>HG995241.1:18171731-20895357 GCA_905332985.1 Mimas tiliae | reverse complement strand
TTTACACATCGAGGTTCCACAAATAGTTATTAAACTAAAGAATATTCATATATATATTCACATCCCGAGCCGACCCGTCCCCACTCCTCTCGTCTACTCTGTACTCTTTGCTGCTCTTCTCTCCTCTGCTCTGTTCAATACTCACATCATACTGCTCCTTACCAATTCTCGCTGTATGAATTATATTATAAACAATATTACAAATAGATTTTTCAAATAGGTTACGAGTGGTGGACGATATCGACGGTCTACAGCACTGATCCCCTGAATAATGGCGCGGCATTCAATCAGCGCCAACACTTCCTTATTCTCATTAGCCACTATTTAACTCGGTCATCTTAGTCGTGAAATCAACTCTACTCGTACTACCTAGTAGTACCTATACTTACTTATCGAGTTAGAAGCGTATGAATAGTCTTACGTGGCTACAAAATTGTGTAGTGATTTTTATTGTATCATCTAGTACTGTGCCGCCGCAGTTGTTCAGTTAGGTCGTTTTAAAATCGTAGCGCACCGAAAAGGGAATATTACTAGCATGGGTATTATAAAAAGTAGTACAAGTAAACAGGAAAATGTCCTCTGTAATATGTCTCCTACCACACCACTGCCCTGCGCCGCGTCGCTGTTTCAGGAGGTGCGTATACGTTTTGCTAGGACGGACGTTAGCAGGTGCGGCACACATGCGGCACACCATGGCACAGACATGACGTCACAGGACAACGAAAAAAAAATCAGATCCGTTCTGGAGTGGAAAAAGACGAGCGCCTTTTGTGCACTGTTTGTGTTCCATTTGAAAGTAAATTAAAATAATGTATTATGAGTGAGCCACGCTCTGTGTCATGCGGATGTGGGCTGAGGAGGGTACACGTGCTGTCATACACAGTAATTGTTTTTGAAAAATGTGCACTCGTGTATGTTCGTATAGTATAGTAGGCCGCGTATCCTATATATAGGCTATAGTAGCCTTGCTCGGGTCGAGGGATAACTTGAGAAATAAATAATATATAAATTCTTTACCCATATTGAGACACGTTCTGTAGACGTTAACAAAACAGAGGAAAGATGCAGAACGGTAATTTCATAGATAAATACCTTTTATTACTAGCCCGTATGACCTTTGACCTTGATTCCGAACGCGTCCATTCAAAAGATAAAAAGAATTCAAAATTGCAAATTAATTGTGCGATATTCTCATCATATAATTCTTTCAAATAATACTTTTTAACAGCCGAATGGAGAAGGTTCTTAATTCAACGCGTTACTTGAGATATTCTCTATATACATTTCGAAGGTAAGTATGTGAAGTCTGCCAACCCGCATTAGACTGGCGGACTAAGGTCTAACCTCTCTCATTTGTAGAGCAAGCCCGTGTTCATACTGGATTTTCGTCGATTGATAAAACGCGCGATCACACGCAAGTTCGAATGCAAAAGGTCGCCTAAATGCAATGCAGCATCGACGAAGATGCAAAATCAGTTGAAAAAAATAACTAATAAAATTATGTCGTCATGTTAGGGTTCGTAGTCAAAAACCACAGAGTGGTTGAAAGTACAATTTTCTCTATTTTATCTTTACTTTTGACATGAGATGAGTTTTCTGTGCAACCATGTTAGCGTTGCTAAACACATAGACATAACCAGATGAAACTAGTTTTTTAGGACATAACGAATGTGTTGCATATGCTAAGCCCCTTGGCGGCAAAATACGAAGGAGTCGGCGCCGCACCGACTCTAAATGAAAATATAACTGATCATAGGATAATCTGTGCGTAGTTATTATAAAATCTTTAAACAGTAATATCTCTGAAACTATTAGATTTATTGAATTTATTTATTTATTGAATTTGGATTTATTTTATAGCATAGGCCGGCAAACGAGCAAGTGCGTCACCTGATGGTAAGTGGTCTCCACCGCCCATGTACGCCCCCAAATCCAAAAGAATTATGGGCGCGTTGCCGACCTTAAAGGAAAGGGATAATTAAGGGATTGGGAATGGGAGGGGGATTTGGGCCTCCTGATATCTCACTCACCGTACGAAACGCAGCAGCAAGCTGCTACTTTACACGCCGGTTTTCTGTGAGACAGTGGTAACGATCCGGACGAGCCGGCCCATTGATGCTGTAGACTAAAGTGTCTACAGTAGTAAGTAAACATTCAGAATTACGTATAAATTGATGTCCTTTCAGCTTAGTACACCAGAGGGGTAGATGTCAGGCAGGCGGCCGGTCGTAAAAACTATACGCCAAATGTTTCTTGTAACATATGTTAAAACATGTTGGGCCTACTGCACTGCAAGTGGGATAAGGGCAGGTTGAAGAAAAAGGAGCTTAGTACACCTTTTGCGAGTAACCTATTATGTGACACACCTAGTAGATACTTATTTTCTAAAAAGGTAATATCGGTACGTGTTTGCAAGTATTCAGTTCATTGTATTTTGTACTTACATACTAACTTATGTGTTAATGTTAATGTGTTGTACAATCTTAAATGTGGATAATTAAACTGATATTGCCCAGAACATAGTAACGGCATCCTAAATTTGTGCATGTGTGCATGTGTACAGTGTAGCACACTTAGCTGCGATTTTTCCAATATCTCTCAAGTTAAACATTTTGTATGATGTTTATTTTCAATAGATTGGGAAATTGAATATCGCTGTAAACATAAGATTATTTTTCTTTTTAATATAACATAACTCTGCCTATATAATAGCATTATAAATAAGGACAGATGCTCTCTGTCAGATAAGGAGCGTATTATAAACGTGCGGGAACTGGGGACTCACGCAATGATCTACAGTGTCGCACCAGTGATTCACGGCTAGTACAGCTCTGAAAAGTTTAAATTTGACAGCCACCAACCTCCGAGCCACAGCTCGCGAATAGTCGCTGTGAATGAAGAGGTCACAGGTTCGATTCCCGCACCGAGACAAATGTTTGCACGTTCTAAAATTATTATTTTACGAGTTTCAGGTTTGAGGGTCCACAAGTCCCTCGTAGTTTCTCATACTCTCGGTACAGATTAGCCTAGTATGAGATTAGGACATATGCGTGACTGTTGTTGAATGTATAAAAAGAAATAGCATTATGAACTCAAACTAGTTGAAAGTTAAGTGATCTTGTTTAATTTCAACTCAACCTCAACAACAATAAGTATGGAACCCTCCATAAATGCATATACAGAGCTTGGTAGTCACTTTAAGATACACGTCTTTAGACAGAGCAGCCGTATTAGTTGCGTTGTAAATTAATTGATAAATAACATGACAATAACTGATTTCCCTTTCAATGATTGGCAAGCGGCAACACAGTAACGATGTTTTGTTGACTTGGTTATTGTAGGTGTTCTTGGACGACATCACTTACCGTCAAATGTTGTAGGTGCTGCTTGTTTTTCTCCTTTGCCTTCCTCTTCTATAACATTGAACGTGCAAACTACTGAGTAATGTAAGATGGAGTCTTGGAATATCTTACTTTATTTTCGTCCATGACACCTCGTCTTGCTTAGCATCGTTTGTAATCGTAATTATATTTAACCAATAAACAAGTAACTGTCAGTACTATATGATTCGCTTATACCTTTATACCTTTATGCTGAGTATATAACTACTTAGAACTTTGTTCAACCGGATTTACCCAATGTGAATAGGTACAAACCGTGTTGAACCTAAGCAAATTCCGCGGCGCATGTCATAGATTAGACGCTAATTAATTCCTGAATTAAATTTATTATATTTTGCCCACAGCTCTGCTTGTGTGAGTTTAACTCTACCCTAAGGCAATGAACCCTGTTCAGTAAATAAATACATCCAACAATTTCCCATCTATCGGGCTACTTTTATCCCGAAACTGCACAGACCATCAGAAACTATCATCGGGTAAAAAAAAAAAAAAATTACAATTCGTTGTATTGCGCTGTTGCTGCAAGAAGAAAGGACAAAGCAGCTTCTTCCTCCTACCCTTATCCCACTCGCAGTGGGGTCGGCACAACATGCTTTCAACAGATGTTACATAAACATTTGGGTTGTGATTTCGCCTTCCTGACGTCAAGTCCTGTGGGGAGAAAACAGTCAGACCCGAAACAAATATACGTGGATCACACATTTATCACAGTGCGGAAATCGAACCCGCGGCCTCTCTCTTCACAGCTATCTATTCGTCCACTGCACCACGGAGGCTGTCAAAGAAGGACAAATCACACTTTTTCATTTATAATATTTATCGCCATCCAGATGTACTCAGGTCCTGTTGGTAGCTTACTGCGTGGTACTCAAATCCACCTGAACCGTGAGGCTTAGTGGCTCCCAAGCCGTTGGCGGCGCGACCCGTAGGCGTTTACCCAAGGGGATGAACCTATGTCAACCTTAGATTACTTCATACTATACAAAATATATTTATTTCGAGGAATATTAGTTTAGTACAGTCACATTGACAGTGACAGCGCACAACTAGGTTCTAGGATAGCTCCTTAGGTCAGACAATCATAAATTAAGTTTTTTATTGTGCTTTGTGAACTAGAATTGTAGCGGTCGAATACGGATCTATGGGTATACCCCGCTCTGATCGAGCGTATTACAGGGCGGGGCGTCTTACATGTTAATGTTAATGTACATAGGCTCATAACTGATAATTAATAAACGTTACACTATAGCACTTGCAAATCACTGAGATCAGACAGTGCACAATCTCTTATCAAACCGTTTGCTGCACACTCCGGATACTTTTCTCTCAGACCTTAGATATATAAACTGTCACGGGGTCGATGTGTCCCACCAACACATAGTCACCGCGTTTCCCTTAACTGTTTTCGTCAGGTGAAACTATTGACAGTAAAGTAATTACAGATGAACGGGTAACAGGTGCGTATGTAGGTACCGTGTGTAATATCCAAATACTTAACTTATAAAATACGTAAGGGTCTACAAATTGTGTTCAGTTATTTCAATATGATCACATTACATCTCTACCGACCTTTATCATTCCGACAGAACATTTGTCAAATATAAGCTCACCTAAATAAAACGTCCTTTTCATACGAGAAATATTTTATTTGCTCGTGTTTGGATACGCTGCTGCGGCCGAGAGTCCCGGAGACTATCTGCTGGTGTCCGAGAGAGCAGTGCTCGTGAACACGCTTGTGACAACTATCGGACACTACGTGCTCGCAACTATACATTGATATCGTAGCTGGCACATTCGTAGCGCTACGAGGAGAACGGAACAAGAACGCGATGTTACAAACGGTTCGTAGCACTTTCAAAAAGAATTTATGTGAAACAAGGTTAAAATTTATTGTGTACAGTTAGAGCATTCGGGAGTTCTGTGTTTGCGGCGCGTAATTGATAAGCTTAGGGGAGAGCGGGGAACAGGCCGCAAGGGGGATATCGCGTGTTGTTGTACAACACATTTGGGGAAGTGAGGGATTTACGGCTTAATGGCTAGTTCCGTTATCTAATGGCTTCTACAGATGTAACAGAAAATGCTGCAATGCTAACAATATTTGCACACGGTCTTGCAATAGCCAGTTAGTTACGTTTGTATATTTTTTTTATTGCATAAGCCGGCATACGAGCAAGTGGGTCATCTGATGGTAAGATATGATGGAGTAGGGTGTATATATGCCTCTGTGACGTATTTGGCGAGCAGCCGGCTGGAATATGAGACCTGCGGCCAGGTTCGATAACCGCACCGAGACGAATGTTTGTGTGACTTGTGAGACCGATCATATCTCTTAATTCCTGCCACCTATGACACAAGATTATCACAAAACCAACCACCAAACACACCACACTGCAGTCACTGCACTCAGCCGCGCATGATACATCACCAATATAACAAACTACTGTAGGTATTGATGTCTTTATGTTCCTTTCAATAGCCTTTTTTTCGTGTTTTGAGGTGCACGACCGATATAAGAGACCGCGACACCCGACAGCGACACGTCGCTTTTTATGCAATTGTATAGGTACGTACAACAGTGTGTAAGCATTGTTGTGTTTTGGATTGAAGGACATTGAACCCGGTGAAAATAATGGGCATTATAAGAATTTACATATTATGTCTCAGGGTGACGAGCGCAATCCAATGCCAGGCAGTACTTTGTAACTCAAAGTTCAGTGTGGTGTTGCTTCTGTTTATGGGCAGGCGGGGCGCTTACCATCAGGCGAGCGACCTGCTCGTTTCATCGGCGTACCGACCGACCTAAAACCCCATGGTGGGCCTCTCAACAATCTTGGATTAACTTAAAGATACGCCCAAACATGTACTAAACAAACCTAACTAGAGGTAGTTAAGTTGGTTAAGTAACCTTCCTTAGAAATTTTACTGAATACCCGCACCGCACAGTCGCTTGAGCTCTTGTATTTTTGTAATGTAATATTATACAAGACAGCGGCTCAGCCTCCAGGTAACCTCCATTTAGAGAATTAGTTAAAATAGCCGTCTTTAGGCTCAAGTAATAAAAGCACGAACAACTTTTATTTGAACGTTAGGACAAATATTGTTACTTTATATTTCTTTAGTGTATATTTATAATAATAATAATACACCCAACAGTTACACACATAGTCCTGACCCCACACTAGGTAAACCTGTATCGTGGGTATCAGGAACTACGAGGGACTTGCGGTCCCACAACACCCAGACCCGAGACCAATATTTGTGGTTCACACAAACATTTGTCTCGGTGTGGGAATCGAACCCACGGCCTCTCGCTTCGCAGCCGACTACTCGCCCGCTGCGCCACGGAGCTGTCGCGTTTAGTATACTATATTTATGTACAAAATCTCAACAATTAATTTATTGTGACGTCAGACATTATTTCAAAAGCAGATTATATATATAAATTCGTCAGATACATAGTTATATATTATTTCTTCAACGGCCAGAATGTACGGCCGATGATACGTTTGTATATAGCGTTTGTTTTGCCATCATACTATCATACTAATATTATAAATGTGAATGTAAGTTTGTTTGTTACGCTTTCACGCGAAAACAACTTAACCAATCATCATGAAACTTTGTACACACATTCTTGGAGGTATAAGAAGTAACATAGGAAACATTTTATGAAAAAAAACTATTTCTTTGTTACGCTTTCACGCCTAAATCACTGAACCGATTTTGATGAATTTTAATGTAGAAATAGATGGGACTCTGGAGACGGTTATAGGCTACGTAGTTTATTCACGCGGGCGAAGCCGCGAGCAAAAGCTAGTATTAAATATTGTTGATCGCTGGCGCAGTGTTCACGGATCATGCACACATGCATTTATCAAGTAGGTATCGTTTTGTTCGGAAATGATGATTTATCTAGCTTCAACGAAGCCGCAGCATTGTAAATCTGAAACGCCTACAAACAACATTAAATGGAAATTACAGAATCTGTAACATTATATATTTATTGTGTTTAAAAAAACGGCTGAGAGTGGTCGGAATGGCGTTTTTGTGTTGATGTAAAACAGTTTAGTACAATTAAAATAATTCATGTGTAGGCCATGAGATGCGAGGAGTGCGGATAGTGCGTGAGTAATGCGGGGATCGCGGCGTGGCATCATTTACACACGGCATGGACACGGCTCACATGCGACAGTGGCACATACACACATACACACACAACATTCCAATTTTCGTACTACATTCTTAAGGAAGCTCATCTTCTCTCGGCATTTAACTGATATGCGGTGCATATGATGCAGATTAATGTGCGAGACTGCATCAGTATATAATTTAAGGGAAACAACGCTGGAACGCAGTGCGTTTGACCCTTATGACCAATAAGCCGGCACGTGATGATAGAGCCATGCGGTAGATAGTTTTGTCTACAACATGAATGGGCCGGCTCGTCCGAGTCGTTACCACTGTCTCACAGAAAACCGGCGTAAAGTAGCAGCTTGCTGCTGCGTTTCGTACGGTAAGCGAAATATCCGGAGGCCTAAATCCCCCTCCCCTTCCCAATCCCTTATTTATCCCTTTCCTTTAAGGTAGGCAACGCGCTCATAATTATTTTTGGATTGTGAGCGTATATGGGCGGTGGAGATCACTTAGCATCAGGTGACCCACTTGCACGTTTGCCGGTATATAATAAAAAAAAAATCCTACACATATACACATTCAAAATAAGTCACCTCAGGTTAGGGGGCAGAGGGAGCCTAACTGTAACTAGTTACTAACTATAATTTCACTATGAAGTGTTTCGTGACAGAGTAACATGTGATGAGTAGTGCCTTCTGCATTGAGAGTATACAACCTTGGTATGATAATGTACCCTGCAGGGTGTGTGTGGCTTCTTGTAGCTATATATGTTTATATCACGATCTGCAGCCGTGTCGTGTGTCACCGGGACATGTCGCCTCTATGAACTCCCGTCACGCGGTTGAAAACAAGGCGTGTGGAATAGCGCCAGTTTCTACTATTGAGTTATATTATACATCATTTGTATTATAGAAACACCTCGGCTCTACCGCCTCGCCACTTTACAATATTTTCTAGAGTAACTTCAATTATTATGTGGTGAAATGTTGTAACTGAATTTTAAACCTGTTCAGTTGGGTGGACCAACTGATTGAACTAGTTGGACTAGTGACAATATGATTTATTAATAATAATCAATCTATATTTAGTTCTGTTATTTTTTACAAATACCTTGCCGTTATTTTTTCTCGCTTCAAGTTGGCGGATATACATTCGCTTCTTTACAACAATTGATATATTGTTGTAGATTGATCCTTGATATGGATATCAAATGAAATTAATTAATTATTAAGTTATGTTATACTCAATTAAATATAGCAGGGGATAAAACTTGTTTTTTAATATTTACATATACATTTTAATATTTAAATACTTCTACATTCTATGATATAAATCGATAGTCAGAGTGGTGACAATTTCTAATAGTAAATCATAGTGAAGTGGTAGTGTTGCTATTTCATTTCATGTGGTCAATAAGATTGTTGGAGCCCACAGATATATCTTACTACCTAAATTTCCTTTCCATTTATTAAGGGTTTAAAACTCTAAGAAAGTACAAAGGACATTATTCTTAGGTTAAATAAACTTAATAAGTAGAAAATTAAGTTAGGATAGTATTGTTTATTAGTCTTATAGACCAGCTTGTAATTTAAGATTTTTAACAAGGCACTTTTTATTTTACAAAGGTTGGCAAAATACCGACGTTTCCATTAGGAGTGTGGCGGCGGTGACACTTGACAGGTGACCCACTTGACTGATTGCCTATCATCCTGTAAATAATACTACACCTGTGCTTATTGTCCACGGCTTCCGCTCTCCTTGTTTACATTTGTTGTTGTTATTAGGTGTGAACTGAACGTTATCTCATTGTTATCAGTTGCTAATTTAGTTACTACGGACCCTTTAGAGCCCGATTAACCCTGTGTTGTATTATTTTATTTGTAGGCGTAT
The DNA here is from genome assembly GCA_905332985.1 of Mimas tiliae. Classification (NCBI taxonomy): domain Eukaryota; kingdom Metazoa; phylum Arthropoda; class Insecta; order Lepidoptera; family Sphingidae; genus Mimas; species Mimas tiliae. The sequence continues at coordinate 20,885,932 of HG995241.1, read as the reverse complement.
TAACTTACCTTTATATTTTACCAAGAGTGTCTGAATATAAATGCAGACATTTCAATTATTGTACCTAAATGGCAATGAAAAGATAAAGCTCTAGCATTAAAAAATCTGAATAATTCACAATGGATTTAATCTTTAGCAATATATATACATACATACGCACTCACGCTTGTAATCCCCGAAGGGGTAGAGAGAGGTGTAATCAGTACACCCACATTTCGCCGAGCGTATCTCTGTCCCACAATGTGATAGGGGACGAGCCTATCACCATACCGGGCACAAATTCCAGACTCCAGGCTACTGAGCATTTCGTAATAGAAAAACCCAATACCATTTTACCCAACCCGGGGATCGAACCCGAGATCTCAGCGTTAATCTCAGTCGTAACGCGTACGCATTACAACTGCGCCACCGAGGCAGTCTATAGCAAGTAATAGACAAGTAGTTCACCTGATGGTAAACGATCTCCATCGCCTGTAAACACAATACATCTAGAATCATGAACGCATCACCAACTTTTAAAGAGAGGTAAAGTTAAGAGATTGGAAAAAGAAAGGAGATTTGACTTACCATAAACCTTCTCACTTACCGTACGAAACGCAACAACAAGCTGCCATTTCACATCGGTTTTCTATGTGACAGTGGTAACGGCCCGCTTGGACCGATTCATGCTGTTGACCAAACTGTCTGTAGCGTTGCTCTACAGCTTAAAATGTACGAGTTCTTTTTTAGAGAAGATCAGCTCAGATCAAATTAATACAGGTTAGGCATGTGTAGGATTATAATGTAATGTACTTGTATCTGACATAAAATAATCCAAGTATTATACGAAAATATAATATGTATGCAAGAGGTCATCTTGGTACCACCACTTTGTCTATTTCTGCCGCCAAGCAGCAATGTGTGGGCACTTTTGTATTTCGGTATGAAGGACATTGAAACCAGTGAAATAACTGGGCATTATGAGACTTAAAATTTGATGTCTAGAGATGAAGAGCGCGGTTCAATGCCATGCAGTGCTTTGTAATCCAGAATTCTGTGTGACGATGCTTCTGTTTATGGGCAGGCGTGACGCTTAACATCAGGCGAGCGGCATGCTCGTCGTTTCATTCAAACAAATAAAAAAAAATAAGCCAGTCAACCGGAAATCTCACTCACCACGAAAAGCAAGTATTGTTGCTTTATATTGTTTTGGTATGTATACCACGAGCTAGCCCATTCATGCTATAAGCAAAACTATCTTGAGCGTTTCTCTACTAGGTACTTAACAATTAAACTAAAACTACATATAAGTACATTTCATAATCTCTGTGTACACCTGTACGGATAAATGTTTATAATTTTTTTAAGGATAATGGCCGGCTGGGCGCGCCCTTCAGTACTTCTCTCACAAACATATGCATTATTCATTCGCCGCCGCTTAAAAATATACTTTACAAAGTTTGTGACTTCGTGAACGTCTGTAGCGCGCAAGTTTCAACGTCGCGTCTCGTCGTGACGCATTTTAATTACATCGATATTGTCACAAGGGACGAGGTCTAGTCTCGTTTTCTTGTTCTAGTGACTGCGACGGCTGAATTGAAGAGGCCCTATATCAGCCAGTCAGCCAGTACCTTGTATTTGTATTTTAGTATAATTTGTTCAGATTAGGATCTGTTAAGCCGTGCTAAATAAATTCACTATATGTAGGTATATGAGGACAAATATTTTAATGTTATAGGAACATAGTCATAATCGATGTTACACACAGTTTTTTTTTTATAGAATGGCAACTAGGCACGTATATAAATACGCCCAACAGTCACACATATATATATATTACTCGTATATATCTTGGCCTATAGTAAACCTGTGTCGTGGCTATCAGGAACTACGAAGGACTTGCGGTCCCACAACACCCAGACTTGAAATAAATATTTGTGGATCACACAAACGTTTGTCTCGGTGCGGGAATCGAACCCAAGGCCTCTCACTTCGCAGCCGGCTACGCGCACGCTACGCCATGGAGGCTGCCCATTGACCATAAACATAATTTAAATAAAAACTATACAAAGCATTTACAAATGAGTTCGTTTTATCAACAGGTTCCTCCGGAGGGGATCATGTATGCATCATGTGTATCAGTTGTATCATGTAATCCATCAGTTCTGCCGCGCTTATGATGAAATTAATAACAATGATTTTTAAACTTATGTTGCTCAACTTAAAAAAATATAGGATATTTCTAGATGCTAGATTATATTATGTTTGTCTCGATGCGGATATCGAACCATATTTTATTTATTTTTGTAAACAAGAGAAGCTGTTCCGCTAGAGCGCACTCCGGCGTCACTCGCGATAAATTACACGATACCCATCTTCGGATAAGCGTGATAAACTCGCGGCATCAGGAAATTGGAAATACCAATTTGAATACTGTGTAGGTACATACTGTATATAGCTATACTGTTTCGCTATAAGATTTAAGTCACATTGATTTATATTGTATGTTTTATATTCACCCATCACAGACACTTACATGTACATAAAGACCTTATACTGCGCAAAACCGGCAAAGAGCGGATTTTGTATCCTGCCTCTTTGCCGGATTCCACCTTCTACACCATTACACTCTACAGCGACTCAGTACCTAAGATAGCGGAGAAACACAGGCGGAAAAAAGCCTAGGAGGTGTACACTTTCTCTGCGATTTTTAATTAAAACCCGTAATACACACGCCTGTAAGACGCGTCCCAGACACCAACAAGCCGGCTTGTCCATTACTGGCATATATTAAAATGATTACAGGATCGTACCTGTCGTGTAGTTTTTTTAAAACAAGCGTTATTATTGCTGTCTTACATCTTACACTGTTGCGTCTCATGCAGGGGATGAGACTACCAAACGTCTAAATCCAGAAAACCCTTCCCATACCCTTCTTTTCTTTTAGGGTCGCCAACGTGTACATGATTTTTCTGATATTGTGGCCTATGGGTTCATGGGCGAGAGATGTGGAGATTGAAGCTCAGAAGGCCAATTCTCGTAATTTTAAATGTTCAAAATATCATTCCGATCTAGTCTCAGCGTCAAGAAAGTTGCCAATGGCATTCTCTTAAACCAATAATCAACATCAAATGCGAACATAGATCGTAATGATATTGGATATGGAATAAAAGTTGACTGAAGCCAATACGGTATAATGCTACTGCTAATGCTAGATGCATTTGACGTTGATTATTGGTTTAAGAAAATGCCATTTGCGACTTTCTTGACGCTGAGACTAGATCGGAATGATATTTTGAACATTTAAAATTACGAGAATTGGCCTACAGATGACTACTAGCAGGTTAACTGACGAATGTTTAAAAAACCCGTATTTAAGATCCCTTTCTGGCTTCTTCTAAGGGTTACGATTTACGAGTTTACGATTTACCAGCATGCTAAGTACCTACTTGTAAAATATCGTTACATATGCTAGTAGCTGTTTGTGTGACTGTAGGCGTATATCTTTGAATGATAGCATTGTGTATACGATGTGTGTGTGTGTGTGGTTGTGTACAATGTTCGTCCCTCGGCACCGCAGACAATGCCCGCATATAATGCCGCGCTCGGATCATTGTATCCTTACATTTTACTTCTTGTATAAACGCAGTTAGACGATATTCGCTTTACTATTATTTCAGTTTTCATATCATAAAATGACAGACGACAAGACGACAGACTTTGCGGTGTTATCAGTAACAGAGAAGATACAGTCGCACTGTCATGTTTGCTTAAATTATATGAAATTAAATTAGACAATAGAGTTCGTGGAATGAAGTTAATACTTCAACTCAATATAGTTAAGTAAAAGTTATAAATGGCGGGCGTGCAGCGCGCGGCACAGAGCTGTAGGTACTTTGAAATGTGAAGTAGGGACGTACCTCGAGAGTGGAAACTATCCCGGCGTGCACGATTAAATGAATGCTGAAGTAGTCAGCAACAGAGATCGGAATCTAGTGTTTGAGCGAGTTTCAAGCACATTACTATAATCTTTACGTTCGTGAGCAGAATTGTCCAAACACGATGTACCCGGTGATACAAGTCAATGTTTTATGAAGCGGTACATTAATATAAATATATACGTTATCAGGCGATAGTCTCAGCATTCTGATTGTCTTCCTTGATCCTTATATTTGTGAGTCATTTCGTGAAAGGTGAAGGAGCGTGAGACGCGTTCAATATTTGTGTTGGTGTTGAACGAGCGACGCTTCGCTGTCAAGTGTTTAATTTCGTGTGTCGACTACTCCCGAGGCCGCGACACACTCGTCTATATGCTGTCATATGACGCGCTCTCATCCACACATATTTGTTTATCAGCTAATAAGTCTGTTAGAGCTATATCAGACAACACCCGCATTGTGGCCTTTATACTTAAAGCAATCTATATTTTATTAGCGTTAGTCGTTTTATTCAGGTATAATGGTCATAATAATTTAGTTTAGTAGTAGAGCCCGACCACGGTGATATGGATAAAAAATATGTTCTTGCTTGTTATTCGGTAACAGTCGCGTCATAAAATGTCATAATTACCTTATTTGTATATAGAGTGTTCAGTGTGTGAGATCTTTTTAGGCCCACTTCACACAAGCGATTCCTAAGCATGCCGGTTCTTCGAAGGAATCATAGCAGCAGCGAGTTGCAAGGTTACACGCGCTGCTTTATTTTCTAACGGTACCAAAAGACGCAACGATCGCACGCGTCTTTCGAAATCGCTAGTGTGCGGAGGGCCTTAGAACAGCTCTATCGCTCGACTGTGTATAGCGACATAATGAATATAGCATTTGTTATCGTACTGCACACGAGTCCTCCTGATAAAGACATTATTGTACTCGCCAAACTCACCACCGCGCTGTGAATAAATACTCGTACTGTTTTGTACAGTACTATACATACTTTACTGTCCTTATTTAAGTGTCAACATTCAACGATGCTACAGGAAGTATACTAAAATAACGTAAGTTAAAATAACGTGATTTTTATATGGAGAAATACATTATTTGATAACATAACATGAAGTTATGTCTATATGTTTTGAGTAAACTCCGTAATTCTGTATTCTCAGACTTGGCCTGTATTCTCAAGTTTGGTTTGCCTTACCAACTTCTCCCTATAGCAACAATTATATGTACTACTAGATGGTAGGTCTCTCGTATATGAGATACTACCTGGGTTGATACTATACCATCGCTTTTGTGGTTGATACTACCACCGCTTGGGAAGGGGAGGGGGATTTGGGCCTCCGGATATCTCACTCACCGTACGAAACAGAGCAGCAAGCTGCTACTTTACGATACTTGTCTGTAAGACAGTGGTAACGACCCGGACGAGCCGGCCCATTCATGCTGTGTTCATTCATTGTGTGTATTCAGCATGGCTCTACCACTCAAAATAAAGTTAGTCGTTCAAATAAAGTTAGTTGGGCGTCACGACATTAAAAACGTGTAGGTATGATACAGCCCTTGTTAGTGCGATGTGCACAGCACGTGTAGGCGCGGGGATGGGGTTAGAAGCACGATATTGTGAGTTTTGTATATTGAAATACAACTGGCTCGAGGTGACACGATGCCACTCTCTGAATACACAGCACCTCTAAACAAATATACAAACAGCCGTGAGTCAGCGCTCGGCTCCGCGCCACGCTGCGCCCGATGCATTGTGCTTTCGACGCGGGCTGAAGTGTGAACACCGCTACTGCTCTTAATAAACTTATATATATGTGTGTACGACGAGTAACAAGGATCAAGTACTGCATGAAAAGTTATCTCTATTTTCCACACGCATTTTCAGATTCTGCGAAAAAACAAATTTGCCCCGATTTCCTAGCAGTACTGTAGTGATGTCAGCAAGATTTTTAATAACAAGCGTTGAAGTGGCGCCGAGCCAGTGTCGCTGACGGCGCAGTAACACCGATTGTCGCTACGTGCGCAATACGTTGCGCGAAAAGTACGCAGTACGTGCGTACAGTCGCTTGCTGTGTATAGTGTAGTACGCCAGTAGCTGTGAATGAACCACTTACGGGGCGAGAAGAGGCGCCCTGCGTGATCTGAATCGGCACGAACACACGCGAGGAGGCGGCGCGGCGTGGCGCGGCGCGGCACAATATAATGAACATAAACATGTGCCAGACAAAGGGGGTTTTTTCAAATAGTTCCCTTGCTGTGATTCCTCCTCTCCTCCGAGAACCACTTTTGACAAAGTTCGTATTAATAAGTGTGAGTTTCACCAACTCCTCTGCTCCGAGAACCACTCTTGACAAAGTTCGTATTAATAAGTGTGAGTTTCACCAACTCCTCTGCTCCGAGAACCACTCTTGACAAAGTTCGTATTAATACGTGTGAGTTTCACCAACTCCAATGCTCCGAGAACCACTCTTGACAAAGTTCGTATTAATAAGTGTGAGTTTCACCAACTCCTCTGCTCCGAGAACCACTCTTGACAAAGTTCGTATTAATAAGTGTGAGTTTCACCAACTCCTCTGCTCCGAGAACCACTCTTGACAAAGTTCGTATTAATAAGTGTGAGTTTCACCAACTCCAATGCTCCGAGAACCACTCTTGACAAAGTTCGTATTAATAAGTGTGAGTTTCACCAACTCCTCTGCTCCGAGAACCACTCTTGACAAAGTTCGTATTAATAAGTGTGAGTTTCACCAACTCCTCTGCTCCGAGAACCACTCTTGACAAAGTTCGTATTAATAAGTGTGAGTTTCACCAACTCCTCTGCTCCGAGAACCACTCTTGACAAAGTTCGTATTAATAAGTGTGAGTTTCACCAACTCCTCTGCTCCGAGAACCACTCTTGACAAAGTTCGTATTAATAAGTGTGAGTTTCACCAACTCCTCTGCTCCGAGAACCACTCTTGACAAAGTTCGTATTAATAAGTGTGAGTTTCACCAACTCCTCTGCTCCGAGAACCACTCTTGACAAAGTTCGTATTAATAAGTGTGAGTTTCACCAACTCCTCTGCTCCGAGAACCACTCTTGACAAAGTTCGTATTAATAAGTGTGAGTTTCACCAACTCCTCTGCTCCGAGAACCACTCTTGACAAAGTTCGTATTAATAAGTGTGAGTTTCACCAACTCCTCTGCTCCGAGAACCACTCTTGACAAAGTTCGTATTAATAAGTGTGAGTTTCACCAACTCCTCTGCTCCGAGAACCACTCTTGACAAAGTTCGTATTAATAAGTGTGAGTTTCACCAACTCCTCTGCTCCGAGAACCACTCTTGACAAAGTTCGTATTAATAAGTGTGAGTTTCACCAACTCCTCTGCTCCGAGAACCACTCTTGACAAAGGTCGTATTAATAAGTGCGAGTTTCACCAACAGTAGGTTAATGCTTAAGTTATTATAACAAACAATGGTTGAATACATCTGCAGATTTTGATAGTACTGAAAACAAATGATACAGCCATTAAATAACGTGAACTAATACTTGTTATAATGACCTTACGTGACTGGTTGAGCAACCCATACTATGTATTGACTGCGATCGGCAAACAGTAGAAGAGTCATTGTTCCATACCTTTTTTCATATTAACACAAACTCTATTGATTAATAAAAAAAACTTATAACTATATTCATATGTATGTATTCGTCACGAAACCCAACGCAAAGAACCAATGAATTATGCAAAATCTAGTGTTTTTTGTTATACTTATAAAATACGTGCCCACGTCATAGATACTTTTATTTAATCTATTTATGGTTCCCATCATCCATATTAATGTGACTAACACCATCGTTTATGCGAGCCATATATTAATTATACATACTGCTATAATACGTTTGTATCCGCCATGTGCATGGTCTCCATACTAAGATGCTCAATGGGTTTTATGTGTTAGAATTTAGCAAATGTTTGTGTGCTGAAAGTGTTAGTGCAACATTAATGCATGATTGGCCCCGCTCGGTGGTTACTGGCTCGCGTCATTCACCGTGTTAAATCATTAATCCGGTGGTTAGAAGCTGCACGCGTCCATTAGCACGCTGCCCTCGCTCCGCTCCGTTTCACTCATGGATTATGGTCAGTGTATTTGTTAAATAATTCAAACTCTATAACATATTAAAAGATAACGATAGGAAGGCACATACCAACGCTACATTTGCTCTACATCCTTTTAAAATGTTAGAGAACGCAGTGGTAATTATAAAAGTCAAGTAATTAAATGTTTTTCATAAGTAAATGAAGAACATCACCATAATATTAAACATAAAATAAAAAATCCCCGATGAAGTACTCGTACATAAAAAAAAAAACTTGGCGTTTCAGTGTTAATTTTTGAAGTTGGTATTTAGGTTTTAGTTTTACTTATTGTAAAAATAACTGAGAAGCTCTAAAATAAGTACTCTAGGTACAATATATTCTGTGAATACTGATAAATATAATAGTTCTATTTTATAAGTATTTCTATCGAAAGTCCTTCGATATCAAATAACGATCACCAAAATCGATAATTACCTATATCAAAAAAGTATAAAGAAAAATTTCTTGTCTTCGATAAATAAGAATTATGTTAAAAAACGATTGTTGACAAAGGTTTTCTGTGTGCGCGTTAAAACATACATTTTTTATTCTTGTCTGATAAAATGGATTCATCAAAAAACATCTTATGGTATTCATTTAACACTTTATATTTGGTAATTATAGGTATCGCCTAACCTATTTCATATTTAGTGCATAAATTAAAGTCAAAAGTGATACGTATACATAGATACGTAAACTATACCTACGCCGTATTGGAAATTTCTACATCATGGAAAGTCAAATATGATTACTAGGTATTCCATTTTATTATAAGGCAAACTTTTGCTGAAACGAATGTCGTTTTTTTATAGTCGAACTTGACTACGGCTGAAGCTTGGGCCTAAGTCATTTTCTTGAACTGGCATAAAAGAAACATAGTCTGTATATAATTTGAAAGTATAACATTGTAGGCAGTGTTTTAATTAAAACCAACCAGACGTTGTTAATTGCGTACATCAAACATGATGTTGACAACACGTGTCTCACGGACTAAATATAATTAAATGTTGATGTTTTGTCGCGAGTGTTTTCAAACATAATTTGTTGTGGCGGTTAGACGTCGCGTCGGCGGCACGGCGTCGGCGGAGACGTGTTACGTCCCTTATTTTCACGCCATGACTGGTGAGTGACTTGTCTTGTTCAACAATGACATGAAATCTGTTCCGAACAGTTTATCTTGCCATTGGCTGGTGACAGCAGTCACAGTGTGGTGTGTATACATGCACAACACTGCCCTAATCACTCTAGTAGTCTTAACAGTGAATATTTACATTATAAGTTTCTTCTTTAAGCGCAGTCAACTTATATTGCCACATCATTCCATTCCGAGTGCAAATTGGAAAGTAATTTGACGTCCTTTTGAATGTATTTTTTTAAAACTGTACAAACGAAAACGTCCGAATGTTATTTCAAAGTGGTAATAATGCGGTGCAGCGGACCGCAAGCTTAAATAACTGCGCATAAAATAGTTGCGCGCCGAATGTACGCTATCATTTTAAAACACTTATATTGAGTACTCGCGAGTCGGTCATTATAAAAAAGCGAATAATATCAATAATTTTGCATTATCGCCTTAGTTGGCGGCTGCAGCCGAACTGTCCGCTCGCCACCGATACGTCGTTCGCTGCTCGTCGGAGCTGGTCTCCACTCCACTCTACCCCGCCCCACCCGCCCCACCCGCTCCGAAACGCATAACACGCGGTCAGATACATTATGCGTATTCACGAGCTCATCGGTGAGTATTGTCGAGTGTTGACTAGCGGCTATCGCGACACCATGCAAATCGCTACAGTAGGACCACAATTTATTATGACAGTCAGATATAACATGAATTTTGCTATTACATATTAAGATCTACAATACGAGATAATAAGATGCAAGATACTGTGTGGAGTGAGAAAATGTATATTTATTGCTAGTATACATTAATAATAATAATACACCCAACAGTCACACACATAGTCCTGGCCCCACACTAGGTAAACCTGTGTCGTGGGTATCAGGAACTACGAGGGACTTGCGGTCCCACAACACCCAGACCTGAAACCAATATTTGTGGTTCACACAAACATTTGTCTCGGTGTGGGAATCGAACCCACGGCCTCTCGCTTCGCAGCCGACTACTCGCCCGCTGCGCCACGGAGCTGTCATTAATGAGCTTAAGCTCTATTTATATGTCTTCTAAGCTTTGAACTAAATATAAAAAAGTAAAGGTCCAAGCTGCTAGAATGCACTTGGTATAGATTCGACAAGATCAAGTGTAGGCGAGGTGTAGGGGCAGAGAGAGAACAGAGCTCAGAGCTCACGTCACACACCGTTGAGTTTAAAACTTGCGAGCAAGAGTTACGCGCATATTGATGATTCACGCTCCATTCGTCAGATACACGATAAAAGTATGGAGCTAGTATTCATGTGATGTGTAGTATTCAGGAGCTCCGGTTTGGGCTCTTAGCTTATTTCCTATTTAGGCGTAGTATTGTTGAAGAATACAGATTTTTGATCTGATACAGATACAGGTAAGTATTGCATTGATATCCATTTCAATAAATTAAACTGAAATAACTTCTAATCGCTAAATAATTTGTATCGTTGGCTGTAGCATTGGAGGTTTTATATTTGTTTAATATTGAGTGGAATAAACCTAGATGATAACTGACATAAATTGTTCAAGAGCGCAGAGTCCGCTTCAGCATACGCTAGCCACAAAATAGTATCGACGTAGCTTTACTTGTTTTGTTCTCCTTACGTTCTGAACAAATGTATCATACGGCGGCATACTATCCTTGCGTGTACACTGTACATGTGACGCGGTGTGGACGTTGTTAACCGTTTCGCGGCGACCGCTCATTATTTCCCGATATTTGATGTGGATTGCGACAATAACCGTAAAGGCGAACTTCACACACACACACACACACATACCTATCGCGGCGCATCAATTCGTCGAGCTCACAATCAACGTCCATGCGCTAACTTATTACTGAACGTGTTCGAAAATTTATCGAAAGTTTGGGACAAAATCATATATTTTTCAAACGTAGTCCTAACCCCACACTAGGTGAACTTGTATCGTGGGAAACCACAATATTAACCATTCTGCATCGCATAGTGGTATACCACTTATAAGATGCTTAGATGCTAATGCTTTGTAGTATGTTTCACATTTTAAGATAAAATTAATGTTCGCCTCGCAGTACCTACCCGCAACTCGCAAGTTTTTAGTGTTGATTTTGTCGTGACGTTTCCGTAGTTCATGTTTGTCTGACTTCAAAAAAGAGGAGGTACTTAATTCTTTTTATATGTATTTATATATATACGAATAATTCCGACAAATATGCATCGAATTAATTTTTCTTTGAACTAACGCACCGCGATTCTGGGTTTAATGTTGTTAACGGAGTTTCCACTGCGCAAGCTAGAATACATTTGAACAAATGTACACTGTCCTCAATTACCACTGTAATAACAACATTAAATAGATCCATTTCAATATGCGTAGTACAAAATGTAGTATATAAATAGTAGTAGTATTATATAAAAAAAGAATCATCGAAATCGGTTCACCCAGACGAAAGTTCTGAGGTAACAAACATAAAAAAATACAGTCGAATTGAGAACCTCCTCCTTTTTTGAAGTCGGTTAAAAATGAAAGCGGCTTGATGAGGAAGGCAAAGGATCGTCAAGGGTGGCACCAACTTGGAAAGGCCTATGTCCAACAGTGGACGAATTCAGGCTGATGATGATGATGATATAAAATGAAACAAAAATAAACATAGGATAAATCAATACAATTAAACTTATTACATCTACGACACTTGTTGTATTTTTAGATGGCGCAGTCGAGAACGCTTGTTGACGTGAAACAATTAAACTTTGTGTGCGAACAATTTGGGGTCACGTGTGTGTGGTCGCCAACATTGTTCCACCAATTAATTATGCGTCAAAATAAACCGCTTCAATATAAATGCAGTGGAGTGTTACAATTTTTAAAGCGGTTTACTATCGGAGAGTAATACCTAGTAATATGTACCTAGTAAGATAGAGTTATTGAAGGAGATAAATTGAAGGCCTTACTTATAATCGTTGCTTAAGAAATTAAGCAACGTTTATATGTAAGGCCCTCAATGTGGAAAAGTGTAACAGGTATATCCCCGTGTAATCACAGCGCTGTTAACAAAACAAGATGATGCATAGTGGACAAGATGGCGGCGCGCGGCGGTTGCCATCGCAACGCCATGTTGTTTTTGGAACGTTCCCGTTTAAATAATAAAATGAGTGAAGCAAAATAGCGCAAAGCCAAGTGCTATGGCGGGAAGTGCATAGCGTTACATATTCATGCACTATCGCTTAGTCGCCGATTATGCGCGATGAATATGCGGAGGAACGCGTGAGCCCTCCACTGGATCTTCCTCGGCCCTACACAACGTCTAGACAAACACCCACAACAGTGCTTCCTAAATGACTAGTTACAGGTAAATCTCTTGTATGAGTTTGTTACGTTGGGTGAGATTTTCGTCGGAGGAAAGAATCCCCATCCCAAACCCTATACCTTTCCTTAAAGGTCGGCAACGCATCGATGATTCTTATAGTATGTTTGGTGTTTATGGGCATGAAATCACTTACCATACACTAGCTAACAGACTTGCTCGTTTTGCGACCACTCCAATAAAAAAAAAGGTTTGCTACTGTCTCACCACATATTATAGAACTGTGACAGCGCCGGGGAAAGCAAAAAAAAGTGCCTGACAAGCACGGTTGTAGCAGTTTCTTGTGATTATAACATTAGGATGAGCGATCAAGATTCCAATCTTAAATTTTATGTCGCGCGTCGCTTTCGCCTGAACTATTACGTCGTCGCGTAGTATTCACTCTATGTTGGTGGTAGGTCCCTCGTTTGCGAGAGGCCGGCTGGGTTGGTACCACCGCTTTGTCTATTTCTGCCGCCAAGCAACAGTGTGTAAGCACTGTTGTGTTCCGGTTTGAAGGACATTGAAGCCAGTGTAATTACTGGGCATTATGAGACTTAACACCTTATGTCTCGGGGTGACGAGCGCAGTCCAGTGTCATGCAGTGCTTTGTTATTTAAAGTTGTGTGTGGCGATACTTTTGTTTATGAGCAGGCGTGGCGCTTACCACCAGGCGAGCGACCTGCTCGTCTCGTCATTCAAGCTAATAAAAAAAATAAAAAAATTGTTCTTTGACTGCCACGCTCAACATTGTGAACAATGATTACGTCCGCTAGTTGATGTGATAGCTTCGCACCAGTTCAGCGTTAGCTGGTAGCTAATCTTGAGGTGCACTGTTAAGCAGTCAACTAGTCACTCGGCTTCCTTACTGTTGAACAAGCCATAGATAAGTTAGCGCGAAACCTCGAGCGAAGAGTAATGCGCGCATCGATCAGCGCCGTCGCTATCCGTCTCGGCTCGGCTCGGCTGCACGCGAGCACATCCATCACCCACTGTCTGGATCTAATGAACGAACTCTTTACTATTGTACGAGTTACAAACATAACACTATTAACCGCTGCGATTCTCGATATATTTATTGTATGTGCTATCGACATCACAGAATTTTGTGACTGATATTACCAGTAATACCCGACTAAGAAGTTTAATGGCACAAATACAGGCTGTGGACCGGCACTTCTTGCGTTCAATGACCCGCAAAGCTTTGTTTTTTGAGGATTATGTTCTAAATTCGGTTACACAGAAGGAAGTCAGCGTGGTTTAGAAAAAGTAAATCCTTTGTATAACAAGTATAAAACCATGTTATGTAAACACTCACGCCTGTAATCCCCGAAGGGAAAGGCAGAGGTGCAACCAGTTCACCCACATTTCGCCGAGCGTATCTCCGTCCCATGATGTGATAGGGGGCGAGCCTATTGCCATACCGGGCACAAATTCCAGACTCTGGGCTGATACTGAGTATTTCGTAATAGAAAAACCCAATATCTCTTTTCCCCAACCCGGGGTTCGAACCCGAGACCTTAGCGTACGCATTACAACTGCGCCACCAGTATAGACACCATATTGAAGCGCCATCACTACAGGAGGATCACAAATACTGTAAAGAATCACTTTGTTATCATAAATACACATACTACGTTGTATCTTAAAAGCAAATGTTAACTTTGTGATTTCTTTTTGTCCTTATAAAATATTCAAGTGGTTGAACGTGCGCCTCATCCTCTGTAAGTATCTTTATAAAGCGTGTTTTATCCGGTCCCTGGGCTGCCCATCACAATTTGCCTCCATCTTGATAAACTTTGTCGTCACGTCAAAAATTATACAGTGAGCAACTTGGGCTGAGATAACTTTAGTTTTAATCACGAAATTACTTCCATCTCCGACACAATACAAATATCTGTTGACACGGAATAATTTTATTTGAAGACGTTTAAGTGATGGAGAGAGCCTTCTGACGACTTCTACTGAATCATTAATTAAAACGTAATCGTGCAGAAATATGACAAGACTGTTGTCGCCCACGGCTTACGCTGGCGTGGCTGTGACGTGGCGGTGACGTGGCGGTGACGTGGCGGTGGTGTGGCGTCAGCAGGGTGGTAGTGTCGCGTGAACGATCCGCGCCAATTGTCCGCGATAATAATTAAGAATTTACTCGGCTGTACAACTTTTGACATTTGGAAATTGTCCAAACCTTCTCCATTCAATGGGTTCATCTCAAACAGTGTTAATGATTTATATGAATTTAAAAGTAATAATATTTGTTTCTTTCAGCCTCCGTGGCGCAAAGGGCGAGAAGCCGGCTGCGAAGCGAGAGGCCGTGGGTTCGATTCCCACACCGAGACAAATGTTTGTGAGAACCACAAATATTTGTTTCTGGTCTGGGTGTTGTGGGACCGCAAGTCCCTCGTAGTTCCTTATACCCACGATACAAGTTTACCTAGTGTGGGGTCAGGACTATGTGTGTGACTGTTGGGTGTATTTATTTATTATTTATTTACTTTCGCACCGATTACGGATTCGTCGAATGGAGTGCGACAGATAGACATTAATATTTATCACAATGGACAGTGCATTGTCATTCGGCGTGTTTATCTGCATCGGCAAGAGTGCCGAAGTGAGACTAAAATATGGTTTTATTTAACAAAAATGGTATGGCGATAGGCTCGCCCCCTATCCCATAAGGGACGGAAATACGCTCGGCGAAATGTGGGTGTACTGGTTACACCTCTGCCTACCCCTTCGGGGATTACAGGCGTGAGTGCGTATGTATGTATTTAACGAAAATGTACAATTATATTTTTTTAGGATTTTAACGTTTTAACTTAAAGGGTAAACGAGCGATCCATTTGTGAGTGAAGCGGCGCGGCGTGGCGGATGGCGTGCGGTACGGGGAGGGCGGGGACAACCGGTACCGAGAAGGAAATAATAAGACGTAAACGGTGCAGTTACAACTCCTCGGTTATTGAGTCAACCGTCAGACCAAGAGGGTTGGTGTGCCCGGGAAGGGGGGGGGGGGGTGAAGTAGGTTGAGAGGTTGCTTCTTCATTATCTCGTGCACTTGAATGTGTGAGATTACCTCGTTCGATGGAGCGTGAACTGCCTGCATACGATATTTGCGATCTTGACGGCTCGCAACTTACTGGGTATTAGAAAGACTTCATTTAAATTATTTTGTAGGAATTTCGCAGCTATTTAACCTAAAAGTATTCAGATAAGGAATTCAGATTTCCAATTTTATAATTTGTGTTGTTGTGTGTTTTAATTAGTCAACTTACTTTTGTTTTGATTTATCACAAGCGCCTATTTATATCCTTACGTGTTCAATAAAGTTATTATTTTATTTTATTTATTTTAACAGTCATCCGTATGTTTTGTCAAGAATGGTATGGTAGACACTTTGGTCTACCTACCCAGCATGCTCTCCGAGACCGAAAAACTGCTGGACCTTACGGCTGGACCTAATGGATTTTAATTTTATATTGGATATTACATGCAATGACTGTTCCAAACATTAAACATTTAAAAATAAATAAACGCGTTTATGATAAAATGTTATTTATTCTGAACTCGATCAAGAACGACCTACATTTTGTTGGTTTTTACGCTATACAAAAGATAAGTAATTTATAAATAAATACAGTGGAGAGAAACCGATCGATTAGTTACTGTTATTGACATGTTTTTTTTTCTAATCTAACCGAAAATAACGGTCAGTCTCTTTATCATTTTAGTCATATGTTACCTAGGTAAGATGGACTGTGTCTATTGAGAAAGAGGGAAGGGTTATGTATAATGTAAATGCCTACTGCCTAGGTGACTACAATTAGACTACATGACATTCCGGTGGCTACTATGTCCGTGGTCGTGGAATGCCTTTGGCAGGAAGCGGGGGTGCAGCCGGGGAGCGGGGAGAAGGGTGGGGGAGAGTACGTGTCGTCGACCACTGTTTGTTATTGCACCTTGCACCCATTTGTTATTGTCGCTCGAGCGTCAAGACTACTCGATTTTATATTTGTGACGCAATCTAGGGTGGAATAATCAGGTAGGGGTTTCGAAAGGTAGTAGGTAGCGAATCGAGATTAAAAAGACCCTTTAGCATCGCATACGACCTTTTGCGAAATTGGACCTTTTGTGCCTAATCCTAATGTTTTTAGCGACCGTGTTCTATAAGTTGTATGCGATCGCTGGCGGCGCTATGGTATCAATAACATGCGTTAGTGATGGCTTCATCATGTATATACATATAAGCCGAGTGGTCAATCAACGTTCGGACGCTCCGTTATGTAAACGACTAAACCAGCGTAAATAAATCCAAATTAAATGGTACAATTAGACTAACAAAAGTTATTTAAATACCTGGAACAACAAAGATTTTGTCATTTAATTATTTGTTAAGTTTAAATGTCTTAAGTTTTAATTAAATTGTAGATTAATTAATTAAATTATCAAATTAGTTACCTAACGACAATTAACTCTTTATCAACGATGTGATTGTCGTCTCTAAGGGCCACCAAAGCGAAAGCTTACACTTTATGAACATTGTAATGTTAATATTTATTTGCTACGGTTGGGTTAAATAAAATAGGCCGAAAGTGGGATTTATTTATGACTCTCGGACATAACGTGTTTTACTTGTGGAAATAAATTAATTATCATATAAATCGAGTGTTTCACGGAGCTCAGGTTTGGCAGTAAATCGCCTCGAAAATCTGGCATCACAAAAACAATAATTAACAAAAGCATTGGCCGGGTTCGTAATTTGAACTCGGTATCTATCAGTTTTTACTAAAGGTTTAACAAGTTCGGTTCGGACAACATTCGGGCCCGAAAATGAAATAATCTCGAATATCTATAAGGGGCGCCTGTTTTCATTATGGAGCCTTCGCTCATGGTCACACTCGTTACATATTCATGACGAGTAGGATGGGGCGGAGGAGCGGAGGGGGGAGGGGGAGGAGGACGGCGTTGATTATTAAAACTACTAGCTACCCCCAAAAAGCACTCGCCTGTTCTGTAGATTAAATGGTCCGGCCCATTATTAATCCGTTTACATTTAATGTGGCGCGGTTTGTTGTGATTTGTAGTAAGTGTGTGTGTGTGTGTGTGTGCATGTGTGTATGTGTGTTGTTTGTGAAAGCATCAATGGTCGTAAAGCCCGCAGTAA
Source organism: Mimas tiliae (assembly GCA_905332985.1). NCBI lineage: Eukaryota > Metazoa > Arthropoda > Insecta > Lepidoptera > Sphingidae > Mimas > Mimas tiliae. The sequence continues at coordinate 20,868,259 of HG995241.1, read as the reverse complement.
GCGATGTGACGACTCCGATAAATGTAACACAAATGAGCCATAAAGAGTTTGATAGCTTGGAGGATACTTCTTTAGATAACACGCACTTACTTTAGCTCCTATACGTGACGTCACTCATAAATATATGTACTATTACCACGATTAAAACTATACATTTCCGTAATTTTCTGATATTTAGAAGATACAGACATGTGGTGAAGATGGCCTAATACAATACAGAAAAACTATATTATGTACATATTCACAAGGTGGTAGGTACCCTTGTATGCGAGGCCGGCTGGGTTGGTACCACTGCTTTGTCTATTTCTGTCGGCAAGCAACAGTGTGGAAGCACTGTTGTGTTCCGGTTTGAAGGACATTGAAGCCAATGAAATTACTGGGCATTATGAGACTTAACATCTTATGTCTCATGGTGACGAGCGCAGTGATTTGTAATTTAAAGTTATGTGTGGCGTTGCTTCTGTTTATGAGCAGGCGTGGCGCTTACCATCAGGCGAGCGACCTGCTCGTCTCGTCATTCAAGCTAATAAAAATATTAACATAAGGCGTCGAGATAATTTTGTAGACTTCTTTTGTCGTTCTATCTCTCAGCTATCATTATGAGCCCAGTATTGAGCGAAATTACGCAATGAGAAAATATTTTCTTTTTGCCTTGCGCTATCCCTTTATAGAGATATCTTAATCACTCTCTCTAGCCATGGAGTGCATGTTACGGTATCTTCTATACATTAATACGTGAAGAGAAAACTTCGGACGCTAGCGCCCCTGCAGATTGCGCGCACGGAAGTTTTTGAGATTTGGCATAGTTAAAGTTTATATGGAAGACGAATACAGAATGTTATTTATATATAATATCTGTAATTAATATGTACATTTTATTAAATTAAATGAAACATTTTTACGCTCACACTGACAATGTCTGAATATAAAATCTCTGCTGACGTAATAGGACAAACTCTAGTTTAAATTCTAGAAAACTCGACCTATGTTAAATAATTCGTAAATAAGGAACTGCAGGCCGAGATCAGATCGGAATGATATTTTGAACATTTAAAATTACGAGAATTGGCCTTCTGTTTCAAATAACATAATTTATATCGTCGTACTCATACGTACATGTTTCTGATGTTATATAAGAAGCGTGATGTAAAGATTAATTAATCGAATAACGCGGGATGCTATACGTAAGGTTTAATCCCAACAAAATGTTATTATTTAATAACATAATCTAAGCGCCAAGTCAATTAGAAAAACATTTGTAATCCATTTAAATGACTGAACTGATTTTCCTCAATCATAGATTGGAACCATCTTGATTAAAGCAGACGGTCAGACAGATAGTGGACATGGTGAAATTATAAGGATTCTGTTCTTGCCATTTGGCTACGGAACCCTAAAAAGTTTTTCGCTAAAAGCTAGTGACCCAAAATTATGGTACTTTGTATACACAAATACTACTGCGATCAATTTTACCATATCAGTCGTTAAAGATTATATTTTCTACTGTATTCTTCGATAATGATAATTAGCCATTAACGATACACTCTGAGGATAGAGCGTGGTTATTGAAACTCAGTAAGAGTGTGGTAAATTAATTTTCCATTGCGCTAGCGGAGATGTGGGGCTGTGTGCGGAGGTGGGAGGAGCGGGACGGGTGGGTAGGGGGCTATAGAGGTACAGAGTTCTCATTAAATCCTCACTGTCGTTGATTACGTGAAATGCGTCGACTCACGCTTCACTTTCTCTCACAAAAAGACACATCCCAATCGCACACAATTCTGCATGTCAAGTGTCAACACGTGCCATTGTTAATGTTGTTCGGATCAAAACATTATAACAACAGCGCAGAATGTAAACAAATAAGCTAGTTCGTTTTACAAGTTTATTTTTATAGCATAGGTCGGAAACGAGCAAGTGGGTCACGTGATGGTAAGTGATCTCCACCGCCCATATACGTCCACAATACTAAAGAATCATGGGCGCGTTGCCGAACTTAAAGGAAAGCGATTATTAAGGGATTGGGAGGGGGATTTCGGCGTTCGGATACCTCACTCACCATACGAAACGCAGCAGCAATCTGCTACTATACGTCGGTTTCCTGTGAGACAGTGGTAATGACCCGGACGAGCCTGCCCATTCATGCTGTAGACAAAAGTGTCTACAGCATGGCTCTATTACTCAAAAAGAAGGTAGTAGATTCTTTGTATGCAAAAGTTCGTCTAGGTTGGTGCCACGGCTTTGTCTATTTCTGCCGCCAAGCAGCAGTGTGTACGCACAGTTGTGTTCCGGTTTGAAGGATATTGAAGTCAGTGAAATTACTGGGAATTAATTTCTCTGCATTATCAGCTTATGTTTCGGGGCGATGAGCGCAGTCCAATGCCATGCAGTGCTTTGTAATTGAAATTTCTATGTGGTGTTACTTCTGTTTATGGGCAGGAGTGACGCATAACATCAGGCGAGCAACCTGCTCGTTTCTTTATTCACCTTCATTGGTAGACCAGACTGTATGATCTGATTGTTGCAGATGGATGTGAGCTGCCCAAGTCAGGGATAGTTGGTGTGTGTTTTGGGAGGCATGGCAGCAGTAGACAGCAAATAGGCTGAGTTATAGATTTTAACTGAAAGTATAATATTGTGTGCTGTGGCCCTAAAAGAGATCGGTGGGGAGTGTGCGATAGTGTCTCACATCAATTTATCCCCACTTTATTTTTCATCAGGTATACAACTAAACCGTGTTAGTGGCGAAGTGAGATGCCCCTCCCGCCCCTCACACCTTACAACTCGCCCCTCGCAAGCCCGTAGTGAGTGGCCGGAGTAATTGAGCAATAACTCATGTCAGCGATCGGTAAGGACCGAGAGCTTCTACCCCTCCCTCGCCCTCGCACCGCGGCGCCGTCGTGCTCGCGTATTGCCTGTTTTATTTTGTTTACTTACTTCTATTACAAAATGTTTCATATCGGATGAGCTCTCGGTATAATTTATAAGTGTTGACGATCTTCGGTGCTAGTTGAAACTTGAAACATAGTGTTTAAGAACTACTTCACTGCTTCGAAAGTGGACAAACAACATCCGACTGCTCACCGTTCTATTTGAGGACTATTTCTAGATAAAAGTTGGTCATATTTACAGTTTGATAACAACCTTTTTTATTAACTTGAACGACGAAACGAGCAGGTCGCTCGCCTGATTGTAAGCGCCATACCTGTCTATAAACATAGCTTTGAATTATAAAGCACTGAATAGCACTGAACTGTATTCGTCACCCTCAAAAATAAAGTATTAAATCTCATAATGCACAGTAATTTCACTGGCTTCAATGTCCTTCAAACGGGGCAATGACGAAATTTTGAAAAAGCAAAGAGGTCAAAAAATATATACACCCCCCACAATTCACACACTTAGTCCTCTAGGTACACCTGTAACGCAGGCATCAAGAACTGCGAGGGACTTGCGAACCCACAACACCCACACCCGAAATAAATATTTGTGGATCACACAAACATTTCTCTATGTGTGGGAATCAAACCGATGGCCTAACGATTTGCAGCCGGCTACTCGCTATTGCGCCACGGAAATAACACCCTCGTCTTTAAATATTAACGAACTGAAAAACTTCTCCTTTTCGAATTTGTTAGAAAAAATACGCCTTTTATATGAATTTAATGTAATAGTTTATTAAAATAATCATTTACATAAAGAACTGAAATAATAATGGCACAAGTTCGCTAGTATAGTCGAGGAAGGCGGCGTGAGACAATACACACAACTCTTTTACATAAATCTTTTTATTTGTCATGTCCATTTTGCTCTCTTTCCTCTGTTTGCAAAATTTATAAAAACCGTTATGTATTTGATAGTTTTGGTTAAACATTTTATGTAATACTATTTTCTCGGATAATATATTAATTCTGACGTCTTTGCTAAAACTTTTTTCCTCCTTTTTTGTCCTTCGAACCGGAACACAACAGTGTTTAGACACTGCTGCTTGGCGGCAGAAATAGACAAAGCGGTGGTATCTGCCCAGACGGCCTCTCGCATACCAGGGACCTACCACCTAGAAGTCAGCCAGTATCGTCACTTTACAATGGCAGCATGAGATAAAACACTGCATTCAGCTTAGAATCTAATAACGTTTGTAAGAGTAACCCTCCGAAGCCCCGCGAGTGTCGAAAGAATGTAAAGTATGTACCAAACAAAGTAATCGCTTTCTCTGCATAGTGCACGTGGTGATTGCATTCTTTCCAATAGCGCCCTGGAGCGAGCGGTCAGGAGTGACGTCTCGTGTCGACGCATTTTACAGCCCCGCCGCGCCGGTCGATGACTCCTCTCGCCTCAGGACAGAGTTTGAGTACCTATTGCTCACCGACAGTACAAGCCGGCTAATGGCTTTTGCAATTTAATTATTTCAAATCTTATATTGATAGCCTTGGTACGTTTGTATTTCATTGCTCGCTTTACCATCTGACGCATTTGCATGTATTGCCGACTTTCTCTCTATTCTAAAAAAAGTAACTGCCGCCGCCACCGCCGCCGCCGCCGCTGCCAAAAGCTTGTCACGCTATCTCCTCCGAAACCGCTGGGGGTATGGGGTCGAGACCGATACCAATCGATGCAGAATAATGTGGGGAAGAAAGTAAGATATGTCTTATATTCGTCGGACATTAAGTTATTTTTTTATTTTATGTTTTGTGGAAAAACATGGGCAACGCCCCTAGTGTATCAAAAAAATATACGAACTTGTCATCAAAATATCAACCGGTACCTGCCGTCAAACGGTGTCCACAAAATACAATCGATTACCTAAGATTTAATACAATTGAGCTCAATAATACTTTGATGTCGTTTCCTAACTATGGTCCTAATCTAAATCGATGGACGTCACATTTTACAATGGGAGTACGTCGCGATAGTCGCTGATGCGGAAGAGATGAAGTATTACATGTGTACTGTACAATGTATATGACGTTAGTGCGTATATTTTTTTAATTTATCGCTATGCACAAAGAATATTACCACATTTGTAAAACAAACCCTTGTGCGTTGCCTTTACAAACTATGTAACATTCTAATAAAGGATCAAGAATCTATAATAAATTATAATACAAAATGACGTTTGACATGACATCTTCGCCTCAGTATATACCAAGTATTACTCTTAAACCAGGTTTGTTTGATATTACGTATCAAAGCAATTTATTTGACGAATTTGTTCCACAAAGTCTTTTCAACTTTGCGTTTATGTATTATTGTGGTATTACTTTTCCTGATATAAATATTTATTGAAACCATACATAAAGTGTGATTGGTATACAATGAAATTATGTATATGAATTGTACTTATTGTTTTGTCAAATGAATCAGTGCTCCAAATCAGAAACGACATCTTCGTAAGTCTCTTAGTATTCAGATAACGTGTAACTTTATACCGCTGTAAAAAACAGTACTTGGTTAAAGTAGCCTACAGGGCACATAGCTCTATAAAAATTTAAGTAACGGTACTTTAAAACCTTTATAGAGGCAATATTCCGCAAATAAAGGGGATCTACAGCATCTCTACAATACTTAACAAAAGCACATTGTATGTAGTGGCGTGAAGGTGGAGGGGGTAGAAGGGGGAGAGGTTTCTTCGCAATATCGCTGATATGGAATTTTTATGACAGTATTAAAGTATTTTACATATGACCTATTGGGCGCAGAATTTGTAAAGACTTCGCAAGCACTTTTATTGACCATTATTTTCAAAGTCCACGCAGATTTTACATACATACACATTCACGCTTGTAATCCCCGATGGTGTATGCAGACGTGTAACCAGTACACCCACATTTCGCCGAGCGTATGTCCGTCCCATGATAGGGGGCGAGCCTATCGCGATACCGGGCACAAATTCCAGACTCCGGGTTGATACTGAGCTTTTCGTAATAGAAAAACCCAATATCACTTTTCCCGACCCGGGGATCCTCAGCGACAGCCTCAGTCGTAGAGCGTACGCATTACAACTGCGCCACCGAGGCAGTCACGCAATTTTTGTTTAAATAAAACAGTAACACTCACATACTCTGACCTTACTCCCAGTATTATTATTTTTATTAACTTGAATGAAGAGGCGAGCAGGTCGCTCGCCTGATGGTCAGCGCTACGCCTGCTCATAAACAGAAGCAACGCCACACGGAACTTTAAATAACAAAGCATTACATGCCACTGGACTGCGCTCGTCACCCCTAGACATAAGGTGTTAAGTCTCATAATGCCCAGTAATTTCACTGGCTTCAATGTCCTTCAATCTGAAACACAACAGTGCTTGGCGGCAGAAATAGACAAAGCTGTGGTACCAACCCAGCCGGCCTTTCGCATACGAGAGACCTGCCACCTTGATGATGCCACCAGTATGTAGATATCACGAACTATCAGAGACTTAGCGTTATACGGTCTCATAATAAATCGTCGCGATCAAGCAGAAGACAGTGAAATTGCTAGGTATTATGTGACTTAACATTTTATATTTCCGGGCAATGAGCGCAGTCCAGTGCCATGCACTGCTTTGTAATTCTAAATTCTAAGTGGTTTTTTTATTGCATAGGCCGACAGATGAGCAAATGGGTCACCACCGCCCATGTACGCCCACAATTCCAAAAGAGTCATGGGCGCGTTGCCGACCTTAAAGGAAAGGGATATTTAACGGATTTGGAGGGGAGGGGATCTGGGCCTCCGGAAATCCCACTCACCGTACGAAACGCAGCAGCAAGCTGCTACTTTACGTCGGTTTTCTGTGAGACAGTCTACAAGGTGGGTCTACCACTAAAAATGATATTAGGTATTGATACCCTTTATTATTACTGCGTATATTAACATAATGTGAGTGTCCTGCTCACTAATTAAAAACTAAAAACTATTAAATTTCGCAAACCTTCTCATAGATATTCAAAGTTAAAAGTTATATAAGTTTAATAAAGACTAAGGTGGCACGCCTCGTGTATACACAAGAGCTTGGAAACTCAACACTTTGTACAAAGTTACATCTCGTTTGAGGTTTCAGATAGAGTCAGATGTCTAACTCACTATGCGCTAACGTTATGATGTCATAGTTCTCTGTGTTATGTCAAAAGCAGATTCTATATTGAGCTTGCTATCTGAAGTATAGTTGCTGTGCCACTGGATCTTCGTTAGAATGTTTGATAAAACTTGTCTAATCTAGAATTACTTGCTGGAGTATTATGGTGTGATCGTGTAAGGTGGTTGCTACCCTGTCTGTTACAAATATATATCAGATCACAGTTTTTTTATTTCTGTTTTATTTTAGTTGAGAAAAATATTTTCTCATATTTAGTGGAAGAATAATCAAAATCGGTGTATAAATGCCAATGTTTCAATCTTTGTTCCCCAATATCACCTCTTTAGAGATGTCATTTCTTCTTAAAAATCAGACCAACATTGAGCTTTACTATTCTGATGCAAAAAATCTTCATAGTCGGTCCACATTTGGCGGAGTTATGCGTGTTTATACAAAAAAAAACTCTTCGTTTTTATTATTTTTTTGTTTATTATTATCGACGGTTAAAAAGTAACATCAAGCGCCGCTCTGAGGGCCAATTCTGCTATTTTAACTGACACTGCGAATGAATTTTAACCGAACTGAGATTAGATTTTGAATTAATTAAAAATATGGCATTCTGCTCTTTTAAAAATTCGATACCATCTCAGTTAAATTGCATTTAAACTGTCAATTCGATCAACTTTCAATGTCTTTCTTTTGTTGAAATTATGGCTTCGCATTATTATGCATTTCGCCAATGACAAGTATTTTACCGAATTTTACGTATCAGCTGCCATAGACTAAATTCTAGAAATTAAAAATGACTTAAAATAATTAAGAATTGTGCGAAAGTTTTGGCGGGAATTTTGACAGTGCGATTGATCTCATAATTTAATCTACACTAATATTCTAGAGAGGAAAGATTTTTTTGTATGTAACAAATAAACTTAAAAACTACTGTGCCGATTTCAAAAATAATTTGGCCGTTAGAAAGCTACATTATCACTGAGTAACATAGCCTATGTTACTCAGTGATAATGTAGCTCATTTCTAATTATTAGTTAACTCATTTTTAATACTTTACTGAAATAACGAGCACACAAAGTCGATCAATTTTGACTACTTTTAGTTGCTTGCAGTAAAAGATAAAGTATAAAGATAAAGTTAACTGAATTTATCTGCAGTTAACTCACAGTCACTTCACCTCAGTGTTGCCAAGTCAGATTTTTGAAAATACCGTGTTGTCCACAAATACGGTATTTGCGCCAAAAATACAGTGCTTGATGGGAAAAAATACAGTGTATTTTACAGTGCAATAAAATGTCATACAAAAAAGGAAATAATTAAATTATTAGTAAAATATAAATTTATTTTAAACTTTATATCCTAAACTAACTTAACATTTTATTTGTATATATCGATCGCTGCAGAAATGGATGGCTGCGATGATGATATCGGTTTAGTTTTTTTAATGTGTTTAATCAAAGAGTTTTATGTATACTACTAGACAAGCTGCGCGGTACATAGAAATTGTAGTATAATAAATTAATTAAATTGTAGTATAGTAAATTAGTTGTATTACTAAGTTGCAGTCAATTGACCGTAACTCAATATTATCATCTCGCTTACTCTCAACTAGAAACCCTATTGGGCTCCCTGTTTGTGAACTGTCAAACTCCCGCGTTATGTGACGCAGTTTTACTTCTAAATAACCTGTCTAGTAGTATACAATAATAATACGAAATTTTGACTGTAAAAAAATACTGTGTCTCCATATACGGTATTTATAAAAATACGGTGTCCAGTAGATGGGACGAAAATACGGCAGATCTGCTGTAATTACAGTGCACTTGGCAACACTGCTTCATCTTCAGTCACATTTCGTTCTCAATTAATATTTTGACGTTTGTCTATAGACGAAATGCATTTTATATAGTTAAGTGTCTCACAATGGACACTGGCGAAATCACCGATCTACGGTGGAGCCAAACACAATTAAAAGAAGAAGAAGATAGTTAAGTGTCAAAATTGTTACCAGAATGCCGTTTTGGTTCAGTCAACTTGTATTCTACTTTCAATATCATTGCGATCTATGTTCACATTTGATCTTGAATATTGGTTTAACAGAATACCATTTGCAACTTTCTTGTCGCTGAGATTAGATCGGAATGATATTTTGAACATTTAAAATTACGAGAATTGGCCTTCTGGTATCATCGCGAGTCATCGCGAGTCACGTGTCACGTGTGCAGTATCAATGTAGTTGCTCTGACACGTTCATGATAATGGAACGTATAATTAAACATCTAGCTCAAATATTTGACCCGTCTAATGAAATCGCTTTGATCTCGTAAACTCAACCATTATGACGTAAATGTTAAAGTTCAACATATACATTTCATTTTGATTGTTCAAGCGCGTCTTAGTCTAAGTCAGATAACAAATTCTAGACACAATCAGTTGTGTTAGCTTTGTTTCCAACTTTACAGATATTATTTTAATATTACATTTGGCGTACCGACTGCTTATAACTTTCTCTTGAAGATGTTCGTGGTCTGAACGAGGTACAGTAGAACGTAAAATAATAATTAATTTGGTATATATTGTTACATAGCATATTATCTAACTTTATCAAAGTACGTAACAAACGTACGTAGTTATATAAAGTTATGTAACACTCGTGCGTTTTCAAATTGCAATTGTGTCTTCTTCTGTTGCATGTAATGTATGTTGCGCTATAATGTATAACGCATGTATCAAATTAACTATGGAATTGAACAACAGTTTACATTGCATACAACAAATACACCGCGATTCAAATCGAATACGTCAAAGAAACATGAAGTTAAAGATGACACGCACCAGTGGGAACAACGGGTAACATAGTTATTTACTTCTATTAGATTATTTTCTTCTACCTGCCCTTATTCCAATCGCAGTGGGGTTGGCGCATGCAGATGTTTTTTACACATATTACAGAAGGATTTGGATTGTTCTTTTTACGACTGGCCGCCTGCCTGACGTCAACCACTCTGAGGAGAAATCACCCAGACCAGAAACAAATACGAGTATTTGTGAACGACACAAACATTCGTCGGGAATCGAACCCGCGGCCTCTCGCTTCACAGCCGACTATTCTCCCACTGCGCCACAGACGCTGTCATATTAGCTTCTATTATAAAATATTTTATTTATCTACTTCCGATTCGTTAAATGTGTTACATAGGTTTGACAGCCTCCGTGGCGTAGCGGGCGAGTAGCCAGCCGCGAAGCGAGAGGCCGTGGGTTCGATTCCCGCACCGAGACAAATGTTTGTGTGATCCACAAATATTTGTTTCGGGTCTGGGTGTTGTGGGACCGCAAGTCCCTCGTAGTTCCTGATTCCCACGATAGAGGTTAACCTAGTGTGGGGTCAGCACTATGTGTGTGACTGTTGGGTGTATTTATTTATTTATTTATTTATAGGTGCTACGAGACACCTACGAAAATATGCTACCTAACTATGAGCTACAATGTTGCGCTACGTAGGGAAGAAAAGATTCGCGTATTCGCGATTCGCGAGTAAATCATATAGTAACGCATTATTTTGCTTAGTAAAAAATTCAATACAATATTTTTTCTTTCCACTAATAATGGGTAGCGTGAAGTGTGGTGTACATGGGAGAAGTTATTTTTGTTTTATTTATTTAAGGTCGCTTTTTAACAGCTTAGATCATTAGCGTCCACGTGAAGCACTATACAATGAAGTGTGAGTAATTTACATACATATTTAGTTTGTAGACATCAATCAGAAGTTAATTTGTTATGATCGAGTTACGTAAATAAAGTTGCCGTCGTACTTTAGTACAAACTGAGGCCGGGACATGTCGTGTCCGAGAAACTGAGGCCGGGACATGTCGTGTCCGAGAAACTGAGGCCGGGACATGACGTGTCCGAGAAACTGAGGCCGGGACATGACGTGTCCGAGAAACTGAGGCCGGGACATGACGTGTCCGAGAAACTGAGGCCGGGACATGACGTGTCCGAGAAACTGAGGCCGGGACATGACGTGTCCGAGAAACTGAGGCCGGGACATGACGTGTCCGAGAAACTGAGGCCGGGACATGACGTGTCCGAGAAACTGAGGCCGGGACATGACGTGTCCGAGAAACTGAGGCCGGGACATGACGTGTCCGAGAAACTGAGGCCGGGACATGACGTGTCCGAGAAACTGAGGCCGGGACATGACGTGTCCGAGAAATCCCGCGCAAATTACAGCAAAACACCCACCAAAACTATGGCGTATGATATTACAATATTGTAGATAATCAAATACTATTAAGGTTGATTACAGTAAAATGTATGTTATGTTATATTTTACTGCTAAAGGCTGGGGTTATTTGACGTTGAAACGTCTGTTATTTTAAACGATTTAAATAAGCAACGGTTTAGGTTATTTAGAGGTTAGTTATTTTCAGAACTAAATAATAATACCTTAAAATAAATAGACTTTATGAAACATTGCCGCTTACAGAGGCTTAAAAAGCATATAAAAAATATGATACTATTTAGTAAGTAGTAGATTCATAATGTAGACAGTAGACACATTTGTCTACAACATGATTGGGCCGAGTCGATCGGGCTCACAGGAAACCAACGAGAAAAGACATTTGGTGCGGTAAGTGAAACTGTAACGCCCGAATTCTGAAACGCAACTCAAGCATTTAAGATCGTGTTAAACATGTTAAAGCGCTCTTATCTGTCAACATTTTATAAAAATAAGTAGCTGTTAGACAGTCGGCTGTTGAATAGCGTGTTAGTATTCGAACGTAGGAGGCATAAAGCTCCCATTGTGCTCCCCAATCCCCATTCCTTAAAGATTGGATCGCATCGATGATCCTTTTAATATGATGGGTGTATATGGGCGGTGGAGATCATTTAGCAGCAGTTGACCTGCTTGCTCGTTTACTGGTCTCTGTTATAAAAAAATGGCTTATTTCATTATACTCTCTTGTTCGGCGTGAGATCTTATCTTAGATCTTCTTATCTTATCTTGATTTACTCGTATAATTTTCTACTTCTGGGTGCGTGGGATTCTAATCGAATGATGAGTGCCTATAAAAGCTACATTATATTCAGACTCATTAGAACAAAAAAACTGTAACACTTTTCTATTTTAATATATCGATTAAAATGCCCATTCTAATGTAAAACAAGCGTCGGATGAGGGGATAGGGGAGTAGGAGGACAGGGCCTGGTAAAGATTGGAATAACTCGGGTAATCAAAGAATTAATTGATTCGCAGCGGATACCTTTACAGAAGCTCGGTGGGAGATTAATGTGCCACAAAAAACATACGACAGATGAAACGGGTACATCCCCCGTCCCGCCACACCGCCCCCCCCCCATCCGCTGGTTGTTTTAAATATATTAATTGATTGTCCTGTAATTGGCTCTCCGGGGGTCATGGATTACCCGGGTGGTGTACTGCTCGCCCGATATAATTTACTGTTGCCTCTAAACTGCATCTCGACTGACATTTTGCTGCACCGAGAGGCAAAACTGTGACAAACTATTATTTTATTTATATGTGTACTACAGTGTACCTACTGTTTATAACTTCTAATCGCTTGAACCATATTACCACACAGTAAATCGTCGTGAGTACATACAACACCTGCAAAATAACTAGACCTGGCTGAAGTTAGTCACTTTTCCGTCCTCTAAACTTCACGTCACTCTAGTTTTTAACAACAATAGCCACGACGACGTGACGCGACGCCGGGCAGACTCAGGTCGGCCAAGTTATTTTATGCGTGTGGTAATATAGGTTAGACATTGTAATAGAATGTTTGCTGTTTGGTAGAATTTATAATATAATGCATGTACGGGTCTCGTCCCGCCTTGCCTTCATGACATGAAATATCTATACAAGGTACTGAGAATTTAAAATGATTGTGTATGTACATATATATATATACGCGCTCACGCCTGTAATCCCCGAAGGGATAGGCAGAGGTGTAGCTAGTACACCCGAGCTTATTTCCATCCTATACTGGGCGCAGTTCCAGACTTCATTCTGATACTAAACATTTCAGGATAGAGAAACCCAATATTACTTTTATCCGACTCGGGGATCGAACCCGAGATCTCAGCACGCGCATTACAACTGCGCCACCGAGGCAGTCAGTCAGAAATTGACTGTCTATTTGTATTACAATCAATAGGGCTGTGTATATCACGCCGAGTACCCAGGAGTGACCAGGACTACTCTCTAGTCTCTATAGAATCTTCAAACTTTATAATTCAATTAGTGGAGTAGTAAATAGAAATAATTCGTGTCTACCTAAGACAGTTTTTTTGAGTGGTAGAGCCGCGCTGTAGACACTTTTGTCTACAGTGTGAATGGGCCGACACGATCGGGTTGTTACCACTATTTCATAGAAAACCGACGTGAAATAGCAGCTTGGTGTTTCGTTTCGTACGTTCTGTGAGATATCCGGAATCCTCTTTCTCTTGTTATCCCTTTTCTTTAAAGTCGGCAACGCATCGTTATTCTTCAGATATTGTGGAAGTTCATGGGTTACTATCAGGCGACACACTTGCACGTTTGCTAACTTATGCTACACACACACACAAAACACGAATTATGATTGACCGATCTGGGGTTTAACCCACGACTCAACTGATTTCTCAACCTAAGTACGATGCTAATAGAGACACATGAGGTGATTTTAAACAAAATCTTAAATGTTTGTATATAATAAGGCATGTTATGAAAAATAGTCACATTTGGTATCGTGCCGTCATTCAACCCCCTCACTCAACATAAAGTTATAACATATGAACTCAATGTATTTGTAATACTTGGAGAAACTGACCCAAATATTTGGCAATGTTAGAGCTATCGTAATAACAACGTGGAACAACATAACAAGCTTTTGAAAAAGTTCCAATGGCGAAGTTTAAGAGCTTTTGGACAAGTACGAGCGACCACGCGACTGTCGGAGAGCATTCTTTTGTACTAAGACTAATGTCATGTACTAGATATACGTCACATTGTATGTGAAGGATAAATGACCTGAGGGCCAATTCTCGTAATTTTAATTGTTCAAAATATCATTCCGATCTAATCTCAGCGACAAGAAAGTTGCAAATGGTATTCTGCTAAACCAATATTCAAGAACTTAGAACGCAATGATATCGAAAGTAGAATACAAGTTGACTGAACCAAAACGGCATTCTGGTAACAATTTTGACACTTAACTATCTTCTTCTTCTTTTAATTGTGTTTGGCTCCACCGTAGATTGGTGATTTCGCCAGTGTCCATTGTGAGACACTTAACTATATAAAATGCATTTCGTCTACAGACAAACGTCAAAATATTGAGAACAAAATGTGACTGAAGGTGAAGCAGTGTTGCCAAGTGCACTGTAATTACAGCAGATCTGCCGTATTTTCATGCCATCTACTGGACACGGTATTTTTATAAATACTTTATATGGAGACACAGTATTTTTTTACGCGCAGCTTGTCTAGTAGTATACATAAAACTCTTTGATTAAACACATTAAAAAAAATAAACCGATATCATCATCATCGCAGCCATCCATTTCTGCAGCGATCGATATATACAAATAAAATGTTAAGTTAGTTAAGGATATAAAGTTTAAAATAAATTTATATTTTATTTAATAATTTAATTATTTCCTTTTTTGTATGACATTTTATTGCACTGTAAAATAGACTGTATTTTTTCCCATCAAGCACTGTATTTTTGACGCAAATGCCGTATTTTAATGTGGACAACACGGTATTTTCAAAAATCTGACTTGGCAACACTGAGGTGAAGTGACTGTGAGTTAACTGCAGACAAATTCAGTTAACTTTATTCTTTTTTACTGCAAGCAAATAAAAGTAGTCAAAATTGTGCGACTTTGTGTGCTCGTTATTTCAGTGAAGTATTAGAAATGAGTTTACAGCCTATGTTACTCAGTGATAATGTAGCTTTCTAACGGCCAAATTATTTTTGAAATCGGCCCAGTAGTTTTTAAGTTTATTTGTTACATACAAAAATACAAAAAAATCTTTCCTCTCTAGAATATTATTGTAGATTAAATTATGAGAGCAATCGCACTGTCAAAATTCCCGCCAAAACTCACGCACAATTTTTATTTAGTATAGATATGTCCTCAGCAGTGTTGCAAAATAAAAAAAACCGCAATTCGGTAGAATTTCAAATTTCAATAAAATAATCGCGATTGTGGTTATTTCCGGAAAGGACTGCCTGAGTGGTGCTGTTGTGCCGTTTTCCTTCAGTTATGCCATGGAATAGATAAATTAATGAAATAAATAAAATACATGGAATTAGTCAAATCAATTAATTAAAAAATCATAACCTCCAGTTACGTAATTTTTTAATCACTGAAATTAGTCATATTGTGGGTATTATATTGTGAGTTGGTAACATTGATTGTGTCGCTTAGATCATTTTTAATTTCTAGAATTTAGTCTATGGCAGCTGATACGTAAAATTCGGTAAAATACTTGTCATTGGCGAAATGCATAATAATGCGAAGCCATATTTTCAACAAAAGAAAGACATTGAAAGTTGATCGAATTGACAGTTTATATGCAATTTAACTGAGATGATATCGAATTTTTAAAGGAGCAGAATGCCATATTTTTAATTAATTCAAAATGTAATCTCAGTTCGGTTAAAATTCATTCGCAGTGTCAGTTAAAATAGCAGAATTGGCCCTCTGAACTAGGATCTATTAAGATAAACCGTTGTTACTTATAGAGCCGTGTTATATACAAGATTTTCTATACTTTTGTAGTATGAATACGCCGACTGATATTTCATCATCATAATCCGCCTATATTTGTCCACTGCTGGCCTCTCCTAATGCACACTTTGAGCTCGATTGATAGATTGACTGGTATTTGTTAATAATAAATATAATAGAGTGGAATAGCATCAATGCAAGTAAAAAAATAACATGTTGCATTCAATTGACTTACGTACTACGTAGTGTCAACACTAAATTGACCCTTAGCTATACGTCATAGTATTACTTTACGATTATTTTATTTATGGGTCCATAAATAATAATACTAACCCTGTAGTATATCTCCTCTACTGAATGAGAGGGGTTAGGCCTTAGTCCACCACGCTGGCCTAATGCAGGTTGGCAGACTTCATATATCTTCGAAATTCTTATGGAGTTCTCCATAAGAATTTCTCAGGTATGCAGGTTTCCTCACGATGTTTCCTTCATCGTTAAAGCAAGTGATAATTAACAATTAATACACACATAACTATATAGAATGGAAATTTTATGTAGAAAATACCTATTATAATAATATGAGAGTAGGTGGAGTACGTTGTACTTTGGGAACGCGTGTCGCGCGTCACTAATAAAATTATAAGTTTCCACGGCGCGGCGCGCCAAATTGCTATAAATTGGGCGAAAACATTATTATAATGGGTTTTATTGTGAAAAGTGCGTCCGGATGAGCGTCCGGCGACGGCGGCGTTGTCACGCGCGCCGGACGTCGCTCCCGAGCTATTTCCGACACCCCCTCCCACCTCCTTCCACACCACCCCCGCCTCCTCGCAGTGGCGCGGCGTGCACCTCCAGCTGCGGCCGTGTTGTCACATTGAAAAACTCATTAGTCTGATTTAATTAAGTCAGAAATTAATAAAATCTGAGTGTGTTTTTAAGCGGCGTGACGTTGACTCCTCGCTCTCGAGTATCTAAATTGGTGCTCAGTGCTCAGCCGGTAGTTAACGCTCATCGCCACATTTTGCACTCGGTTGATTTGTTAATATAATCATTTTATTTTATTACATACATACATACGCACTCACGCCTGTAATCCCCGAAGGGGTTAGCAGAGGGGTAACTAGTACACCCTCTTTTCGCCGAGCGTATCTCAGTCCCTTGATGTGATAGGGGGCGAGCCTATCGCCATACCTGGCACAAATTCCAGACTCCGGGCTGATACTGAACATTTCGTAATAGAAAAACCCAATACCACTTTACCCGACCCGGGATCGAACCCGAGACCGGTTACCACTGTATAATCAGCGCTGTGTTGTGGTGTGCGATATGCCACAGCACAGCAGTACACTGAGTGGTCATCTACCCGTAACAGGCACGCGCCATTGACGCGCAATGGCCAACATGTTTTAATATGAACTGTAAAGTGTACAATTGTAGTGGTAAAATTCGCGTTGTCAATTGTGCAAATAAATAATTTCTTTCTTTCTTCTTTCAGATATACACACACAAGGATTAAACCTATAACATCCCTCTTTTTTGTCTGGAGATAAAAATAACCTCGTGCAAGATAGCACTGGAGTAAAGAGTTCAATGGTACCACGATATCTAGTGTAAGATCGTGTTTCCTTCGATCAATATAGGACGCGCAGTAGCACCGAGCACCGACGACGCGACGTACCAGCGAGCAGTGGAGACTGGAGACTGGACGCTGGAGATGGACGGCGCGATACACTGCAAGAAAACTGTCAGCTGCACTGTGGGGGAATCTGAACGTTGCTCACTGCTCTTTATATTATACACTTTTGTTTGATCTAGAAATATAGAAATTATTGTAAATTTTAAATTTTTAGTAGCAGGCGGCCGGTGGAAAAAACCACAAGCTAAATCATAAGTAACATGAGTCAAAAAGCATGTCGCGCCGTTCCCACTGCGAGTGGGATAAGAACTGGTGAAAGAAGAATAATCTTGTAATTTTTGAGTATACAATACATTACATTTGTTTTTATTAGGGGTACTATCAATATATGGAATGTGTTATGTGTGACGCTATTTTAAATTATGAAATTTTCAAACGTTTAATTTGATTTACGCTACTGTTAATTAATTCTACGGTAGCGCAGTTGTACGCAGCGTACGCGTTACGACTGAGCCTGACGCTGAGGTCTCGGGATCGATTCCCGAGTTGGGTAAAGGTGATATTGGGTTTTTCTATTACGAAATGCTCAGTATATGCGAAGTCTGGAATTGTGCCCGGTATGCCGATAGGCTCGCCCCCTATAACATCATGGGATGGAGATACGTTTGGCGAAATGTGGGTATACTAGTTACAGGCCTACCCCTTCGGGATTTGAGGTGTGAGTGTGTATGAATGTAAATCTTTTAATAAATGATTTTTATTTTAGCACCTCCCCATTGGTATAATAGCTGCATACTTATGCTACCTAAAACCGGCGACATCCTTAGTTTGCTGAGAATTTCCAAAACCAAAATATTTGTGGAGGTATTCCATTCGAGAAACACATGTGGTGCCCACGGCATAGATTTGTGCCCGGTATAATAATAATAATAATAAATATACCCAACAGTCACACACATAGTCCTGACCCCACACTAGGTAAATCTGTATCGCGGGTATCAAGAACTACGAGGGACTTGCGGTCCCACAACACCCAGACCCGATACAAATATTTGTGAATCAGACAAAAATTTGTCTCGGTGCGGGAATCAAACCCACGGCCTCACACTTCGCAACCGGCTACTCTCCCGCTGCGCCACGAAGGCTGTGTATGGCGAAAGGCTTGCCCCTATCACATTACGGGATGTTTAAAAGCACGGTCAACCGTGAAGCAGTCAACTACGTGCACCTCTGTGTACCTGTAGTGTATAGGTAGTTGTGTAAGACCTAACCTAACCTAACATCATTACATACCAATTCGGGAATATAGACGTGAACTTATTTTATATGTTTTATTAAACTCTAATAAAAAGCAACAGATAAAAGTTGTCGTTACGGGAACGTTTCACGTAACTTTCTCAGAATCACGAAAAAATAATATTTTGTAAACAATATTTTTTTTCTATTATTTTCGACGACAAACCCAATTATCGCCTGTTTTGTTTACGTTCATCATTTGTATATAAATTTATATAACTCTACCACATTGAAGAAACACAAATTACTTCCTGTTTACACTGGGCTGCACGTGTCTCAGATTTGCACGTGTTTGCGATAACTCGAAACACTCTGTGTTATATAGTGTAGTGTTACTTTTGTTTCACCAGGTAAAGTTAATAGGGATCATTCTCGTCTGTCTCATTGATGGTGGGTTTTTATAAAGCACATCGGTTTGAGGTTGCTTTTGTAAGGCGTATCAGAGCATACATGCTTCGACATGGAATCTTAGTTCAATGTCAGAGCTACTTTGAAGTTTTTTAAGATACGTTAATAAAACATTCCATTCAGATAAGCATCAATATTGCATCTTACTTGTTGATTGTCTACCTTGCGACCGTTGCAGGTTGCCACAATGATGCCGTCCTGAAGTAACTGGACTGGACTGTACACCGGCTGACTTCAAAATGTTACTCACTTTCAGTTAAAAACCGAAAAAAAAGAATTTGTATGGGAAAGTTCTAGCCTTTTAAAATTCTTTACAGTTGAAAGGCAGAACGCGACGTGTGACCTTTTCCATTGAACCTCATATAAAGCGGACGTGTCGCTATCACCTGACTCGCCTTACGTGTCGCGGTCTCACTGTCGCGGTCGAATACTTCAATACAGTCCCTTATCGTTATTTGACTGTTTACGCACGGCATCCGATCCGAATCCGAGAAATCATGTCCCGAAGTAGTCATAATGTTATTTGTATGGGTTGTAGCGCACTAAATCCAAATTCCATGTGCCGAAGTATCAAATATGTATCATAATCTCGAATGGTTGCTGTGTTCCAATACTATTACAGTAGGCTATAGCTCAGTGGCGTGGTGAAACTGTGAACCTCTGAGAAAAATAATACCACCGATCTCTTCTCATCAGTTTCAACGTATTAACTGCAATAATTATTCAGTTCTTCTCCGCCACATCCCGGGAGACGATAACAATAAGTGGTCCCGACCATACCCGGGGCACGGGAACAATGCGCCGGACATCCGGACATCCGGCCGTCCGCCCTCACAATCGGACAGTGTTACAGCCGGACACACCGGTGCTTACTCCCATTGACGCGATCTCCTTTAACTTGTGGAACTCTACTTCACATACTAGACTGATGTTGACAGGTGGTGTAGTGGACGTAGTGTAAAACCATAGGTTCGATTCTCAGTTCACAATATAACCATTGTGTGGGTTTCGATTCAAAAAACGCACATGAGTTATCCGGGAATGTTTGTACTAGAAATAGCATCATATGGTACAGACATTAACACGAAGAACCATATATGCACTAGTTAGACCTCTGGCTACCCTTTCAGGAATATAGGTGTGAGATTATTTAAAAGCAAAACAGTGCAATGTACCGTGTTTCGAGGATAAGGAAATATTTTTGGAATTTGCCTGTAAGATAATATGCAGACGTAGTTAATTTATTACAAGCGTGCGCTCGAGGAACTTGGGTTTGGATACCTCACTCCAAGGTACGTAAAATGTAAAGCACCTTCATATTAGGAGAATGTTAAATTATTATTTATAGTATCTTTGAGTGGTAGAGCCACGCTGTAGACAGTTCTGTCTACAGCATGAATGGGCCGGCTCATCCGGGTCATTACCACTGTCTCACAGAAAACCGGCGTAAAGTAGCTTGCTGCTGCGTTTCGTACGGTAAGTGAGATATCCGGAGGCCCAAACCCCCTCCCCTTCCCAATTCCTTAATTATCCCTTTCCTTTAAGGTCGGCAACGCACCCGTGATTCTTTTGGTATCGTGGGCGTACATGGGCAGTGGAGATCACTTACCATCAGGTGACCCACATGCTCGTTTGCCGGCCTTTACTATAAAAAAAACGACAGTTCAGGCAATACGTTGTCAACGACTGTTTTAGTATGGAAAGAAAACTTTGATAAACAAAAGTTGCGCGCGATTGTTCAACATGCTCAGATACATAACATTACATAAGCCTCTACAGTTCCCTAGCAATACGTTACTTATTATTAAAAAGTAGGTTCCAAAATTACATTAAATATAATTGTAACTGTGGAAAGATGTCTTCACTCATCAGGTAAGACGTAAGTGGAGTTAGTTGTGAAGGAGAGAAATTGGAATTAAGAGTGACCTTGTTAACCTCCCAATTCTGTAATGTTAATATTTATGTTATTTATGACTGGCTCGGTGGCGCAGTTGTAAAGCGTACGCGTTACGATTGAGGCTAACGCTGAGGTCTCGGGTTCGATCCCCGGGTCGGGTAAAGTGGTATTGGGTTTTTCTATTACGAAATGCTCAGTATCAGCCCGGAGTCTGGAATTTGTGCCCGGTATGGCGATAGGCTCGCCCCCTATCACATCGTGGGACGGAGATATGTTCGGCGAAATGTGGGTGTACTGGTTACACCTCTGCCTACCCTTTCGGAGATTACAGGCGTGAGTGCGTATGTTTTAATATTTATGTAGGTTATTTACTTATTAATCACATTACATAAAATCTTGAAAGGACAGCCAGAGCACCGGTTCCTCGAGCTTATTTCCGTCTCATAAATGATAGGACCGGGCCTTTCGCTCACTTATCAATCAATCAATGTATGTTGGCACACGTATCTCATCCCCAAGGTACATATTATTATAATCACGTATCATTACTATCAAGCGATCGTACAACGGTATTTATCGACGGGCAGCGTGTTGACGCGAATCATCGCATCGCTGGCGTGTGCGGTGTGACCCGCCACAGACTCACTAATTGGCCTCTGAGTAAAATTGTCTCACTCTATAATATTCATTGGAAACTGTAATTACACCGCATGCATCATTTAGTATCAACACAAGCGAGGACGGGAGCGAGAGCGGGATCGAGAGCGGGCTGCGCCAAGCATTAGTCGAACAAAACTTTTCATAGCAAATAATTCACTCGCTGAACTGGCAGCGTTTAAGTGCCCTCCAGCCGGAGGTCTAAGCTTTGTTTCCGTCTCCCCGTGTAAGTTGAACAACAAACAACGAGCGAAAATAAACTCTACGTGTAATGGTTACAAAATTGAGTTTTGTTTAACTGCAAATGTTTTTTATTTCGTTTGTAATTGTACCGAGAATTTCTTTCGAATGTCTCGCGTATATCTCGAGCGTATATAATCCGCAGCGTTCGCGAGAAAAATCTCTATTGCACGGCTACAGATGCATTTCCACGGATTTTCCAGCGCGTGCCGCTGAGCTGCGCCGATTGCTACCGCGCAAGCCCTGATTCTTATTTCATTTATGACCCGATTGTAGAGTTACCTACCGTGAGTGCTTTTATACGTATTATCTACTTATCCCGCCTTGGTTTTTGCTTCTTGTTTTCGTGTATACTCCGCGTACCGAGTAATTTGTGAAGCGGTTCGTGGGAAATATCAAAATCAAATCTTTAAGAACGTTTTTACAGGTGTTTGTGTTGGGTAAACAGTGTGTTTGTCTCATGTGTTCACATTATGAGTTTTGTGTCGCGTTACAGCAATTAAAGTGTTCTTAATACATAGTTCATGTTTGTTAAAATAAAAAGTTACTATATATAAATACGAACTGAATGTTAAATGCTGTACTTTTCGAGTAGCCGACTGTGAAACCAAAAGGCCCGGGTCCGATGTCCGTACCAGAACAAATGTTGGTTTCCAAATATTTATCTGGGTTCAGGATGTTGTGGGACGATCAGTTATTCGTATTTTCTGAGTGTGCGTATGTTTATAACTGCTCGATGTATTTTTATATGGGTTTCTAATAGTCATTTATCATTTATTTATGCGGTTAAAAACGATAAGTAATTAATAAATAACAAACAAGCAGTGTTACAATAACTATTGGTATATATTTTATTTGAACTTTACTTATCCTTCTACCTGCAGTATAGTGACATTGGTAAACTTAATAGTAAAAAATAAGCACGGGTAGACCCACACAAACTATCTATTTTTATCGATAAAGCTATATAAAAAGCTTTCTGCTTGCATCAAACCCGTTCGGCATAGTAACCGGAACGCTTCGCTTCCGTTTCCGGTGCAGCATCGTTGCGCCAGTTTTTCCCATTTTCCTCCGAGCAGCAACTGGAGTCAAACCTGCACTTATTCAGAGTACTATTAAGCTAATGGCTGCTATTTCTATAGGAAGTCATAGCGCACGTCCAACAGGGACCTTGTTATTTGATTTGATGGCAACACTTGATTCTGGTTAAGTGTTAAGTTAAATTGGTAAATTATGCCTCTATTCCCGAAGTTAACCAGCGGTATAATAGTACACCCCCGGTTCATCGCCATATCGGGCACCAATTTTAATCCCACATCGGGCAGAAATAAAAGTAGTGGTATTTGTTTTTTGTATTGCCACGATTAGGAATAATTTAATCGCGTTATTACAAAAACACAATGTTTAAAATGCCTTGCATCTTATAGAAGTCATTTTTATTATAGCTGCCGGTCCAACCAAACAAATGTCGGTCGGCAACCAAGCAAATGGTTCATTTAATGATGCGTAGTATCCATCGGCTATGAAATCCCTACAATAACAGAAGAATCGTGAATGCGTTGCCGAACTTTTAGAAACGGAAGGTGCTGGGAAGGGGGGATTTTTATAGTCATCTAGGAATTTCACTTACTTTTTGCAATCTTCTATATCTCTACTCCTTACAAGTCTAGTTCGAGTTACAAATACACTCGCAGTTTTCTCGTTTCAGTTTTCCATGGAAAAGGTATCAGCTAGTTAATTCTGTAGACAGAACTGGCAACAGCGTAGTTCTTAGTACTACTTTAAGTTAAAAACAATTCTATAAACTCTTAAGTTGTACAAACAAAACAATATTATTGTCATTGCAATTGAAGTTGTTTCATTTAGAAAGACGATTTCGTGCGAGTTTTCTTTACACAGAGAACTAAACTTAGGGACAATAAGCAACACTAATTACTAACACTTCAAAGACGCTTTCAAAGCTTTCATCAATTGTGAACTTTAGAAGCTAAAGTGTTTGATTAACTAGAGACAGGACTCAAATATTTTTACAACTGTAGACAGTTGGTAGGGATAGCTCAGCGGGGACTGGTACCTAGAGGCTGACTGTCGAGTCAAAGTTGGAGGTTCAAACCAGCTCCATATCTTGAAAAACCTTAAAACACCAAAACATAGCTGAGAAGTTCTTCATTACATTTTCGAAATTTAATGTCTACCAGCCCGCTGTGCCAGGCCAGTGTATTAGACTAATGCCTGACCCCTCTCATTCAGTAGAGGAGGCCCGTGGTCAGCACAACCTAGTGTATAATACAGGGCTAGTGTTTATTATTGAGGACAGTTTGGGTAGTATTGTGAATATATTTTTATTACAATAACATTAAGTGGTGGTTATAAAGTAAACTTTGTGACTTTATTTTTAAGAGAAAAACTCAGTAACAATGCCATTCTTAAACAATCATGTATAAGTAGTTGTATGATGCCTGAGTACTATAAGCTTTTTATTACAATAATAACTTTATCGTTAAAAATCCGAAGTCAGAAAAGCATCTGTAACATTTAAATGTCTGAATAGATTTTTTCAGCCAGATTTTCATCAGATTTTAATTGGCCACGGTTATAATCGTCTGATCATTTGTAATAATTAACGTACGATATTCTGGAGATGTCACTTATAAAATTATTAGGATTAACAATTTTGGAATAATATTATAGCGAACGGTAAATATGTTAAGGTTTAATTTAAATAATTTTTCACTCACAATCTCGAAAGAAAATAAATGTACTACAGCATGAATTGGCCAGCTCGCCCGGGTCGCTACCATTATCTTACAGAAAACCGACGTAAAGTAGCAGCTTGCTGCTACGTCTCGTACGGTGAGTGAGATATCCGGAGGCCCAAATCCCCCTCCCCTTCCGAATCCCTTAATTATCCCTTTTCTTTAAGGTCGGCAACGCGCCCATAATTCTTTTGGTATTGTGGGCGTGCATGGGCGGTAGAGATCACTTACCATCGGGTGACCCACTTGCACGTTTGCCGGCCTATGATATAAAAAATAAATTACAATTGCATTCAATGCATACGTATTGCTGTCGTCGGGTCTCGCGGTCTCCTGTTTCGGCCGCTTATCTCAAATGAGGCTTTCAGGATAACTCTATTCAAAGTATTGCTAGAATTTGGACATTAAAAGTAATGTGACAGGTCGGTTAGATGACACAAGAGTGAAATGAGGAGCACCATATCTTCAATTATCTTACAAAGAACAGTGATCTAGTGATACGACATTACATACATTCAAACATTCGTCACACACGTCTCACCAAGAAATTGTATTTCCCCAAGTCCCCAAATAAAATGTCCAAATATCAGTTGATTACTCTGTTACATCCAACACCGGCTCGCGAAGACGCGGCGCCGTGAAGGGCGCGTCATTTCCGCAACACTTTTGTCATCGTTATCCCCTAGGACAGTCATAAATCTCTTTTCACGTTCCCTCTTCATATTTTCAGTTAACGCGATTTTTCTGGACGTTTTTGTTATAAAGCTGTGATTCTTTACTGCGAGACATTACTTGATATAAGTTATTGGCGAGAGTTCAAATATTAACGCTGTTTAAGTTTAATCGATTTTTGAAGTAGCCAGTGTGTAATTTTACAGGAAATATACCGACCAAGTGCGTTTCGGACCACACACAATGAAGGGTTTCGTAGTGTAACCGAAAATCCCATGTATCAAAAACTATACAATGTAACCTATTGAAATTTATTTTCTTTGGAAGTACCTTTTAAGTTATACTACCTATAAGTTTTGCAGAATTTTCCACCCAGTGGTTTAAAATTTAGGACACGTTTTTTACGACTTTGGACACACACATGTCAAACTAATAACTTATTTACAAAAGCCATCTAGCAACCTTTATATCATTATTAACATATGTCTAAATGAAGTAAAAAAAAATCATCAAATAAATTTACTGACTTCATATATAAACCGACTTCAAAAATAAATAACGCTGATCGGTGCAATTAGAGTTACCGGGTAGCGGCATCGGCACCCGCCGATAGCACCCACTCCAAAAATAACTTTTATACAGCAGTTTTTAAGTTTTGTATAAACTTGTTGTTTGACTGCCTCGGTGGCGCAGCTGTAATGCGTACGCGTTACGACTGTAGCTGATGCTGAGTTCTCGGATTCGATAAAAGTGGTATTGACATTTTCTAATATGAAATGCTCAGTATCAGCCCGAAGTCTGGAATTTGTGCCCGGTATGGCGATAGGCTCGACCCCTATCACATCCTGGGACGGAGATACGCTCGGCGAAATGTGGGTGTACTGGTTGTAACCAGAAAGAAATGTACACCTCTGCCTACCCCTTCGGGGATTATAGACTCGAGAGTGTATGTATATTTTATTTCTCATGTTTATTGGTTGTTTATAGTTATGAGTCATGGTCAATATGAGAGCCAATGGTCTCACTATGAAGGATATGAAGGTGTTTAAAGCTATGACATGTATGTTTTTATTAGTTTGAATGGCGAAACGAGCAGGTCGCTCGCTTCATAGTAAGCGTCATGGCTACCCATAAATACAAGCAACATCACACAGAACATAGCACTGCAAGACACTGGACTGCGTTCGTCACACTGTGACATAAGTTGTTAAATATCATAATGCCCAATATTTTAATTGGTTTCCATGTCCTTCAAACTAGGCTACTATTTAAATACAGCCTCCGTAGCGCAACCGGCGAGTAGCCGGTTGCGAAGCGTGAGGCCGTGGGTTCGATTCCCGCACCTTGACAAATGTTTGTCTGATCCACAAATATTTGTCTCGGGTCTGGGTGTTGTGGGACCGCAAGTCCCTCGTAGTTCCTGATAGCCACGATACAGGTTTACCTAGTGTGGGGTCAGGACTATGTATGTGATTGTTGGGTGTATTATTATTATTATTATTATTTATTTATCCCGGTAAAGGCCGTTCACGTCAGTGGAGCCGCGAGCAAAGGCTAGTAACAAATAATGTGTTAGGGATGAACCTTACATATATCGGGCAAAGTTCCTGTTCCGAGTAAAACACTACGACCATTGACCATACGTCTCATATCACATCATTAGTTCAATGTTAATAATACGTTCAAATCTAAATTGGCTACATTACGCAGTCAGAACCTGGCATTAATCAGTTCAGCTATTAAAATACAATAGAGGAACATAAAGCATCGGAGAAACTAATTATAATAACATTGTGTTAGTTTTGCATGATATGTGTGGTGTGGTGTGTGGCGTGCATATTAATGTAATGATTACAGTCCGGGCCGGTATGAGGTATCTAATCGTGGATGTTCATCCCTGTGCCCGTGAGTAACTAGCGCGATATCATTACCTCACATTTAGCACTAACCACAACTATTACACATGTGGGAACCACACTTTATATTTCATGGGATATCATAAGGTTTATTTTTGACTATGACATCTTTAACATTGGTTTTGCTTTTTTCAAAAAATCCCTGCTTCAAAATTTGTAATACAAGATTCAACCTTTTTTTCATTCTTTCAATTTGAATTGCTGTGTATAGTTGTAAGTGGACTTCAGGCTTAATGAACTCTTAAATAACATATATCTAATGCTGTCTAGTATGTAGTCTGTAACTGTACCTTAGAAAATAAAATAAAATAAGGTTACTGGCTAGGTTACTAGCTCGTGGCTAAAATAAAAATGTACACATCATAGGATGGAAATAAGCTCAGCAAACAGTGGGGATATTAGCGTGAACTTATGTGTATAGTGCAGAATTAATTATTAGAATTATTTAAGTGCAAAACCCTATTAATTTTTTACCTGTGGTGGCCGAGTGCTTGGCAAAGTACTCTCTCATTCCTTTTCACTGTTCCCTGACGCGAGTAAATTATATATTTGTATTATAAATGTGAATAGTACAGTTGGGAGTGGTACCAATAGAAGAAAGTCGCAGGTTCGAAACCAAGAAAGTGTTCAAATCTGACTTTACTAAGTTACGTGTGTATTGATTGTTAATTATCAGTTAACAACGGTAAAGGTAACATCGTGAGGAAACTTGCATACTTGAGAAGTTCTCTATAAGAATTTCGAAAGTATGTAAAGTCTACCAACCCAAATTAGACAAGCGTTGTGTTCTAAAATCTAATTCCTCTCATTTAGTAGAGGAGGCCCGTGGCCAGCAATAGGGCGTGTAAAATACAGGACTGGTGTTATTATTAGTAGATAAGTCATGTGCTGCAGTGATAGGTACGAACCCATACACTTGTTGTGGCGGAATTGTGGCATGACGTTAAGGTTGTCATTCAGTTTACAGCTCTCGGTATCAAAGGCGGATGCTGCGCGCTGTGGAGACGGCGCGCCGCGGCGGGACGCTCGCCAGTATCAAAGATAAATTCACAGAGACGTATTGACAACGTGCTCGCACACAGCTCAAATAGATAGAGATGCCATAGTTTGCTCAAATAATAATTAATAAAATTTAATCATCGTGAGTAAAATAAAACGTGCAGAGTTATATTATATTACTTAGAAAAGTCAGAGGTGTGTGCTCTTGAGGCTGATTTCGAACTTGCGATTTAATCTTTAATTCATAAAAACTAATTAAGCTTTACATAATTAACAAAAGCCCCGTGTTTCAGGTTTTAAAGACAGATTTTAGTAGCTATAATTTATTATTGAGGCTTCTGCATCTGGTTGCCTATACGAGTGCTGCCGACGGCCTTTGCTGTCTGCCACGTAATACTCCTGAGACGGTGTTTTATTACGCGACGTCCGTTTTACACGTTGTATTATTTGATATATTTGATTTGGCCGCTCGCAAAGAATACGAATTTTTTACTCTCGGTCCCGACGTCCGGAGAATACACAAAAAATTACGACTCTTTTTACATCACTGTTTAATAATAAACGTTTGTATGTCGAGTTTGATTACTTTGTAGAATATTATTTTTAATTTGTTGGTGCAGGATAAAAAGACAGTCATAGCCTAGCGGGGACCAGAACGAAGGTAGAAGTCACAGGTTCAATCTTACACACATCTCTGACTTTTATAAATTAGGTTTACATGTTCTACGATATTATTTATCACCATTCACTTAAACGGCGAAGAAACGTTTTAATGAAACCAGCATACCTGACAGTTTTCCATAATAATTTCGAAGGTATGTGAAGTCTACCGTACCGTATAAAGCCCGCATGGTCAAGAAAATGCCTGACCCATTATTATTTGCCCAGCACTGGGACAGTATAATACAGCACTGACATTATTATAATATTATCATTTTGTTTGTACCCGGCGGTGGATGCTGTCAACCGCGTCATAGTTACAGCACTAACTACTGTAGTTAGCAAGTCACTATTGTGATTTCAAATAATGTTATAAGCCCTCATGATAATATGATATCATTATGGTATAATACTGCCTCGGTGGCGCAGTTGTAATGCGTACGCGTTACGATTAAGCTAACGCTGAGGTCTCGGGTTAGATCCCCGGGTCGGGTAAAGTGGTATTGGGTTTTTCTATTACGAAATGCTCAGTATCAGCCCGGAGTCTGGAATTTGTGCTCGGTATGGCGATAGGCTCGCCCCCTATCACATTATGAGACGGAGATACGCTCGGCGAAATGTGGGTGTTCTGGTTACACCTCTGCCTACCCCTTCGGGGATTACAGGCGTGAGTGCGTACGTACTGCCTCAGTCACATATTTCTTTATTTATTTCGTACTAAGGATTACAACATGTTGAAGGAAATATCCACGGATATAAACGTGCTTAAATATGCTTTATTTTCTAAAATATGATCAAGACTTTTGCATATACTGAGCTTTATCTTCTTTCGCTTTCATAGTGATTTCTTATGTTTACGCGAATATTACACATTGAAATAAAACTAGTTTATACGGATTTTATCGCGGTTTAATTTTTATTTTAGTCCCGACGTTTCGAAAGCTTTTCAGCCTTCGTGGTCACGGGAGAGACTGAGGTGTAGGTCGTCTCGAAAAGTTAATGTTTTCATTAAACTGTATTTATTTTGTCATGTATAAATAGGTACATAGTAGGTGTCGTAAAGGTCTATTTAATCTGTGACTTTAATCTGTGACTATTTAATCTGTGACTATTTAATCTGTGACTAGTTAAAACATTGATTAAAAATGGTAATAAGTAAGGCTGTACTTTAGGAAATAAAATATTAGAACTATAGATAATATTTTATAAAGCTATACCTTTATTTCACTGTCTGTCAGCTCTATTTGTTTTTGTCAGGTACAAATTAGCTATTCTCTCCAGACGTTTTAATCGCTAGTGGAATAAGTTCACAATTTATTTGAAATCGCACTACAGACAACTGTTACAAAAATCATTTATCTAATTACATAGGTAAATATTTGGTTTTACAACAGACAGGTGTCCAAAATGTGCAAGAATTATTAACTAAAAACTTATAGCGATGGCCGAATTTATATGATTTACTTCCGAAATGTATCATTTACTGCTTGTTAACTGAATAAAAAACAGAGGAGATTCTCAATTCGACCCGATATCTGTTTTTTTTATATCTATAACCACACGTAGCATAGTGATTTTAATGATTCTTCTTTTATTCGAAAGGATACAGCTCAATTATCTTTTTTTAAGATAAGTATGGCAGTGACATCAGGGATGAATGACTAATACTTCGTCATTTATGCACCGATTTTATATGCTCACGCCTTTATCCCCGAGGGGGTGGACGGATGTGCAATTAGCGCACGCACGCGGTTGGCCGAGTATATTTTTATTGCATGATGTGATAGTAGGCGAGCCCATCGGCATATCGGGTACAAATTCCAATACTGGGAAATTCATGTGTGATGTTTCGAAACGAAAACTCAAGCATAAGTTGTGATTACCCGACCTGGGGTTAGCACCTAGGAACTCTCAGTCTAAGTAAGCTACGACTAGACCAAAGAAGAGTTATGCTAAATACTCGTATATCCCGTACAACTATAATTAAACTGTGCTTTATCAACTGATTCAAGCGTGTTATACGAACACTATTAAACTCATTTAGAAGTTAATTTATTTAAAGTAGTTTCCAAGTGGAAAGAATAGTAGGATCCTGTCGGTGACACTCCGGACCGTCCCTCCTCCCCTCCACTCCCCTCTCTGCCACCTCCCGCTCCCGCCCCAGGTGTCATTAATTAAACCCGGTCCCTTTGTCACAATCGGAATGTATTTAAGTTGGACTGTCCTGACCCCCAGTTACCTACTGTAGCGAGTTCACAGCTTCGGTTATCTTCCGGGTTATAATTGTAAGGTGCGCAGTGAATCTTAAGTGAGATTGCTCAGATGTTTCCGCAAAATACTTAATACTGTTTAATACAATAAGTTTAAGTAGTTTCTTCTGAAATTATTATCTAAAACTGACCAAATAAAATATTAATGAATAAAAAAAAACAAAAAATACACCCAACAGTCACACACATGTTTGTGTGGATCACACAATCAATTTTCTCGGTGCGGGAATCGAACCCACGTCCTCTCACTTTTCAGCCGGCTACACGCCCACTACGCCACGGAGGATGTTAGAATGTTTCAGGAACAAGAATTACAGTTTTTCACATACGTCATATTCATATTCATTTATCTGTAGTCTTTTCAGTTCTATCACTCATGTAAACTCAATCGACCTTCCTTCATTCCTTTCCACCAGCCATTATCCCACTCGCAGTGGGGTCGGCGCAACATGCTTTTTAACAAGATACAGAAAGATTTGGCTTGTAGTTTTTACGACCGGCCGCCTGCCTGACGTCAACGCCTCTAGGGGGAATGTAAACTCAATCAGCAATTATTTTGAATATAGAAAAGCTTTAAGCTTCATCAAAATATACTGGTTCCGTGTAAAACTTTGTGCGTTTGTCATTTGAAGTCCCGGTGTAGTCATTTTGCAATGCCAGGATTTAAAAAAAATCGACATAATCTGGATTGGTGCTAAGGATTTGTCTATTTTTGCCGCTAAGGAGCAGTGTGGAAGCATGTTGTGTACCTGTTTGAAGGACATTGGAGCCAGTAAAATTACTAGACATTATGAGACTTAACCACCTTAGTCTCAAGATGATAAGCGCAGTGCTGTGCCATGTAGAAGTAAGTAAATCTATGTTCTAGGAATGACTAACTATTTAGGGTAAACGCAGGTATTAACGACCCTCATAAGAAACAATTGAAATTAATGTCAATTATTAAGACTAAAAGTTGCTTGCACACTCATTTTATGTAAATGTTGAATATATAGTTTATGTTATTATTATGTATTCAACGAACGACCTGCTCAACGTTATTCAGTTGAAAAAATATTGAACAAATATACTTATCAATTTGTCATACATCAACCGCACCGGTAATTACTTTTATAAATCCACAATGTGATATTCCACGAAAGCAAAGCGCCAATCTGCATCTAATGGTCTTAAAATGATATTTTTCCTTATAATAATTTCTCACGCCGACTCGTGCGCTTGTCAGCCGGAGTTAATGTCTCCGTCCTCCTCCCCCTCCCCCTTCCGCTCTAGTCACTGTCCATTCCTCCCCGGGGCAACGGCAGTCACTTGTGGCGCACAATCGATGATAAATGAGCAAGTCAAGCGTCAAGCGAGCCGCTCATTGTTACCATCTGAGCATTATGATGATAATTACGTTCAGGTAAATCACCTTTTGTAACTTGAAAGAAATAAGGGCGTTTGTGATCGAGTTTATTGGTTTTTAAAAAAGCCCTGTAGGATCAGTCTATTATATTCTGTTCTATTTTTAACTACCGCCAAAAAGTGAGACGGTAAGAAAGACGGTGTTGTGAATTTGACTCTTTTGTCTGACTATCTCCTGCATATCTGGCATCTTAGGATCTAAAGTAATACAGCTATTTGAATGCGGTTTATTTAAAATCGTAGCAAGTGGAAATCCGTTGACTCTGCCTACCGCTATGGGAAACAGGCTTGAGTGTATGTATGTATTATTTAAAATTTCTTCATTTAAAATCTGATTTGATCGAGATGGATCTTAGTTACGTTTGAAGACATTCTGTTAATTTTGAGGGGTAGAGCCACGCTCTACAAATCTTTACGTAATACTAGCTGCTACTTTACGTCGGTTTTCTGTGAGACAGTGGTAACGACCCGGGCCAGCCGGCACATTCAAGCTGTAGACAAAAGTGTCTAGAGGTAGAAAAGTCGTAGTAAAGGATATCGTAATAGATTTACATCATTAGTTCCCAAAGTGGTACAGGGGAACCCCAGGGGTCCACGGGAGACTCGACGGGGGTCCATAGTTAGATCTAAACTTCACATTTTTTGTCGAGTTTTGAGAATGTCCACCAGAACCAGCAAAATTTTGAAAGTGGAATATGAGTAAAAAAGTTTGGGCACCCCTGATTTATATCATTATTTCGATGTCCCAATTACTTTGTACAGCACGCAGTTATCAGGCATCTATTTGAAGCCTACGGTCACAAAGCGAGAGCGACAGGGAGTGTGTAACCCGCACCGGTAGGGTTGCCAGACGTCTGAGGAAGCCGGAAACGGTTATGAGAGTATTTGGAGAACACATAGTATATAATAAATTTTAATTCTTTTAGACAGCTGTTTAAAAGAAAGAAAGAAACTTATTATTATTAAGTACAAAATACATTACAATGGTTCATAGGGATTATTTTTATGTAGTACCAATAGTAATATATCCCTCATTCAGCTATTTGCTGCAGTCCTGACTAAGCCGTACTGCAGCGCTGATTTTCAATGAGGGATCAAGATGACGTACGGACGCTTGGTTAGTCAATATACAAATAAATTTTTATTAAACAATGTGAATATATTAACTGAAAAAAATATATATTTATACACATAAACATACATTATACATTACACAAAAAAGAAAGAAAAAACTAAATATCTCCCATCCCTTTCCCACACGCATACAAGAGTTACGCTCACCGGCCAATGGAACAGGGCCAGCAAAATATAGCAACAACAGTCAGAGGCGAACCGGCCGTGTGCCGCGTCGGTTGCACGAGTGATAAGGCTGAATAAACTCGTGTAAAAAATATTTAACAAAAGGATAACATCTGTAGTCCGTGCAATTTTAAACTAAGCCGCCACTGATTGCGGAACAAGAATCCCCGCGGATCGCCTTAAAATTCCAATTACCTATATGGTATTAATCAGAGGCGTAAAAAGGAACAATGACGTAAATTGGCCGTTTAGTTGTTTCGTACGGCCGGTAAAACTCCCTACACATCTACCTTTCTAACTTCCCTTTTCTTTCCTCAATGATCAGTAACGCACCTAAGAATCTTTCTTCATACATTTTGGGAGTTTAGGGGCCGTTAAATGCTCGTGTGCCTTTTATTGCTATAAAAATCCTGCTCAACTGTCCAATTAGGCTTTCACAATCGAGGAGCTGGCCACACTACACCGGTGTATGTCACAGGTACCCGGTGAGTGTCGGCTAATGTGATGCTATTGATCTATCCATCGCGGCATCGCTCACCGGACGGAGATTATGGAGCTTTATTTATTGTCGGATTAATTGATGATTGCACTCATGTTATACTCTGTACTTTATATGTATTATTGCTAAATTCCATTAATTACGTACATAGGTTAGATCTGAGCGTAGGGCGCCGACGATACCGTACAGCTACAGTAGAGTTGCTTCCCATAGATTAATATAGAGCACAATACAAACACTTGCGTAATCACGAAACTTGATGCGACCATCCGAAGTCTACCTTTAGGGGCCAACTAAAATTAAATATAGGTCGGTGAAAACGGTATTGGTTATTGTTATTTATACACGACTTGTTGAAATCAAGCACTTTTAACTTGAGTTATTTATGCAACATTGTTACGAAATTAATTGAACGATTAAAATAGCTTTTCGCTGAAATATAGCACGAGTGGAAAATTCTAATACATTAAGTATCATCGTATTCGCTGTAAGTTGAAACGGTTTTCTGGATTTCACTAAAGTTACTCGGTAAGGCCAAAATAGGGTAGTTTCCTATATTGAATTTTATACATTAGTTTATAAGCAACAGAAAATGATACGCAAAAGAAATCCTTTTATTAAAACACAATCAAAATTGGTTCAGAAATGTGCCCGCAGTTATGACTTTAAATGTTGGTATGAGGAAAAGTGGGTGCGTAGTAGGGATATCTCAATATCTCGCTTGCACGCGTGCACTATAATTAATATTTTACACAGTGACGTCAAAGGTTGCATCGTCTGTCATTTGACAATTACCCCTTCTACAGGATTTGAATGGCTTCTATCTTATTTATTTTTAGTCCGATTTATAAAATTCTTTCTGCAATAGATTTTGAGTAACATAACTTATTGATTTAAATAATAAAAAAATCTAGTCAACTACCCTATTGAAGGTATGTTTATTAAGTTTACGTAATATGCCCCTTTATAATTCCATATATGCTATAGATCAGAAGGCCAATTCAGGCGATCTTTATCTTTGGTTACTTAAAATTCTACTGGCACAGTTTAGTTGTTCGGTCAATACTCAATTACTGTTTGCGTCACAGTCTGATGTGTGGGTTAGTGAAAAGATTTTTATTAGGTTTTTTAAATTATTAGCTTGAATGACGAGACGAGCAGGTCGCTCGCCTGATGATAAATGCCACGTCTGACCATAAACAGAAGCAAGACCACTCATAACTTTAAGTTACATAAGTTGTTAAGTCTCATAATGTCCATTAATTTCGCTGGCTTCAATGTCCTTCTAATGGAACACGGTAGTGCTTACACATTGTTATTTAGCGGCAGAAATATACAAAGCGTTTGATTTGGCTTAAGATTCGAAGGTTATCTTATAAGCGATCTCAAAGAATAAAGTACTCAATTCCTGATGGCTGAAGTATACCGAAATAACGATAAACGTTCAGTTTCAACTAAAATTCAACGTTCAATTTAGCCAGAGTACGTAAAAAACATATTTTAGTTTCAAATTTTTCATTCGTCTTGTCTTTTTCAACCGCTAAGCAGAAGGGTGAAAGCACTATTGTGCTCTAGTTTGAAGAACATGTAAGCTAATGAAATTATTAACGACATGAGATTTGACATATTATGTACCCAGTTGACGAGCGTATTGTAATTGAAAATACAGGATAATATTGCTACTGGCGGCCTCGTTGGCGCAGTTGTACGCGTTACGATTCAGGCTAACGCTGAGGTCTCGGGTTCGATCCCCGGGTCGGGTAAAGTGGTATTTATTTATTTAACTTTATATACAAATGTATAAAGGCGGACTTAATGCCAAAGGCATCCTCTACCAGTCGACCTTGGGTGATGCAGAGAAGAAACAAAGTAGATGTATATAAACAGACTTAAAATAAAAGAAAACCGAATATAGAGTAATATATACATTATAGAATACATATTATAAATAAATATTAATATATAAATACAATAAAAACTAGTGAAGAGAATCTGCCACTTGTCTGGTATTGGGTTTCTCTATCACGAAATGCTCAGTATCAGCCCAAAATCTGAAATTTGTGCCCGATATGGCGATAGGCTCGCCCCCTATCACATTGCGGGACGTAGATACGCTCGGCGAAATGTGGACTGGTTAAACCTCTACCTACCCCTTTTGGGGATTAAAGGTGTGAGTGCTTATTAAATAAAAAATTGTTTATAACTTTGTTAACCATGTTATTAGTTTCTTGTATCGCACTGTAAGTACATAACTACTTGTTAATGAATCATGACGTTGCGTCACTCTATCGCGGTCGTCCATCGTTACACACAACTTGTTGCTCTAACAAGACTAGTCTTTATTAATTAACTCAAACCATAAATAATACTGAATTAAATTCACGTCTCTAGTCCAGTGCCAGCGTACTGTATTAAACTGTTTAAGTTCTGAGTACAATTCCTTAGTCAGGGATTTTTGTGTTCATTCTAAAAACACATTTAAGATTTTTTATTCGCCGAATACAACACTGCTGTTTGGCGGCGAAAATAGACAAAGTGGTGCTAGGTATTAACTCTGGGTACTCAGACCATATCTCGCATACGAAAGACCTACCATCTACTTGAGTTCCTGGTATTTAGAAAAATATCCGGAAAAAGAAGAGTTGGACGCAGGAAAAAATCTTGGTTGCGAAATATTAGAGAGTGGACAGGCATCGCGAGTGCTGCAGAACTTTTTCGCCTCGCAAGAGATAAAGAAGAGTATTCCAAGCTGACAGCCAACCTTCACTAGTTGGAGAGGCACACGAAGAAGAAGAAGAAAAATATCCCGACATCTAATATCTTCCTCCCGTATCATGGTGTAGAAATTCGGCAAACTATG
The DNA here is from genome assembly GCA_905332985.1 of Mimas tiliae. Lineage (NCBI taxonomy): Eukaryota > Metazoa > Arthropoda > Insecta > Lepidoptera > Sphingidae > Mimas > Mimas tiliae. Next base: position 20,830,988 of record HG995241.1, on the reverse strand, counting down.
CACTAGTTATATCTCTACCAACCCATCGCGAATACGAAAGCTCATGTTATGAAAAAATAGTTGATGAATACTGCAACATATCGTGTTTAAAGCTATAAATACATCCGGCAGTAAACACTCGACAAAATAAATCAACAATATTAATGTTTGTTTTTGAAAAGTGCAATGAGATTTATTGTGGGTGTTTTTACTGTGCACGCAACTTTCTATAAATAAATACACCCAACAGTCACACACGTAGTCCTGACCCCACACTATGTAAACCTGTATCGTGGGTATCAAGAACTACGAGGGACTTGCGGTCCCACAACACCCAGACCCGAGACAAGTATTTGTGGATCAGCCAAACATTTATCTAGGTGCGGGAATCGCATACGAGGGACCTACCACTTTGTTTCGTAGATAAATAAATAAATCTCTGAATACGTGACGATGTTTTCAAGCCGTTCCGTTTTGTTCATTCTGTTCAGTTTTTTCTTTTTTGTTGTTGTTTATATACCGTGTTTTTTTTGACAAGTTTGTTTATACTCGTATACCATTGTGTGTACTCAAGGGCAAACGGAACGGAACTCACACGGCGGCGTGAAAACCTTCCCGTATAATGACGTCTCTTATGACGCGGGTACTTGCCTGCGCACTGGCGGGAATTAATAGCCCATTAGGGGGCCAGGCCGCAGTGACCTACGGGTCGACGCCCCGCCGTACCCCCTCCATCCCTCCCAAATGAAATTAAAACAAAAGGTTACAAACTCGTAAGATTTGCTCAGTTGCTGAACTCGGCCAGCGACGAGTATTACCGCGCCTTACCAAATTAGCTTTCACTGGATTTATTTGTTAGCCCAACTCATTTTAGGCTTTGTTCGGAAGTTTTAAGTAGTTTTCTGATTTCGTTTATAATAAGCAGATAATGCTGTAAATTCTTGACGCTGAATTGTTAATTGAAATTTAAAGTTACAAATTAAAACGCAATTTGCCGGAGTTCAGTTTGTATTTGTTAAGGTCGTGCGGTTCGTGACCGGACTTACAAAAATTAACTACTGTTTTCTGTTTTAAGTTATTACTTTTGACTTTGTTTCTATTGCTACTATGCTGTGTTAAAATTTGGTAAATTTTGGGTAGAGTTTCATAAGATTTAGGTAAAGTTGACAAATTACAGCGGAAAACTTCTATTTTATCGTAATTTTTTCAACTTAAATTTAGTTAAAGTAGGTACACATTTTGTTCAATTAGTATAAGAAATATAATCTTGTTATTCATAAATATAACCATAACATAAGCATAAGATCACGCTGGTGCCCCAAAGAGGTAGGTAGAGGTGCAACTAATGCACCCACGGTTTGTGGATCACACAAACATTTGACTCTCTGCGGGAATCGAATCAGCAGCCTCTCGCTTTACAGCCAACTACTCACCCACTGCGCCACGGAGGCTGTCATTCATTATGTATATTATTGAATGACAGCCTCCGTCATATTCGTCATATATCATTTATTCATAAATATTACAGAAAAGAAGCATAATAGTTAATATGCTATCAATAATCTTTAATGAATAATGCTTAAAGAGAATAAGCCCCGTGTTGCCAGCATGACATAAACATTTGGACATACATGACAATTGAGCAGCTCACCCTAGCGTATGTTCACGAAGTTTTTCTATATAGTTGCGCACAATATTTTGATAGTTCGGGAGTGAGTCGACATGTATTCTAGTAAATAAGGAAAAACCTCTAGATACGAGGGTCACGCGAACCGACCATGCACTGAGATTCATATTACTGTGCACGTTTGCAATGTGTTAAACATATAATATAAATACATACATACGCACTCACGCCTGTAATCCCCGAAGGGGTAGGCAGAGATGTAACCAGTACACCTACATTTCGCCGAGCGTATCTCCGTCCCATGATGTGATAGGGGGCAAGCCTATCGCCATACCGGGTACATATTCCAGACTCCGAGCTGATGCTGAGCTTTTCGTATTAGAAAAACCCAATATTACTTTTACCTGACCCGGGGATCGAACCCTAAACCTTAGCGTCAGCCTCAGTCGTAACGCGTACGCATTACAACTGTGCCACCGAGGCAGACCGAGTCGAGTCAGTATATAATATGAATATTGAATACAAATATAAGACCTCAGCGATTGCACACTATACGAGCTTGTTTATCGTGATCCGTGACTGCCTTAGTGGCGCAGTTGTAATGCGTACGCGTTACGACTGCCATGTTGAGGTCTCGGGTTCGATACCTGGGTTGGATAAAAGTGTTATTGGGTTACGAAATGCTTAGTGTCAGCCCAGAGCGTGTAAATGTGACCGGTATAGCCACAGGTTCGCTCCCTACCACATCATGGGACGAAAATAAGCTCGGCGAAAGGTGATTGTACTAGTTACACCTCTGTCTACCTCTTTGGGTTGCGATTGAACAAGTATATTTACATACATACATAGTGCGTATGTATGTATGTAAATATACTTCTTCAATCGTAAGTATCCGTAAAAAAAATACCAATTCCCAATATATTGATATCATTAACTTCACCATCACTAAATGTCAGTTTGAGTAGAATTGAAGTTTACATTATTAAAATGAAATATAGCTAAGCTACATTTATTCACAAAAAAAAAATCAAGAAACTACTTTTACGCTACTTAAAAGGGTCTTCATTAACGAAAATGTTCTAGGTAGCGTGGTAGTGCAGCTTTAATTACCATATTGTCTACGCTGGCCAGTCACAAAAGATCATTGGATATATTCTTGGCAACAGAGCGAGGCAAACTTGGAGTTTGTTCGGACAAAACTTGGTGCGATAGAGCCGGCTACCTTACACGTTGCTGTGAAACTTAGCTGGTAGAGACGCCGCTTAATTATTTATAACCGAGATTTGTTTTCTTACTATTGTTAGAGGAGACATGTTTAATGTATGTAGGATATGAGAAAAGAAACGTATCGTATGTTGAATATAGGCTAACAGTTTTTGCTATGTAAGTTTTTAAAAACAAAAATGCTCAAATTTTAATATTTTTTTGCCTTTATATGTACATTATTTATATTTTGTTTCTCTCATAGGTTGTTATAATTGTTGTTTAGCAAAAAAATACGAATTCTATACACCAATAATGAAGGAGCAAAAACGGCTCATTTTTTGTTATTAACAACTTACAAGGTGGTAGCTCCCTCGTATGCGAAAGGCCCTTTGCTGCCCTGCTTTTGTATTTCTGACGCCAAGTAGCAGTGTGTAAGCACTATTGTGTTCCGGTTTGAAAGAAGCCAATAAAATAACTGGGCATTCTGAGACCTTACATCTTATGTGTTGGGGTGAGGAGCGCAGTCCAATACCATTGTAATTCAAAGTGCTGTGTGGTTTCATATCTGTTTATAGGCAGCTGTCAGACGAGCGACGTGCTCGTTTCGTCACTCAAGCTAAAAAAATACAATAAAACTCTATTTAAAGTCTAAATTATATTATGTATATATTTTCAGGAACAAAAACTTAAGTAGAGCATCCAAAATTTTCTCCAGTAATTGTCGTTTATTCCACTGGATGCTTAAAACCTGATATTCTGATATAGATTTAAGATTAACGACGCGATGTAATTCGAGGTACGCGGTAATTGAGCTTTACATATCACAGGAGGTGTTTACCAAACTCCAAAGTTACGTTAAAGTTAAATCACTGTTACTACAAGTTTTGACGACAAACAAAGTCATGTAATCAACAAAGTCAACCTTCGAAAATATATAGCTGAGCCGTTGTTTTATTCGCGTTGTGATGATTATTACGTTATTTTTTGTTAATGGTAAGTGATCTCTAACGTTCATACACACTAACAATATCAAAGGAATCATGGATGTGTTGCCAGCCTTAAAGAAATGGAGGTTAAGAAGAAAATTCTACTCCTTTATTTTGTCGCCTCCCAAAATCTTACTCACGAAGTACAACAGCAAGCTGTCACTTTACGTCGGTCTTCTGTGCGACAGTGGCACTGGCTCAATTGTATCAGCCCATTTATGCTGCAGGCGAAATTATTTATAGCGTGGATTTACTACTATAAAAATATATATTTTAAAATCGTGCACTATTAGTAGTTATAACTTTTAAGTTATCACTCTAGATATAACAGTCGAGATTCAACTCCATTTGAGAACTTTGACTAATACAGTGCAAATATATTATTATGATTTAGAATAAGGCCCGATTTTTTTTACAAAAATTACATGTGAGTACTCTGTTTAGTTCTTGATATATTTAAACCCGCCAACGCTATATAAGCGAGCAGTGATTTATTTTTAATATTTAATCAGCTAACACATAGCCGCAAGGCAGGAAGCCTTTATGCCAAACTTAGCGTACTATTCTTACTGGAAGTTGGCTCTCTTTCGGCGACTTGGGAGCTCCAGCGCCCTAGTTGTGAAGTTTACCGGGCTTATTGTAAAGAGCACATATAGGGACCGGTGGCGCGGACCGCCAGTCAGTGTTGCTAGGTAGGTGTTTTGCTTTACCTCCAAAATGTCCTATTGCTGAAACGATTTACCAACTACTTAGTGTTTATTTTTATAACAAAGAATTTAAAAACAATGATGAAATTATACCTCATGATTAAAATGAACGTATTATGCTTATCAGTATCTGACAGCCTCCGTGACGTAGTGGGCGATTAGCCGGTTGTGAAGCGTGAGGCCGTGAGTTCGATTCCCGCACCTAGAAAAATGTTTGTGTGATCCACAAATATTTGTTTCGTGTCTGGGTGTTGTGGGACCGCAAGTCCCTTGTAGTTCCTGATACCCATGATACAGGTTAACCTAGTGTGGGGTCAGGACTATGTGTGTATTTATTTATTTATAATTAATCGAAAAATATTTTATTAAGTTTTATGTAACCTAGTGTTAACGTATTGCTATAATTTTATTGAGAGCAAAACTTTATTTACACACCGCCCAAGGTTCACTTTAATGTTCTTCTAATTTAGAGGTTTCTCCTACCACACTTGCTGGCGGTGCGGCGATAGTTACGAACACGAGCGGTGTCGCAGTGCAAACAATGCTGAGCACATAAGAACAGGCCGCGCTGCGCTGCGTGTTGGTCTTACCAGCTTTGTTCCGAATTAATCTTATAAACTTCCAGAAAATTTTATAACTATGCAGTTTTGAAGGCATGGGAACTATGTATTATACTATAGTATTATATAGTTTGATTTTAATTAAGTTACGTGATATTTTAAGTTATAACCTGACCGCTTCAAACCCCCAAGAGACTTCAATCAAAAAAACATCTGTAACTTTTAAATGGATAATTATTTTTTTTGGAGATTTTCATCAAACGTCAAACGTAAGAACTATCTCTCACACACACACATCACGCATGCACGCGCGCACGCACACGCACAAACACTTTTATTTTTATAGGGTATTATAAAAACGGGTTAGTCATTCTGTCTCGTCCTATTCTTGTACTGCACATACAAAGGATTTTTAAAGTATAATTTTATACTTGGGTTGACAATTTAACATGCTAAGGAAGGGGTAGAATTTTTTATCAGATAATTGTCTTAACTCGGAAACCAAATCTTTATTCGGAATGCGAAGCGATTGTAGAATGAAACAAGTGATCTATGATCCCTTTTCTTTTGTATTAGCGGACAATAAAGGTGAACTGAGGATTTTATATCTCCGTGTATTCTTTGTAAAGGCGGGATGGGCGATATTATGTGGGTATTTATTTTTTATGGTCCGACAACACAATAGGTTTAATGGAGGTGTGATAAGTCGCACATGTGGTGTCTCCATTATCATTTTACGGTTTTATTACATGAGTTTTAAAGAAAGCCCTTTTTCCATACAAGGTTTCTGATATTACATCGATTTAACATGGGTTGTTGCAAACCATGTATTTAATCGAAATACCGATCATAAGAAACAATGGTTTGTGTTATTTAAAAGGTCGCTAAACTAATCTCAAAATCTATTATTAAATAAAGAAAATGTATAAAATGCCTTTAATATGTAGGTTTTGGATGATTTAAGCGTTTAACGGATAATTTGACTATGTTTTAACTTAGCAAAAAAAAAACTAAATAGATTTACGCTATAGGAGGGTTAAATTACACCAGTATTAATTTAAAATGTTTTTTTGATTTAGAACAAACAATGATTGAAGCTTTTTGCAAATACATCCATTCTAAGCTAATCTAAACAAATTAACAAATAAATATAGTTTTAACTTTGAGACAAGCTGAGTAAACATTTTACGTAAGTAAACAGCTTTAACGCTACCACAAAGTTGTTATAAAAAGACTGAGATACTAGTTCGACTAACAAAGTGCCATTGTAGTGGACACTCGGTAGGTGGCGCCACCAATACTCTCTAGCACTAGGGCCGTTAAATACATTCCCGCGTGGCCGAGTCGCCCGGACGCAACCCCGTCCGGCCGGACACTGGATAGACCTCGTATTTTGCCATTCATAAAGGGAAGCTCTGGCGAATTGGTGCAGATTTACAATTCAAGCATGTATTGTATTATGTGTACAATATGTTCGTGTAGATATGGAGAGTATATTACAAAATAACTTTCAGACAACTGCCTCAGTGGCGCAGTTGTAATGCGTAAGCGTTACGATTGAGATCAATGCTGAGGTCTCGGGTTCGATCCCCGGGTCGGGTAAAGTGGTATTTGGTTTTTCTATTACGAAATGCTCAGTATCAGCCCGGAGTCTGGAATTTGTGCCTGGTATGGTGATAGGCTCGCCCCCTATTACATAAGGGACGGAAATACGCTAGGTGAAATGTGGGTGTACTGGTTACACAACTGCCTACAACTTCGGGAATTACAGGCGTGAGTGCGTATGTATGTGTGTATGTAACTTTCATTGGTAATATACTGACTTGATGTTTTACAATGTTTTTCAAGTTTAACAGCTCACGTGATAGGACCCACTTAATGACATCCGTGGTGCTTTACATCCGGCTTCTCCAGCTGTAAATGTCCTTGTGCCTGAGGTTAATGCCTCCTTTGTTCATTATTTTGTCTACCGCTTTGCTATGGAAGGAAGTGGACAATTATTATTTCCAACTCCTCCTTAACTTTCTATTTGATTAATTTCATTGCGGGACAAAGATAATTTATCATTTCCAGAGACTCGCCGAGCTTCACTGCTCGGTGTCAACAAAAATGCGTGCCACTGTCGATCCTGGTGCACAGGAGTTACAGCGGCAGCGGCGGCGGCGGCGGTGTGTTGGCGGCATAGTCTCTGACTTGAAGTTTTCATGAATTCATAAGGTAAAGTGGAAAAAACTATACAAACGTTCAATGAATGGTTAAAGGTTTTAAAATTCACATGGACAAGGCATGCACCACGCCGACGCAACCTACTACGAGTATTTTGTACATAGGTATATGTATAGTCATGTATACGACTGGGCTGTACCCACAATGTCTACATCTAACACGTTGAAGTTTGGGGCGAACCTTAACACCAACGTTATTGTACCTCATGGTAAGCTTTTATAAGCTTATTGTATGTAGGGACACATTACCTTAGCGTAAATATGTGTGTGTGTGTGTGGATAACATATTATGTACCCCGAGCATACTGTAGAGTAGTCCTTACATACTACTGTTTGGCGGCAGAAATAGACAAAGCGGACCACCGCTTTGGTACCAACCAACCCAGATGGCCTTCCACTTACGAGGGACCAACCACCTTGTGTGACCTTGAGGTAAGCTATATTATGTTGCAAAATGGAAGAAAGTGTTGAAATAACCTTTTTGACGGTTATACCCTTGAAATAAGCAACTAAGCAGGCCGGCATAATTCTGCCGATCTGCGATAGATTCAGTGTCTATCGTTGGTCGACAGTATTCATGGATTGCGCTATACTTACCATCAGGTGTAGCGCAGTCACTTTGCAGAGCCAGGATAAAAAAAACCTAGATAGCTCGAATAAAATAATTGTGACATAGATAGACGAATAAACTATTGGATAGACACGAAGAACAAATAGGTAATTCCTTTACCGACTACAAAAGTGTTAAAATTATTGTTTGTTGATATAATAATAATATCAGAATCAACTAATCAGTTTATTCAGCTGCTTATAAAGTCCGTAACATTTAGCTTTTGAGTCTCGAAATGCCGAGGTAAAATAACATTACATATTTATTTTCGGATCAAAAGGAGCCAAAATAAACTGAAACTCTACGTAGAGTTTGTTAATACATTGTACATAATGGTTTCGAACTCCGACAAAAACCATATTAATACAATGTTAAACATTCAATTTTATTTCTATTAGAGTTAATATTTAATGGTTTTAATTATATCTAAGAGAAATCCTAATCCGATAGACTTTATAAAGCATTTTTTGACCTCAAGCTTACTCATTCGAAGTATGAGATGCAACAGCAAGGCTGCCTCCCCATATCAGCGTGTGTATGACTGCTGTCATAAAATCAATGAATAAAGCGTAGCACAACAATGCCCTGCGATACATGAATATTTTTTCGTGAAAGGAAGACTTACTCGAGCAGGCAAATGTCAACTAATCGCTGAGCTCGCCGAACGGGTTAATATGAGACTATGCAATCAGTGAATAAAGTTCAGTACGGCAGTGAGTCAGTAAGGCGGTACAGAGCTATGTATTTAGAGGACAATGTTGTATGTTGTATACAGGAGTTGGGAGCGGCGCGGTGCGGCGTGTTTGCGCCACGCATTGGGAGCTCATCGACAAACGTTGTTTACATAGCTGATATTAGAACAGTAATGTTATTCTGTTGCAGTAGTGTCTTGGTAATTAGTTAGTAAAATGTGCTTTTTTATTTTATTATAACAGCCCACAATAATAATTGTTACACCAAAATATTCATTACAGAAATATCTACTGAAATCTTTAACCAAGTGTACACTTAAAAAATGCAAACACTTTGTAGAAGAATTAGTAGTAATTAATAAAAAGAAGACATAACATATTATGTCACGCATTTTTTGATAATGAATCTAACCCCAAGGATATTAAGATCTCAATAAAAAGTACACGTATATATACGGCAGAGCAATTTAAATACATATTTAAGGCTCAATAAATAGCAACGATGGCAAAATTTATAATGATGTTACTTACAGAACTATAACTGGATGGATAAAGTGGAGACAACTTACAGGCGTTAAGTGTGTCAGAAAAAATATTTTAATAAAGTATTCCTTAAGCTAACATCGTATGATTATAATAATATGTTATGAATTTTAAATTCCTACACCAGGTAGGCAATCATTAGAAACAATATGCATTCAACCTATATTCTAAAAAAATATTTTATTGTTGCGGCACTGTTTCAACGACACTGTATCGCTAACAACTCCGCGTGACGTTTGATGTAGGTTACGATTTTTGTAACGTGACTCAGCGGCGCGGCGATACGGTTCTATCTCTTCCCCCACTTCGTCCCACGGTGCCCCATACCAGCAGGCCAATTCTCGTAATTTTAAATGTTCAAAATATCATTCCGATCTAGTCTCAGCGTCAAGAAAGTTGCATTCTCATAAACCAATAATCAACGTCAAATGCACCTAGCATTAGAAGTAGCATTATACTGTTTTGGCTTCAGTCAACTTTTATTCTACATTCAATATCATTACGATCTATGTTCACATTTGACGTTGATTATTGGTTTAAGAGAATGCCATTTGCAACTTTCTTGACGCTGAGACTAGATCGGAATGATATTTTGAACATTTAAAATTACGAGAATTGGCCTCCAGTACTCGTCCGAACAAACTTGTTACGGACTAGCGCGACCTGCCGACACCGGCAATACAATAAGCGTTATTTTACACATACCATGAATATTTGCATACCTCACAGCTTTCTCACGAACACACGGATAAATGTAATTTGTGACCTCATCTCGCGATATCGCTTCGTTCTTGCGATTTACTGTGACGGGGCTGTTTTAAGGATTTGTCGATTATATATAATATGTAACAAAAATCCTGTTGGGCGTTTTAACTGTGATATCACAATCGATATTGAAACGTAATGAAATAACTCGCATACGAGTACGAAAATGAGACTATAAAAATAATCATATTTATTTTTTATAATTTAATTATATTTTTATTGTTTGTGAACCATATTTCGATTGATTGATTACCTCTGCAAGAGCGATGACTCGGAGGCAGAGCGAGATAGCAAGTTGCGGCGTCTACGTGCAGCAAACGCGCCGCGCCCCGGGCGCGCCCGGAAACTTCAGTACATCACATGAGTCAGCTGTTCATCACTTTTCAGATGAAAATATTTGTCAATGTGCCTATCTTAGCGACATAGAAAGGGCCAACAGGGGTTTTGTTATATACTGTATACGATTCTACGCCATTTGGCTAGTTTCGTGGTCCGAACAACTGTTAATATCTTTATCAAATCACAGTTCTAGAGTTAGAACACCAGAAATAAGGCGCGTGTTATAATAAGGCGCTTTAGACTGACTGAAGCCTCTTGCACCTGTTACTGATAACTTCCAAAAACAAGCTTACGCCTATATCCCCGAAGAGCTAGGCCGACTGGCACATCCGTGGTTTGCCGAGATTATTTCCATTCCATGATGTGATAGGTAGTAAACCTATCGTATATATCAGGCACAGATTCCAATCTTGGGCAATTCATGCATGATTTTTCGAACCGAAAACACAAGCGAAAATCGTGCTTTCCCGACTTGGGAATAGAATCCAAGATCTCATTTTTTCTCAGACTAAATATGTTGCGACTAAACCAATGAGGCGATATATGTTGACTTAAGTGTGAAACTTAAGTAAACTTAACTTAACTTTTCAACGTAACATAATTAATTCTCATAAAGGTAGCAAATAAAAATTCTATTCACCTTATTGAGGTACGAGTAAACTAACCCCCATTAAAATCAACGCTAGTTCAGCAACATTAAGAATACGGCGATAATAATTCTCACTCAAAACGTACTCAAAACGTGCGTAGCGATGCCGTAGCTTCTGGTAGTAACTCGTAGCGATCCGTAGCGGCTATCGCTACGGCACATTGTTGATTTAGGTCTGTTTGTAGCACCTGATGCACTGAACTCACACACAGGCTGAGTTTGTTTTCTCAGTAACTTTTCGAATAGTCTTTGCCACGACTAAATATATATTTGAGATGAAACTGCAACGGTGGCGTTACTACCGTCTATATATAAGTAAAATACGTAAATACTCGACAGAATAAGGAAAACCTATTTCCGCGCGAATATCACGTAATCGGTACAATCTTTTCGGCGTGATAGAGCAGGAAACAAACATTTTTGTTTGTCATGTTAGGGGAGTAAAATCACATCGAAATAGTATTACATAGTTACGTAGCAGTCGTAGCGGCGTAGTAATGTGTAGCTTAAAGCTACCGAACTTGTAGCACATAGGCATTATCGTAGCAACTCGTAGTGAAATGTAGCAGACAATTTATAAAGAACATTTAAAATTTACTTATTTTGTTTTGGATGTAATTCTTCACAATGAAATAGGAAACAAATAGAGTACATATCTACAGTTTTTCGGGAGACACAAATCTTTGGTTCAGATATTCGGATAAAAGTTGTAGCTATTTTACGCTCGTACAAAAACTGGAACCCACCTGGAGCCCGGCAGTAATGGCGGAAGCATTTAAAAGCTCGAGTGGTGACTTTTGAGCATTATCTTTAGAGAGTGATCAATAAAAATTATTTATAACGCTGTAAAGTGAACGAAGTCGTTTCGCTTTTATAACCACTTTATTAACGTTGGCTAAAAATATTTAAGGAAGGTTCGGGGACCTAGATAGGTATTAGAATATTCAGCTTTATATATTGTGTCTTTATGTATAAGTCTTTACGTTTAATGTCGAAACATTTTGGGAACTTTACGATTGTATTTTTTTATAATTATTTTGGCTCATTGTGTTTGGACGATACTTCTCACCAGGTGCAGTATAGTCACTTTGCTGTTCTTTGGGATAATAAATCCTTTTTACAAGGTATTGTAAGTGCAATAACTAAACTCAATACTATAAATAAAATGAAAAACATACATACACTTGTGTTTACTTTTATTTAACCGCATGTTAAGCTCTAGTTTTATTCGGTTACAATATATGTATATGATAATAATTAGAAAGGGTTATTTTAAAATGTCTTTAGAATTATAAACCCAACAATCACACACATAGTCCATGCCCCACCCACGTTTAATACATATCGTGAGTATCAGGAACTACGAGGTACTTACGGTCCTACAACACTCAGACCCAAAAAATATGGTGGATCACACAATTATTTCTCTCGATGCGGCAATCGAACTCTTTCGATTTCCAGCGGGATTCTCGTCCGCTGCACTACGAATGCTGACTACGTTGATAGGGTTCTAATATTCCATAAAATTATCTGATACTAATACTAAAGGCTTGTATTGTATAAGCCATACATTCCTGGCATGAGATTTAATTGTGGGTGCAAAAGGCCAACGCTGCGGCTCGTACGAGGACACAATTAGGGCCGGCCGCCACCGCCACGTTGTGTCTCGTTATTTATAGCTCGAGTTTAGAGCATATCTGGGGAAGGCCGGCGCCGTTATAGCGCTGGGATCCTTTATTTCGTTCTTGGTTTTTGTTCTTCATTATGTTAAAAACGATTTAGTCTTATCTCATTTTTTACAGTAGAGGAAAAAAACAAATTATGTCTATACGCAATGTGACTCTTACAAAGTCGAGGCGGTTTGATAGTCATGTAGAGATTAAGTAATGTATGTGTGTTTCTGTAAGGTAGAGCAGCACCATTAGTGATTGATCAGTCCCTCCTAATCTCCATTACGCAACGAAAGAAAAATATATTCTAATATTATTTTATTAGATGGCAAGTCTGTCATATGCGAGAAGCCGTTTGGGTTGGTAACCCCGCTTTGTCTATTTCTGTCACCAAGGCACATGTAAGCACTGTTGTGTTTCGGTTTGAAGAACATTGAAAAAAGTGAAATTACTGGGCATAATGAAACTTAACATCTTATGTCTTGGGATGACGAGCGTAGTCCAATGCCATATATAGTGCTTTGTAATTCAAGGTTCGTATGGCGTTGTTTCTCTTTATCGGCGTGACTCTTGTCATCAAGCGACCGCTAATTTTATTGCTCAGATAATAATAATAAAACTTAACCTAACAATATGTACTTTCCATTGCAGTTTTATACTAAGTATATTAAAAATAAAGGCTTTGAAATAAAACTGGTTTATATGGAAACATCTGGACTAAAATAAAATTAAATCGCGATAAAATCCGTATAAACTAATTTTATTTCAATGTGTAATATTCACATAAAAGAAATTATTAAAATAAAGGCTATTCAAGATAATATAAGAGTCAAAGTGTCAATGTCCAATGTCATTTCGCACTACAATTTGTCATACGCATGGTCACATATTCGTGCACAGCAACATATGCTGCTCTATGCATTATCATACACTACAAAGTCTGTGTTCTTCTATCAACGTACTTCCTGCACGAGATTTTAATTCCCGTGTTAAATTTTACTATCACAGTGCGCGCTCGAACTAAGCTAACTTAGGATGAGGTCAGGACTATGTGTGTAATTGTACCACTTCACTATAATGTGTAATTATGTAAACAAAACCTACGTTAAATCTTTTGATATCTTAAAAATGCAGTACAAAGATATTAAGGAATCAAAAAGTCTCACAAGTTTGTAATAATAAATCGATATTACTTTGCCCTGTAATTTTATGTACAAAACCTTTCCTTCACTAACAATCATTTTGCGTCATTAAATTTTAAAAAACTAGAGGAGGACTTCAATCTTCAATTCCCGATAACGCCACTCTTCGACTAAAGGAAAATGTCTGTATAAGAATATTATTGGAGAATTCCAAGTCAGACCCAGTAACTGCATATTCCTTTTGATCTAGCGGACAATGGCCGGTAACTCGATCCGGGCGAGTCAAATGGCGGAGGACTTATCTAATGCAATCAATTTGAGCAGCACTTTTAGAATATAAAAGTCATCGTGCAGGCGCCGCGCGGCAGCAGTGAAGACACTCTCGGGACCAATTTAAGCCACCTAATTTTCTTTTTGGCGACGCGTCACCGCGATTTACGACAAAACAATGTTACGGCGGAAAGTTGCGGCGCGTAAAGCTGTGGCTCTTAACTCACATCGACCGCTCGCGATAATAAAACACTTTAAAACGCTTAACTTTTCTTGGCGTAGCGAGTTTGTGTGCGGCCTCGACGCTCGGGGACACTCGCACAACTGAAATAAATGACGCGATTTAAAGTTGTGACGATAAACGGACAGGTAGATAATCAATTTATCAAATCACGAGCCCATCGTGAAGGGCTTGATTATAAAGTTAGTACATTCAGACATGTACAGGCAACCTCAAGTTAGATCAAAGTAGATTGCTAACTGATAACAAAATTCAACATTATTATAAATAAGCGACCATAGATACTTTCCCGATGAATAACGTCAACTCAATGTCGTAGTTGTGACTTTTGCCCCGCAGCTTCTGGACTTGTATGTCGACATTTTATAGATTTCCTGTCCCTTTTTATGTATATCGGGAGATATGTTGTAGATACCTACCAACCCCGGGAACTGAGGTGAAGGTTGTCCATACCTTAACGTATGCAGGCTGTATATGAAGGTGATTGGGTAAGGCCGGGGCGCGCGCTAGTGTTGCGGGCGGCGGGCCGCGGCAGTCGTGCGCCGCCCGCCACGCTGTGAGCACGCGAGCTGCGCCGCCCGCATCCTCACGTCACGATCGCGCTGTGTCAGTGCTGTGCTGTGCTGTGACTCGTGCCAGTGTTCTATAGCTGCTGTTAGGGACGCGTGACTCCTCGGGCTTCATACTCAGCTCGCAGCTTTATAAACTACTGATGCAGTGGAAACTCGCACCAGAATATAGAACTCGTGACGTAAGTGAGCACTCATTAGTGTTAGCCGGAATGCCTATTAGTAACGTCGGCTTTTATTAAAGCACTCGCCGCAGAAGCTGCGACTGTAACGGAACTATCGGGACGAGTTTATTAGAACTAACCAAAAGGGATAATGGGATTTCACACACATACGATAAAGTCTACATTTCACTAGTGCCTCTTTAATTAACTGTTTCACTCATTTCTATTATTCCTCTTCTCGACCGTCTCATAAAATTTAAGATGTTCAGAACAAATTTGGTCTGTAATGCGAGTGGGAGTTGAGGAGATTAAGGCCGGAATCTGGGGCGGCCGTTTCAAGAATGGGAAGTTTGGGGTAACAGGCACGGATAGGCCGGATGACGCGCCTTTAAATTTCCACTTTATGAATTCTCTCCGCGTAGTAGAGAGGAATTTGGTGGAAACTCCGGATTCGTCGCTCATTACGGCGGACCTCTTATAATTTTTGCGATGAATATTAAGTTGATCATCTACTTAAAGCTTTCTGCTTGCTTTGTTTGAAATTGACGGAAATTCTATTTTATTTTATCTTATCGTACCTATAGTTAAATGGCTTTTTTTATTTTGGTTACCATGAATGACGAAACGAGCAGGTCGCTCGGCAGCAGTAAGCGCCACGACAAATACAACACCATAAAGAACGTTGAATTGCAAAGCACTTCAGAAGTACGGTACTTCAGTGCCACTCAGTGCGGAGAATTAACATGTTAAGTGTCATAATGCCCAGTAATTTCACTGGTTTCAATGCCCTTCAAACTGAAACTGAGTTGTGCATACACACTGCTGCTTGGCGGCAGTAATAGACAAAGCTGTGGCATCAACCCGAACGGCCTCTCGCATACGAAGTACCTTCCACCTAATCTGTCTTATTAACTGACTAATTTTTAGAACACGTCAACATATTTTTTGGAACATAGTGTATGTAGTTCAGTGTATTTCGTGATTTTAAACTATTTTATGTATGATAAGATCAATACTAGAGTGAATGAACTCATTATGGGGTCCAAATCTGAATTCTAACTGATTTATTCTACGTTTATATGCCGGTGATTTGACAAATCGAACGTCTTCAACGAAATTAGTAAAAAATTATTAAAAAGTGGGTTGTCTCGCAATTTTGTAGTATAAAGTCTTACTTCCAGTCCGCAACTTGATATTATAAGGGCCGTTCCCAATATTCTGCCTATCGACAGATTTGCTTACTGGCAGTATAATTTTGACACATTTTGTATGGAAGATCTGTCAAAACACTATTGATAGTAAGCAAATCTATCTTGACATAGAATATAGGGAATGGCCATTAGTGAAATAGTAACACCTGACCGTTGATTAATTACAAGACAGTTCTATATTGGCAATGGCAATAAGCGTTCATTAACGTACCCTAGTATTAGTAATATTCGCGTAAACGAAATCACTAGGGAATAATTTGTAAAAAGTAAGACGTACCCTTAATATTCTATAACTGGGCAGTCACCTCACAAAAAGCTTTATGTCCACAACATTGAGAAAAATTCAAGTATTACATATATACATACATACATACATACATACATTACGTAATGTAATGCGTACGCGTTGCCACCGAGACAGTTTAAAGTATTACAATTTTATGAATAACATAATGAAATGTTTATACTTCGTTTTGAATTATATTGCTACGTAAAATGTTTGTATTTCAGAGAACACTAACACTCCTGAACTGCTTTTAAGGTTATTACTCCTCTAAAGAATATTTCATAATAATTTATGTGCACTTTACATAAATTATCGTCCTAACTCAGATTCTAAAAGCTTTATACAAAAACATAATTAAGTAAGTCTTATTCGCGTCGATTTATTTTAAGTTTTTAGTGACTGAAGACATGGAAAGTATATGAATTATAATTTATTATAAAAGGTGTTTAAGTTATTTCCACACATTCTAAAAACGAGTTTTACGTTTCAATGTAAATATCATCTCTCTTAAAAATGCTAATAATCGATATAAGCGAATCTGTTAGTAGAGATGGATAGAAAGGAAGAAGGAAAAAATCTTCATTTGACCACCGACTTGATGGTAGCAGTTGACAGTAGAAAAGGTGAACATAACTTTTTCTTTCTTTCTTTCTGCCTGTCGCTTGTCCGCCTAGGTCTGCGTAGGTCCGCCGAGGTCCGCGTAGGTCCGCCTTTCTATTAAGACGCCTCCACTTCGCCCGATGTTGAGCATCCTTCGTAGTGAGACCATGGTGAACACAATCAAATAAAAATTGCTAACATATTCTAAAAATACAAAAATAAACTTGGTTTAAAAAAATACGATTCTAAGCCAAAAATCTAATACATCATAAAAGCGGCGACAGCCTAGTCGGGAATAGAGCCGACTGCCAAGGTTTTCGAAGCTACCTGTGTATTATTCGAACTTGAGAGTCTATCGATATTATAAAAGCAAAATATCACTCATTCGCTGATTAATCACGAAATCTCAAGACGACTAAACCTGAGATTATAAAATTTGGTCAGATGATAGTTTGTGTAATGTATCTCCCCCCCATTCTTAATCCCGGGTTTTGTGGAAATTTACATTTTAAGAGGATAAAAAGGAGGTTGAACTTTGTATGAAACACAAGAACGGAGCAGTAATATGCACGCGGCTGAAACCGCGCGGCACAGCTAGTCTATACTAATATTATAAATAGGAAAGATTTGATTGTTTATTTGTTTGCATTGAAAAGGCTCCGAAACTACTGCACCGATTTGAAAAATTCTTTCACTGTTGGGAAGCTACACTATCCCCGGGTGACATAGGCTACTTTTTATCCCGGAAAAGGCCGTTCACGCGGGTGGAGCCGCGAGCAAAGGCTAGTATTTTATAAAACTTCTAAGGTGTGTTAAATATATCAACCCGTGTTAGGTTACCGTGGTAGAATAAGGGCCTTCATTAGTAAAGGGGGCTGCACGGCTGGTGCCCAGTAGTAGACAGTGTATAATACAGGGCTGATATCGTTATTATGTATGGCGCCGGATTTACTTAATAGCGTCATCTTATATATAAAATTCTCGTGACAGAATGTTCGTTCCCATACTCCTCCGAAACGGCTGGACCGATTTGTATGAAATTTTGTGCGCATATCGGGTAGGTCTGAGAATCGGCCAACATCTATTTTTCATCTCCCTAAATGTTAAGGGTGGTCCACCCCTAAATTTTATTTTTTAGACAAAACTTTTTGTTTTTATTTTTTATGATACATCATTATAAAATACATACAACCCTAAATGTTCACCCCATTACGATCAACCCCTATTTTTTAATAGCGATATTAGTATTTTTGTCAAGCGCGTTTCTCACTGGGACTCGCTTGATGCGCCCATTAAGCTACTTTAATCCTGGAAATAGGCATTCACGCGGGCGGAGTCGCGGGCAACAGCTAGTATTAATATAATAACCTAAATTTCTTATGTCGTTTCCGTCATAACAACTCAATAATCATGAACATTAATGGATGCCTGGTTTTTATTGAATTTCGTGATTCATTAAGTTGTCACGCCATGCCGCACCAGGAGCCGAACACGCGACCACTTTCCGCTTGTGTTTACTTAAATTGTATCTTAATAGTTTTGTGTTATAGTCATTACCTTTTGTGTTATGACATGGTCGGTCATTATAATTACCACCACTTGGGCTGGGGATTTCCCGGAGATTCCTGACCACACAGGTTATTTAGATTAAATTTCTGTGTTATATGACTAAATATTAGTTACTCAATGTTATTTACTCTACTATATTCATAGTTTGCATTCATATTGATGCAGGTTTTTACGAACTGAGTGGTAGAGCCTCGCTGTAGACACTTTTGTCTACAACATGAATGGGCCGGCTCGTCCGTTTCGTTACCACAGTCTCACAGAAAAGCGGCGTAAAGTAGCAGCTTGGCGCTGCGTTTCGTACGATGAGTAAGATATCCGGAGGCCCAAACCCCCTCCCTTAATTATTATCCTTCCCAATCCCTTTCCTTTAAGCTGGGCAACGCACCCATGATTCTTTTGGTATTGTGGGCGTACATGGGCGGTGAAGATCACCTACCATTAAGTGACCCACTTGCTCGTTTGACGGCCCAAACCATAAAAAAAACTAGTGGGGATACGAGACAAACAGGCCAGTCAGTCACTCCAGAGAAATATTGTTACATGATCTAATTTAATTTATTTGATGATCATCACATGTTCGTACTATTACTATACTTCTGTAGGAATGTCAGTTGAGGGTTCACATAAAGACATCGGAAGAGAAGGATCTAAAAAAACGGATGTTCTTTAAACTCCATTGGTGGATATTGGTGGAAGCAAAATTTTATCGAGTATCTAAAAACAGATATGACTATAGACCGCCTCGGTGGCGCAGTTGTAATTCGTACGCGTTACGATTGAGGCTAACGCTGAGGTCTCGGGTTCGATCCCCGAGTCGGGTAAAGTGGTATTGGGTTTTTCTATTACGAAATGCTCAGTATCAGCCCGGAGTCTGAAATTTGTGCCCGGTATGGCGATAGGCTCGCCCCCTATCACATTGTGGGACGGAGATACGCTCGGCGAAATGTGGGTGTACTGGTTACACCTGTGCCTACCCCTTCGGGGATTACAGGCGTAAGTGTGTATGTATCTAAAAACAGACTGAAGTGTTGTATGTACAGTCCAGTAACATATATGTAAGTTTTCATCTCACTCATAGTTTAATCTGCGGAGATCAGAGCCGACTACGAAACGCTCGTGCATTATTAAGTGGAACTCTCCGCCACTCCCCATTGTCCCGCGAAGAGCCCGACTTTTAAAATGCTATATTTAAATATGAATATTGTCGTCCGTTTATGAACTCTGCGTGGTATTATCTAGCTCCTACTTAACCTCATTCGGAGGGAAATTGCGTCAGGTTTTTGTGACTTCTTAGTTAAAAACGTCTTTAAGTATTAAAATAAGAAAGGAATTCTTAGCTTAGCGAGAGGGATTATGGCGGAAAAATGTATTTTGGAGTGGAGGCTTCGGTTTCAAATCCGGGCTTGTGTTAATTTGTGAATTGAAGTATTAGCTGCCGAGCGAGGATTTCGTTGCTTCAAGATTATCTTAAGGGAGTATTTTAGTTTTATACAACGAAATAATATTGTGTGCATCATTTATTATGGGCATGTTTAATAATTCCGATGTAAATTATGGAATAGATATCTAACACATTAATGAAATATGACAGTAAACACTTCTGGTTCAAGCAGATTGCATTTCACAACCACCTTACTGTTGAATTATTTCATCAGTTAGTTACAGAACTTTTACAAATCAGTCGACCTGGCAATGTCACATGATTCGTTTTATTTAAAGAAAAGCTTAAATTATAAATAAAAATGTGTCATGTGAAAATTCCAATTACAAACACAATAGATATTAATTTGTGTGATATAATGGTGTAATAGATCAGTTAGGGCATGTCTCCGCAGGCTGGTGGTGGTGGCGACCGCTCGCGGTCTATGTTAGATGTATGAACATTTCCGAGACACAATGCGTTAATTAATTGCAATTACATTACACATTATATTTACATCTTCTTCATGACGGTATATTGGAGGGCAGACATAATGATGTCATCACAATTACAATGGTAGTATGGTCTACGTTACCTGCGACACAATGTGTATTTTTTAAATAGCAGTTCCGATAAACGAGCGTATGGGTCACCTGATAGTAAGTAATCACCAGCACCCATGAAGACGTTGCCGACCTTTAAGGAAAACGATAATTCAAGAATTGGGAAGGGTAGGGGGGTTCTGTGAGACAGTAGTAGCAACCCGGTCGAGCCAGTCATACTGTAGACAAAAGTAATTGTAAAACATTGTGGCTCTATCCTTTACCTAAGTATTAGTAAAAGTACTGTGTATGGTAGCTTGCGGCACGCAATACTATCTGCCTACACACATGGGAAACAGGTGTTAGTGTGTATGAATGTATTTATTCATAATGCATATTATTATGAGTTATTATGACTGCCTCGGTGGCGCAGTTGTAATGCGTACGCGCTACGATTGAGGCCAACGCTGAGGTCTCGGGTTTGATCCCCGGGTCGGGTAAAGTTGTATTGGGTTTTTCTATTACGAAATGCTCAGTATCAGCCCGAAGTCTGGAATTTGTGCCCGGTATGGCGATAGGCTCGCCCCCTATCACTTCGTGGGACGGAGATACGCTCGGCGAAATGTGGGTGTACTGGTTACACCTCTGCCTACCCCTTCGGGGATTACAGGCGTATGAATTATTATGAAACCCCCTTGCTTGGTCTTCACGAAACTTTGAACGGTAGAAAAAGATGGTAAAACTATTTTTAGTTAGCCTATCGTTTTTATTAATATTAATATTATTATTAAGAGACGAATGGCGTAAAATAAAGGAGGCTTAAACCTGAAATGAAGGAATACTATCTTTCCACCTGCCCTTATCCCACTTGCAGTAGCATTGGCGCAAAATGCTTTTTAACACAAGTTACAGAAAGATTTGGTTTGTAGTTATTACGAGCGGCCGCCTACCTAACATCAACCCCTCTGGGGAGAGAACACCCAGACCGGAAACAAATATTTGTGCATCACACAAACAATTTGTCTCGGTGCGGGAATCGAACCAGCGGCTCTCGCTTTACCAATAAATGAATATTCTAATATTAATAAAGGCATTTAAGGGATAATTATACAAAACAAAAAAAGCCAAAACTTTTAGTTCATATAAATATACGCTTACCGTATTCAAAGTATAACTGTTGGCCCATTGTGAATGCATTTCGTCTTCCAGAACTTCTCTAGTATTTTAAATGCCAAAGAGTATTCTATAACCGGTCAGATCCTTATCTGGAGTGTGCGTTGAACAGACAGCGTTTCCGTTGCAGAGCTCATTTAGAAGTATTTTTGTCCTATCGCATACATAAATTTATTTTTAACGTCGATTGTTGAAATCGTATAACAAAATGGATAAATTAATGTTACAGGGAATTTACTACCTTACTTTTTTGAAATAGCTAAAGTCTAATCGAGTAAGTGGATCACCTGATCGTAAGTGATCTCCACCAACCAACACCTACAATACCGGATGAATGAATACGTTGCACACCTTAAAGGAGAAGAATGAGAATTGGGAAAGAAGGGGGAATTCGAACCTCCGGTAATCTAACTCCATATAGGCTATTAAACCAAACAGTGAACTGCCACGTCAATGAAATAGTGGCAATAGCCCGGTTGAGCCGTCCCATTTATGTTGTAGACAAAAGTGTCTACCATTTTGGAAATAACCTCGGCGGACAAACCCACCACCTCCCATGGCCCAACCAATCTTACGATTATATGGGGCCTAATCTCGGGTAGACGCTCGCGCGGAATTGCGACTGCTATGCAGTGGGCACTCCGCCGCGCGAGTTTACGGTCTCCCTACAAGTTGTTGATCTTCGTCCTTTGTCCCTGACGCAACTCTCCATGCTGCTGTCCATCTACCTAGCCGTAGCAACGTATGCGGTGCCGGTTGACATTATTGTCACCGTCGTCGTCGTCGTCGTCGGCGAGCTGTTCCTAATCTTGTGCCAGCCGTGCGCAAATTCCCGCAGCCTACCGAAGTTTGCCTCTGAACCAACGAGGTCGGTGTACCAGGCTGGCCCGTGAGTCTCCAGGACAAGTCCCTCAAGCATTACCCGGCGGAGATCGACATATAGGGGACAGGTCCACAGAACGTGGTGCCTGTCCTCTTCTTCCGCTCCGCATACACACACACTTTCACTTATGAGCCGCATATCAGATAGACGCTTATTAAAGCATCCATGACCCGTGAGAATCTGCGAGGTCTCATAATCTGGTACGACCCAGCTCATGCTGAGTCTGCCAGACACGTCAGGGAAAAACATATAGAGCTCACGACCCTTCGTCTCCTCCTCCCACCGTTCCCGCCAAAGTACTCTTACAGAGTCCAAAGTCTCGCGTTTCAGTCTGCACATATCCGACTTGGCCGCGGACCTGCGTGCCACCTCGAGACTGCCAGCACGGAGTATCTCGAGATCGGCCGGAAGCACCCCGGCGAGCACCGACCGGCGGACAGTGGGTGCTCTAATTCTCTCACTCTGCACTAATTCCCTTGGGAATACATGAACTTAGCCTTTAGAATAGTAGCAAATAGCTAACCGCCAGATTTTTCGATTTAATTTACAATGTTTGCTCTAAAACAGTTTACATAATTCATTTCTATCTACTATCTAACTATTTGAATGTTATCTGTATGAAACTGAACTGGATGGAAATAATAATACGTGCTGAATATTCAAAGGTTTCCAGTATACACGTACCAAGCATTTGTTTACAGTTAGATAAAATATTTGTATTTTGGAACTGTGACGAGTCTTTATTTTATTACATAGGCCAGCAAACGAGGAAGTGCCCATGTACGCCCACAATACCATAAGAGTCATGGGCGCGTTGCCGACCTTAAAGGAAAGGGATAATTAAGGGATTGGGAAGGAGAGGCGGATTTGGGCCTCCGGATATCTCACTCACTGTACGAAACGCAGCAGCAAGTTGTTACTTTACGTCGGTTTTCTGTGAGGCAGTGGTAACGACCCGGACGTGTCGGCCCATTCATGCTGTAGACAAAACTGTCTACAGCGTGGCTCTACCACTCGTAAACGTAACACGACTGCCCAAAAAAGGAGGAAGTGGTAACGGTGGAGAGTACCTAATACATTGTTATACTCGATTGAATAGCAACCATCGTTCTTATGGTGAAAAACCCACTACAGCAGCTCGTTCTGGCGAGACACGTTCCGTAACTTTAGGCCGACATAATTCTGCCGACATTTTAGTAGATATTATATTTGGACTGCACTCACCATCAAGTGCAGTGTAGTTACTTAGCCGTGCCATGCCGTGGTTAGAAAAAGAGTGTTATAACATAAGCGGCTATAGCTTAGTGGGATGTGAAACCGATTGCCGAGATATATGTCTCTGATTCAAACCCAGCCTCTAGAGCACCTCTAACTTTTTAAAGTTACGTGTGTATTAATTGTAATTGATCGTTCACTTTAACGTTGAAGGGAAACATCATGAGAATGTCTGCATACCTTATGAGATCTCTAAAGTAATGTCGAAAGTATACTGTGAGACTATCAACCCGAAGTCATCGTGGCGAACTCAGATCTGATTCCTCTCGTTAGTAAAGGAGACCAGTGCACAACAGCGAGACAATATAAAATATATGTATACACATATATACTCACGCCTGTGTCCCATAGGAGTAGGCAGAGACAACAGATTTCCACTTGCTACGATCATCTCTTTGGCCTCCTATACTCAAAATATAATTCACCGCTAATATGATGTTTCTGCAATTCGTTATATTATTTGAATGAGTTCTGGTGGAGCCGCCTAGTGTTCCTCTAGGTTGACTTATCGGCGTGGGCATGGTCTGGGTGGAATTGTTTATCCAACCTGCTAGGCGCGAGCTAGGCGTATCACCTCCGTGGCCGCCGGCCTCGTTTGCGTGCTCCGTTGATTTGATACGGGCAGGCAAACGTCACATCTTTTTTGAAATCTTATCTTTTGTCACTTCTTGTCATTACTCTAAAATTACCTTTCATCTCTCTTATACTTTTTCATCTCTCTTTTTTTTTCGTCCGGTTTTCTTCGCTCTCGCGAGTTACCATTTTCTCTTTAATACACTATTCTTCCATATACTTTTCTCTCGCTACACGGACACATTATGCACCGACACCAGTCGTCATAATTTTGTTTCGTCTCCACCATCGACTTTCGTTACGCTTCACCCGGCGCACGGCCCGTGGAAGATCAGCGGAGCGCTGTCTGCGAGCTGCCTGGCGATCACGAAGTGGTGTGCCCGGCTCTGGACTACAGGTTGGTGGTACACTTTTTCACGCAGACCAATACCTTCGTTGTGCTCGCCTAGAGGGAACGTATAGGTGGTTTTGCTCGACCGAGCCCCTTGGCTCGTTTCGTGGTTGGGCTATTTACACGCCCAACCATAGTTTGGTCCTTCAGAGTACCGGATAGTGTCCCAGTGCTATTCATTTACAGTTAAAATACGTAATTATTTTGGTATTTTAGCTGTCTTTTTTTTTTATTGTCATAAATAATTAATATTTCATTTTCCGCATATTTTTTCAACATGACTTCCTTTAAGTTAAGATGTTTGAAATCTAAAAAGGAAATTATTTTCCAACATATGCACCGCCTTCACGCGTTGTCTATTAAGGTGACTGGCTTCGACATAGTATCGAACGAGTATTTTATGGCTGAATCAGAAACCATTGATGATTTACGCGAAAGGTTTGAGAACATTCTAGACCGGATTATAGAAATTCAATTAAAAGAAAATCCAGGACTAGAACTTCATAATCATCTAGATTCATCTGCGTTTGAAGTTTTGTTTACGCAAATCAAACGAGTGCGCGATAATATTACCAGCGTCTCGGGCTTTCAGTTAGTGTCGGGTTCTACTGTGGCTTCGATGTCCCCAGTAGAGATACCGTCGCCTAGCTTACCATCTTTCGATGAGCGTACTGATAATGGACTTACAATTTATGAACCGTTTAAGTCGAACAGTCATAATAACCCCCTTCTGACTGAAACGCAACGTTTTGTTACGTATTCAAACCCGCGACCTCATACGCATAGCGGCAATGTGAGTGGGCATCCCGCGTCTGTCGAACCACCGCATGGTTTCGAGAATTCGCACCCTCGAACAGTTGTCACTCATGACAATGACATTCCTGTTTTCCTTTCTTTTAAAAACTGTTCGTATTGTAATGAACCTCTTCATCCTCTTTACGAATGTAAACAATTTATTAATCTAGATTTACCTCAAGTCAGACTTAATTTCATACAATTTGAGTCTGGTTGTGTGAACTATTGCTGTTTGAGCCATACCGCTTCAAATTGCTCCTCGCCCTTTGTTTGCGAATTATGCAACAAACGTCATCATACTTTTTTACATTTTGATAATTATTTTAATAACGCTCCTTTATTACCGCTTCTACATCCTGTGCATGCTGTGGTTGTGCTGCCACTGGATTCGAACCTGCGCGCCGCGATTTGCGTCGCGACCGATACCTGTGCAACGCAAACCTCACGTCCAGGTATTTTCGCATTGTCTCATACCTTGTTAATATTTATCGATGCAAATGCGTATTCATACTCTACTACACTATTAGCGCCAACGCGAATACACGTTAAGCTTATGTGTAATAGTGATGTGAGATTTATTAGATCTTCAATTAATTGCTCACAGATTGTTTTGATTTCTGTTGAGTATTGCAGGACTCTTAATAACCCTATAATCCCATTGAGTAAATCAATTGTCAAAGGGATTGGTTTGTCTTCGCAACCAATTTGTAAATATATCTACGCGGACATTGAGTCTCGTAGTACTTACTCGCATAAATACTGCATTTATGCTTTGGTCGCACGTTGTCTCACTGATATATTGCCATCACACCTGTTTAATAATGACGATATGTCATACTTAGTCAATCTTTCATTGACTGACCTGGCTTGGAACATTTCTGGAAATGTTGGCATGGCCCTAGTCGTTCAATTATTGCCGTATGTTTTTCTGGGAGAAGGGATTAAGTTGCGATCTCGCTCTCCACCAGTTTTGTCGTCCGCCTCTGTTGACGCAGCCGATGACGTGTTAATGGGTAATATGCCTGATACACATTCTGGTTCCTCATTCATTGATTCCGTTTTCAATGAATTAGTGCAGGGATTATATCAACCCAAAGAATCTTCTCATATGAGATATTCAAGTTTTAAGAAGACGAGGCATAGAAGCATATTAATTACTTCTGTGTTACGTGTTTGTAACAATCGATTTTCAGTTACACTATGTTTCCTTAGACATTTTCTGGGGTTGAGTAATTTTGCTTGTATTGCTCAGCGTCGAAATGCGCCGTTTGAATGGAAATTGAAACATAATCTTTCCAAAAATAAATATGTGCTTGTAATTTTGACAATAGTTTCCAATCTGAAATTCCAGATATGGAAGCTACGGAGGATGTTCATTGCATTCCTCAAATCACTGCTTTAAGGTCACTCAAAGCTATTCCTCGTGTGGTGTTGATCGCTAGCGCGAAGACACACACCTATCTGTTGTCATTAAATGACATATTTCATGTAGCGCCTAATCTACAGGCTGATTCACTTTTAATTTTATTAGTCTTTATTGTTTTTAATCGTCACCTTGGCTGAAATCAAATAGATGTGTCAACAAACTGTTGTTTTAGTCGAGTATCAGAAATTCCGAATATTTTATTTTGATTTGATAGGTTCTGATTAAAGCATCCGTATTTTTTGCTTCATTCCAGTTTATTTTATTCTGGAATCGAGTCATTATTTAACTATGCGCTTTGTCTACCAACTTTTTAGCAGCTGCTGTAGTGATCTCTAATTTGTACTTTTTGTTCGCGCGTTCTGTACTTGAAAGTCAGCCTCATTAACAAATGAAAACTTCTTGCATTTCTGATTTACCTATCCATATTTATTATAGTAGGTTCTTTTAATTATGCAGTTGACTTATTGAAAGTCATCGGTCTCCTTTAAGAACCAGGAGATGACATTTTCTCTTTCATCACATGTGTTTACCCAGCAGTAACTGTACGGAAAGGAATATATTTCCTTTTATGTTAATTATTTGATGTTTTAGTTTTATAACTTTGTATCTAAAATTTCTAATTGAAGAATTGTGCTTATATTTTATAGATTGACACATTGCTCTCAACTACTCTCCAGACATTTTGTCGTATCTATGTTTTTTTAATTAGCAATTCCCGTTATTGTAAATATTGAAAACACTTCGTTTCTATGTGTTTTTAACTTTTGTTCAGTTTATATACCTTTATATAGCTATGGTCCTGTAACTTATAACTTCACTATGCATCCTGCAGGTAATATTGCTGCCAGGATGCGGTGTGTGAAATATTTTGCTTGGTACTTATTAAGCTCGCTCACCTATTGCAGGTGAATATTTGTTCTCTGCCTTGAATATGGCAGTTTCGTGGATTCTCTCGATTCCACGTCGCTGATCTACTTATCTTTGTTAGATTTCATGCCGCCCAATGTCAATAGAATTTGACGGGATATCATTTCTATCTTATCGCTTTAATTATCTCAAATGAAACCCGCAAAGCTCCTTTTGGATAGATTTTATAGTCTGTTCACTTGGATGAGCTTATCACTTTCGTTTGAGCGCCATTTATATCAATCCAAATAATTCTTATTGGTCTTTTTTTTGTGGGCCCTCTTCGCATTGCCCCTGCGCATCGTAGAGGCCATCACTCGCGAAAAGGTTAATAATAACATATTTGTTTGCCTTTTAAGCCAATTTGGCTTCCATAGAAGACCAATAAAACATTTAGTTTGTTTATTTTATTGTGTCTCTCTTCTGACATAACCTTAAGTATCATGTCGTTTATACGCATTCTTTTAAATGAATTTTTAATGGTTACTGATTCCAGTCAAAATATGCGCTATTACAGTCCCTCTAGTCTGTAATACATATAATTCAACATGAACTGCCTTAGTTTCTGTTTTCTCTTTTGAAAGTTCTGGGAACTTCCAAGGCCGGGAGTATGGTGGAGCCGCCTAGTGTTCCTCTAGGTTGACTTATCGGCGTGGGCATGGTCTGGGTGGAATTGTTTATCCAACCTGCTAGGCGCGAGCTAGGCGTATCACCTCCGTGACCGCCGGCCTCGTTTGCGTGCTCCGTTGATTTGATACGGGCAGGCAAACGTCACATCTTTTTTGAAATCTTATCTTTTGTCACTTCTTGTCATTACTCTAAAATTACCTTTCATCTCTCTTATACTTTTTCATCTCTCTTTTTTTTTCGTCCGGTTTTCTTCGCTCTCGCGAGTTACCATTTTCTCTTTAATACACTATTCTTCCATATACTTTTCTCTCGCTACACGGACACATTATGCACCGACACCAGTCGTCATAATTTTGTTTCGTCTCCACCATCGACTTTCGTTACGCTTCACCCGGCGCACGGCCCGTGGAAGATCAGCGGAGCGCTGTCTGCGAGCTGCCTGGCGATCACGAAGTGGTGTGCCCGGCTCTGGACTACAGGTTGGTGGTACACTTTTTCACGCAGACCAATACCTTCGTTGTGCTCGCCTAGAGGGAACGTATAGGTGGTTTTGCTCGACCGAGCCCCTTGGCTCGTTTCGTGGTTGGGCTATTTACACGCCCAACCAAGTTCTGAACCATTTTGGATAGTTCCTAAAATAAATCAGAGGTATATCAGAGGCAAAACTGGAAAGCACTTCAAGTTACTGCTTGACAAAATCATAAAGTGATTAAATGAGCAAAAGTCTATGTGACTTAACTCCACCTCGTTCTTACGCGCGACTTAATTGGTGTGATATTTCTTATTGGTCCTTAGCTTAATTTTTAGTAATTTTCAGCTCTGTTTTAAATGCTGTCAGATTATTTTAGTTGTACTGCAATCGTTTTGTTTGTAGTATAGGTTATGGGTTGGTTTAGCTTCCGGACGTCATTCTAGGAGGCCACTGAAAACCAGCGCTGTGTTGTGGCTCGCCCCATAATCACAGTATCATACGGAGCTGGTCTCCTGTTGTCACCGTGAAGGCATGCAACTGTATACTTAGTTATAATATTAATTTTAAGTTAGTTGAATTTTGCATGTCTTAATATGATGACAATAAACTTTCTTTCATTAGGAAATTCTTATGGGGAACACTCAGGAAAGTGCATGGAGATTTCTTAAAAAAATAGTAATTAATTTAAGTAAAATAACTGTTTAGAATCGTATAGTTTAGTTTTAGTTATTTGATTCGGTTATAATCTGACACGAGTCA
Organism: Mimas tiliae; assembly: GCA_905332985.1. NCBI lineage: Eukaryota > Metazoa > Arthropoda > Insecta > Lepidoptera > Sphingidae > Mimas > Mimas tiliae. The sequence goes on along the minus strand of HG995241.1, from coordinate 20,801,133 downwards.
TTAATAGTCATGATAAACGAATATGTAAAAATGTATTACGTACGTATTTGTTGACAATATTGCTAACGGTTTCCTTCCACGCTAACAGATGGAGTTCATCCACTTGTATGCAAATACATAGCCTTGTCTGATATAATAGAATTGTCGGCACTCCGCCGGGCACCGAACCAAGACTGGCATCGTTATACATAGACATAACAATTAAGACATATATTCACTTGGCGACAATTGGACGCGTAATATATTATTCAACATGCAGACGAGAATGGTGAAGATGCGAAACTTTGTCCTTCTGTGAAGATCTTTTATAAACACAAGGTTTTTCCTATCTAGACATTTTACAATAAGGTTTAGTTATTTGACTAAACCTTATTGTACTTACTCGATGACGCAGTTGTAATGTTGACAGCCTCCGTGGCGCAGCGGGCGAGTAGCCGGCTGCGAAGCGAGAGGCCGTGGGTTCGATTCCCGCACCGAGACAAATGTTTGTGTGATCCACAAATATTTGTTTCGGGTTTGGGTGCTGTGGGACCGCAAGTCCCTCGTAGTTCCTGATACCCACGATACAGGTTTACCTAGTGTGGGGTCAGGACTATGTGTGTGACTGTTGCGTGTATTTATTTATTTATTTATACGCGCTATGACTGGTGTGTTGAGGTCTCGGGTTCGATCCCCGGGTTGGGTAAGTGTTATTAGGTGATTCTATTACGAAATGCTCTTTATGAGCCCGGAATGGCAATAGGGCAATTTAATTCGCGAGAACCAACGAAAGCCTTTACACGTATAATTATTTTCCGGTATTTAAAAGGCCATGTTATAATGAATACACAGTACGATATTCCAGCGATTAATAACAATTAGTCTGCCACGTCTCAGTGTGATATATTTGCCGCTAATGTGTGTACTGTATCCGGCGTGTGTACACAGCAATCTCGCCACAGGACATCAAAGTGTTGCCATACTACTAAATCAAGAGTCATGAGGTTTTATATTGCCGTGTCAGGTGTTGTTCTTTACTTGCGTTGTTCAAAGAAAAGACTGCTATGGGATAATAAATTTTAATACTTGACATTGGCCAAATCATCTAAAATCGATGGCCATAACCTAAAAATAGAATAGAATAGAATAGAATAGACAACCTTCTACGAAACCGCATATTCATTTTATAGCATAGGCTGCCAAACGAGCAAGTGGGTCACCTGATGATTAATGATCTCCACTGCCCATGTACGTCCATAATACCAGAAAAATAATGGCCTATACCTAATTAGTTTTGCATCTGGGCTGTTGCTCGGGAAATGGAACTTCAGAATGTTCCACAGTAGGCCAAATAGTTGAACACATCCGTACGTACTGTTATATATGTAGATTGTCTAGGAAGATGCTGAACGTCACCGTTTTTAAATTTAGTCTTGTCTGCATTTTTGAATAATATATATTTTGTATGAAATAATAAGTCAGTCGGATTCCATCAGCCATCGATGACACTTGCCTTTAAAACCAATAAAGTCCCCCTTAACTATAAAACGCTTTTTTTAAACCTACTTGGACAATTTCTCATAACAGTACGAAAGCTCTAGATGACAAACCAAAAACTTTACAGTTCTAATACCATCCTATATGACGTTAAACTAGTTGATTAGAAATATAAGTCCATTAGTCTAGTGGCAGCAAGATAGGGTCATGAATTCTATCCCAGGCGATCGTTTCCAAGTTCGAAGAAACAAAAACATTTTATGAGATTCGATTCGATGTGATTTTCCTGTAACTGGAATTTTTCGGTACGAGGATAGGCTCGGCCCTATCACATCATGGGACGGAAATACCGGTAAAACATGGAGTTTTAGGCGATATCTCCGCCTCGATGTAGTTCAAACGTTTTCGACGTAAAAAGGAAATTATATTTTTGCCGCTGGCTCTACGAAAATTTATATTTCCTCCACGTTATGTTACACCCAAAATTCGGAACGAACTTTTTTTTTAATTTTTATTTTATTGCCTAGATAGGCAGACGAGCAGACGGCCCACCTGATGGTAGGTGGTTACCGCCGCCAATGGACCTCAGCAATGCCAGAGCTCAGCCAAGCCGCTGCCTAATACAACAACTTATACTATGATTCTATTTTTAAATGATCAAGTGTGTCATTTGATGGTGTATGATCACCACGGCCTATGTTAATGAGCCTGCATTAATCTCTGATCGCACAAAATGCAACAGTAAAGCAATAAATAGGTCACATCAGTTTTTCTTTGAGACAGTGATAGCAGCTTGATTGAGATAGTCCATTTATCCTGCCGATGAGTATGGATTTAAAACAAATAATCATAAATAATGTCAGCTTTGGGATTATTGTTCCACTGCTGGGTACGGGTCCGTCTTATAATAATAAACGTTTTATTTTAGATTATAATTCACATCGTACCAATTAAAAACACATTGTCTCTGCCTACCCCATATGGGATACAGGCGTGAGTCGATGCATAAATCTACCGCTTGTAATCTTCTTGTCTCAACTGAGAAGAAGGTGGCTATTAGGCAACAACTTGCTTAATTTCCCAACTTACTTTTTGGAGTGTAAATAGCAAATGTGATGTGCAGACGTGGATAGTTGTGAGTGGTTGAGAACTGGTACAAGACAGAATGTTATCAGTCTCAGCGAAGCCACCGAGCCACCGAGCCGCCGGGCTTTCACTCAACATCTGATAAGGGAGCTCTAAACATTATGCTGGCAATAAAACTGCGGGACAGAACGCTACTCCCGTAGGGTTGTGTCATGCGTGGGTGATATATTCCATCATAATATACTGTACATTCATGCTATGTGAATATTGCTTTAGCGAAAAATCAAGCCAAGTATTCATATACGTATGATTTAATGTATTTTTACGCCTCGTCAGTATTTCATAGTCATCACAAGAATAAGAACATTAGTAAGAAAAATGAAAAAAATCTTAATTTAAATAAAGAAGACAAAACCATTTGCTAGGGGTTCTCAAATTATGTAGAGTCTGTGTCTTGAGAAACCAATTAAAATTATGAAACAATTTGATAGCGTGGGTTAGGTCAATGAGCATGTATTAGTGGATGCGTTGCGCTACGATGAGTTTTGGTGAATGATTTGAGAATCCAACACATATACAGACTTGTATTTCTTTATACCAACATAATAAACAACGATAAGAGATAGTACTATTGGCGTTGCTTCTGTTTGTGGGCAGATGTGGTGCTTCAGGCAAACGAGACCAGCAAGTCTCGTTATTTAGGTAAATATATACAATAAATAAACAAAACCTAATTTAAAACTATTGCCTTGCGATTTGCTTATGCATTTAATGAATAATTCGCACTTATTTACTCACATTCTCAACACTATATTGATTAAAAGCTATTAATGCATATTTTAAACCAAATACATTTTAGTAAGCGATGTTATTCCGAAACAAACTCCCCTAATCTTGTAAATATTTTGTGCCAGCCCTACTCGACTCTCGAGAGCGCTCTCTGTCACTCTCGGCCAGATTGTACCCAAAGTGTTGCGAATTTTAAACCCTGTGTACCGCATACATTTTTAATATAACAGCTTAACTTGTACGAGCAGGTTTTAAAGGATTTTAAGATCCACGGTGAATTTAGTTTCACATAGTCTATCCTATGAGCGACCAGAGAGTAAATCAAAGGGCTTCGTCAAAGGTATTTTAACGCACTCATAAAGTGGTGTTTGTTTGCATATTCCTGGAAGGTAGTTCGAGTCAAATCCCTCGAGATGAATTTATTTTATAAATTATATAATTTACTGACTGACAGGACTGCCTCGGTGGCGTGAGTGCGTATGTACGAGTATATAATTTAGTTAACTGGGTATTCGCGTATTTCAAAAGTTTATATTTAGAGTGTTTGTTTTAATTTTCCAGTACAATCTAGATTAGCTTATTGCAATCAAAACGAAGCGGTTTAAGTGACACAAGCTAAGCTAAGCTACATTAAGTATTTTTTAATGTACAGATTATGAGTAATGGGTTTGATTACAGGTTGAGGGAAACATAGGTTAAATGGTTAGTTAACTTAAGGAAAACGTTTATTCCCTAGCAGTAAGACGATAAAGCGCTAAATCCTTTTAGAATCCTTCGTTTATCTCCAGTTACCGCAAATATTGTTGGGTTAACCGTAAATAAGATGTTTTGATCCAAGCAAAGTTTTGTAAGTGGTAAAGCCACACTATTGATAGTTCTGTTTACAGCATGAAATCGCCGGATCGACCGGAGTGTTACTGTCACCAAGATTTATCTATAATCCCCCTAATTTTCCTAATCTTTTGATTATTACCTGTTTCCTTTAAGGACGGCTTTATGGGCAGTGGACGGCACTTACCATTAAGTGACCCACATGTACGTGTGCCGGTCTATACAATAAAAATAATTAAATGAATTCAAAAAATAGCTATTCATAATTACATAAGAACGTTTATAAATATTCAGCCTCTATCATAAGATGGAATATTTTTAGAAATAAATTTCTACAAACTTAGCAGTAACGCTTAATGTTTTTTTTATCTGGGCACGCTAAAGGACTATACTGGGGATACGCACTCACGCCTGTAATCCCCGAAGGGGTAGGCAGAGGTGTAACTAGTACACCCACATTCCCACGATGTGATACGGGGCGAGCCTATCGCCATTCCGGGCACAAATTCCAGACTCCGGGCTGATACTAAGCGTTTCGTAATAGAAAAACTACTGGATGATGGGGATGATGTATGATTTTAAGTACAGTGCTGGACAAATATAAAGGCGACCGTCAAGAGACATTAGACTTGACAGAATTATTCCCGCCTGAAGTTACTAAATAAATACACCCAACAGTCACACACATAGTCCTGACCCCACACTAGTTAAACCTGTATCGTGGGTATCAAGAACTACGAGGGACTTGCGGTCCCACAACACCCAGACCCGAGACAAATATTTGTGAATTAGACAAACATTTGTCTAGGTGGGGGAATCGAACCCACGGCCTCACGCTTCGCAACCGGCTACTTGCCCGCTGCGCCACGGAGGCTGTCATGGATGCTGTTACTGGATATTCACTAGCCAACCCCGGAACGCGATTCGCCTGAACGAGCCAGTATTGTGGGTTTTTACCATGTGTACCACTAATTTTAAATTGTTCTATAAACAACCGCTGAATAAATATTTTTTATTTAATTGAAATATAACACGCAAACACGGCAACACTTCAGCGAAAATCTATGAGAAACAGGATAATATAAATCTATCGAAGATAACAGAGGAAAGCCACTTAAAGTTCGTGAGATAGTATCCTCTAGACGGACCCTAAGCATATATTTGGCTATCACGGAGCGGCACTTTGTGGGAATAAGCGCTCGTTTAGTATTGATTCATCGAATATTTAGGGTTGAATTGTCGCGGTCGCGTCCATTGTTTGTGGAATTCCAACTGGCGCGGGAATTTATCAATGTGCCTATTGTTCATATTCACTTTTAGTTGGTGAATTTTATATTATTACCAACCATGATCATAATTAAAATAGGTTAGGTGATATTGACTGCCTCGGTGGCGCAGTTGTAATTCGTACGCGTCACGACTGCTGTGCTGAGGTATCAGGTTTGATCCCAGGGTCGGGTAAAAGTGATATTTTGTATTTTTATTTCAAAATGGTCAATATCAGCCCGGAGTCTGGAATTATGCCAGGTATGGCGATAGGCTCGCCCCCTATCTCATCATAGGACAGAAAGCTCGACGAAACGTATGTGTACTGGTTACACCTCTGCCTACCTCTTCGGAGAATGCTGGCGTGAGTGCATATGTGTTACCCGGAATTGGAATTTGTACCTGATTGGCGTTAGGTTCACTCTAAATCAATGATGGGATGCAAATAAGCTTGGCTACCAATGACTTATAACAGGGGCAGGTGTTTGGGTGAGAGAGTCTCGACCTGTCTCTACATCAGCCTAGCCCTTAAGGGATATAGAGGTGAGTTTATACTATGTAACGTGGTTCAAGTGGTAGTGCAGTAAGTTGTACATGCTGTAGACAATTTTGTATATACAATGACTTTGGGCCAATGGGCCGGATCGACCGGGCGACTAGCACTGTCTCACAAAAAACCCTAGTAAATTGGCAGTTTATTGTTGCATTTCGTCGGTACGTGAGATTATTGGAGGCCCAAATCCCTCCTGTTATTTCCAATCCCCATACGTTTGCTTTAAATTCGGCAACGCATCCATGATTCTTCTGGTATTCTAGGTGTTAATGGATGGTCTTCTTCTTCTTCTTAAATAAGAAGAATAGAAGGTGAAGATCACTTGCCATCAGGTAACCCAGTAGTAGTTGGTAGTTTGCTGACCTCTGCTATATTATTATTTCCAACTCCTCCTCAATTTTCTATTTGATTAAGTTCGTTGCGGGACAAAGACAATTTAGCATTTCCAGAGACTCGCCGAGCTTCACAGCTCGGTGTCAACAAAAATGCGTGCCACTGTCGATCCTGGTGCACAGGAGTTACAGTGGCGGGTGTGTGGGCGGGATAGTCTCGTGACCTCTGCTATAGAAAAGCACTAAGGTCTTCTCTTATCTTTGAAGGAAGATATTCGGATCAATATTCCACCACGCCGCGCTGGTCCAGTTTAGATTGTTGGATCACCATAGTTGTTATTATTATGTCATTTGGACTATTTACTCTTTTAAATCTGGTTTAAAAATATAATTTGTTAATGCGTTACATAAAAGTATATAAATTAGAGTTTTCTGACGCTCAACCAAGCACATATAAATTGCGCCAACATTAATAATATTGTTTGAAAGTGATAAAATCAAGTTGAAATGTTAAAAATGTTTCAAAGTATGAAGTAGGACTTTTGTTTTTAGTGATCCGTACTCAAAGTGTGCCTGCGGATATCTGTTAGTAAATCTACGCCGTCTGTCTGTATCACAGTCTGTTGAAATTTTTACAGAATATGTGTTATTAACGCGTATAGCTTAACAAATACTTTTACTAGGTGGTAGGCCCCTCGTAGATAGATAGATAGATAGATAGATAGATAACACTTTATTGTTCACCCTGCAGAATATTACAGTAAAGAAAAAAACAATAGGCGGTCTTATCGCTAATAGCGATCTCTACCAGACAACCTTCCTGTATGCGAGAATTTGTCTGGATTGCCACTGTTTTGTCTATATCAGTCACCAAGCAACAGTGTGTAAACTCTGTTGTGTTTCGGTATGAAGAACATTGAAGCCAGTGAAATTACATTATGTGACTTAACATCTTATGTCTCGGGGTGAAGTGCTCAGTCCAGTGGCATGAAGTACATTGTAATTTAAAGTTCTGTGCAATACCACACAACTTCTGTTTATGGGCAGGCGTTACGCTTACTATTAGGCGACCGATCAACAGGTTTCATTTAATAAAAATACACGAAATTAAAACATAATAGTATGAGTACGGAATCCTCGGTACGCGAGTTCAACTCGAACTTGGCTGGTTCTTTAACACATTGCAGTACATACAGCTATAGCATCTCCCCCCCCCCTCCTCCACTCCCGCCCCGCACACGCCTCGTTCTCGCCTGAACTATACGTTTCCCAAGAAAGTGCATTTTCTTATCCAGAATGTCAATTTTGCCGTTCCCGCAGCGCTTTGTTTTAAACGAAATACCGACCACGATAACGAAGTAAAGCAAATAAGACGTATTGACAGTAGATATTATTTTATACATACATAAATAGACTCACGCCTGTTTCCCATAGGGGTAGACAGAGACAACGAATTTTTGGATTGAAAAACCGGGCAAAGAACAAGCCCACTGAGTTTGTCTAGCTGGATTCTCTCAGGACTGGGTCGCGCCGCGTAAAATCCAGTGGTAAAGTAAGCCCACTGAGTTTGTTTCGCCGGGTCTTCTCAGGCTGCGTCGTTTTGGATCCGGTGGTAGTTTTAAAACACGTGCCGTTTCGGTAATGCCTATGGTCCATATCGACCCATAAAAAAAGAAGAAATAATAATAATACTTTACGATTCTGGACTATTCTATAATAAAAAATTGTAAAATTTATAGTTGCCCAGTGTATTTTGATGATGCTATGTATGTTATGTATACATTAGTTGATATGATTTCTATACATAAGTTTCTTTATTTTGTACTGACTTGTCATAAGCGGTATTTTAATTGCCTACATGATTAATAAAACTATTTCATTTCAACGGATTTAAAGGTAGTAATCATTTTTGTTTTCAATACTATCTAACTGTCAAAATCTTTAAATGTTATTAGCCATTGCTTGTTACAATATCTTTAACCAACGAATGGTGCAACCCACACAAAATGAATCAGTATTGGTGTATTTCACTTAATTTTTAATACAAACTAACCTTACTATGGATTTCAGTTGTTTAAGAGACAATATCCAAGAAAGGACGATAAAATACTTTGCTTCAAAGACCCTCGAGATAGTAAAATTTCAAAGCAGCTTGGGCACAACAATAAACGCAAAGTAAAGATTTCTAGAAAACCGAAATGTGTTGAGCATCAAATCGGATACAGACAACCACTTGAAATAACAGTAGCAATATATTTATAAGAACTGCGCTCGGCAACTATGTAACATTTTTTATTTATTTTTAACGAGCATTTCGCTCGCCTGTCATTCCGAGACATAAGAGTTTAAGTCTCATAATGCCCAGTAATTTTACTGGTTTCAATGTCCTTCAAACCGAAACGCAACAGAGCTTACACACTGCTGCTTGGCGGCAGAAATAGACAAAGCCACCCAGACGGATCACGCATAGTTTTTATTGATGGGTTCAGGACCAAAGTACGTTTCCTTTTTACCACTGACAAAAAGAGGGATGTTATAAGTTAAGGGGTATTATATTGTTGATGTCTGTGCTTGCGGCGGCGTCGTGTGCCGGGCGGAGTATGTCGGTCACTTCCCTTTAACACGGTTGAAGAGGCCCATGGCTGGCACATGTGTCATACTCGTGAACGGGCGCTGCTTGTGTGGACTGGTCTGCTCAAACTGTTCTCGACAGCCTCAGTGGCGCAGTGGCCGGCTGCGAAGCGTGAGGCTGTGGGTTTGATTCCCGCACCGAGACAAGGGTTTGTGTGATCCACAAATGTTTGTTTCTGTTTCGAGTATTGAACCGGAAAAATAATAAATAAATTTAAAAATCGTTTACATTCGGTATGGCGATAGGTTCGCCCTCTAACACATCGTGGGACGGAGATACGGTCGGCAAAATGTGGGTGTACTGGTTACACCTCTCCCTTCCCCTTCGGGGATTACAGGCGTGAGTGCATATGTATGTATCTCTTACATTGTCTTGACCTGACTAAGATTCAAGTATGAGCGAGTAGCATAATAGCTAGGCGTATATAATAATATTATAATTTTTAATAAGCACCGATCGTCGATGCTTAAAAACGCTTATACTGCGGCCCTTAGTACACGTGTGTGCCGGGTGTCGGCGCATTAGGTGCGACTAAACTTTTTAATAGCAAAACCACATCTCGCACGCGGAACTGCGAGCGGAATAATGAGGGTTTTATTGGAGCCACCATCCACACCGCATGGCCGCTGCCTCATGCCGATCACTAACTGTGAATTGGTTTCCTTTAATCAATAAAACATACATGATTGGTTGTAGATTGTTACTCAATGTATTCTAAGGTTCCGTACTCAAAGTGTGTTTATGTAACCCTTTTACTAAGTCTACGTAGTCTGACTGCCTTATATTTAGAGCTCTTTCTTTTTAACCGTAATAGGTAAATAGGAGTGTGTATGTATGTATGTATGTATGTATAACTTCGTGGAAATTAAATAGGATATAATAGTATTTGCGGCCAACAATATCCGAATTTGAATCCCACGCCATTCGTGTGAAATTAATAAAGTTAGATTACATTTGAAACTTGTATTATTTGTTGCGGCGAGGGGGCGGTGGGGCGGGAAGGGGTGCCAAATTTTCATAACGCCATGCGGAACGCGAGGACCGCGCAATTTATTGGTCAATTTAACACCTAATGAATCTTTGACCTGTTTTTTAGGGTTCCGTATTTGGAAAAATGGAAAACGATCCCTTATATGATAACTTTGTTATTAATCTGAGACTGCCTCTGTGGCGCAGTTGTAATGCGTATGCGTTACGATTGAGGGTAACGCTGAGGTCTCGGATTCGATCCCCGGGTCGGGTAAAGTGGTATTGGGTTTTTCTATTACGAAATGCTCAGTATTAGCCGGGAGTCTGGAATTTGTGCCCGATATGGCGATAGGCTCGCCCCCTATCACATAGTGGAATAGAGATACATCCGGCGAAATGTGGGTGTACTGGCCACCTCTTCCTACCCCTTCTTCCTTCTCTTATTAATCTCTCTGTGTCATCGGTGTGTTAGTGCCATTGTTTAAGAACAATGAGAGAGTTTTCTAAGAGAAAAGGCTTGATTAAATTAAAAGGTATAACGCCTCATATCGCTTTAAAAAAAGAGATATGGCTTTTAGAAGACGTGGTTTTTTTGAGTGGTACACATGATAGAGCCACACGCACGCACGCACGAATGGGCCGGCTCGACCGGGTCATTACCACTGTACCACAGAAAAAAGACGTAAAGTAGCTGCTTGCTGCGCGATTTGTACGATGAGTGGGATATCCGGAAGCCCAAATCCCCCTCTTCTTCCCAATCCCTTCATTATTCCTTTCCTTTAAGGTCGGCAATGCACCCATGATTCTTCTGCTATTGTGGGCGTACATAGGCGGTGATCACTTTCTATCAGGTGACCCACTCCCTCGTCTGTCGGCCTATGCTATGAAAAGCGTTATTTACTGACTGACTTGTCGTTCAATCTAAAGAAAGAAAGAATTTATTGGCAGGTGTTAGGGTGAAGTGGGTAGGGTGAAGTGGGTAGGGGATACCTAGATACCCACCCACTGTAGGCGATATATTATGATGATAAGTGATTACCACTGCCCATGTACGCCCACAATACCAAAAGTCATGGGCGCGTTGCTGACCTTAAAGGAAAAGGATAATTATGGAATTGGGAAGGGCAGGGGATTTGGTACTCCGGATATCTCATTCACCGTACAAAACGCAGCAGCAAGTTGCTACTTTACGCCGGTTTTCTGTGAGGCAGTGGTAACGACCCCAGCTAGCCGGCCCGTTGATGCTGTAGACAAAATTGTCTACAGCGTGGCTCTATCACTCGTAAATGTAATAAATGTCGTAAACGTACTCGTAATGTCCCATCACGACCGTGCCAAAAGCGTCCAAATCAACATATTATGCCAAACACTAAGTGCTTGGCGCTGGTTTTCATCTGAGCCCTTGACATTAATGTTCGACGGATGCCAGTACTTCCCGGTGCATTCCAATTTTCGTAAAAAGGGGGGATCTGGTGGCACAATTGCAAGTTCGAAAATCAATACATGAAATAAATGTGGAATAAATACATGAAACTTACGGAACTCTCGTACAGTCGCACATGTAATTGACCGATATTTGTTTGGATGAAAAATATTGTTTCGTTTTGTGTTTTGTTTAAATTGAGTTCTGGGTGGGAAAACAGTTTAGATATTTTATAAACATACAAACTCAATTCACTTGCTTTCCATCGAAAAAATAAATATGTAATATTTCTTTTTGTTTCCAGTTATTACGGTGAAATTGAACGGAAAAGCCTTCACTGGCCATGAGATTTAAAAAAAATATGAAATATCGGTAACGTCTCTAATGGTGTAGTTAAACGTCGTGTAATATCATGAGCTGTTTTATATTAGAGTTTTGACAAGCACTACGAATAAACAATAATAACAAGCTGCGCGGCGTCGCGTCGTGTGCATTCCGTTCCGTTCCATTCCACTTCTTAACAAAGGAAACAATACCATATAGGGAAATATTTTTATTTTGATTGGTGTTGCTTCAATTTATAGGCAGGCATAACTCTTACCATTAGGGGAGATACCAGCTTGTCTCGTCATTATTTCTTTTAAAAATACATCACTTGAAAGCGTCAAGGAACCTAAAATCGAAATAGAAATACAAAGGGCTTCTTACTCGTCAATAATGGCATAAATTATATTAAAACATATTTACCGGTGCTTCGAAAATGCCTACCGGTCTAAGAAGACGCTTTAAGAAACAGCCGTATAAATTTAGCATAATATATTATTTCATTATATTTTGCTTTTCTTTTTTCTCATGATTCACCTTTATTACAAAAGTATATTAAAACAAGTCTAATAAAACGTTATCTACTCGACCCCGCACGCATCATAGTAAAAATGAATCATGAAAACATTCAGCAAATAATGAGTAGTCACGAGGCAGTTACCCTTTGATCGGAGCGTGCGGCGGCGGGCGGCGCGACTACAAAACCAGACAATTAGAACAAGTGCACTCGCTCAGCGTTCGTTTGATGTCGGTACACCCAAAAAACCTGCGGATATTACCCAAAACGATCCACTCACTCTCAAAAGTGCTGTAGTTTATTTACTTTTAGTTCTTAATCAGCTCTTGTCCCATATGGATAGATGGATCAAAATTGCTTAATCTGGTTGTAGTAGGGTTTACCAGATTAATGGGCTTGGCTTGGGGTCCGAATGAAGTTGGTAGAATCCCCTTGCACATATAATGATATTTTTATGAGTTGCGAGACGAGCATCTGGCTCGTTTGATGTAGAGCGCCATGCCTTCCCATAAATAGCAGCATCATCACCCAGAACATTGAATTACAAAGTAGGTAACTACTGCATTTATTTCTATTACAAACGCACTCACGCAATCCCCGAAAGGGTAGGCAGAGGTGTAACCAGTACACCCACATTTCGCTGTGCTTATGTATTATAAGTGATAGCGGGCGAGCCTGCCACCAAACCAGGCACAATTCCAGACTGCCTCGGTGGCGTATTTATAATGCGCACGCAGTATGGTTGCTGTGCTGCGGTCTCGGGTTTAATCTCCGGGTTGGGTAAAAGTGATATTGGGTTTTTGTATCATGAAATGCTTAGAATCAAGCACCTAGTACCGGAGCTAAATTTCGTATATCTGTGTCGCCTCATTCATCATGTGGCAACATCAAACATGAACAATCGTGAAAGGTCGGGCATCACAATTTGTGTTCCAAGTTTCTAAAAATCACACAGTTTAAAATTTAACCCCAATATGGCGATAGGTTCGCCCCTATCAACCTTGGGACGAAAATAAGCTCGCCGAACCATAGATGCAGCAATAATTGCAGCTCTGCCAACCTCTTAAGGGATACAGGCGTGAGTTTATACCTATACAAAATATCTATATGCTATATTGAGTCAATTCAATTATATACTTCTGACTACACACTGTCGCCATACGATAAGTTATTCGACGCACGTGTCGATAGCACGGGGTTATTGCTCACACCGAGGGATGGGAACACTTCGCTTATCTTCCCATGAGAAGGGGACCAGGGACGCATTATTTGCTTTATAAAGGTCCCAAATGCAGTCACAGAGGGCATTTCCTTAGAATAATAATCCTTAGATCGGTGGCGCGGTTGTAATGCGAACGCGTTACGACTGATGCTGACGCTGAGGTCTCGGGTCCGATCTCCAGGTCGGGTAAAAGTGATATTGGGGTTTTCTATTACGAAATGCTCAGTATCAGCCCGAAGTCTGGAATTGTGTCCGGTATGGCGATAGGCTCACCCCCCCCCATCACATCAAGGGACTGAATTAGGCTCGGCGAAATGTGGGTGTACTACTTACAGCTCTGCCTACCCATATGTTTAATGAGATAAATTAATTGGTAAATAAAACTCGTTACTCCCTTACGTAAATTACTTTCTGCTTCAGCCAATACGTTTGCAATCGGTATTTACATATTTCGTTCATAATACCAAAACACGATGACCAAAAACCCTTTTAAATAAAATCCTCAATTACAACTCGGAGCTTTTGATATAATTTTAAGTAAAGCAACGCAGGTCTGAAACGCCAAGCGGCTGTAGGATCGAGTCTCCGGGGAGGCTCCGGGGGTGCTCGTTGTACACGAATTAGTTTTCAGTTAAATATCAAAGCGAGCCGGCCTGGCGCGTAATTGAATAAGTAACGTCTGAATACATTGTGTTCCCTTCGAATGAGTACAAAATGTTTCAATTATTGTTTATTGAGAGGTGGGAATGTAGTACTATAGAGGAGTGATAATTATTTTCGGATAATTGAGCGGGCGCCTGTCAATATCTTGTTTCTCAACTTTACGCAAAAATACTTTTTTTAAACTTTTTAACTCAAATTAAGCCGACACAAAATACTCAAAAGCTAAAATAAAACTAAACAATTTTGAGTCTAATATTCACTTTACTGTAGTTTTATAGTCAATTATTGTGACCACCTACTCAAAATTGTTTAGTTTTATTTTTAGCTTTTGAATTATTTCAGTCACTCTTAATATTTTTTGTTAAAATGATTTGATATTATTATTTTATTTGTGAAAGAATCATCACAATCGGTGCATAAATATCAGTGCAAAATTTTAGTTTTTCACCCCCCATTTAAGGGGCGGAATTATTTCTTAACATTTAAATGGAATTGAAAAGAATCATCAATATCAGTCTACATTTGGCGGAGACGTCACGAAAACAACGCCGAATAGAAAACCTCCCACCTTTTTAGAAGTCGGTTAAAACCGCGAACCATGAGAAGTTTTAGATCTGACACAATCATTACCGCAATTTGAGTCAGTTTCAGATTTTGAAAATACATTCGAGATCAACAGAGTTGGTATCTACGTTCCATTAGTGCGACAGGCTTACCTCCTATCTAACTACCTAACTACTGTTACTGTCTTTCTTAATTAGCCAATATGAGGTGATGACCAATGCGGTCGCCTGATGGGTCGGGCCATAGCTGCCTCTAAGAGAACCAATAACACACAAAACTTTGCAATACATTTGCATTAAAAAGCACTGCATGGCACTGGACTGCGCTTGTCACTCCAAGACAAAATAATATGTTAAGTCTCATAATGCACAGTAATTCAATTAAATCAATACACAACAGTGTTATATACTGCTGCATAGCGGCAGAAAAAGGTAAAGCGGTGACACGTGCCCAGACTGACTCTCGCGTATAAGGGACCTACTTTGCTACTGTCTCGAGTCAATAAAGATAAAAACACAATATTTAACATAATAAACTAGAAATGGCAGGTTTATGTACCAATTTGTATGAAATAAAATAACTCGCGTATGATACAATCTCGGAAGATGATTTACGAGTTCTCCGTGGCTGTGTGTCTCCCGCGTCTGGCTCGAGTACGTGCCTGTGCTCGCAGATTGAACGATAACACGCCATAAACCAGTTTATGCGATGGCAAGGGGTCGGAGCACTGGAGTTAAGCAAGTACATACACTGCATCGTAGCTTTCGAATGTTACTTCAGATTATTTCAATAAGTTATTACTCGTTTGCTAAATTCTGCTAAAAACTCGCTTGTTTACCGTCTCTACTATAGTAATACCGCTAAATTTACATATAACTTAATCACACTTTAAAAAGGTAAAGCGGTGACACGTGCCCAGACTGACTCTCGCGTATAAGGGACCTACTTTGCTACTGTCTCGAGTCAATAAAGATAAAAACACAATATTTAACATAATAAACTAGAAATGGCAGGTTTATGTACCAATTTGTATGAAATAAAATAACTCGCGTATGATACAATCTCGGAAGATGATTTACGAGTTCTCCGTGGCTGTGTGTCTCCCGCGTCTGGCTCGAGTACGTGCCTGTGCTCGCAGATTGAACGATAACACGCCATAAACCAGTTTATGCGATGGCAAGGGGTCGGAGCACTGGAGTTAAGCAAGTACATACACTGCATCGTAGCTTTCGAATGTTACTTCAGATTATTTCAATAAGTTATTACTCGTTTGCTAAATTCTGCTAAAAACTCGCTTGTTTACCGTCTCTACTATAGTAATACCGCTAAATTACATATAACTTAATCACACTTTTCTAATAAATGTGGGTATGCTGGTTACAACTCTGCCTACCCCTTCGGGGATTACGGGCGTGAATGCGTATGTAATACAATCTAATAGTCTCGCCACCTATCACATCGTGGGACGGAGATATGCTCGGCGAAATGTGGGTGTACTGGTTATACCTCTGCCTACCCCTTCGGGATTACAGGCATGAGTGCGTATTTATGTAATACAATCTAATATACACACTTAATTTCTTTCAAAGTTGCGTATAGAAACCTTAATTGAAGCAAATATTCTTGTATTAACTATTCATTATCTGTTATTTGATTTCCATTCAAACGGAATAATTCTAAACGAAGCAACGTTCATGGTTGAGTTCTTGCAACGGCGTTAATTTGTAAAGGAATACACATTTAAATAATAAATGTTTATTTGAAAGGCCCGCGAAAGGATGAATGAATGTGAATTGCGATAAAGCCTAATGTTCAAAAGCTGTTAAAAGCTCCACGTAACAGGTAGAATTAATAGTAATTGATCTAGCGAGCACTGTGGTAATAAAATCGCGGAACATTTAAGGCTGAAATACATGGAGAGGTCAAATTTATAAGATATATCTGACATATATTATATATGTGATAAAATAGATATGACTACTTCGGTGGCGCAGTTGTAATGCGTATGCGTTACGACTGGGGCTGACGCTGAGGTCTTGGGTTCGATCCCCGGGTCGGGTAAAAGAGATATTGAATTTTTCTATTACGAAATGCTCAGTTGATACTGGGCGTTGGGCTGATGCCCGGAGTCTGGAATTGTGCCCGGTATAGCTACAGGCTCGCCCTATCACATCATGGGACATAGATACGCTCGGCGAAATGTGGGTGCACTGGTTACACCCTCTGCCTCTGCCTACCCCTACGGGGATTACAAGCGTGAGTGCGTATGTATGTATTCTATATCATAAAATTCAGCTACAATAACATCGCTAGGAAATAAATCGTAGCGTACGCTAGCTCCAACAGGTGAAATTAATAGCTCAGATAACTCTTTAGGATTACTGGCAATTATAGGCGGATAGTTGTTTCTGCTCTTAATGGTTTTAATCTTTCTATTATTTTAAGGGGTCCATACCTGAAGGATCATACATACATATATACATATGCACTCACGCCTGTAATCCCCGAAGGGGTAGGCAGAGGTGTAACCAGTACACCCACATTTCGCCGAGCGTATCTCCGTCCCATTATGTGATAAGGGGCGATCCTATCGCCATACCGGGCACAAATTCCAGACTCCGGGCTGATACTGAGTATTTCGTAATAGAAAACCCCAATATCACTTTTACCCGATCCAGGGATCGAACCCGAGACCTCAGCGTTAGCTTAATCGTGACGCGTACACATTACAACTGCGCCACCGAGGCAGTCAATCAATGTATTAAAATGGTAGAACTACTCTGTAGGCAGTTTTGTCTGCATTATTAATTGGACCGAAGGAAAACAAGCTAAGCTCTGGAAAAGGGAGCTAATGAAACTCTATTATTAAGCCTACGCCGTCTGTCTAAAGGGCTCCATCTTTTGAACCATATTTTTTTAATTCTTTTGATGGAGATATCATGAAAATCATATCAGATCAGATAGAAATGAAAGGATATGGATAAGATACACTAGGTTAAGATTCGGTGTATGTGTCCAAGTCGGACTTTACCGCTTTTTATGATATAATTATAAGTGTATCTGCTTTTGATGATTGCCAATTATTGCTAAGCCTATGATATCTGGCAAAACGTATAATCTAAGATAGACTGCTTTGCACGGTAAATTAATATATCTTTATAGATAGCCTCCGTGGCGCAACGGGCGAGTAGCCGGTTGCGAAGCGTGAGGCCGTGGGTTCGATTCCCGCACCTTGACAAATGTTTGTCTGATCCACAAATATTTGTCTCGGGTCTGGGTGTTGTGGGCTGCAAGTCCCTCGTAGTTCCTGATACCCACGATACAGGTTTAACCTAGTGTGGGGTTAGGACTATGTGTGTGACTATTGGGTGTATTTTTTTTTTTTATGTCTAAGGAAACATTTGATAGAATTTTGTATTTAAATTACCAATTGTTGCGAAAAACGTGACGCTTAAATTGTTTCGCCTCATGGCTCGTTGTCGTGTCTCAACATTATGGTCCACGTCTTTATGACATTACATGACATGACATTTTATTAAACGTCTTCAAAAAAGAAATAGATTCTATGTTCGACTGTATGTATATCGCATAAATCTGCCAAATGTAGAACGACTTGGATGATTCTTTTTATATTTAATAGGATTTACTGCAGTAGTAGTCCCATTTAAATTTAAAGAAATAATTCAACCCCCAAGAGTGTAAAATCTGGGTTGAAAGACTAAATTACCTATACCTAAATACCTATATTATACTTAATGAATTATGCACCGATTTTGATAATTCTTCGCCTAAAAACTTATTAACAAAAAATAAAATTAAACTAAACCAAAAAAATTTTTTTATTATGTCCTAAAATCAACTGACCAAATTGTTATTTATATATTTGTAGATATATAAATAAATAAATAAATACACCCAACAGTCACACACATAGTCCTGACCCCACACTAGGTAAACCTGTGTCGTAGGTATCAGGAACTACGAAGGACTTGCGGTCCCACAACACTCAGACCCGAAACAAATAATTGTGCGATCACACAAACATTTGTCTCGGTGCGGGAATCGAACCCACGGCCTCTCGCTTCGCAGCCGGCTACTCGCCCGCTGCGCCACGGAGGCTGTCAATATGATAGAGTCTAGCCTTTTTGTTTACAAAAATCTTTTCACCATGTTTTAACTAAACAGTTACACAATATGAAAGGCTTTCTCCCTGACTACCCCTCCTGTTAGTAATTAATAAGCAAGTTGGTTATTAGAAGACCCCTTAATCTTGGTCCGGGAGCGGAGAGCGCAAATAAGGCACAGTACAGACCAGACGCGAAACTACCCACGCATAGTAATATGATAAAAAACGGCTCTATGCAATTATTGCCAGATGTTATCCTGACTTTTTGCCATTTTAATTTAAATTTAAAATTACATTTATTTACGGTAAAAAACTTGCGCACATATACATTATTGCAAGGATGGCTCCTTGCCACTCACCGACGCGACGTCCGCAAAAAATCTCTTATATTCTATTTTCAACCAAATCTAGGTTTCCTTAAATTCTAATTGTATTTTTATGAACAGAGAATTAAGCGAGTATTAAAGAATAGGTTTCCGCATGGTCTGCACTGATCGTGTCTTGCCACTGAACGGTCTGAGGGCGGGCGAGCGCTGCCTTTGAATTATGAAAATCTGGGGAACAGTTTCCAGTATTACTTTAATTATGAATTGCTTTATGTTGTAGAGTAGACTGCAATGTACAAATTAATGGTGTTTACGGACGGTCTATTTGTTTATTCTTAGCTGGTACAAAGGACTGGCAGATCTTAATTGCAGAGAATTTGATAGGTTTAACAAACATACATACGCACTCACGCCTCTAATCCCCGAAGGGTAGGCAGAGGTGTAACCAGTACATCCACATTTCGCCGTGCGTATCTCCGTCCCACGATGTGATAGGGGGCGAGCCTATCGCCATACCGGGCACAAATTCCAGACTCCGGGCTGATGCTGAGCATTTCGTAATAGAAAAACCCAATACTACTTTACCCGATCCGGGGATCGAACCCGAGACCTCAGCGTTGTACTCAATCGTAACGCGTACGTATTACAACTGCGCCACCGAGGCAGGCAGTTAATGGTTC
This sequence comes from Mimas tiliae, assembly GCA_905332985.1. Lineage (NCBI taxonomy): Eukaryota > Metazoa > Arthropoda > Insecta > Lepidoptera > Sphingidae > Mimas > Mimas tiliae. The sequence continues at coordinate 20,781,354 of HG995241.1, read as the reverse complement.
AACAAACCATTAATCAAATAAAACAATTTGGTTTGATGGCAGCGTACCTACACTGAAAAAACTTTGAGGTCCTGGGTTCGAATCCCAGGTCCGGCAATAACATTAAATCAAAAAAAGAATCAATAAGGACGAATCATCAAAATATGTTCAGAAATGCCGGCGGTACGGGGAAAAATGACTAAAATATTGATATTAACATTAATGCATATAACTTGCTACATATGAATGATACCCTCAAGCATCATGCACTGAAACCTTTCTGAAAGTATATACCTAGATCACATTAGTAAAAAAACGAACAAAATTATAAATAAATACACCGAACAGTCACACACATAGTCCTGACCCCACACTAGGTTAACCCGTATCGTGGGTATCAGGAACTACGAGGGACTTGCGGTCCCACAACACCCAGACCCGAAACAAATATTTGTGGATTAGACAAACATTTGTCTCGGTGTAGGAATCGAACCCACAGCCTCACGCTTCGCAGCCGGTTACTCGCCCACTGCACCACGGAGGCTGTCAAATTAATTCAATAGTTTTGATAAAATCGTGAACGAAATTACGTACATACATGCATACGTGTCGAATATGGAAAGTCAGTCCAATATTCCTTATATAAGTTGTTATACAGGTATAATTACACTGTTCTAGAGATTATTTTCAACATACTTACTATCTGCCAATAGACTGCCTCGGTGGCGCAGTTTTAATGCGTACGCGTTACGATTGAGGCCGACGCTGAGGTCTCGGGTTCGATCCCCGGGTGGGGTAAAGTGGTATTGGGTTTTTCTATTACGAAATGCTCAGTATCAGCCCGGAGTCTGGAATTTGTGCCCGGTATGGCGATAGGCTCGCCCCCTATCACATCGTGGGTAATGGAGATATGCTCGGCGAAATGTGGGTGTACTGGTTACACCTCTGCCTACCCCTTCGGGGATTACAGGCGTGAGTGCGTATGTATGTATAATTACACTGTTTTAGAGATTATTCCCAACATACTTACTATCCTAACCCCTTCATGTAATAGTAATGAGTATTAGATAAAGGGTAACAAACCACAATATCGTCATTTAACATTACATCGCCTGTAAGGAGACATATCTAAACGTCTTCACTCTTCGCCCCTCGGCTCAGTGCGGATTACTTACCTAGCAAATGTATTAACCGCATTGTCTCGGGAGCACTTCAGACAATACCCCCCCCCCTCCCTCTCTTCCCTCTCTCCGCACATCATCCAGTTGAGGAGCGCTTAGTTTTAGCCCAGATTTTATGTTCGTGTTTAAGTTTTTTTTGGGACCGAGCAATATGGCGGAGGCTTGTTGTAAAGGGTAAGTATTTTGTAATGTTACTAGGTTTTTACATTAGAAACAGCCGTGGTTTTTTATAAGTCTGAAAGGCGAAACGGGCAGATCGTTTGCGTGATGGTAAGCGCCACGCTTGCCTATAAACAGACACAACACCACTCACCATAACTTCGAATTATAAAGCGCTCCATGGCATTGGACTGCACTTGTCACCCCGAGACATAAACTGTTAAGTCTCGTAATGCCTAGAAATGTTACTGGCTTCAATGTATTTAAAATCGAAACATAACTGTGCTTATACACTGCTGTTTGGCGGCAGAAATTGATAAAGTGGTGGTACCAACCCAAACGGCTTCTTGCATACGAGGGACCTGTCACCTGTGTGATTCGTTGGTCTGCTTAAGAAAAAAACACACTTTAATATTATAAAAAAAAAAACAATATAATATTATAATGAACACGCTAACTACACCAGCCTAAGAAGTACTATAGCAATTTTAGCACCTGATTTTTAACTCCGTCATGCAAACTGAATTGTGAATGAAACAGCAATTTTTATACCATAAACTTCAACCACGTCACAAGATTGATGAAGTGAAGTGTTCAGCTATTAGAATGCGCTACAACCCTCATGCCCTCGCGGAGTGGTGAGGTAATGACGTCACTCAGAGTCCCTCCATTTGTTAGAAGCCGACAAGATCCGTTTGACTAATTATGCACATTATGTTCAGGTATGAGCGAGCCCGTTTGTTACGCTCCCGGAGGTAACTCGCTTTTGATTCCATGATTTTTTCCTGTTAGTTTATTAAGAGAGCAGTTCATTTGTGGCCTTAGTTTTTATCACAGAAATAAAATATTGTTTATATAGCTAACATGAGAGTATTTGAATTATAATGTGTCACGAATTAAACATAACTAAAATATAGAGTCTAATGAGTGGTAACGAACTAAAATGTATTTATTTAAGACGCAAAACAGAGTACAATCAGTACATTAGTACAACTTTATAACTGTATAATCATTAAAACCAGATTGTATTCCAAAACATGCGCCCTTATATATACATATATATATATATATATATATATATATATTCAATAGAAAGGACAAGGATATTAGAAAGCTAATAATTACACAGTAAATCGAAAAAGATAAGTAGTCAAATTCTGGATAACTTAAGCTTAGTTACATATTGTGATACAATATACATTTTCGTAGACCCTTTGAGAATGTACTACAACTGCCGTTCATTATGTCACTGCAATTGAATTTATTCGCCAGTTCATTATACCAACGACACTTACGGATGACCGGGTTATAATAAGATGTATTGTTCCGGTAAACTTGCAGTGCAAAGATGTTAGGATTACGGGTTATGAATCTAGTGTTAAAATTTAGTAATGCGAGTAATTGAGGAGAGTCAATGTGTGAGTGTATAATTTTGTGGAGATATGATAGCTCTATGTAGTTGCGTCTGAGTGTAAGCCTTTGCACTTTGAATCTAGTAAGACGTTCAGCGTAAGAAGATACGACACGCCCCAAGTCCAAACGATATCAGAAACCTTAAAATGACACACTAACACACTAATTTTAGTGTGAAATGACTGACATACATAATGCATGTACTTTGTAGTTTTACTTTGTTCTAAAACTGGACAACATTAAATTCATAAATTATTATAGTTTATTCCAGTACTAACTTAACTATTATCTGATAGATTTTCAAAAAATACGGTGTCACTTAGCATATATATGCTTACCAATATTGTTTACGTCATATATACGTTTGAAAAACTCCTTTTTTATGACGGTTAAAAACAAGCACTAGTTTTTTTATGGCAACGAGCAAGTGGGTCACCTGATGGTAAGTGATCGCCACCGCCCATGTACACCCACAATACCAAAAGAATCATGGGTGCGTTGCCGACCTTTAACGAAAGGGATAATTAAGGGATTGGGAAGGGGAGGGAGTTTGGGCCTCCGGATATCTCACTCACCGTACGAAACGCAGCAGCAAAACGCTACTTACCCCGGTTTTCTGTGAGACTAGCATATTTTATTCTAAATGCATTGAATGTCTATTCGCATTTCTACGGTCAGTGAACGCATTCTTACGAAATGTCTGTAAATGGTTCCTTTAAACATGTCACGTCTTAATATGTTCTCTTTCTAGTATATGTTAACGTAGTAAAGATTGGAGAAGCCATTCACATATCGACGTCTAGTACAGCTCGTAAAACCTAATGGAGTCTCTTTGTATCTGTTGACGACCAACACCGACGTGTAAAGCTAAGACGCCATACGGTTAGTCCCGTTTATCAAGCTTATATGACGAATATCCTTTTCCAACGTCTATTTTATCAAAGAAATTTGATAATTCATCGTATTTGATCAAAGATTATGACTCAATATACACTAAGCTAAATACATACATACACACTTCACGCCTGTAATCCTCGAAGGTGTGGGCAGAGGTGTAACCAGTACACCCACATTTCTGCCCCCAAGCAGCAAGTTTAAGCACTGTTCTGTTTCGTTTTGAAGGGCTTATATCAAGTGATGTTACTGGGCATTATAAGACTTAAATTCTTACGTCGTAAGGTAATGACCGCAGTGCCATGATATGAAGAAGAATTTGCCGGAAGACCGTCAAAATACGTTGATAATATTATTATGTACTAACTTTTGCTCGCGGCTCCGCCCGCGTGAATAGACTTTACCGAAATAAAACGTAGCCTATAGCCGTCTCCAGGGTCCCATCTATCTCTACATCAAAATCGGTTCAATGATATAGGCGTGATAGCGTAACAAACAAATAGATATTTTTTTTTCATAAAAAGTATCCTATCTTACTTCTTATACCTTCAAGAATATGTGTACAAAGTTTCATGATGTTCGGTTAAGTAGTTTTCGCGTGAAAGCGCAACAAACAAACTTACATTCACATTTACCTATAATATTAGTATGATAATTATTGTCATCTTTAATGCGGCCGGTCGTAAAAACTACAATCCAAATCTTTATGTAACATACTTTAAAAAGTATGTTTTTATGGCATAGGTCGGAGCGTACAAGTGGGTCACCTGATGGTAAGTGATCTCCACCGCTCATATACTCCCAAAATACCAAAAGAATCACGGGTGCGTTGCCGACCTTAAAGGAAAGGGATAATTAAGGGATTGGGAAGGGACGGGGGATTTGGGCCTCCGGATATCTCACTCACCGTACGAAACGCAGCAGCAAGCTGCTACTTTACGTCGGTTTGCTGTGAGACAGTGGTAACGACCCGGACGAGCCGGCCCATTCATCCTTTCTATAGAAATACCGTGCATTGTACTACCGGCAAAATCCAGCACAGTTAATGTTCGGAAGAACTTTGCGAACCCGTCTCGATCTAATTTTACCTTCAAAAATAAATAATAAAAAGCAATCAAGCACACCAACAGTGCCCGTTAAAAGATATTTCGAAATAGGTGACACGGCGTGGACCCGCTGGTACAGTGCTCGGAAAGAAGTTTGGAAATTAGGTATTATTAAGGAGAAGATAGGTAATAAAATGTACAAGATTTTAATTTACGACTTAAATGTCTACTGTATCAGGCACGTAGACCAGACGATGCCATATAAAGGTAAGTATAGGTAGCTTGATGACGATGAAAAGGTCAATGCATCAATCAGCAGTCAATCAGGTTCCATCATTACCACCTTTTTTGACAAGATCAAATTGCGCAGATCTGGCACAACCGACTTCTTTAGTCAGCCAGTCATCAGTCATCAGGGCCAATGAACAGGTACTTAATGAGGAGCCTCATGATAGGCAAACGCCATTAACTACCGAATGTGAAGTAGATACAAATGCGGCTGACGAGTGTGAGGGAGGGATTGTCGGGAACAAGACTGCCCCCTCTTCAGTGGGAATCGCGAGCGAAAACGTGCATGGCGACGGCACAGATGTACAAGGATCTGTACCGTCACTCACACTCGCACGTCAGAAGCGAGCCAGAAAAATAGTGGACTATAAAAAGTGTTTTTAAATGGATGTGTTTGAGATACTTTTTTTTCGGCGGTAGGTGTAAAAAAGTTAACACATATTCGTAAATCAGCTGATAATTTTATTTAAAATAATTATAAATTCAACAATTTCGTACCTTATTCGGATTGCTTTGTGTGCCATACAGTATATTAACACAGTTCATAGATTTTCAACACCACACATGCAATAATTCTTGGAACACCACCTGCCAGCTAAACACCTGTTCATATATATCTTTTTTTTTTTTTTTCTAATACAAGTAAATTTACTTGACGCAATGGCTCAATTAGTGAGTATTGAAAAGGCTCAAAATAAACTGGAGGAATGCTTCTCACAAAGAATGGCCGAACTTGAAGCAAAGCTGCAGTCTGGAGGATCAGGCAAGGACACAGTGGCGCGTGTCGCAGAAGAGTTCCGGACATTTAGGGAGCTTATGTTCGAGATGCTCCGACTGTTGAGGAAGCAAATTGCTGACTGTGTTCATGCTGTGGATGCAATCGAGTCTAGGCACCGTCGGAAGGCACTTATTTTCTTTGGAGTTCCTGAGACAACAAAAGAAAACTGCATAACTCTGGTTCTGGATGCAATTAATATTAATATGGCCTTGAAGGACATATCTGCAGCAGAGATCTCTGCATGCCATAGAATTGGGGCATCTAATCAGGATCACCACCGGCCAATTCTTGTCCGTTTCTCACAGCTCGACCATCGATCCGCAGTCTGGAGAGCCAAATCTAAGCTCAAGAGTACACCGATTTCCGTGAAGGAGTTCCTGACTAGACCTCGGCAGCTAGTTTTCGGTAAGGCTCGGCAACATTTCGGTATGCGAGCGGTTTGGACCCAGGACGGTGTAGTCGTCGTGAAAACCCCAGATGGTAGTCGTGTCAAGGTAACCTCCTTCGATGAGCTGAGTCCCTTGACGATTAAATACCCCAGGGCGGCTTCATCGACGTCTGGAAGCGGCGATGACCCTGCAGCAACCCCGGGTTCCAAGCATAAACCGCGTAAGAACTGAATGTGTGAAACTGTGTCTCGTTGAATCCGATATTTCAGTTATAATAATCCTATTTTTCGTATATCTTCTTCTTCAATATATATTATTTTTCAAAGTTCACACTTTCACAATACTGAATCTAGTTAGTGTTTGATGTCGCTATTTGTTTTTACTGGTATACCCACAAGCCACAGCACAAATATTTATTTGTCACAATTATTGACTTTAATGACGTTTGGTTGACGTTTAGTTTTTTAATTTTTTCTCATATGGCTACAAGCACTGAGTTGCTGTGCTACGCCAAATGTCTATTTTTTACGTACCATTAACGTTTCGTTCCGAAACCAATTAAGTTTGTGTTGTTTTCTTTTTCTTTGTGCCGTGGGTTGAGTAATTTATGTACCTATGCTAATACAGTCGTAATGTTTATTAATCCTTTATTTTATCTTTTGTATGTGCGCAGGTTGGCTGGCGGGTGGTGCAGAGACTGATCTCGTACACCTGTTTGTAGGCTTTTTTTAATATATATTTTTTACGTATTATATTTTTAGTATATACATATATATGACTTCAGACGATGATTCTTTTCATTCTGTAAATGATTCTACAACTTCGTCCGGTAATGAAAGTTTTTGCTCAGTTACTGATGGACTGGGTGACTTGGTGCGCCAAACATTTAACCAGCAATCTGCCCACAGTTTCAATATCTGCCACATCAATGCTCAGAGTGTGCCAAGTCACTACAGTGATTTATCAGAAGCGTTCGTAGATGCCAATGTCCATGCCGTCCTGATTTCTGAGAGTTGGCTCAAACCTCATCTTGCCTCAACCCTATACCCCCTTCCTGGCTTCATTCTTGTTAGAAATGACCGAGTCGACAGGAGAGGGGGTGGGGTAGCTATCTATTTACGTAGCGATTTTAAATATAATATAGTTGCCTCTTCTTCTCCTCTTTGTTCTGCTTCTGCGGAGTATCTCTTTCTTGAGGTTTGGGTCAAGGGAGTAAAAACTTTACTTGGTGTTGTCTACTGTCCCCCATCTCTTGACTATTTCTCCAGTCTGGAATCAGTTCTGGAATCCTTGGGATCAGAATATGCACATCACATTATCATGGGCGATTTTAATACTGATCTCCTTGCCCTCCACTCCCCTCGATCCCGTAAACTCCTTTCCATTCTTGAGTCCGTTAGCTTGCATGTGCTTCCACTACAAGCCACCCACCACAATGCCGATGGTAATGACACTTGGCTCGACATTATCCTCACTTCCGCTCCGTCTCTGGTTTCCTCACATGGTCAGTATCTAGCTCCTGGTTTCTCTCACCATGACCTTATATACTTAAGTTACGCCTTAAAACCCGCCAAATCCCCACCCAAGGTATTGCACTTGCGTTGTTTTGGTCGCATGGATATGGACAAACTTGATAGGGATGCAGCGAAATTTAATTGGGACCATCTATCAGCAGTCTCTTCTATTGATGAGAAAGTAAATATCTTTAATGCCAACATCATTGCCCTCTTCGATGCCCATGCCCCTATTAAAAAAATTAAATTAAAGCGTCCTCCTGCACCATGGATGACGCGTGGTGTTCGGATGGCGATGAGGCGAAGGGACCGGGCTTTTCGGAAATATAAGAAGGATCGCTCAGAAGAGAACAGGTGCCTTTTTAAGGTTGCAAGGAATCGGTGTAATCAGATGGTGCGTAATGCTAAACGCCGTCATATTCTCAGTAATATTTCTTCATCGTCCCCTGCCAGTATTTGGAAGTTCCTCCGGACTCTAGGTATTGGCAGAAAGAAAATCTTGGAATTCCATGGGGCGACTATTGGATTGGATGACATAAACCGCCATTTCTCAACTGCTCATTTAATTGATCACCAAACCAAACGTCGTACCATGGATTTTTTAGCTGATCTTCCAGGACCTAAAATTGACCCCTTTCTGTTTTCTCCAGTTCCGCCTGGTGAGATCAAAAAGATAATCCTCTCTATTAAGTCCAATGCGACCGGCTGCGACAACATCAGCCGTCGTATGATAACCCCAATCCTGGATCATCTTCTCCCTGCCATTTCCCACATTATTAATGTGTCCCTAACGACTGGTATTTTTCCGTCTTTATGGCGGAAAGCCTTTGTTATTCCTCTTCCCAAAACCCCCAACCCTTCACTCGTAAACCATTTTCGTCCTATCTCTATTCTTCCTTTTCTTTCTAAGGTGCTGGAGGCCTGTGCCCACAAGCAGCTGTCCAGGTTCGTGCATCTTAATAACCTGTTGTGCCCCTTGCAATCTGGATTCCGACCTGGTCACAGCACTGTATCCGCGCTCCTCAAAGTGACTGGCGATATTAGGGCGGGTATGGAAGACACCAAAGTCACTGTATTGGCTTTGGTAGATTTCTCAAACGCCTTCAATACCGTCAGTCACGATATCCTTCTTGCAATCCTCTCCCATCTCTTGATCTCTCCTGCGGCACTGGAATGGTTTTCATCTTATCTTCAGGGACGTCAGCAGTCGGTGCGACTCAACGAGTCGTCATCAAATTGGTGTAATATCGACTCTGGAGTCCCTCAAGGCGGCATTCTTTCCCCGTTGTTATTTTCTATCTTTATTAACCTCTTAACTAACAATCTTCAGTGTGCGTACCATCTGTATGCCGATGACTTACAGATTTATTCTCGGGCTGGCGTCGATGATGTGGTCGCAGCAGTCGAAAGGGTGAACAGGGATCTGGCACATATCAAGAACTGGTCTGACAGTTTCGGTCTGTCTGTGAACCCCTCTAAGTGTCAGGCAATAATTGTGGGCAGCTCAAGGATGATGAGCAGACTGGATATCACCAAGATTCCAACTGTCACATTTAATGGATCTGTCATCCCTTGGTGTCCCAGTGTTAGGGATCTTGGGCTACATATCGACTCCACCCTGAGCTGGCGTTTTCAGGTAACCTCTGTCAGCCGGAAAGTCACCGGTACTCTTCGTGCTCTATATCGCCTGAAAAATTTCCTCCCTTCTGAAACCAAGACTTTGCTTGTGCAATCCCTTATCCTTCCAGTAATCGACTATGGTGATGTGTGCTATTTTGATCTGAATGCAGATCATCTTAACAAGCTTGACCGTCTTCTCAATAACTGCATTCGATTTATCTTTAATCTTCGTAAATATGACCACGTTTCCTCTTATCGTACGCAATTACAATGGCTACCGATTCGCCAACGCCGATCTTTGCGAGCACTCACAACTCTCTTCTCGCTACTTACATCCCCTACGCCGCCTTCTTATTTATCTTCTGACTTTATTTATCTTTCTGATAGCCATGATAGGAATCTTCGCTCTTCTAACAATCTTCTCCTCAAATGTCCTCCTCATTCCTCTGACTTCACCCACTCTTCTTTCGCTATTCAATCTATACTTCTCTGGAACGCACTCCCACTGGAAATCAGGTCGTGCACCACACGAGTGGCTTTCAAGTTGAGAGTTCGTCAACTATTGTTGGACGGATTGGTAGAATCACATTAGTTTCTCCTACATATCGTATATATTTATGTATTGTATTGTATTTTATTGTATTTATTATATATTTTTGTATGTTTATATATATATTTTTTCTTTTTCGGTTGTACGTTTTATGTCATATTTTTATATTTTGTATCTTCCTTTTTTTGCACCTACTTTGATCATCTCTGCATCGCCCTAAGGTTGACTGGTAGAGAATGCCTTTGGCATTAAGTCCGCCTTTATACATTGTATATAAAGTGTAAAATAAATAAAAAAATAAATAAATAAATAGTTATACTGAGAATTAACTTGTATGTATTTGTTTATTGTTTCATTGTCAGGTTCCAAAATTAAGTGTGGAGGAATGATATGTATAAGGAACCGATGAATCTATATATGCACGTATGCATACATCCTTTTGTCGACCGTTGCGCGGCGAGCGCCTAACCGCAGTAATAAACAAGTGTTCAAGCTAAACGGTTATTTCATTCAGTCAAATACACATCATGTAGACAAAACTGTCTATAGCGTAGCTCTACCACTCAAGAATCGAGTTGCGAGTGGGCTAAGGGCAGGAGGAATATTATTTGTCGTCTTTATGCTTATTGGTCTTTGATAAGAAATCGCCGCGACTCTGATAGTTACGTTCTGTACTGATTCTATTACTGTGATTATTTTTATAGTTATGTTCAACTCTAAAGTGACTGTCAATGTTCCGACTCATACGCACTCACGCCTGTAATCCCCGAAGGGGTAGGCAGAGGTGTAACTAGTACACCCACATTTCGCCGAGCGTATCTCCGTCCCACGATGTGATAGGGGGCGAGCCTATCGCCATACCGGGCACAAATTCCAGACTCCGGGCTGATACTGAGAATTTCGAAATAGAAAAACCCAATACCACTTTACCCGACCTGGGGATCGAACCCGAGACCTCAGAGTTAGCCTCAATTGTAACGCGTACGCATTACAACTGCGCCACCGAGGCAGTCAGTCATGTTACGACTCCTCACGGAATTGTCTTTATTTTGGATGCCTTCGATAAAGTTCAGCTTTCTGAAGAAAATTGCTGAACCACGTAAAAAAAAAATGCATAGGCTGGCAAGATGGACCGACGACCTGACAAGGGTTGCAGGAAGCCGATGGATGCAGGCCGCTTCCAACAGGTCGGCCTGAAAGGCATTAGGGGAGGCCTATGTTCAGCAGTGGACGTCTTATGGCTGATGATGATGATGATGATAGGCTGGCAAATAAGCAAGTGAGTCACCTGATGGTAAGTGATCTGCACCGCCCACAATACCAGAAGAATTATGGACGCGTTGCTAACCTTAAAGGAAAGCGAATTAAGGGACGGGGAATTTGGGCCTCCAGATATCTCTCTCACCGTTCTAAACGCAGCAGCAAGCCGTTACTTTACGTCGGTTTGCTGTGAGACAGTGGTAACATAGTCGAGTCTGTCCATTTTGGCTGGAGATAAAACTGTCTACAGCACCGCTCTACTACTCTTAATAAACTAAAACTATGGTGGTGAAAATAAAAAATCTATATACTGTATGTATGATCGTTGACTTGAAATGACAATTATTATTGGGCAAGGCCAGCGTTAGTGTACTAGTTACACCTCTGCCTACCCCTTCGGGGATTACAGGCGTGAGTGCGTATGTATGTATGCAAGGCCAGCGTTTGTACGTCGAAGTTTGTAATCCTTAGTTTTATAATTAATAACACACATTCAAGGTGATTTAAATGCGTTTTTTTTTGTTTGAATGATAGTTTTATTTTATTTTTATTTTAATCTTTAATTACTTTAATCAATATTGTTCTTAAGTGTGTTTGAAGAAGGTCTCTTCAGCCGTTTAAAAGGTACAGTTTTTTTTACAGATGTCAGTGGTTTAAGTGTTTAGGCTATTGATTTAACCCAAACGCAAAAAATATTTGTGTTAGACCACAAGGCGCAAGTAATGTCATACCACACAATGTTGCCAAACTTCACCAGTCATAGTTTGTGTCGACTAACTTTTGAATACATTTTAACTCGATTTGTCAAGTTCCCGCGAGAATTATCATAAAGCGCAAATGTAGCGGAACTTATCACTTGTTTCGAATATTTGTTTCATTTCATATTGTTATATTAGTGAATTAATTAGTGCTTGTATTTAAAGTTTTACATAACATTATGATTGCTGCGCTAACTCAGTTTTACCGCTGAAAACATTGTAATTTTCGCGGATCAGACAATAAAATATATAGGTGTGTATATTTTTTCGAAAGCGAGTACTTGGGTTACCGAATGGTAAGTGATCACCACCATCCATGAACACCTAAACATTTTACAAGGTGGTAGGTCCCTCGTATGCGAGAGAAATTACTGGGCATAATAAATAAAAAAATAAATACAACCTACAGTCACGCATAGTCCTGATCCCACACTAGGTAAACCTGTATCGTGGGTATCAAGAACTACGAAGGACTTGCGGTTCCACAAAACCCAGAACCGAGACAAATATTTGTGGATCAGACAAACATTTGTCTAGGTGCGGGATCAAACCCACGGCCTCACGTTTCGCAACCGGCTACTAGCCCACTGCGCCACGGAGGCTGTCAATTATGAGACTTAACACCTTATGTCTCGGGGTGACGAGCGCAGTCCAGTGCCATGCAGTGCTTTTTTATTTAATGTTCTGTGTGGTGTTGCATCTGTTTATAAGCAAGCGTGGCGCTTACCATCATCGCGCACTGCTCGTCTCGTCATGAAAAAAAAACCTACAATACCAGAGGAGTCGTATCCGTGACATACCCACATTGCCTACCTTAGGCTATAGGTAGGTCGGCTTTACTACTAACAATGTATGTGAATCTCTGTATTAACTGATACACTATAACTATTACTTATCCCACAGATACATCAATTATTTTAGTGATTTCTTAGATTTATTATTAATATTACACATTGAAATAAAACTAGTTTATACGGCCAAAAAATAACAACTGCCAGACCTCAAGACACCGTGAGCTCTTTCTGCGTAGATCGGACCAGTATCAACTAACTTTTTTAAATAATTAAAAAGTAAATGTATAATTTTAAAATTAAGGTAGGCAATGTAACATTAACTTTTCGAGCCGACCTACACCTCAGTCTCTCCCGTGACCACAAAGGCTGAAAAGGTTTCGAAACGTCGGGACTAAAATAAAAATTAAACCGCGATAAAATCCGTATAAACTAGTTTTATTTCAATAAATTCTTTTGTTAAATGATCAAGCTTTAAACATTTTCATTTTTGGTACAACTTGAAACCACCCTTTACCGGATTTGATAAGTTTTTATAGAGGCACAAAATCGATATTGCAGTCGCACATCATAACAAAATAACAGCCTTTATCAGAGACGATCTACGAATCCCTTAGTTACGAGTAGATAAAAACATGAAGTACCCGAGAAGGCGCAGCGCAGCACAGTCAATGTTGACCCGGGGAACAAACACGTCTGTATCGGTAAATGCACCGAGCTGGCTCGTTAGCCCCCACCCCGTCCCAAACCCCGGATACAATACTTGGAGTCACTTGTTGACAGGAATACTGACTGCATGCCTTTTTATCATAGTTTTCTTTTTGGGTTTTGATGTAGTCGAGTGCTGTAAACATTTCCATGGTTTTTAATCTTGGCACGGAAATATAACGGCACTGCACGTAATGATGAATGCAGTTCAGTACAAATAATAGGTCAGAATCATAATTGTATTAAATAATAATAATAAATACACCCAACAGTCACACACATAGTCCTGACCCCACACTAGATTAACCTGGATTGTGGGTATCAGGAACTACGAAGGACTTGCGGTTCCACAAAACCCAGACCCAAAACAAATATTTATGGATCAGACAAACATTTGTCACGGTACGAGAATTAAACCTACGGCCTCTCGCTTCGCAGCCGGCTCCTCGCATGCTACTCCACGGAGGCTGAAACTAATAGCTTAGAGTCGTAGAGCCACGCTTTCGCCACATTTGTCTTCAGCATGAATGGGGCGGCTCGTCCGGGTCGTTACCACTGTCTCACAAGAAACCGACATAAAGTAACAGCTTGCTGCTGCGTTTCGTACGATGAGAGAAACATCCGGAGGTTCAATTCCCCCTTCCCCTCCCAATCCCTTAATTATCCCTTTCCTTGAAGGTTGGCACGCGCCCATGATTCTTTTTGTATTATGGGCGTACATGGGCGGCTGAGATCACTTACCATCAGGTACCACACTGCTCGTTTGCGAATATGCCATAAAAAAAAATCCAGAGTGGGACACCATCTTTCTGTAACATGTGTTAAAAGCATGTTGCGCCGACCTACTGCGAGTGGGATAAAAACAGATGGAAAAAAACCACCTTAGAAATTACCATGCGTTCTAAATAACAATTGAAGAAAACATTCTGATTATGTGATTCTCAGTTACATAACGCAAAAATATGTGTGCAAAAAAACTTGCTTACGGGTAAAAAAAAAATATTCAAGACCGTATTCAGTCGCATTTGACAGGTCGACTTTCCTATTCTTATTTGGATTGCAAAGTATCTTTAAATATATATTATTAATACACAATAGTGTCAACCCATTGGTTGAGACGTCGCATTTTTCGACAGTCGCCACACGACGTCTGTTTTATCTGCATACAATTAGGAGCATGACTTTATTTTTTTTTAATTATTAGCTTGAATGACGAGACGAGCAGGTCACTCGCCTGATGGTAAGCGCCACGCCTGCTTATAAACAGAAGCACTGCCACACAGAATTTTAGATAACAAAGCACTGCATGACACTGTACTGCACTCGTCACCCTGAGACATAAGATGTTAAGTCTCATAATTCCCAGTAATTTCACTGGCTGCAATGTCCTTCAAACCGGAACACAGCAGTGTTTACACACTGTTGCTTGGCGGCAGAAATAGACAAAGTGGTGTTACCAACCCAGCCGGCCTCTTGCATACGAGGGACCTACCACCTTGTAAACTTGGCGGAGCAAGCCGCTATGTCAATTTTTTCACTATGTTTAAGGTATACCGTGGTCGCATTCAGACGTCTAGACGTATATAAATGTGTACCCTTCCACCAGCTTATTAATATTAATCAGTGTTTAATAAACTAAATTACTAATTACCCAGGGTGGAGTGGTAGAGAATTCCTGTCATTAGTCATAAGTCCACAATATAAAGATAAATCAAACTAAAGCAGATTAAGAAACGGGAATAGACCAGAAGGCCAATTCTGGTAATTTTAAATGTTCAAAATATCATTCCGATCTAGTCTCAGCGTCAAGAGAGTTGCAAATGGCATTCTCTTAAACCAATAATCAACGTCAAATGCACCTAGCATTAGTAGTAGCATTATATCGTTTGGGCTTCAGTCAACTTTTAATCTATATTCAATCTCATTACGATCTATGTTCACATTTGAAGTTGATTATCGGTTTAAGAGAATACCATTTGCAACTTTCTTGACGCTGAGACTAGATTGGAATGATATTTTGAACATTTAAAATTACGACAATTGACCTTCAGTAAGGCGTTCAAACAACGGCTTTATAACTGCTTCGAGTAAAGTAATTAGGTCGAAATGACCCCCATTCGTAGCGCTAATTAAATTCAAAACAGACGTGTTCAGGTAATCACTTTGTTGCGTTTGGGCGAGTACGACACTTTGATGTGGGGTCGCCGGACTTCGGGGCCCAGTTTATCTCACACATCAAACGGACCAAACTGCCCAGTAAAACCATTGCGGGTTAAATGACATTGTTTTAGACTTTTACATATTACTAGCTATTGCCCGCGGCTCCACCCGCGTGAATGCCTATTTCCAGGATTAAAGTAGCCTAGTGGGCGACAGCATCAAGCGAGTCCCGTCATCCCGATCGGTGTGAGAAACGCGCTTGACAAAACTACTAATATCGCTATTAAAAAATAGGGGTTGATCGTAGAGGGTTGTATGTATTTTTTAATGCTGTATCATAAAAACATAAAAATTTCCACCCTTAACATTTAGGGGGATGAAAAATAGATGTTGGCCGATTCTCAGACCTACCCGATATGCACACAAAATTTCATACAAATCGGTCTCGCCGTTTCGGAGGAGTATGGGAACGAACATTGAGACACGAGAATTTTATATATAAGATTATATTGTGTATTTGATGCGTTGCCATGACATGTTCATGGCAATTTGAATGGCATGGCATGAGATTTCTATTTGACAAAAAATCGGTGGGTACGTGCGACTTGAATTGTTTACTATATACTGTCTTTTACATAGCAGAGCCATGCTGTAGATAATTTTTTCTACAGCATAGATGAGCCGGCTCGACGGGGTTGTTACCACTGTCTCACAGAAAAGCTATGGAGGTAGCAGATCACTGTTACGAGTGAGAAGCGATGGCCAAATCCCCCCTCTTCTTCCCTTAATTATCTATTTCATTTAAGTTCAACATCGCGGTCATTATTCTTGTGATATTGTACGCATTCATATGATAGGCGGTTGATGTTAATAATACTTAATTGATATAACATGATCCGCTAGTTAGTTTACCAGAAACGGCTATAAAAAATCACGCTACTAAAGTTAAGCCTTGTGTAGTATTTAAACATTTAAAGTTTCACCAACCTCAGTAAATATCAAAACTAAAATGTCTAACAAACCCTTCAAAGTGCCAAGTTGCTGGAGTTTCAAGATACAGCTCTGCTTATTCAAGGATCGAATCCGTGTCATTCAGAGTAGCCTCACGTCCTGCATATTACCAACTACGCCACTTAATGAACACCCAAAATTGCCAAATAGTTAGTAATTTAATTATCTATCGGGTCTGCACGCTGTGGTAAGCATCACAAATCGTAACCACAAGCGGCGATATCCTTTTTATCATAGGATAAATCCTCTTGGATCCTTTTTTTTTGTTTTCTTGCCCTATAAAGACAGACGAGCGGGCGGCCCACCTGCTGGTAAGTGGTTACCGCCACCCATGGACCTCAGCAATACCAGAGCACAGCCAGGCTGCTGCCTACCGTTGAAGGAAGACTCTTATTAAGAATCTCCTTAAAGAATTTTAATTCATTCATTCATACATCATCATCCCTGTCCACTGTAAGAGGTAGACGGGGTATATCGGATTTGTACCGGCTAAAACCCCCATGGTTATCTCCATCTGCACTATAGAGGACCTTTAAAAGAAATACGCCAGAAGACAAGCGGTGATAACCTAGTGGGGTGTAGTACGGATTTCCGAGACAGAGGTCACGGGTGCTATCCGAGTCCCAGGACACACCCCTCTTATATTTAGAACTTACGTGTGTCTTTCTTTCTGCCTGGCGTTATCCCGGCTTGATGCCAGAGTCCGCCTTCCAATCATGATTTGATGGTTGGTTTTATGTTGGTATTATGTGGGGCACCGGCAAAGACTCCAAAAATATATATAGATATTGTTATTTTTGAAGTCTATGTTATTTTTTTAAGTCGGTTTATAAGTTATGTTTGACTAAACTTATTTGCTTACGTTTCAATTTCCCCTTTTTAAATATCCTCTTGAAAAGTCTTGTATATCTTAGAAATACAAATAACTTAATTGTTCCTAATTATCATGTATCGTATAAAATAAATCCGCGCAATTATTACAGGAAATTTCTACTAATTACTTAACCCCGACAGCCTACTACGTGGAAATTTAATAAAACTTAATAATTAAAATAATTGGCTGAAGTTTGTTCTCGTAACGAAATTAATTTTATATCAGATCGCTTAATACTTAATCGTACTACGTATTTGCTGCCAGGGTTGGATCGAAAAATCGTACAAAACATATTTTGAAACTTCTGCTTCTTACATAACTTTAAAGAAATATTTTGTGTCAAATTCTCCAAGAAAACTTGTTACACTTAATTTTACAACAGTCGGACATAAAGTCCTTTCCTACTAGAAAGTTTTTCCCCTTTTTGACACCACTAATTGCTAAACGATAAAATGTTTAATCCATATAATAATAATAATCGTCCCTATACTACTTGCCCGGACGATTCGATAGGTTTATTTCCATCCCAAGATGTGATAGTAGGCGAACCTGTCATCATATTAAGTACAAACTTCAAGACGATGAAGGTATAAAAGCAGGGATAGTAAACAAAAATGTTGAATCCGCGACTAGGAAATATTGATGACCCGAACTACATCAAGAAGGCGATGGAACAAATAACAAGTTCTTGCAACAAAAAAAAACACGCTCGCTACAAGTAGCGTGAGGCCTGATATTTCAATTTTTAATTGAAAACGTTCGAACTTTTAATGAAGGCTCAAAAAACGGGAGTTGACGACTAACTCTGTTGTCTTAATTAAATTTCAAATCTTAACTACGTCCTTAGTCCATTGTTTACTCTGGCGGTTTTTTAAGTGGCCGCCATTGATCATAACAAGGTATCGACGATAAGGTCCGGGGTAAGGAAGGATGTTATTTTATTATTAACATCACCTTGTAAAGTTTATCAACCTTTATTCATTTTCATTTCTATTTTTAATATTATTAATGGAAAATATTTTCATATAATCAGTGTCGGTTTTCATGTCTTTGGTCATGATTTTTGTGTCTTGTTACACATTAAAATTTATCGACCATTTTGTAGACCTAATAATGAAGAGTTTATATAGCGATATTTCATAATCCCGATACATAATAATAATACTAGCCCTGTATTATATACGTCCCACTGCTGGGCACGGGCCTCCTCTACTGAATGAGGCAGCCACGCAGGCCTAATGCGGGTTGGCAGACTTCACATACCTTCTAAATTCTTATGAATAACTTCTCAGCTATGAAGATTTCCTCACGATGTTTCCTTCAGCGTTAAAGTAAGTGATAATTAACAATTAATACACACATAACTTAGAAAAGTCAGAGGTGTATGCACTTGGGGCTGGTTTCGAACCTGCGACTTACGTCTCGACAGTCCATACCACTCCCCACTGAGCTATCACTGTCGTCCGATACATATTCCAGTAAAATTATAAAATGACGCATCATAAGCATCGATTGAATCGAGTTCTGATGCGGAAATCTGCCGTTATCTGCAGAATATGTGCCCCACTTAGTTATACCATGTGAAGACGGTTAACTTTAACTAGACGGGTCGGGCTGTACATCTACGTAGCTTTATAGAAAAGCAATTTATCAGCGATGCATTCTAACATCGACAAGTTATTATAAAAGTGAAGGCTGAACGGGTTGAGTATACATACGCACTCACGCCTGTAATCCCCGAAGGGGTAGGCAGAGGTGTAACCAGTAGGTACACCCACATTTCGCCAAGCGTATTTCCGTCCCTTATGAGATAGGGGGCGAGCCTATCGCCATACCGGGCACAAATTCCAGACTCCGGGCTGATACTGAGCATTTCGTAATAGAAAAACCCAATACCACTTTACTCGACCCGGGGATCGAACCCGAGACCTCAGCGTTGACCTCAATCGTAACGCTTACGCATTACAACTGCGCCACCGAGGCAGTCAGGACATAAATTGAAAAATGCATTATTTAGGAGACAGTGATAGCTCAGCGGGGAGTGCTATGAACGGTCGAGATGAAACTCTCATATTTGAAACCAGCCCCAAGAGCATGCACCTCTGACTTTTCTAAGTTACGTGTGTATTCATTGTTAATCATCGCTTGCTTTAACGATGAAGGAAACATCGTAAGGAAACCTGAATTCCTGAGAAGGTTTCCGTAAGACTTTCGAAGCATGCCAACCGGCATTAGGCCAGCGTACCAAGGCCTAACCCCTTTTGTTTATTATTATACTATACCTATACTTTACTATAGCTAAATTATTATTTTTTATTTGACTGAATCAGCTGAATATTAAATTCAAACCATTATCCTATAACTTCTAATTGCTGTAAAATTGGCTGCAGTACTTCAGTGCTGATTACAAATTATAATAAATTCTAATTATTATTGTGATTTGAATAAACAAGATCACAAGGTTGTTTGTTGTTCGATTACCTGAAGGTCGCATACACTGAGACCTGTATGAGAGGTGGGTGTAGGTCATTATCCCGGGAGGCGGGACGTGTCTCATTAGTCTTAGAGACAAGTAAGCCGATTAAAACTGGTTAATTGCGAATAATACCTTTATATACCATAGAGTAACATATCATGAACCAGTAAACACACGCCACATAGACTATGCCGCTAGGGCGGGGCTTGGCTGTGCCCTGGCATTTATGAAGTTCATGGGCGATGGTAACCACTTACCATCAGACCGGCCACACACTCGTCTGCTTTCTGGGCAAGAAAAAACCATTTCATAAACGTTACTAAGAGGTCTCATAGTGCGCGTGAATGCCTAAGGTCGATTTCTGTTATTGGTCCGTTTTTGGCGCTACTCAAAAATGGAACAAACACATTACAGAAATCTACGAAGAGAACTGATCCTTATGTGGCAAGCCCATTCTGGACACAAATTCCATTCCCAGGCAACTCATGTGTTCGAATTAATTTAAATTTCGAATTGAGAAACAAAAATTGCTTTCGCCGAACTTGGGATTAGAATCCAGGACCTCACCAGTAATTTAAAGTATTGTAGTAACTGGTAATAGCAATAATACCCAAATGGAATGGAATTCAGAATTCTGAAATCCGAATACCCAAATATAATGGAATTTGGAATTCTGAAATCGACTTCATTAAATGCTCAAGCAGTAAAGTTGAGTCGTGTATATTTATATGTTTGTGTATTCTACGTAGCGGTATTAAATTGTTATAAAAACCGCTCACAGCAAAAAGTAGAGCAAAATGTCATCAGACGCTACATTAATTTTAGACTGCGTCTCTACATTCAGTATTTCATGAGTTTTACTAAGCTCTTGCTCATTTATTTTACTTTATTCAATGTAATCTTGCAGTAATAATAATGGTGACAGTATTATTTTAAAAAAAAATCAACCTAAAAAATAATCGCACCAAAATTATGAAAGTTGTTTTCAAGATAACATTTAAAATACATGAGGTCACGCCACGTCAAGAGATATGCAATAAAAATATTTTAACAAAGAATAAAACCGACCCAAAGACTAAAAAGTTAAAATAAAACTAAACAACAATTTTGAGTCGGTACTATTACAGTTTGATATCACCGACTCAAAACTGTTGTTTAATTTTTTTAAACAATAGTGTTGAGTCTACACGCCTACCAAAGACCTGGGACTCTATACAGTCTCGAGATATGGTAAGACAATTTTACTATACCTCACAACAATCTCTATTCTCATCAAAGCATCAAACACATACAAGAGTTAGTATGTGTGACACGCGTCAATCTCTGACGTAATTAACATCTACCCTGCTCTTCCTACACACACAAGTCTGAGAGTCCACACACAGCATCCCAGTAATCTCCGTCATTTACATTCGGCTGCTAACACAATTAACAGAGGCGAATCCGGTGCTCCGGCAAATCCGCGGAGTGGCCGGTTGCCCGTAATGGCACTTAATTGAGCAGTCGACAAATTAAATTATCGGCTAGTGGACACAGGGGCTCGCTTAACTTAGTCGAAGTGATCGTGGCTCCTACTAACGACCGTTTTCTTGCCAACATTGGGATCCTTCGAATTGCGAGTGAAGAATTCGAAATCTTTCCATATAGCTACGTAGTAATATATATACGCACTCACGCCTGAAATAATCGAAGAGGTAGGCAGAGATGTAACCACCCCCACATTTCGCCGAGCCATTCTCCGTCTCATGATGTCATAGGCGGCGAGCCTATCGCCATACCGAACGCGAGACCTCAGTACAACAATTGTAACGCGTACGCATTACAACTACGCCACCGAGCCAGTCTCGTATTAATATCTACATCGAATTTAGGCTTGAAATATACATGCTATTAAACACATGCTTTATTACTATTTTAATTATTTTCTATTGAATAAATACTGAGTTGTCCCTAGCATTACTTTGGACCAATAAGACTTTGACTAATTGATGGAATTAATATGTATTTATCCTTAATATTAATAAAATAAAATAAATAATAAATAATAATAATAAAATAAATAATAATAAGGTTAATTAATAAAATAAATAATAATAAAATGCACGTTTATTGACATTGAATGACGGTCTAAGAAACTTTTGCCTACGTTTACCCAAATCGGGCCATAATAGTACGTACCATTGCTACCTGCGGCTTCCCTTAATCCGCAGGGCATATTTTCCCGAGATATGAAAAAACTTTTCATATAATTATATCTAAATACAGCCTCCATAGCGCAGTGAGCGAGTTGGCGACTGTGAAGCGAGAGGTCGCGGGTTCGATTCCTGCACAGAGGCAAATATTTGTGTGATATTGATCCACAAATATTTGTTTTGGGTCTGGGTGTTGTGGGACCGCAAGTCCTTCGTAGTTCCTGATACCTACAATAAAGGTTAACCTAGTATGTGGTCAGGACTATGTGTGTGACTGTGGGTATATTTATTTATTTAAATCCATAACGAACCGCTAAAACATTAAACGCATTAGTGATAATCTTTCTTTCTTTCTTTCTTTCTGATAAAAACTGCCATACATATTAATCTTAGAAATGTTTCAAAGCGTGTACTAGAGCCACGTTGTAGCCAGTTTTTTTCTACAAAAAACCAACGTAAAGTTACATAAATATATCTTCTTTAGATTAATACGTGAAGAGAAAACTTCGGACCCTTTTTTAAAGTGCTATGTGAGTTTTCAGTAAGCAAAAACGTGGATGTGCTGTGCAGCTAAAATATTTTATTTTTTCATACGCACTCATACGCACTCACGCCTGTAATCCCCGAAGGGTTAGGCAGAGGTGTAACCAGTATACCCACATTTCGCCGAGCGTATCTCCGTCCCACGATGTGATAGAGGGCGAGCCTATCAACATACCGGGCACAAATTCAAGACTCGGGACTGATACTGAGCATTTCGTAATAGAAAAACCCAATACCACTTTATCCGACCCGGGGATCGAACCCGAGACCTCAACACACAACTGCGCCACCGAGGCAGTCAACATTTTATTTCTGAAAAGTTATATCCACTAGAGCTAACAATAAGTTTTCCAACAAGTAAGCTAAGCTAAAGATTGAAAAGCACTTGTGCAATGTACTTACAACCTAAACATTGTATTGTATACCGCCCCGATCCAATTTACTCGCCTGGAAATTATTTTTCATTAGGTGAACGCAGTTGTCCCGCGAGAAGGAATTCCGTCGGATTTAGAATTTATTACCGCAGCATATGCTATGCGGTTTTCAATGTTCTTTTTAAATCCAGTGCCCCGTATACATCGTAGATTTACGCAACACTCGTTTGAGACGTAGAATTTTATGTGTTCGCTTGGATACAGTACTAGATGTTTTTGCTTTATTGGATTAATAAAATTGTGTAACCTATTAATGGGTATGTTTGAACAAAGTTATTAAAGTATTGCTAGAAGTTACGTGAGACGAGTATTATTCTATTAATATCAAATGACATAATCACTTTAACTCATAGTTTATTGGTTACATTTACAATATTACTACTTTACAGACCACAACCTCATGTCAGGATTCTCTATAGACCGTTCACTAATTATAACTTAAGACAACTAGGACCGAATAGTAAACCAGCATAGCTACCGCGTAATGAACACTTGGACTATCGACTGAGCACTGATCTTACTGAACCGACTGACTGCAGGCAAAATACCTCCAGTTATGGCGACAACCTCTTTTATACTATTTAACTACCCTTCCACAAATATATTGCATCATGGTACAGTACTCTTTATTCTAGAAGGATTTTTACATTTTTAAATATTACATTTCTAAAAAATAAAACATTTAAAAATATAAAAGTGTCACCCTCCAATGGCGAGGCCTAGGACCCAAGCCATCGGTGGTTAGAACCCCAAAGTGAGGAACCTCCTCACAATGCGTGCCGTGTCCAATAACACCGCTTTCTGAATCTGGCTCCTGACCCAACGACCAATCGAGAGCCTCTGGAGGTGTTGGTCGAGGCTCTTTGGTATCAGCCCATTAGCAGAAACGACTATCGGGACAATGATTGTCGAGTTAACATCCCACACATCCCACATCCCAGTCCCACATGTCAGTAACCTCGTGTGCCAGGTCTAAATATTTGGACATTTTGTCTTTTTCGGCTTTGACGAGGTTTTCGTCATGTGGAATGGTGATTTCGACAAGCACTGCTCGCCGCGCCAATCGATAAACTACCACAATATCAGGCTTATTGGCAACAATAGTCCTGTCCGTGATAATAGATCGATCCCAATACAGCGTTGCATGCCCATTTTCGAGAACCGGCTGGGGGACATATTGGTAATATGGTACCTCAGCGGACACAAGGCAATATTGAAGAGCAAGTATTATTACATCATTATTATTACAGTGTACCCAACGTTGTTTTCTCGGACACCCTCAATATACAATATACATTATGAATACGCTTACAGTATCATTGGTTAATAATATTAGAGTTATATTGGTATTATAATTTTTTACAGCTCTTGTAGAAAAAAAGCAGTGGTGGCTCAGCGGGGAGTGGTATGGACTCTCGAGACGAAAGTTGCAGGTTCGAAACCAGCCACAAGAGCATACTCCTCTGACTTTTCTAAGTTAGGTGTGTATTAATCGTTAATTATCACTTGCTTTAACGGTGAAGCAAACATCGTGAGGAAACCTGCATACCTGAGAAGTTCTCCATAAGAATTTCGAAGGTAATTTTGAGTGGTAGAGCTATGCTGTAGACACTTGTCTACAGCATGTATGGGCCGGCTCGTCCGGGTCATTACCACTGTCTCACAGAAAACCGGCGTAAAGTAGCAGCTCGCTGCTACGTTTCGTACGGTGAGTGAGATATCCCGAGGCCCAAACCCCCTCCCCTTCCCAAACCCTTAATTATCCCTTTAAGGTCGGCAACGCACCCATGATTCTTTTGGTATTATGGGCGTACATGGGCGGTGGAGATCACTTACCAACAGGTGACCCACATGCTCGTTTGCTGGCCTATACCATAAAAAAAAGGTACGTGAAGTGTGCCAATCCGTATTTGTTACCGGTTAGTAGTTTTAATATTATATTATATAGTATTAATATTATTTTTCAATATAAAATATCGACACTACAATGCATTAGACTATTGTAAGTTGTGCCAAATATCATAGTAACATGCCGCTACTACTTAGCATACAGATAATCAATAACAGACTTGTCAATATTTTTTTAAGTTAGGTATACTTGTCGCATTAGAGAAAATGATCAAAGTGAATCATTACGATGCGCGCGCACAGCGACACAATTTTCCGACACTATGAAGTTAGTCGATAATTTCCCTTAGTATTTTGTGAAGTGATAACTTTATTCGAGATAGCTATTTTATAATTAAATTATTGATATCTATTTTCAAATCCAAGATGGCGGACATAATTTTTTCGGTTCTACAAATGTATAGTAGAAAAAGAAGAAGAAAGAAAGACAATGTATTAGTCACAGATCACAATACATTTACAGTAAATACAGAAATACAGAAATACAGAAACGTTTATTGCAGAATGTAGGTGTATGTACAGGCTGTTAAAGGAATAATAAGTTCCATTACATTCTACCGGACCAGGTACCGGTGTGCAATACTATTTACTACTTTTAAATAGATTTAGAGACATGCAATAATTACATCTAAACATTTAAATATTATATATTCTTAAATGTCAAAATTTAAAAAAAAAACAAATTTAGTTATAATTAAAATATTCTTGCATATTATAAAAACAGTTCAATAAAAGCCAGTTGTTAATTTTATTTTTAAAAGAAACCATACAACCAGTGTCTCTTATGTTACGTGGTAATTTATTATATATTTTTATAGCCATACAATACATATTGTTCCCAAACATGGCAGTTTTACACTTTGGAAAATATAGACGATTCCTATGTCTCGTCTCTCTACCCAATACTTGACTATGTCTTTCAAAGCAGCTCGGATGTTGTCTTACAAAAGTACAAATTTCCCTTATGTACAAACAAGGCAGTGGAAGCACATAAAGTTTTTGGAAGAGCGGCTTACAACTCTCCAAGAACCAAGCTCCACAGACAGCTCGTATACATTTTTTTTGTACCTTAAAAGCCCTAATTAAATCCACTGAGTTTCCCCACAATGGTAACCCATACAACAATACAGAAGATACATAACCATGGTAAGCGGCCAATGCTGCCTTCTGTGATACTATTTTTCGAAGCCTCTTTAACGCATAAACAAACCTATTTAATTTATTACATACATGATCTATGTGTGGCTTCCAATTTATGTGTTGGTCAATTTTCAATCCCAAAAAGAGACTTGATTCAACACTTTCAATAACCATTGATTGATATTTTATATTTAATGGTACAGGTTTCATTTTATAATTCTTGAATTGTATTAATTTAGTTTTATTTATATTTATCATTAATTTATTAGCATTTAACCAGGTAACAATGTCATTAATTGAATTATTTATGTCCGTTTCAAATCTATTTTTATTGGTACATTTAATTATTATAGTTGTGTCATCGGCAAACAAAAGGCATTTATGATTGGTAGCATTAGGCAAATCATTTACATATAGCAGTAAAACAATTCTAACTAAAACCATCAATATGGTTTTGACATTTGCGCGTCGTGACTGTGACAGGTAGGTGACCACTCAGCGTGCTGCTGTGCTGTGGCGTGGACCACAAAACAACGCTGATTAGTATTGGCACGCAGGATAAAACATTTGAAGATATTTTTGTTTCGTTGTACCAAAGAAGTATAAGATTGAGATTAAGATTGTCTTACTAGATTCAAAGTGCAAAGGCTTACACTCAGACGCAACTACATAGAGCTATCATAGCTCCACAAAATTATACACTCACACATTGACTCTCCTGAATTACTCGCATTACTAAATTTTAACACTAGATTCATAACCCGTAATCCTAACATCAAAAATATATAAATAATAAAATTCAAAGTTTCAAGATAAAATCCTAGTATTATTTGGCCTATATCAAACTAATCCCACATACATATATCCGAAGTGATTGAAACCCGGAACATAAAGGACAGTTCATCAACACCCAATGACATAAACCGCTTCGGTCAAACGACCGGCGGTCGTATCGGCGCGTTGTGACGTCACACCATAGGGTGGAGTGGCGGAATAGCTTCCCCGGTTATAGCACTCCGGGGACGAATGAAGGCATCCCTTCAAAAACATTGGAATTTCACACACACGATGAGCGATGGAGTTTCGAGAAAAATATACATTAAATGGTAATGTTATTGCTAATGGTTCAATATGAATTTATTTTTTTGCATCGTTTCGTTGGCTTAGTAGCAGTTGAGGATGTGAAACCGTTGACGATCTGGGTTCGATGCTTAAGCCTGGCAATCAAAATTTGTGTGAATTTTGCATTTTGAAAACATACGTTTAGTGATTTGTCTTCTGTCACATAATGAGACCCTTCAGCAATGACAGTCTCCGTAGCGCAGTAGGCGGGTAGCCGGTTGCAAAGCGTGAGGCCGTGGGTTCGATTCCCGCACCTAGACAAATGTTTGTCTGATCCACAAATATTTGTCTCGGGTCTGGGTGTTGTAGGACCGCAAGTCCCTCGTAGTTCCTGATACCCACGATACAGGTTTACCTAGCGTACGGTCAGGACTATGTGTGTGACTGTTGGGTGTATTTATTAATTTATTTATACAGGCTCATGCCTGAGCTTATGTTATGTTTGTTTGTGAGTTCGTCTCTGTATTGTTGAACAATGTTTGAACACGAATAGATAAAACACTAAGAGAAGTTTTAGTTTACAATCATTTTAACCCAGATTACGCACAAAAAGATAATTACGTACCGAAATTTTCAAACTAACAAAACTACCTAGCTAGGTTATATATAAATGTTCATATAGCAACTAGAATACAATACTTTGGGTCATTTAAAATTCACCACGCGACCCAGCTTCAACGCCGAAACCGCGAGCAAAAACTAGTCGAAACACATTGAAACCCGGCGCTATACAAAAACACACTCCAATCGAAATGGCATCTGTACAAAAAGCTGGATTTCAACGACAGAGCGAAAGCAACGTTCAGATGGAAATAAAAACTGTATAGAAAGGGGATGATTGATGGAGGGTGCAGGGGTTGCGGGGTCGCGGGGTGCAATATGACAGATCAAACGCAAGGAAATGAGGACAAATTCGGGAAATAATGTAGACATGGAAAATAAAGATTTGGATGTAGGGAAACAAAAACTCTCTTCTGATGCGATTTAAGATGTCGTGAGTACTTATTAATAGGGTAGTTTCCTATATTGAATTTTATACATTATTTTCTATGCAATAGAAAATGATACGTAAAAGAAACCCTTTTATTAAAACACAATGAAAATTGGTTCAGAAATGTGCCCGCAGTTATGACTTTAAATGTTGGTATGAGCAAAAGTGGGTGCTTAGTAGGGACATCTCACCATCTCGCTTGCACGCGTGCACCATAATGAACATTTTACACAGTGAAGTAAAAGTTTGCGTCGTCTGTCATTTGACAATTACCCCTTCTACAGGATTTGAATGGCTTCTAACTTATTTATTTTTGGTCCGATTTATAAAATTCTTTCTGCAATAGATTTTGAGTAACGTACTCGTAACTTATTAATTTAAATAATTTAAAAAATCTAGTCAACTACCCTATTGCACTTTTTAATCTGCATAAAAAAGGGGTTATAAGTTCGACCTTTTCTCTGTAACTGTCTGTGGCATCGTAGTGCCTAAACGAGTTGAATGATTTGGATGTGGGTTTTTTTTTAAAAAAAGTCACTTACTCTAGTGTTCTTAAAATCGACCTATTACTGCAACCACGACACCTGCAGCTTCCAACTCGATAAATAATAGCACCAATAACAAAATGTTGACATAGCATATACGAATGTGTGGATGTACGAGTAAGTGATGACGTAACTGTCGTGAATGAGAAGCGAGATATAGTATGTTCATAATATATGACATATATCATCTCAGCCTGTTACCGTTCACTGTTGTCTCACAGGAAACCGGCGTAAAGTAGCAGCTTGCTACTGCGTTTCGTACGGTGAGTGAGAACATATTAAGACGTGACATGTTTAAAGGAACCATTTACAGACATTTCGTACGAATGCGTTCACTGACCGTAGAAATGCGAATAGACATTCAATGCATTTAGAATAAAATATGCTAGTCTCACAGAAAACCGGGGTAAGTAGCGTTTTGCTGCTGCGTTTCGTACGGTGAGTGAGATATCCGTAGGTCCAAACCCCCTCCCCTTCCCTATTCCTTAATTATCTCTTTCCTTTAAGGTCGGCAGCGCTCCCATGATTCTTTTGGTATTGCGGGCGTACATGGGCGCTGGATATCACTTACCATCAGGTGACCCACTTGCTCATAAGCCATAGCCTAAGCCATAAAAAAAGTGAGCGCCGAACATCCCATTTGTACAGCCCACATCCATCTGCTACCCTCCACCTTTTTCAATCCGTCGGTCCATGGTTCAACAATGCGTCCTACATACGTCTACCTAAGCGCAATATATATAGTATATAGGCATCCGTCATACAGGGCAAAAAAAAATAGCAATAAAACATACATACATACATACGCACTCACGCCTGTAATCTCCAAAGGGATAGGCAAAGGATGTAACCAGTACACCCACATTTCGCCGAGCGTATCTCCGTCCCATGATGCGATAGGGGGCGAGCCTATCGCCATACCGGATACAATTCCAGACTGCAGGCTGATACTGAGCATTTCGTAATAGAAAAATCCAATATCACTTTTACCCGACCCGGGGATCGAACCCGAGACTTCAGCGTCAGCCTCAACTGCGCCACCGAAACAGTATAGCAATAATGTATGTTTGATGAAGTGGTGTCAATGTATTCAACTCATCGGCTTCATAAGCTAAACAAACAGGGAATGCGTCGGATTTATGACAATGTCACACACGTCAGCAAAGCCCACATCGTACTTGTACAGATTTATGTCATTGCACATGTGTGGAAGTTGTGTATATGTAATGATTGACACGATGTTATTCTTCATAGGCTTACTAAGCTCCTCATTAAAGGGAAACTCGCCTATTTCTGTTACGAGACTATCCCGCCCACGCACCCGCCACTGTAACTCCCGTGCACCAGGATCGACAGTGGCACGCATTTTTGTTGACACCGAGCAGTGAAGCTCGGCGAGTTTCTGGAAATGATAAATTGTCTTTGTCCTGAGACGAAATGAATCAAATAGAAAGTTAAGGAGGAGTTGGAAATATTAATTCTCCACTTCCTTATTTCTGTTAGCCTTCAGTTATTTAATACAGAACTATTTCTACATAATATAAGCTGACCCTCGCGGTTTCACTTCAACATGTTACTATCCTGATCCCATGGCTAATAGCGTAATATACATATAATCCATTCGGAAAAAATCTAAAAGAACGGCACATAAACCTGTTGCATAGCTTTACAGAAAAATATGGACGAACAGACAGACAGACGCAGATAGAGACTCTATTTTATACTTTGTGTTGATGAGCATTAAGTACTACTTACCCAGGAATTATTTTTGTATTTATAATCTTTTGTTATAAATACTGCCTCGGTGGCGCAGTTGAGGCTGACGCTGAAGTCTCGGGTTCGATCCCCGGGTCGGGTAAAAGTGATATTGGATTTTTCTGATTCGAAATGCTCAGTATCAACCCAGAGTCTGAAATTTGTGCCCGGTATGACGATAGGCTCGCCTCCTATCACATTGTGGGACGGAGATACGTTCGGCGAATTGTGGGTGTACTGGTTACACCTCTGCCTACCCCTTCGGGAATTACAGGCGTGAGTGCGTATGTAATCTTTATTACGTTTTTATATCCACCGGTTATACATTCACGAAACATCGAAAGAAATTGGCTTTTACCGAATTCAACATCTATTTATACAATGACCAAATTGTATAAAAAGATACGTAAGTGAAAATATTTGTGTGGTACAAATAGAAAGTAATCAGAATAAGGTAATGGTGGCGAGGTGACATTCCCGAGGGAGCGGTGCGCTGAATACAATCAACATATCGTATGCGTACAGATATATGTACGAGGCTGGATAGCCCTCGTATTTTGGTATTCGTTTGGCAGTGGGTACTAGCTATAAAGTTTAGTACTACATCGTTGACGGATTCCTCTCACATTATCGTATAAGCTGTAATTGCATATTTTTGTTACGTAATTATTCTAATATTTGAGTGTTCGGGTACTTCGCCCTTTCGCACCTCGAGCGGTTCGCACTGCGACCGTGTAAATTACGTATCAAAAATATACACGTAACTCACAGCGTATGCAGCAGAAAAATATTTGTTTTATTTTTAGCATTTTAGAATTTTCTATGCAACTCATAACAATAGAAAATGGTGTACAATAAAGAGTTAAATAAATAAAATAAATAAATAGATAATGCTGTAGTAGAGAGCGAGCAACGTCTACTAAAATATAAAATGAAACTCACGGCACAAACAAAATATAATATGTATGGTTTCATTAATATCCTTCAGCAAACAAAAAGTTTCGCGTTCCATTCCAAATAAAAAATAACATGGAGGTATTAACATTTCAAAGATAACGACCCTCGCTCCGTACACGTAATAAAGCTGATGTCGCAGCCCAAATAATAACCGGCTTTCAAAACCGACGAGACGATATCAAAAACCGATATCAAAACGAAACGGAAAAATATTTCGCATCAATTATAAATCACCCGCATAACGTTTGATGTGTACACAAAGGCAGGCGTCAGGCAATCTTGACAGTTCGTCGCGACGACGCGCCGTCTTCAAATCTCTCAAGTGTTCTTCCTCTCGCGTATTTCAAATCAATCGGTCCCTCACAAGCTCACTGAATTGCTATTTCCCATTTAATTTCGATTTGTTTTCTCATATTTGAAAGCATTTCGAATTAATTCCGTCTTTACGATTATCGGATTTGCTGTAATATTGTATTATTTGATTTAATTATGAGGTTGTGTATACGAAAGGAATTTTTTTCCTGACAAAGAAATAATATTTATTCTTCTCCAACTGACAAAACCAGCGATAGCCTGGCAGAGAGTGGAATAGACTACTGAGACAGAGATGCGGGTTCGATATCAATCCTTAGAGCATACAACTCTGACTTTTTCAAGTTACCTGTGCATTTATTGTAATAGTATTTAAAATAGTCTATAGATAGAAATGTTATTATTTTGCGGCGAAACTATTTCGTTTCTTCTTATTGATATCAAGAGATTTGTAAGAGGCGACTAAAATGCTTAAGCGATCATGGAGGAACGTGGATTGATAAGAGTTGTTTGACTCGTTTGCGATAATTCCAATTTTTGCAAACTATTTAGAGCTTTTTGAATGCCTCCATGACGCAGTGGGGGAGTAACCGGTTGTGAAATAAAAGACCCGAAACCTCCGAACTGGGACAAATGTACATGTGACCTGCAACTATATGTATTGGAAGATCGACACAGAATTATTACTCTTCCCCTCATCTCGTATGAACCTTCTTAATAAGTAGAGATATTTCAGATTAGTCTTTAGAGTATGTCTCGCCATCTCCATCTGGGCCTGTCACGTGACATAACAAGATCTAGAAAATTAAAAAATCAACTGATCATCTGATTTCGGATATTTTATATCGTAACCGCTTAAAACCTACAAAACCAGGCAAGAAATTTAGATTTTATTGAAGAAAATGTACAGATAAAATTCTATTTCAACATAGATTCTATAATTTCATTTAACTTGAGTAGAACACTGAGTCGTGATTTCTTAAATTCCTTTTAGTTAATCCACTCTCCTGGCTGCCAATCACTCGCACACTTATAGGCACTCCAGTTACTTTTCAACATTGTGAAAAACTCCTGAACTCGTTGTGATCAGATATTAATTTAATTATCGAAGTAATTTATTTTAGGTAATAGGTATATTTGTCTATTTCACAATCAATGGAAGTTATTGAGGAGGAACTATGTTAGTTTAATTAATTATTTTAAGGCACAGTCGAAATGTTTACTATTAAATGAATTATTATTTATTAATCTCGCTTGATATCGAATAGTAGTAATTACTAAATTAGTATGCCATCGAAATATTGTAATAATAGAATATCCTGCTACTAGACTATTTTTTTTATTGTGTACAAATTAAAAATTATTCTATCAATATTCTATCTGTTAAAAAAATTAAATAAAATGACTTGTGAAAAGGTGTGGATTAATTAGTATATAGAAATTAGCAAAAGTTCTTATATAAGCTGATAAAACTATCCTATGTAAGAAAAAATAAGTATATGAAATTGTATTTACTTGTACCAAAAATGAGGGATCTATAAAATGGTCACAACTCAACGCCTCCTGGGTACAGTATCATCGGTGACCGCAAACTGCCCACTGTATTATTTCAAACGTTACGAGCGCCCCGAGCGACAAAACCGAACATGGCGCGCGTTAAAATTGAAATTGCTGTAATAAAAAATAAGCAAATAAATCGTCAAATCATCACTTCCCGAAGTCATCGCTGGTGTATAATGTAGAACTGACGAATTAAGTGGAGTTTACGAGCGGGCTGTTTTACGGCGCGTTCCGCTGACGTGCCTTCAGGCCCGATACGCTTTTACTGCTCCTCTGGCATCTCTTTTCCCATCTTATTATGGAATCATCTTGTTTACGGCTTTTTTCACTGTTATCGATGAATGCTAAAATGGACGCTTCGCAATTTGCGTCTCAATCAGATACCACGGCTGTGAATTTTTTTATGTGTTCTTTTAAATATACTAAGTGAAAGAAAAAGGGGAAGTGCCCCTTCCGATGTTCAAATGGTTATTGCAAGACGGTAAAATGTTTTCTTTGCTACAAAAAGTAATAAAAATTCCGCTGACAAATCATTTTTATGTTAAAAAGGAAAGAGGTAGCTGAACCGAGTTTTAGGGCACCAAGTGATTTACCCCGACTCTCCTCATTGGTCTAGTTGTAGCGTACTTAGATTGAGAACTGTGAGGTCCTGGATACACAATCTGGGGATCAGGGGTGAGTTTTTTTTGAGTCAGTTTTATTTTTGTTATTCATATAGTAAATGTATTCCAGGCTTAGGGCGAATTTTGCCATAGTCAGAGACGTAACTGAACTATAAATTAACATGGAGTTAAGTTAGCAAATGGGTCAGCAACTACACTTCGCTTTTAATCTGTTTTCAACCACGGTGAAGTTGGGATACTCTGAATGAGTCGTCGTTTCTAGACTAGTGGATATAAATGAGCGGGTAATGTTTCACCTCGTTTGAGGGGCGTGGGACGGAGAGGGGACGGGGGAGGTAAACGTATGCTCATTGTGACTGTGAACCTCTGAAAAATCACCGAAACGTTTACCATTCAAGGTTTTATTTATCATCCGCCAGTTTGAATTTAAAGCGGTTGTAATGTATGCTCGGTTAACACGAAGTGTTGCCAGAATATCCTGCCTGTGATATTTTTATTTATTTATTTGTTAGATGTATAAATGTTGACTCTGAATTTTATTTGTGTGATATGTTATGTATTTGAGCTGTGTCGGTGATTAACTACGATGTCAATGAGCCTTCTGTCACAAACTAGATATCTGATAAAAAAAAATGGAAAAATCAATTTGAAACAACATCGATTAGATATGGTTATAATCTCGCCCATAATTTCATAAATCGACAGCCTCCGTGACGCAGAAGGTGAGTTCGAGGGCTGCAAAGCGTGAGGATGTCGGTTCGATTCCCTCACCGAGACAAGTGTTTGTGTGATCCATAAAAAATTGTTTTGGGTCTGGGTGTTGTGGGACCGCAAGTCCTTCGTAGTTCCTGATACCCACGATACAGGTTTACATATTGTGGGATCGGGACTATGTGTGTGACTGTGGAGTGTTTTTTTCTTTAATTACACAGATAAAACAGCTATAATTTATGGGTAGGTAGGGTACATAAAAACTTGTATGACTGACTCAATAATAAGTTTGATTTGTTTCTTTTATACCTGTATTATCTTTTATACCTGATATTGGCTAACAAACAAACAGAATACGTAATATTTTTATCGCTCCTCTACATGTTACTTCCTGCGATCTCGGCGTCTAGTTTATCTCCATAATATTTCACAGAAATATTTGTTTATCTGTATTCCTCGGAGTTATTCTTTAGTTGGAATCTGTAGTTATTACTAGGTATTCCACTTTCACTAATTCAGTTATATTTTTACATCCAGCGCGATTGGGCCGGCTTGAGGTTTTTATTCCTCACAAAAAACCAACGTAAAGTAGCAGTTGCATTCTGTACGGTTAGTGTGATATCCGGAGGTTTAAATCCGCTCTCCCTTTCCCAACACCTTAATTAGCCCTTTAAGGTATACAATGAGTCCATGGTTCTTAATCATAATCATTTATTCACTCAGGCCTGTATTCCCCGAAGGGGTAGGCAGAGGTGAAACCAGTACACCCACATTTCGCGGAGCTTATTTTCATCCCATGATGTGATAGGGGGCGAGCCTATCGCCATACCGGGCCCGATTCCAGACTCCTGGCTGATACTGAGCATTTCGAAATAGAAAACCCCAATATAAATTTTACCCGACCCGGTGATCGAACCCGAAACATTAGCACAGCTGTCGTACCGCGTACGCATTAGAACTGCACCACTGAGGCAGTCAGTGACTAACTGCAATCCCCGTAAAAAATTTGTTTATTAAAAACCCACTTTTATCGAATTGTATGTAGGCTATAGCACTCAGGGATAATGTGAAAAAAAATAAAAATCGGACCAGTACAATTCCAAGGGTCCCACAAACAACATCACATAGTCACAAACTTTACCTCTTTATAATATGAAAGACCTTTGAGGACCAGTAATTAAGAGTAACTACTATATTAATATGGATAATCCAACCACGTATTTTCAGTAAAAATACTCTTTTAGCAGACTTAACATATTCATGTTTATAAAACTAAACACAATTATAAAACCATCTCGTGAAAACCAAAACCTGAATTTTATTAACAATTTCATACACGTTAGTAGTCCAATTAATTTTTCCACGTAGCCACCCTGATCGCGTCCGAAATAAATTAGTTTGGTTGGGCACGGGTACGGCCGAGTCTCCTCGGATGATGGATGATTATCCTCCATCCCCCTCCCACCCCTCACGCCCCTTCCTTTCGTCTCGCACCCCTAATGACATATCAAACGGAGCTTCATTGCGGTAAATCCGGCGGATGGTCTTTGATTACCCTCGCATTCAATTAATTTCAACAAATTGTAAATCATTGTTTGTAAATGCTTGATTAACTTTAAGGTTTATTTGGAGCTTCGTTAACATCTGCACACTCTGTTTATCCAGATACAATGAAGTGAGCGTCAGTTATGCTTCCCTTGGTGTTGAGTTTTTCCAATATGGATATAGGAGAGTTGGCTTTTAAAGTTGTAATCAATAAATCTTCATAAAACTGATGAAGTCTGAGAAGACGATAGGCTCTACCACAAACTATCTTAAGATATAAAATATATTTTAGTGACATAGCCACGCTCTAGACAGTTTTCTATACAGCAAAGAATGGATCCGCTCGGCCAAGTTGTTACCACGGTCTCACAGAAAACCGACGTCAAGTAGCAGATTAATGTTACATTTCGTACGATGAGTGATATATCCAGAGGCCCGAATCTCCCCCCTCTTTCTTCCGATCCCTTAATCCCTTTCCATCAAGGTCGGCCACGCGTCTATGATTTTTTAGGTGGTGTGGGGTCCATGGGTGGTGGACTTGACGTGACTAACAGGTGATCCACTTGGCAGACTCTTATAAAAAAATTGTAATCTTTTCACGCTTATTAATACCATGAATTTGCTAAAAATTTGGGCATGATGGCTATTTTTAAGCTCCCAATTCCGTACTTGTACTTATTTATCTCTTACAAATACGAAAGATTCTGATATCAAGCAGCATTTTCTTGAGTCAGTGGTAAGTCGAGCCATGTCATTCATGCTGTAGACAAAACGGCCTACAGCGTGGCTCTACCACTCTGATTATAAATTATCATTTTGACAGCCTTCGCTACGCAGCGGTCGAGTAGCGGTTGAAAAAAAGGCTGCGGGTTCGATTCCCGCACCGAAAAAATGTTTGTGTGACCCACAAATATTCGTATCAGGTCTGAATGTTATAGGACCGTAAGTCCCTCGTAGCTCCAGAGGGCCAATTCTCGTAATTTTAATTGTTCAAAATATCATTCCGATCTAATCTCAGCGACAAGAAAGTTGCAAATGGTATTCTGCTAAACCAATATTCAAGAACTTAGAACGCAATGATATCGAAAGTAGAATACAAGTTGACTGAACCAAAACGGCATTCTGGTAACAATTTTGACACTTAACTATCTTCTTCTTCTTTTAATTGTGTTTGGCTCCACCGTAGATTGGTGATTTCGCCAGTGTCCATTGTGAGACACTTAACTAAATAAAATGCATTTCGTCTACAGACAAACGTCAAAATATTGAGAACGAAATGTGACTGAAGGTGAAGCAGTGTTGCCAAGTGCACTGTAATTACAGCAGATCTGCCGTATTTTCATGCCATCTACTGGACACGGTATTTTTATAAATACCTTATATGGAGACACAGTATTTTTTTACAGTAAAAATTTCGTAGTATTATTGTATACTATTAAACAGGTTATTTAGAAGTAAAACTGCATCACATAACGCGGGAGTTTGACAGTTCACAAACAGGGAGCGCAATAGGGGTTCTAGTTGAGAGTAAGCGAGATGATAATATTGAGTTACGGTCAATTGACTGCAACTTAGTAATACAACTAATTTACTATACTACAATTTATTATACTACAATTTCTATGTACCGCGGAGCTTGTCTAGTAGTATACATAAAACTCTTTGATTAAACACATTAAAAAAAAAACCGATATCATCATCATCGCAGCTATCCATTTCTACAGCGATCGATATATACAAATAAAATGTTAAGTTAGTTTTAGATATAAAGTTTAAAATAAATTTATATTTTATTTAATAATTTAATTATTTCCTTTTTTGTATGACATTTTATTGCACTGTAAAATAGACTGTATTTTTTCCCATCAAGCACTGTATTTTTGACGCAAATGCCGTATTTTAATGTGGACAACACGGTATTTTCAAAAATCTGACTTGGCAGCACTGAGGTGAAGTGACTGTGAGTTAACTGCAGACAAATTCAGTTAACTTTATTCTCTTTTACTGCAAGCAACTAAAAGTAGTCAAAATTGTGCGACTTTGTGTGCTCGTTATTCCAGTAAAGTATTAGAAATGAGTTTACAGCCTATGTTACTCAGTGATAATGTAGCTTTCTAACGGCCAAATTATTTTTGAAATCGGCCTTGTAGTTTTTAAGTTTATTTGTTACATACAAAAATAGAAAAAAATCTTTCCTCTCTAGAATATTAGTGTAGATTAAATTATGAGAGCAATCGCACTGTCAAAATTCCCGCCAAAACTCTCGTACAATTTTTATTTAGTATAGATTTATGTCCTCAGCAGTGTTGCAAAATAAAAAAACCGCAATTCGGTAGAATTTCAAATTTCAATAAAATAATCGCGATTGTGGTTATTTCCGGAAAGGACTGCCTGAGTGGTGCTGTTGTGCCGTTTTCCTTCAGTTATGCCATGGAATAGATAAATTAATGAAATAAATAAAATACATGGAATTAGTCAAATCAATTAATTAAAAAATCATAACCTCCAGTTACGTAATTTTTTAATCACTGAAATTAGTCATATTGTGGGTATTTTATTGTGAGTTGGTAACATTGATTTTGTCGCTTAGGTCATTTTTAATTTCTAGAATTTAGTCTATGGCAGCTGATACGTAAAATTCGGTAAAATACTTGTCATTGGCGAAATGCATAATAATGCGAAGCCATATTTTCAACAAAAGAAAGACATTGAAAGTTGATCGAATTGACAGTTTATATGCAATTTAACTGAGATGATATCGAATTTTTAAAGGAGCAGAATGCCATATTTTTAATTAATTCAAAATGTAATCTCAGTTCGGTTAAAATTCATTCGCAGTGTCAGTTAAAATAGCAGAATTGGCCCTCTGATCCTCACGATGCAGATTAACCTAGCGTGGTTTAGGACTGTGTGTGTGTGATTGTTGGGTGTATTTATCCACATAAAGATTTGGACACTGCGTCACTAACGCTCGCATCTTCTGCTTGGCCGGTACATCCGAAGCCCACCTTTAGAGAGACAGAAGCTCACGTATTTATTCCCGAAGTGGTAGGTAGAGGTGCATATTAGTGCTGGTACCACGTTTGACCGAGTTTATTTCCGTATATATTATTATTTTGTAAATTAAAAATATAATTGCGCTCGTCTCAACGGATGATGGATAAACCCCTCCTCACTCTTGCCCCGCCGCCCCGCCGCCCCGCCGCCCCGCTGCCCCGCCGCCCCGCCGCCCACACGCGCTTGCCTGCCTCTAATGACATTTTGAACGTAGCAATTCAACCAGAAGAACTCTGTCTTTGCAGTCAATTTAACTCTTTATAAATTATATATTCCATCTCGGCTAGAACTAAAAAGTTCGCAAAATCTTACTTCTGCCGGACCATCAAGCTGTGGAATAGTTTGCCGGCATACGTGTTCCCTCCTTCCTATAATATGGGGTCCTTTAAACGGAGTGTGAAGAAGCAATTAGGCAGGCCGGCATAATTTTGCTGACCTACGATAGACACATCGTCTGTCGTTGGTCGACGGTATTCTTGGATTGCGCTGCACTTAACATCAGGTGTAGCGTAGTCACTTTGCCGAGCCAGTATAAAAAAAAAAAATATATTATACTAGCCCAATTTCACTGTTGTTATAATTATTGTCTGTAAGCGAGTTTGCTTTGGAAGTTTATGATGGATGGAGTATAATTATTCACTTTGTTGGGCAGATGTTTTTATCGTTAGTGACGAATATATTTGAATAAAACTAGTTTATACGGATTTTATCACGGTTTAATTTTTAGTTTATTCCCGACGTTTCGAAAGCTTTTCAGCCTTCGTGGTCACGGGAGAGACTGAGGTGTAGGTCGTCTCGAAAAGTTAATGTTACATTATACAATACCTTCATTTTCGAATATATTCTCCATTCCTTAGTATTTTTTTTATTATGTTCCATTACGTCAGATATATTTTGATTATAAAAGTTAACATGAAGTGAGATAATAGTGTTTTTTTTTATTTGGTTGTTCCAGGTATAAGATGCAGTGCATATTTTAGTGAGAAGTGTTAACGAAAGTGTTTTCCAAAAGCAGGAGGATACAGGAACATTATGTGCCCCATCAGTATCGGTAGCGGAAAGAGCCGACGAAGACCGAAGGTATTCAAATTCAAATTATTTATTGAATCCATAAAATGTTATACATCATTTAGAGTTCAGTCAAATTTTAACTCTACCGCCAGTTCGGAATGATGTTTCCTAGAGAAGAACATACAAGAAACTCTAACGTTGCTCTTTTCAAAACTGATTTACAATATTGATAGTACAATACATACAATATTGATTAATAAAATTTAATTTGAGTTAAAGCAGCTCAGTTTATGCCAAGAGGAACATTATAACACAAAATAATGATTATTGAGCATGACTCCGATGACCACGACGGATAGATTAGGACTATAACTGTCATAAGCTGCTTAGCTTAGCTTGCCCTAATTTTTCTCGCATACCTTTAATTGGCATAAAATTTTAATAGATTAAGGTGCGGCGGGATAGCCCTTGGTATTGAGGTATTGAGATATTTTAGCATTTTGGGATTTGAAGTATTATGCCTCAAAATTATGACGAAAACGGTAATAACGTTAACCTACCTATAACAACTATGAGTGGTAGAGCCACGCTGTAGACACTTGTCTACAACATGAATGGGCTGGCTCGTCCGGGTCATTATCACTGTCTCACAGAAATCCGGCGTAAAGTAGCAGCTTGTGGTGAGTGAGATATCCGGAGGTGCAAACCCCCTTCCCTTCCCAATCCCTATCCCTTCCTGTTTCCTAAGGTCGGCAACGCATCCATGATTCTTTTGTTATTGTGGACGTACATGGGCGGTGGAGATCACTTACCATCAGGTGGCCCACTTGCTCGTTTGCCGCAAAAAAATATATAGTGTACGTATTGTAGAGAATTAGACTTTCCAACAATTCACATTTACGGTCTAATTAAGTAGTATTAGAGACATGTTATATTAATGGAACTGTTTTAACGTACAAACAGATTCGTAATTTTGTTTTAGTTTTAATTTAGGTTCTAGGTATAAATAAAAATGACGATTAGAATAATAAGAAAAAATATTTTCGGATACCATCATTTATTTTACATTACTATATTTTATCTCTGCGTTGAATGGTGCGAAATGCTTTTGGCATTAATTACACTTTTAAATATTGCGTATGAATAAATAAACTCTTTGTTTCTTAAAGATATAGAATAGTTTATAATAGTTTAAATAACTATTAATAATATTTTTTTAATAGTTTTCTGTGGAATAGTTTGCCGGCGCACTATCCTTCCTATAGCATGGGATCCCATAAGTGAAGTGAAGAAGCAATTAAGCAGGCCGGCATAATTCTACCGATCTACGATAGATTCAGTGTCTGTCATTGGTCGACAGTATTCATGGATTGTGCTACACTTACCATCAGGTGTAGCATAGTCACTTTGACGAGCCAGGATAAAAAATGATCGATAATATATTTTGGATATAGTTATAACTTATAAAAAAAACAACACAATACCAAAAATCGCATATGATGACATCGGCCATCCGGCCTCATTCCAACCAGCCATCGCCACACAGCGAAACCATAAAGTAATTCACGCGGAAGTTCTCAGCAACCTTCCATTCTATACAACAATGCAGTTTTCCTGTTTTGGCACTTTAAATACAAGAGTTTTATCTTTCTATTAAAACTTGTGCACCGGATATATGGGAGTTTAAAACTCGTTTAGTGCAACTTTTTGATCCTAATATTATGCAAAATAGTTCCCCACCTCACTAGATGTGGAGCTTAGGTTAGTGAGAATATATCGCTTAAGAGGAAATTGAACCAGATTATTCGCCTCGTTTCTCTAGGTTCTTAACTTTGATTAGAGACATTGAGTACAGTTTCTATGGAAAAATAGAAACTACGTTCTATGCAAAATAGGAATTACGAGTATCTTCGGTTTTTTTTATATTGCATATGCCGGCAAACGAGCCATTGGGTCACCTGATGGCAAGTGAACTCCACCGCCCATGTACGCCCACAATACTAGAAGAATCATAGGCGCGTTGCCGACCTTATAGGAAAGGGATTGGGAAAGGGAAGGGGATTTGGGGCTCCGGATATCTCACTCACCGTACGAAATACATCGTCAAGCTGCTACTTTAAGCCAGTTTTTTGTGAGACAGTGGTAACGACCCGGACGAGCCGGCCCATTCATGCTGTAGGCAAAACTGTTGACAGCGTGGCTCAGTTGAAGGTAGTTGATGATGATGATGAGATGATGAATATGAGCTCTTTTAATAGAAAATAAGTATCTTCATACGGGCGGCATTAAAATAGCGCTTATGACAAGTCAGTACAAAATAAAGAAACTTATGTAATTACAGAAATCATATCAGCTAATATATACATAACATACATAGCATCGTCAAAATACACTGGGCAACTATAAAGTTTACAATATTTTTATATTAGTCCAGGATTGTTAAGTATTATTATTATTGTTATTTTTTCTCTGTTTTAAAGGTCGATATGGACCATAGGCATTACCGATAATCTGATGTTTGTTATCAAAGACCAACAGTAAGGGTTTTGCAAGTAAGCGTAGTTTGGTTTAATCTCAATAATTCCACAAAATACTTCATAGTCCTAGTAAAACCAGAACCACGCAGCTATAAATTGAATCGTTGTATTTTGGTGTTCTGAAGGTTCCAAAAATGTTGAAACAGTATTTACTCAAATTCCCTTTTGCATGTAATTTTACATACATTCCGGCGCATATTGGCACTGAATTTGTACCACGTTACACTTCCCTAATTACGGAATCCACTCAAGATCCCACTCAAAGTTAAAGAGTATAATTTTGTGTGCATGTACTTCTCGATACATAAAGCTTAATGTTTACGTACGAGAGCGCCGTAAAAATATTATAACTGTTTTATGGCGCGTATAAAAAACAAAGCTAAACTGTTTATAGCACTTGTTATATATAAACGTATATTTACATACTCGCATTAACTATTATGTTCTTTGACCGAGTTTTAGAAAGAGTAAATAAATAATTTGTTTATGACTCTTGTAATTTATTTATTTATTTATTTATTTATTTAAGGACCTCCAACAAAGGATACACGATATATTATAATATTATTACATTTTCAGTTATAGCAGTGTGACGTGTTCCTTCAATTATAGGAGACCACAGCATTCATAGTTACAGTGACACTTACAATGACAGTTAAAGTATTATTATAAGTATTGTTATTGTTATTAGCATTATATAGTACTAATGGAATTGATTACAGCAAATAAAAATTAAGACAACACAACTTAAAAAGGGAAATAAGGTACAATAGACAACAATTAACATAATGAAGAAATAGTAATTAGGCACATATTTTCAAGACTTGTTTCTTATACCTAGAAGTGTCCGAGATGTCCAGATCATGTGTTTTCGCGAGAGAGTTATACTGCCTACAGAGCCTCGGAATAGCAGCGAAGTGACCTAAATTAGTTCTGGATGAGGGGATATTTAGCAGGTTATACGCGCTTTTTCGTGGGATACGAGTTGGGGCGT
This sequence comes from Mimas tiliae, assembly GCA_905332985.1. Lineage (NCBI taxonomy): Eukaryota > Metazoa > Arthropoda > Insecta > Lepidoptera > Sphingidae > Mimas > Mimas tiliae. The sequence continues at coordinate 20,737,568 of HG995241.1, read as the reverse complement.
TAATACTCAAAGTGCTGACAAGCTCACTACAGTCCAAGTTGCCGTTAAACATCTTCTGCAGAAATACCAGATCGATCATTTTTCTGCGTGCAGCCAAGGGTCGCATTTTGTAGTACTTCTATATTGTCGATAATAATTATTATAATTGATACTGGTGGATATTAAAAGTAAAGTAGCAGCTTGCTGCTGCGTTTCGTACGGTGAGTGAGATATCCGGAGGCCCAACCCCCCTCCCCTTCCCAATCCCTTAATTACCCCTTTCCTTTAAGGTCGGCAACGCACCCATTATTCTTTTAGTATTGTGGTCGTACATGGGCGGTGAAGATCACTAACCATCAGATGACCCACTTGCTCGTTTGCCGGCCTATGCTATAAAAAAAATATTTTTTTTTTTTTATTTTGTTTAACATGCATATTATACTGTGCAAATAAAACGTAATCGGACCGTGTGTTTGACGTGAAGTTGTTAAGAGACCAGTCGTTTTTTCGCGCCTCACCACTAACACCGCACCAGAACAACACCTCTTCGGATCCGCTGGCCTGGGGAAGAAACTTCCAGAAGGCAGCCACATGACCTCACCATACCTTATTACTATTCCGATAAAAAAAACGGTGAATTTTGCAACCAGTAACAAACAAGTATTAAACCGCTATATCGAACAAAAAATACAGTCCAATTATTTTCAAAATTAGGCATTTGTGGGGTTTGTAACCACCAGACACTTTATAAGTATTTTAATCAAATTCCGTATGCACCGCTTTGGAAAACGCTCGACACCTATGTCGAATACTTAGAAAAGACTTTGAAACTGAAGTACACTAGTGTGAAAAATTACCACTTTATTATCGACTTTGGTACAATACTGCAATAGCATTATCCGGAATCGATGTACCTTAGTATCTCATGCCATTACATATAGGAGTGAGTCAAACTGCAAGGCAAAGCTCCTAAAAGCAGCATGAAAGTGCGGCACAAACTTAGCCGCGCACTTCGTAAGTGGCTTGTAACCGTACGTGTGTGACGTCAACTAGCTATTTCGGGATTCAAATGTCTCAAAAGCACGTAATATACATACGCACTCACGCCTGTAATCCCTGAAGGGGTAGGCAGAGGTGTAACGTACAACCACATTTCGCCGAGTGTGTCTCCGTCCCAATGTGATAGGGGGCGAGCCTATCGCCATACCGGGCACAAATTCCAGACTTCGGGCTGATACTGAGCATTTCGTAATTGAAAAACCCAATACCACTTTACCCGACCCGGGAATCGAACCCGAGACCTCAGCGTTGGCCTCAATCGTAACGCATACGCATTACAACTGCGCCACCGAGGCAGTCGTAATATGTAAATCTAAATAAGAAACTCGCAACGTACTTAGTCTGAGAAACTGATAGGATCCTGCCTTCAAATGTCGGGTCACCACAATTTATAATTGATTTTCGATTCAATAAATCAAACACACATTGCTTTATTACATCGTGAGATGGATATAAGCTCGGCAAATCGTAGATGCACTAATTGCACTTCTGCGTACCCCTTCAAGAATACAGGCGTGAGCTTATGTTAATAATTAGAATAACACACACATTATTTGAATATGATTGAAAACTGCTCGGAGTTGATGTTTGCATCTAACATAAACTACTCTAATATATTCAAACTTTGTTTGCATCAAATATTAGCTATTAAAATGCACTTTTATATTTCACAATTGAAATAGTGGATTAATTTCGATAATGGATTTCATATATTGGATGGAAGATATATCGTTAATGCTGGCTTTACTTGTAATATAAACACATTTATATACTGATTCTTAACACTAATTTTCTATAATGATTCTGTCTTGTCACTTCATTCTACTATAAGTATCTGCTGTAACCGATGAGGGCAAAACTTAGTATGGGCAAACTAAATTTATGTATTTCGATTCAAAAAGCGTACTTTATTTGAAATGAAATGTTCGAATGTTACAAGTGTCAACATTACTAAATGCATCATGGTTATGCGTACTAAATGCGTCAAACTATGATTGTTTAGCTTTATATCGCCGGCTCATACTCATTATAATGTCTGATGAATTTTATAATTCAATTATATTCATAGTGATTTCTTAGGTTTACGCGAATATTACACATTGAAATAAAACTAGTTTAAACGGATTTTATCGCGGTTTAATTTATATTTTAGTCCCACGAAGGATGAAAAGCTTTCGAAACGTCGGGACTAAAATAAAAATTAAACCGCGATAAAATCCGTATAAACTAGTTTTATTTCAATTATATTCATTATAAACAATAATTTAACATGAATATCACAATTACCAGCAGTACTAGACACGGCATGGTTATGACGTTACACTGTGATTGTATAGATTTATATCGTCGGTTAATATTTATGAAAATCTCTGATTTATTTTATTTCACAATTATAATTATTAAGAACAATATTTAGAATGTTCAGAAATGTGCATTAATAAATTTTAAATTAATTACCAACGTGAAGCATTCGTAAAAACGTATAAATACGGTAGAATATTTACTGCCACCGGTCAATCGACTGGTAAACGGAATATAAAATGTTACTCTTCCCAAATAAATTAAGATCGATGTTTCAATTCATCGACTGAGTTATACGTTTTTTTTATAGCAAATGCCGTCAAACGAGCAAATGGGTCACCTGATGGTCAGTGATCTCCACCTCCGATGTACGCCCACAATATCAAAAGAATTATGGGCGCATTGCCGACCTTAAATGAAATAAATAATAAATGGAATGGGAAGGGGAGGGCGTTTGGGCCTCCGGATATCTCACTCACCGTGCGAAACGCAGCAGCAAGCTGCTACTTTACCGTCGGTTTTCTATGAGACAGTGGTAATACATACATAGGTGTTTAACATATTTTTTTCAACACAGGCATCATAATCTTAAATTGTGCCTCTGAATTTTGAATATTCTTCTTTCTGTCTGGCTTTGCGCGGCTTAATGCAAGGGTTCACCTTCCTCCATCATGATTTGACGGTGGATTTGGTATTAAGTGGACCCACAGCGGGAACCAAGTTTCGCCATTGCCCCGTCCGTTTATCAGCAGGGTGTACCACGTACAGATGAGATTGCCTTTGGACCTAAGATGTTGATGGCTTAATAACACCGCCTATCACATTAAGGGATGAAAATCGGCGAAGCGTGGTTGCTTGAGTTGACAATTGCATACCCTTTCGAGGATATAGGCAATATTTACAAGGTGGTAGGTCCCTTGAATGCGAGAGGCCGTCTGGGTTGGTACCACCGCTTTATCTATTTCTGCCGCCAAACAACAGTGTGTATTATTGTGTGTCGGTTTGAAGGACATAAAAGCTTGTGAAATTACTGGGCATTATGAGACTTAAAATTTCGGGGTGCCTAGCGCAGTCTAATGCAGTGCTTTGTAATTCAACGTTCTGTTTGGTGTTGCTTCTGTTTATGAGCAGGCTTTGCTCTTACCATCAGGCGAGTGACCTGCTCGTTACGTCACTCTAGCTAATAAAAAATAAAATTGTATTTAATTTCGTCATCTTATAACCTTGATAATCGTCTTCTTTACAAATTATCTTTATAATTCCTTTAATAATTATAATAACGTGTAAAAGGGATCTCAGCATGAATGAATTATACCACTAATGTACCGACTACCCGGCTTCGGCTACTACACCCCACCCGTCAGTTCACCGCCTAACTTTGATTTATTATTTTGTTCACGCAGTCAAACTTTCACCAACATTTCACCATGATTGATGTTAATAAAATTGTATAAAACGATTTTCTACTAAAGCTTAAATGCGGAGAAATTTGGGAGGGAACGGATTTCTCTGCGGCCACTCGCCCTGAGCACCGGGCCGTGTGTAATAAAAGTGTCGCACAAGATGGCAGTTTCAAAGGGAAACGAACAGATTACAGCCAATAATAATTCGTTCTTTACAAAGGAACATATTTTTCCTTTTGAACATCAAAGCAGTCCTCAGTCGGCTCAGATGTTTGCATTAAACGGTGACTCTCAGATTGGCATGTGTAAGCAAGTACACGGATGGCTGGACTCAGGGTGCGGGCGGGTGTGTCGCTGCCAGAAGAGCTATGTGCTGTAATTGGGCCTTAATGCTTGTTAAGGACCGGTGGATACTATGCAACGATAACGCTTATTAGAAATAAGTTTAACTGCGAGCGTTTCTTTTGCCGTCGCGTTGTAATCTGAAATGTTACCTTGCAGTTTGGTCTGAATCGATTGTTATAAGAATGAAGGAAAGAATATTTTAAAGACTCATACTAGATTATGAGTGGTAAAGCCAGACACTTTTGTCTACATCATATATGGGCCGGCTCGTCCGGGTCACGAGCAAGAGGTCAAACGAGCAAGTGGGTTACCTCCTACTCCCACTCACACAGTAAGTGATCTCCACCGCGCATGTACGCCCACAATACTAAAATAATCATGGAAGCGTTACCGACTTTAAACGGAAAGGGATAATTAATTGACAGCCTCCGTGGCGCAGTTGGTGAGTAGCCGGCGGTGAAGCGTGAGGCCGTGGGTTCGATTCCCGCACCGGGACAAATGTTTGTGTAATCCACAAATATTTGTTTCGGGTCTGGGTGTTGTGGGACCAAGTCCCTCGTAGTTCCTGATATCCACGATACAGGTTAACCTAGTGTGGGGTTAGGGCTATGTGTGTGACTGTTGGGTGTATTTTTTTATTTATTTTTTTAAGGGTTTGAGAAGGGCAAGGGGATTTGGGTCTCGAATATCTTAATCACCGTACAAAACGCAACAGCTTGCTATTTTACGACAATTTTCTGTGAGACCGTGGCATCAACCCGATCGAGCCGGCCGGACCGATTCGTGCTGTACACAAAATTGTACACCGTGGCCTTTCATTGTAGTTGTGGAACTGCATTTCAGGCTGACCCTGGAACACCTTTCGTCGCAACGTGCCAGTTTGGCGGGTTTTCTATGCCCTAAAATGGTCGCTATCCTATCGGGTACGCTGTCACTAGTTATATTCACGAGCATTTCTTTCATCGCAGCGCGGCGCGAGAAGCTGTGGAGTTGTTTGTATGAATTGAGTTTTGTATTTATTGTGACAAAGCGGGCGACTGCGACGGCGCGGTGGAGGACTGATTTATGTGCCTCCACAGTATTGGTTTGTTTAATACTGTTGGAGCTCCGTTGAGAACATCTGCACTCGCTCATGTTTACTTCGGCTTTACTGCTTTGTACTTCAAAATTTAGTTATGCCATTTTAGCAGTGATGTGTTTTTTCTTAGGCTTGTGTTATATGAAGCTTTTTTTATAGTATAGGTCGACAAACGAGCAAGTAGGTCACCGGATGGTAAGTGATCTCCACCGCCCATGTACGCCCACAATACTAAAATAATCATGGGCGCGTTGCCGACCTTAAAGGAAAGGGATAAGTTAGGGATTGGAAAAGGGAGGGGAATTTGGGCCTCCGGATATCTCACTCACAGTACGAAACGCAGCAGCAAGGTGCTACTTTACGCCGGTTTTCTGTGAGACAGTGGTAACGACCCGGACGAGCCGGCTCATTCATGCTCTAGACAGAACTGTCTACAGCGTGGTTCTACCACTCAAGAAAAATCTATCTTTATTTAATCGCATTAACAGTTTTCAATAACTTTTTCTGTTTTTATTTATTGATGTTTTATTGTTAATGACGAGATGTGCAGGTCGCTTACCTGATGGTAACGCCTTCCCGTAAATAGAAGCAACACTGCTTAGATCTTTGAATTACCAATTACTACATGGCACTGCACTCAGGTATTCAGATTTATTCAATCGTTTTTCTTCACCATTAAACAAAGCGCTAATTGAGAATGAACAAAGAACTTTAAAAAGTCAGAGGTTACGACTTCCATCTCGACAATCAGAACCCCTCCCAGCTAGGCTATCGCCACTCTCGCCCTACCGGGCACAAAACACAATGACGCGTGTATCAGTCGCAATGCAATTTGGAACAAACATGCCAAAACTGTAGGCCAGTTTAGTATTCAGTGTGCTAAAATACTAGTCAGTTAAACAGCGTTAGTTTAATTTAATTTAGCTGCTCGTTTGCTATGTGATTCAAATTCAATAGTAATTGGGTTCATCGAACTCGCTGTATTGACTTCACTTCATGCGGAATAATACTCATTAAGCATGCACACAGTTTTCAATGCAAATGATTGATAATCAAATTATTATAGATCAAGTACTGTAAAAGTATATACACTACCTATAATAATAAAACTAAACCACACGATTATGAAAAAGCAGCAATAGGTCAGCGCGGAGTGGAACATACTTTGGAACGAAAGTTGCAGGTTCCAAACCAGCCCCAACACTTTGACGAGCATACGCACATCTGACTTACTTCAGAGGTGTCAATTGTAGTTCAGAGGTGTACAATTCTTATGTCTTAGTCTAGTGCCATGCAGTGTTTTATAATTCAAAGTTCTGTGTGGCGTTACTTCTGTTTACGGGCAGGCGTTGCGCTTACCATCAGGCGAGGGACATGCTCGTCTTATCATTCAAGCTAAAAAAAAAGCTGGTGTATACCCATCACGAACTCTTTTAGTGACATGCAGTTTGTCGTTTGCCTTTTTATAAAAAAGGATATCCTTGCTATAGCAAGGACTGGAACTGAGCAAGTGGGTTGCCTCATGGTGAGTGATGTCCATTTCCCATGCCCATCCATAATACCTTAAGAATCATGGATGTATTTTAGACCTTAATTAAGGAAAAGATTTGGGTTTGGAAAGGTTAAAGGCTGATTTATTTGACGTCTTGAAGTTTCACTCATCGAACAAAATAGCAAGCTGCTACTTTACTTCGGTTTTATATGTCACAGTGGTACCATTCTGTTTGAACCGGACGAACGAACCATTTTATTTAATAGACAAAACTGTCTCCAGCGTGGCTCTAACAGTTACAAAAGACCAACAAGGTTTGGTGAATGATGAGTATATCTTCATCTTATGTCTCGGGGTCAAGAGCGCAGTCTAGTGTCATGCAGTACTTTGGTAAAGTTCTATGTGGTTCTGTGTGTATAAACTATCCACATCAGATAATTTCATTATAATGTCCTAGAATTTGTTCCTCCGAGAATTTAACTTTGCAAGTGTAAGATATTGCTCTACTTCAGACTGAAACAGTTCAGATATGTTTGTGAGATTAAAGCTAGGCGTCAGTAATAAAGTTTATACGATAGCTTTCGAAGAACACGGTGATTTTCAAGTTAAATTGTTATTATAATGTAGCTTTACGTTGTTTATCGGTAGCTTTATATGAATTTCGCATTCGGGAGAAACAAAATTATAAATTAAGACTTCAATACCCGGATTCCGGGGAATTTGCTGTGTTCGAACAGAATGGTACCACTGTGACATATAAAACCGACGTAAAGTAGCAGCTTGCTAATAGCTTGCTATTTCGTTCGATGAGTGAAACTTCTAGAGGTCAAAAAGTCAGCCTATAACCTTTCAAACCCCAATCTTTTCATTAATTAATGTCAACAATACGTCCATGATTCTTAAGGTATTGATATGATGCTCATGGGAAATGGACATCACTTACCATCAGGCAACCCACTTGCTCAGTTCCAGTTCATGCTATAAAAAGACAAACTACAAACTGCATGTCTCTGAAAGAGTTCGTGATGGGTATACACCAGCTTTTTTTATTAGCTTGAATGATAAGACGAGCAGATTCCTCGCCTGATGGTAAGCGCAAAGCCTACCCATAAACAGAAGCAACGCCACACAGAACTTTAAAAGCACTGCATGGCACTGGACTGCAATCGTCACCCCGAGACATAAGTTATTAAGTCGCATATTGCCCAGTAATTTAATTGGTTTCAATGTGCTTCAAACCGAAACACAAGTGCTTACACACTGTTAGTTGGCGGCAGAAAGAAACAAAGCTGTGGCATTACAGGGTGGTAGGTCCCTCGTCTGCGAGAGGCCAGCTTGGTTGGTACCACCACTTTGTCTATTTCTGCCGCCAAGCAACAGTGTGTAAGCACTGTTGTGTTCCGGTTTGAAGGACATTGAAGCCAGTAAAATTACTGGGCATTATGAGACTTAACACCTTATGTCTCGAGGTGGCGAGCGCAGTCCAGTGGCATGCAGTGCTTTGTTATGTAAAGTTTTGTGTGGCGTTGCTTCTGTTTATGAGCTGGCGTGGCGCTTACCATCACGCGAGCGACCTGCTCGTCGCGTCATTAAAGCTAATGAAAAAAAAAGCCACCGAACCACAAATCCAATTCCGAATCACAAAACTACAACAATATAAAATGAAAGCAAAATACCTTTGATTCCAAATCGTATTTTTGTAGCATGTCGGTGTGTAGGAAGTTATCCAAACAGTTCGGTCAGGCAAGTTTGTATGGAGGCTCGCGGTACAATATCAATACGGTGCACGTGGCGGGACGGAGTGGGGAAGGGGAGGGGATGGGTCTTTGAACACGACATGCGGGATGCAAACCACATAAAGGGACCGGCCGTATTGCCCATGCTATCTCGGGACCGCCACGCCGCGCCGCCGCGCCGCCGCCACTGTCTAGAGATGCGACTGTATTCGACTTTCACAAATACTTGTATCAAATGTATGTTAAAACCTGTGCTCTTTAAAAGCAATAGCTGCTATATTTGTTTACTAGGTGTATTTGTTTGATATGTCCCACGTATGCAAAAAGTCACCTGAGTTGGTACCACCTCGTTGTTTATTTCTGCCGCCAAGCAGCAGTGTGAACATTATTATGTTTCGGTTTGAAGGACATTGAAGCTAGTGAAATCGCTGGGCATTATGAGACTTAACATGTCAACGGGTCGCAGCGCAGTCCAATTTTTTTTTATAGTATAGGCCGGCAAACGAGCAAGTGGACCACCTGATGGTAAGTGATCATCACCGCCCATGTACGCCCACAATACTAAAATAATCATGGGCGCGTTGCCGACCTTAAAGGAAAGAGATAAGTAAGGGATTGAGAAGGGGAGGAGAATTCGGGCCTCCGGATATCTCACTCACCGTACGAAACGCAGCAGCAAGCTGCTACTTTACGCCGGTTTTCTGTGAGACAGTGGTAACGCCCCGGACGAGCCGGCCCATTCATGCTGAAGACAGAATTATCTACAGCGTGGCTCTACCACTCAGATAATCATCATATCGATCCGTCCTCTTTAAACAAAGTTGTATGGAAATGGTCGCTCCTGAGTCGCATACCTCAAAAATCTTACCTAAACAAGCATGCAAACGGACATGTTGATGTGATTGTACGTCGCGGCCTTTTACCTTGATCACGCACCTTAAAACAGATGGTTACAGTAAAACACAATTCTGCAGCTGTTTACGTATGTAATCTCTTCGTAAGTCTACTTATGTAATTAACTTACGTGAGAGAAAATTACAGGTTTCCTACAATACATTTCAAATAGAAACATTCGCAGATTGCGTTATTAGTTATTCTGAATAATTATGTATGAATTAATTACTTATACATAGGAAAAGTCAAATGGGGTTTACCTCAACTTATATCAGTAATCAAAACGACTAACTTGGTAAATTAGGCCGATATTGTTTTTTTTTTTTATCATAGCCTTCATTAATTTCGTGGCAGCCTACAAAGGCTGAGAAACTGGGATATCCTAGGCTCAAATCCCGGATCGGACATACAATATATAATTGAGTTTTGTATACGACAAATCACACATTCGTTGGAATTGGAATTTATCCCTCATATGACAGCCTCCGTGGCGCAGCGGGCGAGTAGCCGGCTGCGAAGCGAGAGGCCGTGGGTTCGATTCCCGCACCGAGACAAATGTTTGTGTGATCCCACACTTATTTGTTTCGGGTCTGGGTGTTGTGGGACCGCAAGTCCCTCGTAGTTCCTGATACCTACGATCGTACGACACAGGTTTACCTAGTGTGGGGTCAGGACTAAGTGTGTGACTGTTGGGTGTATTTATTATTATTATTATTATGATGATTTATCATATCATGGAACGAAAAAAGCTCACTTCTGAATTTATAATAATTAGAATGGGTGTCACAGATATCATTTTCATATTTATCACAGCAAAGATATAATATAAGCCCTTTATATACTGTTCTACTGCTGGCCCCCTCATTAAATGAAATAGGTTATGCCTTAGTCCACCACGCTGGCCTAATGCAGGTTGGCAGACTTCACAGACCTTCGTAATTCTTATAGATAGTGCAGGTTTTCTCTGAGCTAGCTAACCTATCGCTGCATTGTTATAAATATATTATAGATCATATATTATATTATACGCCAATCCCATCCCTAGTCGAAGCCATTCGTTAAATTGCAAAGGCGACACATTTGAAATGTTCCGCAGTATGCAGTCATTTGGAATGGAATTTGATAAAAGATTTATTGGGTTGAGATGACAACAAGCCGACGACTTTCTATACTCACCGCTCTCTCAAATAATGCCAAACAATCGCTTTTGTACTTTTTATGTGAAACAGAAGGTAGACAAATGTTATAGCCGATTGATTTTAATAGTATTATAATTGTCTTTCTTTCTTTCTGCATACCGGGCACAATTCCAGACTTAGAACTGATACTGAGCATTTCGTAATAGAAAAACACAATATCTTTTTTACCCGGGATCGAACCCGAGACCTCAGTGTCAGCCTCAGTCGTAACGCGTACGCTTAACAACTGCGCCACCGAGGCAGTCCACAATAATCTAAATGAAATAAAATTAGAGAAACTATTATACTGATACGCTCGGCGAAATGTGGGTGTACTAGTTACACCTCTGCCTACCCCTTCGGGGATTACAGGCGTGAGTGCGTATGTATGTATGTAAACTATTATATTTCATTCTGCTTATAAAACACTACACAAGTCGCGACCTCAAATCGTTTGCGACTTTATAACTCGGGTTATTTGAACTCAAATACCGATTTCTTCACAAACACGTGACAGCAGTAGTGAGCTATTTACTCTTTATTAAAATTGTAGGCGTCGTGTTTTTATGTTGTTCAAACGGGGTCGAATATTATAACAATAGTTTTTAATAACGCAATTACTTGGTTTGTGTACTCGTATTGTTGAAAATATCTGGGACGCGTATTTTATAAAAAGAAACCAAAGAATTTAATGTATACTACAAGACAAGCTGTGCGGTACATAGAAATTGTTCCACTACGGTCAATTGATCGTAACTCAATATTACCATGTCGGTTATTCTCAAATAGAATTCTGTTTGTGAGCTGACAAACTCCCGCGTTATGTGACGCAATTTTACTTCTAAACAACCCGTCTAGTAGTATACATTAAACTCTTTGAAAGAAACACTTATATAGATTATTGGTCCCGCTTTTTATTTAGATCTCTGCTATATAACAAATGCAAAGAGACATGACTAAACCTAGATACTACTTCTATCTGTAATAATATACAGACTACACCTAGAATTAGCAGTAGCATTATACCGTTTTGGCTTCAGTCAACTTTTATTATACATTCAATCTCATTACGATCTATGTTCACATTTGACGTTGATTATTGGTTTAAGAGAATGCCATTTGCAACTTTTTTGACGCTGAGACTAGATCGAAATTATATTTAGAACATTTTGAATTACGAGAATTGGCCTACTGGTCGGCTTAACAACAAAATGTGTACTTGATTGTGGACCCAAGTGGACACCAGGTGGGACATCCAACTTCGAGCTATTTGCATATTACTGGCAGCGTGACCTTGGTGGCACCACCATGGTGTTCCAGCGAGATAGTACTCTAACAAATGAGGTATGTGTTACAAGAAATATGCGAGAAATTAGTCTGCCTGTCTAGGCCAAAGACTAACACTAATACCATAGACGGGCTGTTCAGAAGTAAAATTGTGTTGCATACGCGGCCGGCGAGGCAGGAATGACGTCTTAGGCGTGGGAGCGAGAGGAGTTGAGAGTAAGCGAGATGGCAATATTGAGATGGCTGTTTTGTTTGGTATTAGTTTTCATTCACAATAATTCGATTAAAACCAAGAAATATTATACTCGTAGTTACTCGTACTTCCGTAAAATAACTTCAAAATGAGAGAATAATATATGCACGTAAATAATGACAATGTTTTATGGGTCACAATAAATAATTTCGTGTTAGTTTATCGACTTTAACGTTCGCAGCTATTCAAACAACAACAACTGCTCTTGTCGCTCTCTCGCGGGCGACTAAATGAGTTGCGGTCAATTGACCGTAACTAAGTGCGCAATTTCTTTGTACCGCACATCTTGTCTAGTATTATACATTAAAGTCTTTGGTCTAGGCAGTCTCTAGGTGGCTACCAAGACACCACCGCTTTGTCTATTTTTGCCGACATGCAGTAGTGTGTATGCAATATTGTTTACCGGTTTGAAGGATATTAATGTTAGTGTTGACGGGTACTATGAGACTTAACATCCAATTTCTTGGAGTGTCAAGCGCAATGCAGTAATTAAAAAGGCCATCAGACGAACGACCTGCTCATATCTCATTAGGCGAATACTGAGCCACTTTTATTTTTATAAGAAGCCTTTTAAAAGCATTTTATCTTTGGAAAATCTTTATTCCAATAACATGAAATGTGTAGAAAGCAGTGACTTATGTGAGAGTTGAGACGGCGCTTCTCTGACATCTACGCAAATATTTACACTGCTTCTACGCTCTAGCCGTATATGTTTGTATAAAGGCATATGGATGTGATTGTGAGTATGTGTGGATGGTACAGTTTAGGCTGCGAGGACCAGATCTGCCTAAGTTATGTTTTAAAAAAATACTCTTTCGGCATTTTATTTAAATTACCTGTTTATGAAATTGTATAGGAAGCAGCGATAGCTCAGCGGGAAGTGGTATGGACTGCCGACACGAATGTTGCAGGTTCGAAACTAGCCCCAAGAGCGTAACCTCTAAGTTACGTGTGTATTAATTCTTGCTTTAAATTCAGAACTTGTGTCATGCAGTGCTTGAATTACAAAGCACTGCATGGCACTAGACTACGCTCGTCATCTCAAGATATAAGTTGTTAAGTTTCATAATGCCCAGTAATTTCGTTGACTTCAATTTTGTTCAAACCAGAACACAATAGTGCTTACACGCTGTGGTAGAAATAGATAGAGCGGTGGTATAACCTAGACTGGCTCTCGCATACGAGGCTCCTACCACCTAAGCATACCGTGCCAGGATTAAAAAGCTCTCTGAAATTTTTTGTAATGACTGTTAAGCGGCTCTGTTTCCCACGGCCTCAATTTATGCTCGCTATTAGATTAAATGTTCTGTCGAGTGTTTTCGCTATTTGAGGCGTGCCGCGTGCTAGATGTCTGCCACAGTCGTATGTAAATAGATTTTTGATAGATCCTGTGCTTAGTAAGTACTTGGAAATTAATTGTTTTGTCTAAGAGGCATTAAGAGCCCGGCTCGACTGGGATGGTACCACTGTTCACAGAAAACTGAAGTCAGTTGGGAGCTTGTTGTTGCGTTTCGGACAGGGAGCGAGATTTCCGAAGGTCCAATACTTCAAACTCCCTTTATCAATCCGTTCCTAAAAGATCGGCAACGAACCTATCATTTTTTACTTTTGTGGGTGTTTACGGGCGACTCGCCCATGATTTTTTAGTTTTATGGGTTCTTACTGCTTAACACACTTACTCGTTTGCCAGCATTCAGCTATAAAAATAGAGTGGCAGAGTAGAAATTTTACGCTCAGTGTGGCACGAAATACTGAATTATATTGTACTAAGTGATTACAATAATTATAATTATGTAATTACATGATCCTTATTGTTGGTGATCATCATGTGTGAACGCTTGTATCCCCGAAGGGGTAGGCAGAAGTGCAACGAGTATACTGACGTAAGTTAATTTTGGATTAACATATAATATTCTGTAGTTAAAAAGTTAGTTTAAATACCTAGGGTCTGTACTGCATGAGTCCGGTGATATCGATCTCGTCGTCAAGGCCCGTATTGGCGCCGCTTGGGCCAAGTGGCGGGAGGTTACAGGAGTCACTCGCGACCGAAAGATGCCGATGAGACTTAAAGGTCTCATATACAAGACCATCATTCGGCCTGTACTCTTGTACGGGTGTGAGACGTAGCCTACACTTAAGCGCCATGTTAAGGAGATCCATGTTGCGGAAATGAAGATGCTGCGGTGGATGTGCAACGTTACACGATTAGATCGTATACGTATCGAGTACATCCGCGGCAGCCTGGGTGTCCGCGACGTGGCTGATAAACTCCAGGAAAGTCGCTTAAGGTGGTTTGGTCACGTTTTGAGGAAACCACAGGAGTACGTCGGTCGCAAGTGCCTGTGCCAGAACGTACCAGGAGTACGATCCCGCGGGTGGCCCAAAAAAACGCTGGCTTGACGTATTAGAGGCAGATATGAGAGCCAATGGTCTTACTACAGAGGATGCTCAAGATCGGGCGAAGTGGAGGCGTCTTAGTGGGAAGGCGGACCCTGGCAATGGCCGGGATAACGCCAGGTAGAAAGAAAGAAGATTCTGTAGTTAAAAACTTAGAAACCGACTTCAAAATAAAAACACTGAAAAGTCAAAAATAACAATTTCTATTGGTATCTTTAGAGTCGGTGCCCGTGTCGCTGCCGGTCAAATAAATTTGCACCGACTTCAAAGAGACCTAAATTCGAATGATTTTTTTTCCAAATAAATAAATTAGTGTGGACCGATTAGCGGAGAAATCGATGTACATAAATAAAAAAAAATACTGCCTTGGTGGCGCAGTTGTAATGCGTATGCGTTACGATTAAGCTAACGCTGAGGTCTTGGGTTTGATCCCTGGGTCGGGTAAAAGTGATATTGGGATTTTCTATTTTATATAAATGCCCAGTATCAGCCCGGAGTCTGGAATTTATCTCCGGTATGGTGATAGGCTCGCCCCCTATCACATCATAGGACGGAGGTACGCTCGGCCAAATGTAGGTGTAGTGGTTACACCTCTGCCTACCCCTTCGGGGATTACAGGCGTGAGTGCGTATGTATGTATATGTATAAATAAAAAATAAAAAAAACTCCCCGAATTGAGACCCTCCGTTTTTGAAATAAAACTAGTTTTATTTCAATGTGTAATAGTCGCGTAAACCTAAGAAATCTCTCCTTTTTTGAAGTCGGTTATAAATCACTCAGTCGCATATTATGTAGGTGTTGTTCGTATTTCGATATTGTATTCTGTCGAGATGCTAGGTAATACACTATAGATCAATACTACAAATTCTCTTGGGACGGAAGCGCCGTTGTAGTAATGTGGTTGCGTTTGTGCATCTCTACCTATTCTCGTGGGATATGGTCGGGATGCAGACTGTATTTGTATAATGTATATATAACATTGTTTCTATAACAATTTACAGCTTACGTATTCTTATTTTAGTATTTTGTAATAAAAAAGACTGCACTGGATATTTCACCATAGGATATCGAATATTGAACAGGAAGCCAATTCTCGTATTTAACTGACATTGCGAATTAATTATAACCGAACTGAGATTAGATTTTGATTTGACTAAAAATGGTATTCTGCTCGATAGTGTCGATTGTTATTAGTATCGATATAATAATAATAATAATAATAATACACCCAATAGTCACACACATAGTCCTGACCCCACACTAGGTTAAACCTGTATCGTGGGTATCAGGAACTACGAGGGACTTGCGGTCCCACAACACCCAGACCCGAGACCAATATTTGTGGATCAGACAAACATTTGTCAAGGTGCGGGAATCGAACCCACGGCCTTACGCTTCGCAACCGGCTACTCGCCCGCTGCGCCACGGAGGCTATAATCTCATCTAGATGTCATTGCAATCTCAATTCAGTCGCAATTTTAAGGTTTATATAAGGACATGTGTCATTTAAGGTAGCGCAGTTGTAACCCGTACGCGTTACGACAGGCTGACGCTGAGATCTCGGGTTCGATCCCTGGGTCGAGTAAAATTGCTATTGGGTTTTTATATTACGAAATGCTCAGTACCAGCTCGGAGCTTGGAATTGTGCCCAGTATGGCATTGGCTCATCTTATCACATCATGGGACGGAGATACACTAGGCGAAATGGGGGTGTACTGGTTAACCTACATACTGCCTACCCCTTCGGGGATTACAATCGTGATTGCGTATGTATGGAAATCTCGAAAAGTCGTAAATAAACTCGGTAAGATTTAGGCGCACTGTAGTTGTACCACAGCCTACCCCTTGCATGATGCAAACGTAAAGATAAAATATGCAATATAAAAGATTTATTTCGATTACTGATCATGACATGACATACACGAATAAATTCGAAATGATCGACATGCTTGCCTACGGCATGATCGAGCAAAATACAGTTTACTCTTGAACTTCAAATAGGATTTTTGTAAGTATTTTATACATGGGTGCTTGTGTAGTTTTAAAACGATCTCCTTTGGCATACGAAACCAATTTCCGTTACACTTTAGTTTAAAATCTCATTACAATATCATCTATAAAGCTTTTCAATTTTATAAAAACGATGAAACATTCATAAATATATTATTATATATTTACTTTCTCAAACGTAACTTTGTTGGGACATCTAAATAGTACCTACATACGCACTCACACTTGTAATCCGGGAAGGGGTAGGCAGAGGTGTAACCAGTACA
The DNA here is from genome assembly GCA_905332985.1 of Mimas tiliae. Classification (NCBI taxonomy): domain Eukaryota; kingdom Metazoa; phylum Arthropoda; class Insecta; order Lepidoptera; family Sphingidae; genus Mimas; species Mimas tiliae. The sequence continues at coordinate 20,720,889 of HG995241.1, read as the reverse complement.
CCCACATTTCGCCGAACGTATCTCCGTCCCACGATGTGAAAGGGGGCGAGCCTATTGACTTACCGGGCACAAATTCCAGGCTCCAGGTTGATACTGAGCATTTCGTAATAGAAAAACCTAATACCACTTTATCCAACCCGGGGATCGAACCCGAGACCTCAGCGTTAGCCTCAATCGTAACGCGTACGCATTACAACTGCGCCACCGAGGCAGTCACTGTTTTTTCTCCTATAAAATACTCAATCATTTTAGGTTGTAAATACTTCTAACAAAAACGAATGTGTATCCGTAAATACCTTTAGCAAAAGTGACGCACAAACCAATCCCCGCCTTTGAACGTTGCGTTGTGTACACATGCTTACAAATTGGCACAAATCTTTTGATCCAATAGCTGTGTGAGGAAGCACGAAGTCCTCTTTTTGTTATGTTCCCTACACAATCGCCTGGAATGGGTCGGGAATGTGCCGGGATCTCATCTACGAGTACTTCGCTACTGCTCAGCGTATACCGGCGCGCGGACGATAAAGCTCTGCGCTTCGGCGATTTGGTAATGCATAAAAATACATACATACGCACTCACGCCTGTAATCCCCGAAGGGGTAGGCAGAGGTACACCTGGTTACAACCAGTACACCCACATTTCGCCGAGCATATCTCCGTTCCACGATGTGATAGGGGGCGAGCCTATCGCCATATCGGGCACAATTCCAGACTCCGGGCTGATATTGAGCATTTCGTAGTAGAAAAACACAATATCACTTTTACCCGACCCGGGGATCGAACTTAATCATAACGCGTACGCATTACAACTGCGCCACCGAGGCAGTCTATCATTATATTTGTTCATTCAGTATCGGGGCATTGTAAATCAGAATTATTACAGATAGAAAATAAAATGCAGTGCGGCACTGTGCACGCTCGCACCGCGGACGGAGTCATTTACATATTAATCTATTACGAAGCCCGTTTCACTCCCGCCGGATTTGAAATGGATCCACTCTTAGCAAACTTTTATTTCGTATTCATTGCATATTTTGTTAAATCACTTTTTGTGGAAATTTCTTAATGGATTAACAAAATGAAACAATCTCGTTTTTTTCTGTTTTAGCTCCTCAAGTCATTAATCGTCACTACGACGCGACGGTGTGTTGAAAGTAACTTGACTTCGCGGTTCTTACAGATTTGACAGGTTGTATTAATACTAAACGGATTGCAGAAAATTGCCTCAATGAGTAAGAATATTTGAAAAAGAATTTCCCAGTTTACCTTAAAATTTCTTTTGATAAGAAACATTACAAGCAGAAAGCGTTTTAGACCGACTCAACCACTTTACATAAGTCCAATTTATTCATTTATTAACTGAAAGCAGTCTTAGGCTTTAGAATTCTAATTTTATTTTAAAATCTCGACCGCCTCGGTGGCGCAGTTGAAATGCGTACGCGTCACTACTGAGGCTGACGCTGAGGTCTCGGTTCGATCCCCTGGTCGGGTAAAAGTGATATTGGGGTTTTCTATTACGAAATGTTTAGTAATCAGTAAGGAGTCTGGAATTTTTGCCCGGTATGGCGATAGGCTCGCCCCCTATCACATCATGGGAAGGAGATACCCTTGGCGAAATGTGGGTGTATTGATAACACCTCTGCCTACCCCTTCGGGGAATACAGGCGTGAGTTCGTATGTATATGTATGTATAATTTTATTTTAGAATTAGTAATTTAAACCACTAATTGCCGTTGTTATCCGCCTGGTGCGTTAGAAACACTTAGACAAAGAAACTTTAGTACGAGATATCGTATCCCTGTACACAGACGGTTTTACTGTCAGGAATGTGGTTTTACTCCTGTTACACTCTTCTATCTGTATCAAGCCCTTGACCTTGCTCTTGTTTGGAGTACTACAGCCATCTATGGGATAGATCGATTGGAGACGATAAGTTAGTTGAGTACAGATTTCAGAACCTTGGGCGTCAAAGGAGGGTCGCCAGGTTGTCTGTATTCTATCAATTTTTTTAGAGTATGCGCAGGAATTACATAATTTGATTCCACGAAATCCATGTATGGCAAATGTACCTCCTGCATGTACAAAACTTTACACATGTACTTTCACAATGTACCTGCATAAAGAAGAACTCTTTACTAGCATATTTGTTTGCGGATCATTACAATCTAGGTGATTTCAAGTCTAGAATGAATAGGTAATTTCTAGACAAGCATATTCCATCCTAGAATCCATCATCACTTACCATCAGATGAGATAGCAATCAAACGAAACCTATTTAGAAATTGAATAAAGCCAAAAGCTATATTGCTATAATTGACAAGCGAATTATACTGGCAAGCCCTATGACCAAAAACCTACTATGGCATTTTTATTACAAACTAAACAAAACAATTGCCATTTGTCCAAATAAAGGTATGGAGCGTATAATAGTCTAAATAAAATAAAGGTTTCAAGTAGATACACAATGTAGTGTTCGGTTGGTCGCGCGCCACCGCAAATGGCTTTCTGATGGAAACATTTCACGCTCGCCTGCGGGACCCTCGCGCTCTACTGCCTGTGTATGTGGAATATCGTGGTCAAACGTCTTTGATTGTTGGGATATATCTTATAGTAGCTAATTGGCTCTGCATCGGTGGAGTCTTAATGGACATCACTATATTTTAACTTTGACTGTAAAGTGTAGTCTAGTCACTTTGCTGTATAAGGATAAATACCTAATCTATATCATTCCACTGCTGGGCAAAGGTCTCCCCTTTCTCTTTCCAGTTATAGCAATCCGATATTACTACGCCTGTAGTACCATCAGCATTGTTGCTCGAATGCATAAAACAACGCTTCAAATCCGATTGGGCAGCTCATATGACTCAAATGACGGGAGCGCTTGGCAAAACTAGCAACAATAAAAAAACAGAAACATATGAAATAAAATACATACGCACTCACTGTAATCCTCGAAGAGGTAGGCAGAGGTGTAACCAGTGCACCCACATTTCGCCGAGTTTATCTCCGTTCCACGATGTGTTAGGGGCGAGCCTATCGCCATACCGGGCACAAATTCCAGACTCCGGGCTGATACTGAGCATTTCATAATAGAAAAACCCAATATCACTTTTATGCGATCAGGGGTTCTAACATGATCTCAGCATCAACCTCAGTCGTAACGCGTACGCATTACAATGCGCCACCGAGGCAGTCATGAAATAAAATATTTGGGAAATAATCATACATTATATTTACGAGACTATCCCGCCCACACACCCGCCACTGTAACTCCTGTGCACCAGGATCGACAGTGACACGCATTTTTGTTGACACCGAGCAGTGAAGCTCAGCGAGTCTCTGGAAATGCTAAATTGTCTTTGTCCCTCAACGAAATTAATCAAATAGAAGGAGGAGTTGGAAATATTAATTGTCCACTTCCCTCCATAGCTAAGCGGTAAACAAAATAACGAACAAAGGAGGCATTAACCTCAGGTACAAGGACATTCATTCATACATTATATTGTCAGTAATATGTAATACCGGTTAGCAAGGGCTGGCAATCATGCGAATAATAGTTACTCGCACTTCACGCACCACTTCATACCACCCAGGTCAATACGCTGTACCCAGTGATTATAACTATTGATACAGGCGGATATGTTTTTTTTTTATAGTATAGGCCGGCAAACGAGCAAGTGGGTCACCTGATGGTAAATGATCTCGACCGCCCATGTACGCCCATAATACTAAAATAATCATGGGCGCGGTGCCGACCTTAAAGGAAAGGGATAAGTAAGGGATTGGGAAGGGGAGGGGAATTGGGGCCCCCGGATATCTCACTCACCGTACGAAACGCAGCAGCAAGCCGCTACTTTACGTCGGTTTTCTGTGAGACAGTGGTAACGACCCGGACGAGCCGGCCCATTCATGCTGTAGACAAAATTGTCTACAATTTGTCTACCACTCAGAATGAAATGATTGCGGGATAGACTCTCGTATTGATACAGTGTAAAATGAGAAAATAAGAAGCATAATACAAGCTACTAGTGATTGTAACTATTAATACAATACGAACGTAACAGGAGCACAACCTATTGTACTCGAGATTGAAAATGATTCTTGAAAGGAATCTATCAATCCTATTTGAAATTGAAACTCTTTCTATTGTAAGTGCAATGCAGGTTGACTTTTGCTCGTTTTGATCAAGGAAATAAAGCTACAACTTATTACAATGAAAGATATATTCATGTAGACCTTACACTCATGTAGTAAATAAATGACTATAGGTAATTCATTTGTTCTAGTATTAGACCACCTTGTTCCAACAACTTATATTTCACCAAATCATTATAACTCAGCATTTTTTCCACTGAGGACTCAGATTTAATTTGTATATGATTTTTTGTTGAGAAAGAATGCGTCAATTTAGTCTCACTACGCACCTCGAAATGGGAGTCATATACATATTACAGATATGACATATATATGTATCGTCTGTATCCCCAAATAGGTATTCAGAGGTACAATTAGGGTTTCCACTGTTCTTCGAGCTTATTTTCGTCCCATAATTTAATAAGAGGATCTTATCACTACACCGAGCACAAATTTCAATATATTGCAACTCAAATTTATCGAATCGAAAACATAAACAATATAATGATTGTGCGATCTGACCTGACCGGCACTAGACTAATAAAGCGATGACTTATGACTGATGCGTATGATCTATCTAATAATGAACGCCAAACACAGCTAATAGTGGAAATCCGTTGTCTTTGCCTACCCCTATGGGAAACAGGCGTGAGTCTATGTATGTATGGTAAATAGGTATGATGTACGAAAGCTTTTGCTATATGAGTACGTAGTATAAAACATAATGCTATAACATAATCCTCGTATGCGAGAGGCCGTCTGAGTTGGTACCACTGCTTTGTCTCTTTCTGCAGCCAAACAACAGTGTGTAAACACTGAATGTGTCCCGGTTTGAAGGATATTGAAGCCAGTGAAATTACTGGGTATTATGAGACAATATTTTTATTTTATTTTTTGTTTTAATATATGTATATGTATCTTTTAAAATATATATGTAAACACAGCTACAGTATTTGTATCATCATCATTGTCCTGCCCTGGTCCCAATTCTATTTGGAGTCGGCGCAGCATGTTTTCTTCTTCCATACATGTCTATCAGCCGTCGTCTCGTCATTCACCCCTCTTTCTTTCATGTCCTTCCTCACACACTTCATCCACCTTTTCTTTTGCGTTCCTCTACCTTTCCATCGATCAACATTCATATTCATTACTTTCATGTTTCCTCTCTTCTCATAAAAAGACAGGTGGTTCCCTTTCATGTTATCCACCACAAGTGCCACTTTCAAACTCTCTCTAACGTGCTCATTCCTGACTCTGTCTATCCTTGTTATTCCACACATCCATCTCAACATTCTCATTTCAATTCTCAAATGAGAATGTTGAGATGCAGCTACAGTATTTATATATTAGAGATCATTACTGACACATGCGTTGACTCTATAACAATTACAAATAAAGAAAACTGAGTTGTGTCCGTCAAATGTGACATATTTTATACTGTTAGCTGAAAGGAGAATTGGTCATACGATATATTTTATTCGTTGAGGCGAGGGTAGATCTGTCACTTGTGTCTAGCCGAGGGTAGGTGCGATAACATGCGATGATGAGTTATGACTTATCTATTCATTGAACCTATTTTGCGTTTAGAAATTCATAATATATTTTTTACAAAGGCCGGTAAACGAGCAAGTGCATAACCTGATGGTAAGTGATCTCTACTGCCCATGTACGCACACAATACCAAAATAATCATGGGCGCGGTGCCGATCTTAAAGGGATACGTAAGGGATTGGGAAGAGGAGGGGATTTGGGCCTTCGGATATCTCACTCACCACACGAAACGCAGTAAGCTGCTACTTTACGCCAGTTTTCTTTGAGACAGTGGTAACGACCTGGACGAGCCGGCCCATTGATGCTGAAGACAAATCTACAGCGTGGCTCTACCACTTTGACATTGTATGAAGTATCTCTTGAAATTGATTAAAACAGCCGTATGTTACCTAGAATGTGCCCTCATTTTCCGAATACAGCCTAACATACTCCTAAGATCATATTTCAAAGAAATCGTGTTATATGTAATGTTACTCGCAATGTAGCTCGCAATAGAGTAATTAGTTCTAGAACAAAGAAACAAAAGAGGCAATGTTTACCTAGAACAATAAAAGTACTTTACGAGGAATGTTATGACGTGAGAGCTCTCGAATGGAGCTAAAGTGGCAGTTTCTAAGTAGTGCGATATTAGCAGCCCATAAAGGTTATAGAGGAGGGTTATGAACTGATGGAAGGATACTTGATACACATTTGTATTGACTATAGCGATCCCCGTACATGTATGGCAAAAATCTACTAAAGTAGCTTCAGGGTCAGCCTGGTAATTCTTAGGACCATCTATACAAGGTAATAAAAAAAAAAAGTGTACTAAGCCGAAAGGACGTAAAAGTATCCGTAATTATTAACAACTTTTGTGTCTACAACCTTTTCAATAAATCCTATAGTTTCAGAGATATTGCTGTTTAAAGATTTTATAAAAACTACGCAACTACCCTATGATTAGCTGTATGTTCATTTGAAGTGGGCGCGGCGTGCGGTGTGGTTCCTTTGTATTTCGCCGCCAAGTCGTGACATAAAAAATCGCGCGACAGGGTTGTGTATTCATAAAATTAAAAAGCAATAGTTGATTTATAGGTATATGGAACATAAAAAAATGTGATGACATATACATAGTTGAAATCCTAATCAGTGATACTTTAAGTTGGCCACGGCTTAGTACACCCCTTCTGACTAACCTTGTAGATGTAATTCGTCTCAATGGTCAATATTATATTTGGACTGCACTGTAATTTGAACTCTTTTCTCCTAGTATTATAGGTGTTCACGAGCAGTAGAGATCATTTACCATTAGAAGTCCCGTTTGCCCTTTTTATGGCCTACTATTATAAAAAATCCTGTGAATACTATCAGTTAAGTCGTGAAGACGTTAAGAAAGTCGAAAGAAGAAGTAATTTGTTAGAAATAACTAATTATTATATATATATTTTTAAACCACTCAATGACAAGGCGAGTGGTCCCTTCGCCTGACGGTAAGCACCACGCCTTCCCAAAAACAAAAGCAACGCCACTTTTAATTACAAAGCACTGCACTGCGCTCATCATCTTAAAACATAAGACGTCTGTTCAGTAATTTTACTGGCTTCAATGTTCTTCAATTCGAAACACAACATTGCTTACACTGACTTACATACTGCTGCTTAGCGGTAGAAATAGACAAAGAGGTGCAGTGGTACCACAACTCATGCATTACCTACGTCTATCGTACTTTATAACTACTACTGCATCAAACAAGTATAGAATCAGACCGTGAAGCCCGACCGTTACATATTTGTTAACAAAACCACCAACTTGTTCAAGGTCTCACAAATCACTCATGCGAAGATGAATTTGCGAAACTCTATACGTTCGGTACTACTTTATCAATATTATATGTAGGTACAATCAGGTTCCGTCCGGTGACTCGGCGCGATCTGAATACCTAATGATCCGCCGCTTACTCGCGCGGTAATATATTTGTTTTTATATTGGCTGGTACAGTATGAAGAATGTAGAAAGAAAATACTTGACGTGAAGCGGCAGATTTGTTACCACAGATTTTCACATTTCGTACAGTTAGTATTTTTTTAAATTAGTATTGGCCAGTAGTAATCCGTCACCTGATGGTAAGTAACCTCCACCCCCCCATGTACACCCATCATATCAGAAAAATCATAGACGAGTTTTCGATCTTTAAAGGAAGTGGTATTTTAGTAATTGGTAAAGTGAGGGGGGGGCATTTGGGCCTCTGGATATCTCACTCACCGTACCACATATTCGCTGCAACTGCATTTACCTCGGAACGCTTGTTAAAAAATCATATACAAGTTATCAAAACAGCATGACATGTCAGAAGACTGTCTCGGTGGCGCAGTTGTAATGCGTACGCGTTACGATTGAGGCTAACGCTGAGGTGTCGGGTTCGATCCCCGGGTCGGGTAAAGTGGTATTGGGTTTTTCTATTACGAAATGCTTAGTATCAGCCCGGAGTCTGGAATTTGTGTCTGGTATGGCGATATGCTCGGCCCTATCACATGTTAAGACGGAGATATGCTCGGCGAAATGTGGGTGTACTGGTTACACCTCTACCTACCCATTCGGGGATTACAGGCGTGAGTGTGTATGTATGTATGTAAGACTTTTATTTTAGTGAACGAATATTCTATATATCTGCAGTATTTCCAGACTTACTAATTACTTTCAGTAGCGATAGCTCAGCGAGGTAGTACTAATGTACGGACTGCCAAGACGAAAGTCGCAGGTTCAAAACTAACCCCAAGAGCATATTATACACCTCTGACTTTACTAAGTAACATGTGTATTCATTGTTAATTATCGCTTGCTTTAACAGTGAAGAAAACATTAAATAAATACACCCAACAGTCACACACATAGTCCGGACCCCACACTAGGTTAACCTGTATCGTGGGTATCAGGAACTACGAGGAACTTGGTCCCACAACACCCAGATCAAAAGAAACAAGCATTTGTGGATCACACAAACATTTGTCTCGGTGCGGGAATCGAACCGACGGCCTCACGCTTTGTAGCCAGCTACTCACCAAATACGCCACGGAGGCTGTCATTGTGAGAAAACCTAGAAACCTGAGAAGTTTTTCATAAAAATTTCGAAGTAAAATCTTCCAAGCCGTATTATGTCACCGTGGTGGACTAAGACCTAACCCTTCTTATTCAGTAGAGGATGCTCGTGCCCAGCAGTGCGACTTGCGTAATACAGAACTGGTATTATTAGTAGTACTTAAGAACCTTACACAATTAATATAATATAATAAATACACCCAACAGTCACACACATAGTCCTGACCCCACACTAGGTAAACCTGTGTCGTGGGTATCAGGAACTACGAGGGACTTGCGGTCCCACAACACCCAGACCCGAGACCAATATTTGTGGTTCACACAAACATTTGTCTCAGTGTGTAACCTATTAGTTCCTCAAGGACGGCACCGCACTGACATCTCTTTGGTATTGCAGGCGTCCATGACGAGCGGTGATCACTCATCATCAGTTAGTCTTACTGCCTAACTGACCCCTCTTATATATATATACAAGGTGGTAGGTCCCTCGTTTACGCTGGGTTGGTACCACCGCTTTGTCTATTTCTGCCGCCAAGCAACAGTGTGTAAGCACTGTTGTGTTCTGGATTATATTACTGGGCATTAAGAGATTTACCACCTTATGTCTCGGAGTAACGAGCGCAGTCCAGTTTCATGCAGTGCATTGTTATTTAAAGTTGTGTGTGGCGTTGCTTCTGTTTATGAGCAGCCGTGACGCTTACCATCAGGCGAGCGACCTGCTCGTCTCGTCATACAAGCTAATAAAAAATAAAATGAATGTATTTCTTAACATAAACAAAACTATTCAACTCATTTAAACAGAAAAAGAACAAAAAAGGGAATTTTCTCATGTTATTTTCCTTCTAACTTTTCATTTTCCCGAGATAAAACTACACCAACATATTTATTACTATTAGTTTCAACTGTTTGTTCGGAATTACTTGGTTACTGATATACCAAGTTTTAGATTTATAATAATAGAACGCTGTTCCGCTAAAGAAAAAAACATCTTACAAGGCATATTTAGGCTGAGCCATCGGATAACCTAAGATATTGCCGTGACCCTCTCGACCTATCTCAGTTACGACCTTCGGAATTAGAGACGACGTCCCTGCACGACTCGTCCCGTATTATGTTGTTTATGCGAGTCGGTTTCACAAATTAAATACGAGTAAACATACCTCACGTAATTTGTTCTGATCCCACATTTTTTTCTAAATGTTTGGGACTCTTTTGCCTATTTTCACAGACCTTTACATAACTAACGGCGCGATGACGCAATGTTTTTTATTTGCTTGAAATATGTGATATACAGATTGCTCGCTTCATGGTAGGCGCAGCTATTGATAAAAGCAACACCACTCAGAAACAAGAACGTACTGTGTGGCACTGCACTGCGCATCCAGAGATATAAGATGCAAAGCCTCACCCCGAACACAACAGTACTTACACGCGGCTTAGCGTCAGAAGAGGCTAAAGCGTTGGTACCAACCTAGAAGGACACCATCAAAGACCTATCTACCACCTATTACTACTTAGTCTCTTTAAAATTAGCCGATGTAACGTCGCACCGGTGGATGTATTTTGCTTATTACACGTCAACTAAAGTTAAGGTTCAGTGTTCTAGTGGCATTGTACTAAGGCTTAGAACCGTGAGGTTTTGAGATCAAATCTCAGGTCGGGTAATTTATATTTGATAGATTTTGATTCAAAAAGTCACACGTAAATTCCCGGGATTGAAATTCATCCCCGGTATGGTGAGTTGTGAGTGCATTACGTGTCCTTCTGCCTACCCCTTCTGGGATAAAGGTGTGCTCCTATGTGTTGTTATACTAAAATTAAGCATAGGTTGAAATCCGTCGGACCATGAACTAAAACGTTTGCATAACTATTTGTTAATTCCAAATCTAATCCAACCCATCCATGCCAACATCCAAACCAAACTGGCAGGTCATTAGAAACTAATTGCAGAAAGTAATTACGTTTTTTTAAGAAGGCGATAATCTAACCGACGCGGCGCGGATGCGTGAAACGGATTGCCACAAAAACAGCTTAATCTGAATCGAGATGGATTCCACTTAGCAAACAAATAAAGAAACGTTAAGCGGTACATTTTTCAACTTCACGGTTATTTCTTTACTTCCATACATTAATTTGGCTTAGGTAAAAGTTATTGCCGGAGGTAGGAAATGCTGATATATTAATCTTATTTATGTACTCTTTATTTCTGTAACACAACATGAATTCACGGCTGTATCTCCGATGTGGTAGGCTGAGGATAATGTACCCATGGTTTAGTTAAGCATAGACAAGCATGTTCTTCCAGTGATATGATAGAGGATTGCCCATCGCATTTTTTTTATTGCAGAGGTCAGCAAACGTAAGTCACCTACAAAAACTGAAGAAACATGTGTGTGTTACCTTAAAGAATAGGGTTGGGGACTGGGTAAGGGAAAGGAGATTTGAGCCTCCGGATAACTAACTCATCATACGAAACGGAACAGCCAGTTGCCTTCTCGACAGTTTTCTGTGCGACAGTGGTCACAACTCGGTCAAGGTTTTTTTTTCGAAAAAAAGGCTAGAGGTCCGGTCGAGCTGGCTGGTATGAATGGTCATAGTTTAAAAAGTGTCTACAATGTCGCTCTACCATTTTACACTTTCAGACTCATGTTCCAATAACGGACAATTCTCGTGTAGCTTTTGGAATCTTAAAACACAATTTTAATTACCCTATCCGAGAATCGAATCTAGGTCCTTGCAACTTTACGCTGCCACTAGAATAATGAGGTGATCTAGGCTATTCCAGAATAGTTTCATATTACATACATATATACGCACTCATGCCTGTATTCCCCGAAGGTGTAGGCAGAGGTACACCTCTGCACTGGTTACAACCAGTACACCCACATTTTGTCGAGCGTATCTCCGTCCCATAATGTGACACGGGGCGAGCCTTACGCCATACCGGGCGCAAATTCCAGACTCCGGGCTGATACTAAGCATTTCGTAATAGAAAAACCCAATACCACTTTACCCGACCCAGGGATCGAACCCGAGACCTCAGAGTTAGCTTATTCTTAACGCGTACGCATTACAACTGCGCCACCGAGGCAGTCTCATATTGTTTCATATTGTATATGACTTATTCCTTTAATTTAGGCAGAAATATGTCAAGCTTTCATTCCTAGTTAATTTAGACTTCGGCATCGAAAGAAAGGTTCGTCTTGTGCAAGATAAATATAACAGTGTTGGAGCTCGGCAATAAATAACATTTTGCTATATCAAGGTGTTGCTCTCGAAATAAAGCCGAATATATTGGGAAAGAGAATTCTATATGTTTTTCACATAGGAATTTGTGCCCGGTATAGCGATATGTCACTTACCATATTATAGGACGGAATTAAGCTAAGAAAACCGTAGGTGTACTAGTTGCACCTCTGCCTACCCCTTCCGGGATACAGGCTGGAGCTTACGTTATCTTCATACTTGAAATCATGTCCAAAACTGCCTATATAGTTATATTTTTTTAGAACTTTGCTTTGTATTGTATGTTCCAAAGCATTCTATCCACACGAACGTAATATAATATAATCAACGTCAAATGCACCTAGCATTAGCAGTAGCAATATACCGTTTTGGCTTCAGTCAACTTTTATTCTACATTCAATCTCATTACGATCTATGTTCACATTTGACGTTGATTATTGGTTTAAGCGAATGCCATTTGCAACTTTCTTGACGCTGAGACTAGATCGACATTATATTTTGAACATTTAAAATTACGAGAATTGGCCTGCAGATGTGATTAGACAGCTGTTTTGGTCTGTCTACAGACTACTAAAAAATAGCAAGGTTTAATGTAAGAGCATGCAGTAGTCAAAATAGCTAGCACTATGGGGCTGACGTAGTCGTTGCACGACAAAAAGTCCCAAAAAAATACTGAATAAAAAAAAACTTTGCTTTATATAAAATCTACGCCTCTCATAAATAAACGACACACACTTGTCAACGAAGGTAGTCGATGCAGTGAAACCAGAGAAAAACAGTTAACTTACACATTAGTTACAGTGTACAGATTACTGAGATCTCGGCAGCACGCAGTTTTGTCCCAGTTTATTAGTGGGCGGACCGCTAGCTCCCGTCGCGAGACAAATGACCGGCACTATGTTACTGAACGTAGACCATCCGTTATAAACAAATCGTGAAGTTTGTTTCAGACGTCATGCTGAGTATATACTTGCTGTATAATAGTTTAAAGTATGCTATGACATGTGACAGGGTGATGATCAAAATGTAGGCAATGTTAATGAACAATTTCACATACATAGCGGAAGTAAATGTTTATATTCTTTTGTTTACTAATGCTTGACTAACATTGTTTATAATTTCAGTCGTACTAAACAGATCTCATAGGTCAATGACAGCCTCCGTGGCGTAGTGGGTCAGTAGCCGGCCGCGAAGCGAGAGGTGGGTTCGATTCCCACACCGAGACAAAATATGTTAGGCTGATCCACAAATATTTGTTTCGGGTCTGGGTGTTGTGGGACAGCAAGTCCCTCATAGTTCCTGATACCCACGATACAGGTTAACCTAGTGTGGGATCGGGACTATGTGTGTGACTGTTGGGTGAATTTTATATAAAAAAATGATATGGCTAACAGACAGCAAACATTGGAATTGTGCCCGATATGGCGATAGACTCGTCCTCTTTCACATCATGCGACGGAAATAAGTTCGGCGAAATTTGGGTTTACTAGTTACATCTCTGCCGACTACTTTGGGAAGTACAGGCGTGTGTGCGTATGTATATGTGCCTCCGTAGCGCAGTGGACACGTGGCTGGCTGCGAAGCGAGAGGCTGTGAGTTCGAATCCCACACCGAGACTAATGTTGGTGTTGTCCAAAAATAATTGTTTTGGGTCTGAGTGTTGTGATACCGCTAGTCCCTCGTAGTTCCTGATACCCACGATACAGGTTAACCTAGTGTGGGGTCAGGACTATGTGTGTGTCACACAGGTTGTGTTATACATTAGGTGTATTTATTTATTTCTTTAATATAACATTTACATGATTTACTAAAAAAACGTTTTATCCAAATCAGTTCAGTAGTATTTGCAGGATGCTGGAACAAACAAACAGAACAGTTTTGTAGTAGTTAACATTCTATACATACTTTCGAAATACTCACTGTTCAGAGAAGCACCAACTGATTCGTGGGAACCGAAAACACTAATAAATCCTTTCAAACAGAAATCCTAAGTTATTACACAAGCGAGCGCCTCGCGTACACAATGCGCCCACATACCGCACCAAACTACCAGATAAAGAAACTAATAACTCAGAGCTGAATCTCATCCCCCAACCCTCCACCTCCCACCACCACAGGTCGTAAACTAAGGGTTGAATTAATTGCGCAACAAGCTGTAAAACTGCTCTACCCGACTTCAACGATAGAACAGACCTGATGGGAATTAAATCAGCAGGCCAATTCACGTAATTTTAAATGTTCAAAATATCATTCCGATCTAGTCTCAGCGTCAAGAAAGTTGCAAATGGCATTCTCTTAAACCAATAATCAACATCAAATGTGAACTACATCGTAATGAGATTGAATGTACAATAAAAGTTGACTGAAACCAAAACGGTATGATGCTACTGCTAGGTGCATTTGACGTTGATTATTGGTTTAAGAGAATGCCATTTGCAACTTTCTTGACGATGAAACTAGATCGGAATCGGAATATTTTGAACATTTAAAATTACGAGAATTGACCTCCAGAAAACTAAAGAAAGTCGTTTTATAATAAACGATAGGAAAGGAAGTGATTTATAACTATTCTTTTTCTTGGAAAGCATAAGGGGTTTAACTGCAGTTAAATATAATATCAAAGTGATTCTTTTATATTATTGTAAGAATTCTGGCATATTCTTTACAAACGTGCCTAATGAGCAGTGTATGTGTGTTTACATGTTTTTTATTTATTGTTATTAGCTTGAATGACAAGACGAGCAGGTCGCTCGCCTGATGGTAAGCGCCACTCATAATCAGAAGCAATATAACACAGAACTTTTAATTACACAACACTGCATGGCATTGGATTGCGCTCTTCGACCCGAGACATAAGATTTTAAGTCTCATAATGCTTAGTAATTTCACTGACTTCAATGACCTTCAAACCGAAACAGAACCGTGCTTACACACTGCTAATATATATCACACTAGACTTTGCTTGCGGCTCCGCCCGCGATAAAAAGTAGCCTATGTTACTCAGTGATAATGTAGCTTTCTAACGGCAAAATAATTTTTGAAATAGGTCCAGTAGTTTTTAAGTTTATTAATTACTGACAAAAATACAAATATTTCCTCTTTATAATATTAGTGTAGATTTCTGCTAGTTTGTCGTCAGTGTTTGAGATAATTTTAAAAATACTTCACTCACTTCTAGTGGGCCCTTTGTATATACAACTCTCAGATGTTCAAAAGTTCATTCTGTAAAAGACTCTATACAAACATTCACAGCTGTATCTATGTGGCTTCATTGGTCTAGTAGTAGCGTACTTAAGCTGAGAAGCCCTACAGGTGCTAGGTTCAAACCTCAGGTTGGGTAATCACAATTTGTGTTTGGGTTTTTCAATTCGAAAAACGTGACGCGAGTATGACGAGACGAAACGACGATCGTCTCGTTTTTGACAGCTCCGTGGCGCAGCGGGCGAGCAGTCGGCTGCGAAGCGAGAGGCCGTGGGTTCGATTCCCACACCTAGATAAATGTTTGTGTGATACACAAATATTGGTCTCGGGTCTGGGTGTTGTGGGACCGCGCCGCAAGTCCCTCGTAGTTCCTGATACCCACGACACAGGTTTACCTAGTGTGGGGTCAGAGCTATGTGTGTGACTGTTGGGTGTATTATTATTATTATTATATATCACATCATACTATGGAAATAAGCTACGGCGAATACGGCTTACAATGGGATGCACTTGTTGTACTACTGCCTACCCCTCACGCTAATGGGCAATGGTTTTTCAATACAGTCCATAGGCGCTCTCTCAACTGCGCTCATCCTAGGTAATCTTATTGTAGAAAAAGGAATCTCATCTTTGTAGTCGAATAACAAATAGAAAATAACTTCTACCTCTGGGTTCCAATAATTTCATATTCAAATAATAGTTGGCATGTAGCTCTATCCAATAGTAATTGAGCCCCAAAACGAACTCCAACAAAAAACTCCGACCCGTCACGCGTAAGTATAAAGGACATTCCCCGAGATTTTTCCTCCGAATTTTTATCAAACTTTAATCTCGTGTAACAAAACCTTCGGAGGGAAATTCGTTCTCGTCTCATATCAAATTGAAAACTATTCAAGAGGGACAAAGGCGGCTACCTGCGGACTCCAACACGATCCGTTCCCTGGCGCCAACTTATGGACCCTTTTCAATGATAGCCGGCCCTGAGGTAATATTTTGACAAACTAATATCAGAAAGATTGCAAGCCACACACACACGCGCAGGTAGCACACGTACAATCTGCGAACGTGATCCATGGAGAAAGTAATGACTCAAGCTAAGTTGTTTGCTCATATCATGGCAGGTATTTTACTGCGCCAAGAAGAATGGATTTAATAAAAGTATTAGCGTTTTTGTTCTGGATTTTTGTATTGTTTTGACATAACATCTGCTGACATTCGAAAAATTCAGCGTGATGTCATATTACAACGATAGACAGGTATTAAGTAAGCCTTACACAAGAGCGCAACATTATGTTAGACAGTATGCAAATAACATCTGGAGTTGTATACTATATGGATCTTGTGGAAACTAGGAAGAACTTCCGTGCTTTTCGGCGTTTTTGCCATATCTATTATTGGAATCAAGTTTAACGGCTCGCGTGATAGGACCCACTTAAAGACATCCGTGGTGCTTTACATCTGGCTTCTCCAGTTGCAAATATCCTTGTGCCTGAGGTTAATGCCTCCTTAGTTCATTATTTTGTCTACCGCTTAGCTATGGAGTGAAGTGGACAATTATAATTTCCAACTCCTCCTTAACTTTCTATTTGATTAATTTCGTTGCGGGACGAAGACAATTTATCATTTCCAGAGACTCGCCGAGCTTCACTGCTCGGTGTCAATAAAAATGCGTGCCACTGTCGATCCTGGTGCACAGGAGTTTCAGTGGTGGGTGTGTGGGCGGGATAGTCAAAGAAAAGCCTTACACAGTTTTGTCTACGGCATGAATAATAAACTTCTTCTTCCACCTGCCCTTATCCCACTCACAGTGGGGTCGGTGCAACATGCTTTTTAACACATGTTACAAAAAGATTTTATGTGTAATTTTTACGACCGAACGTCGACCCACCCACCGAGAAAGTACACCTAAACTAGGAACAAATATTTGTGGATCACACAACCATTTGTCCCGGTGCGGGAATCGAACCCGCAGCCTCTCGCTTCACAGCTAATCGTCCACTGTGCTACGGAGCCTCTTAGAGAGTTGTTACCACTGACTAATAGGAAACCGATGGAAAGTACCAGTTTGCTGTTGCGTTTCGTACGGTAATAGTTATACGAAGCCCCAAATCTCTCCCCTTCTCAAATGTTTCACAACTAAGATTCTTGTAACTTGCCCCCAGCATTTAAATTATATAAAGATCGTTTCTTTGAATATAATAAGACGAAACGACCTACAAAGTTAGTTATGTTATACGTGTTTACTAGTTATGTTCCAAATATATGACAACATCTTTAATTTAACATTTTGAGGTGCGCGACAAACACAAGAGTCCTCAATACACCGCGAGAGCGACACATCTACTTTGTATCAAATGATAGGTACGTTTTGAGATATGCGATGGAGATAGATCACCGTGACGCGCGACCGTTCCTATATTAAGAACATATAATGCAGTAGACAAACCTATTTACAGCAAAAATGGGCCGGCTCGACTGGGTTGTTAATACTGTCTCACAGAAAACCGGGGTAAAGTAGCAGCTTGCTGCTGCGTTTCGTAAAGAGCGAGATATGCGCGCGAACAAATCACCCACCCTCTCCCAATCCTTTAATTCTCTCTTTTAAGGTTGACAACGCGTCCATGATTCTACTATTATTGTGGGCGTACATGATCGGTGGTGATCACTTACCATCGAGTGACCCACTTGCTTATTTTCCAGCCTATGCTATAAAAATACAATTTCATACAAAGCGCACTTGTCGCACGCATCGCGGTCTCCCTGAATCAGTCGCGTACCTCAAAACAGGCTTTTAAAATACGTATGAAAATAAAGTTTTCAGTAGTGATTTGTAACAGAGCACAACACTTAAATACGCGAAACATTAAAATCAACAGCGCTCAATGTAAATACCCTCCAGAGAGGGCCATTACCACGCCGAGGGACGGAGGGCCCAGGCCGAGGTGATATACCGCCGCCGCGCCACTATTTATGTGGGTACAAATGGATGGCTTAACGGGCCGCTTTACTACGTGAGTTTGGCACGTGACGGAGTTACTGACGGTATACCGTATACGGTATTAACACGCGTGTTATTAGTACACCACGTGGTCTGAAATGGGAATCAGCGGCTGGTACCTCAATGGTAATCGCTTTTGTGAAGCGTTGAGCGATGTAGAGTAAAAGCAAAGCTACCATTGATCTTGTTAACAAGCCAATTGATTTTCCAAAACTTTTGCGTAGTTCCGCATATTAATTTGCTTGTACTTTATGACCTTTATAAATTAACACGTATTTTATAAAGTAAAGTAAAAATTTAAGGATTTGCGGGTACAGATTCCTCGATGCATTAATACGAGTCACGGTTGGCAGAATTGAACGACTATTACTTTCAACAAAAATCTGGAAAATCTGGACTGCCTCGGTGGCTCAGTTGTAATGTGTACGCGTTACGATTGAGGCCAACGCTGAGGTCTCGGGTTCGATCCCCAGGTCGGGTAAAGTGGTATTGGGTTTTTCTATTACGAAATGCTCAGTATTAGCCCGGA
The DNA here is from genome assembly GCA_905332985.1 of Mimas tiliae. NCBI lineage: Eukaryota > Metazoa > Arthropoda > Insecta > Lepidoptera > Sphingidae > Mimas > Mimas tiliae. Next base: position 20,702,155 of record HG995241.1, on the reverse strand, counting down.
GTCTGGAATTTGTGCCCGGTATGGCGATAGGCTCGCCCCCTATCACATAAGGGACGGAGACACGCTCGGCGAAATGTGGGTGTACTGGCTACACCTCTGCCTACCCCTTCGGGGATTACAGGCGTGAGTGCGTATGTATGTATGTGTAAAAATCTGGAAGGATACCTCAAATATTGCCATCCTTATTCTCTTCGGGATGATTTGGATGAATGGAGAGTTTTAATAATACAACTCCAATTTACTCATCTCAAAAATGCACCGAGCCAATCTTATAAACTCCATCTAAGGATATTTACCTACCCAGCTTTATAAACTGTTCCATTTTTACTCATTTTGCTAGGAGCCAGACACGTTTAAACCACAGTAGAACGAACTGTAATATACATAGCAAGTACAAATAACAGTATTGGCTCTAAACGTTCATGTACCTCGTAATAAGTGCCAATAGATATTAATTACCATAGACTCACGCCTGGTTTCTGAAAGGCTGATCAAAGTAAAATGAACTAATCAATGTCAAATCTCATGTGAAGTCGAAATTGAGTTGCTTTAAGCGTGGTCAACACCTTTGATTTGACACACATGTTAACTAATATAACGTTCAAAATAATTATGAAAAATCGTATGTCAAACGGTACTAAAGAGAGATCAAATGAATAGAAAGAATTCGTTATTTTTGACTTTTCAGTGTTTTTATTTTGAAGTCGGTTTCTAAGTTTTGTTAACTGTTATTTTATTTATATAAATAACCTTTCAGAGACCGGGTGTTAGACTCGACTAAAGAACTATCATAATATTTAATCATGACTTATGACTGTGTACTCACGAGTCCTGACACTTCTAATTAGGTAGTCTGACTACCTCGGTGGCGCAGTTGTAATGCGTACGCGGTACGACTGCTGTGCTGAGATCCCCGTAAAAGTAATATTAAGTTTTTTTTATTACCAAATGCTCAGTATCAGCCCGGAGTCTGGACGTGTGCCCGGTATGGCGATATGCTCATCCTCTATCACATCACGGGACGTAAATAAGCTCGACATAATGTGGGTGAACTGGTTACACTCTCGGCGATTTCAGACGTTAGTGTGTGCGTATGACGAAGAACTTAAAACCACTTTTTATCCTGGCGATAAATAGGGTATATTATGCAGACTCGGCACCCAACCTTCAATAGACAGCGTCCGTGGCGCAGTGGGCGAGTAGCCGGCTGCGAAGCGAGAGGCCGTGGGTTCGATTCCCACAACGAGACAAATGTTTGTGTGGTCCACAAATATTTGTTTCGGGTCTGGGTGTTGTGGGACAGCAAGTTCCTCGTAGATCTTGATACCCACGATACAGGTTAACCTAGTGTGGGGTCAGCACTATGTGTGTGACTGTTGGGTGTATTTATAAAAGAAAAAAAAAATAGTAGATACCGTAAGCTTATAAGGAGTAGTATCACGCTATAGAGTTTTGTCTACAGCATGAATGGACCGGTTCGACCAGATTGACGACCATTGTCTCATAGTAAAACGATGTTGAGTAGCTGTTGCAAGATTCTTATGGTATTGTGAGCATTCATGGTTGGTGTAGATTACTTACCATAAGGTGACCCACTTGCTCGTTTGATGGTCTATTATATGAAAAAAGTAGAAGATCATTGACTGACTTTTTTTATAGCATAGGCCGGCCAATTTGCAAATGGGTCACCTGATGGTAAATGATCTCCACCGCCCATGTACGCCCACAATACCAATAGTCATGGGCGCGTTGCCGACCTTAAAGAAAAGGGATAATTAAGGAAATGGGACGGGAAGGGAATTTGGGCCTCCGGATATCTCGCTCACCGTACGAAACGCAGCAGCAAGCGGCTACTTTACGTCAGTTTTCTGTGAGACAGTGGTAACAACCCGGACGAGCCGGCCCATTCACGCCGTAGACAATAGTGTTTACAGCGTGGCTCTAACAGTGAATAATTAATTTGTCCAAACTTTATGCATTTATTTTAAACATTAATAAAATCTATCCTGAGGTATGAGGCCTAGACGTATCGACTACCTGTCAAGTTTAGTAAATATAATTAGTAAACCTATTGAAACGTCTAGACTCGAGATTAATTTGAATTAATTAATTAGTTTTGTATACTTTATCACCTATTCGAACGTTATCGATTATCGATACATAATTAATTAGGCTTAGGATAAAAGACTCAATATCAATTACCACAATATATAATTACTAAATACCAATTTTCATTTACCTTGATTAGTTCAGCTTGCAAAAAAAGTAATCAACTACAAGTCGAATTACACCCCTAACATATAAACCTTTGTTTTGTAGGAATACTTTATTTTTTATCTATATTTATTATATTAAGGGATTTGAGTCGCTCTGCGACTATGCTAGCCTGGTGCAACTAGTGCACCCACGTTTCGTGAAACTTATTTCCATCTTATAGTATGATAGGGGACAAGCCTGTCACCATACCTACAAATTCCAATCCCCGGGCAATTAGCGTGATTTTTCGAATTGAAAACAAACCGAATGGTAAAGCCACACTGTAGAACTTTTGTGTACAGCATGAATGGGTCGGCTCGTCCGGGTTGTTACCGCTGTCTCACAGAAAACTGACTTAAAGTAGCCGCTTTCTGCTGCGTTTCGTACGGTGAGTGAGATATCCGGAGGCCCAAATCCCCTCCCCTTCCAATTCCCTTAATTATCCATTTCATTTAAGGTCGGCAACGCACCCATAATTCTTTTGGTATTGTGGGCGTACATGGGCGGTGGAGATCACTTCTCATCAGGTGACCCACTTGCGTATTTGCCGGCCTTTGCTATAAAAAAAAAAACACATTATGATTGCCCGATCAGGGATTTCATCGTCCAGAGTTCATCGGTTTCTCAGCCTACGCTTTCCACTCGACCAATGTAGTGATTGATAAATGATTACTGGCCCAGATAATGCTAGTGGGTCAAAGTGGCCGTGGTGGAACGCCGCCCGGTTATGTACGCTCGCTGGAGAGGCAATATCGGAGAACATTCGAACCCGACCCCAGTTCTAGTAGGCAGTCGCTCATATCACTATCACATACACCTGTAATCCCCGAAGGGGTAGGCAGAGGAGTAACCAGTACACCCTCATTTCGCCGAGCGTATCTCCGTCCCTTATGTGATGGGGGGCGAGCCTATCGCCATACCGGGCACAAATTCCAGACTCCGGGCTGATACTGAGCATTTCGTAATATAAAAACCCAATACCACTTTACCCGACTCGGGGATCGAACCCGAGACCTCAGCGTCGGCCTCAATCGTAACGCGTACGCATTACAACTGCGCCACCGAGGCAGTCACTATACAATGATTAAATAACACTTTAGAACATTAGAAAAATACTTCGGTGGTCTAGTGGCAGTGTTAAGTTTAGTTGCGAAATGAGTATCCAGATTATGCAATCAAAACGAATCTGGGCTTTTCGCTTTGATAAGCATATTATTAAGTAAGTTGATCGGAATTGGTAAATCTGTCCGATATGCCAAAATCTCAACCCATATCATGAGGTAGAAATAAGGTCAATGAACCATGCGTGATACTCAGGTTACCCTTTCGGGGATAGTATGATTATTTTATAATATACAAATTATTTTCTTATTTCTACTAAAGTAAAAGTGTGCATAGCGCAGTGAGTGAATAATCTGCTGTGCAACGACAGGTCGCGTGTTCAATAATCGCACCGAGACATGTTTATGTGATCCACAAATATTTCGGCTCTGGGTATTGTGAGACCTTTGTGCTTTGGGTGAGATTTTCCTGAGATTTCTATCTCTCATGATTTCTGATACCCTGGACTCCAGGAGTGTACCCTATAACTGAGTTTGTTGTTGGGTGCTATTATTTTTTTTTATTTTCAATTCTTTTTATTAGGTTTAGTGACGAAACGAGCAAGTTGCTCGCCTGGTGGTAAGCGCAACGCATGCCCATAAACAGAAGCAACACCACACAGAACTTTGAATTACAAAGCACTGGATCCCGAGAAATAAGACGTTATTTCACTGGCTTCAATATCCTTCAAAACAACACAAACCTGCTCCTACAAACACTGTTATTTGCCGGCAGAAATAGACAAAGCGGTGGCAAAGCAATTCCTATGAAAATACTGAAATCCATTTCACTATGTTGGATACACAATATTTACCACTCAATTTTTATTAATTTGTAATTTGTTATAAAGTATTGGTTGTGTTTTAATTATATTTTATTATTTTAGTTTATTAATGAATATCCGGTGCATTACTTGTGTTAGTTGTGTTTGTCTGTAACTGGGTAGTATGTTATATTTGTTTGTTACTTAATAAGTTTTATATGTACACCCATTGGCGAACCAAAAAAAAACAAAAAAAAAAAAACTGCAACGTAAAGTATCTCCTTATATTTTTAACCTACTCAACATTAATAGAGAATGCCTTTGGCATTAAGCCCGCCTTTACATTAATTTAAATGTAAAAAGTTTATTAAAATAAAATAAAATAAAAATTAATCTATCTGATATCACCGTCCCTAATGGAACCATTTTCCAGATGAGATTCAATCTTCAAACGAAGCAAGAACTATAACAATATTGTTCAAATACGTAAATATCATTTCTTATACCCCGGGGCAAGTCAACAACTATTTCGCAAATTAAACTTCAGAATATAATATAACACAACAATGCTGAAAGCATTCAAATCATATTTTTGAATAAAGTTGAGTAAACTAAAGGTAGAAGTAGTTTTTGCCGCGCCACGCCGCATCAGTCCCGACTCGACAGCGCGGACCGCTTGACTGCGCTCGTTCAAACCAACTGACTTGCACAAAAAACAACTTATCGAAGTTAAAAAATATGTAAAGTTTCTATTGTCTTTCATTCTGGCGCTATTTCGACTTTGTACGAGGGTCCGCCTTCCTACTAAGACACCTCCACTTCAGTAGGACCTTCCGGGAGACCATTGGCTTACATTTTACCCCAGTATTATACATGTCCCACTGCTGGGCCTCCTCTACTGAATGAGAGGGGTTAGGTCTTAGTCCACCACGCTGGTCTAATACGGGTTGGCAGACTTCACATACCTTTAAAATACTTATGGAAAACTTCTCAGGTATGCAGGTTTCTTCCCGATGTTTCCTTCACCCTTAATAAATAAATAAATAATAAATACACCCAACAGTCACCCACATAGTCCTGACCCCACACTAGATAAACCTGTATTGTAGGTATCAGGAACTACGAGGGACTTGCGGTCCCACAACACCCAGACCCGAGACAAATATTTGTGAATCAGACAAATATTTGCGAGAATCGAACCCACGGCCTCACGCTTCGCAACCGGCTACTCGCCCGCTGCGCCACGGAGGCTGTCACACACATAACTTAAAAAAGTCAGAGGTGGGTGCTCTTGGGTTTGATTTCGAACCTGCAACTTTGGTCTCGTCAGACCCGTTGAATTTGTAAATAAACGTCACTTAAAATTGATACATTTGAACAAACAAATATTGGCATCAATATTAACAAATTCATCGTCTCTGGTTCCAGATACCTATACACCTATAGCACATAAACCATTCAAAATTCAATTTAGCCCATCAACCGCACAACGAGCCTCAAAGAACCTTTAATATGAACGATAAATTGGAAATTAGTTTTCATTGTGATAACCGTTAGCTAATTGAGAACAGAATGGTGTAATAGAGGCGACAATAGGTGCGCGGCCCAAGGACGCCCAACGACTCCAAATAGGCTATTACTGCTCCATTGTGATCCTTTGATTTAAATCAGTACGCTATGGCGGGGTGTGTAGAAACAAAGAAAACGGCTTCAAGGTGTGGCGTATGACGACGGTTTAATATCAAGATTGTACAAACTAATATACACACTCACGCCTATGTCCCATAGGGGTAGGCAGAGACTATTGAGTACCACAAGCTACGATCCTGACACACCTCTTTCGCCTCTTCCACATTCATACATCTTCTCATACATTTTCGTCGGTTTAGGGTACTCGTGACGTGCCCTTTTCGGAGAATGTCATTTAACAAACTAATATATGTTTACCATAATGGGTATACCAGTCAGGACTTATAGATTGTAAACCATATTTTCGAAAGAAGTCGGTTGTGTGACGATGTATTTATTCCCCTATAGGTCCCTATACTATATAATACCTCGATGTTGTATACCAGCCCTGTATTATATACCTCCCACTGCTGGGCACGGGCCTCCTCTACTGAATGAGGTGGGGTTAGGCCTTAGTCTACCACACTGACCTAATGTGGGTTGGCAGACTTCACATACCTTCGAAATTCTTATGAAGAACTTCTCGGGTATGCAGGTTTCCTCACGATGTTTTTGCTTTACCGTTAAAGCAAGTGATAATTAACAATTAATATACACATAACTTAGAAAAGTCAGAGGTGCATGCACTTGGGACTGGTTTCGAACCTGCGACTTTCGTCTCGACAGTCTATACCACTCCCCGCTGAGCTATCACTGCTCTTGTCGATGTTGTATGCAATACCTAAAATCAGTTCAGATAAGTATTATGTTTTGTGTCATCAAGTTTTTAGTGTATGAATGTATTTAATTTCGCCTCGATAGAATACCAAGTACGTTAACTTTTGTACAGGTTAAAAACTTAAAAAATAACCAAAATTACCCAGTAGAGGCCAAAGTAATCCGAAAAAACGGTAAAACAATATTAAGTACGAATATAAACAAGAAAAAGGTACGTGAACAATCCCAATAGTCACAGACACAGGTCGAAAAATTAATTCCCTGATTGATCCCGGGTGGACAATCTAAATCTATTTGTAAGATAAACTGCGGAGTAAAACAATCGTTAAATCGGTTTTATTGGCGTTTTTAAGACGATCCCCCTTTATTGTATTACTTTGTAAGTGGTACTTTGAATGTATTAAGTACCGGAGTGGAAGGAAAATATAATTTCACGACTGAACCCATTTAGGTCAGCGTTAATGGCGTTAGATTAGCATAGGTATCGCGATTCGATACCCAGTGCAAAAATGTAATGAAATTTTATTTTCGGCGTAGTTCTATTTATCAATGATATTTGAATCTGGGATTCGCGTGCAAAGCCACCGCCGCGCCGTAACGAATTCAAAATATTCAGAACATCAAGTTCTCGACAGTATTTCTAGAATTCAAGCTAAATATGATAATTAAATCAAAGTTAATACCAGATCCTATGGTTTAAGGATATTGTATCTAGGTGCAATTTGTTCTCCGACTGCCGAAACTATTTGATAAGTAGGTATAACGTAAATAGAAAAATAAGTTGTAATAAAATTCTACATAAAAACAGTCTACGTCCTTTTATTGTAATGAAATATGATTAATAACACACTAAGATGTAGTATATGTAATATATATATATATATATATTTATATTGAAATAAAACTAGTTTATACGGATTTTATCGCGGTTTAATTTTTATTTAGTCCCGACGTTTCGAAGGCTTTTCAGCCTTCGTGGTCACGGGAGAGACTGAGGTGTAGGTCGTCTCGAAAATTTAATGTTACATTGGCTACCTTCATTTTAAAATTATACATTTATTTTTAATTATTTAAAAAAGTTAGTTGACACTAGTCCCATCTACGCAGAAAGAGCTCACGGTGTCTTGAGGTCTGGCAGTTGGTCTTTAGTTTTATTTCAATGTGTAATATTCGCGTAAACCTAAGAAATCACTATGACTAAGTGGGTCACCTGATGGTAAGTGACCTCCACCGCCCATGGACGCTACTTTACGCCGGTTTTCTGTGAGACAGTGGTAACGACCCGGACGAGCCGGCCCATTCATGATGTAGACAAAGGTGTCTATAACGTGGCTCTACCACTCAAAAAGGTGATATACCTCTATATGAATGAATGAAGTTATGATCGAACCACTCTAGCATAAGCCTGAACTACCCAGACGTATCAAATCAATTACCCCACTCTATAACAAGAGCTCCGGTCAGTTTGGACTCTCGCTTTCACACAAAGTCGGCATTAAAACCGGTACGGCCACCCTATTACAACTACAAATCTTCACTTAAATTTACTCTATTTAATTAACCACTGACCGCAGTCATTGTATAATACAAATCCTTTGATCAGATTAATAGCATTACACGGGTTATCTTTCCATTGCATCTATCACTAAAGCTATGTTCATATCGTGTGCATTCAATTTCAGCTTGCTTCTTGAACCTATTTTTAATTTGAACGATAGGAATCGTGCGGCAGTTTGGCTTTACCTTAGCATTGCGGAAGTTAATTAGCGGTGGTGACCGCTGGCCATCAGGCGCGCCGAATGCTCGTCTGCCTAGTACTCACCTAGGCAATAAAGAAGAATCACCTGTGGCTGGTGTTATATGTCAATGGTATCCTTCCTAACTAACGTTGTAAATTCGAAAGTGATTTTGTTTGTTTATTACGCTTTCACGCCTAAATTACTAAACTGATTTTGATGAATTTTGGTATATATATAGATGGGACTCTGGAGACGGGTATAGGCTACTTTTTATCTCGGTTATAGGCTACTTTTTATTCCAGAAAAGGCTATTCACGCAAATTACACAAATTTCACAGTATAGTTAGTAATTCACGTAAATTACTAAATTTACGGTAACATTCAATACCTCACCACCACCACCAAATCTTAGCCACCAAATCTTATTTAGTTTTGTAACGGTCAAAATTTGCGCCATGTAGTACATGTGGATTTTTTATGAAAGTGTAAAATTCATCGTATAGTTTACGTAATATTGAAAAAATGGCATTAGTAACTCAATTCTTGAAAAAATTCGTTTAGTAACAGTTTGTCTTTAAAGGTGCGATTTGCGCTGGCGTTACTCTGTAGTGCAGTTGGACTAGAATAAAATGCCGGTTCAGTTGGAGTCAATTTTTTTGCTGAGACATGAGGTATTGAACATACATACATACATACATACATACATACATACGTATGTATGACCGTTACAAAACTAAATAAGATTTGGTGGCTAAATGCAATATCGTGTTTATACTAGTTGTTGTTTAATTTTATATTTTCGTTTAGTAACGGTTTGTTTTTAAAGTTGCGAAATGCTTCTTCTCAGGTCACTTATAGAACCTCATTTAACATTGTTCAATCAGTTCAGGTGGTACAAGCACGCATTATAGGAAGAAGCAAAATGATGATAGCATGCGAGTATGTACGCAACCTAATTTGTAGAGTGCAGCGGTGATCCTTTGGTGACGTCATAACGCTCTCACTCCGCCCTCAGACATTTACATATGAATCTATTAGATCGACGCTGTGACCCACAGATTGGAAGGGATGTATACGTCTTACGGGATTTGTTTATGGGCCAGGGGATGTTTGAAGATAAATTTGAGCGTTGAGTGTTAGAATTACAGTAGGTTATTTGTTTGTATTTTATTTACATACGCACTCACGCCTGTAATCCCCGAAGGGGTAGGCAGAGGTGTAATCAGTATACCCACATTTCGGCGAGCGTATCTCCGTCCCACAATGTGATGGGGGCGAGCCTATCGCCATACCGGGCACAAATTTGAAATTCCGGGCTGATACTGAGCATTTCGTAATAGAAAAACCCAGTATCACTTTTACCCGACTCGGGGATCTAACCCGAGATCTCAGCGTCAGCCTCAATCGTAACGCGTACGCATTACAACTGCGCCACCGAGGTAGATAATTTTTATTTAATGCTGATAAATAAAATAAATACACCCAACAGTCACACACATAGTCCTGATCCCACACTAGGTTAACCGTATCGTGGGTATCAGTAACTACGGGGGACTTGCGGTCCCACAACACGCAGACGCGAAACTAGTTTTTGTGGATCACACAATAATTTGTCACAGGTCGAAAAATTAATTCCCTGATTGATCCCGGGTGGACAATCTAAATCTATTTGTAAGATAAACTGCGGAGTAAAACAATCGTTAAATCGGTTTTATTGGCGTTTTTAAGACGATCCCCCTTTATTGTATTACTTTGTAAGTGGTACTTTGAATGTATTAAGTACCGGAGTGGAAGGAAAATATAATTTCACGACTGAACCCATTTAGGTCAGAGTTAATGGCGTTATATTAGCATAGGTATCGCGATTCGATACCCAGTGCAAAAATGTAATGAAATTTTATTTTCAGCGTAGTTCTATTTATCAATGATATTTGAATCTGGGATTCGCGTGCAAAGCCACCGCCGCGCCGTAACAAATTCAAAATATTCAGAACATCAAGTTCTCGACAGTATTTCTAGAATTCAAGCTAAATATAATAATTAAATCAAAGTTAATACCAGATCCTATGGTTTAAGGATATTGTATCTAGGTGCAATTTGTTCTCCGACTGCTGAAACTATTTGATATGTATAACGTAAATAGAAAAATAAGTTGTAATAAAATTCTACATAAAAACAATCTACGTCCTTTTATTGTAATGAAATATGATTAATAACACACTAAGATGTAGTATATGTAATATGTATATATTTATATTGAAATAAAACTATATTATACGGATTTTATCGCGGTTTAATTTTTATTTAGTCCCGACGTTTCGAAGGCTTTTCAGCCTTCGTGGTCACGGGCGAGACTGAGGTGTAGGTCGTCTCGAAAATTTAATGTTACATTGGCTTCCTTCATTTTAAAATTATACATTTATTTTTAATTATTTAAAAAAGTTAGTTGACACTAGTCCGATCTACGCAGAAAGAGCTCACGGTGTCTTGAGGTCTGGCAGTTGGTCTTTAGTTTTATTTCAATGTGTAATATTCGCGTAAACCTAAGAAATCACTATGACTAAGTGGGTCACCTGATGGTAAGTGACCTCCACCGCCCATGGACGCTACTTTACGCCGATTTTCTGTGAGACAGTGGTAATGACCCGGACGAGCCGGCCCATTCATGACAAAGGTGTCTATAACGTGGCTCTACCACTCAAAAAGGTGCTATACCTCTATATGAATGAATGAAGTTATGATCGAACCACAGACATTTACATATGAATCTATTAGATCGACGCTGTGACCCACAGATTGGAAGGGATGTATACGTCTTACGGGATTTGTTTATGGGCCAGGGGATGTTTGAAGATAAATTTGAGCGTTGAGTGTTAGAATTACAGTAGGTTATTTGTTTGTATTTTATTTACATACGCACTCACGCCTGTAATCCCCGAAGGGGTAGGCAGAGGTGTAATCAGTATACCCACATTTCGGCGAGCGTATCTCCGTCCCACAATGTGATGGGGGCGAGCCTATCGCCATACCGGGCACAAATTTGAAATTCCGGGCTGATACTGAGCATTTCGTAATAGAAAAACCCAGTATCACTTTTACCCGACTCGGGGATCTAACCCGAGATCTCAGCGTCAGCCTCAATCGTAACGCGTACGCATTACAACTGCGCCACCGAGGTAGATAATTTTTATTTAATGCTGATAAATAAAATAAATACACCCAACAGTCACACACATAGTCCTGATCCCACACTAGGTTAACCGTATCGTGGGTATCAGTAACTACGGGGGACTTGCGGTCCCACAACACGCAGACGCGAAACTAGTTTTTGTGGATCACACAATAATTTGTCTCAGTGCGGGAATCGAACCCACGGCCTCTAGCTTCGCAGTCGGCTACTCGCCCGCTGCATCACGGAGGGTGTCTAAAAGGAGACTAGTTTGGAAGTGTAGGAACACTTGCTCCTACAGAGTGTTCTAAGTGGGTCACCTGATGTTACCACCGGATTAAGAAAATGTTTTTTTTTTTATGGTATAGGCCGGCAAACGAGCAAGTGAGTCACCTGATGGTAAGTGATCTCCACCACCCATGTACGCCCACAATACCAAAAGAATCATGGGTGCGTTGCCGACCTTAAAGGAAAGGGATAATTAAGGGATTGGGAAGGGGAGGGGGTTTGGGCCTCCAGATACTTCACTCACCGTAGGAAACGCAGCAGCAAGCTGCTACTTTACCCCGGTTTTCTGTGAGACAGTGGTAATGACCCGGACGAGCCAGCCCATTCATGCTGTAGACAAGTGTCTACAGCGTGGCTCTACCACTCGTAAACAATCCATACAAAGGATAACTTATAATTAATAATATTTAAATAAAAAAACTTTACTTAAACTAATTGTGTAGCATCGTTAGAAAATGGATTACATGAAAAAAATAACATACAAGAAGAAAATAACATACAAGAAGAACATAACATACAAGAAGAAAATAACATACAAGAATAAAATAACATACAAGAAGAACATAACATACAAGAAGAAAATAACATACAAGAATAAAATAACATACAAGAAGAAAATACAAACAATACATACTATAATAATAATTTACGTTTAGATTTGCCAATAATACTGAGACTGTCTCGGTGATGCAGTTGTAATGCATACGCGTTACAACTGAGACTGACGCTGAGGTCTCGGGTTCGATCCCCGGGTCAGGTAAAAGTGATAGGTTTTCCTATGACGAAATGCTCAGTATTAGCCCTGTCTGGAATTGTGCCCTGGTATTAGCTCGGCAAAATGCTGGTGTACTGGTTACACATCTGCCTACTGCTTCGGGGATCACAGGTGTGAGTGCATGTATATATGTAACATTATTACCAACAAATTAACTCAAAGAATCGACGTAACTGGTGAAATTATATATTTCTATTCCATGTTCCAAATTCCGTCCGGGAATATTCTGTTGAACCCATTCCTAGTAATTTCGGGCAGGTACGAAATCTTCACAAGCCATAAAATTTCGGCACGTCGTTTTACCACCGTCTGTCACGTCATGCTTTATACCTAATCTCAATAGAGTCATAAAACTTCCCAAAACATAACCAAACTTTTTTCTCATTCTGGATATAGACGTAATGAAAAATTACTGGAGTATTTTTGTAGAAATGAAATGCTGGCGGGGTTTACTGCCGCGTTATCCCTCAGGCTCGGTTTACGAGTCCATCTGATGTAATCATCGCAGATGTACATTATCGTTATGTGTACGCTATGTGAATATAAACTTTACGCCCGGTTTCTGAAAGGCTGGTCATTTTTAAATTAACTGATCAAATGTCAAGTCGAAATTGAGTTGCTAGAAGCGTGATCAACACCTTTGATTTGTCACACATGTTAGCTAACATAACTTTCAAATTCATATGAAAAATCGTATGTCAAACGGTACGAGTACTAAAGAGAGATCAAATAATTATAAATTTTTTCACTAATAACGTTTCAGCAACTCAAATTGATTTGACACAAATGTCAAATCAAAGTTCTGTTAGTTGAATGTTGATTTGATCAGCTTTACAGAAACCGGGTATATTAGTCTGAGAGGGCTGCTTAGCTACTGACCCATGACTTGAATGAATGGATTTTGGTTTACAGTACGATTAAAGTTATTATATGGAATTACTAGCTAATGACCACCTCCGTGACGGAGTGGGCGAGTAGGCGGCTGCATAGCGTGAGCCGTGGGTTCGATTCAAACACCGTGAAAATATGTTTGTACCGAGAAAGTATTAGATACGTCTTCTGTCTATCTATCCCACATATGTAGGGCTCTATCTTTTAAACCGTACTAGGTGTGCGCTTGAATTTTTTACAGAATATATGTTATTGTGGCAGGTACCTTATCAAATAAAACAATAACTAAACATTTTAGAGTATGGGTACGGAACTCTCACAGCACGAGTCCGACCCGTACTTGGCAAGCTGTATTTTTATTTATACTAAAAATAAGCTAATAATTTATAAATGTGTTCACCGGGAGCATTCGCGTGTAATGTAACAATACAAGCATCTTTTTGGGGCATTAGTTCAATACGCGCCAGCTGGACGCACTGACTAGAAACACTAGCTTTTGGAACCGCTCAAACTGTGAACATTTTACATCGGCGGCGGCTTCCATTGTAACGTTTGGTTCTCCTCACATACTGCTGAGAAGTAAAAAAGAACATGCTGGCAAACTTTGGGGACTGCCGATAGAAGTGAAGACTAAGTAACTTGTGAATTGTATCATTATATTATTAATTATTTTTGGTTTGTACAGAAGTATTAATGACCAATTTAAACATATCTATACACAGTATCCATATAGCTCATGGAGAGCGTTCGGTGACGATGTCGCGAGTTTCATGATTTTTGTACACCCAAAATGTACTTAATACGCCTAAAGAAGTTTTCACTTTAAAAAATATCATTACAGATATACAGACGTGACGAATTCACTGATGTAATATTATTGTACATTACACGCGAATACTTCTGATGACCACCTGAATGTCCACGTCCAATGGCTATCCGAGCCTAGTTAATCACTCGAGAAAATAATACTTCAATTTTTGTCCTGGTCGTTACCACTGTCTCACAGAAAACCGTCGTAAAGTAGCAGCTTGCTGCTGCGCTTCGTATGGTGAGTGAGATATCCGGAGGCCCAAATCCTCCTTTTCCAATCCCATAACTATCCCTTTCCTTTAAGGTTGACAACGCACCCATAATTATTTTAGTATTGTGAGCGTGCATGGGCGGTGGAGATCACTTACCATCAGGTGACTCACTTGCTCGTATACTATAAAAAAGCCTAATCTAATGTTGTACAAATTTGCCATCATCATATCATGCGTTGGAAATAGAAAAAGATTGACGAAGCGCATAACTGTAGTCGTAATCATACTAATATTATAAATGTGAATGTAAGTTTGTTTGTTACGCTTTCACGCGAAAACTACTTAACCGATCATCATTAAACTACTTAACCGATCATCATGAAAATTTGTACACATATTCTTGGAGGTATAAGAAGTAACATAGGATAATTTATATGAAAAAAAAGTTTATCTATTTGTTTGTTACGCTTTCACGCCTCAATCACTGAACCGATGAAGAGATAGATGGGAACCTGGAGACGGTTATAGGCTACGATTTATTTCGGAAAAGTCTATTCACACGGGCGGAGCCGCGGGCAAAAGCTAGTACTCTATATGTTAACATAAAGATAAATTGATAGATAGATAGATAGATAGTTAGATAGAGAGATAGATAGATAGATTGATGGATAGATATAGAGATAGATAGATAGATATATAGATAGATATATAGATAGATAGAAAGATAGATAGATAACTCTTTATTGTACACCAAAAATAAAAAATTATACACTATGAAAAAAAACAACTTCGATGCCGAGGCTGACAGAAGAATTTGCTTGGGTTGGGCGGCATTTGGAAAGTTGCGTCACATATTTACTTCGACAATACCGCAGTGCCTAAAGACCAAACTGTTCGACCAGTGCGTCCTGCCTGTTATGACGTACGGCGCAGAGACGTGGACTCTAACAAAGGGCTTAATCCACCACTTTAAGGTCGCTCAACGAGCTATGGAGCGGGTTATGCTTGGTATCTCTCTGACGGATAAAATCTGGAATACGGAGATCCGTCAGAGAACTAAAGTAACCGACATAGCCCGCCGAATTAGCAAGTTGAAGTGGCAGTGGGCTGGTCACATTTGTCGCCGCAACGATGGCCGTTGGGGTCGAAAGGTGCTAGAGTGGAGACCACGTCTATCCAAGCGTAGTGTAGGCCGTCCTCGAGCCCGCTGGACCGACGACCTGATACACGTAGCGGGAAGCGGCTGGATGAGGAAGGCGGAGGACCGTCAAGGGTGGCGCCAACTTGGAAAGGCCTATGTCCAGCAGTGGACGAATTCAGGCTGATGATGATGATGATACACTATGAACCTTACAACTAAATTATGTTACAAAAGGCGGTCTTATCGCTAAAAGCGATCTCTACCAGACAACCTAAATACGAATATGGATTTGCAGTTTAGGGTTACAACAATGTGGGGGTGTAGACTCACAACAGAAACTTTAAACATATATTGTATAGAAATATAAATATAATATACTTAAATATAAATCATATTTAACATTAATATAATACATAAAAATAAATAATAATAATATAAACTAATTAATAAATGACTGCCTCGGTGGCGCAGTTGTAATGCGTACGCGTTACGATTGAGGCTAACGCTGAGGTCTCGGGTTCGATCCCCGGGTCGGGTAAAGTGCTATTGGGTTTTTCTATTACGAAATGCTCAGTATCAGCCCGGAGTCTGGAATTTGTGCCCGGTATGGCGATAGGCTCGCCCCCTATCACATAAAGGACGGAAATACGCCCGGCGAAATGTGGGTGTACTGATATTACACCTCTGCCTACCCCTTCGGGGATTACAGGCGTGAGTGCGTATATAATAATATAAACTACTTAATAAATATAAAATCACCTCGACACACTAATGACGGCCACATCAGAGCGACCACGGACAGTGGCGTGGGCCGAGTGAGGTTGTAGTATTCAAGGATCCCGCATCTCGGACGATAAATAATTCCAGCAGACCCTCCGACACGTTATCTGCTACATAATATCTCAATTTTAACTACACTTGTGGTTTAGTAATGGGTGGAACACGAAAATTTGAAGCCAGATTATAATATATACATACATACGCACCCCTGTAATCCCCGAAGGGGTAGGCAGAGGTGTAACCAGTACACCCACATTTTGCCGAGCGTATCTCCGTCCCATGATGTGATAGAGGGCGAGCCTATCGCCATACCGGATACAAATTCCAGACTGACAGTGATAGCTCAGCGGAGAGTGGTATGAAATGTCGAGACGAAAGTCGCAAGTTCGAAACCAGCCCCAAGTGCATACACCTCTGACTTTTCTAAGTTATGTGTGCATTAATTGTTAATTATCATTTGCTGTAACGGTGAAGGAAACATAGTGAGGAAACCTGTGTACCTGAGAAGTTCTTCATAAGAATTTCGAAGGTATGTGAAGTTTGCCAACCCGATTTAGGCCAGCGTGGTGGACTAAAGCCTAACCCCTCTCATTCAGTAGAGGAGGCCCGTGCCCAGCAGTGGGATTATTATATTTATTATTAAATAAATAAGCCTAACATTGCAGCAGTAATGGGCGTAGAGGCAGTGGGTGAAGTTCGACAATCTTTGGTTTGGAGAGAAGGGATTTGTTGAACGTCCCAAAATGTAGAAGCTAAAAGATAACATCAACCATTTAACTACACTTTGAATTTCTGTGATGTAGTAATATCTGTATATGTGCAGGCGTTGCGCTTACCATCAGGCGAGCGACCTGCTCGTTTCGTCACTTAAGCAAATTTAAAAAATGATTAAATAACTAAATTTACAAGGTGGAAGGTCCCTCGTATGCGAGAGGCCGGCTGCGTTGGTACCACCGCTTTGTCTATTTCTGCCGCCAAGCAACAGTGTGTAAGCACTGTTGTGTTCTGGTTCGAAGGTCATTGAAACCAGTGGAATTACTGGGCATTATGAGTCTTAACACCTTATGTCTCGGGGTGACGAGCGCAGTCTAGTGTCATGCAGTGCTTTGTTATTTAAAGTTCTGTGTGGCGTTGCTTCTGTTTGTGAGCAGGCGTGGCGCTTACCATCATGCGAGCGACCTACTCGTCTCGTCATTCAAGCTAATAAAAAAAAAATGAAACTTGATTAACTTAAACACTTCAATGTAAAAGCAATTAGGAACGGAAATTATCTAAATACAACAGTTTTTATTTTAAAAAGTCTGAATTATTGTTTCAATATTCACGGCGGCTTTTAATCTCTTAGCGGATTACTTTCACTGAACAAGCTTCTCTTTTTACTTCAAGTCGAAAAGAACTAGCCCTGAAAATATTAATTCAATGTAATATTTATTATAGATTCGTATTTTAAAGTTTTTTTAAAGCAGAGATCAGTAAATTAACAAGTGGGTCACCTGAAGGTAAGTGATCGTCACTATCCTTGATAACTCAATACCAGAACTTACTAACTTACTCTCGAATTTGCGTTTCTTTTAAAGTTAATTCGGGACAGTGACATAAAATACCGGATATAAATATTATTTCTTTTACCTTTACTTATTTTAGTAACTCGTAATGTTAATTGAATAAGGGCATTGTTATAAGTAATGTTATTTTTTTATTAGCAAGGCAAAAAAATAATAACAATTCGGTCTGTGACAGTAAGTATGACAGCCTCCGTGGCGCAGTGGGCGAGTAGCCGGCTGCGAAGCGAGAGGCCGTGGGTTCGATTCCCGCACTGAGACAAATGTTTGTGTGTTCCACAAATAATCCACAAATATTTGTGTGTTGTGTGGTCTGGGTATTGTGGGACCGCAAGTCCCTCGTAGTTCCTGATACCCACGATACAGGTTAACCTAGTGTGGGGTCAGGACTATGTGTGTGACTGTTGGGTGAATTTATTTATTTTTTAATCCACTTCTTTATTTCCATGTAGTATCATAAGAATAAAATAAGCCGTTAAAATCAATTACAGCACGTAGTTAGTATATTTACTCCCAAGTTACCGGTACTTTACCCGCATAATTCCGCCAACCCTTAAAATAAACTCACGCCGGCGCACTACATTAGAACAATTTTGAGATATTCTTTGACGGCGAACCCTTTGTTCTTGAGGAAGTAATTACAGCTTGTAGCTTTCTACAGGCTTCAAAGAAAACAATTTTGTACATAAATGATACTCACTTACGCAACGCCGGGTAAAGACTCTTGGAAATAAATCCAAAGCGGTAGGCAGTAGGGTAATGCGTGCACAACATAATATCACTAACAGTGGTAGAACAGTAGAAGTGGATTGTGGGTTTTTTTATAGCATAAGCCGGTAAACAAGTGGGTCACCTGATGGTAAGTGATCTCCACCGCCCATGTACACCCAAAATACCAAAAGAATTATGGGTGCGTTGCCGACCTTAAAGGAAATGGATAATTAAGGAATTGGGAAGGGGAGGGGGTTTGGGCCTCCTGATATCTCACTCCCGGACGAAACGCAGCAGCAAGCTGCTACTTTACACCAGTTTTCTGTGAGACAGTGGTAACGACCCGGACGAGCCGGTCCATACATGCTGTAGACAAAAGTGTCTAAAGTCTCAAAAGGATTTGGTTTTTAACCGACATAAAAAAAATATAGGTTCTTAATTAGTCTGTATATGACGGTTCGGTTTGAGTGGTAGATCCCCTTCCGTTTCCAATCCCTTAATTATATCCCTTTCCTTTAAAGTCGACAACGCGCGTCGATGTTCATGACGGTGTAGATCACTTACCATGAGGTGACCTACTTGCTCGTTTGGCTGCCTATGCTATATAATCGTCGGAGAAATAGCAATCTAATTCAAATAAACATTCTACGTTGTCATAAAAAGATATTGAGGGCAATAAATCCAAAGAAATGTGCTTTAATAACCACAAAGGAGAATAAAATCTGTCCGCAAATTGACCAATAAAGATTTACTCTTTGCAGAAACTATCTTTGGAGAAACGCTCGTTTGATTTAAATGGCGCTTGGCTCGAAAAATGGGTGGAAAATAATTGCCCTCAGCTCGTGCCAAATTGGTTCTAGATTTTAATTATTTTCCAATCAGACGTGAATACTCCAATAAAAAACGATGAGGGATAGATCATTCTAGATTCTATGGATATTTTAAGCAGGAAATATTTTATCAGAAAGCAATTATAAGTGGGGGTGCTGGTTAACACAAGCTTTAGAATTTTAATTGTATATTTTATATTAACAATTTATATTAACAATTTTTGATAGTTAAAATGGGCATGATTGTTTTATTACTGGCCGGCAAATATCCAAGTGGAGCACCTGAGGTTAAGAATCCTCTACCGCCCTTGAACAGTTATAATACATGAGGAATCACAGATGCGTTGCCCACCTTAAATGAAAGGGGAAATTAAGAGATTGGAAAGGGAAGGGGGATTTGGGCCGCCGGATATCTCACTCACAATACGAAACGCAACAAAAAGCTTCACGTTGATTTTCTGTGAGACAGACTTTAATGTAGGTATACTACTAGACAGGCTGCGCAGTACACAGAAATTGCGTCACAAATTTGACCGTAAGTCAATTGACCGTAACCCAATATTGCCATCTCGCTTACTCTAAACTAAAACCCCTCTCGCGCACTCTGTTTGTCAGCTGTCAAACTCTCGCGTTATGTGACGCAATTTTACTTCTAAACAGCCCGTCTAGTAGCATACATTAAGGTCTTTGGAGACAGTGGTAAAAAGTCGGTTGAGGCCCATTCATGCTGCAGAAAAAACTATCTATAGCGTGACTCTAACACTTGTTTTTATTTATTTATACATACATACATACGCACTCACGCCTGTAATCCCCGAAGGGGAAGGCAGAGGTGTAACCAGTATACCCATATTTCGCCGAGCGTATCTCCGTCCCACGATGTGATAGGGGGCGAGCCTATCGCCATACCGGGCACAAATACCAGACTCCGGACTGATACTGAGCATTTTCGTAATAGAAAAACCCAATACCACTTTGCCCGACCCGGGGAACGAACCCGAGACCTCAGCGTTGGCCTCAATCGTAACGGGTACGCATTACAACTGCGCCACCGAGGCAGTTTTATTTATTGCTGTTGATATATACCGTTCATCTTTTGACGTATGCCTCTCGGATCACCGAGCTTTTGCTATAGACGTTGTAAGTTATCGTTCAACGGAATACTTTCTACATTTGCGATATAACATGCGCTAAGACGATACATGCGTCAAAGAAAAAGAAAGATTTAAGAGGAATGTGAAAGCGGCTCGAATGGAGACATATATATTATTATAATTTCAATGTACTATTATAAACATTGATTCTTTAGTAGCAACAAATAGATCACGTGGAAAAATATCCTGCAGTTTTAGCAATTGTTTTTTAAAATTGTAATTGTAAAACAAGCATCTTTTTCGCAAGACGAAAACTTTAATTAGATACAATTTAAAATGTACAATTATTCTGACAACGTCTTGAACGTTTTGTTATTTTTCTTCATAAGTTCGTAAATGTTATATCAATTAAGGAGCGTGCAGAGTGCAGGGCGCGGACGTGCCGCCGACGTGCCTCTGGCGCCGCGCCCGCTCTGTTTCCAATTAACTGAGGATTGTGTCCGACAAAAGGCCGACTCTGATTACCGCGCGGTTCATGACAAATCGGCACGCTTCCTAAGATAGCTTCTAAGGAACAAGCAAATAGATATATTTTTATTTTATAATTATAATCAAATACTAGTCTCCCTAGAGGGGTTGACGTCAGGCAGGCGGCTGGTCGTAAAAACTACAAGCCAAATCTTTCTATAACATGTGGAAAGAATGTTGCGCCGACCCCACTGCGAGTGGGATAAGGGCAGGTAAAGAAGAATAATAATTAAATACTAGTGGCCACGCAGTGGACGAAAGTCGAACATTTTTTTAAATTTTGTTCTATTACGTCACCTGTGAGATTTGACATTCCGACGTCAGTGCTAGCGTAAACAATGAATATTTTATTATTTTATTTAATTGAATTTGGAATACATATTATTTATTATATGTAAACAGCATTCTGCACTTGTCCGTGGGTGCAATATTCTTAAAAAGGAAATCGAAGTTTTCTCTACACGTAATAATATACCTATAGAGGAAAATAGATAGATGACTAGAAATGTTTCTCAAAGTTATATTTACAAAATACATTTGTACTTGTCTTCGATTTATTTGTAAATATAACTTGTTATTGTAATGCCAAAATGCAATCAAATTATATTTGATATATTTATATTACGTAGTTTACTGTGTCAGGGCAAAAGAAAAGCCAGCGAAATCACAAAAAGGTCACTGATAGCAAATTGTGGAAGCCCAACTTCCTCGAAGGATCACATTTTACAAATATAGGATTGCTGGCATTTCCTTACAATACACCTATACGAGTCGACGGAGAATGCAATGACCCGCGAATTATATTTAGGTTAGAGACCGACAATTCATCGTCCCATATAACTACATAATACGTATGTGTACGTAAAAACAGAAAAGCAACGGTTTCTTGCCCGTATTTCTCTAGCAAAACATCCTTCCGAACTGGCGATAGTGTTAAAATACTGTATAACATTTACGGATTCAATTTTTTTTTATTAATGTGTTTTTGTAGCTAGCAGGGAGTTACTAATTATTATTCCTTAGCTTTAAGATCGAAAAAGCGTGTGGCCCGCCATTTGGTAAGCTATTGCCACCGCCCATGAATCTCAGCAATGCTAGAGCATAGCATGGTCGCTGCCTACCGTATGAGCGTTCTTGGGCGGTGGCGATCACTTACCAACAGTTGACCCAATATGCTATAAAAATTAGGTTTCTCGTACGCGATAGCCTAGAGTGTAGCAAAAAACTCATCGGCAAAGACTATAATTGCATGACATAACTCTTAAATAAGTTTTGATTTTGCCATTCTCGCTTTTGTCGTATGATAAACTTTCTCCGTATAAATAGAGCTAAAACAGTGTTACATGATTTCCCGATCTCTCTCATTCACCTAGGGAGGTCGATACCACTAGGCCGTCCTAGTTAGGAGCCCTTACTCCCTGTTTCTAATTACACTACCGTACCTAGAGAGGAAGGCCGAAGAAATTGTGTAGTGTAATAGCAGTTAAAACGACGTTAGTAACGGCAGCTACGCCACTTGTGCCTACAGATACTCTTGATTGATTTACTACATAATGATTGCAAACATTTCTTCCTTCATCCCTCATCAGTTATTGGGTGTCGAGGGAATTGACATAATTTGTAACTAGTGTCCCCTAAATTAAACTGTTTATCAACATAGACTGCTCTTATTTATCAGTTTGGCAATATGATTTATGGGCTGAATTATTTATCCCAATCGAATACGGATTTTGTTGTTTTAGTTATATTTTTGGCTCTGGCTGTACAATTGATTAAGCGGTGAGTAGACTAATATACGTTATATTCCCGAAGGCGTAGTCAAAGGTGCGACTACTGCATTTGTACGCACGATCCGCCGAGCCTATTTCCATCCCATGATGTGATAGGGGGCGAACCTCACACCGTATCCTAATACTATTTTTATTGGCGTACCTTTAATGCCTCTTTACGAGTATAGCTTGTCTCATGCAGTGAATATAAAATGTATGTTAAGGCAACATTTACATGCACACCCAGATGTATACCAATAGCATCGTTGATGTAGCACTAGCAAAACAGTGGTACCACACTGGTCAAGCTAGCCAATTCATACTGAATAGATCTGTTCTACCACCCAGTATATCCACCAAAGATACAACACAATGTAAACACGATGATAGAAAACAAAAACTGATAAACTAACATCCGGGAATACGAAACAAATTAGCCAAAACTTTTCCTGACTTTGATATAAATTACTTTCGCGTAGTTCGCAGGTAACTCACGTAGCCACCGGTAAAAACCAGAATTTAATAGAAAACCCTTTATCAAAGTTTGACAGGCGTATTGCGAGCAAAATTATATACAGCGAGCCGACGGCGGCGCGGCGGTTGGAGCGTCGAATCATCTCGTATCAAGGGATTTTTGTTTAATATTTCGTGATCAAAAGACGTCTATAGACGTTAAGGACGCTTGTTAACGTTTTAATTAAATTTAAGCCCAAATATTGGCTGTGACAGTGCGGTAAGTAGTATTTGAGTCGTTAGGTAACAATTAGTTGCCAAGGTCTTTGTACTATTATGATTACATTTAGATACTAGGGAGTAAAGTGTTTATGAATAATAATAGCCTAGCTTACATACATCGAATAGGGTGTATGTAGGCTAGCTGTACATAACATAAAATAAGGGCTCCGTTCCTATCGATTGAGGATATTTCGCTTTGTTTTAGATTCGAAGAATCACTCATGAATTGTCCGGCATTGGAATTTGTGTCCGGTGTGGCTATAGGCACGCGTCCATCATCTATAGATAGTGATCTATCGCTGGCTGCACCTCTGCCTACCCCGTCGGCGTAAAATCATCTTATTTATTTATTTATTTAGTTTTAGGAAAGCTTACAGACTAATAACAATAATTTTTAATTATGTTTAATTTAAGTAACAGTATTATGTATCTTGCTTATGCTATGTGTGAGATTAAAACACATTCAAACAAAGGTAAATACATTTCAATAGGTAATAACTAAAAGCCTGTTTCCCATAGGGGTAGGCTTAGACATCGGATTTCCACTTGCTACGATCCTTAGACATCTCTTTGGCCTGCTTCACTCTCATTACATTCTTCATGCATGCTCGTCAGTTTAGGTACTTCTGACCTGGTCTTTCTCGGGAATATCTCCTACTTGATCTGAGAAAGTACGTTCTGTTTCACTATATCCGTTTAAATATTCAGATACCTATAGCACATTAAATTACAGCCAATTTAGGAAGTATCAAGTTGAAATAATCTTCGCGGTGTATTTTGAGTCTTTTATTTAAGGTAACTATTAAGTAACGTTTACTATCCTAATATTATAAATGCGAAAATGAGTTTGTTTGTTACGCTTTCACACCTAAATCGCTGAACCGATTTTGATAAATTTTGGTTCAGAGATAAATGGGACCCTGTAGACGGTTATAGGCTAATTTTTGTCCCGGTTATAGGCTACTTTTTATTCCGAAAAGGCTCCACCCGAGACTTATTTATATTTAATACATTACATACTAATGTATATAAAACTAACTAAACATAGAGCTTAGTCTATCGCTCAATTACTAGCAAATTAGAAGATGTAAAATATAAAAAAGTGAATTCATTATAAAGGATACAATGTGTTTTAAGTAAAAACTACTATGAAATGTCTTTTTAATTTGTAGAGCCACGCTGCAGGCAGTCTAGTCTACAGCTTTAATGGGTGGATTCATACACTTTTTCACAAAAAAACGTTGTGAAGTGGGGAGTCTGGAAATCTAGAGGTCGAATCCTTTCTTTCTAATCTGCATTCCTCTTGTTTAAAATCGGCAACGCTCCTATAATTGTGGCCATAGGCGGTCATAAAAAGTCATTAGTATAGTTTGCCTAGCCGATTTATTTTCTATGGTAACAACCTGGATCGAAGTATGTATGGGCTTTCCGAAGTTTTTTTTAAAATCTAGTTTGAAGTTAGTTTGCGTTTTAAATAAAGCAGAATATGTTACCAATTAAGTCGTGAGCCGTTGTGTAGAAATAAAGTAATTACCGTTGAAAGGTCGTGATATCATTTAACAAAGCATAATAGCGCTCTGAAATGCCGAAAATTGGCGAACAACATGAATTTATCGTCAAAAGTTTACAACGCCTAGAAACCGCGCCATTACCGCCTCCTGTTAGTATAACTAAACTACAACGTTTAATGTTACTAATAAATGTTTCAACTACATTCTCTTTTTCTCTAGACGTTTTATAAAGATGTTTTTAGTAGTTATATCAAATGTGAATTTGTTATTTTTAGTAAATACCTACATCACGCCTGTAATCTCCGAAGGGATAGGCAGTGGTATAACTAGTACACCTACATTTCGCCGAGCGTATCTCCGTCTCATGACACCTCGCCATATTGGACACAATTCCAGACTCTGGGCTGATACTGAGCATTTTGTAATAGAAAAACCAATACCCGACCCGGGGATCGAAACCGAGACCTCAGCGTCAGCCTCAGTCGTAACGCGTACGCATTACAATTGCGCCACCGATGACCGAGGCAGTCAAGTAAATAGAATTTTTGGTAAATGTAACACTTTGGCAATTTCATACTAGAAATTATATCTTAGTAATGAGGCAACTAAAAGCCAATTTAAAAACTATCTAACAATAATAACACAAAGGCCATACACATCAAAAATCCTTCAAGAATAAAGATATTTTGTAGTACTTACCTGAGCATAATTACCTGCGAACAAAATATATCTAATCAAATAAATTGATAATAACTACTACAATGTTGTATTCTAAACAGTAACATAGAATTAAATTCAATAAGAAATAAAAAATATACATTTAAATGCATCGAATAAACACCCTCTTAAATTATTTGTCGGTTTTGTTTTCGGTTAACGGCAAGTGGCAGTTTTGTATTTGGCTTTTTAGGTAAATTTTCATGAACGGTGGTGATCACTTACAGTAACCGGCAGTAAATATGTTACATTTCTGTCCGTGTGACAGAGACGACTTTCTATAAAATCGAAACTTTTTTTTTAATACTCGTATATCATAGGCCGGTAAACGAGCAAGTGGGTCACCTGATGGTAAGTGATCTCCACCGCCCATGTACGCCCACAATACTAAAAGGATCATGGATGCGTTGCCGACCTTAAAGGAAAGGGATTAAGGGATTGGGAAGGGTTGGGGGATTTGGGCCTCCGGATACCTCACTCACCGTACGAAACGCAGCAGCAAGCTGCTACTTTACGCCGGTTTTCTGTGAGACAGTGGTAATGATCCGGACGAGCCGGCCCATTCACGCTGTAGACAAAACTATCTACAGCGTGGCTCTATCACTCGAACATCTACAACGTCAACACAACTAGCCAATTGTCTCCCTCTTTAGTTCCATGCGCATTATTTTTCGTCGATTACTGTACCATCATGTTACCCAATTGCTTGTTTGTCAGCCTTCTACAATAAATAACTTAACCATTGAAAAACCAATAAGTAAAGTTGAGTCCCTATCCCTTCCCACCCTATCATCAGACTGTGATCGCCATCCGTAAGCCTACTCATCGAAAAAAAAATTATGAGCTCAAACACGATATACATACACACTCACGCCTGTAGTCCCCAAAGGGGTAGGCAGAGGTGTAACTAGTACCTACACCCACATCGCCGAGCGTATCTCCGTCCCGATATAATAGGGGGCGAGCCTATAGCCATACCGCGTATAAATTCCAGACTCCGAACTGATACTGAGCATTTCGTAATAGAAAAACCCAATTTACCCGACGTGGGGATCGAACCCGAGACCTCAGCGTTAGCTTAATCGTGACGCGTACGCATTACAACTGCGCCACCGAGGCAGCACGATACGATACATCTGCTTAATTATTAACGAGTTGGAAGCAGATGGATTTGTTAATTTCGTGTCATCGTTAACAAAGAACACTCGATTGCTTCCAAATAAAAAAACGTTTAGACACTAAGATGTCCCAGATAGACAAAGCGATCAAGCTTATATTATCATCCCCCTGTTCTGAATGGGATTAACAACACTTAAATAAAACACAAATGACATTAAAAAATAAGTCCCTTTGTTTAATTGTCCTTTTGCTCAGCAGGGTGACGAGCCCTGCGGGTCATGTATTAACCCCGCGCGTGACCTATTTTGATACGTCACTTGCCATACCGTATAATTTATCTTTTCCTTTATTTTTTCATGCGTAACTTTCATACAAGCTGTCAGAACGTTACGGGTTGGCTTTCGAAGGACATGCGAAACGTCTTATAAGTATTTTTGATATAGCTAGGGGCTTTGCCCATGTTTTTCCACAAACCATAAAATAAAATAAAAAAATAAAGTCCGACGAATATGAGACATATCTTACTTTCTTCCCGACATTATTCTGCATCGATTGGTATCGGTCTCGACCCCATACCCCCAGCGGTTTCGGAGGAGATAGCGTGACAAGCTTTGGCAGCGGCGGCGGCGGCGCCAGTTACATTTTTTTAGAATAGAGAGATACTAGCTTTTGCTCACAGTTCCGCCCGCGTGTATATATTTTTCCGGGACAAAAACACCATATGTCCTTCCCCAGGATGTAAACTATCTCCTTACCAAATATCATTAAAATCCGTTCAGCCGTTTAGCCGAGAAAATGTAACAAACAGACAGAAAGTTACTTTCACTTTTGTAATGGTATTATGGCTTGTACGGAGATATTCGGGATACGTAATATGTTTTTAATAATCGTATCGTGCGTTCGATACCTCCATCGAGGCAAATATTAGTGTGATCCTAAAATATTAGATTTTGTTGGTGGATCTGGGTATTGTGAGATTGAAAGTCTCTCGTAGTTCCTGATACCCACGACACAAGATTCGTTATTATTCTTATTTATTATTTATTTATTTTGTTATTCTTAGTGTAAGGTCAGGACTATGTATGGACTATTGAGTGTTGTTTTTTGCATCAATATCGTTTTTTGAGCCATCAAAAGCAAAAACGCTTCTACCTAATTAACATTGTTAATGAAGTTGTTTTTAATGATAACATATTGAAATTAATATTAATGCTCCGTTAAAACGAATGCGTGCGAGTTCAAAAACTCTTTAAATACGTACATAAGTAATGAATGCTATCAAACTCCAACGCAATAAAATATTCAAGTCAATATGTTCCATAATTAAGTTGCTATACCTCTGAGTACCTGACAATAAAGTTCGAGACTGGAATCAACTGAGTTGATACTCCATTATTCATGTGAACCAACCTGGCATGCAGTTTGCTCGATACCGAGAACAAAGCACACAATACTGATTGTACAGTCTTTAAGAATATTACGGTTTAAACTGTTGTATAATATTTTTACTATTTATTTATTTTTTTACTATATAAAAGTATAGCATTTTATGTTAATAAAATTGTTGTTTATAAATAATACCTATATAGATCCTCTACTGAATGAGAGGGGTTAGGCACTAGTCCACCACGCTGGCCTAATGCGGGTTGGCAGACTTTACGTACCTTCGAAATTCTAATGAAGAACTTCTCAGGTATGCAGATTTCACTCACGATGTTACCTTCACCTTTAAAGCAAGCGATGATTAACAATTCATACACGCATAACTTAGAAAAGTCAGAGGTGTATGCTCTTAAGGCTGGTTTCGAACCTGCGACTTTAGTCTCGACAGTCCGTACGACTCGCCACTGAGCTATCACTGCTTCTACCTATATAATAAATAAGTACCCTAAACCGACGTGCATGTATGAAAAATTTTATGAGAGTGAATGAGGCCAAAGAGGTATGCAAGGATCGTAGCAAGTGGAAATCCGTTGTCTCTGCCTACCCCTATGGGAAACAGGCGTGAGTCTATGTATGTATGTAATAAATAAATACACTGAACAGTCACACACATAGTTCTGACCCCACCCTAGGTTAAAACTGCATGGGTATTAGGAACTACGAGGGACTTGCGGTTCCATAACACCCCGATCCGAAACAAATATTTGTGTATCCCCAAAAACATGTTTCAGTGCGGGCATCGAACCCGCAAACCCTCTCATTTCTCAGCCGGCTCTCCCACTGCGCCACGGAGGCTCTACTCTACCTTTTATACACATGAATGACGAGACGAGCAGGTCGCTCGCCTGATGGTAAGCGCCACGCCTGATCATAAACAGAAGCAACGCCACACAGAACCTTAAATAAAGCACTGCATGACACTGGACTGCGCTCGTCACCCCGAGACATAAGGTGTTAAGTCTCATAATGCCCAGTAATTACACTGGCTTCAATGTCCTTCACACCGGAACACAACAGTACTTACACACTGTTGCTTGGCGGCAGAAATAGACAATAAAATATGTTTCTTTAAATATGTCTTTTCATATTTTCACGTTTGGATCTCAGAGAAAGTCATTGTAACTGTAATAACAACATTTACTAAAGAAAAGGATAAAAAGATCTTTTATGAATTTAAAAGGTAGTCCCCACTCAGACCATAACATGGAAAAATAATATTAAAGAACATCGACCGGCGTGTTCCCTCAATGCTCCAACTTTAACAAAATTAGGGTTTAATTTTTTAAATACAGATTCTATGAATTGAACAAACTCATCTTTTGAATCTTTTTTTTAAATAATGTAATTTCAAGATGGCGGATTTCGCTCATTTGCTTAGCTTTAATGTTTTCAAATCGTACTATATAAGTATTGTGAATCTGTGTGATTAGTTTGGACATTCAAAATAGCCTCGCTTGTGTGACAAGAGAGCACGATGTGAAGTTGGCGGCTGGTAGATTTTGGAGGAAATATTCCGACTGCGTAGTTTATTACTCAAACAAATTCAAGTTTCTGATCGCAGGGGGCCGACGTTAGCGCTCGTTTATCTTGAATTATACACAAGTTTCCCATCTAAAATGTTTTATTAAAACTTTCACGAAACATTTCTTCTTTCGACTAGAAGTTTTTTTAAGGCTTATTTAACGCGTGTGTCTATTATTTACAGTCTAACATTTTAGACTACAGGTGAAATTAAATAATAATACCATCCTTGGATTATATACCTCCCACAGCTAGGCACAAGCAATTCACATTAGAATCCACTACACTGGCCTAATGCGAGTTAGAAGACTTTACATACAGTCAAAATCTAATGGAGAATTTCTCAGTTAGGCAGTTTTCCTCACGGTGTTTCTTTTACCGTTAAAGGAAACGATAATTAACAATAAATACACACGTAGCTTATAAAAATCAGAGACACGTACTCTTGAGGTTAGTTTTCGAACCTGCGACACTCGTCGCGGCAGTCCGTACCACTCCCCACTGAGCAATCGCTGCTATGAAGTTGAATAAAAGCGTGTACAAAAATCAACAGAACCACGTATTTTGCTGCTCTTATTTTCCCAAATTAATTATCTACAGTAGATAAACAGAATATACATTGTTGATTGCCTGCCACAGAACTGATCGACTGCTTCGGTGGCGCAGTTGTAATGCGTACGCGTTACGACTAAGCTTGACGCTGAGGTCTCGGGTTCGATTCCCGGGTCGCGTAAAAGTAATATTGGGTTTTTCTATTACGAATTGCTCAGTATCAGCCCGGAGTCTAGAATTGTGCCCGGTACGGCGATAGGCTCGCCCCCTATCACATCATGGTACGGAGATACTCTCGGCGAAATGTGGGTGTACTGGTTACACCACTGCCTACTCCTTCGGGGATTACAGGCGTGAGTGCGTATAAATTGTTGATTTTACATTTTTCACATTAAATCCCTTCAGGCGAGGGGATCGGGACTCTCGAAATCCCAGCTTGTGAATGTAAATTGGCATCACCGCGCGAAGTCGCGTCAAATGTTTGTGTATACATAATGCATGGCGAAGTGGCTCAACTATTCAACGCGTCGCTGACTTGCTGGTTATAAGCGTATCTTGACGCTCATGTCTCTTGGGAGTTTGTTGTCTCTGATGTGGTTTGTGGTTAATGGCT
Organism: Mimas tiliae; assembly: GCA_905332985.1. Lineage (NCBI taxonomy): Eukaryota > Metazoa > Arthropoda > Insecta > Lepidoptera > Sphingidae > Mimas > Mimas tiliae. The sequence goes on along the minus strand of HG995241.1, from coordinate 20,671,119 downwards.
GAAGAATATTTTGGTTACATTACAACATTTGTGTTGGAAATTATATTTTAAATGTTTATTAGGAGTTACACATCCAGTTAGACTTGGTAAAGCTGATGTGTAACGAGATATCACGTTCTGGTCGATAATGTACCTATGTGAGTAGTCCCGGTAAAGCTGAAACGAGAAATCTCGTTTTGGTGGTTAATAGTTTTGGTAGGCAGCGGCCTGGCTGTGCTCTGGCATTGCTGAGGTCCAAGGGCGGCGGTAACCACTTAGGGGTAGACAGAGGTACAACTAGTTCTGCACCTACGTTTCGCCGCGCTTATTTCACTCATTTGCAGAGGAACAGATTTTATCCTGAATATACGATGGAAGAAACCCACGCAGGTGAAGGAGCTAGCTAATATAAGGAGATAGTAGATTAATCTATAAAACAGAAACTGCACCAAGCATCCAACTTTATCAATTAAAACCATTCCGTCAACGTCCAGCGAATCTTCTTGATTGATATGGCACCTGCCACGTTTTACGAGAACATGAAAACTTGTACCTTATGAAAACTTATAACAAATTGCGGCAACGTTTATACAGTTTTTATCAGTGGTAGAGCCACGCTGTAAGCACTTTTGTCTACAGCATGAATGGGCCGGCTCGTCCGGATCGTTTCCACTGTCTGATAGAAAACCGACGTAAAGTAGCAGCTTGCTGCTGCGTTTCGTAAGGTGAGTGAGATATCCGTAGGCCCAAATTCCCCTCCCCCTCCCATTTCCTTTAAGGTTAACATGCCCATGATTTTTTGTATTGTGGCCGTACATGGGCGGTGGAGATCGCTTACCATCAGGTGACCCACTTGCTCGTTTTCCGCCCTATGCTATTGAAAAAAAATACAACATACGGGACTATAAGCAGTATAATATCTTGTGAAAATTTTCAGAGACGGGTTGGAACTCCCGTGTTTACCAAACAAACAGATTTGCGGCGCGAGATATTAGCAACTATAATGCTTAACACAATTATAGATTAGGTGTTATTACATTTCATTGCAAGCGATGACTGTTGATAGATCAAAGCGATTTTTTATTGGAATATATCTGGATATATGACAGCCTCCGTGGTGCAACGGGCGAGTAGCCGGCTACGAAGCGAGAGGCAGTGGGTTCGATTCCAGCATCGAGACAAATGTTTGTGTGATCCACAAATATTTTTTCCGGGTCTGGGTGTTGTGGGACCGCAAGTCCCTCGTAGTTCCTGATACCCACGATACAGGTTAACCACGTGTGGGGTCAGGACTATATGTGTGACTGTTAGGTGTATTTATTATTATTATTATAATTACTTTATTTATTTTTATTTATTACAATACGATTCTTATGCCATGAAACTGGTGTCATTCCGGGTTCGATACCCAGGATATGTAATCAATGTGAAAATTTTGTGCAGAATCAATTATTTTGAATAACAAGACGAGCTAGCCGCTCATATGGTTGTAAACGCCAGGACTACCAGTAACATAAAACTCAGAACTTTAAATTACAAAAAAGTACTTCATAGCACTGAACTGCGTTCGTCATCCCGTAATATAAGTTTCATAATGCCGAGTAATTTTACTGGCCTCAGTGCCCTTTTATGAGTGGTAGAGCCACCCTGTAGACACTTTTGTCTACAGCATGTATGGGCCGGCTCGTCCGGGTCATTACCACTATCTCACAGAAAACCGGCGTAAAGTAGCAGCTTGCTGCTGCGTTTCGTACGGTGAGTTAGATATCCGGAGGCACAAACCTCCTCCCTTTCCCAATCCTTTAATTATCCCTTTCCTTTAAGGTAGGCAACGCACCCATGATTCTTTTGGTATTGTGGGCGTATAGTGGCGGTGGAGATCACTTACCATCAAGTGACCCACTTGCTCGTTTGCCGGCCGATGCCATAAAAAAACCGAAACAACGTTACTTACTGCTGACCCGCATACGCGAGACCGATCACCTAGTCTTTAGTTTCTTTATTTAACTATACTTGATTGTTTGTCAATACAACTTCCAAAGATACAAAGTATGTAATTAATAAATACACCCAACAGTCACACACATCCTGACCCCACAGTAGGTTAACCTGTATCGTGGGTATCAGGAACTACGAGGGAGTTGCGGTCCCACAACACCCAGACCCGAAACAAATATTTGTGGATCACACAAACATTTGTCTCGGTGCGGGAATCGAACCCACGGCCTCTCGCTTCGCAGCCGGCTACTCGCTCGCTGTGCCACGGAGGCTGTCCAAAACTGAAAATTGAAAACAAACTACCGTATTACTGGGACACAACACCCCTCATATTACAACTTTGTTACACTTGTATCTATTGTAATATATTCATTGTTCAGAAGTTGTGTGTACTCTTAATTAGAAAGTTTGACAATTTGAATGTCAACAGTAAAGGCGTATGAGACTCGTGAGGAATGTGACCCTCGTACTACGTACACATCTCCCGCTCCCTATAGTTCCACATGTAGACATTAAACTTTCATTACTTCGACATTTGCTAATCCTTCATTAAAATTATTGTCTCTATCAGTTTTAAGAACATCGAAGTTTTAATTATTATTAAGTTGATGAATGATTTCTGAAAGTTATTTTACTGCCAGTTGTAACGCGTACGCGTTACGACTAAGGCTGACGTTGAGGTGTCGGATTCGATCCCCGGGTCGGGTAAAAGTGATATTAGGTCTTTCTATTACAAATTGCTCAGTATCAGCCCCGAGTCTGGAATTGTGTCCGGTATGGCGAGCCTATCGCATCATGGGACGGATATAAGCTTGGCGAAATGTGGGTGTACTGGTTACACCTCTGCGAACCCGTTCGGGGATTACAGGCGTGATTGCGTATTTTTATTTTATTGACGAAAAATAGGGGTGTTGTCATTGTAAGTTTTATGAATTTACCTGAGAAGTTCTCTATAAAATTTTCGAAGATGTGCTAAATTTGCTAACCTGCATTAGGCCAGCGTGGTTGACTAAGGCCTAACCCCTCTCATTCTGTAAAGGAGGCCGTGCCCAGCAGTGGAACGTGTATTATACGGGCCTGGTATATTATTATTACTAACTAGCTTTTTTTCGCGGCTCCAACTACGTGAATGTTTTGTTCGGGACAAAATTTTCTTCCCCAAATTCTTTGCCAAATTTCATTGAAACCCATTCAACCGTTTAGCAATGAAAACTTAACAGCCAGACGGAAAAAGTTACTTTCGCCCTTATAATATTAGTATATAAGTCCTTATAATATTAGTATATAAGTAAGTATTGATTGCGCATTTTTTTTGCTGTCGCGGGGAATTTTTTTATGTTGGGCTCATCCGGCCTTACGACCCAGCGTTAAACCACCAGGGAGAGATGGAAATATCCGGACGACCGCTGGGCCGAGTCCCAAACACTATATGCCGGCAATACCAACTAAGAACCCCGCGGTGACTATCTGAACGGCCCCGGGTTCCCGAGGCGAGAAGCGCCCCGGCTTCAGTTGCCACCGCCCCTACGTAGCGCCTTGCGGCCCGGCTCCATAGACTAACTTAAAATCAACCGATAACTCAGTGTCACATAGAATTGAAAAATAAGTGTATATTCAAAAATGTGTATTTTTTATAGCATAGACCGGCAAACGGCCAAGTGCGTCACCTGATGGTGAATTATCTCCAGCGCCCATGAATGCCCACAATACTAGAAGAATCATGGACGCGTTGCCGACCTTAAAGGAAAGGAATAATTAAAGCATTAGGAAGGGGTACGGGATTTGGATCTCCGAATATCTCACTCACCGTACGAAACGCAGCATGCCGCTACTTTACGTCGGTTTTCTGTGAGACAGCGGTAACAACCCGGCCCATTCATGCTGTAGACAAGATGTCTACAACGTGGTTCTACCACAAAATTTACAAAATTTATATATTCCAGGCTTTACCCTTTAATGGTAGTATGAAGGTTTAACAGAAGGTTCGTGACCTCATTATAATTGGGTTCACGTCCCAGCGCATGCATAGTATAGTACACAAAGCTTACTAAGATTACAATAAGTACGATGTTTGTAGCTAACCCCCGAACCGCGGTTCCAAGTTGAATTATGTTTCAAATCCTGTTACAATTAAAGTTAAATCCTCAATGCGACACAAGGGTCTATACCAGATAAATAGAATAACGAATATAGGATGATTCTTGGAGAGTCCCGAGTTGAGTATAGAAGAATGGGTACCAACTATATACCGGTAGTTTCATTTCAACCATTGTTAGTACTAAAATCAAAAACTGTTTAACAAATATAAAACCAATTCAATTTCAGAAAATAAAAAGGTATAAAAATAACTAGTGTACGTCAATTCTTTTATAATCGTCGAATATAATGGTCAATTGTTGATAAAAAGCATCGGCTCAAAATTTGTTATTTTTAGGTTTTTAGTTTTTTCTTGGTACGGTTTTATGTTTATTGAAATGTTTTTATTTTAATAAATTTAGTGAAAGAATTTAGAAAAATATATACATACATACGCACTCATATCTGTAATCCCCTAAGGGGTAGGCAGAGGTGTAACCAGTACACCCACATTTCGCCGAGCGTATTTCCGACCCTTATGTGATAGGGGGCGAGCCTATAGCCATACCGGGCACAAATTCCAGACTCCGGGCTGATACTAAGCATTTAGACAATAAAAAATCCCAATACCACTTTACTCGACCCGGGGATCGAACCCGAGACCTCAGTGTTGGCCTCAATCGCAACGCGTGCGCATTACAACTGCGCCACCGAGGCAGTCAATTTAGAAAAAGAAAGAAAATAATCTCAAAATTGATGTATAAATGACGACGATCTTTCATTCCAGATTTCACCCTCCGGGGACTACATTTTTATTTGTTTAAATGGGACCTATTCTTGAATGAAAAAGAATCATCATTTCAACATTTTGCGAGTTATGAGCTATGTATGGAATAAAAAAAAGATTTTAAACGCGTCGAATTGAGAACCGTTTCTATTATTTTTCAATTTAGATTCAATTTTCGGTTATTTCGGTTTTCAAATGAAACAAATTTTAAATAACGTGAACCATTATTCTGAATGATATTTATATTACAATTATAAACGGTTGTAACAGCCCACCAAAAAACTTCATAAAACTTTACTAAGGGATACATTTTCACTACAACAAGACTTGAGCGTATCTAATTTGTGAGACCGGTTAGGTCTTGAGGCGATCCCCAGGTGAATCAATTACAATATAAGCGATTTTAATGTAAAAAATACGTTATGTGAGTAAAAATAATAATTCGATATGTTTTTTTTCATTTTTATCCTAGCAATCCAAGAATACTGTCGAGCAACGACAGGCGATGTGTACGGTGCTAGCGACCTACATCGCGCTGCGCAGTGTCAGCGCTTTACGCCACACGTATTAAATAGTATTAATTGCATGGATTTCACCAATCAGTTCACGTCTGAACATCGACCAGTTCGCGTGCTCTCATAACCATTACCATTACCATTTTTACCATACCATTTAGACTAGTTCAGTTTAAATAAACCACATTTACCAAACCATTATATCTTTACATTTACGAACCATACGTAAATCCCTGTACGGACACCACAACCCGTACACGATGTGTCTATCGTAGCTCGGCAAAATTATGCCGGCCTGCCTAATTGCTTCTTCACACTCCGTTTAAAGGACCCCATATTATAGGAAGGAGGGAACAGTGTGCCGGCAAACTATTCAACAGCTTTGAAGCATTTGAGAACTTTTTAGTTCGAGCCGAGATGGAGGAGACCACGAAGCCGTTCCGTAAGCCAGCACGCGTGGTTCTGTTAACGAAAGGTGAGGATGGGATAAGGTTAAACAACTCTTCAGAGCATTCACCGTGGTACAGACGATAAAAAATGCTAAGTGAAGCCAATGCCCCTTTGAGCTTTATATGGCGATATATTGTGTCCACGGGAACAACCTTAAATAAACATGGGTGTACTATTTGCACCCATCCTCTGCCTAATCGTTGAGAGCTAGTATTGCACAAAATACCACTTGCAACCAAAAATCATCACACGACAACATAAATAAAGACCCAAGCACACGTGTTGAACAAATGAACCACATATGGCATGCGGGATGAAGCCGCACATATGTCATTCTGTCACGCGGCGGCGAGGAACTCATCGCTCAGTCGACATCACCGGTAATACCGACTCTGGACGCTTCGGCCACACCTGTAATGGAGTTTATTATTGCTGATTATTTATAACATAGCATCGATGCCTTTATCACACTATCAGTGGCGCAACATGCTTTGTATCACATGTCACAGAAAGATTTGGCTTGTAGTTTTTACGACCGGCCGCCTGCCTGACATTAACCCCTCTGGGGAGAAAACACTCAGACCCCAAACATTATTATAGAGGGTTTTTTATAGTATAGCCTGGCAAACGAGCAAGTGGATCACCTGATGGTAAGTGATTTAACATATTGGAACCCACGGCCTCTCGCTTCGCAGTCGGCTACCATCCACTGTGCCACGGAGTCTCAATTAAAATTGAGAACGTAATAAGCGCAAATTGAATTACATAAGATTCTAGCCAGAAAACCCAATATATCTATCTAGGCTTCCAAGATCTGTTACTTTAACATTACACACTGATCTATAACCTCGAGGCACACATTTTAAATATATTATTTCAGCTCTGTAAGCGTAATTTTATTAAGAGCACACAAAAGCGCTGCGGGCGAAACTCGATTGGCACAGAAAACGCATAACTCTGGAATTCTCTTTTTAATGACGAAACATAATATGGATTCTATGCTAAGAACTAGAAATCCAAACTTTGCTATTTCGTAATTCGATGCCAACTTGTGAAGCCTATTGCGATCAAAGAAGTCTGTGAAGGGCAAAAAGTCTCAAGTAAAATCCCAGACAAAGATTTTACGATAATCTATAAGTTTAAGTTGTTTACGATGAAAGTAAGATAGAAATCATGTATTGCCTTCAGGAATACATATGAATTATATTACATAAACAGTTGTACTTATAAAATTGTTGTAATATTAAACGAAAAGCTAATCTAAAATAAAAATGAAAAAATCTAAAATAAAATAAAGTACACGACGTGGATCTGTATCTCCAAGTGCGTAAACAAAGTGCATAAAAGTATTATACTCACGGATCGTCGAACTTATTTCCTTAATATGTATGAGCATATCACCATTTCAGGCACAATTTTCCCAGGTATTTTTCGCAGTCCAAATTGTGATTGCCTTACCTGGTGATCAAGCCAGGATCCTCAACGGTTTTAGAAACTAAGAACCTCCACTAGACCAGGAGGCGATAACAGAACTATTGATTTAATAAACATAATATAAAATAAAAATAATAATCTTTATTTGTTTATTTATTTGACGGTTACATACTGAGTCTATAATGGTAAAATAATATTATTGTTAAGTTATACATGATTATAATAGTTGAGGTGATTGCAACTCTAGAACTAGTAACCACAGCATGTGCCAATTACAACACACAACACAACTTATTACTTAAACGTCTGTATTCATACTACAAGGTCCAAGGTGAAAGGTGCAAGGTTCAACAACAAAACTATTACCGACAACCAGCAAAGACGCAGCGCATGATAGCACGTAATAGACAATGAAAATACTACAAGGCGCCATGTAAATATTTCATATTGATGAATAGAATATTAATTACAGTTTAAGTTTATTGAACTACACACCGTATTTAGCTACTGTCAACACGATTTAAGATGTATTTCTACCAAATCCAACAGCAAGCGGAGCGGTACAAAGTGACAAAGATAAACAAGCAGTTGAACTGTGAACAAACGGTCTTAGACTAGTCTGTCGAGGATTACACGAGTCATTTGATCGAACAACATTAACAGTAAAGCCTGTGAGAGTAGGACGGCGAGAGGACAAACAGACTTAAGAACACAGTCGGCCAACACGAGGTCTTCCAAGTGTTCAGATTAGCAATATCTAATTCAGTAATTACAATATTTGGTTAGGTGTGACTTTCGTTACTTATATATAACTTAATGCATTTCATTGAAATAAAACTAGTTTTTTTTTTATTTATTAGCTTGAATAACGAGACGAGCAAGTCCCTCGCCTGATGGTAAGTGCCACGCTTGCACATAAACAGAAGCAACGCCACACAGAACTTGAAATAACAAAGCACTGCATGAAACTGGACTGCGCTCGTCACCCTGAAACATAAGGTGTTAAGTCGCATAATGCCCAGTAATTTCACTGGCTTCAATGTCCTTCAAACCGAAGTAAAAAAGTGCTTATATACCTACTGCTGTCTGGCGATAGAAATAGACAAAGCGGTGTTACCAACCCAGACGGCCTTCCGCATACGATAAAACTGCCATCTAGTAAATTAGTTTTTGTACATACATACGCACTCACGCCTGTAATCCCCGAAGGGGTAGGCAGAGGTGTAACCAGTACACCCACATTTCGCCGAGCGTATTTCCGTCCCTTATGTGATAGGGGGCGAGCCTATCGCCATACCGGGCACAAATTCCAGACTCCGGGCTGATACTGAGCATTTCGTAATAGAAAAACCCAATACCACTTTACCCAACCCGGGGATCGAACCCGAGACCTCAGCGGTGACCGCAATCGTAACGCGTACGCATTACAACTGCGCCACCGAGGCAGTCTTATTTTATTTTATAAACCATTAGTTTTTGTGATTTAAATAAATTATATTTAATCAAAAGAATACGAAGTTAAAGTGTAAAATTATTCCCAAGTTAATTATTTCCATATAGCAACGAGAATAATATTTACTCGGAGTAAATTAAATCCCTGCGTTTAAACAGCGGCATGACAATACATCGTTTACCATAATTCAGTTACACAGTATACGCAGAACACCGCAATAACACCCTAATGGTGTACAAAATGACTTCCATCACAGACTGTTAATCGAGGCGTCACAAAAGATCGACCACTCGACTTCATTCCGAGTATTAATTCAATCGCATTACGTCCTTTGTGACGGGGGCGAATTATCGTAATTATGTTGTCTGTACGGCCACCACTCTAAATAATTACCTTTGTTCTATACTCCCTCACGTCAAGTGTATCGGACGAGATTTTGTCGAGAGCATCCGAGGATGTCTCGCATTTGATGTTTCGTTCGTGAATCGTTTTCAGTTAAATGATTAGGGTTCGTAATTCTGTATCTCAGATATTAACGCCCGATTTATGAAAGGCTGATCAATGTTAAATTAACTAAGCAAATGTCAAATCTCATGTCAAGTCGAAATTAAGTGGCTAGAAGCGTGATCAACACCTTTGATTTGACACACGTGTTAGCTAACATAACTGATCAGCCTTTCAGAAACCGGGTGTAAGTATACGTAATTCATACATATTTGTTTTATAACAGAAACTCTCTCGTAGTCCTGTAATTTTTTTTTTTCTCGTGGGGAAAATCGCATTTACGGATACCTTCTCATCCTCAGGGGAGGAGAGATGGTTATGCCAAACTCAACAGTCTTCCGACGGCTACCAAAATCGCTACGCTGCTATATTGACTAAAAACGGGGGATTCTGAGTGATCCAGGCACTATTTATGTATCTGCACTATGCTGCTTTGTGGCCCGTCTCTCGAGCGACTCAGAAGTCCCTCACAATGATTACGCATTTCGGCGTCTGCGGCAGTTCCATGTTTTCGCACGGCCGTCCATCTCAGCGTCGCACCGTAGAGTGTAGTGTGTACACTACCAATTATCGTGTATTTTTTTATATTTACATAATATGAGATTCAACATAAAATAAACTGGTTTTCATAGAAGAATTATAATTTTACAAATTCTAATGTCTTTACGTATGCTGGAGTTTTATATTTTAATACGCAAGCAATGTTTGCAATCATTACATAAACTAGAAAAAGATGTTTTTAAAAGCTTTCATAACATTTTTAATAGCATTTCAAAGCAAATATAAATGTGAAAATATTTTAAATAAAATGCTTTAAAGGCAGTTGTACAACATCGATGTCCCTTATACTAGCTACTCAGTTTGCGCTACAAGTCGTTATATCATAAGGCCACAATACATTTATTACGATACTTTTAGCATCACCGATTGGGAATTTAGTCGCCTTTAAACTTTTTTTTTATAGCATACGCCAGCAAACGTGCAATTGGGTCACCTGATGGTAAGTGATTTACACCGCCCATGTACGTCCACAATAATCATGGGCGCGTTTCCAACCATAAAGGAAAGGGATAATTAAGGGATTGGGAAGGGGAGGAGGATTTGGGCCTCTGGATATCTCGCTCATCCTAAGAAATAAAGCAACAAGCCGCTACTTTACGCCGGTTTTCTGCGAGACAGTGGTAACGACCCACTGTAATGTAAACTGCATTCAAAAACGGATTCCGGCGCTCAACTGAGCTGTATTTTTATATCGTTTTTAAGTTAAAATTATTTTATTTTAATAATCAGCTCGATACTGCAGTGCTATTTAATTCCACGCTCAAGCTTAATGCGATGTAGCAAAGATGCTTTCGCAAAATCGCTGATAGTCGATGTTTAGTCGCAAAGTGCTGTGGTTTCACATTCCACAAGTTAAAATACGTGACCGAGTGTCAACATGTTCCACATTTCCGAATGTACAAAGTGTACACTTTGTGTGTTGAAAGTGCGCTAGTTTTCCGCAGTGGCAAGATTGTATGCACTCCGCATAATTGCTAGTGTTTTTAATCACTTTAAATAGTTTTTGGTTGTGTAATATTTACATACATACGCACTCACGCCTGTAATACTCGAAGGGGTACCCAGTACACCCTTATTTCGTTGAGCCTATCTCCGTCCCATGATGTGATAGGGGACGAGCATATCGCCACACCAGGCATAATTCCAGACTCCGGGCTGATACTAAGCATTTCGTAATAGAAAAACCCAATATCACTTTTAGCCGACCCGGGGGTCCGGTATGGCGATAGATTCGCCCCCTATCACATCATGGGACGGAGATACGCTGCGTGAGTCGGTATGTAAAGAAATGATTGACATTGTTTTTTCGAAATAATAATAAACGTTCCTGAGAATAGATAAATACCACTTCACACTGGATATTATGAATTTCCGCAAACTCCGTCGATATCTCTACCTCACAGTTTTCCAAGTTGATGAAAACAGTGAAACAAGTTTATCTGTAAACTGGTTGGGCGAAGTAAACCCATCGCTATCTGCGCATTCCAGCGCTTACCTTCCGACTTCTGCTATCTGTAGCTGCAGATATTACGGTTTGGTTTGTTTGGATTATTTGAAGCGGAGTTATTTTGATATACAGAGTATTATTACTTCATTACTACATTAGAAGTGCATACCTAACATAATTTAGATGTATTTAAAAATAGGGCTGAATAAAGATCTTTATAGTTCGTTTAATTTTTCAAATATACATGTAAACATTATACGTTAGTGCAATCTGTTTTTAGCAGACTTCATAAAAGGAGGAGGTTTTTTCAATTGTGGACCGATTTTGTTGGATAAATTTTCATTCAATAGAGTTTAGCTGCGATGTGGTCCCGTATAAATTTGGTTAAGAGCTGATGAATGAAATGAGGAATAAAAAAAACATTGTGTTATTGTTTTAGAATTTACATGCCATAGCTGTACTTACCACTAGAAATTGAAAAATCAAATAAGTTTAAACAAAATTTAAACGGTCATAATTTTGAGTTGACCGGTAGCAGCACCGCACTACCAAAAGTCCTCTAGAAATTGTTATTTGTGACTTTGCAGTGTTATTTTTTCTTTAAAAAATCGTGGGGAGAAATAAAAAAGTTTAACTAAAATAAGAATGGTGCCTTTTTAGTTGTATATCAACATCGTCTCTCTTTTATACATCTTTCGTACTTGTTCAAGCCACACTTCACTATAGGTACAAAGAAGGAAAACATATTAAGAAACCATATCCGGTGACCGCGCAGTGACATTGACCGTTCATTCTCATCAATTTTGTTTTGTGTCTTACAAAAAAATAAGTTGTAACACCAGATACGGCGGACCGACGACGTCCGCTCAATGGTGAATGATATTTTATTGGTTTCCATTCAATTTGTTATCAGATATTACTCTTTTGACCCAGTTTTGTAAATTCCTCAGCTCGATTCATTATTTCGCGCAAACTTCTGCGTCGGCTTTTTACAGATTATTTTTGGGGTCGCTTCTGAAGACACTATGGTCGGATTGGAAACGTTAAATCTGATTTGACAAAAGGTTATAGGAAATACTGAGAACATTTCTTTGAAGTTTTTGCGTTAGTCTCAATGTCATTGGAGAAGGCGATTTTTATCTGTTTATAATGGAGACCACGGCGTGTCGTAAAAGTATAGCGACAAGTCTGTTTTGTATGAAATTGTATGGAAATGTGATTTCTTAGGTTTACGCGAATATTACACATTGAAATAAAACTAGTTTATACGGATTTTATCGCGGTTTAATATTTATTTTAGTCCCGACGTTTCGAAAGCTTTTCAGCCTTCGTGGTCACGGGAGAGACTGAGGTGTAGGTCGTCTCGAAAAGTTAATGTTACAATAGCTACCTTCATTTTAAAATTATACATTTATTTTTAATTATTTAAAAAAGTTAGTTGACACTAGTCCGATCTACGCAGAAAGAGCTCACGGTATCTTGAGGTCTGGCAGTTGGTCTTTTGGGTTCCGATTTAATTAAATGTATAATTGGATCCCAGGCTTGTGCAAGCTTCCAACCATGTTCTCTATTGAAATTTGGGTGTTTCTTAATTTCAATAGCCTCGCGAATCATCCTAGGTAGGAATCGGTGTTCTTTGGCAAGGATTTGTGGTTTGTCAAATCTAAGGTAATGTTTGGAGCCTTGATCTGAATGTTCAGCAACTGCAGACTTCGTAGAGCGTCGGTGTTTAACATCAGCTATGTGTTCTTTTACGCGGGTCCCTATGCTTCTTTTAGTTTGTCCGATATAGGAGAGTCCACAGTCACAATCTATTTTATATACACCCTGTTCTTGTAGAGGTATGTGACACTTGACAGATGGTAAAAATTGACTAATCTTCTTGGGCGGCTTGAAATAAGTTTTAATAGAAGCACGCTTCAGTATATAGCCAATCTTGTCTGTGACACCTCTAACATATGGTAATACAACAGGGGCACGTTCAACTGTGGCTGGTTTCACTCGGTTTCTGTGACGGCGGCGTGGAATTTGGAGCTTATTGTCTCGCAGTACTCGCTTGACATGCTGTAGCTCAGTAGCCAGATGTTCCCCGTCACAGATTCCTTGTGCTCTCTGAAACAAGGATTTACCCACGGTAGCTAACTGTTTTGGATGGTGGTGAGATTCACCGTTCAAGTATTTATCAGTATGGGTCATTTTCCGATACACAGTATGGCTTAAAGACTGATCAGGATTACGGATAACCAAAACATCTAAGAAGGCTAGAGATTTATTATGTTCCAACTCCATAGTGAATTGAATTTTATTGTTAATGGAGTTGAGATGATCTAAAAATGCAGTTACTTTGTCAGATGGTAAAATTGTGAAAGTATCATCTACGTACCGTTTATAGAATCTTGGTGAGACAGGGGATGTGCTTAGGGCTGTCTCCTCGAAGTCTTCCATGAAAATATCAGCGACTACTGGAGATACGGGTGAGCCCATAGCCACTCCATTCACTTGTACATAGAATTGATTGTTCCACAACATATAGCCAGATGTGAGGCAATGTTCAAGCAATTCTGCATATTCTAAGGGCATGTTATTATCCGCTAACTTCTTAGAAACAATTTCGATGCAGTCTTGTAATGGTAAGCTCGTGAAAAGCGACTGGACATCAAAACTGACCATGGTTTCATTGTCAGTTAATTGTAGGTGTTTAATATCACTGACAAATTGGTAAGAATCCTTCACAGATGCTCTAGTGTTTCCTCTGAGTGGTGAAAGCACTTTTGCTACGTGCTGAGCCAATCTGTAGGTTGGTGTGTCGACCTGACTCACAATAGGACGTAGTGGAGCATTTTGCTTGTGTATTTTTGGTAACCCATACAGTTTGGGAGGTTTTGCACACGAAGGAACGAGTAAGTTTACGTCTAGATTTAATGTGTCGGAGTAACTTTTTATTAAAGAGCTAGTAGCCTTTAAAACTTTGTTGGTCGGGTCTGTTTTGACTTTTTTATAAGTACTTTCATCCGACAAAAGGTGTTCAATTTTACTATTATAATCTGACGTATCCATTACTACTGTCGCGTTCCCTTTATCCGCACGGAGAATAGTTAGGTCCTTCTGTGATCGCAAGTTGTTTAAAGCGATATATTGTTGTTTTGGAAGATTTGGTTTCGGCACTTTCTTTTGACGTAATATAGACGAAATGTCTTGACGTATCGCCTCCGAATCTTCCTTTTTCAAGTTGATTTTTTGTTGTTTTATGTAGTATGATAAATCCAATTATACATTTAATTAAATCGGAACCCAAAAGACCAACTGCCAGACCTCAAGATACCGTGAGCTCTTTCTGCGTAGATCGGACTAGTGTCAACTAACTTTTTTAAATAATTAAAAATAAATGTATAATTTTAAAATGAAGGTAGCTATTGTAACATTAACTTTTCGAGACGACCTACACCTTAGTCTCTCCCGTGACCACGAAGGCTGAAAAGCTTTCGAAACGTCGGGACTAAAATAAAAATTAAACCGCGATAAAATCCGTATAAACTAGTTTTATTTCAATTGTATGGAAATGGTTGTGCGTAGTGGTAGCCTCGGTCGCGTACCTCAAAATGTATTTTTTTTTATTAGCATGTCTGACGAAAATAGCAAGTCGCTCGCCACGCCTGGCCATAAACAGAAGCAACACCATACAAAACCTTAAATTACAAAGTACTGCATGGCACTGGACTGCGTTCGTCACCCCGAAACATAAGTTGTTAAGTCTCATCGTGCCCAGTAACTTCACTGGATTCAATGTCCTTCGAACCGAAACACAACAGTGCTTACACACTGCTGCTTGGCGGCAGAAATAGAGAAAGCGTTCAAAACTAAAATTGGCTTAAACATTTCAGACAGATTCAAACTTAACAACAATTTTTGTAACAAATATCAAACCATTGCACCAAAATAGCATAACCGTCCGCATACAGTGTTCTATAAACTTGAATATTGGGGATTGAGTTTTGGCGATCATAACGAGTGGATTATGCTTCGAGTGTGTGAATTGTGGAGGTTCAATGCGAGGGCACTACGAGCCGCGGCCGATACACGCACGTATCGGTTGTACGTATTACATGAGCGAAGTACGGCGTTTATGTACAGCTCCAAAATGTTACAATTTGCCATAATCATACATACGCACTCACGCCTGTAATCCCCGAAGGGGTAGGCAGAGGTGTAACTAGTACACCCACATTTCGCCAAGCGCATCTCCGTCCCACGATGTGATAGGGGGCGAGTCTATCGCCATACCGGGCACAAATTCCAGACTCCGGGCTGATACTGAAAATTTCGAAATAGAAAAACCCAATACCACTTTACCCGACCTGGGGATCGAACCCGAGACCTCAGAGTAACGCGTACGCATTACAACTGCGCCACCAAGGCAGTCAGTCAGAAATTTGCCATAATCCTCGTATTTATTTGGGCTGGAAGTAGAGCCGGAATTAGACAGCGTGAGACTTCCACGCAGGCACAGTATGTTATTTATATCTATATTAACAAAATAATAATACCAGCTCTGCATTACATCGTCATGTTTGGACTCGGGCCTCCTCTAAGAATGAAAGGCACCCCGGCCTTATGAAGGTTGACAGACTTCATATATCTTCGACTTTTTTATGGATAATTCTCAGGTAAGTATACAAGTTTCCTCGCAATGTTTCCTTCACCGTTAAAGCGAGCGAATCAACAAAAAATACACACGTAACTTAGAAAAATTTGCTTAGTAAGTTAGCCTACGCCTAGTAATTAGCTTAGTAAGTGCCAGGCTTTGGAGTTGATTTCGAACCAGCTACTTTCGTCTGGTCAGTCTGTACCACTCCCCGCTGAGCCATCACTGTTTCTCATGTATAGTTAGTTTGCCTGCTTTTGGAGTTAATTTCGAACCAGCGACTTTCGTCTGGGCAGTCTGTACCACTCCCCGCTTAACTATCACTGCTTCTCATGCATTTTCTTATACTAATAAAAGCGGAATAATATTCATTTATCTAATACGAAGCTCAGAAACTTTGAATTATAATTAACCGCATGACATGACCGTGTGCTATTCATCCTGAGATATAAGATGTAAAGGTTCATACTGCATAGTAATATCATTTGTTTTATGTAATTTAAAACGGAACACAATAATGCTGGCATACTCCTCACTCGCAGCTGAAATAGACAAACGAGTGGTATTTACTTGGACGAGCTCTTGCTTACGTGGAATCTTGAAATTGGCCAAGGCAACCCCTAAGAAATAACAGACATACATTTTCGAATCAATAAACCTAAACAAGGGATTTCTTAATCTCGGCATCGAACCAAGAACCTCACGTCTTCACAGCCTATAACCACTGCCACTAGATCCCAATAGCGATAACATAAAATCAAATTATATTATCAAATATTTAAACAATTTATAGGAACATTTCTGATATATATTTTTTATAGTATAGGCCGGTAAACGAGCAAGTGGGCCACCTGATGGTAAGTGATCTCCACCACCCATGTACGCCCGCAATACAAAAATAATCATTAGCGCGTTGCCGACCTTAAAGGAAAGTGATAATTAAGGGATTGGGAAGGGAGGGGGATTTGGGCCTCCGGAAATCTCACTTTTTTTTTTTTTTTTAGTTAGTTTGAATGACGAGACGAGCAGATCGCTCGCCTGATGGTAAGCGCCACGCCTGCTCATAAACAGAAGCAACGCCACACAGAACTTTAAATAACAAAGCACTGTATGACACTGGACTGCGCTCGTCACCCCGAGACATGAGGTGTTAGGTCTCATAATGCCCAGTAATTTCACTGGCTTCAATGTCCTTCAAACCGGAACACAACAGTGCTTACACACTGTTGCTTGGCGGCAGAAATAGACAGAGCGGTGGTACCAACCCAGCCGGCCTCTCGCAAACGAGGGACCTACCACCTTGTACCTTACTGTACGAAACGCAGCAGCAAGCTGCTACTTTACGCCGGTATTCTGTGAGACAGTGGTAACGACACGGACGAGCCGGCCCATTCATGCTGTAGACGAAACTGTCTACAGCGTGGCTCTACCACTCAGAAAAACCTAATACCTACTCAAACTTACTCTTCTCACTAAACACGACCATGATATTTGTACAGATCCATAAAGTCAAGCTTTTAGCATATTAGCTAGCAAAAGCCTTACCCTACTTCAACGTGTTATTGGAATAGACTTTTAGTAGCAAGTCATAAAATATGGAACACAAAATATTTTTAGCCCATGAATATTTCGACATTTACTTTCATGTTTCTATCCCAAAACCTAGCAAATATATTATGTAAGATTTTCTTTAGAAAGGTTCCCTGCGAAGTGACTGCGGACCGGTTCCGAAACCGTTTGGTCAAATATTTGTATAACATACAAATATTTGTCGAGCGTCCGACCCTTAAGAATATACACGATTTAGTGTTACGCGAGAAAAGAGATATTACTTCGGACGAATATGCTATCTCTACTTACTCACAACTTATCCCTTGGCTTTGTTACTTTCTTTTACTTTAGAAGAATATTATTACGAACTAGGTTTTGCACACATTCCTTACTAGTACTTGATTCCATGATGTAGTTTTCTTGGGAAAATGACCGTGGTGGGTTCCCGTTTCCTTCCACGTCAGTATTTTTGAGGGTATTTAGGTCCTCAAGGCCACTGGTTGCCGCTCCGAAAAGACCGCGGAGTGATCAGGTTATTTACCGCCGCCCGAGGCTCGGCGTTGGCGTTTTACGGGTGGGCACGTCTCCTCCAGCACCAACCCTCCTCCTTTTTCATTCGGGCTTGGGACCGACAACGGCGGAGTTAGAAATATGAAGAAGAAGGAGAAAGATGCTGCGGATTCCCTGGACGGCGCTTAGAACCAACAAATCGGTCCTCGAGGAACTCAAACGTGACAAGATGCCGCGGCTCTCCAACATATGCCTGCGAAGGATTTTTGAGTTCTTCGGACACATCGCCCGCAGGCCCGATAGTAATCGCCAAAAGCTGATCGTCACTGGGAATATGGAGGGCAAGAGGTCGAGAGGAAGGAATCCAATGCGCTGGACTGATCAGATCCGCACCACACTCAACATGGATGTCGCCAAAGCGGTTCATATAGCTGAAAGCAGGAGCAGTTGGCACAACATCGTACGCAAGAAGTTGGTTCCGTGATGGGTCACGACCCCCAGCATTGGGGAATCGACGCAAGGAGGAGGTAGGTTTAGCACGCGACTTCACTCGAGTGAAGTAAATTTAAAAAAAAGTATTATTCCATAAACAAACATTGCGACATCCCTTCTCCAAATTTCTTCCTAGAATTTCGAGAAATTCCATCATTAAGGATGCGGACTATATAAAATCAATATCATCACAAAATTTAGAATTTGGATCTTTGAGGATACATCCCATGTAAGCTTGACGATGATTAGTTAGCCAGGTTTTTTTTTTTTTTTTTTTATAGTATAGGCTGGCAAACGAGCAAGTGGATCACCTGATGGTAAGCGATCTCCACCGCCCATGTACGCCCACATAACAAAAGAATTATGGGCGCGTTGCCGACCTTAAAGGAAAGGGATAATAAGGGATTGGGAAGGGGAGGGGGATTTGGGCCTTCGGATATCTCACTCACCGTACGAAACGCAGCAGCAAGCTGCTACTATACGCCAGTTTTCTGTGAGACAGTGGTAACGACCCGGACGAGCCGGCCCATTCATGCTGTAGACAAAATTGTCTACAGCGAAATTTATTTATAAAGATTAGAAATATTAATAGACATTTCCAAGCATCTTCACTATTAACTAATGCATAGATGCCTAGATGGGAAATCTCTCGTTTACGATAGTTTGCATTGTCTATCACTGCCAACAACCAAAAATACGCAGTCTTTCTACTAATAATAGGCAACTAGCTTTTGCTCGCGGCTCCGCCCGCGTGAATAGACTTTTCCGAAATAAAACGTAGCCTATACCGTCTCCAGGGTCCCATCTATATCTACATCAAAATCGATAAAGGATAAGCGTGAAAGCGTAAAAAACAAATAGATATTTTTTTCCTAAAAATTATCCTATGTTACTTCTTATACCTCCAAGAATATGTGTACAAATTTTCATGATGATCGGTTAAGTAGTTTTCGCGTGAAAGCGTAACAAACAAACTTACATTCACATTTATAATATTTATCTATCGCTTGCTTGAAGATTAAAAGTATGAAAACCTCAATACAATACAATAATGTACAGCTCATTCCCACAGCAACATCCCGAAAACAGATTTCTTCCGGATCCGATTTTTCAGGATTAGTGTTCATTCCCAAGAGCATCTTGTTTGCGGGAAGGTCGTATGAACACTCTTATTGAAACACGCACACCTCTAAACGAGATCCTGAAAAAACTGGATATTTCCATGAGGAACGGGCCATTACCCTTAAAATCTGCAGTTAAAATACCAATTGTCCAAGCTCAGTGCGGTCTGTGGAACCGAAATAATCTTTAACAAAGATCTCATTCGAGCGGGACATTTGTATGCAGATTAGAGCGTCAGTGGAACCGATTCCCGGCGAATATCGGCTTCACATGACTGAAATCACGGTAGTTTGGGACATTGCCCTCGTGCCCTTATTTCTATAGTTTTTCAACTATTTACTCCGTACACTCCTCGCTTCCACTTGCCCTTATCCCACTTGCAGTGGGGTCGTAACATGCTTATTAACCCATGTTATAGAAAGATTTGGCTAGTTGCAACTCTGCCACAATTTGGGGATACATGTATAAACTTATACATGATTTTAACTAAAAACATCTTAACATGACTGCCTCGGTGGCGCAGTTGTAATGCGTATGCGTTACGAGGTCCCGGGTCTGGTAAAGTGATATTGGGTTTTTCTATCATGAAATGCTTAGTATCAACCCGGAGTCTGGGATTGTGCCTGATATGGCGATAGGCTCGCCCCCTATCACATCATGGGACGGAGATACGCTCGGCGAAATGTGGGTGTACTGGTTACACCTCTGCTTACCCATTCGGGGATTACAGGCGTGAGTGCGTATGTATTTTAACATGCATAAAGATTTTAGACGTTTATAGTAACTACAAATATATAACAAAACAATATTCAAGCAACATTACAATTGATCAAATACATCAAACATCTTTGTCGCAGTGCAAAAATAAATGAAATATATCAAAAGCGAGACATCCAGTGTTTCACTTTTATCCGTATAAAGGCACAGACGTACGTTTTATAAGCGAAGTAACGTTGCCCGGTGAAACAGTACCGGGTAGAGTTCAAACAGTATCGATTTCAAATAGCTATCGATACTTTACTCGTCTGTATTCAAATTTGGAATTGAGTATACTCCGATGCAAAGTATCTAATGTGTGTCGATACTTCGCTTCAATATTGGATATTTTGAGTATGATTAAAGTTATGCGCTCCGGCAATTTTATTTTTTACAATTTAGTATGAACTAGAAGACTGCCTCGGTGGCGCAATTTTTAATGTATACGCGTTACAATTGAGGCCAACGCTGAGGTCTCGTGTGCGATCCCCGGGTTCGGTAAAGTGGTATTGGATTTTTCTATTACGAAATGCTCAGTATCAGCCCGGAGTCTGGAATTTGTGCCCGGTATGGCGATAGGCTCGCCCCCTATCACTTCATGGGACGGAGATATGCTCGGCGAAATGGGTGTACTGGTTACACTTCTGCCTACCTCTTCGGGGATTACAGGCGTGAGTGCGTATGTATGAGTAGGTATAAAATACATATGTAAATGTGATTAAAACCAACGAAAATTTTATAAATTATAGCTCGATTGTTCCGAACTACAACAATAAAATTGTGTAAATGTGTTTGCAGTGTAAACATTAAACACATTATAAAATGAAGAGTTAATTCAATGTTATGTTGCTCAATCTAAACGTACTCGTACTAAAGCTATTACAATAACATTGTAATTACGTTTCGCAGTAATGTGAAATTATTCGAGAGGTTATTATGTGGGGTCTGGGGAGCCCCGGAGTAGGTCACACGTCCCTTCGAGCGCTATTGAAGCCCGTCTGTGGCTGACTCGAGCACACTATTTGTCTTCCGGCCCGAAGCGACAAAAACTAACCCACTTTTTCCTATCTTAACTTTTATCAAGACCCAATCTAGTTGCCGAATTCATGGACATGTCGCGTAGACCAGTAAATCTCGAGACGCTACGTTAAATATTCTAATAGAATTTTCAGACAGTAATATATTTTTTATACAACTGAATGTTGACACGAGCATGTTGCTCAAAGTGAGCTCAAAGACTAACACGTGACATAAGTGGTCTTAAAACAACGTTGACAGATAAAAATAGTAACCAATGATGATGTCCTCCACGACGTATCCGTCGACGGCGACTGTTACTCTCTTCGTTTATGAGATCGGATATGGCTCGAAAATCCGAATTCCGAATGCCACTCTGAAATTACTCAATTCGCCCGATCTCTGTGTACCTTTTAGCCCCATGAAAACAATAACTAGATAACCTAAATAAATAAATAACTGCTACACCGCTAACTAACTAAAATTAAGCCAGTGATTATCTTTAGAGTGGTCACAAAGATTGACGACATCTGAAGGCCAATTCTTGTTTTTAATTGACACTGCGACTGGATTTTAACGAAACTGGTATTAGATTGTGATTTTAATAATAAATATTATTTTACTCCTCTTTTAGTTCAGTACGGTTTCAATATGATGTCATCTCCATCTCATTGCAATCTCAATTCATTCACAATTTTTACCTATATAAGGGCATGTGTCATTTAACAATGTTAGCAGAATGCCGTTTTGGCTTCAGTCAACTTTTATTTTCGATCTCATTTCGATCTATGTTCACTTGTGACGTTGATTATTGGTGTATGAGAATACCATTTGCAACTTTCTTGATATCAGTATTATTTTGAACATTTTTAATTACGAGAATTGGCCTTCTGACTAAAATTGGTATACGCTGTAATGTGACGTCTTGTAGACTTCTTCATCTGTGACATAGCATAACTCAAACCATGAACTCGCAGATTTCGATTAATTGGGAAAGTTCCCGTATTGTCGTTCCCATGGGATATATTGTGTATATATTGTGTACCAGTGTATTGAACCGGAAATGGCGTTTGAATTATGTTCAATGACGAAATATCCGGTTAAAGTGAATCATTAATTACGGCTCCGACCTTTAGCTTCCGACTTGGGAACTTCGTTTTGTTAAGAAAATTCATTTCCTTTACGAATCGAAACAGAAAGAAGTTTTCCTGTGCAGAGAATTTCATTTGGTTGTATATAAGAATTCGAGGAACAGTCTTTGTTTCGAAATGATCGTAACAAGTGGGGGCTTGTGAAATATTCACGCAATATAGAAGTTATGAGCGATTCCATGCTCTTATATTTTTAGATATGGGAATATTTGTATGCTTTGTGATGGAAAAGATTAGAGTATTAATAGAGGTTTTCTTTATAAGGTAATAAGAACTAGGTGGCCGATCCCTTATATGCAAAAATCCATCTAGATAGTTTTTTTTTATTAGCTTGAATGACGAGACGAGCAGGTCGCTCGCCTGATGGTAAGCGCCACGCCTGCTCATAAACAGAAGCAACGCCACACAGAACTTTAAATAACAAAGCACTGCATGCCACTCGACTGCGCTCGTCACCCCGAGACATAAGGTGTTAAGTCTCATAATGCCCAGTAATTACACTGGCTTCAATGTCCTTCACACCGGAACACAACATTGCTAACACACAGTTCATTGGCAGCAGAAATAGACAAAGCGGTGGTACCAACCCAGCCGGCTTCTCGCATACGAGGGACCTACCACCATGTAAAATATACCACCGCTTTGTCTGCTATAAAACTAATTGTGCAAGGTGCACTGTTGTCCAGTTTGAAGGACATTGAAACAAGTGATTTTACTATACTAAATACTGGAGTATCCTGTTACATTACACACATCATTTCTACCGTACTTATCTACAACTTATTTTTCCCCCACACCGAATCTACCAGCCTGCAGTTGTAACAATCGACAGCTTCAACAATATTTTTTATCATGGCTCGGAATAATGACCACACTTTAGGAGTAGTAGAGCTACGCTTTAGACACATTTGTCTACAGCATAAATGGGGCGGCTCGTCCGGGTCGTTACCACTGTCTCACAGGAAACCGACGTAAATTAGCAGCTTGCTGCTACGTTTCTTACGGTAAGTGAGGTATCCGGAGGCCCAAATCCCGCTACCCTTCTCAATCCCTTAATTATCCCTTTACTTTAAGGTAGACAACGCGCCCATATTTTATATTATATTTATCTTAAATCACCAGAATTATGCTGGCTCGCCTACTTTTTTCTTCACACTCCGTATTTAATCTACAAATGTTTTTCGGCCCTGACTGTAGGACTGTAAGTTCCTCATTCTATCCACAACATAAGACTTTTATTTTCGTGTGTTGGGGTCTGGATTTGTGACTATTGGATATGATGGACAGTCTCCGTGACGCAGTGGGCGAATAGCCGGCTGCGAAGCGAGAGGCCGTGGGTTCGATTCCCACACCGAGACAAATGTTTGTTTGATCCACAAATATCTGTTTCGGGTCTGGGTGTTGTGGGACCGCAAGTCCCTCGTAGTTTCTGATACCCACAATACAGGTTAACCTAGTGTGGGGTCAGGACTATGTGTGTGACTGATGGGTGTGTTTTTTTTTAATTTTTTTATTTGTGTATTTGTATTGTCTGCAGCCCCTCGTCGCGTGATGGCGCATGGAGTGCGCGCGAGCGGCGTGGTGCGCGGCGCTGGCGCTCGCGACGCTTGCCGCCGCCGGCCCGCGCTACAGCTCGCGCATCGTCCACACGCATGCAGGTAACACATCATCTACTAACTGCTTTTTATGATAAATTTGTCAAAGACACCACACAGTCCTACCGACCAAGCAAAGACAATTTAACATTCCGAGAGACTTGACGAGCTTTACTGATTGGTGTCAATAAATGTATGCCACTGTTAACCCTGGTTCATAGGAGTTCACAGAAGTATGGATGGGATAGTCTATAACGGGCACAGCTAGTTTTTGGAGTAACCGACGAGAAATAGACTGGACTAGATGTAGTATTAGTAAGCATTTGCTCATGGCACAAGGACTGTGGTGGCCTCCCTGTAATCAATTCTGTCTACAGAATGCCTCGTTAGGGTTGGTATTATTATTTCATAGAAAAACGACTTGCAGCATATGTAACACAGCCGCTGCGGTCAGTAATATTACCGGCTCAAACCAAGAACGCAATCTTCAAATTTCGGCGACGCAGTCACAATTCCTCTGACATTGAGTGTTCATAGGGGTGGTGATCACTTACCATCAGATATCATGGTGACACCTTTGCTAGTTTTCATGTCTGTTGTATAAAAAAGTTAAGCCGTGGAGAGTATTTATGATCGCAGCCGTGGCGTATCTTTCAGAGTAGAATAAAATGACATTATATAAAGTTGTTAATAATAATAATAATACTAGCCCTGTATTATATACGTCCCACTGCTGGCCACGGGCCTCCTCTACTGAATGAGAGGGGTTAGGCCTTAGTCCACCACGCTGGCCTGATGCGGGTTGGCAGACTTCACATACCTTCGAAATTCTTATGAAGAACTTCTCAGATATGCAGGTTTCCCCACGATGTTTCCTTCACCGTTAAAGCAAGTGATAATTAACAATTACTACACATATAACTTAGAAAAGTCAGAGGTGTATGCACTTGGACTGGTTTTAAACCTGCGACTTTCGTCTCGACAGTCCATACCAACCCCCGCTGAGCTACGAGTATCACTGCTTTTTTATGATGTAGTTAATGCTTGTTATACTTCTGTCTGTTTGATAGAGACATTGCATCATTTACAGCTTTTACCATCGCACTGCTGGGTATTGGCCTTTTTCACCTACTATTCACTTCGATCCTGACCCAATCTAGCTAAGTTCGAGACACTACCAATATCGTCGCCCCACAGAACATGAGTCATAAAACTGTCCAAATACACTGAAATCATCTCTTCATATTAATTTATTTAGATAGAACAAAGACTTTAATGTATACTACCAAACAAGCTGTGCGGTACAAAGCAATTGCGCACTTAATTACGGTCAATTGACCGCAACTCATTTAGTCGCCTACAACAGAGCGACAAAAGCAGTTGTTGTTGTTTGAATAGCTGCGAACGTTAAATTCGATAAACTAACACGAAATTGTTTATTGTGACTCATAAAACATTGTCATTATTTACGTGCATATATTATTCACTCATTTTGAAGTTATTTTACGGAAGTAACTATATTATTTCTTGGTTTAGATCATAGATGCTTTTCTATGTGTCTATGGTTTAGATCGAAAAAATCATATAATGTGAATAATAATAATAATACACCCAACAGTCACACACATAGTCCTGACCCCACACTAGGTAAACCTGTGTCGTGGGTATCAGGAACTACGAGGGACTTGCGGTCCCACAACACCCAGACCCGAGACCAATATTTGTGGTTCACACAAACATTTGTCTCGGTGTGGGAATCGAACCCACGGCCTCTCGCTTCGCAGCCGACTACTCGCCCGCTGCGCCACGGAGCTGTCACTGAATGGAAATTAATACCAAACAAAACAGCCGTCTCAATATTGCCATCTCGCTTACTCTTAACTCCTCTCGCTCCCACGCCTTAGACGTCATTCCGGCCTCGCCGGCCGCGTATACAACACAATTTTACTTCTGAACAGCCCAGCCCGTCTATGGTATTAAAGTCTTTGAGATAGGTATATATTTTTGCTCCGTTTGCTCTATACAATATTTCAGTTACGTTCAGTGACAATTTAACTTGTTTTATTGCTTTGTTAGAAGCAACACAATGAAATAAATAAAGTATAGATTTCGTGCAGTTGAAGTCTCAAGTCAACCGTAAAGAAGTTTTCCAAAAAACTGCATTTCACAAAAACCGAGTCTTTTTGGACCGACGCCGGAACTGAACAAACTTTCAGAGTTTCTTACTAACACTTCCCAGGAGAGTAGAGTTATATTATAATACTATGGTCCAATAGATTCATAGGTTATCGAACTCTTATTGATAGAATTGGCGGCTTGGCGGGTATTTTTTAAGATATTTCTATTTTCTACATAGCTATGACTGTCTCGGTGGCGCAGTTGTAATGCGTTACGATTAAGCTAAGGCTGAGGTCTCGGGTTCGATCCCCGGGTCGGGTAAGTGGTATTGAGTTTTTCTATTTCGAAATGCTCAGTATCAGCCCGGAGTCTGGTATTTGTGGCCGGTATGGCGATAGGCTCGCCCCTATCACATAAGGGACGGAAATACGCTCTGCAAAATGTGGGTGTACTGGTTACACCTCTGCCTACCCCTTCGGGGATTACAGGCGTGAGTGCGTATGTGTGTATATTAATAGTATAGGTAAAGCGGTGTATATTCTCCTAGTGTTGTTATTAAACCAACCTATAATAACAGCAATAAATGTATTATAAGTTCCACTGCCGGGCACGGACCTCCTTTACTAATGAGGGGTTAGGCCCTAGTTCACTAAGCGGGCCTAATGCGGGTTAGCTATTGTTTGTTTGGCTATAGTCTTAAAATACCAAACAATCACAATATTGGTTCATTGGTCGAGTGGTTCTAGATTTAGGGATCGCATATAGAAGGCGGTTACGTAATCAAGCGGTCCACAGACAAGAAGACCAATTCTCGTAATTTTCGATGTTCAAAATATCATTCCGATCTAGTCTCAGCGTCAAGAAAGTTGCAAATGGCATTCTCTTAAACCAATAATCAACGTCAAATGCACCTAGCATTAGCAGTAGCATTATACCGTTTTGGCATCAGACAACTTTTATTCTATATTCAATCTTATTACGATCTATGTTCACATTTGACGTTGATTATTGGTTTAAGAGAATGCCATTTGCAACTTTCTTGACGCTGAGACTAGATCGGAATGATATTTTGAACATTTAAAATTACGAGAATTGGCCTCAAGATGGGCATATCAAATTTTATTATGTTAGTACGATAAAGGCGTTATTTTATATGATATAAATTATAGCGAACACAATAATAAAACATGGTTAATGTACTGGTATCGCATATACTACATAAGACTTGAACGCATGCCCGCCTCCTTTTTAATCGACTTCATAAAAGGAGGAGGTTCTCAATTCGACGGGTTTTTTTGTTGCTTTTTTATGTATGTCCATCGATTTCTCCGCCAATTGTGGATCGATTTTGTTGGAAAAAAATTCACTCGATAGAGTTTAGCTGTGATGTACTCCCATATAAATTTGGTTAAGATCTGATAGTACGGATCTTGGAGTACGGAGTACCAAATAAAACGCCTCAACGGACAACAGTACACTCGTCGCGATACTGTTTTATATGCTATTTCTGTAACTACCACTAAAAATTTCATAATAAAATAACGTTTAACAAAACTTAGAAACGGACTCCAAAATAAATAACACTGAAAAGTTAAAAATAACAAAATACGTAACTTTTGCACTCTTTATATCAATGTTTTTCCAGACTGCTCCCCATCTTGTTCTAACACATCTCATCTAACCAAGCACAATATTGCTCCTTAATAAAAATGAAATATAATCAAGAAACAAAGGTTCCCGACAGAGACAATACATGAGGGGAGAGGGGAAGAACACAGGGTTGCCAAATCGTTGATTTAAAGAATAAGTTTTAATTTGACATATAATATAAATGGCTAAATGGATTTGGTATACAGGTGGATTTTAATATGTACCAGGGCATATGTTACTTTTTACCTAAGCCAAAAAGAAATACGCGAGAGGAGATGCGAGTAATAGCTAATTTCAAAAACAACAATTTGTCTAAAGCATATTTATTTCAGACTGCCTCGATGGCGCAGTTGTAATGCGTACGCGTTACGATTGAGGCTAACGCTGAGGTCTCGGGATCGATCCCCGGGTCGGGTAAAGTGATATTGGGTTTTTCTATCATGAAATGCTTAGTATCAACCCGGAGTCTGGAATTGTGCCCGATATGGCGATAGGCTCGCCCCCTGTCACATCATGGGACGGAGATACGCTCGGCGAAATGTGGGTGTAGTGGTTACACCTCTGCCTACCCCTTCGGGGATTACAGGCGTGAGTGCGTATGTATTTATTTCAATTGTAAAAAGAAAACAGCTTAAGACTTTAAACTAATTAAAAGAGTGACTAATATTTTACACCGCAATAATCTCTTATTAGTTGATAATATCTGCTAAGGAGAGATGTCCTATCACTAGAATGATGTGATATGGAACTAGAATTATGCCAATATGCATTGATAAAAAAGTTTTTTTTTATGTATAGGCCGGCAAACGAGCAAGTGGGTCACCTGATGGTAAGTGATCTCCACCGCCCATGTACGCCCACAATACTAAAAGAATCATGGGTGCGTTGCCGACCTTAAAGGAAAGGGATAATTAAGGAATTGGGAAGGGGAGGGGGTTTGGGCCTCCGGATATCTCACTCACCGTACGAAACGCAGCAGCAAGCTGCTATGTTACGCCGGTTTTCTGTGAGACAGTGGTAACGACCCGGACGAGCCGGCCCATTCATGCTGTAGACAAAAGAGTTTACAGCGTGGCTCTACCACTCTAAATATATTTAACCATTTATCCATAGACTATAGTAAACATTTAACGGCAATATGCAATATCTCGCTTTAGTTTCTAAATCTGGTAACCCTATGTGTAGTAGAGCAACACATTGGTGCTAACAGCGGGTGACAGCGGATATTCGTCCATTTGTCAAGACTGCACTGTAGTAGTTTATTCGGTCGTGCAACGTATACGATACCATTCGATAAATAACGACTTGATACACACGTGCATTGAACAACTACAGTTTATGTTGAAACAACTGTGAGGTGTCACAAATTCTTTGTTTGGTTTGTAACCTTATTGTATAGGAATGTTGATGCTTTTCTCCCCAGAGAGCGTGACGTCAAGCAGGTGGCCGGTCATAATGACTACAAGCTAAATCTTTCTGTAACATGTGTTAAAAAGCATGTTGCACCGACCCCACTGCGAGTGGGATAAGGGCAGGTGGAAGAAGAAGTTGACGCTGTTCTTTTATTGTTTCATTTATAATAGTTTTTTTTAGTTTTATGTGATTGCTGTCTGTAAGCACACAGTTATCTAACAGTGTGATTAAAACATTAAATATATAATACATAAATACACCCAACAGTCACACACATAGTCCTGACCCCACACTAGGTAAACCTGTATCGTGGGTATCAAGAACTACGAGGGACTTGCGGTCCCACAACACCTAGACCCGAGACAAATATTTGTGGATTTGTGGAGAATCGAACCCACGGCCTCACGCTTCGCAACCGGCTACTCGCCCGCTGCGCCACGGAGGCTGTCTATATCAATGATATTTGTTTTTAAAATAATTGTTTTTTTATCAGAACCTTCGATATATGACCTAGTAAAATATAGACCCAGCAAAATGTATCTTTGTGTAAGTTGTTTGATTAAGTAAACCCAATTGAAACAACAGATCACCTGTACGCATAATCCGCAAGTCCGTCGGGGTCGTCCCGCGCTACAGCGATCCCGGAATCCTGTGTTTAATTCCACTACAATCCCGGGACAATCCAATCAGTACGGGCCTAAGGCAAACGAGCCGAATGACATCGCTTTGTTCATCCCAAAATCGGAACGCTGAGATCAAATTAATTATTGTTTGGATCTCATTCGTGGGATGTAGAATGGTAAACGATACCCTTCTAAGGGATAGAGTAAATGATGGGGCCAATTTATCTGCCCCACTGTAATGTATTTAATTTAAGCGTGTTTTATTGTCTGAACGGAATGGATTCATTGATGTTTCTGTGCTCGGTTGGTTTCCTTATCGTTTGAGCGTAAAAACGTTTCAAACGGAGTTAAACGGCTTTGTAACATTTTTATTTTGTTTGTACGCGTGTATTTTTAGAATGCGGAAAATGAATTATGTAAAAAAGTATCAGCAAAGGAATAAAAATAATGTTAAATACAATATTCTACACCGAAGTTACTATCAAAAGCAAAGATTCAAACGTATTGTAAGATTTCGATAGAGATCAAATGTATATAATAGCTTGTCCGATATAAATAAACTAAACATAAGTACCTAAATATAAAAATAAGAAACGATACTCAACGATCCATTGTCTAAGGGCTACGTATTTTAAAAATAATGCTTGAATACTTGAATCTTAATGCTTGAGTTACGATTCAGTATTCGGGCGAGCATTTCTTTTTTATTTCTGGCACATAAGATTGTCTATACTACCCATCTAATGATAATATGTAATAATTCTTACAATAGAATAGGTCTTCATCGTTCTTCATCTTTATTCTCAATATTATTAATATTTTCCATTTTGGACTATCATTAGGCGTCGTAGTAGCTCATAGACGTTTTATATTCTGTCACTACAATAAGACTAACAAAATAAACCGCTATGTAAATGTATGAGCTAGTTATGGTTACCCTAGCGCCACCCACGACAGAGACAAAGCGTCCTGTAAGCATAAATGCGCAGACGCAGCGTAAGTAGTAGATAAATAAATAAATAAATAATACACCCAACAGTCACACACATAGTCCTGATCCCACACTAGGTAAACCTGTGTCGTGGGTAACAGGAACTACGAGGGACTTGCGGTCCCACAACACCCAGACCCGAGACCAATATTTGTGGTTCACACAAACATTTGTCTCGGTGTGGGAATCGAACCCACGGCCTCTCGCTTCGCAGCCGACTACTCGCCCGCTGCGCCAACCCACGGCCTCTCGCTTCGCAGCCGACTACTCGCCCTCTGCGCCACGGAGATAGGATAGAAATAAGTACTGTTAATTAAAGGAGAATAAATTTCACATCTCTCTCTGTGAACACGTATTTTTATTTAAGTAATTAGCTTCTAGAAAAATCTCTCGGCGACTCCCCCAAACTTGACTAGGATAAACGAATATATATGTTTGTTACAGGAGCGATCCGCGGTATCATAGTAGAACCAGCGTCACGTCGACTGGAGCCCGTGGAAGTGTTCCTGGGGGTTCCGTACGCGGGTCAGCCGGCACGGCTGGCACCACCACCACCGGCTCCCAACTGGTCCGGCACCAGACTCGCAGACGGGTTCGCGCCTGTCTGCCCGCAACGGTTCCCAGATATATCCAACAAGTAATCTTGTATATTTAAATTAAATATAATATAAAATAACGGTTAACAAAACTTAGAAACCGACTTCAAAATAAAAACACTGAAAAGTCAAAAATAACAAATTCTATCTATTCTATTCATTAAGACTTATATGGTTTTCTCTTGGATGCCATTGTCAGAACTGGACCAAATTAAAATGGGACCACACGTGAAGCACCAGCTTTCAAATAAAAAAAGAATCATCCAAAAAAAAGTTCACCCAGTCCAAAGTTCTGAGGTAACAAACATAAAAAAAATACAGTTGAATTGAGAACCTCCTCCTTTTTTGAAGTCGTTTAAAAAGGGTAGTAATGGTGAGACTGACATCAATCGAAAGTACCTTTATGCCGATAAAGACATTCACACGTGCGAAGGCACGAGTAAAAGTTAGTAACACATATAATAAACATAATCACGGAGGTACGCAGATGTGTAACCCACGAATTGCCAATCTTATTTCCAACAAATCCGACGTACCATCGATTCTGTAGTTTAGGCTAGCCGTTTCCAAACTAGCTTGTGTATTTGCTAACTACCTTCTAGCTGTAAATGGGTAAAAATTATACTAACAGACCGAATTTACAGCGACTACAGAATTTTGGGGAAACTTACGGAGCATTTTCGGTACTATAATCAGTATAATATTTAGCAGCGATTATTACTCGAGAGCCTTTTCCATCGTGCTACGAGCATTAATTTACATTTGTAACAGTAGGGTCCGAGATACGGCCGTCTCAACGAGAGGTCCGCGTATGCGTACACAATCAAATAAGCGTAAGCGTACTGTATTCAATACAGTGTATTGTATAGAGGCTCGGTATCGTCCACTCCAGTACATACAAGTATTATTACTAATGTACCCCGGGCTAACTCCGTACCAACTCCAATTATTAACAATATTTTCCCGCACTACTTATAATACACTTGCATTGTAAACCATATCGAAATGTAGTTTTGCGTGAACGACATCTATTGAGCGTTTTCGTAAACGTATATTGATGTTCGGTGTAGTTTCATGGTCTTACACATTGGTATATGTAAGTAAAGTAAGTTTGTTGTGACCAGGACCGCAGCGCTGTCGAAGATGCCGCTAGGAATTTACAACGAGTTGAAAGCCACAGCTCCTCTCCTCGCAAATCAAAGCGAAGACTGCCTGTTCCTCAACATATACGTGCCCGGTAGCGGTGAGTAAAATCGACAATCAGTAGGTCTTTGCATAGAAAAGGCACAATCAAATATAATGACAAATCCTAAATAAAATATAGGAGGCTAAAGAAGGACAAGATTGGGAGGGAATGGGCACCTGCCTTATACTGTAAGATATAAAATGTTTTTGCATTCCCCTTAGTCATTAGAGTATTAAATCAAAATCTGGACAAATATTACTGGTTAAATCTGGCATTGTTAGTTTTTTTTATTCTAGCACACAAAGTGAATACTACGTGGTGATGCGATGTTAATACAGTCCGATGCAAGTATGTATTTACCAAGTAGAAACGTTGAATGAGCGAAAAAAAACTCGATAGTCAAATGGTCAAGTCAAATTTCGCAAATCTGTAAGCCTTAGAACACAACTCATCAGAAAAAGGCACTATGGTTACCATATGTACGTTATGTTGCAACCATTCGGCTACGAATACAAACTACCTTCCCACTAGAATTAGTAGTAATGATATGATAAGCCTGGCTAATGGGTGATGTTCAGGTGCGCGCGGCGTGGAAGCGCCATACGCGGTGGTGGTGTGGGCGGGAGCACCCTCGCACGAGTGGGGCTCGCCGAACACACTCGACGGGGCGGTGCTCGCTGCGCGGGCACATCTACTTGTCATTACTCTTAACTATAGGATAGGGTTATTAGGTAAGTAATCATTTCAGCCTTGTATTATACAATATGTAACAAAAACGTTGTTGGGCGTTTTAACCGCGATATCAGAATCGATATTCAAACGTAATGAAATATCTCACATACGAGTACAAAAATAAGAATATAAAAATAATCATATTTATTTTTTATACTTTAATTATTTTATTGTTTGTAAACCGTATTTCGATTGATTACCTTTGCAAGAGCGATGTCTCGGAGACAGTTCGAGATAGCAAGTTGCGGCGTCTACGTGCATCAAACGCGTCGCGCCGCGTGTGCATCCGGTTTCGTCAATACGTAACATCAGTCAGCTTTCATAAGATTTCAGATGAAAATATTTTTTTTAAATATATTCATTTTTCTAAGCTACCTGTGTAAGGATAATATCTCGCTTCTGTTTATTATTTTTTTCTAATTTAACTAATTTTGTTTAGCTGTCTAAATGACTATTCACGACCTAGAGAGGGCCAACAGGGTTTTTGTTACATACTGTATATACTGACCCATTGTTATATACTTGTCAGTTTAGCCTTTGGTCTACGGCAATGACCTAGTGCTAGTTGATAAATTTTACCTATCTTAAAAATTCTTAGGTGTGCTTTCTGACGATGTTTTAGTTCATAGTTACAGCGATAGATATTTAGAAATATATACACACGTAACTTAGAAAGTCAGAGATGTATGCTCTGGAGATTGGAATCGAAATGGCAACCTATTTCTCGGTAGTTCATTTCACTTCAGGTTAGGATAATATCTTTGTACTTCTTTTTGACTAGAACTTGACGATATTCACCACTATCGTGGTGGAACCAGATATAGATACTATCTTCAAATATCTGCAAGATCAAAAGGATCATTACAGCTTGTCATGTTGAGAAAGATTGTGTGATCCGTAAATATTTATTTTGGAATTTAACAGTAATATGTAATCAAATTACTTTTGTAATATAATTGTATTACAATGTTGATTATTGTGTATTTAAACTTGTGAAAATATATTACTATTGATGAAAATTTATTACCAAAACAATGGAACCTCACAATATAATTTCAATTTTTAATGTTTAAACTTTACTGATTGCATCGAATAATGAAAACATTAATTATTAACTATAGAGGTATATTTAGTTTTACATAAGGGTACGTTCGTAGGTAGGTCGACAGCATCGGTGGTCAAATGTAAGCCTATTCAGAAAGAAACGATTATCTACGTAACATCATTATTTCCACCTGCCTTTATCACTCGCAGTGGGGTCGGCGCAACATGCTTTTTAACACATCTTACAGAAATATTTGGCTTGTAGTTATTACGACCGGCCGCCTGCCTGACGTCAACACCTCAGGGGAGAAAATACTCGCGAAAAAAATATTTGTGGATCACAAAAACATTTTATCTCGGTACGGGAATCGAACCCGCGGCCTTTCGGTTCACAGCCGGCTACTCGCCCACTGCGCCACGGAGGCTGTCTACGTAATATCATTCGTCCAGTAAAATTGATTTCGTACCCTCCAGGTTATCTTACAACGGGCGTGAAGTCCGACCCGATTCAGCAGTCAGGTGGGGCGGCAATCTTGGACGTGATCGCCGCCCTGGCCTGGGTGCGGAGGAATATTGCAGCGTTTGGAGGAGATCCTCGGAGGGTCACCCTGGCTGGCCATGCCGCGGGAGCTGCGCTGGTCAATGCCATGCTCATGGCACCAGAGAGTAAAGGTAAAATTACTCATAGGCAGTGGAGTATTTTAGCTTAAATTTCGACTAAAAGGAACTTGTCTACAGCATATATGGGCCGGCTCGTCCGGGTCATTACCACTGTCTCACAGAAAGCCGGTGTAAAGTAGCAGCTTGCTGCCGCGTTTCGTACGGTGAGTGAGATATCCGGAGGCCCAAACTCCCTCCCCTTCCCAATCCCTTAATTATCCCTATACTTTAAGGTCGCCAACGCACCCATGTTTATTTTGGTATTGTGGGCGTACATGGGCGGGGGAGCTCACTTACCATCAGGTGACCCACTATACTATATAAAAAAAGAACATTACACAACTTGAAGGAAATCCTGGGGGAGTCATTCTAGATGGCCACGCCAAGGACACTGCGCTTTAGCATAGCCTTTACCAGCACAGTGGCAATTATGCATCGGAGGGTAAAGTTAAGGAAGAATGAAAAATAATACAGTATAGTGGAATAGGTCTGAAGTTATATCATCGTATTCAGAGAAGACTCTCATGCATTTACTCTGGCTATGCCACATTTATAATGCAAGATCAAAATATGTAGGAACTATTAATAAACTATTAGATTGTGGGATTTAACCTGATACATATTTAATTGAAAACGTTGCTGTTGTATACATTAATATTAACCACATGTTCAAAGGGAAAATATTAATCAAATTACTGTGAAATTATCTACGCATGATAAACGCCGACGAAATCCCAATAAATAAATAACCATATTATTTATTTAAAAATAGCTATTTTCTATTATTTCTTCTTTCGTTACCCGTACGTCCTGGAACAAATATTTGTTTGGTTTTTTTTATTTCATTCTAGAATAGAGACCTTGCATTATCAAAATGAATGGTTCTGTACCCTCTAGGTCTGGTATCCCGCGTCCTCCTGCTGAGTGGCTCAGCACTGAGCCCCACTGCATTGGCACCCGACGCAGCGCTAACGAGGGACCACACGGCGCAGTCTTTGAGATGTGTGCCGGAGACTTCTGATGATGAAAACTGGTAATTACCAATTTTTTTTAATAACTTGCCCGTAAAAAGCGGGTTGTTATATTTTCAGGGTTAACGTATGTACATGTGTTTCTTTATTTTGCCCTTAACTTCTAAAATCCTGAACTAATTGATGTTATTAACCGACTTCAAAAAAGGAGGAGGTTCTCAATTCGGCGCGTTTTTTTTTATATGGATGTACATCGATGTCTCCGCCAATTGTAGACCGGTTGTTTAGGAAAAAAAACACTCGATAGAGTTTAGCTGCGATGTGGTCCCATATAAATTTGGTTAAAATCAAACCATAAATAGAAATGAATAAGTATAAAAATTTACTAAATAAAATTCTAATTAACATTAGAACTTAAATAAATCTAGGCTAAATTATTGTCCAAGTCAATTTAGAATTAAAATAGTTTTTAACTACAATCACGCTTATTGCAATTTGTAGGTCTTAGGATTGTCATCAATAAATATTTATTCGCAAATTTAAGTATTAAACATTTTAAATGATTGGGGTATCGCTAGAATCCTTATATTATCCAAACTGGCATAAGCTAGTTGTTTTTTTTATTGACCTAGATAGGCAGACGAGCAGACGGCCCACCTGATGTTAAGTGGTTACCGCCACCCATGGACCTCAGCAATGGCAGAGCACAGCCAGGCCGCTGCCTACCGTTATAATGAAATGAAATTTATTTATAAATAAATAAATAGTATATTTCATGCAGTAAAACACTATTTTACACAGTTAAGGTTCACAAGAAACGATAAGTAGTCAAGTAAA
The DNA here is from genome assembly GCA_905332985.1 of Mimas tiliae. Lineage (NCBI taxonomy): Eukaryota > Metazoa > Arthropoda > Insecta > Lepidoptera > Sphingidae > Mimas > Mimas tiliae. The sequence continues at coordinate 20,634,258 of HG995241.1, read as the reverse complement.
AATGAAGCTTGTCAAACATGTGATAGAACAGATCAAACCATTGGTCCTCGAGGCAGATCAAGCGAAGACAATGGATATATTATTATGTAGATGTATATTCAATATTAAATCAAAGGATTCCTTGTATCTACAAGGAATTATCCAGTTATACTCGTATGAACAGAAGAGTACTTGCGAAGCGAACCAACATTTAAATAATAAGCCAGTAAAGTTTTAAGTGGTAGAGCCACACTGTAGACACTTTTGTCTACAGCATGTATGGGCCGGCTCGTCCGGGTCATTACCACTGTCTCACAGAAAACCGGCGTAAAATAGCAGCTTGCTGCTGCGTTTCGTACGGTGAGTGAAGTATCCGGAGGCCCAAATTCCCCTCCCCTTCCCAATCCCTTACTTATCCCTTTCCTTTAAGGCCGGCAACGCGCCCATGATTATTTTAGTATTGTGGGCGTACATGGGCGGTGGAGATCACTTACCATCAGGTGACCCACTTGCTCGTTTGCCGGACTATACTATAAAAAAAAAAAAAAGCTTCAATGACGAGACGTAGCAGAAGCAACGTCACACAGAACTTTGAATTACAAATCACTTCATGGCACTGGACTGCGCTCGTTACCCCGAAACATAAGTTGTTAACTCTCACAATGCCTAGTAATTCCAATGTCCTTCTAACCGGAACACAACTGTAGTACTTATACATTTGCTTGGCGGCAGAAATAGACAAAGCGGTGGTACCAACGCAGAAGTCCTCTCGTATACGTGGGCCCTACCACCTTGGACCTTACCTTACCATCAGTTGACCCAGTTAATCGATTGCCGGCCTCTGATATAAAAAAAACCGTGACGCAATACTAAGTACCGTATATTTATTAAAAATGAAAAGCTAATTAATAAACAAAATAAATATTTTCGGGTAAAAAACTTAAATAGAATGTCGGCTTCTTTTTGTAGGAATATTTTATGAAGTTTACCTTTCTGCGTGTGTACGTTCAACGTGTTTATGTTTATACTACCTTCAAAAGGATTTTAAGAATAATTTAACATAAAAGCTCTGTTTAAAGCAATATTTTATTTCAGAGTCATTCAGCGCGTATTTTTTATTGTTGGTTTTTTATGTGTGTACATCGATTTTTCCGGCAATTTATGACTGATTTTGTTGGAACTATCACTAATTAAAGTTTAACTACGATGTTTAGTATGTGCTCTCATACCTACGTATGAGTACGGAGTAAACAATACATTTCGTTATAGAAGCACACTCTTCGCGATTCTTATTTTATTAGATTTTTCCACTGAAAATTCAAAAAGTTATAATTTCTAGAGGGGTTTTAGAGTCGATGTAATTTTAGTTGACCGGCAGCGGCATAGGCAGCGACTCCAAAACTACCTTATGAAGTTGTTATTTTTGACTTTACAGTGTTATTTTTTGTATACCTACTACATTGTTTTTCCAGAAAATTATCAAATTGAATACTACAGAGAATACCGCGTCACTGGTATAGTGGTAACGTACTAAGTAAATGAGGTCCTGGGTTCAAATCATAGGTCTGGCAATCACAAGTTGTGTTTGATTTTTGATCCGAAATAAATCACATATGTTCAATTATTAGAATATGTGCTCGGTATAGCTATAGGCTCGACTCCCATCACATGATTGGACAGAAATAAGATCGGCGAACGGTGATTGCATCTCTGCCTACCGTATACCACTAAACCCAAGTACAGCTAGACCCAATTACTACTTCATCATTAATTTAAAGTGCACATTGTGGATTAAACGCACTCACCGCATTTAAATCACATTACGCGCTAATGAAATGTATCATTATAAATTAAATAAAATACAATGGAAACCCAATCCAATAGCGATCATTACATCGACGTGAGTACATTATAAACCCACAGCAGAGCGCCAGGCACGACCTCTCAATAAAACGCGATTTATCGATACTATAATAACACTGACTGCCTCGGGGGCGCAGTTGTAATGCGTACGCGTTACGACTGAGGCTGACGCTGAGGTCTCGGGTTCGATCCCCGGGTCGGGTAAAAGTGATATTTCTACTACGAAAATGCTCAGTATCAACCCGGAGTCAGGAATTGTGCCCGGTATGGCGATAGGCTCGACCCCTATCACATCATGGGACGGAGATACGCTCGGCGAAATGTGGGTGTACTGGTTACACCTCTACCTACCCCTTCGGGGATTACAGGCGTGAGTGCGTATGTGTGAACTAAAAGTAGTAGAATGTTTAAACAAATGTATTATAATCATTTATTTATAAACTGGTTAAAACAGTTTTGAGTTTAAACTGATAGTCGGAAGAGCTATAGCCACTATCGCGTGTTAGGATTAAGGTTGTTCCTAAATAATGATAAATACGAATACAACTTAGATTCATACAATCAAATAACTATTAACACTTATGTAGCACAGCCACGTTTTAGGCAATTTCGTATAGTATGAATAAGCTGAACTGAATCTCTACCAGTATGTTTTAGAAAATTTCTATTTCGCTTCGTATTGTCAATGAGATTACCATTCCAACAATATTTCCTCAAATGTACTAATGATTCCAGATTGGTGACTGACAACGCTGATCACTTAGCATCATCTGATAACTTAATACTCGTAGTTTATCCCCTCTACTATATTACTCAATTCCTCTAGGTTAGTGGAGTGCATCCGAACACGTCCTCTCGCTGCATTACTAGCAGTGGAGGCTCCCCGCGCGAGGTTCCTCGCAGGCTGGGCTCCATCAGTGCCAGTACCAAAAGACAGCCCTATCCAGGGCCAGGCTCCTACCAGAGCGTTACATGCGAGTGACGCGTTCTTAGAGTGTGCACTCGCGGTCGTCGTCTCCACCACTGAGAGCTACCAGTTCTTTAGCGAAGATGATATCAGACATGGATTTGAGGAAGAGCATCGGTGAGTGTTTACAAATTATTTTGTGTTTTTAAATAATGATCATTTCGTTTTATACCATCAAATACGAATGTACCTATATGTCACGTATAAAAATATTCTAATACTAATTGAAGTATTGAATATTAATTGAATTGAAGTAAATTACTAAATTAGTATCAAACTCCAACAGCAAGTATGTACCTCTGAAAATCTTCAGTTCCCTTTTTAGAATCTATTCTAATGTTAAATATTTCATTTATTTATCAAATCATCCAAACTACAATCACTCTAATAAGTAGTCGAAGAACTTAAGATTCTGACGCGACACATTGTGAAAATAACAAATATTAAAATTGTATCTATCTTTGTTGAATTTATATATCAAATCTCACCTAGGACAAAAAGTAAGTTCACAGAACTGTTTGTAGGAACCGCATCCTCCGTACTTACGTGCGCAACGTCTACCGTTACCACCGCAATGAGATCTTCGCGGCCATTCGCAACGAGTACACGGACTGGGAGAAACCAATCCAGCATCCGATCAACATCCGCGACGCGACGCTCGAGTCTCTGAGTGATGCGGCGGTGGCGGCGCCCGCGCTGCGAGTGGCGCAGCTCCACGCGCGTCGCGGTGCCAGCACCTACCTCGCACACTTCGCGCACCAAACCAGGGATGCCGACTACCCGCAGGTGTGTATTACATGAGCCAGATTAACGCCAGCACGTACATTTCGCACTTCTTGAATCAGACGTAGATTCCCCGCAGATAAGTACCAGACCAAGGATGTAGACTACCTGCAGGTTAGTTTTACGAGTGGTAGAGCCACGCTGTAGACAATTTAGTTTATGGGCCAGCTCATCCGGGTCGTTACCACTGTCTCACAGAAAACTGACTTAAAGTAGCTTGCTGCTGCGTTTCGTACGGTGAGTGAGATATCCAGAGGCCCAAATCCCCATCCCTTCCCAATCCCCTAATTATCCCTTTCGTTTAAGGTCGGTAACACACTTTGCGACACACACGTTACGCCTTGAGAGGTTACAGAAACGGTTCCTTTGGCACCTTGCGTTTTCCTTGGGCATGACCAAAACACTGACCTCATACAACAGCAGACTGAAATATTTTAAAATGACTTCCTTAAATAAACGAACACAGTTAATTGATGCGAATTTTGCATGTAAAATATTCAAGCATAAAGTCGACTGTTCTCAATTAATAAGTAATTTTAGACTCCGCGTTCCAACCAGACTACCACGGAAGCCAATCACACCTCTCTGCCCACCATTAAGAAGGACGGTCTTGGGTGCAAACTCACCCTTTGCAAGATTTGCCAAAGTAATTAACAGTTGTAGTGAAAAGATTGACATGCACGTTGACTCTCTTGCCAAGCTATCCAAATCAATTAATGATTGTTTACCAGATAAACCCTAAAAATTTTTTTTTTTTGTTTCACTTTTTCAGTTTTGATGTAGTACCTATGTCTTGATTTTAGATAGATAGAATATTCTTTATTGCCCACTAAATAAAGTAGGTAGCTTATAAACGAGGATCATACAGTAAGGGTGATACAATGGGCGGTCTTATCGCAAACAGCGATTTCTTCCAGACAACCTTAAATCTTAATAGATGTAATTGCTCAAAATAATGAATGTGGTGCCAACCTGTAATTAATTGTTGCACTTACGTTATAATAATATTGTATGTACCTAATATTAGTTATTGGTGTAAACAATTGTTGGTGGCCAAATAAATAAAATAAAAATAAAACACACCCATGATGACTCTTTTAGCATTGTGGGCATACATGGGCGGTAGTGATCACTGACCATCAGGTGACCCACTTGTGCTCATTTGTCGACCTATGAAATAAATTAAAAAAAAATTAAATGTCTTCCACCAGCAACTGCTATTCATTTCTTACGATATGCGACGAAGCATGAAAATACTTGCAGATGATTAGTGGAAATAAGCGGCGTGTCAATGGTATACTCATCCACACCGTAGATACCCTAGGAGGTGACCAGCTCTTGTGCACTAATTACTATACATGATGCAGCATACGGTCAACAATATTTCGTGTCTGGCTAAAGGGGGTTATAGGCTAAATGAACAAATAATAATAAAACTTGTCAAGTGATGTCTCCTGTATAATCAAAGAGCAAAAAAAACTAGGCTGAATTAAAGTTTTTCATAGGTCTCATTATTCATTAAAATGGAACAAATGCACTTCAAATAAATTATTATTAGCATAATTAAGTAGTTTTAAAGACCAAAAATAAGAACGAAATAACGGTGTCATTATTTTAGTAATTAATTAGAATGATGAGATTATCCGATAACAATGTAAGGTAGATGAGGATCTATGAAGTGTTTCGCTTCTTTATTGCTGTAGTTATTAGTCGTACAAAGAAGGGGACAAAGTATTCCAGAGATATAACAACTTGCATGCTTTGTGTTTATGTATACTCATGTTTCACAAATCTAAAACTAATCTTGAACCTTGAATCTTGAATCTTGATATTCCACAGCATATCCTAGCCTATCCCTAAATGAATATCTTATTTCTTCACTCCACCAGCGTTTAGGAAGTGTGACAAGCGAGACTCTTCCCTACTTCCTGGGTCTGCCTCTAGTAGGAGGTACTGCCAACAATCCCAGGAACTACTCCCGTGGAGACATCGCTGTAGCAGAGTCAACGGTGGCGCTGCTAGCTGCCTTCGCGAAGACTGGGGATCCCACGCCGAAGGCAGATGAGAGGCACCATGATACCTCCTGGCCAAGATACGAGATCAATACGCAACAGTATCTTAGTATTGGTAAGTTAAATGTTGTTGTTTATTCAGCTGACAATGAAATATCTGCTCAAATGTAAAGTTTCAACCAGGGAAAATAGAGAAAGAAAGAAAAGTTAATTAGGTATCATCATAAGACATGCAGCATACAGATTGCAGTGCCCAATAATTAATGCACAAAATAGCAGTCAGTTGAAGAATATTAAGGTATATCTCATGGCTATCTTTATATATATAATTCTACTGTACGTGTGTATGTGACTGAACTCCTCCTAAACGGCTGGACGGATTTGAATGTTTTTTTTGTATGCGTTTGGGTGGTGCCCAGGATGGTTTAGATTCACAATTGGACCCGGTAGGTGGCACTGCTGTAGTTCCGGGTGAAACCGCGCGGGACAGCTGGTATTTTAAATAATTATGGCTTTTTAAGAGATATCTTAAAGTACCTATAAATTTTCCTTTATTACTTTTAAGCGACTTCCAAAAAAGGTCGAGGTTTATTTCAACTGTAATTTTTGTTACTATAGAAGGTCATGTATGTATTGTAGAGTGAATTAGTATATCCAATGCATTAAATAATAACACTTTTAAAGTAACGTCTCCTTTATTATAAACATCAAAGAGCAGACTGCCTCGGTGGCGCAGTTGTAATGCGTACGCGTTACGATTGAGGCTAGCGCTGAGGTCTCGGGTTCGATCCCCGGGGTCGGGTAAAGTGGTATTGGGTTTTTCTATAACGAAATGCTCAGTATCAGCCCGGAGTCTGGAATTTGTGCCCGGTATGGCGATAGGCTCGCCCCCTATCACATCGTGGGACGGAGATACGCTCGGCGAAATGTGGGTGTACTGGTTACACCTCTGCCTACCCCTTCGGGGATTACGGGCGTGAGTGCGTATGTATATCAAAGAGCAAAATAATTTAGACTGAATTAAAGTATTTGTTTTGCTATATAGTAATTAGTAACGACAATTTTTTCATAGGTCTCATTATTCATTAAAATGGAACATTGACTGCTGAAGTTTTCAAACGTCTTGGTTTCGTTCTGAGGAATGCAACTTTCATGTGAAGTCCCAGGGTTATAAGGTTGTTATTCGACACCCTTGTGAGGAGTAAACTTGAGGCTGCTGCATGTGTCTGGGCGCCTCATGAAGTTACCTATGCGTTGATGATAGAAAAAGTTCAGAAAACCTTTTTACGTTACCTGTATAAAAAGACGTTCGGTTACTATCCTTTTTTATACCCCACTAAGTTTCTCTTAGGGATGCTGGTTTCTCTCGCAGTTCGTAGAGCACGTGATCAGCTTTTCTTTGCCCTTAAAGTTCTTAGGGGTTCGATAGACTCTCTGGAACTACACAGCACATTGTGTCGACTGTTTGTCCCGGACTATTACTTACGCCATAGGCCATCTAAACAACACAGACTGCTTGCAGAATTCCCATCGCGGACGGTTTCCCGCGCGCAGTCCCCCTTGTGCCGCATGCATAGCGCGATTAATTCCCTGCTCTGCACCGCACCAGACTGTGATATATTTGTCGAAAAATGGTTTTATCTTTTAAAATAATTTGCCTACACTTTTGCGAAAAAGGTGATGAATGATCCTCCTTTATTATTATTATTATAATTATTTTTATTTAATAGTGATAAATTTGTTAATTTAATTACTGTAATTGGTCTTAGTGCCGTTGTAGTTAAATCAAATAAATAAAATAAATAAACAACAAAACTAAGTCAAGCCTTGCTACATCAGAAGGCCAATTCTCGTAATTTTAAACGTTCAAAATATCATTCCGATCTAATCTCAGCGTCAAGAAAGTTGCAAATGGCTTTTTTTAAACCAATAATCAACGTCAAATGTGAACATAAATCGTAATGAGATTGAATGTAGAATAAAAGTTGACTAAAGCCAAAACGGTATAATGCTACTGCTAATGCATTTGACGTTGAATTATTGGTTTAAGAGAATGCCATTTGCAACTTTCTTGACGCTGAGATTAGATCGGAATGATATTTTGAACGTTTAAAATTACGAGAATTGGCCTTCAGTTAGAAAATTCGTCAATATAACTACAGATTCTGGAATCAAAGCCAATTTTCATATCTTTCAAAGTTCAATCAGGATGTATCTCGTGGGTGTTAATATCAGTTAACGTATTTACCGCCACCGAGGAGCAGTAGGTTCAAATTACATTAATAATAATTATACAGCTTCATAGGAGAGGGAAAGGTAACGGAGAGTTAGGGACAGGTTTTGGTATTACATCAAAATCAAAATCATAACTACTGAAGGCCAATTCTCGTAATTTTATATGTTCAAAATATCATTCCGATCTAGTCTTAGCGTCAAGAAAGTTGCAAACGAACATTTAAAATTACGAGAATTGGCCTTCAGTAGTTATGATTTTCTGATGTATATGACACGATCATCTTATGGTTTTGGTATGTTGTTTTGTAATAAAAAGCTCTGAGTGGTTGATGTTATTATTTTTGGACAGCCGAGGGGTTTACCATCAGACGATCGACGACATCAAAGCAGCCTTCTTTTGTTTTGTTTTAATTTATATTCTCTGCGTAGAAAAAATATATATAAGCTTCATTTAAACACAGAACACGGGTAAAATAGTAAAAACTTGAAAACATTTACCTTAAACTAAGAATTTTAACCGACTTTAAAAAAGGAGGAGGTTCTCAATTCGGCGCGTTTATTAATATATTTTTTATGTGTGTACATCGATTTCTCTGCCAATTGTGGACCAAGTTTTGTTAGACGTTTTTTTTTATTGCCTGATGGTCACCACTGAGAACTAGAAATACTCTTTTTAAGCTTCGTTTAAAGAATGACATGTCATAGCGCTTGGGGAAGACCGAGGCAAGGAGTTTGTTCCAGAGCTTGCACGTGCGTGGTATAAATGAACGCTGGAAACTCACTGTGCTAGACGGGATTGTTTCCAGGTAGTAAATAGTTGAACTCTGCTGCTGTGCCATATGGAGCGATGGTGAAATAGTTCGTAGTTAAAATAGTTAGGAATTGTACGTTGCATTAGGCCACTCGGTCTATAATTTCGGTTTTCTACGAGTAAAGTAGCATCACAGTGTGACACTGCGCCGGCCCGCCGGCCATTTATTATAACTGGCTACAGCACGGCTTTACCACTTATTCAAATCGACAGAATAAAATTTAATTTATTTTCCAAGGTACGAAGTTACGCGTGAAGAGTCACTACCGCGGCCACAAGATGGCGCTGTGGTTGCACCTGATACCGCAGTTACACCGACCGGGCGCGGCGCCGCGGCACCACCAGTTCAGATCCGTACACCCGGACATGTTCGCTGGTAACGTTACATAATATATTTTCATTCCATATTTAAAACTGCCTCGGTAGCGCAGTGGTAATGTGTACGCGTTACGATTGAGGTCAACGCAGAGGTCTCGGGTTCGATCCCCGGGTCGGGTAGTAGTATTGGGATTTTCTATTACGAAATGCTCAGTATCAGCCCGGAGTCTGGAATTTGTGCCCGGTATGGCGATAGGCTCGCCCCCTATCACATAATGGGACGGAGATACGCTCGGCGAAATGTGGGTGTACTGGTTACACCTCTGCCTACCCCTTCGGGGATTACAGGCGTGAGTGCGTATGTATGTATATTTAAAATGTTCTTTGTGACTTTGTTAACATTCTGTGCATGCTTGGTATTTCTGTTAATTTTTTAGCTGCAGTAAAGGACGATTTCAGCTCGACTTATACAATTTTCTTATCTGTTAAGTACACAAACAAAATTGAAGCAAAGTTGGGAAGTGGTGCAATATTTCTATGCTTTATCCATACCACTATAAGATAGTCAGAAGCTGGCGATAGTCAGTTTATCTTGTTTATGGAATAATTTAACTTATATTTGATCAAAATTAAAATAAAAAATCTTTTGAAGAAAAAAACCCGTATCTATGCATCTATTACTACTGCTGCTTTTAATTTTGCAGCTTTCGCCACTTGTGGTTAACATGAAAATTTTTCGTCGACCTAACTCCTTATTAATAACTGCGATAAATCTATCATTAATTTAGTAAACATTTAGTCTACAAGTAAGACAAGTAATAAATTAATGTGATTGCATTATTATTCCATTTTTAGCTGCGTTACGGAACCATAAAATGTGTGTCAGTCTATTTATTAGATGAGCAACGCACCTGCGATAGGCGGGCTTGCTCATTTCCCTTTTAGACATAAAAATATATCAAACTGAGTGACAGATCCAGGACGTGCCCCTAAATTGCCATTATGATATTCCTTTACTAGGGCGTTTGTCTTTCTTTTAACGTTGAATTATGTTTATTTTTACGGGCTAATAAACTAAACAAATTACTGACTCATGCGTATCATTCTGATGGCATGAATATTAGGATTTTTTTGAATTTTTGAAGTAACACTCTATACTTAATAAAGTCAAATGTAATCCAACTATAATGTCACAGGACGATCGTCAGAATTATGCCTGCCTATATAACCTATATCGGTTAACCCTGATCCGCGACTCGCCATAACAAACCACTAAGATAAGACTTCTGATGATGATGGCCTCCACGACGAGTCCGTCGACGGCGAACCTTGTTTCGGACTAAGATATAATAATAATAATAAGGGATTGGGAAGGGAAGGGGGATTTGGGCCTCAGGATATCTCACTCACCGTACGAAACGCAGCAGCAAGCTGCTACTTTACGCCGGTTTTCTGTGAGACAGTGGTAACGACCCGGACGAACCGGCCCATTCATGCTGTAGACGAAATTGTCTACAGCGTGGCTCTACCACTCGTAATGATGTGAGCGAATATGGCTAGCTAGCCCCAATTTGGACTTGAAAGTCCTGTCGCAGGACGCACAGAAAAGTTGCCCTGAAGAGTTGTAGGTGTAACTACACCTACACTAAGCCTTCTCCAATGTAATACACTCCAATCAGCAAACAATGTAATTATGCCTCATGGATCTAGTAGGCTAATCCTAGGCCAGGCAACCACAATTTGTGTTAATGTCTTCAATTTCAAAATTAAGCCTGGCTGCAGCACTAGTAGCATCTCTGTCTAAGCCTTTGGGGGTACAGGCGTGAGCTTATCATGAAACCATGTAACCACTTTAGCATGTCTTATTATATTACACTATTATGGTGCTTCTCCCTTCCTCACCCCCTCCGCGTATCGAACGTCCTCATTAAACGCTTCCTTCATAAGCGACGGACTTGGGATGACTGAAAAATATGTGGTTTCCATCAAAATATTGCGTTGGCTTTTGAGGCAGGTCAGATTGACTAGTGTGTTGAAATAGTGCTAACACTCTCATGAGGCCGGTGGCCAGCAGTGTGGTCGTATACAATGCAGGAATTATATTAAAAACTAGCTTTTGCTCGCGGCTCTGCCCGGGTGAACGGCCTTTTCCGGGATAAAAAGTAGCCAATGTCTTAGTCCAGGTTATGGTCTACCTATGTACCACATTTCATGACCATTCAGCCGTACGCTTTGTGGCGGGCTACTCGCCCACTACGTCACGGAGGCTGTCGGCTATTATAATAAAGAACTCAGTCAAATATAGTCACAATATCATGCCTCATACTCGTAATTAATCGTCGGATGACGAATCTCCCACTTTACCACAAATTTCCTCGAATTCTGTTTTCCCTAACACGCAGTTACATAATGTTGGTAAATGTCAAAGTCGCGCCTGTGTATATATAATAAAGCTTTAATTTCACTTCAAGCTGTTATTTTATGCTTACCATATTCTGAACACTTTAAACTTAATGTTTTACTTAGATGAAATTGAACTAACGTTGTCACTTTCTTAGGAATTAAAACATGTTCAATTTGAATTTAAAATAACTAGTTACCTAATAAAACTTTTTGAAATGCTCTGTATATTTATTTTATGCTAATGGGAGGGTATCTAATACATATTTATACCCTAAAGAGGTCTACCTATTATATAATAGTAATTGGTGACATATTTTTATGCGATTGTATAACGATGAAACAATTTAATAATATATACATCTCTCTATTCTAAAAAAAAGTAACTGGCGCCGCCGCCGCCGCTGCCAAAAGCTTGTCACGCTATCTCCTCCGAAACCGCTGGGGGTATGGGGTCGAGACCTATACCAATCGATGCAGAATAATGTGGGGAAGAAAGTAAGATATGTCCCATATTCGTCGGACTTTAAGTTTTTTTATTTATTTTATGTTTTGTGGTAAAACATGGGCAAAGCCCCTAGTGTAGCAAAAAAACTGCCTTAGTAGCTCGGTCATGCGAATTGTATTCTGGTGTCATATTGTGTGCACGCAAAACTGTCGTCAGCGTAGATCTTCCACTCAAAAAAATATTCTATATCAAGAGGCCAATTCTCGTGATTAACAATGTTCATAATATCATTCCGATCTAGACTCAGTGTCAAAAAAGTTGCAAGTATTATCTTAAACCAATGATCAACGTCAAATGTGAAGATAGATCGTAATGAGATCGAAAGTAGAATAAAAGTTGAGTGAAGCTAAAATTCTAATATTTTTAATGACACACGTCCAAGTAAAAAACATAAACATGAAAAACAAACAAAAAAAATGAATGAAATAAACATTAAAATAAAGATCAAAATTGTGACTGAATTGAGATTGCAATGACATCGAGATTATATTGACACCGGACTGAACTTAAAGAGGAGCAGAATACAATTTTTTTGTCAATCAAAATATTATAATCTCAGTTCGGTTAAACTCCATTCGCAGTGTCATTTAAGTATGAGAATTGGCCTTCTGTTTAATTCACCGATAGTAAAAATAATAAATTTCTACCAAATAAATCCATCCCTGCCACATTGTTCTAAAGGATTTGCTACGAGCCTACACCCTGCCGCTACGTACTACGCGAAACCTTCAGCCACGTCTACGCGAGTCGTAGCTCATGCGTGAAGGAAATCGCACATTAATCGACAACTATTACCGGAGTGGAGTTTCCATTGATATTCCCTTGTGCGGTTGCAAGTATGGTGAGATTTGGAATGTAGGTCACCGGGAATTGGATTTCTGTGCAATTTGTACAACGGGTAGATATTACTTACACGTATTTGTTGTGAATTCATTAAAGAATAAAACTTCGAACTCATAGAGAATTGCAAATTTGAAATTGGACCTGACATAAGGTGGTAATAGTGATTCTTTAAAAAAAGAGATAAAAGTAGAACACTGAGAAAAAATACTGGGGAATTGTATCATCCATTTTTCATTTTTAACCGTCAAATGTTAATTCAGATGCGTATATTTTTTGTAAAGTTTTGTCTGTTTTAATACATTAAGAGTTCGAGAAAAGTAGCCAATGTACTTAATTTTATATTACTAGGGGCGTTGCCCATGTTTTTCCACAAAACATAAAATAAAAATAAAACTTAAAGTCCGACGAATATGAGACATATCTTACTTTCTTCCCCACATTATTCTGCATCGATTGGTATCGGTCTCGACCCCATACCCCCAGCGGTTTCGGAGGATATAGCGTGACAAGCTTTTGGCAGCGGCGCCAGTTACTTTTTTTTAGAATAGAGAGATATTATTAAAAATACACGTATAGTAAAAATCTACATGTGTACATGCATACATAAGCTCATACCTGTATCTGCGAACGGGTAGGCTACTAGTATATCCATGGTACCCCGAGCTGATTTCCATCTCACGGTGGAGAGCCTATCGCCATATAAAGCACACATTCTAATTACGGATAACTCATACGTGATTTACCGAATTGAAAACTCAAACACAAAGTGTAAAGGGTCCAGCTGCAATTTGAACCCAAGACATACGCACTCACACCTGTAATCCCCGAAGGGGTAGGCAGTAGTGTAACTAGTAAAATTTATAATTTCTAAATTCAAATAATTTATTCTGTTTATTGGATCACTTTTACATGTCAGTACACCCACATTTCGCCGAGCGTATTTCCGTCCCTCGATTTGATGGGGGGCGAGCCTATCGCCCTACTGGGCACAAATTCCAGACTCCGGGCTGATACTGTGCATTTCGAAATAGAAAAACCCAATACCACTTTACCCGACCCGGGAATCGAACCCGAGACCTCAGCCTTAGCTTAATCGTAACGCGTACGCATTACAACTGCGCCACGTAGGCAGTTTTCAGAACCCAAGACCTCACGTTTTATTAGCGTCACTTCGCTGCCACTAAACTAATGAGGTGATATGTAAATGTAAACCATACATTGATAATGGACAACTATATTTACACGTACAAATCCATACAAAACACCATTAATAAAATCCTATAAATGTTTAGTTCATAAAAAAATGTAATACCAATCCATCGCTCAAAATACCAACTCTACCTCATTTTAATTTATTATTTATGACCTCCGGAAGCGGATTCCTTGAGGTCGGTGGTGTTGGGGTAACAATGGACCCCATTGTGGCCCCGTGCACGAACCGCCCATTAAAATTATCTACGGGCGTTCGATGCCCGGCGATAGCTTCCAGTTTTTGTTTTACCATTCTAAAGGATGCAAGACATCGGGGTTCAATAGGTAAATTAATGATTGGTCTCTATTATGTAAGAACAATATAGAAATCTTGTAAAGAATTGTGTTATCATCATGTAAAGAGAGAGAGGGAAGTAATATTACTTGCATAGACTGATATGGGGGACTGCCTCGGTGGCGCAGTTGTAATGCGTACGCGTTACGACTGAGGTTTGACGCTGAGGTCTCGGGTTCGATCCCCGGGTCGGGCAAAAGTGATATTGGGTTTTTCTATTACGAACAGCTCAGTATCAGCCCGGAGCCTGGAATTTGTGCCCGGTATGGCGATAGGCTCGCCCCCTATCACATCATGTGACGGAGATACGCTCGGCGAAATGTGGGTGTACTGGTTACACCTCTGCCTACCCCTTCGGGGATTAGAGGCGTGAATGCGTATGTATGTATTGATATGGGGGTAGAAGGGAAAAGGGAAGAGCTTACATGCAGATTTCTTTATTCGCTTGAATAAGGAGTAGGTGGCGCGCCGCTTGCTCGCTCAGTGATGGTAAGCACCACGTTTACACACAAATTGAGGAAAAAGTATTAATTCGAAGCAGCACTGCATGGCATTGTACTGCGTTCCTCACCCTGAGACATTAGATACTAACTTCATAATTCCCAGTAATTCCGTTGGCTTCAAGGTTCTTTATACCGGAACAAAATAGTGCCAATATCTTACTGCTTGGGGTAGAAATAGGCAAAGCAGTGGTACACCTAGACGGCCTCACGTATGCAAGGTGCCTACCATCTAGTGAATACTGCAGAGCAGATTACAGCTGTCAGTGGCGCTAGTTATCTCAAAAGGACTCGTAAAAATTGTTAAGTTGTGTAAGATGCCCTTCAGGTAACTAACACATCATATAATGAATGACTAAAGTCCGGAAACATATTAATCATTTCATCAAATAGGTACGTCTGCCAGCATAGGGTTACCCCTAGCTCTGTCTTAGAGAATTAGAAGCCTGAGATCTGCTATCACACGTAGTGATCATAGACCAAATACATCAACTAGATTCCGTATGTCATACTATTTAGTATGCTGACATTTCGTGCAATATATTGTACAAAGTGCTAATGCGAATATAGTCTATACGCACCGCAATGATAACCTGAGTCTACGTAGTAAATATTGGTACGCTTGTACTCCATACAAATTGTAGTACTTACGTAATTTGTCTGAATGTCATGCCGTGGTAGTGATTAAGCACCTATGTTTTGTTCTATCCCTCGGGTACATTTTCAATATTCCTTTAGCAAAAAGCTTTTATTTCTAAAAATAAAAACCAATTTACTAACATAATGAAACTTAACAAAAAAAATATAATTACATAAAGATCCAGTTTTCATAAAGAAAAATAAAACGCGGTACTCTTTACTTTTATTCCGGATTATCGGGATTTAAATTCTCGGCAATCCATTCCAGGACTTCTTAATGATGTCCGCGCGCGAATGGGGTATAAATACGGTATAGCGGCGCTGCACCGGTAATTGCCGAGGGGGCGTTTACCCCACGGGCTTTTGTTGTGCAGCTGCAGCTAACTAGATTGCCAAATGAACGGGTTGACTGGCGTGTGTGCCAAAATATCACAAGCATTCAAAAGACCTACCGCTGAGTTTCTTGATGCTTCTTCTCAGACCAGTAGGTATTTGCGAAGGACCGGTTGATTCCAAACTCGACGTGTAAAAGTGCCCTTGGCGGCCTAATTACTGAATAAATGATTTGATTTTGAATTGATTTGATATGATGTGATCATGTGAAATAGGATATTATTATACTTTTATTGTTTTTTTATCGTTTTTTTTGGCACAGGTAAATTTTTAAAATTGATGGTAACCAATTTAATTATAAATAACATATATAAAATCAAGGCTGTTAACCTTAAGGGAAAATAATGTAGTTTGGAGAAAGGGGGTTATGAGGCGAAACATCTAACTACCACTTCGCTTGGGCTAAGAAGACGATAAGAAAGTCTAAAAGTTTTAGATTTAGCTTTCTACTAACAAACTTTGTAATCAGTGTTTTATTTAAAAAGTGTTTCCCTGTTTCATGCTAAAAGCTTTTTGTATAAGGTAGAATGTGAAAAGAAAATGATTTGATTAAAATAATGATTAAAATGTTTATAATGAGAGAGCTGAAGTTATCTATAAGTCGCAAAGCTTTAAGAGTAGTCCTGTATTAATATTTTAAATTACAGCTGATTTCATAATTTATGAAAGGAAGTTAACTTCTCGGAAGAGATTTCCGGACATTATGAATTTACTTATTTAATATTAACTCCTCATTAAGAATGTTAAAATAGGTAAAATAATTTGCTTATTTACCATGAGATCAATATAACTATGAATCTGAATGCTAGTAATTACATATTATAGAAAGCTACTGTGGTGCTGTGGGCGAGTAGCCCGCTGTGAAACGAGAGGCCGCGGGTTTGATTCCCGCGCTGTGATAAATGTGTATGATCTACAAATATTTGTTTCGGGTCTGGCTATTGGAGGACATCAAATCCCTCGCCAAACCAAAGACAATATTTGGAGGCCCAAATCGCCCTTCACAATTCCTAAATCATCCCTTTCCTTGAAGTTCGACAACGCGTCCGTGATTCTTACATAAGCATGGTGTATGTTCATGGACGATGGAAATGTGTCCTACTTGCTCGTTTGTTAAACTCTGTTATAAAAAGTGTCAGTTGAAAGGTCGGGGAATGATCAACTATATTTGATGTTCATGGTGTTCCTTTTCGAAAAGTATACAAAAACACCCAACATTCACACACATCCTGATCCCCGAACACTGGGTTAAGCTGTATTATGGGTATCAGAAAGTATGAGTGACTTTGGGTAAAAATATACAACCATGCTTCAAAAACATCAAAAATCCTTTGAGTTACAAGTTTTCAGCAAGTAAAAATATGCCTATTACCAATACAAATAATATATTTATTCAAGATTTTTAAAATCAAATCACCAGTTCCTAATTATCCCTCTATGTAAGTGATAAATGTTAATCAACACGGATATTAATGTCCAATTATTAAATACCATCTGCATATTATTTCAATTAACATATGCCATCGAGAGGGAGTTATTGAATCTTTAATCAACGCCAATAATTAGCCGCTGCTAATGGCAGGAACTGCGTCAGCTCTTCGACTTTTATATTGGCAGTAATAAAATTAAGGCTTCTAGACTTTTGTGAATTAATGTGGGGATTGTGAAATTAATCATATGACGAGAACTATGACATAATAGTTGTAAATGCAATAATTTGTTTATTTTAAAAATGCACCGCCGAGGGCTCTTTTATGCGTATCGAAATAAGATAGCTAGATCGATAACTCTCATATGAATCTGCCAAAAATACGGGTGCACATACTTAAACATGCAAAGGTAATCACACATAACACTCATACACGCAATAAAAATTGACAATGAACATTCAAAATTTATTTCATAAAAGTTAATGTCTAAATATTAAATTTCTGAATCGAGATGTGCAGTCGAACGTCGTGTTCTGAAAAATAAGACGTATTATGTGTCAACTAGAGATCATGAATCAATTTTTATGAATTGATGAATGAACGAGCTGCACAGACTTTTATAGCCCCGCCCCTTGCATAGACTTAGGTGGGGTCATATTTTCACTTGAGTTACGTTTCTTGTCATCTTATTTCAATGTTTACACGTCAATAACAATGTAAAATTATATACTCTAACAGCAGACTACTGAGGGTCCGAACAATTAATGTCAGTAGCAAACGTGTATTCCGACGTCAACTGTCAGCGCCATACTAAAGACTATTCTGTCGATCGGTCTCCAGTAGGTTTACGTAGTGCACGGTACAAACCCGCCGCCACAATGGCACGTTTGAAGCGACCATCCGAAGTTTGCCTTAAGGGTGCTTCGTAAATGCCCATTAGTCTGAAAAAGGACCTATATATAAACTATTTAATTGCTGTATAGTGGCCATTTCTTCATAAAATCATCTCTCTTGTCAAATATACTAAAGAGTGATTGGGGCTCTTAAAATAGGTCGTTTAACAAGTGTGGGACCTTGAAGTCGGTAAGTGAGATTATCGGATCATTCTGCACATAAAGAGATATAAAATGGCTGAGCGTACAGAGTGAATAAATCCATAAAACGAAAAGCAATATTTAAAGTCATAAATACCGCCATAAAATAAGAAAAAGACATAAAACCCGCAATAAACATTCGAGCGCAACACTTGATCAAACGAAACGGGTCATGTTGCAAGGGTATCCCTAATTTGTGGTCTCTGTTTAATTTCTAGTTCGGGCGCTCATTGAACAATACGCGAACGGAGTAACAACGCCCAAACGGGGTAACAATCCCTTCGCACACACAACAAATATATCTGAAGGGAAAGGTTGTCAGCAGCGCCCCCACCAATACAGCTCTTTGTATAAGTTAACTCGCTAAAGTTTTGGATGCTTTAATTTAAATGTTAAACGGAATGTATTAAGTAATATGAATGATAAGGCATATTAGTTCATTTAAACTGAATATGATAATAACACCTTGCTGACATACGAAGAAGTTTATTCCGATCGACCATCCAATTCTAGACTAGTAAGGTGGATTAATTTATACTCCGAACTCGATGCTAGAAGTTACGTGAGACGAGTATTATTCTATTAATACCAAACGGCAGTAATCACTTTAACTCATAGTTTATTGGTTACATTTACAATATTACTACTTTACAGACCACAACCCCATGTCAGGATTCTCTATAGACCGTTCTCTAATTATAAATCAAACAACTAGAACCGAATAGTAAACCAGCATAGCTACCGCGTAATGAACACTTGGACTATCGACTGAGCACTGATCTTAGTGAACTGAGTCTCTTGAAGGCAAGGGTGGCCTTATAGGCTCATAAAAAAACAAAGAAAATAATGTTTGTTTACTATTTCTAACAATAATTACATCCACGATACTGATGTTTAGAAATGATCTGGAACTCTAAGTATATTAATCAGCTGTATATAACATATCGTCCAACTCTACTGCTTGGAATTAGCCTCCTCTACCATCCATACATACATACACACTCACGTCTGTAATCCCCGAAGGGGTAGACAGAGGTATAACCAGTACACCCACATTTCGCCGAGCGTATCTCCGTCCCTTATGTGATAGGGGGTGAGCCTATCGCTATACCAGGCACAAATTCCAGACTCCGAGCTGATACTGAGCATTTCTTGATAGAAAAACCCAATACCATTTTACCCGACCCGGGGATCGAACCCGAGACCTCAGCGTTGGCCTCAATCGTAACGCGTACGCATGACAACTGCGCCACCGAGGCAGTCAACGATATCGAATGATACTGATGTTTAGAAATAATCTGAAACTTAAGTATATAATTCTGCCGTATATAGCACATCTTCCTACTGCTGGGCATGAGCCTAATCTACCACTCTACTATTAAGGACGCTTAGGTCTTAGGCTATAGTCCATATTTACTGAGCTGTCCATCTATTATATGAGTTACTAAATGTTTGATAAGCTCTTATACAAACGTAACCTCATTCTGATCTAGTTTGTACGAGGCCGAGGTTTGTTTGATTTCTGATTCTAATTTATCGGCCGACTACATAGCGAGCATCATACATGGTGAAATATCGTTTGCTCTCCGTTTGAGCTTCGGTATATCGGGTTACGTTATAGGATGACATCGATCGACGTGTCTCAGCTCTATTATTTGATTTGCATAGAAAGTACATTAACAATCAAATGGGGACCATTTTGGCAAGGCATAATAAAGTGAAATAAATAATATGAATTAATTTTCATACCTTTTTAGTTGATAAAAAGCCAGGAAGAAGGTTATCAATATGACTCGTAAATATTTTCTTTGTATACACCACGCCTTAGATTGATGCCATTTAAATTTAAACTTATCATGTTGGAAGACAAAAATTTCGGCTATTTTATGGATCGGTTGTAGATTCCTTCAAGTAAAGTGGAAGTGTTGCCTTTATACGTCGTATATAAAGTGTAAATAAATTAATAAAGTAGGATATTTTTGTAACTAAATTAAAACCGACTCAAAAACCAATGTTATCCAATTTTGAGTCTGTGCTCTCTATCAATCATCAGCTTGCTGTTGCGTTTCGTATGATAAGTGAGATTTCCCGAAGCCCAAAAGTCTCCCTTCCTGTATTTTATCGTTGGCAACGCGCACATGATTATAATGATATACAGATATTTGAGGGTGACCCACTTGTTTGCCGGCTTCATAAACAAAAAACTATATAAATAATTATTTTCCTAGGTGAAATCTTCCCCGAGCTGTACACTGCAGCAGCTGCCCTTGATGATGATGAAGACAGCACAGAGACAGAAGAAGATTCCTCAGAGGTAGAGGAGTGCGAGCCGTCCCCCTCCCCGCGCCCCGCACTCTCCGCACTGCCCTCCCCACAGCCTACACCGAAGGAAGATTCCCTGACCTTGGACTCCCAATATTACAGGTATTTTTAGACGTTCCCAAGTTACCTTTCTAAGTGGCTATTCCCATAGGATATTGATTCATAAATAGCGTCTCTTCATTAGATACACTGAACTATTTTAATTTGTGTATTGATCGTGTAATCCTTTTGAACAACGTATATCATTGAGATGATATATATTTTTTTTTGTTTTATTTATTTGGGTAAACAAACAGTGACACTTAAATATAAAATAAAAACCTTTTACATGTAGACATAATAAATAGTGACACCAACATCGTTAACCACATCTATGTTACATTAATACGGTATGTAAGGTGGAAGGGAATAAAATATTTTAAAGGAAGTAGTTTTTAGAGTAAGATATTTTAAGAGTAGGTATCTATCCTTTTACATTATTTAGAATGGACCATTATAGATGCTCCATCTTATCAATGACCAACTTCTTAAAAGCATGAGCAGTTGTAGAAAATATGTCTATATCATTGTACGTTTCATTATATGTGTGCACTAACCTGTGTAAAGGAGAGCGCTTTCCTGCATTAGTACGGCATCTAGTAGTAGCAAATAACTTATGTGTATGCGCATTCCGCTCGTGAGACCTGATTGGTACCTTATAGCATATTTTACGCGATAACTCTATACAGTCAAACTTATTGTTACAAAGAACGTACAATAACATTATACCGAGTTGTTCGCGTCTTAATTTTAAATCTCGTATTTTGTAGGTTTTAAGAAGTTGTTCATATGACAGTTTAGTACTCGCACATCTAAAGTGCATGCTACGCAGAAATTTCTTCTGTACCATTTCAATAGCTTCAATATATTTGTAGTAGAAAGGATTCCAAATACACACAGCATATTTCAGTTGAGAACGGATCAAACTTTTATACAGATACATGTAAGTTGACGTTTTCCTAAAGTTAAGACTGGTTCGCATTACATACCCATACGCCTTATAAGCTTTATTAACTATATTATCGACATTAATAGTCCACCGACATGGAACTATAAACAATCTACGTACTCGTAAGTGCCTACTATAATCTGTGTGGAAACCAAACGCGCTCATATTTACTTTGTAGACTGACGATGTCCCTGCGGTGCGCATAGACTATCTGTATATAATGCGCGTTACATAATATATCGATACGATATATTGCGTCATATGATACGACATCTATTTTATATATTTTCTCTGTGGAATTGTCAAACGTTTCAGCAGTTTTTTGTTTTATTATTTTTAATTTAGTTATTTTGGAAGCCTAATTTATTATATTACAAATTCATCTATGATGCAACCTCTATAAATAGCCTATTGATTGTATATTCCACAACAAATACCCAACTCCCATAAATAATCCTGTATCAAAGATAACTAATAATCAATAAACAACCGTGTGTAATTCAATAGGAGCTGAAATATATCTCAATTAGGACAACTGCGGGCCGGGTCTCCTATGGAAATGACAACTTGTTATAACTTCAGAGATATTGTATGTCATTTATCACGCGTACAAACTTTTGTCGTAATGTGTTCCGTTGACATCTCTGCTTTTATTTATTAACGTATGCATGTATATAACGTAAGGTATTTTTACGAGTGGTAGAGCCACGCTGTAGACACTTTTGTCTACAGCATGAATGGGCCGGCTCTTCCGGGTCGTTACCACTGTCCCACAGAAAACCGGCGTAAAGTAGCAGCTTGCTGCTGCGTTTTGTACGGTGAGTAAGACATCCGGAGGCCCAAACCCCCTCCCCTTCCCAATCCCTTAATAAATCCCTTTCCTTTAAGGTCGGCACCGCGCCCATAATTCTTTTGTATTGTGGGCGTACATGGGCGGTGGAGATCGCTTACCATCAGGTGACCCACTTGCTCGTTTGCCAGCCTATACTATAAATAAAAAATAATCGAACCCGTGGTCTCTCGCACAGCCGGCTATTCGTCTACTGCGCAGCAACTGTTTTCTCAATGCCATGCAGTGATTTGTAATTATGTTATGATATGTGTGGTGTTGCATATGTTTATAGAAGGCGTGGCATCTAATCAGGTGAAAGACCTTCTAGTTCGTCATTAAAGCTAATAATCTGGCTTCTCCATTTGTAAATGTCCTTGTACTTGAGGTTAATGTCTCCTTAGTTCATTATTTTGTCTACCGCTTAGCTATGGAGGGAAGTGGACAATTAATATTTCCAACTCCTCCCTAACTTTCTATTTGATTAATTTCGTTGCGGGACAAAGAAAATGTATCACTCCCAGAGACTCGCCGAGCTTCATTGCTCGGTATCAATAAAAATGCGTGCCACTGTCGATCCTGGTGCACAGGAGTTACAGTGGCGGGTGTGTGGCGAGATAGTCTCGTATAAAATTAAAGCTAATAAAAAATCTAATACCCTAAAAGATGGGCATCTTCTAGGGTAATCTTAGGAGGATTCCTAAGATTTATTTTCAAGTCCAGCTGCAAAGTTCTCATTCCCCATCTGCACTACAGCGATAAATAAGAAATGGCAAATCCTCCCGGATCTAAATGTTGATCCTCCTATCTGATTTTCCTTAAAACTCAGGACTGTTGGTATACTGTCAAATGTCTCGCCTTATCTGCCATGTCATGACATTCGAGTTCTGCTAAGTGTTTTATCTAAGCTGTTTAAGATTGATGTATTTTCTGTAGTCGGAAGTTTCGTGCGGAATTTTCATTGGACTCAGTCAGTTTTATACGAAATATATACTTTCCTGCCTTGACTGCCTCGGTGGCGCAGTTGTAATGCGTACGCGTTACGATTGAGACCAACGCTGAGTTCTCGGGTTCGATCCCTAGGTCGGGTAAAGTGGTATTGGGTTTTTCTATTACGAAATGCTCAGTATCATCCCGGAGTCTGGAATTAGTGCCCGGTATGGCGATAGGCTCGCCCCCTATCACATAAAGGGACGGCGATACGCTCGGCGAAATGTGGGTGTACTGGTTACACCTTCGGGGATTATAGGCGTGAGTGCGTATGTATGTATACACTTACCCTCACATATACATTCCCGAAGGCGGTAAATTTGAGTAATAAAGCCACGCTGTAGACAGTTTTGTTTATAGCACGAATGGGCCGGCTCGAACGGGTTTCGTACGGTGAGTAAGATATCCGAAGGCGCAAATCCACCTCTCCTTCCCAATCCTTTAATTATCCCTTTCCTTTAAGGTCGGTAATGTGCCCATGAAACTTATGGTATTGTGGACGTACACGTGCAGTGGCGATCACTTACCGTCAGGTGACCCACTTACTCGTTTGCCGGTCTATGCTATAAAAAAATAAAAATAAGGCGTAGATAGAGATGCAACTAGTACACTCATGATTTGTATTTTTTTTAATTTATACCTATTATTATTCCAATTCATGCCAGAGTCCGCTCGCCAATAATTATTTGATATATATATACACCCAACAGTCACACACATAGTCCTGACCCCACACTAGGTAAACCTGTGTCGTAGGTATCAGGAACTACGAGGGACTTGCGGTCCCACAACACCCAGACTAGAAACAAATAATTGTTGGATCACACAAACATTTGTCTCAGTGCGGGAATCAAACCCACGGCCTCTCGCTTCGCAGCCGGCTACTCGCCCGCTACGCTACGGAGGCTGTCAATTTGATGGTAGATTGTGTATTATGTGGGGCGACTCGTCGTTTGACCTCCACCAAGTTTCGCCATTGCCTCGTCAGTTAATCAGCAGATTGTACCACGTGAGGTTGGCTTTGGGCCTAAGATTTTGGTGGCCCATCTACACTCTCTATTTGTATATAAAGTTAAATAAATAAATATATGTACCCGACTGAATAAACACAGCGAAATATCCGTTATAGTAGCTCGATTCTGCTAGTCACGTTCGACAATCATCCAGTTAGTTCAGCCCCGCATAATGTAGAGACCGTCGAGAGAAATTTCATATCATGTTTGAAATACATTTGAAATGCACTGTGCTTACAAATGTAGTCACTATATTATGCTAGGATAAAAAACTGGCATACATCTGCACTCACGCCTGTAATCCCCGAAGGGGTAGGCAGAGGTGTAACGAGTACACCCACTTTTCGCCAAACGTATCTCCGTCCCTTGATGTGATAGGGGGCGAGCCTATCGCCATACCGGGCACAAATTCCAGACTCCGGGCTGATACTGAGCATATCGTAATAAAAAAACCCAATATCACTTTTACCCGACCCGAGGATCGAACCCGAGACCTCAGCGTCAGCCTCAGTCGTAACGCGTACGCATTACAACTGCGCCACCGAGACAAGTCAAAACTGGCATAATATTGGCAAATTCAAATTTGAAACAACTACAACAATAAAAGCGTATAATACTCGTATGTACATATATACTTTAGGACATATTATCCGCAACGAAAGCTCTTTGGAACGATTGATGATACAAGGAAGAGTGGAGGGTCAACGTTCTCGCGGCCGATCACCCACAAGATGGACAGACCTCATTAAATCATGTACAAAGAGTTCCCTAACAGAATGCACACGCAGTGTCACAAATAGAGAGAAGTGGAGAAGTCTCGCAAAAGCTGTAGCCAACATAACAGATGATCCATGACCACGATCACTCCGCCAGGAGTGTACGACTAAGAAGAAGAGTTATACATGCTCACTGCTGGGCACGGTCCTCCTGTGTTGAATGAGAGGGGATAGTCCTTAGTCCACCACGCTGGACTAATGCGAATTTACAAGGTGGTATGTCCCTCGCATGCGGGAGGCCGTCTGGGTTGGTACCACCGCTTTGTCTCTTTCTGCCGCCAAGCAACAGTGTGAAAGCACTGTTGTATTTCGGTTTTAAGGACATTGAAGTCAGTGAAATTACTGGGCATTATAAGACTTAACATTTCATGTCTCTGGGTGACGAGCGCAGTCCAATGCCATGCAGTGCTTTGTAATTCAAAGTTCTGTGTGACGTTGTTTCTGTTTATGTGCAGGCGTGGCGCTTACCATCAGGCGAGCAACCTGCTCGTTTCGTAAATCAAGCTATTAAAAAAAAAAAACACATACCTTCGAAATCCTTATGGCGAACTTCTTAGATATGCAGGTTTCCTCACGAACTTTTCTTACTGTTTAACGTTAGCAAGCGGTAATTAACAATTAATACACACCTAACTTAGAAAAGTCTTAGGTGCACACTCTTGGGGTTGGTTTCGAACCTGCGACTTTCATCTCGACAGTCCGTACCACTCCTCGCTGAGCTATCGCTGCTATCAAAAAGCAGTTGCTAAAAGCGTATAATAAATCAAAAATGAGTCCATAACATGCATGCAGAGACAGCGCCACCAAACCCCGTGCCAAAACGCGAAACAAGATTGATCGCGCACCACTGAACTGTAATCCGACTAATGTGTTTACCTACTTGTTTACCTTGCTAAAGTCCCTCGGTTTGTCTCGCAAATAATGCTCTAATGCGCGGCCATTTCTCACGAGTTTTTTCTGAAGACCGTCTGATAAGATCGTATCGGATTTGTTGTGAAAGTTTGTCAAAATATACCACATATATCATATCATATTAATAATTCTGAATAAATATAATAATAATACAAGCCCTGTATTATACACGTTCCACTGCTGCACAGGCCTCCTCTACTGAATGAAAGGGGTTAGGCATTAGTCCACCACGCTGGCCTAATGCGGGTTGGAAGACTTCACGTACCCTCGAAATTCTAATGAACTTCTCAGGTATGCAGGTTTCCTCACGATGTTTCCTTCACCGTTTCAGCAAGCGAAAAGTAAGAGGTAAATACTCATGAGGTATATCACTGCTAATAATGCTGAATGCTTATAATATTTTTTCAATTGTGTTGACTGCCTTGGTGATGCAGTTGCAATGCGTACGCGTTACGATTGAGGCTAACGCTGAGGTTTCGGGTTCGATCCCCTGGTCGGATAAAGTGGTATTGGGTTTTTCTATTACGAAATGCTCAGTATCAGCCCGGAGTCAGGAATTTGTACCCGGTATGGCGATAGGCGCGCCCCCTGTCACATAATGGGACTGAGATACGCTGGGCGAAATGTGGGTGTACTGGTTACACCTCTGCCTACCCCTTCGGGTATTGCGGGCGTGAGTGCGTATGAATGTATGTATGCTTAATAAATTATAATTGAAAATGTACTACATTCGCTTTGCTGGCCTCTGCTATAGAGTATCGGTAAGCATAGACAAAAGGAGAGGTATACACAGAGAGACCAATCTGATCAGGTGGATCTGCATCAGTTCGGTCCGATCAGATGCAAGCCTATAAACGGAATAATCTGCTCAATTTTCAACGATTTGAATGAGGTAATGACGATTGGATTGAACCGGTCTAGTCGCTGAGCCCATAGTCTACAACTACACGTAACACTGATTTTCAAGCGACTTACTTACTTACGAATGCTGAAACCATCGAAACGCTACTCAACTGATTGGCAGCTAATGGCTTTTTCATACAATTTTGACAGTTAAGAGGGCCTCTATATGTTTAAAACTATTTAGAATATTTGAATAGCGTTTCAATATTCGGGCGTTAGTAAATCTGCTTACTTTTTCAATTATCTTGAACGACGAGATGAGCAGGTCGTTGGCCTGATGGTAAGCGTCACGCCTGCTCATAAACAGAAGCAACGCCACACAGAACTTTAAATAACAAAACACTGCATTACACTGGACTGACTTGTCACCCCGAGACATAAGGTGTTAAGTCTCATAATGCCCAGTAATTTCACTGGCTGCAATGCCCTTCTAACTGGAACACATCAGTGCCTGCACACTGTTGCTTGGCGGCAGAAATAGACAAAGCGGTGGTACCAACCCAGCCGGCCTCTCGCATACGAGGGACCTACCACCTTGTGAACTATACTTTACATGATCATAGCCTTTACAGCCATGATAAATGATACCAACCGGTAACTGAACTCGCATCAGCGGCGCCGATTGTCATATTTCACTCGACGTGAATACTTTTCAGTATGTATTCGTAAGGAAATGAGATGCGATAAATTGTTAGTTTGACCGAGATTCAGTGCTAGATGTCTCTGCGAGAAGCTCAATCGTGATAGAGGTTTTTTATTTAATTTTCCCTATTGACTTAGCCTTGGTTTTATGTATATGTTTGGCAAACAGCATTACTGTCTATTAACTGGGTTATTTAACATGTCTGCCGAGGCGTGAAGGCCGACAAATGGTGCACCTACACTTCGTGAAATTTTCCCGCATCGAGAGGCGAGGCTATCACACGTACTTATGCTGATGTGGATGGATATCGTATCATGCACTGTATCGTGTTGCCGTAATTAAAAATAAAAATTACATAACCATATATTACATGCCTACTTACTCACAGCCTCGGTGGCGCAATTATTTGCTTATACTATTTGTATATATATATATATATATATATATAATGTATACTCATAACGCACGGAGATATATCTATGTACATATATACACAGTATACATATAGCTCATGGAAAGCGTTCGGTGACGATGACGCGAGTTCCATGATTTTTGTTCACCCAAAAAAGTGCTCAACGCGCCTGACGAAGTTTTCACTTCAATATTTAAGCAAATAATTCTCCATAATGTAACGGGGCAAGCTGGATGGGAAACGAGATGCCGCGGATTCCCGCAAGTAGATCAGAGAGACGAGCACGAATCATTTACGAATAGGTTTTGGAATCGAGAACGCTAGCATCTGTATGAAGTTTTTTTTTTTGTTGACATTTTGATACGCATATCTTATCGCAAGTTGTTCGTGTAGCCCTCAGTGTTTGTATGATCTACAAATACTAATATCAGGTTTGGTTGTTTTGAAACCGAAAGTCACTCCAAATTTCTAACACCCACCATGCAAGACTCGTATCTTAGTGTGTTTTATGGAATAGTCCTTAAAACACACTAACATGTGAATATTGAGTAAAAAACAATATTCTAATGTAAGGTGATAAAAATGAGTAAAAGTTTCTCCTGTCTTAATACTTTTTAAGACATCGCTACGAAGTTACCAAACAAAAGGTGTCGCATATAATTCTAAATCATTCTAAAAGTAATTTCGCAAAATCCTATTTGGTTATAAGTTACAGCGTAGGCTGTGCCAAGATTTCCTAACCCGATTATGAGATAGGCAAACGCGTGACCTAGAAAGGCTGGAACCAAGGCTACTTATCTATTTTTATAGTAGAAGAACGGCATGTGTCCATACATAAATGACTTAAGCATATAATCGTTAAAATTGGTTTCATTGTACAGTAATTAACGTAAATAACAGAAACTACATAAATTATATATTCCTGCAAATCTTTTCAGTCACTTTAAAATACTAAAAAGTCCCTATATAATTCCTGCGAATCACCATTCCTTCTAAGTCTTTCCCCATAATAATAAAATGCACCAGAAGGGTGACCAGTATTTCATTAACAGACCCTTCCGGTTAATTGTTATGGGTTCAAAAAAAAACCGAGCAAGTCGGTCTCCTGATGATAATTGATCGTCACCACCTCTAAACACTCCTGTGACGAGAAGAATAAAGTAAGGGTGCGCTGACTACCGTTACTGTAAGAAATTATGATGTAAGTGCTCACTTTTAGGGCCTCCGAAAATCTGACTCACCGTACAAAATTCAACAGTAAGGATTCGGTATTCTGTCACACAGTGGTACCTGCGTCGAGCCAGCCCACGTGCTGCTATACAACGTGGCTCTACCACTTATTTCTGTTAAAGCTACACGGTGGCACTGGGCGTGACAGTTGGCGCTGGCTGTTTTCTGCTGGCCCTCAATGTGCTGGTGTTTGCTGGGATATATCTACAGAGGGGAAGGCGCAGGACTACGCACAGAAGACCTAGAAGGGAAGGTAAGCCTCCGTACATACATACATACATACATACATACATACATACACACTCACGGTTTTTTTTTAGCTTGAATGACGAGACGAGCAGGTCGCTTGCCTGATGGTAAGTGCCACGCCTGCACATAAACAGAAGCAACGCCACACAGAACTTTAAATAACAAAGCACTGCAGGACACTGGACTTCGCTCGTCACCCTGAGACATAAGGTGTTAAGTCTCATACTGCCTAGTAATTACACTGGCTTCAGTGTCCTTCACAACGGAACACAACAGTGCTACACACTGTTGCTTGCCGACAGAAATAGACAAAGCGGTGGTACCAACCCAGCTGGCCTCTCGCATACGAAGGACCTACCACCTTGTGAACTACCACCACGCCTGTATCCCAAGGTGGCATGCAAAGAATAGCAAACACCACAGACTATCTAGACACTACTGTTTCGCCTCTTCCATGTTAATGCATCTTGTCCTATATTGTCTTGTAACTTGGTCTTTTCAGACCCAGCGACTCGCCGAACTTCACTGCTTGGTTTTTTTTAATGTCATAGGCCGGCAAATGAGCAAGTGTGTCACCTGATGGTAAGTGATCTTCACCACCCATGTACGCCCATAATACCAAAAGAATTATGGGCGCGTTGCCGACCTAAAGGAAAGGGATAATTAAGGGATTATGAAGGGGAGAGGGATTTGGGCCTCCGGATATCTCACACACCGTACGAAACGCAGCAGCAAGCTGCTACTTTACGTCGGTTTTCTGTGAGACAGTTGTAATGACCCGGGCGCGCCACCCCATTCATGCTGTAGACAGAAGTGTGAACAAAAAATGCATTCCATTGTCGATACTGATTCACAAGAGTTACATTGGCGAGTATGTGGGCTAGATCGTTTCTACTCCTGTGTAGACATAGGCGTGTACTTATGTAATTGAGTCAAGGGCTTAAGAGAGTTAGTTGCCAAGATGGTAAATGGATGGCAATATGGGAGAAATCCTACTTGATGAATATTACATAATAATTCATCTGAAATGGCCGACAATAATGTAAGTTATTATAGCTCTTCTAATCAAAATAACACGCTTAGTTATGCACTTAATAGTGTATGCAGTAAGCTTCAAAATGGCGTGATGGTGCGGTGGCGTAAGGAGCTTTGTCAAAATAATAAGTTAAGTCTCTCGAGTATACAAAAGACTGGATGAAGTAAAAGATTTCTTTTTTGAATCCACTCAATGGCAACGAATAAAATAATTTTATTGGGAGCTCTATAAATTATAAAGTTTAGGGGATTAATCCACAGGTCCGAATTAGAGTTCGTATTGCCCCGGATTGGCATTTGTGCTTGATACGACGATAGGTACGCCACCTATTGTGTGGCTCATGGCTAATCATGTACGTGGTAGAGCCACGCTGTGAAATGAAATGAAATGAAATAGTTTATTAATCATGTAGGCAATTAAAATAGCTCTTATGACAAGTCAGTACAAAATAAAGAAACCTATGTATAGAAATTATATCAACTAATCTATACATAACATATATAGCATCGTCAAAATACACTAGGCAATTACACTAAATTATTTATTTGTCGATTTTTCATTTTACATTAGTAACAATATTTGTATTATGACAAAATCCAGAATTATTAAATATTTTGAGTCGAAACGGCACGTGTTTTAAAACTACCACCGGATCCAAAACGACCCAGCTTTAGAAGACCCGTCGAAACAAACTCGGTGGGCTTAATTTACCACTGGACTCAACAACCAAATTTTTGTCTGCAACATTAATGGGCTGGATCGATTGGGTTATTACCACTATTTCATAGAAACACGTGAAAGGGGTATCTTGCTTTTGCGTTTCGTGGGGATGATTTCCAGAAGCCCAATTCCCCCTTTACCTTCTTAATCCCTATTCAATTCCTTAAAGGTCGGCAACGTATCCTTGATTCTTGGTATTGTGGTTGTTTGTAGGAGGTGGTGATCACTTACCATCACGTGACCCACTCGCTCGTTTGCCGTCCTTTAGTAGTAAAAGTGTAGAAGTAGTAAGTAGTTTAGTAGTAGTGTAGTAATTGCACCTCTGTCTACCCCTTCAAAAATACCGGCGTGAGTAACAATGGTTAACATATATCAGAATGCTACAACTTCCAAACCTAAAAACCCAAAACACATTTTCACTGATCCCACCGCTAGCTTAGCTACAAGCCCGCAATACCACAAATTTTATTCAAACACATGAGAAAAAAAACACACCCATCAATCCAGGGGCTTAGGCCTTCGGCGAGAATGTATCGAATAGCGTTGCCAGCAATCCCAATTTTGGCGAGACATCCAGCTTTTATAACCTAAAATAAAATGTCTAACGCGGGACGCTAAAAATCACGACATTTTAAATTCGATATATTTCATACATTTATTTTAATTGTTAGAGGTTTGTGTATATTATGTGACATTCTCCGTGGCGCAGTGGGCGAGTAGCCGGCTGTGAAGCGAGAGGCCGCGGGTTCGATTCCCGCACCGAGGCGAATGTTTGTGTGATCCACAAATATATGTTTCGGGTCTCAGTGTTTTCTCCCCACAGGTGTTGACGTCAAGCAGGCTGCCGGTCGTAAAAATTACAAACCAAATATTTCTGGAACATGTGTTAAAAACATGTTGCGCCGACCCCACTACGAGTGGGATAAGGGCAGGTAGAAGAACTTTCTATTTATTGTATCCCATTCGTTAAACGAGTCCCGGTTTTACTAATATTTATAAAAATCTCGCCTTGGTATAAAAAGTCTGGTAACCCTGGTATCGAACTATAGCTTTTACGCGAAAAAGGACAAATAAATATCGCTCTATTTTAGGCGGTTACTTCGTTTGAGGTAGCACGATAGTAACAGTTTAGAAATTATTCGACGTTTGAACAGAAGGCCAATTCTCGTAATTTTAAATGTTTAAAATATCATTCCGATCTAGTCTCAGCGTCAAGAAAGTTGCAAATGCATTCTCTTAAACCAATAATCAACGTCAAATGCACCTAGCATTAGCAGTAGCATTATACAGTTTTGGTTTCAGTCAACTTTTATTCTAAATTCAATCTCATTACGATCTATGTTCACATTTGACGTTAATTATTGGTTTAAGAGAATGCCATTTGCAACTTTCTTGACGCTGAGACTAGATCGGAATGATATTGTGAACATTTAAAATTACGAGAATTGGCCTGCAGGTGTTACCAACAGTTTTCTTTTTTTAAGAAGAGTATCGCAGGTCGCTTGCCTACTGTGCGACACGCCTGTTTATAGTTTAACAGTAGCAACATCACTCTGAACTTTTAACAACAAAGTACCAGGGAGGCAAAGTGAGCGCAGCGGACAATAGAATCTATGTTTGTTCATTGCAGTAGTGTAGTGTGCAAATAAATAAACTACACCTACTGCTTTACGCTGCACTGCTCTCGCCACCCCGAGACATAGTTGTTTAGTCTCATAATTCCTTTAGCATTAATGAGATTTAGCACCTTCTGGCTCGGGGTGACGAGCGCATTTCAATAACATGCATTGCTTTGTAATTCTAGGTTACTAGTTATGTGTAGTGTTGCTTCTGGTTATGGGCAGGCGAGGCGCTTAGCAACAGGCGAGCGACCTGCTCGTTTCGTCATTCAAATATAAAAAAATAAAGAAATGGGATGTTGATTCTTTCACTAATTTCACTAAAAATAGTTTAACAAAAAATAAAACCGACTAAAAAATTAAAAAGCTAAAAATATGACAAAGCAATTTAGTTTCGATTAGTTTTTTGAGTCGAGTTTTTACTAAACCTTCCCTGGTAAACAAAATATGAACAGTTTTATACACAAGGATATCTATATAACTACTCCTGAAATCATAAAGAGCATCACACCCCATACAATTTTTAGAGGAACATAACTTTGTCCTGAAGCCACAAACATACCGTTTAACGAAGGATAGTATCTGTGGCAGTATCCCAATTTCCCCCGGCCGATAAACCAGCGCTCATTCGGCTCGGCCGCGTCGTAAAATACAGGAGTTAGACTCACTGTCCACAGAAACGTAGCTTCATGGACGCGTATTCGTCACTACACGCTTCATAAACGCCTGATGCAAAAACAGCCAATTGCGAGTGGACTCATGAGGATCATACGCAATAATCATTATAATTTCATTATTTTACTTTATAATAATCCTCATTGGCATAAGTTGAGCTGCTCTAACTCTATTCAAAATTAATTGTATTATCGTAGTGCAAATATTGTAAATTAATTTTAAAAAAGAGCAACGTTAGAGTTTCTTGTCCGTTCTTCTTTAACGAAACAGCATTCCGAACTGGCGGTAGAGTTTAAATTTGACTGAATCTAAATAATGTATAACATTTTATGGATTCAATAAATATTTTCATTTCATTTCACTCGCATAACCCGTATTTCATAGCTTACTATTTTTATTTTTCATTTTTCTTTGTTATGTACGATTTTCGCCATAATAACATATTATGTGAAAATTTCAGCCGAACAAGATTTAAATTTTTGCTTATGCTACTGTACTAAAGTCCATATATAAATTTTTATCTTCTAGACATACCAGGCACCAATTCAAATTCTCAGTATAAATTCTAAGTGACAGCTCCGTGGCGCAGCGGGCGAGTAGACGGCTGCGAAGCGAGAGGCCGTGGGTTCGATTCCCACACCGGGAATAATATATATATATATATATATATATATATTAAGCTACCACTAGACTAATAACACGATACTAAAAATATTTTTTTCTTTCACTCGCCCTTATCCCACTCGCAGTGGGGTCGGCGCAACATGCTTTTTAACACATGTTAAAGAAAGATTTGGTTGGTGGTTTTACGACCGAAACAAAACCGAAACGAAACATATATATTTTCAATATGCCTCATAGATAACGTAGTAACGTAACGTAGTACGTAACGTAGACTGCAAAGGTATCATATATTTTAAAGCATAGCTTACGTTTATGCGGACAACACACTTTATTTGCCAACAGAACGGATTGGATCGCACTCGACATCTATAAAACTTAAACGAACTTGTCAAGTTTTCTGTCGTTTCATATGCGAAATAGTAAAAATTGTTGTACTTTTTACGTTTATGGAAGATTGTTTTACATTATTATACAAGAAATATTACATTTTGTTTGTGGTTTAAGGGCATAGTGCTAAAGTTATTCAATAATACCGTCCCTGAATAATGTACATCCCACTACTGGACACGAGCCTCCTCTATTAATTATAGATTAGGCCTTATTCCACCACGCTGGCCCAACGTGGGTTGGTAGTCTTCACAGACCTTCGCTAGCTAGGGACGAAACTTATATTGAGATTATTACGTAGATGGATCGACCGAAATACTATTAATACTGATAATACACCCAACAGTCACACACACAGAGCTGACCCCACATTAAGATACGAATCGCGTGTCGCGGGTATCAGGAACTACTAGAGATTTTCGGTCTTGCAACACTCAGACCCGACACAATTATTTTTGGATGACAAACATTTGTCTTGGACCTAAGGTGAATCGAACCCGCGGCCTCTCGTTTCACCGTCGGTTACTCGCCTGCTGCGTCATGGAGGCTGTCTAAAATGTTATCTCAAGCTTAATTTTTATCCAAAATGATTAGAAGTATTTTTTATAAATTACAGTTTGTCTAATAATTTTCTTTAAATATTTTTTTATTTAATCACAGTTTATTTAATCTCCAGTATTTTTATAATAAATAACTTAGGGCTAAATGATTGGTAAATTTAAGAATAAATTTCTAAACGCCACGTCAAAACCATAACTGCTTCAGAGTTAATAGCCTAAAACAGACTTGCAAAACACGCGGAGATTTATCCATATTCAAATTCAAATTCAAATTCAAATTCAAATTCAAATTCAAAATATTTATTGAATCCATAAAATGTTATACATTATTTAGATTCCGTCAAAATTCTACCGCTAGTTCGGAATGCTGTTTCGCTCGAGAAGAACGAGCAAGAAACTCCAGCGTTGCTCTTTTCAAAACTAGTTTACAATTATTACAGCATAAGGTTTTACAATATTGAATTGGAATTAGAGCAGCTCAATCAAGCAATTAACGAAATGATATCTACGCATTGGATTAACTTGCATGACCTCCATAAGCATGACGAATAAATTAAGACCTTAAAATAGTGTTAACAAATAAAAGATAACAGTCCGAGCAGACCAGTCCACACAAGCAGCACCCGTTCACGAGTATGACGCCAGCCATCGGCCTCCTCAACCATGTTAAAGGGAAGTGACCGACCCGGCACACAACGCCGCCGCAAGCACAGACATTAGAGCGAGCATGACATACTCAGACTGATCACAATTAGATGTAAGATAGGTACAGACATTATTTCCCAACGCCTGCCATGAAGGTCACTCAACTCAATAAACAAATTATCATTACATTATAAATTTCCCATTAATAAGTTACATTATCTATACTAGGCAATAGAATAGCTTAAGACCAAGCCGTTTCATCATCTAAATATTCAGAAATTTTATAATAGGCTTTAAGACACAGTTTTCGCTTAATAGTAGCTTTAAAGCTGATAACACTTAATTCTTTAATATGATTGGGAACTTTATTGTAAAAATGTATACCAAGACCCTTAAAAGATTTGCTGATTTTGTGAAGCCTGGTTTTATAATTAGCCAAGTTATTTTTATTCCTAGTATTGTAGTTATGGATATCTTTAAGTTTAGGAAAAGTCTCCATATTTTTGTGAACATACATTAAATTAGCAAATATGAATTGTGATGCTACTGTCATTATATTTATTTCTTTGAATTTTTCTCTTAATCCATAAATTACAGAACCCTGCAATCTATTGTATATTCTAGATTCACGCAGTATCATAGACAAAATTATCACCCCTAACTCAGCGACGACCGAAATAGTGCGTGACCACGCGGCGCGGCGCTTTGAATCGCTGCCAAAAACAATAATGTACGTGGAATATGGCGCCCGCCCTGCAGCCTCTGTATTTTTTATTAATTTGCAACAGAAACTGGATATACAGCCAGCATTTGCAATTATAATACAAAGAAATATATCTCAATGAATTGAATTTTTGTTAAAGGAATTGGAGAGCTTTTTCGAGATTTTCGTGTTTGCTCAGTCACGCAACAACTTTGAAAATGTACGATTAAATTCAAATTAGATACGCACTCACGCCTGTAATCCCCGAAGGGGTAGGCAGAGGTGTAACCAGTACACCCACATTTCGCCGAGCGTTTCTCCGTCCCTTATGTGATAGGGGGCAAGCCTATCGCCATACCGGGCACAAATTCCAGACTCCGCGCTGATACTGAGCATTTCGTAATAGAAAAACCCAATACCACTTTACCCGACCCGGGAATCGAACCCGAGACCTCAGCGTTGGCCTCAATCGTAACGCGTACGCATTACAACTGCGCCACCGAGGCATTCAAATTAAAATATTTTTTAGTTTCGTTTTTTTCGCCTTCTTTATTATGAATGCTTGTTTCATGTAGGGATAGTAAAATAAATTGCTCCAGTTAAGTAGTTTCAATAGCATTTATAAGCTTATACCTGTATCCTAAAGGGGTGGGCAGAAGTGCAAATAGTACAATCACGGTTCGCTTATTTCCTTGGCATGATGTGATGTGTGGCAAACCCATCGCAATATCGGGCACTAATTCCAGTCCAGTACAACTTATCTGCGATTTTTGAAACTATCCAGTACACCGACATTTCGCCGAGCGTATCTCCATCCCAAGATGTGATAGGGGGCGACCCTATCGCCATACCGGGCACAAATTCCAGACTCCGCGCTGATACTGAGCATTTCGTAATAGAAAAACCCAATACCACTTTACCCGACCCGGGAATCGAACCCGAGACCTCAGCGTTGGCCTCAATCGTAACGCGTACGCATTACAACTGCGCCACCGAGGCATTCAAATTAAAATATTTTTTAGTTTCGTTTTTTTCGCCTTCTTTATTATGAATGCTTGTTTCATGTAGGGATAGTAAAATAAATTGCTCCAGTTAAGTAGTTTCAATAGCATTTATAAGCTTATACCTGTATCCTAAAGGGGTGGGCAGAAGTGCAAATAGTACAATCACGGTTCGCTTATTTCCTTGGCATGATGTGATGTGTGGCAAACCCATCGCAATATCGGGCACTAATTCCAGTCCAGTACAACTTATCTGCGATTTTTGAAACTATCCAGTACACCGACATTTCGCCGAGCGTATCTCCATCCCAAGATGTGATAGGGGGCGACCCTATCGCCATACCGGGCACAAATTCCAGACTCCGGGCTGATACTGAGCATTTCGTAATAGAAAAACTCAATACCACTTTACTCGACCCGGGAATCGAACCCGAGACCTCAGCGGTAGCCTCAATCGTAACGCGTACGCATAACAACTGCGTCACAGAGGCAGTTTTATGTCAAAGAGTAAAATTAAAAGTAATCATAACTTTTACATAAGTTAATCGCATTTATACATATTCTGCTTTGACAGAAATCGCAAGTTATCATAACTATATAACATATATATTTGTAGCTATTTGTAGCTATTTGTAGCTATTTGTAGCTATTTGTAGCTATTTGTAGCTATTTGTATCATGTCTACATTATTTATTCCAATAATAAATACCTATATTCTTTTTTTATTTCTTGCACAGCGAATAATTCAGAAGTATCCTCAGAATATAATTGTCTTGTAACCAACGTCATTTTTAGTATTAAACTTTAGTTACATCCTTAATAAAGAGAATTTGGTAAATAAATTTATATTTACAGGAAGCTGTAGCAGTCGCACTGGCGCGGGCGCGGGCTCTCTGAATAGCGACCCCACGCTCCCCGTCTCCCCGCGGAAGAGCACCCTAAAGGTAACAATATCGTTCAAACGTATAATTTCAGATTGAGGTCCAACAAATCCTCACCCCAACCTACCCTTTCCTTCCCCTTGAGAGGTCGGCAACGCAAGCATGATTCCGCTGATGTGAATGTTTAAACGGTTGATGGTATTAATCACTGACTATGACCTAGTTTGCCTTCTTAAGTAATCTAACAACCGTATTATTAAATGGCGTCTTGAGTTGAATAGTATGTTTTTTATTTATACAAATAAATAAATAATTTAGTGTAATTGCCTAGTGTATTTTGACAAAGCTATGTATGTTATGTATACATTAGTTGATATGATTTC
Source organism: Mimas tiliae (assembly GCA_905332985.1). Lineage (NCBI taxonomy): Eukaryota > Metazoa > Arthropoda > Insecta > Lepidoptera > Sphingidae > Mimas > Mimas tiliae. The sequence continues at coordinate 20,595,436 of HG995241.1, read as the reverse complement.
TATACATAAGTTTCTTTATTTTGTACTGACTTGTCATTAGCGCTATTTTAATTGCCTACATGATTAATAAACTATTTCATTTCATTTAACACTAATGATAAGGAACTATTCAAATAACCAAAAAAATATGATAAAGATATTGGTGAGAAATTGTAAATAAGGAAAGCACAATAAAAGAACATTACAAAAGACGTTTTGGTACATAGTATATTACAAATTCTTAAGTAGAACAATCACAAAGTTAATAAAGAAAACTTGTGCTAACCCTTTGACATATTTTTAAAAGGTCAAACTTTCTTTGTTACAATAATGTCCAAAATATTGAAAAGAATGGTCCTCATTTATTACAACTTTGTAAAGAATAAATGACTAAAAGCTGCGCCACGTTATGACGGAACAGACGCCGCCGTTCATCGGTCGGTAAAATAATTTATTTATTTAATACAAAAAGATTAAATTACAAACAATTGAACATTGAAGATCGGCGGCGTCTGTTCCGTTGTAATAGCGAGACACTAAAACTGTCTCAAAGCAAACCAACGTGAAATCAGTTTTGTCACGTTTTGACAGTTACTATGACTACCAGAGGACCAGATCCCCCCTCCACTTTCCAGACCCCATTTCTTTCCTTTATGGTCGGCCATGTCAGCTGGTCAGTCTGTCCATGAAACTTCATTGTTCAGTTCATGGGCGGTAGAGATGAATCGCCGTCAGTTGACCTACTTGCTCGCTAGCCGGGCGCTATAATATAGATAAAGACAGAGTTAAAGTAAGATGAACATAACCCATCACGTGATTGGTTTTACACGCAAGGTTTCCCACAGTATGCATAAACATAAAAAACAAGTAAAACAGAAGCAATAAAACATGTCGTACATAAAATTATAACTTGACATGAAGCGTAATGAAGGTCGTAACTCGTAATGCTGTGCGGCAGCGACTCTCAATCTTTTTGCAGCGACGTCTATATTAAAATTTAAATATTATATTTTTATGACCGCCTCGGTGGCGCAGTTGTAATGCGTACGCGTTACGACTGAGGCTGACGTTGAGGTCTCGGGTTCGATTCCCGGGTCGGATAAAGTGATATTGGGTTTTTCTATCATGAACTGCTTAGTATCAACCCGGAGTCTGGAATTGTGCCCGATATGGCGATAGGCTCGCCCCCTATCACATCATAGGACGAAGATACACTCGACGAAATGTGGGTGTACTGGTTACACCTCTGCCTAACCTTTCGGGGATTACAGCCGTGAGTGCGTATTATATATTTTTTATAATTCGTGGTGCATGAACCTGACTCGAACTTTTTATAGCAAAGTCAGCAAACGAGCAAGTGGATCATCCGATAGTAAGTGATCTGAACCCTATACCTTTCACACACTTTGACGGTGGATTTCGTATTATGCGGGGTGACCCGCCGTCTGACACCTACAACCTGCAAAGGGAACTAAGTTTCGCTATAGCCTCTGTTAATCAGCAGAGTATATCACATGCGCGTGAGTTTGGCTTTCGGCCTAAGATGTTGGTGGCCTTCTTACCCTTCAACCCGTAAGCAGTAAACATATACAATACCAGAATAATCATGGATGCAACTTTAAAGTAGGCATCTTATGATTACCGCTATCAAATTTCATAATATGGACTCGGAAACAAAAAAAAACTGTTATATTTTCACATCTGTCGTACGAGAAATTCTTTGTGAATAAATCAGGCATAATGGTCTTGAGTCGGGACGCAATTTGAGAACCGCTGGCGTAGATCGTGGGTGGAGCGTTTATCGCGCTGAAACCGCACGCAGATCCATCAATATCCCGTAACGTTTGTAAAGCGAGTAAAATTTATGTTTATTACTGCTTTTTGATAACTCACTGAATGTTACAAATTGATCTTGCGATCTCTTTCACATTTCGATACATATTTATATATTTTTTTTATCAGGCAGTGAAAATAAATACTTGAATTGTTTATGTACTTGTTTATCAGTTACTAGCTTTTGCTCGCGGCTCCGCCCACGTGATTGGCTTTATTCCGGGATAAAAGTACCATATAAGGACATATCCTTCCCCAGGATATAACCTATCTCATCACCAAATTTCATTTAAAGTCGTACAGCCATGTAGCCGTGGAAACGTAACAGACAGATAGTTAGTTTCGCCTTTATAATTATTTTTTTTGTACACCTTGTGTTGGTTTTAGTAGGGATTTCTAAGGATTTCTAATTTTTTCTAGTAATAAATATAACTTATGTTACTCAGTGATAATGTAGCTTTCTAATATTAAAAGAATTTTTGAAATCGGTTTAGTAGTTTTTAAGTTTATTCGTTACACACAAAAATACAAATCTTTCCTCTTTATAATATTAGTGTAGATATCATTTCTTACAGGGGTATTCTTTTTCAATGGAATTAAATAGGGACGTCAAAAGTGGGTTAGAATTTTGCCCATCGTTGTGATAGTCAAACTAATCAAGATAAAACGACTCAAAAAAACTCGGCTTAGGGCCAGGCTTAGTTCGGCTTCCTACTGAAACGCTCTCACTTTGCCCGATCTTGAGCAGCCTCTGTAATGAGACCGTTGGTTTCCAAGTCTCCCTCTAATATGTCAAGCTAGCAATTTTTGGGCCGACCACGGGATCGTATTCCTGGTACTATTTGGCTGCGATCGACGTATTTTAGAACATCAATATCGGGTCACACTATGAAAACAAATGCGTGGTTAATAAACATACAAAAAGAAATATACGCATATAAAATTGAGTGTTTCTAGACTTTATAGATCGCGTCATTTAAGATTAGAAGACCTTTAGACCTAACTAACTATATTAATAAGCTCTTGAATAACTTATAAAATTATTAGTATGTCTTTACCTGTTTCTTTTACATAATATGTTACTTAAAAATTGCCAGTCAAAACTATTATACAACAACGTTTATAAGCAAAGCGGAATATTATGCTAAAATGTGTTAAAATAAAAATAAATAAGATAAACTTTCAATTGAAAAATATGAACAGAATAATAATTAATAAAAACCTATGTGTAGAACTAAATGATCTAAGCGATATACATACATTACTAATTGTAACCGATGATGAAAGGGAAGACGTTCTCAACTCGACCCGTATATATTCTATCGTTTTCTTGTTGTGTGTATAACTTTTCACAAAATAATCCGATTGTCTGGTAACACTTTAACCGAATTGTGTCCTTATCTAAAGCTATTATTAACATATCTATGAATATCCACAGCGCAGCAGCGAGTCGGAGTTAAAAGAGAGACAAGGCACAGTCGCACCTCCAAAAAAACGCGTCCAAATCCAAGAGATATCTGTGTAGAGCCGTTCTGAAGAAATAAAACTGATTTACACTGACGTGTTAAAAGGATTTTAAAGTGAAACGAGCAGTGGAACATTTAAGACTTGTGAATTCGGAACGGTCTCTACAAGAGAGCACTGCAATATTGACGTGAGTGGTACTGTGTTTCGAAATTGGTTAAAAATATATTGGATTCTAAGTAGTACTAAACTATGGTGAATGTTAGTTTTAAGGTCTCTATTTTTTTCTTTTAAATCAGTATCAATATGATATTAATCATATGCCCGGTTTCTAAAGTTTAATGAAATATTTTCAAAATAGTAACGGCACCGTACGATGTCACTTGGGATGTCTGGATGCTCGTGAAGTTCTGTAAATATTGACAACTACGTGTGAAAGAACATTTGCCACTACTGGAATATATATACTGTAAAATATCGTAACTAAAGTGTTACAACTCTATTTTAAGTTGTCTCAAGAGTCAGCGTATGGTGCCATTATTATTATAAACAAAGTAAAATTAAACTAAAGAGCTACACAAATGAGTTACCAGAAACGTTATTGACTAAGTAATTTGAGAGCCTCTGTGGAGTAGTTGTTGCGTAGCTGGCTGAACTGGCTGTGAAACAAGACCACAGGTTTGATCCTTCAGAGACAAATATTTGTGTATACCTAATACACAAATATTTGGGTATGATACACAAATATTTGTTTCGGATCTCAATCTTGTGCGATCGTAAGTATCTCCTAATATATATCTATAACACAAGACTTGTATGTTACTGTGGGTCAGAAATCTGGACTATGTGCTATCAGAATGTATTAATTTATCAATTCCAATCAAATACACCAACTATTAGGACCCTAGAAACTGGGTATTAAATCATAATATTATACTTGTGCGATATACCAAAAAAATAAGACTTAAACATGACTATCGTACGACTATATTAAGCGTTTAGTATATGGACTAAACAGGTAAATAAGTGATCTTCGTGTACTAAGTCTTGTATTAAAGTAACCATCAGTAACTATTAAATAGATTGAAAGACGGAATTTAGAGGATTATGTAGATTGTTCTGATGTCTTAAGTGTTTGACTTGTCAGTGAGGCTTTATCAAAGGTCTGGAGGCCAATTCTCGTAATTTTAAATGTTCAAAATATCATTCCGATCTAATCTCAGCGTCAGCGTCGTAGAGCCACGCTGTAGACACTTTTGTCTACATAATGAATGGGCCGGCTCCCCCGGATCGTTACCACTGTATCACAAAAACCGACGTAAAATAGTGACTGCCTCGGTGGCGCAGTTGTAATGCGTACGCGTTACGATTGAGGCTAACGCTGAGGTCTCGGGTTCGATCCCCGGGTCGGGTAAAGTGGTATTGGGTTTTTCTATTACGAAATGCTCAGTATCAGCCCGGAGTCTGGAATTTGTGCCTGGTATGGCGATAGGCTCGCCCCCTATCACATTGTGGGACGGATATACACTCGGCGAAATGTGGGTGTACTGGTTACACATCTGCCTACCCCTTAGAGGATTACAGGCGTGAGTGCGTATGTATGTATGTATGTTCTTTATTTTTTATGGTAAATATTTCATTTGTCTCTTTGATAGAGCCTCGAATTTAATTACTTGTAAACTACTACCTATTGTTGTAAAGCTGAAGTTTATCGATGATGGAATTAGTTGGAGAACTATAATAATGTTGGTTTTTGTGCTAAGCTAGAGAGAGGACCTGCTTTGACTTTAAGTTGATTTGAATATTGTATCCAATACTAAATTGTGTTGTTTAGAAGATTTTCTTTCTGCCTGGCGTTATCCCGGATCAAATCCAGGGTTCGCCCTCTCGCACCACAGATTAAACGGAGTTTTAGAAGACAATGGAAAATATTTTCATGTTGATTTGTTTACTAGTTCAATTATTTTTATATTCAAATGTAATATCAAGGTGGGAGATCATGTATCTTGCCACAGTAATTTTGAAATCTCATTTGCAGATTTAAAACATAATTAAACATGTTGAATAATAAAACTAAGTTGACGTTAAAAACAATACGCGGTGAAACTCCGAATTCCGAACGAGATGTAAATGTTTTCATAAATCGTAAAAACATTAAGCAAATAAAACACGAGAAACATTTAACGGTAGCTAAAATATTCACCAACTTCCGTCAGCTCGAACTAAGTAAATATTCTCTACCAAGAATTGTATGGCAAAAGTTGCAGAGCGAAAGTTTTTAGAAATTACACGCGCTCTATGGGTTTCAGAAATAAGGGCTACAGCACACGATACTTTTAATCGTTTTTCGGAGATTCCCATCGACATCACTTCTCAGTGGTCAGATAAATAATGCACTCGATACTTTTAACATTAGTTGTGAGAGATTTAAGGTGATCACACATTTCAAACATTATTTCAAAATCATATGTATCGCGGCACACCTATTCACATAGTATGCGCCGCATATCTGCAAAATATCGAAGGTAGGCGATGCTGACAAATTTAACACAATGCTAAAGCGAATTGCCAAAAAGCGATGCAACAACAATACAATGGATAACATACACGACCTGGATATTATCATCAAATGCATTTCACCAAAACGCTATGCAGTCGCACATCGAAATAAGATAAATATAACGCTTAGATAACGCTTAGATGAATCTGTTAAAAATACGGCTCCACTTAATTCCACATATCTAATTAATAACACACGCAACAAAAATTATTAAATGTTCAAAATCAATTTTATTTCATAAAACTTAATGTCTAAATATTAAATTTCTAAATCGAGATACGACGGTCTGTACGTCAAAAATTAGACGGATTAAGTGTCAACTAGAGATCATGAATCAATTTTTATGAATGAACGAGCTGCACAGACTTTTATAGCCCCGCCCCCTTGCACAGAGTTTTGGTGGGGTAATTATTTTGTTCGAGTTACGTTTCTTGTCATCTTATTTCGATGCAGTCGCAAAATCGCCGATGATCATTGCTAAAGTATAGTGTGTATTGTGGCCCTTACGTCGAGTGCTGAAGATGTTAAGAATCCTCAGTAAAGTGGGCATAAGTAGCGGGACCAGGCGTTGTAGAGAGTCTCACTGGTAAACTTGCTTTTGCATATTTTGTGAGGTAATTATTAAGGAAATATTCCTAATATGTGTGCAGTTTATAGAACTCGTAGAGTTTGGTCCGTTCTCTTCTCATTCTCATTAATTTCTCTATATTTTTGTGAAATCGACTAAAGAATCACATTTAAAAACATTACAAACAACAACCCCTTATTATTTGACGCAGTCGGTTAGAAAAAATATATATATTACGTAGTTATAAAATGAGAATGCGCCTTTCGAATTGTAAAGAGTATCAAATAATATACCTTAATTGCATGCAAAATATTTTTAAAACTACGTTCCTTTTTATACACAATAACCAAGAATTTCACACCACTGCTATTTAATTCTAAATTAACTGTGAACGCTTATAGTTTCCTTAGCCATATGTGCTAGAAGTTACGTGAGACGAGTCTTACCAAATGACGGTGATCACTTTAACTCATAGTTTTTTGGTTACATTTACAATATTACTACTTTACAGACGACAGCTCCATGTCAGGATTCTCTATAGACCGTTCTCTAATTATTATAACTCAAAAAACTAGAACCGAATATTAAACCAGCATAGCTACCGCGTAATGAACACTTGAACTATTGACTGAGCACTGATCTTACTGAACTGGAGACTGTCTGACCGACTGCGGGCAAAAGACCTCCAGTTATGGCGACAGCCTGTTTTATACCATTTAACTACACTTCCACAACTATATCGCAAAGTTATTATTTCAGTGTACCCAACATTGCTTTCTCAGACACCCTCAATATACCAATATTAAGAGAATACGCTAACATATGTTAGTTTACAATATTTCAAATATCCCCCGGCAATATCTGAGGCTGGATATAACCGGTTTACCGTGTCGCGTCGCACCGGTCCGCTGGGTCGCACACGCTTCGTCGCATCGCTGCAGGCCGAGTCGCTCGTGTGAACACTACACTATTTTAGCTTACTGAAAGAAGAGGAGCGGCGGTTCATCGAGTCGCTCGATTCCGGTCACACACACAGATTATTGATGAAAATTTATACATACGCACTCACGCCTATAATCCCCGAAGGGGTACGCAGAGGTGTAACACTCACATTTCACCGAGCGTATCTCATGTCCCATGATGTGATAGGGGGCGAGCCTATCGCCTTACCGGGCACAATTCCAGACTCCGGGCTGATACTGGGCATTTCGTAATAGAAAAACCCAATATAACTTTTATCCGACCCGGGGATCGAACCCGAGACCTCAGCGTCAGCCTCAGTCATAACGCGTACGCATTACAACTGTGCCACCGAAGCAGTTGTCGACTATATACAGACATAAAGTCACGCTCGCTATCGCAAATAGCTGTAATTTGACACGCTTTACTAACTGGTAAAGCTTTTCTTTGGACTTTTAACCATGGAGTTGCACACGCTAGAACGCCTTAACACGTCCAGCAGGCATCTATCCACGTCAGGACGTGAGCATTGCCTCGACTAACTGAATGGTGCACTGAAAATACGCTTTTATGTGGAGGATACAAGACTTAGTTTAATAATGGCGCTATTTGTGTGCGATATCGTTTTGCTATTAACCATGCAGCATTCTCTATAAAATAGTAACACATAATTTGTTTCTGCAGACTTATGAAACTCAAAAAAATTGGTTACCTCCGTTGTCAAAACGATGAATTGTTAATATATTTCATGGTAATAGTGATGGTTTTTTTATAGTATAGGCCGGCAAACGAGTGGCAAGTGGGTCATCTGATGGTAAGTGATCTTCACCGCCCATGTACGCTCACAATACTAAATTAATCATGGGCGCGTTGCCGACCTTAAATTAAAGGGATAAGTAAGGAATGGGAAGGGGAGGGGGTTTTGGGCCTCCGGATATCTCACTCACCGTAAGAAACGCAGCAGCAACCTCCTACTTTACGCTGGTTTTCTGTGAGACAGTGGTAACGACCCGGACGAGCCGGCCCATTCATGCTGTAGACAATACTGTCTACAGCGTGGCTAGCACTCAATAAAATAATAGTGATGTGTTTAGAATACAAATAAAACCCTTTGGGGCAATTATTTTTGTGATTATTCTGAAAAACTTTTAAAAATACAATTGTTGTATTATACTCGATTAAGTTCAATGTCATTACTATATATTTTATAGTCAGATAAATTTCTACCGTTTGAAAAACTCTTTCCGAGTAATGTCGACTGTAATAAAATTATCTCATAATATTAGTCAGAGCGTGAAGCAGTGATAGCTCAGCGGGGAGTGGTATGGACTATCGAGACGAAAGTCGCAGGTTCGAAACCAGCCCCAAGTGCATACACCTCTGACTTTTCTAAGTTATGTGTATATTAATTGTTAATTATCACTTGCTTTAACAGTGAAGGAAAAACATCGTGAGGAAACCTGCATACCTGAGAAGTTCATTATAAGAATTTCGAAGGTATGTGAAGTCTGCCAACCCACATTAGGCCAGTGTGGTAGACTAAGGCCTAACCCCTCTCATTCAGTAGAGGAGGCCCGTGCCCAGCAGTGGAACGTATATAATACAGGGCTGGTATTATTATACTAGTCAGAGGTTCCCAAACTTTTTTCTCATAGACCACTTTCAAAATTTAGCTGGTTCCGGTGGACCCCCTACCATTCCGGTGGACATTTTTACCATATTCCCAAAACTCGACAAAAATTGTGAAGATTAGATCTAATTATGGACCCCCGTCGATTCTCCCGTAGACCCCTGGGGGTCCACCTGGACCACTTTGGGAACTGATGTACTAGGTGGTAGGTCCCTCGTATGTGTAAGGCCGTCTGGGTTGGTATCACCGCTTTGTCTATATTTACTGCCAAGAAGCAATGTGTAAGCACTATTGTGTTTCGGTTTGAAGGACATAAAATTACTGGTCATTATGAGACTTAATATCTTATGTCTTGGGGGACGAGCGCAGTCCAGTGTCATGCAATGCTTTATAATTTAAGGTACTTTGTGTTGTTGCTTCTGTTAATGGGCAGGTGTGGCACACCATCAGGCGAGCGACCTGCTCGTTTTGTCTATCAGGTTTATAAAAAATGTCTAACACTAAAAGTAAGTTAACTAAAATATTCAATCTAGATAAAATAAATGTATAAAGTATGTCAACAGATCTGTATGGAAATATGAAGACGCGATGACGGAAAGCCGATCCGATCGGAAAGAGTTCATTATCAATTCAAATGTGAAAGCTCTCGTTCTGAAATTTGACACATATTCAATTGCCCCTTGACACGTGTCACGGCGTTTGACGCACACTTGCCGTCTGAAGGGCAGTTCAGTCTGTGTCAAGTTTTGAGTGGCACATTAACTTGTCGGGTTAGATAGATATGTTTGTAAATAAACTTAGATTATTTCTGTAAATTTACATAATTATTATTAAAGTCGGATACATACTGGCATAAAATTATAATTGCTTTTTAATAAACTTATTTATTTATTAATTTGTAAATTGTCGTTTTCGTAAATAAGCGTAAGGAGGTCCATACTCCCTTCCCTTTCCCAGTCCTTTGTCGCTTTCCTTAAGGTCGGCAACGCGTCCACTAGTATTGTGGGCGTACATGGGCGGTGGATATCACTTACCATCAGGTCATTTCCTCCGTCGTCGTCCCAAACATATTTTGGCAGATCCCAACGACTCCATCGCAGTTGCTATCGAAGCAGCACTTTCCCTGCTCAATCCGAATCGCAATAATAATACGCGACCCCGACATTGAAACGCCTGCGAGTGCTAAGAACTCCCACAACTGGCCCTCGGCACAATCATGTATGCTTAATCGCCTCTATGCTTAATCGCTAGGTGAAGCTGTAAAAGCAATATAAGCTAACAGCACAAATCCATTCGAAAAAACCATCAGGTGATCTACTTGCTCATTTGCCGGCTTATGCTAGAAAAACGAAAATGTGTGCTGTGACTTAGAATCCGCAACACAGCTTAACGCAGATGTTGATGTCATTCTATTTTACATTGCACCTACTTTCAGCATACGCATGATCTTAAGCTAATATTGATCAACAGAGCTGTAATTCTACCATTTACCATTTACCATTCATAACAACTACCCATGGAAACAATCTGTGAATTACGATGATTGTGTCATCAAAAGGTTTAATAAAGACCATTTTTCCTGAATATGTTTTTTTTTTTATTTAAAATATATCCTAATTATTCAAGACAGGCACCTCGTATGTAAGAGTCTGGGCAGGTACCACTGATTTGCTTATTTTTGTTGCCCAACAGCTTGCACTGTCCTGTACAGTACTAATTAATTTAAAGTTCTGTGTGGTGTTGCAAATGTGTATGGGCAAGCTATTATCAAGGCGTCATTCGTCTCGTTATTTGGGCGAATAAAAAAGAGATTGATTCAAATGTGTAATTTTTTTATTCCGTCCTCCGGCATTGGATCTATCCCAAATTTATATGGGAACACATCGCATCTAAACTCTATCGAATGAAATTTCTTCTAACAAAATCGGTCCACAATTGGCGGAGGAATCGATGAAAATACATGAATTTGAATTTACATGCCGAATTGAGAACCTCCTCCTTTTTTGAAGTCATTTAAAAATGATCACGATAACACATGATAACATAACATGTCAAGACGATATGTTACTGGGTTTCAGAGCGGATCGCTCCGTAACATTAGGTCGTAACATTTGAGAACTACACTTGAGTTTGTTACAGGTTTTTATCATATAGTAACGCCTCTCGGTGCGGTGAATTTACAGACAACTTTTTAGAAAAATCCGCCCTCATTAACTACTCAATAAATAGATAATTAACTAAAAGAAATCCTACATCATACATACATTAAGTATCATTTAAGTTAATTAAATTACATAATCTTTAACCGACTACATCCCTCGCCATCTTCAAAAACAAAAAGTTATCACAAGACGTGGTACAGCCAGTTCCTAACAGCTACAATCTTATCTTTCATTTTCCACTCAGTGATTTCAGTAATCTAGAAAGTTCCAAAGTGGTAATCTCGGTCTAGTTTCAAACGAGAATGTTTACTTTAACCGTCCTCATTATTGAGGTGTTATAGGAAAGTTGTTAAAGGACTATAGTTGATAAATTATATCGGTACGACTAATAGTTCAAAATAATAGTCCTACATGTCGATGCACATACTTAAAAAAAACTTTTTAGGTAACTAAAATAACACCGACTTGAAAAAGTAAAAAGCTAAAAAAAGAATTTGGAGTCGGTACTATTAGAATTTAATGGAAATTATAGGTAGAAAGCGCGGACTCAAAATTGGTTCATTTTATATTTAGCTTTTTAGATTTTTTGAGTCGGTTTTATAAAAGGTATAAAATATTACCTACTATTTTTATTTATCAAATCGGTGCATATATGACGAAGTTTGAATCTTTCATCCCCGATTTCACGCCTTCCCAACTTTGACCTATTCCCTTTCGAATAAAAAATAATCGTCCAAATCGGTCCACATTTGGCGGAGTTATGCGTCATACATTTAAGGTCGGCAACGCACCCATGACTCTTTTGGTATTGAGGGCGTACATGGGCGGTTGAGATCACTTACCATCAGGTAACCCACTTGCCACTTTGCATATGCTATAAAATAAATGATGATACTTTCACTAAAAGGTTTTTCTTTTTGTACCACCGACTCAGAGTTACTTAATTTTATATAAAGCTATTGGCTTTTTCAGTCGCTTTTTTCAATATTATTGCCATTTTATTTATTTATTTAATTATTAAAATACAGAAAAGAAAAACTTATGAGCTACTACAATGTCCCACAAAACTTTAATTATTAATTAAATTGGTTTAAAAAAAATTGAATTAATCTGCTACCAGACAGACATATTTTAAGAATAGAGCGAGCGTACATACTGTAGAAGTCATAGGTAAGTAAACGCCCCCAGTGATCACACAATGGGCATCACCATTATATTCAATAGAATATTGGCACAATTGGTAATAGCATTTCCACAAAAGCGCTTTGAAATATGTTACAGGGATGCCAACCTGTAATTTAAACTTGGCACGGAAACCGAACATCCTGACACTTGAATGGATAAAAGTGGCATACCTTGAATATGAATAAAGGTATTGCTGTTTAATCTTATAATCAAATAGGGATCTTTAATCTAGTGGCAGCGTATTTAGGCTGAGAAACCATGATGGGGTTTAAATCTCAGGTCGGGTAACCACAATCTGTTTGAGATTTCGATTCGAAAAATAGCACGGAAGTAGCGTGGAATTATTATTGTGGACAGCTCCGTGGCGCAACGGGCGAGTAGTCAGCTGCGAAGCGAGAGGCCGTGGGTTCGATTCCCACACCGAGACAAATGTTTGTGTGAACCACAAATATTGGTCTCGGGTCTGGGTGTTGTGGGACCGCAAGTCCCTCGTAGTTCTTGATAACCACGATACAGGTTTACCTAGTGTGGGGTCAGGACTATGTGTGACTGTTGGGTGTATTTATTTTATTTTATTTTATTATACAAAAAAAAAAAAAAATGGCAATAGGGTCGCCCGCTGTCAAATCACTAGTTGCACCCCTGCGTACCCCACCGAAGATACTTACGGTATTATGCGTATTAAATTGAGCAATTTATTAAGTTGAACATAGATTTACCTATTAATTTCAACATCCAATCATTATTTAATACGAAAACCATTTTTATTACCACAATAACAGCTGTAGGTATCCTATAAATCCTTTGGAATACAAACTTCAGTAAAGTATTTTTGTAACAATATATAAAGCAATAATTCCAAAACCTCAGGGCTATTACGGTCTACAGCTCGATGAACAAGAGGAACTCGGCCCATATTGGCCCCAACAAACTTTTAATGCTAAAACTCCGCACGAGTTGAGAATTAAAGCGGTTTTGGTACACAAACACTTTCAATTGAACATTGGTTTCCTGGATTCGATTAGGGGAAGTACCTGAGTGTGTGAAATTACTCCAACTGCTTCGGAAATGTGTCTTGTTCGACATTTACTGGAATTCGGTCTCCACGTTTATTATAATTTACGTATTCGGAGTTTCAACGTTTGTAACTTCTATAAATATCTATAGATTGAGTGACATCTAGTTATAATAACTTTGTCTTCTTGCATTCTTATAAAACTTCTAGCATTGTGGAGGTTCAATGGCGGTGGTGGGAACCTAATACATACATACGCACTCACGCCTGTAAACCCCGAAGGGGTAGGCAGAGGTGTAACCAGTACACCCACATTTCGCCGAGCGTATTTCCGTCCCACGATGTGATAGGGGGCGAGCCTATCGCCATACCGGGCACAAATTCCAGACTCCGTACTGATACTGAGCATTTCGTAATAGAAAAACCCAATACCACTTTACCCGACCCGGGGATCGAACCCGAGACCTCAGCGTTGGCCTCAATCGTAACGCGTACGCATTACAACTGCGCCACCGAGGCAGTCAGGCGAGGCGAGGTGGTGGGGACCTAATGTTACGTTATATATATTTTTTAATATGGTTAAATACAGTAAACGGCTCGTCCGAGTCGTTGCCACTGTCTCACAGAATACTGGTGTAAACTAGCAGCTTGCTGGTGTGTTTTGTACGGTGAGTGAGAAATCCGGAGGCCCAAATCCCCCTCGCCTTCTCAACCCCTTTCCTCTAAGTTCGGCAACGCGCTCATGATCCTTTTGGTAATGTAGGCGTACATGGGCGGTGGAGATCACATACCATCATATCACCCACCTGCACATTTACCGGCCTATGATATAAAAAAAAAAATGGTAACTATGGACTACAATTAATGATAAACAACTGATACGAATGAAGCCGTTGAAACCATTTCTCAGCATTCAGAGAAAATGTAAAAAATAAAATTTATAGTGAACTAACTGATTGATCATAATAAACGAGTTATTAAAATTAACGTAATTTTTTATCATGTATATATTTCAAGATCCGGTGCATAAACACTCACTGTCAGGTGTATTTAACCTTTAAATATGACCACACCTTTCTGTAACACGTTGTATACTGCATAACAAATCGTGCTCCATCCATCAAGTGAAACTCAAAACATCAATCACTCAACTTTTTCCAAATGAAGAAACTAGTGCATAACAAAACACCAGCCGTGAAACGAAACGACGCCTGCACTGCAACTTGTTACCAACTTTTTGGCTCTGAACTAACCTAAAGCCGTGCCTCTGTTAACAGTATGCGGTGAAACTTTAATCTTGATTTATCAGATGGAATGTGATTCCATAACATGGAAGATGTGTGTTACATAAGGTGCATATCAACCTAATGCACAATGCAAAATGCTGGATTTAACTAATGCATACATTTACGAGTTAAAAAGAAAAAAAAAAACATCCAACAGTCACACGCATAGTCCTGAACACACTAGGTAAACCTGTATCGTGGGTATCAGGAACAACTAGGGACTTGCGGTCCCACAACACCCAGACCCGAGACAATTATTTGTGGATCAGACAAACATTTGTCTAGGTGCGGGGATCGAACCCACGGCCTCACGCTTCGCAACCGGCTACTAGCCCACTGCGCCACTCAACATCCAAATCCCTTAAAAGGAATCTTATTTAATACTAGAGATAAATAAAATATTATTCAAGAACCGTTTTTAATAAAATTGGTTAAGTTAAAATAATATTCAATTTTAAATTTTATGTTAAATCATCACAAAATGTAGCCATTATGAAAATCCGGCACAAAGACTCGTCGCAACACTAAAGGAGACTCTTTAGAAAGGCCTTTTCTCACACTTTAAACTGAAAATGCAGCGCTCAAGCATCTCAATAGCTTTTATCTCTCAACTATTCACTATTTGAACGTCGTCTTGCGAGAGGGCATTTTTTCGGCTTCCTATTATTGCTGCATCTGCAGTGTGTAAGTGTTAAGGGTTCGATAACGATGAAGTCACACCGTCTCTTTCACACCAATTTACTAAGGCTTAATCGTAAAAATGTCGTTGGGTTCCAAGAATAGGCGGAGAAATAAGTGGACCCGGATCACTGTATAAAAAGTATGTGTGTAATATAAGATCATTACGGAATAAAATTAAATTAATAATAAAATAAACTTACACCGCGATAAAATCTTTATAAACTAGTTTTATTTCAATCATCACGGAACTTTCTGTTGAGGAAGATTTACATTTTAATGAGCGTTGAAAAGTGGACATACTCGTAGCAATAAAAACTTTTTAACAATAAAATATAACCAAGTCAAACTCTGAAAATAAAAATTACCAATTATTTTCGGTATTGCAAATTTAATGGTCAATTATTATTAAAAGAAAGCACCGACTCAAAATTGGTTATTTTTATTTTCTGAGTTTTATGAGTGTTCATGACTTTTCTAGTATAGTGTGTTCATGAGCGGTGGACATCACTTACCATCAGATGACCCACTTGCTCGTTTCCTGGCTTCTGCTATATTAAAAACACTGCAATCGCATTCCATTGAGATCGCCCAAAACCTCCGCTTAGCTAATTTTTTATAACCCAAATCGTCAAGATCATGGGCACAGAGTGCAACCTTAAATATCGCCATCTCTCTCAGCCTCCCTTAGGAATTACACTCCTTATTGTCCCATATTTTCGTAAGAAATTATTTTTGAAGCCGTCGCGCGCCGGTGCTTTGTTATCATTCAACTTTTTTCTTTCAAGTTTAAGAGATAAAAGTGAGTTTTGATAAATCGCCCGCGGAGGTCGTAAAGGGTAAAAAATTACTGGAGCAAGCACAGTCGGTCCGTGAAAATGATAGATGCTCGGATGGCTGCGTCGTAAATATTAACTATGTACCTCGATCTGTCGTTGCTTGTTATAAATTAGTCTTACAATAATGTTATGATTATAATACGAGTACACAGCCTGACAGGAAACTTGAACATCAATTAAAAAGAATCTGCAATTTATAAATGGCTGAACTTTACTTCCAACATAGCACGGAACCATACGCCAGCATTCAAATAAAAAATCCGCATTTAAATTGGCACATTTGTTTATGGGCTACTAAGCCTAGGATTCCATTGACAGATGCACAAACAGAGACAAAGGGGTCAAATAAAATTATAGTCCCCATTTATTTGTATGGGGTTGAAAGCAGTGGTGATATTTTATTATTTTTAGAAAGAAAGACAATTTATTTATCACATATCACCATTCATTTTACAATAAAAACCATTGATGGTTTTGGCATTTGCGCGTCGTGACTGTGACAGGTAGATGACCACTCAACGTACTGCTGTGCTGTGGCGTCTAACACAACACAGCGCTGATTTTCAGTGATCACCTTCCAATAAATCGTAAGTATTTAAGCTTTGTTGAGAGCCTGATATGGCATATCCCAACGTGGAGAGATCACGGTCCCAACCCTCCATTAAAATGAAGGATGGCATGAATAGAGTGAGACCTACGAAACTCTGTTTCATAGTAGTGGCATACGAGCAAATGGGCCACCTGATGGCATATCCGCAATACGTGAGGAATCATTGACGCGATGGCGACCTTAAAGGAAAGGGATGATTAAGGGATTGAGAAGGGAAGGGGGAATTGGACCTCCAGATATCTCACTCACCGTATGAAATGCAACAGCAAGCTGCCATTACACGTCGGTTTTCTATGAGACAGTGGTATAATCCATACCTTACTGTAGACAAAACTGTCTGCAGTTTGGCTCTTACAATTCCTGAAATTTTGAATCGAACAAGGTTCACGAAATTTGCTTTGTGACATACTTCGTATAAAATAAGATGATACCGAGTTGCTCCCATCATAGGACGCAAATAGCCATGACAAACCATATTACTAGTTAAGATTTTGCCTACCTCTTCTAGGAAACGAACTTGAAATTGGCAGGAGGAGCAATTGAAAATATTTGTACATTATTTTCAATGTAATTTTAAAGTGGTAGAGTCATGCTGTAGAATTTCTTTTTATACTTCGCCGAGCTTACCTCCGTCCCATGATGTGATAGGGGGCAAACCCATGGCCATGCCGAGCACATTTTTGACTTCGGGCTGACACTAAGCATTCTATGATAGAAAAACCCAATATCACCTTACCCAACCCGGGGATCGAACCCGAGACCTCAGCAGCTATGCTGTGTGTGTGCTGTGCGACTGCTGAGTCGCACCGCGCACGCATTACAACTGCGCCACCGAAGCATTTTTATTTTTATTACAAAATGACGCCGCGCCGAGAGTTTTCAGCCGTTAGTTATGTTACTTTAAAATGCTTTGATGCATGACTTCATTATAGCTTTGAAAGACTCCAAGCATACCTAGTGCCAAAAATATTTTATACAAAGTATGTGACAAAGCAAATTTTGTGAACTTTGTTCGATGTAAAATTCCAGGAATCGTTTTCACGTACAATGCCTCGTATTAAGTTATTTTTATATCACAATATTATGAGCGTTGTGTAACAAATGTCTCAAAGCAATGAGCGCAGTGCAGTACCACGCAGTACTTCGTAATTTAAAGTTTTGAGTGATGTTGATGCGTGGCTTTTATAGGGTACTAGGTCCCTCGTATGCGAGAGGCGTCTGGGTTTGTACTACTTTGTCTATTTCTGCCACCAAACAGCAGTGTGTAAGCACTATTGTGTACCGGTTTAAAGGAAATCGAAGCCAGTGAAATTACATACATAATTAGAACTGGGCATTATGAGACTTAACATCTTATGTCTCGGGGTGTCGAGCGCAGTCCAATGCCATGCAGTGCTTTGTAATTCAAAGTTCTGTGTGGTTTTGCTTTTGTTTATGAGCAGGTTTGGCGTTTACCATCAGGCGAGCAACCTGCTGATTTCGTCACTCAAGCTAATAAAAAACCTTTAGTCAAGCGACATGCTAGTCTACTCTTAAAAGTAATATAAATCCCATTCTAAGAAATATCGTGAGGTAACCTGCATACCTGAGAAGTTCTCTATACGAATCTCGATGTTATGTGAAGTCTGCCTACCCGCATTAGACCAGTGAAGCGTGATGGACTAAGGCCTAACCTCTCTCATTAAGTAGTGGAGGCTCGTGACCAGCAGTGCCACAGAAATACAGAAACGTTTATTGCAGAATGTAGGTGTATGTACAGAGTGTTAAAGGAATAATAAGTTCCATTACATTCTACCGGACCAGGTACCGGGGTGCAATACTATTTACTACTTTTAAATAGATTTAGAGTCATGCAATAATTACATCTAAGCATTTAAATATTATATATTCTTAAATGTCAACATTTTAAAAAACTAATTTATTTATAATTAAAATATTCCTCCATATTATAAAAACAGTTCAATAAAAGCCAGTTGTTAATTTTATTTTTAAAAGAAACCATACAACCAGTGTCTCTTATGTTACGTGGTAATTTATTATATATTTTTATAGCCATACAATACATATTGTTCCCAAACATGGCAGTTTTACACTTTGGAAAATATAGACGATTCCTATGTCTCGTCTCTCTACCCAATACTTGACTATGTTTTTCAAAGTAGCTCGGATGTTGTCTTACAAAAGTACAAATTTCCCTTATGTACAAACAAGGCAGTGGAAGCACATAACGTTTTTGGAAGAGCGGCTTACAACTCTCCAAGAACCAAGCTCCACAGACAGCTCGTATACATTTTTTTTTGTACCTTAAAAGCCCTAATTAAATCCACTGAGTTTCCCCACAATGGTAACCCATACAACAATACAGAAGATACATAACCACGGTAAGTGGCACAAGCACATATATAATACATTGTATTGGCTTGTATTATTATTCTGTTCAACCGAAAATCGAATCTTAATTACCAACTAAGCTACAGTCTCATTAAATCACCCGTAAGTTATAGCTTACCTATATAATTATAGGTTTTGATTTATATACATACTAGATACCGGATCCGCTGTATAAAATAATTTTGTTTTACTGAGCTAGTGTGCGAAATCATGCGGTTACTTTATTGTTACTAATTATACAAAAATAAACTAAAAAAGTGTGTATGTAACGAACGGAATGAACTTAATTTCTTTGACAGGTATAAAATTAGTTAACTTACATAACTTAAATGGCTAAAAAAAATCTTTAACCTCCCGACGTCAATTAGAAAAACATCTTCTTATTGAAAGAGGCACCCATAACCCATACTCTCCGGACTGTTAACCTGGAAACTGAAACGGACATATTTCACTGTGCTCTGAATGAGTTCACAAGGATAGCGGCCATGGTCATATTCTACAAACAGGGGCGGTACCGGCTAATTCGCTGAACTTATAATCTTATATATAATGACTTCGGATTTATGCAAATCGATGTTCGATTAGAGAGCCAATGATTTTGTCATACCGCCGAACGACCGTCTATGGCCAAAACGATGAACAACGATTTATGACGTCACATGAACTTCAATAAAACCTATTTATTTAAATTGATTAATGCCGCCCGCGGGCGATTAATCTGAATGGACTTGAACGCCGGCAGAGTTGATGAAGTTCGGCGAATTAGTCGGTAACGCCCCGGGGTAAACAAAATATATGATCGTGGTTATTTTTGATTTTTATATTTGTTTTTTTTTTTTAATATTCATATACTTAAGTAGATTATTTAACTGTACCTAGGTTAATAGTCGACCCTACTGCAATAGCGTAGCTACCCTGTAAAAGTAGCCATAAGATTGCAATAAAGAAATAAATAAAAAAATCTGTAACTTTTAAACGGCCGAACAGATTACATTTAAACATAGTTAAAAACCATCTCCATTGAATTAGCTTTAAAAACGGTCCCTTTGTTTAGGCGCTATGATGCCCACACATACATACGCACACGCACACACAGGCAAATAAAGAGGTCAAATACACACATGTACACATAAAAACACGCACACGCGTATTCTTACATTTACACACACACACGCTGAAAATTGGTGCGGCGAAGTATTTTGCCGCTAACATTAGCTATGTTTATATATAGCTATCATGCTTTTCAATCGCTATAGTCCGTCTATTCTTGTACATAAACAATCAAAGACAATAGATTTCAGCAGCTCCATGCAAAGCAATCACGATTGAACTAATACATTGTCACACCATTACATGGCTTACAGTGATATATGCAGGCCACGGCTTACCGGTCGCACTAACTACTATATTTCATCTTTATTAATTAGAACGTAGATTTAAGCCGTGGGCGACTAGTAACTGCCCCTCCTGATTTATCTAGGGGTCTACCCTGCTTTAAAAAAAAGTTAAAATCCTGGCTCGTCGAGAAGGCGTTTTACAGTGTAGAGGAATTCTTTGACTGAAATAATGAAATTTCTACTATTATTATCCATGTATTATTAATTAATTCCATTTGTAATTTTTAATATTTATGAATTGATTTGTATTTTTGTTTGACATGTTATTTTATTACGAATAAAGGAGTATGAGTATGAGTATGGGTCAGAAGCGAACTGGGATTTTCAGAATGAGAATCTTCTACGAATGGTGGTCGGTTCTTGTATAAATACATCAACAGTCACAAACGTAGTTCTGATCCCACACTAGGTTAACCGGTATCGTAGTTATCAGGAACTACCCCACGCTCGAGCATACTATTAAAAATATATTACACCACATAATATTAATTGCACAACGCAATCCTTGATTTTACAAAAAATACGTTGAGATTTCTTAGGATTACGCGAATATTACACCTCCCGTAACCACGAAGGCTAAAAAGATTTCGAAACGTCGGGACTAAAATAAAAATTATCCGCGACAAAATCCGTATAAACTAGTTTTATTAAAAAAATTCGTTTTGTTTAAAGCATCCCACAAATTAGGTAAATAGGTACACTATTTAATTTCTACGCTTTTGTAAGTTATCTCATAAGTAAAACATAAAAATATAGAAGACTCCATTTAGGGAAGTAATGGAGAAACTGTACCAGTGTATCAATAATAATCAATATACAATCACGTCATACAGTAATTATTCGGCCATATGTTAACCGATGTTCTAATACGAAAAGGCATTGGCACGCTTAGTTCGCCAGTTCCGCAGATATTTGATTGATGATCGCCCCTCCCCCCCCCCTCTCTTACTCAAGGGGTAACATTAACTATTCATAGCCCGATCATAAATTAACTGCACTCGTTTGGAGCACAATAAAACCCAAGCAACATTCAAAGCGATTGTTCTGTTTCAGCTCGAATGCTTTGTTTAGAATTTTAGAGGCCGTATTCCCCATTTTCGCCCTTCGCCCGCTTTTGTACGCGTGGCTAATCAAACTTTTAATTTTTCGCTTTACTGTATTTTTCGCGTTTTTGTACACCAGTTGAGAGTATTTCGAACGCTATGAATTTTAATAGGCTCTTGTCGAGTTTTGATTGCGTGTGAATTGTCTGTACGTTATGAGTTTTCTAACATAATCAGGAGGCCAATGCTCGTAATTTTAAATGTTCAAAATATCATTCCGATCTAGCATCTAGCATTAGCAGTAGCATTATACCGTTTTGGCTTCAGTCAACTTTTATTCTACATTCAATCTCATTACGATCTATGTTCACATTTGACGTTGATTATTGATTTAAGAGAATGCCATTTGCAACTTTCTTGACGCTGAGACTAGATCGGAATGATATTTTGAACATTTAAAATTACGAGAATTGGCCTTCTAGTTGTATATCTCGCTGTGGAAAGCAATTTTGAACGGTTATATTTTGACATTTTCACTAGCGACTCAATTAATTTTTAGTATGCTAAAATAAACTTAACGGCTTTTGAAATATTGCTTCTGAGGGAGGGTCTGGAGTTGTATTAGGTGGAAGGTTTCTCGTGTATGAAAGGCGGCCTGGGTAACAGATACCATTACTTTATTTATTTCTGCCGATAAGCAGTAGAGTCGAAACAATGTTTTAGGTAAGTCACTTCATGTTTATATATACATACATGCTTATATATAAATATATGTATATGTATAAATAATAACTTTAATTTCTGACTTGTTTCTCATTTATTCTACTAATACGATATAAATTGATTGCGATTGCTAATGAAGTTATCACTTTGGCCGTGCGGTTTTAAACACACACTCTTATTTTTTTTTGTTTTAAAGGATATTGAAGCTAATGAAATTACTAGCCAGGGCTTTATGAAACGTAACATAGTATGTGTCGAGATGACGAGAGCAGCACAGTGCGATGCAATACTTTGTAATTTAAAGTTCCGATTGGCGCTGCTTCTATTTATGGACAGATATAGCGCGTTTTATCACGCGAGCGACCTACTCGTCTCATTACTCATCACTCAGGTAAATAAATAAGACCTACGAACAAGAAATAAACGCCAGTAAATTTCTCTGATATTACGATTTATTATTTCAACAAAGTTTCATTATCTAATCTAAATTTGAATGGGAAGCGATCGTGAAAGTCATTCAAGATTATATTTGGTGAAGTCCTACGCCAGCAGATTTCGGAACCGGCAGTAATCGCATTACTTTGTATTAAAAGCAAGGAGTTCGCCTCCGAGCGTGGATTGATTGACAACGTCCCGAGTGAACTTCTAAGCGGTTAGGATAAATTTTTAATTAGATATCCAAGTTGAAGGTGACGGGAGCTGCCTGTCAATTAACGTTGCGCTGTTTGTTTTTGACTGCCATTTTACCTACGATTACCTCTTCGTTTACAGGTACGTTGGTAAGTTTTATTCCAAGATTTATTCGGATTGTATGCTCCAAAGTTGATGTCATGCTGTCAGCTGAAATATCACATGGTAAAGCTTCTGCACGACATATTAATCTATACAGCACCATCCTATTGTAATGTCCCTTCGGAGTGTGCGAGTAGATGAGAATTCACCTTAAAGTCGAAATTCGGTTTGATTCGCTTACCTTTGTTGTTCATAAATATTTATTTAACAGTTTATATTTTTTTAAACTAAAGGTTGACCAATTGCCTCTTCAATTAAAAAAGATCTGCCATTTTTTAAATAACACCACGTTCTCATTAATTATTTATATAAACTATATCGATTAAAACAGCTTTCAAATTAAAATCGCATTCAAATTGGTCTATCCATTTAGTAGCTATGATGCTATAGACATACAGGCAGGCAAAGATGCCTAATTATAACACACCTTTTTACTTTTTTATGTAATGAGGTTTATCCTTATTAAAGCGTTTCCTGTTTTAATGAAAATTTTCTATGAAAAAGATAGAAGAGCTCTTTAAAGTTAGAGCAGACAGAGGAGCAGCGTACACGTCACACGGCATCAGTCACTGAACCCTATTGGATTCTTTTGGACTCGTTGTGTACGGAACTCTAATAAGAACACATTCCGTAGCACAATAGATATCTATCGCTGGATAAAATATGTGAACATCCCTTTGGAAGATACTGGAAAAACTGATATCAAACCCACGGCCAGAGCAGATCCGAGTCATAAATTTAACCGCTCCAACTCGGAATCAATAAGAAAGCCATTTCGCAGGCACGTGACATCAACTCAGTCAACGCCGAATTCCATTACAAAGTACATGTAATAATATAATTTTTTCCCCTCCCGAAACAAATTTGCATAATATGCGGGAAACGGCGTTTTTCATAACTTTACCTGTAGTTCAGACTCGTCAAAATTGTGAAGGTAAGGCCCGTGATACGATGGTACATTTTATGAGTGGTAGAGCCACTCTGTACACACTTTTGTCTACATAATGAATACAGCTTGACCGAATTATTAGTATTGTCTCACAGAAAACTGCCGGCTTGGTGTTGCGTTTCGTATGGTGAATGAAGTTGCCAGATTTCCTCTCTTCTCTTTTCAATCTTCATTCATTTCTGTTTAGGTCGGCAACGGACCTATGATTCTTTTGGTATTTTGGCTGTCCATAGGCGGTGAAGATCACTTACCATTAAATGACCCACGTGTTCGATTGCCAGCTTTTTATTTTTTTATTTCATAGGCCGGCCAACGAGCAAGTGGGTCACCTGATGATCTCCACCGCCCATGTACGCCCATAATACCAAAAGAATTATGGGCCCGTTGTCGACCTTAAAGGAAAGGGATTATTAAGGGATTGGGAAGGGGGGGGGGGGAATTTGGGCCTCCGGATATCTCACTCACCGTACGAAACGCAACAGCAAGCTGCTACTTTACGTCGGTTTTCTGTGAGACAGTGGTAACGACTCGGACGAGCCGACCCATTCATGCTGTGGACAAAAGTGTCTACAGCGTGGCTCTACCACTCTAAAAATACTGAAACAAAAAATACACTCACTTACCTGAGGGCCAATTCTCGTAATTTTAATTATTCAAAATATCATTCCGATTTAATCTCAGCGACAAGAAAGTTGCAAATGGTATTCTGCTAAACCAATATTCAAGAACTTAGAACGCAATGATATCGAAAGTAGAATACAAGTTGACTGAACCAAAACGGCATTCTGGTAACAATAAATTTGACACTTAACTATCTTCTTCTTCTTTTAATTGTGTTTGGCTCCACCGTAGATTGGTGATTTCGCCAGTGTCCATTGTGAGACACTTAACTATATAAAATGCATTTCGTCTACAGACAAACGTCAAAATATTGAGAACGAAATGTGACTGAAGGTGAAGCAGTGTTGCCAAGTGCACTGTAATTACAGCAGATCTGCCGTATTTTCATGCCATCTACTGGACACGGTATTTTTATAAATACCGTATATGGAGACACAGTATTTTTTTACAGTCAAAATTTCGTATTATTATTGTATACTACTAGACAGGTTATTTAGAAGTAAAACTGCGTCACATAACGCGGGAGTTTGACAGTTCACAAACAGGGAGCGCAATAGGGGTTCTAGTTGAGAGTAAGCGAGATGATAATATTGAGTTACGGTCAATTGACTGCAACTTAGTAATACAACTAATTTACTATACTACAATTTATTATACTACAATTTCTATTTTTTATTTATTTATTTATTTATTTATTTAGTAATCAGAACGGCTTAGAAGCCAATTACACTTACTACATACATAATATTATAGTTATTCCACAGTATATACATTTAAATTCAAATAACACTAGCTATGATAACGATAATAATTATTAAACACAATATTAGACAATACATTAAAGAATAGACCAGCAAAAAGACATACTGATAACAGAATATAGTAAAATAATAGTAATAAAGGCCAAAAGGGCAATTATATGGTAAAAATTAAACAAATATACATCACACATTAATTTCGCAATAGTGCAGACATTCAGACAATATCTCCATCCATTCATCTGTAAATAAATCACAATGTGGCGCGCTGTCCAGGAGAGCATTGAAGACAGCAAGAGTTCTTGGTATCGAGGATCTAGAGCGAGCCACGGTACGACACGTCGGAACAGCAAACATCTTGTGCGTCCTGCTCCGACAATAATTGTTAGGCACAAAGAGCCTACACAACTCGTCGCTCAGATCAGGAGCATCTACCATACCTCTGAGGATCTTGCACATCATTACCAATTGGTCTTTCCATCTTCTAACCTCTAAGGAATTGTAACCAAGGCAGCCCAACAGATAATTAGTGGGATACATATGTGGATAGTATGCATAGATCCGCTTATAAAGATATCTTAAAAAGGCCTTTTGGACCTTTTCAAGTAGAAGCGCGTACGTACTTTCATAAGGATGCCAGACGCACGCACTCGCCTCGAGTTTACTTCGGATTAATGCAGCAAAAACCAGCTTGATTACTCCTATGTTATTAAAGTCATTCGAGTTGCGGAGCACAAAACCCAACCGCAGAAAAGATTCTTTGACCACCGTTACGATATGGTCGTGGAAGGTAAGTTTTCGGTAGAATGTGACACCTAGATCTTTGATTGTAGATGACTTGGCTATTGTATCAGAACTTAGCTTATAGTCAAATGGAATGGGGCATCTCATACGGCCGAATGTCATCTGAAAGCATTTTGAAGAATTAAACTCCAATTTATTCTCAACGCTCCAACAAAATATTGCATTTATATCCTGCTGAAGTAAGGCACAGTCTTCCTCTGTTTTAATATCTAGGTAAAGTTTGATATCATCAGCATATAATAAGCATGTTGCATATTTAATAACTTTTGGAAGGTCGTTGATCATTAATATGAAGAAGAGGGGGCCGAGAATTGATCCCTGACTGACGCCGGAACGCGTGTGATAGGGCTGGGACTCGTAGAGACCGAGCTGAACATATTGTTGACGATCACGGAGGTAGTTGGCAACAAACCCGAGCAAACTTGGAGACAACCCCAAGGCAGAGAGCTTTTCCAGCAGCTTATCATTGTTAACCCTATCAAACGCCTTCCGAAAGTCAAAATAAAGGACATCCACTTGTACTCCTTGGTCAAGTCTGGTGGAGATAAAGTCAACAATTGTGAGGAGATTTGTGTTGACCGACCTTTTCTTTCTAAAGCCATGTTGCTCATTACACAGGAATGGCTCAACTTGTTTATAGATTTTTGCGTGAAGAATATGTTCGATTATTTTGGCCAAAGTGGACAATACGGCGATCGGACGATATTCCTCAACACATGTCTTTTTCGAACCCTTAGGTATAGGAATGACTCTTGATAGTTTCCATTGAGAGGGATAATGGCCCGTCTTAAGTGCTATGTTGAACAGATGAACCAGGGGATCAATAAAAAATGTTTTTCCTTGCTTGAGTAGCCAATGTTTCTATGTACCGCGCAGCTTGTCTAGTAGTATACATAAAAATCTTTGATTAAACACATTAAAAAAAATAAACCGATATCATCATCATCGCAGCCATCCATTTCTGCAGCGATCGATATATACAAATAAAATGTTAAGTTAGTTTAGGATATAAAGTTTAAAATAAATTTATATTTTATTTAATAATTTAATTATTTCCTTTTTTGTATGACATTTTATTGCACTGTAAAATAGACTGTATTTTTTCCCATCAAGCACTGTATTTTTGACGCAAATGTCGTATTTTAATGTGGACAACACGGTATTTTCAAAAATCTGACTTGGCAACACTGAGGTGAAGTGACTGTGAGTTAACTGCAGACAAATTCAGTTAACTTTATTCTCTTTTACTGCAAGCAACTAAAGTAGTCAAAATTGTTCGACTTTGTGTGCTCGTTATTTCAGTAAAGTATTAGAAATGAGTTTACAGCCTATGTTACTCAGTGATAATGTAGCTTTCTAACGGCCAAATTATATTTGAAATCGGCCCAGTAGTTTTTAAGTTTATTTGTTACATACAAAAATACAAAAAAATCTTTCCTCTCTAGAATATTAGTGTAGATTAAATTATGAGAGCAATCGCACTGTCAAAATTCCCGCCAAAACTCTCGCACAATTTTTATTTAGTATAGATATGTCCTCAGCAGTGTTGCAAAATAAAAAAACCGCAATTCGGTAGAATTTCAAATTTCAATAAAATAATCGCGATTGTGGTTATTTCCGGAAAGAACTGCCGGAGTGGTGCTGTTGTGCAGTTTTCCTTCAGTTATGCCATGGAATAGATAAATTAATGAAATAAATAAAATACATGGAATTAGTCAAATCAATTAATTAAAAAATCATAACCTCCAGTTACGTAATTTTTTAATCACTGAAATTAGTCATATTGTGGGTATTTTATTGTGAGTTGGTAACATTGATTTTGTCGCTTAGGTCATTTTTAATTTCTAGAATTTAGTCTATGGCAGCTGATCCGTAAAATTCGGTAAAATACTTGTCATTGGCGAAATGCATAATAATGCGAAGCCATATTTTCAACAAAAGAAAGACATTGAAAGTTGATCGAATTGACAGTTTATATGCAATTTAACTGAGATGATATCGAATTTTTAAAGGAGCAGAATGCCATATTTTTAATTAATTCAAAATGTAATCTCAGTTCGGTTAAAATTCATTCGCAGTGTCAGTTAAAATAGCAGAATTGGCCCTCTGATATCATGATATTACGCCTGCTCATAAACAGGAACAACGCCACACAGAACTTCAAATAACAAAGCACTGCATGACACTGGACTGCACTCGTCACCCCGAGAAATAAGGTGTTAAGTCTCACAATGCCCAGTAATTTCACTGGTTTCAATGTTCTTCAAACCGGAACACAAGTGCTTACACACTGTTGCTTGGTGGCAGAAATAGACAAAGCGGTGGTACCGACCCAGCCGCCCTCTCGCATACGAGGGACTTACCAACTTGTATGAGTATTCAGATTTCCATACGATGTTTCCTTCACAATTAAATCAAGGATATCGTAACTAAAAAAAGTTGTCGGTGCTTGCTCTTAGGGCTGGTTTGGAACCTGCGACTTTCATCTCGGCAGTCCGTAGACTCCCCCCTGAGCTATTCATAAGGTTATTTTCCGTAACTTGCCCCATTAATTTAAGAGAAGATTAATATTTCTCAGAAGGAGTTTTTTTTTTTTTTTTTTATACACCCAACAGTCACAGTTCGGGGATGAAAGACTAAAACTTCGTAATTTATGCACCAGTTTGGATGATTCTGTCACTAAAACAATAAAATAAAAACTGAACAAACTAAAAAACTGAAAAAACATTTTGCGTCGAAGTTTTCTGAAAAGTTGATCATTAATTTGCAAAAATAACCTCAAAGGACTATTCCGAGTCTATTATGGCATACAATATAATATACAATGACTTATGTTCAAATACAATTATTATTTACGTAACACGAAATTCGATACTCCAGACTCCAGAGTAAACAGCCATAGAGTCTCCAAATTGGTAATCTGTATACCAAATTACAAGGTAATAACTTAACAATATTACGTAATGGGATCATAGCTTAGTTAACTTAGTGTTTAGTGTGTTTGTAGCAGTGATATCCCAGCGGGCTGTGGGACGAAATGCCGAAATTATAGTCATACGCACTAACGCCTGAAATCCCCGAAGGGGTAGGCAGAGGTGTTACCAGTACACCCACACTTCGCCGAGCGTATCTCCGTCCCTTATGTGATAGGGGGCGAGCCTATCGCCATACCGGGCACAAATTCCAGACTCCGGGCTAATACTGAGCATTTCGTAATAGAAAAACCCAATACCACTTTACCCGACCCGGGGATCGAACTCGAGACCTCAGTGTTGGCCTCAATCGTGACGCGTACGCATTACAACTGCGCCACAGAGGCAGTCGCAATTAAAATAGAAATTTAGTCGCAGGTTCGAAATTAGCCCAAGAGTTGATGAGAAATTGATAAATAAATTATCGCTTACTACGGAAATATCGTGAGGAAACTTGTATACCTGAGAAGTTCTCCATAAGACTTTTTGCGCACCGAGCGTTCCGTACCCCCCGTTTCGTTTTCTACATACACACATACATTTTTTTTTTTTTTGTTTAGGCCGGCAAACGAGCAAGTCGGTCACCTGATGGTAAGCGATCTCCACCGCCCATGTACGCCCACAATACAAAAGAATTATGGGCGCGTTGCCGACCTTAAAGGAAAGGGATAATAAGGGATTGGGAAGGGGAGGGGGATTTGGGCCTCCGGATATCTCACTCACCGTATGAAACGCAGCAGCAAGCTGCTACTTTACGCCGGTTTTCTGTGAGACAGTGGTAACGACCCGGACGAGCCGGCCCATTCATGCTGTAGACAAAATTGTCTACAGCGTGGCTCTGCCACTCGTAAGAAGACTACTCGTAGACTCACGTGTGTTTCCCATAGGGGTAGGCAGAGACAACGGATTTCCACTTGCTACGATCCTTGCATACCTCTTTGGCCTCATTCACTCTCATTAAATTTTTCATACATGCACGTCGGTTTGAGTACTTCCTGACTTTCGTTTTCTGTTTGTTTAATTTTATTAAGAGTATTTGTTAATAACACCGTGTCTGACGGAAAATTTCAGTCAACTTCTTATTACTGTTCAATAGATAATATCCTTTAAAAGTACGACAGGCAGACAAATGGAGCGGAGCAGTGTAGGCGTGATAGGATTCTGTTAACAGCCTCCGTGGCGCGGTGGACGAGTAGCCAGCTGCAAAGCGAGATGCCGTGGATTCGATTCCCGCACCGATACAAATATTTGTTTCGGGTTCAGACCCAGGTGTTGTGGGACCCCAACCCCTCGTATTTCCTGATACCCACGATCGCTAGTGTAGGATCAGGACTATGTGTGTGACTGTTAGGTGTATTGTATTATTTATTTATGACTTTAGAAAACGAGTACCCTCAACCGACGAAAATGTATGAGAAGATGTATAAATGTGGAAGAGGCGAAAGAGGTGTGTCAGGATCGTAGCTTGTGGTACTCAATAGTCTGTGCCTACCCCCATGGAACATAGGCGTGAGTGTGTATGTATGTACTTTAGAAAATATTATCTTCCATTTACCTCGATGAAATAAGATTACTTGTTCGTAGATTTACGTATCAAGTTATCTTTGTCTCATATTTTTGAATTTGCATGTACACTAATATACATTTAAAACCATTAAAAATATATTATAATAATTATTATCAATAGATTTTATTTATTTTATTTTATCTTCTGACAATGCCAGGATCTAGATAAATACTCCGCCACAGTTCCAGAATCCAATCCACATATTTTCTAAAACACATGATGAAAATCCTAAGCTCGGAGCAAAACATCGCAAGCGTTTCTGAGGCTGCCAATCTCAGCGAATTTTAAATATTCACCATTCAACCCGCGATATAGTGCCATGAAAAAACCATTTTCCCAATCTATATGCCACTTCTTCCTACATACGCCCAGTTAATAAGTTTAGACTACGTTGGCGTCTACGAGACCTGAATATCGTACAGCCAAAACACTATTCGGAAATGTGAAGGAAAATATACCGTATTTTCTAAGTGGTAGAGCCGATGTAGAGTCGTGAAAGTGTTGCGGTAACCCGTAAAACTACGTGACCTGCCAGATGCGAGTGCCAATATGTCTAAAATATATCCAAGTTGTTCTATTGACTTATTATTTCTTTAGTAAGATTGTCATTCATTAAACTAGTGTTTAACATTTTTTTTGTAAACATTGCAGTACGTGCCTGAAGTGAATACATTACTACAATACCAGAAGGCCAATTATCGTATTTAACTGACACTGCGAATGAATTTTAACCAAACTGAGATTAGATTTTAATTTGACTATAAAATGGTATTCTGCTCCTCTTTTAGTTAAGTCCGGTGTCAATATAATCTCATCTCGATGTCATTGCAATCTCAATTCAGTCACAATTTTGACGCTTATATAGGGTCATGTGTCATTTAAAAATGTTAGCATAATACCGTTTTGGCTTCAGTCAACTTTTATTCTACTTTCAATCTCATTACGATCTATGTTCACATTTGACGTTGATTATTGGTTTATAAGAATACCATTTGCAACTTTCTTGACACTGAGACTAGATCGGAATGATATTTTGAAAATTTATAAATTACAAGAATTGGCCTCCAGTTCCTTCGACATCTTGGATACTGAATCCTCAAGGCATAATTAGCATTAGTTTTATGCAGTAGTTTAATGCACTGACTTTAAAAAATAGTCGTATAATTGACTGAAACATACTCCTCGAGGTAAACACGTAAATGGCGATAATAAATTGTACTACCCGTTCCTAACTCATTCATAATGTAAAAGCAGGGAAACTGAAATCACTGAGAAATTATTGCCAGTGAAGTTATCTGGAAAATGCGATAGTATAACCAGTACGGAACCTTAAAAAGGATTGAGAGTGCAACAACAACAACAATTATATTTTTTGTCTCTTTCTAGCAGCTATATAAATGGCATTGTCAGAGAAAGACAAAAGAGTATTTAACTCCAGCTTGAACATACTTCTAATGCCCTATAAGCTGACAGTGGCAAGTTTTGGGACTTATTGTTTTTTTTTAATGAGAGGCAGTGGATCGTATCGAATATATTATAATAATAATTATAATTATTACTAGCCCTGTATTATATGCGTCCCACTGCTGGGCACGGCATCCTCTACTAGTGAGAGGGGTAAGGCTTTAGTCCACCATACTAGACTCATGCGGATTGGCAAAAATCACATAACTTCGAGATTCCTTCTGAAAAACTCCTCAGGTATGCGGGTTTCCTACGATGTTTCACTCATACTAAATCAAGTGATATCGTAACTAAGTACGATAAAAACACACACCCAACAACAGTCACACACATAGTCCTGACCCCACACTAGGTAAACCTGTATCGTAGGTATCAAGAACTACGAGAGACTTGCGGTCCCCCAACACCCAGACCCAACCAATTATTTGTGGATTAGACAAACATTTGTCTCGGTGTGGGAATCGAACCCACGGCCTCCCGCTTCGCAGCCGGCTACTCGCCCACTGCACCACGGAGGCTGTCGAGCTTAAAAAGTTACTGACGCTCGGCAGATCATCTGAAAACGGACGTTGTAACTGAGAAGTTTGAATGGAACGGAATAAAATGCCATGCATTCTCTTTGAACGTAATTGTATTTATTTTATATCGTAGTATAATATTTTTAACCTGCGTCAAATAAGAGGGGATTGTTATAAGTAGGGCCCCTTTGTCTGTATATCTAGTGATTTACTAGGTGGTAGGTCCCTCGTATGCGAGAGGCCGGCTGGGTAAGTACCACCGCTTTGTCTATTTCTGCCGCCAAGCAGCAGTGTGTAAGCATTGTTGTGTTTCGGTTTGAAGGACATTGAAGCCAGTGCAATTACTGGGCATTATGAGATTTAACATCTTTACGTCTCGGGCTGACGTTCGCAGTCCGGTGCCATGCAGTGCTTTGTAACTCCAAGTTCTGTGTGGTGTTGTGTCTGTTATGGGCAGGTGTTGCGCTTACCATCAGACGGGCGACCTGCTCGTTTCGTCACTCAAGCTAATAATAAAAAAAATCTGTCTGTGGGCTCGGAGCCCCTAAACAAATGCACCGACTTGAATATGGTTTTTATTGAAAACTGTAAGTATGTAGGTCTAGTATAAGTTTTGATAGTTTTCTAAAACAATGGCATTCCGTTTTCTCTTCACACACCGATTAGCTGTAGCCACTAGTGGGAATTATTTTTCGGGCGATTCTTTCCTTTTTTTACAGTATCAATTACTAGTTTGACACTTCGACAATAGTCACTTTATACCGATATTTTATACGAATTCAAAAAGTGTGAACGTATTTGTTACTCGTACAATGAAAGAAAGAGAAAAGAAAAAAGAAAGACAAAAGTCCTATTTGAGTGGTAGAGCCACGCTGTAGACGGTTTTGTCTACAGCATGAATGGGCCGGCTCGTCCGGGTCGTTGCCAATGTCTCACAGAAAAGCAGCGTAAAGTAGCAGCTTGCTGCTGCATTTCGTACGATGAGTGAGATGCCTGGAGGCCCAAATCCTGATCACCTTCCCCAATCCCATAATCATCCCGTTCCTTTAAGGTTGGCAACGCGCCCATTTTTTGGTATTGTGGGCGTCCATGGGTGGTGGAGATCACTTACCATCAGGTGACCCCCTTGCTCGTTTGCCGGCCAATGCTATAAAAACCTTCTACCTACTTAATCGATATGGTACGATATGAAGTAAATAAAACAATATATTCATGTAAAGACAAGAAGACAGCCTCCGTAGCGCAGCGGGCAAGTAGCCGGCTGCGAAGCGAGAGGCCATGGCTTCGATTCCCGCACCGAGACAAATGTTTGTGTGATCCACAAATATTTGTTTCGGGTCTGGGTGTTGTGGGACCGCAAGTCCCTCGTAATTCCTGATACCCGCGATACAGGCTTAACCTAGTGTGGGGTTAGGACTATGTGTGTGACTGTTGGGTGTATTTATTATTTATTTAAAGATAAATAATAATAAACATAGATACAGTAATAATACACCAAATAATATGTCGTAGATCACCCGTCATAGCATGTCGTATAATGTCCACAGGTCGATCACCGAGTAAATGACTTGGCTTAGATCCAAACACGTAACCATCACTCACACCCTCTAACCTTACTAAATAAACCGACAATTTCCCGCGCTTCCTGTCCGCTTACCCAACGAAAATACTACAAACGGAAAATCCCATTGAATACCTCTCGCACGCAGTTAGTCGAAAAATGTGCTTACTAAAAGCAATATAGGTCTGAATGCTAGAGCACTTCTACAAGATTTAAAGCTTGTTAATGTAACAATGACAGACACTTTACCTATACCAAACACTTTAATGTATACTACTCACCGAATACTAGAACAATAACTCTCATATGAATCTGCCAAAAATACATCTCCACTTACTTACACATGCAAAGTTAAAACCACACGTAACACTCATCATACATGCAACAAAAATTTATGAACGTTCAAAATCAACTTTATTTCATAAAAGTTAATGTCTAAATATTACATTTCTAGATCCAGATACGACGTCCTGCACCGCGCAATAAATTAGACGTATTAAGTGTCAACTAGAGATCATGAATTATATTTTATGAATTGATGAATGAACGAGCTGCACAGACATTTATAGCCCCGCCCCCTTGCACAGAGTTTTGGTTGGATCATGTTTTTGCTTGAGTTACGTTTCTTGTCATCTTATTTCGATGATACTACTAGACAGGCTATTTAGAAGTAAAATTGCGTCACATAACACGGGAGTTTGACAGCTCAGATAGGGAGCGCGATAGGGTTTCTAGTGGAGAGTAAGCGAGATGGTAATATTGAGTTACGGTCAATTGACCGTAACTTAGTGGTGGTAATTTTATATACCGCGCAGCTTGTCTAGTAGTATACATTAAAGTCTTTGAACTATACCGATATTTTTTACGAGGCATACGTTTTTTTAAACAAGAGCCAGTAAACGGGTAAGTGATCTCCACCGCCCATAAACATCACCAATATCTGAAGACTCATGCACATGTATGATTAGGGGATTGGGAATAGGTAGGGGATTTGGGCCTCCGTATATCTCACTGACCGAACAACACGCAATAGCAAAATGCTACATCACGTTGGTTTTCTGTGAGACAGTGATACTCGTAACAACCCAGGCAGGCGAAGTTGCGAGCAAAAGCTAGT
Source organism: Mimas tiliae (assembly GCA_905332985.1). Lineage (NCBI taxonomy): Eukaryota > Metazoa > Arthropoda > Insecta > Lepidoptera > Sphingidae > Mimas > Mimas tiliae. The sequence continues at coordinate 20,559,990 of HG995241.1, read as the reverse complement.
AAGATATAAATATCGAAGACCTATAGGGTTTTCTTATTTATTATTATTACAACATTTTATTTAACTTTTTATGGTATAGGCCGGCAAACGAGCAAGTGGGTCACCTGATGGTAAGTGATCTCCACCGCCCATATACGCCCACAATACCAAAAGAATAATGGGTGCATTGCCGACCTTAAAGGAAAGGGATTAAGGGATTGGAAAGGGGAGGGGGTTTGGGCCTCCGGATATCTCACGCACCGTACGAAACGCAGCAGCAAGCTGCTACTTTACGCCGGTTTTCTGTGAGACAGTGGTAATGATCCGGACGAGCCGGCTCATACATGCTGTAGACAAGTGTCTTTATCTGTATATGGGTAAAATTTTTAATCTGAATCTTAAACCAGTTCCACACAACCTCAATCCAGCAGACATTATTAATACTGGTGACTGTAGAATCTAGTATACTCAGTTATTTAATTGAGGCGCAACACACGACGCTCATCTCGTTTGACAATGACAGCCTCCGTGGCGCAGCGGGCGAGTAGCCGGTTGCGAAGCGTGAGGCCGTGGGTTCGATTCCCGCACCTTGACAAATGTTTGTCTGATCCACAAATATGTATCTCGGGTCTGGGTGTTGTGGGACCGCAAGTCCCTCGTAGTTCTTGATACCCCCGATACAGGTTTAACCTAGTGTAGGGTCAGGACTATGTGTGTGACTGTTGGGTGTATTTATTTATTTAGTGGTTTGCTAACAATTAAATTATGGAAATTGTGATGCTAAGTAAAAGTTCCGCGTAATTACTTACGATGTAGGGTAGACAGGCTCGATGGCGCAGTTGTAATGCTCACGTGTTTCGCTAAGGCTGTCGCTGAGGTCTAGGGTTCGATCCCCGGGTCGGGTAAAGTGGAATTGAGTTTTTCTATTACGAAAAGCTCAGTATCAACCCGGAGCCTGGAATTTGTGCTCGGTATGGCGATAGGCTCGCCCCCTATCACATCATGGGACGGAGATACGCTCGGCGAAATGTGGGTGTTCTGGTTGCACCTCTGCCTACCCTTTCGGGGATTACAGCCTGACTGCGTATGAGTATGAGTATGATGTAGGGTAACATACTGTGTATCAATTGTTGCGTAGGTAACAATGGTTCTACGATATCATCTGATATATATCAAAAATTGCAAATCCATATTTCATTATTGGTACAGTTCAACTAGAAAATCTCGCATGACTGCAAAACGTACCTACACTCGGAAAAAAATCGTTTGCCCAGCTCTACTTTTTGTGTCGAGCAAATTGAATCTCTCCCTGGATACTGTACCGTACCGCAATATGCTGTGGAACTCACTCGTTGTGAAAAACTACACAACGTGTGAAAAATATTTACTGTAAAACTGGAATCCTTTGACCTTAGTACTGAAAAACATCATGAAAACTTTTAAACTAGTTTATCAAACTCTATAGTAGATAATGTAACGTTATATACATACTACACCTAATTGGTTGGCACACCACAGCGAAGTTAACGTTGGTTGTGATGTGCCAATCGTAAATCGGTCTAAAGCTAGTAGCGGACCGTTATTGGCTGTGTATTTCCCACCACTAAAAACTTCCACCCGTCTCTCTGACGATCTGATAAAAGGAGCGTGCTGAATCGCTCGGCCTTTTTCGCTTCTGTGCCGTCGTTCTTATCTGGGCCACACTACTAAGTGTGACTACATTCCCGCTAGGGTGAGTTACTAAAATTAACTAACTAACTAACCGCTGCCCATATTATGTCGTCGTGCCTGGGTTCGTGTGCTAACATGAGTCGCTGGCTCGGGATGCCGAGCTTGCATTCCGACGTCTTGGAACTCTGATTTCAGGATTAACGCGACGGCAGGAGGCTGACCACGTGTCGCATTCCTTGAGGCGACAGGAGCCTACCACGTGTCGCTAAACGACGACCCCGCTACCCGACTACACAGGAGCCTGACCACGGTGCGGACTACCATCTGTGCTACAGAGCTGTCGCTGGACGCTTCACCAGCACGCCTACCCGTGCTGCGTCGTGCCAACTTCCCTGCGCGTCCGTTTCACCTGAATACGGAGTCTACGACAGGCCAGTGACTCAGTTTGCTTAACACCTGCAAACGAGTACCGAGTGATAACGCGGTTATGTGAAAATATAGTTCGTATCCACGTACAAAACCCTGTTTTAATTGTCTCTCTGCCTACCTCTAGTCTGCGGCAAACCTTTATCAACTACCACTTACAAGGTCTCCGCCGCAGTGGCGCCCAACGTGGGATTACAAATAGAGTTTATGTAATTGGTATAATCAGGCTGTAGACAGTTTTGGCTAAAGAATGAATGAGCGGCTCGACCGGAGCGGTACCATTACAGAAAACTGAAGGCCAAATCTCATTATTAAAAATGTTCAAAATATCATTGCGATCTCGTCTCAGCGTCAAGAAAGTTGCAAATGGCATTCTCTTAAACCAATAATCAACGTCAAATGTGAACATATATCGTAATGATATTGAATGTAGAATAAAAGTTTACTAAAGCCAAAACGGTTTAATGCTACTGCTAATGCTAGGTGCATTTGACTTCGATTATCGGTTTAAGAGAATGCCATTTGCAACTTTCTTGACGCTGAGACTAGATCGGAATGATATTTTAAACGTTTAAAATTACGAGAATTGCCGTTCAGATTGCGAATGAAATGAGATTATTAGTTGAACGAATTGACATCATACCACAACTAAGGTCCGGAATACCATTTTTTAGTTAATTCAAAATCTAATCTCAGTTCAGTTAAAATTCATTCGCAGTGTCAGTTAAAAAACGAGAATTGGTCTACTGGTGTGAAATAGTAGCTATCTGCTGCGATTCGTATTGTGAGTGGGATTTACTGAGGCCCAATTCCCCCTCCCTTTCCTAATCCCCATCCTTTTTCTTTAAGGTCGGCAATACATCTATGATTCTTCAAGTATCGTAGGTATTTAGGAGGCGGTGGAAATCACATAACATTAGATGACTCATTCACTTAATTACCTACTGCTCGTTTGTTGACTCCGCTATTAACAAATATATAGATAGTTTAAGCTATATCACAAATAACCCTGTATATGGGTTGTTACCATCCACTGTCTAACCGAAAACTGGCTTGTTCTATAGGTTTTTGTTATGTTCCGAGCAGTGAAATTGTAAAAGTTTTAATAAATCTCCTTCTCTATCTTAAATTCCTTTCTTCAAAGTCAGCACCGCACCCTACCATTCCTCATATATGGTGATGGTTCATGGGTGAATATCATTTTCACTATCCATCAGGTGGCACACTTGCTCGTTTACCATCTGCTATATAATAATACTAGCCCTGAATTATATACGTCCCACTGCTGGGCACGGGCCTCCTCTACTGAATGAGAGGGGTTAGGCCTTAGTGCTATAAATAACTAAAATTGCAATTATTTTTTATCGGCAATGAATCTAAAAAGACATATAGATTTGTTCCTCGTAAGAAATTAATGTTTTTTTCAAAGACTTATATAGAAATAACTGCCTTCAAATCGATCCATTCTCATCAATCCATAGACGGACAAGCAGACAGACTAACTAATAACCATACAGACAGAGGGGTTAACCTTACAACGCCCTTTATTTCCGGGGTTAAAATTACGCGTAGAATTGAGGATCTAGTTCTAAAGTTGAGATACTTTATTATTAAGATTAGTTTTAATTTTTTTTTTTTTTTTCATTTATTTTAGAAAGGCTTACAGACTAATAACAATAGAAACATAAAATAAAAGAAACATGTACAAACTAAATTGCTGATTATAAGCCTCCACATACAGATAACTAAATTGGCACCTAACTAGATATACCAAAACTATAAAATTATACTATACATTTATGGTAAAGGATAACAACAAAAACAATGTACATAAAGATAATATGTCTCCTAAAATACGGTATTAAGTGTTAGTGAAAAATTGTTGCGTTAACACTCGTTTAACAGTAGTAGTGCTAGTGCAGAAAAGATCAAAATCTAGTGACAAAGGCAGTTTATTGAAGCTATCCATACTACGTATCAAAAACGAGTTCTTTTTGTAATTAGTATGTGCAATGCATCATAATATCAAACGATAAACGAGACATATAGATAGAACGTATCGGTAGCGCAGTTGTAATGCGTACGCGTTAAGATTGAGGCCAACGTTGAGGTTTCGGGTTCGATCCCCGGGTCTAGTAAAGTGGTATTCAGTTTATCTATTACGAAATGCTTAGTATCAGCCCGGAGTCTAGACTTTGTGCCCGGTATGGCGATAGGCTCGCCCCTATTACATCGTGGGACGGAGATACGCTCGACGAAATGAGGTTGTACTGGTTACAGCTCAGCCTACCCCTTCGAGGATTACAGGCTTGAGTGCGTATGTATGATAAACGAGACACATTATTGGCTATTGGGCTATATTACTCTAGCCTTGGATAATCTAACGCACGTTGGAAAATAGCGTGAAAACTCAGATAATGTCTGGCTCTTTCCCATGCACTTAGTTCTTACGGTTCTCACCCTGGTTCGACTCCCGCTGGCAATATGCCATGCCGGTTGGATCGGAAGCGACCTCGACTGACTCGTCTTCGTTTTAAATGAGTGTAGTGTATGGCTGAATGAGCAGTATGATGATATAAGTTATACGCTTCGGTAATACTGCCTGACTGTCTCAGTGGCGCAGTTGTAATGCGTACGCGTTACGATTAAGCTAATGCTGAGGTCTCGGGTTCGATCCCCGGGTCGGGTATAGTGGTATTGGGTTTTTCTATTACGAAATGCTCAGTATCAGCCAGGAGTCTGGAATTTGTGCTCGGTATGGCGATAGGCTCGCCTCTTATCACATCGTGGGACGGAGATACGCTCGGCGAAATGTGCGTGTACTAGTTACACCTCTGCCTACTCCTTCGGGGATTACAGGCGTGAGTGCGTATGTATGTATGCTTCGGTAATGTCCGAGAGATTTTTTACGAGTTAGTTTTATACGGTGAGTGAGATATCCGGTGGCCTAAATGACACTTCCCCTTCCCAATCCCTTAATTATTCCTTTTTTTAATGGTCGGTAACGCGTCCATAATTATTCTAGTGTGATGTGCGTTGATAGACGGTGCTGATTACTTACTATCAGGTGATCCACTTGCTTGTTATTGATTGATATAAATTTGGTTAAGCTCTGATGATGTAGTACGAATAAAAATAAATTAGACTCCTTACAGGATAACAGCACACTCGTCGAGATTGTGTTAATGTATTGGAACTTACATTTCATAGCTGTACCTATTATTTTTAGTTTTGACATTTTAGTGACCAATTTTTTTTTAAACAGCATGTCTAGTAGTACACATTAAAGTCTTTGTGTAGACTAAACTGTCTACAGCGTGCCTCGATCATTTATTTGCTTTTGTACATACATACGCTCTCACGCCTGTAATCCCCGAAGGGTCTACAGTATGAATTGCTCAACTGTGTTGTTGACCACTATCTAAACGAAGGTCAACGTGAAGTATTTATTAGCTTGATTCAACAGCAACAGCTAAGCGCCCATTATTCCTCAAGTATTGTGGATGCTCATGGATGCTGGAGATCACTTACCATCAGGTGACCCACTTGCTTGTTTGCCTTCCTTTGACATAAAAAAGTTATGTTGACAACATCCGTGACGCAGCGGGCGAGTACCTGGCTGCGAAGCTAGAGGCCGTGGGTTCGATTCCCGCACCAAGACAAATGTTTGTGTGAGCCACAAATATTTGTTTCGGGTCTGGGTGTTGTGAGACCGTATGTCCTTCGTAATTTCTGATACCTACAATACATGTTAACCTAGTGTGGGGTGAGGACTATGTCTGTGACTGTTGGGTGTATTTATTTACTTTACTGAGTGGTAGAGCCACGTTTTGTCTACAGCATGAATGGGCCAGCTCGTCCGGGTCGTAACCACTGTCTCACAGAAAACCGGCGTAAAGCAGCAGCTCGCTGCTGCGTTTCGTATGGCGAGTGAGATATGCGGAGGCCCAAATCCCCTTCCCTTCCCGATCCCTTAATTATCCCTATCCTTTAAGGTCGGCAACACGTCCATGACTCTTTTGGTATTATGGGCATACATGGGCGGTGGAGAACATTTACCATCAGGTGACCTCGTTTGCGAGCCTATGCAATAATAAAAAAAACGTATTTTGATAAGGTTCATAGTTACTCATATTCCGTTAATAAATTAACACTAAAATATCGATAGAAATATAATACGAAACTAATAATTTATCATAATACCTCTTCTATAAATTTCACGGCACCAAAAATAAACTTCCCTTTTACATTGTCTTAAATCCCGATAAAATGAATCCATTATCGTATGCCCGTGGGTTTTGTTGTTTTTTGTCCCAATTAGCGGTAAAATGTTCCAACTCTTGGGATTAGACTTCAAGTTAGTTTCTTACTCAGTTATGATCAGTAATTTTTACATAAACTGATATTTTGAGCCTAATTGGATCTTCAAAATTAATGAGATCGACTAATCAAGAAAAAGATCATTTTTCGTCACTTTTTGGAGACACACTTTTTAATACTAGCTTTTGGTCATGGCTTTGCCCGCGTGAATGTCTTTTTCCGGGATTTTCGAAGTGAACTTCTTTAGGCGCGTTGCGTAGCGCGTGTTTCACTTGATTTTCGAAGTGAACTTCTTTAGGCGCGTTGCGTAGCGCGTGTTTCACTTGATTTTCGAAGTGAACTTCTTTAGGCGCGTTGCGTAGCGCGTGTTTCACTTGATTTTCGAAGTGAACTTCTTTAGGCGCGTTGCGTAGCGCGTGTTGCACTTGATTTTTCTGTAGTTTATAGTATTAATTCATTTTGTTTGGCTTAAGTTTTGACCACATTTTACACGAATTTAAGTAGGTGATACGAAGTTCACTATATATAATACTAGCTGTTTTCCGCGGCTCCACCCGCGTGATTGCCTATTTCCAGGATTAAAGTAGCCTAGTGGGCGCCCCCCAAAAATAGGGTTTGATGGTAGAAGGGTGAAAATTTAGGATTGTATGTATTTTTTAATGTTGTATCAAAAAAAATAAAAACAAAAATTTTGTCTAAGAAATAAAAAAAATAATTTAGGGGTGGACCACCCTTAACATTTAGGGAGATGAAAAATAGATAGTAGCCGAGTCTCAGACCTACTGAATATGCATATAAAATTTCATAAAAATCGGTCGAGCCATTTCGGAGGAGTATGGGAACGAACATTGTGACACGAGAATTTTATACAACGTGTTACAGAAAGGTGTGGTCATATTTTAGGGTCATTACATGCACCTTACAGTAAATACTCATGTACCGGATCTTTTCAAAACCAAGACATCCAATAATTTCACTTTAATTCTAATCACTTATTTATTAAGATCGATAAGATTGATGACATCACTATTAATTATTATGAACGACACACACTTTTTAATAAACTTTAATAAGATGTAGGTAATTCTACTGACATACGTACGTAACTTATAATTTAAACACAAATTAACACTTGAAAGCGACTGTGTGCTGAAGACGATATAGGTACCATCCTCTAGAAGCATGTTAAAGACTTCATTCTCGGGTCTTCCATCTATTAATTTGGCTCAATACAGTCGACGATCCTCTTAAAAGCTGTTATTAGTTACACCAACACAAACTACCTACCAATACATAATACTTGTTTTTAGTCAAATACAATTTAATAACTCGTAATCATTTATACTTCATAAAATCAGAAATTGCCGAACTGACTGCGTCAAATAAATATTGACATTTGACATCTGTTTAATGTTTTTTATAATATAAAATAATTAAATGAAAAGAGGTTTATAGTATCATTGTTTATCATTTAGTGTTGTCCAAAGTTGAAAGTCGATATCGACATGTTACTCATTCGATAAAAAAGAAAATTCTACAATTATTGTCCTATCAATGCAATCGGATTTGGTAGTATGGGAGATAAAATACTTATACTCTACACTATACATTGCTTAAATTTGCCCGCCCCTTTCTATAACACGTTGTATATAAGAAGATAAACATATATTGTGTATATACGTACAACATAGATATATATATATATATATATATATATTATATATATATATATATATATATATATATATATATATATATATTCATTTGTCACCATAATTGTTCATGTTTTCACTTCTGTCGGCACTTCCGGAATTTTTGTTTTTGTTTTCCGGGACAAAAAGTATCTTATTTCCTTCATCAGTATATAACTATAGGGCCGCGGGTTTGATCCCCGGGTCGAGTAAAGTGGTATTGGGTTTTTCTATTACGAAATACTCAGTATCAGCCCGGAGTCTGGAATTTGTGCCCGGTATGGCGATAGGTTCGCCCCCTATCACATCGTGGGACGGAGATACGCTCGGCGAAATGTGGGTGTACTGGTTACACCTCTGACTACCCCTTCGGGGATTACAGGCGTGAGTGCGTATAAAATTGTTGAAATTTAAATGGATCCAACTTTGAGATATGGGTAGATAAGGTTATCTAATAATGCATATCAAAATCTAATAACTATGCGTGGTTATACATAGAACATCAAATATACACGTTGAACTGATAACCTCCTCCATTTTTCGTCGGATAAAAGTATACTATTAAACTCAGAGCAGAGCTCGCAAAACATGAAAACACCCAACAATAGAAAATTGAAAATGGAAAGGTAATTGTTAATACAGGAATCTGTTACCGCTGAAACTACCTCCCATTTGAGGCATTGTGCGAAATATAGGTTTTTATTTGGATAAACTTTCCCATTTAGCGGGCATTATCCCGGGAGCGGGTAAGGAGGGGGGGGTTGTTGTTGGGGGGTATGAGACAATGCGTGCGATTGTTGATCAGCCGCGGCCGACGCGACACAATGAACGCCTCCAACGGCAGGTGAGAGATTTTTTTGTTGTTGTTTCCCCGGTACATATTAGCTTCGTTGCAAGTTAAGAGGTGTAGCGACTTTATAGCAAGGAGGTCAGAATAATGTTTTTTTTATAGCATAAGCCGGCAAACGAGCAAATGGGTCGTGTGATCATCACCGCCTATGGACACCCACAATACCAAAAGAATTATGGGTGCGTTACCGACCTTAAAGTAAAGGGATAATTAAGGGATTGGGAAGGGGAGGGGGATTTGGGCCTCCGGATATCTCACTCACCGTACGAAACGCAGCAGCAAGCTGCTACTTTACGTCGGTTTTCTGTGAGACAGTGGTAACGACCCGGACGCGCCAACCCATTCATGCTGTAGACAAAACTGTCTACAGCGTGACTCTACCACTCAAAAATATCTACGTTGGTTTTGTTTTTATTATTATATTTCACCTAAAACCTGAGACAAAACTAACGACCCAAAAGGATGTCTGTTGTTTAGAAAGTAATTTAAACGATATAATGTCTAGACCGCTATATGATTTTAGGCTGATATGTTACGATGATAAATTACTAATAGAAACGAAAAACACTGTTAAAGATTAGAGGCACATATTCTTATATTCTATAAGGATAGTATATTGTTTGCATATTTATTTATTAAGATAAGTTTCTTTGCTATTATTTTCTGATTAGTCACAGTGTAATAGCAAAATACCAAATACCTACTCCTACAGGGATACAGACGTGATTTTTGTATGTTTGATGAAAACAGCTAATAAATTCACCTGGGACCACAAACCATCCCGCTTCCGCATGAGCTTACAACCCACACCACAACATCCGGTACAACAATCACATTGTTTCTCATCTCCCCTCCAGCGCCCTCTCACGCCTGCCCAATAACTTATCATTTACAACTGAACAATGTCTCACTCACACTATTTCTAACCGTTCTTTGACAATCCTACATCCCACTACTATTATAAATGTGAAAGTTTGGATGTTGTTTTGACAGCCTCCGTGGCGTAGCGAGCGAGTAGCCGGCTACGAAGCGAGAGGCCGTGGGTTCGATTCCCGCACCGAGAAAAATATTTGTGTGATCCACAAATATACTCATAGTTCCTGATTCCCACGATACAGGTAAACATAGTGTGGGGTCAGGACTATGTGTGGTACTGTTGGATGTATTTATTTATTTATTTGTTAGTTTATGGATTTGGATATTTGTTAGTCAATCACGCCTTAACGGTTTTGGATGAAATTTGGCACACAGGTAGACCATGACCTGGATTAGGACATAGGCTACTTTATATCCTGAAAAATACCATATTATACAATATAATAACGCCGTTAAGGCGTAATTGATCTACAAACATCCAAACTTGCAAATTAATAATAAGTACATAATATAAGCCACCCCCCACCCCCTCTTCGCGAGTGGAATTTTCCAAAAATATATAATAGTATATATACAATATTTGTGCTGAATTTCAGTCGTAATCCGTTCCATAAAAAAACATACAACGTTAAACCACCTCATAAATCATTTTCAACTTTATTAATCATTTTAATATTTTGTGGCAGTTTATAAATAATTATTTTATTTTAATAAATTTTACCACTTATTTATAAAACTGTCAAAATATGAACTGTTTTCCAGTGTTTGTTATACACGCTTAATTTTTCCCTCGCCGTAAATATGGCCATCATGCGAGGGGTTTAATTCATCCCCATCCCCGATAAAGCGCAGCCCGGCCATCCCTCACAAAAAGGTTAATCGGCAACAGATGACGCCCCACATCATTCCGTCATTTCCTTATTCCCTTTGAAAAAATAGACCCATAATATCGTAAGGAAGACTCTGACAAAAATATCATTTTTATTTTATATGAAAACGATAAGTCTTGTTTGAAATAAAGAGCTTATTGACAGATTATTCATGATTATATTTCCCAAAGAGATTGATGTCAGATTAACGTACCATAAGATAAAATATGATATTGAAAAAACATGTTTTGATAACTGTATTAGGTAGATGGTCTAAAGGTTTTGTCAAACAGCAAGGAACTGAAGGCGAGCTGAAGCGTTTGTACATTGTAACAAGGTAGCTTTTGCGCGCAGCTCCTCCCGCCTGAATGTCTATTTCTGAGACAAAAGCATCTTATATCCTGATCCAGGTCATGGTCTGTGTCAAATTTCACCCGAATCCGTTTTTTTTTCGCTTGAGTGACGAAACTAGCAGGTCGCTCGCCTGATTTGCGCCACGCCTGCCCATAAACAGAAGCAACGCCACACAGAACATTGAATTACAACGCACTGTATGGCATTGGACTGCGCTCGTCACCCTGAAACATAAGTTGTTAAGTCTCATAATACCCAGTAATTTCAATGCCCTTCAAACCGAAACACAACAGTGCTTATACACTACTGCTTGGCGGCAGAAATAGATAAAGCGGTGGTACTAAATCAGACGGCTTCTCGAATACGAGGGACCTACCACCTTCAAAAGCGTCAATAGCCAATCTTTTATATTTATACTAGTAGGATAGACTGCCTCGGTGGCGCAGTTGTAATGCGTCCGCGTTACGACTGAGGCTGACGCTGAGGTCTCGGGTTCGATCCCCGGGTCGGGTAAAAGTGATATTGGGTTTTTCTATCACGAAATGCTCAGTATCAGCCCGGAGTCTGGAATGGTGGTAGGCTCGCCCCTTATCATGGGACGGAGATACGTTCGGCGAAATGTGGGTGTACTGGTTACACATCTGCCTGCCCCTTCGGGGATTACAGGCGTGAGTGCGTATGTAGTAAGATAGTAGAAAGAATAATCGTAAGATGTCGCTTGAATCTAATTCAGGAAATTGGTCGGACTGAAGCTAATCACTTCTCCACCATCTATACCTATAAAGAACTCTTATCATCCTTTAGCCTCTGAAAATATTTTGCTATTACAATCGTGACTAATCAGAAAATATGCCAACAATATACCTACTATACATACATACATACGTACTCACGCCTGTAATCCTCAAAGAGGTAGGCAGAGGTGTAACTAGTACACCCAAATTTCGCCGAGCGTATCTCCGTCCCTTATGTGATATGGGGCGAGCCTATCGCCATACCGGGCACAAATTCCAGACTCCGGGCTGATACTGAGCATTTCGTAATAGAAAAACCCAAAATCACTTTTACCTGACCCGGTGATCGAACCCGAGACCTCAGCGTTGACCTCAATCGTAACGCGTACGCATTACAACTGCGCCACCGAGGCAGTCAACAATATACTATCCTTATAGAATATAAGAATATGTGCCTCTAATCTTTAACAGTGTTTTTCGTTTCCATTAATAATTTATCATCGTAACATGTCAGGCTAAAATCATATAGCAATATAGCTAGACTTTATTTCGTTTAAATTACTTTCCCTACTTTCTAAACAACAGACATCCTTTTGGGTCGTTAGTTTTGTCTCAGGTTTTTGGATAAATATAATAAATAACAAAAACAACACCAACTTAGATATTTTTGAGTGGTAGAACCACGTTGTACATAGTTTTGTTTACAGCGTGAATGGGCCGGCTCGTCCGGGTCGTTACCACTGTCTCACAGAAAACTGGCGTAAAGTAGCAGCTTGCTGCTGCGTTTCGTACGGTGAGTGATATATCCGGAGGCCCAAATCCCCCTCCCATTCCCAATCCTTTAATTATCCCTTTCTTTTAAAGTCGGCAACGCGCCCATAATTCTTTTGGTATCGTGGGCGTGGGCGGTGGAGCTCACTTAACATCAGGTGACCCACGAGCTCGTTTGCCGGCCTAATGAGAAAAAACAATAACCATGTAAATGGTAAATAGAACTAAGAATCACATACATAGTCCTGACCCACCCCTACAACAGCCAAACTCAAAACAATATTTGTTGAACACAAATCTGTGCGGGGATCGAACGCGCGGCCTCTCGTCGCACAGCCGGCTAATCACCATTTGCGCTATGGAGACTGTCCACTTGTAGGCAGGCGTTACACTTACCATCACTGCACGTTTCATAATTCATTTTATTAAATAATCAAAATGTATTATGACTGCCTCGGTGGCACAGTTATAATGCGTACGCGTTACGATTGAGGCTAACGCTGAGGTCTCGGGTTCGATCCCCGGGTCGGGTAAAGTGGTATTGGGTTTTTCTATTACGAAATGCTCAGTATCAGCCCGGAGTCTGGAATTTGTGACTTGCCTGCCCCTTTCGGGGATTACAGGCGTGAGTGCGTATGTATCAAAATGTATTATTTGACTGGTTCCAGCGCTACAATTGGGCGCCCTGGTGCGGCCCTGTAGCCAGGCCCTAGCTATGCCACTGCTAGTTCGACATTCTTAAACTCCACACTATAAATAGCTCATAGTGACTTCTTAGGTTTACGCGAATATTACACATTGAAATAAAACTAGTAGGGAGAGACTCTCACGTGACCACGAAGGCTGAAAAGGTTTCGAAACGTCATGACTAAAATAAAAATTAAACCGCGACAAAATCAGTATAAACTAGTTTTATTTCGACCTCATAGTTTTCACGTTTATGAATACTGAGATAAAAGTCGCGTCGTCAAATATAAAAAAACTCCATAAGTACTATCAAGCCGACAATAAGAAGTTTATCCAATCCCGTTCCCTCCATTTTTTGACAATATCCACGCGGAAATCCCAGTTGGTTTTGTTGCGTACATTTTATGTTAGTTGCCGCGATCTCGCGTCATTACATTCAGAACGGTCGTACATGCAAACACTCTGTTTATACAGTTTTTTGTTATTGTTAGGAAGCTTAAAAGGATTTTCCGAGGCGACTCTTGCTTTTTTATGGTCGGTTTCGATTAGATATGTTGTAAGAAGAAACTACAAAGATTAACGGATTAACATTTATTATTGTTATATTCTGGACATGCTAGTCTTGAATAAAAATAATTTACCATTTGACCATTCGAATTTATTTTTTATTTTTTATTCAATGATGAAACTAGCAGGTCGCTCGCCTGATGTTAAGCGTCACGCCTGCCAGAAACAGAAGCAACCACTAATCAGAACTACGAATTATGAAGTACAAACAATGAAGTATAATTCATGAAATAATAATTATCAATTTCCAGCAAACAAAAACTATATTCTATGCAGTTAAAACTATATTATTTGTTACAGCATTATTGCTACGTATTCTAACATAATAAATAACTAAATATTTCTAACAAAAAATACGTAGCCGAGACTCGATAGAATTGACGCGTAAAAATAATGCGAGAACGAACTAACGCAAATAAAATGAAGTTACCGAGCCGCGGCCGGTTCCATGAGCTCAGATTAGCCGTACACACGAGGATCTTGACACGGGTGATTATTGAATACAGGGAAAATAAATACCAGCTTTTAGACATTATTGCCTGCCTACTGTAAGCTTTTTTATAGCATAGGCCGGCAAACGAGCAAGTGGATCACCTGATGGTAAGTGATTTCCACTTACGCCCACAATACCAAAAAAAATATAGGTGCGTTGCCGACCTTAACGGAAAGGGATAATTAAGGGATTGGGAAAGGGAGGGGGTTGGGCCTCCGGATATCTCACTCACCGTACGAAACGCAGCAGCAAGTTGCTAGTTTACGCTGGTTTTCTGTGAGCCAGTGGTAAAGACCCGGACGAGCCGGCCCATTCGTGCTGTAATCGCAAGTGTCTACAGCGTGGTACTACCACTCAAGATAATTATAACACCGTTTACAGAATAAAAATCCATGCAATAATACTGTCTTATTACCATTTCATTATGTCGATCGCGGTTTCGCGCGTACGTCATAAATCTCGTTATAGCATGTAAAAAATCTGACAGAATCGGACTTGATAGGCTCTCTAACCATGAAGAGCCCCAGATTATACTGTTCCGGAACATAGAGTCAGACAACGAATTCCATAACTCAGTAGTTATCCCCGGAGTGGGAGCTACTTTAATCCCATAAAATACCATTCAAACGGGCGGAGCCGCGAGCAATAGCTCATATTTTATAACAAATACTATTTAAATGTCACAAAACCCACAGTGAAAACCCATATTTGTTATTTTACATACATACATACGCACTCACGCCAGTAATCCCCGAAGGGGTATGCAGAGGTGTAACCAGTACACCCACATTTCGCCGACCGTATCTCCGTCCCACGATGTGATAAGGGGCGAGCCTATCGCCATACCGGGCATAAATTCCAGACTCCGGGCTGATACTGAGCATTTCGTAATAGAAAAACCCAATACCACTTTACCCGACCCGGGGATCGAACCCGAGACCGCAGCGTTCCTCAATCGTAACGCGTACGCATTACAACTGCGCTACCGAGGCAGTATTTGTTATTTTAATATTCGAAATTATCTATTATCATAAAATACCACAAAAGCTGTACAAATAATGAAAAAAAAAGCATATTAAACGTCATTGTCTACAGCTTTGCATTTAAAAAATAAAAGGAGGAGGTAAAATTCCGCCAGCTCCCGTAATTATGTAAGATCCCGCGTAATCCCGAGTAATTCTAACATAGAGCCGGGAATTCCCGGCACACGCTGTATTCTCCTTAATTCTTTTCGTTAGTGAATTAAATTTTTGACGAATTTAATTAATTATAACTGGGCAGGACGAACAGGTGTCAAGAAGGGGAGGGGGGAGAGACATTATAGTTAATGGAAAATTAATTAATACGGATATTTTGCAGACTTATTACAACAACGCTCAAGGTGATTGAATAAATTATAATATTTGCTCTAAAATGTTGTAAAAAGTCACGACTCCTGACGCTATGCTTAAAAGGTATGTAGTTTTGATAAGGTCTGAAGATCTTTGGCAATTCATCTTATGAAAAGTTAAGTAAACTTCCATACTATATTTTTATATTTTCTCTCGCAAAGCAACAGTGTGTAAGCACTGTTGTGTTCCGGTTTGAAGGACATTGAAACCAGTGAAATTACTGGGCATTATGAGACTTAACACCTTATGTCCCAGGGTCACTAGCGTAGTCTAGTGTCATGCAGTGCTTTTATTTAAAGTTCTGTGTGGCAGTGCTTCTGTTTATGAGCAGGCGTGGCGCTTACCATCAGGCGAGCGACCTGCTCGTCTCGTCATTCAAACTAATCAAAAAAATACATACATACATAGACTCACGCCTGTTTCCCATAGGGGTAGGCAGAGACCACGGATTTACACTTTCTACGATCCTTGCATACCTCTTTCGCCTCATTCACTCTCATAAATTTTTTTATACATGCACGTCGGTTTAGGCTACTCCTGACCTTTTTATCTCATAATATCAAGAGCATATTATAATGGGAGTGTAAGTGGATCATCAATATCTTAGGCCTAACCCAACCTCACCTGCACTCCGCTGATTAACAAGCGATGCAAAACTTGGTTCCTGTTGGGAATTGGTGTGGGGTGCCATCGCTTTGTCTATTTCTGCCGCCAAGCAGCAGTGGGTAAGCAATGTTATATTCCAGTTTTAAGGAAATTGAAGCCTGTGAAATTACTGGGCATTATAACACTTACCATCTTATGTCACGGGGTGACGAGCAGTGATCAGTATCATGCAGTATACTTCATATTTGGATGTTGCTTTTGTTTATAGAAAGGCGTAACGCCTACCATCAGGCGAGCGGCCTACTCGTCTCGTCATAAACGTTAACATAAAATAGGATAGTAATTATACAAACGAATTAATTAATGAAAATGGCAGATTAATGGCAGAACTTAAATTAATGGTTTAAATTAATTGGTTATTGCAAATAATTGCTAATAACTGCATTGCTAATAGTTGAATTATTTTCTTTACATATAGTTTTTTTATATAGAATATGGCAAGAATAAAATAACCTCGACAGCTTTAAGATATTTTTACAAAATTCACTTTATAAAAGTAACTAAAAATACAAACATACGCCACCATTTTAGTTTACACCACGTTCAAGTAGCTCTACATTTCCCACAGCTCGGTATACGCTCGACGTTAAATATATTAGCCCATAAATATATTTACACTATCCGAATTTACCGTTGCAATTTTGGAAAAAGCGCTGTCGCCGACACCTGAAGTTATAAACAATCTGGCGATATTGTTCGTGCAGCCTCGCCTTGTCGCCGCGCGCCGCCCCGCTGCGATGGGCAACAAAGCCACATCAAAAGCATCACCACGTGTGTATCGAAACTTAATATGTTTATCTGAGAGGGAAATATGGAGGTAAAAATCCGACGCTATTGGAAGACCAAAAGATATAAAATATTCATTTGGTTTCGTAGAAAATTAAACAATAATTTAGTGTGCATTGCATGTAAGAATTAGTTTCCCCTATCCCATCAAGGGACGGAAATAAGCTCGGCGAATCTTGTACGCACAAAGATGTAACATCTCTGTGTACTCTTTCGGTGGTACAGGCGTGTGCTAGGTTATATCCTATTTCAGATCGATCTGCGGACTTTGATTTAGATCGTTGGTTATGTAATTTCAAATGAGTACATATATACATACGCACTCACGCCAGTAATCCCCGAAGGGGTAGGCAGAGGTGTAACCAGTGCACCTACATATCGCCGAGCGTATCTCTGTCCCTTGATGTGATAGGGGATGTGATGATGATAATGAATGAATGAATGATGAATGATGTGATACGAGCCTATCGCCACACCGAGCACAAATTCCAGATTCCGGGCTGATACTGAGCATTTCGTAATAGAAAAACCCTATATCACTCTTACCCGACCCGGGGATCGAACCCGAGACCTCAGCGTCAGCCTCAGTCGTAACGCGTACGCATTAAAATTGTGCCACCGAGGCAGTCAAATGAGTAGTGTATAGAATAAGCCGGCAGACGAGCAAGTCAACTGATGGTTATTAATCTCCACCACCGAAATGTCCACAATATCAGAAGAATCATGGACCCATTGGCGACCTTAAAGTGAAGAGAGTTAAGGTGTTGGGTTGGGGAGGGGATTTGGGCATCCAGGTAATAGCTGATAAAAGAACTGTAATAAGAAATTTAGCTAAACCTCAAGTTGAAACTCTCAACTTGCCTCATTTATTATTTTAACATACCTATTAATATTTTTTTCCATTTTACTCTTCTCGACGACGTTGAAAGAAAACAGAATAGTAGTATTATGAATATTCACACACATGGCACATGCGTGTCTCATCTTATTTCATAGTCATCTTCGCAGTATTAATTTATTCATCGTACTCATGAGGATCATGCGCAATAATCATTATAATTTCATTATTTTACTTTATAATGTTCCTCATTGGCATAAGTTGAGCTGCTCTAACTCTATTCAAAATTAATTGTATTATCGTAGTGCAAATATTGTAAATGAATTTTGAAAAGAGCAACATTAGAGTTTCTTGTCCGTTCTTCTTTAACGAAACAGCATTCCGAACTGCATGGCGGTAGAGTTAAAATTTGACTGAATCTAAATGATGTACATTTTTATGGGTTCAATAAATATTTTCATTTTCATTCATTTCATTTCATTCATTTTCATTCCATAATAAATTCAAGGATATATGAAGTCTGCGAACCCTCATTAGTCCAGAGTGGTGGAATAAAGATGAACTCCTCCCATTATTAAGCGAAAACCCACAATAGTACAGGGCTGATATTATTTTTTAACTTTTCTAAAATTACGAAACTATTTTCCAACATAAAACAAAATCCATAAATTCTAGTATTCAAAATATCATATCGAGTTCCTGTTGGATTTCAATTGGCCCAGAAGTCGGCTGTCCGCGATTCGATAGCAATATGTCGAATGGCATTATGTCGTACATGCAGGCCAGCTGGTCGGTTCAGACTGCTTCCTGGGACGTCCTGCTTCCCGATCGCTCATACTTTATTCATGGACTATAGAGACGGGCTGAAAACGAAGTGATGCTTTGAATTGAAGTGAATATCTAAAGGAAGATTAAATAAAACAGTAACCGCCTAAAACGTCTATTCCACTACACAATCTCTCTTACTACATTATCCTGCGCATCACTTTCTGACTCTACTCAATTATTGAGTTGGTGTAATTGCAATTTAATGGTCAAGGTTAGGTAAAAAGCACCGATAAAAAAATGCTAGTTATATTTTTAGTTTTTTAACCGGTTTGATTGTTGTTAAATTATATCAATAATACAGTTGAGAGGGGAAGGCCTCGGCGAACTTTCATAGATCAAGTTGGAGATATTCTCGAGAAAGGCCAGGTCAGGAGTACCCTAAACCGACGTGCATGTATGAAAAATTTAATGAGGGTGAATGAGGCCAAAGAGGTATGCAAAGATCGTAACAAGTGGAAATCCGTTGTCTCTGCCTACCCCTATGGGAAACAGGCGTGAGTCTATGTATGTATGTATATATACTATTTTTAGTGAAAGTTTTAGACTTTCATCCTCGAATTCACACTCTTAGGTGTGGATTTATTTCTTGAAATTGAAATTAAATAATAAATCAAATACACCCAACACACACGTCACACACATAGTCCTGATCCCACACTAGGTTAAACCTGTATCGTCGGAATCAGGAACTACGAGGGACTTGCGGTCCCACAACACC
This sequence comes from Mimas tiliae, assembly GCA_905332985.1. Classification (NCBI taxonomy): domain Eukaryota; kingdom Metazoa; phylum Arthropoda; class Insecta; order Lepidoptera; family Sphingidae; genus Mimas; species Mimas tiliae. Next base: position 20,540,475 of record HG995241.1, on the reverse strand, counting down.
CAGACCCGAAACAAAGATTTTTGTGGATCACACACACATTTGTCTCAGTTCGAGAATCGAACCTACGGCCTCTCGCTTTGCAGTCTGCAACTCACCCACTGCACCGTAAAGGTTGTCAAAGTGGGACGTATTTTGAGCACCTTTCGAATCAAACAAGAACAATTAAAATCGAATAACTCTGTGAATATGCGTTATTAAGGCGGATATCTCATCAAATAATGATTATATAATAATAATAATACTAGCCCTGTATTATATACGTCCCACTGCTGGGCACCGGCCTCCTCTACTGAATGAGAGGAGTTAGGCCTTAGTCCACCACGCTGGACTATTGCGAGTTGGCAGAATTCACATACCTTCGAAATTTTTATGCAGAATTTCTCAGTTATGCAGGTTTCCTCACAATGTTTCCTTCACCGTTAAAGCAAGTGATAATTAACAATTAATACACACGTAACTTAGAAAAGTCAGATGTGTCTGCTCTCGGGGCTGGTTTCGAACCTGCGACTTTCGTCTCGACAGTCCATACCACTCCTCACGGAGCTATCACTGCTATATGAAAATAAGAAAAGGAAAAATGTAAGATGGGGTACGTAACTCGTATTTCACAGATTTTTATTATAATTAGTTTCTAACTCATCCACTCCTCACAGATAATCATTATCTAGATTACTCACAGGGCATCCCACACTATGCAAGGTAACTCCTGGACGAACTTCGACTATTCGCCGAGCTATGTCATACAAGATACTACGCCCTACTTCACGGTGCAATAGTGCGCTACTCTTGACGAAGTTTTGTACAACATAGTTCCACTGGTGCAAGTTGACTTCAGGTTTCAGAATGTTGAAGAAATGAGGTCACAACATATTTTCAAATTGTGTTAGGTGTTTTGTGTGATATCTACTAAAAAACCATCACTTACAATTGAGTTTAGGTTCTTAACTTTGCTTTAGCTTCATTGTATTATATTAAGTAATCCATACTAACAATCTGCCTGACTGCCTCGGTGGCGCAGTTGTAATGCGTACGGCTTACGATTGAGGACGACGCTGAGGTCTCGGGTTCGATCCCCGGGTCAGGTAAAGTGGTATTGGGTTTTTCTATTACGAAATGCGCAGTATCAGCCCAGAGTCTGGAATTTGTGCCCGGTATGGCGATAGGCTCGCACCCTATCACATCGTGGGACGGAGATACGCTAGGGTACTGGTTACACCTCTGCCTACCCCTACGGGGATTACAGACGTGAGTGCCTATTAACAATATAAATGCGAATATAAGTCTGTCCGTTATGTTTTACATCTAAATAGTTGTATCGATTTTGATGAAATTTTGTATGAAATGTGATGGTGTAAGGAGCCTGATACAGTTTCGTACATGACCGGATCACGACCACCGTGCATATAATGAAAAACCCGCCATAGTGGTTCGTTCAGTCAAGTCACACTCCGAGGTCAGTCAGAGTATATCCAGTAACTTTAGCTCGGCATAATCGGATACAAAATATAAGGTCCAGGAACATATTTTAATCCCAGAATAAAACCTTCACGCAAGCACGCGAACAAAATCTGACCGTTTGTATTTGTTAAGTTGGCCATACTCCGCGAAATACATAATGGTTTTATTTAGCAATTTGTTCAATTATAAATTGACTATAGGCAGACGTCAATACAAATATAAAGCATACGCACTCACGCCTGTAATCCCCGAAGCAACCAGTACACTCACATTTCGCCGAGCGTATCTCCGTCCCTTATGTGATAGGGGGCGAGCCTATCGCCATACCGGGCACAAATTCCAGACTCCAGGCTGATACTGAGCATTTCGTAATAGAAAAACCCAATACCACTTTACCCGACCCGGGGATCGAACCCGAGACCTCAGCGTTTACCTCAATCGTAACGCGTATACGCATTACAACTGCGCCACGGAGGCAGTCAACAAATATAAAGCTTGTGTACATAACCTACTGTTCTAAAGATCTATGAACCATCCTCATTAATTTCACTTAATGAATTCTGAGTCTAGTCAACTATAACATTAAACAAAGTCTGGGTCAAGAATTAAACGCTACACAGACCTATTGAAGAGTCCAATACTAAAAGGGAAGGTCCCCAATCCTTAGATCACTCAACTCCGCCTAATCGAAGTTGTGTGTATCTACTGGGGAAGGAGAACATCGTGCATGCATGATAGTTTTTCATAACAATTACGAAGGTATGTGATGACTATAATAATCCGCTTTAGGCCAGTACTTTTTTTATATTAGCTTGAATGACGAGACGAGCAGGTCGCTCGCCTGATGTTAAGCGCCACGCCTGCTCATAAACAGAAGCAACGCCACACGAACTTTAAATAACAAAGCATGACACTGGACTGCGTTCGTCACCCCGAGACATATGGTGTTAAGTCTCATAATGCCCTGTAATAACACTGGCTTCATTATATGCATTGATAAGTTTCTTATTTTTTCCTCGTACTCCGTCATCAGATATTAACCAAATTTATATGGGACCACCACAGGAAAATAATCTCTTTCAATCCAAAAAGAATACTCAAAATCGGTGCATATTTGAGTTATGCTTGACCATACAAAAAATATGTACAAAAGAATTGAGAGCCTCCTTTTTATTTTTAAAGCCGGTTCGAAGAAAAACTATTAAATTTCTTCTGAAAAGTACAAAAAACCACCTTCCTGAACAAAGTAATTTAAACAAGCGATTAAGTATCAAAACTTGCTTTTATCCGCTGCCCGGCTAACTGACTGGCCGAACTAGCACGTGTCAGTGCCGTCATAGCAAAGTGCCAGAGTGGCCAGCAATCGCCTGCTTTAATTAAATCCACAGTATTCATGCGGCTGGTAATTATTTCAATGGAGAAACTATTTTAGCATGTAGAATATTATGTGTTGCATGTGTTTGTAAGTTTTTGTAGGTTTGTAGATTTATATGACTGCCTCGGTGGCGCAGTTGTAATGCGTACCCGTTACGATTGAGGCCAATGCTGAGGCTTCGAGTTCGATCCCCGGGTCGGGTAAAGTGGTATTGGGTTTTTCTATTACAAAATGCTCAGTTTGAACCCGGAGTCTGGAATTTGTGCCCGGTATGGCGATAGGCTCGCCCCCTATCACATAAGGGACGGAGATACGCTCGGCGAAATGTGGGTGTATTGGTTACACCTCTGCCTACCCCTTCGGGGATTACAGGCGTGAGTGCGTATGCGTATGTACAAAGAATTTAAGGCGGTTAAAAGGAATTCTATTAACCTAAATAAAATGTTTAACGTGTACGAGACGCGCTCTCTCTTTGCATACCATGTTTAAAAAAGTTGGCAATAAATTGGCATTTAACTTTGGTAAGTGTTGGCAGTTTTCAAGCCAAAATAAGACTGGATTTTTAATGTCAATTTGCTCATACTAAAAAGAAAGAAAAATTGTTTATTGCCTTATATACACATGCGACACATTACAAACGATTTTTTAAATTATAAATGATTTTAATAAATAATACAAAAATACTGAACCAAATCTCCGTTATAGTTAATAAATAAATAAATACATCCAACAGTCACACACATAGTCCTGACCCCACACTAGGTTAACCTGTATCGTGGGTATCAGGAACCGAGAGGAACTTTACAACACCCAGACCCGAAACATTTGTCTCGGTGTGGGAATCGAACCCACGGCCTCTCGATTCGCAGCCGGCTACACGCCCACTGCGCCACGGAGGCTGACAATCAATATGATAATCTACTTGCTTGTTTCAAACCGTTGGATCACGGGTCATGGCGAGTGATATTTAGATGGCATTGCAACATCAGCCCTTAATGTACTAAATCCGTTTGACAAAATTGTTACACAATAGGGTAGTTGACTAGATTTTTTTATTATTTAAATCTATAAGTCACGTTGCTCAAAATCTATTGCAGAAAGAATTTTATAAATCGGACCAAAAATAAATAATTTAGAAGCTATTCAATTCCTGTAGAAGGGGTAATTGTCAAATGACAGACGACGCAAACTTTTACGTCACTGTGTAAAATGTTCATTATAGTGCACGCGTGCAAGCGAGATGGTGAGATATCCCTACTAAGCACCCACTTTTGCTCATACCAACATTTAAAGTCATAACTGCAGGCTCATTTCTGAACCAATGTAGATTGTGTTTTAATAAAAGAGTTTCTTTTGTGTATCATTTTCTGTTGCTTAAAAAATCTAATATATAAAATTCTCGTGTCACAATGTTCGTTCCCATACTCCTCCGAAACGGCTGGACCGATTTGTATGACATTTTGTGTGCATATCGGGTAGGTCTGAGAATCGGCTACTATCTATTTTTCATCCCCCTAAATGTTAATGGTGGTCCACCCCTAATTTTTATTTCTTAGAGATTTTTTTTGGTTTATTTTTTTATGATACAGCATTAAAAATACATACAACTTTAATTGTTCAACCCTCTACGATCAACCCCTATTTTTTAATAGCGATATTAGTATTTTTGTCAGGCGCGTTTCTCACCGGGCGCCCACTAGGCTACTTTAATCCTGGACATATGCATTCACGCGGGCGGAGCCGCGGGCAACAGCTAGTAATGTATAAAATTCAATATAGGAATCTACCCTATTGTCTAACTATGTTTATCCGTATAAACATAGTTAGGTAAAATAATTGTTCCTCCCATTACCTCAGTAAAATAGTAACAAGAATGTGACGTGTCAGGTGTGACGTGGATCCTCGTCACTCAGCCGCGGCCGTGGCCGTGTAGACGACATTATCACGCTCGTGACTACTCATGTTATATTCATGTACCCTCGCAGATCCATGTCTAGATGGATAGTAGAAAATATTTAGCCAATAACGGTAGCAGATAGTGATGTTAGGAGAAATATGGTTATAACCGACTTAAAAAAGAACAAATTTAGTACCTTTTTTGATTTTTTATTCATACATACATAGACTCACGCCTGTTTCCCATAGGGGAGGCAGAGACAACGGATTTCCACTTGCTACGATCATACATGCACGTCGGTTTAGGGTACTCCTGACCTGGCCTTTCTCGAGAATATCTCCAACTTGATCTATGAAGGTTCGCCGAGGCCTTCCCCTCCCAACTGTACTATTCACACTCGCCATGTATATTTGTTTCGTCAATCTTCTTCCATCGATCCTCTCTACATGCCCAAACCATCTCAGTATTCCTTTCTCAATTATTATTATTTGTTTTTTTTATGTATGTATGTATGTAATTGGTAACCGATTTTCTTGAAAAATCTATTATATTTTTAAATAGAAATAAGCCGCGATAAAATAAATTCGGTGAAGATACTACCACTTATAAATAAAATAAGTTTAATACACATGCACACACATGCATATGCATATGTACAAGCCTATGCAAATGCACACGTATGCGAAACGCCGCGCCGCGCCGTCCGACCCGTACTATCGCTTTATCTATATCTGCCGCTAAACACCAACGTATATGCAACGTTGTATTTCGGTATGAAGGTCGCTTTAGCAAGTGAAATGGCCATTATTTTATGTCTCGGGGGTAATGAGCGTAGTTTGTACAGCGTAGTGCCATTCAGTCCTTTTACAAAGTTTTTTTAATGGACTGACGTGATGTACACAATCAGGCGACCGAACTGCTCATTTCGTTATTCAGGCGAATATAAAAGCCGAATCAATGTGCGATACGGTATCTAGACGTCTAGATGCCGTATATAGTTAATATAATTTTGATAGAAGCCTAAGAAGTGAGTACAGTGATTCCACCAGCTTAATGGCTTATTTCCGTGAATGCTGCTAATTGATTGGGTTTATGCAGACTTTAATGTATACTACTAGCTAAGCTGTGCGGTACATAAAAACTGTACCACTGTGTTGCGTTCAATTGACCGTAACTCAATATTACCATCTCGCTTACTCTCAACTAGAACCCCTATCGCGCTCCCTGTTTGTGAGATGTCAAACTCCCGCGTTATGTGACGCAATTTTATTTCTAAACAGCCCGTCTGGAGTCTTTGGGTTTACTCGTATGTGCAATTTTTTACATGTTTTATATGCTTTATAATACAAAGAAGTTTTAGACACGATGTGATAATGAAGCGCGAATGAATTTGTAAACGCTATTTGGATCATTTGAAACGGGCCATCCTCACTGTATTACTAGGCATTGTCTAATGCACAGAACACAGGAATAAGGTGTCTAATGCTTATCTAAACCCTATGGAATGAAAATGTTTCATGAAATTCGGTCCACATTCCTCGAAGAAATTGATCTAAATCGGTGCAAAAAAATAATAAATAAACTTTTTTCTGGAGTTATCCCGATTGAGTTATGGTCAATTGACCGCAACTTAGTGGTACAATTTCTATGTACCGCACAGCTTGTCTAGTAGTATACATTAAAGTCTTTGCACCTTTTTCATTGTTTGTAAATAGTTATATTTAAGACTCAAAAATTCATCAATCAGCACGTGAAGTTATGTGTGTATTGAACCGTTGTTTGTAGAATAGGTTTGCAGCGTAGAGTTAAATCGATTGTGCCGAAGCGACCGGCTGTGAATCGATGCCGATTCGAGCACATGCCTCCACTGGGACACATTAAGATGCTGTAAAATACGCGAGCGACTGGCGGGTTAACAACTAAAATAATTTTATTTGTTTCAACCAGGCTAAGGCATCAAGGTTTATACAGCCTCGTTTGCAATTTAACATAATAATATTATTAATATCTTCTTTATAACCATAATATTGACGGTCAAGCTGCCAATTTATACGGAGAAGCGTATGTTAAATTGTTTATTCTTAAATTGTCATGATTTTATGCAAAGAACAATGAATTAATGTTTTATGAGAAAAAAATGGCAGCACCAGTACTGTGCTTGTGCCTTTATATACGTGAGGAAAAAAGAGAAAAGGGAACAATTGGCGGGAACGCAAAAAAGGGGTCGGATAGAGAGTTTTGGCGGGAATTCTTACAGTGCGGTGGCTCTCTTGTTTTAATTATTTCCTAAACTGGTTTAAAGTTGTGTTTGTTGTATAAAAGTGGTGTGGTTTTGTGCAATAATCATTAACGATGATGAATAGTGTATGGAAACATTGAAATAAGTGGATTTAGGTGATTTTTGATCAAGGGTATTGTCGACCTTGTGCTTTCGATTCGCTTGAAGAAAGTCGTCTAAGAAGCATTGAACTGAAAGGAATTATCACCAAAACTCCAGCAAGACCTTGAAATCGGCCACACCCCTGTTTCATCGTTCTTGGAATATAAGAAACGATATAACTAATGACTTGGCAGCATGGTCTCTGATCTTAGCCGGTTCCTTATGGAACAAACAAACAAAAAAAAAAAAAAAAAAGGGTCGGATAGAAATCAAATGTGAAAAAGATAGAAGTTAATTAATGTATTACAACTGAAGGAAATTATATGTGAAACTTTATTGGCTAATTATTTTATTACACTGGTGTAACAATAGGGTAGTTGACTAGATTTTTTTTATTATTTAAATCAATAAGTCATTTACTAAAAATCTATTGCAGAAAGAATTTTATAAATCAGACTTAAAATAAATAAGTTATAAGCCATTTGAATCCTGTAGAAGGAGTAATTGTCAAATGACAGACGACGAAACTTTGACGTCACTGTGTCATTATGGTGCACGCGTGCAAGAGAGATAGTGAGATATCCCTACTACGCACCCACTTTTCCTCATACCAACATTTAAAGTCATAACTTCGGGCACATTTCTGAACCAATTTTGACTGTGTTTTAATAAAAGGGTTTCTTTTCGTATCACTTTCTGTTGCTTATAAAATAATGTATAAAATTCAATATAGGAAACTACCCAGTTGCAGTTGTAAGAGTTAATAAACAACACCATTGTAGCCAATGAAATTACTGGGCATTATGAGACTTAACATCTTATGTCTCGGGATGACGAGCGCAGTTCAGTACCATGCAGTGTTCTGTAATACAGAGTTCTGTGTGACGTTACTTCTGTTTATGGGCAGACGTGACGTTTAACATCAGGCGAGCGACCTGCTCGTTGCGTTATTCAAGCAAATAAAAAAAAAACAGTATTGAAGTTTTATTATTATTGACAGCCTCCGTAGCGCAGCGGGCGAGTAGCCGGTTGCGAAGCGTGAGGCTGTGGGTTCGATTCCCGCACCTTGACAAATGTTTGTCTGATCAACAAATATTTGTCTCGGGTCTGGGTGTTGTGGGACCGCAAGTCCTCGTAGTTCCTGATACCCACGATACAGGTTTACCTAGTGTGGGGTCAGGACTATGTATGTGACTGTTGGGTGTATTATTTTTATAATTATAAAATTGTCTGTTTTATGCTCGTTTTATGCGTCAATTGGCGTTTAAAATTTCAACATTTTGCGAATAAAAAAATAAATAACAGCTAATAAAAACCAAAGAAACCCCCTATAAGTTAATGTCTCTGACCAAATAATCATGTAGGGCGCTGCCTCCGAGGCACTTCGTACAACTGAAATGATTGATAGTTCACATATAATATTTCGCACAATTTATACGGATACCAATTGATTTCGGTTTATCGTCGTACAAAGCTTACTCTGAATCGGTGATATGTGGCTTAGAGCATTGCTCTAAGTATGTGGCAGGCCGACGGAATTTTAGATAAAGGCAGACTTTCATTGAAGCTGGAAACCGTGAGTTTTCAATTCGAAAAATCACACATGAGATTCCCGGGATTGGAATTTGTGCCCGATACGGCGATAGGCTCACTATCTATAACATTATGGGACGGACATAAGCTCGGCAGCCTGTGTTGATAGTGCATAAGCCTACACCTGTATCGAGGAAGGTGTAGGCAGAGGTGTAAACAGTACACTCACATTTCGCCGAGCGTATCTCCGTCTCATGATGTGCTAGGGGGCGAGACTATCGCCATACCGAGCCCTAATTCCAGACTCCGGGCTGATACTGAGCTTTTCTTAATAGAAAAACCCAATATCACTTTTACCCGACCTGGGGATCGAACCCGAGACCTCAGCGTCAGCCTCAGTCGTAACGCGTACGCATTACAACTGCGCCACCGAGACAGTAGTGAGTGCGCGCGTGTCGTAAGCGTTGGTGTAGTATAAAATTCCCCGTATCGGTTTATATGTATGTCCCTAACTACACTTATGTATCAAAGATAAAGGTCAGAATGCACTGAGCGGATTAGCACTGCAGGGGAGCGACGCGGCTTTATTTAACGCCTAACAAAAGATGGGTATTATAAGTTCAATACCTTTGTCTGTGTGTGTCCATACACACATATGATATACAGATACATTCATATGTGTGTCTGCGCATATTTGTGTGTAGATGAGTCCGACGGTACGTACGCATGCGCAAAGCCAGAGCCACGCTGTAGATAAGTGTCTACAGAATGGCCCTGCTTTTAGAAGATATATTAATATGGTCAGTTGCTCAGTTTTTCCTCAAAGTGCTGCGCCGCGCTGTTCCGCTGCCGCGAAGTGTGTATTTTTTCTAACAATTTAAAATACACAAAGTTTAGTCGCGGCATGTCGCGCCTCTCCGCTGCAGTGCAGTTTCGCTAAGTGTGGCCTTGCCTTAACACATCGTTCTAGACCTTGCGAGGCGCGTTTCAAATGTTATATAACGTGTCTCGTTCGCACTTATTTCTAAATCATACCTTTTGTCTCTTTTTGCAACAATCACGATGCTCAAAATATCACGGCGTCTATGTAACACAATATTACTTACGCATCGGTAGACGCGTAGATGTCTGCAGTCCGACCTTCATAATAAAGAAGTGTTGTTTTGATTAGTGTATTTAGCTAACAGAGTTATATGCAAAGAATACAATACTTTTGTGTATTTTTGTGTTTCGATTTCCAACGATGGGGGTTTCGTGTCAAATATTGATCAACAGGCCGAGTGAGGGCTTTCACAGAGCTGGCGGACCAGTCTCCGGTATTGTCAAGTATGCTATAGATGTGCCTACAGAATACAAAGATATCAAACTCGCGCTCAAAGGCGAATCGTATTGCTCGTGGATCGAAACTGATTCTGAGGAGGACTCCACCAGATACTGGGGCTCCCATACCCACGTCTCTCAAGTTGTGACTCTTTTAAACGGTGTAAGTACACTTCCAGCAGGCGCTTACGAGCACAAGTTCCTCTTCACGCTGCCGAAGACAATCCCGCCGTCATTCAATCTGCAGACGGGTCACGTCGGCTATGAAGTAGTATTGCAATTCCAGAAACACCGGGTCTTAAATTCCACCAAGAGTTTCACAGCAGCAGTAGTAGTGCGCAATTACTTGGACTTTACACTACCGATCACTCCAATTGTGTTTGTATTGGATAAGACATTATTTAAACCCCTATCTCTCGGGTCCCAAAAGATAATGTTAAAGGCGCAGATCGCAAAACCATACGTAAAGCCGGGGGAGAAAGCAGAACTCAAACTAATGGTAACTAACGATACGACCGTGAACATCAAGTGCATCAGCGCAGACCTCATCAGAAATACTATCTACACAGCCGATTGTTCGAGGCAGCATACCAAAGTGCATAGAGTAAAACAGTGTACCACGAAGTCTGTGGAAGTACCATCACGTAGTAATGCTAACATGTCTATCAGTGTGCCAACCTCAGATTTAGAATGGAGCGTGCAGTACAGCAATGTAATTAGTAACAAGTACGAGATACTTGTGACTGTCAGGCTACCGATACCTCACTGTAACCCTACGGTGGTGATGCCAATCTTACTCGGCGAAAGGGAAGAAGACATGCCTATTGAAGTAGGTGTTGACATCGTCAAGGCTATGGAGGAGAATTCCCTTCCACCACAGTACAACGAAGTCGTGGATGAATGCACACAATAATTAAAATGTTGTGGAATGTACAAAGCTTGGCCATAACATATTTAGTGGTATAACTGAACCAAAGTCATTTGTCTATAAAAAATCCCCAAGATTGTTTCAGGATTTTGATGATCAGTGGACCTAGTATTCACCTAAGGGACTATAATATTTTCTCATGGCTGCAAATTAAATAACCCTGGTGAGCCATTAACTCACTTACCAATTTCGGCAATAAAAAAGCAGGAAAATTGTGGTTTGTTCTTTAAAAACATAAAACTTGAAAGTGACTCAAGAAATGCCTAATGACTGTTAATAGTAGTAGCCATGAGTGTAAGTGAAAAATTGTTGCAATAAAATCATAATACCACGACGCGTGTACTGTTGTCCGATGAGGAGTTTTATGTTTTTACTCCATACCCTGTCATCAGATCTTAACGAAATTTATATGGGACCACATCGCAGCTAAACTCTATCGAGTGAATTTTTTTCCAACAAAATCGGTCCACGGTGACTGCCTCAGTGGCGCAGTTGTAATGCGTATGCGTTACGTTTGAGGTCAACGCTGAGGTCTGGGGTTCGATCCCCGGGTCGGGTAAAGTGGTATTGGGTTTTCCTATTACGAAATGTTCAGTATCAGCCCGGAGTCTGGAATTTGTGCCCAGTATGGCGGTAGACTCGCCCCCTATCACATAAGGGACGGAAATACACTCGGCGTTATGTGGGTGTACTGGTTACACCTCTGCTTACCCCTTCGGGGATTACAGGCCTGAGTGCGTAGGTATGTAAAATCGGTCCAAAATTCAAGAAATCGATGTACATACATACATTTTTAAATTGAGAACCTACTCTTTTTTTACAGTCAGTTAAAAAGACAAAATAATACAATATTTACTCACGATTAATCGCTTACGTCACTGTACTGATACCCTTATCAAAACTAATTGTACAAAACAAACCAAGCTTTAGTTAGTTAATCAACAGTCGTGTAGCTCTCTGCATGATAACTGCACGTAAAATAACTGTTCAATATCATCAAGTTATTGACTTCAAAAGACGTGTTTTTGAAACTCTACCATGACTAAGAAAGTGGCTGTGGTGACCGGTGCCAACAAAGGCATAGGATTTGGCATTGTCAAGGGTCTACTCCAAAGATATGATGGAAAAGTTTACTTAACATCACGAGACGAGACCAGAGGAAAAGAAGCAGTAAATAAATTGAAGGCACTTGGCTTGCATCCTGAATACCATCAACTTGACGTCGCAGATCGAAGCAGCGTCCTCAAATTCAAAGACTTCATAGAAAAAACTTATGGAGGTATAGACATCCTTATTAATAATGCTGGCGTTGCGGCTGGATTGAAAGTTGACAGCAAATATGAAGAAGATAAAACAGTTATTGACATAAACTACTACAGTATTTTAACAATCAAGGAACTCTTGTTTCCGCTACTGAGAGATAACGCACGAGTACTAAACATATCTAGTGATTGTGGCCACCTTTCCAATGTCAGAAACAAGTACTGGTTAGAAAGATTGTCCCAAAAAAATCTGAAAGTCGAGGATGTTAATGAATTTGTGATCTGGTACTTGGACGCAAAGAAGAATGACACCTTCAACTGCGAGGATATAGCAGATAATGGAACTGCAGCTAGCTATAGAGTTTCGAAGGTGGCATTAAGTGCTGTTACTATGATACACCAGAAAGAATTAGAGGAGAGGAACATATCAGTCAATTCAATGCATCCAGGACTTGTAAAAACCGATATGACTGAAGATGTGGGATTTTATAGCATTGATGATGCAGCGAAAGTGCCAATATACTTAGTACTGAATGCTCCCGATAGTCTTAAAGGTGCTTATGTGTGGCACGATGGAAAAGTCCTGGACTGGTATGATTACAATGCTGATTATTACTTCAAGAGCATTACATTACTACGTTAGAATTTCATACACACAGATGTGATCAAAATTATTTAATTAGAAATAACACTATGAATTTTATGAAGTATACGTAATATAAAGTTATAAAATAATGTAACGATTTATTATACATGTGAAGACATCAATAATCTAAATTCAATTATCTTATAACTTGTAATCATGGTTTGCTTATCAACTCAATACGTATTACAGCTTTCGCTTTATCATGTTGACTCCAAATATTTTGTTTATCTATGAAATCTGACGGAGAAAAAATACAAACAGCAAAAGATTTAATGAAATCCAATAAAATCAAACATAGAAAAATAGTTCGCTCCGTTAAATTAAACACTCCAGATAAAGTTTCTGCGCATTTTTCTCATCTTGAAATGCAGCAGCTGACTACTTGAATGCTTTCTGTATGAATGTAAATCATAATTCAATAATTATTGTGCAAGAATAATATTCATTGTATTTGAATCTTGAAGAGATTTTTGTTGAATAAAGATGATAATGCCTCCATAATTAATAAATACATTGCACTCCCTGTAATCTTTTTTTTCCTGTATTTACGCACTCACGTCTGTAATCCCCAAAGGGGTAGGCAGAGGTGTAACTTGTACACCCACATTTCGCTGAGCGTATCTCTGTCTCACGATGTGATAGGGGGCGAGCCTATCGCCATACCGGGCGCAATTCCAGACTCCGGGCTGATACTAAGCATTTCGTGATAGATAACCCGAATATCACTTTTACCCGACCCGGGGATCAAACCCACGACCTTACCACAGCACCCGTACCAAGTAAACATTACAACTACGCCACCGAGGCATTAATTAATGTAAACATGTTTAAAGTCAAAATATTTTTATTTAACCTACAGAAACGTGCTGGGTAGAGATAAACTTTAAACTTAAGTCTCAAGCATAGGCTTATGGTTGTTTAACTCCTTATACCCAAGTAATGACAAACCGCCAATACACAATAAGTTACTCCAAAGTTATATAACTTGGAAGTAAATTTAGCCAAGCTTTCAAGGTGTGAAGTTAATTTAATGTACAGCGGGCTATATGCAATCCGTTTGTAGATCGTGAGCGGAATTGTTGGGGTTCAGCACACACGACATATTTTAAAGAACCATACATAAATAGACTCTCGCCTGTTTCCCATAGGGGTAGGCAGAGACAACGGATTTCCACTTGCTGCGATCCTTGCATACGTCTTTGGCCTCATTCACTCTCATTAAATTGTTCATACATACACGTCGGTTTATGGTACTCCTGACCTGGCCAAAAATGAAATTAATAAATAAATTTAAAGAACCAAATGATATTATAAAAGTTATGTTAGTTACTATGCTAGTGAAATGAAATAGTTTTGAAATGAAATAGTTTATTAATCATGTAGGCAATTAAAATAGCGCTTATGAGAAGTCATTACAAAATAAAGAAACTTAGGTATGTATAGAAATCATATCAACTAATGTATACATAACATACATCGTCAAAATACACTAGGCAATTACACTAAATTGTTTATTTGTTGTCTTTTTTACATTTTACATTGTAACAATATTTGTAATATGGAAACATCCATTATTAATTATTAAATATTTTGAGTCTATATGGACCACTGCATTTACCGAAACGGCACGAGTTTTAAAACTACCACCGGATCCAAAACGACCCAGCTTGAGAAGACCCGGCGAAACTCAGTGGGCTTAATTTACCACTGGATTCAACGCGACGCGACCCAAACTCTGAGAAGATCCAGATACTCGAACTCAGGGGGCTTGTTTTAGGACCGGATTTTCAATAATTGATATTTTAGGAAATACAAAGTCCTATAGGTAACTTTAAGAGAGATTTAATGCGGACCATGTGCTGTGCTAGTATGATAGTTCTATAAGCATAATAATAATAAAATAATATCAGTATTAAAACTGTCAATGCCTCCTTGGCGTAGTGGCCGAGTAGCTGGCTGTAAAGGGGTCGTGGGTACGGTATGTGATCCACAAATATTTGTTTCGGGTCTGGGTGTTTCTTTCCAAAGAGGTTGACGTCAGACAGGCGGCTGATCGTCAAAAACTACAAACCAAATGTTTCTGTAACATGTGTTAAAAGCATGCTGGGCCGACCCCACTGTAAGCGCCACAACGGCAGGTGGGAGAAATAGATAACAAATCGAAATAAAAATTATTTTCTAAGGTTATATGTACCTACATGCTTAACATATACTCCTGTTATTCTACTTACAGATCATGTTAACTAACTATGAAATCTCACTCATCGTACGAAACGCAGCAGCAAGGTGCTACTTTACGCCGGTGTGAGACAGTCGTAATGAGCCGTAGGTCTAGTACGAGTTACAAATACGTTCAAAGTTTTCGAATTCGTATGAAATTACTACCGTCGAAGTGTCAAACTAGTGATTGAAACGGTAATAAAGGAAAGAATCACTTTAAAACTAATGTCATATTCGACTAATATGAAATAAAATTATCCATTGTATCAATTTTAATTCATCATACTTCCACTAGTGGCTAATACTATTTGACGTATGGAGATAAACGGAAAGTGTCATCGTTTTATAAAACTATCAAAACTTGTACTAGAGCCGGCCCATACATGCTGTAGACAAAAGTGTCTACAGCGTGGCTCTACCACTCATAAACTAACTCATAACTAAAGTAGTCAATCTTGAAGCTGTAGCAATCAAAATGCTATCGTATAAAGGTACCTAGTAATAAATATAACCGAGAGACGTTATCAACCATCGGATGTTTACCTAACTTCGAAAACAAAACAAGCAACTTCCATTATTGAATTTTATTATCTCACCGACAACTTCAATATTGTTTCTTAACTAGGTTTTAATGCGGTTTCGGTGACACATTTTTTTTATAGGATTGGCCTGTAAACGAGCTAGTGGATCACCTGACGGTAAGTGATCACCTTCGCCCATGAACGCCCACAATACTAAAAGAATGATTAATACATTCCTGACCTTATAAAAAAGGAATAATTAAGGGATTGAGAAGGGATAAGATTTGGGCATCCGAATTTTTCACTCACAATAGAAAACGCAACAGCAAGCTGCAAATTCAGGTTGGTTTTCTATAAACCAGTGGTAACAACCCGGCCGAACCTTTTTTTACAGCATACCGGCAAACGAGCAAGTGGGTCACCTGATGGTAAGTGATCTCTAGCGCCCATGTACGCCCACAATATAAATACAATTAAGGGCGCGTTCTTAACCTTAAAGGAAAGGTATAGTTAAGGGATTGGGAAGGGAAAGGAACTCCGGATATCTTACTCATCGCACAAAACGCAGCAGCAAGCTGCTACTTTACCTACGTCGGTTTTCTGCGAGACAATCATAACGACCCGGACAAGCCGGCCCATTCATGTTGTAGACAAAACTGTCTAAAGCGTGGCTCTTCCACATCAACAGCGTGGCTCTACCACATCAAAAACTAATCTACCTATTACCGTTCAAAAATAGACTCATTTAAAACTAGGACAGACTATGGACACTGACAGACATATAGCGTAGGCTTGATAGGTAATATAGTTCTGTTGCACCCTTCGGATACAGAACTTTAAAAGAAATACGTAGATTCCATTAACACAACAAGACAGACAAACGACCATCAATGTACTTGATTTGATTTGATTTGATTGTGGGCTCCTTTTCTCCGCACTTAGCCCGTTGAATGTCGGGCCATTGTGCGTGAAGTTTGTGCCGGCTAGAGATCTAGCCAGCCTAACTCCGACCAGAAGCGCAGGATCCTCCTGGTGTCTCCACAGGCTTCTCGGAGTGACCTCGGTGTATTGAGGATTTCCGCCCGTTGTGTAGCTACACCTTCACATTCCAGGATGACGTGTGAAGCTGTTTCATCAGCCGACAGACATTCCCTGCATAGGGGGCTGTCGGTTATACCTAGAACATATAAATGTTTGTTAAGTGGGCAATGTCCTGTAATATTGCTTACCATCAATGTACATAAAACAATAAAACAAAAATTGAAGTTCCATCAAAAGTTATAAAGTACCACAACGATCTCTCAAACTTTGGCGTCGTTCAAAGCAATTTACCGAATTCACATATCTTTATAAACCGCTGTCTGCGTTAAAACAGACTCTATACACAAAGAATAGAGCTTACAATCCATCGCTCATTGCACATAGATTCAATATCCAAGTGTATATTAACGCCGGTACTAATGGAGTAATGGAACTCTTACATATGAATAATTCACGTATCGAATTAAAGCGAGCCAACTTTTGTTCTGTTTACATTTGAATTAAAAAGTTTCCCGCGTCTGGGACGGGGGGAGGCGGGTATGGAGAGCGGGCAGGGCAGGGTGTGGGATGTATTGAATACGCAAAAGCGGCAATTTCCGACAGTGATGTGTACACACGGGATTATATAGTGACAGAAGGTTCTGAAAAAAGTTCGCAGAATCTTACTACTGCTGGACCATGAAGCTATGGAATAGTTTGCCGGCGCACGTGTTCCCTCCTTCCTATAATATGGGGTCTTTTAAACGGAGTGTGAAGAAGCGAGTTTACGAGTGGTAGAGCCACGCTGTAGACAATTTTGTCTACATCATGAATGGGCCGGCTCGTCCGGGTCGTTACCACTGTCTCACAGAAAACCGGCGTAAAGTAGCAGCATTCTGCAGCGTTTCGTATGGTCAATTAGATTTTCGGAGGCCCAAATCCCCTCCCCTTTCCAGTCCCTTAATTATGCTCTATCCCTTTCCTTTAAGGTCAGTATCGCGCCCATGATTCTTTTGGTATTGTAAGCGTACTGTGAGACAGTGTTAACGACCCGGACGAGCCGGCCCATTCAGACCCAGCTGTAGAGAGCGTGGCTGTACCACTCAATGCTCCATTCCACTTTCTTTCTTTCTTTTAACACAATAACGCAGCATTCCCGCTCGTTTCGCACTCCAGTATGTTTTCAAGCGAATGGTGGTCGAGAGTATAGTGAGTGGTTTTGTCATCGAGTGCGAGTCGCGAGATTAGATGGGAACAGCTTCTAGCTCTGGGAATATGAGATGGGCCCTCAATGGAACACACGCGGTTGGTGTAAACACTGATTTGGCCCCGAATTGGAGTTCAATTCATGTTCTTATGGAAAATTATGTACGAATTTCTTCCGATATTTATGTATGAAGTCACTGTGGTGTTAGGTCTCTGGTGTTTTGGCAGGTCCCTCCTCTTTGTCTATTTATGAAGCCAAGCAGCAGTGTCTGAAGAGTGAGCACTGTTGTTTTCAAATTTGAAATACATTAAAGTATTAAATTTTTTATTTATTTACTTTATTAGGATCAAAAAACAGTATCACAAGAATAATAAAGAAATAAATATTAAACAAGACAATTTGTACATATGTGACACCCACATCATTGACCACATGTTACTAAAAAAATATTAAACAATTCCAGACTCCGGGCTGATATTGAGCATTTCGTAATAGAAAAACCCAATATCACTCCTACCCGACCCGGGGATCGAACTCTAGACCTCAGCGGCAGCCTCAGTCCTAACGCGTACGCATTACAACTACGCCATCGAGGCAGTCAGTAAAAAAAAACAATATTAAATAAACCGATGACACAGAATTCTTCCTACAGAACTTCGGTAATAAATACCTGCAGGCTGCAGTACAATAGCGGGACACAAATTCTTATTAATAGGATTGTTCTGGAACAAAGGGTGTCCGAGTCGGATATGCAAAACTACGTGTTGAAAGCTGTTGGGGCTTTGAAACTAGCGCTCAGTTTTGGCACTAAGGTGGATTTGTACAGGTATTTTATACGCCATTTACTTGTTTATAGCATAGGCTGGCAAACGAGCTAGTGGGTCACCTGATGGTAAGTGATCTCCACCGACCCCCATAATACCAGGAAAACCAGGGGAGCGTTGCCGACTTTGAAGGAAAGGTATAATTAAAGGATTGGGATGGGGAGAGGGCAGCAAGCTGCTACTTTACGTCGACAATGGTAATGACCCGGTCGAGCCGGCCCATTTATGCTGTAGACTAAACTGTCTCACAGAAAACCAACGTAAAGTAGCGGCTTGCTGTTGCGTTTCGTACGGTGAGTGATATATCTGGAGGCCCAAATCCCCTCCCCTTAATTATCCCTTCCTCTCCTTCCCAATCCCTTAATTATCCCTTTCCTTTAAGGTAAGCAACGCGACCATGACTCTTTTGATATTATGGGCGTACATGGGCGGTGGTGATCACTTACCATCAGGTAACCCACTTGCTCGTTTGTCGCCCTAAGCAATAAAAAAAAAGTTAAAAAACCTTTTTGAAACAAAATAGCATCAAACTTTACAAAACATTAAATAACAAAGACTAGCTTAATGTCTGCTTATCATGCCGTAAAACATCGCATTAATGTAGTCTTGTAAAGTTTACAAACATTTTTGTCGTGTAAATTTCGGCTGCAGCACGTATAAAGTGCGCAGCGGCGTCCGAAGTGAAACGGCTGTGCTCTACTATAACGCTCATCACTCATTTACGGCTGAAACTAGCGAGAACATGCTCGTATGCTCGCTTAGTTATGGTTTAAAAAGGCAATAGTAGAAAATAGTAATTTTCTAGATCGAAATGCTCAGTATCAGCCCGGAGTCTGGAATCGTGCCCGGTATGGCGATAGGCTCGCCCCCCATCGCATTGTGGTACGGAAATAAGCTCAGTGAAATGCGGATTTCCTGGTTACACCGCTGCTTACCCCTTTGGGGATAACAGGCGTGAGAGCGTATGTATGGATAATGATCCTTACCCGCAACCAGTAAATTCACGGCAATTAATTAAATTACAACTAATTCAACATAACATTTTAAAATACTTAGGTATAAATCATAATTTCCGAGTGGTAGAGCCACGCTGTAGACAATTTTGTCTACAGCATGAATGGGCCGGCTCGTCCGGGTCGTTACCACTGTCTCACAGAAAACCGGCGTAAAGTAGCAGCTTGCTGCTGCGTTTCGTACGGTGAGTGAGATATCCGGATGCCCAAATCCCCCTCCCCTTCCCAATCCCTTATTATCCCTTTCCTTTAAGGTCGGCAACGCACCCATAATTCTATTGTATTGTGGGCGTACATGGGCGGTGGAGATCACTTACCATCAGTTGACCCACTTGCTCGTTTGCCGGCCTATACTATAAAAAAAAAAAAAACACATACATCTCACAACTGTACATACGAAAGTGTAAGCAGGGGTGCAACCAGTACACCAACAGAAGGCTGAACATATTTCCGTCCTATAATGTGATTGATGTCAAGCCTATTGCCATATTTTATATACATTCCAATAATGTACATCTGGACCCGAAGCAAATATTTGTGAATCACACAAACATTTGTCTCGGTGTGGGAATCGAGCCCGCGGCTTTTCGCTTCACAGCCGGCTCGGCTCACTGCGCCATGAATAATTAATTCCCTATAATAATCATACTAGCCCTGTATTATATACGTCCCACTGCTGGGCACGGGCCTCCTCTACTGAATGAGAGGGGTAAGGCCTTAGTCAACCACGCTGGCCTAATGCGGGTTGGCAGACTTCACATACCTTTCGGAATTCTTATGCAGAACTTCTCAGGTATGCAGGTTTCCTCACGATGTTTCCTTCACCGTTAAAGCAAGTGATAATTAACAATTAATACCCACGTAACTTAGAAAAGTCAGAGGTGTATGCTTTTGGGGCTGGTTTCGAGCCTGCGACTTTCTTCTCGACAGTCTATACCACTCCTCACTGAGCTATCACTGCTTTTTAATTCCCTAAATGATATTAAAATACTGTAAAAGGCACACGAAATCCTAAATCCTGTAAAACAAATATACAAAGAAGGTGTACATCAGTACCGCAGCAAAACCCCTCTCAGCTAAGTTTGCATAATTATGCACATGTTAAAGCGTAGCCCACTCCCCACCACCCTACTTCTCCCCCCCCCCTTACGATGTGAGTTAAGTCCACGCTGTAACTTGCATTTTTCAAAGAGTTTATTGCGTCCCAAATCTGCATATTATTTTAATTTTTCCAGTTTATCGCGAGTTTTCACTTTTGAAGTGGTTACTATCTTCAAATGAAAAGATAGTGTGAGTCACAGACAAATAAAACTACAAGTCGCCTACAGAGTAACTCCTAAGCTTAGTTGTTGTCAGTGCATGAGACGTGACTTGTCCCACCTTTTCATTTATCCTTAACAAAGAAGAGTTTGCCTGTCTGTCCATCTGTCTGTGGCATCATAGCGCCTAGGAATATATTTACGCAAGCCTATAAAGAATAAAAAAATGATACACCAACAGGTGATATATATATATATATATTTAAATATATACATTCCTAGAAGATTCAAGTATATACAGATTAGTCTGGTCACTAAATATAGGTGTGAAATTTAGCATTTGCATAAAATTTAACACAGTAAGTAAAACATTAAATTTTAAACATGACTATGAAATATATCTTTAACGAAATTATAGGTATGTACCGAACTTTTTTTTTATCAACCGTTTGTTTATTTGAGATGTACTTAGCTATATATGGAAGAAATATGTTCAGGTATTTAATAAAAATAAATACATCAAAAGTCGCACACATAGTCCCGACCCCACACTAGGTTAACTTGTATCGTGGGTATCAGGAACTACGAGGGACTTGCGGCCCCACAACACTCAGACCCGAAATAATTATTTGTGGATCACACAAACATTTGTCGCGGTGCGGGTATCAAACCCACGGCCTTTCGCTTCGCAGCCGGTTACTCGCCCGCTGGGCCATGGAGCTGTCACAAAGGTAGCTATTAAGAATATAAATAATAAAAAATAATAATAATACTAGCCCTGTATTATATACGCGTCCCACTGCTGGGCACGGGCCTCCTCTACTGAGTGAGAGGGGTTAGGCCTTAGTCCACCGCGCTGGCCTAATGCGGGTTGGTAGACTTCACATACCTTCGAAATTCTTATGAAGAAATTCTCAGGTATGCAGGTTTCCTCACGATGTTTCCTTCACCGTTAAAGCAGGTGATAATTAACAATTAATACACACATAACTTAGAAAAGTCAGAGGTGTATGCACTTGGGGCTGGTTTCGAACCTGCGACTTTCGTCTCAACAGTCCATACCACTCTCCACTGAGCTATCACTGCTATCGAAGATGATGCTACTTAAGAATATATTATGATATAAAACAAGTTTAAATGGTATCTTTAGGCTTATTGTTCTGTGGTTTGAATACAGTTGGGTTTCTCCGGCTTTGTCTCGACCACTGTATCCAAAACAATTTCGTATGTTCCTTTATGACACCTTCGCGTCGCGTCGTAACTCTAGTACGGTTCACGAAATGAGATGATTAATATTAAAAATAACTAAATATTATGTTACACTGCCATTATTACTTGACCTTATAGTTCGTACTTAGAGAAACCGGTGACATCCTGGGTTCGATCCCCAGTCGTGTGTGTTTTGGATTCAAAGAACACGTGAATCGCATGAGATTGGAATTTGTACTTGATATCGACAGCCTCTGAGGCGTAATGGGTGAGTAGCCGAATGTGAAACGTAAGGCCGCGGGTTCGATTCCCGCACCAAGGCAAATGTTTGTCTGATCCACAAGTATATTTGTTTCGGGTCTGGGTGTTGTGAGATCGCCATACTGGGCACATATTGCAATCACGTGCAATATGTGTGTGATTTTATGTAACACAAATTGTGATGGCCCGACCAGGGAATCGAACCTAATACCTCACAGTCATCAGCCTTAGTATGCTGCCACTAGACCAAGCTTAGTAATATAATTTGGTACGTTGGTGAGCTACGCTGTAGACAATTTGGTCTACAGCATGAATGGGCCAACTTAATTATATTATTACCACAGTCTGACAGAATACCGATGTAAAGTAACAGCTTGCTTTTGCATTTCGTACGTTGAATAAGATATCCGGAGGCCCAAATCCCCTTCCCCTTCTCAATCCGATCTCTATCCTTTAAAGTCGGCAACACGTGCATAGTTCTTCAGGTATGGTGAATATTCATGAGCAGTGAAGATCACTTACCATCAAGTGACCCAATTGCTCATTTGCCATCCTGTGCTAAAAAAAGAAATTGGCAGTTGTAGAGACTACCGATAGGAGTGAAAACATAGAACTCTTAGTATGTATTAAAATTTGAAATTTATAATGTTTGAATTAAAATTATCAACATCAATCTGGTTTTCACATCTATTGACACTCCGAGCAACAATTATATGCCTGTTTATATTGTTTTTTAGTACTCACTATTGTACTGCACAATGATTTTACAATTTGTTTCGCCGGGTCTTCTCAAGCTGGGTCGTTTTGGATTCGGTGGTAGTTTTAAAACTCGTGCCGTTTCGGTAAATGCAGTGGTCCATACCGACTCAAAATATTTAATAATTAATAATGGACGTTTCCATATTACAAATACTGTTAATAATGTAAAATAAAAAGACAACAAATAAACAATTTAGTGTAATTGCCTAGTGTATTTGACGATGCTATGTATGTTATGTATACATTAGTTGATATGATTTTTATACATAAGTTTCTTTATTTTGTACTGACTTGTCATAAGCGCTATTTTAATTGCCTACATGATTAATAAAACTATTTCATTTCATTTCATTTCAAACGATTCTAATAATAATCAAACAAAAACACTATTTCAACAATGTACAGTATATACATATTGAACTTTTCACTAAATCCATTCAATTTCACTTATAAGATATACACAGCACTAATGTTGCACAATACGTCAGCTGTATAGCTACAGATATACCTACTGCTAGAAGCATGTAGGTGACGGTGAGATTTCACTCATCGAACAAAGTGTCTAACGCGCACAGCACACGACCGCTGCACATCATGAGCATATCGGTGACGCGAGCCCATAACATTTTCCCCTACTTTTTGACTTCAAAATGTATAACCTAAAATTATGCCACTCCGCTTTCTACAACTGATCAATATTTTCATTCGAGAAAACAGAAGGCGCAGTCAGTGAAGATTTCATGGAATTTGTCGAGCGCGTCGTTACTGGCACGGTTGGGCCATTATGGCCTATATGGGCCATAAAGCCCTTTACCAATAATTGGAAAAGACCACGGCGGCACGCGGCCTGTTTGCGTGATTCAACCTTCGTATAAAAGTCACTTTTATGGTTTCACTACTTTTTGTTTCAATTGAAAAAGTTTCACTTTAGTAATTCCAATATCGTGACATGGACATTGACCTTTCTTATAGTGTCATATCATATGAGAGAAGGAAATAGACTGCTAATACGGTGGTTACAAGTTCTAATCCAGGCCCTAACGCACGAACCTTTTTTTATTTGCTTCAATAACGAGACGAGCAGGTCGCTCGCCAGATGTGAAGCGTCACGCCTGCCCATGAACAGAAGCAACGTTACACAGAACTCTGGATTACAGAGCACTGCATGGTACTGAACTGCGCTCGTAATCCCGAGACATAAGATGTTAAGTCTTATAATGCTCAGGAATTTCACTGGCTTCAATGTCCTTCAAACCGAAACACAACAGAGCTTACACACTGCTGCTTAGCGGCAGAAATAGACAAAGTGGTGGTACCAGCCCAGACGGCCTCTCGCATACCAGGAACCTACCACCTAGTAAGTGGATGGATGAACCATCTCTAGATGTTCGATGTTGTGCTTAGATTGCATTATATTTAACATCAGATCCAGTGTAGTCACATTGTCAGCCAGAATTTAAAAAAACGTGCGCTTGTGTATCACTGTCGAGCCTGGTTTCGAGCTTTTTAATCATAGTAAAAGCCGACATCTGACCTTGTGGGTAGGCAGCGGCTTGGCTGTACTCTGGCATTGCTGAGGTCCATGGGTGGCGGTAATTACAGTGGTAGAGCCACGCTGTAGACACTTTTGTCTACGGCATGAATGGGCCGGCTCGTCCGGGTCGTTACCACTGACTCACAGAAAACCGACGTAAAGAGCTTGCTGCTGCGTTTCGTACGGTTAGTGAGATATCCGGAGGCCTAAATCCCCCTCCCATTCCCAATTCCTTTAATATACCTTTCCTTTAAGGTCGGCAACGCGCCCATAATTCTTTTGGTATTGTGGGCGTACATGGGCGGTGGAGATCACTTACCATCAGGTCACCCACTTCCACGTTAGCCGGCCTATGGTATAAAAAAAACCACTTACCATCGGCCGTCTCCTCGTCTAGGCAATAAAAAGAAGATAAAAAACCTTGTCATCTGTCAAAACCATAAATAAATAAGTGACACATGGTAGCGATGCTACTGTTGAGTAGCCTCTTATAAATTTACGTAATGTAATAATAATAATAATAATAATAACTTTATTCATCTTTGTCCGTATTACAAATAATACAAATAGCAGTGATACCCACACTAGGCTATGCCTGTATCGTGGACATCGTTGCAACACGATTACATCAGGACATTAAGGGTAATGGTAATTTATACATATTTTAATGATTTTTGACATCAGATAAACATTTAGGCATTTTAAAATTAACAGTTTCAAAATAAAATCAAGATAAAAAGAAAAATTAAACAAAAATAAGATATTAATAATAAACAACAAAATTAACATCGTGTGTGTGTGTGTGTGTGTGTGTGTGTGTGTGTGTGTTCAGCCACTCAGTTACACGATTATTTTAAAAAGGTTTTCAGTTTGGTCATAATCCCAGTTTAAAAGTAAGGGTGTTATTTTAAGTTGAGCTTCACGTACAGAATTATTTTTCATTGTATAGAGATTTTGTATTTTATTATAAATATAAGGAAATGTAAAGGATGAGAAGCGTCTTGCGAATGCTGTCCTAATTTTTGGAACTGTTGCCTTAAAAACCCTGCGTTTCAGCATAAGTTCGTACTCAGGTGAGTTAAGGACAAGCTTGTGCGACGTAATAACTGCTTTCAAAACATACAAACGCCTCACGCTTAGTACTTGAGCTTCTGCGTAGAGTTGTGAAGTTGGAAATCTATACGGTTTGCTTAGCATAACTTTTAGCAGTGACCGTTGTGCTCTTTCCAGTATTATTAAATTCGATGCTGCTACTCCTCCCCATGCCTGTATGCAGTAGCAAAGAATCGATTGGCATAATGATATGTATACTGTTTTAAGGAGACATCTATCTGCAACTTCTCTTAGTTGTCTCATGGTGCTTATAATCTTACGCGTTCTCGAGGACATGACTGCAATATGTTCCCTAAATGTAAGCCTTTCGTCCATTGATACTCCCAAGTACTTTATATTTTGAACTCTTTGCATACCAGTGCATCTACAACTATTGGAAACCGTGGGAGCTAGACATTTTGTGTTACTACTGTGTATAGTGATTTCTAAACTGATTTCCGGATTGGACGCCGCCGTTTTGTGGAAACATAAATATTTTGTTTTGTGTCTATTTAAAGTCAAAAGATTTCCGTTTAGCCATTTACCTATGTATGTCATTCCTTGCTCTGCAGTATTGTAGCATTGATTCCAATTTCTTTCGTGAAATATGATGGCCGTATCATCAGCGTAGCAGATGATTTCAGTAAAATACATGTACATACATACGTATGTACATACGGTACAAACGCGCTTACATGACGTCTTGATATTTGCTTGAACGCTTGAAGCTACCATTATTAGACTTTTAATACCAGTACAATTGACAATAATCTGAGGTGCGAGCACGAACAACTCACGAATAAGTATTCGAATGGAGAACGCTAGTATTATATTTGTATGAATTTTCAAACAAATTTTTGATACTTCTATTGTAATATGTTTTCGAAAGTTGTTCGTGGTAGCTCCTCTGAATCAATGTCATTAACAACTTCATTATACACATACATCTTAAAACATAATTCACGCAAACCAAATAAAATAAATGACCGTTCATACACATTGTAAAAACAACCAAACAGAGAAATACAAATGGCTAGTGTTCAAGTTCCAGTTACCTCATCCATAATAATACAACGTTTCAAATAGCCAGAGCGAATAACAGGAGCGATATGAATGTAACAATAGAGCTGGAATCCAATTAATTCCGCCATTTCTTTAGAACCGCGTTCACACTGAGCGCACGGGCTCGAGCAGCTTCACCAAATGTTTGACAGATGTATCATGACTCGGGGTAGATGTTTTTTATTAGCTGGAATGACGAGACCAGCAGGTTGCTCGCTTGATAGTAAGCGCCCCGTCGGCCCATAAACAGAAGCAACGCCATGCAGAACTTTGAATTACATAGTACTGGCGTCTTCGGCTAGGAGACGAGTGGGAAACCGGTCGTGCGAGCTCTAATAACAATTTGCAGCGCGATTGTCCAACTGTTTATTGAATATTTATTAATATATAATTATTACAAAGTAGATGTAGATTTATCTGTAAGGTTAGATATAATGTAGTTTTGACTTTAGATATAATTTTAATATAATTTAGATATATAAGTTAGACTGCCTCGGTGGCACAGTTGTAATGCGTACGCATTATGATTCGAGGCTAAAGCTGAGGTCTCGGGTTCGATTCCCGGGTCGCGTAAAGTGGTATTGGGTTTTTTTATTACGAAATGCTCAGTATCAGCCCGGAGTCTAGAATTTATGCCCGGTATGGCGATAGGCTCGCCCCCTATCACATCGTGGGTCGGAGATACGCTCGGCAAAATGTGGGTGTACTGGTACGTCTGCATACCCCTTCGGGGATTACAGGCGTGAGTGCGTATGTATAAGTTTAGATATTAGTTAAGACATAATTTAGATATAAGTTTGTATACACTACATATGTAGATACATTACACTTCTAATGACTCGATGAACTCGCAAGCCCCGCCACCGTCTTTGTAATAGGGTAGTTTCCTATATTGAATTTTATACATTATTTTATAAGCAACAGAAAATGACACGCAAAAGAAACCCTTTTATTAAAACACAATATAAATTGGTTTAGAAATGTGCCCGCAGTTATGACTTTAAATGTCGGTATGAAGAAAAGTGGGTGCGTAGTGGGGATATCTCACTATCTCGCTTGCACGCGTGCACCATAATGAACATTTTACACAGTGGCGTCAATGGTTGCATCGTCTGTCATTTGACAATTACCCCTTCCACAGGATTTGAATGGCTTCTAACTTATTTATTTTTGGTCCGATTTATAAAATTCTTTCTGCAATATATTTTGAGTAAAGTAACTTATTTATTTAAATAATTAAAAAAAACTAGTCAACTACCCTATTTGCTAAGCTGGCCACGCGACGCACTGTGATTACCGCGCCTTAAATCCACCACGCGAACTCGTGCGCCCGGTGTGGAAGGGGCTTATAAAGGCCTAGCCCACGCACTCGTTATATTAACGTTTTAAATTAATTTTCCTGGAATTGCCGGTGCGACTTAATTCGTGCTTGTTAAAGAAAAATTAAAGCTAATGTGTTATATTACAATCTGGGTTCTGTGTAAACGTTTAATACATTCTTTGGTATTTCTGAGATTTTTATACATTTCCGAGAGCAAAATTAATTAGCAATAAGGATAACAATTTGCACATAGCTGGTTGCTTTTATTAAATATAATTAATATTAGAGTCAAGTGTGGATAATTTGAAGTTTGAAATGTTCCACAATGCCTAAATATTAGGAAGCATCCTTATTTTCATCTCATTGTCCCTTCATTAGTTTCCAACCTTGGAGTCGGCCACCTTCTGGAAAAATCGTACACTAACGAGTATATGATAAAATTAAATAACAATTTTTTATAATAAATCTATGTATTTCTAAGTTCTAATCATACTAATATTATAAATGTGAATGTAAGTTTGTTTGTTACGCTTTCAAGCGAAAACTATTTAACCGATCATCATTAAACTTGGTACACATATTCTTGAAGGTATAAGAAGTAACATAGGATACTTTTTATGACAAAAAACATATCTATTTGTTTGTTACGCTTTCACGCCTAACTCACTGAACCGATTTTGATGAATTTTGATGTAGAGATAGATGGGACCCTGGAGACGGTTATAGGCTACGTTTTATTTCGGAAAAGTCTATTCACGTGGGCGGAGCCGCGAGAAAAAGCTAGTATGTCTATAAATTGATTTTCAAATCGCACATGCTCGGAAAGTCTACGAAATCTCGAGTGAAATTCTCTACTGATATTGCTAAAGATATTCCCAGTTGAAGCATGATAAGCTCTTAAGGATGTGTGCTCGAAGCAAGCGTACTTACCGATGTATTAACGAGTTAATATCTCGGATGCACTAATTAAGCCGTTGGATGGAACGCAACAACGGCTTCGGGCCGCGGATGTAGGATATACACTTACGAAGACTGAGTATCTAATCACTCTTAGATGTTCTGAGCTAATAGTTATCGTCTTATATGTTCATAAAATTTGTGTTAATTTTTAAATAACAATGCTTTTATTATAAGAAACAAGTTAAGTGAATCCCGCCTGTCATTCCTTACACAATATGTCAAAGGAATCATGCGTAAGTTGCAAAAGGACGGAGATCGGGAAAGGGTTTTAGTGGTAGAGCCACGCTGTATGTGAGCACAGCATGAATAGGCCGGTTCGTCCGGGTCGTTACCACTGTTTCACAGAAAACCGACGTAAAATAGCAGCTTGCTGCTGCGTTTCGAACGGTGAGTGAGATACCTGGAGGCCCAAATCCCCCTCTTCCCAATCCCTTATTTATCCCTTTGCTTTAAGGTCGGCAACGCGCCCATGATTCTTTTGAAATCCGCGCCCGCACATTGTGGGCGGGCATGGGCGGTGGAAATCACTTAACATCAGGTGACCCACTTGCTCGTTTCCGACCTATTCCATAAAAAAAATTAACATTTTGGGCTGCCGGTCAACTCACCGGACCTTAAAGGAAAGGGATAATTAAGGGATTGGGAAGGGGAGGGGGATTTAGGCCTCCGGATATCTCACTGACCGTACAAAACGCAGCAGCAAGCTCTAATTTACGCCGGTTTTCTGTGAGACAATGGTAACGACCCGGACGAGCCGGCCCATTCATGTTGTAGACAAAAATGTCTACAGCGTGGCTCTACCACTCGTAAAAATGAAATGTCTTTTATGAAAGAGGGGGCGACGGAGCAAGCGGGTCACGTGATGGTGAGTGATTACGGCCGCCCATGGACCATGGAATACCAGAGGAATTGTCAGTGCGTTGTCGGCGTTTGAGGAAAGAGTACTCTACCAGATAGATAAAGTTTTAAAACGTAATTTCGCGCTCAATAACTTCTTCTAAACTCATGGTTGACAGTAGCATATTGAGCTCTGTGCAGCCGGAGCAGCTTGCAGTGGCAATTACTGCGCCTTCATCAGTTTGTTATAGCGCAAAATAAAGACTGCCTATAATCCGACCTAGACCGCGTGTGGCATACAGTTACTAAGTCTAGACAGGTTTCTTTGAATGCTGGTATAAGGTATGAAAGCCCCATGCTATCTTTAAGGATGTTGGGCAATATACTATTGTATTGTTGAGATGTTCTACCCATTAATATACATTTATTAGGTGGCACTTAATGCCATGTTTATGGCCGTTTTATTTATCTGGGTTTCATAATAATCATCCACATTAAATAACTTTCCCACGTAGTTAACGATAGCTCGAAATATCCGAAAATGATGAGTAAAAAAAGGATTATTTGGAGGTTAACACCGTCCATGAACTCGTGAGAAAGTTATCATTGTTCATAATATCAGCAATAAATATAAAGAAGGGGGTATACGATATGTTCGACCCTTCTAGTTTTTGTATAACTAGGTCACAAACAATTCAAGTTGGCATGTTTGTCAATTTTGCCGCTTCTGTGTACCCACATAAGAATTATCGGGAGCGGTGCAGCGGGTTGATTACTGTGGCTCAGCTCGCGATCTGCGCGGCTGGATGTAGCCGTTTAATGGACGATAGCTCGCTGTAGCTAGGATTATGTATACTGCTCTTAGGTTATATTTTTAAATGCAATTTTAACCTAGCAAGTGTTACCCTCATATTAGTAATAGCACCGTCATTGGTGTTAGTGAAGGTAGTCGGGGAGTAACTATGTAAAGCGGGTAGATAATAAGATTGAGACAAAGTGGAGGTGATTTGCTGAGGTATATAAGAGGATGCGTTATTATTTGAGAGGACTTAGTCGTGCTTATAACTCTTACGTGGAAACGCTGCCCGAGTGCAGTATTTTTTATTCGTAAGCAGATACTTTTTTACATACATACGCACTCACGCCCGTAATCCCCGAAGGGGTAGGCAGAGGTGTAACCAGTACACCCACATTTCGCCGAGCGTATCTCCGTCCCACGATGTGATAGGGGGCGAGCCTATCGCCATACCGGGCACAAATTCCAGACTCCGGGCTGATACTGAGCATTTCGTTATAGAAAAACCCAATACCACTTTACCCGACCCGGTGATCGAACCCGAGACCTCAGCGCTAGCCTCAATTGTAACGCGTACGCATTACAACTGCGCCACCAAGGCAGTCTTACAGATACAGGCAGTCAAGGCAGATACTTTTTTATAGGTAAAAAATGGTATACGTAAAAAATTCAAGGCTCGCGTTTGGCCACTATCACGCCTGATGGTAAGCGATGATGTGGCCTCGGATGAAGCACGCTTGCCTAGCAAATTGCGATTTAGCAACGCAGTTATAATTGTGATTAATAATACCAAGTGTATTAAATTGTGAACAGTAATAATATACTGATTTCTTAGGTTTACGCGAATATTATACATTGAAATAAAACTAGTTTATACGGATTTTATCGCGGTTTAATTTTCATTTTAGGGACCCGCGTTAAAGAACACATAGCTGATGTTAAACACCGACGCCCTACGAAGTCTGCAGTTGCTGAACATTCAGAGGAAGGCTCCAAACATTACCTTAGATTTGACAAACCACAAATCCTTGCCAATGAACACCGATTCCTACTTAGCATGATTCGCGAGGCTATTAAATTAAAAAACACCCAAATTTCAATAGAGAAGATGGTTGGAAGCTTGCACAAGCCTGGGATCCAATTATACACTTAATTAAATCGGAACCCAAAAGACCAACTGCCAGGCCTCAAGACACCGTGAGCTCTTTCTGCGTAGATCGGACTAGTGTCAACTAACTTTTTAAATAATTATAAAATGAACGTATAATTCTAAAATGAAGGTAAGCAATGTAACATTTAATTTTCGAGACGACCTACACTTCAGTCTCTCCCGTGACCACGAAGGCTGAAAAGCTTTCGAAACGTCGGGACTAAAATAAAAATTAAACCGCGATAAAATCAGTAATAATATACTTTTCCATTTAATTTGTAAAGACAATAAAACTTATTGAACATCCTGACGAAGCTATTTACCTTTATTGAACAAAAAGTGATAGTGAGTATGTATATACAAGGCAGAAATATTTTTTTTATACGGCATAAGCCGAAAAACGAGCGAGTGGGTACAACACGTGATGTGGGCCCACAATACCAGACGAATCATGGGCGCGTTGCCACCCTTAAAGGAAAGGTTTAATTAAAGGATTGGGAAGGGGAGGGGATTTGGGCCTCCTTAGACTGCTGTACATCTGAAGGCCAATTCCCGTAATTTTAAATGTTCAAAATATCATTCCGATCTAGTCTCAGCGTCAAGAAAGTTGCAAATGGCATTCTCTTAAACCAATAATCAACGTCAAATGCACCTAGCATTAGCAGTAGCATTATACCGTTTTGACTTCAGTCAACTTTTATTCTATATTCAATCTTATTACGATCTATGTTCACATTTATCGTTGATTATTGGTTTAAGAGAATGCCATTTGCAACTTTCTTGACGCTGAGACTAGATCGGAATGATATTTTGAACATTTAAAATTACGAGAATTGGCCTCCTGATGGTAAATACACTTCAAGAATGATTGAGATTTGAGACCACTGATAGACAATGTGCCTTTAGTTCTTGTGTCACATGTGTACGCTGTTATCATAGTCTAGTAGTGTTAATAGATTAATAGATTAATGAGGCGATCCTATAAATACATTTGTACTAAAAAAAACAAATGCTGCACTTTATCGACATAAATAGTGTATCTGGCGCAAAAAGCCGCATTTGCGTCGGTGAAACGCTCAAATACGCTTGTTAATTCAGTTTATTTTGCCTATTAGCAGCGAAGAGTCCGAGTGCGCCAATTAAACGGGGCACGGTCGAATACTTCAGAAATAATAACAAAATATTACACGGATACTGAGTAGGAACTGATCCTGAGACTGGGGGTTGTACCCTCAGTCCCAGATGCTGAAGAAATCTGGTTCAAAGGCTCAAAAATATATGTTAATAATAATAATACTAGCCCTGTATTATACACGTCCCACTGCTGGGCACGGGCCTCCTCTACTGAATGAGGGGTTAGGCCTTAGTCCACCATGCTGGCCTAATGCGGGTTGGCAGACTTCACATACCTTCGAAATTCTTATAAAGAACTTCTCAGGTATGCAGGTTTCCTCACGATGTTTCCTTCACCGTTAAAGCAAGTGATAATTAATACAAACAACTTAGAAAAAACAGAAGTAAGTCAGTCAGAGGTCAGGGAAAAATATATGTTACGTAAATAAATATCAGGTGAGCCACTTGCTCGTTTGCCGGTCCCTGTATTTTTCTCAAAATTACACCACCTAATCTCTCGTGTCCAATTTATCAAGCGCTCTGTTTCTACTATTGTACTTATTACATTACTCTGCCGATCCCTTCCTGACTCTAAGACATACGTGGGTATCTTCATAACTGAAGATCCTTATTTACGTTTTTTTTTACAGCATAGGCATACGAGCAGGTGACTCACCTGATGGTAAGTGATCTCCACCACCCACGCACAATACCAAGAGAATTATGGGCGAGTTGCCGACCTTAAAGGAAAGGGATAATTAAGGGATTGGGAATGGGAGGGGGATTTAGGCCTCCGGATATCTAACTCACCGTACGAAACGCAGCAGCAAGCTGCTACTTTACGGCGGTTTTCTGTGACACAGTGGTACAAAAGTGCAGCGTGGCTCTACCACTCAAAAAAGTCAATATTTAATAATAATTCTAATAGAAAAAAGGTAGTACTCGTATATAGACCAAAAATACTTAATTATGAAATGTTACTCCGTCGTTTTGTAGATTAGACATATTTGACCTCTTTTTGCTTCTAGACAAATGTCCCGGAGCATCTCACATAGCAAATCGATTCTGACTGATGAAAGTCAATTCCTTAATCACTTTTTATAAATGCACTTAATTGTTTGATCAAGTACTTTGGAAAGATCATCCGAGCCGAGTCCTGTGGTTAGATGGTCTAAGGTGGACACCGACGCGCGTCCTATGCAAAGCCCCCTCCTCCAACAAAGCTCCAGTGTGGACAACTCGCCACTAAAAAATATGCTAAACTGATGTGTAAATAAAAACTACAAAGCTAAAAATAAAATTGACCAATTTCGAGGGGGTGTTATTGCAATTTAATGGTCAATAATTGGTAGAGAGGCTGACAAATTAATAGTGGTTATTATTTTGAATCTACTAGTACTAGACACAAACATCCAAACTTTCATATTTTTAATCGTTTGTAGCAAGTGGGTAAAAAAATAAACGAAGTAACTGTATAATCACACTTTTTATAATTCTGACAACAATTGAACAGAGTTTTGACTTATTTTAATCGTCGACACAGAGAAAATGGTAACTCAAATGAGCTCGCAGGCCTTTAAATAGCTTTACCCCCACCACTGGAGGCATTCAGTAGTAGGGGTGGTGGCTTGGCTTGGCTAGGATTGGCTGACTTATGGCGCGCTGCGATTGGCTGAGGTGCTGTGGCGTAACACGTTGTAGGATAGTAGGATCAACGTACAATTATTACAGTAGTTCTTGTGCATATTGTCTTCCAACAGAGCGTTCGTACGTCACACAGATTTCTCATTAAAAATCAGCGCTGCACTACAGTTAATGTATTTCAGCATAAAGCTGAATGAGGGTCCTATTCTTCCTTCCACCTGCCCGTATCCCATTCGCACTGGGGTCGGCGCAACATGCTTTTTAACGCATGACTTTTATTTCTTTCTTCTATTATTTATTTTATTTTACTGCTATACGCACTCACGCCTGTAATCCCCGAAGGGGTAGGCAGAGGTGTAACTAGTACACCCACATTTCGCCGAGCGTATCTCCATCCCACGATGTGATAGGGGGCAAGCCTATCGCCATACCGGGTACAAATTCTAGACTCCGGGCTCATACTGAGCATTTCATAATAGAAAATCACTTTACCCGACCCGGGGATCGAACCCGAGACCTCAGCGTTGGCCTCGATCGTAACGCGTACGCATTACAACTGCGCCACCGAGGCAGTCATTTTTTTTTTTTTAGTTAGTTTATTTTTTTAGTTTATTTTACTGATGAAATATAATAACCGCAGTCAAAATAATTTTGAAATCATGACGTTTATAATATTTGTGTTAGTCGTATTATTCAAGGTAGGGTAAGGTAAATAGGTCCCTCGTATGCGAGAGGCCGTCTGGGTTGGTACTACCATTTTGTCTATTACTGCCGACAAGCAGCAGTGTATAAACACTGTTGTGCTCCTGTTTGAAGGACATTGAAGCCAGTGAAATTACTGAGCAATATGAGATCTAACATCTTAAGTCTCGGATGACGCAGTCTAATGCTATGCAATGCTTTGTAATTCAAAGTTCTGTGTGGTGTGGCTTCTGTTTTAGTGTTTGTTTTAATGTAATAGTGACAATAGTCAATAGCGTCAATGTGGCTCTAATTCACTTCCATCAATTCATTTGTATTTAAAAACGCCCCCAAAACATAATCACTAAGTCCGTCCAACACTAGTAAGCTTTCAACCCGCATAGCACAGAGCGTTGAAACAATGTCACCAAAATGGTAATTAGAGATGCTTGTATCAAGCTCATTAAGAAACGGAATGCGTTACCATGGCAACCGGCAAAAAACCCGAACAAACATCTGCGTCTGCTAATATCTCCAGCATTTATAATTTAAGGCCTTGTCAAACAAACAGTGTATTAAAGGCGATGCTAGAGCGAACCGAGGCCACGATTTAACACACTGCGCTTTGCCATTTCTAGTGACTAGATTCAAGCGACCTCACATGTTACCGGTGGGGGTTATCTGATAATTTTTATAACCGACTGGAAAGCGACCAATGTACACATGATGAAAAATCATAGTGGCTCATTCGGGCGCGTGGCGTTCCGGAGGTCAGCCAGTGTAGTGTTTTATAAAAAAAAGAGACAAAAGGGTAAGTATACAATATGTAACAAAACTCCTGTTGGGCGCTTTCAACTGTGATATCAAAATCGATATTCAAACGAAATGAAATAACTGGAATACGAAAATGAGACTATAAAAATAATCATAATTATTTTTTATAATTTAATTATTTTACTGTTTGTAAACCGTATTTCGATTGATTACCGCAAGAGCGATGACCCGGAGC
This sequence comes from Mimas tiliae, assembly GCA_905332985.1. Lineage (NCBI taxonomy): Eukaryota > Metazoa > Arthropoda > Insecta > Lepidoptera > Sphingidae > Mimas > Mimas tiliae. Next base: position 20,504,184 of record HG995241.1, on the reverse strand, counting down.
CAGAGCGAGATAGCAAATTGGGACGTCTACGTACATCAAACGCGCCGGCGACGTCAATACGTCACATCAGTCAGCTATTCATCACTTTTCAGATGAAAATAACATTTTTTTAATATGTTCATTTTTCTAAGCTACCTGTGTATGGATAATATCTCGCTTCTGTTTATATTTTTTTTAATTCAACTATTTTTTTTAAGCTCTCTATATGTCTTTCTTCACGACCTAAAAAGAGCAAATAGGGTTTTTTTACATACTGTATAAACGTGTTGAACAATATATTTGCTATAGTTCGCTTCGCTACGCCTTCGGTTAGCTTTCTGTTCGACAAAGGCATTAGAAATAAAAGATGGAAACGATCTTTTATAGTATAATTGAGCCATAAGTCTAAGCCGCAAGTCTTTAATGTAATTAAATTATTCAAGGCTATTGACCCAAAGTAGAATCTATTTAGAATTATGATTTTGTTAATTTCCAGTTCTCAGTAGAATGGAAACTTACAAAACGCAGTCAGACTTTTCGAAGTTACGTATTCAATGTTTACAGAAAGTTGTGGTCATATTTTAGGGTCATTACATACTCCTTACAGTAGGTACCTACGTACCGGATCATTTCAAAACCATGACCTTAAATTGCACCTTAATTTTAATCACTCGTTTTTTAAGATCGATAATATTGATCACATCACTATTAATTATAATGAACGACACTCACTTTTTAATTAATGTGGATAACGTGTATGTAATTCTACGGAAATATTACGTACGTAACTTCTAATTTAAACACAAAATAACACCTGAAAGAACCTGTGTGCTGAAGACGATATACCATCTTCTATATCCGTTCTATATAAGACTAATATCCTTTTCCTTTCCTCCTGCATCTTTGTATTATTTTTTAACAAGCAATCTTCCTCTCATACCGAAAGCGCATCAAAAGTTATTTCAATCCCGTAATATTTTAACGACATTTCTATGTAACAATGGTGTGCCCTTATTAAATTCGTGACGTCAACGTTTGCTTTAAAGTGGAAAACTTAAATTCATTAGGCTATAAAAAGAGCTGCATTTTTAATTAATACTCATAAGGCACCGTGCCTACGGGCGACGGCACATCGTAGACGTTACGTAGACGTGCTACGAACACGTAGCGATTCTTTGGGTTGCCAGATCTGTTGTAAAAATATGGACAGTAGACCGAAAGAAATGTTTAGATTTTACAGTAACCATTGAAGACCACCGTCGCTTTATACTTAAGTTAATTTGCCATGTGTGCTGCAAAGAAGAGCGCCAGGGTGAGCCGGGCTTACCCCAGAATCCTGTTGTTAAGTTACTCTAGAATCTCAGAAACTAATCGCAATTTAATTAAAGTAGCAGCAATATGAAATCTGGCCCCCCCCAGAAAAACTTATTCCTCCCCCCTTGGCACTTATCTCTTGATTTAATATTATAACTAATTAAATATTATTATTATTTTATTATTATTATTATTTTTGTTTTAATCTTTATATCTCTTCCTCACGAGGAAGGTAAATAATAAGCTACGCACGGGCCAAGGCCAAGTGTATAGTTATGATAAAAATGGTTAGTTAAATTGATAGAAATTTCCGGACTAAGCGACACGTGTTAAGAATAACTGCTTTTTGAAGCAGTGTATATGCTGATGCGTGAATATTTAATATTTTTAAGCTAGTATGAAGAGATTTGGGTATGACTCCAGTATTTGATAGTATTATAGGTATAGTTTTAGTGTTTGTAGCTTTCCATTGCGTCTTGATTTCAATGGCAAGCTCGGTATATTTTGCAATCTTTTCAGTATGTGTAGTAGTTAAGTTATGGGTATTGCAGATGGCGATATCTATTATGTATACGGTCATAGTTTCTTTATCTAGCAGTGTTATGTCTGGCCTATTGCTATAAATGGTTTTATCGGTTACAATTGTCCTATCCCAGTACATCCTACATTTATTATTCTCTAAAACTGACTGTGGCTGGTATTTGTAGTACGGTACTTTATCCGGAATAAGTTTATATTGAAATGCTAAATATTGGTGGACTATCGATGCTACTTGATCATGACGGTGTTTGTAGTCACTTTGTGCTATGGATTTGCATGCACCAGTTATGTGTTGTATGGTTTCTGGGTTGCTATGGCAGTGTCTGCATGTATCATTAGTATTTGGTCTACGGATAATGTATTTCTGGTAGTTTTTTGTATCTATTACTTGGTCTTGGATTGCAAGCATGAAACCCTCTGTCTCAGGGTAGAGATCACCTCGCTTCAACCACGCGTTCGACGCTGTCATGTCGACATGTTGCAGTTGTAAGTCGTGACGATGTCTCCCGTGAAGAGACTTCTGGGCCCAAGCTGCTATTTTTGCTTTATTGTCTGTGAGGTGTTCATTGCGTTGGATGTTTCTGTCGTTTAGATTTAGAGGTGAGAGTAGTTTGTCGGCGTCTACTACAGATTTGTGAAGATAAGAACTCTCTGCTCTACTGTGAAAGAACCTTCGAAGTGTAGTTATTTGTCTATTATGCAGATTAACTACATCAATAATTCCCCTGCCTCCTTCTTCTCTTGGTAGCGTTAGTCGCTGTGTGCATGATCGTGGATGGTGTTTGCGATGTTTGGTCATGGTAGTGTTAATAACGCGTTGCAGGTTCTTAAGCTCCGTTTGGGTCCATGTTATAATACCAAAAGAGTATGTTAGTATAGGGATAGCATAGGAGTTAATAGCTTTGACCATATTACGTGAATTCAAGTGTGTCTTTAGTAATGAACTAAGTCTGTGTTTAAACTTACGGGTGAGTTCTAATTTTGTATGTTTTTGGTGAATTTGCCGATCTTGCTGAAAACCAAGATATTTATAGGTATCATTATGCTCTAATGGTTCCACTCGTTCGCCTGTATTAAGGTTGTAACCCATCAATTGCAACCTACCTTTCTTAATAGTAAATGTTTTGCATTTGTCTATACCAAAGTTCATTTGTATATCTTTGGAAAACTGTTGGGTCATATCTGCAAGCTGATGAAGTGATGTAATATCGTTACTATATAATTTTATGTCGTCCATATACATAAGGTGGGAAAGTGTGACGGAAGGTGTCAATTGATTGTTATTAGTTATGATTCCAGAATTAATACTGTTTAGAAGATTAGAAAGAGGGTTTAATGAAAGACAGAACCAGAGGGGACTAAGGGCGTCTCCTTGAAAAATACCACGTCTGATCGGTATATCTTCTGTCTGTATGGCGTGATTTCCATAACCTACTTTAAGCTTGGTTCGCCACTGCTGCATTGTGTGAGATAAGAATGTAACTAACACAGGATGAACTTTATATATATCTAAGATTTGCAATAGCCAACTGTGGGGTACAGAGTCAAATGCCTTACGGTAGTCTATGTAGATAGCGCAGATATCTTGTTTACTGGCATGTGCTTGTTTCATTACGACTGAATCTATTATAAGTTGTTCCTTACAACCTTGGCTTTGTTTCCGGCAGCCCTTTTGTTCTTCAGCAAGAATATTATTATCTGTGATATGTCGATCTATAAGTTGACTTATGCACGCTGTTAGTATTTTGTAAATGGTTTGTAAGCAGGTTATCGGTCTGTATTTAGCTGGATTTAGAGTGTCATTATTGTCTTTTGGTATCATATATGTTGTACCTTGGGTAATGTATGCTGGCATTATATCCGGGTTTTGAATAAACATGTTAAGGTGTTTGTGTAATAAAGGGTGAGCAGAAGTAAATTTTTTGTACCAAAAGTTTTGTATGTGATCCGTACCGGGTGTTTTCCAGTTATGTGTTTTTTTAATTACATTTACAAAGATGTCTAGAGGGATGTGGTCAAATGTCATTTGTGGAATATTGGTGAGATTCTGTGTTTCGTTTTTTATCCAATCAGCTTGTTGGTTATGCTGTACTGGATTAGCCCATATATTAGACCAGTAACTGTGTAATTCTTGAGGTTGTGGTAAAGGTGTACGTAATGTGTTGTTAGATACTTGTGTATTACTTGTTGTTTCATTTATTTTTCTATAAAATACTCTTTCGTTATTTGTAAAATTTGCATTTTGTTTCTTCCTAAGCGTACAGTCGTTGTATCTTCTCAATCGGCTAGTAGCTGCTGAAAGTCTCTGTTTTAAACTATCTAAGTATTGTTCATTGGTTACATTTGGTTCTTCGTAACGGGAGTGTATTTTGTATTTATATTTAAGTGTTTCTATGTGTGTAATTATTCTATTGTTTCTATTTCCTCTAATGTATTGAGTTAATCTGCCTATACTTCGTCTTAGGTAATGTATTTTGTTCTCTAGTCGTTTTTTCCATGCAGGTGTTTTTGTGTGATTGTGATTATGTATTTGCTCTTCAGGATTATCTTTTATTTTAGAGCCATTACAGATTGATGCAGTATATGCTGCACAATATATGATGGTTTGAGTTTTAATAAAGTCATGTTCTACTGAGGTATATTTGGGTATAATATTTTGATCAATATAATTTATAATGTAAGAAAATCTTCTAGAAGTTTTTTGTTTCGGAATAAAAGGCCTATGGGTTGGGCTGCTATGCTTGTATTTAATGTATGTGGTATTGAACATTTCTTCAACTTTTGTATTTAACTCTACGTCTGATAATGTGTAATTAGATGTATTAATATTCAGATTTTGTGTAGTTGCTGTGACGTTTGTATGTTGGGTACGATCGCAATTATTTAGTGAGAGAGTCGGTTGTGTATGCCTATTGTCAAGTGTATCGTTAGTAAGCGTTAGTTGCTCGGGAGTAATATTATCATATTGTGTAGTTAGCGCATTTTGCACTTCAGTCCGAATTTGTTGTAATCTTTCATGTGATATAAGTTTGTTATTTATTATTACCCTCCTTTGATCGGCAATTCGCTGTTCAGATACATGAGAAATTTGTGGAAATTGTTCAGTGATTGCTGTATGAAGGGCTTTTCGGTAGGCCGTTCTATTAGATTCTAATTCAGATAGTTTGAAATATGCTCTCATAATTGCTTCATTCATGTCATCTGTCCATCGCATCCTTGAAGACATTAAATTAGTACGCGATACATTATTTATTTGGGTACTACTACCATGGGCCTCATTTGTTGATGGGTTTGAATGAAGTTTGCGCTTTACGTCTTCCTTTATTGCGTCTAAAATATTTGGTGGTATAAGTCTGTTTCTGATTATTGCTCTACGCTGGTCGCCTATCCTTTGTTTTGATACATCGAAATCTGTAAATCTTTCGATAAAGTGCCTATGTAGTGTGTCTAGATAGCCTCGTGTCTTTGTTTCTAGTTCGGTAATTGTTAAATATGTGCGCCAAATAAATTGATTCATTTCGGATGACCATGATTTTCGCACACGATTTAAGCCAGCGGTGGGTGCAGATATTGTGGCCGGGGCCATCTGCACAACATCCTCTGGGCTGGAGGAACTACATGAAGAGTTGGACCTATCCTGGTTATCAAATGGGTGTGGTGAAGAAGATGGGGAGTCAAATAAACTTCTAGTCGATGATGGTGTTGATCGTGTTTCATTGTCACGAGGCGGTATATGTGACGGTATATTTTCTATGGTCCTCAAGTTATATCTTATAGTTCGCCTATTCAGTATTTTCTTTCCCTTAATCTTATTTGTATCGGAGTTTGGTGGAGTTCTATGGATATCAATTGGCAATGTTAATGAGTTTGATGAGTGAGATGCTTGATTTCTACCAGGGTAGGCAGGTGATGATGATGATGATGAAAGTAATGAGGTTGGTGAAGAACATGACGTCGCTGGTTGGTCATGTTGGCCTGCAACAGTTTTAAACTGGGCAGGTTGGTGCGATACGGTGCCCTCCCCAGAACACGTAGGGCAGCCCGAGCTCGAAGGCCCGGGGCGGGATTCTCCATCGCGGTTAGCTCCGGTACCCGCCTGGGGTATTGTCCTGTTTCTTAGACGCATCGCATGGATATTTTAATATTACTATCGCTTCGTTAGTCATTGGTGAGTATATAGCTACAAGCTGCCAATGTCCGCCCCTCACGTGGTATCAGATGTTCGTGCCGGACGTGAAGTTAGATTTGTAAGGGGCTTATTATTATTATTATTATTATTTTATTATTTTATTATTTTTATTATTATTATTTTATTATTTTTTATTTATTTAATTTAATATTATAACTAGATAAAACTAAGCTTAATTAACCCGGGTTCGATCGCAGCCGTTGGGGAACCCAATGTTTTTTATATAATCTACATTACATCAATGTCAATCATCACATAACTTAATTTATATCAAGACATCAAGAGTGCAAAATCACTAGGACAAATTCCAAGTTATTAGCAATCTTGCAATCCATCGATACAAACTTGCCTAAAGAAAGGGTCAAGTTTATATTAACACTGTAAATTGAAATAAAATTACTTTTATAATTTAGTCCAACCGTAATTGTAAATCTGTATTTGTTTGTTGAACTTTGTTTACTTGCTCAAGAAAGCAAGTGCAACACCTTATAACTGTTTACCTTACTGTTTACCTCCACTATACGTATATTATCAGTATATCAAAAGTATGTTAGTACACCCACACTAGGCCTACTCTATTTTCTTATAAATAAACTCTAAGCAAGGTAAGGCATGTGGTAACCCCACTCGCAAATCAGGACGTATTACGAGGCAACTCCCTCGCGAGCAAACAGGCTTTGCGACGATCACGTACTCGGTACGGATTTATTACCAAATCTCATTTACTTTCTGATGTATTTATTACTCGTTTGCTTACCTCTTTTACATCAAACCGAATGTGCCTTGTTTTTTGACTTTTTTTGTTTGCGTGTACAATTCTCATAATGATAGAAGATTGTCGTGTTTCATGGTACATTGCTGTTATCAGCATTACTACAGTTTCTTTTGACCTGTTTTTGTACCTAGCGTTATTAACCTTACCTTACATACATACATACGCACTCACGCCTGTAATCCCCGAAGGGGTAGGCAGAGGTGTAACCAGTACACCCACATTTCGCCGAACGTATCTCCGTCCCACGATGTGATAGCGGGCGAGCCTATGGCCATACCGGGCACAAATTCCAGACTCCGGGATGATACTGCGCATTTCGTAATAGAAAAACCGAATACCACTTTACTTGACCCGGGGATCGAACTCGAGACCTCATCGTTAGCCTCAATCGTAACGCGTACGCATTACAACTGCGCCACCAAGGCAGTCCTTACCTTAATACCAGGGTCCACTTTCTCGTGCCATAGATTCGACTGTATTTGTTATTATATGGGGCGCCCCGGCGTCTGACCCCCAGAACCCGCAACGGGAACAAATTTCGCCATTGCCTCGACCGTTACTCAGCAGAGTGTACCACGTGCAGGTGAAGTTGGCTTTGAGCCAAAGAAGTTGGTGGCCCACTTACCTATACGGACTTTAAATATTGTATTTAATTTCTGGTCCACGCCCCTGTAGTCAGTTATGCCTACAGCATGAATGGGCCGCCTGGATACGGATGGTACCACTGTCACAGAAATTGTAAAGCTTTACTATTGTGATTCATATCGTAAGGTTTGATTCCGAGCTCCGCAACCGCGACCGCAGCGACAATGTTACCAAACCGCTAAGGCAAGTCGCAGCGACACTACTGATTTCTTATTGCATTAAAATTACTTCCGAAGATAGCGACATGTTACAATATTTGCCGCCTTAGAATCACACCTTTACGGTATTCTTCGAAGAATATGGGAGTTCATATTTAGTAAGTTACGGGCTTTAGAATAAAAAAAAACCCTTTTTTCTATCTAATCGAAGCACTATGACTATTATGACTTGTGTTATAAGTGCTGCCGGTACTAAATGATAGCACAACGGTTATGACGTCACACTATCATTGTAAAACTTTATATTGTATGTTAATACATAAGATAATCTATGACTTATTTAATTATTCAATTATAATTATTATACACGCTATTTAGAACGTTCCAACATGTTCAATAATGAATACAATTACTAATGTGAACTATTTGAAAAAAAGGTATAAATAAGGTGGAATAATTATTGTCGGCAATCAGTCGGTTGCTAAACGGAATATAAAGTGTTACTCTGTCCAAATAAATGAAGAAGGTCGTGTACATTGTGTTTCAATTGTTCTACTTCGTTACACTTGTATTTTTCTCTGGCTGTCGCAATTTACCTACATATTCGTAGTAATTCCTAAAGAGTCGAGTGTAAGTGGGCCCTCAACCTCACCTGCTGATTAACGGACGAGGCAATGCCGATTGGTTGGGCGTGTAAATAGCCCGACCACGAAACGAGCCAAGGGGCTCGAACACGCAGAACCGCCTATGCGTTCCCTCAAGGCGAGCACAACGTAAGGCACTGGGTCTGCGCGAAAAAATGAACCACCAACCTGTAGTCCAGAGCCGGGCACACCAATCCGTGATCGTCAGGCAGCTCGCAGACGGCGCTCCGCTGATCTCCACGGGCCGTGCGCCGGATGAAGCGTAGCGAAAGTCGATGGTGGCGAAGAAACGAACTATGACGACTGGTGTCGGTGCATAATGTGTCCGTGTAGCGAGAGAAAAGTATATGTGAGAGAGTTGTGTATTAAAGATAATGGTAACTCGCGAGAGCGAAGAAAACCGGACAGAAAAGTATAAGATGAAAGGTAATTTTTTGAGAAACGACAAGAAGAGAATTGAAAACGATGTGAATTTAAAAAAGATGTGACGTTTGCCTGCCCGTATCAAATCAACGGAGCACGCAAACGAGGCCGGCGGCCACGGAGGTGATAAGCCAGCTCTCGCCAAGCAGCTTGGATAGAACAATTCTACCCAGACCATGCCCACGCCGATTGATCGTCCTTAAGGGTACACCAGGCGGCTCAACCATACTCCCGGCCTTGGAAGTTCCCAGAACTTTCAAAAGAAAAAAATAAATAAATAAATAAACTCAAAGTTAACCGTGTTATGTTTTATATATTAAATTCTACATGCTCAAAGGGAGCTAAAAATAAATAAGAGACCTTAATTCGGCTGAAGCAGAAACCTCGATCTTTTCATCCATCGCGCGAGATTCAAGAATAATGAAATTAAAAAACAAATGTAATGATGGCGTAAAAAACAACTTTAATTAAATAATAAATTATTGCGTCGGCACTGGGTACAATTTTACAATTGGCCGTTTAAAAGTGCCAAACTTAGTTCTTACCAAAGCAACGCGGACGACACCATCATTGCCTGGAAAAACATCACTTATAACGCCTAATGGCCAAGACAAAGGCGGCACGTTATCCTGACCTAACAACACTACGGTCCCAACTTTAACCGGATGATCGTCAGTAGCCCACTTCTGCCTGACTTGAAGAGTGTGCAAATACTCAACACGCCATTTCCGCCAGAAACCTTGAACCAAATTATCCAACAAGTGCTTTCTACTAGACAAATTAACAGGGTCAGCTGGCAAATCCGGTGCAGGAAGATACTGTAACGGTGTTGACATAATAAAATGTGCCGGAGTTATTATTTCTGGGTACGGATCAGAAGATACCACGTTTAATGGGCGAGAGTTCATAATACACTCAATTTGTGCTAACACCGTTTGCAACTCTTCGTATGTCAATATCTGGTCGCCTATGACACGGAATAAATGTGTTTTTAAGCTTTTTATATTCGATTCCCACATTGAGCCGAAATGAGGAGCTCTCGGAGGTATCATTTTCCACTCAACCCGACGACTCGATAACTCGTTCTTTATAACAGACTGAAATTCACTGTTTAAAAGAAGTCGATACAACTCGTTCAACTGAGCTCGAGCGCCTACAAAATTGGTTCCATTGTCCGAGTACAAATATGACACTGGTCCACGCCTAGAAATGAAACGCTTAAATGCATTTAAAAAGGAATCTGAAGTCAAATCCGAAACTAGTTCAATATGTACGGCTTTAACAACCAGACACACAAAAAGACATATATACGCTTTCTGAGCATGATGGCCTCTGCGGCGCACAAGAGTAATGCGTATAGGGCCTGCATAATCAACTCCAGTATGAACAAAAGCTTTTGCCTCCATGATACGGTATGCGGGCAAATCCGCCATCTTCGGAGTAGTATGTACAGGACTTAAACGAAAACATTTATTACATTTCCTTATTACAGCTCTAACAGTTGTTCTAGCATCTAATATCCAAAACCGCTGGCGTAAAATCGAAATAAGAAGACCAGGACCCGTGTGACAGTTCATATAATGGTAATGACGTATAATAAGGTCTACTATATGATCATGTTTCGGAAGGACTGCCGGATGCTTAACTTCGAAAGGCAAATCTGACAGCGAAAGCCGACCTCCAACAAGAAGTATACCACTTTCATCCAAAAAAACAGACAAGTTTTGCATTTTCTTAGAAGGTTTCTTCTTAAATTTCATTAGAGACATATCTTCTTGGAAGTGAACAAATTGAACTGCCCGAATCATAGCATTCTCAGCGATGATTAAATTCGGTACAGTTCTTGTAGAATCAACTTTCTTAGCAAAACGCAAAATATAAACAACAATACGCAACAATTTATCCCATGACGAAATACGACGAGATAAATCATACAGGATTGGGAAATCATGTTGCTCAAGTTTAGAAGTTAAAACACTCGCTTTTAATTCGGGTAATACTTCGAGATCATTAGCAGAGAAACTTTTTATGGGCCACCCGGAAGACGGACCACGAATCCATGATGGACCGTTCCACCACAAATCATTCGAAAGGAGCTTAGAAGGCAAAACTCCACGAGAAAGACAATCGCTAGGATTCTCGGAACCTGCGACATGATAAAAATGCCGTGCCATCAAATTTTCTTGACATTGGGCAATACTGGGATTACTGACAAATATAGACCAGCGATGTGGAGACGAGTGAATCCACGAGAGAGCAATGGTCGAGTCTGAAAACGCATATATACCTGCAATAGGTAAGCGAGATTTAAAAGTGTCAAGCAAAATTTTCACCAACTTTGACATCAAGAGAGCAGCACATAACTCTAAACGAGCAAGAGTAGTAATCTTAGTCGGCGAAACCTTTGATTTCGAGCATAACAATCTGACAGTAATATCACCTGCAGAATCAGTAGTGTGCAAGTAAACTGCAGAACCATAACCGTTCATACTTGCGTCACAAAATGCAACTAAGTTCACAGAGCAACCTACGAGAACACCTATATGACGTGGAATTCTAATTGTTTGCAATAACGGGAACTCTTGAATCAGACTATGAAAACGAAGAACAATATTCTCAGGAGGAGTATCGTCCCAATCTACATTGCATAACCACAGCTCTTTAATGAGTAATTTGGCATATAAAATCACGGGGGCAACTAAACCCAAAACATCAAATAATCTCGCCACAACAGAAAGTATATTTCTCTTAGTACATTTAGTTTTCCCGCTATTTATAATAAAAGAAAAGTTATCATCAACTGGATCCCATGACAGACCAAGAACTTTCAATGAACTATTTAGATCACCAGAAAAATCTACACTACTACAATGTGAATCAGGTAAATTCTCCATAAGAGTGGGAGAATTGCTTTTCCACTTTATTAGATCAAAGCCGCCCATTCTAAACATAGCAATCAAATGTTCCGCAAGACTGATAGCACTAACCTCGTCGGGCATAGAATGCACCAAATCATCCATATACATATTAGAAGACACTATAGCAGCCGCTTCAGGGTATGTAGCACTCATATCTTCGGCCAACTGGCGAAGCGTGCGCATAGCTAAATACGGGCTTGACTTCAAACCAAAAGGAACTCTATTGAATTGAAAGGTACGAATTACCTCATTCCCACTAAAACGAAACAAAATCTTTAAGAATTTTCTGAATTCTGGTAAAACACCTATCTGTAGGTACATTTGCTTAATATCAGCCGACATGGCGACCGAGAACAATCTAAAATCCAACAATAACAGAAATAAATCCGCCTGTAAATTAGGACCTACATGCAATATGTCATTCAATGATACGCCGGTGTGAGTCTTCGCACTAGCGTCTAACACCACTCGAGGCATAGGTTTATCCGACCTGGTAACAGCGTGATGAGGTATGTAATAACCTTCCCCAGTGACATCCACAACCGGAACTTCTGATAAAAAACCATTATCAATGTAATCCTTTATTACCGCATTATATTTTTCTTTCAAAGGAAGATCATGCTTCAGCTTCCTTTCTAAAGCTATAAATCGACGATGTGCAGCACCTCGAGAATCACCCAACTCTGAAGGGTGCTTAAGGAAAGGTAAAGCGACAGAATACCGGCCCTCATTATCACGCGTAAGCGAAGCGATGAATAAATTTTCGCATTCAGTCTCCTCAGGGCTCAGATATTTCACCTGAGGAATTTCTTCCAGTTGCCAGAACTTCTGCACCAAATCACTCAAAGCAACACCGGTGAACGAAGAATTATTCCTAAAATTAGGTATGTCACCCATCAGCACGTAACCGAACGCGGTCGACAAAGCAGGTGGAGAACGAGATCCTGACTCAATCCTTCCTCCCAGAAAAATATGCGGAAATAGCTGAGCACCTAGAATCATGTCAATACTTCCGGGAACATTCCAAGTAAGATCAGCCATCGGAAGGCCCGACAAATATGACATATTGTCATCACTAATAAAGTACGATGGCAACTTATCCGTAAGACAGTGTACCACCAGTGCATGAATGCAATATTCATGCTCAGAATGAATACGAGATTCAATATCAATGTATACATAACCACAAATCGGTTGTGAAGCTAAACCAATCCCTTGGACAAAAGAGTTACTCAAAGGGGTTATGGGTATATTAAGTATTTTACAACACTCAATGGTAATCAGATTATTCTGAGAACCATTATCTATCAAACATCTTACAATCTGTTTATTATTGCTACCTCTAGGCCTAGCATATATCTGCGCTGTCGCCAACAGAATAGCAGAACCCGAATGTGCATTTGCATTAAATGACATAGACGGGCTATGCGATAACGCGATAACACCCGAAGATGAAACAGGTGTGTCACGTGCATCAGTAGAGGCGCAAATAGCGGCGCGCGAACTTGCTTGCTGAGGTAAAACATTCACGGTCTCTGCCGGAGGCGGAAGCGACACGTGCGGAAATGAAGAAGAATTATTATTATATTTATCAAAATGCAACAACGTATGATGACGTTTATTACACAAACTGCAAACAGAAGTTGAAGAACAATTCGAAAGTATATGATTTAAACTACAACAATTAACACAGCCAGATTTAGATTTTATAAAATCATATCTTAATTGCGGTGTATGCAAATTCTTAAATTGAACACATTTGTAAAGAGGATGCACAGACTCATGACAGCACGGACACATTTTAATAGACTGAATAACTAAATTGCCATTCTGACGCGAAACAAACGAACGAGGATGAGTATCCTTGCTACCACGAGACGACCCAGCAGAAGCTGAATGCCTACTCGCATTACCACTATCAGCATTAGGGCGCGGATTCGAATGTGTACCCGAACGTTGCAAAATTTTCGTTTGATCTTGTATAAACGCTATCAACTCCATAGAAGACGGAATCTTCTTGTCCCGCACTGTCAACTCAAATGTCTGCACAACTTGACAATCTAATTTCCGCAAACCACATTGCAAAAAAATGAAATCTAGAAGATCATCAATATCTAACAGTTTCAAAGCAGCAATTGACGCTGCATATTTCTCACCGAACATCTCTAAACTGCTAGCTGTGTTGTTACATGATTTTAAATCGAAGATATTATTCAAATAATACGAACCTAGCATCCGTACATCCTGGTATTTTTTAACTAAACCATCCCAGATTATCTGATATGTTTCTCCCGTAGGTACAATACCTGCAGTAATTTTAATAGCATTATGAGTAAGCTTGCCTATGAGATATTGCACACGCTGCGAATCAGACAGTTGAGGATTGTTATGAATGTTCGACTTAAAAGATTCGTAAAATAACGGCCAGTTTTCTGCGCGACCATCGAACGATGGTATATTAATCGATGGTAGCTTAACAGGCGATTTCAATTTAGAACTAGCTCCGGAACCTGACTCAGAGCCTAAGACGCTTGTTATATTGTTCCGCACTCGTTTAACACGCGTGTATAAATCCTCGAATGCAGATAACTCAAGGTAATTCGGTTCTAATTCAGGATTTTCCTTAAATTGAAGTTCCACTATACAGTCTAGAATATTCTCAAATCTATCCCGTAAGTCATCGACAGTTTCCGATTCAGCCATAAAATTTTCACTAGATCTTAAGTCGAAACCGGTCACTTTCGTTGATAACGTGAAAATGCGGTTCATCCGTTGAAAAATTAATTCTTTTTTAGTTAATAAAGATGCTAAATTTATGGAAGCCATATTCGAATGACAAGGGGGAAAAAACGTATTTAAAAAACTGGAATAGTATCCGTAACTCAGAAGGACCAAAACTATGGTTGGGCGTGTAAATAGCCCGACCACGAAACGAGCCAAGGGGCTCGAACACGCAGAACCGCCTATGCGTTCCCTCAAGGCGAGCACAACGTAAGGCACTGGGTCTGCGCGAAAAAATGAACCACCAACCTGTAGTCCAGAGCCGGGCACACCAATCCGTGATCGTCAGGCAGCTCGCAGACGGCGCTCCGCTGATCTCCACGGGCCGTGCGCCGGATGAAGCGTAGCGAAAGTCGATGGTGGCGAAGAAACGAACTATGACGACTGGTGTCGGTGCATAATGTGTCCGTGTAGCGAGAGAAAAGTATATGTGAGAGAGTTGTGTATTAAAGATAATGGTAACTCGCGAGAGCGAAGAAAACCGGACAGAAAAGTATAAGATGAAAGGTAATTTTTTGAGAAACGACAAGAAGAGAATTGAAAACGATGTGAATTTAAAAAAGATGTGACGTTTGCCTGCCCGTATCAAATCAACGGAGCACGCAAACGAGGCCGGCGGCCACGGAGGTGATAAGCCAGCTCTCGCCAAGCAGGTTGGATAGAACAATTCTACCCAGACCATGCCCACGCCGATTGATCGTCCTTAAGGGTACACCAGGCGGCTCAACCACCGATACTTGATTCCCGGTGCAGCTTGTGGGGTCAGACGGGGGGCGGGGGGCCTGCGGGGCGCGCATATAATACCAAATACCGTCAAACACGAGAAGGCGGACCCTGGCATTAAAAATATAAAAAACGAACATCGCCGAAGAGCATAATTTAAATCGAAGTACTAAGTACTAACGTAGAAGTTAAAACAAGGACACTGAAATTGAAATGGACAGGTCACATGATGAAACAAAGACAGAAAAGTGGACCAAAAAAGTTACAGAATGGTACCCGAGGCACGGGAAAAGATACGTCTTTTTCCGTAGAGGGAGACAGATTTAAAGGTGGGAAGATGATCTAAGTGGAGGGAATTAGCGGAGGCCTATGTCACAAGACAGCCTGACCTGGTAGCTGATGCGAAGCAGTAAAAAAAAGGTTTAAGTTCACTAGTAAAAATTCTGTATGTAAATTTTGTATGAAAGGTCAAAGTAAAATAAAGGCTATTTTTATTTTTATTTATTTTATATATTTACTAAGTAGTCAAATCGGGCGACGGCTCGAGGAGCTTTTTAAAAGACTGTTCAGAGTGAAGATCTTTATTAGACTTAATTTTCATGTACAATTTCCTTATTTATATGGTCGAGCGATGTAAACAATACGCATTACTTATTCTAGAAGCTTCGACGTGTTTTCGATAAAAGTGCTGAGGTAGCGTCTGGAGCACACCTGTGATGTCTCAAATTACATACAAACAACATGTACTTGTTCTAAGAAGTGTTTACTGTTTTACAAAATGTGCTTAGCTTGCGTCTGTGGTACATCCTGTGATGCGACGCCATCAGATCGTACACATACTCTAGGATACGTAACTAAGTACTATTGCGATTTTATTGTTATTTTAAACCATTATTAATTTATAGAATAAATAGTTCTCGTGACAGTTCCATAGAGTATATTTACCTGGCAAGCACAGCCATAATAATTTACATCGGGTATAAAACTGTCATCTCTTCAATAACTCCACGATTTATATTAATAATATGCAAGTCTAAATTATGATCATAAGTTTGCCTGTCCTATATTCCTAGACTTGCAATTGTTGCATCAGACTTCAGATTGGCATACTTCTTTAATCCACTTCTATCTGAAAATAAACATTATATATGCACTGACGCCTGTAATAGGGGTAAGCAGAGGTGTAACCAGTACACATACATTTCGCTAAGCTTATTTCCGTCCCATGATGTGGTGGAGAGCGAGCCTATTCCAGACTCCGGGCTGATACTGAGCATTTCGTTAGTTGCACCTCTACTTATTTTGTATGGCGTGGGAAGACATCATAGTGCGTGCCAGCCTGTAGAAGAAATAGTACATAGTTATGAGTGGCAGAGCCACGCTGTAGACACGTGTCTACAGTAGGTATGGGCCGGCTCGTCCGGGTCATTACCACTGTCTCACAGAAAACCGGCGTAAAGTAGCAGCTTGCTGCTGCGTTTCGTACGGTGAGTGAGATATCCGGAGGCCCAAACCTCCTCCCCTTCCCAATCCCTTAATTATCCCTTCCCTTGAAGGTCGGCAACGGACCCATGATTCTTTTGGTATTGTGGGTGTACATGGGCGGTGGCGATCACTTACCATCAGGTGACCCCCTTGCTCGTTTGCCGGCCTATGCCATAAAAAAAGAAAGAAAGAAGAAAGACTATCTGAAGGAACCTAGGCGCTCTATTCAACGTTTAAAAGACATTTTATCTCGATGCTAACAAAGTTTGTGCAATAATTACAGGACAAAGTTACGCGCAGTTGGTAGTTACGACAACTAATTTAGATGTCCAAGAGCGTCATTAAATACCAATTAATTTTAATCAGAGACACAATGAGTTTACTGCATGATTTATTATATTACAATATTAAAAATGTGAAAAAGAAATAGTGAACAAATGGATAATGCTTCTATTTTTATTATTTTACCAGAAGTCTTTATAAGAATAAACATTTTCGTTATTATAGATTTTACGATGCGTTACTGACCGACTGAGGCTGACGCTGCGTTCTCGAGATCGATCCCCGGGTGTAGTGATATTGGGTTTTCCATTAGGAAATGCTCAGTATCACCCCAAAGTCTGGAATTTGTGCCCAGTATGGCAATAGACTCGCCCCCTATCACATCCTTGTGTCCACAGGCCTTGCGCTTCACAGCCGGCTACTCGCCCACTGCGCCACGGAGGCTGTCTACAGGGCTGGTATTATTATTATTATATTTTGTTGGCAGTTCGACATAGTTGCGTTGTTGCCTTTCCAATGACATACACGATGAAGGGAGACACAGATATAAGTATGTGGTAGAAATTTCACAAATTTCCAATTACTAATGACAATGAAATGAAATAGTTTTATTAATCATGTAGGCAATTAAAATAGCGCTTATGACAGTCAGTACAAAATAAAGAAACTTATGTATAGAAATTATATCAACTAATGTATGTACATAACATACATAGCATCATCAAAATACACTGGGCAACTATAAATTTTACAATATTTTTATTATGGAATAGTCCAGAATTGTTAATTATTATTAGTATTTTATTTTTTCTTCTTTTTTATGAGTCGATATGGACCATAGGCATTACCGAAACGGCACGTGTTTTAAAACTACCGCCGGATGCAAAACGACCCAGTCTGAGAAGACCCGGCGAAACAAACTCCAAAATGATTGATTGTTCCAAAATCCAATAAATTGTGCGGATATTAGATTTTTGTTCTTATTAAATGTAAGCCACTTTCTACCAAATGCAATCATGTCAAATTACTAGTTAATTTCCCGCGGCGCCGCCCACGCCAACTCAGCATCAATCACGTTTACAAAAAATAAGACGTTTACGTTTTATTTATTGCGAAGTTTAGGAATATTAATGTTGTTATGTATTTATGAATCAGTGTTTTATTACAAACAACATTTGAGACCGGCTAACGGACAAGTAAATCGATAGTCCGTCAATCCGACAGCTTCCGTGGTGCAGTGGGTAAAAAGCCAGATGTGAAACGCTAGGCCGCGGTTCTCTCCGCACCGAGACAATTAATACATACGCACTCACGCCTGTAATCCCCGAAGGGGTAGGCAGAGGTGTAACCAGTACACCCACATTTTGCCGAGCGTATCTCCGTCCCTTATGTGATAGGGGGCGAGCCTATCGCCATACCGGGCACATTTCCAGACTCCGGGCTAATACTGAGCATTTCGTAATAGAAAAACCCAATATCACTTTTACCCGACCCGGGGATCGAACTCGAGACCTCAGCGTCGGTCTCAACCGTAACGCGTACGCATTACAACTGCGCCACCGAGGCAGTCTAATTATTAATGTTAGTGTGATTCACAAAAAAAAATTGGCTGTTGTAGAAACTGCCGTAAGAAGTGAAAACTTAGAACTTTTAGTATTAAAATTTGCAATTTCATATTGTTTGAATTAAAATTATCAATATCAATCTGGTTTTCACATCTATTGACACTCCGAGCAACAATTATATGCATGTTTATATGGTTTTTAGTACTCACTATTGTACTGCACAATTATTCTACAATTAAACGATTCAAATAATAATCAAACAAAAACACTATTTCAACAATGCACAGTATATACACATTGAACTTTTCACTAAATCCATTCAATTTCACTTATAAGATATACTCGTACACAGCACTAATGTTGCACAATACGTCAGCTGTATAGCTACAGATATACCTTCTGCTATAAGCATGTCGGTGACGCGAACGCACGAGATTTCACCCATCCAACAAAGTGTCTAACGCCGCGCACAGCACACGGCCGCTGCGCGTCATGAGCATGTCGGTGGCGCGAACCCATAAAATTTTCCCCTACTAAAAAGTGCCCAACGCGGCTAATCACTTAAAAAAAATTGGAGTCTGGGTGTTCTGATACCGAAAGTCTCTCGTAGTTCCTGATACCCATGACACAAGAGTCATATCCCCATGACATACCACTAGTGCACCCACGTGTCGCTGGCTTATTTCCATCCTATGATGTGATCGGGGTCTGATGCTATACCGGGATCCAATCAGTCCCAATAAAATCTACTCGCATCTCGGGCAACTCATGTGTAAATTTTAGAATCAATAATTTAAACAAATTCGATTCAAATTAATTCACCCATCAGCTTAATTTTAGGTATATTCAAAATTGAGTGGCACAATTTAAGACAATGGTGCCTATGGTGAAACCAGTATCTTATACATGTGGTCATCCCCAAGTAACCGCATTATTACATCGTGGATAGGTTATAAACATCATCATTAATGTAAATACAAAGTATCTATTCAAATTCCCCGAAGCAAAAACAAGTTTGGGCTTACACCTAATACAAATTTGAAAAGGATTCTAGATTAAGCACAAATACGACTAATTTCCATTTAAGCTAAAGATATTAATTATAATGGCAAAATGGTTGAGTTTAATCCAATAACACTCACTTGTCACGAACATAGATTTATGAGTGGATTATAAGACTCAAATGGAAATTAAACGTTCAATAAATGCCTGAATAGCGTAACTATTCACTATTCACTTACGTATATTGATGGAATATTTTTGGACGTCTTTCGGCATTATTTTCGTATAAATCTATATGGTGAATGAGACCTCTCGTCCGGAGTGGTACCAAGAGGTGTAACTCACATTGTGAATGAGCATAAGCGGTGATAATCACTAACTGTTTGCCGGCCTTTTTTTCTGCGTGGTATTAAACATAAAAAAGCCTTTTATTTCTCGCCGTTACATTGAAAAAGATTAAAAAGGGAAACAGTTTTATGTTAGTACTTATATTTACTAGTAACTAATCCTATTGTTAGTGTAACAATAGTGTAAAAAATAAAATAAATAAGTAATGTATCAATGTTTGGCAAGAACCCCTTATTTACAGGTGAAGGCCTCCTCCAAAGACATCCATTCATCCCTATTAGTGGGTGGGTGGGTCTGCGTGGTATTATTCATCCATAATGCGATCATGGGCTATCCCCAGAGGGGTTGACGTCAGGCAGGCGGCCGGTCGTAATAACTACAAGCCAAATCTTTCTGTAACATGTGTTAAAAAGCATGTTGCGCCGACACCATTGAGTGGGAAACAGCAGATGGAAGAAGAAGAATGAGATCATTGGCTCTAATGTCGCCCTTTCTAAGGCAGGCAAGCGTTGGACCGTTCACGAGCGTAACATACGGCACAGGAATCATCTTCTTTTTCGTCGGTCCCTCAGTGCTGAGGATCGCGACCACATATGTGCCTCCAAGCTAAGCGGTCATAAGATGTCTGGACCGCTTGGTATATGCTGCCACCAACAGCCCTTTTCACGGCATCTGACCATCTAGATGGCGCTCTTCCCCTGGAGCGTTTCCCTTCTATTTGGCCCAATATTAAGACTCTTTCCAAGTTATGTCTGGGAGAGCACACAATGTGTCCGAAAAAACTAAGCACCCGTTCCTGACAGACAGCCGACAGCCTCTTTGTGATGTTGAGCTCTTTCAGTATGGAGTCATTAGTCCTCATGGCGGTCCACGGTATACGGTATACCGCGGACCGCCAGGAATCATATGCTACTAAAAACTTGATGGTGACTTAATTTCGAGAAGCGCAAGCTAATAAGAAATATAAAAAGCAATAACATTTAAATCACAGAATAAAGATGAAGTTTGCAGCGTCGCGTCGCCTTCCAGTTTTCTATTAGTAACATTCTCTAATTACAATTTGTTTATTTCATTTCGAAGGTAACACAAAGCCGTCAGCTGCCGTGCCTTATATATCGTGCTGAATATTTCAGCTCATGGAGAACCATGAGCAATACAGAAGTATTACCGATATTTATTGACAATGTACGATGCTCTCGCTACTGTTATCTTTTGTACCGCGTTATGAAATTGTTTGTTCGTTTTGTATGCAGAAGGGAAGTGGTCATCTGGTTCGGCACCCACAATGCTAGAGGAGTCTTGGGTACGTTGAGTTTAGGGGAAGAGATGTGGATTAGAGGAGGCTGGCCTAGGGACCAGCTAAGAATATATCTCATGGGAACAATATTTAAATAGGTGCTGATAAGCCAAAGTAAATCAGCCTAATGTTATTACCTAAAGCAGTCAGCTTTAGGTAATTTAACATTAGGTGTCCTCACTTACATACTTAATGTGACAAAATGTCACATCACATCAATTTACCGTGAGATTTATTTGTGTTACAAATAATTATACATCTATACTAATATTATTAAGAGGAAAGATTTGATGATTTGTTTGTTTGCATTAAATAGGCTCCGAAACTACTGAACCGATTTGAAAAATTATTTCACGGTTGGGAAGCTACACTATCCCCGGGTAACATAGGCTACTTTTTATCCCGGTAAAGGCCGTTCCCGCGGTCGCAGCCGCGAGCAAAAGCTAGTCTATTATACGCACTCACGCCCGTAATCCTCCAAGGGGTAGACAGCCCATACCGGGCACAATTCCAGACTCCAGGTTTACCCGACCCGGGGATCGAACCCGAGGTCTCAGCACAAGCAGTCGTAACGCGTAAGTACGCATTACAACTGCGCCACCGAGGCAGTCTATTTGATATTTTCCGAACCATTCATAAGCTATGTTAAGTTATCCAAATTAATTCCATCAGGCCTGAACAAACATGATATTCAGCTTGATTTTTACACGCACTAATGATGTTTGCGAACATTAAAAGTGTTACGGCCTACTGGCGCTCCCTCACTGCTTATTTAATTTACTTTACAAAAATAAAAAGGTTCAAGATTTTTCTTGCTTATCTTTATTTCCCCAGGTTTGTAGTAATAACCGGTTATGTTCATTGCCAGTTGGAATTGTTATGATGTTATGGTTAGGTTTGGTTGATTTACCATTGTACTAACGCTATGCTTGTTGAACTTTTTGAATATCTGCGGATAAGAAATTTCTTCTTTGCGGTATTTTGCAGACGTCATAAAGGACATGACTTGTGACTGATTTTAACGGACTTCAAAAAGGAGAAAATTCTCAATTCGGTACATACTTCTTTTAAAAAAAATCTAGAATACAGCATTCATATAAACCGTATCTGATGCAGCGATCTGTGAGTTAGCTAGCTCCTGGAAATTGCCACTTCGCAACGTGTGGGATAAGTTGCTTCTAATGCTGAAATAACTAGATCGTATCTAGACTATTGGAGAATGCTCAGGTTAGCGGAAGGATGAGCGGAATTTCAACTGGGTCGTATCGCTTCTTGCTTGACAAGTGTGGTTTTGGCTTCAGATTTCTTTAGTCACGTATTTTAGATTTGAGTCTAAAATATAGGTGTTGGAGATAAAAAGTAAGTAAAAATGTAATTTTGAGGGTTTTTGGTATGGTTATTATTTGACTCGATCATTCGTTAAAGATATAATGCCATATTTTTAAACTTCTGGCAATTAGGTACGAGAACTCAAAGAATTGTAAAAGTACTTAGGTTTTAAGACGAATATATCGATATCATAAATGTAAAATCCATCCAGCCTATTTGAAGGTACGAGGTAGAAGAAATTAACAAAGAAATAGACATGTATGTATGTATGAAATCCCTATTATGTCTAAATAGGGATTTCATGTTCCACTAGCAGACATTCATACGCCACTTAACCGAGCCCTAACACATCTAAATGTTATGCACGGAATACTCTGTTGACATCTTGACAGCCTCCGTGTCGCAGCGGGCGAGTAGCCGGCTGCGAAGCGAGAGGACGTGGGTTCGATTCCCGCACTGAGACAAATGTTTGTGTGATCCAGAAAAAATTGTTTCGGGTCTGGGTGTTGTGGGTCCGCAAGTCCCTCGTAGTTCCTGATACCCACGAAACAGGTTTACCTAGTGTGGGGTCAGGACTATGTGTGTGACTGTTGGGTGAATTATTTATTATTATTTATCTTCCATCAAAGGGAATCTGAATTCTTGGCCTTAGCTGGCACTTATTTAGAAGACATATCTGTTCTTAGCTCTTTACTGTAATCCGGTACCAGTATTGTGATATATACATATATGTATTAGGTATATCAATATACGCAATCATAATTAATCTCGGTGAAGTTGGTATTGGGGTTAGTTTATTGCTTGTATTGTTTTTTTTTTGTTTTGTTGTTATTTCAAATAAAGTAGTTTACATGTTTAGTTTAACTGCTAATGTAAGTGAATACTATATGTATATAAATAAATAAATAAATAAATACATACAAGATACGCTCGAAGAACATAAACCTCCCTTAGCAGTCGGGTAAAAAGAATCATAACCGGTTCTCGTATACGTTCCTATTTATTATTTTATTTTATTTTTATTTTATTATTTAAGGATTGCTAACAAAGTTTACAATAATACATACGTACATTAAATATTAACACTAATAACAATTGAACCTATTGCAACTCAAATTACAGGCAAACACAGCATGCATAAATAAATACAATCTTATATAAGTACTTAGTTCAATTAAATTAAAATTAGAAAATTAGAGAATCAAAATTAATATTAAAATAATTTGCAAAATAAGATGGTCAGTATGATTTATCACAATGTTAGGGATACGTAGAAATTTCAGACTCTTCATAGTCATTTTTCATTATTTCTTGACGAACATGTACGGTACTTAACCTAAGGCCTCTAACATTCTGATAATAACAACTAATAGGTAACTTAAATGAGATTTATATTTATTTATATTTATCGGCTATGTTGTACGAGAAACTCTTTTCCAAATGGATAATTGCCTCTTACTCGACTTTTGTAACAAGATACGAAACAACCCTATCTAAGAGTACTCACCATTCAATATAGTACGATATACGTCATATATCACTATAACCCTCATACATCTCGAGCACGTGTAATCTCCTATGTGATTCAATTTACCTTAAACACGAAGTGTCGCGGAGTCAGCTCGCCGGAAAAACTCGCCAAACTGTTACATATGAATAATTCATGCACACCTTAGATATGCACTTTAGATATCTCGCGCCCTATAAATAAACACACCCAACAGTCACACACATAGTCCTGACCCCACACTAGGTAAAACCTGTATCGTGGGTATCAGGAACTACGAGGGACTTGCGTTCCCACAACACCCAGACCCGAAACAAATTTTTGTGGATCACACAAACATTTTGTCTCAGTGCGGGAATCGAACCCACGGCCTCTCGCTTCGTAGCCTGCTGCTCGCCCGCTGCGTCACGGAGGCTGTCACCTGCGCAAAAAGGTATAAGCATAGTCTGGAACATGTTAAGTATCACCTTACGGTTTGAAGTACGCCACTGAGGCATTGGGTCAGCGTGGTGGAATAAGGCTTAACCTCCTCTTATTACTAGAACAGTTGCGTTCCTTGTAGTGGGACAATACAATACAGAGCTGATAAAAAAAGTATCAGTATTTATAATTTTAAAAAATGATAAATAAATAAAATATATAATATACCAGACCGCGTAATTGGGCGACGCAAGCGAGCAAGATACGTTTTGAAGTGCGCGACCGTTACAAGAGACCACAACGTTCAATGACTTTGACACCAATTTGGAGGCAATTGCATAAAGAATTGTACCTATACGATCGTATTTCATATAGGCGACCGAGACATGAACAACTGTTTCCCATCGAAATAAGATGACTAGAACGATAACTCTCATATGAATCTGGCAGAAATACGGCTCCACTTACTTACACATGCAAAGGTAAAATCACACGATATCACACAATAACACTCATTCATACACGCAACAAAAATTAATGAACGTTCAAATCAACTTTATTTCACAAAACTTTATGTATAAAAAATAAATTTCTAGATCGAAATACGACGTTCTGAACCGCGCAAAAATTTGACGTACTAAGTGTCGACTAGAGATCATGAATAAATTTTTATGATTTGATGAATGAACGAGCTGCACGGACTTTTATAGCCCCGCCCCCTTGCACAGTTTTGGTGGGGTAATTGTTTTGGTTGAGTTACGTTTGTCATCTTATTTCGATGCTGTTTTTTATGGCATAGGCTGGCAAACGTGTAAGTGGGTCACCTGATGGTAAGTGATCTCCACCGCTCATGTACGCCCATAATACCAAAAGAATCATGGGTGCGTTGCCGACCTTAAAGTACCTTAAAGCACCGTACGAAACGCAGCAGCAAGCTGCAACTTTACGCCGGTTGTCTGTGAGACAGGGGTTATGACCCAGACGAGCCGGCCCATACATGCTGTAGAAAAAAGTGTCTACTGCGTGGCTCTACCACTCATGTTTTCTTATTAATATAATTTCATACAAAGTGGACCCCTATCTCGGTCGCGTAGGTACCTCTTAGCGTACCTTTGACGCGTACAATATGGAAGTACTAACTGCTTTCTTCAATAAAATATGAGAGTTTGAACGAACGCGAACACTCACGGATCACTTCGCTCTTTGTTATACTGTGCAGACACAAATATTATGTACTCGTATGTTCGTACCAATTTTATTTTGTTACCTTTGTACGTATTGGGAGATATTGAATGTCGATGTCTTATTGAACGTATTGTACTTTGGAAAGTTCCAATATACTTGTAGTATTTTTAGTACTGCGCTGTTGTAATGCGTAATACGACTGCTGGGCTGAGGTCTCGTGTTCGATCCCCGTGTCGGATAAATTGATATGGGGTTTTTCTGTAGGACTGCCCCAGTGGCGCAGTTGTAATGCGTACGCGGTACGACTGCTGTGCTGAGGTCTCGGGTTCGATCCCCGTGTCGGCTAAAATGGTA
The DNA here is from genome assembly GCA_905332985.1 of Mimas tiliae. NCBI lineage: Eukaryota > Metazoa > Arthropoda > Insecta > Lepidoptera > Sphingidae > Mimas > Mimas tiliae. Next base: position 20,478,321 of record HG995241.1, on the reverse strand, counting down.
TTGGGTGTTTCTTTAATGAAATGCTTAGTATCAACCCGGAGTCTGGAATTGTGCCCGTTATGGCTTGACTCATCCCTTATCACAACATGGGACGGAGATACGCTCGGCGAAATGTGGGTGTACTAGTTACACCTTTGCCTACCCCTTCGGGGCTTACAGGCATGAGTGCGTATGTATGTATGTATGTTATGCTATCAACATATATAAAAATGGATTGCCGTGCGTAAGTCTCGCAAAAACTTTTCCTGAGAGGGGATGACGTCAGGCAGGCGGCCTGTCGTAAAAACTACAAGCCAATTTTTTTTTGTATCATTTGTTTAAAAGCATGTGGTGCTGACCCCACTGCGAGTGGGATAAGGGCCGTCACACAAAAACTTTTAAACGGCTGGACTGATTTTGATGATTTTTTTGAGAGGATGATCAGACCCTGGATGGTTTAGATTCAGAATTAGACCCAGTAGGTAGCGCTGCGATCGGGTTCTTAGTTTACTTATTTTTTTTTCTTATATCTCCTCAATATTTGAATTCTAACTATTAATTATATGATGCGGGTGAAACCGCGCGGGACAGATAGTTTAACATAAAAATTTGTTTACAAACTTGTTTTACTTCGCCAGCTGCCATAGAAAATATTTAAGCGTAAGCCGTAACATTGAGTTAACGAGCTTGGCAAACATCCATAGCATATTACGCTTTTTTTTGTAAAACTGGCATACCGTCTAAGCATACTGGCTGTTCATAGTTTATAGTTTTCCTTATGTAGAAAGTAATCCTCATATCCTGAACGCACTCCAACGAGGGATCGCCGCAAAATACTTTTTCAGTCGCTAACGGAACCCTGACTTTAAGCGGTAAAACCAGACTGCAGACAGTTTTTATTTTATACACCCAACAATCACACACATAGTCCTGACCCCACACTAGGTAAACCTGTATCGTGGGTATCAGGAACTACGAGGGACTTGCGGTCCCATAATACCCAGACCCGAGACCTATATTTGTGGTTCACACAAACATTTGTCTCAATGTGGGAATCGAACCCACGGCCTCTCGCTTCGCAGCCGGCTACTCGCCCGCTGCGCCACGGAGGCTGTTTTTGTCTACAGAATAAATCGGCCGACTCCACCGGGTTGTTACCACTGTCTTACAGAAGACCGACGTGAAGTGGCAGCTTGTTGTTCCGTTTCGTACGGTGAGTGAGATACCCAGAAATGTAAATTCCTTTCTCAACTCTTTAATCATGCCTTTTATTTAAGGTCGGCAACGCGTCCATGATTTTGCAGGTAATGTGCATGTCCTTGGATGGTGGAGACCCTTTACCGTCAGGTGACCCACATGCTCGTTTGCCAGCCTCTACAATAAAATAAACTAAACCTAGGACGTCCGTCCGTTTATCTGTCCTATTTCTACGTCCTAGTTTTAACGTCGGGACTATATTAAAAATTAAACCGCGATAAATCCGTATAAACTAGTTTTATTTCAATGGCCTATTTCTTTCGGCTTTATTTTTTTGATATTATTTGTTATTATGACAGTGTTCTAAAAAATAATAAAAACAAGAGGTTACAATTTAAGGGTGTTTTATACTCTGTTAAACTTAACTGACGTATCCATAATATGGAGTCAACTGCCATCTACATTTGAAAGCTTCCCAATATCTTCAATACGGCCATAGTTCATTGTGTACACAATAATATGTCTTCTGCATTTGAAGGCTTTCCAACATTTTCACTACGGCCATTATATTCACAATAATATGTCTCTCATGTACAACACAGTCTACGAACTAACAGACGTCTCCTTTACTATTAAAACTGAAATGAAGTAAAACCCAACGAATCCGAAAAGCCTCAGCTTTAAATAACTAAGAAACACAACACAACCGGGCGTGCACGGGCGAATTAGGCGCAAGGAACTCATTCTAAGGAGCGGCTTTCAACGCACGCTGAATGAACGAATGAACGCAAGAACTGAATGGGACCGAGTTTGGGGGAATTAGTGCGCCCTTGAGCATGGATTAAATAGAACCGGTCGTAATTAAAGCCGGGAATAACTGTACACCCGGATGAAATTACGGATAGGAAACGTAGGGATGCCAACGTTCTGGGTTGTTAAATGAATTTTTATGTTTGTTATGATGGGAGTTGTGCAGTACTAGTACATGTTGTATAAATTATAAATCCGATTTTTTGTTGTGTTTTTGTTCTTGACGTATTGGAGCCAATGATCTCACTATGGAGGATGCTCAAGATCGCGCGAAGTGGAAGCGTTGAAGTATGAAGGCGGACCCTGGCAATAAGCCGGGATAACGCCAGAAAGAAAGAAAAGAAATCCGTTTTTTTGTGTTATTACGTTGTTGGACCGACGACTTGCATTAGATGGGTAGCGGATGGATAATGGATACAGGCTGCCGCAGAACGGGATGGATGGCGCTCACTTGGGGAGGCCTCCGTCCTACAGTAAACGGAAGTAAGCTTAGATGATAATTGATTTGTAACGTATGTAACGAAGTAGAACAATTGAAACACAATGTACACGACCTTCTCCATTTATTTGGGCAGAGTAACACTTTATATTCCGTTTAGCAACCGACTGACTGCCGACAATAACTATTCCACCTTATTTATACCTTTTCACAAATAGTTCACATTAGTAATTGTATTTATTATTGAACATGTTAGATCGTTCTAAATAACGTGTATATTATTTATAATTGAATAATTAAATAAGTCAGAGTATCTTATGGATTAACAGACAATATAACGTTATACAATAATAGTGTGACGTCATAACCGTTGTGTTAATATTTAGCACTGGCAGCACTTATAACACGTAATTTAAGTTTAATTTTGATAGAAACAGTTTCTCGTACTACACAGGCGAGAATATAACAGAAATTTGTCATTTACGTGGCCTCGTCATGCGATTCTTTTTTTAAACGATATGACGCGAACTCGTAAACAAGAATTTTCTGTTACATTCTCGTGGATATAATTATAAAATAGATACTTACCCGTAGTTATATTGGTTTAGATGCATTAATACATTTACTTAGTTCTGGCGACATTTATTATATTTGCTTTGACTTGAACTTACTATCAGCTGCTGTGTCCGGATTTAAAAAATATAATTATGATTACATAGATAAACCCACAACTGTACCTCGGAAGGGGTTCGCAGAGGTGCATCTATTGCAGCCACGGTTCTCGGGGCAATTTACGTCCCATAAGTTATGAACCTATCACCATTTAATTCACAAATTTCTATCCCGGGCAACCAGTGCCATTATTCACATCAAAATTCTAATTTGAAATTTTAATTTAATTATAAAAAAAAATTGTCTTCATAAGACATGCAATACACATAATTCTGTTTACACTTTACCCATACATTATCGACATGTCAACAGCAAGGTGTCACACGACACTTCACTAGAACTGGTACGGGCGTTATTTAACGAGCTTTTTAAATACAAAGTAAACCGCAGGCTCCGCGGGAGTCTGCCGTGATGCGCGTGTCTTGCGGCTAGTGTTGTCCGCCACATGTTTTTTTATATATGTCTCCAACTGAATCTCCAACTTGTATTAAATGTGTGTTGAAATAAAACTAGTTTATACGGATTTTATCTCGGTTTAAATTTATTTTAGTCCCGACGTTTCGAAAGCTTTTCAGCCTTCGTGGTCACGGGAGAGACTGAAGTGTAGGTCGTCTCGAAAAGTTAATGTTACATTGGCTACCTTCATTTTAAAATTATACATTTATTTTTTAATTATTTAAAAAGTTATTGACAATAGTCCGATCTACGCAGAAAGAGCTCTCGGTGTCTTGTGGTTTGGCAGTTGGTCTTTTGGGTTCCGATTTAATTAGATGTATAATTGGATCCCAGGCTTATGCAATCTTCCAACCATCTTCTCTATTGAAATTTGGGTGTTTCTTAATTTCAATAGCCTCGCGAATCATTCTAGGTAGGAATCGGTGTTCTTTCTTAAATGTGTGTATTTTAGTTCATGGTTACGTAGTTAGCAGTAGTATATTGTATAGTGTGTAAGTAGTATTTTTGCGTTTGGCGCCCGTGACTTCACGTAAGCGGCCCAATGGAAGACCAGCGCTGGTTTTATTACCAGCTTATGCTGAGTTGGTGTTGTTTTTGAACCGAGCACATCTAATTTAAGTGTTTTTTTTTGTATTTATTTATGTATTTTTGCTTGTTACGAATAAATAAAGTGAAAAAAAAGTGACGTTCTTTGAAGTCCTTTGAATGACATTGAAGCCAATTAAATTACTGGGCATTATGAGACCAACTTATGTCTCGGGATGACGAGCGCAGTGCTTTGTAATCCAAAGTTCTGTGTGGTGCTGCTTCTGTTTATGGGCAGGCGTGGCGCTTATCATCAGACGAGCGACCTGCTCGTTCGTCACTTAAGTTTAAAAAAAAAATGCGCCTCGACGGCAAAAACATGCTTATTAACAAATGTTACAGAAAGATTTGACTTGTAATTATTACGACAGGCCGCCTGCCTGACGTCAACCTCTCGGGAGAAAACACCCAGACCCGAAACAAATATTTGTGGATTACAAAAACATTTGTCTCGGTGCGGGAATCGAACCCGCGGCCTCTCGCTTCACAGACGGCTACTCGCCCATTGCGCCACGGTGGCTGTCAAAGACAAAACACCAACCAATAAATTAATTTAACGTCCCAAAAGTGGACAAAATGGGCAATATCGAAACAAAGTCAGTTTTGATACATTTAATCTCGTCTGGATCAAACGGGGTCGAAAGTATTGGATTTTTTCTCTTACAACCTTGCTATCGAGAATCAAGGCTAACAAAATATTGGCGAAGTTTGTCCGCAACAATAACTAGTTAATAACAAATCAACTGGTTTAGGGGAGATTGTAAATAGTTTGATAAATGCGAAACTTTTTTATGGATCCAAATAGTACCGGCGAGACGCCTATTACAAAGTCTGCGCCGTCCGTCTGTTCTACCTATAAAGTGCTCTATCCATCGAAGTAATATAACAAGAAACGTAACTCAAGCAAAATAATGACCCCACCAAAACTCTGTGCAAGGGGGCGGGGCTATAAAAGTCTGTGCATAATAATATCTAGTTGACAGCTGATACGTCTATTTTTCTGCGCGGTGCAGAACGTCGTATCTCGATTTAGAAATGTAATATTTAAACATTAACTTTTATGAATTAAAGTTGATTTTGAACGTTCATTATTTTTTTTGCGTGCATGAGTGTTACGTGTGATTTTACCTTTGCATGTGTAAGTAAGTGGAGCCGTATTTTTGGCAGATTCATATGAGAGTTATCGTTCTAGTTATCTTATTTAGATGACTCTATCTAATAGTAATCGTAACAGATAGCTGGAAAAAAAAACACATTTGTGTTATTATGGCGGATTGTTTAACAAACAAAAATAGCACAGCCTTGACAGCCTCCGTGGCGCAGTGGCCGAGTAGTTGGCAGTCTGAGAGGCCGTGGGTTCGATTCTGCACAAAATGTTGACTTGACATGAGATTGATTCATTGATTCATTTGATCAGCCTTTCAGAAACCACGAGTTAGTTTTTCATTTACGATTTCACCGCTTAGAGGTGGAATTAGTTCTTCAAATTTAAATGAGAGTACCACGGCAGTAAACCCTGACGAATAAAAAAAGAATCATCCAAATCGGTCTACATTTGACTTATGTGTGAACATACATAAAAAAATAGAGACCATTTTCTTTAGGCGGTTAATAATTAAAACTATTACAAGCAACCTAAGATATACATAACTATGATATAGTTCAGTATATTATATCAATGCGGTATAACTTTACAAGATAACTTCAGTCCCACACAATACTCACACAACATTAGAGCAAGTTAAACAGCTCGCCTGCTACAATTTTTATCAGTACATACTCCATCCTTTGAAACTTGTTTCTAGTTAACGCCTATAAGTTTTTTAACAAATTTCAATGGAGATCCGTTCTAAAAACCCTCGAACTGTATTGTAGTGTAAAAAATTACATTCGAATATATTTTTTGTGCTATGCGGGAGGGCTTGGAAAATGTATCTCATGGTTTTTTATAGCATATGCTGGCAAACGGTGATCTCCACCACACATATATAATATGTATATGTAGGGATAATTAAGGGCTTGGGAATGGGAGGGGAGGGGGCCTCCGGATCCCACTTCCCTTACGAAACGCTGTACCCGCTACTTTACGTCGGTTGACTGTTGAGTTGATGTTGAGATGGGCGCTGGAGGTTATTTACCATCAGGTGACCCACTTGCTCATATATCTTGCTCGACCAGCCTATGCTATGAAAAAAGTGCCTCTAAGATGACCCTCTAGCTCGTTCTGACAGTACCTGCGTAAGTCCTCCCTGTATGATATAGATACCTTAATGGTACTACCAACATACGTGCAAACATTATCTTTTCTCTATATAAAATGAAAGCTATGGCAATAAAATCATTTTAACATAAAACACTTGAGTAATAAAACGTTCGCGCAATCTGCGCAGGATGACTATTGCCGTTTTAACACTGAATTATTTTAGTGGTGTATGATGGCAATAAAAAAAGTCTGGCCTAAATGTACAAGCTGCGTTATATGAAAATCTAAAGTTCTATCCCTAAACTGTAGGTGAATGACCCGCCATATTGGCTCATTCCGACAAGTTAACGACAAGTGGGTTAAAGCCATCGCAGTTTTGAAGTGAAAACTTCTTTAGCCGCGTTGGGCACTTTTTGGTAGTGGAAATCTTATGGGTTCGCGTCACCGACATGCTCATGACGCGCAGCGGCCGTGTTTTGTTTGATTATTATTTGAATCGTTTAATTGTAGAATCATTGTGCAGTACAATAGTGAGTACTAAAAACTATATAAACATGCATATAATTGTTGCTCGGAGTGTCAATAGATGTGAAAACCAGATTGATGTTGATAATTTTAATTCAAACATTATGAAATTTCAAATTTTAATACTAAAAGCTCTAAGTTTTCACTTCTATCGGCAGTCTCTACAACTGCCAATTTTTTTACTAGATTCTCTCCGACAGAGGCAAGTCAAGTGTACCCTCAACTAGCGAAAATGTACTAAAACCTCTTTGAATGTGGAACAGGCGGTAGAGGTGTTATAGGACTCATGGCGCTCTGTAGTCTCTACCTACTCCCATGGGGTGCAGGCGTGAATGTGTGTATTTATGTATGTAATTCTGATTGCCCAACCTGAGCTTTAAATCCCGAAACTTAGTTTCCCAACCTTAATTCATTAATTCCCACGCCGAGACAAATGTTTGTGTAATCCACAAATATTGGTCTCGGGTCTGGGTGTTGTGGGACCGCAATTCCCTCGTAGTTCTTGATACCCACGATACAGGTTAACCTAGTGTGGAGTCAGGACTATGTGTGTGACTGTTGGGTGTTATTATTATTATTATTCTTATTACTATCATCAACAACGAAACTATTCATTTTTTTCATACCAAAATTACAGTTTCGCTTTAAAACTAGAACAAATATCTGTAATTGTTTTACAAACCTCACTGTGTCGTGCGAACTCTACTTCTCAATAAACTACATCACTTTATTAATTAATACTTGGAAAGTATCGCATATTTTCATTCGTTTGTAACTGGAAGTAAGTTTAACTTCAGTTTAATGAACTGTTCTTTGACACATTATTATATTTCTGTAAAGAAATTATTTCCGATTTCGTTTTGTAAACATTGGTATCAATAAATTTAACGAAAGGGAATTTTGCTTTGTGAAGTTTATAATACACATGTACCGTGATTATAATATTAATCACAATTAAATTGTCTCAACGATTTTCGTTATATTTAACTAACACTTACAGGACACAGCTTTTTGTTTTTTTTTGTAGTATAGGCCGGCATACGAGCAAGTGGGTCACCTGATGGTAAGTGATCTCTACCGCCCATGTACAATATAATAATCATTGGTGCGTTGCCGACCTTAAAGGAAAGGGATTGGGATGGGGAGGGGGATGTGGGCCTCTGGGATATCTCACCCACCGTGTGAAACGCAGCAGCAAGCTGCTACTTTATGCTGTTATCAGTGGGACAGTCGTAACGACCCGGACAAGCCGGCCCATTCATGCTGTGTACAAAACGGTCTACAGTGTGGCTCTACCACCCACCAACTTTCATCATAATTCCTGGTTTCATAGTTTAGTTACCAATGATTTAATGTAAATTTAATATTTCAAATCATTTTTTACCTAAGTTCAGCTCATGTAATGTATGTGCTATATTTAATTCGCCATGTCAGGATAAAAATACTTCCAACAAAACTGAAAGAATTGCTCAAAATAATGAAAAAATATGATTACAACAACAAAACTGACCATGAAGGCTGAATGTTAAAATTCAGCATTAAAACGGCTTTTCCGCGAAGTCCAGCATTAAAATGACGTGAAACAAAATTAAAATTGGTAATTCGGCATCAAGCGGACACTGTATGTAGGCGGCAGAAAAAACGAATAACAATAAAATTTTAAATTCGTATTTATTGAAACAAGATTTTTACGGCGCATTGAAACACATCATATTACTGTTAGTCAAAAGTAACATAAAATGTAATAAAAGGAAAACGATTGACTAACCAGATTGTCTGTACATAATACCTGTTTTCTGCCTGGCATTATGCCAGCTTAATGCCAGTCCGCTTTCTCATACCATCGATTTGACGGTTTCATATGGGGCGACCTGCCGTTTGACCTCCACAACCCAATGGGAATCAAATTTCGCCATTGCCTCGTCCGTTAATCAGCAGAGTGTACCACGTGAAGGAGAGGTTGGCTTTGGGCCTAAGATGTTGGTGACCTACTTACACATGATATCTATACAGGAGTAGGCAGAGGTGTAACCAATACACCCACACTTCGCCGAGCGTATCTCCGTCCCTTATGTGATAGGGGGCGAGCCTTCCATAGGGGGCACAACTTCCAGACTCCGGGCTGATACTGAGCATTTCGTAATAGAAAAACCCAATACCACTTTACCCGACCCGGGGATCGAACCCGAGACCTCAGCGTTGGCCTCAATCGTAACGCATACGCATTACAACTGCGCCACCGAGGCAGTCGAGTTTCGTACGGTGAGTAAGATAAAAGAATAGGTATATCCATTTCTTATTACGTTTGCCTTTGTTCTTCATAGTCTTTTAAATTTCACGAAAAAAGGCTTTATTCGTATCGAAATTTAACTCAATAAATGTCCAATAACTGGAAATAAATAAAATTTTAAACGCAAGATTTACCCATGTGTAGCGGCGGCTATGATCAGGGCTGGATTTGGAAAAGTAGGGGGAGGGGGGCTTATTACTGATGTTGTCACAGACCCACGTAAAAGGTACTGCGGCCTTAGTTTAAATTTACCAGAATACATAATCCAAAATGCGTCAATTCTTTTTTATTTGAAACTCTGCATGTGACAAAGAAGAAAGGAGATTTGAAAGAAACTATATAATGGTCTGACGAGAGCGACATTAGAGTGCGAAGAGATACGGAAGCGTGATTTTTCGTTTTATATTTGGACATTGCCCAGCTGTGACAAAGAGTCCACACAACACAATTTCTTCCTATTTTAAACTTGGCAAAAAGTTATTACTAAACTGTACTATAATCTTTAATATTGACCATCGAATTAAGATAACTAGAACCATAACTCTCATATGAATCTGCCAAAAAATACGGCTCCACTTACTTACACATGCTAAGGTAAAATCACACGTAAGACACGCATACACGCAACAAAAATTAATGAACATTAAAAATCAACTTAATTTCATAAAAGTTAATAGCTAAATGTTAAATTTTAAGATCAAGATACGACGTTCTGCACCGCGCAAAAAAATAGACGTATCAACTAGAGATTATTATGCACAGACTTTTATAGCCCCGCAACTTGCACAGTTTTGAAGGGTAAATTTTTCTTTTTCTAAAAGTTTCTTGTCATCTTATTTCGATGTATTAATCACATTATAATTAAGCAATCTGTAATAAAAAAATAAAATAAAATTACACGGTCGTATTAAATTAACGAGCGTCGTCTACCTTCTTGAAGCTTTTTATCCTTATCAAGGGTACGCAGTATTAAAATATAACCGTACGCCTTCCGATTTATTCTGTATGAGAACCCTAACAAAGTACTCGATACGCACCTGGTAGTTATATTGAATAATTTGATATATGTTGATAAATGTGGGACTGAGCTCAACCTCATACAGTAAATCAATCAGCGGAATGCACTGGTTGATAACAGCGCCACGGGTTTATTGCTTCGACTATCACATTCGAACAGTTAAACATATCATCAGGTGGAAAATCGAAGCAGTAAAAATGCGTGGTGACATTCGACGTTCTTAGTTCTATGCGCTAAATGTTCCTTAAATCCTAGTCGTTGTCATTAAGTCCATTGTTAGGATACAATAGGGTAGTTTCCTATATTGAATTTAATACATTATTTTATAAGCAACAGAAAATGATACGCAAAAGAAACCCTTTTATTAAAACACAATGAAAATTGATTCAGTTCAGTATGAGGAAAAGTGGGTGCGTAGTAGAGATATCTCGCTATCTCGCTTGCACGCGTGCACCTAAATGAACATTTTACACGGTGACGTCAAAGGTTCCGTCGTCCGTCATTTGACAATTACCTCTTCTACAGGATTTGAATGGCTTCTAACTTATTTATTTTTGGTCTGATTTATAAAATTCTTTCTGCAATATATTTTGAGTAACGTAACTTATTGATTTAAATAATAAAAAAAATCTAATAAAAATAATAATTTCCATACCCAGAAACAGTCAATGTTCCTTATGCTACACATTATACAGGAATAATCTCAACTGGCGTCGCGACGTTGAGAAATAATCAAATTGTAAGAAATGGCTAGTCTAATGTTTATACTAAGTTAGAGTCTTATATATAAGTGACACAACGACTTTGCAGCGTTGTAGACAGTGTTGTCTATAGCATGAATGGGCCGGCTCGACCGGGTTGTTACCACTCTCACAGAAACCAGAGGTGAAGTTTGAAGTGAAGCAGCTTCTTGTTGCGTTTCGTACGGTGAGTGAGATAACCGGAAGCCCAAACCCCCTTACCCTTTAGAAACCCTTAATAATCCCTTTTCTTTACTCAACGCGTCCGTGATTCTTCAGGTATTTTGGATGTTTATGGGCGGTGGCGATCCCTTACCATTAGGTGAACCACTTGTTCGTTTGACGGCTTATGCTATAAAAAAGCAGTTAGTCTACAACATAATACCATTCGATATTAGATACTCCTTACAGGCAGACATTCACGGCAGAGGTCTACTAACTGGTAGGTCCCTCATATGCGAGAGGCTGTCTGGGTCGGTATGTACCACCTCTTTGTCTATTTGTACCGCCAAGCAACAGTGTTTAAGCACTGTTGTGTTTCGGTTCGAAAGTCATTGAAGCCAGTACAATAGGGTAGTTTCCTATATTGAATTTTATACATTATTTTATAAGCAACAGAAAATGACACGCAAAAGAAACCCTTTATTAAAACACAATATAAATTGGTTCAGAAATGTGCCCGCAGTTATGACTTTAAATGTTGGTATGAGGAAAAGTGGGTGCGTAGTAGGGATATCTCACTATCTCGCTTGCACGCGTGCACCATAATGAACATTTTACACAGTGACGTCAATGGTTGCATCGTCTGTCATTTGACAATTACCCCTTCCACAGGATTTGAATGGCTTCTAACTTATTTATTTTTGGTCCAATTTATAAAATTCTTTCTGCAATATATTTTGAGTAAAGTAACTTATTGATATAAATAATAAAAAAAAACTAGTCAACTACCCTATTACTTGGCATTATGAAACTTAAAATCTTATAGTGATTTCTTAGTTTTACGCGAATATTACAAATTGAAATAAAACTAGTTTATACGGATTTTATCGCGGTTTAATTTTATTTTAGTCCGGACGTTTCGAAAGCTTTTCAGCCTTCGTGGTCACGGGAGAGAGCTCATTAAAATCGTATGTCTCGGGGTGACGAACGCAGTACAGTGCCGTGCAGTGCTTTGTAATTTAAAGTTCATTATGGTGTTGCTTCTGTTTATGGGCAGGCGTGACGCTTACCATCAGGCGAACGACCTGCTCGTTTCGTCGTTCAATACACTTGACATTTTGCATGTCTAATAAGGGTCCCTAAAACACCTAAAGCCCAAAATATATACTCGTATAACAAAAAAAATTAGGAAATACAAACATTATGACGTACAACTGTTTAAATTATTATGTAAGTCACGTATTAATGGGTATTTACTCCCAGTAACATTTTACTTTGTATATTAATTATTAAAACCCATTCCGGGAAATTCGTTTAATTTCAAACAGCTCTTTGAAAACTCCTCATTTAAAAATGTTTTTCCGCTATTTGTATTATGTTTATAACGACCATTTAATTTGATTCTCGCTTATAATTAATTGCTTCATTGATCTAGTTGTGGCGTACTTAAGTTGAGAAACCGTGAGGTCTTGGGTTCGAATTTCAGGTCAGGCAATCACTATGTGTATTAGTTTCTGATTTGAAAACTCACATGAGTTGCTCGGGGTAGAAATTTGTGCCCGGTATTGTGATTGGCCTGCCCTCTATCACATCATGGGACCGAAAAAAGCCCTGCGAACCGTGAGTGCTCTAGTTACACTTCAGACTACTACTTCGGGGACTCAGGCGTGAGCTTACATGTTAATTTGATCATTAAAATGTTGGTTTGAAGAACCTCAAGGTAAGGTGGTCCCTCGTTTGCGAGGGACCGGCTGGGTTGGTACCACCGCTTTGTCTATTTCTGCCGCCAAGCAACAATGTGTAAGCACTTTTGTGTTCCGGTGTGAAGGACATTGAAGCCAGTGTAATTACAGGGCATTATGAGACTTAACACCTTATGTCTCAGGGTGACGAGCGCAGTCCAGTGTCATGCAGTGCTTTATTTAAAGTTCTGTGTGGCGTTGCTTCTGTTTATGGGCAGGCGTGGCGCTTACCATCAGGCGAGCGACCTGCTCGTCTCGTCATTCAATCTAATAAAAAAAAAACCTCGTAGGCTATGCTAAATTCTAATTGTTTATTTATCGTTCTCTGTTTTCGAGAATACTGGAGTGAAACCATTTTATTGCAAGAATTCTGTTTCTACGCAGCGCACAAGGGAAAATATCTCTCTATTCAAAAAAAAAGTAACTGGCGCCGCCGCCGGTGCCAAAAGCTTGTCACGCTATCTCCTCCGAAACCGCTGGATGTATGGGGTCGAGACCGATACCAATCGATGCAGAATAATGTGGGGAAGAAAGTAAGATATGTCTCATATTCGTCGGACTTTTTTTTTTAATTTTATGTTTTGTGGAAAAACATGGGCAACGCCCCTAGTAGTATATAAAAACCAACGCACCGAGGTTTTCATACTACCACAGGATTTATTAGGATGGGTCCAGAAGAAACTAACTTTACAGTGATATCGGTCTATATCACGGCCCGAGCTCCAACTGCTAATGTGTGTTTTTTCTTCACTTGTATCGTGTACCTTGTGTTTACTTCTTGTCTTTCAGGATTTTAGGTCAACGGGAAGTACAAAATACGTGACGTATTTAAATAGTTCAGTATACTTAAGGCATGCCGGCATAATTCTGCCGACCTACGATAGATACAGTGTTCGTTCGTTGGTCGTCACTGTGCTTGGATTGTGCTACACTAACCATCAGGTGTAGCGTGTTTTATGAGTGGTAGAGCCACGCTGTAGACAATTTTGTCTACAGCATGTATGGGCCGGCTCGTCCGGGTCATTACCACTGTCTCACAGAAAACCGGCGTAAAGTAACAGCTTGCTGCTGCGTTTCGTACGGTGAGTGAGATATCCGGAGGCCCAAACCCCCCCCCCCTTCCCAATCCCTTAATTATCCCTATCCTTTAAGGTCGGCAACGCACCCATGATTCTTTTGGTATTGTGGGCGTACATGGGTGGTGGAAATCACTTACCATCAGGTGACCCACTTGCTCGTTTGCCGGCCTATACCATAAAAAAGACACTTTTCCGAGCCAGGATGAAAAAAAAATAGACTTGTATTTTTTATACTTTTTTTATTGACTTGAATGAAGAAATGAGTAGGTCGCTCTCCCACTGGTAAGCGTCACGCCTGCCCATACACAGAAGAAACACTACACAGAACTTTGAATTACAAAGCACTGCGTAGTGTTGGACTGCGTTCGTCTCCCCGAGACATAAAACCTTGGTCACCTTCAAGTAATGTAGATCTTAGTAGGTCCTTGTTTTTAATTTCTACTCATCCATCCTCTACTCGTTCCTGAGGGTCTTGACAGATGGACAGTCAGACGGACAACAAAGTGATCCTATAAGTGACCCATTTATTTCTTTTAGAATGGTGAAATACAAAGGTGCATTACACCTGGTAATGGTCTACAATAGATACCTGCCAAAAGCAATATTATACGCTAAAATTTCATAAAGGTCTAAATAACAATTAAACTGTAAAATGTTAAGTTTCTCGCGAATGTCTACATCACGCGGCGTTGGAAAGGAGCCAGACTCGATCCCCTTCACTTCCATCCTGTCGAGATTACCTAACCTCCCCAACTATTTGCTTTCCCACGTTGCAGCGCTGGCATGAAGCATTTACGATTTTTTTAAATTAAACAATGGAATGTGTTTATTTGTGGCTATATATACCTAATCATATAATATTATATGATTAGGAATATGACTGCCTCGGTGGCGCAGTTGTAATGAGTACGCGTTAAGATAGAGTTCAACACTGAGGTCTCGGGTTCGACCCCCGGGTCGGGTAAAGTGGTATTGGGTTTTTATATTACGAAATGCTCAGTATCAGCCCGGAGTCTGGAATTTGTGCTCGGTATGGCGATAGGCTCGCCCCCTATCACATCGTGGGACGGAGATACGCTCGGCGAAATGTGGGTGTACTAGTTACACCTCTGCCTACCCGTTCGGGGAATACAGGCGTGAGAGCGTATGTATGTATGTATGTTTCGAGTCACTTTTTAAATCGCGTTGACAGAGAAAGACAAAAGAGTGTTTAACTAATCTATGCTTAAGTAACGTTTATAATGCCATGTCAAGCATGTTAAGCAGGCGGCATTGCCGTTCTCCATGAGCAGTAGTGAACGCGTAATATCAGGCGTGACGCTTACTCATCGTAAGGCAATAAAAAAACGTTTTCATAGCTGACTGAGTGTATTATATAATATAATGATAGACAAACACTAAGGCCCATATTCACAAACAACACTTTATTAAGCTCTTTGCCAAGTGTCCAATTCTGTGTGCATGATTGGCCTGTTTTGATTTAGCGCCAAAAATTAACTAATGACGTTTAGAGACATCGTCACTATGCATTCGCACCCACTATGAGATATCATAGTACTTGTTATGAATACGGGGGTAAAAATGGAGTTCCCTAAAGGGGTGAAACGGCTTAGAAAAAACTATCTATGGAAAAGTACCTCCCAGAAATAACATTCACACGATTGCAGCCGCGAGCAAAAGCTAGTCTTTCTTATGCACGTTCATATGCATAAAATAAATAAAACAAAGCCCCAATTTAAATATTTTCTACCGCGGCTACAAGCATGACCCTTTAAGGAACAAATACTTTGCATACTCTGGCTTGAATCTTAGAAGAGTAATCCCATCATCGCAACCGGTTTAGTTATACACATACATACATACGCACTCACGCCTGTAATCCCCGAAAGGGTAGGCAGAGGTGTAACCAGTACACCAACATTTCGCCGAGCGTATCTCCGTCCCATGATGTGATAGGGGCGAGCCTATCCCCATACCGGGCACTAATTCCAGACTCCGGGCTGATACTGAGCATTTCGTAATAGAAAAACCCAATATCACTTTACCCGACCCGGGGATCGAACCCGAGACCTCAGCGTTGGCCTCAATAATGACGCGTACGCATTACAACAGCGGGAGATAAGCAATATCTCAAGACAATTAGGCGGGTGCAGTGAGGAGAGACGTGTAGCAGGAGGGGGGGAACGTTGGTAGCTATCTTGGCTAATGCGATCCGATCCCGAAGGCTTTGCGCAGCATACAAGCCTTGTGCCAACATGTTGACACGACACTACCTTACGGAACCACTCGACATGTGAATTAATGCTATTTTTTGTATATAAAATGTGGAAGAATCAGAACTGAGCTGGTCTCCTGTTGTCACCGCGAAGGCATGCAACTGTATAGCTTTAATAATAATTTTAATTCAGTGAAATATTACTGCATTATGCATGTTGCATGTTTTATTATGACAATAAACTTTTTCTTTCTTTGTAACTGGAATACGAGTATAAGTATTTTAGCTGGTGATGTATTTCATCTTTTTTTATTAGCGAGGACGAGACGAGCAAGTCGCTCGCCTTATGGTAAACGCCTGCCCATAAACAGAAGCAACACCACACAGGACTCTGAATTACAAAATTATTACTTTGAATTAAAAAGTGATGGTACCAACTCAAACGGACTCTCGCATACGAGTGTCCTACCACCTTGTAAGCTGTAAACGACTTAAACGTAACACTGCGAACCAAAAAATACCATCATAGATCAACTATATGCTATGCTACCCAGATTCGAGGCGGACGTCTTCCCCAGGTGGTTTCAAAATTTACATATAACTATCAGCAATATTGTAGTCAGTGAAATCACTAGCCATTGAGATTTTAATCTTATGTCTCGTGTACAACTTCACACAGTTGGATAGTGTACATTCGAACCCGGTGACGTCGTTTCGTACGGTGAGTGAGATATTGGAGGCCTAAACCCTCTAATTTAAGGTCTGCAACACGTCCATGATTCTTCTGATATTCTGGGCGGTGGAAATCACTTACCATCAGGTGACCCACTAGCTCATTTGCCTCTTACAAGCGTAGAAGTAGAATACGAGTGGTAGAGCCACGCTGTAGACAATTTTGTCTACAGCATGAATGGGCCGGCTCGTCCGGGTCGTTACCACTGTCTCACAAAAAACCGGCGTAAAGTAGCAGCTTGCTGCTGCGTTTCGTACGGTGAGTGAGATATCCGGAGGCCCAAATCCCCCTCCCCCTCCCAATCCCTTATTATCCCTTTCCTTTAAGGTCTGCAACGCGCCCGTAATTCTTTTGTATTGTGGGCGTACATTGGCGGTGGAGATCGCTTACCATCAGGTGACCCACTTGCTCGTTTGCCAGCCTATACTATTAAAAAAAGAAGAACCCAACATATAACATTTCTAAGAAATATATCTTCCTGCTTCACTACAGCACATGCCGTCCCAGCTAATGCATTATGACCTGTGGCATACAACCCCGATACACGAGTTCACCTCCCTTTACAATATCACCCCGAAGATGTCGCCATTGTGCTACTGTCTTGCAGCTCATTGATTTTGGTTAGAGCTTTATACTATACATACAGATATTGAGATAAATAATCTTTGAGTCTAAATGCACCGCAAAAGCCGCATCGCAGTCTTCGAATAAGCAATATAAATACACCCAACAGTCACACACATAGTCCTGACCGCACACTAGGTAAGCCTGTATCGTGGGTATCAGGAACTACGAGGGACTTGCGGTCCCACAACACCCAGACCAGAAACAAATATTTGTGGATAAGACAAAAATTTGTCTCAGTGTAAGAATCGAACCCACGGACTCTCACTTCGCAGCCGGCTACTAGCCCACTGCGCCACGCAGGCTGTCAAATAAAAATCATCTATTATTTTTGTTAAAACATTTTTTTATTGGCTTAAATGACGAAACGCGTAGGTCCTCGCCCGATGCCTGACGCCTGCCTATTAACAGAAGCAACACCACACAGAACTTTGAATTACAAAGCACTGCATGGCATTGGACTGCGCTCGTCACCCAGAGACAATAAATATTAAGTCTCATAATGCTCAGTAATTTCATTGGCTTCAATGTCCTTCAAACCGAAACACAACAGTACTTACGCACTGTTTGTTTACTCATGAAGAGCAGTCTTTCCTTACATCTCCCGAACGTCCAACCTTATACTTTTGGTATTGTGGGCGTATATGGGCGGTGGAGATCACTTACCATCAGGTCGTTAGCCGGCCTATGCCATGAAAAAATTTACAAACGTGGCAGTTCTATTAAGAGTACAAAAATGAGTTGATGAAATGTACTATTTACTTCTGCAAGATTATATTATTAGAAGTATTCAACGACAGTTCAGACACAAGAGTCTTTAAAAAGCTTAAGAAACTAAATAAGTAATATGCCATAAAAATAAAAAAAACATGCTATTTTCTAGTATTAGTAATAATGTAAGTTGAAGTGAAACTCGCCGGTTAGCCGCTTGAGCCATATTCGCACATTCCTACTGGAACTGGGGATATTCGACCGGTATTCCCGTATTCCCGCTCAGTCATTCTACACAATTGAACATCGTCTGGATAGAAAATTGGGTTTTTTTGGTTCCTTTAACTTAGTCTGTCTGGCATATTTGATTACATAACGATACTAGCATGCATGTTTTAAAATTTTATGTAAATATACATACATACATACGAACTCACGCCAGTAATCCAGGCAGAGGTTTAACCAGTCCATCCCACGATGTGATAGGGGGCGAGCCCATCGCCATACCGGGCATAAATTCCAGACTCCGGGCTGATATTGAGCATTTCGTAATAGAAAAACCCAATACCACTTTACCCGACCCGGGGATCGAACCCGAGACCTCTGCGTTAACCTCAATCGTAACGCGTACGCATTACAACTGCGCCACCAAGGCCTAGGTCTGGCCTAAGTACCTAGGCACAAATATTTTCAAATATTAAATATTTTCCTAACATTAAAACAGTTCGGATGCATTTAACCCACCACTTAGTAGTTAGTAGTAGTTAGTAAGGTGGTGGGGCCTTTGTATTTTTTTTAGCTTTAGTAGACGAGACGAGCACGTCGCTCGCCTGTTGGTAAGCGTCGCGTCTGCCTATAAACAGAAGCAACACCAATCAGAACTTCGAATTATAAAGTACTGCATGGCACTGAACTGCGTTCGTCACCCTGCGACATAAGGTGTTAAGTCTCATAATGTCCAGTAATTTCACTGACTTCAATGTCCTTCACACACACACTTTTGCTTGGCGGCAGAAATAGACAAAGCGATGGTACCAGCCCAGACGGCCTCACATACGAGGGACCTACCACCTTGTTATATACTTATTTGTACTGAACTGTAAAAAATAAACACACATCATCAATAACCACTCACAAAACAATATTTCAATAATAATTGTTCACGTATATTTTGAATCCGCCAAAGTATTAATAGTAAATTGTCCCAATCAATCTTGTATAGACTAAAACCCGTCGAAAATTTCATTTATAAAAAATTTAACAAATGTCCAAATAACTTTTCAACTTTATTCCCCGAATGATATATTGGTATGTATTCATTTTATTGATGTATAATTTATTTACCAAATTATAATACATACATACATAGACTCACGCCTGTTTCCCATAGAGGTAGGCAGAGACAACGGATTTCCACTTGCTACGATCCTTGCATACCTCTTTGGCCTCATTCACCCTCATTAAATTTTTCATACATGCACGTCGGTTTAGGGTACTCCTACCTGGCCTTTAGAAAGAAGAAAGAAATGTATTTTATTACGGTATCTCACACTAATACCTAAGACTAATACATCGCTTAGCTACAATACCTACTGCACATGACAAGATACAAAACGAGAAAAACTTAAAACACAATTTACAATTACAATAGGCTAACAGGTATATTAGGCAAAGAATGCCTATTAATCAGTTGTGTGAGGCCGTAAATGGTCCCATCTCAGCTTAAATGCTACAACGTGTTAAGCGCTGCAGCGCTGGTTTTCAGATGGTAACCCAGGGTGCTATCGCAGTCAGCATAACTGTTTTAATAAACTACATAAATAGTAAATCTAAAATACAATAAATATTACTTAATTCAATTAATATAGCTACGAGAATAAAAAAAAAGAAAAAAAAGTGATTAATATTTAAACTAATAATAAAATATTTATATTGGCAGCCTGTACGGTCTAAGGTTTTATTCTGTGAACGTCAGTTCTTTCTAAGCCTTTCTCGAGAACATCTCCAACTTGATCTATGAAAATTCGCCGAGGCCTTCCTCTCCCAACTGTACCCTTCACACTCGCCATGTATATTTGTTTCGTCAATCTTCTTAATAAATTATAATTAAATAATTAATTTTGATGGATATTACAGGGTTCATCGCAACAAATATAATATCAACTGCCTTTCTGATGGACTGCCTCGGTGGCGTAGTTATAATGCGTACGCGTTACGGCTGAGGCTGACGCTGAGGTTTCAGGTTCGATCCCCGGGTAAAAGTGATATTGAGTTGTTCTATTACGAATTGCTCAGTATCAGCCCGGAGTCTGGAATTGTGCCAGGTATGGCGATAGACTCGCATATCACATCACGGGAAGGAGATACGCTCGGCGAAATGTGGGTGTACTGGTTACACGTCTGCCTACCCCTTCGGGGATTGCAAGTATGAGTGCGTATACTCGTATAATATCAATAAAGTGTAAAACGCAACCGCTTTACAGGTTATTGATATATTTTTTATTTTTACATGTTCAGTGCCATGTAGTGCTTTGTAATTCAGAGTTCTGTGCGATGTTGCTTCTATGGGCAGGCGTGACGCGTACCATCAGACAAGCGACCTGCTCGTCTCGTCATTCAAGTAAATAAACAAAATAATATGATTTTCTCAAACATGGTCAGCCCACTACAATCATTATGAAATTGCCGAGCAGAATCTGTAGCTAGCAAGCCGTACTCGTATTAAAATAATTGTAACATACATTGTGAATACCTTTTTATTTTATTTTTTTATTTTATGCATTTAGACAAGCCTTTTTAAATTCACAGCACACATTATTTCCAAATAAAAAGTAGATAAAACAAGCATCGCATTGAAGCTGTTGAAACCGCTATCATCTGCGGCGCAGCACAAAAGTTATGTATGTAACTTTCAACTACTGGATTATCTACATTTTTTTATTGTGGCACAGACTTTGACCATTTCAAGGGGGGTCAAATTCATTAACTTTAAATTGCACCTTTATACAACGTGTTACAGAAACGTGTGGTCATATTTAAGGGTCGTTACATACACCTGACAGTGAGTTTTTGAATGGTAGAGCCACGCTGTAGACACTTGTGACAGAACGAATGGGCTGGCTCGTCCGTGTCGTTACCACTGTATTACAGAAAATCGGCGTAAAGTAGCAGCTTGCTGCTGCATTTCGTATGGTGAGTGAGATATCCGGAGGACCAAACCCCCTCCCCTTCCCAATCCCTTAATTATCCCTTATAGGTACAATACAATAAAATCCAGTCTCATAATTATCATTCTAAGAGGGACTCCACACTGTTACAATACTGAAACAATTTGCATTTGACAGCCTCCGTGGTAAAGTGGGCGAGTAGCCAGCTGCGAAGCGAGAGGCGGTGGGTTTGATTCCCGCACTGAGACAAATTTTTGTGTCATCCACAAAAAAATTGTTTCGTGTCTGAGTGTTATAGGACCCAAGTAAAGTCAAGTCCCTCGTAGTTCCTGATACCCACGATACAGGTTAACCTAGTGGACTATGTGTGTGACTGTTGGGTATATTTATTTATTATTATTATTTTACAAACATGATCATGCTATGCCATCGAGACTAGCCAAATATTTACCTAGTTTACACATTACACTTTGGGGGGTCATCACCTCCACGTGCAGTCCGTCCCACATCTCGTGTAACGGGTGCACACAATGGGTGATATATCCTCGCCCACGATGCCCATGAAAGCGTTGTATTGAAACTCGCAGCGGACCGCACGTCACCGCGTTCAAAATAACACATGGACATTTAAAAATCTAAATAAATGCACGCTGCTGTGAAATATGAGCTTGGCTATGAGGCGATGGGTGTACTGAATCTACTTTACAGAATTTACGGAAATGAGGTTGCATGGCATTGCTGAAAAATACTTTTATGCAAGCTAAGTTAATATTTCGTATTGTACTAAACTAAAATCGAATTTCCTTTTCAACCCATTCATGATACTCCTGATATTGTGGGTGGTTATGGGCAATAGAAGACACTACAAGGTGCTTGGTCCCTCGTATACGAAGCCGTCTGGGCTGGTACCACCGCTATGTCTATTTCTGCCGCCAAGTAGCAGTGTGCAAGCACTGTTTTGTTCCGGTTTGAAGGACATTGAAGCCAGTGAAATTGCTGGGCATTACGAGACTTAACACCTCACGTCTCGTGGTGACGAGCGCAGTCCAATGCCAAGCAGTGCTTTGTAATTCAAAGTTATGTTTGGTGTTGCTTCTGTTTATAGGCAAGCATGATGTTTACCATCAGGCGAGCGACCTGCTCGTTTCGTCACTCAAGATAATAAAAGAAACTAGGAGGTGTACTATAAAAACAATACAAGTACCTATAAACTTATCTTATGCAACTATAAGGATATAAAAATGCCTGTATCACAGAAGGGATAGGCAAAGTTATAACCACGGTTCGCCAAGCTTATTACGGCGCCATATTATTAACAGGCACAAATTCCAGTCGCGGGTAATTCATGTATGATTTTTCAAACCGCAAACTCAAAATACAATTTGTGATTACCCGGCCAGGGATATCAACCCAGGACCTCAAGGTTTCTTAGCCTAAGTAGGCTGTCACTAGACCAATGAGGTGAAACTTAAGAAATGTAAACACTACCATGCAGAAAATAGCAGGCACTAGTCAACTTTTGTTTCGAGATGTAACATTGTAGGTTAAATTCAAAGACTTTAATGTATACTATTAGACAAGCTGCGCAATAGAAATTGTACCACTTAGTTGCGGTCAATTGACCGTAACTCAATATTTCCATCTCGCTTACTCTCAACTAGAACGCCTATCGCGCTACCGGTCTGTGAGCAGTCAAACTCCCGCGTTATGTGACGCAATTTTACTTCTAAACAGCCCGTCTAGTAGTATACATTAAAGTCAATGGTTGAATTGATTAAAACTGAAATAACCTCTTACAAAAACGTCATTTAAAACTGCATTGCACTCGGGAACCGTTTTGTATATAATTAAAACAAACCTAATATCCAAAGCAATAAAGTCTTAGCTGTAAAGCGATATCCATCATGACAAAGCAACAGTGTTGAGCTAATAAAACGGCGCGCTGTATTAGCTAAACAATCTCGGCTGCAAACTGCGATCGTTGTTTACCCGCTCTCGCTCCCGCTTCCGCCTTAGGCGAGGGGTTAAGGGTTAGTACACACAGTAAAACTGCTTCGCCTCATCACCTTGTTGTCGACGCAACACTTTACAAGTTGCTCAGTACCTTGGAGCCTTGTTACAGATAGACAACAAGCTTGTCAAGATGAACTTTGAATGCGTTACAGAGAAAGGAGACCGCGACACGAACTGTATGTATACTGACGCGCGTCGCGGTCTCCTGTCTCGGCTGGGCCCTACCGACCTGAAAAAAAATATGAAAAAATCTTTATTTAAATAAAGAAAGATACAAAAAACATTTGTCAGGGGTTCTCAAGTTAGGCGGAGCCTGTGTCTTGAGAAACCAATTAAAATGATAAAAAAATTGTTAGCGTGAGTGAAGTCAATGAGCGTGTGTGCGTTTATGCTTGAGTGTGTGTTTATGTTTGTGTGTGTGTACCTACGTTTAGTAATGTTATTGTGCGCCACAGCACCGACAAAATCACGCGCAATTCCCTTGACAATCGCCAGACAGACGCGGCAATTAAGACGGCGCGGCAAGCTGACCACCCGCTAGTCGTTCACGAGCTTGTGCCGTGCTGCCGTTCACTGCTGATTACTAATCAGTGATTAGCATACGCTTCAATATAGAGCTTCATACCAGTATACCGTAATAAAACTAAGTTCACTCCAAAAAAACCTTTAAATAAATAACAACTCTCGTGTCAACGCAATAAAGTGCCATTTAACTAGTTTACTAATCCATACCGATAATTTTTATTCATATTAGACCCTTAGTTATAAGCAAAGCGACACGTGTGGTGTCAAATATTATGCGTGACAATCTTAAGGGCGTGACAGACGGCGATAACGGCGCCCCCACCAGCCACCGCGATGCGACGACACTTGCATTTACATACTGACATGAATATGTTTTAAACGTTACTTATTATGTGACAAGTGACTAGCGAAAACATACGCGGAGCGAGAACCTCACATTACACATGCACTTGCTGCATTGTTTATTTTTTGTTCTATAAAAATATGCTTTATAAAAAGTGGTTGTGAAATAAGCGCAAACAGAAGCGGAAAGCGTTTTATGAATATGGAGATAATAAAGTCATGAACGCGCCGATATAGCAAAGCTATTCACATTTACATACTCTAATACAGCGCTTAAACAAAACGGGGCCACGGAGGAAGCGAGTGCACAGCGTATTTTCACCTCAATTCAATAAGGCTTTATTGCTCCGTATCAAATATGATAACAACGTCAATGGGTGACGTGACCTCTGCACATGATTTAGATGACGTAAGCATTCTCAGAATCTATCCTCTCAATCTAACCAGCATTCTACTGTAATGACAAACCAATAGATGGTACCTACTTACGTTGTAGACAATTTTGTCTACAGCAT
The DNA here is from genome assembly GCA_905332985.1 of Mimas tiliae. NCBI lineage: Eukaryota > Metazoa > Arthropoda > Insecta > Lepidoptera > Sphingidae > Mimas > Mimas tiliae. The sequence goes on along the minus strand of HG995241.1, from coordinate 20,453,579 downwards.
GAATGGGCCGGCTCGTCCGAACTCACCTGCTTCGAACGCCAATAAAAACATCTTCAAGGCAACAATAATCTCGAAAATGTGGGTGTACTGAAGAAGAAAGAAAAAAGAAGAAGATACAACACAAAATGACGGGACAAACTCTTAAATTGTTTTGCCCTTTTAATGGCCCAATAGATAGAGCCGCCCTAGATCTACGATACATTGTAGGAGCGGTTCTCTCATGTGGCAAATTGTATTCAAGACGGTGCGGCGGTTGTTTGCTCCGTCAACATGCTCTCGAGTGTCTGTGTCAGTGTCAGAGAGTCGGCGAGTTATCGCGACTCGCTGTTACTGAAACAATTAGTTTCTGAGCAATTATAATACGCGTTCAATGCATTTAAGAGCATTTTACCTAAGGAGTTTATTTAAATATAGTATATGTACTTGGAGCCTAACAAAGAAAATGTACAACAGATGCAAGTTGCACAATGCGCGCAATTGTATGGAGCGCTCAATGTTAGGCATTAAGCTGAGTAACAAAGTTTATAATGTGGACATTCTCCACCTTCTTACTTAATCTCCTACTTTCAGTACCTTGGTAGCAACCATACCAGAAAGCTTCGCTCTTCAACTAATCTCGTACTCAAGTGTCCCCCACATAGCACAGACTTTACCCATTCTTCCTTCTTAATTCAATCCATACTCCTATGTAACTCACTCCCTCCCGAAATCAGGTCGTCAACTACTCGCCTGGCTTTCAAAGCCAGAGTTCGACAACTGTTGTTTGATAGAGTTGCAGAATCAACACACTAGTAATATGTGTATTTATATAATTATGTATGCAGTATATATACATATATTTATATTTAATTTATGTATTTATATTTAATTATATTATAATATTATTATGCACGATAAGTTTACGTATTAGTATGTATTTCTATATATTTAATAATAATCTCCCTTCCATCTCATTACTTTTATACACCTGCCTTGTTTATTCTCTGCACTACCCAATGGTTGACTGGTAGAGAATGCCTCTGGCATTAAGTCCGCCTGTACATATTTTGTATGAAGTGTAATAAATAAATAAATAAAGACATTCGACGAATGACTAAGGTGGAGGACATCGGGTCTCGTATAGCGAAACTCAAGTGGCGATGGGCAGGACATACGACAAGACGCGACGATGGCAGGTGGAGTAAGTCACTGACAGAATGGTGGCCACGCGATGGTCAACGTAAATGTGGCAGACCGCTATCTAGATGGGCCGATGACTTGGAAAAGCTTACTTCTACGCAGATACAGCCTAATGGGGAGTGGTATGGACTGCCGGTATTAATTTGTTTTAACGGTGTAGAAACCATCGTGAAGAAGCCTGCACGACTAGGCATTCTTCATGAAAAAAATCGAAGGCATGTAACCCGCATTAGTTCCGCCTGGTGGGCTCAAGCCTAATCCTTCTCATTAAACAATGCCGTGCCCAGAAATGGGACAAGACAGTCAAATCGGGCGACGGCTCGAGGAGCTTTTTAAAAGACTGTTCAGAGTGAAGATCTTTATTAGACTGAATATTCATGTACAATTTCCCTATTTATAATGTGGAGCGATGTAAACAACACGCATTACTTATTCTAGAACGTTCGACGTGTTGACAATGAAAGTGCTGAGGTAGCGTCTATAGCACACCTATGATGTCTCAAATTACATAAAAACAACATGTACTTGTTCTAAGACGTGTTGACAATGAAAGTGCTGAGGTAGCGTCTAGAGCACACCTGTGATGTCTCAAATTACAGAAAAACAACATGTACTTGTTCTAAGAACTGTTTACTGTTTTACAAAATGTGCTTAGCTTGCGTTTGTGGTACGTCCTGTGATGCGACGCCTTCAGATCGTACACATACTCTAGGATACGTAACTAGACTGATAACAAACAATAGGTACGTATTACATAGTCCTACATACATACGCACTCACGACTGTAATGCCCGAAGAGGTAGGCAGATGTGTAACCAGTACACCCACATTTCGCCGAGCGTATCTTCTTCCCATGATGTGACAGGGGGCGAACCTATCGCCATACCGGGCACAAATTCCAGACTCCGGGTTGATCCTTTTCGTAATAGAAAAACCAAATATCACTTTTACCTGACACGGGGATCGAACCCGAGACCTCAGCGTCAGCCTCAGTCGTAACGCATACGTATTGCAACTGCGCCACCGAGGCAGTCAGTTTTACATAGTCATTGACTGAAAAACTGGCTTATATTAGATTTGTATAATCTCTCATTCAAAAACGTGCACAAAACATTGTCTGACCCCTTAAATCTAATCTTATGCCCACAATTCATAGACGCTACACATATCCAAACCAAAGAAGTATTTTATAAACGATTCTGAATCATTGATTTCCCAAGCACACGGGAGAGCCTTTCGGACTCTACAAGTTTGTTAAACGGATACTCGTAAAATGAGTTAACCTAAATATTTAAAAACAAACAGGGGTGCTATAAAGCGATTTTATAACGCAGTACAAATGGGACAGGAGCTATCCCGTTTAAGTATTAACTGAGTTATAAATGTGCAATAGCAATCGTTCGACAGCAAGGCAACATCCTGACCTGCCTGCATATTAATCTTATGGTTACCTTACATTGGTTTAGTGGCAGCCTGGCAGACTGGGATCTGTGAGGTCCTAGTTTCAAGTTCTAGGTTGAACAATCGTAATTTTTTATCGCATATGCCAGCAAACGAGCAAGTGCGTCACCTGATGGTAAGTGATCTCCACCGCTCATGTATGTCCACAATACCAAAAGAATTATGGGTGCATTGCCGACATTAAAGTAAAGGAATAATTAAGGGATTGGGAAGGGGAGATGGTTTGGGCCTCCGGATATCTCACTCACCGTAGGAAACGCAGCAGCAAGCCGCTACTTTACGCCGGTTTTCTGTGAGACAGTGGTAACGACCCGGACGAGCCGGCCCATTCGTGCTGTAGACATAAGTGTCAGTGATGATGCTATGTATGATGTATACATTAGTTGCTATCGTTTCTATACATAAGTTTCTTCATTTTGTACTGACTTGTCATAAGCGCAATTTTAATTGCCTACATCATACTAATATTATAAATGTGAATGTAAGTTTGTTTGTTACGCTTTCACGCGAAAACTATTTACCGATCATCTGTACACATATTCTTGGAGGTTTAAGAAGTAACATATAGGGATATTAGTGATACTTTTTATGAAAATGAAAAAAAACTATTTGTTTGTTACGCTTTCACGCCTAAATCATTTATGCAGAGATAGATGAGATCCTGGAGACGGTTATAGGCTATGTTTTATTTCGGAAAGGTCTATTCACGCGGGCGGAGCCGCGGGCAAAAGCTAGTGATTAATAAAACTATTTCATTTCATTTCACTTCACTTAGGTATATACTTCGCCCGCTTCACTGCTATACCATTACCATTGACAGCCTCCGTGGCGCAGCGGGCGAGTAGCCGGCTGCGAAGCGAGCGGCCGTGGGTTCGATTCCCACACCGAGACAAATGTTTGTCTAATCCACAAATATTTGTTTCTGGTCTGGGTGTTGTGGGACCGCAAGTCCCTCGTGGTTCCTGATACTCACGATACAGGTTAACCTAGTGTGGGGTCAGGACTATGTGTGTGACTGTTGGGTGTATTTATTTATTACCCCAGTATGCCGTCGCCACTCGCTCATGACAGGTACAATAACTCGCCGGTACGGTGACGTCAAATTTTCCCGCAGTTTGTATAACACCATAGAGGGCTATAAACTTTTTGCTGAGCGAGCATTTACACGATATAGAGAGGTCAGTATGATATTTTGCATAATCTGGATATGTATAAGATGGTTGGCCTTGGTGGCGCATTTGTAATGTGTACGCGGTACGACTGCTAAGATCCGGGGTTCAATCCCCGGGTCGAGTAAAGTGATATGGGTTTTTATAGCATAGGCAGGCAAAGGAACAAGTGGGACACCTGATGGAAAGTAATAATTAAAGGGATTGGGAAGGGTAAGCGACTACTTTACGTGGGATTTCTGTGAGACTGTGATAATAACCCGGTCAAGCCGGCCCATTCGTGCTGTAGACAAAACAGTCTACAGCGCGGCTCTACTACAAAAAAATGCTATTACGAATTGCTCAGTATCAGCCCGGAGTCTGGAATTGTGCTCGGTATCGTCCCCTATCACCTCATGGGACAGAAAAAAGCTCGATGAAATTACACCTCTACCTACCCTTTCAAAGATTACAGAGTTAAGTGCGTGTATATGTATATATACACGCACAATCTTTAAATGTGGCTAGATCAATTTATTTGGATTTAGCCACTTCACTTAACTCTTCTAATAAAATTACGCGCTTCATCTATCTTAGCACAATTAGCTCACATAATAAATAATAATAATAATAATAATAATGATTTATTTATGCAAAGTGAATATGGTACATTTCAAACACAACGTCAGTGGCTCTCAAACTAGGCAAGCCTGTATCTTGAGAGCCTCACACATAACTAACTTACACTTTTACTCAAATAATTTCTGATGTGGCGTGACTATTGGCGTGATGCGTATGTATGAAATAAGTATTTTCGTCAATGTCTTATCGGAACTGACATCTGAAGCGGCTATGTCTTTATTTTAAATGTAAGTGCCATCTATTGTTATTATTGACTGGTACGATGGAACTAACATACCATTGTTGGCGAAAAGATAAAATAGAAAAAACCCATAATTAGATATTTCATGCTGTTATATGTTACATTGCAACTCTACTGCCTCTCCATACACGAAGCAAGTGACCACAGTAACTGGCGAGTCGTAAACCCGAGCTATTAAAGGCTCTACATCACTCACACCATAAAACGTTAACGCAACCCTCAACAAATTGATTCTATACCTCAGATTAGCGTTGCCATGTTTTGGAATCGGATAGTCGGATTATCTGAGTTGTTTGAGGCAGTTTAGGCAGTTGCATATCATATTGGTAGGATGATCTGTTAAACCTGGTGGGGATGCCTGATACACATTTGTACTGGCTGACTGCCTCAATAACGCAGTTGTAATGCGTATGTGTTACGATTGAGGCTGACGCTGAAGTCTCGGGTCCGATTCCCGGGTCGGTATGATATTGGGTTTTTCTATCATGAAATGCTTAGTATCAACCCGAGGTCTGGAATTTGTGCCCAGTATTGCGATAGACTCGCCCCTATCACATCATGGGACGGAGATACGGTCGGCGAAATGTAGGTGAACTGATAACACCTCTGCCTTCGGGGATTACAGACGTGAGTGCGTATGTATGTATATAGCGATCCGATGGTCGAGTACGGTTACTCACATTGAAAAACCCGCCATAGTATATTGTTCCGCCGATTCGTTTCCTGGAGTTACCAGTATATATCTAGTTACTTTAGTCTGTCATATCACGATTAGTGTAAGTAGGTCACCAACATCTTAGGCCCAAAGCCAACTTCTCCTGCGCGTGTTACAATCTGCTGATTAACGGACGAGGCAACGGCGAAACTTGGTTCCCATTACGGATTGTGGGGCTCAGACTAGACGGCGTGTCAATCCATATATTACCAAATAACGTCGAATCTATGGTACGAGAACGCGGACCTTGGCATTAAGCCGGGATAACGCCAGACAGAAATACACACATTTTTTTTATAGCATAGGCCGACAAACGAGCAAGTGGGTCACCTGATGGTAAGCGATCTCCATCGCCCATGTACGCCCACAATACAAAAATAATCATGGGCGCGTTGCCGACCTTAAAGGAAATGGATAAGTAAGGGATTGGGAAGCGGAGGGAAATTTGAGCCTCCGGATATCTCACTCACCGTACGAAACGCAGCAGCAAGCTGCTAAATTACGCCGGTTTACTGTGAGACAGTGGTAATGACCCGGACGAGCCGACCCATTGATGTTGTAGCCGGCCCCACGCTGTTGACACTTTTGTCTACAGCGTGGCTCTTCCACTCGTAAACATATACACAGGTGGGACCGCAAGTCCCTCGTAGTTCTTGATACCCACGATACAGGTTTACCTAGTGTGGGGTCAGGACTATGTGTGTGACTGTTGGGTGTATTTATTTATTAATTATTATCATTATAACTTAGAATAGTCAGAAGTGCCTGCTTTTGAGGCTGGTTTTGAATATGTCACATTCGTCTCAGTAGTTCGTACCACTGCCTTGAGCTATCGCCGCTATTCTATGAAAAAAAAACATGTCCGGCTTTATCCGGAAGCCTGGTAACATTATAGATGGACAATACCTTTTAATATACTGTTTGTTTATCCTGAAACGCTTGGGGAAGTAGGGATTAGCTTTTTATGGCTGTCGTATAGTTTAATAGCTATGGTACAGTATGAGTGGCCAGTTGAGAAGGTGGTGTTTGCCCTGAAGTGCCGTAATACTCTAGTATACTTCCGATGGTCGTTTGAAGCGTCAGACATGGGCGTCAGCAGCGTTCCCGTCTGCTAACGTCGCACTGAAAAAGCCAGTGACGAGCGTTGATGATATTATGCTGATTGATTGGTCTGCCATACTTTTCGTAGAGCATAGTACAAGCGAGCAGGCGGCAATGACGTGAGTGTCTGTTGCTGCAATCATAGGAAGACTTCTATAAAGTTGTTCAAATCTGTCAAGTGATAATCCACAATACGGATACCACCGCAAATCTGGAAGAGATCTGAGCTAGATCCGGCTAAAAACCCCGCGGTGGGCTGGTTTAGCTGATGAAGGACTGTCCTGGGGATCCTGCCAGAAATATCGCCCCTGCGCGGTCTTCCCGGCCCGTCTCCTTTGTGTCAGAAGCCCCCCAAGTGACCACTCGCCAGGAGCTACACCTCCTGGGTGGAGTAGGTTCAGAATACTGAACCTACTCCACCCTTCTCCAAACCAACAAAATTCACAAGAATAAAAAAATTATACGAGTGTTTCGGTTGTACCAAGTGGCTTTGCGTAAAGGATGTCTTTCCAAATACTTTTGCAAATTTTCCGTCATTTTTTTCTAAAAACGTTGATTAAAAACTCCTTTAAACAAGCCAAAGCCGGCAAACATAAGAATCGGTGTTTACCTTCACGGCGAATGAAAACACGACGGCCTTTGATGTCTACATTTACTTATCTTGAAAACAGTGTAACCAAATTCCGGGAGCCGACGCGTCATGCCGGATAATGAGCGTCATCAGTCGACCTTAGTGACGACACAGTTGGTGCACAAACGGTAGGATAAGTCCAATATATTTCTGGTCTGTAAGTATGTAGTATGTAAACCGTTGCTGTATGTTGCATGGAGCGAAATTAATATATAAATAAACTTTCAATTTTTTATAAATAATGTATTCAAGTTTTTAAATTTTATAGTAATAATATATTTATGGATTAAATTAAATAATGTATTAATAAGATAATTCTATAATATTTAAGTTAAATGTTATTTGTAAATGAGTCTTGTTACTTGAATAAATAAATGATTATTATTATATGGTAGGAAACGAGAACGAGTGGTAGAGCCACGCTGTAGAAAATTTTGTCTACAACATCAATGGGCCGGCTCATCCGGGTCGTTACCACTATCTCACAGAAAATCGACGTAAAGTAGCAGATTGCTGTTGCGTTTCGTAGGTTAAGTGAGATATCCGGAGGCCCAAATCCCCTACCCTTCCCAATACCTCAATTATCCCTTTTCTTTAAAGGTTGGCAACGCGCCCTTGACTTTTGGTATTGTGGGCGTACATGGGCGGTGGTGATCACTTACCATCAGGTGACCCACTTGCTCGTTGTTCTCGTGTGTTTGCAATAAAAAAATATATACAACGTGTTATAGAAAGGTGTGATCATATGTGAGGATCGTTACATACACCTGACAGTGAGATGTGTACCGGATCTTATCAAAAAATGTAGACATCCTAAGACTTCGAATTAATTTTAATTACTCATTTATTACTATAGATAAGGACGATCACATCTCTACAAATTAAGTGAAGTGTGTGAGCGCGAATAATAATGCTGAAGTGCGACAAAATCTTAGTTATAATTTTTATTTTATTGTATTTGGGGGGCTTACAGCTATTTTGACAGTATGGTTCCATGATTTAATACAAAAAGCCATTTACAAGCCTCCACAGATAGAATTATCATTTAGTGTCCAAAGTTACAACTCGACTATCGACATGTTACTTATTCGATATACAAGAAAATTCCTTATTTATGTCCTATCAATGTAATCAGATTAGCTACTACGGGAATGAAATATATTTTTTGTAGCTTATACCGGCAAATACACACAAGACATGTAACACATGGACCGTATAAATCTCCCTTAAAATAAAAATAGGAAAATGTATGTATGACCCTAAATAATTTGGATTGAAAAACCGGACCAAAAACAAGACCACTGAGTTTGACTAGCTGGATCTTCTCAGAGGGCCAATTCTGCTATTTTAACTGACACTGCGAATGAATTTTAACCGAACTGAGATTACATTTTGAATTAATTAAAAATATGGCATTCTGCTCCTTCAAAAATTCGATATCATCTCAGTTAAATTGCATATAAACTGTCAATTCGATCAACTTTCAATGTCTTTCTTTTGTTGAAAATATGGCTTCGCATTATTATGCATTTCGCCAATGACAAGTATTTTTCCGAATTTTACGTATCAGCTGCCATAGACTAAATTCTAGAAATTAAAAATGACCTAAGCGACAAAATCAATGTTACCAACTCACAATAAAATACCCACAATATGACTAATTTCAGTGATTAAAAAATTACGTAACTGGAGGTTATGATTTTTTAATTAATTGATTTGACTAATTCCATGTATTTTATTTATTTCATTAATTTATCTATTCCATGGCATAACTGAAGGAAAACGGCACAACAGCACCACTCAGGCAGTCCTTTCCGGAAATAACCACAATCGCGATTATTTTATTGAAATTTGAAATTCTACCGAATTGCGGTTTTTTTATTTTGCAACACTGCTGAGGACATATCTATACTAAATAAAAATTGTGCGAGAGTTTTGGCGGGAATTTTGACAGTGCGATTGCTCTCATAATTTAATCTACACTAATATTCTAGAGAGGAAAGATTTTTTTGTATTTTTGTATGTAACAAATAAACTACTGGGCCGATTTCAAAAATAATTTGGCCGTTAGAAAGCTACATTATCACTGAGTAACATAGGCTGTAAACTCATTTCTAATACTTTACTGGAATAACGAGCACACAAAGTCGCACAATTTTGACTACTTTTAATTGCTTGCAGTAAAAGAGAATAAAGTTAACTGAATTTGTCTGCAGTTAACTCACAGTCACTTCACCTCAGTGTTGCCAAGTCAGATTTTTGAAAATACCGTGTTGTCCACATTAAAATACGGCATTTGCGTCAAAAATACAGTGCTTGATGGGAAAAAATACAGTCTATTTTACAGTGCAATAAAATGTCATACAAAAAAGGAAATAATTAAATTATTAAATAAAATATAAATTTATTTTAAACTTTATATCCTAAACTAACTTAACATTTTATTTGTATATATCGATCGCTGCAGAAATGGATGGCTGCGATGATGATGATATCGGTTTATTTTTTTAATGTGTTTAATCAAAGAGTTTTATGTATACTACTAGACAAGCTGCGCGGAACATAGAAATTGTAGTATAATAAATTAATTAAATTGTAGTATAGTAAATTAGTTGTATTACTAAGTTGCAGTCAATTGACCGTAACTCAATATTATCATCTCGCTTACTCTCAACTAGAACCCCTATTGCACTCCCTGTTTGTGAACTGTCAAACTCCCGCGTTATGTAACGCAGTTTTACTTCTAAATAACCTGTCTAGAAGTATACAATATTAATACGAAATTTTGACTGTAAAAAAATACTGTGTCTCCATACGGTATTTATAAAAATACGGTGTCCAGTAGATGGCGTGAAAATACGGCAGATCTGCTGTAATTACAGTGCACTTGGCAACACTGCTTCACCTTCAGTCACATTTCGTTCTCAATATTTTGACGTTTGTCTGTAGACGAAATGCATTTTAAATAGTTAAGTGTCTCACAATGGACACTGGCGAAATCACCAATCTACGGTGGAGCCAAACACAATTAAAAGAAGAAGAAGATAGTTAAGTGTCAAAATTGTTACCAGAATGCCGTTTTGGTTCAGTCAACTTGTATTCTACTTTCGATATCATTGCGTTCTAAGTTCTTGAATATTGGTTTAGCAGAATACCATTTGCAACTTTCTTGTCGCTGAGATTAGATCGGAATGATATTTTGAACAATTAAAATTACGAGAATTGGCCCTCAGGACTGGGTCGCGCCGCGTAAAATCCAGTGGTAAAGTAAGCCCACTGAGTTTGTATCACCGGGTCTTCTCAGACTGGGTAATTTTGGATCCGATGGTACTTTTAAAACACGTGCCGTTTCGGTAATGCCTATGGTCCATATTGACCGATAAAATAATAATAATAAATCAATCATTCTGGACAATTCCCAAATAAAAATATTGTAAAATTTATTTATGCCCAGTGTATTTTGATGATGTTTCCCTCACCGTTAAAACAAGTGATAATTAACACGTAACTTAGAAAAGTCAGAGGTCTATGCTCTTAGAACTGGTTTCGAACCTGCGACTTTCGTCTCGACAGTCCGTACCACTCCACGCTGAGCTATCACTGCTGTTACTAGGTGCTCAACTTACAAATATTAATTTGTCTGTATCCATAAAAATAAATATAATTCCTATTACCCTACCGCATACACTGTGTTACGGTGCCAGCGTTTGGTATTCACGTCACGGGCCTGAAAGCGCTGTCATTTCGACACCGTTTAGCCGCGGCTTAACCGAACTAAGCTGTGTTAGCTACGAGCTTGTTACAAACAGCTACTGCAATGCAATCACCAGCCTTTAACGCTACATTAGCACGTAAAACTTTGGGACGTTTTTTTTATTACCTATTTATGGGAAAGATTTTCTCTTACGATACAGCCGAGAATATCACAGAAAACTCATTTACGAACACGCGTCATAAGATTCTTATTTTCAAATCGCATGACACGATCTCGTGAATGACAATTTTCTGTTAAATTCTTGCTTGATCACGCGATAAACTTTTTCCATTTACATGGGGCTTTATTTTACAATGGTGTTTTGGCGTAAAATGGCATGAAAACCGATGTGAAGTAGTAGCTTGCTGATGCTTTTCGCACAGTAAGATATACAATAATAATAATAATAATACTAGCCCTGTATTATACACGTCCCACTGCTGGCCAAAACAACTGGTTAAAGCAACAACAACACTGGTTAAGGCAAGCGATAATTAACAATTAATATATACATAACTTAGAAAAGTCAGAGGTGTTTGCTCTTGAGGCTGGTTTCGAATCTGCGACTTTAGTCTCGACAGTCCGTATGATTCTTCTGGTATTGTGGGCGTACATGGGCAGTGGAGATCATTTACCATCAGGTGACCTTCATGCTCGTTGGCTGGCCTATGCTAAAAATAGGGGCCACATTTGACTAATTCTCTCTTTTAGACTTAATTTGCTTTGCTCTAGTCTCATCCATTTTGTTGAATAAAAAACTTTCCAAATGTAATGTTTCACTGGAAGTGTTAAACAAATATAACTGTGTGCCGCAGCGATCTGGCGGCAGAGTGTGATGTAAAACGTGGCAAAACAAACGATATTACTGCACCGCAATATCCTACACACCTGCCACTATTTGTACAAAGTTGTACAACTCGCACTAGCCTGCGGTACTGGCGCATGCAACTGTGTCAGACAGTACGGACGTTGTATACTTGAACGAAGAGGACTTGGGACATTATTATGTGTATACCACCAATTTTCTACGGTAGCTGGCTGAAATTTTAAAGCCAGATAACACCACGAAACGAGCATTAAGGTACTATGAACGACTTTTCATCATGTATAGTAGTATACGCTGGTTGCTGTCCAGTCAAGTACAAATGTATATCAGAATATTCTCCATGAGGCGCTGGAGAATAGCCGGTGCGCTGGCTAACCCGAATACCAAACGCGTATATTTAAACAAACCCTTATGAGTGTTGATAACGGTAAACTTCTGAGACTCCTCGTCTAAAACACATTGTGCATATGCTTGCGAAAGATCTAATTTACACAGATCCATCAGTAAGTAGTAGCAAGGTGTGCGAGAAGGTTAGGTTACAGGCATCAAAATAAGATGAAAAGAAACTCAAGCAAAAAATGACCCCTCCAAGACACTGTGCAAGAGGGCGGGGCTATAAAAGTCTGTGCAGCTCGTTCATACGGCAATTCATAAAAAAATATTCATGATCTCTATTACACTTATTACGACTAATTTTTTACGCGGTGCAGAACGTCGTATCTCGATTTAGAAATATTAATATTTAGACATTAAGTTTTATGAAATAAAGTTGATTATGAACGTTCATTAATTTTTGTTGTGTGTATGAGTGTCACGTGTAAGTAAGTGGAACCGTATTTCTGGCAGATTCATATAAGAGTTATCGTTCTAGTTATCTTATTTCGATGGTTACAAGCGCCCTATATAAAGCATGCATCTCAGCCTGTTGCCGTCCACTGTTAGACGTAAGCCTCTCCAAGTGAGCGCCAATCATCCCGGTCTTGGACAGCCCGCATCCACCCGCCATCGTTTTCAAGTCGTCGATCCACCGTGCAACAGGGCGCCCTACACTAGGTCTACCTAAGCGTGGTCTCCACTCCAGCACATGTCTGCTCCACCGACCATCGGTCCGTCTGCTGATTATATTATAACTACATGGATGTTCAGAGTTCGTAACACAATAATTTCGTGTTAATTCACGGGCAAATGTCTCGGGGGCAAATACCAACGCTTTGTTATTCCACTAGCCGCTAGCTATGCGAGCTACTGACATAATAACAGCTATGCAATACACATACCGAGAGCAATATAGGATTCACTATAGTGTGCATGACATTGAAATAAAACTAGATTATTTATACGGATGACTGCCTCGGTGGCGCAGTTGTAATGCGTACGCGTTACGATTACGCTAAGGCTGAGGTCTCGGGTTCGATCCCCGGGTCGGGTAAAGTGGTATTGGGTTTTTTCTATTTCGAAATGCTCAGTATCAGTCCCGAGTCTAGAATTTGTGGCCGGTATGGCGATAGACTCGCCCCCATCACATCGTGGGACGGAGATATGCTCGGCGAAATGTGGGTGTACTAGTTACACCTCTGCCTACCCCTTCGGAGATTACAGGCGTGAGTGCATATGTAGATTATACGGATTTTATCGCGGTTTAATTTTTATTTTAGTCCCGACGCGACGTTTTGAAAGCTTTTCAGCCTTCATGGTCACGGGAGACTTGAGGTGTAGGTCGGCTCGAAAAGTTAATGTTACATTGCCTACCTTCATTTTAAATTTATTTTTGAATAATTTAAATAGTTAGTTGACATTAGTCCGATCTACGCAGAAAGTACTCACGGGGTCTTGAGGTCTGACAGTTGGTCTTTTTGTTGGTCCGTATAAACTAGTTTTATTTCAATGTGTAATATTCGCGTAAACATAAGAAATCACAGTGTGAATGACTTTAGAACGCCATACACATACATACATAATCCTGTATCCCTAAAGGGGTAGGCAAAGTTGCATCTATGGTTCTCCAAACTTATTTTGACGTCATCACCATTTTGTATTGGTGGTGGGCCTATCACCATACAGGGCACAAATGCGCCATATCTGTTTCTAGATGTTAGGTCCGTTGTAGGCCAGGCCGTACCACTGCTTTGCCTATTTATGTCGCTATGCTGCAGTGTGTAAGCCCTGTTGTATTTCAGTTTAAAGGACGATGAAGCCAGTGAAATTACTAGACATTATGAGACTTAGCTACTTATGTCTTAGGGTAACGAACACAGTCCAGTGCCATGCAGTGCTTTGTAATTCAAAATGCTGTTTATGAGCAGGCATGGCAATTACCATCAGGCGAGCGACCTGTTAGTTTCGTCATTCAGACTAATCAATAACAATAAATAAATCCAAAACGAAAAAGACTGTTCTGTATATTAAAATTTATAAATGCCTTGTTCACAGAATAAACCAGCCTCCCCAAAACCAATTAAAATTTGAACACAAGCATGAATATGACAACATTATCACAAGTTAATCGCCGATCCGTACCGAATCCTTTACTCAATCAACCGCACTGATTCATCTAATATCTCTTTCAAAAGTCGCAAAAACCAATCAATTGAGCGCCAATACGGGGCGTTGCTTTGTTCCGGCGACAATGGCGGCGAGTTACCCGGCCCCGGGATTGGCTTTGTGTATAATTGGCCGGGATTCACCATCCCGGACATCATTACAACATTAACTGTTGTTTTAGTTCGGTCAGCAGTTATAGAGTCAATTCAGGGTTAAATTGGCGCGGCGCGGCGCGGCGTGTGGTTGTACTGAAGGGGTTGGTTTTAATATTGCGTGAAATACTGGCTGGGGTTTGTTTCAGAGTTTAGTCTGAACTAATTGTTTTACCTTTTTATTCTCGACCTATACTACCATGTGTTACAGAAAGGTGTGGTCACATTTAAGCAACGTATAGTGTACGATGTAAGTATATTTATAGGGAGGTGATCGATTTTATTGATCGTAGTTAAAGATTATTTAAAAAATTCGTTTGAAATCGTTGTGCATACCTAAAAAAGCAAAAATAACGCGCCGAATTGAGAACCCCCTCGTTTTTTGAAATCGGTTAAAAGTATCGTGAACTTAAGATGTCTAGATTTTGATAAGATCCGGTACATAAACACTCACAGTGTAAGTAACGACCCTTAAATATAACCACACCTTTCTGTAACACGTTGTATATACCTATAAAGCTTCCATCATTATCTTGGAAACTGTTATTTAATCCTGGTTAACACAGTGCATGTATTTATTTTTGAATATTTCCAACTCATGTGCATTTTCCATGATGCTATATATTGAAATCCAGTAATAATCCTTTGAATTTTATTGCATAGTCACCCTGCTTTCCTGTATATCACAAGTGGTCTGGTAGAAATCGCTATTAGCGATAAGACCGCCTATTGTTAAATTTCTTAATTGATCATGACATACATATGCTCACTCACGCCTGTAATCCCTGAAAGGATAGGCAGAGGTGTAACCAGTACACCCACATTTCGCGGAGCCTATCTCCATCCCATCATGTGATAGAGGGCGAGCCTATCGTCATACCGGGCACAAATTCCAGACTCCGGGCTGATACTGAGCATTTCGTAACAGAAAAACACAATATCAGTTTTACACCCAGTCATTTCTATGTGGCTTTTGTCTTTCTCATTACTGTGTGTTAGTATCGGCATAAAAAACCTTCACTCCCAAATGGTAGGCAAAGATGCTATTAGTACTACTACAGTTTGCTATTTCCATCCCATGATAAGCTAGGAGCGAATCTCTCCCACATCGAACAACGGGGGACGCGCTGCCTTCGTATGTAATGTACATTTGACGGTGCGACCCCGAGACGGACGGCAACGCAAAATCTTGCTGTCAGAAACACAAGAAGTCGTCATTATTAAGTGTTCGGTTATGCAGCAATCCAGAGTACACTCAGCATCCCCTGGCACCGTCCCACTTGCGCCAGAGGAGGCCACCACGGGGTTTAGGTCATTATGGCAGCGTAAATATTTTGGTTTCGGACCCGATCCAGCGGTCGTTCAGATAAAGACAACTGGTTCGGAAGGCTGGTGAGTCCAGCATTACCATTTCTCCTCTCCAGAGGTTGAAAAGATATCCATAAATAGGATTTTCCATGAATGGGAAAATAAGAGCATTCCGATCCTGGTCTAATTTCTGTCTTCCCTATTCTCATATACGAAACATAGCTTAGGTAATGCCATTATCTACAAGGGCCTAATATACCCTAGACACTTATAATAAAAAGTTATTACCCCAAGATAATTATTATAAATATAACAACCCTTTCCTTTTGTTCAAACACATTCAATTTTTAATAATCAACGTACACACGGTGTGAAACCCTTTAAGGGCCGAAGTAAACCCTTCTCATCTCCAAATTACAAATTAAGTATACAGTTTTTACAATAATCCGGGTGATTTTCATTTAAACGCTCAATCATCATGTTCCTTTAGCAGGGATAACTTTACTGACCCCTTACCCCCTATTCCAAGTGTATAGGGTTCGAAATCCCCTGCGTCTGTGCTGAAAATTGTAAAAACCCTCGCAAATGAGATGGGTAAACTCGTTCAAACAGGATCATATTAAAATTTTGGCGGCACACGCGTTGCTTTGTTAATATTTCGCCACAATATTGAAGGATGAAGGAATGTCGGGAGAAACATAGATTGTCAATTGACAAGCTTTAATTTTGGTTATGTAGGAGGGGTAAACAAAGCAGATATATAAATTTATACATAGGCGCATTTGACATTAATTAATTATCAACTAGATTGACAGGCATAGTTTACAACTTTACATACAGGTCAGCACGGCGATTGTGGCAAATGATATACAATATGTAACAAAACGTTGTTGGGCGTTTTAACCGCGATATCAGAATCGATATTCAAACGTAATGTAATAACTCGCATACGAAAATGGAACTATAAAAATAATCATATTTAATTATTAAACTTTACTTTTTTTATTGTTTGTGAACCGTATTTCAATTGATTACCAAGAGCAAGAGCCATGTCTCGGAGCCAGAGCGAGATAGCAAGTTGCGGTGTCTAAGTGCAACAAGCGCGCCGCGCCGAGTGTGCACCCGGTTTCGTCAATACGTAACATCAGTCAGCTGTTGATCAGTTTTCAGATGAAAATAACAATTTTTAAATATGTTCATTTTTCTAAGCTACCTGTGTAAGGATAATATCTCGGTTCTGTTTATTATATTTTTAATTTAACTATTTTTATTAAGCTGTCTATATGTCTATCTTCACGACCTAGAAAAGGCCAACAGGGTTTTTGTTACATACTGTATATATTGCCAACTTTCATAAATACGATGAGGTGAATAATCAAGCAATAGTTAATAGTTCTTTTATTGCGAATTATAACTTTAAAATATTATTAAAAAAACAGCAGGTATTTAGATTCTCAATGGAAAAGAAAAGAAACATTAAACTCTATTGAATAGCAAACTCGTGTACCTTAACCCACGCCTCGTTACTCGTAGATTTGATCTTTGACTGTCACATTACCATACCATTAAAAGTCTCATAAAACCCAAGCATTCTGTTTAGACTGCATTACGTGATCTAATTAAAGTCAGCCTTTCACCTTTACTGAGGGCTGCACAGCTCGAACTAACGGTTATTGCACGCTTTTACATGCAAATTTTAATACACTTCTGAGTACTGATAAATGAGTTCACAGACGCAGTTGTCTTTATTAAAACATCTTGTCTCTAATAGAAGAAGAAAGAAAGAAGAAAATATAGAATAGAATCTTGCCGGGGACTAGTTATGTGCATGTAAAATAATTGATTGGCGATAGTGCTCTCATGGTTCTTATACCTACATCTTCGAAGATTTTAGTTTATTACCTTAATACATAATCTTGACAGAAGGAAAGACAGACAGACGGACATGATAGAGAGATGGAAGGACAACAAAGAGATCCTGTATTTATTTTATTAGCCTGAATGACAACACTAGCTGGTCCCTCGCCTGATGGTAAGCATCACACATGCCCGTAAGCAGAAGCAATACCACACAGAATTTTAAATTTCACAGCAGTTCATGGCACTGGACTTTGCTCATAATCCTGAGATATACCAATACGTACGATGTTAAGTCTCATAATGCCATTAATTTAACCGGCTTCAATGCCCTTCACACCAAAATACAACAATGTTTCTACGTTGCTGCTTGGCGGCAGATACAGGCTAAGCGGTGGTACCTACCCACCTAACACCTGCCACCTAGTATCGTATAGAGTACTTACTACTCGTACAGTTATTCTGATGTCGGTGATCTAGTGGCACAAAAACGCGGAACGAATATTTGCAACGCAGACCTAAATTTAAGTAGGAACCTAAATTAAATTCAAATTTAAAATGCAATTAACTTCCCAAAAATAAACGAAGGAGCGATTCAGTCGTCTGCCCTGGTTTAGAGGTATACGTTGTAACTGCAGCGTTTAATTAAAGTCTCACGTCCACACTTTAATTAAACATCTCTGAATGAGTAAGATGCGAAAACATTTGCAAAAGATTCGGCATTTAAAAATTGTCTCGGTATAAAAACCTCTTAATTGTGCCCTTAGGGGTGGATACAATTATTTTCTAGAAGCTTTCTAGGTCGTAGAGGTCTCATTATCGATTGTAATTTTAAGCCGGTTTTATTTCAGCTCTACTAAATGAAGGGTTAAGAAATGTGGTTTTCTTAGAATAAGATGAGCAATGGAAGGTGAAGAGCTATTCAGTCACAGCTTAATTCTTATCTGGATATTGTTTAGGTAAATATAGGAGGGCATTTTTATTCTTATTCTTCTTAGTCACTACACTCTTGAGAATGTGGTCGTGGTCTTCTGTTCAGGTTTCGTGGCAGAATTGAAATAAAACTAGTTTATACGGATTTTATCGCGGTTTAATTTTTATTTTAGTCGAAACGTCGGGACTAAAATAAAAATTTTACCGCGATAAAATCCGTATAAACTAGTTTTATTTCAATGTGTAATATTCGCGTAAACCTAAGAAATCACTTGGTGGCAGAACTTAACAATTCACCGCCACGCAACAGTGTGTAAGCACTGTCATGGTTCGGTTTGAAGGACATTGAAGCAGTGACATTACTGGGCATTATGAAACTTGAAATCTTCTGTATCAGGGTGATGAGCGCAATCCAATGGCATGCAATGCTTTGTAATTCATTGTTCTGTGTGGTGTTGCTTCTGTTTATGGGCAGGCGTGGCGCCCTCAGGCCAGCGACCTGCACGTTTTATCGTCAAGCTAATAAAAAAAATGTATCTGGGCACAGACTACGCTGGACTATGGTGTTAATATAGTGCAATATGAATATAATGTCAACCATGAAGAGATATTGTGTCCCTTGACGACAATCATATAACAATCGCGAATTACAAGAAACATATTATTATTTACATCGCATGTAACTTTCCATCAGATTGAAATAGTCATTATGACTGCCTCGGTGGCGCAGTTCTCGGGTTCGATCCCCGGGTCGGGTAAAGTGGTATTGGGTTTTCCTATTACGAAATGCTCAGTATCAGCCCGGAGTCTGGAATTTGTGCCCGGTATGGCGATAGGCTCGCCCCCTATCACATCGTGGGACGGAGATACGCTCGGCGAAATGTGGGTGTACTGGTTATACCTCTACCTACCTCTTCGGGGATTACAGGCGTGAGTGCGTATGTATGAAATAGTCATTATAGTAGAGAAAACAATTTATAACTCACGATAACTGCAAAATTTAATCCAAGTTCCATCCGCAAGTATTTTATGGAGATGAAAGTGAGTAATATTGCAGCTGTATTAGCGTTTTAGCACATCAAAGCTCCCGCAAATGCTGCTCGCCTGGTACCGTAAACTGGGTTATGAAATACCCGCTAGTAGAGTGGTTAGACTACATGAAAGGGTCTAAGTTCAATTCCATTTCCACTAAAATTGTTACTGAACTGTAACACCGTTAATTCGAGTCACTAACGTCGGTATCTTTGTTGTTTTTATCAGAAATAAAACCGGAGGACGGTCTCAATGCGATTTTTTTAAATATATATCACGCATAAAACTCCGCTAAATGTAGACAAATTCTTTTTTATTCGAAAAGTATACCTCAGTTTGTTCCATTTAAATTACAAGAAGAAATTTTACCCCTAAGGGAGGAAATTTAGGATGAAAAGACAAACTTTGCCATTTATGCACTAACTTTAACGATTATTTAACAAAAAATTAACCAATTTTGAGTCGGTGTTTTCTTAGTAGTAACGACTCAAAATTGGTAATTTTAATTGTAAGTTTTTTTATTTATCGCCAATGTGAAATTAATAGCACTAATATATTCTACTTTTATTACGCCCTAGCTTTTGCTTGCAGCTCCGCCCGTGTAAAAGGACCTTTTTCGGGATAAAACTAACTTATGTCTTAATCCAGGTCATGGTCTACTTGTGTCCCAAATTTCATCCAAAACCATTCAGCCGTTACGGCGTGATACAATAAATTTCACAAACTGACGAACATCCAAACTTTACCATTCATATTAGTAGTAGGATTATTTGCACCTCCGCGTAATATTCGAATATACAAGAAGGACCTTATGTTATGCTAGAAGTATAAAAATCCAGACACTCTTGAGTGGTAGAGCCACGCTGTAGACTCTTGTCTACAGCATGTATGGGCCGGCTCGTCCGGGTCATTACCACTGTCTCACAGAAAACCGGCGTAAAGTAGCAGCTTGCTGCTGCGTTTCGTAAGGTGAGTGAGATATCCGAAGGCCCAAACCCCCTCCCCTCCGCAATCCCTTAATTATCCCTTTCCTTTAAGGTCGGCAACGCACCCATGATTCTTTTAGTATTGTGGGCGTACATGGGCGGTGGAGATCACTTACCATCAGGTGACCCACACGCTCGTTTGCTGGCATATACCATAAAAAAAACTCTATTTTCTCCTATATAGTGAACCGAAGCACTAGCTTCTAAAATATTTTAGACCATCGTAACGTAGTCAAAACACTAATCACTCAGCCAAACGAGCTAAAGCACTCGCCGTGGCCGCATATCATTTGGCACAAAGTAAAATGCATTAACATCAAATTTATCCGCCGCTCCTAAAAAAAGTCATAACCAACTCAAGAGTTCAATTCTGTACGACAATTTCAAAATTAGTCATGCCGCGTTCCAACCAGGTTATAGTCGTAATATAAATATAAGCCAGCAGTGTATTCGCGACTGCCTCGGTAGCGTTGTTGTAATGCGTGTACGCGTTACGACTGAGGATGACGCTGAGGTCTCGGGTTCGATCTCCGGGTCGGGTAAAAGTGATATGGGTTTTTCTATTACGAAATACTCAGTATCAGCCCGGAGTCTGGAATCTGTGCCCGGTATGGCGATAGGCTCGCCCTCTATCACATCATGGGACGTAGATATCCTTGGCAAAATTTGGTACTGGTTACACCTCTGCCTATTCTTCAGGAATTACAGGCGTGAGTGCGTATGTATGTATGTAGTGTATCCGCGAAGTGGTTTAAGGATTACAACACGTACATTTATTCAGCTCCCGGTTCACAGTTTTCCATCCCATGATCTGACAGGAGGCGAGCTGGACACAAACTCGAATCTAGGACTACTTGCGTGTACTTTTCGACCCACTAAACACAGTTTGATTGGTCGATATGGTAACGAAGTCCAAGACCCTATCAGCTTCTCAGTCCAAGTATGCTACCGCTAACCATATAAAGCAATACCTAATTTTCCAATACAATTATTTTTACCTCATAAATGGTAAAGCCACGCTGTAGACAGTTTTGTCTACAGCATGAATGGCCCGGCTTGACCGGGTTGATACCACTGAGTAAGAAAACGATATAAACTAGCGGCTTGCTGTTGCGTTTCGTACGGTGTGATATCTAGAGGCCCAAATCCTCCCCCGTGACCAATCCCTTAATTATCCCTTTCCTTTAAGGTCGGCACTGCGTCCATGATTCTTTTAGTACTGTGGGCGTTCATGAGCGGTGGAGATCACAACAATACAAAATTGTTAAATGCCTTAAACTGAGGAATCTGCTAGAACTTTTACGTAGGCATCCAAGGTCTAACGAAAACTATGAGCAATCACAGTTTCCATATTCCAAATCACGCGGATTCCATGGAACTAATACGGAATTGAGGCACAGGTCTGAAGCTCTACGTGGAATGACCGCCGGGCTCACAAACAGCCGCCTAGAAGCATTCCACTCAATTTGCATGCACGTATAATTTGCTGACGAGTGCTCGGAGCCAAATTAATGGTGCGAATTTGGGGAAATGTTTGATATTCCTTGCCTTTATGGGCTTGTGAATCTGTGAATGTAAATGTGATGTACACGGCCTTTTATGGTAGTTTCAAAAAATTCGGATGTAGCGTTTGTTTTATAGCAAAAGGTTAGCGAACGAGCAGAGTTATTTGATGCTAAAAACTGAGTTCTGACTCTAACTCGGCTGTTAACACCATACAGCATACTGAATACGGCAGTGACGCCATGCATTGGTGATGCTACCCTCGAATGGGCTCCCATATATTTATATAATGCTGAGTATAAAGCATAGACGCGGCGTCATTAAAATTCTCGTCTGTAATTTGACGCGATCATTGGAAATATGCCGTGTGATCACCGCTCATAAATATTGCCGACCTTCAAAGAAAGAAAAGTGGATTGAAAGTGAGGATATTTTGGCCCTTCCAGAATCCAGCTGTTCTAGAAGCTGGTCACGGTAGCCGTTGTCTAAATGATTACGACTACTGACGAAAAAGCCAGACTCATCAATTGCCAACGCGTCCCAAAATATAACCGAATTCACATCGTGAAAGACGACCTTAAGAGTGTCAGGTGCTATAATATTTTGTCAGTTTTTTTGTAAGGCAGGTCAAAATTGATTTTGACCAGAGGTTGATTAAAATCAATCATTCAGGTCAGCTTGCCATTTCGCAAGCTCCCTCAAAACAAAAGGTTATGGCCCAAAAGTGAATCGAAAAGCACTTTTGCGGGGCGCACGCGGGCGCGCCCAAACTGTGTTCCGAGTGCCTTCAATATTCATAAAGTAGAAACACTTTAAATTGCCGGATGAGGGGAAAAATGGGGCTTGCATTCGGATAAAATGCGCACAACGAGTTCTGCGACTCGCAATTTTATTTGTTGAAAGTCTTTATATTTCGTAATCGGTTGAATGAAGCGCTCTTTTGGACTGTACGAGTATGTCAAGAATTTGATGTGACAGTTTTAAGTTTTAAAATTTCATAGTGATTTCTTAGGTTTACGCGAATATTACACATTGAAATAAAACTAGTTTATACGGATTTTCAATAGAGAAGATGGTTAGAAGCTTGCACAAGCCTGGGATCCAATTATACATTTAATTAAATCGGAATCCAAAAGACCAACTGCCAGACCTCAAGACACCGTGAGCTCTTTCTGCGTAGATCGGACTAGTGTCAACTAACTTCTTAAATATGTAAAAAATAAATGTATCATTTTAAAGTTAACTTTTCGAGACGACCTACACCTCAGTCTCTCCCGTGACCACGAAGGCTGAAAAGCTTTCGAAACGTCGGGACTAAAATAAAAATTAAACCGCGATAAAATCCGTATAAACTAGTTTTATTTAAAAATTTCAGTGAGTTTTTAATGATTTCATTTAGCAAACGAATGACAGTAGAATTTGCGGAAAGGCAATGGATGCAAGATCAGTTTGTGAATAGCTTAGTCCTAACACCTGACCACCACTTTTTTAGGATCTAGTTACAATCTCTATACAATCAATCCAAATGCGTAGACAATCAGTGGAGTAGCTTTGGCGAGTAGCTCGCCATGTTTTATTCAAGTCGTGGGGTCGTGTGCTGATCCGTTGAGCCTCGCCAGCATAATTCTCTCGTTAATTGTGATGTTGAGTTTCATTTGAGCCGTTAATTTAAAGTGGAGATATCAGAATCTCAAGTCACTGTTACTAAGCTATCATAAAACGAGAAGGGTACTTCGTGCATCACTAATATACCCTTGCTGCTGATTAGTTTTCAGATTCACATGGTATGCTGGCAATCTAACCACAACTGATTGTTTTAATTAAAATAAAGAAATATGGGTGTATTTAGGAAATTAAAGAATTCAGCAATACCTAATTGTGTAAAAGTGATTTAGTGTTTTAAAGAACTTTCAACAATTCGTGTCACAATATGCAGTGACGCCATTAGGTAGGTATTATTATTAAGATAATTGATGTACGATACACCCAACAGTCACACACATAGTCCTGACCCCAGACTAGGTTAACCTGTATCGTGGGTATCAGGAACTACGAGGGACTTCATCATCATCATCAGCCACAAGACGTCTACTGCTGAACATAGGCCTCCCCTAATGCCTTCCAGGCCGACATATATATCTCGTGTGCGAGAAACCAGGTTCTCATTTTAACTCTAACGTACATCTCACGACATAGAAGAGTGATTTTTATGTGAACGCTTCTTTAGATCGGTATCTCCAACCAATCCCGTTCGTCATGAGTTTTCTACTAACTCTATTCGATGATAGTATAATCATTGCAAGTCTGCCTAAGAATACATTTTGCGGTGCCTGACTGAGACAAGAGACAAGATACCACGAATTGGGTAGTTGACTAGATTTTTTTATTATTTAAATCAATAAGTTACGTTACTCAAAATCTATTGCAGAAAGAATTTTATAAATCGGACCAAAAATAAATAAGTTAGAAGCCATTCAAATCCTGTAGAAGGGGTAATTGTCAAATGACAGAGGCCGCAACCTTTGACGTCACTGTATAAAATGTTCATTATGGTGCACGCGTGCAAGCGAGATAGTATGATATCCCTACTACGCACCCACTTTTCCTCATACCAACATTTAAAGGCATAACTGCGGGCACATTTCTGAACCAATTTTGATAGTGTTTTAATAATAGGGTTTATTTTGCGTATCATTTTCTGTTGCTTATAAAATAATGTATAAAATTCAATATAGGAAACTACCCTATTGCGGCGACAGCGACACTATTATACAACATGTAACAAAAACCCTCTTGGTCCTTTTAGCTGTGTTATGAGAATCGATATTCAAACATAAGGAAATATCTCTAATGAGGAAAATCTAATATAAAAATGGGACATATGGTGGGCCAGCAGCTCAATGAAAGTGTTATTTTAAATGCAATACTACCTAAAAACTATAATTTTATGTATTTTACGCGCGTATTAGTAATGCGGCGACTCGCTGTAATAGTAAAAAGGTGCCGTACCGAGTAACTACCACTTTTGATAAACCACCGGGTGATCGCCAATCGTTATTTTTATGGTAGAATTTTCTTAAGATATTTCTTTACGTTTGAATAACGATTTTTATAACGTGGTTAAAAGGAACAACAGGGTTTTTGTTACATATTGTATATGCAATTGTATAAGTGCACTTTGAGTCATGCGACTGAGACTCGCGACCGTTTCCACTCCATTTCACACAAAGCGGACTTGTCGCTTGACGCGGGTCACACATCACGTTCTTCATGTCTCGATCACAGTACCTTAAAACATCGGAAGCCTGCCTTAAAACGAACATGCAATACTTTAAAATTTGTGCCCGGTATGGCGATAGGCTCGCCCCCTATCACATCGTGGAACGGAGCTATGCGAAATGAGGGTGTATTAGTTACACCTCTGCCTACCCCTTCGGGGATTACAGGCGTGAGTGCGTATGTATGTATGTAATACTTAAAAAATAATACCAAATACCCATTTGAAACGTTATCGACATAATGCACATAATTATATCACGATAACTGCATTCAGTGTATATTATGGTTTGGGAACAAATCGACCGGAGCACCGAATTATCGTTTATTATATTTGAATGCACTGTTTGCTGATACGGCCATTTATATTATAATAAAACTGCCGTAATTTACAATATATTACCTTTATTGTTGTAAATAGTAGTGGATTTATTTGCAGTTTAATTTACGAAGTAGTAAAGCTCCGAAGTAGCTAGTGTTATTTACTGGTGAATCAGTTCGACTGGAGTGCATAGCATATTATTATGTCACATCTTATAAACTATCGAAGTGATAAGCTTGCTCTTGCGTTATTTGTGAAAGTGAGATTTTATTTTATCGCCATATCGGGCACAATTCCGCACTCCGGGCATCATCAGCATTTCATGATAGAAAAACCTCAATATCACTTTACCCGACCCGGGAATCGAGCCTGAGACAGCACAGACGTCGCATAGCGTACGCATTACAACTGCGCCACCGAGGCAACGAGACTATCCCGCCCACACACCCGCCACTGTAACTCCTGTAAGCCAGGATCGACAGTGGCACGCATATTCCAACACCGAGCAATTAAACTCAGCGAGTCCAAATCTGTCCCGCAAAGAAATGAATCAAATAGAACATTTGGGATGAGTTGGAAATAATAATTGTTCACTTCCCTACATAGCAAAGCGGGAGGCAAAATAATGAACTAAGGAGGTCTTAACCTCAGGCACAAGAACATTTACAACTGGAGAAGCCAGATGTAAAGCACCACGGATATCATTAAGTGGGTCCTATCACGTGAGCTGTTCAACTTGATTCCAATAATAAAAACGCTGGAATGCACGGAAATTCCTCCTAGTGTCCACAAGATCCATATATTATACAACTCCAGATTTTATTTGCATACTGTCAAGCATAATGTTGCGCTCATTATCAAAGGGTAAGAAAGATAAACAAACGGCGTAGTCATAATACATTATACCTTCGTTGTCACCCTTAGGGTTCGAAAAGACCAACATAGAAAGCATTCAAACAAGATTAACGAAAGCTGGTGATCAGTGCATGTAATATAACAGAATGCCAATTCTCGTAATTTTAAAAGTTCAAAATATCATTCCGATCTAGTCTCAGCGTCAAGAAAGTTGCAAATGATATTCTCTTAAACCAATAATCATTATACCGTTTTGGCTTCAGTCAACTTTTATTCTACATTCAATCTCATTACGATCTATGTTCACATTTGACGTTGATTATTGGTTTAAGAGAATGCCATTTGCAACTTTCTTGACGCTGAGACTAGATCCAAATGATATTTTGAACATATAAAATGACGAGATTGGCCTCCAGATGCTCATTTGTTTCTGGTGACCGCCGTGTAGCCGCTGGCTGGACAACCCTGCTAAGCTGTCCGGCCGAGTGTAAAGTCATTAATCAAATGGAATTATGCCCGCGTCCGACGAGCTTGTGACGCGCAAATAAAACTAAATATTACACGCTACATAAATTCGGGTGATGTGTGCGGTAAAGTCGGGATACTGTGCAGTAAGTAGATAGCTTTTTTGACAAGAGGAAGATGGGACGGGCAGGTATATTTAATAGTATAGGCATACGCCTTTCTGCCGCCAAGCAACAGTGTGTAAGGACTGTTGTGTTCCGGTGTGAAAGACATTGAAGCCAGTGTAATTACTGGCCATTATGAGACTTAACACCTTATGTCTCGGGGTGACGAGCGCATTCCAGTGTCATGCAGTGCTTTGTTATTTAAAGTTCTGTGTAACGTTGCTTCTGTTTATGAGCAGGCGTGGCGCTTACCATCAAGCGAGCGACCTGCTCCGCTCGTCATTCAAGGTAATAAAAAAAAATACGAGCAAGTGGGTCACCTGATAGTAAGTGATCTCCACATGTACACACACAATATCAGAAGAATTATGGAACATTGCCGACTATGAAGGGAAGGGATAATTAAGGAATGCGGAAACAGAGATTTATCTCGTTAGTTGATAAGAAATTGCAATGGCACTTTATTAAATAATTTTAATATGAAGTAGTGGCGGCCAAGTCCCCAAAGGTGTTGATGTCAGGCAGGCGGTCGTTTGTAAAAACTACAACTACGATCCCACTACGTGTGGGATAAGGGCAAATGGAGGAAAAAGAATATGAAGTAGTGGTAGCGTACTTAGACCGGGAAACCGGTGAAGTCAAGTGACAAACGAAAGAGGGAAAAGAGGTCATAACCCATGAGTTTGTATCGGCATTTCTTCTCATGGCTAGCCACGAAATGCCGTCGTAAATGTAATATAGCATAATAAATAATTGACATGTAAAAGTGACATTTATGATCCAATATACAGAATATATGATTTGATTTGAGGTCCTCGTCTCGATCTCTACGTGTGGTTATTATTGGTGTATTTCGATTTGAAAAGAATGTGGATGGTCCATAATTAGATTTTCTACGAGATATGGTTATAGGCTCGCCTCCTACCACATCATAGGACGGAAATTAGCTCAGCTATGCGTAAATACACGTCTGCCTATCTCTACCGGGATTTAATAATAATACACCCACCCAACAGTCACACACATAGCTCTGACCCCACACTAGGTAAACCTGTGTCGTGGGTATCAGGAACTACGAGGGACTTGCGGTCCCACAACACCCAGACCCGAGACCAATATTTGTGGCTCACACAAACATTTGTCTCGGTGTGGGAATCGAACCCACGGCCTCTCGCTTCGCAGCAGACTACTCGCCCGCTGCGCCACGGAGCTGACGCATGCATTTACTATATCCTACAGTTTTGTGGTTTCCAATTAAAATATACAATATTTAATGCTATCTTCTTCAGCTTCATCGCAAAATTATTATTGAAATTGTGGGCTCTATTTACATACATATTGTAAGAATAATATTAAGGCAAGCAATAAATATCAGGTGACTGTCTCATTCCAGTGTTTTATTGTCGCTATCTATCTACATTACATTGGAGGACAATTGGTACATTACCAACGTCTGCACAAAATCTATCAGGTGAAGTAGAAAAACTATTTCAAGAATTATGTGCCATTACGCAAAAATCTTTACAGCATTTGTTTTATTTTAAATTGAACTGTAATGTTAATATCTACGCTGATGAAAATTTAGTTAATAAAGATTGATCTACTACGAAATTCAAAAATATTATTAATAATACTTTAAATGCTATTTCTTATATAGCAGAGGCCGGCAAACAAGTAGATGGGTGGGATATATAATCCCACTATGTACTTAATATTTTTATGTTATGTATCTTCCTTATTTTTTGCCTACTTTGTTCATCTCCCCCCCCCCAAATTCCCCCAAAAAATTCCCCCAACCCGTAATGTTTAACTATTCTTTTTGTTTTCTAGTTTGACCGCAGTGTACTCAATAACATAAACTTATTTCTAATAGGGTAGTTTCCTTTAATGAATTTTATACATTATTTTATAAGCAACAGAAAATGATACGCAAAAGAAACCCTTTTATTAAAACACAATCAAAATTGGTTCAGAAATGTGCCCGCAGTTATGACTTTAAATGTTGGTATGAGGAAAAGTGGGTGCGTAGTAGGGATATCTCACTACCTCGCTTGCACGCGTGCACTATAATGAACATTTTACACAGTGACGTCAAAGGTTGCATCGTCTGTAATTTGACAATTACCCCTTCTACAGTATTTCAATGGCTTCTATCTTATTTATTTTTGGTCCGATTTATAAAATTCTTTCTGCAATAGATTTTGAGTAACATAACTTATTGATTTAAATAATAAAAAAAATCTAGTCAACTACCCTATTGCATGCAGTGTTCACTTCTAGAAAGTCGTACACTATTAGATTGTTAATTTACTCTTTATTTTTAATTATTTCTACATGTATTTGTGTTAACGACCAGTTTAGTGGACCAAATAAAAAAAAAAAAAAAAAAAAACTCTGCATCACCTGGTTGACTGATAGAACTTTAATTACTCCCTAATAAGTATATACTGCTGGAAATCGAACTGGACATTGTATAATTATATTAATTACAGTTTATTACGAGTCGTTTCAGCCATTGTCCATTTAATTGACTTTATTTGAATATTTCAAAGCTATTAATTATGATATTTGTTAATAAATATTGTGATAAACATTGACAATATATGGAGAGGAAGGTTTGTTGGGCAGGTGAGGAAAATTCATAGTGTAAAGCTATCAATATACCATATGTAACAAAAACCCTATTGGGCGTTTTAACTGTGATAGAATCGTTATTCTGACATAATGTAAAACTCGCACACGCCAATTGGACTATAAAAATAATTAAATTTATTTTTTAAGCTTGAATCAATTTATTATTTGTAAACCGTATTTCGATTGATTACCCCTGCAAGAGCGATAACTTGCGAACCAGAACGAGATAGTATGTTGCGGCGTCCACGTACATCAAACGTGCCGCTGCGCCGCGCCGCGTCGTATCGTCAAGACACACAGAAATCCACGCAGAAATTAACGAGCCTAGCGAACACAGACTACATACATATTATAGAATAGGTTATCTATTGTAACAGTTACAGCAATAGCATATTACATAATATTTTTTTACTCCGTACTCCGTCATCAGATCTTAACCAAATTTATATGGGACCACGTCGCAGCTAAACTCTACCGAGTGATTTAAAAAAACGGTCTTCAATTGGCGGAGAAATCGATGCATACATAAAAAAGTAAAAAAAGGCGCCGAATTTAACCTAATTAAAAAATGAGGTGGTTTTAATTTTAATTACAACTAATCCATATTGCAAATGCTTGCTAACCCAACACAACTCCAGTGCAACAGTATTTCCCGAGATACAAATGGATTTAACATAAAAGCACTTGATAAATATTCATGGTGCCGCCGCATGGCGCGGGAAAGCGGGAATCCATTAGAGATGGCCGGGTGACTGTAGCCTGTAGGACACCTTTTTGGTGTAGTGTATACCGATATTTGGCTTGGAAATTAATGGCTTAAATAATATTGTGCCCATGGCAGCCCGCAGGAGCCTATACTCTCTTTGAAGGTTAGAATTTTTAGTAGGTATCTTTATTTTGTCGCGATTTGTATCATAATAAAAAAATTGGTAACATGCAATTGATAAGTACTTACTATAAAAGTGTATAATTTATTTTTCAAATAATTAAATAACGAGCAGCCCGCCTAGTCAGCCTGCCCATAAACAGTACCTAGCAATACTCATTCGAACTTTGAATTACAAAGAACTGCATAACACTGCACTGGGTTGGTCGGTTCATAATTAAACGTTCTCTAATAGATTACAACTGAAAAGGTCAAAATTAACAAAAGAAAATACGCTGCTGACCTTTACCTTCAGGGTCAGTGCAATACTTTTTAAACAAGTAAATGACAAAATTGTCCTAAATGTATAATCTTAAAATGTTCAAAAAGCCAACAGATGCGCTCTACAAATGATTTAATTTACACAAAATGTAGTAAAATTTTTGTGTAATTTAAAATGTAAAATGCAAATTTTAATTGGTTAACCGAGTTCAGTTTTTATTTTATTGTTTTAATTTCGTTAATGTGAGGGCGTGAACTGCGTGGTCATTAAATATTTAAGATTTTAATGTATTTAGTAAACGAAAGTTTAATGTTGAAGTTTAGATTTAGAAGGATTATTTCAAATTTGTTTTGGATAATGGGTTTTACTTATAAACGCTGAGAATTTTTTCATTAATTTCTAATTTAATATTCAGGTTCATAGTACCTAACCTTGCTATACTTAGAATACAAAAAAAACTGAAACTAAGAACTCAACATTACTTTAGTCGTAAAACCGTACTGTTTAACTAAGCTACTCTAATCTCTTCTGCATGGCGTTAACCCAGCATAGTCCCACGGTCAGGGTCTTAGGCCTTCCTACTCAGACGCCTCATTTCGCCCGATCTTGAGTATCCTTCGCAGCCTCGGGTGTGAGATAAATGCCCCGGTTTGCCCCAACCTGATAAAGAGTTACAATATTGTAACTCTTCATCAGTAGAGATGACCCGCGTCCAGTAGTGAAACAGTGTATACCTAATACAGGACAGATATTATTATTTTATCATTTCTGTATTAATTCATACATTGAATACCAGCAATAATAACCATAATTCTATAATATTACCTAACCGTTAATATATCTGACGTTAATTATAAAAATATCTGTCACTTTTAATCGGCTGAACAGACATTGATACGAACCATCTCGATAAAACCTTTCGATAAAAACTTTCGAACATTAAAAACCGCATACAAAAAGGTCCATTCGGTTCGGCGCTACGATGCCATATACAGACTTATGGAAGGTGGTCGATGACGTTTAAAAAGTATAACATTTATATATATACATATATAACACAACAACTTAGATTATTGATCACTATAGCACAAAACAAGACCATACATCCAGGATTCTCAAATAATTTAAACCTATACAAAACAGAATACAAATTCATTTTTGAGTTAGCAACAAGTTCGCCGTCCACCGCAGCCATCAGGTTATAAATATGAGCCAAGTGGCGAGAAACTATCGTTATCGGACAGAGCCAACTCCTTCAATAAACAACTAATAACAAATTAATGCGGCAACTTGCACACCACTTGTAAATACAGAGGTACTAAAACTTTTATAGGGGATATATAATAAAATAAATAATACTAGCCCTGCATTATATACGTCCCACTGCTGGGCACGGGCCTCCTCTACTGAATGAAAGGGGTTAGGCATTAGTCCACCACGCTGGCCTAATGCGGGTGGGCAGACTTTACATAACTTCGAAATTCTTATTAAGAACTTCTCATGTATGCAGGTTTCCTGACGATGTTTCCTTCACCGTTGAAGCAAGTGATAATTAACAATTAATACACACATAACTTAGAAAAGTCAGAGGTGTATGCTCTTGAGGCTGGTTTCGAACCTGCGACGTTAGTCTCGACAGTCCGTACCACTCGCCACTGAGCTATCACTGCTATAGGGATTAAAATGTTATTTTATTTTTTTATAGCATAAGCCGGCAAACGAGCCAGTGGGTCACCTGATGGCAAGTGATCTCCACCGCCTATGTACGCCCACAATACCAAAAGAATCATGGGCGTGTTGCCGACCTTAAAGGAAAGGGGTAATCAAGGCATCATTGGCAAGGGAAGGGGATTTGGGCTTCCGGATAGATATGGGTCAGATCACTCACCGTACGAAACGCAGCAGCAAGATGCCAGTTTACGCCAGTTTTCTGTGAGATAGTGGTAACAACCCGGACGAGCCGGCCCATTCATGCTGTAGACAAAACTGTCTACAGCGTGGCTCTACCACTTTAATATATCTATTAATCTATATCCGTACGTATTTGCTCATGGAAACTGGGAGGGTGCCTGATAGATATTCAACTGGTAGGGCACCGGAGGCATGGTAAATAACAAACGTATATACAACGTGTTACAGAAAGGTGTGGTCAAATTTAAGCAACGTATATTTTAATATCCAGTAACATCAGGTCAACCTAGAGAAATCGAGGGACGCAATATCTCTCAACGGTCGACGTAATATTTGGATTGCACTGTACTACCTGTTGATGCAGTATATTGACGTGCCAGGAAAAAAATCATGTATGTTTCGGAAGTCAATTTCACACAGCTTATTATTAAACATAAGGTTACTACGAATTTCATCCGTATAATGGATGAGATCTAAGGATAGTAACAACTATTAAGCGAAGAACCTAAAGATGCGTCTGAATACAAAGAAACCTACGATCTGAGGGGCTAGCACGGAAAACTATCGAAATCGTAATGTAAAGGTATCGAAGGCTCGATAGATAATTCCTTAAATATAATTGGTCTATATTCCATATATATTAGTTTTTTTTTACGTACGATGCTGTACCAAAATCTCATAGAAATTGTTGTCGATGACAGTTTGAATAACTTTTCGCAAGGTTTCCGTGCTAGCCCCTCAGCAACCATTCACAAATGTACGATCCACCAGTAGTACATTAAAACAATCATAAATTATGTATGAAAAACAAAATTTCCAATAGCATATATCATCTCGGACATTTATGCCAGACCATACGCTCACACCAAACCCGACGAGCGTACAAAAAAATCACAACGCTGCACACGAAAAATACGAAATATTAATATTTAATATTACTATGCAAAACACGGGGAAAGTTTGGGCAGTAGCGGCTTTTAACAGCTTCCAAGCCGGGATTCAACTGCGGTGCAAGTTGTGTTCAAATTAATTGACAATGGTCGGCCGCGCGGGCACCCGGGCGGCGGGCACACGCTGCGCCTTTATACCCTTCCACACCCACATAAACACCTACATAAATAGTGTTATGGCTCAAATTTGTATACATTTTACACATATAATAATAGTTTGCCAGAACCATTGGCATTTTATATCGTCCAAACAAAAATGTTCATAGCTGAGGGGCTAGCACGGAAAACTATCGAAATCGTAATGTAAAGGTATCGAAGGCTCGATAGATAATAGGGTAGATGACTAGTTTTTTTTTATTATTTAAATCAATAAGTTACTTTACTCAAAATATATTGCAGAAAGAATTTTATAAATCGGACCAAAAATAAATAAGTTAGAAGCCATTCAAATCCTGTGGAAGGGGTAATTGTCAAATGACAGACGATGCAACCATTGACGTCACTGTGTAAAATGTTCATTATGGTGCACGCGTGCAAGCGAGATAGTGAGATATCCCTACTACGCACCCACTTTTCCTCATACCAACATTTAAAGTTATACTGCGGGCACATTTCTAAATAAATTTTGATTGTGTTTTAATAAAAGGGTTTCTTTTGCGTATCATTTTCTGTTGCTTATAAAATAATGTATTAAATTCAATATAGGAAACTACCCTATTCCTTAAATATCATTGGTCTATATTCCATATATATTAGTTTCTTTTACGTACGATAGAGGCGCTGTACCCAAATCTCATAGAAATTGTTGTCGATGACAGCTCGAATATCTTTTCGCAAGTTTTCCGTGCTAGCCCATCTGAACTCATGACATGGTAACTTTTAGTTTGGTAAAAGATATGTGAGTGGTAGAGCCATGTTGTAGACACCTTTGTCTACAATATGAATGGGCCAGCTCGTCCGGGTCGTTACCACTGTCTCACAGAAAACCGACCTAAAGTAACAGCTTGCTGCTCCGTTTCGTACGGTGAGTGAGATATCCGGAGGCCCAAATTCCCCTCCCCTTCCCAATCCCTTTCCTTTGAGGTCGACAACGCGACCATGATTCTTTGGAGTTGTGGGCGTATATGGGCGGTGGAGATCACTTACCATCAGGTGAACCACTCAAAGAAAATCGGCTTACTATTTGCTATTCGCACGGTCTGTGATTTGTTAGAGTTCTAAAAATCAACCTTAAGTCTCTATTCGTTTCTATAAGGATCGGAAAGTGTCTATTCCTTTGCGAATGTTCATAAGCGGTGCTAATAACTTACCATGAGATGATGCACTTGCACGTATATATATTTATTTATTTTTGCTTCAATTACGAGATGAGCAGGTCACTCGCCTGATGTTAAACGTCACGCCTGCCCATAAACAGAGGCAACGTCACACAGAACTCTGGATTACAGAACACTGCATGGCACTGACCTGCGCTCATCATCCCGAGACATAAGACGTTAAGGCACATAATCTCTTCAATGTCCTTCTGCTACTTGGCGACAGTAATAGACAAAACAGTGATATAAAACTAATTAATAATAAAATCCATAGTAAACTGCTGCTTCATCAACCGTAAAAAGGCTTGACATTAGCAATAGAATACATATATCATAAAACAAGTTGAATCTGAAATGAAAGGCCTAATCCGTAATGTTACCGCGTTTTAACACGGTTACGTCATCAGAAGGCCAATTCTCGTAATTTTCAATGTTCAAAATATCATTCCGATCTAGTCTCAGCGTCAAGAAAGTTGCAAATGGCATTCTCTTAAACCAATAATCAACGTCAAATGTCAACATAGATAATAATGAGATTGAATGTAGAATAAAAGTTGACTGAAACCAAAACGGTATAATGCTACTGCTAATGCTAGGTGGATTTGACGTTGATTATTGGTTTAAGAGAATGCCATTTGCAACTTTCTTGACGCTGAGACTAGATCGGAATGATATTTTGAACATTTAAAATTAAGAGAATTGGCCTCCATCCAGGCCTCAACATGACTAGCTAAACCCCGTGTAGGATTTACTGACATGTAAACAACAGCCAAATATTACACATTCATAGATTTGATATGCATCTAAATTAAAATGGGAGTATAAAAATGAAACTGCGGTTTTAGAGTTCAATATTTTACGTCAGAGTGTTTTATAGATATATCCAAGGTATGAAAAGTTGGATATTGAACTTTCTTACTGCCTCGGTGGCGCAGTTGTAATGCGTACGTGTTACGATTGAGTCCAATGCTGAGGTCTCGGGTTCGATCCCCGGGTCGGGTAAAGTGGTATTGGGTTTTTCTATTACGAAATGCTCAGTATCAGCCCGGAGTCTGGAATTTGTGCCCGGTATGGCGATAGGCTCGCCCCCTATCACATAAGGGACGGAGATAGGCTCGGCGAAATGTGGGTGTACTGGTGTTACACCTCTGCCTACTCCTTCGGGGATTACAGGCGTGAGTGCGTATGTATGTATGTATTGAACTTTCGTCTCTAAATGTAGATTTTTTTTTCTTCGTCTGAATAACCATAACGAGCAGATCGCTTTCCGGATGGTAAACGCCACACCTGCACATTTGAAGTGGTACAATCACCTTGTAGACAGTTTTGTCTATCAATGTACCGGCTCGACCAGAATGTTTTTTTTTTATTAGCTTGAATGACGAAACGAGCAGGTCGCTCGCCTGATGGTGAGCGCCACGCCTGCTCATAAACAGATGCAACGCCACACAGAACTTTAAATAACAAAGCACTGCATGACACTGGACTGCGCTCGTCACCCCGAGACATAAGGTGTTAAGTCTCATAATGCCCAGTAATTTCACTGGCTTCAATGTCCTTCAAACCGGAACACAACAGTGCGTCCATGATTCTTCTGGTATTGTGGGCGTTCATGGACGGTGATATCACTCACCATCAAGTGACCCATTTGGTCGTTTACGCTTATATTTTTTAAGTATATGGAGGTACTAAATCATCGGAGCACGAGTTTAACTTGTATTTGGCTGTTTTTTGATCAAAAAATCTGTCCATTTCACCTACGGAACCGTGATCGCACGCTTGACATATATTTTGCAGCTTTTTATGCGCTTTATAGATTGGTATTGCAAACTCAATTACCCCTACGTCAACCGATATCATTATACAGCTTTCATTTGCAGTGCAGTTTGTTTCGTGAACACTGCAGGCCTTAAATAACAAGTTTTTACTTTAAATTTTTCAATTTTGTTGAATTTTATTGAGAATACGCTTTGGACTCCACACATTATATTTTTTTATTGGCTGTTTAGTACCAATTTATATTTCTAGATACAGATTAAAAACTTTTTAAGAAGTAATAAAACCGACTGCCTCTGTGGCGCAGTTGTAATGCGTACGCGTTACGAATTACGATTGAGGTCAACGCTGAGGTCTCGGGTTCGATCCCGCGTCGGGTAAAGTGTTACTGGGTTTTTCTATTACGAAATGTTCAACATCAGCCCGGAGTCTGAAATTGTGCCCGCTATGGCGATAGGTTCGTGGGACGGAAATAAGCTCGATGAAAAGTGGGTGATAGCCAAACAAATACCACTTTTACCTGACCCAGGGATCGAACCCAAGACCTCAGCACAGCAGTCGTAAAGCGTACGCATTACAACTGCGCCACCGAGGCAGTATACCTTGTATAGCTATATAGTAGCTGGATCTTCTCAGAGTTTGGGTCGCGCCGCGTTGAATCTAGTGGTAAATTAAGCCCACTGAGTTTGTTTCGCCGGGTCTTCTCAAGCTGGGTCGTTTTGGATCCGGTGGTAGTTTTAAAACTCGTGCCGTTTCGGTAAATGCAGTGGTCCTTACCGACTCAAAATATTTAATAATTAATAATGGGACGTTTCCATATTACAAATACTGTTAATAATGTAAAATAAAAAGACAACAAATAAACAATTTAGTGTAATTGCCTAGTGTATTTGACGATGCTATGTATGTTATGTATACATTAGTTGATATGATTTTTATACATAAGTTTCTTTATTTTGTACTGACTTGTCATAAGCGCTATTTTAATTGCCTACATGATTAATAAAATTATTTCATTTCATTTCATTTCATTTCATTTCATATATTGTTGAGTGGTAGAGCCACACTGTAGACACTTTTGTCTATAGCATGAATGGGCCGGCTCGCCCGGGTCGTTACCACTGTCTCATAGAAAATCGACGTAAAATAGCAGCTTGCTGATGCATTTCGTACGGTCAGTGAGGTATCCGGAGGCCCAAACCCCCCTGCCCTTCCCAATCTCTTAAATATTCCTTTCCTTTAAGGGATAACGCGCCCATAATTATTTTGGTATTGTGGGCGTACATGGTCGGTGGAGATAACTTATCATCAGCTGATCATCAGGGCACCCACTTGCTCGATTGCCGGCCTATGATATAAAAAAACCTACTGTCTGATATTATTATTGATACATTGAACCATGTACGTCTGCTTCTTATCAATGTTCGATTAGAATGTCGACATTCGAATGTCGAGTGTCGTCTGTCTGTCCTCGAGACAGACGACGATGGCAACTCAAGCCCCTAGAGACAATACCGTAAGGTCAAGTGAAATGTTCGCTGAATATACGGATTTTTTTTTTTTTTTTTTTATAGTATAGGCCGGCAAACGAGCAAGTGGGTCACCTGATGGTAAGCGATCTCCACCGCCCATGTACGCCCACACTACAAAAGAATCATGGGCGCGTTGCCGACCTTAAAGGAATGGGATAATAAGGGATTGGGAAGGGGAGAGAGATTTGGGCCTCCGGATATCTCACTCACCGTACGAAACGCAGCAGCAAGATGCTACTTTACGCCGGTTTTCTGTGAGACAGTGGTAACGACCCGGACGAGCCGGCCCATTCATGCTGTAGACAAAATAGTCTACAGCGTGGCTCTACCACGTTATATTCCGTAAAAGGCACAGAAAAGTAATTTCGATTGATAGAAAACCTAGCTAAGCAGTATATGCTACTTATAGGGATTTATAAACACTTACTTATACTGTCACCAACGTGTAGGTACATATTGATTTACTGCATATCCGCTATCAATAATAAGGGCCTGAGAGAATTTGAGAAGGGAGCACTTAAATAAATGATCTCCAATAACCAAGTTACGTATATGTACTCTTAAACTGGTAAAAAAATACGAGAAGATGTATAAATGGTCAAAAGGCAAAAAGGTAGGTCAGGATCGTAGCTTGTGGTACTCAATAGTGGGGGAGACCCATAGGATACGAGCTGAGTGTGTCTGTACTTACTTTATAATTATCTACCAGCCCTTTACTAAACTACCCCCTCTGAGAATGACAAGGGTTAGGTCTTAGTCCGCCACGCTAGCTTAATGCGGTTTGGCAGACTTCACATACGTTCAAAATTCTAATGGAGATCTTGAGTATGCAGGTTTCCTCAAGCAAGCTATACTGGACAATTTGAATATACATATACACACCATCGAAGTACACACGTAACTTTGAAAATTTAGAGGTTGCCTGTAACCTCTAAATCATGATCAGGATCATGATCTTGGGCTGGTTTCGAACCTGCTACTTTCGTCTCGGCAGTCCGTTCCACTCCTCACTGAGCTATCACAGCTTGAATGTACTTTTAAATGACAAATTATTATTTTTTTAAGTAGCAAAACTAGAAATTGAAATCTCCAAATAGTAGTATTCAGTTGCCGGTCGTTGGGGCTAGGAGTTCTGTATTTTTCCGCAAACAGTATTCCGCTCGTTGGCGCTCGTTGTGCTCGCAGTGTTTATTGAACCGGAAAAAATATACGTACACAAAACACAAAGTCACGTTGTTTCCAGATCTACGTAGGGTTGCCAACTTTATGGATTAAATGCCGTCGTAGACTATTTTGGCCCAAATTCGTTAGTATAAAATATAAAAATAAAAATAAAATAGTGAATTCTTAGGTTTACGCGAATATTACACATTGAAATAAAACTAGTTTAAACGGATTTTATCCGGAATTAAACCGCGATAAAATCCCTATAAACTAGTTTTATTACAAAAAGAAAATATTTTACGTAGCGTCAATAACGAAATTAATTCGTATTAGTAACTGGTTCCACTATCAAGCCTAGACTTAAGATTGTTTCACTTGTTCAATTAATTTCGTATTAGCGGTATATTAAAACATTGGTATACTGAAAAACCCCATAATGACGAAATAAGGTCGTATGTGAAAAATAGCAGCATCATTTTTACCATTATTCATAACTACATTGTAATTAGTTTTTATGGTTTTAGATACCTGCAATCATGGTATAATCATGATAGTTAATGCATGTTTACATAAGGGTTTTTGTGTTGAAGAAGTCTAATAAATGAGAAATGTGTTCACCTTTGAGTGGTAGAGCCACGCTGTAGACACTTTTGTCTACAGCATGAATGGGCCAGCTCGCCCGGGTCGTTACCACTGTCTCACAGAAAACCGACGTAAAATAGTAACTTGCTTCTGCGTTTCGTACGGTGAGTGAGATATCCGGGGGCCAAAATTCCCCTCTCCTTCCCAATCCCTTGATTATCGCTTTCCTTTAAGGTCGGCAACGCACCCATAATTCTTTTGGTATTGTGGGCGTACATGTGCGGTGGAGATCACATACCATAAGGTGACCCACTTGCTCGTTTGCCGACCTATAACATAAAAAAACCTAATGCTAAGAGATAAAACCTAAACAATACTGTTTTAAAGTGTATAGGTGTCAACCCTAGCTCTACAGTGCGAGCGGAGCGGCGCTACAGCACGGCGCGGCGCGGCGGATGGATTCCTTTTATTTGAACGCTGTTTATGCTTTAATTGTATGTCCCGGTGGCCGGTATTTGCGATTTGGTGTCTTTATCAACTTCTTTGCGGCCATTTCTGTGTACTTGGCTGTTTAATGACTGCATAATCTTTAATGGGGTGAGGCTCTATCCCCCCTACTTTCCCAAACTCCATCAATTTTATAGTTCCATTTTATATTTTAAGTACAGACGCGACAGTGACTGTCTAGATTAAAATCGCCTAAACTTGATTTATGCCCGCTAGCTGAGCAGAACTTGAAAAATTACTCCTTCACTTCGCGTGATTCCGTAATTTATAGAGAGAGTCTGCGCACCATAAATACCGGGCTTAGCGCAAAAATGTAGCACGCGTCATTTTTACGGTCCGCAATCCGCATGCGGTGGATGGGTTACATTAGAATAGAATATGAGTGGTAGAGCCACGCTGTAGACACTTTTGTCTACAGCATGAATAGGCCGGCTTGTCCGGATCTTTACCACTGTCTCACAGAAAACCGACGTAAAGTAGCAGCTTGCTGCTGCGTTTCGTACGATAAGTGAGATATCTGGAGGCCCAAATCTCCCTCTCCTTTCCAAACCCTTTATCCCTTTCCTTTAAGGTCGGCAACGCGCCCATAATAATTTTGTATTGTGGGCGTACATGGGCGGTGGAGATTACTTATCATCAGGTGACCCACTTGCTCGTAGCCGGCCTATGCTATAAAAAAAGGAATAGAATATATATTATTTATTGCAAACTACTCCATTACATATCAGTACAATTTACAAGCTAGAAATTAACAAAAAAAACCCTGGAGAATATAATAGACGCCGTAAGTACATCGATCTGTACAGA
This sequence comes from Mimas tiliae, assembly GCA_905332985.1. Lineage (NCBI taxonomy): Eukaryota > Metazoa > Arthropoda > Insecta > Lepidoptera > Sphingidae > Mimas > Mimas tiliae. The sequence continues at coordinate 20,412,160 of HG995241.1, read as the reverse complement.
AAGCCAGCGTGCTGATTCCTAAATTCGCGATAACAGTCAATTTACCTTACATCGTCAATGTTGTGACAGGGTCTTTACGTAGCTTTACGTAGATAATTTATTCCTTAAAGGAAAAGAATGGGGGTTGGGAAGAGGAAGTGGTTTTGAGCCTCCGGATATCTCAGAGACCGTACGAAACACAACAGCAAGCTGCCACTTCACACTAGTTTTCTGTGAGACCCATTCATGCTGTAGGCAAAACAGTCTACAGCGTAGCTCTACATTAACAATTGCATTTATTGCTTCTCCTTAATTGCAGGTTCTTGTGACTTTGCACATTAAAAGCATAAGAAGCACGTAATCCTGTTTTGATAAGTACTTTTTTCTAACGTCGCATCGTTCTCATTACCTGATGCACGAAGTGAGTTTTATATTTTTAAATTTACTGTAGAGCTTAAAAAAGCTCAGAAATGCAACGTCTTGACCGTCGACAATATTTAGCCCCAGCATTTTGAATCACTATCAAGAGTAGCACATTCACCTTGTCGCACAAACGAAATACAAAGACTGTTGTAATCGCAGTATTTGTATACATAACTAGGGGCTTTGCCCATGTTTTTCCACAAAACATAAAATAAAAAAAAACTTAAAATCCGACGAATATGAGACATATCTTACTTTCTTCCCCACATTATTCTGCATCGATTGGTATCGGTCTCGACCCCATACCCCCAGCGGTTTCGGAGGAGATAGCGTGACAAGCTTTTGGCAGCGGCGGCGGCGACAGTTACTTTTTTTTAGAATAGAGAGAAAAGCAATTTCCAAAAGGCGAGAACGGTTGAAAGTCAAGCACATTGTGTTCACTTCATCATCCCGGAACAAGCAACATTGTGACTGTATTGACACTGTTTAATCCCGAGGGACGTTTGCACTGCATGACTGCATGCCGGTCGGAAGGTACACGATAGACTTTAGCATTTTTAAATCATGCAGAATAAAAAATCGTTATGAAAATTTAAATGTAATAAGGTATTTGACTCGATTATTTTTATAATTATAATCAATAAGTTAAATTCCCCAAAATCTATTATCGAAATAATTTTACAAATCAAGTCATATATAAATAAGTTAGAAACCGTTTAAATCTGTTGGAAGGGGTAGTTGTCAAATGACGGAAAAAGGATGCACGACATGTCGTGTGACGTCACAAGACAGGTAATGCCATTACGATGCACGCGTGCGAGGGAGATAGGGAGATTTTCCCACTACGCGCCCACCTTTGCTGATACTAAGATTTAACATTTTTTGCCCAATTTTAATTCTGTTTTCGCAAAACAATTTCTTTTTCGTATTCTTGTTGGTTCCATATAGAATAATGTATAAAATTAGACATAGTCAAATACCCTATTGCTATAAATTATTATGATTTGCTTCGTCCGTACTCCGTAGCTCGGCTCGCGTTACCACTGCCGCGCCGCGCTGTGTGGATTACTCGTCACGTGTCATTAGATCCAATATATAAAATTCTCGAGTCACAATGTTCGTTTCCATACTCCTCCGAAACGGCTCGACCCATTTTTATGAATATTCAGTAGGTCTGAGAATCGGCTACTATCTATTTTTCATACCCCTAAATATTAAGGGTGGTCCACCCCTAAATTTTATTTTAATTTTTTTATGATACAGCATTAAAAAATACATACAACCCTAAATTTTATATTTATATTTATTTATATATTTTTTAATAGCGATATTAGTATTTTTGTCAAGCGCGTTTCTTACACCGATCGCGATGACGGGACTCGCTTGATGCGATCACCCCCCACGCCGCGCCCACCGCTGTCGCCCACAAGGCTACTTTAATCCTGGAAATATGCATTCACGCGGGCAGAGCTGCGGGCAACAGCTAGTACATATGTCCGAATTTATGCAAAATGGAGCCAACCAACAAAAATGCACTTCTGAGATATCAAACGATTTACAAAAACATGTGCAGCTCTGTTAGATTTAGTAAAATTACTATTTATTTTATTTTATTTTAGTGATGAATTACTTATTTCAGTATGTGTATATAAGTTTGCTCTGAATCCTCTTAAAATTTTTAGATAATTAAGAAAATGTGCTTATGGTTTCATTTTGCAAATAAAAGTTAGGAATTAAAATATGAATTTATTTTACGCATAACCATATCACAGAAACTTGGTTCCATTTGGTGTATTAAAAATAATTATGAATAATAGAAATATTATGCGTATAAAGGTACCAAGTATGTGTGAATCTGTTTTGTATAAAATGACATGGTAGTAATATCGTTTATTTGTTTGAACAATCGAGTCCTATTGTGTTGTGATTCGATTTTGGTTTATATGTAATGTTTATTTCTGCTGTTGGTTCCATTCTGCTTTTAGTATATCTGGTTTTCAAAGGAAAAATCATGTGGTTCTCTTTTCTATAAGAATTTAGACCACGTTTAAATCTGTATTCTTCAAAAAAAGTAAATAACGAAATTTGTTGTTGTTATTCCATTTTGCATAAATACGGACATATATAAGTCTCACTCGAAATAAGATAACGTCTCAGTACACCAAATAATGATAGCTTGTAGTATGTATACTTCAATTTCAATCTTCATTGTTTTTTGTCCATAAACATAACTTCAGAATCACATTTTCTCACTTCCACGCATTGTTATAAGAAAACAAGGGATAGCAAACGTCGCGAAGATCCGCGAAAACAGTAGCATCCGAATATTGGATTATTTATAATTGAATTGTAAAGAACTCGTACCGACGTTGTTTTATATTTAGTTCCTGGGGAAAAAATACGAAAACTCCATCGTTTTATCGAATTACGTCGCGGAGAAACGTTTCCCTGAATGACGAAACGTTTTTAATCTACTTATGTATGCAATCTTTTGTAATAGCTTTGAAGAGCGTTCATGGTGGAGCCATGCTGTTGACAGTTTTGTGTATGGCATAAACGGCTCGGCTCAGCTTGAATGGTATGTATAACCATCGCCGACGCCGATCGTCATAGCTGACGTAAAGTCGCAGCTTCCTGATTTGTTGCGTATGGTCACCAAGCTCAATGAAGACCCAACATATTTACTATAGTTTCTTTGAAAAATCATAGACCTTGGAGCGTATGTGAGCCACCAACATCTTAGGTCCAAAGACATCCTAACCTGTACGAGGTACACTCGACTGATTAATAGACGAGGCAATGGCGAAACTTGGTGGTTCCCGTTGCGGGTTGTGGAAGGTCAGACGGCGGGTCGCCCCATTTACCTGCAAATCATGATGGGAAGGTGGACTCTGGTATCAAGCCTGGATAACGCCAGCTAGAAATAAGAAGAAAGTTGACACGCACAAGTACCTCAAGGATTGTGGGTATTTTGGTGGTAAAAAATACACGTCGGATAATTAGAACCTCCTCCGTTTTGAAGTCGGTCAACAACCACACACATAGTTCTGTTTTAGGATAGCATTTAATTTTATTTATATTCGAAACCTTACATTACGCATTTCCGTTACAAATTGAGTTACAAAATAGAAGATGACATTTCTTTAACATGAAATCATTATTAAGAAGCATTCTCGAAGTACAGAGAATAACATTGATGGGATCAGAGAGCGTCCCTCCTAACATGCTTTCTCTCATACGACATATATTTTCGATGTAATATTCAATAACCAGTGGTTCTCAACAATGGCCCCCGGCCCAATTCCGGATCGCTAGCTTACATATTTTATGCCTCATATTAATAAAAATACTACGTTAAATCTAAATATATTTAATGTGTTGGACATTACACATTTAATCACGACTAAGCCATCTATGTACAAAAATATCGATGATTATAATTAAATTGTTTTCAGAGATTTATATTAAGTAGTAGAGTTACGCTGTAGACAGCTTTGTCTTCAGCACGAGTGGACCGGCTCGACCAAGTTGTTGCCACTGTCTTACAGAAAACCGACTTAAAGTAGCAGCTTGCTGCGTTTCATACGGCGAGTGGCATATCGGGACGTCCAAATCCCCGTCCCATTCTCAATCTCTTAATTATCCCTTTCCTATAAGGTCGGCAACGCGCCTATGATTCTGCTGGTATTGTGGGCGTATATGGGCGGTAGAGATCACTTACCATCAGATGACCCACTTGCTCGTTTGCCGGCCAATGCTAAAAAAGTTAACAGGAGGCGTAGAGGGCTGCTGAAGTGACTAACTTCAGTCCGGCCAATTTATTTTACGTGTATTTGGGGACCATTAGCTAAACCAGTTGAGAACCACTGATATAGTCTTACGCAATAAGTGTTTGTTTCATACATACTCTTTAATAATATTTTTTATGTAAATTCGAGGCGTTTGATGTTATGTAATATAAACAAGTTAAAGGAGTTCTTTATACTTTGAAGCCAGTGTTATTTTTAGAACTTAATAAATGTACGATGAAATTACGGCTTCGTGGTTATTTCGTGGTGGCATTTAGATATAAAATAGAATAGTAAAAAAAAAACTAAAACACACGCTTTTATAGAAAATCCATGGATAACTCAAGCCCATAACTCTTTTAGTATTATGGGCGTACATGGGCGGTGGAGATCACTTACGATGGTAAGGTGAGATCACCTGATGAGGTGACCCACTTGAAAAAAATCTAAAATTTACTGAATTTCTTTACATTGACTAAAACTAATGGTGTTATGATAAATGGCGTGTCATTTTTATAATAAATCACCATTGTTGTGGACTCATCCTAGTCACAAGATGCTGGGTGTAAAGAGCGCGGGGGGGGGGTTCAGGTAATTCGGTGGACCGCGAGCCATTACCGGCCGGATATCGAACGATGCTAGACAACCGTTCTGCCATAATTGTCTCACGCGCCTGACACCATGGGGGAAATTTGATGTGCGTAAGCAAACGCCTGTACCCTGAAGAGATAGGCAGAGGTGCAAATGGCATAACGGTTCACTGAACTTATTTTTAGCAGGGTCATAGGGCACAAGTGTTTTTTCGATCGAATCGAAGAACTCAAGATAGATTATGATTGCCTGACCAGTTCAACCTAAGACCTCATGGTTTCTCACCCTAAGTATGCTGCCACTAGTGACTAGACCAATGAGTTGAACTATAATCTAGATGCATTATATTTTTTGTAAAAAATTAAATGTTGTAGTAATTGTTTTGGACTGCACTGCGCCTAAAATCTGCGTGTGCACTAGTCATTGTCTAACTGGGATAAAACATAAAATAAAGTTTAACAAAACTTAGAACCCGGTTCTGAAGCGGGTTTCTAATTTTTGTTAAACGATATGTTTTTTCTTTTTAGTGGTATGTGGTAGCAATATCATGTAAAAACACAATCGCGACGAGTGTACTGTTGTCCGTTGAGGAGTTTTATTTTTCTCTCCGTACCCTGTCATCAGAGCTTAACCAAATTTATATGGGACCACATCGCAGCTAAACTCTATCGAGTGATTTTTTCCAACAAAATCAGTCTACAATTGGCGGAGAAATCGATGTACATACATTAAAAAATGAATTTAAAAAAAAAACGCCGAATTGAGAACCTTCTCCTTTTTGAAGTCGGTTAAAAATGTCACGAAGAATGAAGTAGCGCAGTACCGGGGCGCTGGTACCTGTGATAACTGAACCACGGGGTCCTCAACTAATTACTAAGTAGGTACTTAAGGAAGAAAATACATAAAGCAATCTGAAATATCGATGTAACTTTCATTTATAAGTCAAGTGTTACCGCAGTTAATTTTCCTGGAAACATTCTGGAACAAAAAGTACTATTCATCGAAGTTACCTCGTTTCCTACCTAAAAAACTGCATCCGGGCTGAAGACGGGGTTGTCCGGCGAACTCTTTGGTAAACGGATGATTATCCGATGAAAAAACAGAGGAGTTTATCAATTGAACTGTGAACCCGAGACATAAATAAAAAATACACCCAACAGTCACACACATAGTTTTGACCCCACACTAGGTAAACCTGTGTCGTGGGTATCAGGAACTACGAGGGGCTTGCGGTCCCACAACACCCAGACCCGAGACAAATATTTGTCTAAGAGCCGGAATCGAACCCACGGCCCACTGCACCGTGAAGGCTGTCTCTGGCTGTTTTTTTGTATATTTGATATCCTGATGAATGGGTACCTGGTACTATTGTACCTGACTGGATCACCGATTACCCACTGTACACATGGTGAAAAACTCACCATAGTGACTCCTCCAGGCGAGTCGCGTTCCACGGTCATATCAATACACCTGAATGACGAGACGAGCAAGACGCTCGCCTGATGGTAGGCGACATGACTGCCCATAAACAGTTGCAACACGACCCAGAAGAGACACAAGATGTTAAAGAAAAATCCACTCCTTAGGGGAGAAAATCGGAGATGCAATACTTAAGTTTTTACATTTATGCACTAATTTTGATGATTCTTTCATTGAAAATAATAAAATAAAAATTAACAAAAACCGACTCAAATTGATGCACTAATTGCAGCTCTTCTATGGGGATTGAGCGTACAAACGCATACTTACGTGTGTAAGTATACCGCAGGTATACACTGGTACAAGCATACTGCCACTCTTTGATGTACCTAAGTTCCTATTTCAAAAATGATAGATTTAAAAAGCACACCCCTAGTAGCAACACTGGCAACGACATTTTGCAACAAACTCGACGAGGCCGCGCCAAGAAAACTTAACCAACCAATTTTATAAGTAAATAACAATGTTAGAGCAATTATTAAACACTTGCAACAACTTTTAACTCGCTTTACACTGTTTATTTTTCTTTCATCCGTGGTTAATGTATTTTTACTCGGCTGTTTATTCAAATTGTGAACGCAAATTTAAATTATTTATTTTGTAAACTTGTTTTAGACCATTTAAAATATAAATAGCTCGGACGGAGTAAATTTTGAATGATTTATGAAAGTTATGTTTGCAATTTTAATTATGACCCTTAATAACATTATTTTTATGTATTAATAACACAAATTCTCTTTGACAGAAATTTCCGTAACGAAACTACCTATATATACCTACCTATATATTACAACTTATTACTTATTTTTGTACAGTGATTAAGTTCAGCAGGTTTTTCAGACTTGTCTCTTAACCTAATATCATTTTTACGAATTCAGAAATATAATTGCTATTTTATAATCTTTAACGGTAAATTTAAAAAATAATCCTTGAATTAAATCCCGACGCGCTGCATCTTGCGAGAGAACCTCCATTCCGGTAGATTTGTATATGGCAATAATCGTCAAGGTCGATCGGCGCGGTGCGCGTATGTTCCGTAAAAGGGTTCTTTCTGTTGGTACTCTTTGGGCAGTAGCGGATCCAGACTCAAATTCTTGATATTATTATCCTACTTTCTTAGTACTACTATATACTACCTACACTATAATTTTCATCGCTTATCCTTACTTATTCCTTGTTAATACTATTTTTTAGTTCAAATTTTGGGTCAAGCCTCCCAAACCAAAATCTTGGATCCGCCACTGCCTTTGGGTACGTGACCGTAAAAGATGCATTGGCAATCCGCATTAGGAACCCGCAAGGAAATATTAGTATAAGGCCTAGATTAAAGTTCTTGCCCACAAGCGTCGACAACAACTTAATGGTAAAGCAGGTGGGAAATCAGAAATATCAGGGTAATCTACTCACCGAGCAAGCTGCTTGAGAAGAATACTCGTAGCACAGGCAATCTTCGTTCTCAGACGACATCCACGTTAGAACCGCACGTATCTTCAACAAGCTGAATATCACTCTACTTAAGTACCTATCACTATCACAAACACACAACCCAGCACTTGAAAGACACTTCACCTCAAAGCACTTCGCACACAACACAATATTATGAAGGTAATATGCCCATCGATTTTTACAGAAAAGAATAATGTCTACTTACGTACCTACCTACCTACTTCGGTATCTATGTCTTATACCTCCGTAGTGCCTGCCTATGGTCTTCTTCGTCGACCTGTCCTTATCCCACTAGCAGTGGGGTCGGCGCAACATGCTTTTGAACACATGCTACAGAAATATTTGGCTTGTAGTTTTCCGACCGGCCGCTTGCCTGACGTCAACCCCTGTGGGGAGGAGTACCTACCTATAGTACCAACTATTATTAGTATTGAAGCCTTTGATTCTTATAATAGGTACATAAACATAATATATCGACGCCTATTACTTAGCCATTTTGATTAATTGTATGTAATCGGAAATACAATCTTCTGCTACCTAGCTTTATCCCGGTTTGTTACCTGTTAGACGCATCCACTTTGTCCAATTTTAAGCATCCACCGAAGTTTTTTAAGTCGTCCGTAGGATCGACGTTTAGAGGTAGGTACTTATATGGTAATTTGCGACCGACGTAGGTAATTTGTAGGTACGTAGTCGGAAACACATGAAAAATGGTCGCGTAAAAAACAAAAAATATATACTTAGGCTTAGACTTGGTAAGTATTTTAAAACGGATATCTAGTGTACCTACTTATTGTTTCGTATTGATAGACATGTTACCTTCTAATAATCACATGTTCATTTGCACAGCACAAACAAACAGCACAGTGCACTCACTCATTTTTGCAGACTGTTTTTCAAATTTCAAAATGGCAACGGTTTACCACGCGCGGCGCGGCGTTAAAGATCAAAGTATCTTACCGTCTTCGTGACAACCAATTAGCGACTGGCTTCCGGGTTGAGAGAGAAACGTCGCGCGCGCCGCTTTTGCCTTCCGCGTTTGAGTTTTAATTTCAGTCAAACCAATGGGAACATATTTCGCTACCACATTATACAAATATTATACCATATCGTAGAAAATAGAGAAATAATTTTCCAATAACATTTTACTGAAAATAATTTAAAAACAATAGGTATAGGTAACCTACTTACATAAGTACTGAAGAAGGCTGTAGGTACTGTAGGAAGACTACAACTGATTTGTACAGACGGATTCATAGTTCATACATATGTCAAACTCAAAATTAATTAGTTAGGTATGGTTAGGTACTTAAGTACTTACCTAATTACCATTGAGCTATAAGTGTCACGTAAGTATCTAAGTACTTAGTAAGAAAATATGTTAAAAACTTAAGTAATATGGTTCATGTACAGACTGGTGTTAAAAATAATGATTAAAAAAAATGACAAAAAATATTTTGTGTGTAATATTATGGGTAGTTATCAAAGACTTTAATGTATACTACTAGACAAGCTGCGCGGCACATATTAATTGTACCCCTAAGTTGCGGTTAATTGACCGTAACTCAATATTACCATCTCGCTTACTCTCAACTAGAACCCTTATCGCGCTCCGTTTGTGAGCTGTCAACACCCGCGTTATGTGCAAACATTAAACTCTTTGGTTATATGACGCAATTTTACTTTTAAACAGCCCGTCTATTATACATTCAAGTCTTTGGTAGTTATAATCCTTGGTTGGTCGAAATAAATGACATATAATTATTATTAAGTTGCATCTGACCCAGCGAGTTTTATATTTCCAGCCAATTCGAAACATTTGGTTGTCCATTTTATATTTCAAGTATAAAACGTAGCCATTTGTTTTAGTGAAGCGGCATCAAATCTAATGGCGTTGTATTTACACAGGACAGCCCGCAGCCGCGTCCGGCGTATTGGGCGGTGTCATCCAGATTATCCCCAATAAGTGTAGGGAGTAGGGACAAAGCCGCGGCGAAAACAAACCGCCCAACATAATGGAAATGCTTAGCTGTTTCATGTTTTTATATTATAGTAGGACTTTAATTAATCTCAAAGATATATCTTGCCCTCTTATTTAGGTCTATATAAAATAACGTCGGTGAAAAACTGTATTGAAATGAGGAATTATAAGTTACCTAGGTACCTATCTATATTATAATACCTACATTGGTCTCAGCGATTAGTATTAGCCTATGTCCTATTGTAGTGGTCTGAACTCATAAGTCAAAAAAGCCGAATACCTTTTTTATTAGCTTGAATGACGAGACGAGCAGGTCACTCGCCTGATGTTAAGCGTCACGCCTGTCCATAAACAGAAGCAACACCACACAGAACTTTGAATTACAAAGCACTGCATGGCACTGCACTGCGCCATGTCACCCCGAGACATAACATGTTAAATATCATAATGCCGAGTAATTTAACTGACTTCAATGTCCTTCAAACCGGAACAAAACAGTGCTTCCACACTGCTGCTTGGTGTCAGAAATAAACACAAAATAGTAAAACTGTTGGAAATTCTTGAGCCTAAACTAATATTGATTTATAGTGATTTCTTATGTTTACACGAATATTACACATTGAAATAAAACTACATAGTTTATATATGTATAGATTTTATCGGTTTAATTTTTAGTTTAATGCTTTTCAGCCTTCGTGGTCACGGGAGAGACTGATATTGATTTTCACTATTCTTCATATTGAAATAAAACTAGTTTATACCGGTTTATACGGATTTTATCGCGGTTTAATTTTTATTTTACTCCCGACGTTTCGAAAGCTTTTCAGCCTTCGTGGTCACGGGATTCGCGTAAACCTAAGAAATCACTATTCTTCATATTTTCTAATTCGGCCATTTAAAAACGTCATTTATGTAGAACGGCAATAAAACAAAGTGTAAAGAATAAAAATTTATTGCAACATTCACAAACGTTACTTATATCCTTTATCACGAAAGCGCACAATGTGCGTCACGTATTGTATGACGACAGCGGCCGCGGCACTGCAGGAATTAAGAGGCCAATTCTCGTAAAATTTAAAGGTTCAAAATATCATTCCGATCTAGTCCCATCGTCAAGAAAGTTGCAAATGGCATTCTCTTAAACCAATAATCAACGTCAAATGTGACATAGATCGTAATGAGATTGAATGTAGAATAAAAGTTGACTGAAGCCAAAACTGTATAATGCTACTGCTCATGCTAGGTGCATTTGTCGTTGATTATTGGTTTAACAGAATGCCATTTGCAACTTTCTTGACGCTGAGACTAGATCGGAATGATATTTTGAACATTTCAAATTACGAGAATTGGCCTCTAGGTACTGGTACAAAAATATCATACTGTCTTTAAACTTGTAACATTCACTCAGAACATAAACATTTGGTGGAAAAACTTTTATATTCGGCGGGAACAGTTATATTTAATACGTAAAATATAATAAGAAACAACATGGTGTAATTACAGTAAAACCTCTATAAGTCGAACATCAACGATAAAAAAATAGAGTTATAGAGTTTTCAACTTATAGAGAACTATAGAGGTAATAAATCTCAAATAATCGAGTTGTAAAGGTTGTAAAATAAAACATTGCTATGTTCGAGATACAGAGGTAAAATTTAATTTTCGAGTTATGGAGGCAAAATTTGTACTAAAATGGCTTGGAGGGACTCACTGATTATTTCGACTAATAAAGGGTTAAGATTTCGAGTAATGGAGGTTTTGGTGTTTGAAGGGAAGGGAACGAAACATTTTTTCGAGATTTGGAGGTTTTCAACTTATCGAGGTTTTACTGTATTATTAAATTGATGCAAACTATGCATATAGTAGCACATAGCACATAAACCCGTATAATAATATTAAACCATGTATACATTCTTCTCATACCACTGTGCACTGCCACTGTCATCGCCACAGACAAAGGACCTAGATGGATGGCGTAAGTACCTCAATCTATATGAAAACCAAGCGCGCCAATGTTTACTATGTACACTGACGTCATTAGTGTGCGCTAGTTATGTAGTACGCATTGGCTCATTGCCAAAGAAAGGCACGCAAATTAGTATACCGCGTCTATTTCGATACTTGGTCTGTGGTTATTATATCCTAACTAACTAGCACCCACAAGTGTTATTCTTCCTCCACTTGCGACTGTCGCTTTTTCTTTTTCTTCTTTTTCTCGCTTTTTGGCTCCTCTACCGTCTCATCAGCGTCCGCCGTTTGTGATTGATCAGCTTCTTCGTCTAATTTCTTCTTTTTCTTTTTCTCGCTCGTTGGCTCTGCCACCTCTTCAGCCTCAGCTGCTAGTGATTCGTCAGCTACTTCTGTTTTGACTTTTTTCTTCTTCTTTTTGTCTGACTTGGGTTCAGATGGGCCTGCTTCCTGCCCGTCTTCTTGAGGCTCTTCTTTTACTTCATGCTTTATCTTTTTCTTTTTGGGCGTGACCTAAGTGTAAGAAATTGTATTGTTAGAGACAATATATTAGATATTATAAAGGTTAAAATGTTTGGGAGTATAGAATTTAATATTGTTTTATCATTTTTTATGTTGGAATTATAAAGCAGGGAACATTGTTCTTTGTGTAGAAACAAAAAACTTGAACAAAAAATGTAGAGGAATATACATGCCAATGACTTGGTTATCTCATATACAAAGAGATCTGAACCACACCCAGTTGCCAGAGTTGACAATTCCGGACAGACTGACTTGACACCAAAAATGTAGGAAGGAACAGAGATGGATGAAGAAAACAGAAATGATAAAGCATTACAGATCATTTATGTTAGAATGCTTGAGGTTTTTCGAGAATGATGGATGAATCTATTATTATTACAATAATTTGTGTATTGTACCTATCATATAGTATAAGTGGTATTCATACCGTCCTATTCAAATAAATAAATAAATTACAATAATCAAATGTCATTATTATGTTCACTGATGAAAACTGCACTATTAAAAATAAAACATCAACTTACATCATTAGCAGCACTATCCTCAAGTTTAAGCTTCTTGGCTGAAACCTGACCATCTTCATCAGGCGAGTGTTCCCTCTTGACGGGTTTCTTTCCTATCGTGCTGTCATTGGCCACTTGGTATTCGAACACCTCACTGAGAGAGAAAAGGATGTATTAAAAATGTTAGCATATGTTTATTTCTGTGTGTCAAAGGGAAAATTTAGCAAGTGAGTTGAAATATTAGTCCCACTCTGTAGTTTTTTTATTAGCCTTCAAAAGGCAGACGAGTTGGTGGCCAACCTGATGCAAACTGGCTAACGTCACCCACAGACAATAGAAAAAACAAAGAGTGTTTGGGTCACCCTTGCCAACCTTCAATCTTTAAATATTGGAACACATTTGAAGTTTACAATCATAATTCTTCCAGATTTGCAAGTGTTTACAGGCAGTGGAACCCTACTATCAGGAGGTCCACTTGCTCATTTTGTCAACCTTTAGATATAAAAGAGATATTATAAAACATTTGAATAAATACAAATAGAAGATTATTGAAACTCACCTCTTACTGTGATATTTTTCAAATTTCGCCTTAGCCTTGCCTGTGCCACTGATCCTTCTCAAATTACCCTCTTCCATGAGCCTCAATCTATTCTCCAACTTCACTTTATGCTCAGCACCAAGTTCAAAAGACACTTCCTCACCAAATGCATCAACCCTTGTGGCCAGTGCTGCTTTAGCTGCCAACATCCTGGACATCTTTCCCTTATTCTTAGTACTACATTGGCCAACCAACTGAGCATGGTAGATCAGACCATACTTTGGAGTGTCTTTTTTAGTCTTCAAAGCCCGGAATAAGGCTTTTTCAGCACCAAATATCTGTATTGTTGATGCAGGATGTTTGGCAAGATTCATCAGAGACCCAGCATGCGCTATCAACCTAGCTCCTATATGCTCCCCAATGAGTACAGTCAAGTTAGGTGCCATAGCCATCATTCTTGCTTTCAAATAGTCAGTCAGATGTGTCCTGTACTCTGTTATAGATATGATTTCATCACACAAGTTCTGTATATTCATAATATCATCATCAGATATTTCTGTGCCCATAGAAATTTCAGCAGCTTCCTTAACTTTCTCCTCTAGATCTTCAGGTAATACATCTGATAAATCAGTCTTTGAAGCGTTATCTCTTGTTCCAATAAGTTTTACTATTTTTACAAACAATGTATTGTCATTTATAATCTTGCCTAACTCTGGGAAATGCCACCCATACCACTCCCTACATCTCATGATATAGTTGTTCAATTCTTTGTCCAAATCGTCCAAAAGACATTGGGCTTGAACAATCATTGTGTCTATTTTATCCGGTGAGAATTTAAGCTTATATCTGCTAAGGGAATGGGCCAGACCAAGTGCCATGGCTGTCATCTCCTTCTTTGGCAGTCCAGCAAGGAGACTGTCCATCTGGGATCTGATACATCTTAATAATTCCTGTACATTGGAATTTGAAACACATTGTAAATCAAACTTCTCCCTAATGGCACTTCCTAATTTGGCATCTCCAACAAGGAGTTGATCTTGTACTTCTTTAGAAACATATTTTTTGAGAGCTTTCTTCAATGGTTTAGATATTTTGCCCTCAATAGCTGCTGTGGTTGCTGCTAAAGCCTCTGTTGTGTCTTCGAATTTGACAAAGTTCTTCAGTTTTACACTGAAAAAATCAGTTGTGTAAGATGTTGTGAGAATTCAGCTGCCAGAATTAATTTATATTTAAACATAAATCAATACTGTTAGAATTAATAAGAAATTTTAATTCTGCAGATTTTGACTGATTTTTGAGTAAGATTGTACTGCAAATTGCTACCCAGAAAACGATAGAGCAAAGATTTGAAGATATTCCTCAATTATCTTTGGTGGCATTGGATAGAGATAAGTGGAACAACTGAAGGGGGACCTTTGTCCAGAGAGCACAAAAAACAAAGATGAAATATATAATGATATGCCTAGGTATATCAGAAACAAGTTTATGTTGAAATGTTTAGAATGAAATTTAATAAAACCTTTTTTAAATTAGCGTTAATTACGAGACAAACATGTTGCCTAAATATAAATATCACATCTGCCCGTAACAGAAGCAAATTAAGTACTGCAATGGACTGCGCTCATCAACATGAGACATAAGTTGACACACTGCTGCTTGGCAGAAATAGACAAAGCGGTAGAACCATCTACCCAGACTGCCTCTCTCATATGTAGGACCTACCACCTTTTGGGTGAAGTCACCAAATCTAAGTGAGCAAGCAGTGATAGCTCAGCGGGGAGTGGTATGGACTGTCGAGACGAAAATCGCAGGTTCAAAACCAGCCCCAAGTTGCATACACCTCTGACTTTTCTAAGTTATGTGTGTATACATTGTTAATTATCACTTGCTTTAACGGTGAAGTAAACATCGTGAGGAGACCTGCAACTGACCTAACCTGAAAATTTCTTCATAAGAATTTCGAAGCTATGTGAAGTCTGCCAACCGGCATTAGGCCAGTGTGGTGGACTAAGGCCTAACCCCTCTCATTTAGTAGGCCCGTACCCAGCAGTGGGACATGTATAATACAGGGCCTTAACCGTAACCACCAATTCTAAAAAATTTAAAGGCATTATTTAAACAAATATGAAATCATTCTTACACAGCCGATGCTCCTTCTGGTGTGTTGAATTCTTCATATAAATTATCTATCTCAGACAATTTGGAATCATCCAGCAACTGAAAGCAAAATAATAAAATAAAATACCGACCACATATCATAGATAATATGTACAAAACACAGCAGCAAACTGCTACTTCACCAGTTTTCTGTGAGACAGTGATAACAACCCGGACGAGCCGGCCCATTCATACTGTAGACAAAACTGTCTACAGCAAAGCTCTACCACACAACCAAATGAAGCTGGGTATGAAGGGTAAATTAGAATGAGGTTAAGCTTACACTTTTATCCACCATACAATACACCTTCCCAATTCCTTTGTCTACTCTGAAGGGGTAGGCAGAGGTGTAATTAGTGAAGCCACAATTTGGTGAGCTTATTACTATGATATATGAGTCTGAACACCAAGCCCGGACAAATCATGTTTGTTCTTTGAACTTGTATATCACAGTGTTAATGGCCCAATCATTATCATTATGTTAACAGAATCAAGTCTTTGACAGCTCCGTGGCGCAACGGCGAGTAGTCCGCTGCGAAGCGAGAGGCCGTGGGTTCGATTCCCACACCGAGACAAATGTTTGTGTGAACCACAAATATTGGTCTCGGGTCTGGGTGTTGTGGGACCGCAAGTCCCTCGTAGTTCCTGATACCCACGACACAGGTTTACCTAGTGTGGGGTCAGAGCTATGTGTGTGACTCTTGGGTGTATTATTATTATTATTATTAAATTAACCTATTATAAGGAGTTTCTCATCTTATACCGTTTTCTACACTTTTAGTATCACAATTATTGGTTAAATGTAGGAAATATTAAAGCAATACCTAATGTATGGTTGAGGTTATGAATTTGTTTTGACTATGTTTAAACATGTTATGTTGTACTATGGATTAGTCTTACCCAAATTAAATAATTTTATAAAAATAGTCTTTGTTCTAACAAGTTATGATTTGTATTATCGCCAAGGTTTCGATGTGGACCACCAATGTACCACTTTTGTGTAGATTACTGTTAAAAATACTAATTAATTATACATAATCACTTATTTAAACATAAAGGGAAGAAAATAATCACGCGTAATATAGCAAAACATTTTGTAACTGGGTATTATTCACGGTTTTTGTTGCAAGCAACGCGTCCTGTATAGGTTAGAATCCACACGTGTTGCCATTTACCTTAAAAATAGCGTAGCCCGCCGGCGTTTCGAACAGAACCAACATTTTAGGCCCGCACTACTACACTGCCCACTAAATATTACACTGTTTTAATATTGAAAATTCGATTTTTATCAAATATTTAAAATAAACACACGACGCTACTGCATCGCGGCACAATTTCAATTTGACAGTAGTAACAAAGTGTTGCCAATTGTCAAATATATTTTTTTGTCGGAAAAATATAGTACTTAATATTATTTCTATTTATATTCATAATTGTTTGATTATTTAATTAAATGAAATTAATTATTAAAATAATCAATTAATTTCGTCCGTATTTTACCGAGAGTGATTGTTTTTGTAGCACTTTCAATGAAATGCATTCATCAACCTTTGGGCCTTTGCTATTCGTACGGCGCGGCGTGGCATTTAAAGCTCCATTTACACAGAGACAGTTTAAATATATAACGAATAATTTGGTAAAGAAATCTTACGCTACCATCAAGAGTTAGTTTCACCAGAAATCGGCAGAAGAAGTATTACATTTCTTGATGTAGGTATGTATACATATATTTCAAAGTATTTGGTGGCTGTGAAGAACTACTTGAAAATTACGTATTTAATCTTCTTCCATCTGCCCTTACCAACATGCTTTTTAACTAATACATGTTACACAAGGATTTGGTTTGTAGTTTTTACGACCGACCGCCTGCCTGACGTCAACCCCACTGGGGAGAAAACACCCAGACCCGAAACAAATATTTGTGGATCACACAAACATATTTTGTCTCGGTACGGGAATCAAAATGTATTGATTCAAAAATGTATTCAATGAGCGTTTAAACGAGAGCGCCACCCATAACGCCAACTTTTCCTCGTCCGGTGCCATACTGTACTGCATTGTAATTCTTTTTGTGTGGTATTGTGTCTATTAGGCAGGCGCGCGGCGCGGCGTGGTGGCGTCTACCATCAGACAAGCGCCCTGCTTGTTTCGTGATTCAAGCAAATATAAAAAAATATAGCATCCTGAATTATAATTCTACAAACATGGTAAATCAAATACTCGTTAGGCTTTACTAAAACCATAAAACGCAGATTTCTTCACGCAAATTGACTGTACATAAGTAAGTAGGTATTGTAAAAACGAGATGCGGTACTTGAACTTCAGTGAACTGTGTATCAATCAAGAAGTTTTATATAGTTTTCATAAGTTTGGCTTTCAAATACAAATATTATTTAATTCCAAACTATTACGTAGGTACGTAACTACATTAGGTATTAATTTTTAGGATTCCGTACTCAAAAGATGTCAACAGAGCCGTATTACTACGCCTATGCGGTTTGTCTGTCTGTTTGACGTATAAGAATTGTATCTTATCGTAATAGGTACCCGACTCAGAATATGAGTGTTAATTAAGGCGGATATCAACAAAACGAAGAAGTAAACATGAAAGATTGTAGTACGCCGCGCGGTACGGAACCCTCGGTCCTCGAGTACGATTTGCACTTGGTAGTATTTTTTCTGTTAGTTACCTACGTATATATCCATGAAGCTATAATAGGAAACATATTTATCTAGGAGCTAGTGCAACGTTTGTTCTCCGAGCTTATTTCTATCGCATGGTGGTAAGGGTGGGACTGTTACCATACCGGGTACAAATTCCAATCCCGGGCAACTCATTAAAAATCATAATATAATCCTCAGAACGCTTTTCTTTTTTATTATTTATTTTACGATGCTGGATACTTTTCCTTAGAGCCCGTCTTAAATATGTTTTGCTACTCCTTTATTTCTCTAAGAACGATGAACATTTAGGTAAAACCGATTTCAAGGTCTTGCCGAATTCGTTTCAGTAAGCACGATGCTTTTCAGACGACTTTCTCCAAGCTTCAGAATTCCATGCAAAGCTCCAGAACGGTTCCTTGCTTTATAGTTTAAACCTTGCTATGTTCAATTGTCTACCACAAAACTGAACATACTTATTCAAGACATAAAATAAAAAAGAAATTTTTCAGCGCCTGGCCTTTTATTCACTTAACTCATTCATGCAAAATGTATAGATGCTTACGGTCCATCAATCTCACATATAAATATTTTCACAAATGGATTCTATCTTCGCTCGGAGCTATTTGAATGCGAAAATTCAATAATTCTGCATAAAAGCTTGCATTGCATTGAGTGATTGGCCGAATGGGCCGGTGAATGGATCGCGTCTGGAGGAACGGAAAGGGTGTTATGTGATTATTTTGCGTATTGGATTCTTGAGACAATTTTAAGATGTTTTGGTATTTTTGCTGGAGAAATGCGAAGTGATGTATAGGTTTTTGTTATTGGTATTCAAAGCGTTGGCGTTATAGTAATAATAAATTGAATAAATTGCCTTGTTTAACTAGTTAGTTAACAGAAAGGAAGATTCTTTTTGAAATATTAAATAAAGTATGCTTACAGTATGTAGTGATTTAGACCAGAAAAATCCACCAATATGATACCTGAGAAAACTCTATAATTAATATTTCGAAAATATGTGAGGTCAGACTAAGGCCTAAACACTCTTACCGATGGAGATCCATGCCTAACAGTACAGTATAATATTTAGTAGTACAATGATATAAGTGGTAGATCGACGTTGTAGATAAAACTGTCTACAACATGAAACGACTGGCCGACCAGGTTGTTACATCTATCTCACAGAAAACCGTGAAGGAGCAGCTTGTTGTTTCGTACGGCGAGTGAGATATCTGGAGGTCCAAATCCCCTTCCCCTTCCCAATCCCTTAATTATCCCTTTCCTTTAAGATCGGCAACGCGTTCATAATTCCTCAGGTATTGCGGATGTTCATGTGGTGATCACTTATCATTAAGAGGCCCACATGATCGTATGGCGCTGTTACAGAAACAATCAGCTCTTCAAACAAACTACAAATACTTTCTACCAAATAATAAATGTCAAAACAAATCTCGAAATCCCACATTACCGGTTAAGTGAAGAGCGGTAATGCTGGGTAGACCCAAGGGGCCGATTAGCCAAATCGACTTGTGATCTCGGATCATTGCGTGCCGCAAACCACCTGACACCTGTAATGTAATGTGGTGACATGGGTGACGGTCGACGAGATAAATAACGACGATTAGGATCCCATTTACACTTCTTAGTGCGAGTGAGCCGAAGCCGATGTGCTAATTTGGGTCACACGCCATTTAGATTCTTGCCTATTCACTATTGAATCAGCCTACAGAACTGGCGCGGCGCGGCGGATGCAATAAATATTTTGTATTTGAATTTAATTCTATTTTTTAGGTCGTAAGGTGGGATCAAAATAAATTTGAATATATAGGTAGACAGTTTCAGATATACAGGCGTTTAATTGTCCCATAATGGGCGCGAACAGGTGTAATAAGGTTAAGATAAAACAAAGGACCTTTCCTTCTCCTCAGAATCTCCTCTAGTTTGATGATAAAAATATTGTAAGAAATATAATTTTGTTTGCAATTGAATAAACAAATTGAGTTGCATTGCTGACTCTCTGTACTTATCTGTGTTTTAATGGAGGGACACAAAACAGCATAACCAATGAATTAACAAAACAGCCACGTAAAACTGAAACTAAGCAAGGTGTCTATCAAATCATGCTCGAAATAATAGCCCTGACACAAACTGAAGATGACTACTATAGAATAGACTAATACAGTTAGTTAAGCAATTTCTCCGTTGCATAAGTTACAACACATTTCCATAGCTAGATTAGGTAATAAAGGCCCATACGGCGACAGTCCCGTATAAGCCGGGCTTATGTCCCCAATATAACTCTATGACAAAGTTTGTTTGGCCCAGGGTCGTCTGTTAATCAGGGACATTTGCCGTAATGGCATTGAGTTAACGTGACAGGCTCATAAAGTTTTTGTCTTAGCTACTTTCGTTGGTTATTGAATTAAAAATCTTGAGGGTTTTTGGAGTAATGTTTTGGTAATTGGAAAAACAAAAATATACATTGAATGTCGGTATACCAAAATTAAAGGTAGATACATAAGAAATAAATTACTTTACTAATCTTAATTCCGATAAATAGGAGTAATTATTGAAATTCAATTTGAATACGGTAGCTTGTTATGTTGAAATGTTATGTGGTGTTGAAGTTACTCGAATGTCAGAAGTTCTCTGTTGAGTCCATTTTTAAATAATTATTACCCATACAAGATGGTAGGTCCCTCGTATATGAGAGGCCGTCTGTGTTGGCACCACCGCTTTGTTTATTTCTGCTGCTAAGCAATAGTGTGTAATCACCATTGTGTTCCGGTTTGAAGGTCATTGAAGTCAGTGAAATTACCGGGCATTATGAGACTTAATATGTTAGATATTCGCACTTCAGAGCCATGCAATGCAGTGCCATCCAACTGGGCATTATGAGACTTAACATCGGGGTGACGAGCACAGTTAAGTGCTACGCAGTGCTTTGTAAGTTCTGTGTGGTGTTGCTTCTGTAAATGGGAAGGCGTGACGCTTACAAACAGACGAGCGATCTGCTCATCTCGTCATTCAAGCTAATATAAAAAAGTTGTCCAGGAGGCTTAGCATGTGCATCACGCCATATTGGGCGCGCGTTATTATTATCAATGACAAATGTCAAGGTTAAAAGTATCAACATTTGATAAAATTACATCGTAATTTTCAGTTACGTATATAAAATACCACAGAGAAGTTGAAATTACATCTAATGTGAAACAATCTGATAAATCGGTAACAATGCTATAGTAACAAACAGCGGTGGGCGGTGCGGCGAACGCGGTAATGGCTGGTCGAACGTCAAATGACGGGAACCGTTCGGAACCGTTACAATTTACAAATGACTCGGCGTACCTAATCCTTTGACTGGGTTGCCATGTGAGATAATTGCTTTTACTTTGGTAGCTTTTTGATTTATATTTTTATACATGTGTTACGTTGTTTTCCTATTGATGTAGTTGTAGTTGATCGCTCGCATGATGGTAAACACCATGCCTGCCCATATACAGTAGGTACTTAGCAATATCACTTTGATCCTTAAATTACAAAGTAATGGTACTTCAATGAGCTTATCATCCCAGTATGCCCATAATTGTACTGACTTCCATGCTCTTCAAACTGGAATACGATATTTCTTACACACTGCTACTTGACGGCACATATTAGCTAAGGGATCGTACTTACCCACACGACCTACCTTCTTCCACCTGGCCTTATCTCACTAGCAGTGGGGTCGGCGCAACATGCTTTTAATCACAATATGTTACAGAAAGATTAGGTTTGTAGTTTTTATGACCGGCCACCTACCTGACATCAACCCGTCTGCGGAAAAACACCCAGACCCAATAAACATTTTGTGGCTCACACAAACATTTTGTCTCGGTATGGGAATCGAACCCGCGGCCTATCGCTTCATCTACTGCGCCACGGAGGCTGTCTGACAGCCACACGACCTAAGAAGACACAAGACGAAAATAAGACACTCATACATACATACGCATTCTCGCACTAATCCCTGAAGGAGTGGGAAGAGATGTAATCAGTACATACATATTTCGCCGAGATTATTTCCGTCCCGTGATGTGATAGGGGGCGTACTTAAGTTTTCCTCGGCGAGAATCGAACTCACCTTCGGGATAAAGGGTACCTACCTATCCCATGTATTAATCTAGGCCATAGTCTACCTATCTGCGAAAATTCATCTAAATCCGTTTATCTGTTACGCATGACTGAAACAAACATCCAAATTTATAAACGTACAAATATCCAAACTTTCATCTATTTTATAATATTATTGGACCGAAGAAACCCACATCAAATCTCTAGTCGAAGTATAACCCGTTTCAATATTAACTCATTCATGTAACTTAAAACGTAATCCAAGTTAAACTAAAGTGTTAAGTTAACGGCATATGGAAGTTAGGCAAATGTTAGCCAAGTTTCTGGGTGGAAGAAACGTTTAAACTGTTCGGTGAACATTCGATTAGTTTCTTGAAAGTGGGTTTCAAATACACATTGAATAATTTTATTTTGTTTTGAGGATATGAATTAACTGATTAATTCAATCACATTGCTGTAACAAACGCAATATAAAATCCCGTACAGATAAAAAAGGAAAAGCAATGTATAAGTTAATACGAGTCAAAGCGTCAGACGTCAGTGACGCGGACGCCGCGGCTGACGTCTGACGCTTTGACTCGTATTAACTTTATATAACTTGTATTAGGCACTATGTTAATCCAAGGGAGATTGTTCACCGGTAGCGTTACTAATGCACGGTGTTACTATCAAGGGGAAATTCAGTAGGTTGTTGACAAAAAAGACCGTAATTGAAAACAGCATCTAAGGCCCAAACAACAAACAACACTTAAATAAGCTGTTTGCCAAGTATATGTACAACATTTGTTTTGATTTAGCGCCAAAAACTAACCAATACAGTTTACAGAAATCGTCACTACGCGTTCGCGCTCACTATGAGGTCTCATAGTAACGTATATGAATCTTGACGCGACCATCGAAAATTCGCTTTAAGCCTATAGACGTCACATTTTCTCTCTCTATTCTAAAAAAGTGACTAGCGCCGCGGCCGCCGCCGCCGCTGCCGCCGCCGCTGCCAAAAGCTTGTCACGCTATTTCCTTCGAATCCGCTGGGGGTATGGGGTCGAGACCGATACCAATCGATAATGTGGGGAAGAAAGTAAGATATGTCTCATATTCGTCGGACTTTAAGTTTTTTTTATTTTATGTTTTGGTGGAAAAACATGGGCAACGCCCCTAGTAACTCAAAAACAAAGTTTCCAAAGCCGTAAAAACGTCGTTTATTACAACAAAGAAACAAACGCAATCTCTCGACGTTCGTCAAAGTTTCAACAACACACGGCGGAGTTATCATTCGAGATTTGTCTCAACTCTTAACACTTTTATGTACTCGATAAAGTGAAAAGACTGAGAGAGGGAAACCATAATTTAGTTAGCAACGGGGAAGTTGTCACTTACCTATGCCATAGCTTTGGGAAGAATTCCGCCCCCATGCTCTCCTGGCTCCCGTGTTGGAGGATGTTTTATTAAGGGAAAGTTTAATCACGCCCCCCGCGCCCTGTGCCCCCACCTCAAAGAACTTGAGGAATTTCCGAATTAACTTGTGAACGTAATGAGACGGGTCCGCGTGACAGGTTTGGTTCGGAAGACGTTAAAATTGAATTATTTCGCGATACCGATGTCCCCCAAATCATTCTTGGGGACAAAATTGCGCGGAATTTATTTATATCCGCTTGGATTGATTGCGTCTGCAATTAGTGCCAGCTTTGGGTATGCTCGTAATATAGGAAAACCAATCAAGTGCAAGTCGGATTTGCGTACCGAGGGTTCTGTACCATGCCTTGAATTTTTAATTTTTGTATTATTTAAATCTGAAGATTATGCATATTATGTGAAATTTTAGCCGGTTATCTACTAATTAAAAACAGCACCCCGACAAAAAAACGCGTAGAACGAGCGGAGCGGCGCAGCGGCGCGGTGCGGTGCGACGTAGGCTTAGTAATAGGGGTTCGTTGGTAAACTTTGTTGGAACCCTAAATATTAAAAAGTACGCGTCGTATTGAGAACCTCCCTTTTAAATACATATGCATACTATAGGCGTTAGTGCGTACGCCTATAATCCCTAAAGAGGTAGGCAGAGGTGTAACCAGTAGGTACACCCACATTTCGCCGAGCTTATTTCTGTCCCATGATGTGATAAGGGCGAGCATTTTTGAGTGGTAGAGCCACGCTGTAAAATAATCCAATCCCTCAATTAGCCCTTTCCTTTAAGGTCGCCAACGCACCCATAATTCTTTTGGTATTGTGCACTCACTATCAGGTGACTCACTTGCTCGTTTGCCAGCCTATGCTATAAGACAAAGAAAAAAAAACGCCAAAACGGGCACAATTCCAGACTCCGGACTGATACTGAGCATTTCGAAATAGAAAATCCCAATACATATCACTTTTACCAAGCACTGTTGTGTTTAGGTTTGAAGGATATTGAAGCCAGTGAAATTACTGGGCATTATGAGACTTAAGATATAACAGCGCAGTTCAGAGCCATGCAGTGCAGTGCCATCCAAAATTCTGGGTGAATTTGCTTCTGTTTATGGGCAGGCGTGACTTTCTTAAGGATAACCTCGAAGCTCCCGGTCGCCTCTCATGACATCCTCTATTATGCTTGATGACAATGACATGAAAGCAAACATACATTTTATATCCTTAAAATCCTGTTCAAATGGTCTACATACAAAACGAAATTCAATCCAATATTAGCAACTTTTTCCACAAAACAATCCAACGCAATACTGTAACAATTTAGCGAAATATTAAACCAATAAAACCAGCGTATGAGTACAAATGGTAGCACAAATTCAGACTGGCCCGCACCGCTCGTGCCGCGCTCATTTCGCTCATCATGCTCGCACGTATTCCCCGCAGCTGTCGCTTTCTTCGCTTATTCCGCTCGTACATAGCGCTCGTATAAGCGTAATTTGCAGCACGTAGTCCGCGCAGCTGGTCTCTTATGAAAATTGTTCTATTGCAATGATCTTGTTATAGCTTAACTATACAATTGCGATGTACATTTAGTTTATCATTCATTAAAATCGTCCATTTAAATGTGGGATATTTCTCTTTTTTATTTCAATTTGTTTTACGGTATGGAGAATTCTCACGGATTCATAAATGTCAGTGTAATTACTGGGCATTATGAGACTTAACATCTTATGTCTAGGTATGACGAGTGCACTGTAGTGCTTTGTAATTCAAAATGGACTAGCGTCAAACTTACCATCAAGCTAGCGACCTGCTCGTCTCGTCATTCAAGCTAATAAATAAAATGTCCGTAAGATATGTTTTTTTTTACTAACCCTGCATTATACAACGTGTTACAGAAAGGTGTGGTCATATTTTAGGGTCATTACATGCACCTTACAATTCGTACTTATGTACCGGATCTTTTCAAAACCAAGACATTAAATAATTGCACTTTAATTTTAATCACTCGTTTATTAAGATCGATAAGATTGATGACATCACTATTAATTATTATGAACACCACACACTTTTTAATAGACTTGAATAAGATGTACGTAATTCTACGGACATACGTACTGTTATAACCCTTGATTGTTAGTAATTTAAAAATAAATAATAAAGAGTAAGGTGAGAAGTACCTTACGGTACTTCTCCAGTGAGAGCCGCTCTGAATAAACAACGCCAAGCTCGGGCAGTCTCACTCCGTATTCCGACAAAGCCACACATCTCCTAATTTCTAAATCTTTTGTAAAAACTTTAATAAATCAGTGTAAAAACAATTTTCTTTTTTTAAAAAGAGTCTCGCCGAGTCCGGTGTAACAGTACGTAACTTGTAAATTAAACACAAATTAACACTTGAAAGAGATTGTGTGCTGAAGACGATATAGGTACCATCCTCTAGAAGCATGCTAAAGACTTAATTCTCGGGTCTTCCATCTATGAATTTGGCTCAATACAGTCGACGATCCTCTTAAAAGCTGTTATTAGTTACACCAACACAAAATACCCATACGTAATACTTGTTTTTAGTCAAATACAACTTAATAACTCGTAATCAATCATACTTCATAAAATCAGAAATTGGCGAACTGCCCACGTCAAATAAATATTGACACTTGACAACTGTTTAATGTTTTTTTTAATTATAAAATAATTAAATGAAAAGAGGTTTATAGTATCATTGTTTATCATTTAGTGTTGTCCAAAGTTGAACATCGATATCGACATGTTACTCATTCGATAAAAAAGAAAATTCTATAATTATTGTCCTAGCAATGCAATCGGAATTGGTACTATGGGAGATAAAATACTTATACCATACACTATACATTGCTTAAATTTGCCCGCCCCTTTATATAACACGTTGTATATGTCCCACTGCTGGGCACGGGTCTCCTCTACTGAATGAGAGAGGTCATGGCCTTAGTCCACCACGCTGGCGTAATGCGGGTTGGCAGACTTCACATACCTTCGAAATTTTTATGAGTGGTAGAGCCACGCTGTAGACAATTTTGTCTACAGCATGAATGGGCCGGCTCGTCCGGGTCGTTACCACTGTCTCACAGAAAACCGGCGTAAAGTAGCAGCTTGCTGCTGCGTTTCGTACGGTGAGTGAGATATCCGGAGGCCCAAATCCCCCTCCCCTTCCCAATCCCTTATTATCCCTATCCTTTTAGGTCGGCAACGCGCCCATAATTCTGTTGTATTGTGGGCGTACATGGGCGGTGGAGATCGCTTACCATCAGGTGACCTACTTGCTCGTTTGCCGGCCTATACTATAAAAAAAAAAATGAAGAACTTCTTAGGTAAGTATGCAGGTTTTCTCACGATAATATGGAAATACCTAGGTAAAAATTGAAATAATAGTATGAGATATTATAAGGTCAGTTCAGCATATTGCTAAGTTAGTAGCCTAGCGCTGATTTTCAACTGCCCCCCTTAAGTAAAACATAAAAAGAAAATGTATGAAAGATAATAACACGTTCTCATCCCGTCCATACATGTCACGTTACAACGTGATTACACGATTAGTTATGATACACGGAGCGTGTTATAACGTCGCGTCGTACCGTCACGCGTCACGCGTCACGTCACGCGCCCAGAAACGACTTCAATTTGTCCGCGTGATAGCGTGAACGACTTCACCATTATTTAATGTGACAACTGTTATAAATATTGTTTATGACATTAGTCAGACTGCCTCGGTGGCGCAGTTGTAATGCGTACGCGTTACGATTGAGGCTAGCGCTGAGGTCTCGGGTTCGATCCCCGGGTCGGGTAAAGTGGTATTGGGTTGTTCTATTACGAAATGCTCAGTATCAGCTCGGAGTCTGGAATTTGTGCCCGGTATGGCGATAGGCTCGCCCCCTATCACATTGTGGGAAGCAGACATGCTAGGCGAAATGTGGGTGTACTGGTTACACCTCTGCCTACCCCTTCGGGGATTACAGGCGTGAGTGTATATGTATTACGAATTAATATAAAACATTTGCTTGTGTGTAAAAAAATATGTAAACCTTTTAAAATAAAAAGTACTGTACATATTATTTATTGCAGACTCAAGGTCCATGTCACATATTTAAAAATCATTAAAACATAGAAGTAGGCACCTATAAAATATAATATATCATAGACGGATCGTCACCTGCACCCAGTGTCGATACGTTGCCGTGAACATCAGCCTGTTAGCCAGACTTATAATAATTGAGTTCTTACACGAGTCAACTCTGGACATAAAGGACGCGATCCGATTTCTTTGTATGGTGTTAAATGTGACCACACCCGCCTCTGCAAACATTTCAGATGCGTTATAATAGCGTTTGAGGCCCATAAGGTGCCTAAAGATGTTGTTAAGACTACCCTTATACCACAATATGACTCTTTCGTGTAATTAATCCAGAGCTGACACGTGTAAAATGATTATAGATGGACAAGTTCGTGCGCGACCGTCCTGCGGGGTACAAGACGTTGGGGGGACGAGGTTCTCTAGATGTTAGCGGGGGCGGTTGCATTTGTTTCCCTTCCCCGCTGCACAAACCGTAGGACGGTCGCGCACGAACTTGTCCATCTATAACAATACGTTGAAGGGACAAGCACGAACAACTTACGAATAAGTATTTGAATCGAGAACGCTAGCATTTGTATGAAGGTCCAAACAATTTTTTGACATTTCGATACCAATACGTTCTCGCAAGTTATTCGCGCCAACCCCCCTGAAGAGTTTCAACTTCACGTCGGGTGATGTAAACTTTACATAATCTTACAAACATTTTATCGAGACATAAAACTTATTCGGAAACCTCTTACTGTCCATTCCACAAGCAGGCACGTATAAACCCAGAATCTGTGCCGTTCAATAAGACGGCCGGTCACGTCGTCACGTCGCCGCCGCGTCGCCGTCGCGTTCACGCACGGCCGCGCCACCTGATGGACGCTCCGACATGGGTCACACGTGAGCCAATAGAGGTCAAGCTGTTTCAGGGCCTGTCGTAGACTTGAGATCGATTTGATAAATAAAATCAATTTCTTAAGTGTCACTTTTCACTAGTCGTTGTGAAAACCGTTTTTACAGATTCCGTGGCGCGACGGTCGAGTACCCGGCTGTGACACGGGTCGCAGTACTAATACTTTAATGAATACTAGACGGGCTGTTTAGAAGTAAAATTGTGTCACATAACGCGGGAGTTTTACAGCTCACAGACAGGGAGCGCGATAGGGGTTTTAGTTGAGAGTAAGCGAGATGGTAATATTGAGTTACGGTCAATTGACCGCAACTTAGTGGTGCAATTTCTATATACCGCGTAGCTTGTCTAGGAGTATACATTAAAGTGTTTGGTATTTAAGTATTATTTTGATCCTGAACATTTTAAATATGACGTAGGTAGAAGAAATTAACAATAATAAAAATATTTGAACATCGTTATGTATCGAATTCTCGAGGTGGCCAAGTTACTGTATTGATACTAAGGGCTGACTTTTCAATCGCCAAGAAAACGTTATCTATCAGATAATTTATAAGACGGCAAAATAAAAGATTATCATCCCTTTATTATATTATACGGAGCATCGAATGTCAAATTGGTACCTACTTTTGAATGAGTTGCAGAATTTTGTAATCAGATAAAATTTATTCCGACATTGAAAAATTGACCCGGTAATTTATGTACAAAATGACATTACAAAGTTTGCTTCTAAATTTTACAATCTTGTAAGCTTACATGGACTTGCAAAGAAATTATTAATGTAAACAGAATTATTGTAAGTTGCTTACTGTTATTTCATTATATTATGTAAGCTGAAGCGCATCGCTGTAGAAGTTCGTTCAAGTGTAAACGTGTGTGTAAGCCACTTACGTAAGTTTGTAAGTAAGACTCGTAGTTTAAAAAACTAAAAAAACAGGCTTATATAGAAAATCCAACTAAAAAATGAAAAATAAATAATAGTTTAAAATATTTTATTGTAATAAAAGCGTGGGGTGCATGGTATCAATAGTTAGAAATATTTTATTGACAGATATGAGTAGAAGAATTATCATTTTGATAATATCTTAAAAAGCACCCCACGCTTTTTTTACAATACAATATTTTAAACTATTATTTATTTTCAATGATATTCAATTGACCCTTGATAATTATGCCAAATTTCGAGTTAATCCGACGTTTTGAAGGGGGTCAAAATCAAGTTTAAAGTTTCCGTTGCATACATACATACGTATGAAGCTAATAAAAGCATATTCAAATTGTAGGTAATTGAAGCTTTAGGTCGACCGTACCGTGACTCGTTTGTTTAATAGCTCCATATATTATTTTAAAGACCTGACCTTAAGATTTGGCAGCCGCAGGAAATCGGCATAAACTCAGGTAATTAGACTGATAAGTAAGGTAACTTTGACCAATACGACAATTTGGGGGTGAACATTCTGAGTCAAGGGGATAGAAGTAATAATTTATTTTAATCACCTTATTTATTTTGTGGATTCTAATTAACTACATATAATACAAATATTGTAACAATTCTGAAAAGAGCAATGTTAAAAGTTTCTTGTCCGTTCTTTTTTAACGAAACAGCATTCTGAAATAGTGGTAGAATTAAAATTTGATTGAATCTAAAAGATGTAAGTATAACATTTTATGGATTCAATAAATAATTTGATTTGATATTATATTTGACACCCTCCGTGGCGCAGCGGGCGTGTAGCCGGATGCGAAGCGAGAGGCCGTGGGATCGATTCCCGCACTGAGACAAATGATTGTATGATTCACAATAAATTGTTTTGCGTCTGGGTGTTGTGGGACCGCAAGTCCCTCGTAGTTCCTGATACCCACGATACAGGTTAACCTAGTGTGGGATCAGGACTATGTGTGTGACTGTTGATTATTAGTAAATAAGAACTCGTTATTTTAATTTCCTTTTTAATACGCTTTTAATTAACAACAATGGCTTTAGAATCGGCTGAATGGTTTGCCAGTATCTAGATAGTAGTTACTTATATAGAAATGGTAGAGCCAGAATATAGGTAGTCTTGTCATCTGCATGAAAGAGAATGAGCCCGCTCGACCGGGTGATACCAATGTATCATAGAAAACCGACGTAAAATAACAACTTTGTAATAGCGTTTCGTACGATGAGTGATGTCATCTGAGAGATTACAGAGATCCAAAAATAAAACCAAATTATTTACTTGACTGCTCGTTTAGCAGTCTACTGGTATAAAAACGGCCAAGTGAAAGTGGGATTGGCGCACCGGTTGTTCCGTACCACCACATATTTAATTATTACTTTTTTCATTTTTTGCCATAACCTATATATTTCAAAATTTCAGCCTATAACGATTCAAAACATAGACCTGGGCAGGCCAAACAAACAACACAAACAAACACTAAGTGATAAATAGCTGAACTTTTGTCTCACTCTAGCATTGTTATTCTCTCTTACGCACTTCACTTAATTTATAGGGATGTGATCGCTAATGTAATAAACGTATGATTAATAATAGCGTGAAATTTTAGGTTTGGATTTTAATAAGATCCGGTATAGAGATACTCACTGTAAGGTGTGTGTAACGACCCTTAAAAAGTGACCAGACGTTTCTGTAACACGTTGTATACACAATAAAATAGGGAACCTTTCTGAATGGAGTTTATAAATTAAACCTTTTCGAAAATGTGACAAACAACTTAATATTTCACAGATAAATTCACAACCTTGTCTCCATTGTACGCTGTATTTATAAATTAACAATAATAAGTTATCAGCCAGTATATAATGTACTCGGAATGGAGCCATTCATAATCGCCGAACACATTACCAACACCCTCTGTGACGCCACGGCATAAAAACCTTGTCGGACCATAAAGCTGTGGAATAGCTTGCCGGCGCACGTGTTTCCTCCTTCCTATAACTTGGGATCCTTTAAACGGAGTGTGAAGAAGCAACTAAGCAGGCCGGCATAATTCTGCCGATCTGCGATAGATTCAGTGTCTATCGTTGGTCGACAGTATTCATGGATTGCGCTATACTTACCATCAGGTGTAGCGTAGTCACTTTGCCGAGCCAGGATAAAAAAATAAAAAAAAAAAAAATAAATAAACGCGACAAATTTTATAAAAAAAAAAAACATAAACACCAATGCCGGAGACTAAGGCCTAACCCCTCTCATTGAGTAGAGGAGGCCCGTGCCCAGCAGTGGGACGTATATAATACAGGGCTAGTATTATTATTATTAATGCCAGAGAAGTCACGTATTGCCTAAAGGGAAGTGCGGAGGTTATTTGTTAAGTTTTCGTCAATATAAATTGTACAGCCACGTACACAGTTTTGTCTACAGGATAAATGGAAGCAGTACCAATGTCACAGTGAAGGAAAGTAAAATATTTGTAAGTGTATGCTCTATGTTAATCCATCCAGTCGTTCCCTCAATGCTGAGGATCGTAACTGTACCAGGCCGAGGTAGTAAGAGCCCTCCATGCGGTTCTGTCACCGGCCAAGTGAATTGCATCGTGCAGTTTCAGTTGCAGTGACTTAGTGATTTGTTCACTCCATTTAGCCTAGGTCTACCACCAGAGCACCTACCTCCACTTTTCCCGTCAAGATTTCTTCTCAAGGTTGTCGTTTTTGCGAGTGATGTGTCCGAAGAAAGAGAAGATGCGTCTATGTTAATATCGTTAATTACTTCGTTAGTTACTTAATCTAAGATGACATCGGAAAACGCAACAAAATTAGTTGCGATCTTGAATATCTTAACCATAAACCGAAAGTCTAAGGACTGGTAGAGTGGTAGAGCCACGCTGTAGACACTTTTGTCTACAGCATGTGGCCGGCTCGTCCGGGTCATTACCACTGTCTCACAGAAAACCGGCGTAAAGTAGCAGCGTGCTGCTGCGTTCCGTACGGTGAGTGAGATATCCGGAGGCTCCAGCCCCCTCCCCTTCCCAATTCCTTAATTATCCCTTTCCTTTAAGGTCGGAAACGCACCCATGATTCTTTTGCTATTGTGAGCGTACATGGGCGGTGGAGATCACTTACCATCAAGTGACCCACTAGCTCGTTTGCCGGCACAACGACAGTACATGTATAACCACCAACAAGTGACGACGAATTGTTACAATTTTCTTAACAATTGATCGGTGCGATGAACCGTTTCGTATATAACGCGACTCGGCGGAACAATTCTAGCGGCTTGCTTCAGCGAGTCACATTCCGGGCATCTACACCATCTGTACTGTGATGGCTATCCACTCGCGTACCTCTTCACTAACATTTCTGTTCTAAAATTCATTTAATAAGTGTAATGGCGTGTTGTGCTCCAACTGTATCTTGGGGAAGAATCGCCGCCCACGTCTTACCCCTCCTTTACCCTCCTCCGGCCTGTCATAATAACTTATTATCCCATATGGTGTAGGAATAGACATTACGAGTACTATCAAGTGTTTCGTATTATATAAGGACTTTCTTGTGTATATGAATGAATAGTGATGTTTTTAAGTTTTAAACTAACAATTCCTTAAAACAGATGTAACCAACCATTATGTTATACTTATTGCGCTTGGATGTATATCTGTTAGCAGTAGTGTTCATGAATAAATAAATAAACATGAAATAAAAATTAACTTAGTGTGATGGAAAGGGAAAAATAAAATAAAAGGTAAAACTAAAAAATACCAATTTTGAGTCGGTGCTATTCCAATTTACCTAATGGTCAATTATTGATAGAAAGCATCGAAGCAAAAACTTTTATCTTTTTAGTTTATTTGGGTTTGTTTTATTTTTGCTTGAAAGTCTTATTTTACTATTTTTAGCAAAAGAATAATAACTGGATTACTCTGTGAAAAGTAATTTTATATACGTTTTTAAGTTAGTAAACATAGAATACAAATACATATGCTCCCGCCGGTATTCGATCCTATCGCCATACAAATTTTAGAAGCGTTAAGCCTCGTATTTGAAGCAGTATCTCACCGGTTCCAAACCCTATGTACGCTGCCACTAGGCCAATAGGACAATACTCATACAAACTTTAAAACTTGCTTTATGAAAAATATACAAGTTATAATTGCTGTCTGTTTCTCTAGACATGTCCTTTAAACAAAATAAAGTCACAGAGTAAGCTGAAATGCTGAACTTAATGCTGTTGTAAGTTGTTATTATTTTTAAACCTCGAGCCATTTAGGTCGAAATTAGCATGATGTACGAATACATCGCATTTAATATTCCAGTCAGTAAATGAGATAATGAAATAAACGCATTTAATTCGGTCACCATATTCGTAATTATATAAGCCAACTCCTTTTTTTTTATAGCATAAGCCGGCCATCGAGCAGGTGAGTCACGTGATGGTAAGTGATCTCCACCGCCCATGTACGCCCACAAAACCAAAAGAGTCATGGGCGCGTTGCCGACCTTAAAGGAAAGGGATAATTAAGGAAATGGGAAAGGGAGGGAATTTGGGCCTCCGGATATCTCACCCACTGTACGAAACGCAGCAGTAAGCTGCTACTTTACGCCGGTTTTCTGTGAGACAGTGGTAACGACCCGGACGAGCCGACCCGTTCATGCTGAAGACAAAATTGTCTACAGCGTGGCTCTACCACTCAAGACCTCTACCACCTTTACCACAAGGCTCTACCACTCTACTTTCTGACGCTTTATAATATAGAAACTAGGGAACTGAAGCAGCCATTTTATCCCACTTAATGGCGCTGGAAAGGAACTTTTCGAATCATGGGTCAATCCCATACAGCGGTAACTTCGCATGTAAAAAAATAGTTCCAATTTAATTTGGCCCAAGTTAAGTCACGGGGCGAGCGAAACAAAAAGGTATCTAACCTAATCTTGTCTGTAACTTTGGTTTCAGAAGTTGTCGGTGTCAAAGATTACGCGGCCGTCACAACTTGGATGGTTCGCTGATGAATTATTTATGTGCTCGGTTTAGTTCACCGGCTTAGCTGAACAACGTTGCTGGATTTTTTTTATCATACTTTTGGCTCATCAAGTTAGGGGCAATTGCGTTTTATGCATATAAAGTTGTTAAGGTATTAATATTTAATAATAATAATAGCAGCCCTGTATTATATACATCCCACTGCTGGGCACGGGCCTCCTCTACCGAATGACAGGGGTTAGGACTTAGTCCACCACGCTGGCCTAATGCGGGTTGGCAGACTTCACATACCTTCGAAATTCTTATGAAGAACTTCTCAGGTATGCAGGTTTCCTCACGATGGTTCCTTCACCGTTAAAGCAAGTGATAATTAACTATTAATACACACATATCTTAGGAAAGTCAGAGGTGTATGCAATTGCGGCTGGTTTCGAACCGGCAACTTTCGTCTCGACAGTCAATACCACTCCCCGCTGAGCTATAATATTTAATAGTGGATTATAATTTAAATGATAGAGCCACACTGTACTTTTGTCTAGCTGGCTGGGAGCTCGAATGGCGTAGTACACCATTGTACAGAAAAACGTGAAATGGCGTCACTGTTGCTTTTCGTATGGTAAAATAAATTTTCGGAGGACTAAAGCCCATGGGTGGTGGAGATCACTTACCTCCCATCACCAGCCATTTTCTCGTTTGCCAGTCTCTGCTTTAAAAACATGTAATGATATCATGTCGATGATTTAAGGTACGTGTAAAAATAACCCCTACAATTAGATCTACATTAAGCATAACACAAAACCTAGCTCTAAAAAACGAACCTGCACCACGCAAATTATGTCTCGTACTCTCTCAGCGTAAATAAAGATATGTTTAGAGTCGAGCATGCTAAATACTAGACTCGTAAAACGGATGCATTGATAAAATAAATATCAAACTAGTACCTAAATACTTGTATAAATAACGGAAAATACCCGAGAACACTGGTTTTATGCTTATATAAAAAGTTAACGTAATTTTGCCATTAATCCGATTGTGATAAGATTATGGTAACTGAAATAGTTAAACTGTTATGTGCACATCCGTAAAGGTTTGTGTGAAAAACTATTTATGCGTTGATTGAGAACCTCCTCCGAACTTTTTTGGTCGTTATAAAATGTTTAAGATGTACTTACAAAGAAAAAGAGACATTGCAGCCTACTTAGAGTTACTGCATAAATGACATTGCTGATACAAATGATACTGAAAATTGTCAGCCGCTGTAGCGCAGCAGGCGAGTAGCCGGCTGCAAAGCGAGTGGCCGTGGGTTCGATTCCCGCACCGAGACAAGTGTTTGTGTGATCCACAAATATGTTTTTCGGGTCTGGGTGTTGTGGGGTTCCTGATACCCACAATAGAGATAAACCTAGTGTGGGGTCAGGACCATGTGTGTGACTGTTGGGTGTATTTATTTTAAAATAAACTCATGCACTGTTATATCGCTGTACAATTGTAACTCAAACCACACCGTCACTTTTGCCTATAATTATTAATGAAACAGATCACCTTTTAAGGCCAAAGAGACTCTCCTACTCACCCACCTCTTTGGTAAAATGCCAAAGAAATTTCATAATAACATTAACATCAAGCTAGGAACGTCACGAGAATGTTAACTCTCAGTTAACATTAATAATTATAAAATATATACGCACTCACGCCTGTAATCCCCGAAGGGGTAGGCAGAGGTGTAAACAGTACATCCACATTTCGCCGAGCGAATCTCCGTCCCTTATGTGATAGGGGGCGAGCCTATCGCCATACCGGGCACAAATTCCAGACTCCAGGCGGATACTGAGCATTTCGTAATAGAAAAACCCAATACCACTTTACCCGACCCGGGGATCGAACCCGAGACCTCAGCGTCGGCCTCAATCGTAACGCGTACGCATTACAACTGCGCCACCGAGGCAGTCCTTAATAATTGGTTTAATTTAAAACGGATTGTAGTTAGTGGACGTGAATGAAATGCTTGTTGAGGTTTTAACATAATCCCGGAGGAATCGCGAACAGATTTGCGTTTTAATAAACTTCGTTTGGTTTATGGATGACGTTAAATCTGACTGTGTTTTCATGTTGAAGATTGAAAAGGCCTTGGCCTTGAAACTCAAATTAAGCCAACTTAAAAGTAATAATAATACTAGCCCTGTATTATACACGTCTCATTGCTGCGCACAAGCCTCGTCTACTGAATGAGAGGGGTTAGGCCTTAGTCCATCACGCTAGCTTAATGCGTGTTGGCAGACTTCATATATCTTCTTGGTCTTTGATACTTATCCCACTTCTGATGTTAGAAATTACGTGAGACGAGTATTATATTATTAATACTAAACGACAGTAATCACTTTAACTCATAGTTTATTCGTTGCATTCACAATATCACTGCTCTACAGACCACAACCCCATGTCAGGATTCTCTAGAGACCGTTCTCTAATTTTAACTAAGACAACTAGGACCGAATAGTAAACCAGCATAGCTACCGCGTAATGTACACTTGGACTATCGACTGACCACTGATCTTAATGAACTGGAGACTGTCTGACTGACTGACTGCGGGCAATAGACCTCCAGTTATGGCGACAACCTCTTTTATACCATTGAACTACCCTTCCACAACTACCTATATCGCGCTATTTATTATATTTATTTATTACAGTGTACCCAACGTTACTTTCTCAGACACCCTCAATATACCAATATTAAGTGAATACGCTAACAATTGTTACATGTTACTACTTTTTTTTCTTGAGTTATTGATCGGAACTGGATGGACAGGCATTCATTATATACTTCGTTTCACCGGCCCTTATCCCACTCGCCGTGGGGTCAGCGCAACATGCTTTTTAACACATGTTACAGAAAGATTTGACTTGTAGTTATTACGTCCGGCCGCCTGCCTGACGTCAACCCCTCTGAGGAGAAAACACCCAGCCCTGAACAAATATTTGTGTATAACACAAACATTTTATGTCGGTGCGAGAATCGAACTCGCAGCCTCTCGCTTCACAGCGCCACGGAGGCTGTCATTTCCATTGTCATTACTTACTAATTCGTAAAAACCGAATATTACCGGCGCGTATAACATTTGTGGTTGGACTATACTCTGAAAACATAACACCCCTTTATTGGGAAGTGAAAAAGGAATGTTTGTTAATAAAAAAATTACAATGAAAAGTCAAAAATAACAACTTCTAGAGATCTCGAGAGTCTCTCTAAAGTCGGTGCAATTTCAGTTGGCTGGTAGCGACACCAGCAGCAGAGTCCGTGTTTTAAAATTTTGTTAAACATTTATTTTATTTGTCAACTTTTAGTGGTATGACTATGTCATGAAAATTCCAATACAATCGTATAATGGCGACGAGTATGCTGTTATATGTTGAGAAGTTTTTTGGCTCCGTACTCAGTCGG
The DNA here is from genome assembly GCA_905332985.1 of Mimas tiliae. Taxonomy (NCBI): domain Eukaryota; kingdom Metazoa; phylum Arthropoda; class Insecta; order Lepidoptera; family Sphingidae; genus Mimas; species Mimas tiliae. The sequence continues at coordinate 20,374,244 of HG995241.1, read as the reverse complement.
TAGATAAACCTTGTCGAATGAAATTTGTTCAACAAAATCGGTCCACAATTGGCGGGGAAATCAATTACCTATATAAAAAAGTAAAACACTCTTGAATTCAGAACCCTTCCAATTTTGAAGTCGGTTTATAACTCAGATCCTTCTATATTTGCCTCCACTACGGAACTAATATGGCTGTCAAATATACGCTTCCGCAAATTAGTACATAATACGTTACTCCACAAACAATATGAGCTAGCAAGATGTTTACTATGCGTTGATGCCGACCGACGCGCGACGCCACGATACACAGCAATCTGATTATTTGCTATTAATTCTCTTACTCACTCAATCAGAACGTAATCCTATTATAATGACTAGATATTTACTCGTCTAATTTGATCTGTTTCTACCTAGTAATTAAGTAGTTGGATGGTAAACATGGATTTAGAGTAAGCTATTAATGACTGCAACTACAGAGTACATTTTGTTTAAAAGCTATAATTATGAAAAAAACAAACAACCAAAAAAACTTAAGAGCTAAAAATATAACTAAAAAAGATTCAAGTCGGTGTCAAACATTGACTATTAAACTAAACTACAGTAGGTACTGTTCTATTCTTTTAGTTTAATTTCTAAATGTATTTTTAAAGTCGGTGTAATTTCAGTTGACGGGCAGCGGCACGGGCACCGGTTTTTAGGTTTTGTTTAAACTTATTTTATTTTTATTACTAATGGCGTGCAATGCAAGAGGCCTACACTCAGTATTGGGTGGATACAGGCTGAAGAGAGAGTGGTAGGTACAACTATAATATGTAAATTTTAAAACAATACCATGGTCGATCACTTTTCTATAAGATAAATTATGTACCACTTGATCACGATGTTCAAAAAATTTATTATCCATTACTAATATGACGCTTACAACACACATTTCATGTTTTCCCCCTTCATCATATTATCATTTATTCAGATATATGGAAACAGACCTTTTCTTAACATTCTGCACCAATCTCAACCTCCTTCTGGCCTGAACCTTGTATTTTATAAAATACTTTTCTCGGCCGCCAGTCTCACCCTATTGAATAAGTTCATTTGGATATAGGTAGGATTATACTGATACCAACTAGATATATAGACCCGCCATAGTGGCTTGTTTCAACGAGTTCCATTCCGGGCTCAGCCAGTGTATACCCGGCTACTTCATGGAATCATTCTGGTGACCGTCAAGGGATGGAATGTCTCTCTAACTTTTTTAAATTTTTTATTAGCTTGTATGACAAGACGAGCAGGTCGCTCGCCTGATGGTGAGCGCCACGCCAGCTCATAAACAGAAGCAACGCCACACAGAACTTTAAATAACAATGCATGACACCGGACTGCGCTCGTCACCCCGAGTCATAAGGTGTTAAGTCTCATAATGCCCAGTAATTACACTGACATAATAGACAAAGTATGTGGCATAAATAGACAAAGCGGTGGTACCAACCCAGCCGGCCTCTCGCATACGAGGGCTGATACTAAATGCGTGTATGAGGTTTCTCGAAAAACATCAACACATCCTTGATAGACTTTCGCTAGATCCTGTATCTAAATATTAGCTTCATTACTCAACGTTTACTTAACTATACAATAACAACAATACATACTTGTCTAACTCCATCTCTTACGTTGTTTAGCTATCAAATCTCCTATTCTCTAGATAAATTTACTTATTTCCTTGGTGGCACAGTTGTAATGCGTAGGCTACTGAGGTGTCAGGTTTGATCCCCAGGTAAAAGTGATATTGGTTTTTGTTGAAGTGAAAACTTCTTTAGCCGCGTTTAGGGGAAATTATGGGTTCGCGTCACCGACATGCTCATGACGCGCAGCGGCCGTGTGCTGTGCGCGTTAGACACTTTGCTGGATGGGTGAAATCTCGTGCGTTCGCGTCACCGACATGCTCATGACGCGCAGCGGCCGTGTGCTGTGCGCGTTAGACACTTTGCTGGATGGGTGAAATCTCGTGCGTTCGCGTCACCGACATGCTCATGACGCGCAGCGGCCGTGTGCTGTGCGCGTTAGACACTTTGCTGGATGGGTGAAATCTCGTGCATTCGCGTCACCGACATGCTTATAGCAATATATCTGTAGCTATACAGCTGACGTTTTGCGCAACATTAGTGCTGTGTATATTTTATGTGAAAATTAATGAAATTGAATGGATTTAGTGAAAAGTTCAATGTGTATATACTGTGCATTGTTGAAATAGTGTTTTTGTTTGATTATTATTTGAATCGTTTAATTGTAGAATCATTGTGCAGTACAATAGTGAGTACTAAAAACCATATAAACATGCATATAATTGTTGCTCGGAGTGTCAATAGATGTGAAAACCAGATTGATGTTGATAATTTTAATTCAAACATTGTGAAATTTCTAATTTTAATACTAATAGTTCTAAGTTTTCACTTCTATCGGCAGTCTCTACAACTGCCAATTTTTTTAAATTACGAAAAACTCAGTATCATCCCGGAGTCTGGAATTGTGCCCGGTATGGCGATGGGCTTGCCCCCTATGACATAGTGGGATGGAAATAAACTTGGCGAAATGTGGGTGTATTGGTTACACCTCTGCCTGCCCTTCGGGGATTACAGGCGTGAGTGTGTATGTATGTACCTATGTAAATTTACTTGGTTCATACAAACAATCGCCGAATTGGTCTAGTGGATGATCTAGTGGCAATTTATTTAACAGCCTCCATGACGTAGTGGGCGAGGAGTCGGCTGCGAAGCGAGAGGCTGTCGGTTCGATTCCCGCACTGAGACAAATGTTTATATCGGGTCTAGGTGTTGTGAGACCGTAATTCCCTCGTCGTTCCTGATTAACCTCCCACGATACAGGTTAACCTAAGGTGGGGTCAGGACTTTGTGTGTGACTGTTTGATGTACTTATTTGTTTAGGCTGAGAAATCGCGGGGTTCTGGGTTCAAATACCAGGTCGGACAATGACAACTTGTGTTTGGGTTTTCAAATCGAAAAATCCCACATTAGTTGCCCATGATTAGAGTTTATGCCCGATATGGTAATAGGCTCACCCCTATCTCAGCTGTGGGTGCATTACTAGTTGCACCTCTGCCTACCCTACCCCTTTACGGATGCATAATAATATGTCAAACAACCAAGAAACTTTCTTTTCTGAAATCACAGCGAAGGTAAATAAATCCAGTGAATGTTATCTGAATCAAAGCTATACATTAAGGGTCGATCGGATTGGGGCGAAAAGACGAGTGTTAGGCGATTTAATTAAACGGTGGAGCGATGGCGGTCCCGCACCAATTACGCCCATAACTTCACCGGACAAGTGGCGAGTACGTGACGCATATCATGATTGCTTTCTAAAAGTACCCACTTGTGTAAATATACAATATTGAACAAAACCCTGTTGGGCATTTAATTGTGATATCAGAATCGATATTCAAACGTAATGAAATAATTCGCATACAAAAATGAGACTATAAAAATAATCATATTTATTACACATTTCACACACACTGATAATAATCAGCCATGATTTCATGAGTCAGCTGTTCATCAATTTTAAGATGAAAATATTTTTATTAGATATGTTCATTTTTCTAAGCTACCTGTGTAAGGATAATATCTCGTTCCGTTTATTATTTTTTAAATGTAACTATTTTTATTAAGCTGTTTATATGTCTATCTTCACGACCCTAAAAGGGCCGACAGGGTTTTTGTTACATACTGTATTATAAATAATCATCGAAATAAGATGACAAGAAACGTAACTCGAGCATAAAATTGACCCCACCAAAACTCTGTGCAAGGGGGCGGGGCTATAAAATTCTGTGCATAATAATCTCTAGTTGACATTACATCTAATTTTTCGCGGTGCAGAACGTATCTATAAATTTAATATTTAGACATTAACTTTTATGAAATAAAGTTGATTTTGCACGTTCATTAAGTTTTGTTGCGTGTATGAGTGTTACGTGTGAGTACCTTTGCATGTGTAAGTAAGTGGAGCCGTATTTTTTGGCAGATTCATATGAGAGTTATCGTTCTAGGTAGTTATATTATTTCGATGTAAATAATCTTATAATTTAACATAAGTGTAAGGCACAGACTAGTCTTTACTTTATAAGATATAGTTTGGGATCAAAAGTTTCGGTCATTTTTATAGCGTAGCCCGGCCGACTTTAAAGGAAAGGGAAAATTAAGGGATTAGGAAGGGGTGGGGATTTGGGCCTCTGGATATCTCACTCACCATACGTAATGTACGCAACTAGTGTCTACATCATATATTGCTCTTTCTTAGTAACAACAAAATTGTAGTCTATCGACGACAAGGGGTATTAAGTTCGGTAAAATTTAAGATACAATAAAGACAATTATATACGATTTACGGACATCTGAAGCCCTATTAATTACCGAGCAGTAGTGTCGTCGGTCCGGCTCCCAAGGGACCAACCCATATAAATGTAACTTTATAAGCCTAAGATTTATCTTCTAATGTCTTTAGATAAAAGCAACTTAATGAATTGGATTGTTTGTATGTTATTGGACCGTGGAAAAGAATTAGAGTAGTTTTGGACTTGGGTATTTTAATTTAAGGCCATACATACATACATACATACATACATACATACATACGCATCATGCCTGTATTCCTCGAAGGGGTAGGCAGAGGTGTAACCAGTACACCCACATTTCGAGCGTATCTTCGTCCCACGATGTGATAGGGGGCGAGCCTATCGCCATACCGGGCACAAATTCCAGACTCCGTGATGATACTGAGCATTTCGTAATAGAAAACCCCAACACCACTTTACCCGACCCGGGGATCGAACCCGAGACCTCAGCATTAGCCTCAATCGTAACGCGTACACATTATAACTGCGCCACGTTTTTCATAAATACTACAAACCTGTTCCTGTTACTCAGGTTCTGTTAATTAACTAACACAGTACAAAACTCCTAACATAACGAATCATTCGTAGTTCTCAACCACAAAAGTTAGTTCAATTTTCCATCTGTTCTGAAACCAGCCCATAGTGAAAACCACAGTATAAAAATCATACCATCTGTCAACGAAAGCATCAATTTTAAAAAGTCGGGGTAAACATGTGGGCATCCCCATAATGAGATGTAGTCAGCACGCACCCGACTCGCTTAATCACAACAGTTAATTAAGTGAGTACCATCCTCTATCCCAAAAAATCCATTCTTATCTCCATTATCCCAAAAAGTACATTATTAGGTCAAAGAAAGTTACTACATGTTGAAGAGGAAAATACATTCAAAATTTACCACAGCAATATTATTTCTAGTATTAAAAGGTAAATCATAGTACCGTGTAAATGTTTTGTGCGTATTACTTAAAAAATAAACATCATTGATTTTGTAATTATTTAGTCATGGAAATCATAAGTGGCCTCTTCGAATCGGTTGATTTTCCATCCATTTCAAACACTTTGGCAGACTGTATGATTTTAAGACAGGTGAAAACCATCGATTTATTCAACAAAGGGAAGTGAACTGAGAAACTGAATCGCTATTGAGTGCGGCGCGGCGCGGCGCTGCAATATAATTGAAAAATTGAACGGTACGTGTACTATACTATTACACTATACGATTTCTCAAGCCCTGCCTCTCGAGACAGGGTGGTGTTATGAGAAACCGGGAGTGTGAACAGGTGCCTGCTGCCCTGAAGATAGGGTATTTTAATAAGAACCAGGAAGGCAAGGAGCTCTCAGCTTAAAGTTATATTTTTTTGTTCTCTTAGAGTAGACGCCATAGCAATGAACATGCGTCGGTGACAACTTCAGACTGAGACAGGAAGCGGTCGACAACGTAGTGTAATGACTATGCGCACTAGCTAAGGAAAAGAGTGACCGAGAGATTGCGCCCGAGAAATCGTGTAGTGTAATAGCATAACCGCTACACGATGTTTGGAAAATACGAAATTATTTATTTTCGTATATGATTTCATAAATAAGAAACATACATCAATTTATTCGTTCTATCGAGTATTTCAGTTTGAAAGTTGCAATTAATACGGGTTGAGTATCGGTACTTCATCTTAAGACGGTAATATGTCGGTATATGCATAATGAATACTCTGTAAATAAAAGTGAAATACTACTCTACAGATCTTTGCAGTAAGACTGCATCACCATTACACATTGTTGACTTTGCACCTCTAAAACTCGAACTATTTACCCAGTAATTTCGCAAACACCACACAAGATCCACAGTGACAAAGAACGCAAAGTATTCAGTACGTTGTAGCTACATATAATCTAAGTTTATTGTGACGGGCGACGAAATATTACGATGAGACACATCACAGTCGACCGACGAAAAGGAACAGCACCCAGGGGTATTACATACGTAGAGTTGCCAACCGTTGTTACGTCTGTCCAAAAATAACACTGAAAAGTCAAAAATAACAATTTCTAAAGGTGATTTTGGAGGCGGTGCCGGTGACGCTGTTGGTTAACTGAATTATGCTAAGCGCCCAGTAGGCCTAGTATAAGTTACAAATACGTTTACAGTTTTCGAATTCGTATAAAATTACTACCGTCGAAGTGTCAAACTAGTAATCCATACGGTAATAAAGGAAAGAATCGCTTGAAAACTAATTTCATATTCGACTAATATGAAATAAAATAAACCATATTATCAATTTTAATTCATCATAGTTCCTGCTAGTGGCTACTAATACTTGACGTATGGAGAGAAGACGAACTTACTTTCATAGTTTTACAAAACTATTAAAACTTGTACTAAGCCGTCGTAGTTACTTTGCCGTGCCAGAATAAAAAAGGATTCCAGCGACACGTCACACATCTCAATCAATAAAAATATACATTGTCACTTCTCAATTAGTTCAGACCGGCCGGCTGGATTGGTACCACCGCTTTGTCTATTTCTGTCATCAAACAGCACTGTTCTGTTTCGGTTTGAAGGGCATTGGAGCCAGTGAAATAACTGGACATTATGAGACTTAGCACCTTATGTCGCGGACCTTATGACGAGCGGAGTCCAGTGTCATGCAGTGCTTTGTTATTTAAAGTTGTGTGTGGCGTTGCTTCTGTTTATGAGCAGGCGTGGCGCTTACCATCAGGCGAGTGACCTGCTCGTTTCATTACTCAAGCTAATAAAAAATATGATATATTGTTGGCAGACATTCCTGTTTATCGGCTATTTCGAGGGTAGCCGAGAATGTAATGCCGGGTAGATTGAAATAATAGCCGTGCAAGTAGTAAACAAGTTGTACGCCTGGTGGGGAGACAGTTGCTTTATAAGAGAGCGCTCCGTCATTGGGAGCACCCATCCGAGAGATGGAGGAAGCCACACATAAAGCACACTCCACAAGACCGTCATTCCGTCCTCGCCGAAGAGGACCTCGCCGCGCTCCCCGAAGCACCCCCGACCCTTCGACCGGCCCGCGTGCCGATGAAGTTAATACAAATTAGATTATAAGTAGATTATAAAATCCCCTAAAAACCTAATCGCAAATGTCTTTGCCCCCCTCCAGTGGCCGTTCTGAGCCGAGGTCCGTATCCCCCATTAGGGGTGATGCCCTCAGCGAAGGTCACTTAAATTTTAGGGTTGGAGTGCTTTAAGCATTGCTTTAGGCATTCGCCCGAAAGTCCGGTGTCGCTGACTAAAACCGACTCTCGTCAGGCTATCAGCAAGCGTCCATCTAAAAAAAAAATAAAAAAAAATTGGGAGCTCAGTGTTATGAGTGCTGTCAGTACGGTGAGAACTGAGTGCTGAACTGAGTGCTCTCAGTTCTCACAGTTCTCTGGGTTCTGTGTGTTCTTGGTTCTTGGTTCTCGGTAATCAGTCACCAGTCTCGAATACATTACTACGTGGTTACGCTGGCTCAGTTGAACTTATTGTTGCCTAGGAGCATTCAGTTCATTCAGAGTGCTCATGGGTAATAGTTCTAACAATATTTATATCTTTAAAAAAATATTGCTCCGGTTATTTCGATTCTTGGACCTTCTATGCTGTACTTTTTGTACAATAAGTTGGTAACCCTACACTAGGGACATTTCAGGGAAAACTTTCTAAATATTAAGTACAATAGTAAGTGGATTGGATCGGTACCTCATTTACGGTAACTTTTTAGAATTACTTACTCATTTTTTTCTATAAATATTTTAAAAATAAATTACTAAATTTCGTTTTGATACTCATATAAGATGAATTCTTGTTATTTAAAAACATAACGTGACACAAGGTCACTTGTGGTGTTTCTCTCACCGTAAGGTAAGCTTTGATAAAATATATATAAAAAAAAAATACATACGTACTGTAATCCCCGAAGGAATAGGCAGAGCTGTAACCAGTACACCCACATTTCGCCAAGCGTATCCCCGTCCCATTATATAGCCTATCGCCACTCCAGGCACAATTCCAGACTCCGGGCTGATATCAGTACCATTACAGCAGTTAATTTATCAGGAGCATTTCGTAATAGAAAAACCCAATATCACCCGTTCCAGGGATCGAGTCCGAGACATCAGCGTCAGCCTCAGTCGTAACGCGCACGCATTACAACTGCGCTACCGAGGCAATCAAAAAGACGTACGAAAAATATACGAAATTGTACGCGAAATTATCAAAAACTTAGTAAAATAGATAGCGCCCTCTAGGCTAGTGTTTGTGACACGGTAATTATTGTTTTCAATACATACGCACTCAGGCCTGTAATCCCCGAAGGGGTAGGCAGAGATGTAACCAGTACACCCACACTTCGCCGCGCGTATCTCCGTCCCTTATGAGATAGGGGGCGAGCCTATCGCCATACCGGGCACAAATTCCAGACTCCGGGCTGATACTGAGCATTTCGTAATAAGTCTAAGTCTTTAAAGTACTTTTTATTTAATTTAGCGTACAATTTCGTACATTTGACGTATATTTTTTGATACTAGGCTGAAGTTCGTACTCTGTTCTGTCACCACTAGAAAGTTGTCGTACTTAGAAACCCTTTTTTAGTGAGAACACCAACAACATGTGTGGGTACCATACATGTGTAGTCTTATATAAAAGCTATGAAATAACCAGCTAGCTCACATGCTCCAATCTTACGATAATGAGTGTTTTAAACGAAGCGTGGAGATGCAATTAGGCACACATTATTATACAAGCGCCGAGAGATGATTGTAATCTGTAAAGTGCATTGTACTAACGATGGTACTAACCCTTCAGTGTTTTAAAGTCTGTTAATATTGAGTCTATATTAGGTAGTTTTATGTGAACCTAAAGTGGTTCCCGTCAGGCATCCCGTACCAGCAGCGAATCGCGCTGCAAGACCAACTCACCGTGCCCATCCTCAGGGTCATCATCGAGTAACCGCACCACAAGTTCTATTAACATGCACCTTGCACCTGACTCATGACTGTTTCAAAAGCGGCAAAGTGTAGCGTGAGGCGTAGTCACTTTGCCGACCTAGAATAAGTGCGATTCTGAGTCGCGCACTGAGGGTTCCGTACTTCACACCCTTACATTTTTAGGTTTTGTTAGGTTTATAATTTGTTAATAAATCAGCTATAATTGATGAGCTGTTCTATTTCCAATTAAATACTGTATAACCTTTATGCTATCAATAATTATAGTCAACTAATATTGAAACGAGTAACTAAGTTTTTCTCTACCGAAACGCCTACTTTTTACAGAAAACCGAGATTTTTTGGAAGTTTCCTGTTACCGCTCGTACGTTGAGTTTGATATCCGAAGGTCAAATATCTTTCTAAATTCCCATTCTGTTTTGTAAGTCCGCAAGGCATCTATAATATTCTTCTTGTTTTGTGGGTATTCATGGGCGGTGGAGATCACTTATTTTAGCAGAGGCTTGTGAAACGAGCATGTGGGCCACCTGATAGTAACTGAGCTAAAACGCCCATGAATATCCACAATATCGGAGGAATCATGGATGCGCTGCCGACCTTAAGTCACCCTTCATTCGGAGCAAAATTCTTCTGTGTGTCCTTCTTTAAACGACTCTTGAATAGAGTATTTCTTCAGCGATACGCAGCGGCTTGGCTGTGCCCCTGGCGTTGACTATGTTCATGAGCAACGGTAACTGCTTATCATCAGGTGGGCTGCTGGCTGGTCTAGGCAATAAAATAAATATATTGGGCACCTCCTCCTCTATTTGTAGTATTAAGGGTGATGGAGACACGTCGTAATCACGTGACTCATTTGCTTAATTATTGGAATTTCCTAAAATAGGGTTGCCCAAACACTTCTTCGCAACCTCGGAATCCTTCCAAACAACTTTATAGTATGGTACTCAGATTACAATTTAAAACAAAAGACAACTAGCATAATAGCTTTTATGGGGGATTAAATCAGCAAGTTTAGCTCACAAACAACCCTGAATAGCCTCTTAGAAGAATTTAAGTTGGTCAATAAAACATTCTCGAACGCCGTATTGACCTGAGTTATCGAAAATGTGGGCGAACAGGTTATTACCGGTCGAATTTACCTATTAAATGGATCACTTGTTGCGCGAAAAAATGCTTTTTGTCCGCCCCGCTCGTTAATCCCGATGCAAATACAAAATGGTTTTTAATTACGACGGGTATTCGCGAGCGTAATTTAGGGTTGAAAATGAAGTTGAAATTTTTAAGCGCGATCTGATTTTAAACAAAGCCTCTCGTTGTATTGTGTGAAATACTTTTTTTTAATGTGATGCTATGGTTCTGTTGGTTGGAGCCAAATTGAAATTAATAATTGATGTCGGATTTTTTTAACGAACGTTGAGACAGGTTGCGTTCTCGCCGGTCGCCTGAATTGTGCCGGCCTAAAGTGACCCCGGAACGCGGCTCTCTTCCATGAACCACTATGGCGGGTTGTCCACCATACGGCAGACACATCCAGTTGCGTACGAATATGTATCAGCCATTTTCCCTCCCACCAGCCAAATTAAAATAGGATCTGGAGGCCAATTCTCTTATTTAACTATCTCAGCGAATTAATTTTAACCGAACTGAGATTAAATTTTGATTTGACTAAAAAATGGTATTCTACTCCTCTTTAAGTGCAGTCCGATCTAAACATAATCTCATCTCGATGTCATTGTAATCTCAATTTAGTCACAATTTTGACGTTTATATAAAGACATGTGTCATTTAAAAATATTAGCAGAATGCCGTTTTTTGGTCTCAGTCAACTTTTATTCTACTTTCGATCTCATTACGATCTATGTTCACATTTGGCGTTGATTTTTGTTTATTAGAATACCATTTGGAACTTTCTTGCCACTAAGACTAGATCGGAATTATATTATGAATAATTTAAATTACGTGAATTGGCCTCCTGATATAAAAGCATTCCCAAATGGTGAACATATTTTCTTCAAACTTAACAAAATATCATCTGGATTACAATAAAAAACCGCATTGAATTCGCTACATTTATTTTAAAGGTACATTCAATAAAGGGGTCCCCACAGCCTCCGTGTCACAGTGGGCGAGTAGCCGGCTGCGAAGCGTGAGATAAATGTTTGTGTGACCCACAAATATTTGTTTCGGGTCTGGGTGTTGTGGGACCGCAAGTCCCTCGTAGTTCCTGAAACCCACGATACAGGTTAATCTAGTGTGGGGTCGGGACTATGTGTGTAACTATTGGGTGTATTTATAATTAACACCCCACTTTTTATCGAGTTATAAAAGGCAGTTGATACAGATCCACCGATATGATTGAGGTGAGTTTACTATTGAAATAAAACTAGTTTATACGGATTTTATCACGGTTTAATTTTAAATAAAATATAATCGCGATAAAATCCGTATAAACTAGTTTTATTTCAATGTGTAATATTCGCGTAAACATAAGAAATCACTATGTGAGTTTACTAGTTAAGGATTATAGTCGGTAGGTACCTATTACTTTATAAAGGCTAAAACAAAAGCTATGTAGCTTATTGAAATCCCTTAATCCAATTAACTTTGTGTTAATAATTGTATATGTTGTATGTGTGTTGCTATTTTGGTTACTTCACAAAATATACGAAAAGTATTTTATTAGCAAGAGTAATTAAATTTGCATAAAATACGGTTATTTGAAAGTACCACGACCAATGTGATAAATTAATTATATAACTTACAATGAATTAATAATTAATTATTTAATAATTTTATTAAATTTAATACAATTTGTAGGTGATTGAGCCACGCCATTTTAGCGCTGTCACGAAACCGAGTGAAGTGATGGCAGTTGCGTTTCCTACCATGAGTGACATTTCGGTGTTTTTTTTATTTTTTTTTATTGCCTTGATAGGCAGACGAGCAGACGGCCCACCTGATGGTAAGTGATTACCGCCGCCCATGGACCTCAGCAATGCCAGAGCACAGCCAAGCCGCTGCCTACCGCTGAAGGAAAACTCTTTTTAAGCCTCGCTTAAAGAAGAACAGGTCATAACGCTCACGAAACACCGATGCAGGGAGTTCATTCCAGAGCTTGTATGTACATAAATTCTTGCATTGAAGGCAATGGTTGCGCAACCAGCATCGCATTCCTAACAAATGTGTATTTGCAATCTGTGTAATCCGGAACTCGATATAATCGGCATTCTCTATCAATAAAATGTCTAAATCTATTAGGCAATGTATTAAATATAATTTATTACAGATTTTACCTAGATATTATATATAGTGACAAATGTACATACAGCTGACAAAGTGTATAATAGATTATTTACTTTTGCTCAAATAGTGTTAATTATTTTCGACCTAAAATAAACTATTTTGCCTAGATAGTGTGCGTATAATAATAACTATATATTCACCTGTGCATTTTCGTATACTGGGTAGGTACTGGGTATCTCATCTGACGTTCGATTTTGTTGGTAGCCAGACCCTAATTGTGTTACTATGACACCCCAGTGACATAGCGCAATTGAAAGATTCAGGAAAATTACAAAACAGCTGATTTCATATCAGACTACAACATACATAATGACGTAATGGCGATGTGGTGAATATTAAACAACATTTAAACATAATCTTATACAACGTGTTATAGAAAGGGGCGGGCAAAATTAAGCAATGTATAGTATAAGTATTTTATCTCCCATAGTGCCAAATCCGATTGCTTTGCTAGTACAATAATTATAGAATTTTCTTTTTTATCGAATGAGTAACATGTCGATATCGACTTTCAACTTTGGACAACACTAAATGATAAACAATTATACTATAGACCTCCTTTTATTTAAATATTTTATAATTTAAAAAAATATTAAACAGTTGTCAAATGTCAATATTTATTTGACCCAGTTTCTGATTTTATGAAGTATGTTTACGAGTTCAAAAATATGTTGTATTTAACTAAAAATAAGTATTATGTATTGGTACTTTGTGTTGGTGTAACTGATAACAGCTTTTAAGAGGATCGTCGAATGTATTGAGCCAAATTCATAGATGGACGACACGAGAATGAAGTCTTTAAAATGCTTCTAGAGGATGGTACCAATATCGTCTTCAGCACACAATCTCTTTCAGGTGTTATTTTGTATTTAAATTACAAGTTACGTACGTATGTTCGTAGAATTACGTACAACTTGTTCAAGTTTATTAAAAAGTGAGTGTCGTTCATAATAATTAATAGTGATTTCACCAATCTTATCGATCTTATTAAACGAGTGATCAAAATTAATGTGAAATTTTTGGATGTCTTGGTATTGAAAAGGTCCGGTACATAAGTACTAATTGTAAGGTGTATGTAATGACCCTAAAATATGACCACACCTTTCTGTAACACCTTTATATAGTACATTGTACCCTTCACAGTTAATCTGTTTGGAATTTATGTACTGACATAAGTTCTTAGTAACATAAGCTTTAGTAATCCTATTAAAATTCTTGATGGAAAAAACATATTTGATTTGTCCAGGATATACTTCTGATGATTGGTTCGCCGCCATCACATCGTGCGTTACATTATTATATAATCGTTAAGCCAACCCTGTATTTATATAAGTCCAACCGCTGGGCCTTCTCTACTAATAAGAGCACATAGTCCACCACGCTGCCCTAATACCATTTGGTAGACTTCACATACATTCGAAGAAAAAGATGAAAAAAGATGGCGGGTAGCGGGTGGATGCGGGCTGCTCAAGGCCGGGATGGTTGGCGCTCACTTGGGGAGGCTTACGTCCAACAGTGGACGACAACATGCTGAGATATATAACATACATTCGAAATTCTTAAGCAGAATTCAGATGACAAAGAAACTGTGTCTTAGTAATACGAGTAGTTACTTGAGAGTTCTCTATAAGAATTTCAAAGCTTGTGTAGTCTACCATCCTGCATTAGGATTTTTTATATCATCAACGAGCAAATGGCTCACCTGATGGTAAGTGATCTCCACTGTCCACGTACACCCACAATACCAAAAGGATCAAGGCCGCGTTGCCGACCTTAAAGGAAAGGGTTAATTAAGGGTATTGGGAAGGGGAGGGGGATTTGGGCCTCCGGATATCTCACTCACCGTACGAAACACAGCAGCAAGCTGTATCACAGAAAAACGGCGTAAAGTCGCAACTTTAAAAACGAACGAACGAGCCGGTCCATTCAAGCTGTCACAGCTGTCTGACACTACTGTCTACAGCGTGGCTCTCAAAAGGTTAGCGTGATGAAAGGCATAATTCATGTCATCATTAAAAGACGCTCATGCCCAGCAATTGGACACTACAGAGCTGTTATTATAATTATAGTTTCAATATCCCGCCCACACATCCGCCACTGTAACTCCTGTAAACCAGGATCGATAGTGGCACGCATATTTCGACACCGAGCAATGAAGCTCGGCGAGTCTCTGGGAATGCAAATCGTGTCTTTATCCCGCAACGAAAGTAATCAAATAGAAAATTACGGAGGATTTGGAAAATTATAGTGTCAGTAAACAAACCAAAGCACTGTCCATAGCGATAAACAGATGATTTATATGGCGAAATTAAATGCGTTTTAAGAGCGGCCATTATTATCGGACATTCAGCGGAAATTTATTCGAGGTAATAAAAAATTTAATGCATGCGCCGCGTCGCCCCTCACTGATTACAATACTACGAATTGAGCAACGGTTCTACATGACTGGAGATATTATATTCAGAACAAGCGATTTAGTTTATTTAGATATTTTTTTTCAAGCACATACTTTTATTGTATTTATGGTGGGGGCGTCTGCGAGTAGCACAGGTGGGTGTTTAGCTCACTTAAGTTGAACCTTTTCACCCTAATCACATACATACATACGCACTCACGCCTGTAATCCCCGAAGGGGTAGGAAAATATGTAACCACCAGTACACACACATTTCGCCGATCGTATCTCTGTCCCATGATGTGATAGGGGGCGAGCCTATACCCATACGGGGCACAAGGCTCCAGGCTCCAGGCTGATACTAAGCTTTTCGTAATAGAAAAACCCAATATCACTTTTACTCGACCCGGGGATCGAACCCGAGCCCCAGCGTTGGCCTCAATCGTAACGCGTACGCATTACAACTGCGCCACCGAGGCATATGCATGTAGTAAAAAGCGGTTATTTTAATATTACCAACAGACACTTCAATTTTATTTAATTGTATAGATTAAGGAATTAAAGGAATAGGAATGACAGGTCTCTAAAAGTTGAGTTGTTGCAGAATATAGTTAGTAACCTTTATTACTCCCAGGTAGTTCTCTAGCCCACAGTAACCTGAGACAATAGATGACAGTGCCAAAACGCGGAGATTTTTAAAAGGATTTTATTAATATTACTGTATATATTATACGGAGTGGTAGAGCCACGCTGTAGAAACTTTTGTCTGTGGCAGGAATGGGCCGGGCCGACTCGCCCGTGTCGTTACCACAGTCTCACAGGAAACCGACGTAAAGGAGCAGCTTGCTGCTGAATTCCGTACGTTGAGTGAAATATCCGGAGGGCCAAGTGATATATCCGAATGCCCAAGTGAGATATCCGGAGGCCCAAAACCTCCCCTTCCCAATCTCTTCATTATCCTTTCCTTTAAGGCAACGCCCCCCAATTCTTTTAGTATTGTAGGCGTACATGGGCGGTGGAGATCACTTAGCATCACGTGACCTACTTGCCCATTTGCCAGCCTATGATATATTAAAAAATACTACCCATTTAATAATTGCCAAGTTTACAAAGGCAATCGTATCACGTAGGCTTCTCTCCGAAGATAGTCGTATCATATCGCATCGCCAACTCTCTGCCATAAGGTTCATATTTATCTACGTCCATTTGATAACTAAATAAATTCGTATTATGGACTAATAGTGGGGATAATGCGGTATTAAATAACATTAGGTCGCACTGGCGCATTAGGCGGCCTCATTTATTGCCTCTAACTGACTATTTTATCGCTAACTGACCACTGAGTGCGGTGTAGGGTTGGCTGGCAAGTATTTGATATCCATGAGATGAGAATAGGGTTGAAAGCTGTTGGATGCAATGTTATAACGATCTGACAGTTGAGATTATAACTAGGATTAGAACAAGCATGTTATAACAGGCGCTTAGTATATATTTTTATCGCTAACTGACCACTGAGTGCGGTGTAGGGTTGGCTGGCAAGTATTTGATGTCCATGAGATGAGAATAGGGTTGAAAGCTGTTGGATGCAATGTTATAACGATCTGACAGTTGAGATTATAACTAGGATTATAACAAGCATATTATAACAGGCGCTTAGTATATATTTTTATCGCTAACTGACCACTGAGTGCGGTGTAGGGTTGGCTAGCAAGTATTTGATATCCATGAGATGAGAATAGGGTTGAAAGCTGTTGGATGCAATGTTATAACGATCTGACAGTTGAGATTATAACTAGGATTATAACAAGCATATTATAACAGGCGCTTAGTATATATTTTTATCGCTAACTGACCACTGAGTGCGGTGTAGGGTTGGCTGGCAAGTATTTGATGTCCATGAGATGAGAATAGGGTTGAAAGCTGTTGGATGCAATGTTATAACGATCTGACAGTTGAGATTATAACTAGGATTATAACAAGCATATTATAACAGGCGCTTAGTATATATTTTTATCGCTAACTGACCACTGAGTGCGGTGTAGGGTTGGCTAGCAAGTATTTGATATCCATGAGATGAGAATAGGGTTGAAAGCTGTTGGATGCAATGTTATAACGATCTGACAGTTGAGATTATAACTAGGATTATAACAAGCATATTATAACAGGCGCTTAGTATATATTTTTATCGCTAACTGACCACTGAGTGCGGTGTAGGGTTGGCTGGCAAGTATTTGATGTCCATGAGATGAGAATAGGGTTGAAAGCTGTTGGATGCAATGTTATAACGATCTGACAGTTGAGATTATAACTAGGATTATAACAAGCATATTATAACAGGCGCTTAGTATATATTTTTATCGCTAACTGACCACTGAGTGCGGTGTAGGGTTGGCTGGCAAGTATTTGATGTCCATGAGATGAGAATAGGGTTGAAAGCTGTTGGATGCAATGTTATAACGATCTGACAGTTGAGATTATAACTAGGATTATAACAAGCATATTATAACAGGCGCTTAGTATATATTTTTATCGCTAACTGACCACTGAGTGCGGTGTAGGGTTGGCTGGCAAGTATTTGATGTCCATGAGATGAGAATAGGGTTGAAAGCTGTTGGATGCAATGTTATAACGATCTGACAGTTGAGATTATAACTAGGATTATAACAAGCATATTATAACAGGCGCTTAGTATATATTTTTATCGCTAACTGACCACTGAGTGCGGTGTAGGGTTGGCTAGCAAGTATTTGATATCCATGAGATGAGAATAGGGTTGAAAGCTGTTGGATGCAATGTTATAACGATCTGACAGTTGAGATTATAACTAGGATTATAACAAGCATATTATAACAGGCGCTTAGTATATATTTTTATCGCTAACTGACCACTGAGTGCGGTGTAGGGTTGGCTGGCAAGTATTTGATGTCCATGAGATGAGAATAGGGTTGAAAGCTGTTGGATGCAATGTTATAACGATCTGACAGTTGAGATTATAACTAGGATTATAACAAGCATATTATAACAGGCGCTTAGTATATATTTTTATCGCTAACTGACCACTGAGTGCGGTGTAGGGTTGGCTGGCAAGTATTTGATGTCCATGAGATGAGAATAGGGTTGAAAGCTGTTGGATGCAATGTTATAACGATCTGACAGTTGAGATTATAACTAGGATTATAACAAGCATATTATAACAGGCGCTTAGTATATATTTTTATCGCTAACTGACCACTGAGTGCGGTGTAGGGTTGGCTAGCAAGTATTTGATATCCATGAGATGAGAATAGGGTTGAAAGCTGTTGGATGCAATGTTATAACGATCTGACAGTTGAGATTATAACTAGGATTATAACAAGCATATTATAACAGGCGCTTAGTATATATTTTTATCGCTAACTGACCACTGAGTGCGGTGTAGGGTTGGCTGGCAAGTATTTGATGTCCATGAGATGAGAATAGGGTTGAAAGCTGTTGGATGCAATGTTATAACGATCTGACAGTTGAGATTATAACTAGGATTATAACAAGCATATTATAACAGGCGCTTAGTATATATTTTTATCGCTAACTGACCACTGAGTGCGGTGTAGGGTTGGCTAGCAAGTATTTGATATCCATGAGATGAGAATAGGGTTGAAAGCTGTTGGATGCAATGTTATAACGATCTGACAGTTGAGATTATAACTAGGATTATAACAAGCATATTATAACAGGCGCTTAGTATATATTTTTATCGCTAACTGACCACTGAGTGCGGTGTAGGGTTGGCTGGCAAGTATTTGATGTCCATGAGATGAGAATAGGGTTGAAAGCTGTTGGATGCAATGTTATAACGATCTGACAGTTGAGATTATAACTAGGATTATAACAAGCATATTATAACAGGCGCTTAGTATATATTTTTATCGCTAACTGACCACTGAGTGCGGTGTAGGGTTGGCTGGCAAGTATTTGATATCCATGAGATGAGAATAGGGTTGAAAGCTGTTGGATGCAATGTTATAACGATCTGACAGTTGAGATTATAACTAGGATTATAACAAGCATATTATAACAGGCGCTTAGTATATATTTTTATCGCTAACTGACCACTGAGTGCGGTGTAGGGTTGGCTGGCAAGTATTTGATATCCATGAGATGAGAATAGGGTTGAAAGCTGTTGGATGCAATGTTATAACGATCTGACAGTTGAGATTATAATTAGGATTATAACAAGCATATTATAACAGGCGCTTAGTATATATTTTTATCGCTAACTGACCACTGAGTGCGGTGTAGGGTTGGCTGGCAAGTATTTGATGTCCATGAGATGAGAATAGGGTTGAAAGCTGTTGGATGCAATGTTATAACGATCTGACAGTTGAGATTATAACTAGGATTATAACAAGCATATTATAACAGGCGCTTAGTATATATTTTTATCGCTAACTGACCACTGAGTGCGGTGTAGGGTTGGCTGGCAAGTATTTGATGTCCATGAGATGAGAATAGGGTTGAAAGCTGTTGGATGCAATGTTATAACGATCTGACAGTTGAGATTATAACTAGGATTATAACAAGCATATTATAACAGGCGCTTAGTATATATTTTTATCGCTAACTGACCACTGAGTGCGGTGTAGGGTTGGCTGGCAAGTATTTGATGTCCATGAGATGAGAATAGGGTTGAAAGCTGTTGGATGCAATGTTATAACGATCTGACAGTTGAGATTATAACTAGGATTATAACAAGCATATTATAACAGGCGCTTAGTATATATTTTTATCGCTAACTGACCACTGAGTGCGGTGTAGGGTTGGCTGGCAAGTATTTGATGTCCATGAGATGAGAATAGGGTTGAAAGCTGTTGGATGCAATGTTATAACGATCTGACAGTTGAGATTATAACTAGGATTATAACAAGCATATTATAACAGGCGCTTAGTATATATTTTTATCGCTAACTGACCACTGAGTGCGGTGTAGGGTTGGCTGGCAAGTATTTGATGTCCATGAGATGAGAATAGGGTTGAAAGCTGTTGGATGCAATGTTATAACGATCTGACAGTTGAGATTATAACTAGGATTATAACAAGCATATTATAACAGGCGCTTAGTATATATTTTTATCGCTAACTGACCACTGAGTGCGGTGTAGGGTTGGCTGGCAAGTATTTGATGTCCATGAGATGAGAATAGGGTTGAAAGCTGTTGGATGCAATGTTATAACGATCTGACAGTTGAGATTATAACTAGGATTATAACAAGCATATTATAACAGGCGCTTAGTATATATTTTTATCGCTAACTGACCACTGAGTGCGGTGTAGGGTTGGCTGGCAAGTATTTGATGTCCATGAGATGAGAATAGGGTTGAAAGCTGTTGGATGCAATGTTATAACGATCTGACAGTTGAGATTATAACTAGGATTATAACAAGCATATTATAACAGGCGCTTAGTATATATTTTTATCGCTAACTGACCACTGAGTGCGGTGTAGGGTTGGCTGGCAAGTATTTGATGTCCATGAGATGAGAATAGGGTTGAAAGCTGTTGGATGCAATGTTATAACGATCTGGCAGTTGAGCTTATAACTAGGATTAGAACAAGCATGTTATAACAGGCGCTTAGTATATTTTTTTTTATGTTTTTATTTGTTTTACTGCCTCGGTGGCGCAGTTGTAATGCATACGCGTTACGATTGAGGTCAACGCTGAGGTCTCGGGTTCGATCCCCGGGTCGGGTAAAGTGGTATTGGGTTTTTCTATTAAGATATGCTCAGTATCAGCCTGGAGTCTGGAATTTGTGCCCGGTATGGCGATAGGCTCGCCCCCTATCACATAAGGGACGGAAATACGCTCGGCGAAATGTGGGTGTACTGATTACACCTCTGCCTACTCCTTCGGGGATTACAGGCGTGAGTGCGTATGAGTGCGTATGTTTTTATTTCTAATATTTATTTCCTTGTGATTATTTGTTGTCACACGTCTGTAAAATTTGTTTGTTTGTACTGATGGCGCGGCGGTGGGGTCCAGCTGAAAATCAGTGCTGTGTCTCATCAGCGTACAATGAGCTGGACCTATTCTACGGCATATATTGTAAGATATGTCTCTAGTGGATTCACGAAAGGGAAATATGATGAAGGTTTTGATGTGATAAAACTGCAGTGTAATGAAACGAGCAGTTCGCTTGATATAAAGCGTCACGTCTGTTCATAACAAGAAGCCACACCACACATAATTTTGAATTACAAAGCACTGCATGCTACGGGAGTTCGCTAGCCACCCCGACAAATAGGATGTTAAGTCTCATAATGCTTAGTAATTTTACTAGCCTTAATGTCCTTCAAAGCGACACTTATCAGTCATTACTCACTACTGCTTGGCTACAGAAATAGACAAGGCGGTGGTACCAACCCAGAAGGCCTTTCGCATATAAGAAACCTACCACTTACCAATTGCTTTTTTTTGATTTAAACATGGCAAATGTCACCTTTAAAATTCGAGAAGTCTTCCAGATAAATAATAACTGCTATTAAGATAAGGTCAATCTTTGACAAAGGAGCTGGGGATTGGGTATAAGATGTTTGAGCCTTGGGTTGTAATTTTTATCTCAATTTTAGTGAAAAAAATAATTTCGGGTTAAAGTGATATTGGGTTTTTCTATTACGAGAAAGCTCAGTATCAACGTGGAGTCTGAAATTTGTGCCCGGTATGGCGATAGGTTCGTCCCCTATCACATTAGGGGACGCTCGGCGAAATGTGGGTGTACTAGTTACACCTCTGCCTACCCCTTCGGGG
Source organism: Mimas tiliae (assembly GCA_905332985.1). Taxonomy (NCBI): domain Eukaryota; kingdom Metazoa; phylum Arthropoda; class Insecta; order Lepidoptera; family Sphingidae; genus Mimas; species Mimas tiliae. The sequence continues at coordinate 20,352,422 of HG995241.1, read as the reverse complement.
ATTACAGGCGTGAGTGCGTATGTAATTTCTAGTCTGAGAAGCAATATTATATTCATGACGTAGGCATCATATTAATCAGAATATTAATGTGCGAGAGACGAAACTGCGCGGAAAGTGCAATCTGCGTGTAATCGAGCTGCTGATTATCCGGCAGGCTGACCTCACGCAATCCTATTAGCTAATACTGTTCCATGTTATAACATGATTCATCTAATTAACTAAAATAAATCCAGTCAAATAAAAATAACTGAGTCGGCACTATTGCAATTTATAAGAATAATAAATATATCTAATATTATTAACATTTAAATCAATTATTAGTAGGAAGCACCTACTCAAACTTTAGTTATAGCTTTTATTATGATTCGGGTTTTTTTTATTACTTTCGAGACTACAAGTGTCTGAGTACTAGGGTTGATACCCGCACCTGAGTCCCTATAAAACAAGATAAAGCTAAGTATAAGATAAATAAAAGCGTGTACAAAGTTGGGATATTTTAAAAGAATATGCTTTTACTTACGAATTCATCTTAGTGGTAGTAATTTCCTTAAAAACCTTATCATTGTAATAGCTATTCTATACCTATTATAATTTATAAGCTTTTTTTAACGTTGGGAAACCCTTTATGGGTACTACCTACCCCACCGCATGGTCGGCCGGGGTGGTTATGTCCGACCCCCACGGACTAAAACCCGACGATGTCCCTCCGGGTGCGCTTGTTCGGTCGGGACTGCGGGGACGCTTTTGTACTCTTTCGCGGCATTATAATTTTTAACCTCCGAACTTCGTTGCAGAATTGTATAGCATAGGGACGATAGTCTTTTTACTTACTATCTGATATGTGGCCAACTTACTATATAGATAAACACACATACATACACGTACACCCACATTTTGCCGAGCTTATTTCTGTCCCATGATGTGATAGGGGGCGAGCCTATCACCATACCGGGCAAATTCCAGACTTCGGGTTAATACTGAGTATTTCGTAATAGAAAAACCCAATCTCGACCCGGGGATCGAACTGAGACCTTAGCACAGCAGTCGTAAAGCGTACGCATTACAACTACGCCATTGAGGCAATCGGCACAGATTGCTCTAAAACGACTAAATATAAATGCGTGAAACTATATAACGTATCAATTACCACGGGTACCAAACTATCCCTAATGTGCGATCAAACGCAGCCAAACACGAAGTTTTCATTTTAACCCAATATAAAGTTGTTGCGGAGTGGACTTCAAACTTGCGCTACATGTTCTAAGAGGTCGCTACACGGGGAAAGCGATGTCTGTAACAATCATACATATATATTAAAGCAGATGCTAGGTATAGCCAGAGGTGCAACGAGTGCTGGACAGTTTCGCCGAGATTATTTCCGTCCCGTTATGACGAGTTTATTAGCGTTAATGACGAGACGAGCAGGTAACTCGCCTGGTGGTAAGCGTCAAGGCTACATGTAAACAGAAGCACCACCAATCAGAACTTCGAATTTTGAAGCATTGCATGGCACTGGACTGCGCTCGTCACTCCGAGACATAAGGTGTTAGGTCTCATAACGCCCAATAATTTCACTGGCTTCAATGTCCTTCAAACCGGAACACAACAGTGCTTACACACTGTTGTTTGACGGTAGAAATAGACAAAGCGGTGGTGCCAACCCAGCTGGCCTCTCGCATACGAGGGATCTGCCACATCTGTATACTATTTATATAATATTATTTGTGCAATATTTTGCACAAAATCGGCTCTCGCTAAGTCACTTATAAAATTGGACCCTTAATCAAACACTGACAGCATTTTGTTCCAATTCAATCGGAGTATCCTATTTCTGTAACCTTTCACGGACATTCACTTTGACTAAACCATTGTGATATTTTAGACTGGCTTCACATGTTGTTACAGCTGAGCAAATCATTGGACACACGTCATTTAAAGAGACGAGCAAATGGTTTGTCCACAATATTTGCTCCTGCAGGGTTGTCGAGTGTCCGTTTTTTTTATAAAATACATAAGTTTACGCGCCACGCCTTTATCCCCGAAGGGGTAGACAGAGGTGCTGCCTAGTGCTGCACCCACTTTGCGCTGAGCTTATTTCTGTCCCAATTTGTTATAGGCGATCCTCCTATCGCTATATCGGACACAAATTTCAATCCCGGGCAATTAATCTATGATTTTTCGAATTGAAAACTCAAATACAAATGATGATTGCCTGATCTTAGAACCCGGTTCTAAGCCACTGCTGCTTAGTACGCTGCCACTAGACCATTGACGCTAGGCTGGCAAACAAGTAAATGTTTTCGGTAAGTGATCTACACCACAATACTATTATGGTAAAATTGGAAATGATTAGGCTTTAACCCAACTCCGTCAGATTGGTCTACAACCTGAACAAACTGGCTCGTCCGGGGTAGTACGACGGTCACAGAAAACTGACGCGACGTGAAATCGCAGCTAGCTGTTTCCTTCTCAATTTTCCTTATCGACAACATATTTCTTTTCCAGTATTGAGTCAATTCATGGGATGCGCAACACATACCATCAGAACATACATAGTAGATGGTAGGTCCCTCGTATGCGAAAGGCCATCTGGGTTCGTACCACAAAAAAAACGATTGGCTAGAAATCCATCTTTATGATTTACGGCAACCCTGTCTCTAGAGAGGTAGGTGGGTGGCAATACTTACGTATTTGTACTAACGGGACATTGGTCATTGAAAATGTTTGTCTTCTTGCACGAGTGGAGTTTTGGTAATATAATATGGTAGTATGTATGTGGAATATGTATGTATGTATTTATGTATGCATGTTGCTCGTTTCCTGGACTCTGCTAATGAAAAATTTAAAACTACATAAAAGGTTTAAGACCAATATTACATACTGTTAACTTATACTCTTTTATTAAACATAGAAGTATATTTATATTTTATATTCTCATATTTTAGATACAGTATCAGAATTCCAAAGTAAAAGTGCCTCCGCTCGGGTAGTCGCCGTTTTATATATTTTTTTGAAGCGGATGGCGCCACTGTAGCAACGGCACGCAGATAGTACTAGCGATGCCAATGTTGCCAACACGGCCATGCTGCACGGTGCCTGCCCCAGGCACCCCATGAGTCTGGATAGGACACTGAATCAGAAACAAGTACATGTTAAAATACAGTTAACAGCATTCGTTTAGTACTTGCAGGTATATCGCACATTCATATATATGTATATATATTTTATGCACTGCAATTTCACATCCCGCACCTAAAGGGACTTTGCCACACTTAGGAGACCAGGTTTGTCGCTGAATGATCACTTGCACTCGAAGAGCATTTCACTCACTCAAGCGTACCAGGTTGATCTCACCTCAAAACTGACAGTACATCTCAACACCTTGATATGTGCGATATTACTCTATGTTGATGGAGACAGTATCCTATCCCGGCTCGCTAACTACAAATGAAAGATTAGTTTTACCTTTAATATTTGCAGGGCCGCAATACTTAGGTACCTACTTAATTACCTAAGCATTGTGTATAGCCATAATTATAAATACAATCAAAATAATAAAGTTACAAATACAACACATAAATACCTTGCCAACACGGTTTTAAATGATTTTGAGTTATATATTTATTCAATGCTCCAATCTTCAATATTTATCCATGGTTTCATATTTTCCACCACGGCTACCCCATTATACATCTTAGAGCTTCTTTGACTACCTCTTGAATCAGATATCTCATATCTATCATTATCCAATATTTTCTTAATTTGAAATGGACCTTTGAACACCGGTAATAATTTTCGGCTTTGACCATCATTACTCTGACTTTGTATTTTTACCAACACCAAGTCTCCTTCCTTGTACCGTGTGGCTTTGATTCGTGTTTTGTCGGAATCTTCGTTTTTGATCCTCTGCACTAGCTTTGACATTTTCGTTGACTTTTTCGCGCAATTTTGACACGTCTATCAATGCTTCGCTATCAAGATCCGGGGCAAGACTATCGCTATCGGTACGTAATCTGTATCCGAACATTACCTCACTAGGGACCGCTTGAGTTGTTTTATGGATGGTGCTATTAAGTCCCTGCTGGAAGGATTTTATGCACTGATCCCACCTATCGTCGGAAGTGTGGGCACCCATAGATTTCAAGGCTTCTAAGATTGTTTTATTAAACCGTTCCACCTGTCCGTTCGCACGAGGTACGCCTGTTGCTACGATATGTAACCTAATGTTTTTATTCGTGCAGTATTGAGTAAATTTACTTGAATTGAAACAAGAACCTGCATCGCTAATAATTCTACTAGGGTTACCAAATGTTTTTGCAACGCATTCTTAACTCTTTTATCACGCTGGCCGTATTATTTTTACGTGCTGCAGATATAAATACAAATTTTGTGAATGAGTCTACTATTACCAATAAATATTTGTTTTTATTTTTAGTGGTTACGAATGGTCCTAAATAGTCAAGATGCAGAGTGTGGAATGGTTGTGCATATTTCGGTAGAGGGTACAGATGTCCTTTTTTTTGGTCCCCCTTATTCTTAAAATATATGCAATTTAAGCAATTTCTTATATATATTTTTTTACAGTGTTACGCATTCGCGGAAACCAATATCATGTACGTATACGCTCAATACACTTGTCTACTGAAAAATGACCCAAATCATCGTGGTTAACGTTTATGATTTGCCAAATACATTTTCTTGGTACAACCCATCTACGTCCTTGACTAGTTCTCCTATAAACCTTACCACCTAGAAGTTCATAATTATGAAAAATATCTTTGTTTTTATCGGCCTGTCCTGATTAGAGGTTCTAAAAGGTCTAAATTGAACTGGCTGCGAACTTGATAAACTAATGGTCATTTCGTGGTTACTAACCTTACCGAGTTCTTTTATACTTAAAGCAACACAATCACTATAACGATGGAACAAAGTTAATAACTCGCTTTAATGTGTAGTTGTGTCTAGGTCTACTGCGGTTATATTCCTACAAAATTCTTTAAACTCACTCGCGTACTGGAATGTAAGTTTGTTACCTACACGAGAGTACACTAGATCGGATCGTTCAGTCACATTTCTGCCTATCAGAATATCACATCCAACCATATCATCCACAATGTACATATCTATATTACTCAAAACAATAGAATCCAAAGAAAGGCTGATCGTAACTTTTCTAGATACGTATTTATAATTTTCTTTACAAAATCCTTGTAAAATTATGGGTGAGGGTAGTGTGATATATGGCAATGATATTTTATTTGCTAAAGAATCCGATATTAATGAGCAACTACCACCAGTGTCAATGAATGCTTCATAACTATTAAGTATGTAAACATCTTTAATAAATTTATTTTGTGGATTTGTAGAAATAAATTTAGTCTCTTGTTGTTCAGGTTTCACTAAGGATTTTAATGAATTTTTCTTATGGTAACAAACCGATTCTATGTGCCCTCTTTTCCCACAATATTCCCATTTATTATTATCACATTGGCTCCTTTTATGGTTACCTCCGCAATTATAACATTTAATTATTTTACGACTATCATCTTGAGTAACATTGGACGGAGTCGGTGCATTTATATAGGCTGAATTTGTAACTACCGGAGTTCGATTTACTGATATTGACCGACTATGTGTACTTGATTTAACCTGTATATCACGCGAAGTATTTTCTTGTTTTCCGCTTTTCTTATAAACACGGCTGTGTAAATAACTTGCTAAATCATCACTTGATTTAAAATTACTAGCCTCTATAGATGCACCGATATTATTGTCACCAATGTTGCCTACTATGATTGAAATTATATCTTGTTGAGAAAAATTTAAACATAAACGATCAATCTTGCATGTTTGTTCAAAATAAAACTCATACAAAGATTGGTTATCCACTGGTTTCTTTTCAATGATTTCTTTTAAAAGATCAAACATATTTCTACGAATCTGAAAACTACCCTACAATTTTAACCTCCAATCGTCCCATCTCCATGTAGGCCACTGCTTTTCTGTACGTAATAGCGAATCATACCACATTTTAGCGGATCCTTTTAATTTATTCAAAGCTTGATAGCGAATCATTTTATCTGACCATGAAAAAGTATTTGCGTAAGACCGAATAATGCTAAGCCATGTATCAATATCATCTTAAGTCAGGTATAAAATTGTTTAGAGCAATGGAATTTGAACTACTCACAGTTTCGGTATATTTACGTGATACCTTATCCTTCCGTCTTAATGGCGGTGATGGTGTCCTTGCACTACTGGAGCTTGAAGAAGAGGTGGAGCGAGCACGCTTTCGCTTCGAGGAACTACCACCTCGCTTACCCATGGCGTGAAAGTTGCTTGTCACTTCTGATGTTAACTTATACTCTTTTATTAAACATAGAAGTATATTTATATTTTATATTCTCATATTTTAGATACAGTATCAGAATTCCAAAGTAAAAGTGCCTCCGCTCGGGTAGTCGCCGTTTTATATATTTTTTTGAAGCGGATGTCGCCACTGTAGCAACGGCACGCAGATAGTACTAGCGATGCCAATGTTGCCAACAATACCTACATACATATCATATCATACATACAATATTACATGCACTCACGCCTGTAATCCCCGTAGGGGTAGGCAGAGGTGTAACCAGTACACCCACATTTCGCCGAGCTTATCTCCGTCCCATGATGTGATAGGGGGCGAGCCTATCGCCATACCGGGCACAAATTCCAGACTCCGGGCTGATACTGAGCTTTTCGTAATAGAAAAATCCAATATCACTTTTACCCGACCCGGGATTGAACCCGAGACCTCAGCGTCAGCCTCAGTCGTAACGCGCACGCATTATAACTGCGCCACCGAGGCAGTTCTCCAAGACCAATATTATCAGACAATATTATCAATGAAACAGACAAAGCATCTTTGACATGAGTTTCAGAAGCGCGTAAAGTGAGGTCGGATAGTAAACTAGGTGGAACCATATGAATATATCACGCAGACAATCTTATGAAACTCTCAGTACGAGTGCAGAGTCGAGGTGTGTACAATTTTTCCTCACAGCCCTCCAAATGTCAAACGCCATGAATTCTCGTGGGTACTGCGTGGCTATTAAAGAAGCGATATTTGTAAGGGCTTTGATCTATCAACCAGTAAAACTGCGGTTGTTTAGTACCCATAGGACGCTGTTACTAATCTATCCTTCTTTTTAAAGACTCTTGTTTCTTTCTTTATTTAAAATTTTCAGATAGGTATAATGGGTAACCGGCTAAAGCTTCAATAGATTTTCTCAGCCATTTCTTGCATTACTGGACTGCTTCGGTGGCGCAGTTGTAATGCGTACGCGTTACGATTGAGGTCTCGGTTTCGATCACTTCGGGGTGCACTTTACCCGTAAAGTGGTATTGGGTTTTTCTATTACGAAATGCTCAGTATTAGCCCGGAGTCTGGAATTTGTGCCCGGTATGACGACAGGCTCGCCCCCTATCACATCGTGGGACGGAGATACGCTCGGCGAATTTTGGGTGTACTGGTTACACCTGTGCCTACCCCTTCGGCGATTACAGGCGTGAGTGCGTATGTATGTATGTATTATTTATTTATGCAAATTGTTATAAATGGAGGGCTTTGGACAGTTTTGTGGCTACCTACCCTCCTGTCGACAACCCCTTGAGGAATTTCAACATAAAATCAGATTATCAAACACTGCTACAAAATTTGCTTGACCTGAGCCAAATTACGCAGCCACTTCAATTCGCAATTACTCGCGCCCTCTCTCGCTTATGAATCATCTTCTTCTACAGCCCAACTTTTAAGTGAAATCCCTCATAATTCCTCGGTTATGAAATCGCTCTGATGTATGTATATAGACTTGGGCCTCAGACCCGCTTGTTCTGAATGCTTTAGGGTCCTCGGTAAGGTTATGCGTATGTTTTGATTAAAATATTTGAGTTATGATGCCATCTTCGCTAATATTAAGTTGATACAAGTCAGGGGCCATAATTCTGCCTTTTTCGTTTCAGATAAGGTGCTATATTGCTAACGTTGAGTACAATGGGCTCTAAATTGGTATTTTCGCCGTGGCTATTTGGCATCTAAATGCCTTCTGTATGCTGCTTTGGAGGAAGTGTGCACAATTTTGTCATTACGAAATAATACCTATGATAACACGGCATCTTTTGTATCGATTTCTCCGCCAGTCGTGGAATGGTATTGTTGAAAAAAAAAATCGATGGAGTGTAGCTGCGATATGACCTATAAACCTATCTATCTAATTTGGCTTATCCAATTGTATTAGAAATTTACATGCCATATTGACATGACAGCCTCCGTGGCGCAGCGGTCGAGTAGCCGGTTACGAAGCGTGAGGCCGTGGGTTCGATTCCCGCACCTTGACAAATGTTTGTCTGATTCACAAATATTTGTCTCGGGTCAGGGTGTTGTGGTACCACAAGTCCCTTGTAGTTCTTATACCCACGATACAGGTTTGCCTAGTGTGGAGTTAGGACTATGTGTGTGACTGTTGGGTGTATTTATTATTATTATTATATTATACACATAAAACCGTCTTCTTAAAATAACACTAGTAAGTCAAAAATAACAAAATCTCAGAGATCTTTTTTTAGTCTTTTGGCTTGTGGGGGTAAGACGGCGCGTCGCCCCAAATACCGTCAAATCGATGGTAAGAGAAGGCGGATCCTGGCCCATGGCCACGCGGCTGGAATAATGCCAGACAGAAAGACAAATAATAATCTAAAGCACCAAGCACTATCCAAAAAAACATAGGCGTATATAACAGTAATATTTCTAGGACAGGGAAGTAAGTGAGGACCTTTTGTTTTTTGTCAGTCAGCGCGGCTAGCAGGCGCTTATTCGTTTACCTACAACTACAGTTTCATAATGACTTCGCGAGCTAACACCACTGTCGTACTCGAATGTACTTTTATAGCAACATTATATCGCTTGAACTAAAGAGGGTATAATATAATTTAATCTGTATTTACACATACAATAATCTCTTGTCTGTATGTCTGATCATTTTTCGCGTATCACGTAAAAACTGCTGAATGAATTATAATGCAGGTTTCACTACTCTGTTAAGCGAAAAGTCTTTCACTGGGGTGGATCAGCGAGCAAATACTACTAAATAATAAGTCAATTAACAAATAAGTAGGTGAAATACTGTGTGATGTTACTTTATTAATTTCATTCAGTCGATATCTGGATTAGAACAGACCTTTGACATTGATTCAGCTTTTCTTCTCAGAAATAGGTAGAAAACACCGACGCCATCAAGTTTAAATAACCTGACAAGTGGTATTTAATGATCATATTTGACTTTATTGTATTTGAATTTGTTAATTTAAAAATGGAAAGTAATGTGAACAACGCATGATAGCGCGAGCCGAGCCACGGACGAGGCGCAAGCTACTCGTGTACACTGTACATACTACATGATGCCGCACACCGTTTATTCGCAGTGATTCGTCAAAACTTCGTTACTTTTAGTAATGCGCCACAGCTTTAAAATAACTAAATGTGTAACTGCGTTGTATCCTCACATTGGAATGTGGCTATAGCAATCCGCCATCTTGGACAAAATACCTTCCTTCAAGGACAGGGGAGCTCTCTACTGTAAGACAGGATATATTCATAAATTCTTTCTTTCTTTATAAAAAAATGTAGCATAGCTTAGCCCATTATCTGCGCGTTAGCTTCTGCCAGGTACGTTAGCTGTCTAACTTGACGAATGTGTAACACTTGCAGTTCAAAAGGAGAACTCTTGATGTTGCTAGCGACTTTGCACGACGCGACATTTTTCAACTCATGCACATTGCACATTGCACCCGTAGTTACTAGTTTACGTCTCAAATTGATGCAAGTTTTATGTGCGAAGTTTGAATCTTTTGTTGTAAATTATGTGAAGCAATATTTTCCTTGCACTTGTATGAGAGGTCTCACCCTGGAAATAGGCTATAAATACTGGCTCGAAGTATTGTTCATATGAGACTTTTTTATAAGAGACTGAAAACGAGTATATGAGTCAACCGATGGTAAGTGATCTCCACCGCCCACAATACCAAAAGAAACTTTGTGAATTTCCACAATGAATCCAATCATAAAGAAAATTTGTGAGTGGTAGAGCCACGTTGTAGACACCTTTGTCTTAGCATGAATGGGCCGGCTCGTCCGGGTCGTTACCACTGTCTCACAGAAAACCGACGTAAAGTAACAGCTTTCTGCTGTTTCGTACGGTCAGTGAGATATCCGGAGGCCCAAATCCCCCTCCCCTTCCCAATCACTTTTGTATCCTTTTCCTTTAAGGTCGGCAACGCGCCCATGATTCTTTGGTATTGTGGACGTTTATAGGCGGTGCAGATCACTTACCATCAGGTAAACCAGTTGCTCGGTACTGAACTATAACATTTTTTTTTTAATTCACGGTTGCGTTGCCGACCTTAAAAGAACGGAACGAGTATTTACGATTAGGGCTCCCGGAGATCCCCCTTAGAACGGTCGCCCGGGGCGAACCCCTTAGTTCTTACTTACTTACTAACTTACTGCAACTAGGCCACCTTTGTCAGCTCTACTATAAAAACTAACCTACAAACCGCTTTTCTCTTTAAACAAGCTTACCTCACAAAAGGTACACTCAAAATTAATAGTCCAACGTTCGCTAATGAAACATTTGGCTCAAAGCAGCTGTTAATTTAGAACAAGGCCCGGAGCAGCCGCTCGGCTAACAAGCCGGTCGCCTGCTGTGAACAAACAAATTGTGGCCAACCACCCTTAACCTTTTACATCTCTATTAACAGGGGCATACGGGAGATAATTGCGTAGCAGAACGACGTTATCGCTTTATTCTTTTGGTGACTTAGTACTCTGTTTCTGATGTTAGTGTGATTAAGTATGTCCTTTTCTGAAGTTTGAAATTTAAAAGTTGATATCTTGTAATCTGTTAAATAAATCTGAAGGCATTCGAGCAAGTGGGTCACCTGAAAATTAGTGATCAACACCGCCGAAGAACACCCACTACTAATCCATGTCCACATGTGTGCCAAAAGTGATAAACATCGAAATTCACAAACCGACAAAAATCTAAATTTTCACATTTTTAATAATAGTGGGAAGTGGGATCATGGAAGAACAATAAAAGAATATTCCTATACTATTATCATAATACTGTTTTAATGAATGAGTGATCAGGCTAAACCAAGATCTCGCCACATTTTCATATGCCGACAACGCAGAAGATATTCATCGCTAGATATTCGTAGAGTGGTAGAGCCACGCTGTAGAAACTTGTGTCTATAGCACGAATGGGCCGGCTCGTCCGGGTCGTTACCACTGTCTCTCAGAAAATCGGCGTAAAGTAGCAGCTTACTGTTGCGTTTCGTACTGTGAGTGAGATATCCGGAGGCCCAAACCCCCTCCCCTTCCCAGTCCCTTAATTATCCCTTTCCTTTAGGGTCGGCAACGCACCCATAATTCTTTTAGTATTGTGGGCGTACATGGGCGGTGGAGATCACTTACCATCAGGTGACCCACTTGCTCGTTTGCCGGCCTATGCAATAAAAAAAAAAAAATATCATAACACCAATATATAAATAACATAAAATATATAAACATTTTAGTGTTATAAATAGTTTTATTAGCTCGTATGTTTCCAAAGCTATAAAAAATCACTTGAAGTTGTTTCCTGTAAGTAACCTGGTAAATGAAAATGATATACGCAATTTCTCCATATCTTTACCTCAATCATTAGGTCAAAGTTTGGTGTAACAGTTTTACAACTAATCTTTATGTTTTACTAGCGACCCGCGCCGGCTTCGCACGTGAAACTTACTAATGTGACGTCATTTATGTTTAAAAAGCATTGTGGCGTCACGACCACACTTACATTCATATCACACTTACACATTATACTTACGTACAGTTACACCATTTACCATTACCATTACCACATACCACATACCATACCCATTACCGACCAACACCATACCATAGTACAAGCAACAGTTAGAAAAGCAATTAGTAAATCATACACATGCAATACATAACACACATTTATTAGTATACACACACACTCCCACACCGCACACTTTTGACGTCTGCCGTTGAGAAACAAGAAGTCGTGAAGCTAAGAAACAAGAATATCAACAATCACGCGCGGGGGCGCGAGGGGAACCCGCGCCTCTCAGCTCTAGCGCCACCACACGGCTTGCGCAGGAAACTTTAAAATCAACGCTAATTGGTCGATTGGGTAATTTGTAAATAGCTCACATTATAATATTTCAGGTGTATAAAATGTACATAAAATTAGAGCATTTTTGGCAATTAAATATATACGTGATTCCAGTCTTTAAGAGTTTCAAGTAGAAAATAGTCCATCCCTACAGAATCAAGACTAACACCCAGTTACTGAAAGGCTGATGAAATCAACATTCATCTAACATAACTTTGATTTTGACACCGCTGTCAAATCAACTTGAGTTGCTGAAACGTTATTTAATGAAAAAAATATAATATTTGATATCTCTTCATCACCGTTTGACATATAATTTTTCATATTAATTTGTAAGTTATGTTAATGAACATGTGTGTCAAATCAAAGGTGTTGATCACGCTTCTAGCAACTCAATGAGATTTGACATTTGATTAGTTAATTTTATATTGATCAGCCTTTCAGAAACCGGGCGTTAATGTATTATAGTAAAATTTATATTAATCTTATTGTTTCGGAACTATCTAGAACGGGTAATCATAATTTCAGTTTGTTTTTTGATTAGAATATTCACACATAAGTTTCCAGGACAGGAATTTGTGACCCGTATGGCGACTGGCTCTATCAAAGAACTAAAATACGCTCGGTGAACCGTAGATGTAGTTTTACCACTGTCTACCTTTTTGAGTATATGCGTTAGCGTATGTGTGTTTATGAATAATCATAACTAATAATATACAGTGAATATATCGTTCTGTTTGTCGGCAGTGTTTGCTATGCATTTAGTCGAGATGAAGCGCCGCTGCGACCGTTGTTTGCATTGATATCAAGCATCAGCCGATCCACTCCGTTCAAGTGCTACTTACTCGATATTATATTTTGGCCTAGCTAGCTAAGTTTGCTTGAAACTTGCACATACATACGCACACACTTCTATAATCCCCGAAGGGATAGGCAGAGGTGTAACCAGTACACCCACATTTCGCCGAGCCCCATGATGTGATATGGGGCGAGCCTTTCCCCATACCGGGCACAATTCCAGACTCCGGGCTGTTTTCGTAATAGAAAAACCCAATATCACTTTTACCCGACCCGGGGATCGGACCCGAGACCTCAGCGTCAGCCTCAGTCTCTTTTGTCGGCCTACGGTATAAAAAAAACTTTCTGAGCACAATATCGGCCGAGATAGTTTTACGGCGATATGACAGATAATAGGAGTACATACCATTCGTTATTAGTCTTTCTTTCTTTAATAAGACATTTACTGGTTAAGACCAAAGTAACCTGAAATAATGGAAGCATGGATATTTTTAGGAATCGTCAATTCTTGCCAGTATTTTAAACAACTTAAATTCTTAATCAAAAAATATTTTAAATCCCAATAAGGCTCCGAATATCCCGTTTTCCAGTGGAGTGCACCGTCCAGTAGTATAAGACGAAAAATTAATTCAGGCGACGGGGCCCACGACCCACTCCACGCCGCTGGGCGCATTCAATTTTCCAATTTAAAGGGGCGTAAAGCGCAGCCGGGGACTTGCACGCGACTGCAGAACGTAACTGAATAACATGCGACACGCTGGCTAAAATAATATTATCAAATAAAGATGATATCAAGTATTTGGCTATTCATATAATAATATGGTGATAACTGAAGCAGTATAAAATATAGTAATAGTATTATTTAATCTATGATACTTAGTACTACGTAAATAAAGTCCACTCGGTAAAAGCCGTCAAGGAAATATCGACCTTCCCGTAAACGTAATAAAGGGTTATAAAACTCCATACTGATCCTCACTGATAGGTTCTATTCCTCTACCGCTGCTTGGCGTGCAAGCGCAAGCTAGAATATACTGATTAACTACATACGAGAGCTTCTTTTGCACTAACCATGTTCGGGTCGATAGCGAGCGTGCCTTATAGAAAATTATGGATTACTACGGGATCAGACATAGTCTTAAGCGAAAGGATACAGACCTACCTTTAATTGGTATTTTAATTATAGGACTCGAGTGTTTCCAACTTCGTGTCCCAGCTTTACTAAGCTGCTACTAGATCAGTATAGTGATTGACCATTTATGGCGACCAATGAGGGCTAGTGCCAGTGTCTTAGCAAACCGATGTGAAGTGACAATTTTCTGTTGTGTTTTGTACGGTGGATAAGATTTCCGAAGACCTAGACAAACTTAGAGATACCTTAACTCCATATGAGTGATGATCCACATGCTAGTTCGCAGGCCTAGCTAAAAAAAGATGAATAAATCTGCTTGATGTGTACGAATTAGACTATATTGCAAAAAAATAATATTATACATTTCTCCTTTACCCACTTTTAACATAAAACTTGAGCTAGATAGCTACCATTTATAGATCAATTAAAAAGCCATAAAAATACATTAAAAATCTACACACATCATCGAAACGTTACATCCTAAGCCATATTGTATTTGCATTCGCGAAATGATATTTCTATTCAGCCGGCGGCCCCATTTGCGAACGTATTCGCAGAGCAGGTGCTGCCGATACTCGCACCTACGTTCACTTATAATATGGCAAATGCGTGCCGTAACGCTACCAACGTACTTTATAGAACCGTATCAAGAATGAGGGTATCTTTTTATAGCCGAAGAACAAATGAGCAAGTGTCACGTGATTGTAAGTGATCACCACCGCCCTTGAAGACTTAGGCCCGGTTTCTGAAAGGCTGATCAATGTTATTTTTTTTTTGTTTGTTTGTTTGTTCCTTAAGGAACCGGCTAAGATTAGAGACCATGGTGCCAAGTCATTAGTTATATTCTTTTCTTATAGTCCAAGAACGATGAAACGGGGGTGTGGCCGATTTCAAGGTCTTGTTGGAGTTTTGGTGTTAATTCCTTTCGATTCAATGCTTCTTAGACGACTTTCTTCAAGCGGATCGAAAGCACAAGGTCGATCAATACCCTTGATCAAAAATCACCCAAATTCCCTATCTTAATGTCTCCATAAACTATTCATCATCTTAAATGATTATTGCACAAACCACACCACTTTTATACAACAAACACAACTTTAAACTAGTTTAGGAAATAATTAAAACAAGAGAGCCAACGCACTGTCAGAATTCCCGCCAAAAAACTCCTGATCAATGTTAAATTAACTAATCAACTTTCAATTCCCATATCAAGTCAAAATTGAGTTGCTAGAGGCGGTATCAACACCTTTGATATGACACACATGTTAGTTTACATAGCTTTTTCATTAATATTAAAAATCGTATGTCAAACGCTACTATAGCGGCATCAAATATTGTTAATTTTTTCACTAAATAACGTTTCAGCAACTCGAATTGATTTGACAGCGGTGTCAAAATCAAAGTTCTGTTAGTTGAATGTTGATTTAATCAGCCTTTCAGAAACGGGGGTTAGTATGCTAGAGGTATCATGCGTACGCGTACGTAACACAGGATTTAATAAACATAAACTTTACGAAGCAACTGCCACTTCCCTTCGGTTGTCTGTGAAACAAGTAAACAAAGGTGTGACTACTTTAAAATATCAGGTTATATCACTTTCAAGAGTTCTATCGATAGTTAATTTTATTTTCAAAGCCAAATGAATAGTTGTGTTGATAATTAATAATTAATAATTGATAATAAATTGTGTTAATTAATTAATAGCTAAATTATTAATACTACCCACAGTACAGGGTAAAGACGAATCTTTGGGATTAGAAAGGCCCCTCTGGGTGATATGTTCAATCATTTCATTTGAAGTAATAATAAGTGGTCCATTAAATGGACTTCTATATACGTGTTTATTAAATTAATCCTTCATAATAATATATTAGATATTATTAATTTCAATTTGAAGTGAGTATTTTGAAACATAGTATGATTCGAATATTAAGAAACAACTGCACTGTGATAATTCCGAATCTGTATGTTACTAAAACAAACCGTCTTAAATAACCGCTATTGACATCTTCAGCTGCCTGTGTTTGCGATTGTAGGAAATCTCGTTAAAATTATGTTTTCCGTCTAAATTATAAAAAACAAATATGTACAATAAAGCAGTTGCGAGGAACTTTCTGTATAGGAAATAATTATACACGAGTGAAACTCAGGACGTCAAAGAAACATGTCTTTTGTGAGTTTAATTGCGATGAGGGACTCGAGACCTTCCCCCACGACTGCCGAGGCGGCTCTAGAGTATTTCAACTGATTTCAGATACCTTGCAAAGCATTTGTTTGATCGTTACTTGAATTTCAATTTACTTTTCATAAAATTAAATACGTACGTGAACAGTTGTTGTCAAATAAAAATATTGTACAATTTACTGTAGTTACCGGAATTTGTATGAACTTGGTTGATAACGAAGTGGTTAGGTTTATTAATAGTAAATAAAAATAACACAGTTAAATATTTCAAACATTTATTTTTAAAACTTTACATTAATTTTATTAGTGTAACATTCTAACACCGTGATTGGCTGTTATTAAAAGACATTTGTGTTGGTTAAGAATATAATATATGAAATATAGAATGAAAATTCAAATACAATAAAAACTTAATATTTAGGAGAAATAAAATTAACCTCAGATGCTTTAGTAATCGATTATATTATTACGGAAAAAAGTTATTGCTAACTTTATTTCATATCCACGTTCTTAATATAGATTAATCAAATTATTTCGTCTTCGTGGTTATTTACCAAGACTTTATAAGCCACCCGAAGTATCTAGGATTATTGACAAAGTTCCCATTATGCCCCCAAAGTTGGCGATCTCCATAGGAGTCTGTATGAGCATCCAGTTTTAGAGTTTGACCATATTCACGGTTTACTATAAAGAATACTACATCATCCTTGAATTGAACCGGCTCCAGTGTCCAAGTGTGCCTGTTTTCGTCCGATGAGTTAGAGCCCCAACATAGCCTATCTCCTATAGAGTCGACATTAACGTCAAGTTTCAGGAACATATTGTGTTCGTTATTTTTTATTTTGAAGATGACCCTATTGCCATCCAAAATTGGAAAAAAAATCCAACTGACCCTATTACTTGAAAGGTCTTGCTTGTCACCCCACCCTAACCTGTCGTTGTATGAGTCAACATTTGCATCCAACTTCAGTGCCATATTATAATAATTGCTTACAATTTTGACGTTATCTTCATTAAAGATGAATTTAAAAGCCAAAGGAAAGCATTTGTTAACAATTTCTTTCTCACCAGAGTTCCAAAGTTTGTACGCGTATGTCATTATGTTTTTTATACCTTGCTGAAGCAATTTTTTAACTACATCAGCCACTATAGAACCTCCGCTACTTTTATCCAGAGATTGGCTGATTTTTACAGCGGTGTCATAAGACGCACCCGTGACTGCATTATACAATTGTTCCTCCATCTCTTCAACATTCAGATATGCAGCATGTTTATCAAATAACGTCAAGTCTTGTAAATATTTTGGCAATTCATAATCAGGACAGAAGTACAAAGTTACATCTTTTAAAGCTGCACTTAGCCGCCGGAGATCTTCGGAATCGCTCCGAAATCCAAAGACGACAACGCTGCCCTCTTTGGGGTTCACGATGCGAGCTATATCTTTAGCACTATTTTCGATGATGGGCGCTGCCATTAAGGTAACTAACTTAACGGAGTGGTTCTTGATATAGCTACTGGTATCGCACAGGTTTTCGTCATACACTGGCACTCTGTTAGGAATCTTCTTGTCTCTATCGGTGCCGTTGCTGACGGTTTGGTACTGGCGGTTGACATTGTAGCACTTGGGGAAGCCACTGTTCCCTGCGCTGGTCTCGATCCTGCCTTCTCCCCAGTAGTCCACGTGGTCTATGAGCTGGTTGGTTATAGGTATCTTCACGAGGTGGTATTCTCCGACGTACGGCAGTTCTGAGTATGGATATAACAAATCCACATTGACATCATAGTTGGGGCGTTTGGCACGTTTCCACTGTTCAGCCGGCATTATGAGGACGCGTTAGTTTTTTCTTGTACTGAGCGTTGATTTTTCTGCGAAAAACAATAAACATATTACATTTTATGACTGGGTAAAATTGTTAAGCGTATATATGAGGTCGTTGATTTAGTTCCATTAGGGCTACAACAAGGAATTCCTCTATATTATTAATTTTTAATAGGTATTAACCTAAAAATAAATTATACGAGTATTATATACTGAGAACCGTTAGGTCCCAAGTTAAATTCTCATGTGGAGAATCATGTCTCATTATTGATTTGAAAAAATCACGCATGAATTTCCTTTGTAAGGCCTGCCCCGTATCACATTATGGGACGGCAATAAGGTCGGCGAAATATGGGTGCAGCTCTAGTTGCACCTTCAGGGATAAAGGGAGCGATTATGTTTATGTTACATTATAATATTGAAATTAACGACTATTAATTGAAATTTGGTAATTAACGTAACAAACCTCCAAATTCACAAACTCATTAACATCCAAACTTTCACAGTTATTTTAGTAGAAGGATATAGGGTATTCCACTTTGTTTTAAAAAGTTGGTACTTTAAAATATACATCGTGCTACAAAAAGGTGCGGATAATTTTATGCAATGTATAGTGTACCTATGATATAAGTCTTTCACCCCCCATAGTGCCAAATCCGATTGCATTGTTAGGATATGATAATAGAATTTTCTTTTTTATCGAATGAGTAACATGTGGATATCGACTTGCAACTTTGGACAACACTAAATGATTATTATTATTATTTTTAATATTATGGCTCTGTCAAAAACTGATAAATAATGATACTTCCGACATCTTTTCATTTTAATTTTATTTTTTTTAATTAAAAAATTGTCAAATATCAACATTTATTTGACTCAGTCAGTTCGGTAATTTTTTAAGTATGGTTAAGTGTATATTTTTTAAATATGCTGTGTTTAAATATGCTGTGTTTAACTAAAAGCAAGTATTATGATTTAATATTTTATGTTTTCATTTTACGTTAAGTAGCGTTTGTAACTATAATATTGAGCGTCGTCTAGTTTCGAAAAGAGCAACGCTGGAGTTTCGTGCTCGTTCTTCTTTAGAGAAACAGCATTCCGAACTAGCGGTAGAATTTTGACAGAATCTGAATAGTGTATAACATTTTATGGATTCAATAAATATTATGAACTTTTTGTTTTTTTTAGATATCGATTTTGAAGTCAATATGTTATAAAACATAAAAAACTTTTTTATATTCTAATATCGTATATATCATATTTTGTGACTACGGGGACAACATCTTCGGACACCAAACGAAATCCAATCCAGTAGTAAGACGCTGATTGAAAAGTATAAGTTTTTTTTTTAGTTCCACACTAGTTAGCCTGTATCGTGGGTATCAGGAACTACGAGGGACTTACGGTCCCACAATAGCCAGACCCGAAACAAATATTTGTGGATTACACAACATTTGTCTCGGTGTGGGAATCGAACCCACGGCCTCTCGCTTCGCAGCCCGCTCCTAGCCCACTGTGTCACGGAGGCTGTCAAATATATCAAGGAGATATCATCATTATTATGTCTCAATTAAATTATGGATTATACGACACGGCGCGTCGCGTCGCAACAAATTTCTTCACTTAAATTCTTTATATAAAGCGTATGTTGTAGGTAAATTAACCACTTATTTTTTTCACGAAATGTTCTGTATTTCAAACTGCCGACAAAGAGGGGTGATATAAGTTTGAAGCCGCTGTAGACAAAAGTGTCTATAGCGTAGCTCTACCACTCAATGTGCTCAGTGAACCGTGTGTAGTGGATACAGCACTAGTCCTATAGTGAAACAGGCATGACCTTATGTATATTTGTATAGGTAACTGTGACAACTTTTTTATTTATTTTATTAGCTTGAATGACGAGACGATCAGGTCGCTCGCCTGATGGTAAGCGCCACGTCTGCTCATAAACAGAAGCAACGACACACAGAACTTTAAATAACAAAGCACTGCATGACACTGGACTGCGCTCGTCACCCCGAGACAAGGTGTTAAGTCTCATAATGCCCAGTAATTTCACTGTCTTCAATGTCCTTCAAACCGGAACACAACAGTGCTTACACACTGTTGCTTGACGGCAGTAATAGCGGTGGTACCAACCCTTCTTCTCGCATACTTGAGACCTACCACCTTGTCAACTCAAGTTCATATCCAGCAGAATCACATAAAATCTGAATCTCCATTACGTAACGTGTATAAAATGTGGTACAGCGTAATTTCAACGGTAGCCACATTTCACGAACAATATAATTACCTTCATAAAGAGTGTCTGTACGCTTTATTGTGAAGGTTTACCACAAACCTCCCCCCCCCCCCGCCTCCCGCACCCTACCATCCCTCAAACCGATCCGAACTGCCTCGTTTTATGGTTCTGCGTTTGAAGACATGAAATAAGTATTCGTGTGTTTTGTCCTGGATTAATTACCTCCTCGTAAAGTAAAGCTGTGTAATGTTCGAAAATGAAAATGAAAATATTTATTGAATCCATAAAATGTTATACATCATTTAGATTCAGTCAAATTTAAACTCTACCGCCAGTTCGGAATGCTGTTTCGTTAAAGAAGAACGGACAAGAAACTCTAACGTTGCTCTTTTTTAAAATTCATTTACAATATTTGCACTACGATAATACAATTAATTTTGAATAGACTTAGAGCAGCTCAACTTAGGTCAATGAGGAACATTATAAAGTAAAATAATGAAATTATAATAATTATTGCGCATGATCCTCATGAGTACGATGAAGTCATCTTCGCAGTATTTAAATTAATACTGTGAAGATGACTATAAAATAAGATGAGATATCTAGTGTGTTATATAACCAGCAAAACAGTCTGAGCAGACCAGTCCACACAAGCAGCACCCGTTCACGAGTATGACGCATGTGCCAGCCATCGGCCTCCTCAACCATGTTACAGGGAAGTGACCGACACACACCACCCGGCACACGACGCCGCCGCAAGCACAGACACTTAAGCGAGCATGACATACCCAAACTGCTTACTAGTAACGAATATAGTCTTTTTTTTAAAATAGAAATACACCCAACAGTCACACACATAGTCCTGCCCCACACTAGGTTAACCTGTATCGTGGGTATCAGGAACTACGAGGGACTTGCGGTCCCACAACACCCAGACCCGAGACAAATATTAGTGGATCACACAAACATTTGTCTCGGTGCGGGAATCGAACCCACGGCCTCTCGCTTCGCAGCCGGCTACTCGCCCGCTGCGCCACGGAGGCTGTCTTTAATCTCACTGATTGTCATGAGACTCACGCTTTTCCATTTTTGGTTAAAAAAAAACATTTAAATAAAGATCCCAAAACAATAATTAGGTAAAAGTATTTTTTAGCTCTATTTAGTATCTATGCTTATTACAATACTATTGCCAAGCCTTCGTATCTTCTAAATATTCTGAAATTGTGTAATAGGCTTTATTGCATAACTTTCGCTTACTAGTCGCTTTGAAGTTGATTATATTAAGTTCTCTAATGTCTAATGTGATTGGGAACTTTGTTGTAATAGCGTATACAAAGACCTTTAAAAGAGTTGCCGATTTTGTGGAGTCTTTTTGTATGACTTTTTAGATTATTTTTATTTCTAGTATTAATGCCATGAGCATCACAATATTTTTTAATTTATCTTTATTCTTATGATCATAAATCAAATTATCGAATGTAAATTGTGATGCTGCGGACATGACGCTACTGTCATTATGTCCGCTTCTTGATTTTTTTTTCTCAGAGAACATCTGGAACTAAGCGAATAAATGGGTCACAAGGTGGTAGGTCCCTCGTTTGCGAGAGGCCGGCTGGGTTGGTACCACCGCTTTGTCTATTTCTGCCGCCAAGCAACAGTGTGTAAGCTAGGTTGTGTTCCGGTTTGAAGGACATTGAAGCCAGTGTAATTACTGGGCATTATGAGACTTAACACCTTATGTCTCGGGGTGACGAGCGCAGTCCAGTGTCATGCAGTGCTTTGTTATTCAAAGTTCTGTGTGGCGTTGTTTCTGTTTATGAGTAGGCGTGGCGCTTACCAGCAGGCGAGCGACCTGCTCGTCTCGTCATTCAAGCTACAAAAAAAAATGGATCTAATAGCTCGCTTTTGTACAACAAAAATTGTGTTGATGTCAGCTGCACCACCCCATAGTAAAATTCCGTAAGTCATCAAACTATGGAAATATGCAAAATAAACCAAAGTAGCCGTGTTTAAAGTCGGTCAGTTGGCGTATTTTACTTACTGCGTAAGCAGCGGCACTTAATTTTTTAGCCAGCCCAGATATGTGGTGACCCCATTGAAGTTTGGGTCTTATGTTATACCTAAAAACTTGGTTGACTCCACTAGGCTTAATTCATCACCATTCATAAAAATGTCAACGTTAACCTTTCTGACATTAGGTGTCAAAAATCTAATGCATTTGGTTTTTTGGCTATTCAACAATAAATTATTAACCCTAAACCATTTTACTATTTTGGAAAGAGTGCTGTTTACATCGTCAAGAACATATTTTTTTTATGCTATAGGCCGGCAAACGAGCAAGTGGGTCACCTGATGGTAAGTGATCTCCACCGCCCATATACGCCCACAATACTAAAAGAATCATGGGTGCGTTGCCGACCTTAAAGGAAAGGGATAATTAAGAAATTGGGAAGGGGAGGGGGTTTGGGCATCCGGATATCTCACTCACCGTACGAAACGCAGCAGTAAGCTGCTACTTTACGCCAGTTTTCTGCGAGACAGTGGTAATGACCCAGACGAGCCGGCCCATACATGCTGTAGACAAAAGTGTCTACAGCGTGGCTCTACCACTCATAAAAATTGTTGTCGATTTACTTTAAATATTAAAGAAGTATCATCTGCAAACAGCACTACCTCACAGTTGTCCCTTATGTAATAAGGTGAGTCATTAATATAAATTAAAAATAGAAAAGGTCCAAGAATCGAGCCCTGTGGAGCTCCCATTGCAACAACAGACAGACAGAGGCTATCTTAGAAAAGTATGATATCCTACTACTATTATAAATGTCAAAGCTTGTATGTTTGTGAATTTGAATATTTGTTAGTCGATCCCGCCGTAACAGCTGAAAGGTTTTGAATGAAATTTTGTGCACAGGTAGACCATTACCTGGATTAGGATAGAGGCTACTTTTTATCCCCGATAAGGCCGTTCACGTGAGCGGAGCCGCGAGCAAAAGTTATAAGATATTTATAACCTCCGATGCAAGAAGAGAGGTATTATAAGCTTTCTGTGCTTGGCATCATAGCGTCTTACGCGGTTGGACTGATTTAGATGCAATTTTTTAAGTGAAAACTTCCTTAGGCGCGTTGAGCACTTTTTGGGTGAACAAAAATCATGGAACTCGCGTCATCGTCGCCGAACGCTTTCCATGAGCTATATGTATACTGTGTATATATGTACATAGATATAGCTCCGTGCGTTATTAGTATACATTACATATACAATTAAATTGGTCATTAACACTTCTTTACAAACCGAAAATAATTCAAAAATAATAATCTAATAGCTCGACGATACAATTCACAAGTTACTTAGTTTTCACTTCTATCGGCAGTCCCCAAAGACTGCCCCGAATGTTTTTTTTATTTCAAATGCTAATTTAATCTAGTCCTACAATAGCATGCTCAAACTTTTAGTTTATTTTAGTGCATACGTAGTTCACTGAATGAGACAATGTTTAAGTTAAATGTTGATGTTCCTTTTTTAGTGTATTGCACCGAAGAAGAAAGAAAGAAAGAAATGTATTTATTACGCTATCTCACACAATACCTAAGACTAATACATCGAAGACTAAATTCTCTCAGCTGTCAGCCGGCGCCAATAAAGCCAAGCGTTTCCCTCTAAAACAGTAGGAATCGGAAAATCCCATCTCGCCCGGAAGATGTTAAATTGTCCGCTCTCACAGACTAATTGTGTCGCTCGGCGCCGCGCGATAATTGCTTCTACAGCCAATATCGAACACCTTCCTGTTTTAATACAAAGACTCTATTGTCATTGTTTTGTCTATTATTTAAGGGAATTTGTGTGTACAATAATTTTGTCACAGAGATTTTTTATCAATTATGTAGCAAGGTTTTGTAATTCTTATAGTTAAATAAATTCTTGTCAAGAGTTAAACCTCATTAAATTCTACCTGGATGGATGGTAACGAACTAAAATGGCAGGACTTAAATAATTTTAGTTTGATAGATTGAGACACACATGACACTGTAGATTGACTTTAAACTAAAACTAAACTAAATTAAAATTACTTATGAGTTTTAAGCAGCGACAAAAAATATTTTAAAAAACCGCTTAGCATATGCCTAGGAGATGTGTCGTAATGCAACTAGATTATACCGAGAGTGATAAAGAGATATAGAGATGGCAGGAGAAAAAGAGCCTGATAGTTTTTCTCATGACTTGAATAATGGGCTAGCATGTTAGCTTCAATAAACATATTAAGGAGATAACCAGAAAGAAAGAAAACCAATTTATTTGTCATAGACAGCGACATACTTAACATACGCATGTACAACACAAATAAAAAAGAAAACAAAACTTAAATAATTAATTATTACGCAGTTGCATGTCGTGACCATGTCAGGTGGGTGACCACTCAGCATATTTCTGTGCTGTGGCGCAAACCGCAACACACTACTGATTTTGAGTGGTCACCCTAGATAAAATTACAAGAGGCGACAATGTTCTCTATCATTGGATTTCTCTTTGAATTTATTTTGATGTATATATTGTCAAAAACATACACAAGAAAGTCTGGGTTTTTTATTATTTATGCTTTTAATTTTTCTCTAGTCTAATAAGTTTAATTTGAATAAGAAAGGTCATTTGTTTAACGTCTTGAGAAAGTCTCTTGGAATACTAAACAGATAGCCTATTAAGGCCTTTTTTTTTTTTTTTTTTACTAGCCCTTTATTATATACGTCCCACTGCTGGGCACGGGCCTCCTCGAATGAATGAGAGGGGTTAGGCCTTAGTCTACCACACTGGCCTAATGTGGGTTGGTAGACTTCACATACCTTCGAAATTCTTATGAAGAACTTCTCAGGTATGCAGGTTTCCTCACGATGTTTTGCCTTCACCGTTAAAGCAAGTGATAATTGACAATTAATATACACATAACTTAGAAAAGTCAGAGGTGTATGCACTTGGGGCTGGTTTCGAACTTGCGACTTTTGTCTCGACAGTCCGTACCACTCCCCGCTGAGCTATCACTGCTATTATTCTACATTAAGGCCTTAATGTAGAATAATCTTAAAGTTATGAAATTCGCTGGATTTAGATGAGATTAAAGATGAAAACAACCATTAGGTGTCTGAGTGATGACAAACTATTTAAATAAATATTTATATTATATTAATACCGTTATTTTAGACCTTTCTTTTAGAACATTAGTATTTTTAGTTATACATTCTGTTCGCTAGTGTCGCTAAAACTCCAAAACGGCTGGACCGATTTTGATGAATTTTTATACATATACATATACGCACTCACGCCTGTAATCCCCGAAGGTGTAGGCAGAGGTGTAACCAGTACACCCACATTTCGCCGAGCGTATCTCCGTCCCACGATGTGATAGGGGGCGAGCCTATCGCCATACCGGGCACAAATTCCAGACTCCGGGCTGATACTGAGCATTTCGTAATAGAAAAACCCAATACCACTTTCCGACCCGGGGATCGAACCCGAGACCTCAGCGTTGGCCTCAACCATAACACGTACGCATTACAACTGCGCCACCGAGGCAGTCATGATGAATTTTTGTGTGTGTATAACTGGGTCCCTGGATGGTTTATATGGTATATGTTGGTATATGGTATCAGTGCGGGTCAGCTAGTCTATAATATATATACAACGTGTTGCGGAAAGGTATGGTAATATTTAAGGGTTGTTATACACCTGGCAGTGAGTGTATATGTACCAGAAATTTTCTGAATCTACAAATTTCACACTTATTTTAATTACTCATATATTACGATCGATATAATCGATCGACTGCCTTGGTGACGCAGTTGTAATGCGTACGCGTTACGATTAAGCTAACGCTGAGGTCTCCGGTTCGATCCCCGGGTCGGGTAAGTGGTATTCAGTTTTTCTATTACGAAATGCTCAGTATCATCCCGGAGTCTCGAATTTGTGCCCGGTATGGCGATAGGCTCGCCCCCTATCACATCGTGGGACAGAGATACGCTCGGCGAAATGTGGGTGTACTAGTTACACCTCTGCCTACCCCTTCGGGGATTACAGGCGTGAGTGCGTATGTATATAATCGATCACTGGCCTCCAAATTAAGTGAAGTCCGTGTGCAAGTATAACAGTGCTGGAGTAAGATAAAAGCTCAACTGCATATCATTAGGTGCTACTAAAGCAGCAAGTCAAATATCCCCTATAATATAAAGTTTTTGAGTGGTAGGGACACGCTGTAGACACTTTTGTCTACAGCATGAATGGGCCGGCTCGTCAGGGTTGTTACCATTGTCTCACAGAAAACCGACGTAAAGTAGCAGTTTGCTGCTGCGTTTCGTACGGTGAGTGAGAAATCCGGAGGCCCACATCCCCAACCGTTCCCAATCCCTTAATTATTCCTTTCCTTTAAGGTCGGCAACACACCCACGATTCTTTTGGGTTTGTAGGCGTACATGGGCGGTGGTGATCACTTACCATCAGGTGAACCACTAGTTCGTTTGTCGGCCTATGCAATAAAAGAAACAAAAATACACACAAACAATGGGGTCAAACTTATAGCACCTGTTTTAACGGAGGTTAAAAATATAAAATAGCATATACAATGTTATTAAAACAATAATACAAAAATAATATAAAAATAATACAAAAATAATATAAAAATATTATAAAAATAATATAAAAATAATTAAAAAATAATATAAAAATAATATAAAAATAATACAAAAATAATATAAAAATAATATAAAAATAATATAAAAATAATACAAAAATAATATAAAAATAATATAAAAATAATATAAAAATAATACAAAAATAATATAAAAAAAGATTCCCAACAATACCATATAAATAAAAACACCGGCGGTTTTCCGGCAAACCGACACATCCCGCCGATTGTTTAATAAAAAGCAGGTCGTACCTTTGCAAATATGTAAAATATTATTCATATTGAATTCGCTGTGAAAAAGGCGGTTGAATAAAAAAAAGTACAACCGACATGTTTAAATTACTTTAGGGCAGTGTCCATACTTCCGACAGAGAGTGGTGTGTTTGTGATTTAATAATAATAATATTATAATACTAGCCCTGTATTATACACGTCCCACTGCTGGGCACGGGCCTCCTCTACTGAATGAGATGGAATTAGACCTTAGTCCACCACGCTGGCCTAATGCAGGTTGATAGACTTCTCAAACTATTTCCGGATGCCCGAACCCCCTCCCCTTCCCAATTCCTTAATTATCCCTTTAAGGTCGGCAACGCACCCATGATTCTTTTGGTATTGTGGGCGTACATGGTCGGTGGAGATCACTTACCATCAGATGACCCACTTGCTCGATTGCTGGCCTATGTCATTAAAAAAAATACCTTCGAAATTCTTATGGAGAACTACTCAGGTATGCCCGTTACCTGACGATATTTCCTTCACCGTTAAAACGGACGAAAATTAACTATGTGTATGCTCTTAGGGCTGGTTTCGAACCTGAAACTTTCGTCTCGATAGTCCGTAATACTCCCCGCTGAGCTATCGCTATAAGCTAATTGTGATTTAAAGATATGAATAATGTATTTCTGTACAAATAATTTACTGTTTGACAGCTCCGTGGCGCAGCGGGCGAGTAGTCGGCTGCGAAGCGAGAGGCCGTGGGTTCGATTCCCACACCGAGACAAATGTTTGTGTGAACCACAAATATTGGTCTCGGGTCTGGGTGTTGTGGGACCGCAAGTCCCTCGTAGTTCCTGATACCCACGACACAGGTTTACCTAGTGTGGGGTCAGAGCTATGTGTGTGACTGTTGGGTGTATTATTATTATTATTATCAAGCACGTGGTCTGAATATCAATCAAGCGCATAAACGAAGGTAACCTACTTGCTCATTTTGTTTTTATTATCTTGAATGACGAGATGAGCAGGTCGCTCGCCTTATGGTAAGCGCCACCGCCTGCTCATAAACAGAAGCAATGCCTCACAGAACTTTAAATAACAAAGCACTGCATGACACTGGACTGCGCTCGTCACCCCGAGACATAAGGTGTTAAGTCTCATAATGCCCAGTAATTTCACTGGCTTCAATGTCCTTCAAACCGGAACACAACACAATGTTGCTTGGCGACAGAAATAGACAAAGCGGTGGTACCAACCCAACTGGCCACTCACATGCGACGGGTAGGTCCCTCGTAAATTTTTCATTCAATTCATTTGTCGGTCATGCTATGCTTATGCTACAAAAAAACCTAGTCACCAGTGTGTAAGGGAAGCCTTATCTAGTGTGAGTTCATTAACTTTTCCCCCTAATTGGCGCTGCGGTGGGGAGCCGGCGGCGCGGCGGCGCGGTGGCTAGCCCCATCGCTTCGCTCTTATTTCATTACCTGCCTACATCACTGTCAAACTGCGTTATACCATGATGATATACTTAACTTCTTATATGCAATTAAAATTACATGAAAGTAGACGTAAAAAGTGGGTGCGTAGTAGGGATATCTCACTCTCTCGCTTGCACGCGTGCACCATAATGAACACAGTGACGTCAAAGTTTGCGTCGTCTGTCATTTGATAATTACCCCTTCTACAGGATTTGAATGGCTTCTAACTTATTTATTTTTGGTCCGATTTATAAAATTCTTTCTGCAATAGATTTTGAGTAACGTAACTTATTGAATTAAATAATAAAAATAATCTAGTCAACTACATTGATGTTTATCTACACGACCGACGGCGCGGCGCCATCGTAAGTTTGAACATATGCACGCTCATGATGTTCCAGAAATATTGATAACTCAATCAAGTTAAGAGGCAGTTAGCGACGCGTGCTTACAAGTGCCGAGTTACGGATGAAACACAGCCTATTACGGTTACACGACGCCGCACACTTATTCTTCACCTATTCTTAGTATTTGTCAAAACTCCAATATATATAACTCGAGAAAGTAATCTATCTATGTACAATGATCGAATCTACAGTGTGTTACAACACTATTGTGGTGACATCGTACAGTGCCGCAACTGCAGGTAAAGATTGTCTTTACTGGTTATTTCAAATACGACACAAATTATTCTGTAATATTCTAAAGTTTCTTGCCCATTCTTCTCTAGCGAAACAGGCTTCCGAATTAGCGGTAGAGTTTTGACAGAAAAATCTAAACAATGTATTACATTTTATAGATTCAATAAATATTTTGATTTTGAATAGAAAGAAAGAAAGAACGATTTTATTGCTTGTTATAAACCTGCAATATTTTACAATTACCATAGGTAAAATATAGGTTTTGTTAAAAAAGTATTTAAAAATAATAATATACACTTTTAATGATGTGGGCCAACCGTTGCACCTTTACACTGTGACAATTACGGGGCCATCTCAGCTCAAAGCTATGCTATGACGTGAGCCACAGCGGAGTGCTGGTTTTCAATAAACACAAAATGGCAATATAGTACTTTGCTTTATTAATTAAGCAGTTGATTTATTTAGCCGAAATGTTAACCCCTACAAGCGCTCCTGATCACAGAATTAAACCAAAACGCCTCCATATTACTGTAGTATAAGGCATTGCTTTAAATAGCAGTGATAGCTCAGCGGGGAGTGGTACGGACTGTCGAGACGAAAGTCGCAAGTTCGAAACCAGCCCCAAGCGCATACACCTCTGACTTTTCTAAGTTATGTGTATATTAATTGTCAATTATCACTTGCTTTAACGGTGAAGGAAAAACATCGTGAGGAAACCTGCATACCTGAGAAGTTCTTCATAAAAATTTCGAAGGTATGTGAAGTCTATCAACCCACATTAGGCCAGTGTGGTAGACTAAGGCCTAACCCCTCTCATTCAGTAGTGGAGGCCCGTGCCCAGCAGTGGGACGTATATAATAAAGGGCTAGTAAAAAAATAAAAAAATAAATAAGGCTTTGCTATTATTTGGAGCATAGTTTAGTTGTTTTATGTCTAGTTATTAATAGATATGTCGTACTATAAAGCAGTTTCGAGTGCATCTTTTCTACTGGAAGACCGCCAAAGTAACTAAGTTTAAATCTATTTGTCTTCATATAGCACGTCACTGGAGTCTGATTTATCATTTATTGAGGTACTTCCAATGTTTTCTTGAATCAATGAGTTCTTTTAGTGACAATTTTGTTTACAGCATGAATGGGCCGGCTCGCCCGGGTCGTTAACACTGTCTCACAGAAAACCGACGTAAAGTAGCAGCTTGCTGCTGCGTTTCGTACAGTGAGTGAGATATCCGGAGGCCCAAATCCCCCTCCCCTTCTCAATCCCTTAATTATCCGTTTCCTTTAAGGTCGACAACGCGCCCATGACTTTTTTGGTATTGTGGGCGTACATGGGCGGTGGAAATCACTTACCATCAGGGGACCCACTTACTCGTTTGCCGGCCTAGGCAATAAAAAAAATGGAGCAATCGAAAAAAAGTTGTGTTTACAGTGCGTCAACTATAAGTTAACGAGACGAGTGACTCTATCGTCAAACGCTTATAAGTCGATTTCCAATTTTTATATATTATTTTAAGCATTTTCAATTAATTCCAACATTTGCCAACGCCAACTTATAGTTTTTGCACACGAGGTGTTTGTTCCAGGTCTGGATGTTACAAGTAGAATTGGATATATCTCGGATAAGGGTAAAGGTCTGTATTTTAATTCTATCTATCTCTTCGTTGCAGCTGAGATTTATTATAACCAAAGTTTTGTCTCAAGCTATTGTAACTCAGTATTTAAACCGCGCTGTAGCAAATTTTTATCTAGAGTATCAGAGAGCCGGCTTTACAGACGTCAGACGGCGAACTTAAAAGACACGTAGCACAAGCTTAGGGCCTGCGTAGCAACTACGTAGCACATGGGTACGATCCGCGTAGAACACACTAACATGAGATGCGGTAATATAAGATAATAATGAGTCCTAAGACATAAATAATAATAACCGCTAGTTAGCCGCCAGCCAACGTGGCTAAGCGCCAGTGTTGTACGGCCCAAGTGCTATTCGTATACCGGTAGTCGGAATACGCCTACAAATCTCGCAACGGACTAAAGTTACCTCTTGTATACTTAGTGTTCATTATGGTCGGTGGTGACCATTTTCCGTCATTGACCCGCATGCTCTATATAATTGTTTCTACTATAAAATAAAATAAAATAAATTTTTTTTTTTATTTTAACTTTATTTTATTTTACGCGTCATATCTTAACTATCCCCTCTTTTTTAACGGGGATTTATGAAAATGAATACAGGCTTCAAAAACCCCAGACATATTATTTTAAAACAAAATGGCACAAAATCTCATCAGATCTTAAAGCAATTACGGCTGTCACTGCCATCAAACATAGACGACATATCGGTCCATCGTCCAATTACGGGTCGCGATCATACTACCTCCCCCTCCCCCACCCCACTCTACCCCATCTCGCGCACCCCGCGTACCTCGCAGCGACGCGACGTCTTCTCACTGAGGACCATCCAATCAGCAGAGATGTATGGGCGTTTGGTCGTGGAAGAACTTGCAAGTAGATGTGGTAAATGATACGAGGCTGGATTCATTTTATGGTGGGATAACATAATTTTCACAGTATGTAACAAAAACCCTGTTGGCCCTTTCTAGGTCGTGAAGATAGGCCATAGATAGCCAGGATATTGCCAGCTTAATAAAAATAGTTAAATAAAAAAAACAGAAGCGAGGTATTATCCTTACACATGCAGTTTAGAAAAATGAACATATTTTAAAAATGTTATTTTCATCTGAAAAGTGATGAACAGCTGACTCATGTGACGTACTGACG
This sequence comes from Mimas tiliae, assembly GCA_905332985.1. Lineage (NCBI taxonomy): Eukaryota > Metazoa > Arthropoda > Insecta > Lepidoptera > Sphingidae > Mimas > Mimas tiliae. Next base: position 20,320,228 of record HG995241.1, on the reverse strand, counting down.
TAGCCGGGCACGCACGCGGCACGTTTGATACACGTAAATGCCACAACTTGCTATCTTGCTCTGACTCCGAGTCATCGCTCTTGCAGAGGTAATCAATCAAAATACGATTCACAAACAATAAAATAATCAAATTATACAAAATAAATATGATTATTTTTATAGTCTCATTTTCATATGCGAGCTATTTCAATACGTTTGAATATCGATTCTGATATCACAGTTCAACGCCCAACAGGGGTTTTGTAACATATTGTATACTACAACGATAATTCATCTGAATACCTATACAACACCTAAATATTAATGACAGCCTCCGTGGCGCAGCGGACGAGTAGCTGGCTGCGGAGCGAGAGGCCGTGGGTTCGAGTGGGCACTGAGACAAATGTTTGTGTGATCCACAAAAATTTGTTTCGGGTCTGGGTGTTGTGGGACCGCAAGTCCCTCGTAGTTCCTGATACCCACGATACAGGTTTACCTAGTGTGGGGTCAGGACTATGTGTGTGACTGTTGAGTGTATTTATTTATTTATTAAGGGGTACGTAGCTGATATGAATTCCTAGCTAGTAGGTCTCGCTTTATAGGGTGTTGAAGACCATTCAAAGTTGAAGATAGAATGGCGGACGCTTGAAACAACCCGAGCTAACAGTAAGGTAAATCAAAGGAATATAAATTGAATGAATACATTTGTGTCTTCTCCGCAATGTTTCAAGTAAAACACCAGCCAGTGCACACTCAGAAGGCAAACATAAAAGAAACGGTAGGTTGTATTCTTGATTTCTACCGCATCCTACGTTCCTAGAGACCACGTTTCGTAGCTCCACAGCACTCAATGTTTGTCTTATTTACCGTCAATTTCACAAGCGTTCATTATAAGTTTCGATGTTTATTGCTCTCTATCCGCTCATCGCTCATGACTAGAAACCGATGTGGGGCCGCGTTGTAACCAGTTTTATTAACCGACAAAAAAGGAGGTTCTCAATTCGTCTATATCATCATCATCATTGTAATAAATAAAAAAATAATTATTAATATGTTTGATGAAAAATTGTAGTTTTATTTAATTTTAAACAAAATGTATTGATTTAATATTCGGGCGCCAGGCAGACAAGCCACCGTGAAACAATGCTCTCGGATAGAAAAGCCAGAGGCCTGGAAATTTAATCTTTAAGGGGGTAGAATTAGACCAACATTGATAAAAGAATTTGGTTTATTCCATGGTTACAAATTTACAAAAAAATACACTATCACTGTTGCACTTTTAATGCTCATAAATTAAGATTAATTTTCTTCAGCTGAAGGCTGTTAAAATGGATAAAGTTAACTTACAGTTCTCATTCCCAATATTATACTTAAATTAAAATCCGACTTCCAAGACGAGTCCACGTGTTCTGAAGCACCAGGTAGCCAAAACACGCATCAAAGTTAAGAAGAATTAACACTGCAGCCAAACCGAAGCAAACGTAGGAAAATTGTTGGAAATTGTAGAAAAATGTAGTAAGAAGTTGTAAAAATTGGTAAAAATGCCGCAATTGCTGTAAACAAAACATTTCACATCAATCCTAGGTTCAAATACTAAACTCAACAAAACTCTCATTACACAAATATTCATTAAAACTGACCGGCAACAAAATGTGGAAATATCCTTTCCAAAAATAAGGCCATGAAAGGTCCTAACTAGATTTTCCACCTGTAAGTCCAAAAAACAACACGAACCAAATATGGTTGACATGAAAAATGCGAAATTTGAAATATGACTTACCAAAAATAAATAATTACGGCTATATTAAGCCATAAAGCTGTTTTACAACAAAACATGCTTTTGATGTCCTAGTAATCAAGGATTATTTAAAAATTTCTGGATTTATATTTCCACGACTTGACTATCGAAACGAAGAGAAGAAAGTGAGGTCCGCTTAGGGTTGTGCCACGCTCAGCGCGCGCGCAGCTCTAGGGATGTCAAAACGTTAATTTAAATAATCGACTAAATCGATTTTTATCCTGTGACATAATTAATATGTTACATCATCAGCCTGAATTCGTCCACTGCTGGACATAGGCCTTTCCAAGTTGGCGCCATCCTTGACGGTCCTCCACCTTCCAAATTCAACCGTTTCCCGCTATGTCTATTAGGTCGTCGGTCCAGCGGGCTCGAGGTCGGCCTACACAACGTTTGGATAGACGTGGTCTCCACTCTAGCACCTTTCGACCCCAACGGCCACCGTCTATATATACATTGTTTTATATATGTTCACGCATAATTCCGCCAAATTTGGACTGATTTGAATGATTATTTTTGTATTAAATAGGAGTTACTACAGGGGTGATACAATTTGAAGAAATAATTCTACCCCGAAGGGGATGAAATCGGGGATGAATGGCGAAAACTTCGACATTTAAGCACCCATTAATAATTATTTTACTTCTTCATGTTACAGAATGATTTGTCTTGTATGTCAATAACTAAGTAACAAGATATATATACTACAAACGAACACAACGTTTACGCCACGTGTTTTTTTTATAGTATATGCCGGCAAACGGGCAAGTGGGTCATCTGATGGTAAGGGATCGCCACCGCTCATGTACGCCCGCAATACAAGAAAGAATCATGAGCGCGTTGCCGACCTTAAAAGAAAAGGATAATTAAGGGATTGGGAAGGGGAGGGGGATTTAGGCCTCCGGATATTTTCCTTACCGTACGAAACGCAGCAGCAAGCGTCACGCGTTGTGTTTTCCTGTCTCGATCGCGTCCCTCAAAGGGTATTTTTATGCGTTATCCCCTATGCCCCTATCCTATATGTCCTAAATGACTCAAGCCCCAGACAGCGCATGGCATCGGCCCGGACAATCCCCAGAGGGCCAATTCTGCTATTTTAACTGACACTGCGAATGAATTTTAACCGAACTGAGATTACATTTTGAATTAATTAAAAATATGGCATTCTGCTCCTTTAAAAATTCGATATCATCTCAGTTAAATTGCTTATAAACTGTCAATTCGATCAACTTTCAATGTCTTTCTTTTGTTGAAAATATGGCTTCGCATTATTATGCATTTCGCCAATGACTAGTATTTTACCGAATTTTACGTATCAGCTGCCATAGACTAAATTCTAAAAATTAAAAATGACCTAAGCGACAAAATCAATGTTACCAACTCACAATAAAATACCCACAAAATGACTAATTTCAATGATTAAAAAATTACGTAACTGGAGGTTATGATTTTTTAATTAATTGATTTGACTAATTCAATGTATTTTATTTATTTCATTAATTTATCTATTCCATGGCATAACTGAAGGAAAACGGCACAACAGCACCACTCAGGCAGTCCTTTCAGGAAATAACCACAATCGCGATTATTTTATTGAAATTTGAAATTCTACCGAATTGCGGTTTTTTTATTTTGCAACACTGCTGAGGACATATCTATACTAAATAAAAATTGTGCGAGAGTTTTGGCGGGAATTTTGACAGTGCGATTGCTCTCATAATTTAATCTACACTAATATTCTAGAGAGGAAAGATATTTTTGTATTTTTGTATGTAACAAATAAACTTAAAAACCACTGGGCCGATTTCAAAAATAATTTGGCCGTTAGAAAGCTACATTATCACTGAGTAACATAGGCTGTAAACTCATTTCTAATACTTTACTGAAATAACGAGCACACAAAGTCGCACAATTTTGACTACTTTTAGTTGCTTGCAGTAAAAGAGAATAAAGTTAACCGAATTTGTCTGCAGTTAACTCACAGTCACTTCACCTCAGTGTTGCCAAGTCAGATTTTTGAAAATACCGTGTTGTCCACATTAAAATACGGCATTTGCGTCAAAAATACAGTGCTTGATGGGAAAAAATACAGTCTATTTTACAGTGCAATAAAATGTCATACAAAAAAGGAAATAATTAAATTATTAAATAAAATATAAATTTATTTTAAACTTTATATCCTAAACTAACTTAACATTTTATTTGTATATATCGATCGCTGCAGAAATGGATGGCTGCGATGATGATGATATCGGTTTATTTTTTTTAATGTGTGTAATCAAAGAGTTTTATGTATACTACTAGACAAGCTGCGCGGTACATAGAAATTGTAGTATAATAAATTGTAGTATAGTAAATTAGTTGTATTACTAAGTTGCAGTCAATTGACCGTAACTCAATATTATCATCTCGCTTACTCTCAACTAGAACCCCTATTGCGCTCCCTGTTTGTGAACTGTCAAACTCCCGCGTTATGTGACGCAGTTTTACTTCTAAATAACCTGTCTAGTAGTATACAATAATAATACGAAATTTTGACTATAAAAAAATACTGTGTCTCCATATAAGGTATTTATAAAAATACCGTGTCCAGTAGATGGCATGAAAATACGGCAGATCTGCTGTAATGTCACATTTAGTTCTCAATATTTTGACGTTTGTCTGTAGACGAAATGCATTTTATATAGTTAAGTGTCTCACAATGGACACTGGCGAAATCACTAATCTACGGTGGAGCCAAACACAATTAAAAGAAGAAGAAGATAGTTAAGTGTCAAAATTGTTACCAGAATGCCGTTTTGGTTCAGTCAACTTGTATTCTACTTTCGATATCATTGCGTTCTAAGTTCTTGAATATTGGTTTAGCAGAATACCATTTGCAACTTTCTTGTCGCTGAGATTAGATCGGAATGATATTTTGAACAATTAAAATTACGAGAATTGGCCCTCAGATATGTGTGAACAGATCATAAAGCTAATTTGATTCGAGTACAATGCCCGCTCGACGTTAAATATTTGATTTGCATTAATCGAGTTTGTTTATAATTTGTTAAATGAGACCTTATTAGCGACATCCATTCCTATTGATTAGGTCACGGTTAATTAGGCCAGCTATTAATTTATAAACGTCATTTTGTACGTTCTGTCTGTATACGTAACTAAGTCATTTTCATATCAAATAATATGGTTTACATAGTGATTTCTTATGTTTACGCGAATGTTACACATTGAAATAAAACTAGTTTATACGGATTTTATCGTTGTCTCTCCCGTGACCACGAAGGTTTAACAGCTTTGGAAACGTCGGGACTAAAATAAAAATTAAATCGCGCTAAAATCCGTATAAACTAGTTTTATTTCAATGTATAATATGGTTTCTACTCCCTTGAAAATAAAAACTAAAACGATATAACTGCGTGTTCTTACAAAATCCTCTCTGCTACTTTTACGGTAGCAGTGATAGCTCAGCGGGGAGTGGTATGGACTGTCAAGACGGAAGTGGCAGGTTCGAAACAAGTCCCGAGTGCATACACCTCTGACTTTTCTAAGTTATGTGTGTATTAATTGTTAATTATCACTTGCTTTAACGGTGAAGGACATCGTGAGGAAACCTGCATACCTGAGAAGTTCTTCATAAGAATTTTGAAGGTATGTGAAGTCTGCCAACCCGCATTAGGCCAGCGTGGCGGACTAAGGCCTAACCCCTCTCATTCAGTAGAGGAGGCCCGTGCCCTGCAGTGGGACGTATATAATAGAGGGCTATTATTATTATTCTTTTTATATAATATGTATGTAGGTACATGTGGGCGGTCACTCTCCTACCCTTCTAGCAGGACATGTCATCTAATTGTGAAGTTGTAACACCGCAATTTTATTACTTGCTGCATTTTATGAATAGAAACGAAAATTAAATAAAACCGTACCATCGCAGCAATATGAAACGTTATTAAAGAGTAAAGCATTTTTAATTTGAACATCTCTCCCTGCAGGCTGTGGCTGTTATTCGTTTACGCTCTCCTTGCACTTTCAATTTGTTGTTGCCATTTATTCAAAACTTCAACGTTCAGACGGCCAATTCTCGTAATTTTAAATGTTCAAAATATCATTTCGATCTAGTCTCAGCGTCAAGAAAGTTGCAAATGGCATTCTCTTAAACCAATAATCAACGTCAAATGAGAACATAGATCGTAATGAGATTGAATTTAGAATAAAAGTTGACTGAAGCCAAAACGGTATAATGCTACTGCTAATGCTAAGTGCATTTGCGGAACGATATTTTGAACATTTAAAATTACGAGAATTGGCCTACAGGAAATAATTGCTAAATACCGAATTTTAAGTGCTTCTTAATCTAGTTGTTTTCAAATTAAAATGAGTAGGTAATGTTGGGTATTTCCAAAGACTTTAATATGTACCATGAGACAGGCCTTGGTAGGAGTAAAATTGCATCACATAACGCGGGAGTATGACAGCTCACAAACGGAGAGCGATCGGGGTTCTAATTGAGAGTAAACGAGACGTTAATAGTGAGTTACGTCAATTGACCGTAAGTTAGTGGCAAATTCTCCTTCCCAATCCCATAAGTATCTGTTCCCTTCAAGGTCGGCAACGCCTTCATGATTCTTATGGTATTGTGTTTTACTAGGGGCGGTGGAGAGCACTTTCTATAAAGTGACCCACTTACTTATCTCCTAGCCTACGCTATAAAAACGTACCAGTAATCTTTCTATTTCTGCCAATACTTAAAAAGAACCTCTTTGCTTCCTCATAAATGTGTTTACAACCCCATCCCTTATCCCTTTTGCGCCCTCGGGAACAAAGGTGTGAAACATGCAAACAATTTCAAAGAGATTATATAAAAATATAGCAAATTGTTATAAGTTTACGAACAGATATCTTCATGGCCCGGAGGTAACTCGGAATAGCTTATATTTCATTGTTCGGGAGCGGTAAAGTGCGTTTCGTGTGCATAGTTACCGGGTTCTGTACTTATAATAAACTTTGAAATATTTTTTTAGCCGCCGTGGCACAGTGGACGACCGTTTGTGAAACGAGATGCCGCGGGTTCGATTCCCGCACCAAAATAAATGTTTGTGCAATCCACAAACATTACAGACGGCGGGTCGCCCCATATAATAACATATAATCCAGTCACATTAGGGGTTTCACCTCGGAATGAGAGATAATAAGCCATAAACTTTTATAAACCTTTGCTTTGGCATTCTAAAAGTTGTTTCAAAAGTCTCATAATATCTCGTGTCCGCCTTTTAAGATATTCAACGTTAAAGGTATAAAAAATCAGTATTTTTGCAAATATCTCGCTTCCTATGGTTTTAATGCCATTTGCGTTTATTATAAAAATTGTAGAGGATAAAAATTCTCTACAACTTCTGTCTCAATTTTTTTTATATACTTCATTTTATTTATATAGGTATAACGCGAGGTAGACAGAAAGTAATGTCTTATTATCGGTATAAATGTAGATGGACTCGTCGTCTGATGCGATAGCTTGAACCCCGGAGAAAATTTATATATCAACTTCAAAATGCTGTGACTCCACAAACGAATTTCAAACGAACTGAAATTGACGTTTGTCTTGACTTTAAATGAGCCGGTGAGATCAAGAAACAAGACCTTAGAGATTCTCAACCTCGACATAGCATATAAATCATATCATCGTAATAAATCGGATGCAGTGCGGAAACACTGTATATCACTTTTTTCTTTTCTTAATTAGTTGGAGTGACAAAACGAGCAGGTTTTGGCACAAGGCACACCTGTCCATAAACAGAAACAACACACAACTTTGAATTACAAAGCACTGCATGGCATTGGACTGCGCTCATTAGACATAAGGTATTAAATCTCATCTTCTTCTTAGTCGGTCACTTCATTGCAGAAGGTCGTGTCTAGCGTGAACTAGTGATCCCCCCATGCACTATACTCTTCCATGTGGTCCTGTCTTCGGCGGTCTTAATTGCTTTAGATATCGGCAGGCCAGTGATCGTCTTTTTTATGTTTGACCAGCGGATAGGTGAACGACCACGAGGTCTTTTTCGTTGACCTGGCCGACTACCATCAGCTTTTCCAGATTGTCAGGGTTCCTACGAGCAACATGTCCGAAATCTCATAATGCCCAGTAATTTCACTGGCTTCAATGTCCTCGTTGTCCTGATTCAACCGAAACATAACAGTGTTTACACACTGCTGCTTGGCGGCAGAAATAGACAATGCGGTTGCCGTTGTGTTGTTGCGAGCGTTGTCGGTTTTTGACGATGCTCAAAAGAATTTCGGTGTGAATGGCTCACACACTAGGACGGTTGTGTTTTGGATCACGAGCGTAACCAAAAATGCACAGACAAGTTGGCTCGGTACGACCTCGCGCGGCGACCTCGGCGATAACATTTCAGACCGAGGTAGCCTCGTGAGGCTGCTCGATCACCATCAATACGCCGCTATTGCCTCGTCCGTTAATCAGCAGAGTGTACCTACCACGTGCAGTTGATATTGGCCTTAGATGTTGGTGGCCCACTTACACTCTTTTTTTTGTGGTATAGGCCGGCAAACAAGCAAGTGGGTCACCTGATGGTAAGTGATCTCCACCGCCCATGTACGCCCACAATACCAAAAGAATCATGGGCGCGATACTGACCTTAAAGGAAAGGGATAATTAAGGGACTGAAAAGGGGAGGGGATTTGGGCCTCCGGAAATCTAATTGACCATACGAAACGCAGCAGCAAGCTGCTACTTTACGCCGGTTTTCTGTGTAAAAGTGGTAACGACCCGGACGAGCCGGCCCATACATGCTGTAGACAAAAGTGTCTACAACTCATAAACTCATAACTCTTCTTGTCATTCAAGCTAAAAAAATAAAAAACTACGCCCTTACGGATCCCTAAAAAGTTCCTCAAGAGTCACCCCCGTTCATCCCCGACTCTGACACTTGGGTATTACCAGTAATCCTTATTACAGTCGACGCCACCCCGGCAGCGCCCCGCGGCCCCGGGATACTCGATAATATACGCTTTACTTAAAAATTACCTCTCAAACGAACGCTGCCAAAACATAATTACTTATTCATGGCTTTAACGGCATTTTTTCCTTTATATTAGTCAAGTGGAGCTGCGTTTAATCGGAATCGATATTTTATATTCATTTGGCAATCATGAAGCTTAGAAAAAATGGAGTTTTTAAACACGATTTTATTAGCTTGGTCTGCACAATGTGACCCAAATAAGTATATGAATAACTTTTCTATCGTACATACATACATACGCACTCACGCCTGTAATCCCCGAAGCGGTAGGCAGAGGTGTAACCATTACACCCACATTTCGCCCAGCGTATCTCCGTACCACGACGTGATAGGGGGCGAACCTATCGCCATACCGGGCACAAATTCCAGACTCCGGGCTGATACTGAGCATATCGTAATATAAAAACCCAATACCACTTTACTGGACCCGGGGATCGAACCCGAGACCTCAGCGTTGACCTCAATCGTAACGCTTACGCATTACAACTGCGCCACCGAGGCAGTCAATCTTTTCTATCGTATTGTGAGATTTTAGCTTAAATTATTTTGAAACCCATTAAAACTTCAATCTATTTGTAATAGTATTTACAATTAAACTAGCCCTGTATTATACACACACACGGTACGGATACGAGCCTCAGCTATTAAATAACATAAAAACACAACTTCTGTAAAAATGTCAGCCATACTTCAGACCCACAGACGGCGCGGCGCGGCGTAGGTTTAGAAATAAAGTTCTGTTGCAAGTTTTTTAAGGTTTTTTGGGCATAGAGTCGATACAGATTATAGTTAGAAAATAATAGGTATAGTTTCCTTTTTTAAACGGCATATTTATATCAAAATGCAAACCATTTTGAGAATCGATAATTAAATAATAATTTATAACAGCAATCAACAATATTTTATCTCACGTCATTTAAAACAAATATTCCCGTATCGCCCTTTCCCACCCCACCTGAAACATAAAAATGGACTGACCTATGCTATTCCGATATATGTCAGATAGTAAAATATTTATGGTTCATGTATGCTAATAACCCCATCAAAAACATTCCGATATGAAAGCGGCTCCCGTTCACCTATTAAATGAATTATGTTTCCACTCAAAAGTTTGTAGTTTTTCAATAAATTGGTTATGAGGATACAGAAACACGAGAGTTTTTAATAAATTCAATCGGATCCGTGATTCGTTTATTTTTTGTCAGTTTATAACAGTCGTGTTGGTTTATTTACCACTGAATGCACTTTCTACTCAACTGACCATTTGTGACAATTTTAATTTTATATTGTGTCATTTATTGAAATAAAACTTGTTTATACGGATTTTATCGCGGTTTAATTTTTATTTTAGTCCCGACGCTTCGAAAGCTTTTCAGCCTTCGTGGTCACGGGAGAGACTGAGGTGTAGGTCGTCTCGAAAAGTTAATGTTACACTGCCTACCTTCATTTTAGAATTATACATTTATTTTTTAATTCTTTAAAAAGTTATTTGACGCTAGTCCGATCTACGCAGAAAGATCTCACAGTGTCTTGAGGTCTAGCAGTAGGTCTTTTGGGTTCCGATTTTATTAGATGTTTAATTGGTATAATTAGTTTTATTTCAATGTGTAATATTTGCGTAAACATAAGAAATTACTATTTTGTGCCATTTAACTATCATAGCGGCTTTATTATAAAGCTTTTGCTCACGTGAACGGCCTTTTAGTTAAAAAGTAGCCTATGTCCTAATCCAGGTCTACCTGTGTGCCAATTTTCATTCAAAACCGCTGACCTATTAAGGCGTTATTGACAACAAACACCCAAATTCACAAACTTACTGAGGCTGTACGCAGCGCGCACCGCACAATGCAATGTCAACCGATCCTGAATCGCACTAGCAAAGGTTGCGCGACTTTTACTATATATACAAGTTCCGAACATGAACCATCGGAGGGGCCGCGGCCGGTCAGGAACAACATCCGCCTGACTGAAGATCTCCCCTTTGTTAGAGGAACATTTACAACCAGCTTCCTACACATTACAAACTCACAAACATCCAATCTTTCACATTTATAATAGTAGTAGGTTAATCTTCCAAATTCTCATATTTTCAACCAACATTAAAAATAAATTGTGATTTCGTCTTAATATTTATTAACAAGCTAGAAGAGCCACAATGTTCAGTATTTGGGCCTCAAGGTGGTGGTAGGTTTCTCGTTTACGAGAGGCCGGCTGTGTTTGTACCACCGCTTTGTCTATTTCTGCCGCCAAGCAACAGTGTGTAAGCACTGTTGTGTTCCGGTTTGAAGGAAATTGAAGCCAGTGAAATTACTGGGACTAATAATTATGAGACTTAACACCTTATGTCTCGGGGTGACGAGCGCAGCCAGAGTCATGCAGTACTTTGTCATTTAAAGTTCTGTGTGGCGTTGCTTCTGTTTATGAGCAGGCGTGGCGCTTACCATCAGGCAAGCGACCTGCTCGTCTAAAAGCTCCAAGTCTCTTTATAACTTCGAGAACAAATTTCATCCTTTCACCATTGAGGCATACCTAATTACTTAATTAAACTTAATTACTATACGTCAACGAACGACTTTTCATTTAAACTCTGAGATACAGGAGCGATTATGTACAATATACATACAAACACACGCATACGCACTCACGCCCGTAGCACCCGAAGGGGTAGGCACAGGTGTAAGTACACCCACATTTCGCCGAGCTTATTTATACGTCCCATCATATGACAGGGGGCGAGCCTATATGCCATATCCGGCACCATTCCAGACTCCGGGTTGATACTAAGGATTTTATGATAGAAATACCTAAAATCACGACCTGACCCGGGATCGAACCCGAGACCTCAACACAGCAGTCGAACCGCGTACGCATTAGAAGTGCGCCACCGAGGCAGTACAATATTTTATGTATAATCAATACATATATATATAAGCTCACGCCTATAATCCCGAAGGGATAGGCAGAGGTGCAGCGAGCCTATCGCCATATCAATCACAAATTCTAATTCCGGGCAAATCAAGTGTGATTTTTCGATTCGAAAATTCAAACACTAATTGGCTTTACCTCATCTGGGATTAGAACCCAGGACCGTAACGAATTCTTAGCCTAAATTTTTCATTCCACAGACATTATCTAAAATTACTTATAAAATTTATTTCTCGAGAACCCTGACCACATTCGCACCTACATCTATCATCCTGTAATCCGGTTTAATTGAAAAAAGCCGTCGTCCCTTGCAAATCCTTTCAAAATTTAGATTCCCATCTCATTTGTCTTCCATTCCGGTAACTCCGTTCTGGAGCGCATTAGGGCGGGCCCAATAAACTGCTGCGCCGAAAGACGACTTGTTTGTTGCCAATCAATTTACTTATAAAAGAAGGAAAACTAAACCTTATTTAGAAGTAATAAGATTGTTGGAAAACGTATTTGTTCATGTGGTGTAAAGAATTTTTCAAGTTACTGGAGACAAGCGGCCGGGAGGTGTCCTCGACGACACATTAACGACAGACGGTCGCCGTGTCAACGGTGCTCAAAATTTCTCGTATTCAAGCTTTATGTTGTCTTTGAATAAGTTCAAACAAAACTATATACGTATACATTGGTTGATATGATTTCTATACTTTTCTTTTATTATCGTAATTTTTCATAGCAATTTAAATTACCTACATGATTCTATTTAATTTAGACTAAAAACTAAATTCTAAAATAACATTGAATAATGAAAAATAACAACTGCTACAGGCATTTTTGGGGTTGATGCAATTTCAGTTGACCAGCAGCGACACCGGCACCAACTCCAAAAATACCAAAAAAGCCAAAAGAAATTGTTATTTTTGATTTTTCAGTGTTATGTTTTATGTATAGGGAGAAATTGATTTGTACATAAATAAAAAAGCAAAAATATATTAAATAACGCGCCGAATAAGAACCTCCTCATTTTTCGAAGTTAGTTAAAGATTATAAGACACGTTTGAAATTAGAATGCGTGACTTTTTTTTGGCATAGCTTCAATTTACACATTTTCTGATTAGTAATACTAGATAGTTTGTCATTACATACATTCTTTTTCTATTATTCATTTGTCAGTTCAGCCACTACTTTTCAATGAATTAAACTATTGTTTTAACTATATATTTCGATCATGAGTCACATTTTTGAACTGCTCTATATAGATAAAATTGTTGCACGTCATGCTATGTAAATAAATACACTCAATAGTCACACCCAGTTCCGACTCCACACTGGGTTAACCCGTATCGTGGGTATCAAGAGTTCCTGATGATATCGTAGTTACGATGGGCATGCGGTCCCACAACATCCAGACCCAAAACAAATATTTGTGGATTACATTTAAAAAAAATCGGTGCGAGAATCGAATCCACGGCGTCTCGCTTTGCAACCGGTTATTCGGCCACGGAGACTGGAGTGCGGGAGCTTTTATATTTGTAGTTTATAATTTAGTTGTGTGATAACATAACATAAACTCATGCCATTATTCCCAAAGGGGTAGGCGGAGATGCAACTAGTAAATAACACTCAGTATGCCGAGCTTACTTCCAGAATGCCATTATATGTTACCTTTACAATACCAGGAGCACAAAGCGCAATGGTAATGTATTTGTCACTGGCAGCAGTGCAGCGTCAATTAGGCATTCTGACCGCTACAAGACACCCGCTTCGTACCGTATGATTGACCCTTAACTATACAGACTTAAGAAAACTGGTAGAGCCACGCTGTAGCCAGTTGTCTCAACAGCATGGGCCGGCCCTATTGAAGTGAGACCGCTGTGTGTTTTTTTATTACCTTAAATGACGAAACGAGCAGGTCACTCGCGTGATGGTAAGCGCAACGCCTACCCATAAACAGAAACACAACACAGAACTTTGAAATAAGAAGTACTGCATGGCACTGGACTGCGCTCATTACCCCGAGACATATTTCCGCCCCATGACAAAATATATTGTTAAAAAAATTGCTCATACCGCATATAAGCAAGCCTTTTATATTTGATACAAATCCCTATACCAGGCAACCTATGTGCTTATTATAAAACAATAAATTTTTTGAGCAACCATGGAATCGAACCCTGGACCTCTGCGGTTTCAGAACTTATTTACGCTCGCACAAGCCAATGAATCGATGGCAATAAATAACTTCGAAATTCTAGCAATGTAGCCGTTCATAGCTCTACAATAGTCTATAGGATTCGAAAGGCGATCGCGGTTAGCAAGACGTGGTCGCCGCTGTACCCTGGGGAAATCATCCGATCCCCGACCGTTCTCGACTGTTTCCGACCGCAACCCGATCGCTAACGACCACACTCGACCGCCGAATAAATATAGGGATAATTCCACTGCCTAATGCGCTCAGAAAAGACCATAAACTGACCAAAACTTCGGTTTTTGGTTCCGCTTATAATATTATAAATCTTATTGAACTACCGGTGGCCTTAGAAAGGGTTGAAGTAATTCATAATTATCCTTTAAGCCCGGAAGAAAAAAGGAATTCACATATTTTGAGTACAAAACAGAGTTTTGTCTACAGCATGAATGGGCCGGCTCGTCCGGGTCGTTACCTCTGTCTCAGAGAAAACCGGCATAAAGTAGCAGCTTGCTGCGGCGTTTCGTACGGTGAGTGAGAAATCCGGAGGCCCAAATCCCCGTCCCCTTCCCGATCCCCTACTTATAATTTAAAAAAAAATGGTACCATTGGCCACATAACGATTGCAAAATATGTTTTCTGCCGACTCACGCTCTCTTGGCTTTAGCCATAGAGAAAAATAATGACATTTATTAACGCAAAAGCAAACCGTCTCTTGGAAATATCCGAAGACGAAAATCCCCTTACCAATCCCTTAATTATCCCTTTCCTTTAAGGTCGACAACGCGCCCATAATTGTTTTGGTACCTATTGTGGGCGTACATGGGCGGTGGAGATCACTTACCATCAGGTGACCCACTTGCCCGTTTGTCGGCCTATGCTATAAAAATAATGAGACGTAGGTAATACCTAGAAACGTATGGTATACGTTATGCATCGCATAGATTATGCGCACGCTGTAATCTCTTACATGTTCTAACAAGCATGCGTTACGAGCGCATATTTGTCTGAACATGTTTGCACAAGACGCGGCGTTCTTGCAGATTCGGTGCTTCTTATCTTCGTCATTTGGATGGAGTGGTAGGGCCACACTGTAGACATTTTTTTCTATAACACGAATAGGACTGTTCGACCGGGTCGTTACCACTCCCTTTTTTTATTACCCAAAACATTACACATTCATATGGACTCACGCCTGAAATACCCGAAGGGGTACGCAGAGGTATAACCAGTACATCCACATTTCGCCGAGCGTATGTCCGTCCCACGATGTGATAGGGGGCGAGCCTATCAGAGCTGATACTGAGCATTTCGTAATAGAAAAACCCAATACCACTTTACCCGACCCGGCGCCTATGATTTTTCTGATATTATGAGCGCTCATGGGCAGTGGAGATCACTTACCATCAGGTGACCCACTTGCTCGCCTGTCGGCCTATATATAATATAAAAAAATATAGTATTACAGTAATGGTGTAAAAATTATTTAGATGAAAAATTGTTTATTAAGATGACGAATAAAAGGAAGTACTGAACTGACGAATAAGTACTGAACTTGTTCAATAATAATAATACATTAATCAGTAGAAACTTTTCCTTGTTTATATATATAACATGACATTAAACGAATACTCACGAAAATATGTTATTAACTGAAAAATAATGGATGCCGATTGACAAATAATTTAATAGACTAGTAAACATTCTTCTTTTAGAACCATCCTACTAGACTATTATAAATGCAAAAGTTTGGATGTTTATTAGTCAATCACGCCTTAACAGCTAGTGAACGGTTTGGGTTTTTGGCACACATGTAGACCAAGAGCTAGATTAAGACATAGGCTACTTTTTATTCTGGTAAGGGCCATTCACGCGGGCGGAGCCGCGAGCAAAAGCAAGTGTAGCTAATATATCGATGTACCCAATGCAATCTTCGCTTTCTGTGTTTCTTGCAAGTTACTTAATGACCCTTGGCGACCGACATTATATTTCGAAAAGAAGATCACGCGTGTATACCCTAACGGGTAGGCAGAGGTTAAACTACTGCACCCATAGTTTACCTAGTTTATTTCCATCCTATGATATGATAGAGCCCATCACCATATAGGGCACACATACCAACCCCAGGCAAGCCATGTACATAATTTTTCGAATCAAAAACTTAAACACAAATCGTGATTACGGAACCTGAAATCTGAACGCAGGACCTACCTGAAAAAAAACATACAAACCGCAATCTGCAAAGTCCCTTATTTATTAAGTGAGAAAATATAGGATAAATACCTGTGGAATAACACTGGATTCTGCAACTCTTATATGTTACACTTAACACCAACAGTCAATGTAATAGACGCTCTCGCAAACACTTGAATACTGAGAGCCCGACCAACAATAGGGTGTATTTATACCCCACACGAAATAGGTGAAATCATTCTTGAATCCACATGTACTCGGTTCAAAGCGGTTTATGAACCTAAGCCTTTGTCCACAGTTGACACTGAACATTTGAACAAATAAATAATGTGGCGTTTATAAACTAATTCACTATTTTCTCCCCAGAGGGGTTGACGTCAGGCAGCCGGTCGTAAAAACTACAAGCCAAATCTTCCTGTGACATATGTTAAAAAGTATTTTGGGTCGACCCCACTGCGAGTGGGATAAGGGCAGGTGTAAGACGAAGAAGATATAGACTAATTCACAAGTTTAAAAACCTATTAAGTAAATAAGGCGTCTTTCAAATGTTTTGAACTTTGTTAGTCTTTTCATTCTGAAGACGCGCTAAAAAGCCAGATCTCAATCTAGTGTATTACTTCCATCAGTAATATAACGCATTCCAGGCACTCTCCATGCATCTGTCTGTGTGAACACAAACATCTATTAGGAATATTTGAAAATCTGTGTCATTGTGGACGCAATCCAATTTTTTATCTAGATGACTCAGAATTCTTGCACGTACATGTTCTTGCAGAAGTGTCATTTGTTGTGGCTACCGATATTTTTATTATAGGATGCGCGAATTGGCAAATGGGTCACCTAATTGGGAGATTTCAACACGGATACGAAGATTAGCAGGTATTGTGCAGCGTACAGCGTGGCTCTACCACTCAAAAACAGATTGAATTGACTAGACTGCGACCACCGCATACATGGTGAAAAATACAAAAATATATTAAGGGAAGTCGCGTTCCGGGTCAGACAATATATCCAATAGTTTTAAAACCCACATTTGCCGATCGTCGAGGGTAGCAAGGCTCGATTGACATTATATTTGAATTGCATTCTACTTAATACCTGGAGGCCGATTCTCGTAATTTTAATTGTTTAATAAAATATCATTCCTATCTAATCTCAGCGTCAAGAAAGTTGCAAATGGCATTCTCTTATACCAATAATCAACGTCAAATGTGAACATAGATCGTAATGAGATTGAATGTAGAATAAAAGTTGACTGAAGACAAAGCGGTATAATGCTACTAGCATTATACCGCAGGCCTCCAGGTCTAGTGTCGTCACTCTATGTGTGAAAATAAAAAACACAAAGCAACAGCTAGACAAAATAGACAAAGCGTGTTTTCGTCCCACGATGGTATGGAAGGCGAGACTATTGCCATATCGAACACAAATACCAATCTCGAGCATCACGCACACTTTTTTTCGAATCGACGTTGTCTTTCCTATAGTTCCACTGCTCACTGACACTGGTTAACATGACTCAAAAATGGGGGATGATAATGGCATTTTAACTTAGACACAATGCCTTGACAGTCTTAATAGAGCATCAACTGTATTATGTATCTATGACTGTAGTAAGTCAAGGACTGTAGTAAATAAATGAAGGAAGTAAAATTGTCGATACTCCGTGTTACTTGAACCGAGTTAATGAACGAAAGAAGAAACAACACAAACTTTTGTATCACAAATGTAGTTGTTTGTGAACAGCAGGCCCGGATTGAAGCCGAGATAAAACGGTTGCTCGAGTAAAATTTATAAAAGTACTAATGCATGTATAACGCCAGGCAGAAAGATAGTAAGAGCGCCCCAAGGAAATCAAATTCAAATGGGAATTAAGGGTCTCAGCATATTACGCCGAAACTGAAACGTATAAGACGTCGCTGATATGCCATTTGCTTGTTTTTCCGATGCAAATATTCGATAATGGATGCCTGGTGACGGGTGGTGTACATAACATTACTTTCGGTCATATTGTGGCGTGAAGCTCAATTTTAACACTTACATTATGTAACTGCGAGTTTATTTATTTATTTTATTTATCACGTTATGTCAGATTACATATATCCATATTATTTTAAATTACAATTATTTTACTAAGACTATGTTGTTTATATAGGGACAGTCTACCCTATTAGCTATCACATTTTGGACACTGTTGGTACTGCCGCGAACCTTTCTAACCATCGATGCTAATCGCTTCCGCATAATTGCAGTAAATCCGTCGATGTGCGCCTCCGCGAACATAGACGATGCGCTACAGTATCGTGACCACCAGCATCTTAAATGCGTCATTATACTGAACCCGGAGGGCATCGTAAGGTTTTCGGGTATATGTATCCCACAGGCTGCTAGTGTAGAACGATGTGCAGTACTCTCTAAATAGTGTTATTTTAGCCTCAATTGAACAACGAGCAAATCTCCGGGATATATTTGCCCTCACCGACAAAGCCCTCCGTTCCCTTTCAATGTCAGAAGGGTCGTACAGATCACTATAATTTAAGTTATAAGCTTCGATTATACTTCTTTTTTTAACAGCTTGAATGACGAGATGAGCAGGTCGCTCGCCTGATTGTAAGCGTTACGCATACGGGGGACCTTCCACCTTGTACCTTCATACTTGATCAAATGATAAACAAAAACCACTAATCTTATGTTCATTCAAGTCTGTTAGTTGATCGACTCAAATCTAACCATATGAATCCGCTATAGAATGTTAAAATAGAACGTATTCAATCCGTTGATGTATAATAATATGTATGTACATAGTCGGAAACAATGAGCCCCCTAAAGTCTGAATCCGTAACTCAACTCTTATTAACTTTATCGAAGGTGATCAGCACTCAACGGTAGTAGTGAATTATAGTTAACAGATGAATGGCGTAAACAAATTGTAACGCAATTGTTACGTTAACGACACCGAAATCTACAAAATTCTGTACATTTGTTTTCTAAATGTCTGTTCATAGGTTTAATATTAATCACCTGGGCTGAGTCGAAAGGTTCTGAGCATGATTGCTGGGTGGAGCAATATTTTAATTATGGATTTTATAACACGATTTATGCTTTGGGGAGACGAGCGCAAAGCAGCCTCATTCAATAGCTCAGAGCGCGTTTTTGAAGTGAAAATTTCTCTAAGCGCGTTGAGCACTTTTTGGGTGAACAAAAATTATGGAACTCGCGTCATCGTCACCGATTTCCATGAGCTATATGTATACTGTTTATATATGTGTACTTTTTGGGTGAACAAAAAGCGTGAACTTCGCGTCATCGTCACCGCACGCTTCCCATGAGCTATATGTATACTGTGTATATATAGATATACTTCCGTGCGTTATTAGTATACATTATATACAATTAAATTGGTCATTAACACTTCTTTACAAACCAAAAATAATTCAAAAATAATATTCTAATAGCTCGACGATACAATTCACAAGTTACTTAGTTTTCACTTCTATCGGCAGTCCCCAAAGACTTCTCCGCATGTTTTTAATTCATAATGATGATTGGAGTTGCTTCTGTTTATAGAGTGGCGCTTACCACCAAGGGAGCGACGGGCTCGTCTCATCATTCATTGTCCCTTGGAAAATCTTGGTATTGAGTTTACTTTTCATTAGTGGCCCAACAAAGTACTGATAGGAATGCCCATACTAGATCTGATAGTAAATGCCATACATATATAATGTCGACGGCAATAAACGTGCATGCCTGCATAATTGCATGCCTGGACGGTCGCCAGAATTATGCCGGTCTTAAGATGCTGGATATACACTAGATGATCCCGCGACGCGACTCGCCGGAATGAACAACTTTGGAGAGATTTCACCATGACAATATTATACTTTATGTATTAACTATATACTTTTGAGACAGACTCCGTGGCGCAGTAGGCGAGTAGCCGGCTGTGAATCGAGAGGTCGCGGGTTCGATTCCCGCACCGAGACAAATGTGTGATCCATAAATATTTGTTTCGAGTCTGGGTGTTTTCTCCCCAGGAAGGCGGCCGGTCGTAAAAACTACAAGCCAAATCTTTCTGTAAAATTTGTTACTAAGCATGTTGCACCGACCCCACTGCGCATGGGATAAGGGCAGGTGGACAAGAAGATTAAGTATACAATTTTAGGTCTAAAATTGCCAAACGTAAGAATATTACTTTGTAGAGACAATTGCAATTTATCCGTCACGTCCTCAACTCCGCTACTTGTTCCAAAAATACATGCTCTTGTACACTTACTACTGTCTACAGAATACCTAGTTAGTTTTCTTCTCGTAAATCTCCAACGTTGATCTTCCAGACACGTCACGAATAGACATACTGCAGTATAGTTAAAGGAAGTTTGAAATAGTTCCAGTGACAATGAAATTAATGCCAATTAGTATCACTTTAAGTAAGAGTGTAAGCCTTGGTGGCACAGTGCCGAGTTGCCAGCTGTGAATTGAGAGGCCGCGGGTTCAATTCCTGCATCGAGACAAAAATGTTAATATGATCCACAAATATTTGTTTCAGGTCTGGGTCGTTGACGTGAGACAGACGGCCGGTCGTGAAAACTACAATCCAAATCTTTCTGTAATGTTTTAAAAAGCATGTTGCACCGAGGCCACTGCGAGTGGGATAAGAGTGGAAGGAAGGTTTAGTAAGAGTGTAAGCAGGCCACCAACATCTTAAGTCTAAAGCCAACCTCACATGCACGTGGTACACTCTGCTGATTTACAGACGAAGCAATGGCGAAACTTGGTTCCCGTTGCTGGTTGTGGGATCAGACGGCGTGGTGGATCGCCCCATATAATATCAAATACCGTAAAACCTATGGCATGAGATGGCATTAAGCTGGTAGACCCACACTGAAGACAGTTTTGTCTACAACACGAATGAATTGGCTCGACCGGGTCGTGACCACTGTCTCACAGGAAACCGACGTAAAGTAGGGGCTTATTGTTGCGTTTCGTACGGTAAGTGAGATATTCAGAGGCGTAAATCCTTCCCTTACCATTTTTTTTTTTTTTATAAATACTCCCAACAGTCACACACATAGTCCTGACCCCACGCTAGGTAAACCTGTATCGTGGGTATCAAGAACTACGAGGGGCTTGCGGTCCCATAACACCCAGACCCGAGACAAATATTTGTGGATCAGACAAACATTTGTCAAGGTGCGGGAATCGAACCCACGGCCTCACGCTTCGCAACCGGCTACTCGCCCGCTGCGCCACGGAGGCGCCTGTCAAGCCCTTAATTATCCCTTTCCTTTTAAGGTCGGCAACGCGCCCATGATTCTTCTGATATTGTCGTCGTACATGGGCGATGGAGATCAGTTACCATCAGGCCTATGCTATAAAAAAACGACGCTTTTGAAGCCGAACGGTAAAATTCTTGGCTTTAGTTCTGCTCGTAATCTTAAGCTGTCTTGATGACGGCCATGGGAAAAACACTAGATCTGTAAATGTAAAGCCGACTTCAAACTTTCGTGCTCGCTGTCTCATGTCGTGGGTGGTGGCTTTTCCAGTATTTCGGCTGGAGGAGACTCAAGTCGCGATAGACTGCGACTGTCCAAAACTAAATTAGATAACAATCAACTCATCCGACGACTCACGTGGTGTAACAATTTCCTGTTGTATTTCGTTTAGTGGCATGATACCTATATGCCATTTGAAATACATTCCTTAATTATTCGTTCTTTGTATGTTCAGGGGCGGTAGAGACCTCTTAACACGAGGTGACACGCTCGTTTTCGAACTTCGGCTGTAATAAATCTCAGTCTTACAAAGGCCTGCATGACATTGGACTGCGCTCACCCCGAGACATAATAAGTCTGTTAACTCCAAGTGATTTCACTGGCTCCAACTTCTTACACATTGCTGCTTGCTGGCAGAAATAGACAAAGAAAGTGGTACAAACTCAGACGGCCTCTCACGTACGAAGACTCTACCTAGTAAATATACTTGAGTGTTTCCGATAGACAACGATTTACGCGTTTTGATATATGGTATATTATTTTGTCTTTCATTTGTGCAAGACGTCAGATGAGAATTTATTACAAAAAATAGTCGTTACAATTACAAACATAAGACATTTTTCCTTTAGTATAATAGGATGGGAGTACTTAATATTGTAGGTACTTAGTAACTATAATAAGCTTTAGTTCAGCACACTAAAGAGCAAGAAGTTGATGGCAAAAGGCCTCTATAAGCCTCTTTTCGAGCCTGATTGATATCATCTAGTTGTAGATAATCTTAAAAATTGTTTTATTTGGTCCATGTAGATTCTATATAAATCAACCAAGATTTTAATTCTTGATCACAACAATATACCTATTACAAGTTACAACTACGTACATTTAATGCAGTTGTAATCATTTCAAAGACGCATAAACATGGATGTATTTGAGTATTTTATCATCTTTGATCCGTATAAACTCTTGTTAATCAAGATTAAAATATAAAGCAACTTCATCTGACCCGTTAAATTGGTACGACTTTCATCAGTCCTTCATCTAGCAGCAATAAGAAACTTAAACACCGCCTATCTCAGTTTATACAGTAGTCTTAATGATCCTTCAGCTAAACGTGTAAACACTAAACCTTATTCAAGTAACCACAAAACCAACATTTCTTCCATTTTTTTCTTATGCCTCGCATTACATAAAACTTACATTAAGAATACCATTTACAAAACGATACCTACACATTTAAATCCCACGCAGCCGTCACGATTAAATGGACAAGATTTTCCGCGTAATGTAAACCGCAAATGTCTTCATTAATTCATTTTGGCGCGAATCAGCCTCCATGTACCGCACACCAACGCCTCTAGCGGGCCCTGGGGAAATCAGCCGACGAGCGACTAGGGTGCTTTCAGAGGCTTTTGTACGAACGCCCGCTGCTGTAATTAAGCTGACCGCATGAAAAGGCTGAATAGTATATTTCCTTTGCCTAATAGGTAAGCACTTTTAATTACGAGGTGTTCTTCAAAGAAAATAGTTGGAGTCAGTTGCTTATATGACAAAACGGCCTTCATTAACTTTTTTATTTACTTAGATGTTATTAAAATAATTCATTGCTAATTTGTAATAAATGTCTCAGAAATCGGAATAATTAATGTAGGTATGTACGGAGTATCTGTTTGGACTTTGGAGGTCTTTTTAGAACGCCTTAAAAATCGTAGCCATTAACCAAGAAAGAAGAACGATCGTAGCCTATAGGCTCGCAACTCAATCAACCAATATATCTTTCTTCATCGGTTGGAAGTTTTAACAATTTACACGTATACCTACATGCCAGCTTTGGTGTAAGTACAAGCAGAAGTCGTTCAGTGATAAGGATACAATTCAATTATGTATAAATTAACCTTATGAAAATGTATCGATTTTGTAGCGCATCAAGTTTGTTTGCTGATGCAGGGATTCCAGAATTCATCGATATTATATGATCGTAAATAGCGTCTTTTTCGAATAGGTTGAGAAACTCTAGAAATGTCCTGTGTATATATACAACCCGCTGTACAGATCCTGGCTCTCGATACACAGGAACAAGAATAAAAGTGTAGTGTCTGTAGGGTTTTTCATGTAATAAGTAAATCATTTATATTAATCCTTTAATTATATAAATAAATACACTTAACAGTCACACACAGTGCTGACCCCACACTAGGTAAACCTGTATCGTGGGTATCAGGAACTACGAGGGACTTGCGGTCCCACAACACCTAGACCCGAACTAAATTTTTGTGGATGACACAAGCATTTGTCTCAGTGCGGGATTCGAACCCACGGCCTCTCACGGCTACTCGCCCGCTGCGCCACGAAGACTGTCAAAATGTAATTGTAATTAATTTTTTAATTATTTTTCTACACCAGTCAGTTGACAGGTCTATTCACTAACGTAGACACATATACATATATATATATAGCATGCGTTATATGATGAAGGATGAGCCTCGTATTTATTATATTACCGTCAGTTTTTCATGGCCGTGTCGCGAGGCACAACTCACCATCGAGTTTACCCAGCCTTGCAGAGTCATGATAAAACAAAAGTATGCAAATTTTTTACGCGAGACAGATTTGCACAAACAGTTTTAGACAGGTTTTTACGTAAAAAAATCCTGCTTAATCATGTAATACGTGGTGTTCGTTAGCGCGGACTGATTGCGAGCGTACACCGCGCTAATCGAATTAATAATTTGGCTTAATATGCAAAAATGGCCGGCACACACGGTGCCGCGAATTAACGGTGGAAAACTCTTGTGCTCTGCCATCTGTGGTTGTGATGGTATTTCAATTAGGGATTTATTTGCAGAACAATAAATTCGGCGTCAGTAGGTAGACTGGTCAGTAAAAGTTTTTTTTTTAACTGTCATGGGTCAGTCTTTGTGGGTTTAAATACCGCCACAGATTCAATCCCCACACTAAAATATGTGATCCGCAATAATTGTACTATGTGTAATAATTACAGTACTTTAGGTCTGAGTGTTATGGGAACGTAAATCCCTCGTAGTTCCTGATACTTACAACACTAGACTTTTAGCTTAGAGACTAAAGTACACTTGCACAACAATCCTTAAATCGGATTTAACCACTAAACTTCTAAAACGCTAATCATGTTTAGCGGTTCAATATAACTAAAGATCGCCGTGCAAGTCGGCCGAGGAATTAAGCCTAGATGTGAGATAATTGTGTCTAAGTTTTTTTTCCGAATGAATTTGTGCTGTTAGCCTATATTGCTTTTACAGCTTTACCTGAAAATAAAGCCGGCGCTTATGGCGCTCTAGCCAGAAATATGTATAATGTATTTAGTAGCGATTAAGAACAGAGGCGCATTTTAGAAGGCTTAGACCTCAGCTTGAGCAATCGCTGGGGAGTATAGTTTAGGGCCGCCTCTGCACATCATTATGCCGAGGGCCTGTTGTAGGAGCTCTTCGGACTCGCAGGCGTGTCCTAAGTCGGGGTCGCGTATTATTGTTGCGATTCGGGTTGGGCAAGGAAAGTGCTGCTTCGATAGCGACTGTGATGAAGTCGCTGGGATCTGCCAAAACATGTATGGGACGACGACGGAGGTGTGTCTAAGTATTTATAAACAAATACCTAGATGTAAAATATATCACAATTCACAAGTGTCTACATCAAAGAAAATGAAACTCAACACCAAGCAGTCCAAGTTTCACTAAGTAGGTAAGTAGTAGGTACTTAATTAAACATATCATCACATCATCTCGTTTCTGCATATTTTTTTTAATAGCATAGGCCGGCAAACAAGCAAATGGGTCACATGATGGTAAGCGATCTTTAAAGGACAGGAATAGTTTAGGGATTGGGAAGGGGAAGCGGAAGTGGCCTCCGGATATCTCACTCATCGTACGAAACGCAGCAGCAAGCTCCTACTATACGTCGGTTTTCTGTGAGACAGTGGTAACGACCCGGACGAACCGGCCCATTCATGATGTAGACAAAAGTGTCTACAGCGTGGCTCTACCACTGCATCACTCAAAGGTAGCCTGGTAGACAATGCCTAATGGCATTAAGTCCGCGTTTATACATGATAAGTATATTTTTTTAATAAATAAATTATTAAATAGATAAGTAAGTATGATCTGTTAAAATAAAATACTCCTTTGGTCTATTGATCATAATGATACAGTTCCCAGGCGTGAGTAGGTACCTAAGTTTTCGTGTAGGTATGTACAGTGTACACTACTCCATACGATAAACATTCTAAAACGAGGGTTTATGTGTAGTACCTATCTAAGTCTATAAAAACCGCCCCAATTTTCAAAACTACCATTGGTAAAGGCGGTCAGCGCCGCCGAAAATTTTCCCACATATAATAAAAAAAAACAGAATGAGCCAACTCGTTACTCCAGTCTCCGATACACGGTAATCCAATCTACTTGATTCGCGCTGACCCTTTCACAGGAGCCTTTCCGATGTATTTATTTTTGCTAGGTAACTTAAAAACGTGTGGATTTTACAAATTTGCTCAGACTTTCCTGCAGAAATGCATTTCAAGAATTCTTTTCATTTTGACTTATTTTTCGTTCCGTAAAAAAGTTCCTTTGAAATCAGTCTAATGAGCTTTTTATAGTGGGTAACTTGAAAATCTTACATGCGCTATATGAAAGAATAATAATATGATAAATGTAATAATTAAAATTGAAAATAGCTTCGCTATTATCTACATTTCACTTAAAAAATTTAATGCGTATGAAAAAATCTGTTTTCTTAAAAAAATTAAATATAAGTAGCGTAAAATGAAACGTACTAGTATTTTTAAATCTGTAGTTCGTGTCAATTTATGACAATGACCACAGTGATGCCAGATTAGGTCATTCCCCCCAAATTTTTGGGGGATTTAAGAGCTTAGGGGGAGGTAAAAGGGGGGGTGGGTTGTGGGAGGTAATTAGGGATTTAGTTCCCCTACACACAACTTCGTTAATTTAAGACAGATCTCGCCTCATAGCCTATAAATGAATGGACCGATTTGGATGCGGGTTTTTTTATGTTTGCGAGGTAATTTAGTCGTGAGTGTTCTTAGCCAAGATGTACTTGGTTCTTAAGTCACAATATATTTTAATAATAATATCTTGTAGCGCCCATGACCACACTAATTACAAAATACATCAAGAGATGGCGCCACAGCCATAGTGCGATGCAAAACGTATGGCACATCTACATCGCGATGGCAAGATTCTCCGGCAAAACATTACTTCCGAACACAAGGTTGTAAATGGTGTGAAAATGCTAGGGATAACTTAGTTACCTATTCTGTGGTAAATGAAAGACTTCCACCTTGATGGGATCTTTCGTTGAAAGTAGAATATGTTTAATTAAGTAGTTTGTGTAGCGAATGACTTCCACCCTTGTTGGGATCATTCATCGTTACTCGCTAGTATTAGGCACAGATAAAGGCGGGCGTGTTATAACGAAAAGCTATTATTAAGCTCTGCTTATTATAACAAGCATATAAGTACGTTTGTAAGTATAAGCTGTTGACGTTATAACGGAACATAGTTGCGTCATGCGTGGTTGCATCACCGGCCGCCGCTAAGTGTTGATCGTTGCCCGTTGGCACTAGCGCTGTCGTGAAAGCGATCGAAAATACACTTTATACAAAAAGACATAAAGTCGAAAGTTAAACGATGTTATCATAACGATTATGCAACTAAATTGAATTTCGTTTGATTGCATAATATTTATTATTGTTATAAGTAAATTATTTTTGGTCGCTTATATTTTTAACCGTTGACCGTTGTTCTCGTTATTTGTTAATGTTTAAAATTACTACTTAGTATGCGTTTCGCTATGGGGAACGAAGCATGTGTATAAGTTTGATACATCACAAGTTCGTTCGTACGTGAGTTCGGTATTTTTAATTAATGAAATGAGATTATTCACTTACTTAACTTATTGTAAATAGTTCAGAGGATTATAGTGTGTTTAGTGTAAATAATTTTTAAGTGTAAATAATATATAGTGTAGATCGGTATGAAGTGTGTAAATATAGAATAGTGGATGTACATTTACCTAATAATAAATTTGACAACGTCGAGAGGGGACAATGCGTTGATTTGGAAATTTATTGTACAAAAATTGATGGCAATAAAATTTTTTGAAGTTTTTTTAAGTCTGTTAAAAAGTGTTTTAAGTGATAAGCTAGCTTAAAAAAATAAGCACAACGTTTAATTTCGTTGTGAAAATTAAGCCGTTTGCCCCACTACTAGTCACAGATATACTATTTCCCGTTCCCCACGTGTTTTTCTGCTACGCTCCAGTCCGCCCGTCCGCTACAATCTTGTATTATTTTTTATCCTTTTGAGGTAAATGTTTTACCAATTATTCATTTATTTTTAACTTTTTAATCATTAGTGTTTTGTAGGGGGCGGCAGCGCGTCCATGATTCTTTAGTTATTGTGGATGTATGTTATTAATGGTTGGCCACTCGGTCGTTTGCCAGCCTTGGTCATAAAAAAATTCTCTCCGAAAAGAGCACGTCCTGAGTCCACTGACGGAAATGTATGAATGTGGAAGAGGTACGTCAGGATCGTAACTTGTGGCGCTCAATAGTTTCTGCCAAGCTCCAAGGGATACTCGTATATGCGTGAATGAGTAGGTACATTAGAAAGATGTAGATAAAAATGTAGTATGTAGGCCATAAACTAACCGTTAAAAACCCACCGACCTCTATATTTTATCATTAGCCACATCACCATATTGCTTTTAAACCACTTTTTTACTCCAGTAATGCAGAAAGCCGGCATTCACTTGCAGATCCCCTCTGTGATCCCATATGATGGACTCTCTATCTTATGTTTGTTGTGAGGCACATTCAGGTTTGATTTAATATAAAATATTTAGTTTCTCATTTTAAGGTTTTTTTATTGAAAAAAAAATTGGGGAAAATCTACGTAAGACTGGGGGAATGGGAGACGATCATTTGGCAACACTGAATGACTATGACGTCATACGGTTACACAGCTGACATTGACAAGTTTTTGTGTTGAAATTTCCTAAACAAAATACGTAAAAAGTGCATGTAAAAACGCAATGGCTTCGAGTTACTTCACAGAAAGCGAGGCGCCAAGAGATTTTAAAGTTTCGTCAACGGAGAGCGATGGCCATTACAAGAAATGTTTGCTTTGTTACACGGTTAAGAAGAATTTCTACTGTCCTGATTGTATAAAAGCTGGGAACTTCGTTTATTCCTCAATGCCTTACTCAGACAGGTACTTTCATTTTGTAGTTCTAAATATATTTAAACCCTTTCACTAAATACATTAATTATTACCCTCTAAAGTGCACTTTGTTACATTAAAAATATAAACTAGTTTTACTCAATTAATAAATACTTAAGTACCTATCACCGAGTTTTAGGATTATGTGTAATCTGTTAA
Organism: Mimas tiliae; assembly: GCA_905332985.1. Lineage (NCBI taxonomy): Eukaryota > Metazoa > Arthropoda > Insecta > Lepidoptera > Sphingidae > Mimas > Mimas tiliae. The sequence goes on along the minus strand of HG995241.1, from coordinate 20,291,198 downwards.
TTATCCTCGATAAAAAAATATATGGCCCAAATACAATTACATAATTTAAGAAAACTTGCACAACAATGAAGTTATAGTTTTAATTCCATTACATGTTAGACGTTTCATGTAATACATTAACCATTGTTTTTTATGCAGTTATTTTTTAGATTAACTAATTGCTTCAGAGAGTGGTTCCTACTTCCTGATAGAGTATAATGGAAATAGCTAGCGGAGGTATTTGCCAAGCGGCATGCTGAATTAAGAGACTTCAAGATAATGGGCTTATTATTATTAATTGCTTTTTAATTCTATATACTATAATTGTACAAGAAGTCTGTATGGACATTAAAGATAGATAACTTATATTATTAACTTCCATCATCCAGCATCATCATAACACATTACTTAATGGGAATATTCAAAAGAATAAATAACTCATTTAGTTAGCCACTCAGAATAAAGTAATAATATTTTAATACTGGCTTAGTTTTCATACAAATTTGGATAAAATGGATAAGTCTAACACAATCTTAAATGTTCCATATGCACTCTCGCCTGCAATCCCCAAAGGGTTAGGCGGAGGTGTAACCAGTAGACCCATATTTTTTAAATGATGTGTTACAGTATTTTGGTGTATACTGGTTCGTAGTGTAAAGTCAGTTTGATTATTATCAGTTATTTAGGGGTTGAATGTAACTACGAAATACTAAGTAAGATAAAATATCCAAAAATTCTGAGAGTCTAACACTCCAAACTTGTTTCATCCAAACACAACCCATTTATAATAATATTTCATTTTCTAGATTTGCAGATAAGCAAATAAAACTGCTCCGACTAAAAGTGAATCGGAAACATGTCTTAGACAGATGTGAAAGGCTGCTAGCCCCTAAAATAAAGAAAGACACTTTACTTACCGAAGCCAAGCAATCCAGAGACAAACTGGACTTACTACGGCTGGCCATTGAACAGAGACGGCTAAGCATAGAAGAAAAACGGAAAGAGTTGACAGAATTAAAGGAATTCAATAATGAATTAAGCCTTAAGTTACCAAGGTATCAGAAAAGGGTAACAAGTTTAGGGAAGCATTCTCAAGCACAGCGAATAGAGTTGCATAACAAAATTGTTGAATACAATGAGCAAGCTGACAATTTAGCGGCACTACGTAGAGCTAGAATACGACAGTTAACTAGCTATATATTCCCAGTATATATGAGTTATGATACAAGGTAAATTATTATTTTATATTTCTACAAGTGTTAGACAGTCTACAGCATAAATGGGTCGGCTCGTCCGGGTCGTTACCACTGTCTCACAGAAAACCGGCGTAAAGTAGCAGCTTGCTGCTGCGTTTCGTACGGTGAGTGAGATATCCGGAGGCCCAAATCCCCCTCCCCTTCCAATCCCATAATTATCCCTTTCCTTTAAGGTCGGCAACGCGCCCATGACTCTTGGTATTGTGGGCGTACATGGGCGGTGGAGATCACTTACCATCAGGTGACCCATTTGCTCGTTTGCCAGCCATAGGCAATAAAATAAAATAAAACCTAGTTTATCGCCTATTGGTGTTACCCATAATATGTACTATGTATCTTGTAGTAGTACTAGTGACAAAAACAAACATAATATGATGGTGTTTTTAATTATGTCTGTTGGGGCAACACATACCAAGTGGTCCAGATCAGCATTGACCACTCAGTTTGGAAATTCATTGTATGTGGTCAAAATCTCGAGCACTGAGGGCCTGATGAAAAGGAAGATTGCATATGTGAAATTATAAAATTGTTATATCTTATTGGACACTTAAAAACTACACATATATACATTATTAATCAGAGATATCCAGTATGGATTTATTTTGAAATTGACTGAATATTCATGCTGTGGACAAGTGTCTACAGAGTGGCTCTACCCCTCAAAAACATTGGAAACCTCGTGATAGCAATGTAACATTGATCCCATTGAAATAGTTATACCTATAATACTCAAAAGTAGTCAAGCAAATTGTACAAGAGGTAGGGCGAATTTATTTTTGTTTAAGGGGGCGTGATTCAAATAACTTTTGGAACCCGTGCCCTAGAACTATTATATTTGCCTGCAGTACCACTTGCGTGATTAGGTTACAGTCCATTACCTAATAACTCAAGTGGTACTGCAGGCAAATATAATAATATATTACCTGTTTTTTTTTTATACGTAATAGGCTCGCGTTGGGCCGCTATCACGCCTGATGGTAGGCGATGATGTGGCCTAAGATGAAGTACGCTTGCCAAGCAAAAAACAATTCACTCGCGACTTGAAGACACCCAGATTATATATATCGGGAAACAGACTTCGGCAACTTGTTCCACAATTTGGCAGTCCGTATGATGACTGAATTATATGATATATACAACGTGTTACGGAAAGGTGTAGTCAAATTTAAGCGATGCTGCAACGTATAGTGTAACATCAATAAAGTATGTATTTCCTTTTTATCGATTAGGTAACATGCCGTTATTCGACTTGCAACTTTGGACACTGATATACACTATATGATAAGCAGGTGAGCTTTTTTGTCTTTCTTCAGCATTGTTATTTACTCACTTCAATTAATATAAAGGGATGTTAGGATATCTAATTTTTTATAATTCCGGTACATATACACTCACTGTCAGGTGTATGTAACGACCCTTAAATATGACCGCACCTTTCTGTAACACATTGTATATCATATAATTTCACATTTATTAATTATTCTGGGTTGTTAATGTCTCAGTATGTTATTTGACAGTGACAGTATAGAAGACATGGAGTTCATTGGTGATGATGTAGAGGAACCTCCTAAAAAGTTACATTTACACATAGTGAACCCTTCCATCAGCATCGATGGAGACTGTACACAATTGCAGGCTTGGAGTAAGTTAACTTTTATAAAATACTAGCATTTACCCGCGGCTCTGCCCGCGTAAAAGTCTTTTTCTGGGATAAAAGTTGCCTATGTTCTACTTCATGTTTTGGTCTACCTGTATGCCAAATTTTACCCAAATCCATTCAGCCGTTAAGGCGTGATTGATCTACAAACATCCAAACTTTCACATGGGTAAAATATAAAATTCACAGAACATAGTTTCACAGTCGTATTCCGTTCCATAAAAAGTTTCTTACGGAGTTCACCCAGCCCCCCACCCTCCCCCCATTTGCAAATGGAATTTGACAAAAAACACATATTTTATTATTTTAGATAAGCAATATTTGTGCATAGTTTTACAGTCGTATTTCGTTTTATAAAAAAGATTTATACAAATTTCAACCCCCTCTCCCCTTTTTCAAGTGGAATTTTGGAACATACCCTTCTTTTACCCCCTTAAAATGTAAATTTACAAAAATCCGTTCTTAGCTGACGTCTACATTACACAAACTATCATCTGATCAAATTTCATGATCCCAGCTTCAGTAGTTTTTGAGAAATCGTGATTAATCAGTGAGTCAGTGGTATTTCACTTTTATATATATAAAGATTTTACTCTAAATTCCACTTCCTATTAATATAAAGGTGAAAGTTTGGGTATTTGTTAGTTTGTGAATCAGGCACGCCTTAACTTTTGAACGGAATTAGATGAAACTTGGCACACAGGTAGAACATGACCTGTATTAGGACTGACGTGTATATTGTACTGCAGGTAGCAGTGCGATGATGGAGGGTGCGGGTGTGGGGTCGGGTGCGGGTGCGGGGGCGGGGGCGGGGGCGGCGCTAGGTCTGGCCGCACAGCTGTTAGTGCTGATGGCGTGGACGCTAGACGTCCGTCTACCGCATGCTATATCGCTCAAGTGAGTTTTTTTTACAGATTTTAGACACTATTTCAAATAAATGATTAATCGGCTTTTTATTCAAAATATGCCTGCCTCGCAGTTGTAATGCGTACGCGTTACGATTGAGGCTAACGATGACGGGTCTCGGGTTCGATCCCCAGGTCGGGTAAAGTGGTATTGGGTTTTTCTATTACAAAATGCTCAGTATCAGCCCGGAGTCTGGAATTTGTGCCCGGTATGGCGATAGGCTCGCCCCCTATCACATCGTGGGACGGAGATACGCTCGGCGAAATGTGGGTGTACTGGTTACATCTGCCTACCTCTTCGGGGATTACAGGCGTGAGTGCGTATATATATTCAAAATATGTAAGTAACGATTCTTAATACTGGAATAACGTAGTTACAATATGCTTGACTACTTTTGTGTATTATAGGTGTAATTCAATGGGATCAATGTGATTACATTGCTATCACGAGGTTTCCAATTCTCGGTCCAAAGAAATCACATAACGCAAATCGCTAATAATATTTTAATTTTTATTATTAATTATTTCATTTTGTTTTTTTTTGTTTTTATGTGAGTGCGAGTGCCAAGTAACTATGTCTGGTATACTCGGACGAGCTGGCCAATTTATGCTGTAGAAAATTTTGTCTGAAATCGTAATGCGTTCGCGAGCATTATGAGATCTCATAGTAATATTTATGAATACAGGGTTTAGTATTATATTATTGCATTTTGTGACTGTGTGTTATCACTTCTCCGTGACAGGCCGTGAGGCCGTGGATTCGATTCGCACACAGAGACAAATGTTTGTGTGATCCAATAATATTTGTTTTGGGTGTGGGTGTTGTGAGTTGGCAAGTCCCTCGTAGTTCCCGATAGCCACGATACAAGTGTACTTAGTGTGTGGTCAGGAGTATGTGTGTGTGTGTGTGCAGCGAGTTGTGCAGTGGTCGCGCGGACGGTGCGGGGTGGTGGGCGCGCGCGGGGCGGGTGCGCGCGTGCTGCGCGGCGCTGTGGGCGGGCGCGGGGCCGGCGCCGCCGCGCACTGCGCATGCGCTCGAGGCGCTGCACGCGCTCGCCGTCGCCGCCAGCGCTGACGACCCGCTGCTCGGCAGGTACCACAACTTATCAACTAATATATAAAACTCTCGTGTCACAATGTTCGTTCCCATACTCCTCCGAAACGGCTGGACCTTTTTATATGAAATTTTATATGCATATTCAGTAGATCTGAGAATCGGATACTATCTATTTTTCATCCCCCTAAATGTTAAGGGTGGTCCACCCCTAAATTTTTATTTTTATTTTTTATCCTAAATGTTTTGTTTTTATTTTTTTATGGTACAGCATTAAAAAATACATACAACCCCAAATTTTCACCCTTCTACCATCAACCGCTATTTCTTAATAGTCATTTTAGAATTTTTGCCAAGCGCGTTTCTCACCGGTGGCGCCCACTAGTCTACTTTAATCCTGGAAATAGGCATTCATGCATTTAATTTTATTCACGCGGGCGGAGCCGCGGGCAACAGCTAGTCAACTATAAACTACATTATTTTCATACTCCTGAAGGCCAATTCTCGTAATTTTAAATGTTCAAAATATTATTCCGATCTAGTCTCAGCGTCAAGAAAGTTGCAAATGGCACTCTCTTAAACCAATAATCAACGTCAAATGCACCTAGCATTAGCAGTAGCATTATACCGTTTTGGCTTCAGTCAACTTTTATTCTACATTCAATCTCATTACGATCTATGTTCACATTTGACGTTGATTATTGGTGAGAATCGGCCTCCAGATAGATCGCACTAATTACACAATTAAAAGTAACGCGTTCAAATTACTTAAGTACTTAGTTTGTTTGGTTGATTAACGTGGTTTATCATGATAATCAAACTAAGGTATAGATGATTGATCATGGCCGTTATTCAATAGTCACTCATTCATTTCGGTCCATTTTTTACCAAAACTCATCGAAATAAGATGACAAGAAACGTAACTCAGGCAAAAAAATAGCCCACAAAATCTCTGTGCAAGGGGGTGGGACTATAAAAGTCTGTGCAGCTAGTTAATTCATCAATTCATAAAAAATGATTCATGATCTCTAGTTGACGTTAATACGTCTATTTTTTTGCGCGGTGCATAATGTCGTATCTCGATTTAGAAATTTAATATTTAGACATTAACTTTTATTGAATAAATTTGATTTTGAATGTTAATGAATTTTTGTTGTGTGAGTTACATGTGACCTTTGCATGTGTAAGTAAGTGGAGCCGTATTTTTGTCAGAATCATATGAAAGATATCGTTCTAGTTATCTTATTTTGATGCGAAAACCTATATTATGTGACACAAGTACAGTCAACATAGTTAATTCGGAATCTACGAAGTTGGTTAACTTAATTAATTGCATTATCTTCGTTCATTTTATTATTCAGTTCACTTCGTTCTTTCATTCATTTAAAATACAAAAGTATTCCTTATTTAGAAAATATAAATATGTATTAATAACCAATATTATTAACATAATATACCTATAAAGTAGCATAGTAGTATCGAGCAATAACATTCTTACATTGGAGGTAGTTATACACGGCCAATTTACGCGAATATTACACATTGAAATAAAGCTAGTTTATACGGATTTTATCGCGATTTAATTTTATTTTAGTCCCGACGTTGCGTAGATCGGACAAGTGTCAACTATATTTTTTTTAAATTAAAAAATAAATGTATAATTTTAAAATGGAGGTAGGCAATGGAACATTAACTTTTCGAGACGACCGACACCTCAGTCTCTCCCGTGACCGCGAAGGCTGAAAAGCTTTCGAAACGTCGCGTCGATCCTAAAATAAAATTAAACCGCGATAAAATCCGTATAACATTATTTTTATTTCTATTTTTTATTTATTTTGCATTGTAAGTGTAGATTATTGTAAAATAAATTGTCTTTCTCTCTGTCTTATAGTGATATATTCACCACATTGGTATATTCTAGAGAAGACGCATGTCGCGGTGAGGACGGTGCGCGAGTGATCGAATGGTGCACCACTTGGGATGTATGCGGGGGGGTGATGGCAGCGGCGGGGGGCGGAGGCGCCGGGGGAGGGGGGACAGGTGACGACACACTACAACAACAGGATGATGCAGAACCTGAACACTTGCACTGGCCCGAGACAGCTGAGGTACGAACTAAGTGTCACTAATATGTAAACGATGTGAGACTCTTTAAAGGAGTATGAAAAAGCAAGTGGGCAGGTTGGCATAATTTTGGTGACCTACGATAGATGCAACGTCTGTTGGTTGACAGTATTATTGGATGGATTGCACTGCACTCAGCATCACGTATAGCGTAGTCACTTTGCCAAGCCAGGATAAAAACACTACGATTTCCAGAATTTACTTTCTACGATTTGCGGATCATATAAATATTTGTTTCGGTTCCGAGTGTTATCCGCGACACAATTAAGGTAATCGTAACTACTGTGGGTATTTTTTTCAATCAATAATTCCCAATATTTCTGGTCCCCCCAGTTGGAGGAGGCGAGCAGTAGCCCCCCGGTGCAAGCCCCCGCCCCCTCGCTAGTGACGTCAGCGGCCGCCTCCATCGCATCAGTATGGCGAGTTTGGACCAAGTGACCATCACATAACCCTGTCTTCTGTAGAACCAGCCTGGTCCTGGCATGTGGGGTGCATGCACGTGGTAGATTTCATAGACCCACAATGTACACTATACTTTTAGCATCGGTGATATTGCTCCCTTACGAAAGTATGATTCATTATAATACTAAAATTAAACGGGTTGCCAAAACGTAATGCATCATAAAGATGCAAAATTGCGGATTTTAAAAGTATCGTATGTGATGTGGCCTTAATTAAATCAATCAATCAATGGATTACTAAATTCTAGTAATACAAATTAGTAAAACAGATGTTTATTACAATAGGCGCAATTTAACTTTACGCCTTAGTTATTGTGTCTAGAGGCTAAAGGATAGTTGTTTTAGAGTGAAGTGATTAACTCTCACTCTGTTATATGTGTTATATTGCGCGTATTGCAGTGTAATTAAAACAACATTATTTTTATTATTCGTAAAATTCCACCTCTGCATACGTTTTCGGAAATATAAGCGTGGAATTGTTGTAATTATGTATAAAATAATTGCGTTTAGAACCATAGAATGAAGGTTAATTTTCGTGATATTACTTGATTTTCGCAACGAAATGAAGGGAAGGGCGTTGTGCCACACTTTGAAAACCACTGGAGTTCGAATTAGAGTTGGATTAGCAAGCTGCTACTTTACGTCAGTCTTCTGTGAGACAGTCATCGGCACCCGTTCGAGCCGATCCATTCATGCTGTAGACAAAACTGCCTACAGCGTGGCTCTACCACTCAATAATATCGCCGTAGTCATTTCTATTATAAATCCAGCCCCAGTTAATATATTTTAGTATCGTGCCGTAAGCCGTGCTTGAGGCACTAGACTGGGTACTACTAGTCCTTAAAATATAATATAGTACCCACATCTGACCATTGTGGTAGACCATAAAGATGGCCAGAAGTGGTGTATACAGAAAGGACGTTTATTATTACCGCCACCTACAGGGAGGAACTCTCGAAAAAGAATGAAATATGTATGTAGACTTTGAAATGCCTCGGTGGCGCAGTTGTAATGCGTACGCGGTACGATTGACGCTGAGGTCTCGGGTTTGATCCCCGGGTTGGGTAAAAGTGATATTGGGTTTTTCTATCACGAAATGCTCAGTATCAGCCCGGAGTCTGGAATTATGCCCGGTATGGCGATAGGCTCGCCCCCTATCAGATCGTGGGACGGAGATACGCTCGGCGAAATGTGGGTGTACTGGTTACACCCCTGCCTACCCCGTCGGGGATTACAGGCGTGAGTGCGTATGTATGTAGGCTTGAAAAGTTGTAACAAAACTTAATCAAATTTTTTGTACGAATTAATAACAGAGATCTTTGACGAATGACGTATCCTCACAGAATAAATAATATACGTATGTGCATTAGACAAGCCCGTTGCGGGCCCGGGCCGGTAAGTCTAATGGGGGACAGGAGGGGTAAATATATTTGGGCCCCCTTAGTGACCTTTTGTTGCACTAAGGCTTAACATTGTATCAGATTTCGATATTTGGGGGGCCGGGGCGGACCGCACCACCTCTTAATCTGCATGTGTACTCCCTTCGAATTAAGTACAACATTTAGTGCAATGTGCCACCGATGACGTCATACTAGATAGTCAAAGTTATTATATATACCTATTATATTATTATCCATGTTTGCGTATCCCCCGTAGCTGTGGTATCAATTTTGAACCTCCTTTCTGAAACACGTTGAGTGGCGTTGTTGTCAAACGCTTAGTGGTGGATATTTTCAATCTTTATAGATCATAGCCTTCGCTCGCGGCTCCGCCCGCGTGAACGACCTTTTCCGGGATAAAAAGCAGCATATGTTACTCAGTGATAATGTAGCTTACTAACGGCAAAAGAATTTTTGAAATCGGTCCAGTAGTTTTTAGGTTTATTCGTTACATACAAAAATAGAAATCTTTCCTCTTTATAATATTATTAGTGTAGCTTCCAAAGACTTTAATGTACCCTACTAGACGGGCTGTTTAGAAGTAAAATTGCGTCACTAAACGCGGTAGTTTGACAGCTCACAAACAGAGAGCGCGATAGTGGTTCTAGTTGAGAGTAAGCGAGATGGTAATATTGAGTTCCGGTTAATTGACCGCAACTTAGTGGTACAATTTCTATGTACCGCACAACTTGTCCAGTAGTATACATTACAGCGTTTGGATTATTCTATAAATTTTCAATTAGTTCCAAAACTTGCCACCGCCAACTTATATTTTTTTGTATCTACGCCAATGTCTCGTGACATTGGTCGATTGTCATTAGTATTAGTAAAATATAATTTTGAAATGTATAAATATTTTACAGAAATATAGTCAGTTATTAATATGAGTGAGTCTATCAACGTATACTTATTTTTTGTTTTTATTTTTGACGTGAATAAAACTTTTTTTATATTTATATATTGCTTTCATTTCATCGACTTACGGTTTCGTGATTATTCACGGTTTAATTAAAATTATAATAATAAAAATTAATTATTATAAATAAAGAGTACTCGTACTGTATATGAGAATAATGATATGGGTATGGGAATAATGCTAAAAAACTAGTGTGTCTATTCGTCTTGAAGTTATGTTGAATCTTAAGTTTGTAGAATTTGATAAAAACGATATATTGTTCACCCATAATGAAGAAGGTTTTTGTTTCGAGAATATTCTATACCATACGAATGATGTTGCAAATGTCAGTCGAATTTGTGTAAACCTGCTTTGATACTTCACATCAACTCAAACAGTAAATACTATAAGCCAAAAAACTGTTATAGGTAATTCAAACACTACGCTGTTTTTTCTATTTCAGCATTAATTACTGTAGTGTTGCTACTTTGTAGGTTATATCATCTGAAACCAATCTCATAAGCATATAATATGACTGACTGTACCACTAGTTGTCATAACAAAAATCTATCAAACACGGGGTAAATAGAACTTAATGAGTGAAAAGCAATTAAACGTTCATCGATTATTGTGTAATAATGTGTATGTGTAAGTGTTCAGTAAATCTGTGTAGATTTACTGAACACTTTATATTTATTATAAATAAATAGTATGACTATGTATTTAAGATGATTGTATCTGCGTAATATTCTATTTTTTTTAATTTTCACCCCTAAGTTTCACCTCTTTCATCCTTTCTTTTTTTGTATTTACCCCGTTTTCCAAAACATTTATCATGATTAGTATCACTTGCTAAAATCAAGTTAAGGTATAATTTAAAAAAAAATGTGTTTAACCTGTGGGAGTGCGTAAATAAAATGACAGTTTTGTAAACAAAACAAATGTATTTAATAAATTAGAAAAACTTCAAATAAGACTAGTAAACAATATTAAATGCTTGTAAGTCTTTGTCATATAAAATATATCACTCAAGCTCGTTTCGTCTAGGTTTTACTCCTAAAACACTTTAAGGGTCAAAAAGACCCAAATGGAAATACATTAATAAAAATAATTCGAAGAAGTTTTTAGCACAGATTTATAGTATACTCATATTTAGTGGGGTCAAAATGATGGCATAAAATAAATAAGTAAAATCCAAAAAAATACGGGCTAAATATAGTTGTAGTCAGATCACAACGATTAAGAACTAAATATTAAGAATATAATTAGTTTGAGGTAATACAATTTAAGTTATTTGGCTACGTAATGACTAGTATTACTGAAACCTTCTTAGATAACTATATAGACGGTAGGCAGCGGCTTTTGACGGTAGGCAGCGGCTTTGCTGTGCCCTGGCATTGCAGAAGTCTATGGGCGGCGGTGACTACTTACCATCAGGTGGCCCGTTTGCTCGTCTGCCTATCCAGGCAGTAAAAAAAAAAAAAAAATATACATCCATTTTATTCACAATTGACAAACACATCGATTCTAGTCAAGGCCCCACGATATATGTTACACATCAAAATTTGAGCATTCTCGTACAAATTACTTACATTGAAGATGCTCTTGTGGATCTAGAAGGTTTTTTCAATTGAGGCATTAACTGCTGCCTAGAAGTGGCATATCTTGGACACCTTTTTTGATGCTCCAGACGAATATCTGTCGCTTTCTATCAGAACCCATGAATTAAGGTTTGATTCCTACAACCAGAACCGGCTCTACCAGTGCGAACCACAGGATAATTTAGCAGATAAGTATCAGACACCCCCGTATTCCTAAACTATACTATGAGGCCTCATTGTAAGCGCGAACCAAACACTTTAATGTATACTACTAGATAAGCTGTGCGGTACATAGAAATTGCGCCACTAAGTTGCGTTCAATTGAGCGTAACTCAATATTACCATCTCGCTTACTCTCAACTAGAACCCCTATCGCGCTCCCTGTCTGTGAACTGTCAAAGTCCCGCGTTATGTGACACAATTTTACTTCTAAACAGCCCGTCTAGTTGTATACATAAAAGTCTTTGCCGCGAACGCAGAGTGACGATTCCTAAACGTCATTGGTTAGTTTTAGGCGCTAAATATAAACTGACCAATCATGTACACAGAAATCTACACTTAGCAAAGAGCTCACGTGAGTTGTTGTTTATGAATACGGGCGTAACATACATCGATTTTATAGAAACTGATCAATTTTTACTGTATACACTGAAAGTGTCAAAATGGCGTATTTTATAGTATTTGTTTACAGTATTTTTACGTTAGCATATTGCGCTTAATCGTGGCACGCGAAGAGAGTATACGTCTTTTTTTGTCTCGAATGAAAAAAGCGAGCAGATTTCTCAACCGATGGTATCGAAGTGCGATGCCTGCTCATAAAGCAAAGACTTTAATGTATACTACTAGAGAAGCTGTGCGGTACAAATAAATTGCGCACTTAGTTACGGTCAATTGACCGCAACTCATTTAGTCGGCCGCGAGAAAGCGACAAGAGCAGTTGTTGTTGTTTGAATAGCTGCGAACGTTGAATTCGATAAACTAACACGAAACTGTTTATTGAGACTCATAAAACATTGTCATTATTTACACGCATATATTATTCATTTAATTTGAAGTTATTTTACGGAAGTAACCATATTATTTTTTGGTTTTGATCGAAAAATTCATTTATTGTGAATGAAAACTAATACCAAACAAAACAGCCGTCTCAATATTGCCATCTCTCTTACTCTCAACTCCTCTCGCTCCCATGCCTTAGACGGCATTACCGCCTCGCCGGCCGCGTATACAACACAATTTTACTTCTGAACAGTCCGTCTATTAAAGTCTCTGTCATAAACAGACACAACACAACAAACTTTTAATTACAAAGCACTGCATGGCACTGGACTGCATTCGCCGTCCCGAGACATAAGTTGTTAAGTCTCTTAACTGATGTCCAGTAATTTCACTGGCTTAAATGTCATTCATTAGAAGTACGAAGTCTATATCATACGTGATCCGTGTATAGAAAAATATCTTCATTTCGCATTTAGATTGCTCACATTTTGCTTGACTATCGAGTGAAACGTTATATTCACCTCCCCCTCTATAGCCCCCTACGCATTGTAAGTTAATCTCAGCAAATGTTGGCGGTTGGTCACCGGTGTTGTAGTCGTTGCGTCCATCTTCTTTGTCCGTCTGCCAAAGCCTCTGTCAGTTGTTCCACGCGACCAAGAAGATCGTCTGTTGGGGATATCTCCCTCTAGAATTTGAAAGAATATACATACAATTCGTCTTGCATAAGGGGGATAGGGAGCTAAAAAATCTCCTAAAAAACAGCCCGCAATTCCTCTGACATTTTGGGCGTAGTAGTCATTATTAATGTACTACTATGATTATATTAATGACTAATAAACAGTTACAATAGGTACTAAGAGTCAGATTTTTTAATTCAACAGCTTTCATAAGAAGTAATAGTTAACAAAATACTGATTATCACGTATTGTTAGTACTGAAAACAGATAATGAAACAATCTTTAAATAATATGTACCATTGCTTCTTCTGAACGCTCCTGAAATATAGAAGTAAATGTGGCGTGAATTGTTACCGGTATCCTGTGCAGTCGTATATGTGGAGACTGGCATCTGTTGATGTGCAGCACCTGTGACCTCGCCTCTGGAGTACTAGCAATGGAACACGAGCATGTGCATCGCTGTATAAACATACATTATTTACAATATACCATTAAAGACTTTGAATTATTTAATATCTAGGAGAATACCGAATCAAAAATCTACTCCATTTGACACCTACCTACACCATCTATATTAATTAGCTTCCTTAGATCTTTTTCTTTATACTAGTCCTGTTTTTTTATATACACGTGCCTCCTCTACTGGATGTGAGGAGTTAGGCCTTAGTCCACCACGCTGGCCTAATGCAGGCTGGCAGACATTACACACATTGCAGACTTATGGACAACTACACAGGTGTGCAAGTTTCTTCAGGACGTTTCCTTCGCCGTTTAAGCAATCGATAATTAACAATGAATATATACATGTAAGTTAGAAATGTCAGAGGTGCATGCTCTTGGGGCTGGTTTCGAACCTGGGACTTTTGTATCGACAGTCTGTACCACCCCCCGTTGAGCTATCGCTGCTCGTCCTTAGATCTCAACCTAGTTATTTCCATAAATTAAGTTCTAGAGTAGAGCTGCTCTTTTGGCTCCATGACTAACTTCAGGAATTCAGGAACCAGAATTTCATCATGATATTGTGGTTCAGCAGCTTACAGCAGAGAGGACCTGGTGACTGGTTAAATTCTTCTAAGTTCCAAGCGGATAACAAAACACAATAGGCAATTTCGCATTTTGTGATCAGAGTTTCCAACATAAGCCTTTGATCTAGAGGAAAAGGAATTCTAATACAAAAGTACCTTGTCTGAAGAAAGCGGCGTCTTCCTCCTAGACCTTCTAGGAGGTACAGGAGCTGAGGAACAGCTAGTCCTCTCGCTCTCACTCGTGCCCACACATTGTTCTCGTCTCACTCCCGTAGAACTGTAGCAGGTGGGTAACTCGTAGTCCCTCCTGATTGTCACACATTTAGAACAAGATGCCTCTTCATTATTATTCATGTGGCTTGCATTTTGCCTCTCTTCCAAACGTTTTTGAAGTGAACTGATTATTGTCTCCTTCTCTTTGATAATGTCTTCTAACTCCCTGTAAAAAAAAATGTAGTTTGTGCTTTCTATTGCTTACTCTCTGTTTTTTATCTAACCGTGCCTAACCACCACGTTTGCCTAAAACTTTACATATCGCACTTCGAAATTCTTATGTAGGATTCTCATATACCTATTCGGGTTTCCTACAACTAGCTTTTGCTCACGGCTCGGCTTGCGTGAACGGCCTTTTCCAGGATAAATATGCCTAAGTCCTAACCCAGGTCATGGCCTATCTGTGTGCGATTCAATAGCGTTCACCTGCTTAGGCGTAATTCACTAACATCCAAATTCACTATCTCAGAAACCTATTCAATTATGCGCTACCCTTATAGTACCGCTAATACAACATGTTACAGAAAGGTGTGGTCATATTTAAGGGTCGTTACATACATCTGACAGCTGTGAGTGTTTATGTACCGAATCTTACAAAAATCTACACATTCTTCAATGCCACGCTAATTTTTAACACTCGTTTATGACGATCGATAAGATCCATCACATCCCTATAAAATAAGTGGAGTGCGGATACGTAGTATCTCTAAGTAGTCTGTGAGTGCGGGTGCGAGAATAACAATGCTGGAGTACTTTCCTTTGTAATTATCCGTGCAAATGGTGTACAATAAAGAGTTAATAAATAAAAATAAAAGTTGCGAGTCGAATCTCGACATGTATCGATAAAAAAATAAACTTTATTTACTTATGTCCTAGCAATGCAATCGGATTTAGTACTGCGTGGGGTGAAATACTTATATCGTACACTATTAACTTACAATTGAGCACAAGTTTCTGTAGCACATTGTATATACTGACCGTCGTTTGTGTCGATGCCTACGTGACCAGCGCGCCACAGCGTCGAGCGCGTCCTTGGCTGTACCGCACAGCGCTGCGCCGCGACTCTGTGCTTCTTCTAATTGACTGCGGAGCTGTTCTGCCGCGCTTGCTTTTTGCCTGACATTTGGAACGGGAAATAAATTAATCTTGATATAACGTTATATACCTACTACCTACTATACAGTGGGTGGTAGGTCCCTCGTATGTGAGACGCCGTCTGGGTTGGTACCACCGCTTTGTCTATTTCTGCCACCAAGTAGCAGTGAGTGAGCACTGTTGTGTTTCGGTTTGAAGGGTATTGAAGCCAGTGAAAGAACCAGTTATTTCACTGGCTTCAATGCCCAGGCATTATGAGACTTAACATCTGTAGGCCAATTTTCGTAATTTTAAATGTTCAAAATATCATTCCGATCTAGTCTCAGCATCAAGAAAGTTGCAATTGTCATTCTCTTAAACCAATAATCAACGTGAACATAGATCGTAATGAGATTGAATTTAGAATAAAAGTTGACTGAAGCCAAAACGGTATAATGCTACTGCTAATGCTAGGTGCATTTGACGTTGATTATTGGTGAGAATGCCATTTGCAACTTTCTTGACGCTGAGACTAGATCGGAATGATATTTTGAACAATTATAATTACGAGAATTGGCCTCCTTATGTCTCGGGATGATGAGCGCAGTACTCTGTAATCCAGAGTTCTGTGTGACGCTGCTTCTGTTTATGGGCAGGCGTGACGCTTAACATCAGGCGAGCGACCTGCTCGTCTCGTTATCAAGCAAATGAAAAAACACTATGTATATCCTGGATAAAGATAGATATATCTATATTTTCTACCAAAGCATCGGTTCCTAAAATGTAGATATCTATTTTGGTAATGTGGGTCACACCAGATTACTAAAAAATTCAGTTTACCAGCAAAATGTTTTATGGCTAATAAAAAAATATCATTAAATAGTATCTGCTTCACTTTTACTATTTCAGTATAAAATTGTTTCGATTGTTCAATTAATTTCGTATTGAGGTTAATAGCGGGTTCATACGGTTCGATTTTAATGGATTAACTGGTTGAATCAAAAAGCTAATTAACCCAATTAATTGAAAGTCTGTTGAGACGGTTCAAATTGACCAACTAAAATCGAACCTTATAAGCTCGCCATTAGTAAAAATGTGATCAAAGGTACCTCAAGCAAATCAATATGTTATATGCATATTATATTACAATGACTGCCTCGGTGGCGCAGTTGTAATACGTACGCGTTACGAATGAGGCTAACGCTGAGGTCTCGGGTTCGATCCCCGGGTTGGGTAAAAGGGATATTGGGTTTTTCTATCACAAAATGCTCAGTATCAGCCCGGAGTCTGGAATTATGCCCAGTATAGCGATAGGTTCGCCCGCTATCACATCGTGGGACGAAGATACGCTCCCCCGGACACGGTTACCCCCCCTGTCTACCCCTTCGGGAATTACAGACGTGGGTGTGTATGACAATAAGTGTGTACCTGTAACAGATGTGCATCTGTTCTAGTTCTGCCTCTAGGGAGCGCGCGCGACACTCGCTGTCGGCGAGACGCGCGCGGCACGACCGAGCGTGTGACGTCATACATGACATTTCACTAGCCATCTCGCTGTTCTGCATACAAAATACAATAATAAATAAATAAGCCTTTATTATTATTATTTTTTACGCACGAGGGGGCAACGGAGCAAGCGGTCACCTGATGGTGAGTGATCACCGCCGCCCATGGACACCGTCAATACCAGGGGAATTGTCGGTGCGTTGCCGGCCTTTGAGGAAAGAGTAGGCTCTTTTCTTGAAGGTTCCTAAGTCGTATCGGTCTGGAATTATTTCCTATAAACCTTATAATACGAGACAAATAAAATATAATTACAAGTAATGTGTTCATAAACTAATGTTGGTATGCGATTTTAGTAGGTAGGTAATGAATGTTAGTTATTTATTTTTGTTTTTTTCTTTTCTTTTTTTCTGATTATGAAATGAAATGAAATGAAATGAAATAGTTTTATTCATCATGTAGGCAATTAAAATAGCGCTTATGACAAGTCAGTACAAAATAAAGAAACTTATGTAAGTACAGAAATCATATCAGCTAATATATACATAACATACATAGCATCGTCAAAATACACTGGGCAACTATAAAGTTTACAATATTTTTATATTAGTCCAGGATTGTTAAGTATTATTATTATTATTGTTATTTTTTCTCTGTTTTAAAGGTCGATATGGACCATAGGCATTACCGAAACGGCACGTGGTTTAAAACTACCACCGGATCCAAAACGACCCAACCTGAGAAGACCCGGCGAAACAAACTCAGTGGGCATTATTTATAGGAACCCCTTAATAGGGTATAGGCCTCCTCCAAATCCTTCCATTTTTCCCTGCCACAGATACAAAATAATACTACCATTACAGTTATGCACTTCGGAAATATTCGTCTGTATCAAAAAGATGATCATGACGTGTTGATGGTTTAATTTGAACCTGTAACCTGGGCAAACGTGACGCTCACCAACAGATCTCCTCGTTACGCCATTCAAGCCAATAAAAAAATCATATAAACCCCACAATTGCTGAGTGGTTGTTTGTTTTGTGGTAGTTGGAACTTTGAAATTTATTTATGACCTTACAGCATCGAAATAAGATGACAAGAAACGTAAAATCTGTGCAACTCGTCCATTCATCAATTCATTAAAATTGATTCATGATTTCTAGTTGACACTTATACGTCTTTTTTTGCGCGGTGCAGAACGTCGTATCTCGATTTAGAAATTTAATTATTACATTAAACTTTATGAAATAAAGTTGATTTTGTACGTTCATTAATTTTTGTTGCGTGTATGAGTGTTACGTGTGATTTTACCTTTGCATGTGTAAGTAAGTGGAGCCGTATTTTTGGCAGATTCATATGAGAGTTATCGTTCTAGTTATCTTATTTCGATGCCCTGCAGTCATCTTGGATGATTCCGATTGGACGAAATTACTTAATATTAGACATTACCTAATTTTATTGTCACTCTTTATATCATGCCCATCCCACCTCTTTAATGCGTAAGTTCGCCTTCTCCAGCTCATCATTAAGGCATTTGATGATGTTCTCGTGAAGCTCGCACTGCTGTCGGACTTGTATCAGCTCCGATGTCTTCTCTTTCAACAGCTCTAGAAACATATTAATCAAAACCTATGTGCCAATATCAGGGGACTGACTAATGGCCGATTTCAATAATCAATCAATTTCAATCTTGGTTTGATTCTCCAGATCTATTCGGAAAATCGACAAATCACACTAAGTAATTTTTACGTGTGACTTTTAAAGTGTATTCTTATTGGTTCATTTGTGGGATCGGCCGGGAGACTCAATCCAAGATCGTTTATTGAAATCAGGCGTTAGTAACTTGTACGCGTGATCTTCAAACTCTGTTATTAATGGCTCAATTGTGGGATCGATCTGCATACTCAAACTAAGATAAATAGTGATTTCTTATGTTAACGCGAATACTTATTACACATTGAAATAAAACCAGTTTATGCGGATTTTATCGCGTTTTTTCGTGGTCACGGAAGAGACTTGAAGGCTGAACAGCTTTCGAAAAGTCGGGACTTTTGTAAGTTACATGCCATAGAACATTGGAGCTTACCTTCAGTCTGCTGTATTTGCAACGTAAGCGCATCACACGATGTGGTCTGATGACATTTAATCTCTTCGACTGCTACCAGTTGCTTTCTGATGCTGTGCAACTAAAATTAAAAATATCTCAATTTTCACTTTACTGGACACTGTAATCTCAAGTGATCTCTTTCATAATCCAGTAAATAGCTAATAATATATAGTAAACATCTCTTACCTCTTTTTCTCTTTGATCAATTTGTTCTTGATATAAAATTTCTTTATCGTCTTTGCTTATCAGAGACGACTCTAGCTCGCTTACACGCTGACGGAGCTCTCCCACTTGAAGCTAATAACCAAAAGGTACCTAATATAATAATCCAAGGACGCATTTATTTAAACATAGTTTATATATTGTGAATTATAAACATGTAGGTACATGTAAACATTGTTATATAAAATTATCATATTCCAAAAGAGAATATGAATACCTACTCAAAAGTAAAAGAAACTATTCAAATATTGTTACTTCAAATGCCAGTATTAGTTCAATCATATTTTGGCAACATTATTTAGCTCAACCATCGTTCAACTATTAATTATTAAGACATAGGTAATGTTTAGTTTAGTAACGCAACTGACCTGCAGAGTTTCATTGTTCTTGATCAATCTTGCATTTTCCTCCTGTAGTCCACATATGCAATCACTCTGCAGATAAATAAAATCACATTTTAATATTTTAACAGTATAAATAATTCGTAAAAATAAATTAGACTGGTTAAATAGTAATGTCAAATTATTAAAACACAAGGATAATGTTAGTAAAATAAATTTAATTTTACAGATTAGTTATGAAAAATTATATCTCTACACAGTTCGTTATTACTAAACGATATTGTTATAGCATGCTTCAAAATCCCTATATGCTGTCACTCCACAATGGCCACATACGTTTAGTAACTGTCTGAGACGCAGCAAGTGATCCATGATGTCGTGGAGATCCTCGCCGACGCCCGACGCCACGGATGCGTCACTTCGCTCCCACATGCCCTGGCACAAAATATACGAAGACTTTAAGACATTATTACCAAGATCCGTAAAGCGTTCACAACCTTATTCTTCTGCAAAAGGGTACCATGAAGAATCATGTAATCGCTGGCAAGATGGAATCGAGGGTTTGTAGAACTGAATTAATTAACACTTACTACCTTAAACTTACAGATACCTGTAGGGCTGGTACGAGTTACAAATACGTTCACAGTTTACGAATTCGTATAAAATTACTACCGTCGAAGTGTCAAACTAGTAATACCGTAATAAAGGAAAGAATCGCTTAAAATCAAATGTCATATCCGACTAATATGAAATAGATATACCATATAATTAATTATAATTCATCATAGTTCCCACTAGTGGCTACTAATACTCGACGTATGCAGAGAAAACGAATACTTTCATCATTTAGGAAAACTATTAAAACTTGTACTAGGCCGACTGGTATCAAATGACTGAATTTTAATTATGGTTTTATAAAACTTACGAATGATAATTAGTTAGAAAATACAAAAAAAAACATAAGAGTAAGAAAGTATTCAAAGAGTCTTCCTACTCATTACCGAGTCGTTGTTAGAGCTGTTTAAGAAGTTTGAGATCTCCATTTTTAGGTTTTCCACTTCGAGTGCGATGTCCTGAAACAATATATTAAAAATTTACCATAATTATATGGTTTAAACGTTTCAAACGTTAAGAAGTAGCAATAGAAAAATATACGAGCAAGTGGTATGATGGTAAGTGATCTCTACCACCCATAAACGCCCACTATACCGGAAGAATCAAGGACGCGTTGCTCTCCTTAAAGCAAAGGGATAATTAAAGGGTAGGGATGGGTATTGGGGCCTCTGGATATCTCACTCACCATACGAAACGCAGCAGCAAGTCGCTACCACACGTCAGTTTTCTGTAAGACAGTGGTAGCAACCCGGTCGAGCCGACCCATTCGTGCTGTAGACAAAACTATCTACAGCGTGGCTCTATGACTCGCAAGTACATAAATGGCTATATTTCCGCAATATAACAAAGACTTTAATGTATACTACTAGACAGGCTGTGCGGTACAAAGAAATTGCGCACTTAGTTACGGTCATTTGACCGCAACTCATTTAGTCGCCCGCGAGAGAGCGACAAGAGCAGTTGCTGTTGTTTGAATAGCTGCGAACGTTAAATTCGATAAACTAACACGAAATTGTTTATTGTCACTCATAAAACATTGTCATTAGATACGTGCATACTCGTATATTATCTCTCTATTCTAAAAAAAAGTAACTGGCGCCGCCGCTGCCAAAAGCTTGTCACGCTATCTCCTCCGAAACCGCTGGGGGTATGGGGTCGAGACCGATACCAATCGATGCAGAATAATGTGGGGAAGAGAGTAAGATATGTCTCATATTCGTCGGACATTAAGTTTTTTTTTTTTATGTTTTGTGGAAAAACATGGGCAACGCCCCTAGTTCATTTAAATAAAAGTTATTTTAAGGAAGTACTATATTATTTCTTGGTTTTGATCGAAAATGTAATTTATTGTGGATGAAAACGAATATAAAACAAAACAGCCGTCTCAATATTGCCATCTCGCTTACTCTCAACTCCTCTCGCTCCCGCGCCTTCGACGTCATTCCTGCCTCACCGGCCGCGTATGCAACACAATTTTACTTCTGAACAGCCCGTCTATGGTAAGTCTTTGCAATATGACGATTATTTGTATCCTTTCACTTCACCTGGCACCTGTCCAGCGACCACCGCTGGTTGTCGATCACAGTCTGCAGCCGGTCGATCTGATCCGCCTTCTGTTTGTCCATCACACGTAAGTCCAAGTACGAATTGCGCAACATCTCTATTAAACACTCTTGCTTAGCCGTCTGAAACCAAACTACCGATAGATTTTTTGGAACTATATTTTGGGTCTATAAGAAACTAAATGGACACTGGAAATCAGTATAAAACTAAGACAGATCACTGTAACTGGATTCTAGTGGATAAGTACTAAATGTACTTGGAGATATGTGTGAGCTGTGAACTAAATTCCGTATCAATTGAATTTAATAGCGATTACAAATTCATTTGCGTTACAAACAAATCAAATCATTTATTCAGTAATTAGGCCGCCAAGGGGACTTTTACACGTCAAATTAAGAATCTACCTAATCATTTGGAAATGCCCACTGGTCTGAGAAGAACCACCAAAGAACTCAGCCGTAGATCTTATGCATTTTTTAATATATTCCTTGTATAATAATAATAATAATAATACACCCAACAGTCACACACATAGCTCTGACCCCACACTAGGTAAACCTGTGTCGTGGGTATCAGGAACTACGAGGGACTTGCGGTCCCTACCATTATGTTTATAAAGCAAACATAAACATTTAGGCAATCTGGGTAGACCAGTCCACACAAGCAGCACACGTTCACGAGTATGACGCATGTGCCAGCCATCGGCCTCCTCAACCATATTACAGGGAAATGACCAACCCGGCACACGACGCCACCGCAAGCACGCAGTAATAACACATCATACCTCGTAACATCATTGGATAACCAAGCAGATTTGCTGTCGCGTTGCTTTAATTATCTATGTATGACGTGTTTTCAAACAGCAAATGAAGTTGGTAATAGCTATTAAATAAAGTTGGTAATAGCTATTAAATGAAGTTGGTAATAGCTATTAAATGAAGTTGGTAATAGCTATTAAATAAAGTTAGTAATAGCTATTAAATGAAGTTGGTAATAGCTATTAAATGAAGTTGGTAATAGCTATTAAATGAAGTTGGTAATAGCTATTAAATGAAGTTGGTAATAGCTATTAAATGAAGTTGGTAATAGCTATTAAATTCAATTGAAACCGACTTTACAAGATAAAAGGCAACAAAACAGTTGAGAGGGTGGTATTTGATTTTAAGTATATGAATTATATACTCTTACCTCATAGAAACATTCACGGTACAGATTCTCGATAACAGCCAAATTGTCTTGAAGTGTGTTGATCACATTCCGCTGTTCATTATCCTACAATGTTTCAGGATTTTTGCAAGTCATTAACATTTAACAATCACTTTTTATTATATTGTTTCATTTATTTGTAGTAATAACGCTAGTAGGTATTACGTTCAGTGTTAAGCAAAACTCTCAAGAATCTTGAACTGTTTTCATTAAGTGATAATTTTTAAATAAAGAATTATTATAATTAAGAATACAATACATGTATACAATACAAATACATTATAATTAACAAATGATTAAATTCGATAACAAATATCAGTCACAAGTTATGAATAATTTCCTGCATACATACATACGCACTCACGCCTGCAATCCCCGAAGGGGTAGGCAGAGGTGTAACCAGTACACCCATATTTCACCGGGCCCATTTCCGTCCCGTGATGTGATAGGGGGCGAGCCTACCGACATAACGGTCACAATTCCAGACTCCGGCCTAATACTGAGCATTTTGTAATAGAAAAACCCAATACCACTTTACTCGACCCGGGGATCGAACCCGAGACCTCAGCGTTAGACTCAATCGTAGGTAACGTGTACGCATTACAACTGCGCCACCGAGGCAGTTAATAATATGCAGCAATAATTTCAATGAAATTTCAACGCGGAGCTATCACGGCTGCAATAGTAATTAACTAAATGAGTTTAGTTTGAGTTAAATCAATGGGTTACCTGCATTAATGCTGTAATGGATACATCAGTCTTCACTGTTTCACGCTCTTCTTCTAATTTGTGGAATGATTGTAACTGGAAGGAAAATGTACGTTCCAAAAAAGACATATTTATTAATATCCACATCCGTATAATACATACACAATAGGGTAGTTTCATATATTGAATTTTATACATTATTTTATAAGTAACTGAAAATGATACGCAAAAGAAACCCTTTTATTAAAACACAATCAAAATTGGTTCAGAAATGTGCCCGCAGTTATGACTTTAAATGTTGGTATGAGGAAAAGTGGGTGCGTAGTAGGGATATCTCACTATCTCGCTTGCACGCGTGCACTATAATGAACATTTTACACAGTGACGTCAAAGTTTGCGTCTTCTGTCATTTGACAATTACCCCTTCTACAGGATTTGAATGGTTTCTAAATTATTTTATTTTTGGTCCGAGGTATAAAATTCTTTCTGCAATAGATTTTGAGTAACGTAACTTATTAATTTAAATAATTAAAACAAAACTAGTCAACTACCCTATTACCGACGTTTTGCTTTTGAGACTTATCATCATTCTCGTGTTTATCGGTGTCTTATGCAAGAAATCTGATCATCACCCGCCACACTCATTTCCAGAAACTTTTTAATATTGTTAAAATATACTTATACCAAATTAGTTACACCAAATACATTACCTCTCTGTCCTTCCTTTCCACATCCCTCCTCAAATCCGAGAGCCTTGCCGTAAGTGAAGCGATGCGTGCCTCTGCCACCGCCAAGCTGTCGCTCTGGACTCTCACAGTTTCTTCTTTGTTTTCCAACTGCATACAAAGTAATGATATCATGGGTGACATTACGTCTTCATCACTAGACGCTGCTAGACACAGAGTAAAGCTGTGCATCACCTAGTAGTAAACATTTGGGACTGCCTCTGCTGAACACGATATTTAAATAAGTCTATAGTCTATATAATAAATAAATACACCCAATAGTCACACACATAGTCCTGACCCCACACTAGGTTAATCTGTATCGTGAGTATCAGGAACTACGAGGGGCTTGCGGTCCCACAACATCCAGACACAAAACAAACATTTTTGGATTACACAAACATTTGTCACGGTGCAGGAATCGAACCCACGGCCTCACGCTTCGCAGGCGGCTACTCACCAACTGCGCCACAGAACCTGTCACATATATAAGTATAGCAAGGCACTTCCCTTCGATACAAAGAACGGAATTAACCAACTGGTAACTTGCAAATCTCCCATTTTCTTCAACGCTGTACCAACTTGAATTACTTGCATTTTATACAAAGTGTAGTAGTAGGCTAATTACTCACAATCTGCATGGTAGCCAGTAGTTTGTTGTGGTAGTACTGAGCTCTGCTAGTGTCGCAGGAACCGCTCATGCTGTCCGCCACACTGTCCTGTGCAAGGATATTGTTCACATCACTGTCTTACAAATATATTTTTAACGCTATCATACGGGAAGCAGGAACAATCAACACATGCTGATAGGCAATGACGACATAAACAACGAGAAATGGGCTAGCAACATGAGTGTAAAAGACTGGAAAAAACGCATAAACTCACGAGGAAGCTAGACGGATGAAAGAGAGCAATATATGGAAAATGCGCTGCGGTCCTCACTGGTAAGAAGGATAAAGACCTTAGCCTAGCCAACCTTGGTAGGTGCCCTAAGTATATCAATAACAAAATACAATCCATATCGACACTTTATGACCGACTGCCTCGGTGGCGCAGTTGTAATGCGTATGCGTTACGATTGAGACTAACGCTTCGGGTTCGATCCCCGGGTCGGGTAAAGTGGTATTGGGTTTTTTATGAAATGCTCACTATCAGCCCGGAGTCTGGAATTTGTGCCCGGTATGGCGATAGGCTCACCCCCTATCACATCGTGGGACGGAGATACGTTCGGCGAAATGTGGGTGTACTAGTTACACCTCTGCCTACCCTTCGGGGATTACAGGCGTGAGTGTGTATGTTTCCACACTTTACGACACTTTTGCTACCCATATAAAATAGACTTATAATCAAAGGTACTAGGTATAGACTGACTCAGTGGCGCAGTTGTAATGCATACGCGTTACGGCTGACTCTGAGGTATCGGGTTCGATCCCCGGGTCGGGTAAAAGTGATATTAGGTTTTTTTATTACGAAATTCTCAGTGTCGTCCCGGAGTCTGAAATTGTCCCCGGTGTGGCGATAGGCTCGCCCCCTATCACATCATGGGACGGAACCAGTACACAATGTGGATGTACTGGGTGTACACTTCTGCCTACCTCTTTGGGGATTAAGGGCGTGAGTGCATATGTATGTATGTGTGTATACTCTAGAGACGATATTGATAACTTCAATGTATATATATGACCCCGGTAGCCACACGGAGAGACCGACACGTGCTATTTTAGGGCAAATGTTTATATAAATGTTGTCATAAAAAAATGCCAATGGACCGTATCGAACATACAACATATTTTTATTTTGGACGATCTCAATTGCTTAGTACATTTGAATTAAAGCAAATAAAAATAAATATATAAAGGTCTAACCTACCTACTGTATACGCTTGGCCATTATCAGTGAGAGAGTGTAAGCCTCTTAAAATTCGGACTTAACTAAGTTTTAAAATGTAACTTCTATTTTTTTCCAGAATTTGGACTACTTTCTTTCAGAATGTGACAACTTTTTGGTCGGCAAAAAATTTAATATCCGAAAGGCAGTAAGTAAATAATGCCTTTGAAGAGTATGTTGCCTCCCGTCCAGCCGACTGCTTTAAGAAGGGCATTGATACATTTCATACGTAAAGACTTATTAGATACGAGGTCTGTAACGTGCCACTGCTGGACACAGACCTCTTCTACGAATGAGAGGGTTAGGGTAGTCCACCACGCTGGCCCAATTCGGGTTGGCAGACTTCACATATGTACCTTCGAAATTCTAATGGAGAACTTCTCAGGTATGCAGGTTTTCTTACGATATTTCACCGTGAAAGCAAGCGATAATTAACTATTAATATAGATATTTTATTTCTTTAAAATCCAGGTTTTGAAAATATCTCCATTCAAGTATCAAAAATATTATTGTGCCAATACTTATTAGGTAATAGGTAAAATTAACTTTGAATTCATTCACATAAAAAAAATTACACATACATACATACATACTATGGTTGCCCTGAGCGATAAGGCCGCCAATTGTACTATGTTTAAAAGATTTTTGTCTTTTTAGTTCTTACTAAGTGTATGTACAATAAAGCATTATAAAAAAAATACATAAGCTCACGCATCACCGAAAACAAAATCGGATTTCAAACGCAAACACGAAATGTGGTTGCCTGACCTGAGAAATGAACCCAGGACCTCACGGCTATCAGCCTTAGTACGCTACCACTAGACCAAAGAGGCGATCATGATTTTTTCATTACCTACTTTAAAAAATCAAGAGAAGAACTAAACTGCAGAACATTACAAATATAGGATACCGCCCCAAAGTGTAAAATAAAATGATTTGCCCATTAATTTTCCGAAACATTCTAAAAAACATCAATTATCATTTTATTTGGAACGACCGTCACACTTATTCAATATAATATAATATAATTTCAATAAGTAAGCTATATTTTAAAAGGACCACACGGACATCACTCATCAGCTTTTAAATGTTTATTTACAATCTTTCAACCGCGCTCGAAATTACACACAAAACACTACAACAAAATAACTACACCAATATTACCTTAGTAAAATCACTATCCGAGTCACCGCACATTATAATTCCATTAAACATCATTACAACTTTAATTTGTTATTAAAATCACAACTTTTAACAACCAAAATTACTGTTTTAACTGAACGTCGGTCAAGGGACGACGCGCGCACTCTCCTCGAGCTCGTTCCAAAGCGGTGCATTCGCTATTTTTAACCTGGATGGAAGGGCGGAAGGATGGTGCCCCACTTGAAAGTTTTTAAGGGATAGCGGCTGTTATATTTCTGTCGATATGACTGTTATGCTGTCGATACTTGAGTCTTGATATTTTAATTTAAGGTCAGTTGTATGCTGTTGTATGTAATGATTATGGTATCAACGCCACAAATTCAAGTGTAGTGTTAAAGGGTTGGTTGTTAGCACAGATACCGAGAACAGGATTTTTGAACGTTTGGTAGAGTTCTTGCTTCCTTTATTTCGATAGCAACTACTAAAACATACATTATATGTAATATTTATAACCAATGGCCAATCAGAAATGCGATGAGTGAGCATAAGCTTATGCCAGTATCCCCGATAGGGTAAGTAAAGATTCCAATTGCACCCATAGTTCGACAACTTTATTCACGTCTTACGATATGAGAGGGGGCGCGCCTATTGCCATTTCGGACACAATCTCGACAAAGTTATATGGTATTTTTTTATTTCAAAACCTTAATGCAATTTTGTTATTCCAACCTGGGAATTGAACTCAAGACCGCATCGGTTTCATAGCCCATACAATTTTATTAATAATTCTCATCATTTTGAAATTTAGAGTGTTAATTTGTTTCACGATATTAGTTAAAACAGAGCAAATATGTTCTCAGTTCTAGATCTTATAAGTTAATTTATAGTTTCCTTGAAAACATCCAAAGCTCACTCTGTACAATGACCTTAAAATATATCCGTAAAACTTTCAGGTACCCGCTATACAGGTTCGCCTATAGTTTTACTTTCAATTTTTGAAAATAAATTGCAAGTTTCATAACACCAGAATATTCAATAGCACTAACGAGGTATTAAACAACACGCTGTATTCCTATTTTGTACCATTCATTAGTGACAAAAGTAAAAAGAAGATATTTATGCTCGGCGTCGGTTTCCGTCGCGACGTCCGCCGGTGTTTCGTCACACCTCCATGCTAGTCATAACGACGCGGCGTGATGCCCAAACAGTTGTATGAGAATTGAGATAATTACGTATATAAATAACAAACAACGAAAAGGACGTAAAAATATTTAGGTTCGGCAACCCGTTGCCTCTCTGCCTCTGGTGTTGCAACTTGCAAGGTTTTTTTTTATTGAAGTAAAGGCAACATGTTGGACCGTAATCGCACCTGATGGAAAGTGACGATACGGTGTACGTTATTACACGCTTGCCTAAAAGGTACCTATTCACTCTAACCTTGAAAAGCCCCAGATTGTAGCGTTGCGGAAATACTGAGACGGGCAACGAATTCCAATCCTCTGATACCCACGTTACAGATTAACTTAGTATGGGGTCAGGACTATGTGTGTTACTGTTGGGTGTTGTAAATCACGTTCCCGTCCAATAGTAAATGCTAAGAAAATGTGCGGCGTTGGGTTCATTATTTTATAATTATATTGTATTATCGCAATCGGTTCGACAAGTATTGTTCTAGTGTTTGCTCGTGGTTAATTTTTATATATAGATTTAAGATAACCAGTGTTTCTCTTATAAGTGAATATTTTGTTCTTTGGAGAAATACATTTCTTTAATCGAATGCAACAAATTACAAGTGGATGCGACATAGCACAATACACACTTCATAGCAAGCACTGAAGATAAATAAATGTTGAAGTTAAAACGTTATAAAACAACTAACTTGCTCTTTGTTGCAGGTAGAGTTTTTCGTACAGTCTTGAGTTTTTCTGTAACAGATAATAATGTGATTTTATATCTATAGAAATAGTTTCAACGGTTATTTTACAATGAAACACATAATTTTTTTATAGCCGGTAAACAAGCAAGTGCGTCACATGATGGTAAGTGAGCTCCACCGCCCGTATATCTAAATATTGACATATTTCATCGTTGGTCGTCATTTTTCTTTAGATTACATTGTACATGGGATCAGTCCTATTAAAATCTTTACTGAATGTAACCAAGTGCGAGTTGGACCATACTCCTTAATTTGTTTACAATTAGTTTATTTGATAATTTGTTAGGAAATCTGCCATTTTCAGCCAACTACCTTTTTTATTACGGTTCAAATTATAGACCCCTTTAAAGGTATGACAAGCAAATATTTACTTACGAATTTAATTCCTGAGATGGACTCGCCGCCTGTAACGTAATGAATTAAAAGCAAATTAATTATGAATGATAGTTGAGAAACATCTGGATTTATAGTTTAGACTTCCTTTGCTTTTAGACACTAATTATAAAACTTTTGGACAGAAGTTGTGGCGTTAATTCCATTACGGTCTGTAACTTATTATAATTGTTTCAAACTGGTACAAAGTTGTGTTAATTGAAATAAAAGTGATGTATATTTTAGTAATAAACAGATATTTACTAAACTATATTAGCGTTTAAACTCATTAAACAAAGATATACCTACGTACTTACTTCCATACGATTGGTAGAGTCCTCAATAATATCGCGATTCCTGTGTATAAAAAGGATGAGATTACCAAGGCATTAATTTATAGTATATTTATAGACTGCCTCGGTGGCGCAGTTGTAATGCGTATGCGTTACGATTGAGGCTAACGCCGAGGTCTCGGGTTCGATCCCCGGGTCGGGTAAAGTGGTATTGGGTTTTTCTATTACGAAATGCTCAGTATCAGCCCGGAGTCTGGAATTTGTGCCCGGTATGGCGATAGGCTCGCCCCCTATCACATTGTGGGACGGAGATACGCTCGGCGAAATGTGGGTGTACTGGTTACACCTCTGCCTACCCTTTCGGGGATTACAGGCGTGAGTGCGTATGTATGTATGTATTAATTTATAGTAAATAAATAAATAAATAAATACTCCCAACAGTCACTCACATAGTCCTGACGCCACACTAGGTTAACCTGTATCGTGGGTATCAGGAACTACGAGGGGCTTGCGGTCCCACAACACCCAGACCAGAAACAAACATTTGTCTCGGTGTGGGAATCGAACCCACGGCCTCACGCTTCGCAGCCGTCTAATAGTATAATATCATAGCTGATACATTTTGCTACAGAGGAAGCCGGCAAACGAGCAAGTGGGTCACCTGATGGAAAGTAATCTCCAACGCCCATGAACAATCACAACATTTACATTGTCTACCGTAAATCACAGTGGAAAGGAAGTACTCAATCCCTTAATTACTTAATCCCTTTCCATAAATGTCGGAAACGGGCCCATGATTCTTCAGTTATTGTGGGCGTACATGGGCGGTGGAGATCACTTACCATCAGGTGACCCACTTGCTCGTTCGCCAGCCTATGCTATAAAAAAATACATTGCACCGCCAATGTCTATAGGCAGGTACATAATTTTATAAAATTGCATTGAGTAAAAAAAATTGGTCAATCCTACCAATTCCACAGAATCTGTATCCGTTTGATATATAAAACTGCGTGCGTAACATTTTACGAGGTCTTTAACATCGCCGCATTCGTGTCAAATATATTTAGGAGCAATGTTCGGGACATTTTTCCCGTTGGAAATCCCGTAAAAAATTTGGTTTTTATATTTGTTTCTCGATTATACTATTTGGCAAGATTCGAAATTAAGTACGATTTGATTTGGAATTAGGTATAGATTCATAATTTTGTTAAAGTGGTAGATGTCTCATAATGCCAAGTGATTGCACTGGCTTCAATGTCCTTCAAACCGAAACACGACAGTGCTTACACACTGCTACTTGCCGACAGAAATAGACAAAGCAGTGGTACCAACCCAGACGGTCTCTCGCATACAACCTAGTACTCTCCACTTCTCTAGTACTCTCTCTCTAGTACCACTCGACGATTTTTAGGTTTACTCCTTCCATATCTACTTTCCATATGCCTAACTTTCTTTCTTTATTTCTACCTGGCGTTATCACGGCACTTGCCAGGGTCCGCCTTCCCACTAAGACACCTCCACTTCGCCCGATCTTGAGCATCCTCTGTAGTAAGACCATTCCCCCTCTCATATCTCCCTTTAATACACCAGCGTTTTTGGGCCATCCGCGGGATTCCTAACATATAAGAGATGGTGACACTGGTCATCATATTAATATCGTTGTATCCGAAATAGGCGACAAATGCCTTAACACAAATTTTTTTTTATTCACCCAACAGTCACACATAGTCCTGACGCCACACTAGGTAAACCTGTATCGTGGGTATCAGGAACTACGAGGGACTTGCGGTCCCACAACACCCAGACCCGAAACAAATTGTTGTGGATCACACAAACATTTGTCTCAGTGCGGGAATCGAACCCACGGCCTCTCGCTTCGCAGCCGGCTACTCGCCCGCTGCGCCACAGAGCCTCCGTCAATAATCTATGTAAATATGTACATAATGTTCAATCACTTACTGTCCTGCGTAACTAGCTCCACTAATAAACAACTCCTCTACTTCTACTTGTTTCTCCGTTTTCTCCGGCTCTTGAATCTGAACTGATCTTGCATTTTCATAGAAGACATCTTGGAAACAGTTGCAGTTCTTCAAGAAGGTTCGCTCAAAATCCGCTATCGAGTCGTCTGAGACTACTATTGGTGGTGAAATTGCCTGAGAGATATAAAACGGTTGTGCCCGATATGGCGACCAATAGGGCCAACCTGGCCCCCTATCACATCATGGGACGGAGATAGGCTCGGCGAAATGTGGGTGTACTGGTTACACCTCTGCCTACCCCTTCAGGGATTACAGGCGTGAGTGCGTATGTATGTACATGAAACTGTCTATTTTCTTGGACTCTACCTTACTGGAGGATGTTTGGCCACATAAGCTCTCTCACGGTTGTGTCCCCTAAAAGTAAAAGTAGGCAAAGATGCAACTAGTGCAACCGCTGATGCTGAGATTATTTCCGTCACTGTGATAGAAGGCGAGTATCGCCATAATGGGCACAAACTCTAATCCCGAGCAACTCATGTGTGTGTCGAAAACTCAAACAAATTGTGATTGCCTGGAACTAGAATTTGAACCCAGAACTACACGGTTTCTCGGCCTAATAGAGCGTTCACACGGTTCGGTTTTACTTGATGAACTGCCAAGTCGCATGCCATTTGATTCGTCTGAACAGGCTTTCAATAAATGTATCAACATTAAGTGATAGCACCACGCTGTAGATAGTTTTGTCTACAGCACTACAGCATTCCAATGCATAAATATACTATCCTCAGGACATTTTTACACAATGACTGTAACTTTACTTCAACCCGACTACTCTGACTATAAAAAAACCTTAACTTACAGGCTCAATAATGGATATGTCAGAACTGCATTCTTGATAACACACGGGCATATCGCAACTGACATTCGGAGTAGAGGTAACCACGTGACAGGTCCTCGATGACTCGGTTTTACTCAAGGCCTAAAATAATTAAAAACTTATAGTAAAATACAATTATGGGTAACTAAATTGGTCCAAACACATGTAAAATTAACTAAATTGTGCTCTTACCTTAAAGAAGATAAAAGACCGGCCATAATATGACGGAATTTACGTCAACAATCTTGCACATAAAATCACACAAATAACTTATTCCGTTCACGTCTGAACGGAGAGCCGTATCAAATTTATGCGACTGAAGATGAATGACGAAAATTATATCAGATGTGGCGGGAGCAAGTATTTGTTTTTTTATAATTGACGTAAAACTGCCTTTACCCAGCTTAACAAAAGAAAGATAAAATCGTGAAATAATTACAACAAAATAAAACAACACATCATCTCAAATGCTTTAATGAATAAATAAACCCAAATTCGATTTTCTTTTATAAAAAAACTTAAACACTAAAGTCCTACATTGACATTCTAAAAACACGAATTCTCGACTTATCAAATTACCAAAAACAAGTTAGAAAAAGCAGAATAGTCAATCTGGCGTGGAGGGAGCGTCGTCGCGGCGCGGCGGGAGGGAGTCGGGGGCCGAGTCACCGGAGGGGGAGCGCGGGGTGCGGCGGGGCTGCATCCTGACACAAGCCACACCAGGGTCATAGATGGGCATAGGCACACGGGAGTAGTCACCCATGCTCTTGGACCAGTCTGATGATTCCCGAAGCTGCATCAGAAATTATAATTCAGATATACTTACTAAGATATCTGATTGGACACAAAATATTTAGCTGACTGATTTAAGTGACTTGATGTCTGAAATACAGATTAACATCTAGTTCAGACACAGATGTATTGCAAGATTGGTTATAAGCATGTTTAAATTGGAACTACCTTGTACTTATATTGTACCGCTATTATGTGCTAATAAATTATTATTATTTTTTATTATAAATGAGTTTATTCGAAAAAATGTATCTGAATTTCATCATAATATCTATGTACTGTGCCACCTACTAGGTGGGCATCAGACTCAGGGCACATAGAAACGAAAGGCATTTTGATCGCCCATTTCGATAAAAACTGACGATTTCTTAAAGGAAATAGGTACATGAAACTACCAAAGCTGGTTGCAATAGACAATCCCTCACCTTAGCTTTGGCTTGCTTGAGCTGGCGTCGGATCTCTTTGATGATCTCGTCTTTAAACTGGGCCCGCACGGTAGCAGCGCGGCTCTGTTCGTCGAGCGCTATGCATATGCGACGCATCGCCTGCGTCTCCTCATTTAGAGCTATGTTGGCTTTGCGCAGAGCGTGCACGCTTTTGCTGCTATTCTAGATAATCAAATAAAAAATCCTATACATGAAACCAAAATCTTCATAAGCCGCAATATGTTTTATGAAATTTATCCTAGTGCTAAATCAGTTTTAGGCTTTCCGATTCACTATTTCAGGTTCTCAAGTGGTCTAACCGGATAGCAGTAGTTAAAAGTGCCTATCTATGTAGGTTACGCATAGGGTTGCCAACATTTTATCAGCGAAATACAGTATTTTTCAAAATAAGTCATTAAAAATATAGTACACTTCTAAAAAAAAATAGTACACTTCTAAAAACTATAGTATTATATGGAAAATAATTAAAAATATACAAAGATATATTTGTTACTTATTTATTTTTATAAAAACTATATTTCTTTGCACTACTTGCATTTTTTAACAATGTTTTGTTTGAAATAAAAGTATCATCAAAAGCTCATTTCTTATTAATGAGATACTACTTCTGTTTCTCTCTTCTCGCCATTTCGAATTCATAACTGAAAAAAACCTTTCTGTAAATGCCGAAGTGGCGGGAATAGAAAGCAGGAAAACTTTAAATAGATTGGCGAAGTTATTTTCAGTATTTTTTAAAATATGCTGCCATTTTTGCCCTGTGGTTTTTCAGTAAACTCACAACAATCTTTTACTTTTGCAAAGATAATATTTTAAAAAAATATAGTACTTTTGCGTACTATATATTTCTTCAACAGTATATAGTACGCCGACCCGAAATATAGTACAATACTATATATTATAGTACGGTTGGCAACCCTAGTTACGCATAAAGCAATACTGAGCTTTACCAATAATGTCTAATACTACACCATTCGCAATAAAACATAACAATTTAATATTCAACTGGCCTTTACTTTAGTGAATGTCAAGGTTATATCTATACTTTGTGCCGTTGGCTGGCTATCAAGAAACCACCCAATACCACCCCTCCGCCCCCTGACCCTAGAAGGGTAGTAGTTCGGCGGTCGTAGAATTTGTTTCAGTCGACGACGCTTTACTCAACTGGGCAGCGCGTTTGTGAAAATCCCATAAATATATTCGCATTCGAAAGACATGTATATTATTAAAGGACTTGAAAAACGATCGCAATACGTGTATTATATGTACCTATGGTTTAATACACCTATAGTTTAATATTTCTGGATTTAAAATTATATCAGAACAACCAGGTTATACAAGACTAAACTATATACCTACGTACACTGCATTTATGAATCGGAAAGTAGTTTAAGGAATATAAAAAGTTATCAAATCATCGTCTCCATCCGCTCCTGTATAGACGCCAATGAATTTAAAGTCCAACACTACCAAAATAAATAAAAAAAAAGTAGTTTTATTACCTTTAAGTTTTCCTCCATCTCCTGAAGTCTCTCTTGGTACTTGAGCGTCTCTTCTCGGATCAAAGCAGTGATGTCCTTGACGGGCTCCCAGTCTCCGCACTAGAATCGACGCCGGATGAAAATGCAACCGATCAATACCTGAGATAGCCGGTGTTGCAAGCTCTAGTGCATAAAACTGCATACAGCCTCAAAAATTAACGCATTTGGTGTTTATGACTGGATTTGATGTAGGAATATATATATGAAGGATAGATAAGATAAATAAAATAAATGGATAGTAAAAAGTAAAAAAAAATATAATTTCATTTAATTAAGAAGGACCTATGTTTATTTTTTCTAGCAGATGACGGCAAACAGGCAAGTGGGTATCCGATGGCAAGTTTGTTTTTTTATTAACCCTGTATTATACATGTCCCATTGCTGGGCACGGGCCTCTTCTACTGAACAAGAGGGGTCAGGCCACCACGCTGGGCTAATTCGAGCTGACAAGACTTCACATACCTTCGAAATTCTTATGAAGAACTTCTCAGGTATGCAGGTTTCCTCATGTTGTTTCCTTCGCCGAAACAAGCAAGCGGTAATTAACAATTATTATACACATCATTTAGAAAAGTCAGAGGTGTGCGCTTTTGGGACTAGTTTCGAACCTGCGACTTTCGTCTCGACAGTCCGTACCACTCCCCACTGAGCTATCGCTGCTGTATACTCAAGTAAGTTTATTTATACCTAAGGTTAATTTAAAAATACTGATAGCCTCTTACAGGTAACTTCTTTACATCACACTGAACAACTTTAGTTCTACCGACTTCTAATAAGTCATCTTTTTTTAATAAATGTGCTCGCGCGCATTATGAGTCTTCATAGTAGAGTTTGTGAATACAGATGTAAGACTGGGAAAAGACTTCTGGTTTTTTTCCGCCGATAGTCAGGCGCGATGGAGACAGGGCAGGCAGTAGCGCCAAATATTTATTTGAACATACAATACATAACCGACTCGATAGCTGAATCGGACGTCCGAGTCGGAAACAGCGTCCGGATGTCTTAAGGCGCGGTCACCGAAACCGTACGAGTATAGAGTGAATCCGATCCGATAGTGTGAACATCTCTCGGAAGCAAAATGAAAAATATATTTGTACAGCCTGACTGACTGCATTCATTTTTACAGACTGCCTCGGTGGCGCAGTTGTAATGCGTACGCGTTACGATTGAGTCCAATGCTGAGGTCTCGGGTTCGATCCCCGGATCGGGTAAAGTGATATTAGGTTTTTATTACGAAATGCTCAGTATCAGCCAGGAGTTCTAGAATTTGTGCCCGGTATGACGATAGGCTCGCCACCTATCACATCATGGGACGGAGATACGCTCGCCGAAATGTGGGTTACGGTACTGGTTACACCTAGGCCTACCCTCTTCGGGGATTACAGGCGTGAGGGCGTATGTATGTATCTACATACTAAAATTCTTGGCCGTGACCTACTTAAGGGTGGGTCGGGAAGTATGACGTGTCCCTGTCGCAGTGAAGTCGGTGCAGCATACTTTTTAAACACATGTTACAGAAAGACTAAGCTTGTAATTTTTACGACCGGCCGCCTGCCTGACGTCAACCCCTCTGGGGAAAGGGGAGGTGTCAGTTTATGTTATGTATATAATATATAAATTGGGATAAACACGGTTGTGCTAAAAAATCTCTAGGTACCACTACCCTTTTCGATCGCGAGGCATTATTGAAATCAAGTATTTTTATACTTAGGTACTTACATTGTAAAAGTATAAGTGTCCCAGTTTTTATTTTTCAGTTGCATCTTCTCGAAGAACGAGAGTAATAGAGAGAGATTGACTAGAGCCAGTCTTTAAGACCGGTCTGAAATTAGTTACTTCAGCCACCCTCTACGCCTGTCAAAACAATATCTGGTACACCGCTCGTGGTTAACTTCAGAATGACCATCAAGCTTGACCAGTCATCTACAGCTCATAATGTGAAATAACGCGCGCCACCAATCGTGGCGTTAATTTTGGGGTCAGTAAGACTCCATCAAACTCAACTCAAAATTTATGTACATTACACTTGCATAATTCTGTAAAATAATGTGTGGACATTAAAACATGCCACAAACCATGAGTTTGTTTCGGCATTTGTTCTCATGGCTAGCCCCGAAATGCCGTCGTAAATGTAATGTAGCGTAAAAAATGATTGACATGTAAAAGTGATATTTATGATTAAATTTATATAATGATTTGAATTTGAATCAAGGTTGAGTGCAAGCGCACCTCATTTTAAGACGATCTTACCTAGTCGAAAATAAATACATGAGTTTGGACCAATGCCTACTACATTATATAGAGGTATACATACCTCTGTTCCTGTACAGCACATTCCAGCCATCACTTCTGCATCTTTCTTCGATACGTCGCTGAAAGAATTACTTTCGATTACAAATTCTACTCGTAATCCAGTACGACCAAGAGGGGTGTACTTCCCCTCGAGTCAAGTAAAATATGTGTAATTAATACATACGCACTCACACGTCACACCTGTAATCCCCGAAGGGGTAGGCAGAGATGTAAACAGTACACCCAGATTTCGCCGAGCTTATTTCCGTCTCATGATGTGATAGGGAGCGAGCTGATCGCCATACATACATACATACACTCACGCCTGTAATCCCCGAAGGGGTAGGCAGAGGTGTAACCAGTACACCCACATTTCGCCGAGCGTATCTCCATCCCACGATGTGAAGGGGGCGAGCCGATCGCCATACCGGGCAGATTACGAATTAGAAAAACTTTCAACCATTACTGAAGTTACTGAAGATTTCTCTATCGCTTCCAATACAATATTAACCAAATAGAGTTAACTTACGGCGTATGATACTTGGAGAATGACAGTTCCCCACGTAAGTTCATTATGGTCTGCTCGTAATGCTGCACGTCCTTATTCAGTTTCTGTATCTCCCTGTCAATGAGGTTGAGTTTGAGGGATAATGTCAAACAGCCCCTACATCCGGTCTTGCACCCGCCCTGGGCGGCAGTTTCAGGGGGCGCCAAAATCATAATATACGCACTCACGCCTGTAATCCCCGAAGGGGTAGGCAGAGGTGTAACCATTACACACACATGTCGCCGAGCGTATCTCCGTCCTATGATGTGATAGGGGGCGAGCCTATCGCCATATCGGGCACAAATTCCAGACTCCGGGCTGATACTGAGCTTTTCGTAATAGAAAAACCCAATATCACTTTTACCCGACCCGGAGATCTAACCCGAGACCTCAGCGTCAGCCTCAGTTGTAACGCGTACGCATTGCAACTGCGCCACCGAGGCAGTAATATAATATGATTAAAAATAAAAGCGCCTAACATACGGAAGAATCTCTCACCGTACGAAACGCAGCAGCAAGCTGCTACTTTACGTCGGTTTTATGTGAGACAGTGGTAACGCGACCCGGACGAGCCGGCCCATTCATACTGTAGACAAAAGTGTCCACAGCGTGGCTCTACCACTCATAAATATCATTCAATCTTCGAGACATTGCTTAATATCTAGTATTTACAGAACGGTAAATTACCTGTCTTTTGCAATGTTCTCCTTCTGTAGTGCTTCGTTTATGATCGTCAAATCGTTTAAGCTTTTGCAAACTGTTTTCCCTTTGCTTCGCTATACCGAAAGATACAAAAAAGAAATTATACCTCCCGTTATTATTTCGTTTTAGTCTTAGCTTTTGCTCGCGGCTCCGCCCGCGTGTATAGACTTTTCCGAAATAAACCGTAGCCTATAACCGTCTCCAGGGTCCCATCTATCTCTACATTATAATTCATCAAAATCGGTTCAGTGATTTAGGCGTGAAAGCGTAACAAATAAATAGTTTTTTTTCATATAAAGTATCCTATGTTACTTCTTATACCTCCAAGAATATGTGTACAAAGTTTCATGATGATCGGTTAAGTAGTTTTCGCGTGAAAGCGTAACAAACAAACTTACATTCACATTTATAATATTAGTATAATTAGTATATTAGTATGATTATTGAGGATTCACTGTACAATTTATTCATTTAGCTTTCTGATTTTGGTCCTAGAATTGATAAATAGCAAAATATTTAAATCGAGTTGGCAAATAATCATCAGTCTATTAACAATAGTTGTAACAATATTTATAACATTTCTTGTTTCTTGATTGAATTAGGAAGAGTTGTTATGGTTGTTGTGAGATTCCAAGTTATTTTTCACATACTGCACATTTTCACTAGGTATTAAATAAAAAAAATCTGCTAGAAAAAAGTAAGTATATTCAAAAAATAAATATAATAAAATTCTAGAAAAAATCATGTAAATGTTTGTGTGTCTTTCTGATTGAGTCCATTTTATAATTTCTGTATTTGGAGTCGCCTTGGTCGAGCTTCCTTTGACGCCTGTGCCACGGAAAATCAACACTAATTTAGACAATGTAATGAGGTTCTACAGAATTCTAAACTATCAAGAAAATAAGACATAATTTGAGGCCTTTTGCCCAATCAATAATCTGTGATTAAACCTTAATAATATATCCCCTAATCGAAAGATTCTTTATACTGATGAAATTTAATGGCATATTTATACTACAAGTAAAATTATATACGTTGACATTAAGAACTTCAACATGCATTCAAAATGGAATCAAAACCTTTAGATATGGGCCAAAATATGCCTGTCTCTACACTATTTAATGATGAAAGTATTTTAAAAAAATATTAAGTTGTAACTCATTTTTGTTGCAGCAATAGCTCAGCGGGGAGTGGTAGGTACGGACTGTCGAGACAAAAGTCGCAGGTTCAAAATCAGCCCCAAGAGCATAAACCTCTGACAGTTACGTGTTTATTAACTGTTAATATAGCTTGTTTTTACAGTGAAAAAAACATTGTGAACCTGCATACCTCACAAATTCACTATAATAATTTTGAAGGTATGGGAATTCTGCCTACCTGCATTAGGCCAGCGCGGCGTGGTGAACTAACGCACGTATTCAGCAACAACACTCAAGTGAAGTCTTTGCAAAGTTTCGATTTCTGTACACGTGATTAGTCCGTTTTTGTTTGGCGCATAGTGCGTTTGTGAACACGGGGGTAAGGCCTAACCCTTCCCATTCAGTAGAGGATGTCCGTGCCTAACAATGGGACGTGTATTATACAGGGCTAGTATTATTGGAACATAATTCCCATAATGCACTAACCACTCAACAGTTCCGAATATATCAGACTCTGTGACTTCGAAAAAGTGTATTCCATCTAGTGTGCAGTAGTCGAACTCCCTGAGTCGTCGCAACACCTCGACCAGACCGCGCAGGTCCGAGTCCTTGCGCGCGAGCCGCCGACGTAATGCAGCACGCTCGGCGTGCAGCTCGCTTATTATCTGATGGGAATGTACAAAAAAGTGTTTTAGAAATTAGATACTTATACTGAAGGTAATGTATATTGAAGGGACCTCAGAGGGGTTGATGTCAGGCAGGCGGCCGGTCGTAAAAACTACAAACCAAATCGTTCTGTAACATGTGTTAGAAGGTACACTTTGAAAGCAAGACACGAAGAACAGCCTCCGTGGCGAAGTGGGCGAGTGAAGCGAGAGGCCGCGGGTTCGATTCCTACACCGAGAGAAAATGTTTGTGTGATCCTCAAAGAATTGTTTCGGGTCTGGATGTTTTCTCCCCAGAGCGGTTAACGTGATGCAGGGGGTCGGTCGTAAAAACTACAAGCCAAATCTTTCTATAACATGTGTTAAAAAGCACTTTGCGCCACAGTGTTGGATAAGGCCAGGTGAAAGAATACACTTTAGAGGCAAAACAAGGCCGCACGGACAGGATATTTATGAAATTAGTTGGTGAAAGTATCCCCACTTTTTTATGAAAGAGGGGCTAACGTGCGTCATCTGATGGGAGGGTTCACTGCCGCTCATGAACACCTAAGATACCAGAGGAATTGTTGGTGTGTTGCTGATTTTCAGGAAAAACAGGCTCTTTTTTAAGGTCTTTTGGGGATGAAGTTCGGAAGATCCGTTTTAGAATCGACTGATGATTTATCTCTACTAATACCCACTTTGAAAGGGCACTATTAAAAAAACTAGGCTGAAGACAATCCTACCTTCTGCAATTCCTAAAAGTGGTCCACAATGAAACCGGGCAATCAATCTTATGCCAGTTTACAATCTTTTTACAGATTTGCGGTGTGGAAGTACACTAAGAAAAGGCGCGAAGAAGAATGTCTACGTTTAGCATAGATATCCAGGTGATAAATACAAGCATGACATCCAGGAAAGTTCCATAGTCAACTGGCGTTTTAAAATAAAAAATAACCACACAAAGAAAGCTCGACCTTGGCGTTCAACTCATTACCTTCAGTTCACGGGCGAGTTATATCTTCCGCCAGTAGATTACAGGGGCGATTACAATATAAAGCTATTTGATTACTTTCATCCTCTTGCTTCTTGTATAGATATTTTAAAACATAATACCAATGTGACGCAAAATTTCGATTAGTTACGTTTCGAATACGTTAATCGATTTAAATAATTTTAATAAGAAGTCCATGAAAGTACGATAGGGGCATATTTTATAGATACCTACGTATGCTTCTAAATAAATATCTTTGCTATTTATCATGTCTAGGATCCAGTGCCGGCCAAAGACATATACATATGGCCGGCCATAAACATGGATGGAGCGAGCCATACTCTGACCTCTCCACCCATCTCCGCATTAGTGGACACGCACCTGCCATTCGCCAGAGTATTCTTACTCTCAACCAGAACCAGGTATTTAGCAGGACTATATTTATCTGTATAACTCTAATTTTCTGATTAATTCCTCGATTGCAATAAACTCCAAAACTGTTAGACTTAAATACGTATACCTACATACCTCGCCGTGTCTTCTACGTTCCAGTAAAAGCCTAGTAGTGGCTTCAGACTCCAGATCCTCGACAGCCCGTGCCAGCAGCGTGTTTTGTCCCACCAAGTCGCTCACCCATGACCGTAGCACGTCTAACTGCATCTACAAATCACAGTTTTATTGTAATTTTCATTCCGGTTGGTCCTACCATAAGGCGAATGGAGCGGCCGCTGCAGACACCAAACCAACTGTTACCAGGCGCCTCATGTCCACTCTCTAAATCCAAGTAAATAGGGTAGTTGACTAGATTTTTTTTATTATTTAAATCAATTAGTTACGTTACTCAAAATCTATTGCAGAAATAATTTTATAA
The DNA here is from genome assembly GCA_905332985.1 of Mimas tiliae. Classification (NCBI taxonomy): domain Eukaryota; kingdom Metazoa; phylum Arthropoda; class Insecta; order Lepidoptera; family Sphingidae; genus Mimas; species Mimas tiliae. Next base: position 20,248,337 of record HG995241.1, on the reverse strand, counting down.
ATCAGACCAAAAATAAATAAGTTAGAAGGCATTCAAATCCCGTAGAAGGGGTAATTGTCAAATGACTGACGACGCAACCTTTGACGTCACTGTGTAAAATGTTCATTATGGTGCACGCGTGCAAGCGAGATAGTGAGATCCCTACTACGCACCCACTTTTCCTCATACCAACATTTAAATTCATAACTGCGGGCACATTTGTGAACCAATTTTGATTGTGTTTTATTAAAAGGGTTTCTTTTTCGTATCATTTTCTGTTGCTTAAAAAATAATGTATAAAATTCAATATAGGAAACTACCCTATTATGTATAAAGCTTGAACTTGCCTAAACCGCGGACAAGGAGTGCCATATATTTTTCTCGTCCTCAAAATGAGCCACCGGTCGGTGCTGGAGCAGTAGATCATTACGAATTTAATTAGTTCACCCCAGAAAAATCTCATAAACTTAAGACGACTCACATAGACTGACTGTGAATTTTAACTTGATAAGCCAAAGATGTATCTTATTTTAATAAAATAAATCTCATCACTACCGTACGATACGCAAAATTATTTGGCCGTAATCATCAGTCACGAGTGGCGGCGCATTGTCAAGGTAGGAAAAGCCACATTGATAGATCCGGATAGATTCGGGATATCACTTTGATTGTGGGATATAATTATGTAAATTGTACCAGTTGTACGCATGAGTCGTGACCTTCAAACTGTATACTAATTGCCACATTTATAGATTCTATCTAGATAATCAATCCAAGGTCGTTTATTGAACTCGATCATAAAGGGTGACGGCAGGCGTAGACGTAAGATGAAATGACTATCTTCAGCTCGGTCGTTACTTTCCCCATATTTTACTAGGGCCAAAATTGTTGCTTGGCGGCAGAAATAGACAAAGCGGTGGTACCAACCCAGCCGGCCTCTCGCATACGAGGGACCTATCACCTTGTAAAATTATTCTCACTTGTATTATTATACACTTGTATGCTTTATACTCACTTGCAATTTTTTCGAGCCCCCAACCCTCTCTATAAGCTGTATTCTATCCTCATACGCCTTATGTATATCCTTCAGGATGTCCAGGCTCGCCCCTCCCTTACACTGGCACATGCCCGGATCCCTCTCAGCTAGTTCACATTCAACTTTATTTAAATCCATAGTAAAATTATAATTTCAGTGCATTTTCTTGTATTGGCTGTGTTTCTGTCATAAAAAGTCGGAATGACATGCTAGAAAGAAAAATATCTCATCGGGGGAGTTATGAAAGAGGTAATATAGAATAGTCAAAATAATCTATGAAGGTCTCCATAACTCTTAGCCATAACTTATGTAGCAGATAACTGAGAAACGATGTGTCTCGGGTTTATACCCTTAGTGCAGTTTCATATCATCGCCATCACATCAAAAAATAGGTATTACCTAACTTGAATCCTATTATAAACCAAATTTATAATAAAGATCATTTCCCTGTGGTAATTCACAATAAAATGTCAAGAACGGGTAAGATTTCCTTAAAAAAGATATCAGCTATCGATTATAAGTTTAAATAACTTCAAATAGAATGTCTATTACCAAAGGTATGCTTAAATAACAACACAAAATCTAGTCAAAAAACTCGAAAAGGCAAAATAAAACTAAGCCGTTTTAGTCGATGCTATTGTACTTTATTAATCAATGTTTTTTTTTATTGTTGTATAGGCCGACAAACGAGCAAGTGGATCACCTGATGGTAAGTGAAGACCTCCGCCCATGTACGCCCACAATACCAAAAGAATCATGGGCATGTTGCCGACCTTAAAGGAAAGGGATAATTAAGGGATTGGGAAGGGGAGGGGATTTAGGACTCCGGATATCCCAGTCACCGTACGAAACGCAGCAACAAGCTGCTACTTTACATCGGTTTTCTGTGAGACAGTGGTAACGACCCGGACGAGCCGGCCCATTCATGCTGTAGACAAAATTGTCTACAGCGTGGCTCTACCACTCGTATAGCATACCACTACCAACTTAGCAACTATATTTAATTTGTTAAATGCTAAATGACACTTCGCATGCTAAAAATGAATGTGAATGGCAAATTATACCAATACTAGTAGCAGGATAACTAGCCGTTAGCCATCAAACAATCGAGTAGCTTTTCAATATTCGTGCGAGTATTTCATCCCCTTAAAATGTTAACGGTACTACTCTGCGAATAAACCCTACCCAATACAAAAAGTATTATCCAAAACGATCCACATTTGTAGCAGGGTTATGCGTGAACATAAAAAATATACATACGCACTCACGCCTGTATTCCCCGAAGGGGTAGGCAGAGGTGTAACTAGTACACCCACATTTCGCCGAGCGTATCTCCGTCTCACAATGTGATAGGGGGTGAGCCTATCGCCATACCGGACACAAATTCCAGACTCCGGGATGATACTGAGCATTTCGTAATAAACTCAATACCACTTTACCCGACCCGGGGATCGAACGCGAGACCTCAGCGTTAGCTTAATCATAACGCGTACGCATTACAACTGCGCCACCGAGGCAGTCAAAAAATATATACAGACAAATTGAGAGCCAGCCTCAGTTTAATAAAAACCACACGTGTTCTAATAGTGTATATTTAGACATCAACCATTTCACGTTAAAACTAATATAAAAACAATACATAAAAACGTAACCATAAATAACAACGATCACTTACAACTAGTTGAGGAGTGAGGAACTGTTGATTGTCAGAGAACTTCATGGTTATCTACATTATAAAATGTATGTCTTTATTGAGATTTAATAACATACATACGCAATCACGTGCCGGCGTTTGCGTATGTTGCGTTTTTATCCCTGAAGGGGTAGGCGGAGGTGTAACCAGTACACCAACATTTCGCCGAACGTATCTCCGTCCCATGATGTGATAGGGAGCGAGCCTATCGCCATATCGGGCACAATTCCAGATACTGAGCTTTTCATAATAGAAAAACTCGATATCACTTTGCCCGACCCCGAGACCTCAGCGTCAGCCTCAGTCGTAACGCATACGCATTACAACTGCGCCACCGAGGCAGAGATTTAATAAATATAAAATAAATACACCCAACAGTCAGACACATAGTCCTGACCCCACACTAGGTAAACCTGTATCGTGGGTATCAAGAACTACGAGGGACTTGCGGTCCCACAACACCCAGACCCGAGACAAATATTTGTGGATTTGTGGAGAATCGAACCCACGGCCTCGCGCTTTGCAGCCAGCTAGTCGCCCACTGCGCAATGGAGGCTGTCTTTTACGGATACAGACAGTTTTATCTACATCATGAATGGTCTGGCTCGACCGGGTTATTTGCCGAGCCAGCAAATTCAGTGTTTTTGTTTAAAAATTTAAACAGAAATCGCCACTATGCATTCGCACGCACTATAAGACCTTATAGTAATACTTATGAATACAGGTTACACCTTGTATTCTATTTACTAACATTTTATACGAGGCGTACAAACATACTATTTTATTTTTGATTTCACTAACCGTAGACTAAACAGTACACCAAAAAATAAATGTTTTTAATTCATCAAATATTCTATACAATATATAGAAATACAGTCGAATTCAACATGAGGTATTGTATTTTTATTATACAGGCTGTTCGAAAAAAGTTTTTTAACATTAGTGATAATTACACAAGATGTCCCAAAATTAAGTTCAAGTTATTGATTATAACTTTCGAACCTGATAAGAGTGACTGGGAAAGGTCTATGTCCAGTAGTGGACAGCAGCATGATTATAAATAAAGACAATCTCAAAAAAATAAATCGGGACACTCCGAACACCAATTTATCTTTCTTCGAACACTCTATTTAACAGTAACAAGTGTCAAGCCTTCTACACAAAAAGGAATAAATAGCAATCAATTGGCATTACTTATAAACTATTATACAGTATGTGTCACTTAGGATTAGCGCCGACAGACTGAGGTGAAGAATCTAAATTTTTATTACTAGATGTTAGATCGCTCGTATACGAAGCCGTCGGATTTCGTACCATTGCTTTGTACATTTCTGCCGCCAAAATACAGCGCGCACTGTTGTGTTTCGGTTTGAGACATTGAAACAAGGAAATGACTGGGTATTATGAGACTATTATTATCATTATGTATATTACCATACATTATCATATGTTTCAGAGTGGCGAGCACAGTCCAGTGTAATTCTGTGATGTTGCTTCTGTTTATGGCCAGGCAAGCGAGCTGCTCCTTTTGTCATTGAGGGTAATAAAAAAACATTGAAACTCGACCTTATTACTTATAGAATAAGTCTGATATTAGTATAACAGAAATAACAACCAAAACATAGGTTTTCCGTCATACTAAAACAATTATAGAAGAGAAAATAAGGATGATGCATTCACTCTCTCCATCTGCACTGATCCTAAATAACACTCGGTATTTTAAACAAATCTCATAAAAAATACGCTTAACGTAGTTTTTGGCAAATGCGAGTCAAGTAGGACAGTTAAATAAAAGCATATAAGGCAGATCGCAAAGTTGACGCGGAGTCGAGGGCAAGGCGAATTATTACGCTCCTGGAAATAAACCTTTTTATTCGATAACGCGCATTAAAATACAATATACTTATAAATAAATAAAATGAATACACCCAACCTGAGTTCCGATCCCACACTAAGTTAACCTGTGCCGTGAGTATCAGAAACTACGAGCGACTTACGGTCCCACAACACCCAGACCCGAAACCGATATTTGTGGATCACACAAACATTTGTCTCGTTGCGGGAATCGAACCCGCGGCCTCTCATTTCACAGCCGGCTACTCGCCCATTGCGTCACGGAGGCTATGAATATGCTGCCACGGTAGTGACTATAATGTACCTGACAATTAGTGCAGTACAAAGATGTCTGAAGACGAGAGAATCTAACGTCTCTCAGAGACGTTACGTACCTCGTTGGACCTCAGTTATGTCTAAGAAAAGGGATTTATGCGGCGGACCACGGACTACTATGTTCGGTTTTGCACCATGTTTACGGTGATCGTTGTCCAGTCGGACAAAAATATAGGTCCATTCTCTTACGGATCAAATATTTCATTAGGCGATATACAATTATGATTAGGTATTGGGGATTGACTGATCGCTAGGACCTTAAAGAACATAGAAATGGAATCACTTCAGAGCATTAAACTTTAACTTGTCCAGGCCCGCTGATGTGTTCGGGCAGTTGAATTTAATTTTACAGATGATTCTTGGCTCACCTCGACGGTGCTTCAACTTTTGTTAGTGACCAGCCTTAAATCAGAGGTAGTAAAAACAAAAATCTTTGAAAATGAGTCTTTGAAAAACACAACTAATTTACAAATGCTTAGGAAGCTCATTTAAATTAGGCAATATATTCACTAGGCAACTAGGAGCGCAGCTAGCGATACTGATCTCAACAGCGGGCGACGTTGCAGATGATGCGTAACATGACGCGCATGTTGTCTGTACCCGTATAGACGGCAACATTATCGTAACATAAGTTTCACGTCATTGTTTAACACGCTCAACTGTATATTGAGCAACTTGTGCGTGACAATTATAGTTTAGGAACGAGTTATGTATTAAAAGATGTATTAATAGAATTTAGAGTGGTTCGGATTCCGGGTGGGATATCGATAAAACAAGTTTTTCCAAAAAAAACTATTAGTGTCAATAATGTCTACATTCTCGAGGTACAAACACCCAAAAGTCTACAAATTTAATATGATTCAAAACACATATGTCTACATGTGAGGTTAGTACTACCTACTTTAACACTAATAGCTATACTTGACTGTATCTGAACTAAATCGCGAGTGCCAGAGTGATCTAAGTGTTATCTTTAATAAAAATAAGTTTTGGCATTCTGTTTCATTTAACTGTAGATGTTACTTTATTGTAACTTGTTTATAAAATGTATAAATTCAGTATTCTGTCTTGTTTCATTAGTTAAGAAAGCTATGTGCCGGGTTTTTTTAATATAATTTAATATAGTGAATAATTAATATATTAATTTAATGATTGGCTACTCTGGTTCTCAGCATCTCAATGTATGTGCAGATCTATATTAATATATCTTTACTATTTTTGTGATATTTTTATTATAATATACATTTTTGTCCTACTTACGTGTAAAATATACTATTTTGTAATATTTACATTAAAGAAAGCAGTAAAGAATATGGATGGATTGACATATTACAGACCAAAGAGAAAACAAAGAACAAATGAAAGTAATTTCAATACTTAAATATTATTTGCGCTAATAAACTAAATACAACCTATGTAGGGAAGGTTTAAACGTATATACTACTTGTTGTGTTTTTTACTACTGAGTAAAATTTATACAATCATTCTACGGCAATTCAGTTACACGATGGGCACCATTACATTTTGTTTAACCTAGTTTGTATTCAATCTTCACACGTGCAATTGCATATTAGTAACACGGTGGGCGCCATTACATTGTTTGATCTCGTTGAATATTGTTTAACGCCATGCCAGTTACACGATGGGCGCCATTACATTTTGTTTTACGTAGTTTGTATATAATCTTCACACGTGGAATAGCATATCAGTAACACGGTGGGCGCCATTACATTTTGTTTAACGTAGAGTTTGTATATAATCTTCACACGTGGAATAGCATATCAGTAACACGGTGGGCGCCATTACATTTAGTTTTCTTGTAACTATCTAGTGGTAGTTTGAGCTCTACACTATTTTAGTATAAACTGGGATCACGATCTAAATATCCCCCTCCCCAGTCAAATGAGGGGGATTAGACCCAGCAATGGGACATGACAATGGGAGGTGGATTAAGAAAATTTAAAATTAAGTATTTACGCATAACAGAACGGATTCAACATTCTTTTTCCACACCCATCCAAGATTCCAGAGTTGTATAAGTATTACTATGATAACAATTTATAATAGAGGAGTGTAGTATTTTGTACAGCGGTAAAACATATAAATAAGTTAACAATTGTCTACTATAGTGTATACCACTAAATATTACAAGCTCGTCGTTTCATAATGCCTACATGATTCTTCTATATCTCACTACTCCATTATCTGGAAAGAAATGTTATTATGAGTTGACACTAAAATACGAATATTATGGAGGGCCTTAGCCGCAATCCTATAGTTTTAAGTCGATAGCGACACACACACTTTCATTGCCTCTAGACAAATACAACACACAAACATAAGATATGCAAGAATGAGTTGAATTATCTATGAGAGTGTTGTAAAACCCTAGGGCCTAGAGGTAAGGATTAGCACACAAGCAACAAGTCGTATTGTAACTAAATCAATATATTTTTTACTTGGAGAGCCACGCTGTGGACAGTTCTGTCTTCGGTATAAATGGGCCAGCTCTACCGAGGTGGTACCACTGTCTATTGAAAAAGACACGAAGTGACAACTTGTTTCATTTTGTACAGCGAGTGAGATTTTCGAGGGCCCAATTCCCCATCCCATTCTCAATTTTCATGCCCTTAAAGTTGGCATCTATGATTTTCCCGATTTTTTGGGTGTTGTTTAAATAAATAAATTTTGCTGTGAATGAAACTCATAGACCTACCTACGTCGCGGTCGGTAACATGATGCGATGATGATGGCGATGTTGCCATGTTAGGTGCGAACAGTTCCTAATACAGCAGCTTGAGCTGTTCGTATGTGATGAAGAAGATGATGTTCCACGGCCCCATGCGCAGCCACGTCGGGATGAAACCTTTGTACAGCGCCATGAAACCTTCGTTACGCACCGTCTGACGAATAGAGTTTTTTTTTTATATTCTTAAGATAATAAGAACTTAAGTAGATTTATTAAACTGTACCTAGATTAATAGTCGACGCTACTGCATAAGGGTAAGCTACCCTACCTAAAAGTAGCCATAAGATTGGAATAAATAAAGAAATATGATAAACCAATTAAAATAAATGCCTCGGTGGTGCATTTGTAATGCGTACGAGTACACGTTACGACTGCTGCGCTGAGTTCTCGGGTTCGATCCCCGGGTCGGGTAAAAGTGATATTGGGTGTTTGTATCACGAAATCCTCAGTATCAACCAGGAGTTTGAAATTGTGTATGTATGGCGAAAGGCTCGCCCCCTATGACACTATGCAGCACTAGCCAGACCTTTTTTTTTTTGGCGCGGGGAAAGCGAATTATTGCTACCGCCCCGCCCCGGGGGAAGGCAGAACGGTTATGTTGGGTTCACCGGTCTTACGACCCAGCGTTAAGCCGCCCGGGAGAGATGTTAAATCCGAGCGACCGCTGGGCCGAGTAACTAACACTATATACAACCTACACCGGCATACCAACTAAAACCCCGCGGTGGCCTTCTTCGGCGCATATGGAGGCCGACCACCCGTGCTGCCGTCCATCCCGGGGTCGCACGTACGAGAGTACCATAATGGGCGCTAGGACAGCCCCCGGCTGCGCGCCCGCGACCCCGATGGCCCCATTAGTCGGCTCTTACGACAGGCAGGGGATACCGTGGTGGAATTCTCCAAACGCCCCCATTCCACAGGGCGGGAGACGCCGGTCAGTCGTCCACCCGGCGCCTCCTACGTCTCCATTGGCGGCGCGCGGGATCGTTCTGCTCACGATCCCGCTCGGCGCTCTCCTTTTGCGAGATGACGCACTCGCAAAAGGAGGCTACCGCCCGCCAAGACCTCCGGCTGCCGACCATGGCAGACACCACGGCCGGCAGCGACAGATCTCCTCCGACGACTGCTCTGAGAGCGCTGCGCTCGTCACTCCAGGCTGGACACTCCTCCAACGTGTGTTGTGCCGTGTCCTCGCGGCAGTTGCCACAATGGTGGCACACGGCGGAATCCTCTTTTCCGGCTATGCGACACAGGTACGAGCCGAAACACCCGTGGCCCGTCAGCACCTGTGTCAGCCGGAATGTGGGCGCACCGTGTCGCCTTTCTAACCACTCGTCAAGGACAGGACGCACTGCCGCGACAGTCCTCACACCGGCACTTGGGCTCTCCAGCCTGGCATGCCACTCCTCCACGGCGGCTCTGCGGAATCGGGCCGCAATCTCCCTCGGAGCCAATCTTTCTCTTCGTTGGGACGCCCCCTCTCGCCAAAAGAACGCAGACGAGAGGTGCTGGGCGTCCAACTCCCAAGGGAGAGTACCCGCCAACAGGCAGGCCGCCTCATGAGAGACCGTGCGGTAGCCCCTGATGATGCGCTGTGCCTCTAAGCGCTGCGGCTTACGCAGTAGAGTGACACAGCGGGCGTTCAGGGACCCGGCCCAAACCGGACAACCGTATAGGGCCATGGAACACACGACTCCCGCATACAAACTACGGCAGGAGTTGCCGGGACCTTCCAGGTTCGGCAGCAGGCTTCCAAGTGCACCTGCTGCCCGCACCAGCTTCGGCGACAACTTCTCAAAATGGGCGCGGAAATTCCACCGGCTATCAAGCACCAATCCCAGGTACTTCATGGTGGAGCCGATGGAAATCCGCACCCCCTCCACTGTGATGTGGGCCTCCATAGGTGGCCCTCTCCGAGGCCTCGGTTTTGTTCAGGGCCACAGTGAGGCCCAGTCGCCGAATTCTGCCCACCACCTGCTCTGTACCGACAGAGGCGAGCAGGGCGGCATCCTGGAAGGATCTCGCCGTCGCTGTCACTAAAGTGTCGTCCGCGTAGCAGACGACAGCGACGCCCCGAGGATTGGCACCACGGAGCACCCAATCGTAGCCGATGTTCCACAGAAGCGGGCCCAGAACTGAGCCCTGTGGAACACCGCAGGCCATTGCTCGTCGGTGCCACCCGTCGGCGCCGGGATACACTACGTCCCTATTGGAAAGGTACGAGTGCACCAGACGCCGTAAATACGGTGGCACCACGTGGTACCGCAGTGCTTCGTTTATGCAGGCCCAGGGCAGCGTATTAAACGCGTTGGCGATGTCGAGTGACACCGCCACGACCACCTTTCCCTGGGCTACTGCGTCCTCCGCCTGTGCCTTGACCCGCAAAATCGCGTGGATTGTGGATCGGCCATGCCGGAACCCGTACTGGCAATCCGCCAGGTCCGGGCCGACCCCTTCAAGGTGCTCGACGAGGCGAGCGTGTATAACTCTCTCGAACAATTTGCAGACCTCGTCGAGCAACACGATGGGCCGGTAGGCCGATGGCGACTCTGCGGGTCGGCCCTCCTTCTTGAGCAGGACGAGCTTGCGGGGCATGGCTGCGTCGCAGACATGCGACATCGCCGCCCCGAACCACGCCGCCTCCTCTTCGACCCGTACCGGCCTCTCCGGTACAGGGAGCCACGCCTGGGCCAGAGCGGCCTCCTTCAGGGCCTCGACGTCGAGGCGCTTTACACCCCAACGCAGGCCGTCCGATCGCGGAGCGGTCGGTCCACCACCAGACCGAGTAATTGTGGACGAGGCGACGTCGAACCGAATGTATCGGTGATCCGACAACGTCTCCTCGTCCACCAGGACCCTCCAGTCCCGGACACGGTGGGCAAGTGCTGGGGTGGCGAACGTAATGTCCACCACCGAACCGCCATTGTGCCGCACGCACGTGTCTACCGATCCGCGATTCACGACGGCCAGGCTGGACGAGATCGCCCACTCCTCCAGGGCCACGCCGCGCCCGTCGGTCCTCGACGAACCCCAAGCCAGAGACTTGGCGTTGAAGTCGCCGGCGACGAGGACGGGGCGAGGCTGACTGCCTTGCACCACCAGGGCCCCCAGCCGAGTGAGAAAGAGCTCGAACTCGGCCAGGGATCTGTTGGGGGAGAAATACACTCCCACAATCCAGACCCCCCCAAGCACTAGCCAGACCCTGCCTGCCTACCTGCCTACCGAGAATACAGGCTCACGCTAATGGCCTATTACTCGAGTGGTAGAGTCACGCTGTAGACACTTTTGGCTACAGCATGAATAGGCCGGCTAGCCCGGGTCATTACCACAATCTCACAGAAAACCGACGTAAAGTAGCAGGTTGCTGCTGTATTTCGTACAGTGAGTGAGATATCCGGCGGCTCAAATCCCTCTCCCCTACCCAATCCCTTAATTATCCCTTTCCTTTAAGGTCGGCAACGCGCTCATATTTTTTTTTGGTATTATGGGCGTACATGGGCGGTGGAAATCACTTACTATAAGGTGACCCACTTGCTCGTTTGCCGGCTTATGGCATAAAAAAGGGGATCGCTAAAGGTAACTTACCTGTAAGAAACAGTCGACCGTGCCTTTGTATATCCTCTCATTTGGTTTCGCTATGTGATCCTTTACTTTTCTTTGGTTCATCAGCCTTGTCTGAAATAAATAAATTTAATGAGTAATGGCACATTTTATTATCTCATATAATGACTTTATAAACACTGAGAAACTCAGCCGTAGGTATATTTTATGTACATAGCATTCTATATTGTTTGCTTTTCCTCACAGAAACATTTTTATTTACAGGATTAGTGCGTATGTCATTTCATACAAAATTAATTATGTAGTAAATAAAGGGCTAAATTAATACGCTCTAACTAAAATGCATGCAGCATTTAAAGCCGAACGTTAGCACTATAATAATAGAGAAAGCTATAAATATTGCTACAACCAATTGGCACCAAGAGTTATTAATTGTCCAAAATGTATATTTGAGAAAAAAAATGACAATTATTATTGCAAATAAACGCTTTTCTGATGATTACTATAGTAATTATTCAGTACATAAACAGTGATTGATTGGACAAAATTTATATTACTTACTACACTACATAAACAATGAATGAATTGCGAAAAATTTCTCTTCATCAATTATGTTGAAATACTGAGCTGCAATTTTTTAAAAAACTCCAAAATGAATCACAGATCTGGAGGCCAATTCTCGTAATTTTAAATGTTCAAAATATCATTCCGATCTAGTCTCAGCGTCAAGAAAGTTGCAAATGATACAGTAGCATTATACCGTTTTGGCTTCAGACAACTTTTATTCTACATTCAATCTCATTACGATTTATGTTCACATTTGACGTTGATTATTGGTTTATGAGAATGCCATTTGCAACTTTCTTGACGCTGAGACGATCGGAATGATATTTTGAACATTTAAAATTACGAGAATTGGCCTTCTGGTAGCTAGTTACATACCCTGATGACGTCGAGCGGCGTGCTCGCCACAGCACTGCCGAGACTCGCGAGCAGACTCGACGCGAAGTGGTTCAGCGGCGTGTCCCCCAGCGACGGCGTCAGTCTCTTCTTGCACGAGTCGTACACGGGCAGCTCCACGGCCGCGATCACAGCTGCGCGCTGAGACGTCGGACCTACTCCCCGCCATAACCCTCGCCAACCTTCCAAACGCTGGATCTCGATAAAACATCGGACTAGGTTACGTTTCTCGTCGCCCACCTATAAATAACATAACACATTGCCATCATCGAGCTCAACCCCTAATTATAAAAACTAATATTATAAAGCTGAAGACTTTGTTTGTTTGTTTGTTTGGTTGAACGCGCTAATCTCAGGATCTACTGGTTCGATTTGAAAAAATCTTTCAGTGTTAGATAGCCCATTTATTGAGGAAGGCTATATAACATCACGCTAAGACCGATACGAGGGGAGCACTAATGAACGCGGACGAAGTCGCGGGCAAAAGCTAGTAACCAATATAATGTCGTGCCAAACATTATGCATTCCCAAATACGTGCCGTGTTTACTCCACTATTGCCTAATAATGGTTTAATTACGACGAAATTAAATACAACAAAGACAAATAAGACGGACAAACTTCACAAATATTCAAAGTATTCCTATTTGATCAAACGACTTGATACTTGAAGTAAATCATTTTTTTCTGACATCCATGTCGATAATGAATTAAATAAATTTAGAGTAGGATTAACCGGTCAAATATTGTCGCCCATGATCACCTACATACAATTCTAGGGAAATCGTCGGTGCGTTGCCGACTTTTGAGGAAAAAGTGGGACCTAGCAGTCGGTTTCTACTTAAAAATTACATTATCAACACCTGTGTTGTTTGGATGAGACAGCATGCATTTTTGACTCCGCCCACAGACGAATTCGAGTCGACGAATAGCGTGCACTTAACTCACGGTTGCTCTACCAATCTGCATTAGGGCAGCATAGTAGATTAGACTTTCACTAGTAGAGGTCAACTCCCAGCAGTGGTATAATATAATACAGGGTTATTATTATTATTACTCACCTGCATCCGAACTTTAAGCACGTCAGTAGGGTTGGCTATCGCACTGGATAGTCCACCAGCGAACGCCGCACAGAATGTATTCGTAGGCAAGTGTTCCTTAGAGCCGCCGTCCGCGCGGTGTTTCGCCAACGCTTTCTTTAGCGAATAGTATGTGCCGAACTTTATCGTGCCGTAAGTAGCCTGTCGGAGAACTGCCGGCCAGATCCTGAACAAACATTGCAATATTTTAATTTCTAAATAGCTACGACGCCGCACATAATTAACTTCGGGCCGGCCAAGTCAGTACACCACATACCTACCTATTGATTTTTTATATGTAAAGAGAATACTGTGTTTACCATAGGTATGCGGCGCTATATCTGACGCCGGATACAGCAACCGTGACGTGTGAAAAGTCACAAACAACGTGATGTATAGATGAGCCAACCTAACTTTGAAATGGCAGAAAATGGAACTACAGATGGTGTTCCGAACTTACCGGAAATAAACTTAAAATTGGTGGGTTGTAACTTGTCTAGGTTTTCAGATCATGATTATAGAAAATCACTATTCATAATTAATATCCTCGCGGATTTTTTTTTAAAGAAATGACGTTGCTAAGGTTGAAGAAATATATAATTTTTAGTACACTGAAAAATTTACTTTAATTTCTTTCTTTCTAGAACTTGGCTGATTATAAACGAATTACCTAATGCGAAACCTGAATTATCCCTTATAATTAATGATTATTCGTAAAATGGCAATACTGGAGTGAACAGAGCCACGCTCTTCAATTCACAGTTAAGTTGGTACATCTATATAGTGCAATGACATATTTAGACAATGCAATTTCCAACCTGTTTATTTTATACGACCCCTAAATGCTCAAAATAACCTTAATGATTTAAGTAAACAATAATATCATAAATACTGCCAAATGACAAACCATAAATAAACTCTTTAGCATAAAAATACGTATATATTTAGTCATAAATAAAAATATTTATCAATATCGTGAGACTTAACATCTTATGTCTCGGGACGTCGAGCGCAGTTCCACGCAGTGTTCTGTAATCCAGAGTTCTGTGCATAGACTTTAATACCATAGACGGGCTGTTCAGAAGTATATTTGTGTTGCATACGCGGTCGGCGAGGCGGGAATGACGTCTAATGGCCGTTCCCTATATTCTGTCTGTATCTAGTTTTGCTATACCGGCGATAGAAAAATTTATCTATTTTCCGTTTTACCGTCCCAATAAACTTACTAATGATAGGTAATCCTATTCTTCATTGCTGTCTACCGATGAGAGGACTGATAGCTGACTACAGATATACAACACTATGAAAATGACAGTTCAAGCGTCCCAATATTTTTTAAGTGCTATCTGTCGATAAAGTTATTTAGTTTTTTCTTTATCGGTAGATTTTGACCGATAAACAGATATCCTCGGCTGTAAAAAAACGAAATAAATAACGCATTTTGAAGAAATAGCCATGAAGGTACAAGGCTTACATGGCACTTGCACTGAAATACAAAAAAGTAAATAAATTAAGTAAAAATCTAAAAGTAAATATTAAAAAAAACTAAAATTCCCATAAATAAAAATAATGCACCGTTTTGATAATTAAATTAATTGCCAAGAGACATATAAATATTTGTTAATGCGAACAAAATAATTCCTCACTTCAGTAAAATCCCCCAAATTCGCTTGGGATTTTCGTTCAAGGGACTTGTATTCAGAGCCGTAATGTATTGACAGTTAAACGTTTCGTTAGGCGGCCCCTAGACGATCAATTATATTGCGCAGTATTTCGATTTGTGCAATATAATTGATAGATTAGGCTAAATATTGAAGATTGCGCAATGATTGAACAAAAGTTTGAGCTACTTTAATTTTTATTGTACCATATTTCCATTGCGTCGTGTAGGGCCAGTATTGCGCAATATTTTTTAGTCTCTGTTACATCCTGACGTGGAGAACACACGCACGCGCAAAAATGGCGGGAAAAGAGAATCTAAAATTTTGTATATTTTTTTGTCATTCAATGCCGTGACCAATTCTAGTAGCTCTTGAAACTGTTCCAAGTCCAGTAGTACATAGTTTTTGAAGTCCGCTTCCTCACTTAACATCAAGTCTTTTAAAAGATTTCCGTGAGTATATTTCTGCCTTTTCTTGTACCACTCTTTACACCAGCGACGTGTTCGTATACGTTTACGTTTAGCCATAAGCAACAACACCAGAGCTGCAGCTGTATCTTGTTCGGACATGATGCTCCAACTGAACACGAAAACATTGAGCAGTTCGTATTTTTGTGCAATATAATTGATCGTTTGGATGCAAAGTACCCTTCAATCTTATTGTACAATAAAATGTATTGCACATTGTTATTGTAGGTCTATGGGCCACCTTACATTGTTTTTGCAACATAATAAGTATTTCTCGTTATTAGTATTTCATTAACAGTGGTAAAAAATAAGAATTATAGATAAATGTTAAATTAAAACTTATATTTCTAATCTAAATCATATCTTCATATTTTTTTATATAAATTATACAATAGTTCTTCTTTCTCAGCTTGTATGAACATAATGCACAAGAGGGCCCAGATAAACTGCCTATCTATTGCTATCATAGTATCCGACGTACATATCTTAAAAATAGGGACGATTCCAAGCAGTAGATAGAACAATACGGATGTTTGACGATAGCTATCTATCGTGAAATTGAAGATTGATATTGGGAACGGTCATAAGGCGAGCGATAGGAGCGATAGGCGCGTGGGAGCGAGAGGAGTTGAGAGTAAGCGTGATGGCAATATTGAGACGGCTGTTTTGTTTGGTATTCCTTTTTATTCACAATAAATGATTTTTTCGATCAAAACCAAGAAATAATATAGTTACTTCCGTAAAATAACTTCAAATTGAATGAATAATATATGCACGTAAATAATGACAATGTTTTATGGGTCACAATAAACAATTTCGTGTTAGTTTATCGAATTTAACGTTCGCAGCTATTCAACCAACAACAACTGCTCTTGTCGCTCTCTCGCGGGCGATTAAATGAGCTGCGGTCAATTGACCGTAACTAAGTGCGCAATTTCTTTGTACCGCACAGCTTGTCTAGTAGTATACATTAAAATCTTTGGTTCAGTGTGACGTTGCTTCTGTTTATGGGCAAGCGTGACACTTAAGATCAGGTGAGCGACCTCTACGTCTCGTCATTCAAGCAAAAAAAATACAATTAATTATAATTGTACTTCGTCTTACAGATATGTCAATAAAAAATTGTTTTCCCGCGTAAATTCCACATGAATCAGTTATCTTGATTGTTTGCCAACTAGTGTAATATCTAGCACATAGAGTATTTGTTTTTAAGACAATGCCTATTTTTGTACGTCCATCCTAGCTTCAGAGCGTGCCAAAAAAGTGATGTTATTTGGGTAATTTAAACCTTTCGAATGTGTCTCAAATATTAACTACCACCGGTCCTCGAACCTCTCGGTCCGTGTAATATAAAAAAAATATGTGGCTTAAACTTTAAAGTTGGGTAAAATTCATTTCACAGCCACAGAATACCTTACAGTAATACGTAGTAAGTACCAAAGCTTAGTGCAAACTGTAGACTAAAGTAGACGCCCAACTAGTCACTAGTTACTAGTGGCGACAATTCCTCATAAACTACAAACGTTATATATAACAAGGGACTTTATAATTACACAGTTTAGGACCGAAAATAAAGATTTGCTTCTTTACTTCTGCGACTCACTGAAATCAATTACTATTACGTGTGCAAAACGCAAGTAACTTCTGAAACATTACACGTTCGCCAGAAAAGCTGCTTCTATCACATACCCTCGGAGTTAGGGCCTATTCGAAGTGGCTGTTCGGTATCGTCCGATTTTTAACAGACACAATAAACTATTTCTCAGTTCGTCTGTATATACCAAAGACTTTAATGTATACTTCTAGACAAGCTGCGCGGTACATAGAAATTGTACCACTAAGTTGCGGTCAATTGACCATAACTCAATATTACCATCTCGCTTACTCTCAACTAGAACCCCTATCGCGCTCCCTGTTTGTGAGCTGTCAAACTCCCGCGATATATGACGCAATTTTTCTTCTAAACAGCCCGTCTAGTAGTATACATTTAAAGTGTTTGGTATGTTACCCTCATATTAGTAATAGCACCGTTATTGGTGTTAGTGAAGGTAGTCGAGGGAATAACTATGTAAAGCGGGTAGATAATAACACTGAGATGTGGTGGAGGTGATTGCTAAGGTATATAAGCGGGCGCATTATTAGTTGAGGGATTAGGGCTGGAGTGCCTACAAGCAATCGCCCGAAAGTCTGGTGTCGCTGACTAAAGCCGGCTCACGGTCAGGCTATCAGCAAGCGGCCATCCCAAAAAAAAAAAAAAAAAAGTTGAACGAACTTAGTCGTGCTTAGAACTCTTTCGTGGTAACGCTGCCCGAGTGTGATTAGAATTGTGAATAATCATAGCAAGTGTAATAAATTGTGAACAGTAATATAATATTGCATTTAATGTGAATAGACTATTAAACTTTTTGAACATCCTGACGAAGTTATTTTTATCTTTACTGCACAAAAGTGATAGTGAGTTTACAGGTATATACTCGTACTATATTTTTTATAACTCGGCCAAATGTGAACAGATTTCGATGATGCTTTTCGTATTCGATAGTGTTTACTGCTGTGGTTGTCCCATTTAAACTTGAAGAAATAATTTCATCCCAAAGACTAAAACATCTTTATGCACCGATTTTGATAATTATTTTACTAACATATAGAAAATTAAAAACATTTTAATAAAAAAATTCACCGACTTCACTAGAAAGCTAAATATAAAACTAAACAATTTTGATTTGGTGATAGCGTTCATTGACTATTAAACTACAGTATCACCCACTCAAACTGTTTAGTTTTACTATTAGCTTTTAGATTTTTGAGTCGATTTTGTTATTAATTAAAAAGCTTTTGCATAGTGTCGTCGAACGTCGCAAAATCGATGCAGTATTTGGTGATTTCTCGGAGCGTGTATGGAAGATGTAACTTTATGATTATATTGCATTAATCCGCGATGTAAACATGTTTTTACAAGCAATAGTGTTTTTGTCCTCTGGCGATAAGATAACCGAACAATTGTACATTCATGAACAGCGTGAATGCTTACGTAAAACATCCACTGTCAGCAATGTTTGGGTGGGTGCACAGGTCACCGATCAGCTGGCGATAATGGCTTACGACCGATTTCAATAAATCATCTTAGTTAGAGTCTCCGGATCGATCCCACCAATGAACCAATGAGATTGCAGTATGAAGGTTACGAACAAATTGCTTATTTTTATTGGTTGATTTCCGGGATTTGGAGATACGGATTGAGATCGCTCAAAGATATCAACTGTTAGGGTGTACATACATTTCAATGGAAAATATAGATGTACATCGACTTACTCTAAGCCCATATAGAAGAATAATTAATCCATAACATGACTGCCTCGGTGGCGCAGTTGTAATGCGTACGCGTTACGACTGAGGCTTGACGCTGAGGTCTTGGGTTCGATTCCCGGGTCGGGTACAAGTTATATTGGGTTTTCTATTACGAAAAGCCCAGTATCAGCCCGGAGTCTGGAATTTGTGCCCGGTATGGCGATAGGCTCGCCCCCTATCACATCATGGGACGGAGATACGCTCGGCGAAATGTGAGTGTACTGGTTACACCTCTGCCTACCCCTTCGGGGATTACAGGCGTGAGTGTGTAGGTTCAATAACATTATTCTGTATACGTGATTGATCGTGTTTATGTTCAACGCCAAAAACCGACCAAAGAAGTTATGTATGGCAAATTGTCGCTTCACGGATACAACTATCTAAAAACGTTATAACAAAGGTCGTGGGACTTAGGGCTTCACTATCTACTATTTTATCTGGTGCACTAAAAATGCACATTATCAGAATATATAGGAAATTTTCCTTATATTTTCGTGATTACAAAGTACAATGTGCAACAGTTGTCATGCATTTATGAAAAAGCCTTTTTATATCCACACTATTTGAAAGAGGAATGATATATAGACTATGATCATTTAATAATTTAGTTAATGTATTGAGCTTATTTACCTAGGTATCTGTTAACCAACTTGGAAAAGAAAAGGTTATCAATTAGTTTTTGTTAATAAGAAAAGACTTCGCCCGAAAACAACAATCACAGTACCTAATATTGATTTTTTTATTTAAATATGTCCCAATGCAAGATCAATCTCCTCTTTTTACCCACTCAACCATCGGTACTTCGTTTTATAATGAATTGGTGATGCTCACCAGCGCCTCCGGCCATTAAAGGCCCATTTCAAAATGTCTAGTAAGGTCTAACCACCAATTATTATCCTTTAGGACATCTTTCTTCCGGTATATAATATTGTCGGAGAGTGACTTTTATATTAGAAGTAATATTTTTAACCTTCTTTTTTTTTTCAATTTTTTTATAATTTTTTACGTGGAATATCATAGGCAAATAATTAAATATTTGTATTACCTTGACTGTTAAAGTGTATATCTATCATTATTCAAGTTTCTTAAAATAAAATGAGGATTGGTTAATTATGATAGTTACTGTTAGATATGGTATATATTATATTATTTAATATAATATAATATCGAGAACAAGTCAAACATTTGGCAGTTGGTTACGCACTGACGTTTATTTTCATAAGACGTGGCCAGTAGCTGCTACTCTACCAAACAGTCTACAACATACTCAACAGTTACCTTGAGACATAAATGTCTTGATAATTTCGAACCCTGATGCTCGCTTACCCACAGTACAGTGCCTTGACGCCCTCCTGTTGTGAAGTCTTCACGAAGCAATCCACCATGCCCGTGTACCTGAGCTGCACATGGCGAGGGTCTATCTTCTGACCTTGGATCTGCAGGCGAGTCTTTGTTGTGTCTATAGGAAATGTGCCTGTAACATTCAATAATTGTTTACTTAAATATGTGTGTAATTTGTATAGAAATGCATTATGACAAAATAAAATTATTGAATCCAAGTGAAAATTACATTTCGGATGTCAAGTTGGAACTATATGTGAAGAGCCTCTATTTTAACTGTACAATCAGATATAATCTTTTTTAGCAGTTTGAATGACGAGACGAACAAGTCGCTCGCCTAATAGTAAGCGACACGCCTGCCCATAAACAGAAGCAACGCCACACAGAACTTTAGATTACACAGAACTGCATGGCTATGTACTGCACTCGTCACCCTGAGATATGTTGTTTAAGTCTCATAATTTCAAGTAATTTCACTGGTTTTAATGTCCTTCAAACAGTCGAAGCAGTTAACCTATGTCAATATATTTTTGTACCGCATTGTCATACAACTTTGATGTAAGCGCGAATGATGGAGCCAAATGCAAACTGACTTCTTTATTATCATCCTTCTCCTATATTGTCCCCTCATTGTTTAGGATCGTGACTCCATGCAAGGATTCTAGTAATGGTTTTTCTCCATCTGAATTTTCGAAAATAAAAATTCAAAAATAGAATACAAAACCGTAAAAAGATCATTCTACATGAAGTCATAGATATAAAATAGGTGTTAAGTATATAGTACTAATTTAATTACAAAGTCTCAGTAAAAGGAAAATTATGTTTTTAAAACTCCCAATACATTACATAGATTGTTTTCATATTATAATACTTGATGCCATTGTTGACCAATTTAACTTATAGAATTTGTTCCTTAATAAGTTCTAAATGCCCGTATTATTGGTTCAATAGATGTTTTATATTGACAGCCTCTGGGCAAGTCATGGGCAAGTAGGCAGTTACCAAATAATGTTTAACAAAACTTAAAAACCGACTTCAATGTACAGCATTAGCATGTAAATTCCAATACAATAACACAAACGTGACGAGTGTACTGTTGTACATTGAGTTTATTTTTTTTTCTCTGTACTCCGTCATCAGATCTTAATCTTCTTATGTGAAATTTTTTCCTACAAAATCGGCACAATTGGCGGAGAAATCGATGTACACACATAAAAAAGGCAAAAAATAAAATAATAAATAAACACCCTGAATTAAGAACCACCTCCTTTTTTGAAGTCTGTATTTTGTGTCTATTCAGTAGTCACCAACTAAACTAAACTTAACCAAATATAGTCTACTCCTGTCAAATGGGTGTGTAATGAAAATACTTTTTTATACCAAGGTATATTTTAATTAATTTTAGTGAGACAGGACGGAAGTTGACTAAGAATTCGTTTTGTTCTGTAAAATGGTTAATAGTAGTCTAAACTAAAAAAAATATTATTCAGTAATAACATAACAGATAAATATATTTTTTTATATTTAATATTTGTTTGGTTTGAGTTTACTTGTGAATTACAATGTCATTGACCCATCTACTAATGTTGGCCATTTGCCAGTTAAATATATAAGGAATCTAGCATACTGGATAAGACAAACTGGGCTTGTATCTATGTTTTCGATGTCAATTAGAGATGAAAGGGATAGTGGTTTGGCCATATATTGGATATCCAATCACTCTGTAACCCATATATCCAGTAGTTGATTGCTTATCTTTTAATGCAGAGCCAGAACCAACAAACGAGTGTGTGGATCACTTGATGGTAAATGATCTCCACCACCCATAAATTCTTAATACTCACAACATATATAACAGACTTTACTGAAACAAAATGATGCAATATCTAAATAAATTAATAAATCATTGTTTTATGTATATATACTATTTATGTATTCTGTTTTACGTATGCTACTGTAAATACAAATAATCAAATATTTACGTATATGTATATATGTACAGGACCTATACATTAATCTATTTGAGAAGAATTAATCTTCTAGGTTAGGTTTTAAATATAGGAAATAAATATGCACTCACCGAACTCCGCCACAATCGACGCTAGGCCGCCATAAATAAACGGTCTCCAGTCACTATCTCCCATCCCATACACAGATATCCAGGTAATCCAAGATCTAAGAACCGGTGAATTCAACGGCAACTGAAAGCGCTCGTTACGGCGAACGCATAATTAATTACAATCACGTCACATGTGATGTTGGTGTTGCGAATCACGATTCACGTCACATAAACGAAAAGAAATCGGCAGAACGTCAATTCCTTACGAGTAGTCTGTAATCAGCAGCAAAAAATGATTTTCTAGCTAAATTCAGTGACACTTTGCCAGTTGACTACTTTGACGTTTGTGGTTTTTTTTTAATTCGTCCAAGGGACAGGTCTTTCGACCATACTGCCTAGTCTTGCGTGTAAACGTTTGTGGGTATTTTAAATTTTCCTTTTTTTTTTTTTGTTCCAAAAGGGACCGGCTAAGATCGGAGACCATGCTGCCTAATTATTTTCTTATTAAAATCCAAGAACAATGAAACACGAGTTTGGACGATTTCAAGGTTTTGCTGGAGTTTTGGTGTTAACTCATTTTAGTACGATGCTTCTTAAATGACTTTCTTCAAGCGAATCGAACGCACAAGTCCGATCTAGTCTTAGTCAAAAATCACCTATGTAAATTCACTTAAATTAAACAATATATTATAAAGACAATATACAAAAAAGGCACATATGACATATTTACGAGTGGTAGAGCCAGGCTGTAGACAATTTTGTCTACAGCATGAATGGGCCGGCTCGTCCGGGTCGATACCACTGTCTCACAGAAAACCGGCGTAAAGTAGCAGCTTGCTGCTGCGTTTCGTACGGTGAATGAGATATCCGGAGGCCCAAATCTCCCTCCCCTTCCCAATGCCTTATTATCCCTTTCCTTAGGTCAGCAATGCGCCCATAATTCTTTTGTATTGTGGGCGTACATGGGCGGTGGAGATCGCTTACCATCAGGTGACCCATTTGCTCGTTTGCCGGCCTATAGTATAAAAAAATATAAACAATAAATAAATAATCGTAATTTTTAACATAAATGGTCTTAAGGAGTGATCTGACGGACTGACTGAAGACTTACCACCTAGTGATTGTCTGCTACCACTAGAAGTCATCGTTGGCCTTATAAATCTATTTTAGACAATGTCTCATGAAGTGATTTTTTATGTTTACGTGAATATTTCACATTGAAATAAAACAAGTTTATACGGATTTTATCGCGGTTTAATTTTTATTTTAGTCCCGACATTTCGAAGTCTCTCCCGTGACCACAAAGGCTGAAAAGCTTTCGAAACGTCGGGACTAAAATAAAAATTAAACCGCTATAAAATCCGTATAAACTAGTTTTATTTCAATGTGTAATATTCGCGTAAACCTAAGATTTCTGCAAGTTCTAAGCACCATAAACACGAATTTTTATTATTGCTATCTGTGCCCTGCCTGTGATCACTGCGGAAAAAGAGAGTAGAAGTCAGTAAAAATGTTTTATTTAGTTTGGCTGTATATTAATTATTATTATTTTTTTCAATGAATGGCGTCCAAGCTTACGCCCTGATTCTGCCTATGTCACGGTTGAAAATCACCAAGGTTTTGATCAAGGGTTCAGTACAAAAGAGCTAAATAGTCGCTATGTTCAATAAGTGCTCCAGAGTGACAGTTGAATAAAATATCCGTGGACAACACAACACATAATATTTATGGTTAGTAGATATTAGTATTTTATGAGAATAATAAATAGGTTATTAGTAAGTATAATGTGAAGTTATATTAGTAGTTATTACTATAAATAAATATTATTTTCATTTATGAATCTGTGGCGAATTATCGCCACCAAATGTTGCCAGCCACTTTCTACACATTGATAGAAATGTTATAAACTGGCAACCCAAAAACGACGGTTAGAATTAGTCCGCCAAAACGAGCTTGTCAGAACACGTTAGAGAGTTAACGGCTACAAAAGTGTAACGGCAGTTATAAGATTATAATATCAAAATTGTTAACCTCTGTATATCTAAATTGTCCTCTGTATTGTGGCAAGAAAATTATATGTTGTACAAATCACGAAGTTGTTTCCTTGTCGAGCTACGAACTGAAATACCCCAAATTGGTGACCCCGACGTGATCGACAGGAACAGCCTGAGTAAAGGTCAGTGATACAGGACAAAAGTAATTATCCGTCTGCCGAGCGGGCTTATAACTGCCCTGAATATCAGTCACGAAGGAAGTCCTCAGAAAGCAGATTTTACTTTGCTCTGGGGGCTCTACTGCCTGCTGCTAACCGGCCAGTAGCACTGGTCCACTGCTTAGCTACACTGCAATCGGCATCTCATCCTCTACATGGTGCTTATATGTGTACAGTGAAGTGATAACCAATTACACAATCATAATTTAATAACCATTTTCAAGCGGTGAATGGACACTGCATGTTAACCATTAACAGTTCATAAGCTCTATGTTCTAAACCCTATTTTGAGCTATAACCATACTAATGTGTACATTTATAAATTATTAACTTAGCTTAAAATAATACACAACAACAGCAACTTTAATTTGCTTCTTGACAATTAATGCCAACATATTTTTAAAATTTTTACAATTAAGTTTGTGTTTTAAGTTATTGTTATGAGCTTTAGATATAAAATTGCTAGGGTTAGATATTATGGTACAAAGATTTTGCATGTGGTGGTTTAGGTGTACATTTTAAAACCAACATTGTAAGTTTAAGGTGCACAAGGTTGTTAACAAATTTTATATTTTTTTTTGTGTTGGGTTGTCTTGCATATTGCTGTAATAACATTTTTTATATATTGTCTTATTTTTTTCTGTGTGTTTTGTCTTGCATATTCATTTGTGTTGCTATTTTATTTTTATTTCCGTGTGTTACACAATGGCTTCACAAGAGCAACTGCAATTTCAAATTATAGAATTACAGAAGCAGTTAGCAGAATTGCAGGTACGGGCTCCACCCCAAACGAGTGTGTATGGGGTTTCTGTTAAATTACCTGCATTTTGGAGGGACAAACCTGCCATATGGTTCGCACAAGCGGAAGCTCAATTTGAAATTTCTGGTATTAAGCTAGATGCAACTAAATATGGTCATGTGCTCTCCACCCTAGACACACGGATGGCTGAAGAAGTGGAGGATATTCTTGCGAATCCCCCCTCTGAAAATAAATATGAGTATTTAAAAAAAGAAATAATTGCTCGGTTTTCAACATCAAAGGAACAACGGGTGAGAAACCTGTTAGGTGACATTCAGCTAGGGGATCGCAAACCCTCAGCTTTCCTCCGCCATCTACGTTCCCTCGCAGGTTCTTCCACTAGTGACGAAGATATAATCAGAGAATTGTGGATGCGGAAATTGCCAAGTGAGGTCCAGCGGATCCTTATGGCTCAACGGGAACTGCCTTTAGACAAAGTTGCTGAAATTGCTGATGCCATTGTTGAAGCACCTTCAACCTCATGCCCACCGCCTGTAGTGAACACCGTGTCTTTACCCACGGAACTGCAGGACCTTAAGAGGCAAATGGAACAGCTGCAGAAACAATTTCAAAATTTCGCACGGCAGTCACGATCGCCAAGATCCAGGTCGCAATCGAGAACGCGTTCACTATCTCGGTCCCGTTCTGAGTTATGCTGGTACCATAAGAGGTTCGGCAAGAATGCAACAAAATGTATAAAACCTTGCAAATGGATGCCATCGCAGCAGGAAAACTTTGCGAACAATCAGTAGAGGCGGCATCTGATTGTGATTCTCCCGGCCGCCGTTTATTCGTAACTGATTCCAACACCAGAACTCGGTTTTTAATCGATACTGGCTCGGATATATGTTGTTATCCTCGCAAATTATTAAAGGACTACGATAAACCCTCGGACTTTGATGTTCGAGCTGCAAATGGTAGCCCAATAAAAACATATGGCACCATCGCCCTATGTTTGAATATAGGTTTACGCCGGGATTATAGATGGAATTTCATTGTTGCAGAGGTGGGAATGCCTATCATTGGTTCTGATTTCTTGGCACATTATCATCTTTTGCCAGATTGCCATAGACAGAAATTGATAGATGGCACCACACGACTTTCTGTTTCTGCTACCACAGCACATAACATTTCACAGTCCAGCATAAAGACAATTTTTGCTGGGGAATCTCCTTTCTTGGAAATTCTTAAAGAATTTCCAGAAATTACCCGGCCACCTGGACTGCAGAGGGATATAAAACATTCTACAGTCCACCATATCGTCACCTCTGAAGGACCTCCAGTCACGAGTCGTCCACGCAGGCTTGCGGCACAGAAGTTGCAGGCTGCAAAGAAGGAATTTGAGGATATGGTCGCGTGTGGGACAGCACGCCCTTCGAAAAGCCCGTGGTCTTCACCTTTGCACATGGCTAAAAAGGGTGAAACAGGATGGCGTCCATGTGGGGACTATCGATCTTTGAACGCACGCACAGTCCCGGATCGATATCCCGTCCGTCACATTGGAGACTTTGGTCAGGACTTGGCTGGTTCCACAGTGTTCAGCACTGTAGACTTGGTCAAGGAATACCAACAAATTCCGATCAACCCAGCCGATGTTCCTAAAACCGCCATTATTACTCCATTTGGGTTATTCGAATTCCCCTATATGACATTTGGGTTACGTAACGCAGGGCAGACCTTCCAAAGATTTATTGATGAAGTGGTACGTGGTCTCAGTTTCTGTTTTCCATATGTGGATGACATTTTGGTGTTTTCTCGTACTCCGGAGGAGCACATTGAGCACCTACGCATCCTATTTAGACGCTTGTCCGAATACGGGGTTGTAATAAACCCTTCAAAATGCGTATTCGGCTCGGATGTAGTGACATTCCTAGGTCATCGCATTTCCAAAGACGGGACGTGCCCGCCACCTGAGAGAATTGAAGCATTGCGCAATTTCCCTCTACCGAAAACAGTAGAAGGTTTGCGCAGGTTTCTTGGGATGGTAAATTTTTACCGTCGATTCCTCCCGAAGGCCGCTGAGTTACAGGCACCATTAATAAATATCTTGGCTAATTCTCAGCTCAAAGGCGCTAAACCCGTTCCCTGGACACCCGAAGCAGAAGTGGCGTTTCAGAAGTGCAAAGACCACTTAAGTAATGTCACTCTCCTCGCTCATCCCAACAACACAGCCCCTTTAGGGCTTTTTACTGATGCTTCTTCAACACATGTTGGTGCATGTCTTCAACAGCGTGTTGAAGATGACTGGCAGCCTCTTGCATTTTTTAGCAAGAAACTCACAGCTCGTCAATCGACCTGGCCCGCTTATTATCGGGAACTACTTGCAGTTTATGAGGCTGTCCAGCACTTTCGACATGTATTGGAGGCACAACATGTTACAATTTACACAGATCACAAGCCTTTGATATATGCGTTTTCCCAGCGCCGTGAGAAACTGCCTCCACCGCAATTAAACCAGCTGACATTTATATCGCAGTTTACCACTAACATTGTTCATGTTAGTGGTAAAGACAATGTTGTTGCGGATACCATGTCACGCGTGGAGTCGATAAACATAGAAGACGATTATGGCGCGCTTGCTAAGAATCAAGAAAACGATCCAGAACTTCGAGAGATGACAACTCAATCTTCACTCAAACTTGAAAAGGTCCCAATACCCGGAAAAGGTTTGTCAATTTTTTGCGACGTATCTACAGGGAAACCACGTCCTTATTTGACCCCTCCATTTCGTCGACCTTATTTTAATTTACTTCACAACCTCAGTCACCCAGGCGCGCGGGGATCCGCGCGATTGGTAGCTGACCGCTTTGTATGGCCTGGCATACAAAAGGATTGTCGCAATTGGGCTCGATCCTGCACAGCTTGTCAGCGAAGTAAAATAACTCGACATACGTCTGCTCCTATCGGGAATTTTGACAGACCGACTAAACGTTTTCGGCATGTCCATATAGACATAATCGGACCTCTTCCTCCAAGCAAGGGTTTTCAATACTGCCTCACGGCCGTGGACAGATTTACCAGGTGGCCCGAGGCTTGGCCCATGGTTGGAATAACCGCGGAAGAGGTGGCCGAAACATTTTTCCGAGAGTGGATTTCTCGTTATGGCGTTCCCCAGGTCGTTACCACCGACCAGGGTCGCCAATTCGAGTCAACACTTTTCTCGTCTCTCATGCAATTCTGCTCCACTAAGCGCGTTCGAACCACAAGCTACCACCCGTGTGCCAATGGCTTAGTGGAGCGCATGCATAGGACACTCAAGGCTGCCCTCATGTGCCACAGCGAGTCATGGGCTAAAGCCTTACCAGCAGTCTTACTCGGGATGCGCTCAGCACTGAAGGAGGATATTCAGGCCTCCCCTGCTGAGCTAGTCTATGGGGAACCTCTTTGCTTACCTGGGGAATTTATCGTACCATTGTGCAAAGAGGACGCCAACAAAGATACACCCCCATTTATAACCCAGCTAAGACGCTACATGTCACAACTGCGACCTGTTCCAATTTCTCGCCATGGACAAAAGTCTTCATTTGTATTTAAAGACCTCGCTAAGTCCACACACGTGTGGCTTCGCGATGATACAGTCCGACCATCTTTAAAACCTCCTTATACCGGACCATATAAGGTAATAAATAGATCCGACAAAACTTTTACCATCGCCATAGGTGACAGAACAGTCGTGGTAAGCATAGACCGCATTAAGCCGGCCTTCTTTTGTGAAGAAGACAGCACGACCACTGTTCCAGATAAGAACAATAAAAGTCCCACAATTATTCTGGAGCGAATTCCTGAGCCTGTAGACAAAACGGTAATACAGAAACCTTATACAACTCGATCTGGCAGGCAGGTCTGTTTTAAAACCCCTATAGATGTGTAAGTTTTTTTTATATTGTTTAATATGTTACATATGTGAATATTTTATAATAATAAATTCTTGTGTAAAGTTGTCATCTTGCCCTTTAATTATGTGTGTAACTGTATACTGTACTAACTTACTTTAGTAAGACCATTTGTAGTAGTTTTAAGTTTATTTATATTTATTTGTATATCGTGCTTAATTCAATGAAAACTTTCTGTTTTCTTTTTCTCCGTGGGGGGGTGGTGTGGCGAATTATCGCCACCAATGTTGCCAGCCACTTTCTACACATTGATAGAAATGTTATAAACTGGCAACCCAAAAACGACGGTTAGAATTAGTCCGCCAAAACGAGCTTGTCAGAACACGTTAGAGAGTTAACGGCTACAAAAGTGTAACGGCAGTTATAAGATTATAATATCAAAATTGTTAACCTCTGTATATCTAAATTGTCCTCTGTATTGTGGCAAGAAAATTATATGTTGTACAAATCACGAAGTTGTTTCCTTGTCGAGCTACGAACTGAAATACCCCAAAAATCTATCTAAAATTTGAACATAGGTAGGGCATGATAGTTAGTAAATTATTTAGATTTTAAGGACGGACAATATGGTTAGGTTATATTATTATAAATCTTTGCTTTAAAAATAAACTGACACATTAAAAAACATTGTTGTCATTTGTCAACCAGGGTGATCATTTGTGGCAGTTTCCTGCCATTTTAGCAACATTTGCCGTTTATTTGTCCTTTGTCATGTTTTTTTTTTTCCATCGCGTCTTCTAGGTGATATCGTTTCTCGTTATTCTAATACGAATCAACTAACCGTCGCGTCGGGTTTCTTCTCAAGGCGTTGCAAACTGTTTATAATAATATCGTTCATTGTCACACGTTGATCGCTCGATCAATCACAATCAAACGGCACGAATATTCCCATTGCGTTTTAGGCCACAGTCTAATCCCGCAGACAATGCTCTTTTTGGTCAGGGGTCTTTTCTAGAATAGAAGACTATTTGTTATTCGAGCTGGATTTACCAGCATAATAATGTTATTTCAGCAATATTACGTCAGTATGTTGCCATATTTTTTATTAGGCGTTGCAGTTTTTAGAATGGCCGATTTCTAATTTGTGGTTGGTCACACTGTCACACTATAGTCAACTGTCAAGTCACAAATTCTGTTGACATTTTCGGAGGTTGAATTTTTATTTTTGATTTATTATTATTATCAATAACGATCTATAAACATTTTTTAACAATAAATCTCATCTAATAATTTAAAACACCGGGTTTTCCAACATATATAATATTCTATAAGTAGTGTTATTCAAAACAATGGCATTACTGTGATTGAAAATTATGTTATGTTCATAAACCTGTAAACAAATACAAGTGGTACATTTTAAAACGTGAGTCAGTAATGTGTTAAGCACACATTGACTATCGTTTAGTGGTTTAGTGTCAAGGAGAGATGCAGGCAGAGGCGCGCGATACATTGTCTATCAGCGAGTGATTTCCTTCGTAGTTTGTAAATTACGTTAGTTCTGCTCAAGGGCTGCGCATCGGTGAGTTTATATTTTGTGTAACATAGCGAAGATTAATATATAGTGTATTTCCACATAAATATGTGTGCATATAAAAGCGAAAGGATTTTTCCTGAGATTTTTAATATTTTAGCTAATTACTAAACTCAGTTCAACTTAGTTTTATGTGATGATATCATCCTTATATTTTATTATCAAAAATCTTCTGTAATATATTATACATGATGATTTACTTACATGATAGTCATCAGTGTTACATTATGTTTGATTTGTGTATTAGGTACTCACACAGATGTCATGAATCACAAATATTTTAATGAGGTTTTTATTACCTATATAAACTTATTAAATAGGTATTTATTAATTCCAACATAGGTAAATTTATTTATAGGGTAATAAAAATATGACACAATTTAAAATAACATGTATCTATATCAAATTGTCCACTTCATACAACATCTAGTTCCTAAGACATAGAATACAAACTTTAAAATGATAACAATACATATTCTTATGTGGAAACTAATATTTTAAATTGTTTGTTATATTATGGAGTACTTATTGTACAATAATAAAGTGTTTAAAACTCATCTACCTGGGCTTAACACACACACTTACCTTCACCCATGTATATTATTGAGCTGTGTTTTATAGAGAATAAAAATAATCTTGTAATTAATATGTGAATATTATTAATTAACTTTAACTAATAAAACTAAAGAGCAGGGTAGTACAACTTATATATTTTCAAGGGTACTGTGCATATGTTGTTGTTAAGGTAGGTAAAATAAAAAAACCTACACAATTTGTCCAATCAAAAATCAAATAAGAACATTTTGATCACATTCATGGCTGTGTCGGCTAAGGATCTGTTTGCCGTTTCTGCACTGGTTAGTAATATACGTAGCATTGTTTCCCTTTCTTTAAATTTTGGCCAAAGTAATATTAGCTTGGAGTCTGGAATTTGTGCCCGGTATAGAACTACGCTCGCCCCCCCTATCACATTATGGGACGGAGATGCGCTCGGCGAAATGTGGGTGTACTGATTACACCTCTGCCTACCCCTTCGGGCATTACAGGCGTGAGTGCGTATGTATGAAAATGTGCATTTTCTTTTTAGGGTTCCATAACCAAATAATAATATGATATATAAACAGAACCCTTATAATTTCATCATGACATATAAATTCACAGGTGTATCTGTTCTTAGTGGTAGGCCCCTCATATGTGAGAAGCTGGCTGGGTTAGTGCTACTGCTTTGTTTATTTCTACCACCAAGCAGCAGTGTGTAAGCATTGTTGTGTTTCGGTTGGAAGTACCTTGAAGCTAGTGAAATTACTGGGTATTATGAGATTTAACAACCAATGTCTCGAGGTGATGAATGTAGTCAAGTGTCATGCAGTGCTTTGTTATTTAAAGTTCTGTGTGGTGTTGCTTCTGTTTATGAGCAGGTGTGACGTTTACCATCAGGTGAGCGAACTGTTCGTTACGTCATTTAAGATTATAAAAAAAAGTTCGTGATCATGACATGATCATCAATGTCATGTCTATAGCTTGAATGACGAGACGAGCAGGTCGCTCGCCTGACGGTAAGCGCCACGCCTGCTCATAAACAGAAGCAACTCCACACAGAACTTTAAATAACAAAGCATTGTATGACACTGGACTGCGCTCGCCACCCCGAGATATAAGGTGGTAAGTCTCATAATGCCCAGTAATTTCACTGGCTTCAATGTTCTTCAAACCGGAACACAACAGTGCTTACACACTGTTTCTTGGCGGCAGAAATAGACAAAGCGGTGGTACCGACCCAGCCGGCCTCACGCAAACGAGTGACCTACCACCTTGTAAAATGACTGATTGAGGTCATACTCACACAATATATTTGTTTCGTCTAGACCAGTGTTTCCCAATTAGTGGTACACCAGGGGTACGTGAAGTTGCATCAAGGGGTACATGCGGCTATCAGTAAAAACAAGAACAATTTCCAAAATATTATTTTATTACAATCATCAAACACACACTCACAAACTTTCGCATTTATAATATTAGTGTATTTGCTACAATAAGGGGTACGCAGGTTTGAGGTCTTTTTTGAAGTGGTACGCAGCAAAAACTAATTGGGAACCACTGGTCTAGACTATTGTTTATTCTTTCATAGCTATGTAACATTACACTAGGGCCCATGGGAGCGGAGCAGTAACATGCACGTGAGGACAGCTAGAAAATTAATAAACTAATCGAATAGGTTTACAAGTAAAATATTACAAATAATGTATAGGTTATATTGAAATGTGATGGTTTATCTATAATTATTTAGCACATAGCCTCCCAGCTTGCAGTACCTACCCACCGTTTTTTTATCGCGGGGAAATTCGTATTATTATCGCCCCACCCCAGGGGAGGCGGAGTGGTTATGTTGGGTTCACCGGTCTTGTATTGTATTTGTATTTATGGTGGGGAAGTCTGCGAGTAGCACAGACGGGTGATCAGCTCACTTAAGTTGAACCATTTCACCCTTAATCCTAGTCTGAGTGGTACTACCACTTTCGCTTCGGATTTGGCTCGGTTTCCCCGCACCCCTCTGAGAGAAGGTCTCCACCGATAGGGTTTCGGCTGCAGCTCAGACAGGCCTTTGGGGCATCGTGGTTCACCTGTCTTACGACCCAACGTCAAGCAGCACGGGAGAGATGGTAAACATCCGGGCGACCGCTGGGTCGAGTCCCTAACACTATTGCAAAAAGCAGTAGCTACCCACCTGCTTTTTGCAGCTGCTATTCAAATCAAAGACTTTAATACCATAGACGGGCTGTTCAGAAGTAAAATTGTGTTGCTTAAGCGGCCGGCGAGGCGGGAATGACGTCTAAGGCGTGGGAGCGAGAGGAGTTGAGAGTAAGCGAGATGGCAATATTGAGACGGCTGTTTTGTTTGATATTAGTTTTCATTCACAATATATTATTTTTTCGGTCAAAACCAAGAAATATATAAAATATAGAAATATAGTTACTTCTAATATAATAACTTCAAATTTAATGAATAATATATGCATGTAAATAATGACAATGTTTTATGGGTCACAATAAACAATTTCGTGTTAGTTTATCGACTTTAACGTTCGCAGCTAATCAAACAACAACAACTGCTCTTGACGCTCTCTCGCGGGCGACCAAATGAGTTGCGGTCAATTGACCGTAACTAAGTGCGCAATTTCTTTGTACCGCACAGCTTGTCTAGTATAATACATTAAAGTTTTTGATTCAAACCCTAATATTTGTAACGCTCTTTTTCAGATAAATGAATCATGACATATCCAAACCACCCGGTCCCGCAGAGCATGGGCTCCACCAACACGGTGTTCATCACGGCGGTGCGGTTCGACCCGTCATACCTGAAGACCTTGCCAGGGATACTCAAGTGCGTCGTCATTGTAAGTATATCTTATCGTCAAGAATGACATTTTGACAGTAGAGATACGAAAAATTGATAAGTTGTTTTTTTTATGGCGTATGTCGAAGGTCAGTTGTTGATCTATACAAATAAATAAAATTGAAATGTCTGTTTGTAATATTAAAATAACCGCTTTTTACTACATGCATATGAATGTATATACGGTACATATACCAAAATATTTTTTTGTTTCAATTTTTGTTTCTCTGTCTGTTTGTTTGTTCTGGTTAATCTCTGGAACGTCTGGACCGATTTTGACGGGACTTTCACTGGCAGATAGCTGATGTAATAAGGAGTAACTTAGGCTACTTACTACTTACTTACTTTTTATCCCGGAAAATGACATTCACGCGGGCGGTGCCACGGGCAACAGCTATAAAATATAAATTATTCCGTGACGTCCCGTTGGCCAGTAGGTCTACTATGAGTCTCACAGTCACACAAAAAAACGACGTAAAGTAGCGGCTTGCTGTTGCGTTCCGTACGGTGAGTATGTTCCGTATCGAATGGTGAGACCTTTTGGTCGCCAAGCCCCTTCATAATACCTTAATCATCCAATTATTTTAAGGTTAGCAACTCTTTCATGATTCTTCAGATATAGTGGGTATTCCAGGCTCGACAGCCGCCGTGGCGCAGTGGGCGAGTAGCCGGTTGCGAAGCGTGAGGCCGTGGGTTCGATTCCCGCATCGAGACAAATGTTTGTGTGATCCACAAATATTTGATTCGGATCTGGGTGTTGTGGGACAGCAAGTCGCTCGTAGTTCTTGATACCCACGATACAGGTTAGCCTAGTGTGGGGTCAGGACTATTGTGTGTGACTGTTGGGTGTATTTATTCAGGCTGTGGATATCACTTACCATCAGGTGACCCACTTCTCGTTTGCTGTCCTCCAGCCTCTCTTTCCACTTCCCTCTTTTGTGTCGACCGCAAATTAACGAAACGGTATATCAAAAACCTAGTTCATGATCGGTCTTCATGAAAGACTCTTGCGAGTTGCCAAGACATTTATTCGCCTTAACTAATGCCATACTTTACTGACAGCACTTTAATTAACCTCACGATCTCACACAATTGATAATAAACGAGTGTCGAGGTCAATTAATTGTGATTTGATTACTTAATAATACTTTGATGTGTATGAAGACCCCTTCCACTATCCACAGGACCTAATAAAGATGTAAGCGTGTAGGGTATGATGTTTTCAGGATTTTTTGTCCACGAATGCTAAAAGTTAATTTAATAGTTTCGGGATGGGTAGTTAAGTTTTACCAAGATTTGCCAAATCTCAATTCTTTATGAGAAACCCTGGGTACAAATCACAGGTTAGTCAAACGCAATTTCGTCGCTTAACTAACTATACCGCGTAACTCGAAAATTGGCCATGTGATATTGTCATTGGATAAATTGGATTTGCCGCGTATCCAATAAATTTACACAAATATAAATTAACCATACAAAGCACGATATTCATATATTTCTGTCACCGCGTAATTCATTCGTTACATCGCACATGTTTATAAAAAAATATTTAGTTTTCTGTCTCTCCTGAAAACTAAGCGAATATAACTTGCGCGGTATTGTTAGCTAAGCGTCGATTTGTGTTTGAATTTTCAATTCGAAAAATTACACATTAATTGCCGGCGATCAGAATAGTGCCCGGTATGGCGATAGGCTCGCCCCTTTATAACATTATATAAATTAGGTTAGCGAACCGTGGGTGTGTTAGTTGCTCCCCTGCCTATACCTTTGGGAATACATGCATGAGCTTATGGCATTGTTGACCCAGACTTATATCACTGCGACATGCTACATGATGACGAGTGTGATATCGTTATGAAGACTTGGCAGACAGCGTGGGATATCATCACGGACGCGCCTTATTCCTGCTGAGCGCTGATATAATAAACAACGATAAACAATAGACGCGTGTGCTGTGTAGTGTCACGCATAGCAATGCTATTTGTATAAAAGACTCTCTAGTCTGAAATAGAAACAATACGTTTCTTTTGATTGTCAACTTTCCATTTTCTATTATTATGCCAGTCGCACATGATCCTCAGCTACATCCACAGCCTGCTAAAGCTGAGAAAGCACGAGGTCCTGGGTTCATAATCCATGTCGGACAATCACAATTTGTGTTTGAGTTTTCGATTTCTGTTTTCGAGTTGCCCGGGATGGAATAGGTGCACGGTATTGCACTAGGCTCGTCCCCTATCTCATGATAGAACAAAAGAAGCTCTGCAAACCATAGGTAAAGCATAGTTGCACCTTCGGTGATGTAGGTGCAAGCTAATAATTGTACTACTTAGATTATAAATAGGTCATGTATACAAGAATCTGTCTGGGTAGGTACCTTTTTTTATAGAGCATATGCCGGCAAAAGAGCAAGTGGATCACCTGATGGTAAGTGATCTCGACCGCCCATGTACGCCCACAATACCAGAAGGATGATACACGCGTTACTGAACTGAAAGCAAAGGGATAAGGGATTGGGAAGTGGAGGGGTTTTGGGCCTCTGAATATCTCACTCGCCATACGTAACGCAGCAGCAAGCTGATACTTTATGCCAGTTTTCTTTGAGACAATGGTAACGAGCCGGCTCATCCATGCTGTAGACAAAACTGTCACCCAAAAGGTACCAAGCCATAATGTATAAGGACCGTTGTGTTCTGGTCTGAAGGACATTCAAACCAGTGGTGCAATCACATGTCGCGTATGAGAAACATATCACCTTATAGATTTCATTACATTTCAACTGGAATGCCGCCAGACAAGAATTTGGCGATACATTGTACATATATACGCACTCACGCCTGTAATCCCCGAAGGTGTAGGCAGATGTGTAACCAGTACACCCACATTTCGCCTAGCGTATCTCGGTCCCATGATGTGATAGGAGGCGAGCCTATCGCCATACCGGGCACAGTTCCAGACTCCGGGCTGTTACTGAGCATTTCGTAATAGATAAACCCAATATCACTGTTACCCGATCCGGGGATCGAACCCGAGACCTCAGCGTCAGCCTCAATCGTAACGCATACGCATTACAACTGCGCCACCGAGGCAGTCCAGGCGGACAGGCGATACATTGTGATTACTGATTACCTATGTTCAAATGAACTTTTAAATGTAAAACAGCTTGAGTTTTTCAAACATGTTTCCTGCACGTTATATGAATTAACGTCTATAATTATAGCTAAATAATGAATTCTATTTATGGAAGAAGATTCGTCACTTAGGGACATTACCGCTCCAACACATATTTTTGTATCTAATACTAATTCGTTCCATATGTGTCTCAGTAAATGTGTTTTTAATTATATACGATTACTTATACAAGATGTTACAGAAAGTCGTGTCAAGCGGAAGTCCAGAGGTAGAGCACTTCAAGGGATATTAGAATGGCCCCCCATGTAGGTACTCCTTGCACTTTTCGAAGATATTTAATTGATTGGCATGTTGTGGGTATATCCCAAATACAGTCAAATCTATGGTATGAAAAGGGGAAAGTATTAAGCAGGGATAACGCTACGTAGAAAAAAAGAGGCCTTCTTTAATCCTTCTATTCATATTTTCAACCAGCGTTTAGCAGCAGCAAAAGTACCTAAGTAGCCTAAGTTACTCCTTATTACATCAGCTATCTGCCAGTAAAAGTCCCGTCAAAATCGGTCCAGTCGTTCCAGAGATTAGCCGGAACAAACAGACAGACAGACAAAAGTTGTTAAAAATGTTATTTTGGTATATTCATATGCATGTAGTAAAAAGCGGTTATTTTAATATTACAAACAGACACTTAAATTTTATTTATTTTTATATATGCAAATAAATGAAAATGGCAAAATCCATGCTTTTGCCAATGCCATGGATATTTCAAGGCTTTGTAAATAGTTTTATCTTGCATACTTCCCCTTGATCGATATATTTCTTGACTCACTGTACCTATTACTTGACAGCCTCCGTGGCGTAGCGGGCGAGTGGCCGGCTTCGAAGGGAGAGGCCGTGGGTTCGATTCCCGCACCGAGAGAAATGTTTGTGTGATCCACAAATATTTGTATCGGGTCTGGGTGTTGTGGGACCGAAAGTCCCTCGTAGTTCGTGATTCCCACGATACAGGTTAACCTTGTGCGGGGTCAGAACTATTTGTGTGACTGTTTGGTGTATTTATTTTATTATTTATCAATTGTTGTGTAGACAGAATTTGTGTATGAAAAATTCTCAATTTAACCAGTGTTTCTTCATCCACAGCTGTTCAACCTTATCGGTTTCATATGCGTGCAGTCATCAGCGTTTTGGTCGAACGGTCGCGGCGTGTACTTCAACATCGTCGCCAACATCGGTTTCTGGTTTTCGGGCGTCCTTCTTATATTCTATCTTTTCCATCTCATCGAGAAATACCATAACATCAAGTGGCTCCAGATCGAGATGGTCGCGTGTGCCGTCATGGTGTTTTTGTACATAATAGCCTCTACTATTGTTGTGGCTTTTGGATCCGCAGCGTACTCTGCAGCTGGGGTGAGTGATATCTATACTAATCTCTCTATTCTAAAATAGCTGGCGCCGCCGCCGAAAATGCCAAAAGCTTGTCACGCTATCTCCGAAACCGCTGGGGGTATGGGGTCGAGACCGATACCAATCGATGCAGAATAATGTGGGGAAGAAAGTAAGATATGTCTCATATTCGTCGGACTTTATGTATTTTTTTTATTTTATGTTTTGTGGAAAAACATGGGCAAAGCCCCTAGTATTATAAAGAGGAATGATTTGATTGTCTGTTTCTTTGCATTGAATAGGCTCTGAAACTACTGAACCGATTTGAAAAATTCTTTCACTGTTGGGAAGCTACACTAGCCCCGGGTGACATAGGATACTTTTATCCCGGAAAAGGCTGTTCACGCAGGCGCGGAGCCGCGAGCAAAGGCTAGTGATTAATAAAGTATCTTTAGTCCAAGCCAGACAGGCGTTTTGTCATCAACTCAAAATCATGTGCCTCACTTGCGCGTTTGCCGCCCTTATATTATAATAAGGTTATCTCCAAAATGTGCAGGAGACAATGTTAGTTGTACAGATAAATATTTTAGATTAATTCCGTGAATGTTTGAGTATTTTTTTAATTTGAATAACGATTTTGTATTATTGTGACGGGTTTTTAACGGTAATTACTTTGCACATGTGTCAACAGATGTGTAACACTAATTTTAACTATATCGGAAGAGTAAAAAAAATTTAAAAAAAAATCTTATCTAAAGTAACCCAACTATTAAAACAACTCTACGTAATTTAAAAATCATTTGTCATTTATATACATGATATGTACATATAAAGGCGTACTTAATGCCTCGGTGGCGCAGTTGTAATGCGTACGCGTTACGATTGAGGTCAACGCTGAGGTCTTGGGTTCGATCCCCGGGTCGTGTAAAGTGGTATTGGGTTTTTCTATTACGAAATGCTCAGTATCAGCCCGGAGTCTGGAATTTGTGCCCGGTATGGCGATAGGCTCGCCCCCTATCACATAAGAGACGGAAATACGTAGGCAGGAATACGGTAGGCAGAGGTGTAACTAGTACACCCACATTTCGCCGAACGTAAGAAAAAAAGAACGTAGAAAAACCCAATATATCTTTTACCCGACCCGGGGATCGAACCCGAGACCGCAGCATAGTACGTATTACAACTGCACCATCTCTTCAGAGATATAAACGTGAGCCTCACTTCGTTTCAGTTCTTCGGTTATTTAGCCATGGTACTCTATGGAATAGACGCGTTCCTGAAATGGAAGGCATTGAAGGCAGACGAACTGCCCCAAGGTCACCGAGTGGTCACCAAGCAGGCACACGCGGTGACGCCACCAGCGCTGCCGTAGCACCACCTTGACCCACGCGACGGTGGTCACTTGCAAGCCAAGTCGGTAGGAAAACTTTATTACATTTGTATTGTTTTTACTACCATGCCGTACTGAGATACTTCGGTTAATTTTAATTGTCTATTACCCATTTCATAAGGCGAGATCAGTGGGCCTAGTACAGGTTTTAATAGTGTTCCTAAACGATGAAAGTTTTCGTGTTCTCTCCATACGTCAAATATAAGTAGCCACTAGTGGGAACTATGATGAATTAAAATTAATAATAATATGGTTAATTTTATTTCATATTAGTCGACTAAGAAAATTATTTTCAAGCGATTCTTTCATTTATTACCGTATGAATTACTAGTTTGACACTTCGACGGTAGTAAATTTATACGAATTCGAAAACTGTGAACGTATTTGTGACTTGTACTAGGCCTGCAGTTGCGAGTATTATGACTAATTTACAATTAACGTTAATGGACATCTCTGCGTGTGGCAGGTAGAAATTTTAATTAGATAGCACGATTACGAAGTAGTCTTTCCAATTATAATGTTATGCAATTTTTTGAAGTATTTATTGTGAACGTAGATTGTATTAAGTAGGTCGTTTGTATGTCTTTGTACCCATCGAAATAAGATGACGAGAAACGCAACTCACCCCACCAAAACTCTGTGCTAGAGGACGGGGCTCTAAACGTATGTGCATAATAATCTCTAGTTGACACTTGATACGTCAATTTTTTTGCGCGGTGCAGAACGTCGTATCTCGATCTAAAAATTTAATTTTTGTTGCGTGTGTGTTACATGTGACCTTTGCATGTGTAAGTAAGTGGAGCCGTATTTTTTGGCAGATTCATATGAGAGTTATCGTTCTAGTTATCTTATTTCGATGTTTGTACGTATGTATAAACGTTAATGGCTAAAATTGTTTGGACCAAGTAATGAAGCGAAGTTATTTATGGAACAATTATTGTGGAACAATAAAATACTTTTTAAACTGGATAGAGCAGCGTACTTAAAATTCTATCTTATACTAGCATGCTTGGATTACGAATTATGTAGAAATATTTTGGGAGTTAAAACTACCTTGACATTTTTAAGACGAGAAGATATAAATAGTCGTAATAACTCCCTAATACGAAACGAATATGCTGTATTTTCGGGTGCCCATTTGGAAAAAATGCACTTATGTGCAAATACTTTAATGTATAATACTAGACAAGCTGCGCGGTACATAGAAATTGTACCACTAAGTTGCGGTCAATTGACCGTAACTCAATATTACCATTTCGCGTACTCTCTACTAGAACCCCTATCGCGATCCTTGTTTGTGAGCTGTCAAACTCCCGCGTTATGTGACGCAATTTTACTTCTAAACAGCCCGTCTAGTAGTAAGTTCACATTAAAGTCTTTGCTTATGAGCAAATAAAAATAGATACCTATTTTTATTTGCCTTGCTATGTATACAACATTGATAATAATTCTATGCATAGCTTTACAATAAACACAAACTAAACGTGTATGTAACAGGAAATAATGTAAGTATTTATATTTCCTAATTTAACTCTGGCTATGATATATTAATAGAACACGTTTTAATGTTCATACTTATAGTTTATATTTTTATGAGTGGTACAGCCACGCTGTAGACACTTGTCTACAGCATGTATGGGCCGGCTCGTCCGGGTCATTACCACTGTCTCACAGAAACCGACGTAAAGTAGCAGCTTGCTTGCTGCGTTTCGTACGGTGACTGAGATATTCGGAGGCCCAAACTCCCTCCCCTCCCCTTCCCAATCCCTTAATTATTATCCCTTTCCTTGAAGGGCGGCAACGCACCCATGATTCTTTTGGTATTGTGGGTGTACATGGGCGGTGGCGATCACTTACCATCAGGTGACCCACTTGATCGTTTGCTGGCCTTAAAGGAAAGGGATAATTAAGGGATTGGGATGGGGAGGGGATTTAGGCCTCCGGATATCCCATTCACCGTACGAAACGCAGCAGCAAGCTGCTACTCTACGTCGGTTTTCTGTGAGACAGTGGTAACGACCCGGACGAGCCGGCCCATTCATGCTGTAGACAAAATTGTGTACAGCGTGGCTCTACCACTCGTTTACTTCTCTATATCGCCGTATAATATTAGGTACCTATGTATAGAGAGAAAATATAAATGTTAGTATTCCGGGAACCTTCCGTTATATAAGAACAGGTTGTATATTCAAAGATTAGTAAATAAGAGTAAGTCATATAGTTTGGTATTATTTTAAAGACTAGATACGCCCTGTATATTAGATATTTTACAGCAGTACCACATACTTACGCACTCACGCCTGTAATCCCCGAAGGGGTAGGCAGAGGTGTAACCAGTACACCCACATTTCGCCGAGCGTATCTCCGTCCCTTATGTGATAGGAAATACTGAGCATTTCGTAATAGAAAAACCCAATACCACTTTACCCGACCCGGGGAACGGCGAACCCGAGACGTCAGCGTTAGCCTCAATTACAACTGCGCTACCGAGCCAGTCAATACATCAGTATACCATTTAAAATATACGCTTCGGAAATGTTAAAGTATTTTGGTAATACGAACACGTGATGACCTAATACAGACCTTTTCTTTCCTAATACAAGTCAGTTACAACCTTAGATTATGTACTTATTTATCTTTTGAGTGAGTGACATCATTCAATTGCGATCTTACCGGTTTAGCGAGCGCTACCAAATACTTTAATGTATACTACTAGACAAGCTGCACGGTACATAGAAATTGTACCACTAAGTTGCGGTCAATTAACCGTAACTAAATATTACCCTCTCGCTTACTCTCAACTAGAACCCCTATCGCGCTCCCTGTCTGCCAACTGTCAAACTCCCGCGTTATGTGACGCAATTTTACTTCTAAACAGCCTATTTAATAGTAGGTATACATTGAAGTCTTTGAGGGCTACAATGAAATTGTTGTTGAATGTTCCAAAACTCATACAAAAATAATCTTAAATGTCATAAAAGCATATAAAATATCTAGTATACACCGGGCGTTACGCTTAGTAGTTAAGTTATTTATTTTTCATAATTTCCGCCTACTTGTATTTTCTTTATTGAAACAAAAATCACCTAAAAGGTAATGTGTTATCAGAATAAACATATTATGATATTGTTTATACTCTTGTATTTTCATACTTTATGGATACAGCACCTTTAGCTATTAAAGACCTAACTAAACATTTTGGGTAATCAACTCGGCTTTAAGAAATCAACCGTTGATTTATAAAATCAAATAGAATACTTAAATTGTTAAAATGCAATATTTAAAAACAACAATTTTATAACGCTGGCGGATTTTTTTTATTTCACCTTGTTTTGTGACTGGGGCACTTCTAAAAGCGGTTGATATTTATAATCTTTAAAAAACACTTAGATATTATTATTATTATCTTTTATCTGTCACTTGTGCCACCCTCGTGAAGTCTTTATTCTGCTTTACATTTTCATTAATATTATAATGTATACTGCCTACATAAAACATTTATACTTAATTATAAATGAATATTTTGTTCATAAAGACAATAATTGTATTAATTTCTATATCTTCACCTTTAAAATACGCTATTTAAATAGTTAAGAATATAACATCACATAGTCATTTATTTTGTTTACCGCCATCTAGCGATCAAATCCTGTTTTATTATACAATTCGTGGTCTTTAGTATCAATAGATGGCGCTATTCAACATTGTCTTATTACAATAAAATAGAGTACAGTCTTATGCTTACCTCCACTTTGTACTTATTGTGTAATTTTATTGTTTATAAGTACATAATTACCAATTTGTATTACTGAATATAAAAGAAACATTCAATATAGGTGTTGTGCATCTAGATTTCTAGAGATCCGTACTTAATTTAAATTGTGTTTATACATATGCTACTTAGTGTAAAAGCATGCCAAATTAAAATCAATAATAAAAAAAACAATTTAAAATCAATATTAATAATGTATTTTTATATGATAATTAAATATTTACTGTACTTTTGAATTATATTGTTTAATAATCTTTTATTATACTGAAATTGTACTTCATTAAAATTTATATTAAAAATGTACCTATTTAATTTGTTATAAAGTAATGAGCATGAATATTAATTTTAGCTTTGTCACAATACACCTAAAATTTATTTTTAATTTGTTCCGTCCAACACCCAGCTTTGCTCACAATTGTGTCAAATATTTTGTAAAAGGGGGTTAATTCTGGAAACGTAAAACAAATACAGCTACACCTTCCCACTCGGAAACTAATTTTGTGTGAATTCAAATATTCGTTTCGGGTAAGGGTGTTGTGAGACCGAAAGATCATAGTTCTGGATACCCACGACACAAGACTTGTAT
This sequence comes from Mimas tiliae, assembly GCA_905332985.1. Lineage (NCBI taxonomy): Eukaryota > Metazoa > Arthropoda > Insecta > Lepidoptera > Sphingidae > Mimas > Mimas tiliae. The sequence continues at coordinate 20,204,152 of HG995241.1, read as the reverse complement.
CTTAGTGTGAGGTCAGGACTATGTGTGTATTTATTATGTTAAGACTTTCATAATACAAAGTCGCTACACGCGTCTGTCTGTTTGTCCGCTTAGTTCTTCTAAACTCTTTCTATAATTTAGGATTATCTTCCGGAATGTTTATATGTATAATAAATCAAAAAAACATTATACGTAAATAGGAAAGTTGATGTTTTCTAATCAAGTCGTCAAAAATAATCACATTCGGGTGTTTAAATGGGTTACGCTGGTAAACCTTACGAGATACGTTATAATAATTCACTATAGATATTGTAGGTCTTAAAAATCATACAAGGTCCGAGATCGCATATATCCTGAGCTTGAATCATAGTCACTGCTACTTTTTTACACTTTTACCACCAAGACAGCCTCCGTGGCGCAGCGGGCGAGTGGCTGCGAAGCGAGAGGCCGTGGGTTCGATTCCCACACCTAGACAAATGTTTGTCTAATCCACAAATATTTGTTTCTGGTCTGGATGTTGTGAGACCGCAAGTCCCTCGTAGTTCCTGATACCCACGGCACAGGTTTACCTAGTGTGGGATCAGGACTATGTGTGTGACTGTATTTATTATTGTATTATAGGGTGTATTTATTATTATTAGAACCTCCGACAAAAAAGAATGATGTTACGAGGGTGGAGCCGCGACCAAAAGCTAGCTACATATACAAGACCTTTGTAGCGCCAGAATTAGCCCCTACTTTGCTCACATTAGATGTTTTAAATATAGCAAGAAAAATTGCTTAAAAATGTTGGTAAATATATTTAAGAAATACAATGATTGGACATGGTTCCGTATGTAAATATTGGCAAAATGTAAATTGGTGCTTAGCACTTATACCATAGACTTATACTGAATTATGTTACGAAACTCGTTTGTGTTAAAAACCGTGCTTCTTTTCTGTTAACTTGAAAAGTACACTTTACCAAATGTGCTGTATAGGAATGCCGGGGCAAAACTTATATGTCAGAAGTCTCTTGAAAATTCTAGAAGGCAGCAACTTGGTTGGGCCCATAGCATGGTGATGCAAGTACATGGGCCATAAGCTCGTCTGACTTCGATGGCTATTAAAAAAGAAAATAGGTACGTATACAATATGTAACAAAAACCCTGTCGGGCATTTTAACTGTGATATCAGAATCGATATTCAAACGCAATGAAATAACTCGCATACGAAAATGATACTATAAAAATAATTTTTTTTTTATTATATTTTAATTATTTTATTGTTTGTGAACCGTATTTCGATTGATTACCTCTGCAAGAGCGATGACTCGGAGCCAGAGCGAGATAGCATAGATTGCGGCGTCTGCGTACATCAAACCGCGCCACGCTGCGTGTGTACCTGGTTTCGTCAATACGTAACATCAGTCAGCTGTTCATCGCTTTTCAGATGAAAATATATTTTTTTAAATTTGTTCATTTTTCTAAGCTACCTGTGTAAGGATAATATCCCGCTTCAGTTTATTATTATTATAATTTAACTATTTTTATTAAGCTGTCTATATGTCTATCGTCACGACCTAGAAAGGGCCAACAGAGTTTTTGTTATATACTGTATATTAAGAAGATGTTTTTTTATCGATTTATAAAAGAGACTTGTCGACATGACATGAGTCATGATATCGATATTTTACTGTATTATGGATTAATGTGTCAAATCTATTCTTTTAAGCTAATGTTAAGAAAAATATCACGCAAAAGAATTCCCACATTTTGTAAATCTTAATATTTTATATCACAGAAGTTGGTATCACACCGATTCTATTGTTATCCTTGTTGTAATAATAAAACGCTAAATGTGTTGCCAGAGTTTTATTTGTTAACAATAATTTTATAACAACTGAAGTACATTATGTTTGCAAAGTACCTGTAGCTCTGTAGTGAATATGATATAGCATACTTATGAGAAGTAATGTCTACAACATTGTATCACAGTTGTAAAAATATAAAAGGTTCGGGGAAAATTCTGCGTTATGGATTTAGTGACCAATTATGATAATTTGTGGTATGAATATTGTGTTATGTGACTTTAATATCAGTCGTTTGGAAATTGTTGACTGTAAATACCTTAAAGGCCATTTTTAATAACGGATATTAGTTTGATTGTCCGGATAGATCGCGCAAATTAGTCAATCATATTACAATTTGAAGGCTCTTTGCTAAGTGTCGATTTCTGGACACGTTTTTGTTTGGCGTCAAAAATCTCACTTGAGTGTTCTATAATACGGGCCTTAGTTTGATTGGTTGATTTCCGTGATCTATCCGAATAATCAAAAGATCCTTGCTGCACTGTAATTTCGTAATGGATAATACATTCTAAAAATATCTTAATTCCATAGTATTTAAATCTATTAAACAACAGTTTAGAACTAAAAAAAATCTTACAAAAGAATATAGAACAGTATTAAGAATTGTATGCTAACGTAGTAAAAATCAAACAAAAAAAATATTTTCAAAATCTTTAAATTAGCTCAGACATTGATTGTCGCATAATAGCACACGTGAATAGTCGAGAGCCTTAAACTAAATATAGTTATTATTATATAATATATTACAACCGGTGTTCATATACATAAAAATATGGTAAATTATAAAATAAATAAATACACCCAACAGTCACACACATAGTCCTGACCCCACACTAGGTTAACCTGTGTCGTGGATATCAGGAACTACGAGGGACTTGCGGTCCCACAACACCCAGACCTGAGACAAATATTTGTGGTTTAGTCAAACATTTGTCTCGGTGTGGGAATCGAACCCACGGCCTCACGCTTGGCAGCCGGCTACTCGCCCACTGGACTACCATGGATTTTCTTTCTAGTTTAAAAATAAAAAAGCTGATAAAATGCATTTTTACGAAAAAAAATGCCTAGAAAAAATAGCACTACTTTATATTTTGTGGAAGATGGCTAATTCATAACTGCGCTAAATTCTTTCTAAATGTAATCAAATATTTGGAACACCATATCAAAATTCGCCCATATTTAAAAAAAAACCACTCAATGTATTTTCAATTTTCATAATAATATTCAAAAAAATAATTTTAATTACCAGGCTTTTCCCTAATATGGATACAGCGTGTTCTGTTATTCAAGTATACCTGCATGTATTTACATTATTGGACCCTTGACACCACAAAATGTGTTCGATAATAAATTTAAATACATATAAAAATATTGTTATTTTTATAAGTAGAATTTTAGTGTAAATATTATTCTTAAAAACAACATTAATTTTCTGCGCCGACCACAAAATAGAATTAGGACCAATAGCCTGATTCTTGTTAAATCAATTTCAATATCGTTGAAGTTCAAACTTTAATTTTAAATTGGAAGTTTTTGAATAAAAAGTAAGAATATTTTTTAAAAAACAGTATTCAGTCTTGATTTAAAAAAAAAAAAATCTGAGACGGTCCTGCGTATTAAAACAAAAATCATAGGAAAGATTTACAAGATAATTTGTTAGTATGACGATGTTTCGAAAGTAGTGGTCAAAAATTCAATTCTTACAACGCGGTAACACTGTCAATGATAATAGGACTTTTAAAATAAAATTAAAAAATAAATAATTTACGTTTGGTCGTCGGTATCCGATTGACACAAATGCCTTTTTTAGTAGAATTCCGCTGAGCTACAGTTTGAAACGTTTTTAATACGCATCGAGGACACAACATCCGACGAAATTCGAATCGGTGCCGTTCAAGTTCGATCAAAGGATGTAAAAACAAAAAGCATTTTTAATGAGTCATTTTCATTTTTTTAAGTCAATACGATACCGTTACGGTTTTGATTACGTAGGGCAGGAGGAGGATGATGATTACATTCTTTTAAAAACTTTCTTCTTCATTCTTGTAAATCCTTTTATAATAAATATTTACATTAAATCCAATGACAACTATAATAACCTAAAATTGATTTCGACACCAAAGATGCATCATAAATTAAACTAGAGATTAAAGATAAGTCGATATTATGTACTTATCATTATTTACAAAGAAAGAAAATAACTCACTTCGTTATCGCGTAAATCGTTATAAACAATAAAATTTCGACATGTCGTCATTGTCTATAATTTATCAAATTACATTATAATGCAAAAAACAGTTCATACAATATAATCCCTATCTAGCCTATCGCCAACAAAATTATCAACTTTATAAAATCTGTAGAAGATAATGTCATTTAAGTACACACTTCAAATAACTTTCAAAATAGTACATCAACATTAAGTGTGGGTTGCACCATCCGTCGATTAAAGTTCTTGTAACAAGCAACGGTTGACAAATATACAGAGTTGATATTTCAAAATATACAGCCTTTATATGATCTTAATCGTTGCTTGTTACAAAAACGTTAACCATAACCGATGGAGATCTTATTGAAGATCATATAAAATCATATGACCTACTTACGTGCTTGTCAGACTTTATTAAATTTTATCCATTGAATTCGTTTAATACGATAAACGTAATACTCCAGGAAAGGACAGAATATTATACCGATGATGCCATTCATTTTTAATCGATAGCACATGATAGCGATATATAACAACAATTTATTTAATATTTTTAAGACACATTACATGTGTTTTTATTCTAGCTCTTCTCAAACAAGCTACCTAAGTTTACATGGTATAAGTATATTAAAAGTCTTAAATACTGATCCCTTTAATAAAACCATTTTAAATCAATGTTTACCTTCATTTGACACTATTTTATCTACATTACGGACCATATGTATGACATTTGATCGACAAACATTGATTTAAAAAGCACAATTATGGGTAGTCATAAACGCTGGCACAAATGTGAATTTAACTTAGTTTACATTAATAAATGCTTTGGAGACTACTATTCATTTTAAGGCACCTTTATTTCCGCAATCATTTACTTTTTGAGTATGTTATTTTTTTTACACATGATAACTTTACAAGTGTAAAGCCTCATCCTAGCGTACTGTTTTGTAATAATACTACTGCAGTATTCATTTGACTAAATATGTACATAATGAAAATCAAGGATATGAAATAAGCAGCATTTAACAAAATTATCAGTCCTGGATTCTTATTGTTATTGGTACGCTGACACAAAATAGTAAAATTCAAAAATATTAAAGCAAAACTATTTCTGGTGGTATAAAACTTAAAAAGGGCCACGCGTTTAAAATTACATATTTCCAAAATAAATCTCGTACAAAAGTATTTTTTGCGGACAGTAGTCTCAGTGAACCCTTATTTATTTACGCGGGTTCATTAACATAATTTAAATAATACAATTTCGCTGATTACGATTTATGGCTAGATTGTTTTACACAAAACCTTTACTTAGAGACTAATTAATAATAAAAAGCACTTATCTATAAATAAGTTAATAAGTGGTTAACTGATCCAGCGTTTTATATCTTTCAATTTGAAAAAGGGCAAAATAGGGATTAGTTAAAACGTATATAGATAAAGGACTAAAGTCATAGTCAAATATGACATAAATTATAAGGTACTTTTAGACACCAAGCTCCAATGTTTCGAGATTATGGAAATTAACCTCATTGCGGTGGCAGACCTCTCTTCCATGCTTTGTATTTTAAATATGCGTCCAAACCGTACGCTACGATCGCACAAAAACCAAAGAACTGAAAAGAAAAATGTACTTTTACAAACACCCTGTATTTAGGATTAGCGACCAAGATATTAATTAGGTACTAAACAATGCGAGTCTTCGTGGCATTATCCCTACGGCTTGCCTTTTTTATAATCCTGAATGACGAGAACATGTCACCCGCCTGGTACCTCCCTACGGCTTGCCTTTTTTATAATCCTGAATGACGAGAACATGTCACCCGCCTGGTACACCTCCCTACGGCTTGCCTTTTTTATAATCCTGAATGACGAGAACATGTCACCCACCTGGTACCTCCCTACGGCTTGCCTTTTTTATAATCCTGAATGACGAGAACATGTCACCCGCCTGGTACACCTCCCTACGGCTTGCCTTTTTTATAATCCTGAATGACTAGAACATGTCACCCACCTGGTACCTCCCTACGGCTTGCCTTTTTTATAATCCTGAATGACGAGAACATGTCACCCGCCTGGTACACCTCCCTACGGCTTGCCTTTTTTATAATCCTGAATGACGAGAACATGTCACCTGCCTGGTACCTCCCATTCCCAATACCTTAATTATCTCTTTCTTAAGGTCGGCAAAACATCCAAGATTCTTCTGGTATTATTGGCATACTTGGGCGGGTACAGTCTACAGATCACTTCTCATCAGATGACTCACTTGCTCATTTTTCAACTTTTTTTTAAGTTATAAATATTACTTTACTTACCCCAACAGCATATCCAACGCTCTCCCCAATTACGACGGCAAATATCGAGCACACTACATAGGCCAGGCTCATCGCACCGCAGAAGAAAAACTCGCATTTAGGCCACGGCCACTTGTCGAATTTCTCCACCAGGTGAAACGTGTAGGAAAGAAGCAGGAATATGGTGATTATGTTTCCAATCCAGTACACCAGGTTATAGAATATCGCTGATACCCAACTCCATGACACTTTTATGCATATGAAACCAATTATGTTGCATAGCTGGAAAAAAATACGACAGCCGTAAGAACAAGCTATGCTTCCGCAGCAGTCTAGTCGGTCGGAATGAAGGATCGCGGGGTGTATAGATGTACCAAGTTAACTGTGAAATGGCAGAAAACTGAACTACAGACAGAGTAGATAGTGTGTTGGTGGGCTGGACTCGCCGCTAGCGTGTAAATTTTGCTATCTAGTGGCTAGTGGATGTTTTAGTGGTTAATTTAAGTACTCAGTGGAAAAGAATGTCTTCATCTACTAAAGTCTAAACAAACAAACTAACATGTCTAGGTTTTCGGATCATGAGTATACAATTTTACTGTTCATATCCAGTAGTATTGGATTAATTAGCATTCGCATTCATTTTTAGCATGCGAAATGTCATTTAACATTTAGCAAATTAAATACAGTTGCGAAATTATGTGAAGTAGGAATTCATTCGTCGCTTCGTAATTCGTGTATTAGCGCGTCGCAGGCCGCAGCAACGGTGACAACGTGCTATCCCCTTCGCACCCGCGGGAACACTGAATTATTGTGTCATATTAGCAAATGCTAATGCTATTTATGCTGCTATTAACGAATGATTAGCGTACTAAGACATGAGAATTCACATGCTAATGAAATTAAATAGTAATAGCATTAATTGCCATTACTAATATCCAAACGATTTTTTTTAAGAAATAATGCCGACGTTGAACGTATATTTTATTTGGTATCCTGAAAGTCACATTTATATTTTTTTCTAATTTGGCTGAATATAAACGAATTACCTAATGTGAAATATATGTTTACATTACATATGTTTAAACCTTCACAAAAGAATTTTATCTTAAAATTATATAAAGGGTACTCCCCACCGCATCAATGTTTATCAGTATTATTTTATAATTATCTCTGCTGAATTAAATAATTATTAATTACTAGCTGTCTGGCGCGGTTTCACCTGCAACATCTATCGATTGCAGCACCACCTAAACCATCAGTTGTGACCGACTGGGACCAATTGTGAATATAAACCATCCAGGGACCCACTCAAATACACGAAAATCATCAAAATCGGTCAAGCCGTTTTTAAGTTTTAGCGACACTAACGAACAGCAATATATTTTTATATATAAAAGAAAAGAAGAAGATTTCTGCCGGGCACAGGTACCGTCTATGATTGAGAGGTCAGAAGGAATAGGCTTTTACACTGACCCAATATGACGTACGTGTTACGACTGAGGCTGAAGCTGAGGTCTCGAGTTCGATCCCCGGGTCGAGTAAAAGTGATATTGGATTTTTCTATTATAAAATGCTCAGTATCAGCCGGGAGTCTGGAGTTGTGCCCGGTATGGCGATAGGCTCGCCCTCTATCACATCATGGGATGGAGAAACGCTCTGCGAAATGTCGATGTAATGGTTACACCTTGCCTTACCCCTTCGGGGATTACAGGCGTAAGTGCGTATGTATTATATAAAAGAAAAACACACTAAAATACAATAACTACAGTTTACTTGAGAGTACTAGAAATAGTTCTACTGTATTAACCATTTAAATGTGACCAGTGACAAATACTGACAACCATATTCCTGTTTGGTAATTATTTGGGGATAGGATGATATACTCACAAATTGCAGAAGTTGTAATATACCAGGTAATGTCTTAAGATATCCCTTGTCAAACCTCAGGACCTTGGTTGGCGCAGGAGGCTCTGGAGGAGGCGCCGGGTTGTTGTGGAAGTTGTCAAACATTATAGCTCAGTTTTCAACACAACTGTGAATATACAAAAATAATCATCTGTTTAGCAGGATCATGCGTAAACATACATAACAAAATAAATAGTATATGAGGAATTAAAAAAATAGGTAACGTAATCGCTTTTTGAGGTCCAGGAATCGAGTTACCGGTGGAGCCCCAGTTGTGCAGCCTCCAATGCGTACCGCACATGCCATTGCATATGAATTGATATAAAAATAATTGTTCCAATTTTTTATATCTGGTTTGTGGTAAAACTCGTAGCAACATTAATGCAGACATCATACAAATCAGGTACTTTACCCGACTTGTGGAGAACTGCCACTGTGACACCTATTTTCAAAAAAGGAAGTAACTTGGAACCTGCTTATTACCAACCAATAAGCCTGACCAGCATAGTATGCTAAGTTATGGAAAAAATTGTGGTCAAACACATAAGGGAATTCTTATGTGTCATCAAGTTATTCCAGAACAACAAAATGAAACAAAACTATGTCTAATTTACTATAATTTAACTAATTAATTTACTGTCAGCATGGACAAATTCCTTTAATGACAAAGATCCCATTGATGTAATCTACCTCAACTATGAAAAAGCCTTTGATAACATCCGAATTCGATGGCTCGTGCAAAAACAACATGTGAGAATATGCGGTAAATTATTAAACTGGATCGAGGCATTTCTGCGACACAATATTTCAAGTAGGTAAGTATTGGCGACACAATGTCGGACCCAAGAGAAATACTCAGGGATCAGTACTTGTATTTTGGTGGGGATGTCTATGAGTAGCACAGATGGGTGATCAGCTCACTGAAGAGTCAGTACTTGGGCCAGTACTGTATGTAATTTATACATTTGACCTTCCCAAATACGTCAATTGTGAAATTATCATCTTTGCAGATGACACTAACATTTTTGCAAACCCATTATTGGACTACAACCGTCTTGAAGATGACGAACAGAATAGCGAATTAGTTGAAGCTATGGCTTATAAATTTGAATGTCTCAAAATGTACTGTACTGCACATAGGCAAACAAAATCCTTGCTTCCCATACAAATTAAATTAAATATATAGGCCTAAGTACTGATGCTGACATTTAAGGTGATAAAAAATAAATTGTTTTCCACAACCGTAAAATATTTTTAAGTAATTAATTACCACAACTGAATGTTAGTGTATGTGTGTGTGTTTTATATAGTAATGCACATAATTGGGTTAATTATGATGTTATATATATTTGTGTACGGGACTTTACTTGTATCCCGTACGTTGGGTATTGTGTAAGTGGTATGTGTGTACGTATGTGTTATAGGCCCTTATGTACTGGTGGTTTGCAATGAAAATTGCAATACATATACTGTAATATTTCGTATATGTACAAAAGGCACCGGAAGGCCAGTACGGGCAGAAACTGTATCATAGGAAAATACAGCGCAATGAAAATTGCTTTGTCTGTGAGAGTGGACTGTATAGGAAAGAAAACACTGAATTTAAACTGTAAAAGCCACGCCCCCCTTTGGTACTTTTAGTGGTTACTATTCTTCCATTACTTTTCTTCAGCCCGAAATCTTCCTGTAAACTGTGTCGCTGAAAGAATTTGCACGCTTTTTATACAAAATTCAGCTCCATCTCGCTCCAACGCATAGCGAGGTTTCACTTAGCGAAGGAGCGAGATGGACCTATGTGTCAGAAAAGGACAAAATATCGCGGAATTCCCTATCCTAGCCACCGGCTATACCGACGAGAAGAACCCCTCTGTTTATTTAATTAAAAACACATAATACAAATTATTTTCACTATAACATACTACTGTATGTACAACAAATAAAACTGTAACTGTAAACACTTTAAAATAACTAAAACACTAAAGACCTAGACACTTATAAACACTACACAAATAGAACTGTTAAAACATAATATTCACTATATAAACTGTAACTGTCAAGACATAATCACGATTAGAACTGTAACTGTTAAATCACTATAACAAAGTATATAAACGTTCACTATTTACACTTACTGTCTATGTAGCACAATAACGAAGTATATAACTATTATAACTGTCCACTATGCACTTGTAATCGTCTGTGCTGCACAACTGTCCACTATGCACTTGTAATCGTCTGTGCTGCACATTTCTCCCGCCGTGCGTCGTCGCTGGGCCGACGGCGCAGAACTTATTGCCGTGCAGCCTCGCTCTTCACCGGGAGTATAACCAGCTTCTTGGCGGGTCTCCGCAGGATTCCACTGTTGGTTCGCACGTCCGCTGTTCTCACGACGCCGTCCGGTCCAGGGTAGACGTGGGAGATGACGCCTCGCGGCCACACATTCCGCGGCAGCGTCCCGTCGGCGATGAGTACGAGGTCCCCGTTGCTCAGCTGTTGTCCTCGGTCGTGAGGCTCCCGCCGGTGTTGGAGCTCCGGGAGATACTCGCGCATCCAGCGAGCCCAGAAGAGGTCGGCGAGGCGCTGCGAGGCGCGCCAGTGGCTGCGCCCTGCTGCATCGCTGTCGTCGAATTCGCCCGGGGCCACCGCGTTGGCGGAGCCTCCGAGCAGGAAATGGTTCGGAGTTAACGCCTCCGGATCATCGGGATCAACGGAGACGTGTGTGAGCGGTCGGCTGTTGACCACATGTTCGACCTCGGCAATTAGGGTTGCCAAAGTCTCTTCCGACGGGTGTCGCTCGTGGAGTACTGTAGTGAGCGCTGTCTTGACGCTGCGGACAAGCCTTTCCCACGCTCCTCCCATGAAGGGGGCGCTAGGGGGAATGTAGCGCCAGTTAATGCCGCGTCGGTTGACCTCGCCGCTCGTTGCACTGTTGATGGAGCGTCGTAGCTCCCTGTCAGCACTCTGTAAATTAGTACCATTATCCGACCAGATTTCGGTCGGAGCGCCGCGCCGCGCGATGAACCTTCTTACAGCCATGATTGCAGAGTCGGTCGTCAGAGACCCTGCGATTTCCAGATGCACCGCGCGTGTCGTCAGGCACGTGAACAATGCCACATACCGCTTCTGTGTGGATCGCCCTATAGTTACTGTTAGCGGTCCAAAGTAATCCACGCCGGTGTATGTGAACGGACGTCGATGATGTGCCAGACGGCACGCTGGATGGTTCCCTGTAGACGGCGTCGGCGGCAATGCTTTTCGAATGCGACATATCAAGCATTCGTGTATCACTGCTTTCACTGTAGGTCGCGGCCGCACAATCCAGTATCGCTGTTTGCACTCGTTGAGCGTAGTCTCGACGCCTGCGTGGTGTAAGGTTCGATGCACGTAGTCCACGTAGAGACGAGCCACGGGATGTCTGCCGTCGAGTACTGCAGGCCTCTTGGTGTATTCCGGGACGTCTTGCGCTGCTTGTATGCGAGACTTGATGACGAGCACTCCGTTCACTACCTCTGTTGACAGGTTGTGTAGACGACTCTGCGCCGGAGGGATGCCGCCACCGCTGATTGTCGCAATTTCTTCGGTGAAGCTGTCCTGTTGACACCGTCGAATCAGCAACGTTTCCGCGCGTCGTAAAAGTGTGCCATCTATGACGTGATATTGATTGTCGCATGCCGCGACTTTCTGTGTTGCGCGGGGTACGCGCGCTGTCTGTTTTGCCGGCAGCTTTGTCCACGCTGCATCCTTTTCCTTGTTTCGCTTGTTTCTCTTGTAATTTATCGACGCTGTTGTGCGCCGACAAAGATGAATGAATTGCACGATGCGCGCCGTAGTCCGCAGTAACTTTTCCCATTTGGAGAAACGATCGACCGCCGGTAGCGCCGCGGCGAGCGAGTGTAGAGGGCTGCGTTGTACCACCAATGTTCTTTCTTCGCCGGTCTCGATCGGTGAAGCTGTAGTTTCTGTAGGCCACTTGTCCGGGTCGTTGCGCAGAAACTCCGGACCTGTGAACCATCTGTGTTCACTGTCTATATGTTGCGGTACATCCCTCGTAGCGTCGTCCGCGACGTTTAATTTGGTGGGGATCCACCTCCACTCTGTTACTGTACTGTGTTCCTCTATTGCCGCTACACGATGCGCGACGTATGGACGATATGCGCGGGCTCCGTTTCGCAACCATGTGAGAACTGTTTTGCTGTCTGTCCAATAAGTTTTCACGTCGGGCTTGCGATCGTGTTCCTCGACGACCGCGGCTGCCATACGAGTTCCCATTACGGCTGCTTGCAATTCTAAACGTGGAATTGACATTAACTTGAGCGGCGCGACGCGTGCTTTCGCGAGCGCGAGCGATGTGTGTATTTCTCCGTCCGATGTTGTGATACGCCAGTATATCGCAGCGGTGTATGCGACTTCACTCGCGTCGACGAAGGTGTGTAACTCGAGGCGGACGGCTTGACTGTAGTGTAGATAACTTCGGGGGACTCGTATGTCAGCGAGTCGCTTGAGATAGCCGATCCAATCTGTCCACTGTGTCCTCAAGTCGCTGTCGATCGGTTGATCCCATCCGGTTCCGCGTCGCCATATCTCCTGTAGTAGCTGTTTGGCTCTTGATGTCACCGGCGCGGCGAGTCCGAGTGGGTCAAAGAGAGACATGATGATCTTCAAAACTTCTCTCTTGGTTGGCGCGTCGTTGTCGATCGCTCCGGGAGGCAGGCGCGCTAGGTCTAGGTTGAAAGCTAGCTCGTCCGTAGCGCATCTCCAAATGAGTCCGAGTACCCGTTCTGTAGTCGCGCCGTCGTGTAGGCACGTAGTCTGTCTGTCTTCATCTGTAGCGAGTGCTCGGCGTACCTCCGGCGAGTTCGACGCCCACTGTCGTAGCTCGTAGTGAGCCTTTTTCTGTATGTCGCGCACGTCGACCGATGTCTGTATCGCTTCTTCAACTGTGGGGAAGCTCTGCAAGTAGTCGTCGACGTAGTGATTCTTCACGATTGCGCGATAAGCTGCGGGATGACTGTCTCTGTATGCTTCGGCGTTGACGTTTTTGACGTAAATTGCCGTTGCCGGGGAAGATGTCGCGCCGAATATCAGTGAAGTCATGCGGTACTCGACGACGTCTGCATCGCCTCTTGCATCGCCCCTCCACAGGTATCGAAGCGCGTCCCTGTCTTGAGCACGAATCTTCACTTGCATAAACATTTCGGCAATGTCTGCTGTAACCGCTATGGGGTGTTGACGAAATCTCATAATCACCCCCGGTAATGATTGGATCAAATCCGGTCCTGTAAGCAAGTGATCGTTGAGTGAGACACCTCGGGTTTGCGCCGCCGCGTCGTGTACGATTCGCACCTTGTCCGGCTTCATCGGGTTGATGACTGGAAAATGCGGAAGATACCATGTCTTGCCCTTTTGTGTGGAGACTGGAGCGACTTCGGCGTAGCCCTTTTCAACGAGCGCGGACATCTGTTTGCTGTATTTTTCCTGTAGGCGCGGATCTCTGTCGATCTTGCGCTCTGTGTTGAGAAGCCTCTTGTAGGCGTTCTCCCTGTTCTGTGGCATCGGAAGATCTGTGTTTTTCCATAACAACGCTGTTTCATAGCGGCCGTCCTCCCGCCGGTGTGTGCACTCCCGTAGTGTGACAAGTGCGCGCTCTTCGGGGTCACTCTTCGGTTTTTTCGGTTCTATGGTGAGAGACTCGATGGCGAGGTACTGTCGCAACTGTTCGTCCATGTCGTCTTCAATGCGCCGAAGGTGATGAACTCTGTGTAATCGATGTCCGAGCGAACGCGTTCTTGAGCCGTGGAGCACCCACCCGAGCGGCGTTAACGACGCTACAGGTTGATTGCGCCTTCCTTGACGTGTTTCTGAAGCGAGCAACAAGTGCCAATTATCTTGACCGATGAGTATGCCGGGTGTAGCATTCGCGTACTTGAGCTGAGCTGCGATGTCGACGAGATGCGTGCAACCTGCGAGATCCGAAGCGGCGATCTTCTGTGGTGCGACACGAAGTTTCGATATCGTGTGCGCCTGTATACTATGACTGTCTGTAGCTCCGTGTAGCGTTAACCGAACGCGCTGGGAGTTCGTCGCTTCAAATTCCGCGTTGCCGAATGCCTCGATGTGAAGTGGCTCACTTTGCCCCTTGGTTCCGGTGCGTCTTGCAATGTCCCCGTCGACGAGTGTAACCGTCGATCCGTCGTCGAGTAGGGCGAAAGTGTCGACTTTCCCCTTTGGCCCGGACACTTGCACTGGTATGATTTTCAAATAAGATTGTGACTTGACCGCTGACCACGTGCTGGTGACCACTTCACTTTTGGGTTCTTCAGCTGTTACTGTAGGCTTGCGTTGAAAGTGTAGCAACTCGTGATGACTTCTTATGCACCCGTCGATTCCGCACTTTCTTGCCCGGCATTGATGAGTCCTCGCTTTATGTTGAAGACACGCAAAACAAAGTTGTTTTTCTTTGGCGAGTTGCCACCTCGCGTTGTTGTCCGCTTCTTTGAACGTGTGGCACTGTTCTGTCTTGTGTCCGGGTTTTCCGCATACCGGGCACGTGGATTCGCTTCGTTGATCCACCGCTGTGTAACTTTTCTGTTTCCTGGGAACTCGCTGCGTTTTCGCTTCAGTGTCGGTGGTGCGCGTTGTTGCCTCCGGATTCGCGTAGGGGCTGCATTTCTGCGCTTCTGTATTCATGAAACGCGAGAGCTTGGGTAGGTCCGCTTCATCTTCGGAGTTCACTGCTGCGAAGTCGAACCATCTGTATCGTAACGCGGGCGTAAGCTTGTCGACGATCGCTCTCGTTACTTCCGGATTGTAGAGGTAATGGCTCTTCTTTAGCATTTGCAATGTTGCGACGATGTTCGCGATGCGTGTTGCAAATGTACAAATTTCCCGAGGCGCGTCCGTGAGGCGTGGCAGTGTGCGTAGCCGCTCCAATTCGGCTACCGCGATCGCGTCCGGTCGTCCGAAGCGAGATTCCAACGTCTGAAGGATTTCTTCAGTAGGCGCGCCGTAGATAAGTAGGCTCTCGACGGCTTCTTTGGCGAGTCCCTTGAGGCTTTTCCGCAGGCGTGCGATGTTTTCTGTTTCTGTGTATGATCCTTTTGAATCCCTGAATGCTGCTTTGAATAACAGCCATTCTTGATGCGCACCGCTAAATTGAGGCAACTCGTGGAATTGTCGGTTCAGCGGGTGCGGTGTTCTTGCGGCGAGGGCGATCGCTGACGCAAGTTCTGTTAAGTTGATTGTAGCGGGCGACGATTCGACGACACGAGGTTCCGCTACACTGTACTGTTTCTCCGCAGCGGGCGACGGCTTGATAACACGAGGCGGCGCTACGATGTTCTGTTGCTGTATTTCAGTAGCGGGCGGCGGCTCGACGACGCGCGGCGTCGCTATTGTAACTGTGGGTTCGGGGGGCGTGGCTTCTGGGTGCGCGACTGTAACCGTAGCTTCATTCTGCATCGGCGGAATTAATTGCGGCTGCGCTTCTATTGCCAACACTTCCCGTTGGCTTCGATCAAGCCATTCTGTGACTCGATGCGTTGTCTGTCGATCCGATATGGATTCTTCACTATCGGATTCAGACTCCGCTTCCATCGCTGCAATGCGGGTGGCGGCAAGCTCTATGCGTAGACGAAGGAGTTCTTCTTTTGCTTGCGCCAGCTTGACTGTACGCGCCGACTTCTTGGTTCGGTGCGATTTGCAGCGTTCTGTATGGACGGGCTCTTGAGGGGCGGCGGCCGTGGCTTCGGCCGTGACTTCTGTTTGAATAGCGATTTCCTGTACGGTGATGTCTTGAGATCCCGTCGCCTGTGTTGTCTCTGTTACGGTGGCGCTTGTGCCTGTGGTGCCTGTGCTCGCCGACTGTTCTGTCTGTTCTGTGGTTTCGGTGGCAGAGGCGGTCGCAGAAACGGTAGCCGAACGTTGACGCTGTACGCTGTTGTGACGAGATCTTGTTACCGGCATCTTGATTCTTGCAGGAATTCGACGTTAGTACCACTTACCTGTAGACCGGTTATATAATTATCCGGCGCTCGAAGTGACCAAAATGTACGGGACTTTACTTGTATCCCGTACGTTGGGTATTGTGTAAGTGGTATGTGTGTACGTATGTGTTATAGGCCCTTATGTACTGGTGGTTTGCAATGAAAATTGCAATACATATACTGTAATATTTCGTATATGTACAAAAGGCACCGGAAGGCCAGTACGGGCAGAAACTGTATCATAGGAAAATACAGCGCAATGAAAATTGCTTTGTCTGTGAGAGTGGACTGTATAGGAAAGAAAACACTGAATTTAAACTGTAAAAGCCACGCCCCCCTTTGGTACTTTTGGTGGTTACTATTCTTCCATTACTTTTCTTCAGCCCGAAATCTTCCTGTAAACTGTGTCGCTGAAAGAATTTGCACGCTTTTTATACAAAATTCAGCTCCATCTCGCTCCAACGCATAGCGAGGTTTCACTTAGCGAAGGAGCGAGATGGACCTATGTGTCAGAAAAGGACAAAATATCGCGGAATTCCCTATCCTAGCCACCGGCTATACCGACGAGAAGAACCCCTCTGTTTATTTAATTAAAAACACATAATACAAATTATTTTCACTATAACATACTACTGTATGTACAACAAATAAAACTGTAACTGTAAACACTTTAAAATAACTAAAACACTAAAGACCTAGACACTTATAAACACTACACAAATAGAACTGTTAAAACATAATATTCACTATATAAACTGTAACTGTCAAGACATAATCACGATTAGAACTGTAACTGTTAAATCACTATAACAAAGTATATAAACGTTCACTATTTACACTTACTGTCTATGTAGCACAATAACGAAGTATATAACTATTATAACTGTCCACTACGCACTTGTAATCGTCTGTGCTGCACAACTGTCCACTATGCACTTGTAATCGTCTGTGCTGCACAATTTGTGTGGGGTGTAAATACTTTTAAAAGGTAGTACTTACTTAGTGCAACATTTAATATTTTTTAAGTATTAAGATAAGTAGGTAGTTCACCTCCTATCACATCATGGAACGGAAATACGCTTGATATGTGGGTGTACTAGTTAAACCTCTGCCTACCACTTCGGGGAGTACAGGCGAGAGTGCATATGTAACTAACAATGTGTTTCCATTAAATAAATAAATCTATGATGACTTTTAGTTTCGGTCACTTAAACTGTAGGAGGTTCATCACTCCGGGGTCTAACCGCCGTTGGCTTGGGTCCTAGGCCTCGCCATCGGAGGTGTTGTTTTTACATATTTTGAAATATTTTTTTTATATTAATAAATAAATGCGGCTGGTTGCAGTTGGTGAAACTTAGGTTTAACCATTGTATTAAATATGTACTTATTTAAAAATATTACAACAACTTTCAAACTATAGATACGACTACTGTATCATATGACTTTTAGGTAACTTACGTGCGCGTTGTGTATTTAGCAAGTTTATCGGGTTTCCCATAAATGCAACTTGGACGATTATTGCATAAAGTCTTACCTTTTGCTCACACGTTCCACTTTATTTTATGATTTTAAGTACTTATTTTTGGGAGTTGTGAAAAATAAAATTTATTATTGTCAAGATTGACATGTCAACTGTCAACTTAATTCAATTTTTAAGCCGCTATTCCACTATCATCTACACTAATATTATAAAGAGGAAAGGTTTGTATTTTTCTATGTAACGAAAAACTACTGGACCGATTTGAAAAATTCTTTCACCATTAGAATCCTACATTATCCTTGATTAACATAGGCGATAGAATATTTTCAAAAAAGTTAAGGATCCGTATGAAAACTTCGATAATGTAACCCAACGTGTGAAAATAATACCAAAAAAAATCGTTATATCTCGTACGCTGCGGAAATTATTGGCAATAGAGCAAAGTGATACACTACAATTTTATAGAGGATATCAATATCTACATAAAAGTCCCCGATACCATATGTCTATCTATTACAGTCATGTCACAAGAACTACTTTTTTATATATTTTTTTAATAAAAGTTATGGGTTATTTACCAAGCTATTTTAAACAATACAGTATTATTCCTTATCCAATTAAATACATTAGATACGTTGTGCATTTCATGTAGATCAAAATTGCCCTTTACAGCATATCAATAAAATTAATATCTGATATCAGAGATATAAAAAGCGGGGGCAGAGTGGCTGGCGGGCGCAGGGTATGCTGAATAAGAAATAAAATGAAGAGACCCCGCCAAGAAAGGATCTTTAAAAATAAAATTTTGGCACACATGTAGACCATGCCTAGGATTAGGAATTAGGCTATTAGGACTTTTTCCCGGAATAGCCCATTCGCGCGGGCGGAGCCGCGTGCAACAGCTGGTATAAAAATGATCCTACTTGTATAGCTCATAGATATATGAAAAATGTATGACAGTGTAATAGTAACATAAACTTCATATTTTCTATGATCATATTTCTATGGTTCTATTTCGCATCATGCTGTGATGATGCTGTGACATAGGTGATATTATGTGACGTCATATAATATCTATGATGCAAATATGATAGTGGAATAGCGGCCTTAGAGATGTGTAAAGCCTGGCGTCGACGATTCTCCCGCTTGTATCACACGTCAGGCGAATTTCTGCGGCGCGGCGCGCGAATCGCCACGTTCACGCGTCTGTACATCGCAGCGAAACTTTATCGAATGAGATTTTTTCCAACAAAATCGGTGCACTATTGGTGTAAACACCGATGTTACATTCATAATAAAGGGGGAAAAAATGAATTGATAACCAGCACCTCTTTTGAAGTCGGTTAAAAAACGAATACTACTAACCAAAATATTGTTTAATTTAGAGTTTTTTCAGATACTATTAGTAATATTAACAGGTTATTGACTTCAATATTCATACCCGAAACTTATTTACGGTTAGGTACGGTTGTTTTAGTTACAATTCAAATTTTTACACAAGGTTTTAGGTCATTTGAAAAACTGACATATTTATACCATAAATTATACTTCATGATGGATGCACTATTGATAAATCATTTTTATATTGTGTTTGATACGTATTTGCTACGTAAAATCATTTTATTTATCAAGTTAGTTTGTACTAAATGTAAAAAGTTATACTTGGTGTTTTTAATTTTATCTAAGAACTTACAAAAATAGTAATATATAATTTTTATGAGATTTTTATATTTTTCCGAGCATAATAAGGCAGTTTTTCTCAAAGAGTATTATACTTTAAACGGAAAGTTTTTCTGTAACTGTTTTACAAAGCTGGCAACACCGTAGTTGTCACATTTTATCACCTGATAAAAATTTACACCTATTTTTTATTATTTTCATTTCAGAGCGATATAAAATAGAAATAAATATAAGTACATATCGTGATTGATCTATAGAAAATAATTGTGTTTTCTGTTTTAAAATTGTCGTAAGTATTATTTTTAACATGTTAATACGAACGTTTCGTGCTTAGCGTTGCTCAATAACTATTTTGGGTGGTGACGGACGGGAAATTTGTGGGAAATAGATCTGCGACCGCTTTCTGAAAAGTGCCCATTTTTATTTCAAACAAAGGCCACATATTTTAATTCTTATTATTAGGTACCTTTTCAATAAAAAAATAATTAGACTGCTTCAAGTCCTTTCTAATTCATGGGTTAAAGAAGTAAGGCTTAAATGAAGTAGGCAAGTAATTCGAGTGTTTACCATTGAAACAGGTATAATTTTATATATATATATATTATATTATAATATATATATAAATATTATTGGTTATATATTATATTTAATGGTAATATGTATCTAAATTCTTTCCTCTATAATATTTGATTGCTCCTCAATGTTTTGAAGCAAATATTTATAAACTGATAAACGCCCTCCCGTGAAGGGGAGGTCGGCGCGTTGTTGTATATACTTAGTCAAAATAATCTAGTTATAAAAAGAATATTACGATTTACTAATGTGTAATGAGTGGTAAGCTGTAAGTAGTAAATTTTGTCAGCATGAATGGGCTATCTTGAAATGTTTGTTACCACCATCTCACAAAAAGCTGATGTAAAGTAATGGCTTGAAGCTGCGTTTCGAATAGTAAGTGAGATATCTGGCCCAAATCCCCCGCCCTTCCAGACCCCTTCATTATCTCTTTCCTTTAAGGTCAGCAACATGCCCATGATTGTTCTGGTGTTGTGACTATTCATTGTATTTGTATACATGGTGGGGACATCTGCAAGTTGCACAGATGGGTGATCAGCTCACTTAAGTTGAACCATTTCACCCTTAATCCCAGGTGACTGTTCATGGGTCGTGGAGATGATTACTTACCATCCCACATGCTCTGTTGCCAGCCTATGCTATATCTTTCTTTCTACCTGACGTCATCCCGGATAGTGCCAGAGTCCGCCTTACTACTGAGAAGTCTCCACTTTGCCCGATCTTGAGCATCATCAGTAGTGACACCATTGGCCAACATGTGTGGAGGGTGGGCCACAGAGTGTGAAGAAGCAATTAAGCAGGCCGGCATATTTCTGCCGATCTACGATAGATACAATGACTATTGTTGGTTGACAGTATTCTTGGATTGCACTACACTTACAATCAGGTGTAGCGTAGTCACTGTACCAAGCCAAAAATATATAAAAAAAAAAAAAAAACAATTGGTGTAATGATATTTTTTGTTCCTGGTATAATTTTTAAATTCCACTATCTTGGAATGTGATACTGATAAGGACAGGAAAATTAATCATTACATAGTGATCAATAGAGGAAACGGTATAAACAACAGTGACTAAACAGTCACCTTGAAAACTTAAAAAATGAATTGTTCTTCCTAAGCCTGAGGTGAACCCAGTATCACACCGGTTTCCCAGTCTAAATACAATGCCACTGGATCAATGATTCTTAATTATTTTCCTACAATCTTTTATCGTTTATTTATCCTGTCACGGCCAGGTTATTACACTGCACCTGCACTACCCGTATAGGAAAATCCAAATATAATGGTAGTTGAGAGACATAACTGCGGGCCTGAAGTTACTATGAGCCACTATGGTCAGTTGTGTGTATAGTGGCTGCTATCCATTTGGGTACAAGCCAAGTACCCACCAATATGTATGTTTTTTCATAGGAGAGGTTTGGAAATGACCATGAAGGTAAATGGTTTCCATCGCACATGAATGCCCACAATGCCAGACGAATCATGAGCAAGTTGCTGACCTTAAAGGCAAAGGATTATCAACAAACTAGCTTTCCCTCGCGACTGCGCCCACGTATATCATTTTCCGGGATAAAAAGTAGTCTCCAGCGTCCCATCCATCTCTGTACCAAAATTCATCAAAATCGGTTGAGCTATTTAGGCGTAACAAACAAATAAACTCACTTTCGCATTTATAATATTAACTTAGGATTAGGAAGGGAGGGATTTGATTTATTAATTTAATTTATTTATCAATTTTTACCACAAAACATGATAACAGTTGAGCACATGTGGTTATCAGTAATAATGAATCACAGTTTATTATCAATAATGAATTGTCAAATGCACACAGGTTTGTGAGTAATGTTTGATTAGCTATGGTAATATAAATAATAAATAAGTCTTTAAACTTATTCCATATCTTTTTATTTGTAATTCTGTTTTACATACATACGCACTCACGCCTGTCATCACCTAAGGGATAGGCAGAGGTGTAACCAGTACACCAACATTTTGCCGAGCGTATCTCCGTCTCATGATGTGATAAGGGGCAAGCTTATTGGTAATAGAAACATCCAATATCACTTTTATCTGAAACGGGGATCGAACCTGAGACCTCAGCAATCTAACTTAGAATATATATATAAGTTATATTAGGATGGTTAGTAATTAGGTTCTTGGATATGGATCCCTTGATGGGTAGAGGCCTCCAACATTGTTTATGATTAAAATGATTAGTTCATGGTCACCTCTTGGCCCAGGGTGGGTCTAGACCCATTGGGTGAGCTAGCCCACGCAAGAAACCTACTAATCCAATTCAGATGTTGTAATCTACCTTTTTTATTGTAACTGGGAGCAATAAAATCTCGCACAACTAAAAAACTATCCTTTGCTTTTTAAAATGCTTATTACTTACCTTTATGTTCCATTGTCAACAGATAAGTGAAAATGGCGGAGGCAGGATTTCCAGGGCAGCACACCACCACGACGACCATCACCAGCAGTACGACGGTCACCACCAGCTTACGCTTTGACAAATCATACTTGGTGACGTTGCCAGGCATACTCAAAGTTGTTCAAGTTGTAAGTACCGAGCCACGGATAAATAAATAAATAAATAATAACACCCAACAGTCACACATACCTATAACCCTGACCCCACAGTAAGATAAGAGTCTTGTGTCGTGGGAATCAGGAACTACGAGAGAATTTCGGTCTCACAACACCCAGACCCGAAACAAATATTTGTGGATTAGACAAATATTTGTCTCGGTGCCGGGCTCGAACCGGCGGACTCATGTTTCACATTAGGCTACTCGCTCACTGCGCTACGGAGGCTGTCGGAGGCTGGCTGGATATGTCACTTGTCTCTTCATATCATAATTAAATTTACGAGGCAATTAACGCCTCATTAGTCTAGTGACTGAGAAACCCTGAAGTCCTGGGTTCGAATCCCAGGTTGGGCAATCACAATTTGTGTTTCAGTTTTCAATACGTAAAATCAGCGTTGCCTGGGATTGGAATTTGATACTGATATGGCGATAGTATCACCCCGTCCATCACATTATGGGATAGAAATATGCTTGGTGAAACATGGGGACGGTAGTATTTACTCACCTGCCTACACCTTCAGAATATGGGCGTGAGCTCTTCTACACTAATATTATAAAGAGGAAAGATTTGTATTTTGTATGTAACGAAAAATCTTAAAAACTACTGGACCGATTTCAAAAATTCTTATGCCGTTAGAAAGCTACATTATCACTGAGTAACATAGGCTACTTTTTATCCCTGAAAAGGCCGTTCACGCGGGCGGAGACGCGAGCAAAGGCTAGTGTTTAATAATTGGCATCTATGAGCATTTTCGAACTTAGATACACTGCCCTCTTATAATAAGGACATATTGATTCTAAATGCATTTCATCGGTTTTCTCAACATATTACTATTATATTAAGGACCACTTATTTTTGTGTCAGTGGTAGAGCCACGCTGTAGACAGTTTTGTCTACAGCGTGAATGGTTCGGCTCGACTGGGTCGTTACCACTGTCTTACAGAATCCATATTCCTTAATTATCCCTTTCCTTTAAAGTTGGCAACGCGCCCATGATTCTTCTGGTATTACATTACGTGGGCGGTGGAGATCACTTACCATCAGGCTTACCCGTTAGTCAGCTTAAGCTATAAAAAATATAGTATACATACATACAAGCGAACGAATTATGCATATTATTTTAGTAGAAGCATACTTAGAAATTGGTTTTTAAGGTTCTTTACTCACATTACCTCAGGTTTAGCCTACGTTGTTTGTTTCTAGGGCTGTTTGTTGGTTTAAAGGGCTTTTGAATCGTAACAGGTAGCTGGCTGAAATTTTCTTAAAATATATGTTACTAGCTTTTGCTCGCGGCTCCGCCCGCGTGAATAGACTTTTCCGAAATAAAACGTAGCCTATAACCGTCTCCAGGGTCCCATCTACCTCTACATCAAAATTCATCAAAATCGGTTCAGTGATTTAGGCGTGAAAGCGTAACAAACAAATAGTTTTTTTTTTCATAAAAAGTATCTATGTTTGTGCAGCACAGACGATAACAAGTGCCAGTGGACAGTTATAATAGTTATATACTTCGTTATTGTGCTACATAGACAGTAAGTGTACATAGTGAATGATTATATACTTTGTTATAGTGATTATTATGTCTTAACAGTTACAGTTCTTATAGTGAATATTATGTTTTAACAGTTCTATTTGTGTAGTGTTTATAAGTGTCTAGATCTTTAGTGTTTAGTTCTCTTAAAGTGTTTACAGTTACAGTTTTATTTGTTGTACATACAGTAGTATGTTTTAGTGAGAATAATTTGTGTTATGTGTTTTTTGGTTAAATAAACAAAGGGGTTCTTCTCGTCGGTATAACCGGTGGCTACGATAGGGAATTCCGCGATATTTTGTCCTTTTCTCACACATAGGTCCATCTCGCTCCTTTGGTAAGTGAAACCTCACTATGCGTTGGAGCGAGATGGAGCTGAATTTAGTATATAAAGCGTGCAAAATTCCTTCAGCGACACAGTTTACAGGAAGATTTCGGGCTGAAGAAAAGTAATGGAAGAATAGTAACCACCAAAATTACCAAAGGGGGCGTGGCTTTTACAGTTTAAATTCAGTGTTTTCTTTCCTATACAGTCCACTCTCACAGACAAAGCAATTTTCACTGCGCTGTATTTTCCTATAATACAGTTTCTGCCCGTACTGGCCTTCCGGTGCCTTTTGTACATATACAATATATTAAAGTATATGTACCGCAATTTTCATTGCGAACCACCAGTACATAAGGGCCTATAACACATACGTACACACATACCACTTACACAACATACGTACGGGATCAGTAAAGTAAAACAGTAAAGTCCCGTACAATGTTACTTCTACTTCTTATACCTCCAAGAATATGTGTACAAAGTTTCATGATGATCAGTTGAATAGTTTTTGCACATATAATATTAGTATAATTACAGCGGATATCCTATTGCCGGCGCCAGACATAGCTCCAAATATGCAAATACCTACAGACTCGCGAAGGGTGGCACGGGTATTTACGTATTGTGCAAAGTTTGAACAAACATTTGCACTTTGCCGTCGCGTGTCGGTTTTTGAGCGTTCAAAGTACTTCAAAGTTCAAATGTTTGGGTAGCCTGCTAAGCCACTCATAATAAAACCATTCAAAAAATCAAAATACGACTGGGGCAACGAAACTGCTCTAGAATAGGGTAGTTGACTAGATTTTTTTTTATTACTTAAATCAATAATTTACGTTACTCAAAATTTATTGCAGAAAGAATTTTATAAATCGGACCAAAAATAAATAAGTTAGAAGCCATTCAAATCCTGTAGAAGGGGTAATTGTCAAATGACAGACGACGCAAACTTTGACGTCACTGTTCATCATGGTGCACGCGTGCAAGCGAGACAGTGAGATATCCCTACTACGCACCCACTTTTCCTCATACCAACATTTAAAGTCATAACTGCGGACACATTTCTGAACCAATTTTGATTGTGTTTTAATAAAAGGTTTTCTTTTGCGTATAATTTTCTGTTGCTTATAAAATAATGTATAAAATTCAATATAGGAAACTACCCTATTTATTAAGTTGCTTCACGGAGAACCGTGTATATGGAAATGACATGCACATAAATAATATAGGCATACCGCGTTCACCAAGTTGTCGTCCATCAATTTTGTCGTCTATTCGATTACTGTGAGCGCATATGTTTGCAAAGGATGTCGGGCAGGTACACTTGTTTGCGACAAACATGTGATCAAATGTGTGTTAGGTCATTAAAACAAATATTCAAACCTTTGAAGGTATGTCTGGCGCCGGCATAACAATAATAAGCTTGAGTAGGCTGTAGGACATACACGAGCGTTAAATTTGTCCCATACATGACGAAATGATGTGAGAGGCTCAATTTTTTTACATGTACTACTTCAAATTTTATGTCGCGTTACTCTGTTACTATTCCCATGACGCGAGCTGCATGCGTGAAAGAGTGAGAACGAGCGAGTGAGCTTCGAAGTGGGACCTTGTATAGGCTCAGTACAAAAAAGAGGCTACTATTATAAGCTCATTTAAAAATCGTGTCCTAAAACACTGCTAAGAAATAATAAAAAGAGAGGTTAACATTTTGATTATTAAGGTTCCTCATGATACAGTATAAAATTTAAAAGTGTGGGTATGCACCTTGGTAGTGCCGAGTTTGACAAGCACTTGCGCGGTTTTAAGTACCTGGAGTACAAGTACAATAGGCACGCGCGAAATAACTTGGCCGACCTGAAGTTTACAGAGACTAAAGGCTGAAGGGAGATGTAGATACAGTGCGGGTGAAGTGACCGACTTCAGCCTGATGCAAGTTAGAATATTTACTTATTGTAAGTAAATAAATAAATACACCCTAAAGTCACACACATAGTCCTGACCCCACACTAGGTAAACCTGTATCGTGGGTATCAAGAACTAGGAGGGACTTGCGGTCCCACAACACCCAGACCCGAGACAAATATTTGTGGATCAGACAAACATTTGTCTAGGTGCGGGAATCGAACCCACGGCCTCACGCTGCGCAACCGGCTACTCGCCCGTTGCGCCACGGAGGCTGTCGATGAAGTAGGGATCAATGAGCAGGTATAATCAGGAAAACATTCCAACCAACTTTACGAATTAATAATTTATTTGCGATTAGTCCACTTAAATTGTCTTACGCCACAGATGAATCTGTAAAGTAAAAAAAAACTGGTATAAAATATAATTTATTTTTTGGTACATCCCTATTTTAATAATATCCGGCGAATTGAGCGATACGTTATGTCAACATCAGGAAATGAAAGCGACGTGACGTATTGCCGCGTTTGTATAGTTTTATCTACGGTTTGTTACGGTAAACCAGGATCATCTTCCACCTGCCCTTGTCCCACTCGCAGTGGGGTTGGCGCAACATGCTTTTTGTATCACATGTTACAGAAAGATTTGGCTTGTAATTTTCACGCCCGGCCCGGCCGCCTGCCTGACGTCAACCCCTCTGGAGTCAATCAGCAATATGTTGATCTTATTGATAAATCTAGTGACATAAGAAAATTTTAAGTTTAAACATCGGTTTTCTGTGAGACAGTGGCAACGACCCGGACGAACTGGCCCATTCATGCTGTAGACAAAATTGTCTACAGCGTGGCTCTACCACTCGTAGAAAAACGTGTGGAAACGAAATTTCTAAACATGTTTGTTGTACATGTAAAACATTTGGTTTTCAAGTATCTATTTACTATGAATTTGTATTTGATCCAAGCATGTTGCGCCGACTACACTGCGAGTGGGATAAGGGCATCAACATAATATTGCTGTTGGCTAAATACGTGAAGATCGTCTTCAAGTCTATTTTCTTTTGAAGATTTCACAATTTCTGTCACAATCATTATATGAATGAACACGTACGTATTGAAATAAATATGGTTCATAATATTTTTTTGCGTGCTAATATAAATCGAATAATACCCACTAGAGGATCCAGGGGGGAGGGCTAAGGGGCTCAAGACCAACCCCAAGACAAATTAATCTTGATACTATTCTACTTTCTTAGTACTAACAGATTTAAATATATCGCCGGCGCTGATTTATAAAACGCATTAAATTCGAAAAGGGCACATCTCCAAGAGTTGGGACCTTTTCGAAATTATTGTTAGATAACAAGCTACCGGTACACACACACGACACCGGTAGCAGTATTAAAATACAACAAAAATGCAAATTTCAAACGAAACAGGCGTGAGTATATTATTTCATTACGTTTGTATATTATTTCATTACGTTTTCATGAAAAGACGTTTTTTTTTTAAATAAATTAGATGTGCCCTTTTCGTAATTGCATATTTAATTCAGAACTTTGAATTCCAAAGCACTGCATGACATTGGACTGCGTTTGTCACCCCGCGACATAAGATGTTTAGCCTCTTAATGCCCTGTAATGTCACTGGCTTCTAAATTTCAAGACCGATACAAACGACTATTAAAGATCAAAGTACGTAGTGTTTATATTCTCTTTGATCATAAATAACCAAAAGTAGTAAATAGTGAATCCTTACCTTAAATTACGTTCCGCATAGCTTGCGATGTGGCTCGGGCTATGTTGCTGCCGGCCTCCACGTTACCGAAGAAGGCCATAGCGCATGCTGCCAGACTACCGGCCACAATGCCTGTCGCGGCGAACCCTAGTTTTAGCAACAGCCAGGTTCCCTTGCCGGTCCACAACACGATACCCGTGAGGACGTTCACGATGCCCGCTGCTATTGCGTTGCCCATGTTTAAAGAAAAGAGGATTACACAGTATTTCTTGACTATCCCGTCTTTGATTGAATGCCTTCTGACAACACGTAACCTACAGCATACTTCAGAGAGTTGCAATTTTTTTTCAAAGGAATAGTACTGGGACTTGTGACTGGATATAGAAAATCGACAGTCGATTTTTTGTTCGATTATATTGGGACTATCGATAAACTGTTCAAAATGACAACTAATATTTGTTTGCAAATAGTGATGATAAAAATAGATCTGGATTGAAAATTAAGATATTGAATTGCTAGGATATTTTGTGATTTGATATAATCATGAATACCTTTCTAGCAACGATAGTTTTATATTTACACGACATTTTATAGATCATAAAAAATGGCAGACAGATGAGTGTATATACAAATCGTAAATTTATTTTCACCACGTAGTAGTTTATTTGATTCTTTTTACTAATTTAGTCAATATGTTACGTTTCCCAAAACCCATAAGGGAAAGAATTTTATACATCTAATAATTTAGAGGTCATTTAAATCTATCTGGTGGAAGAGGTAATTGTTATTTGTCAGAAAAAGGATACACGGCTAACGTAATGAGACGTCAACGTTCGAAATTACCATTACGGCATAGACATGCGAGGTGTCTAGTGAAATGTTCCCAATCCGCATTCAATTTTGCTTAAAGGTACTTATAGGGCCGATTTTAAATTTCCGAGTAAACGTTATTTAGCAGACAAAATTTAAGACGGCTAAATATAAAATTATCACGCTGTCAGTATATTATATGGTCAAGCGTATGTTAAATTGGTATTTCCTAAATTAGCTGTTTTACGCTTTATCTCGCAGATAGACTTTATTTCCGATCCGATTATTTTATTTGTATTACTTTGTTAAGCATTTGTCAAACTTTCATGAACTCTGTATTATATTGTATCGATAAAATATGGAACGTCACTAGCGTAAGACGTCTAAGTTTATTTGTCTATTCTCGGAATTCCCGGACATCTGAGAGCCACGTGTGTACACGTAAGTCATAACGTCGCGTGCACAGTGGGCTGAAAATAACGTTTCATAGATATTTATTTTTCTTCAAACTTGACGTGTTTCTTTAATGAAATCTGTTGAAACATTTAAATTATATATTTTAAGTATGAAGTCATAGATCATAGGAAAAGGTACACATTCGATTTTTTTTCAAAAACTTTGTATGGAGAAAATCATCAAATAAACTATATCTCAGCTGTCGCTTAAGTGCCCGTTATTTTCTTTCACATGATTTTTGCTCTATTGTTTGCTAATTTTTGATGTATTATACCACTCTCACGGAAGTGCGATTATATATAAGCTGAAGACTCCCGTGACCACGAAGCCTGAAAAGCTTTCGACACGTCGGGACTAAAATAAAACTAAACCGCGATAAAATCCGTATAAACTAGTTTTATTTGAATTATTTTACAGTTTCCTCCAAAGTTTCTCAGAGAAATAAATCGAAAGTGTACCTTTTTCTACGATCTATGACTTCATACTTAAAACATATCAATAAGAAGTATGTTTTAACAGATTACAATAAAGAAACACGTCACGAGTACGGTAAAGTCGGGGAACAACCGAACCAAGGACAAGCCGCGCGCAGGTGTTACTACGGTTACTCACTATAATAAAGTATGTAAATTATTTTTGCATACTTGCGTTCAAATATACCTTAATTTTGTTGTATTTTGTTTTGACGACTACCTACCTCGTCTTGTTAGTTTTTAGCAGAATTGACTATGATCGTCTAAAAATGTTAGTAGGTAAGTATTTTAGTATGTGCCGGTTTGCCTTGCGTTAGGAGCGTTAGATTATTAACGTCTTTTAATAACTAGTATAGTTCTTAAACTAGTTTTATTTATTTCAACATCCATCATACCAAAAGAATCATGAATGAGTTGCCGATCTTAAAGGAAAGAAATGGGGATTGGGAAGGGCGTATTTGGTCCTCTGGAAATCTCACTCGCTGTATGAAGCAACACCAAGATACCACTTCACGCCGCGCCGGTTTTCTGTAGCACAGCGGTACCAACTCGGTCGGCTATAAATTACAATTGTAACCAATTTTATTTTGTTTCGTCCACAGTTCTGCAGCCTCCTCGGTTTTATTTGCATCCAGTTTTCATACTTCAATAATGCGACCAAGGGTTCATTCTTCAGTTGGATATCGATGATTGCCTTCTGGTTCACCGGCATTCTGCTCGGATTCTATCTATTCCATATGGTGGAGAAGTTCTACAGGATCCCTTGGCTTAAGATCGAGTTCGGTTTCTGCGCTCTGTGGACATTATTTTACGTGATTGTGTCTATCCTGGCTACTACAGTGCATGACAATCCTCATTCGGCTGCTGCGGTGAGTGTTTTTTTTAATTTGATGTATGATCAAGCGGGTGGGATCAAAAATGAATGGCAGTTGATCACCGCCTATAAAGTCCCATATTGTCTCAGATATCCCAGGACTTCTAAAGAATTATAGCGCGAGCTGCGTTTATTAAGTATATGCGTATGTTATAGTATAGTATAGTGAAAGTTGGGTGTGGCAGAAGAATGAAAGTCGTATAAATGCAGTAGAAATGAGAGCTCTGAGAAGTATGTGTGGTGTAACTATGAGAGATAGAGTAAGAAATAGTGAGGTAAGAGAGAGGTGTGGTGTGAGAGAGGATGTAGTGATGGAGATTGAGAAAGGAATACCAAGATGGTTTGGGTATGTATAGAGGATGGATGAAAGAAGATTGACGAAACAAATATACATGGCGAGTGTGAATAGTACAGTTGGGAGGGGAAGGCCTCGGCGAACTTTCATAGATCAAGTTGGAGATATTCTCGAGAAAGGCCAGGTCAGGAGTACCCTAAACCGACGTGCATGTATGAAAAATTAAATGAGAGTGACTGAGGCCAAAGAAGTATGCAAGGATCGTAGCAAGTGGAAATCCGTTGTCTCTGCCTACCCCTATGGGAAACAGGCGTGAGTCTATGTATGTATGTATGTATATTATAGTGTCGAAGCGCTGCGGCCAGTCGTGTTCTCGCATCTATTTCTTCCACCTGCCCTTATCTCACTTGCAGTGGGGTAGGCGCAACATGATTTTTAACACATATTACAGAAAGAGTTGGCTTGTAGTTTTTACAACCGGCCGCCTGCCTGACGTCAACCGTTATATAGAACACATAACGGTAGGCAGCGGCTTTGCTGTGCCCTGGCATTGCAGAAGTCTATGGGCGGCGGTGACTACTTACCATCAGGTGGCCCGTTTGCTCGTCTGCCTATCCAGGCAGTAAAAAAAAAAAAAAAACATTTTACTTTTAAATGGGGAGAAGGAGCTCTTTGTTAAAATCAAAAATTAAATTTTACTTCCTCCAATTATTACATCAAAGGACCTTTCTTTATATCGAGCTTCCAATCCAGTGCCTAATTTATTTTGGTACATCTTTGTTATTCACTTTCTCTATGTTTACGGGAGTAATTATTCGACCAATATTTTGCTATAACTGAACTGAATTTCAAAATGTAGTACTTTATCCCCCTCAGTTCTTTGGATTCGTGGCAACGGCAGCGTATGCCGTGGACTGCTTTCTGAAGTGGAAGGCGGTTCGAGCTGGTGGGTTGGCTCAGGGCACCAGGGTGGTCTCCAAGCAGACAACCTCCACCGTGGAGTCGCCGCCGCCCAGGGAAGGGTATTAACACCACCGCTCTTCGTAAATCATACACCAAGTACTGGTTTTTATTATTTATCGTGACAAATCATGCACTGTATTCAAGTAACGACTTTTTTTAATGTTTTGTATGACAGAATCAATCTTTAACCAAAAAATAAGTTTTGTGTAAATTGCGTAATGCTGACATGTCTTTAAAGTAGTTAATTATTTTATTGTGGGTCATATTTGACCCAGGATAAACAATTTGTGTCACTCTGCCCTAAATATCCGATATCCCATCGGCTGTATAATGGAGTAATGCTAATGCTTAAATATTTCAACTTATTAAAGTAAAACCAGACTTTGTATACTACTAGACGGGCTGTTTAGAAGTAAAATTGCGTCACATAACGCGGGAGTTTGACAGCTCACAAACAGGGAGCGCGATAGAGTTTCTAGTTGAGAATAGGCGAGATGGTAATATTGAGTTATGGTCAATTGACCACAACTTAGTGGTACAATTTCTATGTTCCACGCAGCTTGCCTAGTAGTATACATTAAAGTCTTTGAGTAAAACACTTACATTTAATGTAGGTACTCTTGAAAATCTTAAATTAAAAATAGACCCTGATACAACACTTTTTAAGTTTAAGCTACCTTAGTGATAAGTTTGAACAAATGTACTTACTCATTAATATTATGTACAGTATTTTTGTATTCTTACTTTTCTAATCCATATCTTGTATTTGAATTGACAGACGCTAGATGTAATGAGTATTAAAATTATAATAATATTAATGTTTTAATAATTACAAGTGACCATAGATTTTTCACAAGTGTATGTTTATTGAAATCGTGTTGAATATGAATTAATTTACATATCAACTAGCGTTTAACGAAGTTCACCATTGTATTATTTGCACCATCGAATTATTGAGTTTTATATAACTAAACTTGCTATTGAAAAAATGAAATTACCCAGGTTTATTCTTCAATAGGCACGTAATTATTAAGAGCATTGCTCTAGGGTTTATGACATATTGAAATCTTGGTTTCCAATACATAAATGGAATGGTGAAGGGGACACAACATCCGTCGCTAGTTGATGTTTATGGAATATAATCAATATGTCTATAAACCTAAAACTAAACAAAATTATTGTATCAACTATATTATTGCCTTTTATGAACTTCAAGCGTATTAGTTTAAAATAGAAACTAGCGTCGGCTTTCTTCACTTCGCCACTGATATACCGTTATAATACTACTATGAATTAAATGCTAATAAAAATAAAGTAGTTATCAGTGCTTTATCTGGAATACTTAGGTGATAGGCATATACGACCCAATCATGTTACATGATCGTTTAAAAAATCAAACATACACTATCAATTAGTTTTTGATACTATTTTTATTTCTCTCTAAGAATTTTTTACACGGCTCAGATGGAATTTGACTAATGAGGGTTATATTTGAACCTCTTAACAAATTAATTTAAGATTTCGTTGATTTTAAAAACCTAATAATGAGGCTCTAACATAATGTAAATAGGGTCATTTTGAATAATTAAAATTATGTTAATTTTATAAATTACAGAAACTGAATAAAATACTGTTAAATAACAAAACATTAGTGACCAAAGAGAATGACAAAAATGGCTCAATTTGAAAATTAATGATCTGAACAATTAATTCATGACATTGTCTATTGAATAATTTTGTAAACTTTTGAAACCCTATTTTGTATTTAATATTTTATATTTTAACTATATAACAAGTAACAACGAATAGACGTTTAATTTAATATGAAATTGAGGTGGTTTTTTCACCTCGGTTAACTGCTTATTTTTCAAAATATACGTAGGTACTACGTTATGTACGTACGTACAAAGTCTTATATACTTTAATATCATTATAGGACGAAAATAAAAAACGTAATCAGTTAAAATCAGATAGATCCTTAAAATAAATTAATTACCAATATACATGGTACAATTGAATTGGCTATTGACAAAAGTATAAACACATAACAAATAACTGATTAAAAATAATGAAGATGAATTAATTATATTACTTGGAACATATGTTTTTATAATTAAATAAAGAGTTTAATAAAAATCGTAAAAATACTATAATGCTACATACACTTGCGAAAGGCATTAATACCTCATGGAAGAATGTAATAATTTACATAAAATAACATTACTTAAATAGGTTTAATAATACAAGTACCTGTGCACATTGTTTTGTACAGTTTTTATTGTTTTATTTTAATTTAGTCTCTAAGCATTTAACCACCTATTTTAATTCTTTAAGTGTAAGTGTATCTATCGGTGGCAGTGAAATAATTAATTAGTTTCACATTTGGACATCAGAATTAAATGTGATTTTTATTCAATATTTTTTAACGTCTCACAAATTATTCTGTCAAAGATTTGAATTGTATTAAATATACGAAACAATTTTCACTGCTTCTATTTAAAATATTACTCTTTAATAATGTATTAATATTACTTTCTCTATCCATTTTGTGTTGTTATTATAATTCAATTTAACAATTTTATATTAAACCACTACATCATAGTGATAGGCTGAGAATGTTACATGTACAAGCTTCTAAAGACCACTGCCATTTCTTACAGCATTTTAGAAGCAGTTAAATAGGAACTTCACGCGGTTTAGTACAAGATGTAACCGACTTCTAATAGGAGGACGTTTTTAATGCATCTGTATTTTTTTATTTAAAATTAAATGTCTCACTTTTGATCCACTTGTAATGTAGATAGACCTAAAAGGGTACATAGTTAAAGCTGCAATATATTTAGGGTGAATCAGTACCATTCATTTCCCCTACCATTTACACGGTGAGTAATTTCGTGCTAGCGACATAGACGAGAATGTATCAGAAAACTGTGGTTAATGAGGTCGCCTAATACGATTATCACTGTCAAAATGCATGACGTGGCCTTGTAAATGAGTTCTGTTATATCATCGCGTGTATTTTATCGATAAATTCTTTTATTTACAAATGAGGGTTTTACTAAGAAATATTAAAAACTTAACACAAATTGGAAATGTTTAAGTTTTCGATTTTATGATAATTGTTTAATTGAAAATGAGATCATTTAATTTTTTAAAGGTATACTAAAATACATGCTATGCAGCTAATTAGTGCCTTAGCCCCTTATTCACAAACAACACTCAAGTGGGCTCTTTGCAAAGTGTAGGTTTCTGTGTACATGATTGCTCTGTTTATATTTAGCGCCAAGTGTACACGAGGTGTTACGCTCACAATGAGACCTCATAGTGATGTTTATGAATACACTGATTAGTCTTACTTTAAAAAATAAAATATATATTTTTGGAGTAACGTTCAAACTCAAAATAACTAACATTTAAGTACATAATTATATAATATTCGTCATCAAATATATCATTATGGTGTAGATATACGACGCTCGACAGTGCGAGCCGAGCCACTAACTAGGCGCAGCGTGCTGGTGTGCACACCATTTTTTTATTAAGACGAACAGGAGGTCGTCTGATGGTAAGTGTCGTGCAGAAACAACACACGGTATTTTTGAAGAGACGTCGTGCTGTGTACATGAGTAGACTGCGCCTCGTCCGTGGCTCGGCTCGCGTTGTCACGCATCGTTTAATTGCACCATTAGTTTATGCACTAATAAGTTTTATAGAAACAATTTTAAAATTAAAATGTTAATTTGCTCAGTTGTAATTATAAGCTGTCTAAAGCATATTTTTGAGCTTAAAGAAAGCATAGCGGTATAAGCACTAGACTATATAGTTACATGTTATATACACAATAGCACATCGTATATTTTTATTAATGTTTACTATTTTATACAACACAAATGCCTTATTAATGTTACAATGTTAACAGCTATATTAAATTTTAATAAATTATGTGTTAGTTATGTGAGTTTTATTTATCTCTAAATACATTTTTATTACTCGTGTTATGATTGCTCTAGTTTGCTATAATGGTAGAGGAAAATATCGTGAGGAAATTTCCAAATTACCTGCTCGCTTAGTTGTTCAGATTAGGTATAATAAAAATACTTTGCATACTTTGGTCTTATAGTACGGAAGGGTGATGAGAGCTTGGAGTAACTCATCGTAGTTGGGAGCACAGAAGGAAAACGCTCACGTGGTCAATCTCCACCACGATGGACAGACCAGATCAAAGACTCATCAGCCGCCGGGTTCCATATAGTTGTGAGACATGCGATGAACAGAAGCCGATGAAGAGACATCATCCGATTGAGATGCGGACCATCCGATGATGACCACGATCCTCAGTCATGAGGGGCCGACTATAGAGAGAGATAATAAAAAAACCTTTATGAGACAACAATTTATGTCTCGGGGTGACGAGCGCAGTCCAGTGCCATGCAGTGCTTTGTAATTCAAGTTCTGTGTGGCGTTGCTTCTATTTATGGGCGGGCCTCAACCCGTGGTTCAGTGCATTCCCAGTAACAGACCTATTGCCGGCATCAGTCCCTTGATATCGCTGCCAAGTCCTATGGACTGTGCAACGACTCTTATTTAACTTCTGGGACACAACCTTACTCAAGCAACACAATAATTTTGCGGGCTGTTATCGTCTTATCAACTATTTTGGAGATCGCTAAAATATAACTGTATCAAGACTTAAAATATTTCAAGGAAATTAAAGAATTCAGCAATACCTAATTGTGTAAAAGTGATCTAGTGTTTAAAGTAAAAACAATTCGTGTCACAATATGCAGTGACACCATTAGGTAGGTATTATTATTAAGATAATTGATGTACGATACACCCAACAGTCACACACATAGTCCTGACCCCACACTAGGTAAACCTGTATCGTGGGTATCAGGAACTACGAGGGACTTGCGGTCCCACAACATCCAGACCCGAAACAAACTTGTGGATCACACACACATTGTCTCGGTGCGGGAATCGAACCCATGCCCTGTCGCCCACTGCGCAACGGAGCCTGTCTGTACAAGCACTGTGTTTTGCTACGCCAACGTTAATATTTATTTTATATTTTCAAGTCTTCAAGAAAACACGTTTCATTAAAACAATGGTGTAACCGCTTTCAAAGTTTTATCGCATTTCGGTGTCCTTACAGTACTAAGTACAATGCTTCATAGATGACCTCCAAGTGGGTCAAACGTCCAAGGTCGGTCAATATCGACTAAAATACGCCATACCTACGCATTTATTTTAGTTTCCATACACTGTTGCGACATCGTAAGTGTTTATTGCACAAACTCATGCCTACCTCTTTTATAAAAAAAAAAAACTTTAAACTAGTCTAAGAAATACCTAAATAAAAAAACCACACTCAGAATTCCCGCCAAAATACTCGATTAATTAAATTAAAATAATTTTCGATCTATTCTAAGGTATTCTCAATAGGTAAATTGCGTTGACCAAACTATAGGGAAAAATATAATCTAAGGGAAAACCATCATACTTCATACTAATATTATAAATGTGAATGTAAGTTTGTTTGTTACGCTTTCACGCGAAAACTACTTAACCGATCATCATTAAACTTTGTACACATATTCTTGGAGGTATAAGTAACATTGGATACTTTTTTATGAAAAAAAATATATTTGTTTGTTACGCTTTCGCGGCTAAACCACTGAACCGATTTTGATGAATTTTGATGTAGAGATAGATGGGACCCTGGAGACGGTTATAGGCTACGTTTTATTTCGGAAAAGCCTATTCACGCGGGCGGAGCCGATAGCAAAAGCTAGTATTATATAAAAATACTCTGTGGGGAAAACAGAAAACATATTAATTTTCTGGATTAAGTCTAATACTTAATTTGAATTTAGAACAAATATTAATTTTTAAACACTACGACACCTCACTAACTTGCCAGTAACATACTGTTAATAAAGCCTTTTTCGTGCCGTAACTTGTAATTTTTAGGCCGGAAAGGAATTAAAACCGTACGTTTTCTTAACGAATGTATTTATTTTATTGTTTATAATATTGGTTATATAATAATTTATTTAATATGCAATAGTTTATATGGTTTATGTACATAATTTATTAGAGCTTCAGCCGCTTGATGTCTTCTATTTTAAAGTCGGTTCTGTAACAAGATTTACATATTATGATTTATTTTACGTAATGGCGAAATTTGATTCCCGTTGCTGGTTGTAGGGTCAAACGGTGGGTCGTCCCATATAATATATACTATACTAAACACTGTCAAATCTATGTTACGAGAAGGCGGACCCTGGCAAGTGGCAGGGTCTCGCGTAGTCACCGGGATAATGATAGGCACAAAGAAAAAATAAGGCGGGTTTTCCACCTCTAGCATGACAATACCTGCGAGCCAGCAAGTCTTTAATAAAATGCGCATGTTCTTATTTGCCTAGTGTTAACAATATACCGCATTGTACCAGCTAGCGGCAAATTTAAGGATTTACTTATGTTATGTTAATGATGGCAGCGAA
Source organism: Mimas tiliae (assembly GCA_905332985.1). Taxonomy (NCBI): domain Eukaryota; kingdom Metazoa; phylum Arthropoda; class Insecta; order Lepidoptera; family Sphingidae; genus Mimas; species Mimas tiliae. The sequence goes on along the minus strand of HG995241.1, from coordinate 20,165,737 downwards.
CTTGCCTGCCAGAATATTTTTAACAATAGTAGCATGCAGTGCCGCAGACCATCAGTGCCTCTTGGACGTATTTTAGTTTGCTTGAAGCGCGCCACACTCGCTAGACCGGAAAATCAGCAACAAGTTCTGAGGCTAGCGCCTCATGGGGTACAGGAAACTTACCTCCCTCAATACTGATCTGATCCCTCAATGACGACTGACCTGCGTGCCAGTACATCCTTCACAAAGGTGGCGTGTAGTGCGGCAGAGGGCAGCGCGTCACGTGCATGCTCGGCTCTGTCTAGCGCGAGTAGTGCTGCGCACTGTGAGAGGCGTGAGACTCACCTGCGTGCCAGTACATCCTTCACAAAGGTGGCGTGTAGTGCGGCAGAGGGCAGCGCGTCACGTGCATGCTCGGCTCTGTCTAGCGCGAGTAGTGCTGCGCACTGTGAGAGGCGTGAGACTCACCTGCGTGCCAGTACATCCTTCACAAAGGTGGCGTGTAGTGCGGCAGAGGGCAGCGCGTCACGTGCATGCTCGGCTCTGTCTAGCGCGAGTAGTGCTGCGCACTGTGAGAGGCGTGAGACTCACCTGCGTGCCAGTACATCCTTCACAAAGGTGGCGTGTAGTGCGGCAGAGGGCAGCGCGTCACGTGCATGCTCGGCTCTGTCTAGCGCGAGTAGTGCTGCGCACTGTGAGAGGCGTGAGACTCACCTGCGTGCCAGTACATCCTTCACAAAGGTGGCGTGTAGTGCGGCAGAGGGCAGCGCGTCACGTGCATGCTCGGCTCTGTCTAGCGCGAGTAGTGCTGCGCACTGTGAGAGGCGTGAGACTCACCTGCGTGCCAGTACATCCTTCACAAAGGTGGCGTGTAGTGCGGCAGAGGGCAGCGCGTCACGTGCATGCTCGGCTCTGTCTAGCGCGAGTAGTGCTGCGCACTGTGAGAGGCGTGAGACTCACCTGCGTGCCAGTACATCCTTCACAAAGGTGGCGTGTAGTGCGGCAGAGGGCAGCGCGTCACGTGCATGCTCTGCTCTGTCTAGCGCGAGTAGTGCTGCGCACTGTGAGAGGCGTGAGACTCACCTGCGTGCCAGTACATCCTTCACAAAGGTGGCGTGTAGTGCGGCAGAGGGCAGCGCGTCACGTGCATGCTCGGCTCTGTCTAGCGCGAGTAGTGCTGCGCACTGTGAGAGGCGTGAGACTCACCTGCGTGCCAGTACATCCTTCACAAAGGTGGCGTGTAGTGCGGCAGAGGGCAGCGCGTCACGTGCATGCTCTGCTCTGTCTAGCGCGAGTAGTGCTGCGCACTGTGAGAGGCGTGAGACTCACCTGCGTGCCAGTACATCCTTCACAAAGGTGGCGTGTAGTGCGGCAGAGGGCAGCGCGTCACGTGCATGCTCGGCTCTGTCTAGCGCGAGTAGTGCTGCGCACTGTGAGAGGCGTGAGACTCACCTGCGTGCCAGTACATCCTTCACAAAGGTGGCGTGTAGTGCGGCAGAGGGCAGCGCGTCACGTGCATGCTCTGCTCTGTCTAGCGCGAGTAGTGCTGCGCACTGTGAGAGGCGTGAGACTCACCTGCGTGCCAGTACATCCTTCACAAAGGTGGCGTGTAGTGCGGCAGAGGGCAGCGCGTCACGTGCATGCTCGGCTCTGTCTAGCGCGAGTAGTGCTGCGCACTGTGAGAGGCGTGAGACTCACCTGCGTGCCAGTACATCCTTCACAAAGGTGGCGTGTAGTGCGGCAGAGGGCAGCGCGTCACGTGCATGCTCGGCTCTGTCTAGCGCGAGTAGTGCTGCGCACTGTGAGAGGCGTGAGACTCACCTGCGTGCCAGTACATCCTTCACAAAGGTGGCGTGTAGTGCGGCAGAGGGCAGCGCGTCACGTGCATGCTCTGCTCTGTCTAGCGCGAGTAGTGCTGCGCACTGTGAGAGGCGTGAGACTCACCTGCGTGCCAGTACATCCTTCACAAAGGTGGCGTGTAGTGCGGCAGAGGGCAGCGCGTCACGTGCATGCTCGGCTCTGTCTAGCGCGAGTAGTGCTGCGCACTGTGAGAGGCGTGAGACTCACCTGCGTGCCAGTACATCCTTCACAAAGGTGGCGTGTAGTGCGGCAGAGGGCAGCGCGTCACGTGCATGCTCTGCTCTGTCTAGCGCGAGTAGTGCTGCGCACTGTGAGAGGCGTGAGACTCACCTGCGTGCCAGTACATCCTTCACAAAGGTGGCGTGTAGTGCGGCAGGGGGCAGCGCGTCACGTGCATGCTCGGCTCTGTCTAGCGCGAGTAGTGCTGCGCACTGTGAGAGGCGTGAGACTCACCTGCGTGCCAGTACATCCTTCACAAAGGTGGCGTGTAGTGCGGCAGAGGGCAGCGCGTCACGTGCATGCTCTGCTCTGTCTAGCGCGAGTAGTGCTGCGCACTGTGAGAGGCGTGAGACTCACCTGCGTGCCAGTACATCCTTCACAAAGGTGGCGTGTAGTGCGGCAGAGGGCAGCGCGTCACGTGCATGCTCTGCTCTGTCTAGCGCGAGTAGTGCTGCGCACTGTGAGAGGCGTGAGACTCACCTGCGTGCCAGTACATCCTTCACAAAGGTGGCGTGTAGTGCGGCAGGGGGCAGCGCGTCACGTGCATGCTCGGCTCTGTCTAGCGCGAGTAGTGCTGCGCACTGTGAGAGGCGTGAGACTCACCTGCGTGCCAGTACATCCTTCACAAAGGTGGCGTGTAGTGCGGCAGGGGGCAGCGCGTCACGTGCATGCTCGGCTCTGTCTAGCGCGAGTAGTGCTGCGCACTGTGAGAGGCGTGAGACTCACCTGCGTGCCAGTACATCCTTCACAAAGGTGGCGTGTAGTGCGGCAGAGGGCAGCGCGTCACGTGCATGCTCTGCTCTGTCTAGCGCGAGTAGTGCTGCGCACTGTGAGAGGCGTGAGACTCACCTGCGTGCCAGTACATCCTTCACAAAGGTGGCGTGTAGTGCGGCAGGGGGCAGCGCGTCACGTGCATGCTCGGCTCTGTCTAGCGCGAGTAGTGCTGCGCACTGTGAGAGGCGTGAGACTCGCTCGCGAGCGCGCGGCGCGGCGCCTCCCGCCCACGCGGCCAGGCGACGCGCGCGACGCTCTACTGATAGACCACCAGACTGATGGACAAACATCGATCTTATTACTTATTACTTACTACCATTCAACAAAATTTATTTTACATAACATTATAAAAATAGTTCATCGAGGCTATGGGCTGTTGAAACGAAAGTCAAAACACTATAGAGCATAAACCTCTGACTTTTACTTAAGACACGTGTGTATTAATTGTTAATCAGCGCTTGCTTTAACGGTGGAGGTAACATCTTGATGATACCTGAGAAGTTCTCCAAAAGAATTTCAAAGGTACATGATGTCTGCCAACTCACATTAGGCCAGTGTGGTGGACTAAAGCCTAAAACCCAGCAGTAGGACGGTATAATATACAGCTGATACTATACAACGTTAGTCAGAAAAGGTGTATTAAGCCGAAAGGAAATAAAAGTATCCGTAACCTTTGTACCTGCTTGTCTAACAATTTCAGAATAATTGCTGATTAAAGATTTTATAAAAATAGGAACACAACCCATAAGCATTTAGCCCTATGATCTTTTGCGATCATATTTAGGGTCATAAAACTCATAAATAATGGAATCAGGCGGCAAGTAATGTGAAAGCAAATGCCGAAATTTAGTGAATAGGTAATAAAAAAACAGACACTACATTTAGCAATAATAGCTACTTGATGGTAGTCTAGAGACTATCCCATCTTCACACGCATGCCACGCATTTTTCCAAACCAAGCAATGAAGCTTTGCGAGTGTTACGGAATGCCCAAATCGTCTCCATCCCATAACAAAATAAATCAAAGAGGTAGATAGGGAAGTTTACTATCATACCTTACGTACTACGTTCCCTTTAACTTAGGTAAGTTAAAGGGAACATTCTGAGTAGGTACTCAGAATGTTAAAATTAGACTGTCTTGATCTGTAACTTTGAATTTACTACCAAATGTTTGGATAGCAGACACGTTTTACAAAACCTTCGCCGTATGAGAATATGTTTCGAATTAGTCCCAGGTTCATATCTAATAAAATAATAAATAATTTCAAATAAAAAACTTAGCTGATTCCCTTCTGCAAATTTTAATCATTTCAGAGTGCTACTTCTAAGAACTCCAACTTCTGTTGTGGCATGAGCAGACTTTGGCCGTTATGGGTTAACATGATTATAATATGTATAACCAGTTTGAACGGCTTAGTACAAGTCGACTTCATGGCGTGTTCGTCAACATTTACTCTTTACTCTGATAGTAATCAACTATATAACTATATATATTACATTTAAGGAAAGAAAGGACATCTCTCACCTTTCTGTTGAACGAGTATGTGAGGTCGCATGTGCAGAAGCCGACTTATACATTATATTATGCGTATATAGACCTCCTTCATCTAATCTATTAAGTTTTATTTCTATAATGGAGGATATTCTTAAGAAATTTAAAAATGATAAAAAAATTATAGTGTGCGGTGACTTTAATGTTAATACTCTGGTTGATTCTCCAGACAAATGTAAATTTATATCATTATTTGGCTCATTTAATTTCAATTGTTTGTTTACTGAGCCAACTAGAATTACATGTGCGTCGGCAACATGCATTGACAATATATTATCAAATTTTAATATAAAAGATAGGTGTGTAACAACAGGTGTTCGGTCAGATCATAAATGTCAGATGGTCAAACTTAATAAAAATGTATGTAATAAACATAAACCCATTACATTAAGGCCTCTGTCAAAAACCAATTTACAGAAATTTAGTAATAATTTAAATTCATTTTTGTATTCTTTTACCCCAGATTCTGCCAGTCCTAATGATATGTATAATGCCTTATTTAGTAACATTTGCAATGAATTTAATAAAACTTGTAAACCAAAAATATTAAAATATACCCCTAAAATTAGCTTTGCAGCTTGGGCTACTAAAGGCATACGGCGTAGTAGAGATGTTTTATATGACTTGTACGACAGAAGGTCCTATACACCTGATGTCAATTTTTCTAACTACGTTAAGAATTATTCTAAAATATTTAAAAAAGTATGTAGGCATGCTAAAGCCGCACATATTAGTGAAAAGTTAAGACAATCAAATAATAAAATAAAAACTACCTGGCAAATAATTAATACTGAAACTGGTAAAAATAGATTATGTGACAACTCGATAGCTTTAAATGTAAATGACGAACTAGTTTCAGATAAGCTCTCTGTTGCCAATTATTTAGAGAACTTCTTCACTAACATACCTATAGAGACAACAAAATGGTTGCAGTCATCAGCGACTTTAGCAAAATCTTTATTAATTGAAAATGTTAAACGAAATATGCCTAATTTTAACTTTGTCATGGTATCTCATAGTGAAATAATCAAAGCATTTAAGAAACTTAAAATAAAAGGTACTGAAGATTTATGGGGGCTATCTGTTAAAGCTATAGAAGCTATTATAGTAAATATTGCTCCCATATTGGCAGATATTTTTAATTCTTGTGTGAGTGACGGTATTTTTCCCGATTTAATGAAAATAAGCAAAATTGTGCCAATTTTTAAGAAGGGCAGTGTAAACAGCGCCTCAAATTATAGACCTATATCTATATTACCAGCTCTTAGTAAGGTTTTTGAAAAAATCATGCTGGACCAAATGCTGGCGCATTTTGATAGAAATAGGATATTACATAAGAATCAATTTGGGTTTACAAAAAATCGGTCTACTCAAGATGCTGGATCAGCTTTAATGACATCTGTGTTGGAGGCCTGGGAGGGATCGCAGGATGCTCTAGGGGTGTTCTGTGATCTCTCCAAGGCATTTGACTGTGTCGACCACCAAACCCTTATTGCTAAACTCAAATATTACGGAATTTGTGGCACATCACTTGATCTTGTAATATCCTACTTATCAGGTCGGGAACAAAGGGTATATATTGACGGTGTCACTTCAGTAGGATCTTCAGTCAAAATAGGGGTTCCACAGGGTTCCATTCTGGGCCCTTTTCTATTCTTAGTTTATTTAAATGATCTCCCTTACATGGTAGAAAAAATGACAGACATAGTGTTGTTTGCTGACGACACGTCGTTAATATTTAAAGTAAACCGTAAGGAGGAAGATCTGGTTACACCCAACAATATTCTTAATTTAATCTTAAATTGGTTCTCTGCAAATAACCTTTTGTTAAATGCAGGGAAGACAAAATGTATTCGATTTGCATTACCAAATGTTGCAAAAGTAAATTCACGCATAGAATTAAACGGAGAAACATTGGATCTAGTCTCCTCATCAGTTTTCTTAGGAATCACTTTAGACAGTAAATTGCAATGGGATCCACAAATAGAAAGATTATCTGGTAAACTTAGTGCTGCAGCTTTTGCTGTCCGGAAAATTAGACGCTTGACTGATGTTTCAACGGCTAGGTTAGTATATTTCGCATACTTTCACAGTATTGTGTCCTACGGCATTCTATTGTGGGGATCAGCTGCTGATATAGACACTATATTTATACTACAAAAAAGAGCAGTTCGTGCTATTTATGACCTGGGTAGCCGCGATTCCTTACGATCTGTATTTAAGGAAAGTAATATACTGACTGTGCCGTCTGAATACATCTATCAAAATATTATGTATGTTCGTAAAAATCTTTGTAAATTTTGTAAAAATAGTGACGTTCATAATATTAATACAAGAAACAAAAATAAACTCGTAGTACCCGCTTTTAGAATAGTTAAGACTAAAAAGTCATTTATGGGTAACAGCGTTAAATTTTATAACAAGCTCCCAAATAGTGTGATCGATATGCCCGAAAAAATGTTCAAAGCACACATTAAACGTGTGCTTATGACTAGGGGCTATTATAATGTTAAGCAATATCTAGAGGATAGAGATGTTTGGCGTTCGGTTCCTCCTTGCATACTGTGACCTCCTGGGGCCCTGTAGCTTGTAGACAATGTAGGGAATAATTTAATTTAATTTAATAAATGTAAATAATATATGATATGTTCAAGTAAGTACGTTATACATAAATTGCACAATAATATTAAATACCTACACTAAAACAATATATTAAATAAATGTATCAATAAAATTTAAATACCTAATAAAAAAGACGACCGATCACGTAAAATAAAAATTGGCAATTTTAAATTGACAAGTCATTATTGTTGAGATTATAGAAATTGGACCAAAAACAAGCCCACTGAGTTTGTTTCGCCGGGTCTTCTCAGACAGGGTCGCGTTTGGATCCGGTGGCAGTTTTAAAACTACAATTTAGAGGTACACATGGTCCGTATCAATCACCTTAAAATAAAAATAGGACTTTTTATTTCCCTAATTTATTTTGGTATGATAAATCGGACCAAAAACAAGCCCACTGAGTTTGACTAGCTGGATCTTCTCAGGACTGGGTCGCGCCGCGTAATATCCAGTGGTAAAGTAAGCCCACTGAGTTTGTTTCGCCGGGTCTTCTCAGGTTGGGTCGTTTTGGATCCGGTGGTAGTTTTAAACCACGTGCCGTTTCGGTAATGCCTATGGTCCATATCGACCTTTAAAACAGAGAAAAAATAATAATAATACTTAACAATCCTGGACTAATATAAAACAATAGTAAACTTTATAGTTGCCCAGTGTATTTTGACGATGCTATGTATGTTATGTATATATTAGCTGATATGATTTCTGTACTTACATAAGTTTCTTTATTTTGTACTGACTTGTCATAAGCGCTATTTTAATTGCCTACATGATGAATAAAACTATTTCATTTCATTTCATTTCATTTCATTTCATTTCATTTCATTTCATTTCATTTCATTTCATAGTTCGTAGTAATTGTACGTAGTCTGAATGCATTTGTATAGGACACACATAATACAGAGCGGATGTCACAGTCCGAGTTCACACTACGGTACGAGTAGCGTTGGAGTAGAGTAGGTAGACAAGTAAACTCGCTCCGAGCATATATAATCCCCTAAATTTTTGTTGTCGGCAAAATCAAATATTTAAGCAGGCTATCAATGTTTTTCTGGCATCCGGTAGATTTTTAATTAATTGTTTACGAGAGTAGTGCGTGTATGAGCTTATGATATTAAGTGTTTAGAGACGTATTACTACGTATCAACATAAGAATTCAGTGTGCATATGTAGTGTACCTGTACCTACCTACAACTAACCTAAAAGAAAAGACTATATTTACCTATACATTTAAGGTAAATAGGTAAGCCTTAAATAATAAAATACACTTATGTAGTTCATTATTTAGGGCTTATCGTTTACTTTTAGTTTCCGCCAAGTCGTGAGTTTAAAAGTCGCGTGTCAGAGTTGAACTTTTTTAATATTAAAAAAATGTTTAATATTTGTATGAGACTAATAAAAGTAATCTTCATGAGATATTTTATGGTAATAAAATCCTTATCAGTGATACTTTAAGTTGGCAACGACTTATTACACCCTTTCTGACTAAACTTGTATGTCTGTTTGCTGTCCCTCGCGGCTTCGCCTGCGTAAATGTATTTAACCCGGTCACAGCGCCCGGGCCACCTAAAATCTTCAGGAAGCAATCTACGAGTAGCTGTTGCTATGACAACCGTTACTATAGTAACATTTACCATAGAAACGGAACTATGATAAATTATAATTCAATCCAAAACGCATAGATTTTTCAGTTTCCGTTGAAACTCCAGAATAATAAGAAGTATGGACATACAAACACTCTTCTGTTGGAATACAATGTTGTGTAAAGATTTGGAGTCAATCCATCAACTACATTGCGAGATTTATGGCCACAAACATACGGCGCCTAATTTTTAATATACGTTATGTTACAAAAACCCTGTTGGCCCTTTTTGGGTCGTGAAGGTAGTCATATAGACAGCTTAATAAAAACAGTTTAATAAAATAAAAAAACAGAAGCTTAAAAACTTAAAAAATGTTATTTGCATCTGAACTTCTGTGTGTATTGACGTAGCAGAGGGCACGGCACGTTTGATGTACGTGGATGCCGCAACATGCTATCTCGCTCTTGCTCTAAGTCATCGCTCTTACAGAGGTAATCAATCGCAATACGGTTTACAAACAATAAATTAATTCAAGTTTCAAAAATAAATATGATTAGTTTTTATAGTCCAATTTTCGTATGCGAGGTAATTTCATTGCGTTTCAATATTGATTCTGATATCACAGTTAAAATGACCAATACGGTTTTCGTTGCATATTGTACAAAAAGATAGATAAATAGATTACATAAATAAAAATATATATGTTAAATTATTATAATTCTATCCAATTCATCCATTTTTAATTTACTTAAATTACGAGATAAACATGTCGCTCGCCCGATGATAAGCAATAAATCTGCCGAAAAACGATAACAACATCCAGAACTATGAATCACAAAATACAGCATTGACCTATGCTCTACGCCTTGCATCACATGATCATAATAAATCTATCAGGCAACAGCTTACCCTGTCATAATGATGGTGTAGGATTCTGTTTTCTGCTCTGGTGGCGATCTCCACCAGCATCGAGTACAGGAGAGAGTCGATAGAACGGGTGGAGATGTGCGCACGCGCGTTATCCACGAACTGGTCCAATGCCATCGGAAGTGCATCCGCATCGTCTTCCATTTCCTCTGGAAACAAGCCATTTTTACTTTAATAACCTCCCAAACAGTAGTTATCACATATCCTGTCTTGGATCAATAAAAAAAAGCAGTACACTTAACGGGATTTAACACTTCGATTATTTATGATATATGTAATGATTCGCAAGAGTTGATGCACGTGCTAGCCTCAAGACTACTTAAGAGGCTAAACCCGCTGGAGTCTGATCTAAAGTCCGAAAAACCGAAGATTCAACCCAAGTTTCAGTATGGCTAATAGCGGCCGGTCGTGTGTGTCGCAGAAGCTTTTGTGGTTCCTCGCAATCGTGTATCACATGACGCGAGTTTATGACCTCATGCTAATCAAGGATTCACTTCTACATCACAATGATAGTGGTCAGGGTCTAACAGCTAGCTTGTAACGCCTACAGCGCCCTACTGTTTACCAGAGTATCAGTTCAGTGTCGAACCGCATTGGGCAGGATATAGTAAGTATAGCAATCCTTAGACATAGCTAAGGATACCCCGGGGCCGCTCCACATGCGCCGAAGAAGGCCACCGCGGGGTTTTAGTTGGTATGCCGGTGTAGGTTGTATATAGTGTTAGGGACTCGGCCCAGCGGTCGCTCGGATTTAACATCTCTTCCGGGCGGCTTAACGCTGGGTCGTAAGACCGGTGAACCCAACATAACCGTTCCGCCTTCCCCCAGGGCGGGGCGGTAGCAATAATTCGCTTTCCCCGCGACAAAAAAAAAAAAATGGATATAGTAAGTATATTCACCGGGGTCTGGTCCAGGAACAGCGAGCGCCTCAGCCCACGCGACGAGCCTGGGCTTGAGAGCAGCGAGCAGCGCCGCGAGTGCTAGTTCATGTTGCTATACTCACCGGGGTCTGGTCCAGGAACAGCGAGCGCCTCAGCCCACGCGACGAGCCTGGGCTTGAGAGCAGCGAGCAGCGCCGCGAGTGCTAGTTCATGTTGCTATACTCACCGGGGTCTGGTCCAGGAACAGCGAGCGCCTCAGCCCACGCGACGAGCCTGGGCTTGAGAGCAGCGAGCAGCGCCGCGAGTGCTAGTTCATGTTGCTATACTCACCGGGGTCTGGTCCAGGAACAGCGAGCGCCTCAGCCCACGCGACGAGCCTGGGCTTGAGAGCAGCGAGCAGCGCCGCGAGTGCTAGTTCATGTTGCTATACTCACCGGGGTCTGGTCCAGGAACAGCGAGCGCCTCAGCCCACGCGACGAGCCTGGGCTTGAGAGCAGCGAGCAGCGCCGCGAGTGCTAGTTCATGTTGCTATACTCACCGGGGTCTGGTCCAGGAACAGCGAGCGCCTCAGCCCACGCGACGAGCCTGGGCTTGAGAGCAGCGAGCAGCGCCGCGAGTGCTAGTTCATGTTGCTATACTCACCGGGGTCTGGTCCAGGAACAGCGAGCGCCTCAGCCCACGCGACGAGCCTGGGCTTGAGAGCAGCGAGCAGCGCCGCGAGTGCTAGTTCATGTTGCTATACTCACCGGGGTCTGGTCCAGGAACAGCGAGCGCCTCAGCCCACGCGACGAGCCTGGGCTTGAGAGCAGCGAGCAGCGCCGCGAGTGCTAGTTCATGTTGCTATACTCACCGGGGTCTGGTCCAGGAACAGCGAGCGCCTCAGCCCACGCGACGAGCCTGGGCTTGAGAGCAGCGAGCAGCGCCGCGAGTGCTAGTTCATGTTGCTATGCTCACCGGGGTCTGGTCCAGGAACAGCGAGCGCCTCAGCCCACGCGACGAGCCTGGGCTTGAGAGCAGCGAGCAGCGCCGCGAGTGCTAGTTCATGTTGCTATGCTCACCGGGGTCTGGTCCAGGAACAGCGAGCGCCTCAGCCCACGCGACGAGCCTGGGCTTGAGAGCAGCGAGCAGCGCCGCGAGTGCTAGTTCATGTTGCTATACTCACCGGGGTCTGGTCCAGGAACAGCGAGCGCCTCAGCCCACGCGACGAGCCTGGGCTTGAGAGCAGCGAGCAGCGCCGCGAGTGCTAGTTCATGTTGCTATACTCACCGGGGTCTGGTCCAGGAACAGCGAGCGCCTCAGCCCACGCGACGAGCCTGGGCTTGAGAGCAGCGAGCAGCGCCGCGAGTGCTAGTTCATGTTGCTATGCTCACCGGGGTCTGGTCCAGGAACAGCGAGCGCCTCAGCCCACGCGACGAGCCTGGGCTTGAGAGCAGCGAGCAGCGCCGCGAGTGCTAGTTCATGTTGCTATGCTCACCGGGGTCTGGTCCAGGAACAGCGAGCGCCTCAGCCCACGCGACGAGCCTGGGCTTGAGAGCAGCGAGCAGCGCCGCGAGTGCTAGTTCATGTTGCTATGCTCACCGGGGTCTGGTCCAGGAACAGCGAGCGCCTCAGCCCACGCGACGAGCCTGGGCTTGAGAGCAGCGAGCAGCGCCGCGAGTGCTAGTTCATGTTGCTATGCTCACCGGGGTCTGGTCCAGGAACAGCGAGCGCCTCAGCCCACGCGACGAGCCTGGGCTTGAGAGCAGCGAGCAGCGCCGCGAGTGCTAGTTCATGTTGCTATACTCACCGGGGTCTGGTCCAGGAACAGCGAGCGCCTCAGCCCACGCGACGAGCCTGGGCTTGAGAGCAGCGAGCAGCGCCGCGAGTGCTAGTTCATGTTGCTATACTCACCGGGGTCTGGTCCAGGGTCAGCGAGCGCCTCAGCCCACGCGACGAGCCTGGGCTTGAGAGCAGCGAGCAGCGCCGCGAGTGCTAGTTCATGTTGCTATACTCACCGGGGTCTGGTCCAGGGTCAGCGAGCGCCTCAGCCCACGCGACGAGCCTGGGCTTGAGAGCAGCGAGCAGCGCCGCGAGTGCTAGTTCATGTTGCTATACTCACCGGGGTCTGGTCCAGGGTCAGCGAGCGCCTCAGCCCACGCGACGAGCCTGGGCTTGAGAGCAGCGAGCAGCGCCGCGAGTGCTAGTTCATGTTGCTATACTCACCGGGGTCTGGTCCAGGGTCAGCGAGCGCCTCGGCCCACGCGACGAGCCTGGGCTTGAGAGCAGCGAGCAGCGCCGCGAGTGCTAGTTCATGTTGCTATACTCACCGGGGTCTGGTCCAGGGTCAGCGAGCGCCTCAGCCCACGCGACGAGCCTGGGCTTGAGAGCAGCGAGCAGCGCCGCGAGTGCTAGTTCATGTTGCTATACTCACCGGGGTCTGGTCCAGGGTCAGCGAGCGCCTCAGCCCACGCGACGAGCCTGGGCTTGAGAGCAGCGAGCAGCGCCGCGAGTGCTAGTTCGTGTGTAGTCCGGAAGCTCTCGGCAGCTCCGGCTAGTCCGGCAGCGCATGACGCGAGCTTGTCTCTGTCGCCGTGAGTCCGCGCGAGTCGTCCTCCCTCGTGCACGGCTTCAGTCGCGAGACGCTCCGACCATTCCGCGCCCGCTTCCGCTTCTGACATGTGCGCCTGTCAGATAAACCTTATAATGTGTGATCAAACATGGAGTCATGGAGTCTGGAATTGTGCCCGGTATGGCGATAGGCTCGCCCCCTATCACATAAGGGACGGAGATACGCTCGGTGAAATGTGGGTGTACTGGTTACACCTCTGCCTACCCCTTCGGGGATTACAGGCATGAGTGCGTATGTATGTGTGATCAAACCGAGCCTTTATACCTCGCTAGTAAAAAGGCCATGCCGCAACAGCAAATGTTTATAAAAAAAAAAACTATTTCCAAAGGCCACAATGTCTGACAATCCTTCTAGTACTGAAGATATCCACTTGCTTGTTAGCCACCAGATTTTGGAAAAATCCTTGCAAAAGACAATATAAACAAATGTACCGGGTGTTTAATATATATTAATATATTCTGATATCCAGAATATATTCTGCATTATTATAATTCGAAATATTGATGTATTTTAATTAATATATAGATAAAGAAATGGTTATAGATTTAACTTTAATTTAGTCTAACGCCGCCTTGCACGACGATCCTAAATCGAGATTTACCATTTCTCCTTCTTCTTCTTATCGAATGGTTAGTGGCCAACCTAATGTCAGAGTTTTTCAAGCCACCCGAAGGCCTCCGACTTGGCTTAACGACTGCTATCAGTTGATAACAGCCGGGACCGACATTTTACGTGCCCTCCGAAGCACGGAGACGCTCTATTGAATACCACTAAGCGGTCACCCATCCATAGACTGACCGCAACCAAGGGTTGCTTAACTCGCTTATCGTTTACAGATTAGTGAGTGCAACTAGCTATGAGCGCCTCGATTTACCACTCATTTACATTATTAAAAATTTCACACGATTTAACTTCTAGTTATTTTGAAGCCATTTGTATAAAGTATTAAGGTTATCTTGTGCCTCCTAGAGTATTTCGCCTAAGGACACACTCCTTACTATAAAATAAAATATGTAGGTATCGTCGGCATAGGTTTGTATAAATAAGAAACAATAATTTATACAACGTTAGTCAGAAAGGGTGTATAAAGCTCTGGCCAACGTAAAGTACAGCTGATAACAATTTCTTACATGAATATCTTATCTCATAAAGCTCATATTTTTATTATCATATAAAAATCAAAAATTGATTTTTAATTTAAAAAACGCACAACCCTAAAATAAAAAATTAGCCTACTTCTATCGGCGGCGAAATACAAAGCAAGCGCCGCGGCACCGCGGTGCTCCCTAACCTTTTATCTACGATGAACCTACTTATGTGTAATTTTATTATTATCTAGGACTTACCTTTTTCACAAGATTATTATTTTCCAATTTCAAAGCATTATTTATGTACCCATAACACAACACATACGCACTTAGTTCACTTAGTTCTGTTACATAGTATTATTTCACTAAAAACTTTAAACTTATAACCGCTCACCGATTTTTAAGTAGAATCAAACGTCACGTTACAGAAATGGTTCGATATGATGTCCTTGCCGGCTGATACATAAAGAGGTCCGTCGATGTACTGATGCCATTACGTTTGGTTGTTTGTTTGTTTGTCTGCGGCATATTTTTAACTTTTATGGATTTATTCTTTTTGAATGTGATTTGACTCGTCCGAACCTGTCATGTGTTTTTAGTGGTGGAAGGGTACTTGAAACATTTGTATCCGATTGGATAACGATAATTGTACATACGAAAAATCCGCGAATATTTATTCAGGTCGCGTTCCGGGCACAGTCAGTGTATATCCAGTAACTTGAGATCGGTATAATTTTGTCGACCGTTTAGGGATGTAATATCTCTCGGCGGTCGACTTGTGTTTAGACTGCACTTTACTTACTATTGTATTGCAGTCACATTGTCGTCTTAGGATATTGAGTGGTAGAGCCACGCTGTAGACACTTTTGTCTACAGTATGTATGGGCCGGCTCGTCCGGGTCATTACCACTGTCTCACAGAAAACCGGCGTAAAGTGGCAGCTTGTTGCTGTGTTTCGTACGGTGAGTGAGATATCCGGAGGCCTAAACCCCGTTCCCTTCCCAATTCCTTAATTATCCCTTTCCTTTAGGGTTGGCAACGCATCCATGATTCTTCTGGTATTGTGAGCGTACATGGGCGGTGGAGATCACCTACCATCAGATGACCCTCTTGCTAGTTCGCCAGCCCATGCCATACAAAAAATTATAATAATAAGTTGAATACCAGGAACAGCAGCCGTTGCGCATCCAGATCTCTGTTGAGCCTGGCGGCGAGGTCTCCGGCGGCGTCGAGCAGCGCGTGTGAGGCGTGTGAGGCGTGCGCGTGTGTGGCGGGCGCAGTGAGCGGCAGCGGGTCGGGCGGCGGCGCGCGCAGGTGGCGGCGCAGCGCGGCCGCGCACGCGCGCTCCAGCGACGCCGACGCCTCGTTCAGCACCGCGCACAGACCGTCTATCACACCAGTACTGATGCTGCGTCTGAACAAAACAACCTAATATTCTATTCAAACAACTAGCTTTTGCTCACTGCTCCGCCCGCGTGAATAGGGTAGTTGACTAGATTTTTTTATTATTTATATCAATAAGTTACGTTATTTAAAATCTATTGCAGAAAGAATTTTATCAATCGAACCAAAAATAAATAAGTTAGAAGCCATTCAAATCCTGTAGAAGGGGTAATTGTCAAATGATAGACGACTCAAACTTTGACGTCACTGTGTAAAATGTTCATTATGGTGCACGCGCGCAAGCGAGATAGTAAGGTGTCCCTACTACGCACCCACTTTTCCTTATACCAACATTTAAAGTCATAACTGCGGGCACATTTCTGAACCAATTTTAAGTGTGTTTTAATAAAAGGGTTTCTTTTGCGTATAATTTTCTGTTGCTTATAAAATAATGTATAAAATTCAATATAGGAAACTACCCTATTGTGAGTGTTCACGGACACTGAAAGTCACTTACAATCAGATCACTCACTTGCTCATTTACTGATCTCTGCTAAATAATATATAACATTTGGTACCACTTAAGTAGTAGTGCCACCGTATAGACAGTTTTGTCTACAGCATTAGTTCCCAAAGTGGTCCAGGTGTCCACAGGATACTCGACGGGGGTCCATAGTTAGTCTAATCTTCACATTTTTTGTCGAGTTTTGGGAATATGGTAGAAATGTAGCTGCAGAGGTCCACTGGAACCAGCAAAATTTTGATGAAGTGGTTATGAGAAAAAAGTTTAAAACCTCTGGTCTACAGCACGAATGGGCCGGCTCGACCGGGTCGTTACTACCTACTGTCTCACAAAAAACTCACATAAAGTAGCGCCTTGCTTCTCTGCGTTTTGGTATGGTGAGTGATATATCCGGAGGCCCAAAACCACCTCCTTATCCCTAACTATCCCTTCCTTTAAGGTCGGCAATGCACCCATGATGATTCTAGTATTGCGGACGTACATGGGCGGTGGAGATTATTTTCTATCAAGTGATCCACTTGCCCAATTGCCGGCCTATGCCATAAAAAACTTACCTGATGACCTTCCTGGCGATGAAGAACACGTCATCAACTAGATTGGAAGTGGTGGCTCCAGTTTGAGGAGTTGCCATTTTCAATGCTTTACTCACACTATCCTCTAGGAAACATCTGGGAACAATCAAGATAATTTAAAAAAAAACCAAAGCCGCTTCATTGGTCTACTGGTAGCTTACTTAGGCTGAGGAAATGATGAAGTGCGGGGTTCAATTTCCAAGTCAGACAGTTTTTCGATTCGAAATATTAGCCAGGAATTGCCCGGGAATGGAATTTGTGACCCATATGGCGTAAATTGACAAAATATTAAGTTTCGCAATCTTTCTTCTGAGGTCAGAGGCAGAGAAGAGGAAAGAAAAAAAATTATACACCATTATTGATGCTATTTTGTATATTTCATTAAAAACTCAAATATATTTTTAGTTAATACTTTTAGAGTGACATTTAAGATTATAATGGGTGGTTAGAATATGCTACGTCATTTATATACAAGGTTAGTCGGAAAGGATGTAGGAAGCAGGAAATCCATAAAAGTACCAGTAATTCTGACAACATTATCATAAACAAAAAAAACAAAATACCCCATTTTTACAGAGATATTACTGTTTAAAGATTTTAGAAAAAAATACGCACACGTAACCCTAAGATCAGCTGTTTTCATTTGAAGCTCAAGAAACTCAAGAATTGCACATTTAGGAGACATTCCGACAGGCGGCATCCGACAAACGGCCTAGCGGTAAAACAAAACGTTGTCAAAGAGTTCGCCGATACCAGTAAATATGTAATAAAAGAAATAGAGACAATATTTCTTTTAGTACAGTTACGTGTGCGTATTTTTTTATTAAATCTTTGAACAGCAATATCTCTGTAAATATGGGGTATTTTGAAAAAAATATTAAGTATAAATGTTGTTCAGAATCACGCGTAGTTTTATGGATTCAAGCTTCCTACACCCTTTCCGACTAACCTTGTACATGGTGGTTAAAAATACACAAGTGTTACCTCTCTAGTTCAAGGTACAATCCGAGGAGGTCCTGCGTGGTCCTTGTCAGGTCGCAGTTTGTGATGATCTTCTCTACAGCATCCAAGCATTTCTTCTGAGCTGTCTCTTCTAAAGGCGCTGCGTCTGCCTATTTATTCGTGTATACATATTTTTACATGATATTACTACAAATTAGTTATAGCTTAACTGTAAGTAGTAGACTGCCGACACGAAAGTAGCAGGTTCGAAACCAGCCCCAAGATGATGTACCTTTGACATTTCTAAGTTATGTGTGTAATCACTATTCATTGTTATTTATCGCCTGCTTTAACGGTGAAGGTAACATCGTGAGCAAACCTGCATACCAGAGGATTCTCCATAAGAATTTCGAAGGTATGAGAAATCTATCATATTAGGTCAGTGTGGTGGACTAAGGACTATGCAGTTATTATTGTACTTATTGCAAATAATAATAATGGAATAACAAATAAAGCTGTGGAATAGTTTGCCGGCGCACGTGTTTTCTCCCTCCTATAACATGGGATCCTTTAAACGGAGTGTGAAGAAGCAACTAAGCAGGCCGTCATAATTCTGCCGTTCTACGATAGATTCAGCGTCTAACGTTGGTCGACAGTATTCATGGATTGCGCTATACTTACCATGAGGTGTAGTCACTTTGCCGAGCCAGGATAAAAAAAGAAGCTTAACATCATTTTGCCAAGAACCTTTTTTCTTTCCAGTTACAATAAATGCGAAATGTGTATACTTTTAAAGTGATATTAATGATATGTCATATCAGAATAGAAAAACTGTTGTACTTGTAATTGTCTAGCTACTGTATTGTTGATCTTCTTCTTCTTGAAGAAGAAGAAGAAGATTGTTGATGATGCTCTATGTATTTTATGTACTTACGTTGATATAATTGTGTAAAGATACTTGTCTTCCCATTATTTTTGTACTTGTCACAACCGCTATTTTAATTGCCTGCATGATCAATAAACAATTTCATTCTTTAATTCAGTTATTTTATGATTTCAGAGAGGTTGACGTCAGGCAGACGGCCGGTCGTAATAACTTCAAGTCAAATATTTCTGTAACATGTGTTAAGAAGCATGTTGCGCCGACCCCACTGCGAGTGGGATAAGGGCAGGTGGTAGAAGAAGAATTCAATTATGCGATGATGATGATCATGGTGAAGATGATTGACGTACCTGTGCCTTCCTCCGTAGAAAGTTGAAGTACAATGTGATCCGTGAGAGCGAGAGCGCTAGATCAGCGAGCGCAGGCTCGAGTGCGAGCGGTCCCGCCGCCCCCGTCCCATCCGCAGCCCCCGCCGCGGCCCCGCGACCCACCCGCTGCAGCCGACCACATACTGACGCACACGCCGCACATATCTACAGATATAACGCATGTTGGAACATACTTGCTCTCGCTGTAAACAGTTTTATCTACAGCATGATTGAACCGGCCCGACCGAGTTGTTACAACAGTTCTCGCCTTATTGTTTTTCCTTGTTATAAGGCCAATTGTCTTCAAAATCGATATCTGGGGTGCCACGCAGTTACCAATGCTAGATCTGATGTTAGTATGAAAGGAGTGGGCGCCATTTTATTTTTAATGCGGAAATCATACGTAAACGGATCATTCATTTCATCGGATTTGCTATAGGTATCTATTTTCAACAGGACCAATTTTCTGGGGGAATACATAGTACATAAAATAATGTATTCTGTTTAACCGAGACTGCTATGTGGGCGGAGCCGCTGGCAAAAACTAGTTATACATAATACTGTTCCGGGCTAGGTTTCATAAAATAGATTTTATACAAAACTTAGACATGAAAACTAAAATACAGAATCACAAACACTACTTGGCACTTGGTCGCTAGTAGATAGATTCTTTGAAAACCATTTTACTTTCCTTTTATATACCATACATACGCATGTATACATACCGTCGGCTGTAGTATGGTGAGTGCAATGTGCAGATGTCCGGGCGCGCACGTGGACATGACTCGCGCGCGCTCCACCGCGCCCGCCGCCGCCTCCAGCACGCTCGTCAGTGATGACGCACACGAGTCCGAACCCGCGCTGTTTATACACACGCGTACAGCCGCTTCCGTCTGAACAAAAATCATTTCCCTTCTGTATATATGTATTTGTAATTTGTCTGCCAATCCGCATTAGGCCAGTGTGGTGGAGTAAGGCCCGACCCCTCTCATTCAGTAGAGGAGGCCTGTGCCCAGCAGTGGGACATATACAAGGTTAGTCGGAAAGGGTGTAGGAAGCAGGAAATCCATAAAAGTACCCGTAATTCTGAACATGATTATTTTTTTTTCAAAATACCCCATTTTTACAGAGATATTGCTGTTTAAAGATTTTAGGAAAAAATACGCACATGTAACCCTAAGATGAGCTGTTTTCATTTCAAGCTAACAAAACTCAAGAATTGCACATTTAGGGGACATTCCGACAGGCGGCATCCGACAAACGGCCTAGCGGTAAAACAAAACGTTATCAAAGAGTTCGCCGATACGAGTAAATTGTAATAAAAGAAATCG
Source organism: Mimas tiliae (assembly GCA_905332985.1). NCBI lineage: Eukaryota > Metazoa > Arthropoda > Insecta > Lepidoptera > Sphingidae > Mimas > Mimas tiliae. Next base: position 20,145,645 of record HG995241.1, on the reverse strand, counting down.
AGACGACATTTCTTTTAGTACAGTTACGTGTGCGTATTTTTTGGTAAAATCTTTGAACAGCAATATCTCTGTAAATATGGGGTATTTTGAAAATTATGTAAGTATAAATGTTATTCAGAATTACGGGTATTTTTATGGATTTCCAGCTCCCTACACCCTTTCCGACTAACCTTGTATAAAGCAGGGCTAGTAAAAAATAATAATAATAATTTGTAAACAAACATTCAAAAGAGAAATACATACAAAAGAATAAAGCTTTTTTATAGGGATATACAAATCTATATTAAAAATAAAATACTATAATATGATAACCCACCTTCGTGGCTAGGTACTTCGCTAGCAAATTGACGCCTTCCTCAGCGCAACCTAACTGTGGAAACAACTTGAACAATCTCTCCACACTTGCCTCGTCTTCTTTACGGGCTGCTTCTTCAAATCTTGAAAACAAAAGCTTAGACAATTAGCTTAATGAAACGGATTATTCGAAAATAAATAGAATACATATTCATACGTACGCACTCACGCCTGTGATCCCCGAAGGGGTAGGCAGAGGTGTAACCAGTACACCCACATGTCGCCAAGCGTATCTCCGTCCCATGATGTGATAGGGGGCGAGCCTATCGCCATGCCGGGCACAAATTCCAGACTCCGGGCTGATACTGAGCGTTCCGTAATAGAGAAACTGATATGTATAAGGCACCGATGCATCTATATATGCACGTATGCATACATCCTTTTGTCGACCGTTGCGCGGCGAGCGCCTAACCGCAGTAATAAACAATTGTTCTAGCTAAACGGTTATTTCATTCAGTCAAATACACATCAGAAACCCAATATCACTTTTACCCGACCCGGGGATCGAACCCGAGACCTCAGCGTCAGCCTCAGTCGTAACGCGTACGCATTACAACTGCGCCACCGAGGCAGTCAGAATACATATTCCTGAAGATATAATGAGATCGTACTTGCGAATGAGATGTTCTCTGAGCGTGTTGGCGGCTCGAGTCATCGCGTCGCGCGGGTCGGCCGCGCCACGAGCGCGCGCCGCCGCCACCGAGCCCGGGTCCATACTGAGGTACCGGGACACGTGACCTGCCGCTATATGTACCAAATTACATTATGATATACACGATTCCACCTAATACAGAACATAGAGACATACCAGAACATCCAAATCACCAAAAGCATTTGAATTTGATTTAATCATGCACCATGGATGTAATTGTTTAATTTTGAAATTGTATAAATTTTGTAGAACATTTAGTAGAACTGAACACATTATATCAAATATATGACAAATTAGCATTGGGATTAGCCCAAACATCTGTTGAAATAGCACAAGCACCAGGGGCGGTGCCGGCTAATTCGCCAAACTTTAAGCAAATCGATGTTCGATTAGAGAGCCAGTGATTCTGTCGTATCTGTCGCCGAACGACCGTCTAATGGCCAAAACGATGAACATTGATTTATCACATCACATGAACTTCATAAAAACCGATTTATTTGAATTAATTAATGCCACGAGCGATTAATATGAATGGACTTGAACGCCTCGCCGGTAGAGTTGATGAAGTTCGGCGAATTAGGCGGTACCGGCCTAGCATGGTCATTTGTATATCATTTTACTCTAAGGTTTAAAGAAGTTTATTATCAACAAAGACAGGTCGTCACTTACATAAGAATAATGTGATAAGCGTTCATTGTCGCATTTACTAGTTACTCTTGAGTATATAAAATTATAAAAATCAGTCTGATTAAGTAGTTTGACATACCAGTTTCATAATCATGTGCTTTAATAGCAGCCTCCACGCCAGCACTACATAGCTGTAGGTCTATCAAGTCATGAACTCTTCTCTGACACTCTGCCACTCTTGACTGAAATAAATCATATTTAGATAAAATGAAAACTATATAAGTAGTAAAAGATAATAATTTGCAAGCAGCAATAGTATATGCCTCTAACTTTTCAAAGGTATTTGTGTATTTTTTAGTTACTTTAACTGTCCATGAAAACATGAGGAAATTCTTTGAGATATTGTTTCAATAATCACATATGAGATGTCCGGGATAGGAATTTATCCCCAGAAAGGCAATAGACTCCCCTTATCACATTATGGGATGGAAACAAATTCGGTCAACAGTAGATGGTACTATATGTACCTCTGTCTACCCCTTCAGGTATAGAGGTCTGAGAGCTTAAAGTACATGGTCACTTTAACTAAGAAGGAAAACATTATGAGTAATCTCAAATACCTGAGAATTCTTTATTAGGTCAAGTGGTGCCCAAAAGGCATAACCTCTCCAGAATGTCGAGAATACACCCACTAGTGGTATAATAAACTATTGTAATGCTGATGTGGTCATCAATATTTGAAAATTCTTGTAATTAATTGTCTCACCTATTTTGCCAATGTTTTTTATCCTGGCTTGATGTCACATGTTCTATACAGGGCTGATATTATTATGTGGTACATACTATTATTATTATGTCCCTTATTCCCTCATACAGTGAGATGGAGAACTTTTAAATACTTTTTATGAGTGATAGAGCCACACTGTACACTTTTATCTACAGCATGTATGGGCTGGCTTGACCGGGTCATTACCACTGTCCCACAGAAAATCGGCGTAAAGTAGCAGCTTGCTGTTGCATTTTGTACCGTGAGTGAGATATCCGGAGGCCCAAGCCCCCTCCCCTTCCCCAATCCCTTAATTATGCCTTTCCTTTAAGGTAAGCAATGCACCCATGATTCTTTTGGTATTGTGGGTGTAAAAAAAGAGAAAAAACACTTTTCCCAAATTGAAAATTCTTAGGCAAACATGCAGTTTAAATTTAAAATGTTGTATTTTTTTTTACAAGGCTTGTTGCTTGGTTATAACATATATGTACATACTATGTTTACTCACTCTAGCAAGATCTAGTTGTCTAACTTTAGCGCTAACGTCCCTGGCGAGGTCTGCAGTCTTCTCCACCATGTCTGCAGCTACTTGGGCATCTGCCTTCACTTCCCCCAGCTTTGTGTACGCCTGACTCGCGGTACGCAGTCTACCCTCCAACGAACAAGTTCGAGACAACACACCTGACAGAGCTTCATCTACTTCTAACTAAAATAAATTGACAATCTACGGTGACGACGATCAAAAAATACTATAACGGTGGTAAGGTCCTGGTATGCTGCAATCTAAGACCTGCAGATTATGGTTTAAAGTTTCACAGACATTATCAAGGTAATTACAACACTATTAGAAGGTTTTAAAATAAGAAAATCGTACAGCTGCCAGCGTCATCCAAGATTTTACTTACTTCTTCCTTCTCGATTTCATTAAGCGCCTTTTGCAATCCTTCGTCTGTGGACACGTCATATTTCTCTAAGATAATACTTAGCGACATTGTAAAATAAAATTAATTTTCTTTGTAAAGTTATTTTTTTATTTTATTTACTAACACATATGACATAAGTATAACCTCAACTTTCTCGTAGAGAGTCTAATATTCTTTGCTCAACTTATGTTGATTTTCGTTCTGAAATAATTGTTAAGTATTTGTTAATACGGGATAAAAAAGGACAGAGAGATACAAAATATCTTAGTAAATAATAAAAATTGCTCTTAATATGTAAATGAATTATTTAGAAAAATACAACAACAAAATTGAGTTCAAAAGTGAATAATAAAAATAATGGTGAAAGTCATTTACTTAATGTAAGGTTAAAGTTTTTTAGTCTATTGTGGAAATTCTAAGACCTATATTGAGTACGTTCAGAATCACGATTATTTGCTACGAGTTTTGAAAATTCATTAAAATTTAAGTTGAAAATAAAGAAAGGTGAATGATATTAAAATGAATACTAATTGATTTTACGCCAGTACAGTAATATTAAAGTAAATAGTTGATTTGTATCACTTCTTATACTGAGTTTTATTTCTTAGAAGAACAATGTGACAGAAGGATAAAAGTTAAATAGGATGTTCTGATCAAACATTTAGTAAAATTGACTGGTGGACAAAAGTACGATGCCTTTACAGACATTGGTAAACATAAAAACTTGTACAATTGAAAAATCGATGTGCCGTTAACTGTATCACATACTCCAGGGCGTTTGATAATCATTTTACGCTCCTCTGGGGTCAGGTTTTGTAGTACAGTAGATAAAAAACGTCAAAGGTGAGTTCGGGTGAGGGCAGATAGGGCATTGCATAAATTAATCTGCATTGAGAAATATGTTTTGTGTGTTTGGTATCTGGAGTGCGTGATATGTTGGTTGCAGATTGACTCCGTGTGGGGTTGGGCTTCGCCCCCGCTGCGCTTGCAGCTGGGTAACGCGCGCGGGCACAAAAGGTGAGTGCACTCTTCCATTTATACATTTGGAAAAATTGGCACCAATTTGACATACAACTAACAGTTTTGTTATTTAGAATCGTTGTTAACATGGGTGATTTTGTTTTGAGAGATATTCTTTCGTAAATGATTGATTATTATGATCAGTTTGATAGTTCCTGATGAATGATAACAATGCATAGTGGGGAAACAGTAATTGTTTTGATAAGATACTGTGTGCTAATTGCATTGGGGCTTGTGTTGGTCATCATTCATTTGATTATCAACATACCAATGACCACTCGATTCATTGTTCCCAGGTTTTAAACTCTTGTATTGATATATGACCTTCACTCTTTAATATTTTAGTAAAATACCATCTATATTTTATAAAAATAAAAAATAAATCGAGAGATGGTCATGATTCAATGAAATGAAATGAAATAGTTTTTATTTATCATGTAGGCAATTAAAATAGCGCTTATGCCAAGTCAGTACAAAATAAAGAAACTTATGTATAGAAATCATATCAACTAATGTATACATAACATACATAGCATGATCAAAATACACTGGGCAGCTATAAATTTTACAATATTTTTATTATGGAATAGTCCAGAATCGTTAAGTATTATTATTATTTCTTCTTATTTATGGGTTGATATGGACCATAGGCATTTTTTTCATACATCATTTTCAAATGATTGTTTACTTAAAATTCATCACCATATCATATGTTTTGAAACTTATTATTGTTTTAAAATGTTGTAAACAAACAGCAGTGTTAATTAAATAAAACATTAAATCTAATCACTTTTTGTTCTATCTAGTTAATCTTGTTTATTCAGTATTCTGTTTATGTTTACATTGGTATCAATTAAGTTATAGAAAAATCCCAACATTACGATGGTTATAGTAACAAGAATATACAAAGTGGTGCCATCATACCAACATTATTCAAATTATGAGTAGCGTTGAGGTATTTTAAAATGTTCCCTACCAACAAAAAGGCCATAACGTCTAAACTGAAAATATAATTTTTAAAATATAATATACTAGCATTGGCTCGCGGCTCCGCCCGCGTGAATAGACTGTTCCGAAATAAAACATAGCCTATAACCGTCTCCAGGGTCCCATCTATCTCTACATCAAAATCGGTTCAGTGATTTAGGGGCGAAAGCGTAACAAACAAAGAGATAATTTTATTTCATAAAAAGTATCCTATATTACTTCTTATACCTCCAAGAAGATGTATGTATGATGATCGGTTAAGTAGTTTTCGTGTGAAAGCTTATGCTAACAAACAAACTTACATTCACATTTATAATATTAATATGATAGCAAAATTTCAGTTACTAAATGACACCATTCATAAGCTAAATTACTGGCATGTGTAAGACCGACAACATCCATTGGCAGTGCAGTGGAATGGCAATGTCTCTTAATATGTACCTACTGAAGTTTTTGACTGCTAATATCGGGTTCAGGTTGTCCTAGGTTTTAAATAATGTCATGTGTAAGACCGACAACATGCATTGGAATGATAATGTCTCTTAGTTTAATATGTACCTACTGAAGTTTTTGACCGCTAATGTCAGATTCAGGTTGTCCTAGGTGTAAAGATTAAGCCAAAAAAAAACCTATCCTGTGACTAAACTACTGCTCCTATTTAACTGATATTTGGCACAAGGCCTTGCAATGTTGTGAGGTAAATCTGGTTAATTATTTAATGTTGCTATGTTGGTATAAATATGTAGTTTCATAGTCAGGATGGCCTCCGTAATGATATACAGATATGGTTACTATTATGTTTAAGGAAACACATAGATGTACTGGTAAATATGTTTAATGGCTAAGTAGCCGATATAGTGTGTCATTACAATCTACCCACTTAGTATTGTACTTCTTTTTATTAAGAAGTGTCAAACAAGTAAATATCTTATTGTACCCACATTAATACACAACAGTTACAATGTTGTATTGTGTTTATGGTGGGGACGCCTGCGAGTTACACAGATGGATGATCGGCTCACATTAATGGAACCATTTCACCCTTAATCCCAGATGGTTACAATGTTGATCAATGTTAATTCACATTTTAGAACATCCAATACACATTGTCGAATAATCCATACAAGGTGTTAGTTATCTAGTATGTGAAAGGTCATTTGGATTGGTACCACTGCATAGTCCTTTTTTGAAACATTCTTAGTAATTTTTCCCCCAGCTGTTAACTTAAATAGCCTCATTAGTCTAGTGGCAGCCTGCTTGAGCTGAGAAAGCATTGAGGTCCTGGGTTCAAATACCAGGTTGAGCAATCACAACATGTGTTAGTTTTCGTTTCGAAAAATTAAACATTTTTTGCCCCGCATTGGAATTTGTACTTGGATTGACGATAGGCTCGCCCCCCCTTCCACATCATGGTACATAAATTTCTTTGGGGATGTAAGGGTGTGTGTTATTTTAAATCTGCATAATTATTAAGTAATTTTAATACATCTATTGCTATTCTGCCATTAATATTATGGATATGCATTATATATGATTTCACTTTCGGTGATGTTTTCTTCGACACAGGATTTGATTATTACAAAGCAATTACAATGTTGTCAATACCAAATGACTTATCCTATCCGGGTTAGTACTTAAAAGTAAATATCACAGTTAAATCGGTCACGGTGGAAAGTAGGTGACCTAAAATTTACAACTGTTACTATATTATTAGAAACTGACATACTTGTTATCTATTGTATGGTCTTAAAACATTATTGAGACTTAAGTTTCAATGAGGTTAGGAGTTAGGACTGTTATAGTGACTGTTGAGATATGAAATTTCTCTTAAGAGGAAGTTACAATATGTATAAAATACTTTGGCTGGGATCAAGTTAGTTGTTTCACCTGCCCTCAGACTTCAATCTCTGAAATCCATAGCTTGTGGTGGTGTAGCTGGCGATTAAGCTAACGCTGAGGTCTCGGGTTCGATCCCCGAGTCGGGTAAAGTGGTATTGAGTTTTTCTATGACGAAATGCTCAGTATCATCCCGGACTCTGGAATTTGTGCCCGGTATGGCGATAGGCTTGCCCCCTATCACATCGTGGGATGGAGATACGCTCGTCGAAATGTGAGTGTACTAGTTATAACCTCTGCCTACCCCTTCGGGGAATACAGGCGTGAGTGCGTATGTATGTATGTGTGGTAGCTGCTTGTGAAAAACTTCAATTATTTACATATATTGTAGGCAAACTAGCATGTGGCTCATCAGTAAGTGATCTCCACCACCGTGTCATGAACACTCATTTTTTCTTTCATCATTCACATCCACTTTCATCTCACTTCTGGGCACAGGCTTCTCTTTTAATATGTGCCAATCTAATACAAATCGACCCTACGATATTGGCAATATCGACGACCCATCTCTACAGAGTTATTCGCTTCTTGTTTGTAGATGGTACCTAGGTTATTAATAATACACCCAACAGTCACACACATAGTCCTGACCCCACACTAGGTAAACCTGTGTCGTGGGTATCAAGAACTACGAGGGACTTGCGGTCCCACAATATGTCAGCCTGATATCTATCACTGCAGTGTGGCTTTAACATTACAAAATTGAACACTTGGCATTGGATACTAACAATCATTACACTATTTGCAATTTATTGTAAACTAGAATGGTTACCTTCATTCGACATTACATCATCCTGTGTACAGTTGTGATATTGAATTATATTACACAAGGTGATTTGTTAATGTTAGATAACATTTACATTTTGAGTAATTTTTTTTACTGATTATTCAGTTTATTTCTTAATGCACCTTCAGTAATAGTTAAATTATTCGTTTACATCTAGGCTAGTTAGAGGTCGGATGAAGTAAATAAATACACCCAACTGTCACACACATAGTCTCGACTTTGGTCCCGATCCCACACTAGGTTAACCTGTATCGTGGGTATCGGAAATTACGAGGGACTTGCGGTCCCACAACACCCAGACCCGAAACAAATATTTGTGGATTACATAAACATTTGTCTCTGTGTGGGAATCGAACCCACGGCCTCACCCTTCGCAGCCGGCTACTCGCCCACTGCGCCACGGAGGCTGACCAACCAACTTAAAAGTGACCAACTTAAAAGCCCGACCATGTAATTTTGCGCGTATCGTACATACGTAATGGAGCTTCTAAATTACAAGTCATGGCTGTTGTAAAATTTGGTTTTCATTATTCTTATTGTTACTTAATGTTGAAAAGTTTTCGGTTATAAAAATAAAATTAAAACCGTACAGAATAGGTTTTAATATATGTATTTGTAGAACTGTTCTCAATACTAAAATAGATGTTCACTAAAAGTAGGTCATAGATATCCCTTGGATAGTATTATAACAGCAGATATTTTATTCATGCCTGACTGCCTCGGTGGCGCAGTTGTAATGCGTATGCGTTACGATTGAGACCAACGCTCAGGTCTCGGGTTCGATCTCCGGGTCGGGTAAAGTGGTATTGGGTTTTTCTATTACGAAATGCTCAGTATCAGCTCGGAGTCTGGAATCTGTGCCCGGTATGGTGATAGGCTCGCTTCCTATCACATAAACGACGGAGATACGCTCGGCGAAATGTGGTTGTACTGGTTACACCGCTGCCTACCCCTTCGGGGATAACAGGCGTGTGTGCGTATGTATGTATGTTTGTAATACCATGATAATATATAAGCCAATTAATACATTGTAGTAATAACCTCGATTTAATATGTTCTGGAAACCTTTTAACACAACTTATTGTATTTAATAGAATGTCACATTGTTGCCCGATAATCACTCACCAAGTCGTCCTTCACACTTGCTTAAAAAATTTATATTGTGGGGATTCTCGGACATACATATTAGTGTAAATATAGTGTATTGCTAGGTTTTGCTATGTGCGAACAGATATAATACAGAGACGAGTCTCGGGTCTTAATTAATCAGTAAATCTAGTATACATTTTGACGGTTTTGAATGACGGTTTCCGGTTTTTCTCCATACAGTAACTAGAAGTAGCTACTAGCGGAAACTAGGTCGGACAAAAATTGATAGTATGAGTAACTTTATATCAGACCGGGACGGGCGTAAGGTAGTGTTTTTCCAGAGTAGGATTTTAGATCCCTGGCTCACCACTTGATGTAGTCAAAATGCACGGCGTATAATCTCAATCAATCCCAGTATTGCCTTGAATTCTTTCATAATTTTCTACCCTGGAGTTTAAAAGTTAGAGGACACAAACACATTTCACAAACAATTTAAGTATTTTTTTATAGCATAAGCCGGCAACCGATCATGTGGGTCACCTGATGGTAAGTGATCTCCATCGCCCATGTACGCCCACAATACCAAAAGTATTATGGGTGCATTGCCGACCTGAAACGAAAGGGATTTGGTCCTCCGGATATCTCACTCACCGTACGAAACGCAGCCTGCTTTTTTGTGAGACAGTGTTAACGACCCGGAAGAGCAGGCCCATTCATGCTGTAGACAAAAGTGTCTACAGCGTGGCTCTACCACTACTAATGTCTTGTATAAAAAAGTGATTTAGCAACCTTTATATACTCGTAATAATTTTATGGACCAATCCAATAATATATTATGATGATACATACCATGATATGGATGATATATTATTATATACATGATGTGTTATTATGTGCAATGAAAACAAACATCTCTCAGTTAGGTACATGTATGGAGAAGTACTATTTTTTCTTTAGTATTTAATAGCAGTATAATACAAATATCATAGCCCAATGAACATAATAGAAAATTATATATAGATTATAATTTTTCCATGTCTACTGTACACACTGTGTTGACTATTAACGGCGTCAGATGTTGTCGGTGCTCAGGATGGGCGAGGGCGGGTCGCCGGGTGGCGGGGGCGTGGGCGGGGGAGGAGGCGGTGGCGGTGCGCGTCTGTCGCACACCTCGGAGAAACACCCGCGAGCCATACTCGGCGAACTGTCAGCGCTGCGACGACATCGAGAGCTGTGCGACGTTGTCTTAAACGTTGCTAATAGGAAACTATTCGCCCACAGGTATGGTAATTATAGTATTTTAAAGGCTAGCAAACAAGCAGGTGAAATACATGATGGTAGGTCATCTCCACCGCTCATGAATGCCCAAGATGCCAGAAGAATCATGCGACGCGTTGCCGACTGAACCGGTGCTCAATTCACGCGTTTGTTTTTTTATTTAGGTGTAATATTTGGGATTCAAAGTATCTAGTATCTATTTTCTTGGCTGCTACATACTGTACTCGATAAAACTTAGGATATAACAAAAGTATTGATTTTCGGTATGGTGCCTAGGCAACGATCATTATTGGGTTTATCGATCGATACCCAACAAGCCCATATCGAATTAATATTCGGTATTTATACTTTAAACTAACCTTATTAAATCGTTCCAAAATTGAGTGAGAAATAAGTGAGACATTCTTGGGGAAATAAGTGAGACATTCTTGGGGAGTAAGTGCGGCATTCTTGGGGAAATAAGTGCGACATTCGTGGGGAAAAAGATGACATAGGTGAAAATTGTCTGAAACATTTAGCTAATTACGTGCTATGTATTTTATTATTTCAGAGTGATACTATCAGCATGCAGTCCGTACTTTCGCGCAATGTTCACCGGCGAGCTGGCGGAGTCGCGAGCCACCGAGGTCACCATCCGCGACGTGGACGAGCAAGCCATGGAGCAACTCGTAGAGTTCTGTTACACCGCACACATAGTCGTCGAAGAGAGCAACGTGCAGGTCACACTCATCACTCAATATTTATGACTATCATCCTTCAAGGCTATCATGCGGCACGACTATGATCTGATATGATTATTATTAACTGTCACGGCTATGAACCTACACGATTATCATACGACATGACGATCACTCGACATGACGATCAACCAACATGACTATGATAGAACATGACTATGATAGAAAATGATTATCGTAATCCATCGTGACTATTATCATTCACGAAGATTATCATCCATAAGTTTTTTTATTTTTTTTTATTAGCAATAAAAGGCATAACACAGAATACAATCATACAAGTAATATAACTTAAATATTATAATTTTATGTACTAGATCGTCTTCTTTTGTTAAATATCTTAGTGACTAATAGGTTATTGTTTTAACTTATATTATTTCATAAGTCACATTGTTTCAGTTTTGAGTTTTTGAATTATAATTAACAAACAATAGAACAATTATCTCTTATGGCTGTTCCCTACATTCTATTGGGAGATAGATTTGCTTACTATCAATAATATTTTGACAGAATTATAACATATATATCAAAATTATACTGCCAGTAAGCAAATCTGTCGATAGACAGAATATAGGAAACGGCCTTTAGTTCAGTAAGTAAAGTGTTCAAAGCTAATTCCCACAAATATCAAATTCAATCAACTCTCTATGGTATTGATTGCCATGAATTATTTGATATTTAAGGTTTTTAATGATTTCCACCATTTTCGTCCCATTGCAGGCGTTGCTTCCAGCAGCGTGCCTGCTGCAGCTGCAGGAGATCCAGGACGTATGCTGTGAGTTTCTGAAGCGTCAGCTGGATTGTTCCAACTGTCTCGGCATACGTGCCTTCGCAGACACACACTCTTGCCGCGAACTGCTACGGATCGCTGACAAATTCACACAACAGAACTTTCCAGAGGTAAAATAATTATATATTGATTTGTTCTTGGTGTAATAGGGTAGTTTCCTATATTTAATTTTATACATTATTTTATAGGTAACAGAAAATGATACGCAAAGAAACCCTTTTATTAAAACACAATCAAAATTGGTTCAGAAATGTGCCCGAAGTGATGTTTTATGAGTGGTAGAGCCACGCTGTAGACAATTTTGTCTACAGCATGAATGGGCCGGCTCGTCTGGGTCGTTACCACTGTCTCACAGAAAACCGGCGTAAAGTAGCAGCTCGCTGCTACGTTTCGTACGGTGAGTGAGATATCCGGAGGCCCAAATCCCCCTCCCCTTCCTAATCCCTTATTATCCCTTTCCTTTAAGGTCGGTAACGCGCCCATAATTCTTTTGTATTGTGAGCGTACATGGGCGGTGGAGATGGCTTACCATCAGGTGACCCACTTGCTCGTTTACCGGCCTATACTATAAAAAAAAAAAAACTTAAAATGCTTGCACGCGTGCACCTTAATGAACAATTTATACAGTGACATCAAATTTTGGCGTCATCTGTCATTTGGCAATTACCTTACCTTCTACACGATTTGAATGGCTTCTAACTTATTTATTTTTGGTCCGATTTATAAAATTATTTCTGCAATAGATTTTGGGTAACGTAACTTTTTGATTTAAATAATAAAAAAAATCTAGTCAACTACCCTATTATTATGTAATGTTGCCATATTCACTGTCTCAAAGAATACCAACTTGAAGTAGCAGCTTGTTGTTTTGTAAGGCGAGTGAGGTATCCCTACCCTAATCCCCTTCCACATCTGTTAAATCCCTTTCCTTTAAGGTGGCCAACGCATCCATGATTTTTCAGATAGTATGGATGTGGGTATGGGTATGGGTGATGGTGATCATTTACCATTAAATGACCCATTAGCTCGTTTGCGGGCCTCTGGTATAGAAAAATATGCTATGGTATTATGGGTACACATGATGCCCCAAAGACCTGTCTGAGCTGCAACCGAAACCCTATCGGTGGAGACCTTCTCTCAGAGGGGTGCGGGGAAACCGAGCCAAATCAGAAACGAAAGTGGTAGTACCACTCAGACTGGGATTAAGGGTGAAATGGTTCAACTTAAGTGAGCTGATCACCCATCTGTGCTACTCGCAGATGTCCCCACCATAAATACAAATGGGTACACATGAGTGAGTGGTGCCCAGTATTAATCTTGTACCATCAGGTGACCCACCTATGCCGACTTTTCTCTATTCTAAAAAAAGTAACTGGCGCCGCCGCCGCTGCCAAAAGCTTGTCACGCTATCTCCTCCGAAAAAGCTTGTCACGCTATCTCCTCCGAAACCGCTGGGGGTATGGGGTCGGGACCGATGCCAATCGATGCAGAATAATGTGGGGAAGAAAGTAAGATATGTTTCATATTCGTCGGACTTTAAGTTTTTTTTTTATTTTATGTTTTGTGGAAAAACATGGGCAAAGCCCCTAGTTGTCTTTATAAATAATACGTCATATTCTAGGTGATGGAGAGCGAAGAGTTCCTGCTGCTGCCGGCTGCACAGCTGATCGACATTGTCTCCTCAGATGAGCTGAACGTCAGGTCTGAGGAGCAAACCTTCCAGGCGGTCATGTCCTGGGTCAAATATAATGTTGCCGAACGGAGACAGCACCTCGCACAGGTAATATTTAACATATATTTACTGTTTAGTGGCAAATAGCAGCCTACGAGTCCTAGGTTCAAAATCCATGATGGGCGATTATATTACATACATTTGAAAAATTACAGATGAGTGAAACGATATTGAGATTGGTGCCGGTATGGCCATAGGCTATCACAACATGGGATGGAAATAAGTTCAGTGACCCGTGGGTGCACTAGTTCCACCTATGCCTAACCTTTCGGGTATACGGGCGTGAGCTTATGCTATATTATACTTTACTATAGATACGAATTTACGATGCCCATGGAATTATCTATACATACGCACTCACGCCTGTAATCCCCGAAGGGGTAGGCAGAGGTGTAACCAGTACACCCACATTTCGCCGAGCGTATTTCCGTCCCTTATGTGATAGGGGGCGAGCCTATCGCCATACCGGGCACAAATTCCAGACTCCAGGCTGATACTGAGCATATCGTAATAGAAAAACCCAATACCTCTTTACCCGACCCGAGGATCGAACCCGAGACATCAGCGTTGACCTCAATCGTAACGCATTATTATCTATATGAAGAAAATATCTCTAAATAGTTATTTTCAGGTTTCATATCAAGGTGTTAACGGAACCCTATTATTAAACATTTACCTATTGTCTGTCTGTCTGCCAGTCTGTTTTTCCTACCTTTAAAAGGCTGGTTTGAATTTAGTAGCCAGCTGAATTTTAATTGAATATCTGATATCTTAAAAAATCGCTAAAAGTAAAATGTTGGCGTATAAGTTCGGAAAAGTCAAATTCAAATCAATTATTTTGTAAATTGGATCATAAATATCACTTTTACATGTCAATCATTTTTTTTATGCTAAATTACAGTTCCGACGGCATTTCAGTGCTAGCCATGAGAACACATGCCGAAACAAACTCATGGGTTATGGCCTCTTTTAATGTCCAGACATTGTTTTAGAGAAATTATGCGAGTGTTATGTACAGAAATTCCTGACAGGTACTTGGCACTCGCACTCACATAAAAAAAACACAAAATGAAATAATTATTATATTGAGACTGCCTCGGTGGCGTAGTTGTAATGCATAAGCGTTACGATTGAGGCCAACGCCGAGGTCTCGGGTTCGATCCCCGGGTTGGGTAAAGTGGTGTTGGTATTTTCTATTTTCAAAATACTCAGTATCAGCCTGGAGTCTGGAATTTGTGCCCGGTATGACGATAGGCTCGCCCCCTATCACATTATGGGTCGGAGATACGTTTGGCGAAATGTGGGTGTACTGGTTACACTTCTGCCTACCCCTTCGGGGATTACAGGCGTGAGTGCGTATATGAGTGCGTATAATTATTAATAAAAATAAAAATAAAAATTACATGTCAGTATTGTCTTATACACTAATATTGCGCCAATAGAGCAGTCAATAGTAAATGCTAGTCCGACTCTTACTTGTGGTTTTTTTATTGTGACGTCATCAGGTATTACAACACGTGAGATTGCCGCTGCTCAGCCCCAAGTTCCTCGTCGGTACAGTTTCATCAGAGTTACTGATCCGGTCTGATGACGCTTGTCGCGACTTACTTGACGAGGCCAAGAACTACCTGCTGCTGCCCCAGGAACGACCGCTGATGCAGGGACCCAGGACACGGCCCAGGAAACCTACTAGACGAGGTGATATTCCACGTGTATTGACATTGGCACAACCTTCCTTCCACCTGTCCATATTCCATTCGCAATGGGGTCGGTGCAACATGATTATAACATGTTATAGAAAGATTTGGCTTGTAGTTTTTATGATTGGCCGCCTGCCTGACGTCAACCCCTCTGGGGAGAAAACATTCAAGCCCGTAACAAATATCTGTAGATGACCAAACGTTTTGTCTCAGTGCGGGAATTGAACCCGCGTGGCGAGTATATTTCTACGACGTTATATTTTGTCGTAGATATCATATTTATTGTTATCCATTATACTTGATACTGTCAGTAATATTTTTATGGTTTATTGGAATGTGGTAAATAAATAACCAAATCGTTAAATGCCTCGATGGCGCAGTTGTAATGCGCACGTCTCGGGTTCGACCCCCGGGTCGTTTAAAGTGGTAAGTATTGGGTTTTTCTGTTACTAAATGCTCAGTACCAGCCTGGAGTCTGGAATTTGTGTCCGGTATGGTGATAGGCTCGCCCTGTATTACATCGTGGGACGGAGATACGCTCGGCGAAAAGTGGGTGTACTGGTTACACATCTGCCTACCCTTTCGGGAATTACAGGCGTGTGTGCGAATAAAATGAACAAAGTTGGTAGTTATTTGTAAATCGTAGCCATTGATTTTATTTCGTATACTGTAAGCCCAGTACAAGTTTTGATAGTTTTCTTGAACGGTGTTAGTTTTTGTTTTTGTTAATTGAGTAGCTGGAAGTATGATGGATTATAATTGATAATATGGTTAATTTTATACCATACTAGCTTTGCCTTGAGGCTCCATACGTGTGAATAGCTATTTAGTCTATAATTGTGTTCTGGGCTTCATCTATGTTTGTATGAAAGTTTATTTAAAGTAATCAAGAGATTGATATTTTTTTTTTTTTTAAGTGATGTTTGTGTGTACGTTATATTGTATATTGTATATTGTATATTGTATATAGTATATTGTATATAGTATATTGTATATTGTATATTGTATATTGTATATAGTATATAGTATATAGTATATAGTATATAGTATATAGTATATAGTATATAGTATATAGTATATAGTATATAGTATATAGTATATAGTATATAGTATATAGTATATAGTATATAGTATATAGTATATAGTATATAGTATATAGTATATAGTATATAGTATATAGTATATGGTATATTGTCGCAGGCGAGGTGTTGTTCGCGGTGGGCGGCTGGTGCTCGGGCGATGCGATCGCGTCGGTGGAGCGCTTCGACCCGCAGACGGCGGAGTGGAAGATGGTGGCGCCGATGTCGAAGCGGCGCTGCGGCGTGGGCGTGGCCGTGCTGCACGAGCTGCTGTACGCGGTGGGCGGCCACGACGGCCAGAGCTACCTCAACAGCATCGAGCGCTACGACCCGCAGACCAACCAGTGGTGCGGCGCCGTCGCGCCCACGTCGTCGTGCCGCACGTCCGTGGGCGTGGCCGTGCTCGACAACGCGCTGTACGCCGTGGGCGGCCAGGACGGCGTGCAGTGCCTCAACCACGTCGAGCGGTACGATCCCAAGGACAACCGGTGGACCAAGGTACTGACAACTGACAACAATCAACTATTCTCTCGACAATCTATTTGCAACTTTACACAATATACATAATATGCAGTCACGCCTGTAATACCCGAATACACCCACATTTCGCCACGCATATCTCCACCCCCATGTGTGATGTATGTATTTATGATGGAGACGCCTGCGAGTTGCACAGACGAGTGATCGGCTCACATTGATGAAACCATTTCACTCTTACCCATGATGTGATAGGAGGCGAGCCTATGGACATACCGGGTGCAAATTCCAGACTCCAGGTTGACATTGAACATTTCGTAATAGAAAATTGAACAACTCAGATTTTATCTCTCTCCAGAAAGATTATTCTTATTCACACACTTCGTTTAATTTATAAAAATGTGATCGATCTTATTAATCATAACAAACGAGTAATTAAAGTTTTTTTTTTATAGTATAAGCTGGCAAACGAGCAAGTGGGTCACCTGATGGTAAGCGATCTCCACCGCCCATGTACGCCCACAATACAAAAGAATTATGGGCGCGTTGCCGACCTTAAAGGAAAGGGATAATAAGGGATTGGGAAGGGGAGGGGGTTTGGGCCTCCGGATATCTCACTCACCGTACGAAACGCAGCAGCAAGCTGCTACTTTACGCCGGTTTTCTGTGAGACAGTGGTAACGACCCAGACGAGCCGGCCCATTCATGCTGTAGACAAAATTGTCTACAGCGTGGCACTACCACTCGTAAAGTTAACATGAAACTTTAAGGTATCGAGATAGTCATAAATATCGTACCTACATAAACCCTCACTCCTTTAAATATGACCATACCTTTCTGTACCACATTGTATATTACCTACCACCTAAACATTATATAGACAATAAATGTATCAATTATGCAATGGTAAATGGTCAATGTTTATGAACGCATAATGCTAAACTAATTGCGGTTGTCGATCTTGCTCTGTTTAACTTAACTTAAACTCTGTTTAAACTTGGACATTTTTAAAACCAATAATACGTCATACTGCCTCAGTAGCGCAGTTGTAATGCGTATGTGTTACGGTTGGGGCTAACGCTAAGGTCTCCGGTTTAATTCCCGGGCCGGGTAAAGTGATATTGGGGTTTTCTATCATGAAATGCTTAGTATCAACCCGGAGTTTGGAATTATTCTCGATATGGTGATAGGCTCGCCCCGTATACTAGAACGGAGATACACTCGGCGAAATGTGGATCTATTAGTTATACCTCTGCTTACCCCTTCGAGAATTACAGGCGTGACTACGTATGTATGAGTACATATGTGTTAATTTTTTTACTTATTGACAATGAAACATCAAGTAGTTTACAATTAGTGCATTTTTTACCTTTCGTCTTGTATGGCCACGCGTATTTATTAGCAAGATTTGTGTTAGAGCATACCTTTTGACAGAAGTGTTGTAATTGTAAAGTTTATGTTGTGTATAGGTGGCAGCGATGACAACCCGCCGCCTGGGCGTGGCGGTGGCAGTAGTGGGCGGGCAGCTGTATGCAGTGGGCGGCTCGGACGGACAAGCGCCGCTCAACACTGTGGAGCGATATGACCCACGCAGCAACAAGTGGACGCCCGTCGCGTCCATGTCCACGCGACGCAAGCATCTCGGCTGCGCTGTGTACGACGGACAGATATACGCCGTCGGAGGCAGAGATGACTGTACAGAGCTCTCCTCCGCTGAGAGGTAACATCTCTTACTCACTTTTTAAATCCTTACATACACACTCACACCCACTCAGTTACACCTCTGCCTACCCCTTCGGGGATTACAGGCAGGCGGTGTAACTAGTACACCCACATTTCGCCGAGCGTATCTCCGTCCCACGATGTGATAGGGAGCGAGCTTATCGCCATACCGGACACAAATTCCACACTCCGGGCTGATACTGAGAATTTCGTAATAGAAAAACCCAATACCACTTTATCCGACCCGGGGATCGAACCCGAGACCGTAGTGTTAGACCCAATTGTAACGCGTACGCATTACAACTGCGCCACCGAGGCAGTCGAGGCAGTTTTTAAATCCTTGTTATAATATTAATCCATGGCAACGCTCACGAGGTTGTACCTGTAAAGCTACATCCATACTACGGTAGGCAATGCTAGGGACATTGCTAAAGTCCATGGGCGTCAGTGGCCACTTACCATCAGGCGGCAAACACGGTCGTCCATCTATCTGTGCAACACAAAAAATACTAGTAAGCTGTTATTGTAACTGATCGGTTAAAATGACGAATGTGGCTGTGAAGCTCGCCGCACAACTCAAACACACACTCGTCACTGTAATCACTTTACCATGCACTTGCATATACACTTTTGAACGCCACACGTTGCGGTTCTAATGTCTTGTCCCGTTTTTAACATAGATCCGGCTCGAAGGACCACACCAAAATTATATTATTGTCACTTTCTTTCTTTTCTTTATTGACATTCTTTTAAAGTGTTTTTTCTACTATGTGGACTACTTTACATTTTATACTATCGTAAGCTCGCCTTACCTAAACCAATGCTCCGTCAACCTTCATTTTACCCAATTGTATGTGCAAGCCGAAAATTCTAAAAAGTCATCTTTGAAAAGTTGAGTGTTGGCGTACGTCATTGTAAATTTGACGATTTGTATTGTATAAGGTACGAGCCGAGTACTGACACGTGGTCTCCGGTGGTTGCGATGACGTCACGACGGAGCGGCGTGGGTTTAGCGGTTGTCAACGGACAGCTATACGCCGTCGGAGGGTTCGACGGTACTGCCTATCTTAAGTCTATAGAGGTAAGTGTAAGTTTACAGTAAATACTGTGATATTTGGTAACCTTTTTGCATTATAGCACAAATATTTGTACATACTTCGACACGGGGGTTAAGTGTTAATATAAAAAATGTACTGTAAATAAATGAAATATAGTTCAAGCTATCCTTGCATCAAATTTCATCGACGGTTTATATGAATTGAAGGGTAGATTTTAAAAATTTAGTACCCCATGTCCAAGATATACAGGGTTCAAGATATCATTACTATGTATTTAATAAAAAATAGTTCATCAGCTTAACAATTTCATCCTTGCAGGCAGACAAAGTTTTCCCTCTTTATAATATAATTATGTATGGATATTTATGTTGAGTTATGCCATGTGTCAGGTGTTCGACCCGGAATCGAACCAGTGGCGTCTGTGCGGCGCCATGAACTACAGGAGACTCGGCGGAGGAGTCGGGGTCATGCGTGCACCACATCACGACAACCATTATATATGGTAGGCAGACAAGCATCTTATACTTATTCGATACATACCCACGACCTATATCGAGACCGAGTGTTTTTGACATCCAGCACGTTACTTCTCAATAACAGTTCATATAGAAGTTTTAACAAAACTTTAAAACCAACACAGCGTTATATTTCCAAGTAGATTTTTAAGTTTTGTTAAAACTTATTTATATTTAAATTTTTAGTGGTAGGTACAGCTATAGCATGTTAATTCCAATACAAAACACATTCGCGATGACTGTGATATTATCCGTTGAGGAGTATCATTTATTTCCTCCGTACTTCATCATCAGATCTTAACTAAATTTTTATGGGGCCAACAAATCGGTTACAATTGGCGGGGAAATTGGTGTACTTACATACATAAAAAAGGAAAAAATAAACATAAACTCGCCGAAAAGAGAAACCTCTTCAGTCAGTTAAAAATGACGTGCTGGGCTTAAAAAAGTGATGATCTTTGCCCGCCATTAGACCTTGATAATAAAGAATCAGAGAAAGAGAGAGAGAGAGAGAGAGAGGGAGTACAGTCGATGCTCAATTTAAACTATTTTTATTCGGTAGTATCATTTTAGTTTAAAAGTAATGAATCAATATCGATAGTGTTATTTATATCCTAGTACTTGTAGTTTGTAGATGACAATCGATGATCAGGAACAGAATTCTTATATCGGCCCTGGGTATCGCCGGAGTGCGGATTTGGTACCGGGCGCATCAGTATCGTTTCCCAAGTACTATTACTATCAATGTATACTAGATATCGATTATCGATACCCAAAGTATCAATATTTACTTGGTATCGAATCCAAGGCCCAATAATTCGACGAGTGGACCATATATAGTATGGATGCAGAACTACAGTTTTTTTTATATTTTAATAATGAACATATTATTATTATTCTCTTTTTTGTTCCAGGAATCGAAAAGACTCAGTGGTGTAGACTATTTCCCTCCCCCACCCCCTCCTCCCCTCCATCCGTCGCGTACCTCGCGCATGCGCACACGCACACGCACACGCACGTGCACGCACTCACGCACACGTACGCGTACGCGCACGCGCATGCGCTCGCTCTGTAAAATATTCCCCCTTAACTCGTATCAGTTTAAGTCGTTACTCATTTTACATTATTTTATTGTTAATAAATACTATATATTAATTGAATATTTATAAATAAATGAAAATACAAATTTTAAAATATAATATCTGTTTTATTTACAATATTATTTACTTAATTTAGGAAAGGTGACCGTGTCATTGGACTAATGGCAACGAATATAGGATGTAAATTATTTTTATCGAGTTTTTTGAATGCGATAATACACATATAAGTTTTCTGGAAATGGAATGTGCTGGTGCGATACCATGATAAGATCACCACTTATCACATCATGTGACAGAAATAGGCTCGGCGTACCGTGGGTTTACTAGTTAGTATCTCTGTTCATCCCTTGGGGCATACAGCCGCGGCCGCGGCATGAGCTTGAATTATGTGAAGAAAGATGAATTCATAAACCCATAGCGGGAATATTTTTAAAGTATATGTATTAGATTTTTTGAGGTTTGTGTGTTATGCAGTAATGAATTCGCCTCATAGAAACTCGGAGAGGTTATATTAATATAGGGGATAAAATTAAATGCACCCAATCTATGCGAAACTACATTACTGTCTCTGGTTAGCAAAAACTGGATTTCTCCGAATCAGAATCAAGACATCATTATCCGGTTCCTGATATTTTTTGTACCAGACGGTTTAGCGTCCACCATAGACATGGGGAAAACCCCGCCTTAATGGCTCGTTGAAACGAGTTGCGTGCCGAGGTTGGCCAGTGTATATACAGTAATAAGTAAATACAGTAATTTTAAGCCGGTATAATTTTGACGACCGTTGAGGGAAGCAATGTCCCTTGACAATCCACATTATATTTGGATTGCACTGTAATTAACGTCAGGTCTAGTGTAGTCAATTTGTTTTGCCAGAATAAAAAAAAACGTCGGGCTGGTGATTGGCGCGATTCTGGGGTTGCTCAACAAAATTCTAGGAAGAACAGGACCCATTCAATTGCTACACTTATGGCGGAATTCTTCGTGTTTATGATAAGGAATAACATTTTTACTTTTAAACGATTTATCTCTATTCCTTCATTATCATCTAAAAAGTTACAAGTTACAAGGTGGTAGGTCCCTCATTTGCGAGAGACCGGCTGGGTTGGTACCACCGCTTTGTCTATTTCTGCCGCCAAGCAACAGTGTGTAAGCACTGTTGTGTTCCGGTGTGAAGGACATTGAAGCCAGTGTAATTACTGGGCATTATGAGACTTAACACCTTATGTCTCGGGGTGACGAGCGCAGTCCAGTGTAAAGCAGAGCTTTATTTAAAGTTCTGTGTGGCGTTGCTTCTGTTTATGAGCAGGCGTGGCGCTTACCATCAGGCGAGCGACCTGCTCGTCTCGTCATTCAATGTAATAAAAAAAAAGTGCGACTTGACATCATCGAAATAAGATGACAAGAAACGTAACTCAAGCAAAAAAATGACCACACCAAAACTCTGTGCAAAGCTTTGATACGTCTTATTATTTGTGCGATGCAGAACGTCGTATCTCGAACTAGTAATGTAATATCTAGATATTAACTTTTATGAAATAAAGATGATTTTGAACGTTCAATAATGAGTGTTACGTGTAATTACTTTTGCATGTGTAAGTAATTGGAGCCGTATTTTTAAGCAGATTCATATGAGAGTTATCGTTCTAGTCATCTTATTTCGATACCTGACATGACAATTACATCAGTGGCGCAGTAGGTGAATACCCGGTTATAAAGCAAGAAGGTATTGTGTGATTGCTGGGCTGATTTTATAGAAACAATTTAATGTGGTGTAGGCGGCGGCGGAGACGTAGCCTTATCAACTGCGTGCTGTTCATCCGCATCTTCCTCCTCTCCATCCGCATCTCCTTCCGCATCCCCTTCCGCCTCTGCATCTCCTTCCGCGTCACCCTCCGCATCATCGCCACCTGCCTCGTTAGTCTCGACGCTCTCCGTGCTTTGTACTGCATCAGGATTGGCTTCTTCAGATATGTCCTCTTTGTTCTCATGGCGTTTAGTCTGTAAATAATAAAATTTTAGGAAAGATAAATTAAATAAGTATTACGAAAGTTAACCATACCTACTAAGAACGCATAATTGGTAGAGCCACGCCGTATACAGTTTTGTCTACAGCAAGAATGAGCGGGCTCAACTGGAGGCCAATTGTCGTAATTTTAAATGTTCAAAATATCATTCCGATCTAGTCTCAGCGTTAAGAAAGTTGCAAATGGCATTATCTTAAACCAATAATCAATTGGCCTCCTGGTTTATTACCAGACTTACAGAAACTAACGTGAACTGTGAAGTAGCAGCTTGTTGTTGCGTCTCGTACGGTAAATGAGATATCCGGAGGCCTAAATCTTCCAACCCAATCCCAACCACCCCAATCCTTTAAATTGCCTTTTTTATTTAAGGTCGGTCATGCGTCCATGACTCTGTGGGCGTCACGACCAACTTGCCCGTTTGCCTTCGTATGTTATGTAAAAATGTTGCAAAAGACAAAGCCACGACAATTTTTTTGATGCATAATATGTTTATTCTTCTCTTTACACAGGGAAGAAGAAATCAGCTAGGGCGACATAAGATAGATGCATCGTCTCTCTTTAGTTGACACTATTAGCGTAGTCACTTAGCAGAGATATGATAAAAAGGGCAATTGAGTCAGAACTAATAAATGTTTTTTTATAGTTTAGGCCGGCAAATGAGCAAGTGGGTCACCTGATGGTAAGTGATCTCCATCGCCCATGTACACCCACAATACCAAAAGATTCGGGGGCGCGTTGCCGACCTTAAAGGAAAGGGATAATTAAGGACAATTCTTTAATTATCCTTCCCAATGGGAAGGGGAGGGAATTTGGGCCTCCGGATATTTCACTCACCGGACGAAACGCAGCAACAAGCTGTTACTTTAGGTCAGTTTTCTGTGAGACAGTGGTAATAACCCGGACGAGCCGACCCATTCATGCTGAAGACAAAACTGTTTGTCAATTCTTCGTAATTTTATGGACATTGCAAGATAGTTCTGCAAGATAGAAGCGTAGTTTACTTTTGTATTTATGGGTATAGATTACCTTCTTCTTCTTCTTACTCTTCGGTTTAGGTTTAGGCTCCAGCTCGCTGTAACCAGGTGGGAAGAACCTCGCACACTCCTCGCCGCCCACCACCGCGTCATCACTCACGTGGAGAGGTCCGAGCATCATCAGTTCCTCTGGCGGCCCTTCAGCTGGTATATCGTTAGGGTCTGCGAGTTCTGGCTCAGCGTGACCGACTGCTATCATCAACACTATGGTCTCACAACTGAAAATTATTCATTTATGGGTTTTAGGTTACATCTTTAGTTTTATATAGCAGACATCAGGAAACGAGCAAGTATGTGGTGATGATCAGTTATCTCCATCGCACATGAACGCCCATAACATCAGAAGAATGTGGATATATGGACGCATTGCCTACCTTGAAGGAAAGGAATAATAGGTACTATGGGCCACTGAATAATATAGTTTTTTTTTTTTTTTTTTTTTTATTTAGGCATAGTTACAGAGTTAAAACTACAATATTGCAAGAGAGAACTATAAACAATAACAAGAATACTAAGTTTCAACTCCGATGATAACTACGCACAACTTTACTTTTTATACAATTCTTAGTACTGCTATCCGGTTTGTTTTATTCCGGATTGTACAAGAGCGTCTGATGACGTCGCACGAGGAGTTTTCAAAGGTCTAGAAGAATTGAGACTTGTAATGAGTCAAATTACATTTTGTAAGAAATTAGATAAAATGAAAATTGATTCTCTTTGTATTGAACGAAACTTGTTTGAAACATTTGTATGGCTAGTGAAATCGGTGCATGGTTTTTGGGGCTATAGTTTATACCTACTTCATAATATGCTAATATCAAAATAATAACCCAAAAACGTATTGTGACGATATTGTTCCGAAATAGTATTAACTTTACTGATGGTAGGTAATTAAAGAGCCGTTTATAAATGTTCCAGTAATTAATTAAAAGCCTTAATGATACACATGATGATTCTTGTACATAATTCAGTTCAGTAGGTACTTTACAGTCTGCCATTTTGAAACGACACCTTTACTAAACATATACGCCTTTATCAGTCACTTACTAATCTTTCTCAAGTCTGAGCTCGTACTGATCAATATTCTTGCATAGCAGCTTCGGTTCTTGGACATTATCATCAGCATAGAATCCGTAGCGAACCATCCTTGACTTTAGGTTGGCCGCCACATTAAGCACCGCGCGCCGCTGCCACGCGCCGAACATCATCGCGATGTGAGGCGGCTCCGCGGGGGTCGGGGGTTCGATGACGGATGCTATCATCTGAACATAAATGTGATTGTTTTTATGGTGGAGGCTGGCAACCAAGCAAATGAAAGAGTTAAGCCTTGCCTTGCCTTAATATAAACACCCACAATATCAGAAGAATTTTAGGTTAGTAATACTTTGGACTGAAGGGTGATTGGGTTTTACTTGGTCTTCCGAAAATCTCACTCAATTTCAAACTGCCATTTTACCTTGGTTTTCTCTGACACATTGGTATCAACCCGATCGTCTGGGCGAGGATCTATCACTAAAACATTTCGTAGATATTTTTCCAGATCATAATTTAAAAGAGGTAGGCAGAAGAAAGAGTCCCGTGGATGCTCTGAGGAAAGCTAAATTTTTTACATTTACATAGAAATTAGCGATAGCTTAACGAAAAATAGCATACATATTCATTTAAAATATCGCTTGCTTTACCGGCAAAGGAAATCATCTAAAGGAAACTTGCATATATGAGAATTTGCCATAAACATTTCCAAGGTGTGGAAGTCTGCCAACCTGCATAAGCCAAACGTGGGGAAATAAGGCCATATCCTTCTCATTTCAGATGGGGCCCGTGCCCAGGAGTTGTTTAGTATAATATAACTATTATAACCACTAATACCTTGGGGAATAGCAGATCCAAGACAGCAGCTCTTTGATGTCTGTCAGCAGGCACGTACACTCCTGGGACAGAGTCAGCTCGAAGCTCTTCTGCTGGCACTTTCTTGGGTGGTCCAGCGTCTTCTGTATCTATGCAATCACCGTACAGAGCGCGTCGGCATAACTCTGTAAAGTTATCATTACTTATCATATTTCGGTGCCTTTATTTTAAGAGAAGTAAAGTATTTTTTTCTATTACATAACTGGTCGGGTATCTCAAAGATACATTTGTGCAGTTTGTTTTGTAAAATAAACTGCGCCTTTATTCCTTAAAGATAGGGTAGGTAGAGGTGCAACTTCTACACCCACGTGACAGTTCGCTAGGCTTATTTACCGTCCCATGATGTAATTTAAATAATGAAATGTAATTAAAGAAATCTTTTCAATACTCTCGAGTCCAAGATACTGAACTACTCTTCTATATATTAAATAAGTTAACCAACTTTCGGTTTCTTAATATTTTATTAAATTAGTAGTAGAGTAATTAGTACCTATAACATCTCCTTCTTTCTCTGGTACCTTCTTCAGCAGTAAAGCCAACGAGGGTCGTTCAACAATAGCCGCTGTTGTAGCTTCGTTTCCCAAATCAGGTTCCTCCACAGCCAGGATCCTCGCGCCGTCCTTACCCAGCAGTATTGGACATTTGTCTGCGACAATCACACCTGGAGAGCAGTCAGAACATTTTGTGTTTAAAATGCCTGAAATTTAGTCCAGTAGGAATAAGGTTTTGTATCTATACAGCTTTAAAAATAGTCTAACCGAAAGGTTCAAGAGCGTCGGAAACCTTCCTGAGATGTTTCTGCGCATGTGGCATCATTAAAGCTGGGCACACATCAGCGAAGTGTGCCTCAAGTTTCTTAGCACGTGCCTCTCTGCGGGCAAGTCGAGCTGTTTCCACTGCCGCCGCTTCCCTTTCTTTCCTTTGACGCTGCAACTTCTCTTGAGCGTCAGCTACTTCCTGAAAGAGAATCAATAGTTCTTATAAGACACAGCAGTTATCGGACGCTAAAGCCAGTCTCAGTGAATTTGATGTGGCGGCGCGGCGTAATCAGATTGCGGTGCCAACAATATATGCATGTGAAACTCAACGAACACCAACTAAAGGTTTGGTTGGCTGCGCGACCTTGGTCGAGCTGCCATGGTTACTTGGGAAGATAGCGCTGCTCTAAAGGACTAAATTAATTGTTATACAATTACGGTGGTTGGTAGAGTAACAATGCCACCCAGAATTGTGGCCTAGAAATTACAATCATTGCACTCTCATGAGGCATACGCGAACATTATAAACATGGGCTCGCAAATTATGTATGGATAGATAGATACCTGTTCCGGAGGAGTGAGTTCGTGGGGAGCTCTCTTCGGCATTTCTCTCTCGCCTTTCTTAGCTAACTCTTCGTTCACTAGCTCCTGCTCTATTGTACGAGCGAGTCTCGGTGCATCGGCCCCGAACACCACGTTCAGTAGCTGACCAGCCTGGATAGTGAATAACTTAAATGCAATATGTTTTTATTTTTAAGCAATTTCTTATACTTGGTATTTTTTATGGTTATGAGTGGTAGAGCCACGCTGAAGACACTTTTGTCTACAGCATGAATGGGCCGGCTCGTCTGGGTCGTTACCAGTGTCTCACAGAAAACCGACGTAAAGTAGCAGCTTGCTGCTGCGTTTCGTACGGTGAGTGAGATATCCGGAGGCCCAAATCCCCTCCCCTTCCCATTCCTTTAATTATCCCTTTCCTTTAAGGTTGGCAACGCGCACATAATTATTGTATTATTGCGAGCGTACATGGGCGGTGGAGATCATTTACCATCAGGTGACCCATTTGTTATTTATGCTATAAAAAATATTCTTCTATCAAGTGTAACTGTTAAGTGTTAACCTTCACTACGTTGACCTTTAAAATCGACAGATTCCTCGATACTTATGTCACGGTTCTATTCGAAGCGTAGGTGTACATATGCATGTAACTTGGCTATACCGCAGTTTTTCAGCGTGTGCGGACTCGTTTTTCGCCAATTATAAGTAGTTTGATCGATACGTGGTTCACACTGGTGCCACTCCACGAAGGAATACTCCACATATGTTCATTTTCACATAGCTATATACTTATGAAGGTATATTTTTGCATATAACATTGCGGTTGCTGCTATTTGCTAAAAATCAAAGTAATAGTGATTCTAACATTGTGAAATAGGACTAGAATACTAGGAGCGTTTTTGAGTCTATTTCACAGTCTCCATTTAACTTTTTAGATAGATAGATAGGTAGAATATTCTTTATTGCACATCAAATAAAGTAGATAGCTTAAGAACAAGGATCATAAAGTAAAGGTGATGCAATGGGTGATCTTATTGCAAACGGCCATTTCTTCTAAACAACATTAACTGATTTTTTTCCACAAGATAATTTATTAGACTGCCTCGGTGGCGCAGTTGTAATGCGTACGCGTTACGATTGAGGCTAACGCTGATGTCTCGGGTTCGATCCCCGGGTCGGGTAAAGTGGTATTAAGTTTTCTGTTACGAAATGCTCAGTATCAACCCGGAGTCTGGAATTGTGCCCGGTATGGCGATAGGATCGCCCTCTATCACATTGTGGGACGGAGATACGCTCGGCGAAATGTGGATGTACTGGTTACACTTCTGCCTCTCATGTATTATTATTTGACATTGTTAGTTTACAGCCGCAAATGCACTCGAAATAGAAAATAATATTCTGTTATAGATATACATTTGATGATCGCGACAAACATCGAATAAGATGCGACAAGCGATAGACGCGGGCGACAGTGACGCGCACGTCTGTCAATTCCCTGGGGAATTGCAGGCGTCAGTGCGTATGTATGTAATAATAATAATTTAATTATAAACTCACAGCTATAAACATCCAAGTAGGCTCGCTTCGTTTTCGGAACCGTTTCAGACATTCTATCGTGTCTGATTTTGCCTATGGATAAAACAAAATTTATAATTCTATAGATGAGGATTTATTTATTTATATATTGTAGGATCAGCATCATAAGTTCGTCATTTTTGATATATTTTTGTCATAGATCTAATAATAATAGTAGTACTTAAGGCGAAATTCAAATTACACTTTTGTCATAGCATAGGCCGTGCTTCACCTGATGGTAAGTGATCTCCATCGTTCACCTATTTTAAATTACTGATAGAGTTACTTCGACATTTAGAAATCGGGCCTTAAATAGTTTTTTTCATGGTAATTGGTAAGGCAGTTCAGTGTCATGCAGTACTTCATAATTCGAATTTCTGGTTTGTGTTGATTCCGTTTATGAGCAGGCGTGACGCTTACCATCAGGCGAGCGACTTGCTCGTCTCGTCATTTAAAGCTAATGAAATATATTGTTAGAAGTGACGTGTGACGAGTATTATGAAATAAATCAATACGATGATATTCACTTTGACCCATAGTTTATTGATCACTTTTACAATATTACTGTTTTACAGACCACAACCACATGTCAGGATTATACTCTAGAGACCGCTCTCTAATTAATTACAAGACTGAACTAAGACTCGAATAGCAAACCAGCAGAGCTACCGCGTAATAAACACTTGGACTATCAACTGGGCTACTGAGGGTCGTGAGAGAGACTGGGTGACTGGGGGTTCCAAATATGGTGACGACCTCTTTTATACGATTTATCCACCCTTCTACTACTATATCGCACCAATATTATTTCAATGTAGTTACACCCTCAATTAGCTAATAAAAAGGAATTACTCCTAATAATATATAAAGAAAGGCATTAAAGATTACCTAAATAAGAGAATATCTTACCACAGCTAGATGAAGGTTGTCTCCGCCCAACTCCACTTTGATCTTCTTCAAGTTGCCCACCATTCCGATGCATGGCCCACACCATTCCGAGTATACATCCACCACTAAAATCAAATATTTTGAGGTCATAACCTGCTCTATTCAAAAGAATAAAAAAAAAACCAATTGATTGACTAAAAAGTGACTATATTAACATCTTTCGTGTCATTTTATTAGACTCATATTTGAAGAGAATATTGGACCCAAACATCATGTTAATGGTTTTACATTATACAACATAGATCTTTTAAAACTGTAGGTTTTTCATTAAAAAGACATACTTAATGGAAAACACATTTAGTTTAATTTGCTACAGGTAGGCAAAAGTCACTCAACTCCTTGGGTACGCTATCTATATCAATCATAACCCACCCAAAAGGCCATCTCTGAGCAGGAACTTATTCCAATCGTCATCAGTGTTGAGTTCAGCCTGGAGTTGGACCTGCGCGGCCTTCTTGCCTGCACCGGCGGCGGCCGCGGCGGCGGCGGCGTTCGCGACCGCGCTCGTCAGAGCCATGCCCGGTAGTGAGCATGTTGACGAAGCTATACGCTACAAGCCGTGCAAGCTGTAAAGCTGTCAAACACGCGTGCTATACGACAGTATATGTAACTAGTGATTTCTTATGTTTACGCGAATATTAAAATAAAATAAAAATAGCCTTTATTTTACTCTGACCTTTCATACAAAACATACCGAATTTTTTAAACTAGTGCATTCCTAAGGTCTGTACTGCACAAGTCGAAAACATCTGACTGCGGGATACATAAGATGATAAGACTCAATGTTCTCAGTAGTCAATATGGATGATACTCAAGATTAAGCTATGATAGCTAACTCCGGGTAGATAGAAAGGTAGATAAATATCCTACCGAAATACTATTTCTTAAACATTGCTATATATTTAGGCATAAAAGTATAAAACTACTTTTTCATATGTTTATAAACAGTACATTATTAGTAGTTCCGGAAGAAATTACAATAGTGATTCCTATTACTTAGTGCGCGGGATGTTTAAAAAGGGATTTGATTCTTCTCGGTATCGTAAGCGTAATTAGTTAATTAGTCGAAGATTTCCTCCGGAAGATTTTAGCTGGCGCTGCGATCGGGTTAAAGACATTCACGCGGGCGAAGCCGTGAGGGACAGCTAGTTATTAACATTCATTTGTAAGTCAAGAAACATATGAAACATATCTACTTACTTAGTTTTTGAGCAATGACATCTACAATTTATAACACACAAGAATAATATAAAGTTACGCCATCTAAGTATAACAATAAGAAACGGTGGTTTTATCTACTCGCCAATAGAGGGCGGAGGTATGCAGCAGTCATCATTTAAGTTCTAGTATATGCCAACAGATGGCACGGCGATTTTATGCTAGTTTTGTGTTATATTTTTTTATTTAATTTATTTAATACAGCAGAAGACCGGTAAACAAGCATGTAGGTCATCTGATAGTAAATAATCAACACCGCCCATATTATGTGCCCATATCAATACCAGATAAATTAGGGAGGCGAACTTTAACGAAAGGATGGAAGGAAGATATTTCCAGAAGGCCAATTCTCGTAATTTTAAATGTTCAAAATATCATTCCGATCTAGCCTCAGCGTCAAGAAAGTTGCAAATGACAATCTCTTATACCAATAATCAACGTCAAATGTGAACATAGATCGTAATGAGATTGAATGTAGAATAAAAGTTGATTGAAGCCAAAACGATATAATGTTACTGCTAATGCTAGGTGCATTTGACGTTGATTATTGGTTTAAAAGAATGCTATTTGCAACTTTCTTGACGCTGAGACTAGATCGGAATGATATTTTGAACATTTAAAATTACGAGAATTGGCCTTCTGGTATGCGTGGTATCGTGGACGCGTGACACATTACCTTAATGCCGCTGTAGTTCTTAGTTATAAATTATAACAAATAACACAGAAAAGTTTAAAATAACAATGTCTATAGGTTTTTTTGGAGTCAGCCCTGTGCCGATCAATTGAAATTGAAATTGATAAAACTTAAATCTTAGAGATTAATGTTAATTACGGCTTTTAAATATATTAAAGTCTGCATCTTCTTTAAACGGAGTGTGAAGAAGCAACTAAGCAGGCCGGCATAATTCTGCCGATCTGCGATAGATTCAGTGTCTATCGTTGGTCGACAGTATTCATGGATTACGCTATACTTACCATCAGGTGTAGCGTAGTCACTTTGCCGAGCCAGGATAAAAAAAAAAATGTAATAAATAATAAATACACTCAACAGTCACACGCATAGTCCTGACCCCACTCTAGGTTAATCTGTATAATGGGTATCAGGAACTACGAGGGACTTATAGTCCCCAACACCCAGACCCGAAACAAATATTTGTGGATCACACAAACATTTGTCTCGGTGTAAGAATCGAACCCACGGCCCCTCGCTTCGCGGCCGGCTACTCGCCCACTGCGCCACGGAGCTTTCGTAAGTTTTAGGTGATTAGATGTCCGCTTTTAAACCTTCTTAAGGCATAGTGATTTAGTCGAGTCGGAAAAAAGCGAACATTTAGCAATCCGCTTATACATTCAGAATACCATTTGTACACTCAGAATTAGCATACGGCATACATTTGTGCTAACTCCCACGCGCCACGGCTGTGGTCCCTACGTTTTACAGAGTTCCGTATCCAATGCCATCAATACCAATAACTACTACTAATGGACATTCCCGATATTTAGTTTACCGTCAGATTTGCTTACTCGCATTAAATTTTCGACAAGTTTTGTATGGAAGATCTGTCAAAATAGTGTTTATACTAAGTAAATCTATTTATAAATAGAATATAGCAAACGGCCATAAACCTACGCATCTCTATATCTGTTTCTTTTATTAGCTTGAATGACGAGACGAGCAGATCGCTCGCCTCATGGTAAGCACCACGCCTGCCTATAAACAAAAGCAAACTCAACTGCAATCACTGAATCTGTACTCGTCACGCTGATACATAAGTTAAGTCTTATAATGCCTAGTAATTTCACTGGCTTTAATCTCCTTCAAACCGGAACACAACAGTGCTTACACACTGCTAATTGGCGGCAGAAATAGACAAAGCGGAGGTACCAATCCAGACGGTATCTCGCATACTAGGGACCTACCACCTTTTCTGTGCGATCTTAAAAAATAGAACGGTTCTATTTGTTACACCGCAATAGATAGCAGACTGAAACCATATAATGTGTTATTAATAAAGACTTTAACAAGCTGCTCGGTACAAATTGTACCACAAAGTTACGGTCAATTGACCGTAACTCAATATCACCATCTCGATCTATAGAACTAATACATACGCACTTAAGCCTGTAATCGCCGAAGCGGTAGGCAGAGGTGTAACCAGTACACCCACATTTCGTCGAGCGTATCTCCGTCCCATGATGTGATAGGGGGCGAGCCTATCGCTAAACCAAGCACAATTCCAGACTCAAGGATATTACTAAGCATTTCTTAATACCAAAACCCAATAGCACTTTTACCCGATCCGGGGATCGAACCGGAGACCTCAGTGTCAGTCTCAGTCGTAACGCGTACGCATTACAACGCAAAAAGAACTAAAAGGGCACAAAACCCTCGATGCTCGAGTCCGAGTCACACTTGACCGGTTTTTGTATTTAATAAACGCGTACCTACTACCCTCGGCTTATTTTGAATAATTTATACAGGGATTAAATTAAAAGATTTTTCCGTGTGTGATTTGCATTTGTATTATCTTAGCACCCAATTATGTACTTTTTAGTATTAAAACGTAATTCGTTAAGTAATTTTATGTGGCAGAATGTTTTAAGTATTTTTTTTGCAGCTACTGAAGCGTAGAGAGTTTAATATTCTTTGTACTGAAGTTTAATTTCTGTTAGGACACGGGGGCAGTTGAAATCACTTACCAGTGGTAACCAGTGGTTTACGAGTGGTAGAGCCACGCTGTAGACAATTTTGTCTACAGCATGAATGGGCTGGCTCGTCCGGGTCGTTACCACTGTCTCACAGAAAACTGGCGTAAAGTAGCAGCTTGCTGCTGCGTTTCGTACGGTGAGTGAGATATCCGGAGGCCCAAATGCCCCTCCCCTTCCCAATTCCTTATTATCCCTTTCCTTTAAGGTCGGCAACGCGCCCATAATTCTTTTGTATTGTGGGCGTACATGGGCGGTGGAGATCGCTTACCATCAGGTGACCCACTTGCTCGTTTGCCAGCCTATACTATAAAAAAAAAAGAAAAAAAAAAAGCTTCAGGTGACCTTGTTAGTTTGCCGGTCTATGCTATAAAAATGCTGTATGGCATTGTAACTGTAGCTTGCTGTTGCGTTTCATACGATGATTGGGTTTTCCAGAGGACCAAATAATAATAATACACCCAACAGTCACACACATAGTCCTGACCCCACACTAGGTAAACCTGTGTCGTGGGTATCAGGAACTACGAGGGACTTGCGGTCCCACAACACCCAGACCCGAAACAAATATTTGTGAGTTACACAAACATTTATCTCGGTGCGGGAATCGAACCCACGGCCTCACGCTTCGCAGCCGGCTACTCGCCCACTGCGCCAAGGAGGCTCGCCTTTCTGTCCAATCTAAACGCTCTAATTAAGGACGGCGAAGCATAAAAATTATTCTGATAGGCGTTGGATATCATTTACCATCCAAATACTGGCTTCTGGCCTTCTACTATGTAATACCCTATACACCCCGGTCAGTCATAGACAAAAATCAGTCAAGAAACAAAAAGTTTGTTCTATTATAATTCATAATGGTGCCTTCATCGTCGCGGGCCAGCTTCCCACCGGCTCACTCGCAAAGGACATTTTATTACGTAACTTGGTGAATTAATGACGTTACCGAAATGTGACTGAATAATTTCGCCAGTTCGCCTTTATTTTGGGACATTACGGCTTGGTAGATGGTACAGAAATTACTATCGTTTCTCGACTCGATTGGACATAGTGGGCGATGTTAGGGTTGGATGTTATTTTACAGAGAGAAAGTGTTTCGATGGAGGCGAGAATATAAAAGAAAACTAATTTATGAGGCCGCATCATATGATTCTCATTATCAAATTGCAAGACGCGTATTCGTAAACGAGAGTTTTTCGAATTTTTCAGCGATGAAATCTCTCCTCGTAAATGGTATTTTACTTGTTGACTTTAAATGCATTTTGTTCAGGAGTTTCCAATTTTTATCTCCGACTCAGTCATCAAATCTGATTCAAATGTTTATAGGTCTATCTGGGTAATACAACTGCAATATGAATGATTAAAATGGATATTAACGCGTCGATGAGAACTTCATCCTTTTTTGAGATCGGCTAAAAGTCATATGGTTTAACCATATGAATTCAAACATATCGCATATTCGCAGACTTTAAACTTATGGTTGCGTAAAGATTATACTCTCTAAAAATGTTCTAACTTTCGACTTATTAGTGGTAGGAGCGGCGATGTTATTACAAAATGTAGGATAGTTAATTTTATGCAAATATTAGCTTTTGACTCTGAGACAGACACGCGACCGTCGCTGCGTATTTATTTACCAACCGAGCTATGGCGCTGTTTCACGTGTAATTATTATTTGTGTATGTTTCTTTGACTGCCTCGGTGGTGAAGTTGTAACTCGTACGCGTTACGATTTAGGCCAACGCTGAGGTCTCGGGTTCGATCCCCGGGTCGGGTAAAGTGGTATTGGGTTTTTCCATTACGGAATGCTCAGTATCAGCCCGGAGTCTGTAATTTGTGCCCGGTATGGCGATAGGCTCGCCCCCTATCACATAAGGGACGGTGATCCGCTCCGCGAAATGTGGGTGTACTGGTTACACCTCTGCCATGTCTATGTTTAAGTATGTTTCTTTCGTTTCTTGCCAGGGTCCGCCTTCGCGTACCATATTTGACGGTATTTATGATGACCCGGCGTCTGAGCCTCACAACCCGTAACGGGATCTAAGTTTCGCTAATGCCTTTGCGATTCCTCCATGAGGAACCTACCACCTAGTTTATCATTCCTTAATTGACAAAAACATAATATGCCCCTAAAGAAACTGCATTGATTTGACTGCCTTGGTGGCGCAGTTGTAATGCGTACGCGGTACGACTCCTGTGCTGCTGTCTCGGATTCGATACCGGTGAAGTGGATATAGTGAAGATATTGGTTTTTTTTATTGTGAAATGCTTAGTATCAATCCGGAGTGTGGAATTGTGTCCGATATGGCGATAGGCTCGCCCGCCATCACATCATGGGACGGAAATAAACTGGGCGAAATGTATGTTAGTTACATCTCTGCCTACCCCTTCGGGGAGTACAGGCGTGAGTGCGTACGTATGTATGTAAGATACTGCATATATACAGTTGTCGCTTTCCAGTTTGGTACAGATATAATATGGTATCAGGTATACCCCCATCAGAATCTTATCTATAAAATAAATACACCCAACAGTCACACACATAGTCCTGACCCCACACTAGGTTAAACCTGTATCGTGGGTATCAGGAACTACGAGGGACTTGCGGGCCCACAACACCCAGACCCGAGACAAATATTTGTGGATCAGACAAACATTTGTCAAGGTGCGGGAATCGAACCCACGGCCTCACGCTTCGCAACCGCCTACCCGCCCGCTGCGCCAAGGAGGCTGTCTTTACTCATTTATAGTCTTTACTCATGTTGTTTAGATCTTAGAAACAAGTCTACTATAGCATGAATGTGTATTTTCCTCGGAACATAGTTTGAGTGGCTAGTCTAAGACCTGATTTCTGAATCGCTGATCAATGTTTAATTAACTAATCAAAGGTCAAATCTCATGCCAAGTCGAAATTGAGTTGCTAGAAGCGTGATCAACACCTTTGATTCGACACTCATGTTTGCTAACATAACTTTCAAATGAATATAAAAAATCATATGTCAAACGGTACTAAAGAGAGATCTCAGATATTATTAAATTTTTCACTAATTTTCAGCAACTTGAATTGATTTGAGAGCTATGTCAAATCAAAGTTCTGTTAGTTGAATGTTGATTTGATCAGCCTTTCAGAAACCGGGCGTAAGAGCTTCGATCCCGTGGGAACATGGCATGTGTTATAAAGTAGGCTAACCCTTATCCACTACTCAAAGTTTTCTGAACATTTGGACATTAAGAGACGCTGCTTATGTCTCGGAGTGACGAGCGCAGTGCACTGCCAAGCAGTGTTTTGTAAATCAAAGGTCTGAGTGTTGCTGCTTTTGATAACGGATAGACGCGGTGTTTACCATCAGGCGAACGACCTGCTCGTCTGTAATTCAGAATATGACTTTAAATGTCCCGACGTCTAACGTCTAATCACACGGCTGATCACATCTTCCTCAAAAATTCAATATCTCGATTAAACTTGTTATGAGTGGTAGAGCCACGCTGTAGACACTTTTGCCTACAGCATGAATGGGCCGGATCGTCCGGGTCGTTACCACTGTCTCACAGAAAACCGACGTAAAGTAGCAGCTTGCTGCCGCGTTGCGTACGGTGAGTGAGATATCCAGAGGCCCAAATCCCGCTGCCTTTCCCAATCCCATAATTATCCCTTTCCTTTGAGGTCGGCGGCGGCGGAGATCACTTCCCATCAGGTGACCCGCTTGCTCGTTTGCCGGTCTATGCTATATAAAAAGAAACTAACTATCAATTGAAAAAAAAAACACAAAGTCGGTCCACTTGTGTGTGTGTGTGGTCCAAGACTTTACGATACACACACACACTCACAGCCAGACCAATGGGTTAAACTTGTAACACCCCTCTTTTTTTGTCGGGGGTTAACACCTAGGTAATTTATAAACCGTCAGTAGCCGTTGGGCGTGTCTTTTCGATAGCTATCACGTCATTTCTATAAGAGAAATATGTGTGAAGCTAATACGCTTCAAATATGATCCGCTACGGGCGCTGTACGGATCTACATACATATTTACGGATGAAGCGACGGTTATCGAATAATTCGCAAAATCTTGCATTATGAGCACATAGTTTATTTACAATGTCTGCCAGTTATTGAAAAATACTCTTAAATATAAATGTGTTTACGAGAGATGTCGAAATAATGTCAATGCTAGTCATAAATTATTATAATGTGAGTAACCACTCTATTTTATAAACTATTGCAAATATTTAAATAATGTAAAAATATTTAAGGAAAAGTTTATTAATAGGTAAGTAGTCTGATTTTTATTCACACGCGGTGCTACTTATCATCAGATAAGACTTTCTTGGTTATTGACTTTCTGCATTTTTTTTATCCTGGCGCGGCAGTGACGATACTGCAGCTGACGTTAACTACAGGGTAGTCCAAATATAATGTCAACAGTCAGAAGACCTGGGCCAGGGCCCTCGAAAATCGCCAGAATTATGTTGGTGTCTAGAGTCTGTAGTAGTCACCCAAGGTGGTAGAGCCCTTGTATGCGAGAGGCCGTCTGGGTTAGTACCGTGTATAAACACTGTAGTGTTCCGGTTTGAAGGACATTGTAGCCAGTGAAATTACTGGGCACTATGAGACTTTACTCTTATGTCCCGGGTGACGAGCGCAGTCCAGTGCCACGCAGTGATTTATTTGTAATTGAAAGTTCTGTGTGGCGTTGCTTCTGTTTATGGGCAGGCGTGACGCTTACCATCAGGCGAGCGACCTGCTCGTCTCGTCACTAATAAAAAAAGTAACACCGGCCGACCCTGGAACGGGCTTTTCAGTCGCTTTTTTTAGTCGCTGTTCTGTCAGCCAGATTTGGACCCACAAATATGTATCAGTACACTTTCACGAGCAGTAAGAATTTTGTGTAAAAATTAAGTGACTTCCAGAATCAAGTAATTAGAAAGCAAATATCATACTATGTATCTAATATACCCTTTGAATACTTTCAAATTAAACACGCGAAATTGTCTATCAAACTCAAACGATTTAGTGGTGGTGAAAACAACTTAACCGATTCTTGGAAATTGCAGGCATCAAATATAAAATCAAATGAAATAGTTTTAATAATCATGTGGGCGATAAAAATAGCGCTTATGACAAAGTCAGTACAAAATAAAGAAACTTATGTATAGAAATCATATCAACTAATGTATGTACATAACATACATAATATCATCATCAAAATACACTGCGCAACTATAAATTTTACATTATTTTTATTATGGAATAGTCCAGAATTGTTAAGTATTATTATAATTTTTTCTTTTTTATATTATATCTATTTTATATTTTTATATCTGCAGTTTATTATGATTAGTTTTAATTACACGTTTTTAATTATCATGATACACAAAATTATTTGCCTAAACCCACGCAACGAAAGCGAGTGAACAAATACCACGCGTCCTACGCGGAAACCTTTAAAAATTTTAAATTAAGGGAACCGTACCGGTAGTAGACTGTGCAGCGGTTACCCGACTTACGCATTATGTAATCAGATTAATGATGAACGATTGTAATCGTTTGTAATGTGTAATCTTCAATTACGATTACAGATTAACGAAAATAATCAACAAAACAATCATGTTCGGTAATTAATGATTATTGCCTCGGTGTCGCAGTTTTAATGCATACGCGTTACGATTGAGGCTAACGCTGAGGTCTCAGGTTCGATCCCCGGGTCGGGTAAAGTGGTATTGGGTTTTTCTATTACGAAATGCTCAGTATCAGCTCGGAAACTGGAATTTGTGCCCGGTATGGCGATAGGCTCGCCCCCTATCACATAAGGTGGTTGCACCTCTGCCTACCCCTTCGGGGATTACAGGCGTGAGTGCGTATGTAGTTTGTAATCGTAATCCTGATAACAACCAGGGTCACTAATCATTTCATACCAGTGACCGTTTTTCTATAATATTATAAGTGTTGGTTAATAAGTAAACCGCAACTTAAAATACCCTTTTAAATTAAATTACTA
Organism: Mimas tiliae; assembly: GCA_905332985.1. Taxonomy (NCBI): domain Eukaryota; kingdom Metazoa; phylum Arthropoda; class Insecta; order Lepidoptera; family Sphingidae; genus Mimas; species Mimas tiliae. Next base: position 20,105,628 of record HG995241.1, on the reverse strand, counting down.
TTTTTATTCTACACTGTTATATCACGTTGAAGCATGAAAGTTAACGCAGGCCGTAAGTGAAAAGTTAATAGCATTCGAGATGTGAGTGTAAAAAGGCATGCTCAAAATATCCTGGATAGAAGGCATCAGGAAGATCGTTGTGCTGGAGAAAATGGGAAAGTGCATTGAGATATTTAAAATTGTACAAAGAAGGAAATTGGAATATTTTGGTCACATGATGCAAAATGAAAAGTACGAAATCTTTCAACTAATCAAAGAAAAATATAGAGCAGAAAGAGGCCCGGTCAAAGAAGGATATCATGACTTAAAAATCTACGCCTATGGTTCAACATAAGTACACTAGTTTGTTTCCGTGCTTCTAAAATCAAGGAGAGCTCATTTACAAACTAAGTCATGCAATTTGTAGGCGTGGTATTCTGGCTCATCTGTGGGACCAGTCTATAGATTCGGATTTAGATAGTTTATTGAATAAGCCGTTAGTAAGAACAAATTTACATACATAAGGGTCGAGTATAGAACCTCCTTTAATAGGTGATTAGTAATAGGTGTTTTATAGGTGCATTTACCCTATGCCATATAACATTGTGCCAGCTTTGTGGCGGACAAAAAAGGACCCGGTCCGGTACCAGTACATTATCATATTAATGCGCTTCCATCCGGAGCCGGGAGACGGGACCGGCGAGCTGGGGCAATGGGTGAATAATTAAAACCCCTCATTAGCCCCACCTCCCTGAGGTTTAGCATTGAAAAGACCCCTGGGAGACGCGCTTTGTACCCCGGCTTTTGTGACTTAAATGTTTAAGTATGGCGTGATAACCAAGAATAGGGTAGTTGACTAGATTTTTTAAATTATTTAAATCAATAAGTTACGTTACTCAAAAACTATTGCAGAAAGAATTTTATAAATCGGACCAAAAATAAATAAGTTAGGAGCCATTCAAATCCTGTAGAAGGGGTAATTGTCAAATGACAGACGACGCAAACTTTGACGTCACTGTGTAAAATGTTCATTATGGTGCACGCGTGCAAGCGAGATAGTGAAATATCCCTACTAAGCACCCACTTTTCTTTATACCAACATTTAAATTCATAACTGCGGGCACATTTCTGAACCAATTTTGATTGTGTTTTAATAAAAGGGTTTCTTTTGCGTATAATTTTCTGTTGCTTATAAAATAATGTATAAATTTCAATATAGGAAACTACCCTATTGTTAAGTCCGTTGTTATATAATACAGCTGTACTGGTACTAGCCGTGAGTTCAAACTTCACCTGCACGGTAGTTCATTTTTATGTTTACCTGGCGGAGTGATGGAGCTTTACGCGATTGGTTCGTCAGTCGATGGTCTTCGCCATTGGAGTCTCAACTACCACTACTGTCTATCAGTACTGACCACTTCGGCCGTAGCGACGTTAAACATCTTTCAATATCATTCCTTTTCATAGACCGGTAGTTTACCCACGATTCCTTTCGTATTGTGTTCATGGCCAGTGGTTAATTTATCACTTGATTGTTTGTCTGAATTCTGCGTTTTAAGAAATAATATTCATGCTCCTTAGAATTGAACATATCATATTATTCGGTAGTTATATTTTGCATGGTTTACAATAAAGTGTTATTTATCTATCTATACTGACTAAAAACCCTGCGGTGACCTTCAGTGCAAGCGGGAGGGTCCCGGGGGATTCTGAATGTACTCTGGATTACTGTCGGAACCACCCCTGCGCTGTGCTGCTTTGCGGCCCGTCTCCTAAGAGATTCAGGAACCCCTTACAATAGGTGCGCCTTTTGACGTCTCCGGCAGCACATTTCGCATTGTCTTCCATCCTGGGATGATGAAATAGACAAAGCAGTCGGTACAACATGAACTCTGTGGTACGGACTTCCAAAAATACTGAATAATATTAAAAGACGTACAAACTTCAGTCATTCGTTTGTATATATTATTATGCGTTAAATTATTTCTAAGTATTTTTCGGCTCTTAAGCTCATAATCTCGGGTGAATATTTCAATTCGCGCGTGCGTTGCCCTGAGTGGGATTTTGTATCTTCTAAGTAATATATTACGTTTCTGTTTAATATTATTTTGATATGAGTTTTTACACTACTGGCAAAAAGAATGTCTAAAATCTTATGTTTTCTGAGTTCATTTATATACTTTCGTAAATTTACGTAAGTTTCTATACTCTACGATAACTTTTAACGCCTCAACCGATTATTATGAGTGGTGATATAAAATGTATGTTATCCCGAATGTCATTTTTTATTATTACTAGGGGCGTTGCCCATGTTTTTCCAAAAAACATAAAATAAAAAAAAAAAACTTAAAGTCCGACGAATATGAGACATATCTTACTTTCTTCCCCACATTATTCTGCATCGATTGGTATCGGTCTCGACCCCATACCCCCAGCGGTTTCGGAGGAGATAGCGTGACAAGATTTTGGCAGCGGCGGCGGCTGCGCCAGTTACATTTTTTTTGAGAATAGAGAGAAACACATAGTCCTCATCCCAAATTAAGATACGAGTTTTGTGTCGTAGGTATCAAAAGCTACAAGATACTTTCGGTCTCACAACACCTCGACCACCACCTTTTCCACATTCATACATCTCCTCATACATTTTCGGTTGAGGGTACTCGTGACGTGCCCTTTTTGGAGATTATTTATTTGATCGGCATATGTTCTCCTCGGTTGCCCTTCTTCCGACGCTCCCATTCGCGTTTTTTTAGTACATACATACGCACTCATGCCTGTAATCCCCGAAGGGGTAGGCAGAGGTGTAACCAGTAATGTGGATAAATGTGAAATGTGGGTGCATTTCGCCGAGCGTATCTCCGTCCCACGATGTGATAGGGGGCGAGCCTATTGCCATACCGGGTACAAATTCCGGGCTGATACTGAGCATTTCGTAATAGAAAAAACCATACTACTATACCCTACAAGGGGATCCGAGACCTCAGCGTTAGCTTAATAGTAACGCGTACGCATTACAACTGCGCCACCGAGGCAGTTTTAAGTGCTATCAAAATATAAAAAATTGAAAGTATCGTTAACACACGGCGTTGTTACAATAACTTTAACTGTAACTGGCGGTCGGTGTAATCCATTCTAAGTTATATTGATAGGAATGTAGCGAGCGGAGTAAGCGTGCACAAGTTTAAGTATACTTTTTATTTTTGATCATTCCATGACATTTCATGATTTATAGTCATTACGGTCGGTTGAAATCAGTTAAACGATGTCAACCATGAAATGAAAACATGGCTGGCATCGTTTGGCAGTTTTTCATTTTTTACAATGTATAATGGAGAATTTACCGACTTCCATTATTTGTTTTTGCCATTTGCACGGCAAAATGATTACACTGTCTGATGTTACAGTGCAGGCCAAATACAATGTTGACCGTAAGAGACTGTACACCTCCCCCCCTCTCCCCCTCGATGGTCGGTAAATTATGCCGTCCTGAAGAAGAGGTTACGATTAAAACATTAATTAATCATGATCCCACACTAAGAAACAAGTCTTGTGCCTAAGAGACCAGCACCAAAATCACGAATAATTTGACTCAGTTGCAGTGCGGATATTGAACCCATAGCCTTATATAGCCTTATATTTTAGAGCTAACCGCTACGCCACATAGACAAATAAAAAAAAACAAAGTTAGCAAGTCAGCTAAATTTTCACGAATCATTACCAAATGGCAATAAATTATCGCAATATTACCAACTAAACGAAAAAAAATGATATAAATGAATATAATTGTCAAAACTGGCGATTTGAATCCTGAATCACCAATTTCTCAGCATAAATACGTTGCGAAATCTAACACTGTAACGTCTGACAGGCTTTTGGTCGTAGTATATCGGGATCCTTAACCTATAAAATACCCAAGTTAAACTTATAAAAAATCTGCAATACATCTATATAATTAAAAAAAAACTCTACAAACGTCGGCTAGCTAGCAAAGCTCTATATGTGCAAATTCCATAAATACAGACGGGACAGTCTCATCTCCAGGGATCGCGAGTTTCATGCGTTCCTGAAAGTATTTACTAAGCTTAACGGATTTTAATGGCTTCCTTTGAACATGAAATACATTTCCTCTGGTTGGATTTTGATTATGTTCGTATGAGATTTTGTTTTTTTTTATTAAAATTTGTGACTGCTTAGCAAATATTTACGTTGAAAATATAAATATACGGCCCTGAATGAGGTTTATTTTTCGTTAGAATCAATTTGGCAAAGCTGCGTTTTCTAAAAACATTTATAATTTTGTCGTTCTGCTCAACTCAGTATAGTCTGCCTCTAGAGAAATATAGCAAGCCCATTAAGCTACCAAGTTTTCTATCTTTGATAATTATAAATGAATCATTAGGTTTATTAAATTACATTTAAGACATAACAATAATAATATTTTAATATAATGACATACTACTCTGCTCTCGTAGCTTCAAAATAATTTTCATACAATAGAATACACGGAATTATGAGTATTGGAAACTTCGAATCCTTAACTCAAATTCTGGTCATTTCCTTTAAAACTATTAACTTAAAAGTTACTGCAATATGATGTCATTTATTTCGCAAACTCGTTAATCTGCATGTCATTAAATAAATTTAGATCTTTTGCGCGGAAACACGTTTACCTTATATGCAATATCTATTTATAAACGTTTGATTGGTCACCAACAAAAAATAGGATGTTACATTAAGTTATTTGAAGCGACAAATATATATTTTTTAATACACTACACACATATTTTGAGTGGTAGAGCCACGCTGTAGATACTTTAGTCCACAGCATGAATGGGCCGGCTTGCCCGGGTCGTTACCACTGTCTCACAGCAAACCGACGTAAAGTAGCAGCTTGTTGATGCGCTTCGTACGGTGAGTAAAGTATCCGGATGCCCAAATACCCCTCCCCTTACCAATCCCTTAATTATCCCTTTCCTTTAAGGTCGGCAACGGGCCCATAACTGTTTTGGTATTGTGGCCGTCCATGGGCGGTGGAGATCACTTACCATCAGGTGACCCATTTGCTCGTTTACCGGCCTATGATATATATAAAAAAAATCATTAAGTGAACTTTTGTGGGTAACTTCATTCCCATACTCTATTAGTATTTAAAATACACTTAAATTTGAAACTTGATATATAAACTGTAATAAATTAACTTACGTTAACTCGATAAAGGATGATGATTATAAACAAACGTTTATCGAGTTTCGGAGCCACAAGGGCGGTCGCGATCGCTGCCGAGGGTGCACTGCGCGCCGGCCGACACAGGCCGGCATTACGACCGCAATTAGCTTCTCACGCGATCCAACCAACTTTCATTACCATAACTGTTTAAGAATAAACACGGCTAGATACCGCGTCGTCATAGTTCCGTTGTAGTATGGTCATTTTTTTTATTAGCTTCAATGATGAGACGAGCAGGTCGTTCGCCTGATGGTAAGCGCCACGCATGCCCATAAACAAAAACAATACCACACAGAACTTTGAATTACAAAGCACTGCATGGCACTGGACTGCGCTCGTCACTCCGAGACATAAGCTGTTCAGTATCATAATGCCCAGTAATTTCACTGGATTCAATGTCCTTCAAACCGGAACACAACAGTGCTTACACACTGCGGCTTGGCGGCAGAAATAGAGAAAGTATTGGCATCAACCGAGACGGCTTCTTACGAGAAACTTACCACCTTGTAAACTTAATACCCGGCTTAATGCCAAGAACTTCACGGACGGAATACGAGGCAAAAGGGGAAACTCCCTCAACAGATGACAGCAACGCTAAATGCTTCAAATATTAACCCGATACGGTCCATCTAAACGTGTATATAATTACGATGCCCTAGCTACTGCCTTGGTTCTGTCTGATCTAATGTAGATAAAGTTTTGTATAATTTTGTTCGATGATTTATTAATGTTGTCATAGTTGTGTCATAGTAGTTTTTACTAATTAGATAACACGCAACTTATATTAGAACTGCGTAGAAGTGACGTAGCCAGTTTTGTCTACATCATGAATGGGTCGGCTCGACCGGGTGTATACCACTCATACGAAAAATCTAAAATTGAGATTTTTATAGCAGAGATCGGCAAATGACCAAGTGGTCACCTGATAGTGTCTGTATAGTGATAGTGTGTGTATAGTGGTCACCGGAATAGACATTGGGAGATTCGGGCTTTGAAAGAAACACAACAGCAACCTGCTGCTGCTTGCTTCACGTCGGTTTTCTGTGAGACGGTGGTAATAATTCGGTCGAGCCTGCCCATTCGTGCTGTAGATAAAAGTGTCTACAGCGTGGCCAGAAATAGCCCCCATTCTCTCCCATTTCCATTTACCGAGAGTACCAGACATTCTTCTGTCTTCTGTAGGTTGCGTTTATTACTTTTATATTGTATTATGAGCGGTTATTCACTCCCCATCAGGAGAACGTTTGTTTGCCATCCTTCGTCTATAAAAAAGGAAATAATGAGCAAAATTTCGCAGTCGAAAGCTAATCTTTACATTTTACTATAGTTAAAACCTCATGGACTGCCTCGGTCGCGCAGTTGTAATGCGTACGCGTTACGATTGAGGCCAACGCTGAGGTCTCGGGTTCGATCTCCGGGTCGGGTAAAGTGGTATTGGGTTTTTCTATTACAAAATGCTCAGTATCAGCCCGGAGTCTGTAATTTGTGCCCGGTATGGCGATAGGCTCGCCCCCTATCACATAAGGGACGGAGATACGCTTGGCGAAATCTGGGTGTACTGGTTACACCTCTGCCTACCCCTTCGGAGATTATAGGCGTGAGTGCGTATGTTAAAACCTCATGGAACATTTCTAAGTTTCATCTTTATTCTTATGTTACGAGAATGTGTATCTTAAATTCCGGCATGACCCCAGATTGTAAGTATTGCAGCGAGTGTACGGTGGCCACGCTTCACTCTGTCATCGACAGAGATTACAAGAAGTCCTGGCTTTAGGGTCGCCATGATATAATGTATTAATGAAGAATTACTTTAATGGTAGATAAATATCTAGATTAAAGATAGGTCAAAATGTAAAACTGAATTGCTGATGTTTTCATATGTATTTATGGATTTAGTTGGTTATTATTGATGACAGACTCCGAGTCGCAGTGGGTGAGTTGTTGGCTGCGAAGTCAGAGGCCGTTGGTTCAACGCCCGAACAGAGATGAATGTTTGTTTGATCGCGTTTGCACATCATGGGACGAAAATAAGCTCGGCGAAATGTTGACACAGTACTAGTTGCACCTCTGCATACACCTTTCGGGGATAAAGATGTATGGAATATGTATATACAATGATAGCTAAGCTGAATCGGTCACAACTACCTTGTGTATCCTGTGATGGCACGAATATTTCATATAGTGAAAGCGTTAGAAACCTCGGGATATACGTGGATAAGTCACTTACTTGGGGTCCTCAACTTAAACAACTGAGTTGTAAACTCTTTGCCTCAGCTGGCTCCTTGCGAAGGTTACGAAATTTTCTCCCTACGTCCACTAAGATTTTACTTGCACAATCTCTGCTCCTTCCTATTCTTGATTATGCAGATGCCAGCTATCTAGACCTTACTGAAGAACAACTTAATAAACTTGAGCGTCTCCAAAATTTTTGCATAAGGTTCATATTTGGCCTGCGCAAATATGATCATGTTTCTGAGTTTCGTGCTAAACTCAAGTGGTTACCTATACGACTTCGCCGGAATACCCACATTCTTTCTCTTCTTTACAATATACTGTTTAATCCCCTTACCCCTACCTATCTCAAATCTCGTTTCCAATTTCTTCATGACACGCATACAAGGTGCCTGCGATCATCGGAGAACTTGAAACTAAAGATGCCGACACATTCCACAACATTTATGGATAAATCATTCACTGTACAGGCGACTAGGTTGTGGAATGCGTTGCCAGTTGCCATAAGGCGTGCGCAATCTCTGGCAGTTTTTAAAAAAATGGTCAAGGAACACTTTTTGTTATAATTTATTTGACAATTGAGTAACATTGTTTTATTTAATATTCTATTATATTAGTAACGTATATTATACCTATTATATTTGATATGTATATAGTGTATATTTATGATTGTATGTACATACTTTATCACTATTTATTATTTATTATATATATATTTGTATTTATTTCAAATGTATTTTTAAGTTTTTTTTCTATTGATTGTACGCCTTCGACTACCTTTTTCTCTTTTCTCCATCCCATGGTTGTCTGTAAGACATTGCCTTGAGCGATAAGACCGCCAATTGTACCTATTTATGTATTTTTTGTTTTTATCATACTGTGTATGTTCTGGTGTACAATAAAGATTTAAATAATTTAAATAATAATACAAATTAAATTTTATGTGAATTTTACTTTCTGATATTTGGAAAACCAGCTCTGTTATGAGACAGATTTTATACTTTATTAGTTACTAGCTTTTGCTTCGGGCTCCGCCCGCGTGAATAGACTTTTCCGAAATAAAACATAGCCTATAACCGTCTCCAGGATCCCATCTATCTCTACATCCAAATTCATTAAAATCGGTTCGGTGATTTAGGCGTGAAAGCGTAACAAACAAAAAGATATTTTTTTTTCATAAAAAGTATCCTATGTTACTTCTTATACCTCCAAGAATATGTGAACAAATTTTCATGATGATCGGTTAAGTAGTTTTCGCGTGAAAGCGTAACAAACAAACTCACATTCACATTATAATATTAGTATGATGAATATATAACAAGTAAATAATAACAATGTAATAAAGGAAATATCCTAATGATAGTAAACTTGTGGTGCCGCTAGCCATTTAGTTCGCTCGGCCCTCTATCCCGTCGCTCGTCTGTTCGTTTGATGTGGGGTGGCCAGCTCAATAGAAAACCGCTGTTTTCTTATATTATATTGTTCACACATATATCACATTATGGGATAGAAATAAGCTGGCCAACCCCCGTGTAATTCAAAATGTTCAAAATATCATTTCGATCTAGTCTCAGTGACAAGAAATTTGAAAATGGAAGTATCTTAAATGAATAAATCAACGTCAAATGTGAACATAGATCGTACTGAGATCGAAAGTTGAATTAAACTTGACTGAAGCCAAAACGGCATTCTGCAAACATTTTTAAATGACACATTTCCATAAATAAACATCAAAATTGTGACTGATTTGAGATTGCGATGACATCGAGATGAGATTATATTGAACCGGACTGAACTTAAAGAGGAGCAGATTACCATTTTTTTAGTCTAATCCAATCTAATCTCAGTTCATCATCATCATCATAATCAGCCACAAGACGTCCACTCCTGAACATAGGCCTCCCCTAATGCCTTCCAGGCTGATCTGTTGGAAGCGGTCTGCATACATCGGCTTCCTGCATCACTTGTCAGTTCTAATCTCAGTTCGGTTAAAATTAATTCACAGTGTCAGTTAAATACGAGAATTGGTCTTTAGGGCCTAGGCGCACCTTCGTCTAACTCCACGGGTATACAGACATGAGAAAATTAGTGTTGTGTAGAAAGTTGTTCACACTCTTGCGATTTTATCTCCTCATCTTCCTTTGACATATACCTCTGGAATCACTGTGCATTTGTTATTTGCTTGAATGACGAAACGAGCAGGTCTCTCGCCTGATGTTAAGCGCCACGCCTTCCCATAAACGGAAGCAACGTCACACCGAACTCTGTACAGAACACTGCATGGCACTGAACTGCGCTCGTCATCCTGAGACATAAGATGTTAAGTCTCATAATGCCCAGTCATTTCACTGGCTTCAATGTCTTTCAAACCGAAACAGTACTTAAACAAAGCTGTGTTACACAGATGGCCTGTCGCATACGAAGGAACTATCACCTAGTGATGTAGTCCTTATTGATGTCGAAAATAACATTCAGTAGAATTTAGTTCCGTAAGCTTGGCAACCCCAACTTGCCGGCCCGTACATTAATCACGCGTGCTCGGCAGAGTACCGAATCACAGTAGATGCACACCACACAGCTTGACTCAATCAATAACTCGAGACTAGGGCATTCTGGTCCTCGACGCTTTAGTGTCTGTGGACATGTGTCCTATAAGGCTTTCCTGACTGATAACTTTGGAGAATGCAGTTAGAAATAAACGTTGTTTTTGAATATAGGTACATCAATAATTATGAACCTCATTTCAATCAGGCAATTCGTGGTGGCGTCATGATGCTACAGATACACCATACAACAAAGAGGTCAAACTTATAACACCACTATTTTTTCGTCAGGGGTAAAAACAGTAAAAAAACAATTAAACATACATACATACGCACTCACGCCTGTAATATCCGAAGAGGTAGGCAGAGGGGTAACTAGTACACCCAAATTTCGCTATACCAGGCACAATTCCAGACTCCGTGCTGATACTAAGCATTTCGTGATAGAAAAAATCAATAATGGAACAGAAAAAACCCTCATAAGTTAAGGACGTTAGGTTTCCGGAAGTCTAAATAGTCAATCAATATCAAGTTTTTCAAACCTAACCACATAATATAAGCTCATGCCTTTATCTCCGAAAGCGTAGGCAGAGGTGTAATTAATGCTGCAACCATGTTTCGCCGAGCTTATTTCCGTCCCATGATGTGATAGGGGGTCGAGCCTATCGCCATACTGGGCATAAACTCTAATCCCGGGGAGTTCATTCGTGATGTTTCGAGTCGAAAACTCAAACGGTGCCTAACCTGGGAATTTAACCCTGAAACTCACGGTTCTCCTTAGTACTCTGTCACTAGACAATAAGGCGATTATAAATTAAATTAAATATACATTAATTCCTTATACTTCCATATGAATTTATGAATACAATTGTTGATGTATTTCGAGAAGTCACACGTTAGTATGAGTAATGCTGTATCAAGTATCAGGCGGCGCGGCGCGAGCTGCTTCTGAGGTTTCACTATAATTCCCAGCGAGGCACAATATGTTTCTTATACGCATGAAAAACGGCACTACTGTGGCCACTGTTCATTTTATATGAACCACAATAGTAGAACCATGCTGTAGACAGTTTTCTGAAGCATGAATAAGTCGACGGAGTTGTTACCTGTCTCACAAAATCAACGTGAACTTTCCAATTGTTTTTGCATTTGGTGAGTGAGATATCTAGAGACCCAAAACCTCCTTTTTCTTCTTAATACCTTAATAATTATGCCTTTCCTTTCAAATCGGCATAGTAATTATGTACAATGGTTGGTACAAAATACTATAGAAAGGGAAGGAAAGTCATGGGACCAGGTCATTTTCAACTTTTTCACCGATCGTTACCCGGATGTAGTCGTAGTAGTACACAGCGCAGAATCTCTAAACTTCTGCCTACCCTTCTTCATCAGCGACAGAACGAGGTTTTCGTGCAGCTGTCATCTTATGTTGAGTAAATAGGTGCTTAGAATCCTTGCATTGCAAAATAGAAAGGTCTTGAAGATATCCCTGTAAAAACAAAACAGACTGTATTTTATGATTGATGCGTGTTCAAAGTGTAGTGATGTATTATATTACAATAGATATTGCTAAATGTATTATTTTACATGAATAAAAAACGTATGACACTAACATGAAAGTAAAGTGAAATTTATATTCTTTCATTTACTAGGTGGTAGGTCCTTCGTATGCCGTCTGGGTGGGTACCACAGCTATATCTATTTCTGCCGCCAAGCAGCAGTGTGAAAACACTGTTGTGTTCCCGTTTGAAGGACATGAAAATTACTGGGCATTACGAGAGTTAACACCTTATGTCTCAGGGTGACGAGCGCAGTTCAGTGCCATTTAGTACTTTATAATTAGAAGCTCTGATTGGTGTTGCTTCTGTTTATGTGCAGGCGTTAAGACAAGCGTCTGTCGCCTGATGGTAAGCATCACTCCTGACCATAAACACTTTTAATTACACAACCAGAACTTTGAAGCACAAACACTGCATGATACTGTACAGCGTTCGTCACTCCAAGTCATAAGATGTTTAAGACTCAGTATGCCCGGTAATTTCACTGACATTCATGTTCTTCAAGCCGAAGCACATCTGTCCTTAGACACTGCTGCTTAGCTTGACATAGGCAACCTACCCAGGTGATCTCTGGTTGTGAGTGGTAGAGCCACGCTGTAGATAGTTTTATATAGCACGAATAGGCCGGCTCAACCGAGTCATTACCACAGCCTCACAAAAAACCGACGTAAAGTAGTGGCTTGCTGTCGCGATTCGTACGTTGAGTGAGATATCCGGAGGTCTAAATTACCCTCCCCTACAAACCTAACCTACCTCCTTTATTTATCCTTATCCTAACCTACCTCCTTTCGTAAAGGTCGGCAACGCACATGATTCTTCTTGTGTTGTGGGCGTACATGAGCGTTGGAGATCACTTACCATCAGGTGACCCACTTGCTCGTTGGTCGTCCTATGCTTTCAAAAAATGACGGATCTGCCAGTACATTGAGGATTATAATTGATATTATATTCCATTGTCCATTTACTCAATAAACTCGACAATGTTTTATCGCCTTTCGATTGTGGCAACTGACATCAATATTATATTTAGGTATAGGTGTCACGTATCACTGGCAACAATTGGGAATTAAGAATAACAGTCAAAGTGAAACAACAAATTTATGATCAATTAGTTTATTGATTTACAAGACTTGTTCGAAATAATTACAATATAAGCACTAACCATCAAAGATTCAGTCTAAGAGATCAAAACATTCGTCCTTAAAACAATATTATTTGCTCTGGATATTATAAAATAATTGTAAACATACATACATACATACGCACTCACGCCTGTAATCCCCGAAGGAGTAGGCAGAAGTGTAACCATGAGGTACACCCACATTTCGCCGAGCGTATTTCCGTCCCTTATTTGATAGGGGGCGAGCCTATCGCCATACAGAGTACCCGAGTACCGAGTACGGCAGACTGGTACTGAGCATTTCGTAATAGAAAAACCCAATACCACTTACCCGCCCCGGGGATCGCACCCGAGACCTCAGCGTTAACCTCAATTGTATCGCGTATGCATTACAACTGCGCCACCGAGGCAGTAAGTTTAAACATAATACAATAAAGTAATTTAACCATTATAAACGATATATTTGTGGATGGTAATGGGCGATGGTAACCACTTACCATCAAGAAACCTATTTACCCTTTTGCTTTTTCTACTTAGGTCGATTTGCACGACGATCTTAAATCGAGATTTACCACTAATCTTATTTACTTATGTCAAATTTTTATTATGTCAATGATTTGGCGTTTCTGAATCTGGTTTAGTGGGTCAAATTCGATTTAGAATCGTCGTACAAGTGGCCTGAGTGTAAAAGTGTTTACATTGCTAGAGTTTATAATATATAAGTATAATTTTTACAATATTTGAGATCTAGAGATGAGAATAAATTGATCACCATTCAATTCATTGGTTTTTTCTAACCTAAGTGAAAATGTAATCAAATTTGTCACTATTTTACTTCTTCTTCCACCTTCTGCCCTTATCCCACCCGCAGTGGGGTTGGCGTATCATGTTTTTTAACACATGTTAACAGAAAGTTATAGCTTGTAGTGTTTACGACCGGCCGCCTGCCTGACGTCAACGCTTCTGGGGAGATGTTACTGTTTTACTTATAATATCAAAACTAAATCTGTATAAATTTAATTGAAATTCTTTTGTATATTCTACGTATTTTTACAACGATTTGATATTTTGATCTTGTTAATGATTTCTTATGTTTAAGCGAATATTACACATTGAAATAAAACTAGTTTATACGGATTTTACACATTGATAATCTCATTAAAACTTAATAGTTAATAATATGATTAATTATTAACTATTTTTAAAATTCTATACCTGATACATTTTTGCCCCGAAGGGATACTGACCGCCAGAAATGAATTATTAAAGTCCTAATATGTGCACATTTAAATACTTACAGTATTTTGAAGCAGAACTTGTAGGCTGTAAAACACTTATTTGATATTGTTTCTGAGCAAATTATTTGATAATTGTGCGATATAAAATAAAAAGAATTGCTAAAAAAATATTTTAAACTTTCAATTGAAACTCGCATAAATAAAAAATTACTAATTTGGTTTTTGTTTATTCGGATGTAAACAGATCAATTTTTTAAAGTACCTATTCATTTTTTCCGGACATCTAGGTCAGACTGTGACATTTGTATTTGAATGTGTTATTTTTTATTTGGTTAGTGAAAAAGGCTCTAAGTATAATTTTATTCCTGTCAAAATAATAAAATAACGTTTAACAAAACTTAGAAACCGACTTCTAAATAAAAACACTGAAAAGTTAAAAATAACATAAATAAATTCTTTTTTTTTTTTTTTTTTTTTTTTTTTTTTTTAATTTAGGGACTTTTGTCCAACATGGATATGTCAGTCCCATCATACCTTAACCTAAAAAAAAACAAAATAACGTAGAACAGTAAGGATTTAGGAATCTCGCAAAGCAGCCAAGTCATACAGCAATTTAGCTTCATCTGATAATGGATCTGCCAAAACAGACTGGATTGTACCGACGTCCAGACGATTAAGTATACCTTTTTTGAATATAGTGTCCCTTTCTCCTTGGTTTTTGGCACATTCCATTAACAGATGTTGAACATCATCGATTGCATTGCAAGTCTCACAAAGAGATGAATTTATTTTTCCCATGAGATGTCCAAACTTTCTGGTTGGATAGTGCCCAGATCGTAATCTATGTGCTATTTTAACATAAAATCTACTAATATTGAAATCACCAAACCATGGTATACGAGGAGGCTCAGGCTGTATTGTTTTATACCAAATTCCTTTATCTTTTGAAATTTCGTTAAAATGTAATTTCCATCTATAATAACAATCGCCTTTATATTTACTTAGTACTTCCGAATAGTCTGGTTTAATATCAAAATTGTCTCCTTCTTCTATCGCTAATTTTGCCAAACGATCAGCCTCCTCGTTGCCCCATATACCTATATGAGATGGAATCCATTGCAACCTCAAAGTTTTGTGTTCTTCATTAATTTCATTAATTAGCTTTAAAACAGCATATGCTATCGGTACACCTCTGAAGCCAGAGACGCACCGAGCTAAATGCTGCAAGGCACTTTTACTATCTGTAAAAATTACAAATTGTCGATAGGCTAAATTTTTAATACATTTTAATGCCTCTAAGATTGCAATCAATTCCATAGTCATAATAGATACACTTGAGCTTGTCTTAAACATGGCTGATATTAATCCGTATTGACTATGATAAGCAGCCCCTCGTCCATTGGGGGTTCTAGATCCATCAGTAAAAATCTGAATCCATCCATTAAATTTTTCATGAAGTTCTTGTATGATGTTATATTTAAGTGTAGTAAAATTATAATTATTTTTAGGCTCCGCCATACATTGTAAATTTATTTTAATTATATCCTCTAAATTAATATAATTAATCCAAACTGGTAACAAAAACATTTCAAGCGTTTTAGAAGAATGTATAATATCACTTTTAGCTTCGGTATATGTTTTTAGGAGAAGTGGTTTTCTTTTTTTTTGCCAATATCTAACATGTGAAAGCAAATTAAGTTCATTTAATAAATTAATGGTTACATTATTTGACCAGGTCATACTTTTAGTACAATATTTATAAGCTAGGTATAGCCTTCTAATAAATAACGGATGTATACATAATTCGCTTTCCATTGTATGAATAGGTGTGCTTTTGATGAATCCACCTATAACTCTCAATGCTTGATTTTGAATTCGATCCAGTTTTATTATATGAGTTTTTGCGCTGTTATCATAGAGGTAGCATCCATAGTCCATTCTACTTCTGATAAGTGAAATATATAATGTTCTTAAGTGCTTAGTGTGGATTCCCCAGTTAGATCCTGCCAATACTTTTAACAAATTTATAAATTTACTAGTTTTGAGACATATTTCATTTATATTTTTATTCCATAAAAGCGATCTATCAAGCCAAACCCCGAGATATTTAATATATTGGACTGAAGATAAAATTTTGTTTTGAATCTTTAAATTTAATTGTTTTCGTATAAGGCCTTTACTAAAAATGCAATAATTCGATTTACTAGTAGAAATCTCTAAACCTAAATCATTTAACAAATTAACCATTATACTTAAAGCCTTTTGCATACTATTTTCGCACACACTTAAAACCTCGTGACTTATATAGAGGACAAAGTCATCAGCATATTGTGAGATTATGACTTCTTTAATCTGATGACATATTTTATACGTCGAGATATTGAATAATAATGGAGAAATTGGATCTCCTTGAGCAAGGCCCTTGTTTGTCCATCTGATAATAGGATTAAGCTCTTCAATATCATCTCTTAATTGTAAACGCCTCTCGCTTAAGAACTGCCATAAATATCTGCAGAAATGTGAGCCTATTTTTAATTCGTCTAGAATTTTAACAACTATATCAATGTCAATATTATTGTATGCATTTTCTATGTCTAAAAAACAAGCAACCGTGGGATTATTTTTGGAAAAGCCTATCTGAATATATGTCACCAACGTAGAAAGACTATCTAAACTGGAAAGAGATTTTCTAAATCCTGATGTATGAGGAGAAAATATTAGTTTTTTTTCCATAAACCATTCAATTCTCCTGCCTATCATTATATGAAAAATCTTACACAAACAGTTTAATAGAGAAATAGGTCTAAGTTTTATCTCAGCATTTCTATTATTACCTGCCTTAGGTATTGGAATAATCAAAATTGTTCTCCATTGGTTAGGGATTACACCAGTCCTAAAAATTGCATTATACAAATTTAATAAAAATAGCTTGCCAACCAATGGAAGGTTATATACCATAGAATAGCTAATGTCATCATTACCGGGTGCAGTATCCTTTTTTTTTAAAGAGGTTTTTAACTCTTGCAAAGAAAATGATGACTCAAGGAATTCATTTTTAGAATTAAATGTTGGTGATATATTTATAGCATAATCTGGTGATAAAGAATATAATAAATCTCTTTGTTGATTTTTGCAAGGATAACATCTTGATTGTCGATATCCCTTCATCCATCTCATCTTATGCCATAAATCTGAAACGGATGTGGATTCATCTATTCCATTACAAAACTTTTTCCAACTATTTGCTTTGGCCTTATGTATCATTGATTTTGATTCTGTAATTTTAGATTCTAGAGCTCTAAGGTTTTCTGGAGTTGGGTTTCTGCGAAATTTCTTTAATGCTAGTCTGCGTTCGGCCACGACTTTAGACAAAGACGGATCCCAGTATTCTTTAGTCTTAAATTTGTTTGTAGGGTCAGTACAAATTTTAATAAATGGAATATTTTTGTCTGCTGAAGATTTAATTTGAGTTACAAAATAATCATACATTGATTGAATATTATTATTATAAAAATAATTATCATCGAAACCAGTAAAAGGAGTGACAAGATCTTTAGCATAATCATCCCAATTACTTTTTTTAAAATTTCTTTTTTTAATAAAGTTAAGTTTATTTCGGTAATTAAAAGATACTTTTATTATGAGATGGTCACTAGCTAGATTTTCGTTAAGTACCTGCCATCTAAGTCCAATTGCTATATCCGTGGAGGCAAAAGTTATATCAGGTGACGTTTCCTGAAGTACGCCATTTACTAATTTCACCCTAGTTGCATCGCCAGAATTAAGAGAAATAAAACTATTTTCTATGGAGGAATCAAATATTTGTATCCCACGATTATCTGTTTTGTAGGACCAGTTTGTATGATGTCCATTGAAATCTCCAGCAATTAATGTTTTTCTTGATGCCACTGAGAAAATATTATCCCAGTCTGAAGGTCGTGTGTGAATAGATGAAGGACAGTAGACACATATGATATTTTCTAATAATTTACTATTTAATAACCTAATATGGATGACTTCTATTCCTCGATTTATTGAATTAATAGGACATACCTGGGCTTTGAAAGATTTGTGAACCATGACAGCTACTCCACCATATCCATCTCTTCGATCTTTTCTATATATATTATATCCATTAAAATTTAAAGTAATCGTTGAATCGAACCAGGTTTCACACACTAAAGCAATATGAACATTTTCTTGATTTAACAGTGCATCAAAATCAATTGATTTTGGCTTTAAGCTTTGCGAGTTCCATTGAAATATATTAAGTGCAAACTCTTTAGAAGAGCTATCCATCAAATAGATTAATTAAATTTTTGAGTACATTTTCTCCAGATAATATATAAAACAACCATACTTTAACCTCGTTAACAATAATTTTCATAATCATTACAAGTTTGTCTTCAAAATTCTGATCACTTAAAACTATTTCCTTAAATTTTACAATCAGACTTCGTAAATCAATTTTTTTCCTTTTATTTTTATTAGATTCTTCTGACGTGTTTTCATATCCATTAGATTTCATACTTTGTTCCGGTTCCAAATGAATATTTTCAACATTAGTACTATAAGACTTTTTTTTATATTTTATGTTTCTATTATGCAACGATTTTGAAGTTTTTAAGTTCTTTGCCTCATGGTAACCTTTATGCGTGCTTTCTATTTCAATACTATTAGAGTCTTCTGACACATCATTTCGAATAGTTATATTCCGAGTAGTACTAGCATATGTGGGTGTTCTATTAACAGACGGTATGTGGACACCAGTGGAATAACTGCGAACTTCTTGGTCATATGTATTTTTTTTTAATTGTTCTCTGGTCACATTGTAGTCTTCCAAAGCTTTCCTGTAAGTTATGTTTTTGTCGCTCATAATTTTGCGGATATTCTTCTCTTTTATGAATATAGGGCATGACTTATCTAAAGCCATATGAGGGCCTTTACAATTAGGACATTTAAATATTTCTGTTTCACAGTTACTATGCCCATGCCCACATTTAGGGCAAATATTTTTATTTACGGAACAATATTTTTTAGTATGTCCATACTTCCAGCACCTGGAGCATTGAGTAACAGGAAAAATATATTTGTCAATTTTAAATCTACAGTTATATGCATACACGTATTGTGGGCACGTGAGGCTATTAAAACATAATCGGATAGTTTCACTCTCAATCCAGCTGCCACTTGAATCCATTCGTCTTAATCTCTTAAGTGATAATATTTCACACGTGCCAATAAAATTTTTGAGAAGCTCTTCTTCACTTATTTCTAAATCCACACCCTTTATAATGCCATATGATAACATAGTCTGATTCGTAAATTGGGCTCTGATGTCTAGATCCTTAATTTTTTGACAATTAATTAACTTATCAGCTTGTTCTTTATTGTTAATTTGAATAAGTACTTTATATGGGCTTTTATATTTAATTCTCATCACATTTTCGATATTCTCACTTCTTAATAATTTAGCTAAGGCCATTTGTTTAGGCAGTTTTTGTAGTGCAAATAAACTTATTTCATAACTTTCTGCATTAATAGTATTGGTTTCTTCCATGAGATTCACCTCGTCATTATTCTGTATAGAATCACTCCTTATAAGTCTCTTCGGTCGTCTTCGAATAACAGTAGTAAACCCATCCTCACTACCTTCATCACTCTTCTCTCTAGCTCTCTTCTCAGCATTTCTTTTGTCAGGCATATTTTCCGGTATCTTCTCGTTTAAAATTGTTTCCATTTGTAATTCACAGTCATTCAATATATCCGAATCACTTTCATCAGAGTCATCGTCTTCATCTACGTTATTATTCTGCATTGATATTTTTTATTAATGAGTATGTGGGTACTTTTAAAAAACCTTAAGCCGTTCGGTGTAATTAATGTAACTACGTGCGCTCGTCACAAGGCCACGCGCGCGACTGTGAAATAAATTCTATAGGTCTCTTTAGAATCGGTGCCTGTGTCGCTACCGGTGAAATAAAATGGCAACACACGGGAAGCATCAGCTATCAAATAAAAAAAGAATTATCAAAATCGATTCACCCAGTCGAAAGTACTGAGGTAACAAACATAAAAAAAATACAGTCTAATTGTGAACTTCCTCCTTTTTTGAAGTCGGTTAAAAATATTCCATTCGTTAAAACATCCATGTTTTTTTACTTACTTAGAGTAAACTTTCATGAAAGACAACAGAATAGCCACTATATTTCTATTCTAAAAAAAAGTAACTGGCGCCGCCGCCACCGCTGCAAAAGCTTGTCACGCTATCTCCTCCGAAACCGCTGGGGGTATGGGGTTGAGACCGATACCAATCGATGAAAAATAATGTGGGGAAGAAAGTAAGATATGTCTCATATTCGTCAGACTTTAAGTTTTTTTTTATTTTATGTTTTGTAGAATAACATGGGCAACGCCCCTAGTTGGCTAAAATAAAAGTACCCTTTGTTTATACTGAGTGCAAGTTCTACTTTAAATACTGACGTATGTCCGTAACATGAGTCGTGTTACGTGAATATGTTCGTAGGTGTGTCGCGTATAGTATATCGATATCGATAGTATATCTATATGTCGATATGTCTTCTCGGCTGACAGGGCTCGAGGTCACGGACTCCAGTGTCTCACTGCAACAAATATATATTATTTAATACACTAGTTATTGATTAATTGCCTCGGAAGTGGCGGTCGGAGAAGGTGCAATGGAGAAATTAAAGCCCCATTTCGATTTATTGTTTATATACGAGATTGTAATAGAAAAGCTGTGTTTACAAAGCCGCGTCAGTCGTCAAACAGTTTTATAAGAATTTTATGACGCGGTTTTGTCAATGACTTTCTGTTATATTCTAGTATGCGACAAGACATAAACCTTCTTCATCTTAATGGTACGGAGCGACTGATTGAATTTTCGTACTACTTCGTAAAAAATTAAGATTGCCGAAGCGCAAAAAGTTTAATCATAATACTGTAATGTGATTTTAAACTCATTATAATGTTATAGTGTACGTACGTTTTTTAAAGCTACACTTCAAAGTTATAAGCCTGGTGGAAGGAGTAATTTTATTGTCAAATGATTGAAAAAGGTGCATAGCTATGGCACAAATATTCGTAATGACCATTACCTATTGTGCACGCGTGCGAGGGAGATAGTGATATCACCTCTGTCATATCAATATGGAATATAATAATTGCGGTCTAATTTTTGAACCAATTTTCATTTCGTTTTCACAGTAAGACATCTTTTTCGTATTATTTTCTATTGCTTATAATGGAAGTGTACATATTGAAGCAAAGGCAATCTATTGCGCAAGAGCATGGACATAGCTTAAAGAGTTCAAAAGTTGCGTGTTTTCGTAGATATAATTTATTGTGACTATAAATTATAACTGCTTAAGGCCAACAGAGAATGATGTAAAAACAACATTTTGGCAACATCCTACATACAATTACGAAACTAACGTTTAATATTATGTAACAAGTGGACAAAAACTACACGAGTTAAAAGCATTTGTAATAGTTACAAGGATAACCGCTTCTATTTAGTGTTAGCGTCCGGTGCTACAGTGTAAACAAGATAGTTTATTTCCTGTTTAACATTTATTGTTTCTATAAAATAACTGACTAACTAAATAATAGATTTATTAAATGGCATTTTATAGAGTTTTAAATAATTTGATTTTTGGCTGTGGCGAATAAATTCGCCAAAGTGGCTCGTTCAGGCGAGTCGTGTTCCGGTGTCAGCCCAAGTATATCCAGTAATTTCAGGCTGGCATAACCAACCGTCGAGGGATGCCGTGTCTGTTGACATTTCAGGACAAATCCTGACGTCTGGTAACCCTAACCGCATACTGTCTGTACTCTGAGTCACTAGATGTTTCAGAATTCGCAGTAATTTTATCAAACTCAGCAATGAAAGTAACTAAATTGAAATTTTAGGCCGGCAAACTAGGTCACCTTATGGTAATCTCTACCGCCAATGAACGCCAACAATACCAGAAGAAATATGGACGCGTTACCAACCTTTAAAGGAAAGGTATAATAAGGGATTAGATAGGAGAGGGGAATTGGGCCCCCGGATATCTCATTCACCGTACGAAACGCAGCAGCAAGCCAGTGATTTTCTTTGAGACAGTAACAACCCGATCGAGCCAATCCCTTCATGCTGTAATCAAAATTGTCTACAACTCAAAAAAAAAACTGACTGGCAACATTGCAATTTTTTCAATAAATTTATAAATAAATACGTATTTATTCACACAGCTTTAGATTTCACAACAGTTTAAACGATTAATCGGCAATCTCTAATTACCAACAATAGCAGGAATCAACTGTAATTGTATGCAAAATGTCAATAACAATTTAGTAGTCATTGAGTATTGTATACTCTGGGCGACAATTTGACAGTCTCTGTGGCACAGAGAGGCCGCGGGCTCGATCACCGCACTGACACATGTTTATGTGATTCGCAAATATTTGTATCGGGTTTTTATTATAGCATAGGCCGGCAAACGAGCAAGTGGGTCACCTGATGGTATGTTATATCCACCGTCCATGAATCATATACGTATCGTGGACGTGTTGCCGACCTTAAAGGGATAATTAAGGGAATGTGAAGGGGGGGGGGGGGGGGGGGGGATAAGGCCTCTGGATATTTCACTTACCAAACGAACCGCAGCAGCAAGCAGTAATAGCTCAGCTGGGAGTGGTACGGACTGTCGAGACGAAAGTTACAGGTTCGAAACCAACCCAAATACCATACACCTTTGACTTTTCTTAGTTTGTATTAATTGTTAATTATCACTTGCTTTAACGGTGAAGGAAACATCGTGAGGAAACCTGCCTACCTGAGAATTTCTCCATAAGAATTTCGAAGGTATGTGAAGTCTACCAACCCGCATTATGCCAGCGTGGCGGACTAAGGCCTTGCCCCTCTTATTCAGTGGAGGAGGCCCATGCCCAGCAGTGAGACGTGTATAATATAGGTCTAGTATTATTATTATTATTATACGAAACGCAGGTAGAGGTAGGTAGGTAGAGATTTTCTGAGTGTTAGAGCCATGCTGTAGACAGTTCTGTCTACAGCATGAATAGGCCGGCTCGTTACCACTGTCTCACAGAAAACCGGTGTAAAGTACTGCTGCGTTTCGTACGGTGAGTGAGATATCCGCAGGCACAAATTCCCCTCCCCTTCCCAATCCCTAACATATCCCTTTCCTTTAAGGTCGGCAACGCGCCCATGTTTTTTTTTTGCATTGTGGGCGTACATAGGCGGTGGAGATCACTTACCATCAGGTGACCCACTTGCTTGCTCGTTATACTATAAGAAACAAAAAAGCAGCTAGCCACCTCACGATGGTTTTCTGTGAGACACGGCGATCAAGCCGGACAATTATTATGTAGACAGGGCTACAATGTAGTTGTTTAAAACATAGAGTTAATTGCATTCATGACGGCGACAATAGCTCGTTTGTCGATCAACGTTCGTGTTGAGTTGCGTTGGGTTCATTATATTTTCACTTCAGATTACTGACATAATGTATCATTGATTTTAACTGTAATTATTGTTTCATTGACAATACACGTGTGGTTTTTCATTATTATTATTATTTGAATGCCTCGGTGGCCCAGTTGTAATGCGTACGCGTTACGATGAAGGCTAACGTTGAGGTCCCGGGTTCAATCTTTGGGTCATGTAAAGTGTTATTGGCTTTTTCTATTATAAAATGCTCAGTATCAGCCCGGAGTCTGGAATTTGTGCCCGGTATGGCGATAGACTCAACCTCTATCACATCGTGGGACGGAGATACGCTCGGCGAAATGTGGGTGTACTGGTTACACCTCTGCCTCTCATGTATTATTATTTGACATTGTTAGTTTACAGCCGCAAATGCACTCGAAATAGAAAATAATATTCTGTTTTAGATATACATTTGATGATTGCGACAAACATCGAATAAGATGCGAAAAGAGATAGACACGGGCGACAGTGACGCGCACTTTTGTCAATTCTCTGGTAAAAGTGTCGTCATGCATGTTATAGATGTACCACTAACTGTGAATTTTAGGGCGTCGACCTGTTCGCTCCAGTATTGCCATTTTACGAATAATCATTCATTATGAGGGATATTTCAGGTGTTATGACACACATATTTCACATTAGATAATTCGTTTACTTTTAGCCAAAATACCAAAGGATACTAAATAAAATAAACCTTCAACGTCAGCA
This sequence comes from Mimas tiliae, assembly GCA_905332985.1. Taxonomy (NCBI): domain Eukaryota; kingdom Metazoa; phylum Arthropoda; class Insecta; order Lepidoptera; family Sphingidae; genus Mimas; species Mimas tiliae. The sequence continues at coordinate 20,081,509 of HG995241.1, read as the reverse complement.
TCGTCATTTCTTTAACGAAAAATCGTCTGAATATCTATGAATAGCGAAATTGTAAATTTAAATTCAAATTCAAATTATTTATTGAATCTATAAAATCATCATTTAGATTCAGTAACATTTTAACTCTACCGTCAGTTCGGAATGCTATTTCGCTAGAGAAGAGGCAACAGGCAAAAAACTCTGACGTTGCTCTTTTCAAAACTGATTTACTTTTATTGTATAGGTACCCATGATCTGGAAACATAGACATGCCAATTTGTTTGTTTAGTGGATGTTCCTTTCCACTAACTGAGTAGTTAACTAAACCACTAAAACATCCAGTAGTCACTATATAGCAACATTTACACGCTAGCGGCGAGTCCAGCCCACCAAATCTGGAGATAATTCCACTAAGTTTGGAACACTGTCTGTAGTGTTGAATGAGTGGTAGAGCCACGCTGTAGACACTTTTGTCTACAGCATATATAGGCCGGCTCTTCCGGGTCACTACCACTGTCTCACAAAAAACCGGCGTAAAGTAGCAGCTTGCTCCTGCGTTTCGTACGGTGAGTGAGATATCCGGTGGCCTAAACCCCCTCCCCTTCCCAATTCCTTAATTATCCCCTTCCTTTAAGGTTGGCAACGCACCCATGATTATTTTGGTATTGTGGGCGTACATGGGCGGTGGAGATCACTTACCATCAGATGACCCACTTGCTCGTTTGCCGGCCTATGCCATATCTCGGTTCTGTTTACTATTTTTTAATTTAACTATTTTTATTAAGCTCTATATGTCTATCTTCCCGACCCACAAAGGACCAACAGGGTTTTTGTTACATACTGTATAATTCTCAAGTTGTAAGTTAAATTTTCTGCCATTTCATAGTTAACTTGTTACATCTATACTAGTTTTTTATAGGAAGTTGACTGACATTAGCGTTAAAGCAGATTTCTTACGGTCGCATCAAGCGTCACAGATCCCACGATCCGCAGAAGAACTCACACAAATGGTTGTCCGACGTAGAGGTCAAACCCAGGACCGGTTACGCAACGTAAATTCGATAGAAGAGCAATAAGGCGATGTAAAAAAGATACTTAATTTACATTTAATCAGCTGTGAACCGCTAAGTTTTTTACGTTTTTTTTAAATTCTGACACAGCAGTGACTACGCTGGGCGTGATGTTTAGTACAATGTAAACTAATTATAAATATAAGAGACTCAGGACCTCAGGGTTAAGCGCTAATATAAGGCGATGTAGATTCTTTGCCGTGCCAATAAAAAAATGTTGCAAATACCACGTGATCATTACCAGCAGATAATCCACATGCTTGTTTACCATTCTCTGCTATCTAACGCCCGAATACTGTAACGCAACTCAAACATTTAAGAATGTTATAATTAAGTTAAGACCATAATATCGTAGTTTTCAATATTAATAATAATTATTTTGTCTAGCACCGGCGTTATTCCCAAAACACTTCACACAAGCCCCAAAAACTTAAACATCCATCCGCTCACATTCACACTATTACAGAATGCAGTCATATTAAATACATGCAGAATCGTGAGAAAGTTTCTGTCAAAATAGAATAATACCACCAAAGCTGTTTGGCCAAAAGCCCGCAACTTTGGCGTAATACCCCAGAATTGGGAGAAGATTAAAACCTGAAAATATAATAATACTAATACTAGCTTTGTATTATATACGTCCCACTGCTGGGCACGGGCCTCCTCTACTGAATGAGAGGGAGTTAGGCCCTAGTCCACCACGCTGGCCTAATGCGGGTTGGCAGACTTCACATACCTTCGGAATTTTTATGAAGAACTTCTCAGGAATGCAGGTTTCCTCACGATGTTTCCTTCACCGTTAAAGCGAGTGATCATTAACAATGAATACACACATAACTTAGAAAAGTCAAAGGTGTATGCATTTGGGGCTGGTTCGAACCTACGACTTTCGTCTCGACGGTCCATACCACTTCCCGCTGAGCTATCACTGTTTTTTCAACATTACATGGAAATAAATAGCTGCCAGACAGTTAACTAAAATTAAAGAAAGTTTCTAGAACATGTCTACATGAATAAAAATCTAGTTCGAAATAAATTTTAATAATTACGTCATGTCTTGTCTATGGTTATTTTTTACTTGTAGTTTTTATATTCTTAGTTTTTAAGATATCATTTTGTTTTTATTTCGATGTACTTAATAAGTTTTATGACCGCATCTAAGTTACAAATTTAATAATCGTATAATCGTTCTACTAAATGTTTATTATCTATACTTAGAAAAGAAGGAAGCGGATACAGTTCGCCAATTGAATTTACGGTACACACATATATACATCACATTTGTTGCATTTAAAATTATAAATATTCTATTAGTTTAGTTCAAAACGTATTTCTATAATTATTTATGGGGTTGGGGACTCTGCCACCAACACGGTGTGAGAAGGCATACACAGGAAATATAAAATGATTGGATGAATTGTTACGCCGGCTACTGCAAGCGCTCTCTAGCGGGAAAAAGGAGAGAACTTGGTCTTCTGAAAAAAGTGGCGATCGGAATACAAGGAGAAAACACAAATAATAAATAAGTCGGCAAAAAACTGAGATTTTAAAGTGGCGCAGTTGTGGAAAATTGTTTTGGAAGCTGGCGGAGTCGGGGTGAGTGTAGGTTATTTGTATGTGTATATGTATTTTATTATTTCTATGCACTCTTAGAGCGTGAGGCCGGGACAGCGACGGGACCTTCTAGAAACAACCAGCGGTCAATTTGTCGTATAGGTTTTGGCTTACAACCAAGGCTTATACACATCACTAATTATATAATGTACTACGCTTGTTTTTAATATGTTATATGGTATCGTCCGGCGAACGGACACGTGGGTCACCTGATGGTAATTGATTTCCACCGTAGAAGACCGGCAATACCATGATGAATTATGAACCCGTTGATGACCTTAAAGGGAAGGGATAGGTAAGGAGTTGGGAAGTGGAGTGGAGTGGGATTTGGGCCTCGGGATATCTCATTCATCGTATGAAACGCAACAGCAAGCTGATACTTCAAGCCGGTTCTCTGTGTGACAGTGGTAAGAACTCAGTCGAGCTGGTCCTGTCATGCTGTAGACAAAACTGTCTACAGCATTGCTCTATCACTTATAAAAATATTTACTTATTAAATAATAATTACGCCTCGGTGGCGCAGTTGTAAAGCGTACGCGTTACAATTGAGGCTAACTCTGAGGTCTCGGGTTCGATCCCCAGGTCGGGTAAAGTGGTATTGGGTTTTTCTATTTCGAAATTCTCAGTATCAGCCCGGAGTCTGGAATTTGTGCCCGGTATGGCGATAGGCTCGCCCCTTATCACATCGTGGGACGGAGATACGCTCGGCGAAATGTGGGTGTACTAGTTGCGTGAGTGAGTGCGTATGTATGTATGTATGTATGTAATTACTCACATAAGTAATACCATTTTATAAGTCATGAAAAACCAAATAAATTATTTCTTTCTTTCATAGTCCTGACTCCACACTAAGATATGAAAATGATGTCGTGGACTTATCAGGAACTATGAGGGACTTTCGATCTCACATACTCAAATCCGACACATATGAATTGTGGATTATACAAAAATTTGTCTCGGTGGTTGGATGGAACCCGCGGCTTCTCGTTTCACAGCTACTCGCCGCTGCGCCACGGCGGCTTTCAATAGAAAACTTTTTATTAATTTATCTTTCAATAACAAACGTTTGATTAATTTATCGCAAAAGCACCAATATTATTACATTATACAAGGTGGTAGGTCCCTCGTATGCGAGAGGCCGTCTGGGTTGGTACTACCGCTTTGTCTATTCCTGCCCGTATGCAACAGTGTGTAAGCACTGTTGTGTTCCGGTTTGAGGGACATTGAAGCCAGTGAAATTACTGGGCATTATAAGACTTAACACCTTATGTCTCGGGGTGACGAGCGCAGGCCAGTGTCATGCAGTGCTTTGTTATTTAAAGTTATGTGTGGCGTTGCTTCTGTTTATGAGCAGGCGTGGTGCTTACCATCAGGCGAGCGACCTGCTCGTCTCGTCATTTAACCAAATAAAATGAAATCAAACGTGAGGTATTCCAGTGACGTAGGTATAAATAATGTGCTAATTGGGAGTTTACGGTTTTACTTCAAAATGTCGTGACACCAACACACAGGGCCGTACTCAGAGCTTTACTAGAGGGTTCACGTGACACGATGAGTATTGTTTCATAATAATATATCTGTTTGGGGTGGAGCTGCAAAATCGTATATTCTGCCCCCTGAACGAGCTCAAAGGGCAGTTCTTAAAGTTATGACTTTTAAACCATATAGACATCCAACGAATCAAGTTTATGAAGTTTGTTTTATTGCATAGGCTGGCAAACGAGGCAGTGGATCACCTGATGGTAAGTGATCTCCACCGCCCATGTACGCCCACAATACCAAAAGAATCGTGCGCGCGTTGCCAACCTTAAAGGAAAGGGATAATTAAGGGATTAGGCAGGGGAGGGGGTTTGCGCTTCCGGATATCTCACTCACCGTACGAAACGTAACAGAAAGCTGCTAGTTAACGCCGGTGTGAGAAAGTGGTAACGACCCGGACGAGCCGGCCCATTCATACGATAGCCAAAACTATCTACAGCGTAGCTCTACCACTCAAAGCGTCATTATAACCTAACTGTTAAAAATATCCAACGGCAATCTTAAAAACATCTGTTAATTTTAAACGGCTGAATATATTTTCTTTAAGCATAGCTAACAAACATTTCCATTCTTCTTTTACATGCCCGTATCCCACTCGCAGTGGGGTCGGCGCAAGGAATTACAAAAATATATGGGATTTAGTTAAGAGTGTTTTAGATAGCTTTCTAAATCAACTCCTTTTTTATTAGCTTTAGATGACGAGACGAGCAGGTCGCTCGCCTGATAACAAATATCACGCCTGACTATAAACACAAGCAACACCAATTAGAACTTCGAATTATGAAGTACTGCATGACACTGGACTGCGCTCGTTATCCCGAGACGGTGTTAAGTCTCATAATGCCCAGTAATTGCACTGACTTCAATGTTAGTGTCAGCCGATAATACAGGTTGTAACTTGTAAGCCCTTAGTTTAATCAATTCTCATACAGTCTTGCAGTATAAGGTTAATTTATTTAACTGCCTATTAAAGGTAGCAATCCTGTAAAGTCAGGAGTCAATAACCATTCAAACATTACGTCTATTCAAATATTACGTCATACATTATTACCTAGTAATTTCTTATGTTTACGCGAATATTACACATTGAAATAAAACTAGTTTATACGGATTTTATCGCGGTTTAATTTTTATTTTAGTCCCGACGTTTCGTAAGCTTTTCTGCCTTCGTGGCCATGGCCACGGTGGTTTATTTCAATACATTATTACCGACTACTGTTTGTAGATACATATATTTTTTGTCACAAATTTGTTTTTTTACCATTACATTTTAATCTGTCATAGGGCGAGTAGCCAAGCAATTTATATTTAAAATGACCTTAAATATATGCGTACAAACAAAAACTATTTGAGTAGTCAAACCGGTTAGTTACATGACTTTAACTTATATTATGATTTAATAGTGTATGTTATATTCGGATATAATTACGTGCCTACATCTATGGCACAGTTTAAAAAAAACAGTCTATCAAAAGGGTTGATGCGTGCTTGAATTCGAACATATACATTATACGCAACAGAAACTAATACAAACAAGAAACCCCATTGCGAAAACAGAAAGAAAACTGGTTGAAAAGTAAGACCACAATATTTCAAATATTGATTAGAACCCATGTAAAATAAAACGGAGTAGTGGTCCAACTATCTCCCTCACACGTGAACGTACCGTTAATAAATAAATAAATAAAAAAACAATTAACTTCATAAAATGAGAGGTTTCTCAATTCAGCACGTTCCTTTTTATATTTTTTTATCCTGGCTCGGCAAAGTGACTACGCTACACCTGATGGTAAGTATAGCGCAATCCATGAATACTGTCGACCAACGATAGACACTGAATCTATCGCAGATCGGCAGAATTATGCCGGCCTGCTTAGTTGCTTCTTCACACTCCGTTTAAAGGATCCCAAGTTATATTAAAGGATCCCAAGTTATATAAATGTATATAAAATTCGCAATTCGCAATCGCAATCACAATTTCCTTTTTATATATACATCCATTGTACATCATTTCTCCGCCAACTATGACTACTTTTGTTAAAACGAAAATGTTGTTCGATATGGGTTACTTGCCATTTGGTCCCATTTAAATCTGGTTATAATTTGATAACTGAGTACGAAGAAAAAACATGAAACTTCTCAATGCAAAAATAATACACACGTCTTGATTGGGTATTGGAATTTCAGGCATTAACCTCAGCAACCCGCCGAAGTTTCGCCATTGCCTCGTACGTTAATCAACAGAGTGTACTACGTGCAAGTGAGGTTAGCTTTGGACCTAAGATGTTGGAAGACCACTTATACTCCAAGTATTTTTTTAGATTCAACCATCTATAATCATATGAACCTTCAATAGCTTTTAAATATCAAACTTAAAATCCATCATTTTTAGACTATGTCTATGGTATGGAAACAAGTTAATAACAACATGTTGGAATAAAAAATTATTACCCGTGACTGAGAAAAAAACACTTTTAATTAGCATGTGATCAGTAGACATTCATTTTGTATAGCTTATGCAAAGTAGTGTCAATATCAAATATGCTAATTGGACTTTTAATTATAATTATGAAATATATTATGAAGCATGATTATTGTTTTCTATGGTTTGTTATGTTAAAACTGTTTTATGTATCGAGTTCCGACAGAGGAATCCAGCGACAAGTTTATTAGATAAATGAGTTTTTTTATCATGAAGCGTGTGTAACGGAATAATGAATGACTAATATCAAAGACTTTAATGTACCTACTAGACAGGCTGTTTAGAAGTGAAATTGCGTCACATAACGCGGGAGTTTGACAGCTCACAAACAGGGAGCGCGATAGGGGTTCTAGTTGAAAGTAAGCAAGATGGAAATATTCAGTTACGGTCCATTAACCGCAACTTCGTGGTACGATTTCTATGACCGCACAGCTTGTCTAGTAGTATACATTAAAGTCTTTGACAAATATAGATAAAGATTATGTTTTATCTATACCCATGCCATTAATGGATATGTATTGGGAGACCTGACTCCCAGCTTGTAACTAAAATACATCCCTGGCGTTTTAGAATTTCAGTCCCGGGCCGTGCCGGTACCGTCGCGGGCACGTCACGGACTACGGCAATTAGCTATTAGGGCTCGCTGTCACGGGAACGAACTTTATCAAATTAACTACGAGTGGCTTAACTCGACGGATGGCTAAACGGTTTGAAGCTGCATTGCGATATATAATTCGTAAGTACCTTAGTACTACTATGGAAAAGCTAATAATAACAGGGAAAATAGAAGGCAAAAGACCAAGAGGAAGGAGCCCGAAACGTTGGTCTGACCAGGTGTCAGAACAGCTGGAGGAACCAGTCAACGTCGCAATCTATCAAGCCGAAGACCGTAGCAAATGGAGAAATACCATTACTAGAATCCTTGCACGGAGTCACGATCCTCAACAATGAGGGAACGATATAGGAGGATGACTACAAAGTCGCTTAAGTTTCTTTAGTTTTTTGGACCACCATCACCGTTACCACTGGGATCATGCATCAGCTCTGTATTCATCTCAAACGCCAAGCCTTTCCCTTCTTCGTTCCTTTTCGCCTTTTTTTTGAGCCATTGACGGGATGGTAATCCTAATACGATCTAGCATAGGATGACACTAGCATATGCGACTGACGTACTCCTACGGTTTCCTCAAAACGTGACCAAGCCATCTTACACTCCTGGCCATTCTACAGCCACTATGGGCCACTTTTAACCAACTTAATAAGTTACGGCTCTGCATGATTTTTGTAAATTATACACCGCTTTGGTATTTAAGCTATAATATATTATTTTGTCATTGCGAGGTGAACGAGATCCAGACTTCACAAGTATGTGTCAACATAGATTAGCATGTTGTATTCACTTCTAGGACATACACATTAGTGCAATTCTACTTTTATGTATTTTAGTTTCTTAGCGTGTAAGTTATGTGTAAGGTCCAGTTTAGTGTATCTATTAAAAAAAAATAGATAATGGAAATTAGTGGAACCGCAATAATTCTCTGAGATTTTTTCTAGAGAGTTATGGTCAAATAGGAAATACATTGACGAAATGCAATAATAAAGTTGTTAGGGTACTTCACGTGCATATATGATGACGTAGAAGTACGACGGGTATTCAGCTGGCCATTCATAATGTAAACAAAACTGCCTGCAGCGGAATTCTACTACGTTAAATCGGTAGAGAGGAATTAATGAGTATATTCAGTTTATACATAAGTTCACGCCTTTATGCCCGAAGAAGTAGGCAGAGGTGGACCTAATGCTGCACGTTCTCCGAGCGTATTTCCATCCTATGACATGATAGCGAGACTATCGCCACACCGGACAATAAATTCAAATCGGTTCAATTCCAATCCCGGGTAATTTCAGTGATTTCCGAATTGAAAATATAAACAAAAATTGTGATTGTTCAACTTGGAAATTGAACACGGGACCTCACAGTTCTCGGTCTTAGTACGCTACTACTAAATCAATTAGGCTCCAAAAATCCATGTCGTATCCATCCCGTAGTTCCGTGGGAAAACTTGGATAGAGTGCTTATTCCACACTTTAGCCGTACGTGTGAAATCTCTGCTGAAACTGTTTGCTCACCTAATATCATATGATGTAGTTACGTCCGGGCTGCCGCCTGCCGATGGCGAAGGGCCAGGCTCTGGCGCGCGCTGCAGCGGCGACGTCACCTCGCAACAGCGCGACCACGTCATCGAGGTAGCGTAGTGCAAGCGACTCGTCTACTAACGCACGCGCTGCGGCAACACACCGGCAGGCTCGGACCGACTCCGCCTGCAAATAAACATACGGATGATTGGATGGTTGTGTGTTTGGATGATTAGTTGATTGGACGGTTGGATGGTTGGGTGTTTGGATGTTTAGTTGATTGGGCGGTTGGATGGTTCCGCGTGGCGATGAAAAAGTGTCGCCCGTGGGCGCCCCCGCTGACGCAGAGTCTCCGGGGCGACCTAGTCGAGGAGGTCGTCGCGGCTTTGTTCCCGGCCACCGAGGATGTCACTCCTCCACCGATGGCGCCAGGTCCAGCGGCGCCATCGTCGTTGAGTTCGGCAGGGGTTGTTTCCGAGGTTTCGCCCGCAGAGTTGCGGGCGGCAGTGGTTCGGCTGCGGGGCAAGAACACCGCCCCAGGGCTCGATGGTATCCCCGGCAAAGCCTGGGTGCTAGCCCTCGAGTTCCTGGGTGCGAGGCTCCGCGGCCTTTTCTCCGCCTGTATGGAGCAGGGCGTCTTCCCGTCGCGCTGGAAGACCGGGAAGCTCGTCCTGCTCAAGAAGGAGGGCCGACCCGCAGAGTCGCCATCGGCCTACCGGCCCATTGTGTTGCTCGACGAGGTCTGCAAATTGTTTGAGAGGGTTGTTCACGCTCGCCTCGTCGAGCACCTTGAAGGGGTCGGGCCGGACCTGGCAGATTGCCAGTTCGGGTTCCGGCATGGCCGATCGACCATCCATGCGATTTTGCGGGTCAAGGCACAGGCGGAGGATGCAGTAGCCCGGGGCAAGGTGGTCGTGGCGGTGTCTCTCGACATCGCCAACGCGTTTAATACGCTGCCCTGGGCTTGCATAAATGAAGCACTGCGGTACCACGTGGTGCCACCGTATTTACGGCGTCTGGTACACTCGTACCTATCTGATAGGGACGTGTTGTATCCGGGCGCCGACGGGTGGCACCGAAGAGCGATGGCCTGCGGTGTTCCACAGGGCTCAGTTCTGGGCCCGCTTCTGTGGAACATCGGCTACGATTGGGTGCTCCGTGGTGCCAATCCTCGGGGCGTCGCTGTCGTCTGCTACGCGGACGACACTTTAGTGACAGCGACGGCGAGATCCTTCCAGGATGCCGCCCTGCTCGCCTCTGTGGGTACAGAGCGGGTGGTGGGCAGGATTCGGCGACTGGGCCTCACTGTGGCCCTGAACAAAACCGAGGCCCTCTGTTTCCATGGGCCTCGGCGGGGGCCACCTATGGAGGCCCACATCACAGTGGAGGGGGTGCGGATTTCCGTCGGCTCTACCATGAAGTATCTGGGATTGGTACTAGATAGCCGATGGAATTTCCGTGCCCATTTCGAGAAGTTGTCGCCGAAACTGGTGCGGGCAGCAGGTGCGCTTGGAAGCCTGCTGCCGAACCTGGAAGGTCCCGGCAACCCCTGCCGAAGTTTGTATGCGGGAGTCGTGCGTTCCATGGCCCTATACGGTTGTCCCGTGTGGGCCGGGTCCCTGAACGCTCGCTGTGTCACTCTACTGCGTAAACCGCAGCGCTTAGTGGCACAGCGGATCATCAGGGGCTACCGCACGGTCTCCCATGAGGCGGCCTGCCTGTTGGCGGGTACTCTCCCTTGGGAGTTGGACGCCCAGCACCTCTCGTCCGCGTTCTTTTGGGGAGAGAGGTCGTCCCAACGAACACAGAGATTGGCTCCGAGGGAGATTGCGGCCCGATTTCGCAGAGCCGCCGTGGAGGAGTGGCATGCCAGGCTGGAGAGCCCAAGTGCCGGTGTGAGGACTGTCGCGGCAGTGCGTCCTGTCCTTGACGAGTGGTTAGACAGGCGCCACGGTGCGCCCACATTCCGGCTGACACAGGTACTGACGGGTCACGGTTGTTTCGGCTCGTACCTGTGTCGCATAGCCGGGAAGGAGGATTCCGCCGTGTGCCACCATTGTGGCAACTGCCGTGAGGACACGGCACAACACACCTTGGAGGAGTGTCCAGCCTGGAGTGACGAGCGCAGCGCTCTCAGAGCAGTCGTCGGAGGAGACCTGTCGCTGCCGGCCGTGGTGTCTGCCATGGTCGGCAGCCGGAGGTCTTGGCGGGCGGTAGCCTCCTTTTGCGAGTGCGTCATCTCGCAGAAGGAGAGCGCCGAGCGGGATCGTGAGCAGAACGATCCCGCACGCCGCCAAAGGAGACGTAGGAGGCGCCGGGTGGACGACTGACCGGCGTCTCCCGCCCTGTGGAATGGGGGCGTTTGGAGAATTCCACCACGGTATCCCCTGCCTGTCGTAAGAGGCGACTAATTGGGGCCATCGGGGGTCGTAGGCGCGCAGCCGGGGGCTGTCGTAGCGCCATTATGGTACTTTTGTACATGCGACCCCGGGATGGACGGCAGCACGGGTGGTCGGCCTCGTGTCTGCCGTTGACGCCGAGGGCGTCCTTCGGTGTGCGGGGGCTTCTGAGCCCCCCATAAGGAGACGGGCCGCAAGGCGGCACCGCGCAGGGGCGGTTCCGGTAGCAATCCTTAGATTTAGCAAAGGATACCCCGGGGCCGCTCCACATGCGCCGAAGAAGGCCACCGCGGGGTTTTAGTTGGCGGTTGGATGGTTGGGTGTTTGGCTGTTTAGTTGATTGGGCGGTTGGATGCTTGGGTGTTTGGATGGTTAGTTGATTGGGCGGTTAGATGCTTGGGTGTTTGGATGTTTAGTTGATTGGGTGTTTGGATGGTTAGTTGATTGTGCGGTTGGGGTGTTTGGATGGTTGGGTGTTTGGATGGTTAGTTGATTGGGTGGTTGGATGGTTGGGTGTTTGGATGGCTAGTTGATTGGGTGTTTGGATGGTTGGGTGTTTGGATGGCTAGTTGATTGGGTGTTTGGATGGTTAGTTGATTGGGTGGTTGGATGGTTGAGTGTTTGGATGGTTAGTTGATTGGGCGGTTGGATGGTTAGTTGATTGGGCGGTTAGATACTTGGGTGTTTGGATGGTTAGTTGATTAGGCGGTTGGATGGTTATTTGATTGGGCGGTTGGATGGTTGGGTGTTTGGATGGTTAGTTGGTTAGATGTTTGTATGGTAAGTTGACGAATATTAAGAACTATAGATAGAACAACAAATAACTATTCAGATGGTTAAAATCGGACGCTGAGAGGTTTGATTATATCTCTACTTGGATGATTATTAAAACACTGAGCATATAAGATGTTAGATTTCACATTTCTAAGCATTGGCGTGTTCTACTTAGATAATTGCAATTATGTAAGAGCTCCAAATGATACGCAAACTAGAATAGGGTCAATTCATAAATTCTGAGATAATAGATTATTTTGATTCACGCACATTCCCGCCTGTCTGATATAAGGTAAGGCAGAGACGACCGACGTATTGTTTTGGTATTTATAGTGTATCAAATACTGTATAAAATTTACATTGACCTTCAAGAGGAAAAATAAAAAGCTTAGGAAATAAGGTCACTATGGTGTGATTCCTGACGTAGGACACATATCCGGTTTGAAAGACATTGAAACCAGTGATTACTGGGCATTATAAGACTTAATATCATATGTCTCGGGGTGCGAGCGCAGTCCAAAGCCGTGTAGGGATTTGGAATTCAAAGTTCTGTGTGGTGTTGCTCCTGTTTATGGGCATGCGTGGCGCTTACCATCAGGCGAGGGACCTGCTCGTCTCGTCACTTAAGCTAATAAAAAAAATTGATCACCACTAAGTGACCGGGATGGTTGGCGCTCACTTGGACTCCCAACAGTGGACGGCAACAGGCAGATATGATGAAATGATCATCATAGTCCATGAGCACATACTATGCACTCTAAATATACTGTCGACCATCGGAGACACATAGCGTCCCTTGATGGTACAGAATTATGCCGGCCTGAAGTTACTGGCTGACCCAGAACGTGACTCATCACAACGAGCCACTGTTTTCACCATGTGTGGTCTCTATCTATTGATACATACGCACTCACACCTGTAACCTCCGAAGGGGTAGGCATAATAAGGGATAATTAAAGGATCGGGAAGGAGTGGGGGTTTGGGCCTCCGGATATCTCACTCACCATACGAAACGCAGCAAGCTACTTTGCGTTGGTTTTCTGTGAGACAGAAGAAACTATCCAGTCGATCAGGCCCATTCATGCGGTAGACAATACTGTCTGCAGCGTGTCTTTACCACTTTTTTTTATAGCATAAGTCGGCAAACGAGCAAATGGGTCACCTGATGGTGAGTGATCTCCACCGCCCATGTACGCCCACAATACCAAAATAATTATGGGTGCGTTGCCGACTTTCAAGGAAAGGGATAATTAAGGAATTGGGGAGGGGAGTGGGTTTGGGCCTCCGGATATCTCACCGTACAAAACGCAGCAGCAAGCTGCTACTTTACACCGGTTTTCTGTGAGACAGTGGTAACGAACCGGACAAGCCGGCCCATTCATGCTGTAGACAAAAGTGACTACAGCGTGGCTCTATCACTCAAAAAACTTTAAAAGGTGTTTAGGTGCATAATATTAGAAGTGAAGTAACACAATGTTATGTTTACACAAGAATATTAGTATTGCGATTGCTTGTGAAATTATACATAAAACAACGAAACATAACAATTCGGTGCGAATGGTAACCGGTTTATAAATAGCGTTGTATTACCAAACGATGTGTGACATAGACGCTTAATTGTTGCAAATATTTTACAAGGTAGGTAGGTCCCTCGTATGCGAGAGGCCGTCTGGGTTGATACCATCGCTTTGTCTATTACCTACAAGAAGCAGTATCTAAGTACTATTATGTTTCGGTTTGAAGGACATTGAAATTACTGGTAATTATGTGACTTAACATCTTGCCTCGGGGTTACGAGCGTAATCTAGTTGTGTTTTTTCTGTTTATGGGCAGCTTTCGCTTACCATAAGGCGAGCGACTTGCTTGTTTGATCATTTACGCGGTTATTAAAAAAAACATGTGTGCAATTCTCACGTGGTAGAAGTGAAACCTTCAAAAATGTTGGCTTCAAGATAATGAGACGAATGTAAAATTTCGGGAAGAGGATAATGCTTCATATCTCATTTTCTCCCACGTTAAATCTTATGAATTTATGTGTCTGTCTGTTTTTACTGTCGCTTTTTCGTTTCTTCGATTTTCAAATCACAACGATGCTAAAGAAGTATTCACTTCAAAAAATTAAGTTGCTATTTTTGTTACTGATTTATTTCATGGTTTAGGGTACCTCATTTCGAGCCAATAGAGAGGTTAATGCTTTGGAAACAGAAAATATGGCATGTACAAAGTTTCACCAAGTTTCTCTTAGCTTAAAGGAAGACTTCGGATGGTTACGTCCATCATCGGACGTAATCATTAGTGACACGATGTCTGCCCAATTATTTTATTGCAGAAGCTCCAGGCGAACAATTTAGTCACTGAATTGTAACTGACTCCAGAAGAATCATGGACCGTTGGCCGCTTTAAAAGAAACGGATAATTAAGGGATTAAGCGCTTAACGCAATAGCAAGCAGGTACTTCAATGAGACAGTGGGAACAACTTCGTTGAGTCAGCCCATACATGCTATAGATTATACAATACTATCTATAGCATGGCTCTACCACTTTTACACTACGTAAATCTATGGAACTTATTTGCAGTACCGTTATTAAAATTAATGGTTATTTTTAATTAGATTGAATAACGAGACGAGCAGGTCGCTCGCCTGATGGTAAGCGCCACGCCTGCTCATAAACAGAAGCAACGCCACACAGAAATTTAAATAAAGCACTGCATGACACTGGACTGCGCTCGTCACCCCGAGACATAAGGTGTTAAGTCTCATAATGCCCAGTAATTACACTGGCTTCAATGTCCTTCACACCGGAACACAACAGTTGCACAGTGCGTTGACAGATGACGTTTGAAGCGACTATTAGGAGTCTACCTTAAGGGGAATCCAAATCTCAACACGAATTAAAGCGATGCGGCACAAAGTCTTTTTCCGCATTGCGTCGATCCACCATTGCCAATATGTATTGTTATTATTCTTTTTAAGTTAGGAAAAAGTTGGTAAAAATTATTATTGTCTGATTTTGCGTATACCCACTCCCGCCTGTAATCCCCGAAGGGGTAGGCAGAGGTGTAACCAGTACACCCACATTTCGCCGAGCGTATCTCCGTCTCATGATGTGATAGGGGGTGAACCTATCGCCATAACGGGCACAAATTCCAGACTCCAGGCTGATACTGAGCTTTTCGTAATAGAAAAACCCAATATCACTTTTACCCGACCCGAGGATCGAACTCGAGACCTCAGCGTCAGCCTCAGTCGTAACGCGTACGCATTACAACTGCGCCACCGAGGCAGTCGAGTATTTTGCGTATAGTAAACTTAATTTTTTATTAGCGATAATGACAAGATGAACGAGTCGCTCTCCTGATAGTAGCATCATGGCTGTCCATAAAAAGTCAGCATGAATGGGCCAGCTCGTCCGGATCGTTATCACTGTCTCACAGAAAACCGACGTAAAGTAGAGGAGCTTTCTGCTGCATTTCGTTCGGTGAGTGAGATATCCGGAGGCCCAAATCCCCTTCCCCTTCCTAATCCCTTATTATCCCTTTCATTAAAGGTCGGCAACGCGCCCATAATTCTCTTGGTATTGTAGGCGTTCTTGGCGGTGGAGATTACTTACCATTAGGGTTACCCACTTGCTCGTTTGCCACCCTATGTAATAGAAAATAATAATATATAAACAGAAACAACATTAAATCAGAACTTCGAATGATTAGGCACTGCATGCCACTGGATTGCTCGTCCCTTAGTTTTTCTCATCTAAATTTATTCACAATATTATTGCCAGTATGTACCAACAGTCACACACATACGAAGCCTCCGTGGCGCGGTGGACGAGCTGGCTACGAAGCGAGAGGTCGTGGGTTATTTTCCCGCACCGATACAAATATTTGTTTCGGGTCTGGGTGTTGTGGCACCGCAAGACCCTCGTAGTTCCTGATACCCCCGATACAGGTTAACCTAGTTCGAGATCAGGACTATGTGCGTTGTTGGATGTATTTACATAGTCCTGACCCTACACAAGGTTAACCTGTATAATGGGTATCAGGAACTACGAGGGACTTCCGGGGTCACAAAATCTAGACCTGAAACAAATATTTGTAGATTACATAAACCTTTGTCTCGATGCGGGCATCGAACCTACGGCCTCTGTAACCCATTAAAATACTGGAATAAAACTTGAAACCGTAATGTTATTTGTACAAAAATATAGACGGATTCATATCATGGTGTTTGGTTAACTAAAAAATGCAAGAAAAAAAAATTCTTCTACCGCGACTACTCGCATTCTACGTCATAGAGTAATTAAACTTCTATTTAATAATTAGTGTTTACATACAAGGTCGGGAACTCCGGTAATAACTTCTGTAGAATCCACAAAAAATAGGTATTGAGATTTTGGATCTTGAGCAAAATATGCTTTAAAGTACCCGCAGATCTACCGTGGATCCTTTAAGGTACCCGTGGGTCTTCCGTCTTTTTTTACTAAGTGACTTGTTGCGTATAATATATTTTTGCCTTTATCAAACTTTATTTTTACTCGTTTTAAAATTTTGCTAACTATAAGGTTTTAAAAGCGTTTTTTGCTTTTATTACGTCTTAAGTCATATAACGTAAACAAGAACGTAACACAATAATGGTCACTTAAATCATTGATTGAAAATTAAGTTAGGAGGTGGATGTTTATAAATAAAGTTATTTTTCGAGTTTAAACTGAGTTAATAATGACAAATTCTTCATATTGATCCATCGTTAAAAAATTTAAGAAACACTTTTGACTCTCTTAAATTACGTAAGATATTTAATATTTTTCGTAAGTCTTTTTGCATAAAATAAGGCGCTATTAATTACCTTGAATTATGTAGATTTAACTAAATTGATGTGAACATTTTAGAAATACGAGTTCTTTGGCCTCCGAAGAATTATCAAAAGAATTATGCATATTACGACAAAATTATGCATTTTTTATTATATGCCATTATTCTGGTAATGATGTAGTCTGTCATAGGCTATTTACTTAGTGAATATTTATACAACTAGAACGATAATTAAAATTTTAAGCTAGGAGAAATAACTAGCATAAAGCTAAGAGTTACTTTAAGATTAATAAATAATTAATAAGTAATTTGAGATCTTGTATGAAGACGTAAGGTTTTTAAGGACGCCAAATATCATAGAAATATTAAGTATATTAACTGAATCCATTGTAAAGTAAAAATAACTGAAGTACCGATATGTCAGTGAGGAGTGGTACGGGTTGCAGAGACGAATTTCACTATTACGAAACCAACGCCAAGAACAAGCACATCTGACTTTTATAAGTTACGTTTGTATTCATTGTTAAGTATATAGTACATCTTGCTTTATCGTGAGAAATCAGCATACCTGAGAAGTTCTCCACAAGAATGTCAAAGGTATAAGAAGTCTGCCAGCGCACATTAGACCAGCGTGGAGTCTGTGCCCAGCAGTAGGACGTATATAACACAAGACTTGTATTATTTTGTATTCAATTATGAACTAAATCTACAAAAATTACAACAATAAAAGTTGAGGTTTTTCTGAAGTCCGGAAATTATACTGACACTATAAGTACCTACCACTACTCTACTAACTTTAATTTAAGAAACTAATGTAATAAAGTGTTCATTTTTCGGAATCGGTTAAAAGCGGCCTTTCTGCCACAATGAGAGACGTTAATTAAATTTGATTGTCAATTAGACAGCTTAGAATTATTTCCACACTCAGTCAGTTAAGTTTCATACTAAATACAGAAAATGATTTATGCTCCGTTACATATTTAAATTGTAAGAAAGAACATAAAAGTTTACTGTCGTCACTGAGTGCTGCAGTTAGTGTTAGACAAGTCAAAGAAATTTAAGATAAAAAATTAAAACAAATATGCAAGATAATATACATAATTATATTATACATGCATCATCATTTACATATTCGACGATTTTATACTGTTTTTATTGATACATGTATACAAGACATGTGCAGCGTAAAATATTATGATTTAGATATTATGCCTCAAGTTCTGACTTTATATTTGTTTAATTAACCCCTTAAAAGAAGGTGGTCTGTCTTCCTATTTGCTACGATGCACCTAAACGAATGAACTGATTCAACGCGGTTCTTTTTATTTGAAAGCTGATCGTAATATTTCTTAGTACGAGTATGTCTGAAGAAGTTCTGTTAATAATTTACAGATATTTTTATAATTGGTATTGCGGGTTTTAACGGTTTGATTATAATTAAACAAGTGGTATATTAATCATTAGTTCCGGACGCTATGTTGCCCAAGCAACGAACTCCACACTGATATAAATTTAAGGTAGGAAATGTTAAATATTTGTATCTGACTGGATAGCGACCACCATAACATGGTGAAATACTCATAAGGGCCAGCTGGTGTATATCCAGTTACTTAAGGCCGGCATAATACTGGCAACCGTCGAGAGACGCGACATGTTTCAACGACCGACATTATATTTTAAGTGTATACTTACCATCATAGTCAATTTGCCGTACGAGAAAAAAATGTATTTTCGTATCTCAAACATTACCACGCACATTACCTTCCCGCACGCATTCAACACAAACCTGCCTATAATTAGCAAAAAAACACTTAATTGGTACGAACACCGATAACTTTCCAATAATAAATTAGTGTGGTAAAACTGTGCAACCGAATAGAAACAAAAAGTGAAAGTATACTATATGTGCTGTGAGCAATGACCTCTGTTATCAGTGCATCCGATGATAAGGGTCACGCGCATTGGCATAAAGAGGAGTTGACTGACTTACATAAAAAGGGTGATGATGCTGGTAGCTTTTTTAGTATACTAATCTTATGATCACCACACCCACAATGATGGAGGAAACTTGACTGGGCTTAACGAAAGGAATGACTTTAGGCCTCCGGAAATTACACTGACCATAAAAACATATCAACAACGGTACTAGTAGGTACTTGAGATAGTACCATCCTGGTCGGGCTGGTCTTTAAATGCTGTAGCTAAAACTTATGCCAATACGCGTGTTCCCGGGCCGTGCAAATCTATCTAAGCGTGTGGGTCCGAAGCTGGAGCAACGGTACCAACGCGTCAGGGGTTGCGGCGCGCCGTGCGCCGGGCCAGCACCTGCAGGTCTTCGTGGATCCCCGCCAGCTCCTCGTGCAGGTCGCGCGACTCCGCCAGTAGCGCGTCTATCCTCCTAGCTGCTGCCGATAGACCGCTCTCTTCGTCGCCCTCATCATCCTCAACTGATAACGCCAACTTCCCCATTCGCTCTCTTTCCACTGCATCACGAATTCCTCCACCACGTTTTCTGAACTCTCGAAGTAATTCTCTTCGGATATGCCCGTCACCGCGCTCGTCTTCCTCCGCCTCTCTTAACTCATCAGCTAGAGACCTCTCACCGTCAGCATTTTGCGACTTTGGAGTCGATTCTGATAGAGGTTTTGTTTCTATACATTCCGGGGGTCTTACTTGAGGTTCTGGTGTGGCGGGCGTTGAATTGTATTGAGCTGGTGATTGTAGAGCTCTTTGAAGGAACCTTCGCGTGTCTTCATCCAACGGTCGTGTGAGACCGCGACGTGGCACCGGCCTGACTATTGCCTCTAGTGCGTCATGTCCTGGATCTTCTGGCCTCAGCAACTCGAGGATCTTCGACCGTGGAGGTGACACTGGTGTTGATAAATCAAACTTTGGCGGTAATTTGCACGGAGCTCCATTGATATCAGTGGCTTGCGAGTAAGCGAGTAGATTGTCGTTGAGATGCCGGAGTCTGGAGTCAGCCGATTCTCGGTCTGGCTCCACGATTTCTATTAAATGCGTGGGCCGGTCGTCTCGGACCGTGAAAATGTTCATAGCGATGCAGTACGATGTACGATGCACGCGACGTCTGTGTTAAATGTTTGATACACACACGGCACTGTTATGTCTGTATGACACTTGGAACGGACGCAGCGCACGCCGCGCCGGTCGACGCGAGACTGCGCGCACTACACAATATTTAACTATCGCTAATTATAATTATTCTATTGTACGTATTCAGCTAAGTGATTTTCCTCAGTGTGATTAATATAGTGTTTAATTATGCCGTTCCCATATCCATGGGGATTAAAACATTTTTGTTATTCTTAAATTATTATATAAAATTATTTATTGCGTATTTTTAATACGTAAGCAAATATTTGTCGCAATTTTTTTCATAATACTTTATATCCCTGTTTGTTTGTTATTTCGGCTGCCGAACAGATTTTATTGAAATTTGGCAGCGACGTACATCCCGTGCTGAAATCCATGGGTCTTGTGTTCCTTTCCCAGATCGGGCAATGAAAATTGTGGGTTACTAGACATTGGAATTAGTACTTGATATGGTGATAGGCTGTGTTCCTAACTCATTATGGGGCAGAAATAAGTTCGGAAGACTGTGTGGGTATTATATCCACTTCTGCCTACCTCATCGAGGATACAGGCGAATAGAATGTTACTTATATACGTTTAATACCGATAAAACGTAGTTCCTTCATTACTACGTTAAAACCATTAAGGCTAGTGCAAAACTGTTATTTTAGACTAGTTTTTTCGTCAGTTTTTTGTGCACACACTGGCACGTGTTATTTTTGTAGTATTAGCTATTATCATTGAAGAGTTTCCTGATTCTTTATTTTTGTTTGATATCGTAATCTTAAACCAAAGTGTAACACTGATATCACGATTAATTGTACGGTTTTATCTAATTTCTATTAACAGTAGGTAGTATTCCTGTATCCTACTCAAAATGTGAAATGTGGGTATACTGGATACACCTCTGGCTACCCCTTCGGGGATTACAGGCGTGAATGCGTGTGTATATGTAAAAATTTAAATGCATGTATTTTTATTAGCTTGAATGACGAAACGAGCAGGTCGCTCGCCTGATGGTCAACGCCACGCCTGCCCATAAACAGAAGCAATACCACACATAACTTTCAATTATAAGGCACTGAACTGCATTCGACACACCGAGACATAAGTTGTTAAGTCTCATAATGCCCGGTAATTTTACTGGTTTCAGTACCCTTCAAAATGAAATACAACAGTGCTTGCACACTTTTGACAGTGGCCACTGAAAACTTTTTAAACATGTAATTTACTGCTATAAAAGTATGAACGAAATGTAATCGACTGTCTCGGTGGCGCAGTTTTTTTTTTTTTATATTATATTGAATGACGAGACGAGCAGGTCGCTCGCCTGATGGTAAGCGCCACGCCTGCTCATAAACAGAAGCAACGCCACACAGAACTTTAAATAAAGCACTGCATGACACCGAACTGCGCTCGTCACCCCGAGACATAAGGTGTTAAGTCTCATAATGCCCAGTAATTACACTGGCTTCAATGTCCTTCACACCGGAATACAACAGTTCTTACACACTGTTGCTTGGCGGCAGAAATAGACAAAGCGGTGGTACCAACCCAGCCGGTCTCTCGCAAACGAGGGACCTACCACCTTGTACGCGTTACGACTGAGCCTGACGCTTAGGTCTCGGGTCTGATCCCCGAAATGAGTAAAAGTGATACTGGGTTTTACGAAATGCACAGCATCAGCCCGGAGTCTGGAATTGTGCCCGGTATGGCGATAGGCTCGCCCGCTATCATAACATGGAACGGAAATAAGCTCGGCGAAATGTGGGTTACTAATTACACCTTTGCCTACCCTATGTATCTATGTATACAGTATGTAACAAAAACCCTGTCGGCCCTTTCTAGGTTGTGAAGATAGTCATGTAGACAGCTTAATAAAAATAGTTTAATAAAAAATAAACAGATGCGGGATATTATCCATACACAAGTAGCTTAGAAAAATGAACATATAAAAGTTTATACGGATTTTATGGCGGTTTAATTTTTACATATAAAAAATACAAGAACAGGGTGTATATAAAATAGATTGTGACTGTGGGCTCTCCTATATCGGACAAACTAAAAGAAGCATAGGGACCCGCGTAAAAGAACACATAGCTGATGTTAAACACAGACGCTCTGCGAAGTCTGCAGTTGCTGAACATTCAGAGGAAGGCTCCGAACATTACCTTAGATTTGACAAACCACAAATCCTTGCCAATGAACACCGATTCCTACCTAGGATGATTCGCGAGGCTATTGAAATTAAGAAACACCCAAATTTCAATAGAGAAGATGGTTGGAAGCTTGCACAAGCCTGGGATCCAATTATACATTTAATTAAATCGGAACCCAAAAGACCAACTGCCAGACCTCAAGACACCGTGAGCTCTTTCTGCGTAGATCGGACTAGTGTCAACTAACTATTTTAAATAATTAAAAAATAAATGTATTATTTTAAAATGAAGGTAGCCAATGTAACATTAACTTTTCGAGAAGACCTACACCTCAGTCTCTCCCGTGACCACGAAGGCTGAAAAGCTTTCGAAACGTCGGGAATAAAAATAAAAATTAAACCGCGATAAAATCCGTATAAACTAGTTTTATTTCAATGTGTAATATTCGCGTAAACCTAAGAAAACAATATTTAAAAAAAAAATATTTTCATCTGAAAACTAATGAACAGCTAGCTGACTCTTGTGTCGTACTGACGTAGCCGGGCGTGCAAGCGGCGCGGCGCGTTTGATGCACGTAGACTCAACAATCATCAGTCATCGTTCTTGCAGAGGTTATCAATCGAAATACGGTATACAAACTATAAAATAATTAAAGTATAAAAAATAAATATGATTATTTGTACAGTCTTATTTTCGTATGCAAGTTATTTCATTACGTTTGAATATCAATTCTGATATCACAGTTAAAACGCCCAACAGGGTTTTTGTTACATATTGTATAAACTCGCGTTGTGGGACCGTAAGTCCCTCGTAGTCCCTGATACCCACAATACAGGTTTACCTAGTGTGGGGTCAGGACTATGTGTGTGACTGTTGGGTGTATTTATTATTTATTTTACTCCTAATTGTTTAAAGTGCAGTTCTACCGCAATAAGCCACGAGTGACTGCGTCGGCACTCGTCATGCTCTACTACACACGTTTAGTGCTCACTGCTCACTTAATAATACGACAAACTGCAATTATTGCTTGTTTGGCATTACTTACCGCTAGTTATGTAGGCTAAAATTAGCAACAGCTTGTATTCATTTATAAAGAGGATTGCCTAAGTAAGTATACGAGTTTTCTTCTTATTCTTCTGCCTGCTCTTAAACACTATGTTATGTATGGGTTTTGTGCCAATATGTTTTATTTCGCCGGTTGAAAATTATCATATTTTATTTTAATTTTGGAAGATCTAAGGTAATTTTATTATTATAATAAATAAATAAATACACCCAACAGTCACACACATAGTCCTGACCCCACTCTAGGTTAACATGTATCGTGGGTATCAGAAACTACGAGGGGCATGCGGTCCCTCAACACCCAGATCCGATACAAATATTTGAGGGTCACACAAACTTTTGTCTCGGTGCGGGAATCGAACCCCCGGCCTCACGCTTCGCAGCCGGCTTCTCGCCCACTGCGTTACGGAGGATGTCTCTAATAATACTAGTTTTGTTAGATATATGACACATAATTTACTGTAGATTCTAAATATATACAGTTTTTGTTGTCTAAATGACGAAATAACCTCAACATTTGGTTATTTCGCTACCCAATAAAAAAAATGCACATATGGTGATAAAACCACATTTATAGGTAAGCGGGGCGGCCTTCGCGCCACGGGTTAATGAAACCTGTTTCATTTGTATTGCAAATTATTAAATCGGTTATTGCTTTGAAACTATTGATGCGTTGAAGTAATTTATCGATAGACTCAAATGATCATACCTTGTTCACAGTGTGTGTGCGTGTGTGCTTGAGTATGTTTCACTCGATTACCTAAGGGGAATACAGTAGGCCTAGTACAAGTTTTAATAGTTTTCCTAAACGATGAAAGTTTTCGAATTCTTTCCATACGGCGAGATTAGTAGCCACTAGTGGGAACTATGATGAATTCAAATTAATAATATGGTTAATTTTATTTCATACTCGTTGTCCCGCGCGGTTTCACCCGCAACATCTACCGCTTGCAGCGCCACCTACCGGGTCCAATTGTGAATATAAACCGTCCAGGGACCTACTTAAACACCTACAAAAACTTTCATCAAAATTGGTCCAACCGTTTTTAAGTTTTAGCGAGACTTACGAACAACAATTGATTTTTATATATAAGATTATAGTCGAATATGACATTTTTCAAGCGATTCTTACCTTTATTACCGTATGAATTACTAGTTTGACACTTTGACGGTAGTAATTTTATACGAATTCGAAAATTGTGAACGTATTTGTAACTCGTACTAGGCCTACAGTTCACTCTGATAATATAGTAATAAAAAATATCTACAACGATAACTGCATCTTTTTTTTCACACCATCAAATAAGGTTGAACCCTTTCGCTGTCTGTTCATTTGTTTTTCTGCCTTATTTTCGAATGCGCACACGCACACCCCCAAGCAATCACACGCCCAAGCACACATACAGATAAAGAGGTCAAACTTATATACTGCTCTTTGTTTTTGGGGGTTAAAAGTAAGTAATAGCTCCTAATCAGTATTATTAATTACACAAATATAAATGTCTGCTATTTACATAGATGTAGGAGTTATATGAGATAGTAATATGTTTCACTCGGACCAGCGCTCAAATTCAAAATAAAATAATAAAAAAAGAGCATATCGCTCACCTGATGGTAAGCATCACTCCTGACCATAAACAGAAGCAACTCTAATCAGAACTTCGAATTATGAGGTACTGCAGATCACTGGACTACCCTCTTCATCCTGAGACAATATAAGTTAAGTTTCATACTGCCCAGTAACTCCACTGGCTTTAATGTCATTCAAACGGGATCATTTGCTGTACTGGGCTTGCACACTGTTGCTTGGCGTCAGAAATAGACAAAGCAGTGGTACCAGACGGCTTCTCACGGATGAAGGACCTACCACCTAATACAAAAACGACGTAAAGTAGCGGCTTGCTGCCGCGTTTCGTATGAGTAAGATATTTGGAGGCCCAAAACACCCTCCCCTTTCCAATCCCATAATTATCCCTTTCCTTTAAGGTTGGCAACGCGCCCATGGTATTCTTCTGCTATTGTGGGCGTACATGGACTGTGGAGAACACTTAGCATCAGATGAACCACTTGCTCGTTTGCTATAACAAATTGGTAGATAGATTTTTCTCCCGAGAATATATACCCCATACGTCAGGCAGCCAGCCGGTAGTAAAAACAACAAACCAAATCTTTCACATGCTACAGTGTTAAAAAGCATATTGCGCCGACCCCACTGCGAGTGGGATGAGGGCAGGTGGAAGAGGAGAGATCGATTACTATAAAACTGAACAACCTTTGAGAAAGACTACCTAAAATCCAACCATATTTTAAAAATATCATAAAAATATTTCTTCGTAGGAGTAATGATGTATGATTATCATTAACTGTAAACATCGTTCTTGTTTATAATTACCTTATTGTAATGACGTGTCGTTACCTATCAAAGAGTAAACATATTTGTCTGTATACTGTATTCTAAAACTGAACCATGGATGGGTAACTGACGTATAATCGAGATAGTTCTTAGATATGTTTCAATAATAAATCTGTTAAATTACACTGTCTCACAGAAAACTGGCGTAAAGTACAAGCTTGCGTTTCGTACGGTGAGTGAGATATCCGGAGGCCCAAACCCCCTCCCCTTCGTAATTCCTTAATTATACCTTTCCTTTAAGGTCGGCAACGCACCCATGATTATTTTAGTATTGTGGGCGTACATGGGCGGTGGAGATCACTTACCATCAGGTGACCCACTTATATGGCCTATACTATAAAAAAAAAAAAAAAAAATGTTACAACTGATGGTTTCCTAATTGACGTCAGGGGGCTTATATGGATAATAATAAATTATAATTGGTACAGTACAGTATTGTGAAACACTGGTACCTCGGTCGAGCCGACCTATACAGGACTGTTTTGTGTACAGCACGTCTCTACCACTTGTAAGTTACACCAGATTATACATGCAACTTACAACTATGGCAACTTGTTGCGTTTGAGTGATTTCTGGAAGAATTCAGAACCCAACGGTTGGCAACGCGTTCCTGATTTTGGCTGGTAATTTGATTGTTTATGGGCAGTGATGATTACTTCCCATCAGGTGACTCACTTGCTCGGTTACCGTCCTCTGTTATAAAAAAAATGTTAGAAAAAATCCATAGTGAAATAAATTTGTATGAATATAAGTGGTAGAGCCACGCTGTAGACAAAACTTTCTACATCACAATTGGCCGGCTCGACCGGGTCGTTACCACTGTCTCACAGAAAACCGACGTAAAGTAGCAGCTTGCTGCTGCATTTCCGGAGTCCCGATTCTCTTCCCTTCCCAATTTCTTAATTACCTCATTCCTTTAAGGTCGGCCACGTGCCTATGATTCTTCTGGCATTGTGGGAATACATGGGCGGTGCAGATCACTTACCATCAGGTTACCCACTTGCTTGTTTGTCAAGCAATAAAAAATATAATATATTTGTCATCTCTCAAAATGCAGCTCGCGTCATACCAAGCCATTCAATAATATCTTCTGCCCTTCTTCCTGTTCTGCTTCCTGTTATTTTATTTTGACTATTTTTATTAAGCTGTGTCTATGTCTATCTTTACGACCTAGATATGGAAATACTTAACAATTCTGGACTAATATAAAAATATTGTAAACTTTATAGTTGCCCAGTGTATTTTGACGATGCTATGTATGTTATGTATATATTAGCTGATATGATTTCTGTAATTACATAAGTTTCTTTATTTTGTACTGACTTGTCATAAGCGCTATTTTAATTACCTACATGATGAATAAAACTATTTCATTTCATTATTTCATTTCATTTCAAGGCCAACAGGGTTTTTTTACATACTGTATATAATATCGATATTTGTAACATATCCTTTGGAGCAAACAAGAAATAGTGGAAACTCGTTGATTCGTTTCAATTAACGCAACGTCAAGCCAAAAGCAATTACAGTTACAGCGTGCTGCAGGCACTTTGGTTAATCGGGAATTATTCGTAATATCTGATTATGACACACGTACGCGGCAAGGATTACGTTGTGAGTATTATGGAAGCAGACGAGATTTTAATTGATGTTACAATATCAACTGCTATTGATCTTGAAATAAAACTAGGTTATATGGATTTTATCGCGGTTTAATTTTAATTTATTTTAGTCCCGACGTTTAGAAAGGTTTTCAGCCTTCGTGGTTACGGGAGAGACCACGTAGGCGATAGACGATAAAATCCGTATAAACTAGTTTTATTTCAATGTGTAATATTGGCGTAAACATAAGAAATTGCTATTGATCTGACGTTATTTTCGATTGTTTTGATAGGCAGACGAACCAGCGTTCCGCCTGATGGTAAGTGGTCACCGCTGCTCATGGACATCGGCAATACCAGGGGCTCAGCTAAGCCGCTGCCTACCCCTGAAGGAATAATATTCTTTATAAGCCTCGTTTAAAGAAGGACGTTATAGCGCTCGGGGAACACCGAAACAGGGAGTTCATATCAGAAGGCCAATTCTCGTAATTTAAACATACGCACTCACACCTGTAATCCCCGAAGGGGTAGACAGAGGTGTAACCAGTGCACCCACATTTCGCCGAGCGTATTTCCGTCCCTTATGTGATAGGGGGCGAGCCTATCGCCATACCGGGCACAAATTCCAGACTCCGGGCTGGTACTGAGCATATCGTAATAGAAAAACCCAATACCACTTTACCCGACCCGAGGATCGAACCCGAGACCTCAGCGTTGACCTCAATCGTAACGCTTACGCATTACAACTGCGCCACCGAGGCAGTCGTAATTTTAAATGTTCAAAATATCATTCCGATCTAGTCTCAGCGTCAAGAAAGTTGCAAATGGCATTCTCTTAAACCAATAACCAAATGCACCTGGCATTAGCAGTAGCATTATACCGTTTTGGCTTCAGTCAACTTTTATTCTACATTCAATCTCATTACGATCTATGTTCACATTTGACGTTGATTATTGATTTAAGAGAATGCCGTTTGAGAATGAATGAGAATTGGCCTACTGAGCTAGCACGTGCGTGATATAAATGAACGCTGCAAACGTATCCTACTAGACGGGATTGTTTCCAGAAGGCCAATTCTCGTAATTTTAAATGTTCAAAATATCATTCCGATCTAATCTCAGCGACAAGAAAGTTGCAAATGGTATTCTGATAAACCAATATTCAAGATCAAATGTGAACATAGATCGCAATGACAGCCTCCGTGACGCAGCGGGCGAGTAGCCGGTTGCGAAGCGTGAGGCCGTGGGTTCGATTCCCGCACCTTGACAAATGTTTTTCTGATCCACAAATATTTGTCTCGGGTCTGGGTGTTGTGGGACCGCAAGTCCCTCGTAGTTCTTGATACCCACGATACAGGTTTAACCTAGTGTGGGGTCAGGACTATGTGTGTAACTGTTGGGTGTATTTATTATTTATTTATTTAATGATATCGAAAGTAGAATACAAGTTGACTGAACCAAAACGGCATTCTGGTAACAATTTTGACACTTAACTATATTCTTCTTCTTTTAATTGTGTTTGGCTCCACCGTAGATCGGTGATTTCGCAGTGTCCATTGTGAGACACTTAACTATATAAAATGCATTTCGTCTATAGACAAACGTCAAAATATTAATTGAGAACGAAATGTGACTGAAGGTGAAGCAGTGTTGCCAAGTGCACTGTAATTACAGCAGATCTGCCGTATTTTCATGCCATCTACTGGACACCGTATTTTTATAAATACCGTATATGCAGACACAGTATTTTTTTACAGTCAAAATTTCGTATTATTATTGTATACTACTATACAGGTTATTTAGAAGTAAAACTGCGTCACATAACGCGGGAGTTTGACAGTTCACAAACAGGGAGTGCAATAGGGGTCCTAGTTGAGAGTAAGCGAGATGATAATATTGAGTTACGGTCAATTGACTGCAACTTAGTAAAACAACTAATTTACTACACTACAATTTAATTAATTTATTATACTACAATTTCTATGTACCGCGCAGCTTGTCTAGTAGTATACATAAAACTCTTTGATTAAACACATTAAAAAAACTAAACCGATATCATCATCATCGCAGCCATCCATTTCTGCAGCGATCGATATATACAATTAAAATGTTAAGTTAGTTTAGGATATAAAGTTTAAAATAAATTTATATTTTACTTAATAATTTAATTATTTCCTTTTTTGTACGACATTTTAATGCACTGTAAAATACACTGTATTTTTTCCCATCAAGCACTGTATTTTTGGCGCAAATACCGTATTTAAATGTGGACAACACGGTATTTTCAAAAATCTGACTTGGCAACACTGAGGTGAAGTGACTGTGAGTCAAATGCATATAAATTCAGTTAACTTTATCTTTATACTTTATCTTTTACTGCAAGCAACTAAAAGTAGTCAAAATTGTTCGAATTTGTGTGCTCGTTATTTCAGTAAAGTATTAGAAATGAGTTTACAGCCTATGTTACTCAGTGATAATGTAGCTTTCTAACGGCCAAATTATTTTTGAAATCGGCCCAGTAGTTTTTAAGTTTATTTGTTACATACAAAAATACAAAAAATCTTTCCTCTCTAGAATATTAGTGTAGATTAAATTATGAGATCAATCGCACTGTCAGAATTTCCGCCAAAACTCTCGCACAATTCATAATTATTTTAAGTCATTTTTAATTACTAGAATTTAGTCTATGGCAGCTGATACGTAAAATTCGGTAAAATACTTGTAATTGGCGAAATGCATAATAATGCGAAGCCATAATTTCAACGAAAGAAAGACATTGAAAGTTGATCGAATTGATAGTTTAAATGCAATTTAACTGAGATGATATTTAAAGGAGCAGAATGCCATATTTTTAATTAATTCAAAATCTAATCTCAGTTCGGTTAAAATTCATTCGCAGTGTCAGTTAAAATAGCAGAATTGGCCCTCAGGTAGAATGGGTCGACTCTACTGCGGTGCCTGGTGGAGCGATGGTAAAATATGTAGTGGTATTACATTATTTATCAAGTGTAAATTTTAACTTTTTACATAATATGTGTCTCGATGGCGCAGTTGTAATACGTACGCGGTACGACTACTGTGCTGAGGTCTCGAGTTCGATCCCCAGGGGTGTAAAAGTACTATTGGATTTTTCTATTTCAAAATGCTCAGTATCAGCCTGAAGTCTAGAATTGTGCGCGGTATGGCGATATGCTCGCCACCTATCGCATCACGGGATGGAAATAAGCTCGGCGAAATGTGGGTGTACAAGTTACGCCTGTACCTACACCTTCGGGGAATACAGGCGTGAGTGCGTATATTTCTTGGCGATTACCTACATTACATAAAATTCGTCTGGTTAAATCTCATGATCCTAGTTTAGTTAGTGAGATTTGGAAGTGAATATATGAGTGAGTGAGTGGTATTTCGTTCTTATATACCTCTATATAGATAGAAGGGACACCCATCCAAAAGATGGGAAGATGACTTAGTCAAAACGGCACGACATAGGGAAAATTGGAAAGGGTTGGAGGAGGTCTTTGCCAAAAGGCACACATAAAATTGATACTGAAATATTAAATTTTAATTACTTTTGTGTTTTTTTATTGTTTCCATTAATATTGAATTTTAGACGTCACTTATTCTGTAATGCAGGCTATAAATAAATAAATGATAGATTATCTGGTAGTTTTAATATTAACCTGTTTTTATATATCGCCAGTGGCTTATATAGGGCGTTCCCTCGGAAATGAAACGTGGCAGTTTCTTGTACGGCCCTCTAAATTTGGCCATTGAACAGCCTCTGTGGATATGTATATACTAGAACATGCTTAACTAACAATGTAAGAAATAAATTGAGATGCTTTTTTAATATAATTATTTGGACGGTTCCTACATCACGGCACTGAAATACCCCTGAAAAACAACACACCCTTTTTGAACAAAAAACTGGCAACGTTCGAAATTTCATTTCACTGTGTTTAATTATCAATTCAGATATAGTTTTAAAAACATCGACTGATCCGATGGTCTGATCTGAATTCTGAGGTCATAGTGTGGTGGATGACTACCAGTACCGGCCCGAGGCTAGTAATTTTTACAAGATGGTAGGCCCCTCGTTTGCCAGAGGTCGGCTGGGTTGGTACCACCGTTTTGTCTATTTCTGCCGCCGAAAAACATTGTGTAAGCACTGTTGTATTCCGTTTTGAAGGACAATGAAGCCAGTGAAATTACTGGGCATTATGAGACTTAACACCTTATGTCTCGTGGTGACGAGCGCAGTTTATTGTCATGCAGTGCTTTGTTATTTAAAGTTCTGTCTGGCGTTGCTTCTGTTTATGAGCAGGCGTGGCGCTTACCATCAGGCGAGCGATGTGTAAGATATCTGGAGGTCGAAATCCCTTTTCCCTCTCAGTTCCTTAACTAACCCTTTCCTTTAAGGTCGTCAACTTCTTTTTATAGCATAGGCCGGCAAACGAGCCAGTGGGTCACCTGATGGTAAGTCCCCACCGCCCATGTACGCCCACAATACCAAAATAATCATGGGCGCGTTGCCGAGGAAAGGAAAGAGATTCCATATTATCTAGATCTAGTATTGTAAAATGTATTAGATGCCCTCTTACCAGTAGATAAAGCCAGTCTCTGTAGGTGGCTAAGAGACAGTGGCTCGCTGGTTCCTAACTGTACACTTTAGGGCCTATAGCTAGATCTAATTGTCATCATGGACCGATACAGTGGAATATAACAGACTCGTAAATTGGTTATAGGTATTACTTTTTTTAGCTTGAATGATGAGATGAGCAGGTCGCTCGCCTGATGGTAAGCGCCACGCCTGCTCATGAACAGAAGCAACGCCAGACAGAACTTTAAATAACAAAGCACTTCATGACACTGGACTGCGCTCGTCACCCCGAGACATAGAATTGATTGATTGAATATTCTTTATTGCACACTAAATAAAGTAGTTAGCTTATAAAACGAGGATCATACAGTAAGGGTGATACAATGGGCGGTCTTATCGCAAACAACGATTTCTTCGAGACAACATTAAGGTGGTAAGTCTCATAATGCCTAGTAATTTCACTGGCTTCAATGTCCTTCAAACCGGAACACATCAGTGCTTACACACTGTTGCTTGGCAATTGGAAATTGGAATTTAGGGATCTTATACATGACGCGCCCACGTTGTCTTACACAAAACAATTAAAGAGTCACATTATCGCCGGCCCTGCGCATTATCAATGATAACGCGATAACACGGAAACAATGCCAGATACGCACATACTGACGACAATTTCGGCAGGACGTTACCATCAGCGGTGGTCTGGGGTACCCGGGAACCAGCCCACCATTTGCTGGGCTGTATGGTATTCGAGACCTCTGCTGATCCTGGGCCGTGTGGCTTTTTATCTTGGATTTTTTTTTAGTTTCGTAATCATGATTGATTCTTGTAATTAATTGATTGGTTATAGATTAATGGGCCTTTTATTAGATTTTTTATGTTTTCAAATGGTTTTTTGGGTTAAGTGGCGCATATTCTGAGTAAATCGTGTTAGAAAGTGATGTGTTTCGTAGCTAGGAAATGTGTGGCATGTTTGTGTGTTTAATGCCCAATCTAATTAAAATATTTGTATTGCTATTAAAATCCGTAACTGAGCATTCGTTATTATATTATTTATTAATATTTTAATTTGTCTAGCATAGAACACTATCTTGTCAAATACATGTCAGCAACTGATAGTCCTTTGATTGTAGAGTCAAACATATAACACAAATCCATTAGTGGATTTAAAGAGCCACATTCTATTTGAATTCGTAATTTATACTATTCAGTAAGAGTAGCCATCGAGACATCCTTAAATAAAATAATATGAGACCTGTATTACTGCTTTACTATTGGGCACGGTCCTTTGACTCTACATTAATAGGAGAAGCATTTCAAGAGGCTGTTCTAATGGGGGTCAGCCTTATACATTCAACATGTTAAAACTACGACCTTTGATAGCAGCTACCGAATAAACCAGAAGGTCTGAGCTCTGATTGCTGAGTAACTCAAGATTATAGCAGATGATGGAAAATTAGCAAATGAGTCACCTGGTGGTAAATAAGTTCCACCGCCCATGAACGTTTACAATACCTGAAGGATCATGGATACGTTGCCGATCTTAAAAGAAAGGGATAGTTAAGGGATTGGGAAGGAGAAAGGGATTTGGGTCTCCGGATACCTCACTTCCTGTATGCAATGCAACACAAGTGCACATGGTTTTCTACGACGACGAGCGATGAGACGATTAGAAGAACCCAAACTCACTCTTTATATTTACAGGCGGACTTAATGCCTGAGTAATTTTTTCATTAGCTTTAGATGACAAGATGAGCAGGTTGCTCATCTGAGGATAAGCGTCATGTCTGCCCGTAAACAGATACAACACCCCATAGAACTTTCAATTATAAAGTATATAGTAAGTAAAATTTCATCCAAATTTGTTCAGCTGTTTAGACGTGAATTAACTAACATTGATATTCACAAACATGCAATCTTTCACATTTACAATGCTAGTAGGAAGTACAATTTGAAGTTCTGTATTATGTAGTATAAAATACTTAATGCTTATCAGTACTAGAGTTAAGATTTGAAAGACCGATTTTAAACGACTTCTATACTGTCGATGCTACCCTTTTCAAATACTTAATTTTATTGCGTTTTTCCAGTCATTTTAACCATTAATTTTCTTTCGATTTATAATTTGCTACTGGGTCCCGCCTGCTACTAAACTTAACGCGGGTATTTAGCTTAAGCTTTCAAGGGGGCGAGCACGAACGTCTTACGAATAAGTATTCGAATCGAGAACGCTACCATCTGTATGAAGGTTCAAACAATTTTTTGGCATTTCGATACGAATACGTTCTCGCAAGTTATTCGTGCTAGCTCCTCTCAGCTCATAATATATTCTGTTTAACCGAAGTAGAGTTTTCTTTGTTTATAGTTTTTTTTTTTTTCTATTCTCAATCTTGTCTCGGTCTTATTAGACTTTTAAATTGGCTTTTTTGCAGTCGGGTTTTTGTTTATTTTTCTTTTATTTATCTTTTACATACGCACTCACGTCTGTACTCCCAGAAGGGGTATGCAGAGGTGTAACCAGTACACCCACATTACGCCGAGCGTATCTCCGTCCCACAATGTGATAGGGCGCGAGCCTATCGCCATACCGGGCACAAATTCCAGACTCCGAGCTGACAATGAGCATTTCGTAATAGAAAGACCCAATACCAATCCGACCCGGGGATCGAACAAAAATAACTTAATAATATAATCATAACAACAACAACTGCGCCACCGAGGCAGTCTTTATCTTCAGTATTTATCTTTTATAAAACAATTACTTTTGAAATGGAACAGAAAAACTTTATGTTCGGTGTCACCGGATCTTAATCCGAAGACATACCCAGAATGACCTACTTACAGCTCAGGATCTTTAGTACGTATCAGCTTTCAAAAGTACTCAGGATGCCTTTACATGTAGGGCTCTTGAGATTGTCGAGTGCGTTGGAGTGGTGGGGAGTGCGATACGTAAGGGTACGGTGCTGGAGTCATCTTGAGAAGTCGGCGTCGGTTAGGTACCTGCTAAATGACTGGATGGTCGATGGTTCGAGACTGACTCCGACTTTAGGAGTAAGGTACTGTGTTATCTAGAAAAATCTTTTTTAATTTTGGTTTATATTTGTAAAATTATGTAAAGTACTGTTGATTTTCTAAACATACTGATTCCGTGACGCAGTGGGCAAGTAGCCGGCTGCGAAGCGAGAAGCCGTGGTTTCAATTCCCGCATCGATACAAATATTTGTGTGATACACAAGTATTTGTTTCGGGTCTTGGTGTTGTGGGACCGCAAGTCCCTCGTAGTTCCTGATACCAACGATACAGGTTAACTTAGTGTGGGTTCAGAACTATGTGTATGACTGTTGTATTTATTTATACTATTTATAGAATATTCAGAATAAGTAATTTTTAACAGTATTGAAAACTACTGCAACTGTACCGATTTGTTTATTTTATGGCTCACCTTAGAGAAGGAAAAATATTTGAATTTTCACTATGTCTTTTTATTTATGACTAGCCTTTGCTCGCGGCTCCGCCCGCGTGAACGGCCTTTTCCGGGATAAAAAGTAGCCTATCTTACACAGTGATAATGTAGCTTTATAACGGCAAAGAATTTTTGAAATCGGTCCAGTAGTTTGAAAGTTTATTCGTTACATACAAAAATACATCGTTCCTCTTTATAATATTAGTGTAGACTATGTATTTCGACAATATATCAGGAAAAGTTCTCTTATACAGCTTGCCACATCAAAGGAGAAGACCAAAACAGAAAGGCGTCTAGATAATTTAAGATACATATTATTTAGATGGGTTCAGATGGGTTAGATATGATCTGAACTGAAATTATCCTCTCATCTTATTAATTATGATGCCAGGTACTGACCTGGTCAATTGCATGATCTCTCACCTGCTTCACCTATCTCCAACTCCTGGCTTATTTATAATAACTAAATGCCTTATACAAAACAATAGCTATGATAAGGGAGCTCTTTTTTACGACAACCCATGTTACTCACTTAATGGGAAGTGATCCACACCGTCGATGATTCCCCACAATATCTGACACCATTAACAAGAGAAAATAATAATAATAAATACATTTATAATTCATTTTTTTATTTGCTTGAATGACGAGACGAGCAGGTCGCTCGCCTGATGTTAAGTGTCATGCCTGCCCATAAACAGAATACTGCATGCGCTCGTCATCTCGAGACATATGATTTTAAGTCTCATAATGCCCAGTAATTTCACTAGCTTCAATGTCCTTCAAACCGAAACACAATAGAGCTTATACACGGTTGCTTGGCGGCATAAATAGACAAAGCGGTGGTACCAACCCAGACGGCCTCTCGTATACCAGGGACCTACCACCTTGTAGTCTATATCAAATCTAATCTCGGTCAAATGCAGTGCCACTTCAAACAAATTAAAAAAGTTTTAAAAGTAGTAGAGCCACGCTGTAGACACTTGTCTACAGCATGAATGTGCTGGCTCGTCCGGGTCGTTACTACTGTCTCAGAGATGGCTCCTGCGATTCGTACGGTGAGTGAGATATCCGGAGGCCCTAACCCTCTCCCCTTTCCAATCCCTTAATTATGCCTTTCCTTTAAGGTCGGCAACGCACTCATAATTCTTTTGTTATTGTGGGTGGGCGTACATGGGCGGTGGAGAACACTTACCATCAGATGAGACACTTGCTCGTTTGCCGGCCAATGCCATAAAAAAGTTAAAATAACAAACGTTAGGTTCACTACAATAACCTTTATAGAAAGGTTGAATAATAAA
Organism: Mimas tiliae; assembly: GCA_905332985.1. Taxonomy (NCBI): domain Eukaryota; kingdom Metazoa; phylum Arthropoda; class Insecta; order Lepidoptera; family Sphingidae; genus Mimas; species Mimas tiliae. Next base: position 20,045,010 of record HG995241.1, on the reverse strand, counting down.
GTAGATAGACAAAACTAAAAATAATTCTTGTTCGTAGGTAGTAAGTCTCGAAATCTTCATCTCGAAATAAACTCCAGTACTACCTCTACGATTAATTTGTAGATTTAGATCTAGTTCCTCTATGGTTTTACTTGACTTCTTGGGTTTGATTCTCGATAGTTTTGTTTCTCTTTTAAGGGTGTAATCAACTTTTAATCTCTGAAAATATAAAATACTTATAATATTGCATAAGTACGCACTCACGCCTGTAATCCCCGAAGGGATAGGCAGAGGTGTAACCAGTACACCCACATTTCGCCGAGCGTATCTCCTTCCCATCATGTGATAGGGGGCGAGCATATCGCCATACCGGACACAATTCCAGACTCCGGCTGGTACTGTGCAGTTTCAATATAAAACCCAATATCACTTAAACGATCCGAGGATCGAACTCGAGGCCTCAGCGTCAGCCTCAAACGTAGCGCGCACGCATTACAACTGCGCCACCGAGGCAGTCAATATTACTTATAATATTGGTACTCTTTTATATCTGGTTTTGATATTTGCAGTTTAATGTATATTGAACAATGGTACAGGTTCAAAGCGCTGTGAAGTTCATTTATCAGTTTACTTAAATATATATAGTGATTACTTCTTGACTTATTTCAATGTGTAATATTCACGTAAACATAAGGGTTTACGTGAATATTACACATTGAAATAAAACTAGTTTATACGGTTCGAATCGCGGTTTAATATTTATTTTAGTCCCGACGTTTCAAAAGCTTTTCAGCCTTCGTGATCACGGGAGAGACTGAGGTGTAGGTCGTCTCGAAAAGTTAATGTTACACTGTGTACCTTCATTTTAAAATTATACATTTATTATTTAATTTTTTTAAAAGCCGCGATAAAATTCGTATTAACTAGTTTTATTTCAACGTTGTATTATATTTAATAAAGGAGTAGAAACCAGTGAGTTCATGTTTCAAATCCCAGGTTGGTACCAAACACTTTAATGTATACTACTTGACGAGCTGTTTAGAAGTAAAATTGCGTCACATAACGCGGGAGTTTCACAGCTCACAAACAGGGAGCGCGATCGGGAGCGGTAGGGGTTCTAGTTGAAAGTAAGCGAGATGGATATATTGAGTTACGGTCAATTGACCGCAACTTAGTGGTACAATTTCTATGTACCGCACAGCTTGTCTAGTAGTATACATTAAAGTCTTTGGTTGGTACAATAATAATTTGTGTCTGAGTTGTTCTATTCGCAAAAATGGTTTGCAGTAAGCTACCGTATATGGACGAAAATAACCTCGGAAAACCGTGGGAGTATTAGTTGCATCTTTGCCTTCCCCATCAGGGATGCAGGTGTGAATTTAGGATTCGAAAGTAAATGTAATCTATCTTTTAGTTTTGTTTCTAGATAGTGGCATTAATCCCCTGTTACGAAATATACTATCCATAAATTATTATGCAAATTTAACATACTTACGTCTGCATCAGTTCAACGCCCCAGCGTTCCCAGCGTCGCGAATAGACTGCTCGTCTAAAAAAAGCTGGTCCGTCTGCTCGTTCATTCACTCTATGAACGAATGAGTCATCGAGCGAGCGAGCCTGCGAGACGCCGCGCCTCGTACGATGGTTGTATTAGGTGTGGGATTCTCGGAATATGAGTAACGGGAAATTTTCCGAGAATTAGTGGAGGGAATTTTGAAATATTGATATGATTTTGTGGATAATTTCGTAATAATGAAGATGCTTGTTTAGATTATTTAGCTGCCAATTATTTGTCGAAAAATGCCTGTTGATGCTCTTATAAGGAATTCGTCAATAAATAACGTTGTCTAGCTTATAATCTAGTTCTGAGAAATTTTCCGGGAAATTATAGAATTATTATTGGTGGTATTTTTTTATTTAATTGGTCATGATATATTCATACGATTTAAACTAATTTGAAAACACTATTAAAACTCAATTTGTTGAAATATATATATGTGAGTCTATAGTTATTAATAAGAAATGATAGAATCACCCGAATTAGAACTTGATTAAATATTAACCACCCAATAATCAATAAACTAAAAACACAAAACACGCGTTTAATATAAAACGTACTCCATTCAAAGTATATCTTAGGGCTTCATCACACATAATACTTTGGGATACAGCGATCGGTGATTTTGCGACTGCATCGTGTTTTGCTCGACACTCTAAGTATCTTTCATTTTATTTGCTTGAATGACGAGACGAGCATGTCGCTCGCCTGATGTTAAGCGTCACGCCTGCCCGTAAACAGAAGCAACGTCACCTAGAATTTTGGATTACAGAACACTGCATGGCACTAAGCTTCACTCGTCATCCCAAGACATAAGATGTTAAGTCTCATAATGCCCAGTAATTCGACTGACTTTATTGTCATTCAAACCGAAACACAACAGTGCTTACACACTGCTGCTTGGCGGCCGAAATATACGAAGCAGTAGTTCCACCCCTGAAGGCCTCTCGCATACAAAGGACCGCCTTGTTAAACCTATCACGTTGTATCTGCTATAATTTATGAAGAAAATTGTAACGTGTAACTTTTAGTCGTTGCATTCACATTCCATAACGGTAAAAGACTAGCGATCAATTCAGCACTATAGTAGACCAAGTTGCTTAATAATGAAATGGTAATAATTTCAGCAGATAATTCCAGAGATTTAAATCCATGTGTGTGGTTATTTGAAACATTTGTCTATACAACGTGCTACAGAAAAGTGTGATCAAATTTAAGCAACGTATAGTGTACGATATAAGTATTTAACCCCCATAGTAATAAATCCGATTGCATTGCTAGGACATAAATAAAGCATTTTCTTTTTTATATCGAAGGAGTAACATGAGATATACGATTTGTTTTTTTGGACAACACTAAATGATAAACTGCCGTCACGAATGAAGCCGTTACTAGGCGCGCAGATTATAACGATGTTATGTATAGTGACTTTATCGATCTTAATCAGGTGATTAAAATAAGTGTGAAATATTAGGATGTCTAGTATTCGATAAAATTTGGTACATAAACACTGATTGCCAGGTGTAACGACTCTCAAATATGACCACACCTCTCTGTAACACGTTGTATATTTGGGTATTAAATATAAGTTATTTGATTTTAAAAAAATTACTATCCAAACCAAAAAAAAATTACAAATATGATCTTTGAAAAGCCCTGAAATGTAGTGATTTTAGCGTTCGGTTCTATCCAGCTTCTAAATCGCTGATGCTGTAGAATTAGGTGTGTAACAGCCTTTAGTGGGTAAGCTAGTAGTAGCGTATCGTGCGGCGCATGCGGGCTGGGTGTCGCCGGGTCGATAGGGCGGGCGGCAGTGTGCGCCGCGGCGCGCCCATGCGAGGACGCGCGCCTCGCCATGTGGGTGCGCGTGCTACTGGCTGCCTTCGTGATACTCAACGTGCCCAGCCATGTCGCCGCCGAGAAGAGCAAGTTCTGTGAGTTTAAATTTATTTACAATTTTCGACATTATGTGCCATAGTTTTTTTACAGATTTTTTCGGAAATGTCTACGAGTCAAGGAGTTGTAAGTCGATATTTTGTAGTACCGCGCCTTTTTGTGCACAGAGTATGTGCAAAAATTTCCAAGTCATAACTTGAGAAAAATACGCACCATATAACAGCAATTTACGCTAAGATAATTTTGGCGGGCACTCACACTGCCTCTATAAAATCCAAGCACATCTTTCGCATAAAGGGTATTAAACTACCCTAAAAACCTTCTGAGACATTATTTGGCCGCCATCTGACGGACATTTTCATCTTCATCCACTTTGGCGGGTACTTGCAAGTAATTTGGCTTTATTAAAAATTCTGTAACAAGTATTAAAATCCGACGCTTCCTACTTGAATATAGGTCGCGTAGACAATAAAGAGGGCCTGGGAGGGGGGGGGGGGGTCCCCTCCTTAGAACTCATTACCCTCCCCCGGTCCTCTGTAATGATATTACCCTCCATGCAGGACAAATTGTCATGGTGTAATATGTTTTAAATTATTATTGCCCAGTTATTATGGCTCATCGTATGAAATCTGCTTGGTACTATTATACAGTTATTAATTGTAAACTAATAGTATGTAAGTGAATCTACTTTTTAATAGATTCCAAACTATCAGTTACGCATTCTGTATTTCATATTTAATAAGTGAAAAAGTGTATTTAAGCTAAAGTTGTTATTTTGAGGGATTTCCTTTTCGGACACATGTTTATTTATCCAGATAAAGATTTTATAAAATAAGGTTTTTGTTGAATGCAATTTTCAACACCACGTTTTTACGCAATCTTAAGAATACTGATTCTTTTGAGCGAAAGGGAAAAACGTTTAATAACGTTACTTAAAAGAATACTGATGATTATTTCGGGGAAAAGGAAAAAGTATATGTTTCTTTTAGTCGAAATAAAAGCTTTTTCCTGTAATCCATCCGTTTGAGTTCACGCCTGCCTGCATTTTGATCTTGTTTACAATACATCTGTTGACAGTCATTTTTTTTTAAGAATGTTGGTATTTTTAAATTAAACGTACATCTTTCATTTCCATAAAGATGAATTAAATACATACATACGCACTCACCTCTGTAATCCCCGAGGGGGTAGGGTATTACACCCACATTTCGCCGAGCGTATCTCCGTCTTACGATGTGATAGGGGGCGAGCCTGATACTGAGTATTTCGTAATAGAAAAACCCAATACCACTTTATCCGACCCGGGGATCGAACCTGAGATCTCAGCGTTAGCTTAATCGTAACGCATACGCATTACAACTGCGCCACCGAGGCAGGCAATGGGCATGGGCACGGGCCTCCTCTATTAAATGAGAGGGGCTAGGCCCTAGTCCACACTGACCAAATGCGGGTTGACAAATTTCACTTATCTTCGAAAATCATATGGTGAAGTTCTCAGGTGTATACCTTAGATAGGTTTTCTCACAATGTTTCCTTCACCGTTAAAGCAAGCGATAATTATTAACGAATACAAACGTAATATAAAAAGTCAGAGGTACATGTTCTTGGGGATGGTTTAGAACCTGCGTCTTTTAGCTCGATAGTCCATGCCACTCCCCATCCAGCTATCGCTGCTCATTATTATTATTTTCATATTTATCATATTAAATTATAACGCATTATGAGACTTAACATCGCACGGGATGATTCCCGTGTTCATTACAAAATTACAAAGTACTTTGTAATTTATATTTCTGTGGTATTTAACTGTTTATGGGCAGTACTAACATGTGAGCAACCTGCTCGTCTTATCATAAAATTTATTTAAGAAATATGTAAACTATTTTATACCTAACCGAAAGATTTATACAAACATATGTATAAGTCGGAAAGTTACAAAAACTGTTTCTTACATACAGTAAGTTATAAGAAGCCAAATAAATTGAATTAATCATAAAAAGGGAATAAAATAAATGATACAAGAAAAAAAATATTAAATCTCAGCTGGAAATATAAGTTTATTAACCGTATCCCTGAGTCCAAGTACAATTTTAGGTTTCAGTTAATTTTATGCTAAGGGTAATGATATATTATGTCATGGTTAGAACTCTTGGATGAAGGGATAATAGGGCAAACTTGGGATTTCTGTCTTTTTTGTTATTTGTTAGTATATACGCCTCCGTAGCGTAGTGGGTGAGTAGACGGCTATGAAGCGAGAGGCAGCCGGTTCGATTCCCACACCGAGACTAAGATATTTGTTGGGTGGGTGGGAGTTGACGGCTATGAAGCGAGAGAACGCCGGTTCGATTCCCACACCGAGATAAAAATATTTGTTTCGGGTCTGTGCGTTTTCATACTAAAAAGTTTACGTAATAATAAAATAAAGTTTAACAAACACTGAAAGTCAAAAATAACAAATTCTACTATTCTATTCTCTTTGTCGGTACAAATTTATTTGACCGGTAGCGACACAGGCACCGACTCCATAGAGAATAGAATAGATAGAATTTGTTATTTTTGCCTATACAGTGTTTTTATTTTGAAGTCGGTTTCTAAGTTTTGTTAAACTTTATTTTATTAAAAACAAAAATAGTTTTAGTTACAGCAATACCATGTAAATTCCAATACAATAATACAATCGCGACGAGTGTACTGTTGTCCGTTGAAGAGTTAGATTTTTTAACTCCGTACTCGGTCATCAGATCTTAACCAAATTTATATGGGAACACATCGCAACTAAACTCTATCGAGTGAAATCAACAAAATCGGACCACAATTGGCGGAGAAATTGTTGTACAAAAAAAAACGCGTCGAATTGAGAACCATCTTCTCTTTTGAAGTCGTTTAAAAACTACAAGCAAAATCTTTCTGTAACATGTTTTTAAAAAGCATGTTGCGCCGACCCCACTGCGAGTTGGATAAGGGAGGAAGGAAAGGTTTGTATACCCGCCAATTTATCACATATTCTGTAAAAGAAGTCAACCGAATACCTATAACGGTTCATACAATAGAACCCTTTAAAGGTAGTATAGACAGAGAGATAGACAGCTTAAAGCTTAACTATAAGGTTCATTGTACGGAACCGTAAAAAGTGTCTTATACCCACAACACTACAGACACAACGTAGCGTGGGGTCAGGACTAAGTCTGGCACCGTTGCGAATGTGTACTTTTATTTCTAGATTTTGTTCGCGGCTCCGCCAGCGTGATCATGTTTTTAAACTCTCTACGAGAGGGGAGGGATTTTGCCCTAGCACTGTTGCCAGATGACCGTTACCCATTCCACCCGAGTTGTACGTAGTTTTCCCCCCAAAATACAGGTTTTCAAGATAATCCCCCCAAAAGAAGACATTTCCCAAGAAGAAGGGGTTAATACTAAAATTAAAAGTACACTTCGTTCATATTTGTACATTAATTGTTAATTATCACTTGCGTTAACGGTGAAGGAAACATCTTGAGGAAACCTGCATACCTGAGGAGTTCTTCATAAGAATTACGAAGGTATGGAAGTATGCCAACCCGCATTAGGCCAGCGTGGTGGACTAAGGCCTAACTCCTTTCATTCAGTAGAGGAGGCCCGTGCCCAGCCGTGGGGCGTATATAATAAAGGAATAGTTATCATTCTATTTTTTTTCTAGGAGTTTAAGCTATCTCTATACTAAATATTGTTGGTATCGGTTCAGCAATTTGATCGAGTAAATATAGCATATGAACAGATAGATTCATGATTTATGTTTATTTTTCTTTAATTATTCGATAGTCAGCTGTTTTGACCGCTGTTAGCACAGAATGTCGGTCATGAGAAAACAAAACATGAAACTTTATTTTGTCGTTTTATCAGTAAGGTTACATTATTAACCTGATATTCGTCATAACAAAATTGAACTAAGATAACCTAGTAACCTATAATAAACAAGTGTAAATCATACTTCATACTAATATTATAAATGTGAATGTAAGTTTGTTTGTTACGCTTTCACGCGAAAACTACTTAACCGATCATCATGAAACTTTTTACACATATTCTTGGAGGCATAAGAAGTAACATAGGATACTTTTTATGAAAAAAAAAAACTATTTGTTTGTTACGCTTTCACGCCTAAATCACTGAACCGATTTTGATGAATTTTGATGTAGAGATAGATGGAACGCTGGAGACGGTTATAGGCTACGTTTTATTTCGGGAAAGTCTATTAACGCTGGCGGAGCCGCGAGCAAAAGCTAATATCTAATAAAATATATTGTGTACCTACCTTGGAAGCTCCCGGAGAGTTCCCATACATACAAACAAAGGTGGCAACTGGTGCCGCACAGTACGCCGAGATTATTTCCGTCCCATGATGTGATAGGGGCTTACCCCCTGGGAAGACGATACTTATATCGTCTTCCCAGGCACAAATTTAAATCCCGGGCAACTCATGTGTGAGTTTTCGAAAATTTAAACACAATTTGTGTAACCCAACCTGGCATTTGAACCTAGGACGTTATAGTTTTCATAAGTAGACTGTCATTATACCAATGAGGCGAGTAGCTATAACTTTTTATAATAAACAAAATGAAATAATGAATAGAGGAAGTTTTAGTAGGTTAAGACCAAAGTTTAATTCTATTTTCTATGGAATAAATATTTGAATTTGAACGAATGAATATCCATGTGTTGTGGGACCGTATGTCCCTCGTAGTTCCTGATATCCAATATACAGGTTAACCTATGGACAATGTGTGTGGATGTTGAGTGTACTTATTTATTTATTTGATATAATAAAACAATACTGTCTCAGCTGTCTATCTGATAATTTGTTTGCGCATTACGCAAAAACGGCTGAATGGGTTTTCACTCATATATTAAGAAAAGCTCCAGTAAAGATATAAGTTAGAAAAAACTACTTTCATTCCCTGAAAAAGACTTTCATGTGGGCGAAGTCGTATCCAAAAACTAGTAATAGATTAATAAAGAGCTAAAGAGCTGCTGGGTTGGTACCACCGCTTTGCACAAGGTGGTAGGTACCTCGTTTGCGAGAGACCGGCTGGGTTGGTACCACCGCTTTGTCTTTTTCTACCGCCAAGCAACAGTGTGTAAGCACTGTTGTGTTCCGATGTGAAGGACATTGAAGCCAGTGTAATATACTGGGCATTATGAGACTTAACACCTTATGTCTCGGGGTGACGAGCGCAGTCCAGTGTCATGCAGTGCTTTATTTAAAGTTCTGTGTGGCGTTGCTTCTGTTTATGAGCAGGCGTGGCGCTTACCATCAGGCGAGCGACCTGCTCGTCTCGTCATTCAATCTAATAAAAAAAAAACAATTTTACGTTGGTGGTATCGCAGTTAAAAGTGTTGGTGGTCTGTGATATTAAAAGCACTAACTCAAACATTTATAATATTTTTAGTGATAGAATCATCAAAATCGTGTATAAATCACGATGTTTTATTCTTTCATCCCTTTAGTGGTGGAATTTCTTCTTAAAATTTAAATGGGAACAACTTTGAGCTATGTCTTTCTAAATGTGGGCCATTTGGCGAAGTTATGCGTTATACTCGTACATCCAAAAAAATATATGTGTTGAATTGAAAACCTCGTCCATTTTTTATCGTCGGTTAATAAAATTAGTCATGTGTTCTGTCCCGTTACTCCTGCTACTACTATCCGCTTACTCTACATTTAAAACGGGTCAGATCTTCTGTAATGTACGCTAGCATAATGCGCGTTGTTAGACTTATCATAGCGTCTAATTTCATATGGAGAATTTTTAGGTGTACATGTTTCTTCAAACTATTTTTTTCATCGTTAAATCGATCTACAATAAATTAGATAAATTGGGGGTTGTATTCCATGGGGACTTAAATAGAACCTGTGGCCTTCGTCTCAGCAGTCCTTTTTACTGCCTCGCTGCTATGCTATCGATGCGCAAGGGATAAAATAAATTTATACATATTATTACATATATTGAAAAAAAATATTTTTTTACACAGTGAAAAATTTAATATATTCTACCATACGCAAAATAAGCTTAAATACTACTGAAATATTTGTTAATCTTCTGCCAACCCTCCGTCAGTTTAGTTGCAATCTTATCTACAGGACCTGGCCCACCACAGTGTCTAGGACCTCCTGCGAACAGTACTGCCTCTCCAGGTCCTAGTTTCAGAGTCTTCTCTAGGGTCACATGAGAACCTGTAGACAGTCTAGATCCAGCGGAACTGATGACGACGGTCATTTCCGTTGGAAGTCCTGGTATCCTGGATAGTTCGACGTCCGTGGTATCCCGGGCAAGGTTTGCGACGACCAGGAGAGATCCAGATCCACCCCATCTTAGTATTGCTAGGGCTTCGTTTAGGCGTTTTATCTAAAATTTATTGAATTTTATTACCACATGCATTTGTTTCCAAAACGGAAGAAAGAATGCTAGAAGTATACTGTTATTATTGAATAAGAGGCTAACGAGCATGTCATGAACAACGAGCATCAGGTGGTAAGGTATCACCACCGCCAATGATAATCTACCTACAATTGCAGAGGACTTTTTGGCGCATTGTCTGCCTTTGATGAGTGTTCTAATTTCTCTTCGACAGTAAAGAAGAAATGAGGATCAGCTATTAAGTTATTAACTTATCGAAGAAATGGTCTTCTTACCTCCGTATGAGGGCCCATCGCTGGACTCTTCCTCATAGCAGCAGCAACCTTCACCACACTGGCATGACTGAAGTCGTTTTTGAACTCTGTCTTAGCGTTCGCGTACCTATAATTAGGGGCCAGAGGCAACCAGGGCTCTCCAGCTGTAAAACCTCCATTGGCACTATCATCCCACGGGAAAGGAGAGGCTGAAGGAACTGTGGGGTGTGGCCAGCAGTTGCCGGATGTAGCCCATTCGAGGATAGTGTCTGCAGCCCCTAATTCGTCTCCTTGTTGGATGATCGCGGCTCCTGGTAGGATCAAGGCGAGGAGGTTGATGGCGTCTACCATCTCGCTCCCATAGCGGGATGTTGTGCGACTCTCATCGTTTGCACTTGTCTGTGGATTTTAAGTTTTTTTTATTATATATTATTTAGTGAATCATAATTGGGAACTCTTGTAGTCCACCTCTTGTTGAACGGCTGAATAATTAAGATCACCTCATAAATTAATATAATGACAACATACACAAAATCGCAGTTACAGAATGTCTACTCGTTACGCGGGTGGTCGTATGATTTCGTTGATGCCTGACATCAACCTGTCTGGGGGGAAAACACCCACACCAGAACCAAATATTTGTGGAGCATACAAACATTTGTTCCTGCAGGAATTGAACTCGCGGCATCTCAGTTCACAGCCGGCTCCTTACGCACTGCGCTACGTAGGCTGTCAAAGATCTATATTATATAATATTTATTCATTTTTATACCCAATTGGATAGCAATCGCCGTACAGATGGTAAAAAATCTGCTATAGTGGCTAGTTCAGGCGAACCTCGTTCCAGGGTCAGCCGTGTATATAAAAAAAATAAACAAATACGTTCTATAAAATATATAAAAAAGAGTAAACCTTATTGATAAACTCTCAATATTCTATGTAGAAAAGGAGTAACTTTGTTCATGACATCATATAATTTAGAAGTTCTGCAATACATATCTAACATCTGCATTACTTACAAGCCAAGCAGGTGAAATTTCTTGAGGTGCTATCAAAATTGCAGTATGAATAGCTATCCCTAGGGAGGCTGCTGACGGTCTTGTAGGCATCGCTAGCGCAGTGCTGATGATGCTGTGAGCACCTACTCCACTGTCTCCGTAGTACATGGCCGTTGTGTCTAGTTGTAGGGATGACTCTACCAAAATTGTTCTAAAACACAAAAATCAATCACATTTTCTTTACCTTGCATTAAGACAACATTTAATTATCTTGGTTTGTGGGTATGAGAAACATCGACGACTTTCCAGAAAGCGCAGATCCGAACCAATTATTCCGAATCATGCAAACCTTTCTACTACGCTATTGCGATCCATGATTAGTTCTCTTTGATCGTGCTTTGAGAATGTAGCCCCAGAGCCACTGAAATCATTTTATTATACAGTAAACATAATGATTTAGAAATAGCTTACGGCATCTCCATTCCAGCATTTCTAGCGCAACTGATAGCTTCACTAGTCAACTTCTTCAGCAAGTTCTCTCCACACTTCCGGTCTTGGAAATCTGGGCTTAGGACCACTCCATTCACCCCTCGTCTGATCCAGGCGCATTGAGCTGATGATAAAGCAGCGGTGACAGTTTCAGAACACAGATTTAGAAGTGCTTCTCCATTGACTGACTTCCAATAAGCATTGCGGGATTCATGCCACACATACTTGATCGTTTCACCTTCATTCTATAAAGAGATTATTGGTGTCCATAATACTAGTTTCTCCCTTATTCTATAATAATATGTTTTAAAGTGTTTGTAAGTGGTAACAGAAGGTTTTAGATGCTTTGCTTAGTTAATAGTCTTCCCACAATGAAATAGTATTTTCTTGCGGCTTCAATTTGCGTTAGGCAGAACAACTTTCTTCTATATCTTGACGCACGGCAATATGTCCGCCAAGTTCAAGAAAGAAAATAACGATGAATGCTTACACACTGTTGCTTGGCGGCAGAAATAGACATAGCGGTGGTACCAACCCAGACGGCCTCTCGCATACGAGGTACCATCTTATGTATTTAAAAACTAATATAAGGTTGAACAAAACTTTAAATCAATTCTTGGAGTCAGTGCTGGAGCAACTGCCTCGTAACTGAAATGAAATGAACAAAAAAACCTATTTAAAGCTATATAAATTGTTTTTTGACTTTTCAATGTTATTTTTATGTCAATTTAATACATTATTGTTTTAGTGGAATTTATTTTTACATCGAGCCAAGTTGGTAATTTTTACATTTTATACTAAGAAATGTGAAGGTATATAAATTAGGAATATTTTCACGAAAAGTTGAAATGGAGGCAAGAAAAATTCTCGCATATCGTACAACTTTAAAGTCGATGAAATGTTTACACGCTAGGACACGTACTTTTTAGTAGCATGATACATACAGTAAGAGAACATGAAGTTGTTTAAAAGTTAAATTAAATAAGTAGTAGAGCCACGCTGTATACAATTTTGTCTATAGCATAAATGGGCCAACTCGTCCGGGTCGTTACCACTGTTACCACAGAAAAGCGGCGTAAAGTAGCTTGCTTGCGGCGTTTTGTACGGTGAGTGAGATATCCGGATGCCCAAATCCCTCTCCCTTACCCAATCCCTTAACTATCTCTTTCCTATATGGTCGGCAACGTTCCCATGATTCTTATTTTTATTGCCCTAGATAGATTGACGAGCTGGCGGCCCACCTGGTGGTAAGTGGTTACCACCACCCATGGACCTTAGCAATGCCAGAGCACAGCCAGGTCGCTGCCTACCGTAAAATTCTTTCTTCTAAGATTAAAGTAAGATTAAGAAAGTAAGATTCTATTAGTATTGTGGGCGTACATGGGCGGTGGATATCACTTACTATCAAGTGACCCATTTGCTCGTTTGCCGGCCTATGGTATAATAAATAAATACACCCAACAGTCACACACATAGTCCCGACCCCACACTAGGTTAACCTGTATCGTGGGTATCGGGAACTACGAGGGACTTGCGGTCCCACAACACCCAGACCCGAAACAAATATTTGTAGATTAGACAAGCATTTGTCTCGGTGTGGGAATCGAACCCACGGCCTCACGCTTCGCAGCCGGCTACTCGCCCACTGCGCCACGGAGGCTGTATAAAAAAAGAAACATTCCCCAATTCGATTGATTATCAGATTATAAGTTATCATTGCCTTTCATAAAATTTGATTCCCAATACTTACTGGCGGAGGTTCATCAGGAGTACCGTCAAGCCACACAATTCTGTCTTCATATCCGGCGACGCGGTCAGCACTCGACGCTAACCACCCTGAATTCGTGCTTACTGTTTGTAAAGGTAGAGTTATAACTACCTTCAGTTCTATTAAGTAGGCAAAGAAAGATTGATTAAAAGACTTTAGGTAAAAACTATCTTTATTTCTGTTAAGTAGGTAAAGAAAGAATGATTAAAAAACTTTAGGTAAAGATGATGACATTAATGACCGGTAAGACTTAAGAATTTCATGATTCGGATTACTGTTTAAAGCCTGAGGGTTAAAATTCTTAAAGATAATAATATACTCTTAACTTCTTAATCATACTATTGCTGTAGATGTGATAGTTTGGATGTTTGTGAATTTGGATGTTTGTTAGTCAATCACGCCTTAACAGCTCAACGGTTTTGGCGGAAATTTGGCTCTCAGAATCTTTAATTTTTATCCGGGGAAAGGCCGTTCACGCCGGTGGAGCCGCGAGCAAAGGCAAAGTGTTATTTAAAGTGAACTCCTGGTTATTTTTCAATATAAATAGAAACTATATTACTAGGTATATAAACAATGTTTGTATGAATATATCTGCCAACAAGTAGCTATAATACACTTACGTTTTTTAAACTAAAAAAAAAGGAAGTGCGTTGCACTTTTTTTCCACAAAACATAAAATAAAAAAAAAACTTAAAGCCGACGGATATGAGACATATCTTACTTTCTTCCCCACATTATTCTGCATCGGTTGGTATCGGTCTCGACCCCATACCCCCTGCGGTTTCGGAGGAGATAGCGTGACAAGCTTTTGGCAGCGGCGGCGGCGGCGCCAGTTACTTTTTTTAGAATAGAGAGATATTTGCTTACCTATTTTCTTAGCTTTCTCCATCAAATTACTGAAAGTGTCAATATCTCCGTATCGTTCGTCTATGCCAGCAAAGTCTATGGTGCCAGGTTGAGAACAATCTTTACTTTTAGAAGACATTGCTGAGAGAATCACTGCGTCTGCTCCTATTGCTCGGACGTAGCTCAGTTGTTTTATTACTCCTATAAATAGTATTGGAATTGAAATAAAACTAGTTTATACGGATTATATCGCGGTTTAATTTTATTTTAGTCCCTTAACCGAAATAAAATCCGTATAAACTAGTTTTATTTCAATGTGTAATATTCGCGTAAACATAAGAAATCACTAGTTGAGTAATGTTTAGAAAATCGCCTCATTTGTCTAGTAAGTAGTGGAAGGAAATTTAGGCTGTACCGTGAGTTTAAATCCCTGGGCAATCACAATTTGTGTTGAATTTTCCACCGTGGCGTAGCGGACGAGTAGCCGGCTGCGACACGAGAGGCCGTGGGTTTGATTCCCGCACCGAGACAAATGTTTGTATGATCCATGAATATTTGTTGGGTGTATTTATTTATTATAATTTTCGATTCGAAAAATCACATATGAGTTTCCTGGGATTGGTATTTCTGTTCGATATGGCGATATGTTGACCCCTCTTACATCACAGGATGAAAAATAAGCTTGGCCATAGACACATAGAATGTCTATGGCTGGGCGAACTGTGGGTACACTGGTGGTACCTCTGCCTACCACTTCAGGGATACAGGTGTACGCTTATATTACGAAGATTTTAATCATACGCACTCACGCCTATAATTCACGAAGGGGTAGGCGGAGGTATAACCAGTACACCCACAATTCGCCGAGCTTATTTCAATCCCATTATGTGATAGGAGGCGAGCATATCACCATTCCAGACTCCGGGTTGATATTACGCATCTCATGATAGAAAAACCTTATATCACTTTACCCGACCCGGGGATTGAACCCAAGACCTAAACATAACATTCGTACCGCGTAAGCATTACAACAAGCGCCATTGAGGCAGTGACGATTTAAAGTAGATACAATTAACGGTGTTGTTACATGTGCATATTAATTTATACTTCCTCCTTAATTACTCTTTCAAAGAGCTTCTTTTCAAAGCCAAACCATGTTGTTTTTTTTTATTAGCTTGACTGACGAAACGAGCAGGTCGCTCGCCTGATGGTAAGCGCCACGCCTGCCCATAAACAGAAGCAACACCACACAGAACATTGAATTACAAAGCACTGCATGGCAATGGACTGCGCTCGTCACCTCAGGACATAAGATGTTAAGTCTCATAATGCCCAGTAATTACACTGGCTTCAATGTCCTTCAAACCGGAACACAACAGTGCTTACACACTGCTGTTTGGCGGCCGAAATAGACAAAGCGGTGTTACTAACCCAGACGGCCTCTCGCATACGAGGAAAGAAAGAAAGAAAAAGTTTATTGTCATCATATTAAGACATGTAACATACATACAATTCAACTGGCTTAAAATTAATATTATAACTAAGTATACGAGGTACCTATCACCTTGTAAATAGCTTCATACCTTTCAAGTCGCCAAGTCCATCACCGTCTCCATCTTTAAAGGAGTCTACAAGGATCCTGTAGTACACCGCATTGCCCCACCATGGCTGTTGACCGAACCCATGGGGAAGTGCACAGGCAAACACAAGCGCTAGTAACCACATCATATGGCGTATTAAGCGGATTATGGTGAATTAAATCGCCATAACCTTGGCTTTAGTTTGTAATGATGTTAGTGTTGTACATATACATAATTTTATGGCGGATTCATATATTTGAATTTAAAACTTCTTTAACGTTGGGCACTTTTTGGTATGGGAAAATCTTATGGGTTCGCGACACCGACATGCTCATGACGCTCAGCGGCCGTGTGCTGTGCGCGTTAGACACTTTATTGGAGGGCTGAAATCTCGTACGTTCGCGTCACCGACATGCTCATAGCAGTATATCTGTAGCTATACAGCTGACGTATTGTGCAACATTAGTGCTGTGTATATCTTATAAGTGAAATTGAATGGATTTAGTGAAAAGATCAATGTGTATATACTGTGCATTGTTGAAATAGTGTTTTTGTTTGATTGTTTTTTGAATCCTTTGATTGTAGAATCATTATGCAGTACAATAGTGAGTACTAAAAACCATATGTGTGAACTTAATTGCTTTTATCATAATATTATTATTGAAATTTCTTATTTTTACGACGCGTGCACTCACCGGCCGGCCGACCGGGCGCCTGGACGGCACGGCTGCATATCGTACTTAGTCTGGGAGTGGGAGCGAGACAGGGGCATTGCAAGAATATGATTCTAATATTAATTGTTACTGTTGTTAGGCAAGCGTATATATATATATTATATTATACATTTTGTAATATGAGTGTGTAGGTTGTCTGAGTATATTAATTTATATATGTGTATAGGTATTATTTATTTATTTCTTTATATATTGGATGTATCCCTTATTTATTTTATAATGTTGTTTATATTTAATGTAAGCTGGCTGGCGTCCGTACGTCACATAAGGTGACCACTGAAAATCAGTGCTGTGTTGTGGTTCACGCCACAGCACAGCAACACGCTGAGTGGTCACCTACTTGTCACAGTCACGACGCGCAATTGTCAAAACCTTTTTGATGGTGTTTAGTTAGTATTGTTTTACTGTAATTTTTTTTGTGATCTGTGACTAATAAATTGTCTTTCTTCTTTCTTCTTCATATAAACATGCATATAATTATTGCTCGGAGTGTCAATAAATGTGCAAACCAGATTGATGTTGATAATTTTAATTCAAACATTATGAAATTTCAAATTGAAATACTAAAAGTTCTAAGTTTTTACTTCTATCGGCAGTCTCTACAACTGTCAATTTTTTTCTATAGCCGATGCTGACAAATGATAGGTCATCTGATGGTAAGTGATCTCCACCACCCATGAATACTCATATTATTAAAAGAATCAAGGATGCGTTGCTGGCCCTAAAGGATTGGGAGGAGGAGAGAGGATTTGGGCCTCCGGAAATGTAAGCAATAGCAAGCTGATATTTCTCGGTCGAGCCGGCCCATTCATGCTGTAGACAAAAACGTCTGTAGAGTGGCTCTAGGACTTAAATTTACTGGTATTCAAACCGTTGATGTCATATAGACTGCCTCGGTGGCGCAGTTGTAATGCGTACGCGTTACGATTGAGGCCAACGCTGAAATCTCTGGTTTGATCCCCAGGTCGGGTAAAGTGGTATTGGGTTTTTCTATTACGAAATGCTCAGTATCAGCCCGGAGTCTGGAATTTGTGCCCGGTATGGCGATAGGCTCGTCCCCTATCACATCCTGGGACGGAGATACGCTTGGCGAAATGTGGGTGAACTGGTTACACCTCTGCCTACCCCTTCGTGGATTACAGGCGTGAGTGCGTATGTATTTTTTTTTTTTTTTTTTTTACTGCCTGGATAGGCAGACGAGCAAACGGGCCACCTGATGGTAAGTAGTCACCGCCGCCCATAGACTTCTGCAATGCCAGGGCACAGCAAAGCCGCTGCCTACCGTATGTATGTATGATATCATACAATTTTTAGTTTTTAAGACATTTGCGACTCTGCATATTAAGTTCCAGACATGGACGTCCCAAAAACAAATCGACTACTTAGTTATTTTACAATAGACGCTATTGATCCAACACTAGTTAAAAATATCCAATTGTATGAGAAATTAATGAACTAAATGAAATACAGCGCTTCCCGCACAATTCAACGGACGTGACGTCGTATATTATAGCAATAGAAACTAAATACCAGCTGTCTGACTGTATGTAAATTATAGTGCAAAGTGCTCATGTAACAGGGCGGAGCGTAATACAGCATATTACTTTGCAATATAAATGATTTTGATGTCACAGTTTTTCCTTCAGAGTGAATCGGTCGGCTCGAACGGATTGTTCCATTGTTTCACAGACATTTTTATGAGTGGTAGAGCCACGCTGTAGACACTTTTGTCAACAGCATGAATGGGCCGGCTCGTCCGGGTCGTTACCACTGTCTCACAGAAAACCGGCGTAAAAAAGCAGCTTTCTGCCGCGTTTCGTACGGTGAGTGAGATATCCGGAGGCCCAAATCCTCTCCCCTTCCCATTCCCTTAATTATCCCTTTCCTTTAAGGTCGGCAACGCAACCATGATTCTTTTAGTATTGTGGGCGTACATGGGCGGTCGAAATCACTTACCATCAGACCCATTTGTTCGTTTGACGGCCTATTCTATAAAAAAACATCGTGAACGCCGGCTTGCTTTTCGTACACACACTCATTCATATGCATGTTCTGCGGCAATAAAGAAATTATTATAAATAAAATATTTCAAATATCCAAACAAATAACACTTATTTTTAGGAAACATATATTTTATTGATTAAAGACTATGTAGATGGTGATTGTAGTACTAAGGCTTCTCCGGGCTGCAGGGTCACCTCACCGAGGGGCATCGTGTCCCTGGAAAAATTTATACAACAGCTGTATTATAGAAAGGAAATGTATGTATGAAAAAGTGACCGATTTTGATATTATTAAGGTGGTCCGTCCCTCGTTTGCGAGAGGTCGGCTGGGTTGGTGCCACCGCTTTATCTATTTCTGTCGGTTTGAAGGACATTGAAGTCAGTGAAATTACTGGGCATTATGAGACTTAACACCTTATGTCTTGGGGTGACGAGCGCAGTTCAGTGTCATGCAGTGCTTTGTTATTTAAAGTTCTGTGTGGCGTTGCTTCTGGTTATGAGCAGGCGGGGCGCTTACCATCAGGCGAGCGACCTGCTCGTCTCGTCATTCAAGCTAATAAATAAATAAAATAAAAACTGAAGAAATCAAGAGACTTTCAACCTATCTATGCGTTGAATTTTTTTTTTTTTTTTATCCTGGCTCGGCAAAGTGACTACGCTACACCTGATGGTAAGTATAGCGTAATCCATGAATACTGTCGACCAACGATAGACACTGAATCTATCGCAGATCGGCAGAATTATGCCGGCCTGCTTAGTTGCTTCTTCACACTCCGTTTAAAGGATCCCAAGTTATAGGAAGGAGGAAACACGTGCGCCGGCAAGCTATTCCACAGCTTTATGGTCCGACAGAAATACGATTAATGAATATATGTTAATATATTAGCCTAACACTAGAATTAAATGTACATTGTAACATTCTCTTCTACAGCATTAAGGGGCCGGCTCTATCCAAGTGGTACTACTGTCAGAAAACCAGCGTGCCAAAATAAAGAACCGGCTGCGATTCCTACGTGGAGTGAGTTTTTGGGAAGGTCAAAAACTCACTCCACGTAGTCGTAATCTCTCTCTTCCTAGGCCGGCAATGATCACATAATTCTTCTGATATTGTGATATGTTCTCATTGACATTTATTGTGACCCAATTACTCGTATAACGGCCACGTTATGCACTGAATGGTGGTGAAAGAAAGAGAAGAATATAGTTACTGATTCCAGATGAATATTGTTTTCACCGAATAAATGAATTTTGAATCTTGAATCTGCTGCAAAAACATGCTTATCTAAGAGTGTCGTCATCTAAAGGCCCATATTACCCTCCTTAATGTAGTCGCTCTTAATTCTATTCCCATTGCGAGACTAGCAAAGCATAATGTGACGTATTATTAATTAATACGATCTATCACGGAAAACGACTGAAGTGACGAATTCTTAACGCATCCCATTTTTTCATGGCACAGGCCGACAAACGAGCTAGTGGGTTACCTGATGGTAAATGATCTCCACTGCCCATGTACGCCCACGATACCAAAAGAATCATGGGTGCGTTGCCGACCTTAAAGGAAAGGGATAATTAAGGAATTGGGATGGGGAGGGGGTTTGGCCCTCCGAATATCTCACTCACCGTACGAAACGCAGCAGCAAGCTGCTACTTTACGCCGGTTTTCTGTAAGACAGTGGTAATGACCCGGACGAGCCGGCCCATACATGCTGTAGACAAAAGTGTCTACAGCGTGGCTCTACCACTCATAAAAATCATCAAATTTGGCATCTTCTAACGTTTCAAGTTATTTCCTTACCCAGTTTGCCTTCTAGAATGTATACTAGAGATATACACAGTCAATGGTTCTTGGAGTAGAGTAACGTCAGTCAGATCCACAGTGTCTTCTTGAGAACCCACGTTGAAGATCAACGAGTAGGTGTTGTAAGTCACCAGGTGACGGACCAAGACCAGGGTGTTTTGGCTGAGAGCTTTGACGTGGTAGCTTCCATGGGAGAGTGTCACTGTTCTTTTGAGGCTGGTCAGGAGTTGGTAGACCTGGAAATTGACTAATCAGCTGTAAATATTAATTTGCTGGACTTAGGGTTCCAGTTTTTTTTTATAGTATAGACCGGCAAACGAGCAAGTGGGTCACCTGATGGTAAGCGATCTCCACCGACTATGTACACTAAAAATACTAAAATAATCATGGATACGTTGCCAACCTTAAAGAAGAAGGATAAGTAAGGGATTGGGAAGGGGAGGGGAATTTGGGCCTCCGGATATCTCACTCACCGCACGAAACGCAGCGGCAAGCTGCTACTTTATGCCGGTTTCTGTTCTGTGAGACAGTGGTAACGACCCGGACGAGCCGGCCCATTCATGCTGTAGACAGAACTGTCTACAGCGTGGCTCTACCACTCACAAAAACTGTCAGATAAAACTGATCTGATATTATTATGAGTAGAACCACGAAAAATATGAATGTTATAAAAGGAGTCCAAGTTCGATACAAGCGAAGCACAGGTTTGTTCGCGTCGCCGATAAATCTGTTTTGATTTCTGAAAGGAAACCAAATTAGCAGTCCTACAATCATAGTTATAGGAATGTATAATTCTTAATTGCTTTCAAAGAAAATTTGTTATTTTATATTGAATTAATAATTTGACAAGTTCAAAAGTCAATAATATATTGTGTCTTACTCTTCATATTTCTACACTCTTCATATAAATTAGCGTAACTTACTACAGTGCCGATTGTATAATATTTTGCTAAGAAGAAAACAGAAGGGGGTAATATCATATCTTCATTTGTCTATGTAAAGCAATTTAGACTTGAAATATTTCTGTTCCGCTTGTCACAAACTGTCAAATCGTTTCTTTAGTGTCACAAAAATAGGAATCTTCAATATGTCTTCATACCTTGTAGTGACTTCGATCTGCTTCCTTCTGAGCTTGAAGGTTGATGGTTGTGTAGTCCTCAGCCACAGGCAGCCAAGTCTCAGGGTTAGTTGAAAAGCCAGCGCTGATGGAACTGTCCCAGTGGTAGGGAGTCCTCGCTGGGTCTCTTGAATACTGGAGATAGTTGGAGGCATTGCCTTGATTCAGAGCTTGCACGTCAATTGTGTCTTCCCAGCTGACATAACCATCCCTCATACCAATCTCCTCTCCCTGATAAGTGATCGCAACTCCTGGGAGCAGCATGTTGAGGGCATTGAGGCCGTCCACCATGTCAGTACGGAATCTTGACGCCATTCTGTTATTGTCGTGGTTGCCGAACTGTAAAAATTTTGCGGTGAATCAAAATATATTAAAATATGTTAATAACCATGTTATTTTTACATTAATTGTCGACGTCAATAAAAAAAACCTTGAGAATTAAATTTTATGAGTCATAACATCATAATATGTGGCATCGATAGCCTCCGTGGCACAGTGGGCGAGTAGCCGGCTGCGAAGCGTGAGGCCGTGGGTTCGATTCCCGCACCGAGAATGTTAGTGTGACCCACAAATATCGAAGTAGGGACCGTAAGTCCCTCGTAGTTTCTGATACCCACGATACAGTTTAACCTAGTGTGGGGTCAGAACTATGTGTGTGACTGTTGGGTGTATTTATTATTTATTTTTGTCGGGCGGTGGTCTTGGATTTATGTGCGCATCGAATTGCCATGACTAAATACTAGCTATTCAGACGTGAGTGGTGTTGCTACTTTTTATGGACAGGCGCTTGTCATCTCATAGTTATGTGATCAAAATTGCTTCTAATACGAAGCTACTATTTTTACTCAAACTTACAATTTATTTGATTGGAAACTTACGACCCAATTAGCCACATTTCCTTTAGGCATGTAAGTCATCCATCTTTGTATGACGTAGGCGAAGTCCCTGGCATTAGACTCTGCTGAGAGACTGGTAATGAAATCGAAGTTGAACGGGAAATGCGCGCCCACACGATTCCTCTCATCTCCGTAGTACAACATTGTCATAGAGATGTTGGCGTATGCTTCAGCTAACAGTATTCTGTTGGGATGGTAGATGCTGGTAAAAATAGAACCTAAGTCTTTCCCAGTTAACCTAAACGTTAAAAATCGCCGACTTCGATGGGACCCATATTAAATTTCAACATAATCGTATTTTAGTGAATGGTACATTGTTTTAGGCGCTACAATCTCAGATACATACAAATACATACAAGCACATACCCACACCCACAGACAGGTAAAGGGGTCAAACGTATAACACCAAGGCTTTTGTTGGGGGATAAAATTTGATGTGAAATATCAGATTTTAATTATAAATTTGGTGGTACCCACTTCTTACTGCTAGTTAATTAGATTGCTGAATAAAAATTCATTTCTGTTAATTGCTAATTCCTTCTAATCCAATGCGCCTTTAATTTTTCTAACATCAGGAATCGGATGACTTATTTTTAGTGACTGCTACAAGAATATCATAAAGTTGAATAATCTATGCTGTATTAAAATATGTTATTCAATTCTTACTTACTTGGTATCAGCTTCATTTTGTCTATGCCAATTATCAGCAAATTCCCGCCATTCATAAACGACGTCGTAAAGTTCTATTAAGTCTCGTATGTGTTCCTGTGTGGTGTACCCTATTTGGGTAGCATTTAACCACATGTTGCCACTCAGAGGCTCGTCAGGGTATACTCCCCCGTAGTCATCAGGATTGGCTTCGAAAAGATGAGGAAGGGCATCCAGTCGAAAACCGTCCACTCCTTTCTCGAACCAGAACCTTAAGATGTTAAGCATCTCCTGCCTGACTGCTGGCTCTCTGAAGTTGAAGTCTGCTTGTTCGATGGCGAACTGGTGGAGGTAGTATTGTTGGCGTACGTCGCTCCACTCCCACAGGGTTCCTCCGAATTGGCTTAACTGGAAGGAAAATAGGTATATACTATCTAATGTTAACTGTAACTGTATGTTATAAAGCGAGTTAAGCAACCCTTGGTTGCGGTCAGTCTATGGATGGGTGGTATTTCAACAGAGCGTCTCCGTGCTTCGGAGGGCACGTAAAAGTCGGTCCCGGCTGTTATCAACTGATAGCAGTCGTTAAGCCAAGTCGGAGGCCTTCGGGTGGCTTGAAAAACTCTGACACTAGGTTGGCCACTAACCATTCCATAAAAAGAAGAAGATCTAATGTTCAGCAGTTTATGTAGTAAAGTGTAAAAAACCAAATCACGTGATGAATCAAATCCATTAATCTCGTGATATTTTTTAGCAATTTTAGTGTCTTAAGCAATTCTGGATTTGAATCCACAAACTGTCGTATATAAACCAGTAGGTAGCCTATATGTGAAACCATTTTGAATTCTGTTTTTAAAGCACAGGCCAGCTAACGAACAAGTAACTAATCTGAGGGGCTAGCACGGAAAACTATCGAAATCGTAATGTAAAGGTATCGAGGGCTCGATAGATAATTCCTTAAATATCATTGGTCTATATTCCATATATATTAGTTTATTTTACGTACGATAGAGGCATTGTACTAAAATCTAATAGAAATTGTTGTCGATGACAGCTCGAATAACTTTTCGCAAGTTTCCGTGCTAGCCCCTCAGATGGGCGAGCACGAATAACTTGCGTGAACGTATTCGTATCGCAATGTCAAAAAATTGTTTGGAACTTCATACAAATACTAGCGTTCTCGATTCGAATACTTATTCGTAAGTTATTCGTGCTCGCTCCCCAGATGGTAAGTCATCCATCCCCCATGAACACCCACAATATCAGAAGAATCATGAGTGCGTTAAGAAGATGTGACTCTCTGAAATCTCACTCACCGTACAAAGCGCAACACCGTGGTACTACCCTGCTCGAGCCGCCCTTATATTATAAATAAAACTATCAACAGCGTGTTTGTACCACAAAAAAAAAGATTTTGCAGTAAGTAGATGTAATATAATTATGTTAAATTAGCTGTTGCTCGCGGCTCCGCCCGCGTGAACGGCCTGTTCAGGGATAAAAGTATCCTATGTCTTAATCCAGGTCTTGGTCTATCTGAGTACCAAATTTCAACCAAATCCGTTACGGCGTGATAGACTAACACACATCCAAACTATCACATTTTAATAGTAGTAGGATTTACCCAGTTAGAAGGCACTTCTCTGATGTTAGGATTGTTAGGGTCCGGCAGCACAGGGTCAGCCCACACGAAGTAATTCTCAAACCCTGGCTCTCTCGCCTCTGACTTGGTGAAGTATTCAGACTCTGTGCTCGCGTGGTTCGGTACGTAGTCCAGCAGCACTCTTATACCTAGTTACACGGATTTTATTAGTACAGGTTCGTTTACTTAGGGTAATAGCATTTTTCCGAATAGATTCAAGCCCCCAAGGCTTTGCTTCTGATTCTTCGAAGCGACGTATATAAGCATTGTTAATGAGCACAGAGGCGCCTTTTAGAAGGTTCAGATCTCAGCTTGAGCAATCGCTGGACAGTGTAGTTTAGGGCCGCTGCACATCATTGTGCCAAGGGCCAGTTGTGGGAGCTCTTCGGACTGGCAGGCGTGTTGGGGTCGCGTATTATTATTGCGATTCGGATTGCGCAAGAAAAGTGCTGCTTCGATAGCGACTGTGATGGAGTCGTTGGGATCTGCCTTAACATGTTTGGGACGTCGACGAAAGACTTTAATGTTTACTACTATAGATGGACAAGATCGTGCGCGACGGTCCTGCGGGGTACAAGACGT
This sequence comes from Mimas tiliae, assembly GCA_905332985.1. NCBI lineage: Eukaryota > Metazoa > Arthropoda > Insecta > Lepidoptera > Sphingidae > Mimas > Mimas tiliae. The sequence continues at coordinate 20,019,827 of HG995241.1, read as the reverse complement.
TGGGGGGGACGAGGTTCTCTAGATGTTAGCGGGGGCGGTTGCATTTGTTTCCCTTCCCCGCTGCACAAACATCTATAGACAGACTGTTTAAAAGTAAAATTATGGCACATAATTGGAGTTTGGCAGCGAAGGCCGGTAGGGCTACTGCAGTAAATAATCTAATTCTATAAGATTACGGTAATATTGAGTTGTAGTGAATTGACCGTAACTTAGTGCGCAATATTTATAAACCGCGCAACCGGCCCAGTAGTTTACATTGAAGTCTTTGTTTTTAGATATCGTTCGAAAGAAATTGGACTGAAAATCTTTGTTTATAATTAGATCGTGAAATAATTGGATTTTACCTTATTAACTGTAGCTTGCTCTAAAGAATAGGTTTATTAAAAATAGATCGCATAATATTGTACCTAATTGTTTATGGTGATATTGAAAACTAAACGGATTAAGCCCGATATCTAATCTTGATACATTAATATAATTCGTTTACTGCTAGTAATTACATGTGATAAGTATGCAATTGATACCACATTATTTAGTAGGTAAGTAAGTACAACTTGCAATCACGAGGATTAGGCTTTTCGTCATTGGAGGTCTTTTCATTACTTTATTATTATATGTTATAACTTCAAAACCGACTTAATAATCCAAAACTTGGTGTATTTGCTGTTTTCCATTGATATGTTACTCATTTTCACTCGTACTCTGTCATCAGAACTTATCCTCCGTCGACGTCCCAAACATGTTTTGGCAGATCCCAACGACTTCATGACAGACCAGAGACAGAATAATACGCGACCCCAACATAGGACACGCCTGCGAGTCCGAAGAGCTCCCACAACTGGCCCTCGGCACAATGATGTGCAGCGGCCCTAAACTATACTCCCCAGCGATTGCTCAAGCTGAGGTCTGAGCCTTCTAAAAGGCGCCTCTGTGCTTACAATTACACTATACATATTTTTGCCTAGAGCGCCATAAGCGCCGGCTTTATTGTCAGGTGAAGCTGTAAAAGCAATATAGACTAAAAACACAAATCCATTAAAAAAAAACATCCAATTTCAAATGGAACTACTTTCTGAGTAAACATTATTGAACAAAAATGGGCATCAAAATTAGTTCACGTTTGGCGGACACATTAGTTAAAGTGCTCCTCCACTTGTGACATTTTGACGCACCGAGAGCGTGACTGTGATGAACACGCGTGACAAAATTTCAAGTGTTATGATCTAATGCTACAAAACAGGCATATCTACTTTTATGACTTAAAATCATCTTTAAAATTTACCAAGTTGATGAGCTCTGTCCACCAACTCCTCAAAGTCTGCCATGGTCCCGTACTCGTAGTGAATGTCATAGAAGTCGCTGATGTCGTACCCAAAGTCCACCATTGGTGATGGGAAGATAGGAGACATCCAAATGACTCCCACACCAGACTCTGCAAAATGCTCCATTTCACTGGTGATACCTAGTATAAAGACAAAGAATTATGTTTTATTAAAAAAATAAAAATAAATATAGTTTTTTTACGAGTGGTATAGCCACGCTGTAGACACTTGTCTACAGCATGTATGGGCCGGCTCGTCCGGGTCGTTACCACTGTCTCACAGAAAACCGGCGTTAAGTTGCAGCTTGCTGCTGTGTTTCGTACGGTGAGTGAGATATTCGGAGGCCCAAACCCCCTCCTCTTCCCAATCCGTTAATTATGCCTTTCCTTTAAGGTCGGCAACGCACCCATGATTCTTTTGGTATTGTGGGCGTCCATGGGCGTTGGAGATCACTTACCATCAGGTGACCCATTTGCTCGTTTGCCGGCCTATACCATAAAAAAAACCTTCTAATATTTTGTGTAAGTTAAAATGAACAATCCATTCTAACTAAAACACTTGTTAAAGCGATGATAAGAAGCGGAACACGAAATCTCCACAACTTTACGCATTTTAGTACTGGCCTCAAGGGAAACTACCTACTCTCCTTTCTATCTAGCACTATCTTGGTGTGACGGCAGGATCCCCCTCTCTATTTAAACGTCTCTACTTCGCCCTTCTCGGCTTCCTTCGTAGTGAGATCATTGGGTTTAGAATCTAGCTACATTGTTTAACAAATACTTTGATGCGATATGCTTTAGTAAAAAAGGTCACAGCCACTAGTCGATGGACGAAAGTTTTATTGGAACTTTGTTGAACTAGTGCGAGAGAAAGTTTAGGAGTTCACTTGAATCATTAATGAAGAATCACTAATTCCAAATCGAATTGACAAATGCAGAAGTTTCGTTTGGCTTTAGTTTCAAATACCCATTGAATTTCGTAAATTAGATATTACGTATTGCTGTATGCAGTAGTTTAAATCTAGGATCCTTTTAGAAACTTAGCAACAGTCTTATAATGTCAATAATTTGATTTACGTATTGATAGATATCATACTCGTACTGCCTAAGACTGCCTTGGTGGCGCAAATGTAATGCGTATACGGTACAACTGCCGTCCTGAGTTCTTGCGTACGATCCCCGGGTCGGGTAAAAGTGATATTGGGTTTTTATATTACGAAATTCTTCGTATCAGCCCGGAGTCTGGAATTGTGCTATTACATCATGGGATGGAAATAAGCTCGGCGATATGTGGGTGTACTAGGTACACCTCTGGCTACCTCTTTTTTTGACACATCTTGTATGAAAGATCTGTCAAAATACTATTGATAGTAAGTAATCTATCCGTGAATAGAATATAGGGAACGGCCATTGGACGTCTTAAGTTCGAGACGTACATATTTTTTCTAAAATAATATCGTTCTTCTTTCACCTGCCCTTATCTCACTCGGAGTAGGGTCGGCGCAAAATTATTTTCAATACATTTTACAGAATGATTTTGCTTGTAGTTTTTACAACTGGCCGGCTGCCCGACGTCATCTCCTCTGGGGAAACAGTGCTCAATTCTACTATTTCAGTTTCTTTGGGAGACAATTCATTTAGATATGGTCTATAGTACCAACCTTTCAAATCCCCAATTCCATCACCATCGCTATCTTTGAACGATCTCGGATAAATCTGATAGATGATGTTATTTTCCCACCAGTCCAGCTCTTTTATCTCCGGGGGCGACGGGCCTCGGCTCGCCAGGATCGCCCATGTGATGCACCCCACCACGACCCCCAAGACCACCAGCAAACCCACAGTTAAACCAGCCACTTTCCACAACGAAGCCATGTTAACTAGCGCTTGTAGCGTTTACAGTTTATCGCATCGAAGTTGTAAACGGCTATCAGTTCTACCACCAATCCAGTTTATGGCTTTGTTTTTATGAATTCCATCGAATATTCTAATGATGACGTTTGGTATCTTTATTTTTATTGGGTCCGTTACATAAGTTGCATTATTAAGTAATCGTCTTGATGGCATTTCTTTTCTCTAATATAGTCCATCTAAATATTTCGATGATCTCAGTTTTCGAAGTGCTTGTATAAGGTGAACATAGTGGTGTTTCTGAATTATCTAGCCAATTAATTTTTTTGTGTATGTTTTGTAATCTTATGTCGATGATGTTTTCTACATAATTGTAACTGGGTTGACATTCGGTGTGAAATTATTGTCACTCGTCTGTGCAACTTACAGAAGACCCCATAATAATAATTATTCATTAGATTGCTCAAAATACCCTCGGAACACTGTGTTTCTTACGGTTTTCTGCACTGCAGAAACATGCATCATGTGTTTATTATAGACTGACTTTTGCATGCGGTTCCGCCCAAGTCATTCCCGTCGTGTTTCTCTGGTACATTACCATTTAGCAGTAGGTAGCCTATGTCATTTTCAGGTTTATAAAATATATTTAAAATTGACCTTTTGTTATTGTGAAAGACGGGCAAATTAACAAACACACTTTCGATTATATTAGTGTAGATAAATTATTGTATGTAGCTGTGCCGTTCCAAAAAGTTCAAATCTAATAAAAACAAGACGTTTATATAATAATACGGTTTTTCTTATGTGGTCTTATTAGGTCAAGTTTCATACAAAGTTCAACCCCGTTTCTGCTTTATTGCAAGTAGAATATTACAAAAATGATAAATTATTTTTATTAAGCAATATTTGAACCCAATTTTACATCCATATTTTTCCATAAAAGGTTTCATACCAAGTTCAACACCCTTTCAATATAAATTATCAAAAATCTTTTCTTAGCGCGCCCGTACTTAGCACTATCATCTGACCGAATTTCAAGGTCCTAACTTTAGTAATTTGTGTTTGAGTGAGTGAGGGAGTGTTATTTCGATTTTATATACATACGGAACATAGATACAGCAAAGGCTATTAACGTTTTCGTATAACAATACACACAAAAATCGAAAGACTTCAAAAGAAAAATCATTGGAGTCGATAATTGCAGGTTAAACAAGTAAGAATTCATTCATTTGTATACAAAACATTTAGATAATTCAAGGTTCAATAAACCGTTGCCAGACGGTTTACAAAGAAATACCTATACATCGTGAGGAAACCTGCATACCTGAGGAGTTCTTCATAAGAATTGCGAAGGTATGTGAACTCTTCCAACCCGCATTAGGCCAGAAATTTCAATGGAACTAATTACAATTCTTTAAAATAATATACAAATAAGCACTTTTAAGAAAGGTTATTTCACGCTCAACGCTTACAGGTAATTCGTAATTATTCTTAAATCCGGTTCAACGTGTTTTGAAGGGGTTTCAAAATTAATGGCCTCTGTTGATCATAAATCTATCCTGATTGTTCCCGTTTAATTTGCAATTTATTTTAGCTGTTGAATGATTGTGAAGTAGGTAGGTCCACCTCCATGGCGCAGTGGGTCAGTAGCCGGCTGCGAAGCGAGAGGTCGTGGGTTCGATTCCCACACCGAGATAAATGTTTGTCTGATCCATAAATATTTGTTTCGGGTCTGGGTGTTGTGGGACCGCAATTCCCTCGTAGTTTCTGATAACCACGATACAGGTTAATATAGTGTGGGGTCAGGACTGTGTGTGATTGTAAAAAAAAATAATTAAGGAATTGTTTTTTTACTATTCTGAATTACGAAATTAGCTGGTTGCTCGAATGATGGCAAACGCCACGTCTGCCCAGAAACCGAAACAACATCACACATATAACTTTAATATGGCCAAACCACCGAAGCTAATTTTTTTTTTCACATCACTCAAATAAAATTATCTCAATCACATTATTTCACACTCTACCACTTACTTTAGTCCACATAATTATTTGTACATACATACACTCACGCCTGTTTCCCATAGGGTAAGTAGAGGTTGAGTAATTAATTATTTTATGGGTTTTAGATACGTTTTTCTTGGATTTTATTGGACAACACATGCTGACAAGCACGTCTTTATAAATTCTGTGTAAACACAATGCCTTTTTAAAGATACAAGATAGAGGTAAAATATTAAAATTAGAGTCAATATTCATCAAGTGGCTATGATATCTGTTGTATTTGTATGTAAGTGTACAGGTCATCAAATACGAATAAAACAATTTAGTATCAGCTCAATACATCTTTACTCCCAGCGCTCGTCGTATCGTAATGGCAAAGGGTACATGATCATTCAGCCACGGATGCAAGACACTACAGTTAGGTTCGTAATTAACTAATACGCCACGATAAGTTGTAAGTACTTTAACTAATTGTCAAAATCAATACCCCCGCACACTGCCCGGAAAGCGCGGTAAAACCCAGTCTTGCCACAATATCATATTGCTTTAAATAACAATTAGAGTAGATAATAGTATTTTACATACATACATACGCACTCGCACCTGTAATCCCCTAAAGGGGCAGAGTTGTAACCAGTCCCACATTTCGCCAAGCGTATCTCCGTCCCTTATGTGATAGGTGGCGAGCCTGTTGCCATACCGGGAACAAATTCCAGACTCCGGTCTGATACTGAGCATTTCGAAATAGAATAACATAATATCACTTTTACCCGACTCGGGAACCGAACCCGAGACCTCATCACAGCAGTTGTACCGCGCAAGCATTATAACCGCGCCACCGAGGCAGTGATAAAACAAAACTAGCAGAATGTAAAACTGTTAATAACGCCATCTATTGGCAAAAGTTGTAAACGTTACTAACTATTAATAACTATTACCTACATACAGTAAATTGGACGTCGTTTAACAGAAAGGATCCAACCCACAATATAATTCTATGTTAGAATGTTAACAACGGGAAACATAGACATAGATTAATCTGTGGGTAAGCACTAAAGTCTCTCTAGGCTGTAACGTAATTATTCTCATGGGGATGCTCTTTGGAATAATAGACTGCTAAAGTTATCTATCAGAGTAATTTGAATGTGGATTAGTATTACGTACAATGTAAATGATTTAAATTCTAGAATGAATTTAAACAAAACTAGGCAGTAGCTTTATAGGATTAATCAAAAGGTAGTGTAATTTGTTTGAATAATTTATATAGAGTGTTTACTTAATTCTTGATAATTTAAAGAGTTCTACACTATAAGATGTCTTCACTATAAGACAAGATTTCCAGCCACGCCGCGTATTTTAATTTAATAAAATTATCAAGAATTACATGTACCCACGAAAGCTATGCGTAGATTTAATGTTCGGAGAACTTTTCCCATATGGAAAATTTAAAATGAGATATCATTAACGTATAGTGCATCGTAGTGTGGTGGTTTAAGATCATTTATTTTTCTCACAAAGAATTACAATAATTCACTTATATGAGAAACAAGATACAATTTTGCTTCATTACAATAGTAGTATTTCCTAAAATGGATAGATAACAAAGCAATGACTGTAAAGGAGCCTAGCACAAATCTAGACCAGACATCATAACTGGCACAATACATAATAGCTGTTGGCATTGCAGTACAGCGGTCAACCGCCGGCACGTGTGCCAAATTCTGCCATTCCGTGCCAAACGGTTATCAGTACAGTAATGTTTGTTATAAACTAAACTTGGGACGGTGCCTTTTATCTGTGTTTTGGTAGATTACACTGCCTCGGTGGTACAGTTATGCGTACGTGTTGCGACTGCTGTGCTGAGGTCTCGGGTTCAATCCTCGGGTTGGGTAAAAGTTGTATTGGGTTTATCTATCATGAAATGCTTAGTATCAGCCCGGAGTCTGGAATTATGCATACCTCTTCGGGGATTACAGTAAGTATGTATGTATATATATTTAGATTTCATTCTGAACGTCAATGATGTTGCACCAATTAGCCATGATTCCACTGGTTTAGGGTGTTCATGGGTGGTGGTTATCACGCTCGTCGCTAAGCCACTTCTTATTATCTTTAATGACGACACGAGCAGATCGCTCGCCTGATGGGAAGCCACGCCTGCCCATAAACAGAAGGAACACAACACAGAACTTTGAATTACAAAGTACTGGCACTGGACTGCGTGCGTCACCCCGAGGCATAAGTTGTTAAGTTTCACAATGTCCAGTACTTTCACTGGTTTAAATGCCCTTCAAACCAAAACACATTTGATTACACACTGCTGTTTGGCGGTAGAAATAGACCAAGCAGTGGTAGCAACCCAGACGGCCTCTCGCATATGAGGTACTGCCACCTAGTATGTATTTGCTCATTAGACAACCATAGGCCTAAAAGTATATTACCTATACGAGAATATACTAAAATATGCGATAACCATAAAACAGACAAGAGAGTGAATTACATTAGATGATACAATTATTATTGGACAAAATGAAGGTGATTAACATGGAGTAAAAATGTTAGAAGAAGATAAGCCTCTAATTAATTCCATGTTTTGTAAAATAAATTCTTCACAAAAAATACACAAGTATTTATATGATTTAGACTGTTTTTTAATATCCATAAAATAAATTAAGAAAAATAAATATATGTACAATTAAACTATGTCAAATTATTACTAGTAAGTCAATTATGTAGGATTTGCTCGTAGCACCAACGCTTCTCCAGCGGATAAAGTTAACCGGCTCTCGCTGATCACAGATCTGGAAAATATCGAAGATACAGGAAAGTTCGTAAACAAAACAAACAGTTATAATAAAATAAATAAAGTAGTAGTAGTTTTTTTTTTTTTTTTTTTTTACTGCCTGGATAGGCAGACGAGCAAACGGGCCACCTGATGGTAAGTAGTCACCGCCGCCCATAGACTTCTGCAATGCCAGGGCACAGCAAAGCCGCTGCCTACCTAGTAGTTGTAAATAGGAAAGTAGTATAAATAGATAAAAGTTTAGAATGAAATAGAAACCTGGAGGCCGATTCTCGTAATTTTAAATGTTCAAAATAGCATTCCGATCTAGTCTCAGCGTCAAGAAAGTTGCAAATGGCATTCTCTTAAACCAATAATCAACGTCAATTGTGAACATAGATCGTAATGAGATTGAATGTAGAATAAAAGTTGACTGAAGCCAAAACGGTATAATGCTACTGCTAATGCTAGGTGCATTTGACGTTGATTATTGGTTTAAGAGAATGCCATTTGCAACTTTCTTGACGCTCAGATTAGATCGGAATGAAATTTTGAACATTTAAAATTACGAGAATTGGCCTTCTGTTGTCAAAAAGATTACAGGATTGTTTATAGAATCTGGATATCTGTGCTATAAAATTATACGAAGCAACGAAGTTTGGAAGCGTAGATCTATTATAGTATAGAATATCTATCACAATAATAATATTTCGAATATAAACTATTATTACTAAGCTTTAGCCGTGGGTAAAAGCGTGTACCAAAAATACGAATATTTATTTATTACTGTAATGTAGTATGTTAGACATTTTATGTACTTTTTTATCACTCTACTTTTCATATACGGATTACGGATTCACATTAGAAGTAGTAACTTCTATTGAACATTTTATTGTAATGGATATTCTATATTTAATATATACTCTATGTACGTTTCTGAATTTTGTTGCGAATTATTATTATTATTTTTTTATAGTATAGGCCGGCAAACGAGCAAGTGGGTCACCTGATGGTAAGCGATCTCCACCGCCCATGTACGCCCACAATACAAACGAATTATGGGCGCGTTGCCGACCTTAAAGGAAAGGGATAATAAGGGATTGGTAAGGGGAGGGGGATTTGGGCCTCCGGATATCTCATTCACCGTACGAAACGCAGCAGCAAGCTGCTACTTTACGCCGGTTTTCTGTGAGACAGTGGTAACGACCCGGACGAGCCGGCCCATTCATGCTGTAGACAAAATTGTCTACAGCGTGGCTCTACCACTCGTAGCACCACTCTTATGAATAAATTCCGATAAACAAACATATTATCTGAAGTAATATTGGCAAATACTAACGTAGACATACATCTACAATCAAATCTAATAAAACAATTAGAAAATATAACAAAAGAAATTACGAAAATAATAAAAGCCAAAACTCACCCAGCCAATCTTGCAGAATAAATACTTGATACCGCGATAGTTGCCGGGAGGGTAAGATGGGGCACTCTGCCCAAATCAATGGTGTCTGAACCTTCGCTGACGTTGAACAGCAAGATAAAGGTGTCAAAGGTCCTCAAGTACCTTACCAGGTAGAAAGTCCGGTCTGAGAGAGCCCTAATATCATACTCTCCATGAGAGAGTGCCTTTTCCTTACGCAGCTTGGTGAGAGCTTGGTAGTTCTGGAATGTAAATATTTTAAATTAGTTTTAAGTTTTTCAGTATTAGGGTCCAGATTTAATTGGGATGTTTATGAGTGGTAGAGCCACGCTGTAGACACTTTTGTCTACAGCATGAATGGGCCGGCTCGTCCGGGTCGTTACCACTGTCTCACAGAAAACCGGCGTAAAGTAGCAGCTTCCTGCTGCGTTTCATACGGTGAGTGAGATGTCCAGAGGCCCAAATCCCCCTCCCCTTCCCAATCTCTTAATTATCCCTTTCCTTTAAGGTCGGCAACGCGCCCATAATTCTTCTGGTATTGTGAGCGTACATGGGCGGTGGTGATCACTTACCATCAGGTGACCCACTTGCTCGTTTGTCAGCCTATGCAATAAAAAAAAAAAAACAGTCAATAGAAAATAATAATATCGTGGTAATTAATAATTATAGATCATCTGTAAATAAGGCCATTTGAAATGTTAACTTTAATTTTTATTTCCAGTTTCTATACAGGTGATTATGATTAAACTAAACAATACGAAACATGGGCTAGACATTAGGTTCCAATAAATAAATGAATTGTCTAAACTGTCAAACAAACTAGGTCATAAAAGATTAGACAGTTGTTAACAAACGAGCGCAATATTTTTGGGAAATCGACATGCTTAGGTTAGGTTAAATTTAAATAAACCCAAATAGAAAAATTACTGATTTCGGTTTTGTTATGGACGGATGTGCATATTTGTAACGCCTACATGCAATCATCTTGTAGCGTTTGATAGTAGGTTTAAGAATAATATAAAAAGGCGTGTCTAGGGATTTAGGAACTGATTACATTTTATTCTCAAGGTATGCAGAAACTGAGTCTATAGTATTTTCAGTAGACGATATAGCTATCATAGTTTAAGCATAGGCTTTTGAATACAGGGTTAGGGCTTTGAAGCATAGGTTTTAGGATACAGGAGCAGTAGCCGGCTTCGAAATCAGAGACCGCAAGTTAGATCCCTGCACCAAGACCATGTGATCTACGAATATTTGCTTCTGCTCTGGGTGTTGTGGACTGTAAATCTCCCTTTATTACTGATACCCACGATCATCCCCACGACACAAGACTCGTATCACACTGTGAGGTCAGCACTATCTATGTTGGGTGTATTTAAATTGGGCTTATATATGAACAAGAACTCATAATTCAATAAATATTAATATTTAAGTATATAACTATTGTAGGTTGAGTTTTAAAGCTATGAACTTACCTTGAAGTGACTACGAGCATCCTCTCTTTGCTTAGCAAGATTGATCTCCATGTAATCATCAGCAACTGGCAACCATGTCCTGTTACCAGTCGTAAACCCAGCCATGCTTGAATTATTCCAATGGTATGGTGTTCTGGCAGGGTCTCTGGAGTACAGGTGGTAAGTATCAGGATCTCCTCGGTTGCAAGCCTCCACGTCAACGGTGTCTTCCCAGCTGACATAGCCGTCCCTCATGCCAATCTCCTCTCCCTGGTATGTGACTGCAACTCCTGGGAGAAGCATGTTGATGCAGTTCAAGCCGTCAACCATGTCGTGACGGAAACGGGTCGGCATTCGGTTATTATCGTGGTTTCCGAACTGGAAGACATAATTGAATTATTGTAGGTTTTTAAGGATCATATGATGCTGTTCTAAATCATATAGCATTTTAGCTTGTCTATGAAATACGCACTCACACCTGTAATCCCCGATGAGGTAGGCCGAGGTGTAACCAGTACACACACATTTCGCCGAGCGAATCTCCGTCACATGATGTGATAGGAGCCGAGCCTATCGCAATACCGGGCACAATCCAGACTCCGGGCTACTGAGCAATTCGTAATAGAAAAACCCAATATTACTTTTACCTGACCCGGGAATCGAACCCGAGACCTCAGCGTCAGCCTAAGTCGTAACGCGTATTACAACTACGCCACCGAGGCAAAGAATTGAAGTTTAACTATGTACTTTGAATATACTATCCTTTTTTGTCATGTTATTCACAGCATGCTATTTACTTGCTAATATAGCATTGTAATAACATGGTTTGGTTAATTTTCCTTCATGACAGTTTGTAAACATATTGACATCATATTTTATTCGAAGTAATAAACGATTGGTTAGGATTTTCCATGTGACAAGTTTGCTAAGTATTGCGGTCGGGAGTTCATCAGAACATGAATGTATTCAAACAATTTAACGATTTATATTGTATTTGTTTTTTCCTACAATTGAGATGTTCTCATTACCGCCTTGTCAATTTCAAGGCATTTGTAACGAATACTAGCGTCACCATTTTTAATATCAGTATGCGCGAATTTTAACACATGTGAGTTAATAATAATACTAGCCCTGTATTATATACGTCCCACTGCTGGGCACGGGCCTCCTCTACTGAATGAGAGGGGTTAGGCCTTAATCCACCACGCTGGCCTAATGCGGGTTGGCAGACTTCACATAACTTCGAAAATCTTATGAAGAACTTCTCAGGTATGCAGGTTTCCTCACGATGTGTTTCCTTCACCGTTAAAACATGTGATAATTAACAATTAATACACACATAACTTAGATAAGTCAGAGGTGTATTCACTTGGGGCTGGTTTCGAAACTTTCATTTCGACAGTACATACCACCTCCCGCTAAGCTATCACTGCTTATGTAAGTTAATACTACTTGCCAAATAAAATATGACTTGTTTAAATACAAAACTCACACTGACATATATACCGGAAGAAAGATATATACCTATTAGGTACTTTCAAAAAAGCTGACTTGTATGTTCTTTGGTGGGTTAAAAAGTCATGGAACAGGGCCTGGGTATAATAATGTGTTTACTTTACTTATATGAGTTCTAAATGGCGTTCACGACCCTATATTGAATGTTAAATAAGAAAATATTTCTTATGTCACAAGATTGGCAAATAATAATAAATAATAATAATAATAATGAATACACCCAACAGTCACACACATAGTCCTGACCCCACACTAGGTAAACCTGTATCGTGGGTATCAAGAACTACGAGGGACTTGCGGTCCCACAACACCCAGACCCGAGACCAATATTTGTGGTTCACACAAACATTTGTCCCGGTGTGGGAATCGAACCCACGGCCTCTCGCTTCGCAGCCGTCTACTCGCCCGTTGCGCCACGGAGCTGTCAAAGGTAAGCAAGGGTTACTGCTTAAGTAGTCTCCACCACCCATGAACAAACAATGCATGAAGAATTGAGATTACGTAGCTGATGTTGGAAAAGGGTTGGATTGGGTTGAACATTTTGGGTCCACGGCAATCTCATTAAACGTACGCAACGTAGAAGCTAAACTCCCACAAAAGTTAGTTTTTTGTGAAACTGTGGTAACACCTCAGTCAATTGATGCTGAAGATAAAACTAACTACAACGTGGTTCTACTTATTTGTATTAAGTGTCTTTGCCAATATCATGATTGGCATGGATATCTATGATTCTAATGGTCCATATCAAGATTTTTTGGACACATTGCGAGAAAGGCAAGCGACAACTTCGAAGAAGTTGACTAAAAATGATCTCCAGGGCACAATTCTGTACTTTGGTCTGATTAGAACCGAACTATATTCTTCTATTCCATACATCTACGATGCTATTCAAGTCACTGAGTACACAGAAAGTCAACGCAAGACCATGAAGGATAAGATTATGAAAGGAGGAGGTCACGACCCTCAGTTACGAGGAACAAGATTCAAGAAGAAGAATTTAAAAAGAAGAACTAAGAAGGTACTTACCACCCAGTTTGGCACTTCACCATACGGCATGTAAGTGAGCCATCTTAGAATGATATAGACGAAGTCTCTAGCATTGGAGCCAGCCGATAAGTCTGTAATGAAGTCAAAGTTGAAAGGGAAGTGGGCACCGATTGCTCCCTCCTCGTTGCCGTAGTACAGCATCGTCATGGTTACGTTGGCGTAACCCTCAGAGAACATCACCCTAGAATGAGAAAAATAGTTAGAATATAATATTTTTAATCATCATCATAATCAGCATGAATTCGTCCATTGCTGGACATAGGCCTTTCCAAGTTGGCGCCACCCTTGACGGTCCTCCGCCTTCCGCATCCAGCCGCTTCCCACTACGTCTATCAGGTCGTCGGTCCAGCGGGCTCGAGGTCGGCCTACACTACGCTTGGATAGACGTGGTCTCCACTTTAGTACCTTTCGACCCCAACGGTCAATATTTTTAATAGTAGAAGTAAATATAACAGTCTCCGTGACGCAGCGACCGGCTGTGAAGCGAGTGGTCGCAGGTTCGTTTCCCGCACCGAGACAAACGTTTGTGTGATCCACAAATATATGTTCCGGGGCTGGGTGTTTTTTTCCCACAAGGGTTGATATCAGGCAAGCGGCCGGTCGTAAAAACAACAAGCCAAATCTGTAACATGTGTTAAAGATGAAAAAAAAAAATGTAGAAGTTAAAATGTCGACTTCCTAACTTCACACCGATCTTTCAAACTCTTGTTAGGGTTAGGAAATTAATTTCTTAACGTTGACACCAGCCGTACCAGTATAAAGGTTAGGAATGGAATCGCGATACATTCACGACGGACCACCTGTCACACCAGATTAGCTAGCTATACCGAATTAAATATTAGCAAGTCTCAAGGCATCTTTTATCCTAAATTAATAAAAAATATCAATTTCTTAGTATCGTAAATAATTATGATCGACACACTGTGCGTTTTGAATAACGTAAACATACAGTAGGGTTTCAAAGGTAGCTATCTAATTGCACTAGGCACAACATATTTTACGCTTGCGTGGTGGTAGGCGCCACCGCTGCGCATAAACAATAGGAACATCTCCAGAGTTTTGAATTAAAAAGTACTGCATGTTACTGCATAGCATTAGACAATAATATATAACATAATAACCAGTAATTTTATTGGGTTCAGAGTCCTTCAAATCGTTTACGAACTGCTGTGTGGCGACGAATAGATAAAACGGAAGTACTTAACCGGACAGACCCTCCAATATAGGAGCCCTAATTTTGGACACTATTAGTCGTGCGGAATGACCGGGAATCGTAATATATTTTTTGTTGTTCTTTATACGGTATTTGCTTAGTGACCACGACAGGCTTTAAAGCAATAAGATCAATACTATCTATGTAACTATCGAATATATTTATTTACCTGGTGTCACCTCCATTCTCCTTATTATAATTGTCGATGTACTCTCTCCATTCGTAAACCACATCATACAACTCAATTAGATCTTTAGTATACAGCGGAATGGTATAACCTAGCTGATGAGGCTCAAAATCGATGATACCGCTCAGTGGATCATCAGGATATGTTCCATTATGATCTGCCGGATCAGCTTCGATCATGTATGGTAAGGCATCCAGTCTGAATCCATCAGCACCCTTGTCAAGCCAAAATTTCATGATGTTGTACATTTCCTCCTGGACTGCTGGGTTACGGAAATTGAAGTCTGCTTGCTGGATCGCGAATTGATGGAGGTAGTACTGCTGACGAGCATCGCTCCATTCCCATGCCGAGCCTCCGAATTGACTGACCTTGTTTACAGAAAAGTGAACCAATCAGATTAAATGAGATACATGATCTGAATGTATATTGAAGCAGAATGGTGGATTTTGCTTATGGCCGTGTCAGGCTTTCAATTGTTTGATGATATTTAGACATGTCTACGACAAATGCAAGCACCATTTTCTAGAAAATAACTATTTGCTTACCCAGTTCGAAGGTGGTAGTCTGACAGATGTGTTCGCAGGATTTGGCAGAGGATCAGCCCATACGAAGAAGTCCTCGTAAAACGGATCCCTAGCTTCCGACTTAATGAAGTATTCAGACTCGTTGCTGGCATGGTTTGGCACAAAATCGAGCAGTACCTTCAGTCCTGGAGTAAATATTGTATATAGTAGAGTATATAACTTTAGACTACAGTGTAGTATTAACTACTATCTCACATAAAACCTCAAAGTTCGATAATAAGATTTGTCGGTGTTTATAGGCGACGATCTACCATCACGTGACTCAGTTGGTTGTTCTTTTCAACCATAATCGCTATGCTGGCCTAGGAAGATAATAGTAATGTACAAGCTTATTCAAGGCTGTTGCATGTAATCAAACGGAAATATGCAAAATATCATAATCAGATGCTCTAAAACCTAATTAGATGTAATTATTGATTTAATTGATAATTATCTTTAAAATTAGGTGTTTGAAATTTATCAGATGTTATCTGCTATCTTTGCTGATACCCCTGGGATATCGACTAACAAATGAAATTACTTTTTATCGCAAAACAATAATTCGCTGAACATTAATTTCGCTACTGCCAATTATGAAAAAAATATATGTTGTTGCTAATTATTACCTGTTTGAAGCGGTAAGATTATAAGGCTTTAAAGGAAGATATCTATTTTCACAGTGACATCTATTCTTATTATATCACCAGCTTTAGTTACTAAAGTACTGTTTCTGAAAACTGCTGTTATATATATTTATTTCAATTCTATTTGCAAGCCGGCAATAAGATTCCCAGGGCCCCAAATACTTAGAATTGTAGATTCTTACAGTAAACCTCTGTCTAGAATTTCGAAAGATTCTGCTCTTGCTTAGATTTTATCTATTCAGTTAGAAGACATTACTGTAGAGATCACGTCTATTATATTAATTAGGGGAGAATACTCACCTAACTCATGTGCTCTTTCTAACAACTCTTCGAAATCTTCCATAGTTCCATACTCGTAATGTATTTCGTAGAAGTTGCTGATGTCGTATCCAAAGTCCACCATGGGAGATTCGAAGATTGGAGACATCCATATCGCATCTACTCCGGCATCCACGAAGTGTTCTAGTTCACTGATGATACCTGGAATTAGTAAAGGAGTTTGAATACATTTTTTAGGAATTGTTGGACTCCCTGCATGGATTAGTACCACTATCAGGCCGCAGTTTGCAGTATGATTCCTCTGTTTAGTGAGATTGCTGGAGTGTAAGTGGACCATCAACATCTTAGGCTCAAAACCAACCTTACTTGCACCCTTTGATGGTTAACGGACGAGGCAATGATGAAACTTGGCTCCCGTTGCGGATTATGAGGGTCCCCTCCATTAAATACCAAATACCGTAAAATCAAAAAGGCGGTGCTTAAACCGGGATAATGTCAGGGAGAAAGAAAGAAAGTGAGATTGCCAGTGTCTCAACAAATTTCCGTCTCTATGAATGTCCATTGCTTTCCATAAAGATCAAGACCGAAACCTACCATTCCTTTTGTATTGTGGTTATTTATCAGACAGTCTTGTGTACAGTATGAACGGTTCGAGCGCGTTATTATCACTGTTTCACTGAAAACTGACGTAAATTGGTAGCTTCCTTTTGCGTTCGTACAGTGATTGTGATATCCGAAGGCTTAAATTCCCAATCCTTTTTCAATCCCTTTTCTTTAAGGTCAGCAACGCGTCCATGATTCTTTTGGTATTATGGGTGTTCAGGGGCGGTGGTGATCACTTATCATCAGGTGATCCTGTTGCTCGTTTGAAGAAAAAAAGCTATTCTAAAATCGGGGATATACATCGGGTTCAAATCCCCAGGTCGGGTAAAGTGGTTTTGGGTTTTTCTATTACCAAATGCTCAGTATCAGTCCGGAGTCTGGAATTTGTGCCCGGTATGGCGATAGGCTCGCCCGCTATCACATTGTGGGACGAAGATACGCTCGGCGAATTGTGGGTGAAGTGGTTACACCTCTGCCTACCCCTTCGGGGATTACAGGCGTGAGTGCGTATGTATGTATGTATGTATGTTATAAAGTAACAAATGTCATCATGCTTGTCGTTCTTTTGTTGTCCAAATAATTACCGATAAAAATTATGTTTTTATATTAATGACGTATGATTACGAATAATTCAGGAAGTTGAATATGATTGCGTTTAAAGTATATAATACTCGTCATTAGGTTGTAAAATACTATTTTGGTTTCGTTGGCATGGAATTCTGCAGTATAATACAAATCTATACAAATCTATATCTTTGTTAATATATTTTACATGACATTTTAAGCCTATTAAATTTTATTGCCTAGATAGGCAGACGAGCAGACGGCCCACCTGATGGTAAATGGTTACAGCCGCCCATGGACCTCAGCAATGCCAGAGCACAGCCAAGCCGCTGCCTACCGTTGAAGGAAGACTCTTTTTAAACCTCGCTTAAAGAAGGACAAGTCATAACGCTCGGGAAACACTGATGCAGGGAGTTACAACATTTATGTCAGCATGATTGTAGAAATTTTTGTCTAGAGCATGAATACTGGCTTGACCGAGTTGTTTCCACTATCTCACAGAAAAATTACTTGAAGTAGCAGCTTGCTGCTGCATTTCGTACAGTGAGTGAGATATCCGGAGGCCCAAATCCGTTTCCTGATCCCTTAACTATTCCTTTCCTTTAAGGTTTGCAAGTTCATGACTCTTTTGGTTTTGTGGGGGTTTCTTCTCTTCGACCAAATTGAGTCCGTAATATTCTTGCATCATGACAATTTTGTTTACAGCATGAATGGGCCGGCTCGTCCGGGTAGTTACCACTGTCTCACAGAAAACCGGCGTAAAGTAGCAGCTTGCTGCTGCGTTTCGTACGGTGAGTGAGATATCCGGAGGCCCAAATCCCCCTCCCCTTCCCAATCCCTTATTATCCCTTTCCTTTAAGGTCGGCAACGCGGCCATAATTCTTTTGTATTGTGGGCGTACATGGGCGGTGGAGATCGCTTACCATCGGGTGACCCACTTGCTCGTTTGCCGGCCTATACTATAAAAAAAAACCTTTTAAATCGCCAATTCCGTCGCCATCGCTGTCTTTGAAGGAACGAGGGTAGATCTGGTAGAGCACGCAGTGTTTCCACCAGTCCACTGGAATCACTTCTGGTGGCGGCAGCGGCTCTGGTCCCTGGTTGGATAGCACTGCCCAGGTTATGAATCCTGGAAAAAATATTATTTTGTAATATTTGTCTTTACATAAAACACATTTTTCGTGATGGTGGGTGCTGTGAACGAATAAAAAGAAAATGTGGAGAAGAAAATGCAGTGATGTTTTTCATCATTAATAAAATCATATTTACTATTCATTTAATGATATTAAGTAATAAAATTACTATTATCATATAACAGCGTCTTATGGTATAATCAGTATTATGTTTATCTAAATAAAAGAAAATAATATAATTTGATAATTTGACTGCCTCGGTGGCGCAGTTGTAATGCGTACGCGTTACGATTGAGGCTAACGCTGAGGTCTCGGGTTCGATCCTCGGGTCGGGTAAAGTGGTATTGGGTTTTTCTATTACGAAATGCTCAATATCAGCCCGGAGTCTGGAATTTGTGCCCGGTATGGCGATAGGCTCGCCCCCTATCACATCGCGGGACGGAAATACGCTCGGCGAAATGTGGGTGTACTGGCTACACCTCTGCCTACCCCTTCGGGGATTACAGGCGTGAGTGCGTATGTATAATTTGATAATAATCTGTGTAGGGTGCGCTTATTTTCAGCAAATATAATTTAGGTACTATGAATTTTTCTAACAAAATCGGCCTATAATTGATGGAGAAATCTATGTACATCGGTCATCTTATATCGATGATGAACATACATAAAAAAGCAACAAAATAAAACTCGCCGTATTGAGAACCTCTTTCAGCAAATATAATTTAGATACTATGAATTTTTCTAACAAAATTGGCCTATAATTGATGGAGAAATCTATGTACATCGGTCATCTTATTTCGATGATGTACATACATAAAAAAAAAACAAAATAAAACTCGCCGAATTGAGAACTTCCTCCATTATTGAAGTCAGTTAAAAACGTTTTTTTTTATTAGTTGAATGACGAGACGAGCAGGTCGCTCGCCTGATGGTAAGCGCCACGCCTGCTCATAAACAGAAGCAACGCCACACAGAACTTTAAATAAAGCACTGCATGACACTGGACTGCGCTCGTCACCCCGAGACATAAGGTGTTATTCAAATTCAAATTCAAATCATTTATTCTGTAAATTGGATCATAAATATCACTTTTACATGTCAATCATTTTTTATGCTACATTATATTTAAGAAGTTAAGTCTCATAATGCCCAGTAATTACACTGGCTTCAATGTCCTTCACACCGGAACACAACAGTGCTTACACACTGTTGCTTGGCGGCAGAAATAGACAAAGCGGTGGTACCAACCCAAATTGCTTGAAATACATAAAAATTTGGCGCTAATACTACCGGAAATACCGGAATAGTCCGGGCAATTGATTTACATTGCTCGACCCTACTACTATCGAAACTATTTTTTTTTAATTCGAGATACTATAATAGTAACTAGTAACGCTTAACGTTTAAATCTGGCTATAGATTATTTCAGGACTGTTACTCAGTTAAGTGCAATATAAAATCACCAAAGCCCTCTGACATTTGTATCTATTAACTTCCTTTTGAAGTGGGTGAAAACAGTATAAATGATGATTACCTGCCACTATTCCCAGGACAGCGACGCTGCCCACCGCCACGAGTATCACTGTGAGTGTCTTCATGATGAATGCTGGTGGTCGCCATCTGTCAGCCGTGGTAAATTATCAGGGGATTAACCGCGTTTAATTATACACATGTCTAGATGGACAATCGCGGATAACAGCGGAACAAAATATATATAGGAAATAATGATTTTGCACCTTTGAATGCAGTGATTCATGACATTCTCATTCAGATACTGTATGGCCCTAGACTGGGCACGTCTCCCTGGGACATAAGATGTTATGTCTCATAAAATGCCCAGTAATTTCACTGGCTTCAATTTCCACCAAACTGGAACACAACAATGCTTGCAAACTGCTATTTGGTCGCAGAAATGGACAAAGCGGTGGTACCAATCCACACAGCCTTTCGCATACGAGAGATTATCTTGTAAAAGGGTACCTGATTATTGTACCCGACGGGATAGCAAACACCGTGCACACAGTGAAAAAACCACCATAGTGGCTCGTTCAGGTAAGTCGCGTTCCGGGGTCAGTCAATGTATATCCTGAAGGCCTGTATAATTCTGCCGACCGATGAGGAATGCAGCGTCTCTTAGCAGTCGAGATTTTATTTAGACTGCACTCTACTTAACATGAGGTCCAGTGAAGTCACTTTGCAAGTGCCAGAATAATCTAAATAAGGTTTTAATTGTCACCCAATGGGGGCTATTACATCAAAGGCTTCGACAGCCTCCGTGGCGTAGCGGGCGAGTAGCCGGCTGCGAAGCGAGAGGCCGTGGGTTCGATTCCCGCACCGAGACATATGTTTGTGTGATCCACAAATACTTGTTTCGGGTCTGGGTGTTGTGTAGTGTGTCCCTCGTAGTTCCTGATACCCACGATACAGGTTAACCTAATGTGGGGGCAGGACTATGTATGTGACTGTTGGGTGTACATATTTAAAAAAAGGCTGATTTTCAACTCCAACCTTATATACTGACGAAATTATTCAGTATATGCGAACGCATCTGACTAGGTGAACTAGAAGCTGATTTGTCTGTTCAGTTCGGTTACTCTATGTATAGCGTTTAGACAGAGGATATTCAGACCGACGCGGTATCTAGACATGTATATAATCAATATAGTAATATTATCATGATGGATGATTATATTTAGTTCGCAACCGATTCGCGTGAAATTGCAATCGAAGTGTTCATAGGTTTATTGTGATTAAAATTGCGCAGTTTACCCTATATTTATTTAAAATTGGTGATCATAATCATACATAATAAACTCTGAATACCTAACACTCCTTTTTGGGGAGTCCTTTTTTTTGTACCTATTAGCCGGCAAACGAGCAAGTGGTTCACCTGATGGTAAGCGATCTCCACCGCCCATGTACACCCACAATACAAAAGAATTATGGGCGCGTTGCCGACCTTAAAGGAAAGGGATAATAAAGGATTGGGAAGGGGAGGGCGATTTGGGCCTCCGGATATCTCACTCACCGTACGAAACGCAGCAGAAAGCTGCTACTTTACGCCGGTTTTCTGTGAGACAGTGGTAACGACCCGGACGAGCCGGCCCATTCACGCTGTAGACAAAAGTGTCTACAGCGTGGCTCTACCACTCTAGTAATATTAGGTAGTAGTACTCTAGGAATTTATTTTACCCTATATTTATTTAAAGTTGGTGATCATAATCATACATAATAAACTCTGAATACCTAACACTCTTTTTTGGGGAGTCGTGTAATGAAAATGTTACACATAAAGGTCTGTTTCGAGATGCGTGGCCGAGGAAAGAGACCGCGTCGCGTGATGACAGCGACAGGTCCGTTTTGTATGCAATTGTATACAAAACGTATAAACTTATACTTTTATATGCGACCAAAACAGGACCGATTCGATACAGTTTCATATAAATAAATAAAATAATACACCCAACAGTCTCACACATAGTCCTGACCCCACACTTGGTTAACCTGTATCGTGGTTATCAGGTACTACGAGGGACTTGCGGTCCCACAACACCCAGACCCGAAATAATTATTATTTCTGGATAACACCAACATTTGTCTCGGTGTGGGAATCGAACCCACGGCCTCACGCTTTGCAGCCGACTCCTTTCCGTCTGCGCCACTTGTCACTATCGCCTGTCTCACGTCACCCGTCACGGTCTCCCCGTCTATATCGCCTACCTCAAAACGTGCCTTTACAATGATTATTTTTCTATAGAACTCGAGAAATTTATACGTTTTGCAATCTTGACTTTGGGAGTTTCATACCTCAGAAAGAATGTACCTACGGTGGAAATAGTATGTTGTTAATTCGTCTATCAAGTCCTTATTTCTCAGGAATGTGTAAAGTTGAAATTAATATCATATCATCATCATCATCATCAGCCTGAATTCGTCCACTGCTGGACATAGGCCTTTCCAAGACCATGAGAGTCTTGGAAACCACGAGACCACGAGAGTGGAGACCACGTCTATCCAAGCGTAGTGGAGGCCGACCTCGAGCCCGCTGGACCGACGACCTGATACATGTAACGGGAAGCGGCTGGATGAGGAAGGCGAAGGACCGTCAAGGGTGGCGCCAGCTTGGAATATCATATACCCGTGTTTAAATTGTTGACCCGTGCCAACGTTCCTTTGGAAGTGTAAAAAAACAAGCTTATAAGTCAACGTAATCAAAAGATAGGGCTATTTATATCACATATTGATACTCCGAAACTCACTTATCAAAATATATAGATATAGATAGAGTTAAATACTTCCCGTTGACCAAAACTCATGAAAGAAATACAATGAGACAATTACCAACTTACAAAATCAATACGTTCATTTCATATTGCACACGAATATTTGCCACATTATCACATAATTTTAAAAGAGCGTATTGGAGCGTTACTACTATACTGCAATAAATATACATTAAAATAACTTCGTTTACCTTGGAAAAAATTAAACGTGATGACGAAGATTCAATATAAGTCATACATAATACAGTCATAACAATATATGAATGACTTATTTTTCTTTTGAGTGCAACTCCTCCTTCCAACTCAACCTTCTATTTGATTAATTTCGTTGCGGGATAAAAACACATTTCCATTCCTAGAGACTCGCCGAGCTTCATTGCTTGGTGTCGAAATATGCGTGCCACTGTCGATCCTGGCTTAGAGGAGTTACATTGTCAGGTGTGTGGGCGGGATAGTCTCTAGCACTGGTTATTGTTGCGGACAACTAGTGCTAGAGACTATCCCACCCGCGTGCCATTGTCGATCCTGGCTTACAGGAATTACAGTAGCGGGTGTGTGGGCGGGATAGTCTCGTTTTCTTCTGAGTGCCTGACGAAGCCCGTAATCAGACGCTGCATTTTCTTACTCATTTATGAAAAAAACAGCGGATTCGTCGTGCACGTCGGAGTCGTTGATTCCACGGATTACTAAGTTTTCCATCCGATGATATCGATTCAATCCCGGGCATTTCACCTGTGTGCTTGGAACGCTGTGTTATAATTTTCTATTGGTATAAGTATTTTTTTACCTGATCTCGGTATCGAACCCAGAACCTCTGCAGTTTCGCATCCTAAGTACGCTACCACTAAACCAACGTTGTGAAATAAGACATCTAAGTACCTTTCAGTATATAGCATAATTGACTTCAGCTGAAAATCGCGGTTCCGCCCCTGTAAAAGACATAGCCTTGGATAAAATTTAGTTTTAAAAATGTTTGCTTATCATAATAGTAAAACCTGCATCGAAATCTGCTCAGCAACTTTTATGTGATTCGCGAATAAATTATCAGTTAAAAATATAGCAGAAACTATTGTTTTACTGTATGTATGGATGGACGAATCTAACTGTGAAATGGCAGAAAATGGAACTATAGTCAGTGCTCCCAACTTAGCAGAATTATCCCTAGATTTATTGGGTTAGACCCGCCGCTAGTGTGTAAACTCTTATTCTCTCTAAGTCAGTGGAAAATAATGTCTTTATCCATTAAACAAACAAAATAACATATTGTCATATGTTACATAATCAGTGTATACAGTTTCACGGTGCATAAATATCCAGACGATGTTTTTTTGACGAAACTACGATATTGACGTTGAAGAATTTGTTTTTGGTATCCTAAAAGTTACTATAAACATTTCTAGAACTTGGCTAAAAATAAACAAATCACCTAATGTTAAATATATGTGTCATAACACATGAAATATCCCTCATAATTAATGATTCCTACAATTCACAGTTAATTTGGTACATACAAATTTTACATGGAAAGAGTTTATGACACGAAAGAGGTGAAAATTTAACAGAAAATCTATCGCATCTTCTCTTTGTACGAAGAACTGTCTGCGTGTAAATGGGGCTTAAATCATCAAATTTGGAGTCTCTCATATCGATAATTTCAAACGATAAAATAATATTAATCCACTGGACGCTATATTGACGAATAAGCATTAATCGACGCATTAATTACACAAAATTCGTTAATCCCATGATTGGTTTTAGCGGTTTAAAGTATTGGTATTTTGAAGTGCGGTAATCAATTAGTTTACTTATCTGACTAATTAGCATGCATTGATTTCCTCAGTAAGCTTACACTTAAGCTCTATTTAGACGGAGTAAGTGGCTCGTATGACACAATCGAGAATATTATAGGCAACCGTAATTTATATAACCGCGTCATTAGATTCCTTTTTAACTGGGTATTTTACTTTAATATGGGTATTTTTTTCTACGGCATAGGCCGGCAAACGAGCAAGTGGTTCATCTGATGGTAAGTGATCTCCACCGCCCATGTACGTCCACAATACCAAAAGAATCATGGGTGCATTGCCGACCTTAAAGGAAAGGGATAATTAAGGAATTGGACATGGGAGGGGGATTTGGGCCTCCGGATATCTCACTCACCATACGAAACGCAGCAGCAAGCTGTCACTTTACGTCGGTTTTCTGTGAGACAGTGGTAATGACCCGGACGAGCCGGCCCATACATGCTGTAGACAAAAGTGTCTACAGCGTGGCTCTACCACTCGTAAATTTTTCCTTTGTATAAAGCATAAGGAATAAAATAATCATAAAATAAATTTTGGGACGACGACAATTTTCTTTTTTGTAGAGTTGTGTAATTATTCAAATATAAATTTGTACAGAAATTTGCTCAGATTTAATTTTCCAAAGGGGTCCATGTTAAGCAGGAGATCAATTGTAAACACTACAAGCAGACTTGGGATGGTCACTTCCCACTTTATGTAATTCAAAGTTCAGAACGGCCCCGTTTGCGCAGTTTTAATGCATTCACGCTGTGCGACTGCTGTTTTGAGGTATCTGGTTCAATCTCCGAGTCGGGTAAAAGTTATATTGGGTTTTTCTATTACGAAATGTAACAGCCTGGAGTCTGGAATTATGCCCGGTTTGACGATACGCTCGCCCCTAATCACATCATGGGACGGAAATAAATACGGCGAAATGTGTTCTGGTTGCACCTCTGCCTACCCTTTCAGGGACTACAGGCGTGCGTATGTATGTATGTATTGTTAATGGACAGCGTAGCGTTTACCATCAGGCGAGCAACTTGCTCGTCATTAAGTTTAAAAAAAAAAACAATGAAACTATTGCTGGTAGGTAGTTATTATTTTGTTTTAATAATAATACTTGCCCTGTATTATACATGTCCCACAGCTGGGCACGGGCCTCCTCTACTGAATGACAGGGGTTAGGCATTGGTCCACCACGCTGGCCTAATGTGGGTTGGCAGGCTTCACGTACCTTCGAAATTTTAATGAAGAACTTCTCAGGTATGCACGTTTCCTCACGATGTTACCTTCACCGTTAAAGCAAGCGATAATTAACAATTAATACACACATAACTTAGAAAAGTCAGAGGTGTATGCTCTTTAAGCTGGTTTCGAACCTGCGACTTTAGTCTCGACAGTGCGTACCACTCGCCGCTGAGCTATCACTGCTTGAATTATTTTGTTTTACTTACTGTTTTTTATTTAGCTTGGCACAACACAATGTATCGCTTTTCCTTGTTCTTCCCTCTGCGTTTGATGATTGACTATTGAAGTACGAGTACTATATTCGAAACAAGTAGTTATTTATAATGTCAGCTATAGACAGAGGCGGATCTAAAGTAACGTGGTCGTGACCCCCTTACAAACAAATAACTGCATTTTTTTTTAAATTCTTTTAAATATTCGTAATTAATAGTCGTAACGGCTGAATGGTTTTGGATAAAATTTGGCACACAGGTAGAACATGACCTGGATTAGGTCATAGGCTAAATTTTATCCCGGAAAAGGCCGTTCATGCGGGCAAGCAGTGACTTAATTGCAGTGACTTATAATCTCATCTCGATGTCATTGTAATCTCAATTCAGCCACAATTTTGACATTTATATAAGACATGTGTCATTTAAAAATGCTAGCAGAATGTCGTTTTGGCTTCAGTCAACTTTTATTCCATACTCTAGATCTCGTTACGATCTATGTTCACATTTGACGATGATTATTGGCTTAAAAGAATACCATTTGCAACTTTCTTGACGCTGAGACTAGATCGGAATGATATATTGGACATTTTAAATTACGAGAATTGACCTCCTGAATTCTCTTCTTGTGTTCTAATTTGTATCGAGCCATATCAATGGTATACTTTATGTTAAAGAATACATTTAAACTATTATTTATTTTTGGAGGTCACTGTGTGAGCGAAAATTCACAAAATTCACATTTGTAAGATGGTCCACATACTTAACCGACTTCAGAAAAGGTTATCAGTTCTGCTGTATTTTTGCCGACGATAATTATATAATACTAGCTTTTGCCAGCGGCTCCGCTCGGGTGAAAATAAAACGTAGCCTATAACCGCCTCCAGGGTCTCATCTATCTCTACATCAAAATTCATCAAAATCGGTTCAGTGATTTAGGCGTGAAAGCGTAACAAACAAATAGTTTTTTTTTTCATAAAAGGTATCCTACGTTACTTCTTATACCTCCAAGAATATGTGTACAAAGTTTCATGATGATCGGTTAAGTAGTTTTCGCGTGAAAACGTAACAAACAAACTTACATTCACATTTATAATATTAGTATGATGTATTTATGTATTTCTGTATATGTATGACGATATGCTATAATATTTTTTTTACTAGCCTGAATGACGAAACGAGCAGTTCGCTCGCCTATTGGTAAGCGCCAAGCCTGCCCACAAACTGAAACAATATCACACAAAACTTTGAATTACAAAGCATTGCATGGGACTGGTCTATGGCAATCTCAAAAAAAAAAATACGTAAAGTAGCGGCTTCCTGCTGCGTTTCTCTACGGTGAGGGAGATATCCGGAGGCTCAAATCCCTCTCCCCTTGCCAATCCCATTCCTTTAAGGTCACCCGAGCCCATCGTTCTTCTGGAATTGTGGGCGTACATTGGCGATGAACGATAGTAGATCACTTATCATCGGATATCGAAATAAGATAACTAGAACGATAACTCTCATATGAATCTACCAAAAATACGGCTCCACTTGCTACATGCAAAGGTAAAATCACTCGTAACTCTCATACACGCAACAAAAATTAATGAACGTTCAAAATCACCTTTATTTCATACAAGTTAGTGTAAAAAATTAAATTTCTAAATCGAGATACGACGTTCTGCACCGTGCAAAAAATTAAACGTATTAAGTGTCAACTAGAGATCATGAATATTATATATTAGGGTATTTTTTTGCTTGAGTTACTTTTCTTGTCATCTTATTTCGATGCCATCAGATGACCTACTTGCTCGTTTGCTGGCATATGCTATAATAAAAATAAAACACAAATTGTGCCGAGCTTGGATTCCAGGACCTCACGGTTTGTGAAGTACGGTGCCACTAGACCAATAAAGCGATCCCTTAAATACATACAAATAAATAAAATTTAAGTGTCTGTTTGTAATATAAAAATAACCGCTTTTTACTACATGCATATGAATGTATATACGGTACATATACCAAACTAACATTTTTATAATTTTTTGGCTGTCTGTCTGTTTGTTGCGGCAAATCTCTGGATCGGCTGGACCGATTTTGACGGGACTTTCACTGGCATATAGCTGATGTAATAAGGAGTAACTTAGACTAAGACTAATACTTAGGTTATTATGACATTCACGCGAGCGGAGCCGGGGGCAACAGCTAGTATAAAAGTATAATCAATCAAAATAATCTACATAGAATTAATAATTGAAAAATTCTATTTCATTGTTCCATATTACCTCTTAAACCCAATCAATCAACCGTCATTTTAATTATTTTCATCGGGCACGTTGTTTTTCCGGCGAAATTGGAGGGCGTTGTATTTTTCAGCGTAACACATTACCCCCTCTACCTACCCCTAGTTAATTAATCACAAGGGTAGGCTCTGTCGATACCACTGCCCGGCCCACCCCCACTCCCACGCCCTCGATAGCAAAAAATAGTTTCAAATTAGATTGGAGATTGTTTGTGTCTGTTTACAAACTTTTTCTCGCGGCTCCGTACGTGAATATCTTTTTTATAAAGGCTGGCAAACGAACCGGTGGGTCACCTGATGGTAAGTGGGCACCGATGCCTATGAAAATCCACAATACCTGAGGAATCATGGAAGCGTTGCCAAAGAAAAGGTATAATAATAATAGCAATAATCATAATAATTTAGCCACTTGCTTCATAGCCGGTTACGGTGGCTGACTCTTTTGTCTACAGAATGAATGGGCCGGCTCGTCCGGGTCGTTACCACGATCTCACAGAAAACTGGCGTAAAGTAACAGCTTGTTGCTGTGTTACGTACGGTGAATGAGATATCCGGAGGCCCAAATCCCCTTCCCAATACCTTAATTATCCCTTTCCTTTAAGGTCGGCAACGCGTCCATAATTTTTTTGGTATTGTGGGCGTACATGGGCGGTGGAGATCACTTACCAACAGGTGACCCACTTGCTGCTTTGCCGGCCTATGCTATAAAAAAAGAGTCAAATACTATTTTGGGCATGGCATAAATATTTCTCTCTCATTAGAGAGTCAGAGTAACATGTAGATCGTAGAATAGTAAATATCAAGCAAACTTCGGGTCTTTGCCAGCTCTCAGCTTTCCCAACTCTCCTGGAGTCTTTCAAATGAACTCTTCGAACTGCAGAAGAAATTAAATGCATCTGCAGAATAATTACGCCGATAAAAAAATGCACATACAGGACATAATATTTTTCAGTTGATAACATTTTAAGTAAAAAATTCTTTAGATAATTGTTTTGGTATCAGTGACGTCAAACGTATGACGTGCACAAACCGTTTTACTGACGGCACAAATTATTACCGGATTTTCCGGATTTGTATCGAATACATGCGTACATACTTTTTAACCCCTGACAAAAAAGAGGGGTGTTATAAGTTCGATTTTTTTATGTAGTGGCATAATATACAACATGTTACTTGTGGTCAATTTAAGGGTCTTTACCATCGAAATAATATGACGAGAAACGTAACTCAATCAAAAAAATGACCCCACCAAAACTCAAGGGGCCGGGGTTATAAAAGTCTATGCATAATAATCTCTAGTTAATACTTAATATGTCTAATTTTTGCGCGGCGCAGAACGACGTGTCTCGATCTAGAAATTTAGACATTCACGTCTAAATATAGACATTAATTTTTATGAAATAAAGTTAATTTTGAACGTTCATTAACTTTTGTTGCGTGTATGAGTGTTACGTGTTATTATACCTTTGCATGTGTAAGTAAGTGGAGCCGTATTTTTAGGCAGATTCATATGAGAGTTATCGTTCTCGTCATCTTATTTCGATGGTCGTTACATACACCTGACAGTTAGTGTTTTTGTACCGAATTTTATTAAAATCTAGATATGCTAAAATTTCATTTGATCATTCGCTTATTGCGAACGATAAGATATATATGATCGAAAAGTGTAGTGTGTGTGCGAGAATAACAATGCTGAGGTGCTGTCTAAAGTTGCTAGTCAAATATAAAAGTGTTATTTAAATCTGAATGTCTGTGTGTATTGACGAAGCCGCGACGCGGCACGTACATCAAGTACGTGGACGCCGGAATTTGCTATCTTGCTCTGGCTCCAAGTCATCACTCTTGCAGAGGTAATCAATCAAAACACAGTTTACAAAAAATGAATTAATTAAAGTTTAAAAATTTTATATGATTATTTTTATAGTCCAATTTTCGTATACGAGTTTTTTCATTACGTTTGAATATCGATTCTGATATCACAGTTAAAACGTCCAACAGGGTTTTTGTTACATATTGTATACAGTTAGGCCGGCATTATTACCGACCACCAAGGGACGCAACGTCCCATGACAGTCGACATTATATTTAGGCTACATTGTACTTACTAGCGAAGTGATTCTTCTGTGCCATTAGTGGTAGCCACGCTATGGACTGTTTTGTCTACAGCATTACCACTGTATCACAGAAAACCGACGTCAAGTAAATTCTCGCTGTTGCATTTTGTACGATGAGTGAGATATCTGGAGGCCCAAATCCCCCTCCCCTTATCAATCCCTTCCATTAATGTCGGCGTAATGTTTATGATTCTTTAGGTGTCTGAATGTTTATGGACGGTGACTTACCATTAGGGGACCCGCTTGCTCGTTTGCCGGCCTTTGCTATACAAAATCAACTAAATATTCTTCTTCATTTCCACCAGTTCAACAAACTAGGGCGCAAAGAAATTAGTCGAGATCAATTCATAATCGAAAATTGAGCTCGTTCGGAGCCGATCCGCATTCAGTACGTGAACGAAATAAATTGGTCGCGTCTGACGTGACCTCATTGGTTCGTGTTTAAGAGGATCATTACACGCACTCTATCGGGAGGATGGTGTGGTCTATCATTATGTGGTCTGACACAACTTAATATGCTTATTAATATATGAAAGTAGTTCAAATGTATAATAGTAATACCCTATTACTTAGTAGTAATACCCTATTACTTAGTAGTAATACTCTATTACTACTATACTTGTGCACTACTTTCATATATAAATAAGCTCAAGAGTGAATTCTCGAAGGGCAGAAATACGCAACTACAGTTGCACCCAGGGTTTACCGAGCTTATTTCCGTGACAGGAGGCGGGCCTTTCGTCATACCTCACACAAAATCCTATCCCAAGCAACTCGTGAGTGATTTTTCAAATGGAAACTCAACTAAATGTGATTACCGGATTTGGGTTTTCTCATTCTAAGTAGGCTGCCATTAGACGGAAGCAATCGTACAATGTGTTTTTTATAGCAAAGGCCGGCAAACCAGCAAGTGGGTCACCCGATGGTAAGTGATATCCACCGCCATGTACACCTATAATACCAGAAGAATTACAGGCGCGTTACCGATGAGAGATTTGGGGCTCCGGATATATCTCCCACCGTACGAAACCAAGCAGCAATCCGCTACTTTACGTCGGTTTTCTATAAAATAAGAAGTACATACATACATACGTACGCCCTCACGCCTGTAATCCCCGAAGGGGTAGGCAGAGGTGTAACTAGTACACCCACATTTCGCCGAGCGTATCTCCGTCCCACGATGTGATAGGGGGCGAGCCTATCGCCATACCGGGCACAAATTCCAGACTCCGGGATGATACTGAGAATTTCGAAATAGAAAAACCCAATACCACTTTACCCGACCTGGGGATCGAACCCGAAACTTCAGAGTTAGCCTCAATTGTAGCGCGTACGCATTACAACTGCGCCACCGAGGCAGTCCCGAGGCAGAATAAGAAGTACCTATTCCTTTTATCCCGTCGTACCTTCAGCTTGTTTCTCACCATTTTAACCGATATCTTTCCGCTCCAATAATAACAGTATTTATTGAAAAGCGTTTTTATCGAGTGCGAATAACAAAAGAGTCGAATAAAACATCTAATATCTACATTGTTCCTGTTTAAGTAAATAAGAATAAAAGGACTATTCCTTCGTTGTTTCGGGAACGCTACGGAGCTACGGAGCTACGGTGCTACGCGGGGAGCGGGGTGAACGACCGCGCGGTAATGTCGGGTCGATAGCCTCACGCCCCCTTCCCCTCTGGCCTCTCTCCGCCCCCTTATACAGGGTGCGCTTACTTCGTTGAGGATGAGTGGAAGGCAGACGTTACCGCGTAGTCTGTAAAAGGCTTTTTAATGCTTTCTCGCGGTAAATATTTTGATGTGCTCAGTGCAAGCTCATTTTGTTGATGGTCAAATTTAGTTTGCGTGCTTCATTTGTAATTTAATTTTATGTACAGTTCAAGGCTTTTAATTCAACGTATAAAAATTGTTAAAGCATGCGCTAATTAACAATGAATACACACTTAGAACAGGTAGCGATGCAAACTTTTGGATCAGGTTTCGAACCAGCGACTTTCGTCCCGACTCTCCCCATTGAGCTATCGCTGCTTTTGAAAACAATAAACCATATTATAATAGGCAGTAAACGTCCCGTACGCTGCTGTTAAAAATTCAATTACACAAATTGAACTTTATTGCTATGAGTTTAGGTCCGGATTGTCGTCGGGTTGATAAATTGTTTTGTCAGTTGTGTTTCAGT
Source organism: Mimas tiliae (assembly GCA_905332985.1). NCBI lineage: Eukaryota > Metazoa > Arthropoda > Insecta > Lepidoptera > Sphingidae > Mimas > Mimas tiliae. The sequence continues at coordinate 19,987,138 of HG995241.1, read as the reverse complement.
CCAATTGTTTCCCGGAACAACGATTTGTAAACAACTAAAATACTATTAAATAAATATGAAAGTTTTTACGAGATTCACTGTCGATGTCCACGACACAGGGAATCCTAGTGTGGGGGCTAGTGTACCATATATGTTATCTATATACTGGCTTATACTGATCAATAAACAATATATTATATACTAGCTGTTGCCCGCGTGATTAGACTTTTCCGAAATAAAACGTAGCCTATAACCGTCTCTAGGGTCCTATCTATCTCTACGTCAAAATAATAAGTATCCATGTTACTTCTTATACCTCCAAGAATATGTGTACAAAGTTTCATGATGATCGGTTAAGTAGTTTTCGCGTGAAAGCGTAACAAACAAACTTACATTCACATTTATAATATTAGTATGATATAATAAAATAAAAAAAACGAATATTATCGGACCAGTAGTGACACTGTCGATTTGGATTTCACAAGCTTCATTATGATTCACAATGGATTTTCCATTTCGCAATAATAATGTAATTACGATCATTACAGAATTACATAAAGAAAAACACAGCTGAGGTTCTGATTTATCTTGATTACTAGGTGGTATGAAAGCAGCGATAGCTCAGCGGGGAGTGGCACGGACTGCCAAAACGTAAGTCGCAGGTTCGAAACCAACCCCAAGAGCATGCACCTCGGACTTTTCTAAGTTACGTGTGTATTAATTGTTAATTATCGCTTGCTTTAACGGTGAAGGAAACATCGTGAGGAAACCTGCATACCTGAGAAGTTCTTCATAAGGATTTCGAAGGTATGTGAAGTCTGCCAATCCGCATTAGGCCAGCGTGGTGGACTAAACGCCTATCCCCTCTCATTCAGTAGAGGAGGCCCGTGCCCAGCAGTGGGACGTATATAATACAGGACTAGTATTATATACGTCGTATTACGTATTAATATTATTATTATTAATACTCATATAAAACTCTCTCACCAAAATTAAAACCAAAAATGTAAGCTAACCGCAACAATGAGCATGTTGGATAATTTAAAAGGAATATATTTTGTTTAATATGTGAGCCTCCAGAGGGTGGGTGCGTCGTATGGGGGTATTATTCAGGCCAGTGTGTCAGCACCCTGTACATGGTCAGCGTATGTGCTACAATGTAGAGGGTGAGTAGAGATGTTTAATACATAAGAGCTGGTCATTTAATGTAGTATTTATACACAACTGCAAATAATAGATATACTCGTATTAGGTTATACGCGAGTATCGGTAATTTAAGTTTAATAAACGAATGAATAAAATAGGTTTTGATAAGATCCGGCACATAAACACTCAGGGCGCTATTCCACTATTATAAATAAAAACTAGCGGGTTCCGCCCGCGTGAATGCCTATTTCCAGGGTTAGGGTAGCCTAGTGGGCGCCCCCGGTGAGAAACGCGCTTGACAAAAATACTAAAATGACTATTAAAAAATAGGGGTTGATGGTAGAAGTGTGAAAAATTAGGGTTGTATGTATTTTTTAATGCTGTATCATAAATAAAAAAACAAAAAAATTCAAAAAAAAAAAAAAAAATTACGTGTGGACCACCCTTAACATTTAGGGGGATGAAAAATAGATAGTAGCAGACCTACTGAATATGCATATAAAATTTCATACATATCGGTCCAGCCGTTTCGGAGGAGTATGGGAACGAACATTGTGACACGAGAATTTTATATATTAGAAGATGATCCTACTTCTTTAGCTCATAGATATATGAGAAATGTATGACAGTGTAATAGCAATATAAACTTAATATTTTCTATGATCATATTTCTATGGTCATATATCTATGATGCAAATATGATAGTGGAATAGCGACCTCACTGTCAGGTGTATGCATCGACCTATAAATATGACCACACCATTCTGTAACAAATTGTAGAAGTCGAAAGGTATTGTGTCATAGATGTGCACAAACATTGTGTTACAGTAAAGGCAGGTAAAGTGGAGTACACACACACACACTGGATACACGCACACAAACCAATCAAATAAAAATAATTGTAATAACATTTATGGCTGTATGAAGTAGGATACCTTGGCCTTCTCTGTACGAAAGAATATTATGTATAAAGAATAGCATACTAGTAACACCATCATTTCGGGGTACTTTAGCCTTTAAGAAAACAGATTTGGTCGTATTTTAAGAAACTGTTAATATTTACGACATTAGTTGAGGGATCGAATTAGTTTTACATCGAAATTGTAACAGAAGGAGTGGATATCAAATACTCATTATTACCTTATAGACGGTAATTTAGAACAGTGCAGTGCAGTACATTATAAAAAAAAAATATACAAAGTTGTTAGTGGTGTTGCTTCTATTTCGGGCAGGTTAACCATCAGACGAGCGACTTGCTTTTCTGATCATTCAAGCAATTTAATTTAAAAAAAACATGCGGGGCAGTCTTTGGGGGCTGCCAATAGAAGTGAAAACTAAGTAACTTGTGAATTGTGTCGTCGAAATTATTAGCTTATACTCTTTGTATATATATAATGTATAGTATTAACGCACGGAGGTATATCTATGTACATATATACAAAGTATACATATAGCTCATGGAAACCGTTCAGTGTCGATGTCGATATCGTCTTCAGCACACAGTCACTATCAAGTATTAATTTGTGTTTAAATTACAAGTTACGTACGTATGTCCGTCGAATTTTGTACATCCTATTCAAGTTTAAGCGAGTGTCGTTCATAATTATTAAGTGATGTCATCAATCTTATCGATCTTAATAAACGAGTGATTAAAATTACGTGAAATTTTTGCATGTCTTGCTTTTGAAAATATCCGGTACATAAGTACGAATTGTAAGGTGTATGTAATGACCCTAAAATACGACCACACCTTTCTGTAACACATTGTATACACAGTATAAGTACATATAGCTCATTGAAAGCGTTCGGTGACGATGAAGCGAGTTCCATGATTTTTGTTCACCCAAAAAGTGCTCAACGCGCCTAAAGAAGTTTTCACTTCAAAAACTGATTCTAACTACGGTTGCCCACTAAGGTGAAAGTATTTCAAAATGGCGGCATTTAACCCGTTATAACCCGTATACTTTTAATATCATAAAATTTGAAACCAATTTTAATCTCATATTCTTAAAACCTACTACAGGCATGGTGCTTCCGGAACCCATAATGCTAGTCTATGGGCAATTAACGCTGAGATAGCAGATGTAGCCGTCCCGCTCGGTTCATTTCCCCCGCCTGTTTTTGACTGACATGATCGAGATTACGCCGGGGTTGCCAGCCTGTGTTGTGGTAGATTAGAAGAAATGTTTATAAAGACATTTTTATGCTGGAATTAGAGAAGTTTCATGTTTTAGGGAATGGTAGTGTTATCATAACTCATAACTCCTTTATACATATACGCACTCACGCCTGTAATCCCCGAAGGGGTAGGCAGAGGCGTAAACAGTACACCCACATTTCGCCGAGCGTATCTCTGTCCCACGATGTGATAGGGGGCGAGCAAATTCCAGACTCCCGGCTGATACTGAGCATTTCGTAATAGAAAAACCCAATACCACTTTTCCCGACCCGGGGATCGAACCCTAGACCTCAGCGTTGGCCTCAATCGTAACGCGTACGCATTACAACTGCGCCACCGAGGCAGTCAATCAAAAATTTCGTAAATCGCATCTAAGCAGATCCGACTTTATTTCAAACGTGACAGGGCCATAAAAGCGCCATCCCACTTTGTTGTTTTGTCAACTGGAAATTTTCCACAGTATTCCGAAAACAATTAGTAATGAAATAATTTTTAATACACTTATCTCTTGATAATGTATTAATAATCAGCTCATAAATTGACGTAATACTTTAGATTGAGGGATTAATTTCATCTAATAATCCACTATTAAATTCGGCATGACTTAAGCGGTAGATAATATTTATCTGTCAATGTGTATGTCCTGGTATTCTTCCTGTATATACAAAATTATTTGGGTTTTTATAGCATAAGCTGGCAATCGAGCAAGGCGGGTCATCTGATGGTAAATGATCTCTACCGCGCATATACGCCCACAATACCAAAAGAATTATGGGTGCGTTGCCAACCTTAAAGGAAAGGGATAATTAAGGGATTGGGAAGGGGTGGGGGCCTCCGGACATCTCATTCACCGTACGTAGCTGCTACTTTACGCCAGTTTTCTGTGAGACGCTGGTAATGACCCAGACGAGCCGGCCCATTCGTGCTGTACACACAAGTGTCTACAGCAAGGCTCTACCACTCATAAATAGTAAAAATATCGATTGCATTACTAGAACATAAATAAAGCATTTTTCTTTTTTATCGAATGAGTAACATTTAAATATTCGACTTGCAGCTTTTAACAACACTAAATAATGAACAGTTAGGTAATATGAATGAAGGCATTACTAGGCGCGCTTAGGTAATGCAAATAGTTTATAGTGATGGGATCGATCTTAATAATCGAATAAATAAATAAATGATTAAAAGTAGAGTGAAATATTAGAATGTTTGGATGTTGATAACATCCGGTATAAAAAAAATTATCGTAAAGTGTATGTATCGACCCTTAAACATGACCATACCATTTTGTAACACTGTGTATGGACTAACGAATTGAGATCATCTTTGGTTTTTTTGCGATGGTTAAAAATTTAAGACTAATATTGTTGAAACCTTAAAAATACATGTTACTTCTTCACATCTTCAAACTGTCCTTTAATGATACAATAGGATACTAATTTCCCATAGTAAATATGGGTAAAGAAAGATGATTCTGATGACGAATAAATAAAAATAAATAAATAATACACCCAAGTCCTGATCCCACACTAGGTAAACCTGTGCCGTGGGTATCAGGAACTACGAGGGAGTTGCGGTCCCACAACATCCAGACCAGAAACAAATATTTGTGGATTAGACAAACATTTGTCTCGGTGTGGGAATCGAACCCACGACCTCTCGCTTTGCAGCCGGCTAATCGCCCACTGCGCCACGGAGGCTGTATAATATAAAATAACAACCACAATGAACAATAAGAATACATTAAAACTTATTTATTAAAAATGTAAAAATAAACAACACTTAATACTATATTATTTTATGCAAAAAGAGAAATTAACACATTTCCAAATGTATACGGGGAAATTTAAAAATAAAAAAATCTGTATGTACTACAGTTACAATTCGGGTTATGCGCTTCGGTATTCATTATTTATTTTCGAAAACACCAAAGGCGACCCACTTGCTGGTTTGCCGGCCTATACTATAAATGACGGTAGGCAGCGGCTTTGCTGTGCCCTGGCATTGCAGAAGTCTATGGGCGGCGGTGACTACTTACCATCAGGTGGCCCGTTTGCTCGTCTGCCTATCCAGGCAGTAAAAAAAAGGCGAATATGATTGTTAATGATATTGACATAAATATATATTTTTTGCGTCTGACAAGGCCCGGGAAGCTGAACATTGTATGCGTATTCTTAGTAAATATTTTAAACCCAAACGTCTATACATAGTTTAAGTTCGGAAGTTTACACATTATACACTCACATGTTTTTTAGTTTGTATAACACAATCATAATATAACAAAATATGTAATGTACCATAATATTAATCCATTTTCGATCGATATAAAGTAATGATAATGATTAAAAGATAAAGGAGTTATACGTTATCAAACAGGTATGTGCGCTATGAATTTGACAGTAAGATAACACGATATCATGATAAGATGAACTCTTGATAATATAGATACACGATGGTATACGTATGACGTATACCTTCAGTTCCTTGCTAATATAATATGACCTCTTCTTTTTGAATGGTTAGTGGCCAACCTGCCTGTCTAGTCTTGAAATAAGATTTCCGTATGGAAACAATTTTAAAGCAATTCCGACAATTTTCATACTCTCGAGTATTCTTGTAATGCGATGGTGGCTCCAATCGGCTAGCGGAATTAAAAGGAGTTAATAATTACATACATACGCACTCACGCATGTATTCCCAGAAGGGGTAGGCAGAGGTGTAACTAGTACACCCACATTTCGCCGAGCGTATCTCCGTCCCACGATGTGGGCGAGCCTATCGCCATACCGGGCACAAATTCCAGACTCCGGGATGATACTGAGTATTTCGTAATAGAAAAACTCAATTCCACTTTACCCGACCCTAGGATCGAACCCGAGACCTCAGAGTTATATTAATCGTAACTCGTACGCATTACAACTGCGCCACCGAGGCAGTCACCGAGTTAATAATAATTATTTTAATTATTAGTTTTAGAGCGGATATGAGTGTTTACAAACTCTTTTGTCATTGACAGGCATCCCATTACACGCCACATGCGGCTAACTTCACGGTAAACTTATCAAAATCCCATCTCAAGACGATTTTAATTTCCAGAGTTGTGATCTTATTGAGATCGGAGTCATAATGGGATTGGAATCGCCTTTAAATGGGATTCATATTACTTTAAAGAGTAGACCAGCTAGAGTCAGAATTTTCAACCCGTCCGAAGGCGGACTGCATGGATAACAGCCAGCATCGACATTTTACGTATCCTCCAAAGCACAGAGATGCCCAGTTGAAATACCACTAAGCGGTCACCCATCCATAGACTGACCGTGCCATGCTTAACTTGCTAATCGGTTTTCTGATTAGTAAGTGCAACTGGCTATGAGCGTCTCATATTATGTTATATAACTTACATCTAACTGCATTGCCGAAATCATTTTTGAGTAAAATGACCGCAGCAGTGATATTTTTATCTTTCTAACATTCACGATAAAATTACTCGAAACTTATGTTGAAAGCGCAAGATGCAAACACTTGTATCTATAGTATGAATGGCCGACTGAACCGGGTTACTACGACTGTCTCACAGAAACCCTACGTGAAGTAACATCTTGCTGTTGGGTTTCCTACGAGTGAGATATCTGTAAGTCCAAATACCCCTTCCGAATCCCATTAATATCTTAATCATTTTCTCTATTTAGAGAGCCTTAAGTACATCATAATTATTGCCCGTATTTTTAGCCTACTCGCCCCGTGTACAGAGAAAAGCGTCTGATTATAGATTAATTTAGGTTTCTATCTAACGATTTATTCGTGATACTTCTAATTATATAAATCTTAGACAGTTGCAAGACAAAGCAAGGCTAAATCTGGCGCCAGCTAAAATATATGTAATCAAATTGTCGCAGCATTTTATTAAATATAAAAGGCGCACTTTGAAGGGGTTGTTTTATGCTTAATTTAGCGAGAAGAGTTTTTGCATGAGTGAGAAAAGAACAGAAACCTCTCCATTACAAGGCTGCGTCATACAATTCTCGCTTTCGAATTGCTCGATTCGGCAACGTAAACGAAAGTGTTTATTTATTTTAAACATTTTATAAATAAATGTATAAAATGTTCAGTTATACCCTTGCCTGTAACGTACGATAAGTCTACGATACTTCTTTCTGCCTTTATCGAGATAATTCGATCGATCGCTAATGGGATCGAGATCCCATCATGATTCCACGGGAGATTTGGCATTACGTGAGGCAACCCCCAGAACGTGCAACGGGAAACAAGTCTCGCCATTTCCTCGTCCGATAAAACTACGATACTCTTCTCGTGTAAAGCAAACATACTTTACCCTATTTATTGATTGTAAATACTCAGACACCATACATAGTAACTTTATCTTCCTTCAGAACAGATTTTATCTTAACTGTCGTGGATACCATTCCACCAAATGGTAAGTATTCCACCAAATAAATTCTGAGTCCAAACAACAAAGTGATAGGTTCATCAATTACAACTATAAACTTCACTTCTTAATTAGTAAACACTTCAATATTCCCATTGCTGTCCGTATGTACATTTATCACTAGTTGTAAGTTTCCTGTGCCAACGCCAGTGCCTGCTAGCACACTCAAAGGCACCTCCAGACCGGTCGTGATGCCTGACACCAGCGTGCCAAAGATTCGAGGAGTTGGCGCTGATGAACTTGCTGCGATGAGCGTCAATATGACTAGGATGCCGTAGCCGACCCTGGAATTTAATAGTGTTGTGATTTTAAATAGATATTTTTTTGATTTTAATTTATATATTGCAATCTTAGATGTATACACAAGAAATAAAACAGACGAGCAATAAGATAAAAAAATTACACCTTAATTATCTGGTATTAAGTATGGGAAGACAGAGAGGGAATTGCAAATTTGTCTGTGTATACATATACTTTTACTATCAGCTACCCGCGGCTCCACCCGCGTAAATGTATTTTTCTGCGGTATAAAGTAGCTTTTGTTATAATTCATGTCTTGGTCTACCTGTGTGTTTTAACCAAATCCGTTAAGCCGTTAAGGCGTCATCAATTTACAATCATCCAAACTTCACATTAACAATGTACAATACAGCAATGTACTGACAGCTCCGTGGCGCAGCGGGCGAGTAGTCGGCTGCGAAGCGAGAGGCCGTGGATTCGATTCCCACACCGAGACAAATGTTTGTGTGAACCACAAATATTGGTCTCGGGTCTGGGTGTTGTGGGACCGCAAGTCCCTCGTAGTTCCTGATACCCACGACACAGGTTTACCTAGTGTGGGGTCAGAGCTATGTGTGTGACTGTTGGGTGTATTATTATTATTATTACAATATGACCCCCCCCCCTCCTCTATGTAATAATATAACCATTTGTGAGAAGCAATGGTCCACGTTATTTCCAAATGTCCTCCCCCCTACCCTTCCTATTCATCCATTCCAGTGTTTAAAGTCGGCAACACAAAATTATTGTTCAGGTATAATGGGTGGTGGAGATCACCTCTGATCACGTATGCTATATTAATATTTGTTCGCTTACTACCTAATGCTATAAAAAGATTAAAGATTGTTTATTTTCAGTAGCAACCACACGTCAAAATCAGTAAAATTTGATAATCATTGCTTCTTACGTACACTTAATAATGCTAGCCCTGTATTATATACGTCCCACTGCTGGGCACGGGCCTCCTCTACTGAATGACAGGGGTTAGGCCTAAGTCCACCACGCTGACCTAATGTGGGCTGGCAGACTTCACATACCTTCGAAATTCTTATGAAGAACTTCTCAGGTATACAGGTTTCCTCACGATGTTTCCTTCACCGTTACAGCAAGTGATAATTAACAATTAATACACATAACTTAGAAAAGTCAGAGGTGTATGCAGGTGTATGTCGAACTTGCGCCTTTCGTCTCGACAGTCCATACCACTCCCCGCTGACAGCTTCTACGTACGTTACGAACACTTATTATAGACATTTTGACATAATCCATCAAAAATAAGTCAACAATAAAATTAAACAAATAACTTACATTTTAAAGAGGCCAAGCCTGCCAAACCACTCACTAAGCCACGCGGCAACTGACTAGGAACGCCAGATATCCCAGATCATTGATAAGCTATCAGCATCTGCGAGTGATACCAAACGAGATCTTAAACTCTAACCGATAGTGATTACAATCGTAGTGCAAACTCGTGTGAAAGTGAAATGATAACAATTTCATTTCACAATTTCCGATAGTGGATTTGGCGTCTTTGTTAATTGGAACAATATTTTGAAACCGGTGCTGGTCATATATTTTTAAATTCCTGACAGGAGTTAGCGAATGGAAATCAATGACCGCATACTGGTGAAAGACTCGCAGTAGTAGCTTGTTCCGGTCAGTTGTGTTCTGGGGTTAGCCACTGTATATCTACTTAGAAAGGTCGGCATAATTCTGGCGACCATCAAGAGATACAACGATTCTCGTTGTTGACACATATTAATGTCGACTGATTTAACATAAAAAAAATCTTTGGTTTATATTATTTTTGGACTCCGCTTTACTAAGTGGCCAGTAAGGTGCAGTATAATAATTTTACTGTTACTGGAAAAAAAAATCTTCGCAAATAAAAACTAATTAAAATGTTCCATTGTCAACAGATTACATGGAATCATTATGCAAGGACCACTTCTTACAACGTCAGTACCGCAAGCTGGACGGGGGTGTGCTGTGGTCTCGCAATGAGCGCAACCTCGACTGCACGGTTACCTTCCAGACGCACAGCATTCTGCAGCGGTTTATGCTGCACTTCGACCTGCTGCAGCTCGACTGCAACGATCACCTATATGTCTACGACGGGGCACACGCCACCGCCCCGCCGAAGGTCAGTTTTCATGCTATTTCGTTTTGTTACATCATGAAAATTATTATTAAATTTGATTGAATTGCAGAAAAGGCCAAAAACGGTGACGATCACCATGCTACCATCAATGTGCAGTTTTTATATCAATATGGGTAACACTTGGTCAGAAAAGGTGCTGTAAATTTCAACGAAGTCGCAAGACTACTTGCCTTATCTATAAAATACATAATCCTAAAAGGAGTCATAAACTTCAGATGCAAATCCTTTTATAAAAATAAATGCCATTAAAATCGTGTCCGTTTTTGAGCACTCGACTATGAAACTCGCCACTTATCTCGACTAACATTAATATCATATTTAATTTGGGCGCGCTCCAAGTTCCTGAGTTAAATTATTCCGGAATTTTCCGTCTACCTCCTATTGTTACCCAACTGAGGCATTCCTTGTAGAAATTAACGAAGCTCCTTCCATTATTGACAGACTACTGTCTGGAAATGCATCTGCTTAAATACTTTATAGATCTTTAGAGGTTTATTATGAACTTGATTTTGTATTACTCTTTGGATTTATTCTACTGGTGTCCAAGCAACATGTTTCTAAATACCTACCTTTACTTTAAGTAAATATGTGAATATCAGCCATGATATCAGTGTTCACTTCAATACTTTTCACATGAATTATAGATTTTGCTTTTGTTTGTTCTATTCTCTAAATTCATATTGATCACTATGCATGTCGTAATTACACTAACCTCCGGTGTATAAACTGAATTTCCGAATTATTTAAAACATAAGATAGTATTTAAAAGTCAGTCTAAACCTATACCAAACAAATATGTAGACCTAGTTTTGTCTGGTGTATTGGAATCCACGCTGTAATTTTTAAAGACGCTAGGAATAATGGCCCGGCTTTAAGCTCTCGTCTCCACAGCATTACTCTACATTAATCCGACGTAATTTAGATAATGAGACACCTCTTAATGAAGAAATTAGATAAATGATCTGGAAATCAATTAATTTTAGATGACGCCGCTAAACAAGATGTTGGTGGAATTCATTTGACTAATTGAAACGTATTAGAGTTTATGATTAATCACAGTGAAAATATATACCTTGAATACTATTATACTGTTTTTGATGAAATTTTAAGATTAATTGTAGATTATTTGGAACAAAAAGATGTTATACTAAGCTCTCGAAAGAAGTTTGCTAAAGGCACAAAGCCACATCCAGTAGTTAGTGTAATACATCAAACAAAAGTAACAACAACAATTATCAGCAGACGTTGTGCTGTATTTCATAATTAACATTTAAATTGGTACATGAGTTTTGTGTAGTTTCTTCCATGCATTAAGTTACGGAAACAATTATGTAGAGGACATATTTTTAAACAGCTGTGATATGCAGATGTATAAGCGTACGCTTATACTATTGATAGGGTAGATACATACATAGGTGAATAGTCAAAAACATAGGACCGAGACTAGGTAATAGATTACTGTGCTGAACTCTGCTAAAGCAACATGGATTGTGGATATAAAGCATCTACGAATATAAATAAAATTTGGAAGCCCTCCATACATTTAAGCTTTGATAATAAATAAGTGTTTAGTCAAATTTAATGTTATAGATGACTTTCGCTGTCGACGAATAAGAAGACTCTTTCTTGTGACGAGTTCTAGAGACACACTGTAGACAATTTTGTCTACAGCATGAATGAGCCGGCTCGACCGGGATGTTATCACTGTACTGTCCCACAGAAATTTGACGTGAAACTAACTTGCTTTTTCGTTTTATACGGTGAATAAGATATGGTCATCTTTTTCTCAGAATACTAAATTATAAAACCTAAAAGTATCGTTAGATCATAAAACAACTACGAAGTAGTGTCTAGCAAATCCTTAATCTCTTAACGTGAAAAGGAGACAAACATATAATAAAACTCAATCAACTCAAAGCGCCTTCGCAATTTTAACACCCGAAGGAAGTAAATATAGCCAAATCAGTTTTTCTTCAGCGAAGTTTTAGCTGTCAGGTGTCACAACGCCTTACAAATTAACACCAAGGAAGAAGTTTTGTGAATTTTAAATTCAAATTCAAGTCAGCGACGCTTGTAACAAAGACGCAGGAGTTCCTGGGAGTTCCTGCGAGTTCCTGCTTCAAGTTTTCGACCCGTCGTATTCACGTCGCGCTGTTTGTCCCACAGTATAATTTCATTGCATTCGTAATGTACTTGTAGAAAACTTCACAAACTGAATAGTTTACTAATTACGAAATATACTGGGTTGGATTAGTCTTTTATATCTTCTTTGTACATACATACATACGCACTCATGCCTATAATCCCCGAAGGGGTAGGCAGAGGTGTATCCAGTACACCCACATTTCGCCGAGCGTATTCTCAGACCTACTGAATATGCATATAAAATTTCATAAAAATCGGTCGAGCCGTTTCGGAGGAGTATGGAAACGAACATTGTGACACGAGAATTTTATATATTAAATTGTCATATAAGAGGCCTTGAAGTGGACATGAGGGGTTATTATTATGGCTTAGGTTAGAAAAACTTGTGATGGCTCCTTTAGCCTGTATGTGGAGTTATTCGCAAAGTTTCTCGCGTGTAATCTCACATAAGTCCACATTACTTTTATTGCTCGAATACTTTCGCAAATATTGCTGTTACGTGACTTCTTATTTCGTACCATAACAACTGTTATGAGTTGCTAGCGTTTTCTTTAGTGCCGATTTTGTTGGAAAATTGGTAACGTGTTGCCTCATTGGTTTAGTGGCGGCGTACTTGGTTGTAGTTCGGTGAGATCAGGAGGCCAATTCTCGTAATTTTAAATGTTCAAAATATCATTCCGATCTAGTCTCAGCGTCAAGAAAGTTGCAAATGGCATTCTCATATACCAATAATCAACGTCAAATGCACCTAGCATTAGCAGTAGCATTATACCGTTTTGGCTTCAGTCAACTTTTATTCTACATTAAATCTCATTACCATCTATAATCACATTTGACGTTGATTATTGGTTTAAGAGAATGTCATTTGCAACTTTCTTGACGCTGAGACTAGATCGGAATGATACTTTGAACATTTAAAATTACGAGAATTTGCATTCAGGTTCGTTCCTCGGGGCAATTTGTATGGCTATTAGGTAAGTTGGCTGGGATCGGAATGTGTATCCTATATGGCTATAGGCTCACCCCCTATCACATCGTGGGACGGGTAAATATGCTCGACGGACTTTAGGCGCAAACGATGCATCGCTGCCTACTACTTGAGGAATACGGGCGCGTGCTTATAAATAAAAACTCGGAATCACTGAATGCATATTTTATTATACATACGCACTCACGCCTGTAATTCCCAAAGGGGTAGGCAGAAGTGTAACCAGTACACCCACATTTCGCCGAGCGAATCTCCGTCCCATGATGTGAAGGGGGCGAGCCTATCGCCATACCGGGCACAATTCCAGACTCCGGGCTGATACTGAGCATTTCATAATGGAAAAACCCAATATCACTTTTACCCGACCCGGGGATCGAACCCGAGTCCTCAGCGTCAGACTCAGTCCAACGCGTACGCATTACAACTGCGCCACCGAGGCAGTCGATATCCACCGCCCATGTACGCCCACAATATCAAAAGAAGAAGAATTTTAAAAGACAATGCTTACCATTTAGAAACCATAAACCATTTAAGCCTAATTTCAAATGTAATATGGTTGCAGCAAGTGATATTTAATTTTCCCATTGTCCGGTTGTAATGTTTAATGTGTAACCACAATGGACGAAGCAATACAAGTTAAATTGAATTTTCATCTGGCGGAGTACAAAGGAAAAGTTAGCGACCACCTGTGTTGTTCCCGCGTATGACCGACTTGTAACATTTCCGTGTAGCGAGCATTCGTGGCGCGATCAAATGAGATTTGTTCAGTTGTCTGAAAGTGACAGTCGTTGATAGCATGTACTGTACCTAGTACATGTTTTAATAGTTGGCTAAAACGATGAAAGTTTTCGTTTTTAGTGAGTATGAGTAGCCAGTCGTGAAAACTATGATGAATTAAAATTAATAATATGGTAAATTTTATTTCATATTAATCGAATATGAAATTAGTTTTCAAGCGATTCATTCCTTTATTCCCCTATGAATTACTAGTTTGACACTTCGACGGAAGTAATTTTATACGAATTCGAAAACTGTGAACGTATTTGTAACTAAGCCTACTGATTAGGAGATTTAATTACTTTTTATACTTTAGCCCAGCATGGACGAGACGCTACTGCCCTGTGTACATGACGCCCACGCTGTAGTCGTTGTGACTTGTAAAATCTTTGGTACTCGGTTCACTCACTGCACCATGGAGACTGTCAAGCAGCAAGCAAGTAGCAATAATTGCAAGTTATATTTAACAAGTGGTAGAACCACGCTGTAGACAATTTTGTCTACAGCATGAATGGGCCGGCTCGTCCGGGTCGTTACCACTGTCTCACAGAAAACCGGCGTAAAGTAGCAGCTTGCTGCTGCGTTTCGTACGGTGAGTGAGATGACCGGAGGTCCAAATCCCCCTGCCCTTCCCAATCCCTTAATTATCCATTTCCTTTAAGGTCGGCAACACGCCCATGACTCTTTTGGTATTGTGGGCGTACATGGGCGGTGGAGATCACTTACCATCAGGTGACCCACTTGCTCGTTTGTCGGACTAAGAACAATAAAAAAAATACACAGTCGCTGTACAAAATACTCAAAATTCCTGGAATGTACCAGCTACCTCCGGCACTTGCGGTTTTATAACAACTTATGTCCAAGAACTTGGGTTGTTTGTTTGCAACACTTAGTTGTTTAGTAAAGGATCCGCTTTGTAGATTGTTTGGGATGGCAATGTGTTTGCATGTGGTCGCTTTCTGGACATGTCTTGAAATTCATCTGTATTCTCTTTTGGGGTTAGAAAAAACCTTCAGAACATTTGGAGTCTATATTAAATTTGTTAACGTAACTTACTACCATAAAGTTTTTTTTTATTAGCTTGAATGACGAAACGAGCAGGTCGCTCGCCTGATGGTAAGCGCCACGCCTGCTCATAAACAGAAGCAACGCCACACAGAACTTTAAATAATAAAGCACTAAATGACACTAGACTGCGCTCGTCACCCCGAGACATAAGGTGTTAAGTCTCATAATGCCCAGTAATTACACTGGCTTCAATGTCCTTCACACCGGAACACAACAGTGCTTACACAATGTTGCTTGGCGGCAGAAATAGACAAAGCGGTGGTACCAACCCAGCCGGCCTCTCGCATACGAGGGACCTACCACCTTATTAAGTTCAGATAATATGATCATAAAAGATGCTCTGTGTAGTGTTCCGTATTTGTATCTGGGCTCCTCCACTCCTACACCCAGGCCTGTCACTCACCACACGTGTGTACACAGATAAACTTGGCTAAGGTTATTTCGCCAGTCGGGAGAGAACTGCGCTCCCGTAGTGGCGAGCATATTTATAAGGTGCCATCAGGAGGTCAATTCTCGTAATTTAAAATGTTCACAATATCATTCCGATCTGGTCTCAGTGTCAAGAAAGTTGCAAATGGTATTCTCATAAACCAATAATCAACGCCAAATGTGAACATAAATCTTAATGAGATCGAAAGTAGAATAAAAGTTGACTGAAGCCAAAACGGTGTTCTGGTAACATTTTTAATGACACATGTCCTTATATAAACGTCAAAATTGTGATTGAATTGAGATTACAATGACATCGAGATGAGATTATATTGACACAGCACTAAACTTAAAGAGGAGCACAATACCATTTTTTAATCAAATCTAAATCTAATCTCAGTTCGGTTAAAATTCATTCGCAGTGTCACTTAAATACGAGAATTGGCCTTCTGTCGTAGATGTCTTCCTTATTCTTATCTACCGCCACTATCAAGTATACCATACTTTATAGTGGAGGTTCAATAGCCATACACTACAATCTGATTTGTTTCTCATAGCATAGGCCGGCAAACGAGCAAGTCGGTCCCCTGATGGTACGTAATCTCCATCGCCCATGAACACAATACAAGGAGAATCATGGATGCGTTACCTTAAAAGAAGCCCGTTCACTTCTTTTTTGATTGGAAAGGGGAGTGAAGATTTGAGTTCCCAAAAATCTCACTGACCGTATGAAATGTATCAGCAAGCCACTTTTTGTTGGTTTCTGTGACAGTGGTAATAGCCCGGTCGAGTTGGCCCATTCATAAGTAGACAAAACTATCTATAGCGTGGCTCTACCACATTATACTTAAATAACTTAGTTTGTTTAAATTTTGGCACGCGAAGTAGGTTGTCTCTCGCCATCTACCTAAAACTATCTGCGTGGTGTAACTAAATCCAAATAAAGTGGTCACAACGAACAGTAAGCAGAATAATTTAAACCCAAAACTATTTCGGGTTGCATATGTCTTGCGTACAACACATTTATTGCAGTTCGAAGCTGAGATTGCATTTCCCACAGAATGTGTATATTAAACAAGTAACGCCCAGAAATAAATAACATTAGAATTCAACATTGTTGTGAATCATTCAATTTCTGGGTTAACTTTGAAGGAACTGAGGGGCTAGCACGGAAAACTATCGAAATCGTAATGTAAAGGTATCGAGGGCACGATAGATAATTCCATATATATCATTCGTATATATTCCATATATATTAGTTTCTTTTACGTACGATAGAGGCGCTGTACTAAAATCTCATAGAAATTGTTGTCGATGACAGCTCGAATAACTGTTTGCAAGTTTCCGTGCTAGCCCCTCTGTTGTCTTTGTAAAGTCCATTACACATGGTAGGTTAAAAAATATATAATAAATATTCCTTGGTTAATTAACTCCTCCTCCATAAATGTTCCTTGGTTAATTAACTCCTCTATATTTCATTTACATTTCTATAAATACAAATTAACGCCAAACAACGTGAACAAACGCATGTTCTATTCGTGACAGCGCGAGCCGAGCCACGGACGAGGCACAGCCAAAGTACGCGACGCGGTGTGTCTCCGAGTACCAAAGATTTTACTAGTCACGACTACACCGTACGCGTCATGTCCACAAGAGTAGGTGGCGTCTCGTATGCTGGGCTAAAGTAACAAAGTAATTAAATCTGCTAGTCAGTAAGTAAGAAAGAAAGAAAGCATTTATTGACAGGCGTTAGGTGGTACATGAACAATTGTTGCAGACAAAATATTTTTATAAGTAGTAGGTGGGGGGGGGGGGGGATACCTATATACCCATCCACTGTAGACGGTATATGTCCCACCACGACCGCGCCAAAAGAATCCAAATCAGCATATGCCAAACACTAAGTGCTTGACGCTGGTTTTCATTTGGACCCTAGATGTTGATGTTCGACGGATGTCAACCAGAAGCAGTAGTGTGTGTGCGTGTGTGTGTATGTGTGTTAACACAATTAGGTATATCATAGCTTACGGTATCATATTTTGCTCATACTATATTATACATCAACGACTGTCACTTTCAGACAACTGAACAAATCTCATTTGATCCCACCACGAATGCTCGCTACACGGAAATGTACAAGTCAGTCATACGCGGGAACAACACAGGTGGTCGCTAACTTTTCCTTTGTACTCCGCCAGATGAAAATTCAATTTAACTTGTATTGTTTCGTCCATTTTGGTGTTGCACATTAAATGTTACAACCGGATAATGGAAAAATTAAATTTCACTTGCTACAACCGCGAAACTATTTAAAATAAAGCTTAAATAATGCATTTTGTTTTATAATATTATGCGTTCAGTAAACCCGAGTATTTGCTTATAAGTTCACGCTCGTTTCCCTTAGTAGTAGGCAGTTATGCATCTTTTGGGTCCAAAGTATGTCGTATTTCAACAGCCTCTGTGGCGCAGCGGGCGAGCAGCCGGCTGCGAAGCAAGAGGCCGTCGGTTCGATTCCCGCACCGACACAAATCTTTGTGTGATCCACAAATATTTGTTTTGGCTCTAGGTGTTGTGGGACCGCAAGTCCTTCGTAGTTCCTGATACCCACAATACAGGTTAACCTAGTGTGGGGTCAGGACTATGTGTGTGACTGTTGGGTTGGGTGTATCATTTCTACGATGTAAAAGGGGTGATCGCATTGCCACATCAGGCACAATTTTTTTATCTCAAACAATTCATTTGTGATTTTTCGAATCTAATGCTCGAACAGAAAACTGTGATCGCCCAACTTGGGAGTTAAACAAAGGACCTCACGGTTCTCAGCCTTAGTACGCTGCCACTAGACTAATGAGCCAGTATAGTACCCACCTACTCATAAATGTGAAATTTTCGATGTTTGTGAGTTTATGAATTTGGAAACATCCATTAGTCACTAACGCCAGTTTTGGGTGAAATTTGGCACATAGGTAGACGATGACCTGGATTTGGGCATAGGCTACTTTTTACCCCGGATATTAGAATTATAAACTCCACCATAATCGATGATCTCTCCCTCCTATATCGTTCCCTCATTGCTGAGGATCGTGACTCCGTGCAAGGATTCTAGCAAGTCTTTACCTAAGTATAAGGCCTCCTCTACTGAATGAGAGAGGTTAGGCCTTAGTCCACCACGCTGGCCTAATGCGGGTTGGTAGCCTTCACGTACCTTAAAAATTCTTATGAAGAACTTCTCAGGTATGCAGGTATTTCGATATTTCCTTCACCGCTAAAGCAAGGGATAATTAACAATTAATACACAGGTAACTTAGAAAACTTAGAGGTATGAGGAGGTTTGAGAGGTTATGCTCTTGGGGCTGGTATCGAATTTGCGACTTAATCTCGTAAGTCTATTACTCCCCGCTGAGCTATCACTGCTTAAAACGTGCCAGGATAAAAAAGTATTTCTCCTCCTATATTGTTCCCTCATTGTTGAGGATCGTGACTCCGTGCAAGGATTCTAGCAATGGTTTAACTCCATTTGCTACGATCTTCGGCTTTATGGATTGCGACGTTGACTGGTTACTCCAGCTGTTCCGACACCTTGTCAGACCAACGTTCCGGGCTCCTTCCTCTTTGTCTTTTGCCTTCTATTTTCCCTGTTATTATTAACTTTTCCATGTTGTCAACAGTTCTTCGACATTATCGATGATATATTGGACAAAATTGGTATTGGACAAGGTGGTAGGTCCCTCGTTTGCGAGAGGCCGGCTGGGTCGGTACCACCGCTTTGTCTATTTCTGCCGCCAAGCAACAGTGTGTAAGCCAGTGAAATTACTGGGCATTATGAGACTTTACACCTTATGTCTCGGGGTGACGAGCGCAGTCCAGTGCTTAGTTATTCAAAGTTCTGTGTGGCGTTGCTTCTGTTTATGAGCAGGCGTGGCGCTTACCATCAGGCGAGCGACCTGCTCGTCTCGTCATTCAATTATACAGGCAGTAAAAAAAAAGTGGTTTTCATGTTGATTTTGCCCTTTGAATTGACAATAAGCTTTTGTATTAATATTTTCTCGGAACAGTGCAAAAATAATACAAGTTCTGATATTGAACGCTAGTAGAAATAAGCAAAACTTATCACTTGGATGGAGTCACTGAATAGACAAGTCTTATTGCAAATAATAGGAAAAGGATAGTTGGGTTGAAGATTAAAATGTAGTTTTGATACTTTATGCTATTTACTTAACGCCTTTTAGAATAGATAGAGGGATATATAGAGAGGCTATCCTTTAAGGGTTTGGACAATAGAGCATCGAATTATGTTTTTTATAGCGTAGGCCGGCAAACGAGCCAGTGGGTCACCTGATGGTTAGTGATCTCCACCACGCATATATACCCATAATACCAAAAGAATCATGGGCGCGTTGCCGCCATTAAAGGAAGGGGATAATTAAGGGAGTGGTTTGGGGCTCCAGATATCTCACTCACTGTACGAAACGCAGCAGCAAGCTGCTACTTTACGACGTTTTCTGTGAGACAGTGGTAACGACCCGGACGAGCCGGCCCATTCATGTTGTAGACAAAACTGTCTACAGCGTGGCTCTATCACTCTGTATAGAGTCATTATGTATATTATTTGTATCCTCTTCTTATTTGAATCACATTGTTGGTTAGCTAAAACCCCTGGATAGATGCATTCTTAGTGCCCGTCTTATATCAAAAAGCAATATGTTTTCTATTTAGAGTTGATAGCTCAGCGGGGAGTGGTATGGGCTGTCGAGACGAAAGTCGCGGGTTCGAAACCAGCCCCAAGAGAATACTCCTCTGAGTTTTCTAAGTTACATGTGTATTAATTGTTAATTATCACTTGCTTTAACGGTGAAGGAAACATCGTGAGGAAACCTACATACCTGCGAAGTTCTCCAAAAGAATTTCTAAAGTATGTGAAGTCTGCCAACCCGCATTAGGCTAGCGTGGTAGACTGTGGCCTAACCCCTCTCATATAGTAGAGGAGGCCCGTACCAAGCAGTGGGACCTGTATAATGCAGGGCTAATATTATTATTGTCAGTGTTGAAGTGATCTAATTAAATTGCTTCACACACATTTTTAAATATTTCTGGAAATTAAGTTGTGCGAAGATTTCAATTGCTTCAAGAGCTTTAACTAATTGAAGTTCTAACCTCCTTGGCACAGTGGGCTAGTAGCCGATTGTGAAACGACTATGAGGGACAGCCGTACGGGTTCAATTCCCGCATCGTGACAAATATTTGCAGAATCCACAAATATTCATTTCGGGTCTGGGTGTTGTGAGGCTGAAAGTCTCTCGTAGTTTCTGATACTCAATACAAGGCTTTTATCTTACTGAGGTGTCAGGACTATGTGTGTGGCTATTTGGTGTATTTAGTTATTTATAACTAAATACGGTATACAACAACAGATACACGGTTCCAAACTTCACATATCCTTAGTACTATGAACTCAACTACGATTTTTCAATTAAAACATTTCTCAAACAATATTAAGCACAAAATATCTCCTTGCAATTCATTAAATCCAAGGAAACTATCTATTCTCAAATACAACCGACATCTATTTTAATTAAATTAAAACACAAATCACAAGAAGTTACGGTTTCATTTCGTTGTTTAATTAAATTCATATTTCAACTACCGGCGTTCAACGTTTTAGACCTGCTTTAATTCCTTGATAATCTTTATATTTTATACTGAAGAATTTTTAATATCAACCCAAGCCGTGTCTTTATTAAAATAGCGTGTGAAGCAGTGACTTAAAGTACAGTAAAAATTCTTGATCGGAAGGGGAGAGTGCTGGCACGTACTCAGGCTCTCGGTCGGGACCTATTTTGCATTTTAAAGCGTTTTTATGATGATGAATAGTTGGTTCTGCGACAGCACGAGCGATGCTTTATCGTCTAATCAGGACATTATTCAAGGATTTTGCAGTGTCTGGGTGTTCATTTTGTGTTTTTTTATAAAGCGCTGGTGCATATCGACAGCTGTAATGAATACCGGGTGAGGAATATTGATGTTTTATTTCCGAAGTATTATATTCGCATTCATATTTGAGTCTGAAGATAAACTTTTAATATCCACCGGTTTCGATATCATGGTTCCATTGTAAGTTCATTCATGGATTCGGAATGTCTAAGTAAGAAAAATCGCAAAATCTTACTTCTGCCGGACCATCAAGCTGTGGAATAGTTCGCCGGCACGCGTGTTCCCTCCTTCCTATAATATGGGGTCCTTTAAACGGAGTGTGAAGAAGCAATTAGGCAGGCCGGCATAATTTTGACTCATCGTCTGTCGTTGGTCGACAGTATTTTTGGATTGCGCTGCCCTTAACATCAGGTGTAGCGAAGGCACTTTACCGAGCTAGTATAAAAAATAAATTATAAAAAACCCATGATGACATGCTGTGTAATGCTGCGAATTTCTGTGATTACCCTGTTTGACTCAATTTTATACGACAATCTACAGAATTGCACTTTCTAAGAGTATAACAACCAATTTTTATTATTGACATATTTGAACCAGTTATTTTATTATAGCAATTGTGCTCGATAAAAGGATCCTTTCGTTTGTGATAGTTCTGTTTCGCCAGTATTTACCAATTATTTTTATTATATATTTGAAGAGCCAAGTATGAAATAAACGAAGCGATTACTTAAAAACACTGTAAAATAATGAAGCTGTAAAATATTATATTCGATAAACATGTTTTGATATAATCGCGATATTACAAATTACTTTTAATATTATTTTTCATCATATATATATATATATATATATATATATATACATATGAACTCACGCCAGTAATCCCCGAAGGGGTAGGCAGAGGTGTAACCAGTACACCCACATTTCGCCGAGCGTATCTCCGTCCCTTGATGTGATAGGGGGCAAACCAATCGCCATACCGGGCACAAATTCCAGACTCCGGGCTGATACTGAGGATTTCCTAATAGAAAAACCCAATACCACTTTACCCGACTCGGGGATCGAACCCGAGACCTCAGCGTTGACCTCAATCGTAACGCGTACACATTACAACTGCGCCACCGAGGCAGTCAGTATAGTATATAATCAGTAGGTATGTACTCCCGCGGTGCCCACGTGGCGTGCCCCTCCTGCGGCCCTGTCGCCTGATGCAGGACTCGTGTCACGTCCTCCCGATCGTTCTCACTGAGTTATGAGAGGATATAAACCGGGCATCGTTCACTAAGCCTCGTTCGATGACGGAAATATTGCCGCGGCCTGACCGATCGCTCAACTATTATGATATACTACATAAATGGATACTCTGTGTTTGCGATTTGATATAAATCTTGATCAGTTATTATAAGATTGTATCCAGTGATCAGTTGTCAGTATATGTGAAAAACATATAAAAATTGTAATAAATTGTCGTTTTGGACTTTATTAGACTTAGAATACAACGTTATACTTGCAAAACGTTTTATTATTAAATAAACACTTTACACGAAATTAAACTGTGGGAAATAACTTATTACTAAGCCACTGTTGAGAAACGTTAGGAATTTTCCATATACATATTATTTTCCATGTTTTGTTGAGTGGTAGAGCCACGCTGTAGACACTTTTGTATACAGCATGAATGGGCCGTCTCATCCGGGTCGTTACCACTGTCTCACATAAAACCGATCTAAAGTTGCTTGCTGCTGCGTTTCGTACGGTGACTGAGATATCCGGAGGCCCAAATCCCCCTCCCGTTCCCAATCCCTTTAAGGTCGGCAACGCGCCCATAATTCTTATGGTATTGTGGGCGGTTGAGATCGCTTACCATCAGTTGACCCACGTGCGCGTTTTACAGCTTCTGCTATAAAAATAAAATTATTAGTTACTTTCAATTTGTAACCGACTCCAAAAAAGGAGGAGGTTCTCAATTCTGCGCGTTTTTTTATATATTTTTTATTGGTAGTTACAGCAACATCATGTAAATTCCAATACAAGAACACAATCGCGACGAGTGTACTGTTGTCCGTTGAGGAGTTTTTTTTTTTTAAATCCGTACTCCGTAATCAGATCTTAAGCAAATTTATATGGAACCACATCGCAGCTAAATTCTATCGAGTGATTTTTTCAACGAAATCGGTCCACAATTGCGGAGAAATCGATGTACATGTGTATATTAAAAAAAAACTCCCCGAATTGAGAACCTCCTCCTTTTTTGAAGTCGGTTTGAAAGTACTTAAACGAGTTGATCTTCAGGTATTACACTACAATATTGTAACCTTGTGCATAATCGTCAAACTTTACATGAATATTGTTTCAGGCGGACCTGTCATGCCGCAACACCAAACAGCAGGTGGGCGCGCTGTTCACACGATCCAACTTCGTGACGCTCAAGTACGTCACTGACAACTGGGGGACTGACGCAAACGGCTTCAAGCTCGTCATCACCGCAGTCAAGGACCCCAGTGAGTAGCTGAACCAGACTACACTACATATTACGTACACCACATCACTGTCATCATTGTCGGGAACGCTACATATCGTCGCTTAGCTAACAACACCGCGTACCTCGCGAAAATAGGCCATGTGATATTGTCATTGGATAAATTGTTTTTGCCGCGTATCCAACAAATTTACACAAAAACTCGCTGTTGCCCGCGGCTCCGCCCGCGCGAATGTCTATTTCCAGGATTAAAGTAGCCTAGTGGGCGCCCCCGGTGAGAAACAAGAAGTTTGATCGAGACAAGAGCGACCGTTTCCATACAAAGCGGACCTATCACTAACCATGTATCAGCCGCGTACCTCAAAACACGCCTTAATATCAACCGTTAAAACCGACTCAAAAAAAAACGCAAAAAATAAAAAATTATGAATCCGTGCTTTCTAAATTGACTTGAGAACCTCCTTCCTTTTGTTGCTCGGTTGAAAACACTATTAAAGCCCTAGTTACTGAATTATTAGATTAATTGATCTGATTATACAATCTGCTGACTGGTCATCCTACCCTAAAGAGTTTAATTTCGTTGGTAGTCCCATATAAATTTGGTTACAATTCTGTAACATGTGTTAAAAAGCATGTTGGGCCGACCCCACTGCAAGTGGGATAAGGGCAGGTGGAAGAAGAAGAAGTTAAGAAAAATCTGACGGCGGCGTTCGAGGGAACATAAGAAACTCTTTAGCGGCAGTCAGAAAACGCACTGAGATTCAGGTTTTGAAGTCGGGAGGGTATTGAGTAATATTAAGGCATATTAGAAAAGGAAGGTTGACAGAACTGGGGTCAAAATTATTAGTTTGCTCTATAAGGCCATTCAATTCTGTTCTGTTCAAGGTTTATATGTATCAGGGACCATGATAAAGATGTAGTAATCATCATATTAGCCCTTTATCAACTATCCCACAGCTGGGTGCTCTCAGCTTGTCACCTACCCTCAGGTGACACACTTGCTCGTTCGCCAGATTATATAATAAAATAAGTTTTAACAAAACCGGGAAACCTATGTCGCTGCCGTTAAATATAAAATTGAACCGAATCCACAGAGACCTATAGAAATTGTAATTTTTTACTTTTCAGTATTTTATTTTGAAGTCGGTTTCTAGGTTTTGTTAAAACTTATTTTATTTTTAAAAAAATGTAGGTCTATTGCTGTAATTAGCAATAGTATGTAAATTCCAATACGATAACCAATCGCGACGAGTGTTCTGTTGTCCGTTAAGGAGTTTTGATTTTTTTACTCCGTACTCCGTCATCAGATCCTAATCAAATTTATATGGGACCACATCGCAGGTAAACTCTATCGAATGAAATTTTTTCCACAAAAAATAGGTCCACAGTTGGCGGAGAAATAGATGTACATACATAAAAAAAGCAAAAAAACACGCCGAATTGAGAACCTCCTCCTTTTTTGAAGTCGGTTAAAAAACTGCCTCGCTAACCTTATACAGGTTTACAGATGTGCCAGTTATTTGTACTTGGCAGTAAAAACCCATCGAAATTACTTCTTTAATACAAAAAAACATCCAATAAAAACAGAATGTGAGATAAAGTAATAGCGTTAGAAATGTTGTCCGACCCCACGGCCCACACGGCCCACACTCACCCTGTTTAATTTCCCCGATGTTTATTTATTTGTGCCGACAGTCGACAGGACGTTCGTTTACACATTCCACCCTCGTTTTTTTATATGTTTTATTACCGTCGCGGTGGCACGCGCTCCATCGCCCACACTTGATTCATTGCAACCTGTTGCTTACTTATTGGTGAATATATTTACATTTTTTTATTACTTCGACTTAAATTGACAGTAAGTAGGCAATTGGTGCCAATTCTATTGTACATTTCACTAAATTAAACTATCTCTAAAATACTCTAATTTTAGCTAAAAGATTTCGATTATGCTATTCTGTTGTTTCATCCGAATATATTTTGATTTCAATACAACAGTACAAGATTTGATTCTGACATTATGTAGCGTGGGTTACTTTTATAATTTACTAGCTTTTGCTCGCAGCTCCGCCGTCGTGAATAGACTTTTCCGAAATAAAACGTAGCCTATAACCGTCTCCAGGGTCCTATCTATCTCTACATCAAAATTCATCAAAATCGGTTCAGTGATTTAGGCGTGAAAGCGTAACAAACCAATAGTTTTTTTTATCATAAAAAATATCCTATGTTACTTATTATAATACGAACCTCCAAGAATATGTGTACAAAGTTTCATGATGATCGGTTAAGTAGTTTTCGCGTGAAAGCGTAACAAACTTACATTCACATTTATAATATTAGTATGATGATTTGTAATTATTTATATATTTTTTTAGTATAGGGTCAGAACTATGTGTGTCACAGTTGGGTGTATTTATTTATTATTTGTGGATCACACCAACATTTGTCGTCATATATGAATCGACAGCCTCTCGCTTCGTAGCTGGCTACTCGCCCACTGCGCCACGGAGGCAGTCACTCTAAAAGCTTCAGTATTTTTATATATATAGGCAATCTAAGTACATCATAAAAAAAATAGGAGTGTAACAAAGAAAGCAATTACATAACTAGACAAAGAATTCACGCGTGTTATGTACTACCCTTCCACACCACCGCGTGAGATGTATGAGATGTATCCGAGATAGGACCTACGAAGTAATTAAGCTATTTAAAGAATCTTCTCTGTTAAAAGGGTAATAATGGATCTGTTTGAAAAGTGAACAATCTAAAAGGTTTGAACATCAACTTTCAAAGTGATTTCCTAAGTTTACGCGAATATTACACATTGAAATAAGACCAGTTTAAACCGCGATAAAATCCGTATAAACTAGTTTTATTTCAATCAATGCGGTCTCGAACTGAGAGTTTTCTGGAAACTTCTCACCTATGTCGTACGAGAAATAATTTTCTTGAGGCTTTAAACCGGAACGCAATAGTGTTATGTACTTTAAGCAAGTCAACTCAGCGTTTTGTTTATAGTAGATATCGAGTGGCAGTTATCGAAGTAGTAAATCGGGATAGGACTTCGTCAGTAGATGAGCTCGTAATAATTTTACTGCCCTACATTAAAAGTAAGCTTTGTAGCCGCTGTTGCCTCTTACTCAGTAAATATATTTTATATTAAATTTAATACAATATTATAGAATGTTGGAACATAACATATCCTAATAGTAATTTCGTTCTTTCTATATCTTTATATATATAATTCTACTGTACGTGTGTATGTGACTGAACTCCTCCTAAACGGCTGGACCGATTTGAAATTATGAATGAGGGTGGCGCCCTGGATGGTTTAGATTCACAATTGGACCCGGTAGGTGCTGCTGCTGTAGTTGCGGGTGAAACCGCGCCGGACAGCTAGTATGTATATAAATATCCTACAGCTACTAAGAAGTTGTAGGCCACAAGTTAAAGTTAGTGAAATGTTGAAATGGAGTGCATCCCGGTTATAATGAAGGTGGGTGCAACTTGCCACATTAGGGCATAGTTTAGCGACCGCACGACCCCGCGTCTCCACGACTCTCTGTCAAGCCCCATACTTGGTCAAGATTTCAACTTGGATGTAGTTTTATTTTGAGCTATTTGCTCGTCTTATTTTGTAAGGCATCATTCAATACCCAAAGTGTTCTTCTTTTATTCCATCGAAATAAGATGACTAGAACGATAACTTTCATATGAATCTGATAAAAATACGGCTCCACTTGCTTACACATGCAAAGGTAACACTCATACACGCAACAAAAATTAATGAACATTCAAAATCAACTTTATCTCATAAAAGTTAATGTCTAAATATTAAATTTCAAAATCGAGATACGACGATCTGCACCGCGCAAAAAATTAGACGTATTAAGTGTCAACTAGAGATGATTGTTAGATTATGTAAACTAAACATAATTGTATGAATACTTTTTAGTTCGTTTTATTCTTTTCTGTTTTGTTGTCATTCAAGTGTCGTACTCGTATATAGAATATTATAAATCTCTGAAATATCAATCCAGTTTTTCTATTGCCTATAATTAAATTCCAATAGGTTATGGGCCCAGAAACGCAATTATTACGTAATTATTAGTCTATAAAATATATTATATAAAAAAAATGGAAACCAAAAACGTACAGGCAACGAATTCTGGAATCTCCATTAATTTCGAGAAGCTCAATGGTATTTCTAATTATGGAAATTGGAAATTTTGCATGCGTATGTACTTAGTACACGAAGACTTATGGGACTGTATAGATGAGTCTAAACCTGGTGTCCCCAAAGTTGCTGATGAAAAGAAACAACAGAAAACGCTTGCGAAAATATGTTTGATGGTGCAACCGTCGTCATTTTGTCATCTACGAAACGCCAGTACGGGGTACAAAGCTTGGAACAACCTAAAAACTGCCTATGAAGACAAAGGACTTTGTAGACGTCTTGGACTTTTACGTACATTGTTTGGATTGAAATTGGAACAATTTATAGACATGGAAGCGTATCTCTTGAAGATCACGGATTTAGATCAACAACTACGAGACATAAACGCTCCATTGGATGATGATTTCCTGTCAGTTTTGATGTTAAGTGGATTATCGCCAGATTATGATCCACTAATAATGACATTAGAAAATTCGAACATTAAACTGTGCAGTGAAACAGTCAGAAGTAAATTGTTGCAAGAAAATTTACGCAGAGATTTTGACCGGAGTGAAGAGAATGCAATGTATACAAACCGATCTAAAGCAGGTGTAAATAGATATTCTACAAAGGTAAAGTGTTTCATATGTAAAAAACCTGGTCATTATGCAAATAACTGTCGGGCGAAGACTAATGAATGTGAAAATGCATGGAAGCTGAATACATGGCATTGTGTGAAGGAGCAAAGGAAGCTAAGTTTATTAGAAGGTTTTTAAATGAATGTTTAGGAACATATTTTTCAGTGAACCTGTATAATGATAGCCAATCAGCACAAAAATTATGTAATAGTCAAATTAATCACAGCAGAAGTAAACACATTGATATACGACATCATTATGTACGACAAATTGTAAAAGACAACATAGTTAAGTTAGAATACTTATCTAGTGAAAACATGCCTGCAGATGTTTTAACCAAATCCTTACCTAAAGATAAACATTTCAGTTGTGTTTCTAATCTTGGTTTAAAGATTGTTTAGTTCAGTAATGTACTAGAATAATTTTGTTTATTTTTTTTTAAGACTGTTTAGTTTAAAGGAAGGTGTTAGATTATGTAAACTAAACATAATTGTATGAATACTTTTTAGTTCGTTTTATTCTTTTCTGTTTTGTTGTCATTCAAGTGTCGTACTCGTATATAGAATATTATAAATCTCTGAAATATCAATCCAGTTTTTCTATTGCCTATAATTAAATTCCAATAATGATGAATCAATTTTTATGAATTACAAACAACACTTATGTTACGAGTAACTCTTTGCCAAATGTCCAATTATGAGTACATGATTGGTCTTTTTTGACTTAGCGCCCAAAACTAACCAATGACGTTTAGAGAAATCATCACTATGCGTTCGCGCTCACAATGCGGTCTCATAGTAACATTTATGAATACGGGGGTTAATCTGTCAATGACGTCATTCACCAAGAAACAATCTCCCACCGTGTCCTCAGCTAAAATTATATTAAATCTTCAAGCGCATGCTAATGGTAGATCCATTAGTCACTTTACTAAGAGGTCTGCGTCCACTTTAACCTTAAATTAGGCACTAGAAGCTGTCAACGCTATTTGTTCGTTAAATTCGGTATTAATTACGATGATTTAATATTTAAATGCTTTAATGACCTTTTTAACAGAGACAAAAAAGAGGACTGCCTCGGTGGCGCAGTTGTAATGCTTACGCGTTACGCTGAGGTCTCTGGTTCGATCCCCGGGTCGGGTAAAGTGGTATTGGGTTTTTCTATTACGAAATGCTCAGTATCACCCCGGAGTCTGGAATTTGTGCCCGGTATGGTGATAGGTTCGCCCCCTATCACATAAGGGACGGAGATACGCTCGGCGAAATGTGAGTGTACTGGTTAGACCTCTGCCTACTTCGGGGATTACAGGCGTGAGTGCGTATGTAAAAAATATGAGGAATGTTATAATATTACCGTTTGTCTGTCTTTAAGTATGTATGTGTGTGTAATCATGTGTGGTATAATGTCTTTAATCATCAGTAGGTACTATCATCTCTCTTAGTTTTCGAAGGCGTTACTCTTACACACTTTATGAGACGTATTTATTATTTGAGATCATAAATTATTGTAAAAGAACTACATCCATTATTTTT
This sequence comes from Mimas tiliae, assembly GCA_905332985.1. Taxonomy (NCBI): domain Eukaryota; kingdom Metazoa; phylum Arthropoda; class Insecta; order Lepidoptera; family Sphingidae; genus Mimas; species Mimas tiliae. The sequence goes on along the minus strand of HG995241.1, from coordinate 19,956,801 downwards.
TATTAGCTTTAGATGACGAGCAGGTGCCTCGCCTGATGGTAAGCCTACCCTTAAAGGCATGGTAGGCAGCGGCTTGGCTGTGCTCTGGCATTGTTGAGGTCCATGGTCGCCGGGCGGCGGTAACCACTTACCATCAGGTGGGCCGTCGGCTAGTCTGCCTATCTAGGCAATAAAAAAAGCAGAATCAACACCAACCAGAACTTTAAATTATGAAGTACTGCATGACACTGAACTGCGCTCGTCACCCTGAGACATAAGATGTTAAGTCTCACAATGCTCAGTAATTTTACTAGCTTCAATGTTTTCCAAACAGAAACACTACAATGTTTACATTGCTGCTTGGCGACAGAAATAGACAAAGCGATACCTACCCAGACGGCCTCTCGCATACGAGAGACTTACCACCTAGTATCTGTAGGTCTATATCTCCTACTTAGTAGCAGTAGGTCCATATCTGAGACAATTAAACCATTAAATTTCGGGGGTCCTTCGAGCCAGATTAAACAATTTAACCCTTCCTAAAACTCTTTTAGCAAAACATCCACTAAATATCAAAGAAATTATCAGAAATTCTCTTTTGAACAATGCTTTCATGAGCGTCGATGTTGCTAATTTAAAAAATTCCCTCGCGAGGGTGGAGCGCCCGACGGCATTGTGGACCGGAGCCGTTTTGTATGAAAATTTGAACAATGCACACGCCGCGTTCAAGATGCCTTTTCATGTGGTATATGCTTGGTGATTAAATGGGGTTTGCGGGATGTCGGAGAATACAGGAGTCTTATACGGGTTCGGACACTGCTAAATATTTTTACGCGCTTGAAAGTTTGTACAGATAGACCACGTTGTTGGTTTTATGATGTCACTAGCGATGAAAGTGCAAACATTTCTAGGATTTAACGAGTCTAGGTTTTAAATGAAACTAATATTAAATGTATTTTAGACAGCCTCCGTGGCACAACGGGCTAGTAGCCGGTTGCGAAGCGTGAGGCCGTGGGTTCGATTCCCGCACCTAGACAAATGTTTGTCTGATACACAAATATTTGTTTCGGGTCTGGGTGTTGTGGGACCGCAAATCCCTCGTAGTTCCTGATAACCACGATACAGGTTAACCTAGTGTGGTGTCAGGACTATGTGTGTGACTATTGGGTGTTTTTTTTATTTTAGTTAAAATATTAATCGTAAACATAAATATTTATTTTTTGTTTACTAGGAGCGCTACCATTAACTTTGCTATCATAATCACGAAGTCATAATCAATACAAAGCGATTAGTAGCTTAAAACCTAATTTTCAATGAGCCACGGAAATAATGGTAAGCCGACGCTCTCGATTGTTCCTAAATATACATATAAAAACTCTCACGCCTGTAATCCCCGAAGGGGTAGGCGAAGGTGTCACCTGTACATCCACATTTCGCCAAGCGTACCTCCGTCGCATGATGTGATAGAGTCGAGCCTATCGCCATACCAGCACAATTCCAGACTCCGGGCTGATACTGAGGATTTCGTAATAGAAAAACCCAATATTACTTTTACCCGACCCGGGGATCGAACCCGATCAGCGTCCGTCTCAGTCGTAACGCGTACGCATTACAGCTGCGCCACCGAGGCAGTCTAAAAAACCTGTTGATAAATAGCATGATCGGTGAAACATTTAACCTTTGTTAATGACTCGATTGTGTTGTAATTAGTATTAAGGTTCCTTAAATAAGATAATAATAATAATAAATACACCCAACAGTCACACACATAGTCCTGACCCCACACTAGGTTAAACCTGTATCGTGGGTATCAAGAACTACGAGGGACTTGCGGTCCGACAAGATAATACCAGCCCTGTATATACCTCTCTCTATTAGGAACGTGCCTCCTATACTGAATGAGAGGAGCTAGGCCTAAGTCCACCATGCTGGTCTTATGCGGGTTGGCAGACTAGAATTAGAATGTATTCAAATTACCTATAGACCTCAGTCTACTGAGGTTCCATTTTGCTATAATTTTTTTTCGCTTTATCCTTTCATAGGCAGTCTTTTACATAAAAAAATCTCACGTTTTATTTTAATTGTGTCATAATGTGTGGCAGTGGTATTAATGAAAAGTCCACTATAGGTACATATAAATTCAGAAATTCAATTTCGAAGCTTATGAATACAGTTTACAAATGAAAATATATAAAGTTGTTGACATCGGGTACGTGCTGTCGGGAGTTGACGATGCGATGAGTGGCCAATTTCGACGCTGCTGAGCCGGCAGTTTACAAGTATCATAATGTTTTTTGACGGCTTTTTGCGGTACGTGTTTTTTTACGAACAATTTGTTTTGCGCTTTTAATTCCTGCGTTATTGGTCTGAATATATTCATCGTTTATAATGTGTAATGTTTACTAATATAAACAGCTAGACCACCGCGCGCGCCGTCCTAAACGTAATCTAATTTAAAAAATAATTGACTTGTAAAAGTGGTATTTATAATCCGATTAACAGAATGAATGATTTCATATGACCTAATGATCAGTTAAGCACACATACATTTTCTGTGTTCATTGCTAAGTCTGCCTTGTTCCAACCAAACAATAATTTTGCACATGACCGTCCGACCATTTAACTAGGCAACAGTTAAAAACTATCAATTTATTTGTATCGAGCCACAGTTCTACAACCTAAAGCGAGAGGCCTATTAATAAAGCTATCGCTAAAATATTGACATATGACAATATCAAGATGTTTGACATACAGTGCGACAGTCATAAGTTGGTGATGGCAAAACTTTGAAACTAAAATTGTCCTGTGTCTCTCATCACACCGAATTAACGTTGTCACACTATACAACGCAGTGCTAGCAATGCCGAATAGTGAATCTACATGCTTGCCAAGTCTTTACATATTCCAATAAGTGAATCAAGCGATTGGCTTGGTTTGTGTAGGATTGCAAGAGATTACCGCTAATCCGAATTTCGAATGAGAGTAGGTTATTTGTCACAAATGAAGCCTTGCTAGCCACACGCTTGCAAGGCATTGGCGAGCGGTTTGGGCAAGCATGTACTCATTGAATTATAATGAAAGCTAACTATCTCTGTCATTCGCATTCAGCCATCACACACATCAGACACAAATTAACCAATTCATCTTATAAGACACCCCGACATAGGTGTTAAGAACTCCAATAAAAGTCTTCGAAATCAATTCTCATTCCCATACATTACACTCAACAAAAATTGATCCTTCCATGCTATGTGAGATGGACAGTGGTCGTACCTGACGAGATTTGCGTGCGGTTCCAGAACATGGGTGCAAGGAGTTCCGTTGCAAGCAGCGCGAGTTCTGCGTCAGCGCGGATCTCATGTGCGACGGAGTCGACCACTGTGCGGACGGCTCCGATGAAGACACTGCCGCACTCTGCCCCGGTGAGTTACATTTGAATGGTACTATTTTGCTGAGGGGCGAGCACGAACAACTTGCGAGAACGTATTCGTATCGAAATGTCGAAAAATTGTTTGAACCTTCATACAAATGCTAGCGTTCTCGATTCGAATACTTATTCGTAAGTTGTTCGAGCTCGCCCCTCTGATCTCTTTGGTTCTTGTATCAGAAGGTACGCGAGTATGCAGATGGAATAAGGGAATACAATACGAATTTTGCTGAATTTTAGGGAAAGACCCATAGGATGGGTGTTTTGTTTTGGGCTACCAGCAAACTTACTAACCGCTCGACGCAACAGCAATTATTTTATTTTATATCAGATTTTATATAGAACTATCCCTATATGGCTGGCCCATTCACTACAGCTTGGCTCTTACCAAAGGTAAGTCCAAGTCTATTCAATTAGTCCACAGTCCACAATATGACGATTCTACTATGGGTAAACCAAATGTTTATAGACAAGGCATGTAAATTGTGGGATAAGATATATGGGATATTATGGAAGTTCTACTGGTCATCCAGTAGAACTAAGCTGATCATCACCCCTCGGAATCTTTGGGATACTTAAATTTATTTATCTTTTAACTGACTCAACAAATTCTTGTGATAGTGTGATTCTTGTGTAAGCTGGAATTATGTTGCCTCGATGTGACTCTAATTTTGCCAGTTTCTGACGCGGATCAAAGGACAAGTGGTATAAAGTGAATTCTGTTCACTACATTCTGACATTTTATCAGGTTTCGCGTAGCATACACAAAATGATGCATGACTTCTAGAACCTCTAGCTTTTCTTAGTAAAATGCTAATATTATTATGACGTTTTGTGATGGCAGAAAGCGGTGGCAACGGTGCGGGAAGTGCGTGGCTGGTGATAGCAGGCGCCGGTGCGTCTCTAGCGCTGGTGGTGACCGCGGCGGCCGTGTGCTGCCTGTGTCGCCGGACGCGCAGTCACCGCACGCACCTACACTGTGAGTGTCTCAACAGCACTGCCAGCGTGCTACACAAGTGCCGCGAGCGCGTGCACCGACTCTGTGGGTGTAGCACCAGCCCAGACTTGATATGCGAATATAAAACTGACATGGATGTGTCGTACACTCGGGCTTAAAATTTTATATTATATTTTTGGAAAATATTTGTAATTCTCTAAATGTTGTGATAACTAAGTAATATTTATATTTTTTTATTATACCTTTTTCAATACTTTTCCGAGACTGTTAACTACTCGATATTTAGGCAAAGTTCTTGACTTGTATATCATGCTCTCTTATATATGGATTAGAGTAGGGAAAAGTTAGGTATGTGGTTGGCTAGGTATGCCTTGCCGGGTGTTGACCGATCGCGGTATGGTTGCAGTGCAACAGATGGCCAGCAGCAACGGCGCCGGCGCGGTGGCGGGCCTGGCTGGCGCCGACGCGGCCGGTGACGGCAGTGGTGAGCCGCCGGGCGGCACGCGGCTGCCGGGAAACTGGGCGCTCCCTGCGGGCCCGCGCGGGTACACTTGGGCGCGCCCGGGCCGCCTCCGGGCGCGGGCGGCGCGCTGAGCGCGCTCGCGCACAAGGACGAGTGGTTCGTGTGAGCTCGACGCTCGTCATCGGACCGCGGCCCGGCCGGGCCCGCAGGGCGGGGGCGCCGTACCGGCCCCCAGACCGCCGGCGATCTATCCGCCAATCTATCTATGTATGTCCTACCTGATTTAGCGACCGTTTTTTTAGGTGAATTTTTACTCGTTTAGTGGAGGCGCATGCGCGTCCTGGGTGTCCAGTTTTTGGTGTTAACGATTAACGCAATGTAAATTTATCGATATGACATTAAACATTTTTGGCTTATTGTTCGTATTATTGCGTTGTTATTTCGCATCTCCGTAAGTCTTCACTCCTCTTCCTTTCAAGCAGAAAATTTGTAATGTTCAAATCCACATCATCATCACATGCATCTAATAAGCTCTTTAGGGTATATTGAATTACCAGAGAGACCGAGACAAAAGACTGCTTCACAAGACGAAAATCAGGCTACAGCGAAACAATTACGCATTGCGTACTCCTGACTCTGTTACATGGTAGTACATACATAATAAGATACAATGACGCGGTCTCCAGTCTCCTGTGTCGATCACGCACCACAAAGTAATCTAACTGAAATAACGTTTCAACATTCAATCTAACAGTTCCCAGAAAACATTTATTTCAATAACAAACCCTTGCGAGCAGAACCCACGAAAGGTACAAAATAATCAGCGTAGACAAAAGATCTAAACAATAACCGAAATGAAAGCACTTGCACAAATTAAAACGCCGCCTTTTGATCCAAATCTGACAGAAATCTTAATTGTTTTACCTTTAGGGAGCCAGAGACGACAGGGCATTGTTCTTTATTTGCTTTCATACAAATACCTACTGTGGAATTAATAAATTAATAACTGGGATCCGAGCTATCTACTCCTCCTTAGGTAATGACTTCTAGATCTATAGGACTTAATAAAAGAGCCTACTCTTTTCTCATAGACACCAATGATTCCTCATGGATGATTTTCAAGATGGTAGGTCCCTCGTATGCGAGAGGCCGGCTGGGTTGGTACCACCGCTTTGTCTATTTCTGCCGCCAAGCAACAGTGTAAGCACTGTTGTGTTCCGGTTTGGAAGACATTGAAGCCAGTGAAATTATTGGGCATTATGTGACAACACCTTATGTCTCGGCGTGACGAGCGCTGTCCAGTGTCATTCAATGCTTTGTTATTTAAAGTTTTGTGTGGCGTTGCTTCTGTTTATGAGAAGGCGTGGCGCTTACCATCAGGAGAGCGACTTGCTCGTCTCGTCATTCAGGTAATAAAAATAAAATAAAAATTGGAAGCTTATATGATTTATTGATCATGAAGACAATTTGAGTGTAAGAGCCACCAACATCTAAGGCCCAAAGCCAACCTCACCTGCATGCTGATTAACTGACAAGGCAATGGCGAAACTTGGTTCCCGTTGCAAGTAGTGGGTGTCAGACGACGGGTCGTCCCATATAATACTAAATACTGTCAAATGTATAGTATGAAAAGGCGGATCAGGGGGGCGAGTACGAACAACTTACGAATAAGTATTTGAATCGAGAACGCTAGCATTTGTATGAACGTTCAAACAATTTTTAGACATTTTGATACGAATACGTTCTCGCAAGTTATTCGTGCTAGCTCCTCTCAGTTCATCATTCACGCAGCAAGAAAGAAAAGATCATGTGTCCAATTAAAATAGTGCTTATTACAAGTCAGTACAAAATAAAAGTTAGATAAGCACCAGAAATTAAGTAGGTATACCAAACTTCGTAAATATTCTTCTCTCTTTCATGATTGAAATGATTGATACTGTTTCTCTCTATTCGACTCTTTCATGCACTTGATAGATAACTTTAGTGTACGCTTTGCAGAATATTACAGTAGAAAAATGTTAATAAATAAATACACTCAACAGTCACACACATAGTCCTGACCCCACACTAGGTAAACCTGTATCGTGGGTATCAGGAACTACGAGGGACTTGCCGACCCACAACACCCAGACCCGAAATAAATATTTGTAGATCACACAAACATTTGTCTCGGTGTGGGAATGAACCCACGGCCTCTCGCTTCGCAGCCGGCTACTCTGGACGAGTGCGCCAATGTTAAAAAAACAACAATTAATAAATGTAACAATTAAATAGGCGGTCTTATCGCTAATATCGATCTCTACTAGACAACCTTTACTTAGCACTTTACGTAGCACTTCCTACACGGTATGATGTGTACTTGTCAATAGATATATATAGAACGATGGCTGATACGTTACACACAGTAATTCGCACAAATGAACCGAAATATCTATTCTATGGGTGGTCATGGTCCGACGTAATCCCTTACTATATATATGAAGTTATTCACTTTACTCGTCATCTTTATTTTTTTTTTATATTTTTTTTTATTTATTTTTTTTATATTATAGGCCGGCAAACGAGCAAATGGGTCACCTGATGGTAAGCGATCTCCACCGCCCATGTACGCCCACAATACAAAAGAATTATGGGCGCGTTGCCGACCTTAAAGGAAAGGGATAATAAGGGATTGGGAAGGGGAGGGGGATTTGGGCCTCCGGATATCTCACTCACCGTACGAAACGCAGCAGTAAGCTGCTACTTTACGCCGGTTTTCTGTGAGACAGTGGTAACGACCCAGACGAGCCGGCCCATTCATGCTGTAGACAAAATGGTCTACATCGTGGCTCTACCATTTAGTCTTTTTTATACCGGCACGGCAAAATAACTTAATTTTTATTAACCTGAACGAAACAAGCAGGTCGCTTGTCTGATGGTAAGCGCCACAAACATGAACAAAAGCAAAATCACACAGAACCTGGCTTAAGAAAGTACTGAATGGCACTGGTAAGCACTAGGGCACAAAATTACCGAAAAGGAACGAGCAAGTAGTGGCCGATTTCAATAAACAATCTTGGTTTGATTCTCCAGATCGGTCGAAAAATCGACCAATCAAACTAAGTAATATGTACGCGTGACCTTTAAAGTGTATTCTTATTGGCTCATTTGTGGGATCGGCCGGGAGACTTAATCCAAAATCTTTAATTGAAATCAAGTGTTAGTCATCTGATGGTAAGTAATCACCACACACGTTTATCTACAATATCAGAAGAACCTTGGAGGCGTTGCCGATCTTAAAACGAAAGGATAATTAAGGGATGGGAAAGGGGAGGAGGATTTGGGCCTCCAGATACATCACTCACCGTACGAAACGCAACAGCAAGCTCACACGTCGACTTCTGACAGTGGTACTAACACGGCCGAGCTGGCCTATTCATGCTGTAGCCAGAAGTGTCTACTACTGAAAATGTAATATAATAATAATACTAGTCCTGTAATATACACGTCCCACTGCTCGGCAGGGGCCTCCTCTACTTAATGTTAAGCCTCAGTTACGCTGGTCTAATGCGGGTTGGCAGAATTTAAATAACTTCAAATTGTTATGAAGAACTTCTCAGGTATGCAGGTTTGGTCAAGATGGTTCCTTCACCGTAAAAGTAAGCGACATAATTAATAATAAATACACACGTAACTTAAAAAAGTCAGAGATGCATGCTCTTGGGGCTTCGAACTTGTGATTTTCGTCTCAGCAGTTCGTACCACTCCCCGCTGAGCTATCCTTGCTTATTATTATTGTACAACACTTATTTATACTAAATAGTCCAACAATGATGTAGTGACTAGTTTACAACCTGGACAACAAAAAAAAACATATAAATCTAATTAATTAATTATCTTTAAGATTATGGCTCTGTCTAAGACTATGGACAATTCCGCCAACATCAAGTAAGGCAAATACACGATAAGAATTAAAGAGTAAAACCGCTAACAGCAAGTTTATTTTTTACTTTATCCGATTCCGAACGTAAATGATGATAAAAATTTGTAGAAGTTGACACATACAATCGACGACTAGTAACATGTAGAATTGGTTCTTTCAGCTAGGGTTGCCCAAAAACGGTCAAATGGTCTAAAAGCTTTGGTAATTTTAGTGTCGTTAATCGCATTAATTATTCGTAGCACTCCCCACTGAGCAATCGCAGCATCTGAAAATCCATCAAATTAGTTTGATTTCAGCGCCATCTATTGTGAAGTAGCGGAATGATGTCCTCCTGAAGCAAGCTCGCTACGTAAAACACAAACTACAAAACTTTTAAAGCTTTCGAGCTTTATGAAAGCAAGTTTATTAAGAATCGTAATTTTATTTTATACAAGCTTGTTTTTAGGTGACAAGACAATTACCTACTTCATTTTATATTAATTGTTTTTTTTTTAAGTATTTTAATGCCGCTAGGGATGTTTTTACAGGAGCGACAGGATCGTTGCCCCGGCACTGGACTCCACTGCCCGCTGCCTGACCGAAAAATCGCCAGTTGTTGTCTGACCGCCGTGTGTCGAAGTCGTGTGTCGATTTACACCCGAAAACTTTTTCGCGCGTATCTATACGTGAAACTTTACTAAACATTTATTTACTAACCTCAAAATTAGCTTTAGTTAAAAAAAAAGTAGTGACGTAACTTCATTTTTTAATATTCATTACTTGTGTCTAAGTGCTTTATGTTGTGTTTTTGAAAAGATTTCTTTTTTTTTGCGTGTGTATTTTTAATGGTGTGTGATGGTGTGTCGGTAAATTAAAATGCGCTGGTGGTGGTTGTTCTGTGCCCTGCTGGTGACCACCGTCGCTGGCAAGGCCAGGAAGCATCGGCATCAAAAACCTGGTAAGATTCCTATGCGTCTGGATTTGTTTACCAACCCTCTTTTTATTCTCAAACCTACCTTCAATAAAAAGCATTCGTGCTGTGGGTATTTTGAAAATTGTGAATGGTAAGCAAGACTATTGAGAACGCAAATTGATTGTTTCTTTATTATTTGTGGAATCATTAAAATCCTAAATACCGAAATAGTGTCTTAAAATCAGCTCATTACCTACCGGTATTCTAAATTTTGTGAAGCTTCGTCTATGTAAGTACTTTAAAATTATATCAATTTACTTTCTATTTTAATAAAAATAACAATGTATAAATACTTATCAATTTTAAACATAATATTCTGAAATATTATCTAATATGTTCTAAGTTATTTTCTTTTTATATTTTAAGCACGTTAGATGTATTGCAATAGAAAAATCCGGCACTATTAAATGCGTTTAGAAACGAATTAAGAACGATTTATCGATGTTTATATGAAATAAAATAGATTTTATAGTATTTTTAGCGTGTATTTTATGGTTACTACGTATACATTTTATATCTAAACATACATAAAACCCTTAAATATCTAGCAGGTATGACATTTTTATTAATTTTACTACACTTTAAATGAGCTACTGGTTTATGTTTATATTGAAGTAATATTCATATATACGCACTGACGCCTGTAATCCCCGAAGGGGTAGGCAGAAGTATAACCAGTACACCCACATATCGCCGAGCGTATATCCGTCCCATGATATGATAGGGGGCGAGCCTATCGCCATAGCGGGCACAAATTCCCGAGCTGATACTGAGCTTTTCGTAATAGAAAAACCCAATATCACATTTACCCGACCCGGGGATCGAACCCGAGACCTCGACGTCAGCCTCAGTCGTAACGCGTACGCATTACAACTCCACCACCGAGGCAGTCTTGAAGTGATATTCGCTTATTGATTTAACGTTGTACTTACATATTATTTTCGTTATTCCGGTTAATAAACAATAATTCTGTGACTGAAAATAGAGCCATCTCCAAAGTGATTTGTGGACAAGCGATTCTATGACAGACTTGGCGCCTTTTAACTAACGATGAAAAAATAAGACGAAAACTAGTTCTGTGTTTAGTTTCGGGTTAATCTCGGCGCGGTGTGATCGTGATATTTATCTTAACCCTGTCGCCGCTTCCGAGAACGGATCGATCAGGGCTGCCCGAGCCGGACCACCGTGTTTCCCGGTATACCGGAATGTCCCGGTTCTTCGAACGTTATATAAATATTTTACGGAAAATTGGGGATTGCTTTTGGTTTTGCGTCGGCTAGCAGTAATTTTATATTCGTCGATGCCTCGGTGGCGTAGTTGTAATGCGTACGTGTTACGATTGAGGTTAACACTGAAGTCTCGGGTTCGATCCCCGGGTTGGGTAAAGTGGTATTGAAATTAAATGGTGAAATTATTGGGCATCATGCGACTTAACATGTTATGTCTCAGAGTGACGAGCGCAGTTCAGTGCCATGCAGTACTACATCATTCAAAACTGATTGGTGTTGCTTCTGTTTATTGGCAGGCGTGACTCTTACCATTAGGCGAGCGACCTGCTCGTCAGCTAAAGCTAATAAAAACAATCTGTGGGAGACCTAATACACGGATCCGCTAGCTATCAAACTGAAATTTAGTAAGGCTGGATGTCTAACGAGAACGCCCTTGACGCAAGCGTCTTACTCGGCCTTCAAAAATGTTTTGTAATTGGCGAACATTGATTGAATGGTTCCTCAGTGTATCCTACTAGTTATTATATAGTCCATCAGAGCAATAGGGTAGTTGACTAGATTTTTTTATTATTTACATCAATAAGTTACGTTACTCAAAATATATTGCAGAAAGAATTTTATAAATCGGACCAAAAATAAATAAGTTAGAAGCCATTCAAATCCTGTAGAGGGGGTAATTGTCAAATGACGGACGATGCAACCTTTGACGTCAACGTGTAAAATGTTCATAATGGTGCACGAGTGCAAGCGAGATAGTGAGATATCCCTACTACATCCCCACTTCTCCTCATACCAACATTTAAAGTCATAACTGCGGGCACATTTCTGAACCAATTTTGATTGTGTTTTAATAAAAGGGTTTCTTTTGTGTATCATTTTCTGTTACTTATAAAATAATGTATAAAATTCAATATAGGAAACTACCCTATTGTGCTTAATAAGACTTATTACTTACTAGTCTTTGCTCGCGACTCCGCCCGCGTGAACGGCCTTTTCCGGGATAAAAAGTAGTCATGTTACTTAGTGATAATGTAGCTTTCTAACGGCAAAAGAAGTTTTGAAATAGGACCAGTAGTTTTTAAGTTTATTCGTTACATACAAAAATATAAATCTTTCCTCTTTATAATATAAGCGTAGATTGGCATTGTATTTAGCCGCCATTGAGCTTATTTTTAGGGCTTTTTATATGCTGAAAGATGAACCGAGCAGGTCGCCGCCCCGCGCTTTATGTTAAGCTTCACACCTACGTATAAACATAGTAATCCAATCCAGAGCTTTAAAATATAAAGTGTTACACTAACCACGAGACATATAATAATATAAAGTGTATACAAGGATAGCCGTCGGGCGGTGTCACATCACCTTATTAAATTAAAATTGTCTAACGGGCCTCTACGTGTTGGCTTCGGCCCCAAGCACGCCTTCCAAAGGTCCGGGACTCTGTAGTCCCGAGATTATGGTATGACATACATAATAATAATAATAATAAGCCTTTATTATTTCCTATAAACCTTATATAATTACAAGTAATGTGGTCATAAACTAATATTAGTATTTATGTGATTTTAGTAGGTAATGTTTTTTTTTTTTGTTTTTTTTTTTAATTTCTGTTTATTTATAGGAACCCCTTAATAGGGTATAGGCCTCCTCCAACCAACCACGAGACATAAGATGATAAATCTATCACTTAACACCAAGGTAAATAATTGTAGCCATCATCATTTCTTACTATATATATATTACTTAAAAATAAAAAAAAACAAAATATTTATTTAATCTATAAAATGTTAACAGCATTTAGATTCCGTCAAATTTTAACTCAACTTATTATTAAATACAAAAATGCAAAATTAAAGTTTTTGACACACCAACTGGGTCATTTTCTAGACTCTACATTAAATTTTAACTTCAAAAACCGACTGTTTGCTATTTTTCATCATCAGATCTTAACCAAAATTATAAAATAAAACTAAAGGAATTATCTAAATAAGTGCATATTTGTCGGAGTTATGCGTGAACATACATAAAACATATATAGACGAATTAGGGACCTCCTTTTTGAAGTCGGTTAAAACCTTGGACAATATGATAACTACATATTGAAATAAAACTAGTTTATACGGATTTTATCGCGGTTTAATTTTTATTTTAGTCCCGACGTCGACGACGAGAGACTCTCCCGTGACCACGAAGGCTGAAAAGCTTTCGAAACGTCGGGACTAAAATAAAAATTAAACCGCGATAAAATCCGTATAAACTAGTTTTATTTCAATGTGTAATATTCGCGTAAACCTAAGAAATCACTATGATAACTACATTTTACAATAATTTAGACAAACAATAGTAATTGGCATACATCTTGAGATAAATCTGTTAGTATGGAAGTCTAGACGACATCCTTTATCAGTAAAGGACATGTTCACAGCCCAGCGCGCGGCGCGAGCACCCCGTGGGCCGTGCTCCGACGAGCGATAATTTGCAAAACAATGTATTTATAACTCACCCACATTATTGCCGATATCCTTAGTGGAGAGTTATATATTCAATAATGTATTTATTTATGCCTTTTATAAATTATAATACTAGCCCTGTATTATATACGTCCCACTGCTGGGTATGGGCCTCCTCTACTGAATGAGAGGGGTCAGGCCTTAGTCCACCACGCTGGCCTAATGCGGCTTGGCAGACTTCACATGCCTTCGAAATTCTTATGAAGAACTTCTCAGGTATGCAGGTTTCCTCACGATGTTTCCTTCACCGTTAAAGCAAGTGATAATTAACAATTAATACACACATAACTTAGAAAAGTCAGAGGTGTATGCACTTGGGGCTGGTTTCGAACCTGCGACTTTCGTCTCGATAGCCCATACCACTCCCCGCTGAGCTATAACTGCTTGGCTTGGCACAATTATAAATTGGCTTTACTTATAAATTATGGCTTATAAATATACCACAAAAGTCTCACAAATATTATAGAGCGGTGCTTCAAAAACCTCCCCTGGTGTAAAAAGAAACACGAAGGATCCTCCTACGGGAAAAATACCTTAAGGTCAAATATATAAAATCAGTATTTTATAAACGACTAGGTACTCGATCTGTCTGTCTGTTTGTCCGTTTATTTCTCGTAAGCCATAGATTTAGATGCCGTTTCACTATCATTTAGTTAATTTACTCTGAAAGGTTTTTATGTGTATAAAGTTATCTTAATTAGTTCAGGCGTTCAGAAGCGTACGACCTAACTAAACGTACATAACACTTTTTTATTAGTGTTATTGACGAGACGAGAAAGTCGCTCGCCTGATGGTAAGTATTCATAAGCAAGATAAATAGAAGCGGTACCAATTAAAACTTAGAATTATGAAGTACCGCATGGTACTGGACTGCGATCGTCACTCCGAGCCCCGAAACCTACGATGTTAAGTCTCATAATGCCCAGTAACTTAACTGGCTTCAATGTTCTTCATACCGAAACACATCAGTGCTCAAACATTTCCGCTTGGCGGTAGAAACAGACAAAGCTTACCTACCGAGAAGGCCTTTCAGTACAAGGAATATATTATTACCTAGAACACTTATTTTTGTAACTCATATAGTATAGGAATGCCTCGGTGGCGCAGTTGTAATGCGTACGCATTACGATTGAGGTCAACGCTGAGGTCTCGGGTTCGATCCCCGGGTCGGGTAAAGTGGTATTGGGTTTTTCTATTACGAAATGCTCAGTATCAGCCCGGAGTCTGGAATTTGTGCCCGGTATGGCGATAGGCTCGCCCCTTATCACATAAGGGACGGAAATACGCTCGGCGAAATGTGGGTGTGCCTACTGGTTACACCTCTGCCTACCCCTTCGGGGATTACAGGCGTGAGTGCGTATGTATATGTCATATAGTATAATATGCCCACGAATCGGTTATTCCCAACCCTATCCCGGTGGAATGCGGGTAGAACGTGACCGCGACACCGGACACCCCGGGCTCGGTCGCGCAGACCCCGGCGCGGCGAGGACGGGTTAATTAGACGACCGGGCTCTGGTTACCCGACTCAATTGTTCATCGATAATTGAATTGACCCGGGTCGTCGACCAGCGACCTTGGCCTCGCGGTGAAAGTAATTTATTGTTATTTATTTCATAATCGATTAATAGAAAGGTGCATCGTAAGACATTGTTACATCTCTATAATGATTCAAATACCCTTGCATACATAAATGAGCTTATTTTAGTTTATAGGTTTTAGTTTAGTTTATAGGTTTTTAATAGATATGTTTTACCCGTTTATTGAATGTTGCTGCGATGTGTTGCTAGTAATGTTTAATTGAAATGGTGTGTTTATCCATAATTGGCGCATGTATTGGAATTTGGCTTTTGCAGTGTTAAAGAATGAGTTTCGTATACATTGTGCTGTGGATATAAATAAATAAATAAGCTCAACATCGAAGGGGTAAAAGGGTGCAAAAATGTCGTATTAGTCTTTTAAACCCGATATCATCCGCTTAGAGTGGAATATTTTTTCAATGAAAATGGAACGGAGTAAACTCTATCAAATACAAAAACAATCATACAAATTGGTTCGCATTTGGCGGAGTATATACGTAAATATACATTAAACAAATATATCGCACTTTTAGTAAGACAAGGGTATAACTTGTTAATATTTAATATGAAAGCTATGTCCATCTCTAATTGAAAGCGCGAATTATGTATATACAGACAATTTGAGATCCGCCACCGTATGTTTTTCGTTGGTTAAAAAGGCAAAGTCCTGACTCGAAATGCTCAGTATCTGCCCGGAGTCTGGAATTTGTGCCCGGTATGGCGATAGGCTCGCCCCCTATCACATTGAGGGACGGAGATACGCTCGGCGAAATGTGGGTGTACTGGTTACACCTCTGCCTACCCCGACTCCTAATCGCTCAGCTCAAATCATTAACTAAGTTACTAGCTTTCGTCATGTGACTCGCCGTTGAAAATTCTCAGTCATTCAGTCTCTTTTCTCCCCTTGGGTTGGATATTGAGAAATCCCTTCTAATTAGATACAACTCAAAATATTAAAATTACTTCCCTTAAACAGTGCTGGGCTACCTCGGTGGCGCAGTTGTAATGCGTACGCGTTACGATTGAGGCCAACGCTGAGGTCTCGGGTTCGATCCCCGGGTCGTGTAAAGTTGTATTGGGTTTTTCTGTTACGAAATGCTCAGTCTCAGCCCGGAGTCTTGAATTTGTGCTCGGTATGGCGATAGGCTAGCCCCCTATCACATCGTGGGACGAAGATACGCTCGGCGAAATGTGAACGTACTGCTTACACCTCTACCTACCCCTTCAGGGATTACAGGCGTGAGTCCGTATAAACAGTGTATTGTTTCTTTCTAGCAGCTTTATAAATGATATTATGCAATTTCTGTATGGAAGCCCGTCCAATAAATTCAACCTAAGTTACACTTAGATATTACTTAGTTTCAGCCCGAAGCTGAACTATAATTGATTCGACAACTTTCTAAACACTCGTCAACTTGCCGGTCAATATGTTTATGTGCTGTCACTGATTGCTTTCCTTGATTTTGTAGTTGCAAACGATAAACCACTTTAAGAGGAGAACTTAGAATGTATTTTGCAATGATTGAAGCTATGTTAAATTTTGCGAAAATTATTTTAGAGGACTAGGGGCTTTGCTCATGTTTTTCCACAAAACAAAAACAAAGTCCGACGAATATGAGACATATCTTACTTTCTTCCCCACATTATTCTGCATCGATTGGTATGTGTCTTGACCCCATAAACCCAGCGGTTTCGGAGGAGATAGCGTGACAAGCTTTTGGCAGCGGCGGCGCCAGTAACTTTTTTTAGAATAGAGAGATATCTAACAAAATTTACATACATACATACACACACGTCGTAATCCCTGAAGGGGTAGGGAGGTGTAACTGGTACGCCCACATTTCGCGTATCTCCGTCCCATGATGTGACAGGGGGCGAGCCTATTACCATACTGAGCATTTCGTAATAGAAAAACCCAATATAATTTTTAATCGACACGGAGATCGAATCCGAGACGTCAGCGTCAGCCTCAGTGGTAACGCATTCGCATTACAACTGCGCCACCGAGACAATCCATTAATAAAATGTAATGCATTCATATAATCTGATCTAAAGACTCTTAGCCTAGTATATTGTGTACAAAAATACCACATTGTGTTCAAGATTTCCGCATGACCACGCATGCTAATGCCCGCATGAGGCATAGCGATGAGTAATTTATAAGAAACTAGGCGAAAATAGAACATTCTGCGACAAAGAAGTATATTTAGTTTATATGAAGTAAGAACTACATAATACATTTCACTTGATTTACCTAGGTACCGCATATTTCATACGATCCCAAATAAAGTGCCCGAGACAAATTTTAAGATGGAGTGAGATAAAATTAACAAGTAGCGGTTTGTTGCTGCGTTTCGTACGAGTGAGATATCCGGAGTGAGAAATTCCCATACATACATACATAGACTCACGCCTGTTTCCCATAGGGGGAGGGTCTTTGGCCTCATACACTCTCATTAAATTTTTCATACATGCACGTCGGTTTAGGGCACTCCTGACCTGGCCTTTCTCGAGAATATCTTCAACTTGATCTATGAAAGTTCGCCGAGGCCTTCCCCTCCCAACTGTACCATTCACACTCGCCATGTATAGTAGAAATTCCCATCCCCTTCCCAATCCCTAATTATCCCTTGTTTTTAAGGTCGGCAACGCGTCCATGATTCTTCTGGTATCATGGGCTTTCATGGGTGGTGGAGATCACTTAGCATCAGGTGACCAATTTGCAGACCTTAGTAATATATATATTTTTAAAGAGAATCAACATGCGGAGACGCTAGTAGCCTAAGATCGATCCCAAGGCCCATATGCTATACCATAAGTAAACCGAAGTTCGGGTCGTAGACCTAGTGTAGCAAAGTATACCCATAGCAATGATAACATTTCCAGTATAAAACACCATGACTAATATCATAGGTAAAAGCATGTTTAAAAATGGGGATTTTTTTAATTATCATAACTCAGTAATGTTGGAATTTTTATGCATTTTCTATGATTAATCCTATTTCTTACTCTTCCTATGTTTTAAATGTGAAAGTTTGGATGTTTGTGAGTCCTGTGAGTTTGTTAATTTGGATGTTTATCACGTCCATCACGTCGTAACGGCTGAATGATATTGGATGAAATAGCACAGAGGTAGACCATATCCCTTAATTACCCCCTTTCCTTTAAGGTTGGTAACGCAACCATAATCGTTCTGGTATTGTGGGTGTACATCGGCGTTGCAGATCATTTACAATTAAGTGACCCACTTGCTCGTTTGCCGGCCTATGCTATAAAAACCAACTGCATGCATGCAGTGCATTACACGTACACAGACGAAAAAGCCGCGTAGATGCTGTAAGTACACGAGTACGGACATAATAATACCAGCTTTGTATTACACACATCCCACTGCTGGGCACGGGACTCCTCTACTGAATGAGAGGGGTTAAGCCTTAGTCCACCACGCTGGCCTAATGCGGGTTGACAAACTTCACATACATTCGAAATTCTTATGGGGAAATTCTCAGGTATACAGCTATAAAATCAATCGATAATTAACAAAGAATACACACGTAACTTCGAAAAGTCAGAGGTGCATGCTCCTAGGGGTTGGTTTCGAACCTGCGGCTTCCGTCTAACTCCACTTCCCGCTGAGCTGTCGCTGCTTGACGTAGCTTTAAGTATTTTCATACACAAACACCTCCATTTGTAGCATATGGAACATGTATGGATATTCAATCTGAACTGACGAGCTCCGTCGATCTAGAAAACACTTAATTTCTTGTGGGATAAGATTCAATATGAAGTAGGGGGCGCGTCATTAGACTCCACTAGTACATCGACTGGAGACCGCGCAGTCTCCGAGACAGCTCTATCAATACACCTAGCCCAAAATATCAGGTAACTGGAGCAATTACTGACGACGCGTCGCCACTACTAGCATTTGTCACGCTCGCGATAGCTATTTAAAGACAGTCGCGGGAGACTGGGATTAATACTGCATTGTTACTCACTTTTACTTCAAACTCGTCGTTTATTGATATATTTATTTATTTATTTAAAACTTCATATACACAATATGTATAAAGGCGGACTTAATGCCAAAGGCATTATCTACCAGTCAACCTGTGGGTGATGCAGAGACGAGACAATGTGGGTGTATGTAAATCATGGATAAGAAAATACTAACAAGAAAGGTGTATACAAGATGCTAATACATAAAATAATATATATTATATAGAACTTAAAGATATATGATATATACTATACATATATGACAAATATATATATAAATACAATACACATTACTATGTATCTGCTAACGTTGTGATTCTGCCACACCATCAGCGAAAAGTAACCGTACTTTTAATACTACTAGATATACATATCTAGTAGTATTTTGTCCTGCTGGGATTTGGCATCCCGTCACGCTTTCCATTGGCCTCTCCTTGGTTTACGGCTTTTTATTTATACTATCTTTTGCTCGCGGCTCTGGTAACTATGGTCAATAATGAATAACCACAAGTATGTGTCCCAGGAGAAGTGGGTAGAAATGCAACTCACTAGTTGACAAACACACTTACCTACCTACCTCCTCGTGGCGTAGCGGATGAGCGGCCGGCTGCGAAGCGTGAGGCCGTGGGTTTGATTCCCGCACCAAGACAAATGTTTGTGTGACCCACAAATATTTGTTTCGGGTCTGGGTGTTGTGGGACCGCAAGTCCCTCGTAGTTCGTGATTCCCACGATACAGGGTAACCTGGTGTGTGGTCAGAACGATGTGTGTGACTGTTGGGTGTATTTATTATTTTATTACCTACTTGGGTACACTTAACCTACGGTTTGTCAAACTCATTTCCCTCAATGTGATAAGGTCGTAGTGATCATAAGGTACGATATCAAAGTACATAGTTTCAACAAATTGTTACTCGATTTGAGGATTGACCTACACACCTTAGAACATACATACATAATATCAAGCCTGCATCTCATAGGCGTAGGCACAGACTATAGACTTCCACTTTTCGCGGTCCTGACACACCACTTTCGCGTCATCTACTTTCATTAATCTCTGCATGCACTCTCGTCTGTTTAGAGTACTCCTAACCTGTCTTCATTTAATATGTCACCAATTTGGTTGCCATAGGTTCGGTGCAGACAAATTCTACCGACTCTTCCATCCAATCTCCTAAAACCTTATAAATAGAGATGAAATACGCTATCATTAGACCGATGCAATGGGGCATCGACAATATTTATATGAACAATACATTTATAATTTAAGAGTGGTAGAGCCACGCTGTAGACGGTTTTGTCTACAGCATGTATGGGCCGGCTCGTCCGGGTCGTTACCACTGTCTCACAGAAAACCGATGTAAAGTAGCAGCTTGCTGCTGCGTTTCGTACGGTGAGTGGGATATCTGGAGGCCTAAATCCCCTCCCCATCCCAATCCCTTGATTATCCCTTTCCTTTAAGGTCGGCAATGCGCCCATGATTCTTTTGGTATTGTGGGCGTACATGGGTGGTGGTGTTCACTTATCATCAGGTGACCCACTCGTTTGTCGGCCTATACAATAAAAACAAAATATTACTGCAAAACTCGCTTACAATTTACACCTCAATCAAATCGAAGGTAACGGACCATTGGACAAATCACATAGACCACTCGAGAATGACTCGACATAACGCTATTGTTAAAGGCAGGTAGACAGGTTCGGGGAAGGTGAGCAATTGTTTCACACGATTACACACCCCTCGATGAGAGGGTCCTTCTACGAGTAATAGAATGATTTTTTGGTATTTTTTTTTTTTTTTTACTGCCTGGATAGGCAGACGAGCAAACGGGCCACCTGATGGTAAGTAGTCACCGCCGCCCATAGACTTCTGCAATGCCAGGGCACAGCAAAGCCGCTGCCTACCGTTAATATTAAGATTTCTAAACAATCTTTGTGATGCTCTTTTTGTCTGTTTAAATTAATAAGGTGTAAATACTGCCTTGGGTGCGCAGTTGTAAGGCGTACGGTGCGGCTGCTATGCTGGGGTCTGGGGTTCGATCCCCGGGTCGAGTAAAATGATGAGTAATATGATGGTTACCATCATCACCCCCCGTGCCGAAGCAGAGTTTAAAATAGTTTATTTTTAATTTTTTGTGTACTGCAAATGTATATTGTATTGTGTGCAATAAATGATTTTATTATTATTATTATTAAAAGTGATATTGGGTTTTTTTTTTTAAATATAGTATAGACCGGCAAACGATCAAGTGGGTCACCTGATGGTAAGCGATCTCCACCGCCCATGTACGCCCACAATACAAAAGAATTATGGGCGCGTTGCCGACCTTAAAGGAAAGGGATAATAAGGGATTGGGAAGGGGAGGGGGATTTGGGCCTCCGGATATCTCATTCGCGGTACGAAACGCAGCAGCAAGCTGCTACTTTACGCCGGTTTTCTGTGAGACAGTGGTAACGACCCGGACGAGCCGGCCCATTCATGCTGTAGACAAAATTGTCTACAACGTGGCTCTACCACTCGAAACACGAAATGCTTAGTATCAGCCCGGAGACTGGAATTGTGTCCGCTATTACGATAGGCTCGCCCCCTGCACATCACGGGACGGAAATCCTCCTCGGCGAATTATGGGTGTACTGGTTACACATCCACCACCACACCTCAAGTGAAAAGTACAAATTTATTAAGGGGTGAGAACCCATTTTCGAAAAATGCCAACCTTCATACTATCATACTTCATACTAATATTATAAATGTGAATGTAAGTTTGTTTGTTACACTTTCACGCGAAAACTACTTAACCGATCATCATGAAACTTTGTACACATATACTTGGAGGTATAAGAAGTAACATAGGATACATTTTATGACAAAAAATATTATCTATTTGTTTGTTACGCTTTCACGCCTAAATCACTGAACCGATTTTGCTGAATTTTGATGTAGAGGTAGATGGGACCCTGGGGACGGTTATAGGCTACGTTTTATTTCGGAAAAGTCTATTCACGCGGCCGGAGCCGCGAGCAAAAACTATTTATATATATTTGTGAGTTTTTGAAGTAATTTATCTCAAACGCCGGAGAAAGGGGCGCCACTATTAAGTTTCTGCCTACTATGTTTTTTTTTTTTCTAAACAGTTATTGTACAATGAAGCATTATAAAATAAATAAAAACTACATACATCAGTAGGTATCGCATATAAAACGGAGATATCTCGGTCTTGTGTCTCGGTCGAACAACTCAAAATGTACTTCAGAAACTCTAAACCACATACCCAGATCCATTACACCCATAGAAGTTGCATTGAATCCGCAATTAAACCGATTTCTTGGCTTGTCAATGCGGTGTCTGGTTGCGCTGTCAAACTGTCAGCTGTTAATGGACACATGCGGCAATGGACACATGTAAACCGACCTTTAAACGAACAGAGCTCTCGATTATGACATGCACTTGAATATTATAGTATAATTTTGGACAATGTTAATATGAAATTGTAACGGAATCACGTCAGTTATGTTACACAATAAAAATATTTTTCCAAAGAGTAACTAACAGAGGTTATAGATGTAAGAACGCATTTTTGTTATTATGATCGTAGCTTTATTCGAGGTTTTAGCAAAAATAACTAAACTTAAACTGATTAAACTTTCATACCTAGTTTGAAAGCATATCTAGTCCGACTTATGGGTTTAATCAGGGTAGAGAAACCGTTGTGCAGAGGCAGGTTGTACGGTACACTAAGATTTTTAAAGGCCCTAATATCCTCTCCCCCTTCTCCCCATTTCTTTCCTTATAACTAGTTGACTGCCTCGGTAGCGCAGTTGAAATGCGCAAGGGGTACTGAAGTCTCAGGTTCGATCCCCGGGTTGATTAAAAGTGATATTAGGTTTTTATATCACGAAATGCTTAGTATCAGCCCAGAGTCTAGAATTGTGCCCGGTATAGCGATATGCTCGCCCTCCTATCATATCATGGGAAGGAATTAAGCTCTGCGAAATATGGGTGTACTAGTTACATATCTTCTTTATTAAAATATCAAAATAATATGACAAGAAACGTAACTCAAGCAAAAGAATGACCCTACCAAAACTCTGTGCCCCTTGCACGGGCGAGGTTATAAAAGTCTGTGCAGCTCGTTCATTCATCAATTTATAAAAATGTATCCATGATTTCTATTTACGTCTAAAATTTTGCGCGGTACAGAACGTCGTATCTCGATCTAGAAATTTAATATTTCGACATTAAATTTTATGAAATAAAGTTGATTTTGAACGTTCATTAATTTTTCTTGCGTGTATGAGAGTGTTACGTGTGATTACATTTGCATGTGTTAGTAAGTGGAGTCGTATTTTTGGCAGATTCATATGAGAGTTATCGTTCTACTCATCTTACTCGTATTTCGATGATTAAAAAACAAATTTTTAACTTGACATTAAACGGTACTGTCAAAATGCACTAGAATATAAAAAAAACATAAAATCAATTAACGCCTTACATCTGGGTAACGTTACACACGCTTGATGCTTCCAAATAGAGGCTTATTCATCAAAACCAGATGAAAGGTCTAGGATCTGGACTGACACTTCGTTCATATTAATCAGGATTATAAAGCTTGGTTGTTGTAAAGGGAAATGTATGGTATGCTTTAAAAGGATGTCTTAGCATTAAAAGTGGTTGGATGTTGTGGCCTGTTTTGACGACCTCCGTGATGTATGGATTCGAGACTATCCCGCCCACACACCCTCCACTGTAACTCCTGTGCACCAGGATCGACAGTGGCACGCATTTTTGTCGACACCGAGCAGTGAAGCTCGGCGAGCCTCTGGGTTTTTTTTTTTTTTTAATAGTATAGGCTGGTAAACGAGCAAGTGGGTCACCTGATGGTAAGCGATCTCCACCACCCATGTACGCCCACAATACAAAAGAATTATGGGCGCGTTGCCGACCTTAAAGGAAAGGGATAATAAGGGATTGGGAATGGGGATTTGGGCCTCCGGATATCTCACTCACCGTACGAAACGCAGCAGCAAGCTGCAACTTTACGCCGGTTTTCTGTGAGACAGTGGTAACGACCCGGACGAGCCGGCCCATTCATGCTGTAGACAAAATTGTCTATGGAAATGCTAAATTGTCTTTGTCCCGCAACGAAATTAATCAAATAGGAAGTTAAGGAGAAGTTGGAAATATTAATTGTCCACTTCCCTCCATAGCTAAGCGGTAGACAAAGTAATGAACAAAGGAGGCATTAACCTCAGGTACAAGGACATTTACAACTGGAGAAGCCAGATGTAAAGCACCACGGATGATGGACGTTTGACACTCTGGATCCCAGAAAGTGGAGATAAGTTGAACTAGTGTACGGATTGTCAAACATTTTAGAGTGTCACAGAAAACCGTCGTAAAGTAGCAGCTTGCTGCTGCGTTTCGTACAGTGAGTGAGATATCCGGAGAACCAAACCCCTTCCCTTTCCCAATCCCTTAATTATCCCTTTCCTTTAAGGTCGGCAACGCACCCATGATTCTTTTAGTACTTTGGGCATGCATGGGCGGTGGAGATCACTTACCATCAGGTGACCCACTTGCTCGTTTGCCGGCCTATGCCATAAAAAAAGTTGCAGAGCCGATTCATACTGTAGAAAAAAGTAGTTATATCGTACATACGCACTCACGCCTGTAATCCCCGAAGGGGTGCGCAGAGGTGTAACCAGTACATCCACATTTCGTCGAGCTTATTTCCGTCCCATGATGTCATAGGGACCGAGCCTATCACCATACCGGCCACAGGCTCCGGCCTGATACTGAGCATTTCGTAATAGTAAACCCCAATATCACTTTTACGCGACCCGGGGATCGAACGCGAGACCTCAGCGTTAGTAGCTCTACCATTTATTATAAAATACTCTCCAGTGCCTATATTCTTATCTATTTTATTTACCGGTTTACAATCACAATAACACATCCATGTCATAATAAATTTCGTTCCGCACACACAGATTTCATCGTCATACAAAGCGAGACGGATTTGAAGCACGTCGAGAATCAATCAGACGGAAGCGCGACAGACATTTCCCTGAATAGCTAGGAAGGTAACGCGTTGAGTTATGATTTCCCTTCGGATTTACTCAATGAGCTGCTAAAACTAGGGGGAGCGGAATAAATACAGTCCAATGAAAGGACTTTACCAATATAGTTCCGTAACTAGCATCCATACAATCGTATAGGCGAACAATTATTGTTGGGTAAAGAACTTTATCATACTATAGTAGAGTAGAAAATCAACTGTGGTTGGAGGATTTTGTGCTGTTTTTATTTGAGAATGGACGCTGAATCACCGGTCACTTACCCTCGCGACGTTAGAAAATAATTTTCAGATAAAATTCACTTGTTTGTTTTATTATTGATTTATGGTTTTAAAACGTTTTATTGGTTTCATTGAGTCGAGTTTAAGTGCCATAGACAAGCAGGCTATGAATTCTTGGTAAACATATATATTTTTAAGTTGATTTCTCCAAACTTGGTAAGTTTACCTAATTATGTTTTTGTGCCAAGTTCACTTGAATAAGTTAAGAGTGTCAATGTAGGTCAATATGTAATACTCGTACGCTTGGAATGAAATATTATTGTTTGGTGCCCCGCTTGTTGATTAATTAGGTTCAATAAGGTGACATTTCACAATTCAACATTTTCTACAGTGGTAAAAATAAGTTAGGGTGTTGCCAAATAGTTGTGGTAAATAGGATTTAAAAGCTCCCATTTATTAGTTTAAGATAAGTAATAGTAATAATTTATCTTATTATTTGTTTGGGAGGAAAAAGAAGTAAGAAATATGTACGTGGCGCAGCGGGCGAGTAGCCGGTTGCGAAGCGCGAGGCCGTGGGTTCGATTCCCGCACCTAGACAAATGTTTGTCTGATTCACAAATATTTGTCTCGGGTCTGGGTGTTCTGGGACCGCAAGTCCCTCGTAGTTCTTGATACCCACGATACAGGTTTACCTAGTGTGGGGTCAGGACTATGTATGTGACTGTTGGGTGTATTTATTATGTACCAAAGTCCTAGGGATGGGGCTTATCATGAGCCGACTAGATATTTCTCGCCTGAGAAATAACACTAGCGAGAAATATAACAGCTAAAAGTGTCAACATCTGATAAAATTATCTCATGTTGGTAGTAAATACCACAGAGGAGTAAAATACAGTATTTTATCTTATTTTTTTATTAGCTTGAATGAGACGAGCAGGTCGCTCGCCTGATAGTAAGCGCCACGCCTGCTCATAAACAGAAGCAACGCCACTCAGAACTTTAAATAACAAAGCACTGCATGACACTGGACTGCGCTCGTCACCCCGCGACATAAGGTGTTAAGTCTCATACTGCCCAGTAATTACACTGGCTTCAATGTCCTTCAAACCGGAACACAACAGTGCTTACACACTGTTGCTTGGCGGCAGAAATATACAATCAATATCTACTTTGATTTCTTCGTTAAAGAAGCCTAGTATGGTGACCACTGTGAATCAGCGCTGTATTGTGATACGCGCCACAGCACTGCAGTACGCTGAGTGGTCACCTACCTTTTACAGTCACGACGCCCAAATGCCAAATGCCCGTTGCGCCACGGAGGCTATCGAAGTTCCTGATATGATACTAGGCAACTGGGATCAATATTTTATTGAACTATTCTTAAAAAAGTCATCACAACAGAAAAGCAAGTCACCAATAGCTGTTATCCGAAGATAGCTTTGATAGCATTAGCAAGTTCTTTAAACGATAAAGAGGTTTATGACTGTTGTTGTATAGGAATGTGAATATGAGATTGATTGATCGTAAAATCGATTTTGTAGTTTCAGAAAATCGATTTTTGATGTGTGATGTAGATTTTCACACGCATTCACACAGGGATTACAGGCCTGATACGGTAGGCAGAAGTGTAATCAGTACACTTACATTTCACCGAGCTTATATCCACACACAAATTCCAGACTCCGGGCTGATACTGAGCATTTCGTAATAGAAAAACCCAATACCACTTTACCCGACCCGGGGATCGAACCCGAGACCTCAGCTTTGGACTCAGTCGTAACGCGTACGCATTACAACTGCGCCACCGAGGCAGTTTGTGTGGTGTTGCTTTTGTTTATTGGCAATCGAACCATTTACAATAATCGATTTTATAATCGATTTGTGTTATTCTACATCCGTACCGTATTGACCTCCCACGCGTCCGTATTCTATTTGTTTGCAACAATGTATGTCGTTGTATCTCGGTATTTTTAAACGTGTCAGGGCAGCGGGCCGCGTGAATCAGAGTGGCGCCCACTTGTAAATACGATGTTACGATACTTCTTATATATAAAATTCTCGTGTCACAATGTTCGTTCCCATACTCCTCCGAAACGGCTGGACCGATTTGTATGAAATTTTGTGTGCATATCGGGTAGGTCTGAGAATCTATTTTTTATCCCCCTAAATGTTAAGGGTGGTCCACCCCAAAAAATTTTTTTTGACTATTTTGTTGTTTTAATTTTTTTATGATACAGCATTAAAAAATACATACAACCCTAAATTTTCAACCCTCTACGATCAACCCCTATATTTTAATAGCGACATTAGTATTTTTGTCAAGCGCGTTTCTCACCGGGACTCGCTTGATGCGCCCACTAGGCTACTTTAATCCTGGAAATAGGCATTCACGCGGGCGGAGCCGCGGGCAACAGCTAATTATTTATAATCGATTCTAATGGGTTACGGGTGGGAATCGGTGAGTTCTCTTTAGAAATATGTATTCTGATATTTTATTTATGCAACCCTTGTGTATGACTTGCCCGACATTGGGATAATGTTCGCTTTAATTATCTAAGCTTAATTTTGACAATAATGAGTCGACTTGTTGGATAGCAGTCATCGAAATAAGATAACTAGAACGATAACTCAATTAAGAATCTGTCTAAAAATACGGCTCCACTTACTTACAAATTATTTGTTTGCCTTAAAGAGAACTAAGTTCTCAATAATTAATTACAATCTAGCCTATAAGACTAATAAGCAATTTTAATCTAACTTAATTTTCTAAGAAGTAAGTTTAATTAAACTAAGAATAATGTCCTTAGAATTTTCTTAGAGTCTGATAATAAATGAAACACTTTGTTCATGTGTTATACACATAGCACTATTCACTATTATTTATTCTTTGTTTTAAAAATATTACACTACACTAGTTCAAAACACTTACACATTACTTGCACATGCAAAGGTAAAATCACACGTAACAAAAATTTATGAACGTTCAAAATCAACTTTATTTCATAAAAGTTAATGTCTAAATATTAAATTTCTAGGTCGAGATACGACGTTCTGCACCGCGCAAAAAATAACGTATCAAGTGTCAACTAGAGATTATTATGCACAGAATTTGATAGGCCCGGCCCGTTGCACAGAGTTTTTGTGGGGTCATGTTTTTGCTTGAGTTACGTTACTTGTCATTTTATTTCGATGATAGTCGAATATTTAATGAGGAAATAGAGAAGTTCTAGTGTTTTAATGTGTGACCCTTTATGCGTATTATTTGAATTAAATAATATTTTATGGTGCACCAAAACAATATCCAAATGTCTCAGAAACAATATTTTTTTAAGAAATCAACGTTTAATATAAATGGAAATAACATTTTTCATTATATTATTACATATACATACGCACTTACGCCTGTACTCTCCAAAGGGGTAGGCAGAGATGTAACCAGTATACCCATATTTAGCCAAGCTTATCTCCGTCCCATGACGTGATGGAGGCGAGCATATCGCGATACCGGATAATATTCCAGCCTCCATGCTGCATTTCATGAAAGAAAAACCCAATATAATATTGAATAGTAATAACATAACGAGTGGTAGAGCCACGTTGTACGAGTGGTAGAGCCACGCTGTCGACAATTTTGTCTACAGCATGAATGGGCCGGCTCGTCCGGGTCGTTACCACTGTCTCACAGAAAACCGGCGTAAAGTAGCAGCTTGCTGCTGCGTTTCGTACGGTGAGTGAGATATCCGGAGGCCCAAATCCCCCTCCCCTTCCCAATCCCTTATTATCCCTTTCCTTTAAGGTCGGCAACGCGCTCATAATTCTTTTGTATTGTGGGCGTACATGGGCGGTGGAGATCGCTTACCATCAGGTGACCCACTTGCTCGTTTGCCGGCCTATACTATAAAAAAAAAAAAAAAAATGCTGTATTACGGTTGTCTGGAAAAAACCGCTGTTTGCGATAAGACCGCCCATTGTATCACTCTTACTGTATGATCCTCGTTTACAATCTACCTACTTTATTTGGTGTGCAATCAAGAATATTCTACATATCTATTCATCTTTAATCAATGTTTGTAAATAAAACACCTTTTTGAAATAAAGAGCACTGTAGTCTGTGCATAATAATACTATAAATAAATAAATAAATACACCCAACAGTCACACACATAGTCCTGACCCCACACTAGCTAAACCTGTATCGTGGGTATCAAGAACTACGAGGGACTTGCGGTCCCACAACACCCAGACCCGAACATATATTTGTGGATCACACAAACATTTGTCTCGGTGTGGGAATCGAACCCACGGCCTCACGCTTCGCAACCGGCTACTCGCCCGCTGCGCCACGGAGGCTGTCAAATATAATACCGTATTTACACTATCTGCCGTATATAAGTTTTACTCCTAGGCACAGAACTCCTTTAGTAATGAACACCTCAAATACCTAATCGATCAGCTATTTCAACCTCATTCTCTCGTAATCCAGACATTTCACCGAACAATCACCTATATAAAATTACGTAAACGCACAAGGCTGTGCATCTTATCGAGCTAAGCGCAGTCGGTTGGGAACCGGTCCGGCCCAATTACACACCCCCTCCTTCCCTCCACGAGCGGTCTAATTGGCCCTCCGTACGGTTCCCATAATTCTTGGATGACGTTTTAAAACTAGTGGTCAATTGTGATTTTATTTGCGTTTGTGATAGGTTTTTTGACTAGATTGAATGACGTATTGAGCATGTCGTAGAAACAACACCACACAGAACTTTGAATTACAAAGCACTGCATGGCAATGGACTGCGCTCGTCACCCCGAGACACAATATGTTAAGTTTCATAATGCCCAGTAATTCACTGGATTCAATGTCCTTCAAACCGAAACACAACACACACTGCTGCTTGATTGCAGAAATAGACAAACCTACACAAACGGCCTCTGGCCTATTAGTTTTTCTCTTATATATTCATTCTGTAATGCGATAAACTCTACATTTATATCTTTGTGTCGAAATTTTTTACTCGACTGTGCGAAGAAAGGTATTCTGATTATTATGTTTTATTATTCAAAATACTTAATGGGCTATGCTACAATCTTTTTTCTGCCTGGCGTTATCCCGGGCTAATACCAGCATCCGCCCTGATTAAATGCTTCCACACACAGCGGTCTTGAGCGTATATAAGTTTACCTAAAATATTACTTAACTAGCCTTTGCTCGCGGCTCCGCCCGCTTGAACGGCCTTTTCCGGGATAAAAAGTATGTTAACCGGGGATATTGTAGCTTCCCAACAGTGAAAGAATTTTTCAAATCGGTTCAGTAGTTTCAGAGCCTATTCAATGCAAACAAACTAACAATAAAAAAAATCCTCTTTATAATATTAGTATAGAAATATATTACAATTACCATAAATATTAGTTCATATTTCACTATAGTTTGAGTAATTTCGGCTGTCTTAGCCGTATCGAGAGCAAACGACGGTTTGGGTGTCGAACGCTTTGTGATTACTTAGCGCATACCTAAACGGGCTGGTTACGGGTTTGCCTTAAAAAGTACGCTCAAGCGGTATAGAATAGTTTACTCGCAGCGGGGCCCGCTCCTCCGTCGTCGTCCCAAACATGTTTAGGCAGATCCCAACGACTCCATCACAGTCGCTATCGAAGCAGCACTTTCCTTGCCCAATCCGAATCGCAATAATAATACGCGACCCCGACATAGCACACGCCTGCGAGTCCGATGAGCTCCCACAACTGACCGTCGGCACAATGATGTGCAGAGACGGCCCTAAACTATACTCACCAGCGATTGCTCAAGCTGAGGTCTGAGCCTTCTATAATCTGTGCTTAATCGCTACTAAGTACATTATACATATTTCTGGCTAGAGCGCCATAAGCGCCGGCTTTATTGTCAGGTGAAGCTGTAAAAGTAATATAAGCTAACAGCATAAATCCATTCGAACAAAAGCGGGTCCCGCGTGAATGTAATACAAAAAAATACTATTTCCCATACAGCCAAACAGTTAGGCAACCTCCCTGGCGAGGGTGTAGCTGGCTGTGAAACGAGAGGTCGCGGGTTCGATTCCGCATTGAGATAAATGTGTAAAGACTCTCGTATGAGAGTCCGTCTGGTTTGATACCACCACTTTATCTATTTCTGCCACCAAGCATAGTGTGTAAGCATTTTTTGTTTTGGTTTGAAGGACATTGAAACCACTCAAATTACTGGACATTATGAGACTTAATATCTTATGTTTCGAGGTGACGAGCGCAGTCCAGTTCCATGCAGTGCTTTGTAATTTAAAGTTCTGTGTGGTGTTGCTTCTGTTTATAGTTTTTTTTAAATTTTATATAATCCTGCACCGAGACAAATGTTTGTATGATCCACAAATATTTGTTTCGGGTCTGAGTGTTGCCGTCAAGCAGGCGGCCGGTCGTACAATCTACAACTTTTAACATGTGTTAAAAGCATGTTGCGTCGACCCCACTGCGAGTGGGATAAAGGAATTTGGAGGAAGCGAGAGGGAGGAATAAGCAAAACTCTTGTGACATGAGCCGCTGTAACTAATATTGTCTAATATTTGGTGTGCCGTGTACAAACAGACAGATGCGCCCTTCACGACTAGCTGCACCGATCTACACCGATTACAATGCGTGTGGTCAATAATTTACAGCTGGACTAGCATATTATTATAATACATCCAATTTTGCACGAACAAGCTGGTAGGTCCCTCGTATGCGAGGGGCCGTCTGGGTTGGTACCACTATTTTATCTATTTCTGCCGCCAATCAACAGTGTGCTGTGTTCGGGTTTGAAGGAAATTGAAGCCAGTGAAATTACTGGGCATTATGAGACTTAACATCTTATGTTTCGGGGTGACGAGCGCAGTCCAATGCCAAGAGTATTCGTAAGTAAAGAAATAATTAATAAATAAATAAATAATAATAAATTCACCCAACAGTCACACACATAGTCCTGACCCCACACTAGGTAAACCTGTCTCGTGGGTATCAGGAACTACGAGTGACTTGCGGTCCCAAAACACCCAGACCCGAGACAAATATTTGTGAATCAGACAAACATTTGTCTAGGTGCGGGAATCGAGCCCACGGCCTCACGCTTCGCAACCGGCTACTCGCCCGCTGCGCCACGGAGGCTGTCAGATATGCTTTATGACTTGTTAATCTACACTTATAACTTGTAAATATCGCTTATCCGTAAAACACAATAGTGCGATTACACCGAACACCGCCCAATATGACGGCAAAGGTCACCTTTATTCGGAATCAATTTGAGCCATTGTAAGAGGATTACAAAGACTCAAGACGGCTTAAACTAAGCTCAAAGGAAACGTCAACAAAGGTATTCAATTCACAGGTTTTTATTTGTTTTGTTTGTGACACGGATGTGACGTTTTTAAATAAAATATTACACTAAGCCCAAAAGGTAGAGTTGTGACTAGTGTCATCGTATTTCCCTTATATTTTATGTGGTAAATGCCTTATGAGGCCGCATGCCGGTTTAAATAATACCTAAATAACTGCCTGCCTCGGTGGCGCAGTTGTAATGCTAAATAAATAAATACTGCTGTGCTGAGGTGTCTGGTTAGATCCCCGAGTCGGGTAAAAGTGATATTGGGTCACGTCTGTAATCCCCGAAGGGGTAGACAGAGGTGTAACCAGTACATCCACATTTTGTCCCCGTTCCTAATGTGATAGTGGGCAAGCTTATCGCCATACCGGGCCCAATTCGTACGTTAAGTTACGAAATCACCCAATATCACTTTTACCCGATCCGGCATCGAACCAGAGACCTCAGTTTCAGCTGCAGTCATAACGCGTACGCATTACAACTGCGCCACCGAGGCAGTCTTCACAGTTCATAATCTTATAATGTTGCCAACATATCAATCGGGTATTCTATTTGTTTATATACCAATAATTATCATTATAAATTATGAAAGTATGAAAGTGGATCGTTTAGTCAAAACTAAAAATGTCACATTTCTATGACATTCCAATGACTGACGAGGGTCGGGGTCTATATAAACTTGAAACAAACTTCAACAACACCGACTTTTTATAGTTTATTTAAGACATTTGAGTGTTATTGATTTAAGGCTACGAAACTCAATCGGTCATTGGAAGAACAGGCACGTAATAAAAATATTTATCAGGGGACAAAGGGAAGAAATTTTAGGAAAAAATCACATGTTTTTTTTACCTTATAAGCTGTCTGTGTAACATACTTGTAATAAGAATTTATGTCAACTCGTTCACGTGCAGAATATTCATATTTCGTACGTCATTATTTTTCTTGTTTATTTACTGTACTACACTGATATCTACCAGTCGCGAACTCATAAAGTTCATATTTAATTAGTCATACCGCAAGTTCAACTTAAAAATAGTCTGTGCGGTAAGAGAACCGTTGCGACGTAGCCAACAACGTTATTTTTACATTTTTACAAAACATTATCGTCGAGAATTGTCTGGCCCGTGTCTGTGCGGATACGTTTGCTAAATGTGACTGAATATTTTTATATCTGTGCTACGATTTGTGCTAGGTACGATATCTGTGATGAATGGTGCTTTATGAGATAAACGCGGCGCCCTCAAATCCAACGACGATTCTCTTTCCTCTAAAACATACTTTAATAAAATATTTAATTCGGAAATTAATTTAATATTATTGTTGTTTTAATGACTCATTTGTCGTGGGCCGCGCCCACCTGGCCCCCCGTCAACTCCGCGCCTGTCCATCACTCAAGATCGACATTTCTTCACAAATGTATACTATAAAACTGATCGTAAAACTGGTAGGTACAAAGAAATGGTTTGTGATGTAACATTTACGGCGTGTCCTGAACGGGGCCCAAGTGGGGGGTCATTAACTAAATACTTAACACGATACTCGACGACTCCTAGACTTGTTTATTACTTATACCAGTAGTTTTACAAGGATGTATACACTAAAATGAAAATAAATAGTTTATCATGTAGGCAATTAAAATAGCGCTTATGACAAGTCAGTAGAAAATAAAGAAACTTATGTATATGAGTAGAAATCATATCAACTAATGTATACATAACATACATAGCATCATCAAAATACACTGGCCATCAATAAATTTTACAATATTTT
This sequence comes from Mimas tiliae, assembly GCA_905332985.1. Classification (NCBI taxonomy): domain Eukaryota; kingdom Metazoa; phylum Arthropoda; class Insecta; order Lepidoptera; family Sphingidae; genus Mimas; species Mimas tiliae. The sequence continues at coordinate 19,922,354 of HG995241.1, read as the reverse complement.
TATTTCGGAATAGTCCAGAATTGATTGAGTATTATTATTATTTTATCTTTTTTATGGGTCGTTAAGGACCATAGGCAATACCAAAACACGTGTTTTAAAACTACCACCGCATCCAAAACGACCTAGCCTGAGAAGACCCGGCGAAACAAACTCAGTGGGCTTTCTTTACCACTGGATTTTACCCGCGCGACCCAGCCCTGAGAAAATCCAGGTAGTCAAACTCAGTGGAAGTCACCTTATATAATGATTCCTTCGATATCCTATTATCACATCATGGGATGGAGATACGCTCGACGAAATGTGGGTGTACTGGTTATACCTCTGCCTACTCCTTCGGGGATTACAGGCGTGAGTGCGTATTTATCTTACGAAAGAGATCGCACAAATGAGTCAATCGGACGGACAGCCTCCGTGGCGCAGTTTGTGAGTACCTGGCGAGGACGTGGGTTCGATTCCCACACCGAAACAAATGTTAGTGTTATCCACAAATAATTGTTTCGCGTCTGGGTGTTGTGGGACCGCAAGTCCCTCGTAGTTCCTGATACCCACGATACAGGTTAAGCTAGTGAGGGTCAGGACTATGTGTGTGACTGATGGGGGTAATTAAAAAAAAAACAGAATACCTACAGCGTGAAGGTCACGCGTTGAAATTACTGAGTTTGATTGGTTGATTTCCGGCATCTATCCGCATAGACAAAATAAGATCATTTATTGAAAATGGACGTAAGTATAATTCACAAAACCGAGATTGGTAACATTAGCAAATAGCAGTTAAGTGATCGCCTAATAGTTATGTTCGGCGTGAATATTTTAGTTTAATGTAATGCCCGACGCTGCGTGGATCGTTATGATTTCATAGTGATGTAAATCGACCGGGTCACAGAATATGATGCAGATCCGACACAAATTATTTTTTACAAGTTTTTATTTAACGACACCTGTTGCTAGTGTGGGTCTAATTTTGCGATTTAACCAGTTCCACCCAATTGAATTGTATTTTGCTCACAGTTTTGGTGCTGGCAATCTTCGTAGTGTTACTCACTTAGATTATTTTTAAATTGCCGTAGCTTTATGGTGGCGTATATCTATTCTTTAGCAAGGCCTCCACTGCGCCACGCCCCGCCGCGCCGCACCGTTTTAGCAACGTTTCTCATTTCGAACGTATCGTTCCATTGGCTATTTTGTCCATTATCATTACATTACGAGTGGTAGAGCCACGCTGTAGACAATTTTGTCTACAGCATGAATGGGCCGGCTCGTCCGGGTCGTTACCACTGTCTCACAGAAAACCGACGTAAAGTAGCAGCTTGCTGCTGCGTTTCGTACGGTGAGTGAGATATCCGGAGGCCCAAACCCCCTCCCCTTCCCAATCCCTTAATTATCCCTTTCCTTTAAGGTCGGCAACGCGCCCATGACTATTTTAGTATTGTGGGCGTACATGGGGGGTGGTGATCTCTTACCATCAGGTGACCCACTTGCTCGTTTGCCTATGCAATAAAAAAAAACAATGCTATTGGCTCGTCTATATTATTTACCTCAGTTCAAATTGATTAAATTATTTTAGAACAAGAAGCTGTAGCTCTGAGAGACATCAAGCAAATATGCACAATACTACCTAATTTAAACAAATCTTTGCAAGCCTATGTATCTGAATTTAAACAGCTTGAAACTGGTCGCTGCCTGGCGGTGCACGATCATAATTCTGTTGCCAATTATTCAATACGTGTAATAATTTATCAATACTAATCTTGTTTACGTCTATTTCAAATTATACAAACTTAGTAACGACTGTCCGGGTAATTTTGGCCTTAGTAACTTAATTCAGGTTTTATCTTATCGCTAATACGAAATTAGTAATTTAGTGATCGAAATAGTTTTAGCCTATTTATTGCACACATTACACGAGACCTCTCGCCGGACATTCGGCATCACCCGTCTTTGGTATGATAATTTGATGAATATATCTAATCGAACGAGGCGAGAAAATAGAGCCAATATTTGACCATTCATGCTGTAGACACTTTTGTCTACAGCATGAATGGGCCGACTCGTCCGGGTCGATACCACTTTCTCACAGAAAACCGACGTAAAGTAGCAGCTATCTGCTGCGTTTCGTACGGTGAGTGAGATATCTGGAGCCCCAAATCCCCTCCCCTTCCCATTCCCTTAATTATCCCTTTTCTTTAAGGTCAGCAACGCGATCGATCACTTACCATCAGGTGACTCACTTGCTCGTTTGCCGACCTCTACTATAAAAAATTGCCAATACGAAATTAGTAATTTAGTGATCGAAAAAGTTTTAAGCCCATTCCACATATTGCACAAGACATTTGGCATCACCCGTCCCTGATACGATAATTTGACGAATATTTATCTAACCGAGCAACGCGAGACACAACTGTCTTCCATACTCTCGTGTTCGGCGACTATCAGCATGTCTCGTAGAGCGGGTATTATTTAGAATGATAGATAGAAGTTAAGTATATATTATTGTTTATTTTATGTCATATAACATATTTTTCAGAGTACGGTTAGTTCATGCCAAAGTAATCCAAACGGTGGTTTGTGGGTATTAAATTTAAATTCTCCACAAAAATCTGTTCGTAATGTTAATATCTGATTCAAGAATTATATCTTTGCGAAATAGTTTGTGAATGATGTTCAGTTAACTCGACAAAGTTTTCTCATGTAATAAACCTTTTTTATGGAATATATTACGCTTAACTTTAATTTAATTTTTAATATTATTATTTTATCATAGCCTCTGATCGGACATATTATTGTATGGTGTTTAATAATGTATTTGGCGTTTGCTTATTTTTTGTATGTCAGTTTGCCAATTGGCAAAGACCTCCTCCAACCTTCTTCATTTTGTTCTCTCTCTGGCTACTCTACTCCATGATGTTCCAGCAACCTATCTAATGTCATCATCCCATCTTTTTTGGGGTCTACCTCTCTTTCTGTGACCTTTCCTTGGGTACCATTGGGTAAATTTTAATTTTTAATATATGTTGGGGTTTTCGCCGTTGACGGTACCCCGGTAGTTGTTGTGTTATAGGTAGAATATATCACGCCAAACCACTATTAAGTTAAAGAGTTTATTGTTGTAAAGGTTTATGTTTAGTTGTCTGAGCCGCTCTTTCCTTATATAGTTAGTAAGTATCGACACGTTAGTGCGCGAGTATGGTTTAGATACGACTGAATATAATTGATTACTTATAAGTTATATTAATTTGCTGTATGAGCATTATCGGCTCGTACAATATACCTATCTCAAAAAGAGGGATAAAGGGTAACCGGCATAAGCAATGAAAGCAAAAAATGCATATAAGATCTCATTAAAATCTTTATTATTTATTGACCCTACGGCCGCGCTTCCGTTAATATATTGAATTCGTATGCACTATCAAGCTCGGTTCACCATCTGTCCTAGGTTTGGCGGACGATTCGGAATTATTAACACCCTCTATTTTAAAAACTTCTCATTCCTACTGTTGACGACACATTTAATTTTGTATTATTATAATTTCATTGTATGCTTTGTTAGTTAGCGCCATATATTGTATTTTTCTTTCTGACTCTTGTGTGTGCCTTCAAACCTTTTTGGCATTGTCAAGCGTCTTTTCTAGAATTGTGTAAAAAACTATGTTGTGAACTGGTGATCTTTGCAAAATCAGCGTTGAATGTAACATATATTTGCATGCATTTTTGTAATTTATCGTTGTGTGGACTTGCGTATTGATTCCATAGTTTACACCAACATTGATTTATTAATATTAACCAACTTATCAAAAAGTGGTTCTGTATTCAACATGGAAGTGATATAATTAATATATGTGTGTATCAATGTAATTTAGTTCGCAATTTCTCTGCTCTCTCTGACTGCTCTATATATTTTTATCATCATTGCGTTTTGTTTGTCCCTAGATAACCGAAGATTGTCGAAGTGCAAGACTTATATCGTAGTACTTTTATTATAGTAGTAATTTTATTTTCCTAAGTTGGGAATCAAATCGTGGTGCTCCTACATTCCAAACATCTCAAATTACTTTTTATTTTAAATCCAACATCCTTCTGGCCTGTTTTATCAATTGTGTGGGAAACGGCGGTGAGGGGGGGGGGGTCTGGACCCTTAATGGGCCGTCTGTCAGCGGTGGGGGACAAAAACCCATATTATAATGTCGTTAATGCCATGTGCGCCACTCTGATACAATACAAATACGTTTTTTTGTTAATGTGCGTTATGTATGAGATTTCGTTTGAAGTACATTATTTTAATAATTAAATACGCACTCACGCCTGTAATCCCTGAAGGGGTAGGCAGAGGTGTAGTACACCCACATTTCGCCAAGCGTATCTCCGTTCCACGATGTGATAGGGGGCGAGCCTATCGCCTTACCAGGCAACAATTCCAGACTCCGGGCTGATACTGAGCATTTCGTAATAGAAAAACCCAATACCACTTGTACCCGACCCGGGGATCGAACCCGAGACCTCAGCGTCAACCTCAATCGTAACGCGTACGCATTACAACTGTACCGGATCGGGTAAAGTGGTATTTGTGGGGTTTTCTATTAAATACTCAGTATCAGCCCGGAGTCTGGAATTGTTGCCTGGTAAGGCGATAGGCTCGCCCCCTATCACATCGTGGAACGGAGAGACGCTTGGCGAAATGTGGGTGTACTGGTTACACCTCTGCGTACCCCTTCGGGGATTACAGGCGTGAGTGCGTATGTATGTAATTATATACTATACGTACCACCAGTGCAGTCATTTTGCTTAGCTAGGATAAAAAATACACTGTTCCACTGCTAGTCTTACTCTCTAGTCTTAGACTCTAAGACTCATGCCTTAGTCTATGGGAGATATTTAATTCTACATTTCTCGATGACTCACTCAATGACTTTTGAATTTCCTAACACAATTAGGGACAAAAACGTATAATAATGCCCTTACTTATAAAATACTCTTGAATAGCACGGCCCTTGTACGGGAGCGCATGCCATCTCGTTAGGTGCACCGTATTTGGCGCCGGTAGCGGGTTCGAACCCCGTCCGAGTAATGAGGAGATGTTTATTGTTATAGATGGTCGTGAGCCATGTTTGGATGGTAATTTTTTCGGATTTTGGATAGGCTTTTTGTATGTTGATGTCATCATTTAATCTCTTACATTTTTAATATTTTTGCAAGCGTTAGATCTACGGTGTTTTTGTCTAGACATGAATAGCTCGGCTTGACCGGGGTAGTACCTGTGTCTACCCGTGTCTCAAACATATGTGTGCCAATTTAAAAAAAAACCGACTAAAAACATCCAAAATTACAAACATAAACATCCAGTCTTTCTGTCTCGGTGGCGCAGTAATGCGTACGCGTTACGATTGAGTCCAATGCTAAGGTCTCGGGTTCGATCCCCGGGTCGGGTAAAGTGATATTGGGTTTTTCTATTACGAAATGCTCAGTATCGGCCCGGAGTCTGGAATTTGTGCCCGGTATGGCGATAGGCTCGCCCCCTATCACATCGTGGGACGGAGATACGATCGGCGAAATGTGGGTGTACTGGTTACACCTCTGCCTACCCCTTCGGGGATTTCAGGCGTGAGTGCGTATGTATGAATGTATGTATGTATCCAATCTTTCACATTTATGATAGTAGAATAAACGCCACGGTAACAAAAACGGAAAATAAATTCAAAATATGCACTTTTTTAGTTTTTTTAGGTTATAACTTTTATAGCACGACAGAGATATCTTTTCGTCAGAATTACGTTATTATTGGAATTACACGCGTGTTTCGATACAAATTGTCGCACACACGGAAGCCGCTTTAAGTCGATGTAGCCCACTAATCCGTGAGGCTTTTCATGTCGTAGTTATATTAACTTGGTAGCTATTTCATAAACTGTCTGGGATATCTATAATTATATTTGCTCTCTGTATTTTATATTATTTTTAATAAAGGCACAATACAGAATGCAACCACAATCGAATTTATAAAATGCGTTTTCAATCTTCTTCTACTTCCACCTGCTTTTATCCTACTCGCAGTGTGGTCGCCCAACTCACTTTAATTACATGTTACACGAATATTAGTCTTGAAGATTTTACGACCGGCCGCTTGACTGACGTACAACCCCTCTAGGGAGAAAACATCGACCCATTATGAACATTTTTAGTCTCGGTGCGGGAATCGAACTCCTCTCGCTCCCGGCCTCTTTCTTCAAACCAGCTACTCACTCACTGCGCCATAGAGGCTGTCCATAATATCCCTATCCATTCACCATACATTTTCGATTTGTATATGTCGCAGTAAGGTGTTTAAAGCCGTGAGATAGTATAGTTAGGTATAATATAGTTAGGTATAGTTCGTATAAGTTAAGTTATCCAGAATTTGACTATCTGATTCGATGTACTGTGTATTAGCTTTCTAATATCCTAGTCCGCACTTTATTGAATATATATATATATATATATATATATATATATATATATATAAGGGCGCATGTTTTGGAATACAACCTGGTTTTAATGATTGTATAGTTATAAAGTTGTACTAATGTATTGATTGTACTCTGTTTTGCGTCTTAAATAAATAAATAAATCGCAATTCTTGGGTTCTTTGCTAAAAACCTGATTCTGTACATTCCCGTTACAACCCCGATATCGCTTTTCAAATAACTCCGGCGTATAACTTATGATTAAAGAACAATCGCTTTTGACAACGGTTCTCAATTTTATTAACTCCAAGCCGAAGTTTCTCTGCCAACAATATCTACGACGCGCGACGGTATAAACTTGAGTTCATGTGGTTTTAACAACTAGTTAGGGTACGCGGCTCCACTTGGTGCCGTAATATTTATAAACTCTTTATTGTACATCTTAAAAAAGAAAATTAAAAACAATAGAACCTTAAATATTACAGCGAAGTACAAAAGGCGGTCTTATCGCTAACTGTAACTTCTTCCAGACAACCTTTGAATAAGGACAAGTTTTGGGTGCAATAGGGTAGTTGATTAGATTTTATTTATTATTTAAATCATTAAGTTACGTTACTTAAAATCTATTGCAGAAATAATTTTATAAATCGGATCAAGAATAAATAAGTTAGAAGCCATTCAAATCCTGTAGAAGGGGTAATTGTTAAATGACAGACGACGCAAACTTTGACGTCACTGTGTAAAATGTTCATTATGGTGCACGCGTGCAAACGAGATAGTGAGATATCCCTACTACGCACCCACTTTTCCTCATTCCTCATACCAACATTTAAAGTCATAAAAGTAGCAGCTTGCTGCTGCGTTTCATGCGTTAAGTGAGATGTCTGGAGGTCCAAATCCCCCTCCCCTTCCCAATCCCTTAATATCCCTTTCCTTTAAGGTCGGCAACGCGCCCATAATTCTTTTGTATTGTGAGCGTACATGCGCGGTGGTGATCACTTACCATCAGGTGGCCCACTTGCTCGTTTGTAGACCTATGCAATAAAAAAAAACAAAAAACCTAACTTCCATCGCACAGGCGGTTACTCCAATATTGGATATAAATCAAAATCAAATTTAAGTACGGACCTTTTTAGAGATAATATCTGACTGTTCAGGCAAAGTATGGGTACTATTCAAAGCTTTATCAAAAACAACTCATCTTTCATAAACAAACACATAATTATAAAGAAATTTCATAAAAGCACTGCCAAGAGTGCACCGTGGGAAATTTGTACATATATTTGTCTGTCCATACGTTATTTATCGGGACAATTAAGATGTGTTAATTGTTCGGCTCTAACTGGTTTTGAACCGGTTCAAAATAGTTACACGAAACGATTTGAATATTGTAATTAAACGCTGTGTGTTGTGTTTTGAATCATTTTGTATTGCTTGAGATTAGGTAGTTGTAGTTTGTTGGGGTTGAATCATCGAAATAATATGACAAGAAACGTAACACATGCAAGAAAATTACCCCACCAAACTCTGTGCAAGAGGGCGGAGCTATAAATGTCTGTGCAGCTCGTTCATTCATCAATTCATTGAAATTGATTCATGATCTCTAGTTGACACTTAATACGTCTAATTTTTTGCGCGGTGCAGAACGTCGTATCTCGATTTAGAAATTTAATATTTAGACATTTACTTTTATAAAATAAAGTTGATTTTTAACGTGTACATATTAATTTTTGTTGCGTGTATGTGAGTTACGTGTGATTTTACCTTTGCATGTGTAAGTAAGTGGAGCCGTATGTTTTGGCAGTTTCTTATGAGAGTTAGCGTTCTAGTTATCTTATTTCGATGGGTTGAATATGATATAGCCATAGCCATAACCAGTTGCAGATACTAATCCGCGAGTGGTAGTGCCACGCTGTAGACACTTTTGTCTACAGCATGAATGGGCCAACAAGTCCAAGTCGTTACTACTGTCTCACAGAAAACCGGCGTAAAGTAGCAGCTTGCTGCTGCTTTTCGTGCGATGAGTGAGATATCCGGAGGCCTAAATCCCCTCCCCTCCCCAATCCCTTAATCATCAAATCAAACATGTAGAGAAGAATCTAACGTTTTCACAAGGTGGTAGGGCCCTCGTATGCGAGAGGCCGTCTGGGTTGGTACCACCGCTTTGTCTATTTCTGCCGCCAAGCAGCAGTGTGTAAGTACTGTTGTGTTTTGGTTTGAAGGACATTCAAGCCAGTGAAATTACTGAGATGAGACTTAATTACTTTTGTATCGGGATGACGAGCGCAGTTCAGTGCCATGCAGTGATCTGTAATCTAGAGTTGTGTATGACGTTGCTTCTATTAATGGGCAGGCATGACAGAGCTCCGTGGCGTAGCGGGCGAGGAACCGGCTGCAAAGCGAGAGGCCGTGGGTTCGATTCCCACACCGAGACAAATGTTTGTGTGATCCATAAATATTGGTATCGGGTCTGGGTGTTGTGGGACCGCATGCCCCTCGTAGTTCCTTATACCCACGACACAGGTTTGCCTAGTGTGGGGTCAGGACTATGTGTGTGACTGTTGGGTGTGTTTATTTATTTATTAAAACACTAGGGGCTTTGCCCATGTTTTTCCACAAAACATAAATTAAAAAAAAACTCAAATTCCGAAGAATATGAGACATATCTTACTTTCTTCCCCACATTATTCTGCATCGATTGGTATCAGTTTTGACCCCATACCCCCAGCGGTTTCGGAGGAGATAGCGTGACAAGCTTTTAGCAGCGGCGCCAGTTACGTTCTTTTTTTTAGAATAGAGAGATTTAACATCAGGGGAGCGACCTTCTCGTCTCATCATAGGACAGGTTCTCTGTCAGATCACCTCATTGGTACGCTGTAGCAACACCTTTATTCATTTATGCCAGAATTACAAATGAGTCTCAGAATTTCACTTGGTGCTGTTGCTGCGCCCTAGTCCACAAAAGGGCCGAATGTCGTAAATACTTAATGAAGTGGTCGTTAAACACCTTTGTGGCACCCTCACCGCGGGGGTCAGGTAAAATTAAACTGACAGTTATTGTGCTTTGGATAAAGGCCCGTGTCAAACATTTTAAACCGACTTTAAGCGAATTGCGTCATCTCTAAGACAAAGGAGAACTGGGCTAGTAGTTTTGTACCTACTTATATGTTCTTTATAATTCGTCTTGATGCGACGCGCATGTCGCTCGCCAGTCTATGAACGAGAGGCCAATTCTCGTAATTTTAAATGTTCATAATATCATTCCGATCTAGTCTCAGCGTCAAGAAAGTTGCAAATGGCATTCTCTTAAACAAATAATTAACATCAAATGCACCTAGCATTAGCAGTAGCATTATACCGTTTTGGCTTCAGTCAACTTTTATTCTACATTCAATCTCATTACGACCTATGTTCACATTTGACGTTGATTATTGGTTTAAGAGAATGCCATTTGCAACTTTCTTGACGCTGAGACTAGATCCGAATGATATTTTGAACATTTAAAATTACGAGAATCGGCCTCCAGATCCAATCCATGGCACTGGGCTGCGCTCGTCAGCCCGACACACAAGTTTCTAAGTCTCATGCCCAGTAATTTCACTGGCTTCAATGTCCTTCAAACCGGAACACAACAGTGCATACACACTGTTGCTTGGCGATAGAAATAGACAAAGCGGTGGTATCAACCCAGACGGCCTTTCGCATGCAAGGGACCTAGCTTGCTCAGGCGAGCGACCTACTCATCTTGTCATTCAAGCTAGAAAGAGCTAAAGGTACTTCACGTCAGCTTACTGTCAGACAGTCGTAACTGGTAAAAACCCGGTCAAGTCGGCTCATTCATACTGCACATGTGTATTATTCAAAACTGATAAAACAATTCAAGTATAGTAGTATGTACCTAATCTTGTATCTCATTAATAATTCTCATTAAGACAGACAAGCTTCGATGGTGATAACAATAAATTCGTTTACATTAGGCCTAGTATGAGTTACAAATACGTTCACAGTTTTCCAATTCGTATAAAATTACTACCGTCGAAGTGTCAAACTAGTAATTCATACGGTAATAAAGAAAAGAATCGCTTGAAAACTAATTTCATATTCTATTATGAAATAAAATAAACCATATAATTAATTTTAATTCATCATAGTTCCCACTAGTGGCTACTAATATTGAGAGAAAACGAAAACTTTAATCGTTTTACAAAACTATTAAAACTTGTACTAGGCAGGCTACTGATTTTGATAGGAGAGGTTATAACAAGAAGGTGGACCCTGGCATTAAGTCAGGCAGAGAGAAACACTGATTTTATAATGATAAATATTACATTTCACCGTATGCATACATACTATGAAACCAAGAGCTATTCGATGTTTTTTCTCTAAACACAGACTTTCCACAATCGCATTAAGCGGCAGACTCTGGAGTCAGTGACCATCGAATGGTGGCCCTTTAGAGATAGGGGCATGCCTTTATTTTTATAACTGAGATCAGCAAGCAAGTCTCCTGATGGTATGTGATCTTCACCGCCCATGTACGTCTACAATACCAAAAGAATTATGGGCGCGTTGCCGACCTTAAAGGACAGGGATAATTAAGGGATTGGAAAGGGGATTTGGGCCTCCGGATATCTCACTCACCGTGCGAAACGCAGCAGCAAGCTGCTACTTTACGTTGGTTTTCTGTGAGACGGTGGTAACGACCCGGACGAGCCGGCCCATTCATGCTGTAGACAAAAGTGTCTATAGCGTAGCTCTACCACTCACAAAATGTCTACATCTTGGATTTTGCTATTCTTTTACATTAACTTCAAGTGTAAATAAACAATGAAATAACAGCTCATCCACTTTAAAATAACGTGCTCAATCAATACTTACATTACTCAATTTTCTGTACAATAAAATTCGAAATTGAGTGGCAGTGAGCGTCGTTTTACGTCATAGAACTCTACTTTCTTTTCTATTTAGAAACCGTTAATATTGTTTCGTACAATCAAACACAATTAAGTTTAAAGGCGTCACGTATCCCCGTCACGGTAGAGTGCTTTCCGCGCTCCCACAGAGTCCCGACAATGGCACCCATAAATCCTGGCACAATGTAGGCCTTTATCAAAGACTCGACCGTCGGCGCCGGCGCCCGCGGGTATACATGCTTTAGGCTTATCAACTCAAATGTATTCTTAAATTGTTCACATTTCACGGATGCCTAAAGCAAGGACGTCGTGTGTGGTTCGCGAAAGTTAAGTATGCTTAATTTATTTGACTACATACATACATAGACTCACGCCTGTTTCCCATAGGAGTAGGCAGAGACAACGGATTTCCACTTGCTACGATCCTTGCATACCTCTTTGGCCTCATTCACTCTCATTAAAATTTTTATACATGCACGTCGGTTTTGGGTAACTCCTTTATTTGACTAATTAGAGAATAAAAGCGATACCGTCTAACAGCTGCGTTGTTCTTTAAAATTCTCTTTTAGATTGTCGTCTAGGTGCCTGTGTTGTTACTTTATCTTTGTTCTTATAAAGAAGGTGGTAGGTTCCCCGTATGCGATGCCGTCTGGATTGATACCACCGCTTTTCTATTTCTACCGCCAAGCAACAGTGTCGGCACTGCTTTATTCTGGTTTGAAGGACATTGAAGCCAGTTTAATTACTGGGCGTTATGAGACTTAACAACTTATGTCTTGGGGTGACAAGCGCATTCCAGTGCCATGCAGTGCTTATTTTAAGGTGGAGGTGACAGTAATGGCTCAGCGGGGCGTGGTATGGACTGTCGAGACGAAAGTCGCAGGTTCGAAACCAACCCCAAGTGCATACACCTCTGACTTTTCTAAGTTATGTGTGTATTAATTGTTAATTATCACTTGCTTTAATGGTGAAGGAAACATCGTGAGGAAACCTGCATACATGAGAAGTTCTTCATAAGAATTTCGAAGGCATGTGAAGTCTGCCAACCCGCATTAGGCCAGCGTGGTAGGCCTAATTCCCTCTCATTCAGTAGAGGTGGCCCGTGCCCAGCAGTGGGACGTATATAATACAGGGTTAGTATTATTAAGGTGGAGAGGTTTCGTAACATGCATATTATTGTGGCTCATTGTGCCTCCGAAGAAATAACTAAGAACCATATTAATTTGTGGCGTCACGACCACACTTACACTTACATTCATAACATACTTACATATTATACTTACGAACAGTTACACCATTACCATTACCATAATTATACCACATACCACATACCATACCCATTACCGACCAACACCATACCATAACCAATATTTAGAAAAGCAGTTAGTAAATAACACATACACATGCAATACATAACACATTTATTAGTACACACACACCCCCACACTTTTGACGTCTGCCGTTAAGAAACAAGAAGTCGTGAAGCTTAGAAACAAGAATCAACGAGTGCGCCGTGAAAACGACATCACAAGTTGCGTGCAGTACATGCAGCGGAGCCCGAAGCAGTCGACGGTTCCACGTCGCTGAAGCACGCACACGGCGACAACACTCTTGCTGGGGAGATGTGTACTGCAGGTCGGATCGCGCCAAAATGGACGAGCTGCACTGGCTCGGTATATTTATACCTGCGCCGCCGCCGGACCGCGCGCGTCGCGTAGCAACGGTCACGCGCGGGGCCGCGAGGGGAACTCGCGCTTCGCAGCACTAGCGCCACCATACGGCATGCGCAGGAAACCTCAAGATCCACTCTGATTGGTCGGTGGGATAATTTGTAGATAGCTCACTTGTTAATATTTAACATGTACAAATTGTAAATATAATAAGAGCATTTTGTCAAATAAATATATACGTGATTCCAGTCTTGAAGAGTTTAATTACAAGTAGGAAATAGTCCTTCCCTACAAATTAAACCAGCAGAACGAAAAAAACAACATTTAAGTGATGCCATTCGTTTATGAGTTACTATGGAACAGACAGATAGACTGACAGACAAATTAATAGACAAGATAGACAAAGCAGCTAAACTTATAATACCACTTTTTTGTCTAGAGTTAAAAACATAAAATAACTATCACTTCAACAAACTACAAATCTAACCTGATTTATTGCCTTTTTCCAGCACATTCCTTTCCAATATTATATCAGAAGGCGGTAGTAAAAGCCGTAGTTTCCATATACGCACGAGCTCACTATGGTACTAGATCTAAAACAGGATAACTGCCAGACGTCGATCTTTGCTTACAATTTGTAGGGATGTGCTTTTGGATTTTAAAACTATTTTCTGTTTGGTAAGTGTAAATCTATAGCAGTGATAGCTGAGTGAGGAGTGGTATGGACTGTCGAGGCGAAAAGTCGCAGGTTTGAAACCAGCCCCGCGAGCATACACCTCTGACTTTTCTAAGTTACGTGTGTATTAATTGTTAATTATCACTTGCTTCAACGGTGAAGGAATCGTGAGGAAACCTGCATACCTGAGAAGTTCTGCATAAGAATTTCGAAGGTATGTGAAGTCTTCCAACCCGCATAAGGCCAGCGTGGTGGACTAAGGCCTAATCCCTCATTCAGTAGAGGAGGCCCGTGCCCAGCAGTGGGACGTATATAATACAGGGCTAGTATTATTATAAGAAAGAAGAAAGAAAAAAGAAGAAAGAAACATAAAAAAAAAATTCAGGACATACATCACAATGAATCACACATCAATACAAACAAGAGTAGAATAATCTTGGTGCAACGCACTTTGTTATTATACTAGCCTGCTGTCTATATATTAAACGTTGTTTTAAAGGAAGGACATTAAAGCCAGTAAAATTACTGGACATAATGAGACTTAACACCTTAGGTGTCGAGGTGGCGAGCGCAGTCCAGTTTCATGCAGTGTTTTGTTATTTTAAACGCTGTGTGGCGTTGCTTCTGTTTATGAGCAGGCGTGGCGCTTACCATCAGGCGAGTGACCTGCTCGTCTCTTCTTTTAAACCAAATAAAAAAAGCATAACAGGTCCTAGGTAACGGCTATATTTTTTAAATAATATCATGAAATTGAGAGACAATAACTACAGCTCGTGTATAAAACATTGTATACCGATGCTTATTCTAATAAGAAAATGACGTCATCATCTTTCCTTGTCTCAAGTAAAAAGTTATCCGTTACAGATCCAACATTAATAGATACGAGTATATATAACAACCCTGGAATAATCACTTAGAGTGGAAGAATTCCTATGTTCGTTGTTAATTGCATTCTTCTTGGAGTCGGAGCTTCTTAACGCACGGCGTACGATGCTTACAATGCGATGGTTATGTTGGTCTACGAAACGATTACGACATCGTCTCGATATTCGTACGTACGCACTCACGTCTGTAATCCCCGAAGGGGTAGGCAGAGGTGTAACCAGTACATCCACATTTCGCCGAGCGTATCTCTGTCCCTTATGTGATAGGGGGCGAGCCTATCGCCATACCGGTCACAAATTTCCAGACTCCGGGCTGATACACTGAGTATTTCGTAATAGAAAACCCAATACCACTTTCCCGACCCGGGGATCGAACCCGAGACCTCAGCGTTGGCCTCAATCCTAACGCGTACGCATTACAATTGCGCCACTGAGGCAGTCATAAGTCATAAGTGGTCTCGTATATGAATACTAGAATAGCTGTAATTATGTATACTTACCTGAAAAAACATAATAATAAGGAATACACCAATTGGTGGCTTTTTTGTAGCAGAGAGCAAGTGGGTCACTTGTCACTTTTCTGCCCCGTCTATGAACCCACAATTCTAGACGAATTATGGATGTCTTGTCGACCTTAATGAAGAGAAATGGGATTTAGAAAGTGGGAGAAGGAGGATTGGGTCTGTAGAAATCTCACTCACCGTAGTAAATGCTGCAGTATGTTGCCAGTTCACGCCAGTATTCTGTGAGAACACTGTCTATACTACTGTACTACTCTGGTCGATCTTCTCCTATCTCTTAGTAAATTATGGCTACTTATCCAGAAGGACCAATATGAATAATGAATACACGAGTTGAATGCTTGTATAATTTCAAATGTTTCGTGTTTATGAGATGACGAATCACGGCTGGGAATTATAATGTAATATAGACCGTTATTTTAAAACAATTATGCAGAAATGAACAACTTATATTCTGTTCTGTCGGTCAATCTTTGCCACCTGCACACTGCAAGTCCCATAAGTCAACATCGACAGTGGCACGCATTTATGACACTGAGTAGTGAAGCTCGGTCAGTTTCTAAGATCTCTGGTCAACTCAACCAACCATGGGAATTAGGTCCCATCCAAAATTAGATTGATTTTCCGTATATTTCGAATAGCTCAACGTTCAACCCTGGTAATCAGTCAGTAAAGCAGCGTTTGCCGTTTATTGCATTCCGTTTGGGAACGTTACGTAGTACTCAGTACTTACTATGCGGCTATCGGCACCGACGAGGCAGCTGCGGTACCGTTTGATTGTATATGGAAACTTGGCTTAAATCGACATGGATACATTGTTACCCGAAGCTTCTAAATAATCGAACACCATCAACATTCATATAAACCCTGCTTCTTGGTGATTCGCAGAGGTAGTAATTTTATGAATCGTTTCGTATTTGTTTGTAAACATTAGTTTGAGACTGTTTGTTGATGTAGATTTACGCCATTACAGACTCACACTCACAGGTCCATACTCGTTTCTTTAATTTGCTTTGATTGTTCGAATAGGTATTTAAGTGCAAGGATTTGCCTACTTAGTTCAAACAATATTTTGAACACAAATTTGAGTGGTAGAGCCACGCTGTAGACAGTTCTGTCTACATCATGAATGGGCTGGCTCATCCGGGTCATTACCACTGTCTCACAGAAAACCGGCGTAAAGTAGCAGCTTGCTGCTGCGTTTCGTACGGTGAGTAAGATATCCGGAGGCCCAAATTCCCCTTTCCTTTAAGGTTGGCAACGCGCCCTTGATTATTTAATTATTGTGGGCGTACATGGACGGTGGAGATCACTTACCATCAGGTGATCCACTTGTTCGTTTGCCGGCCTATACTATAAATAAAAACAACCTTACATTATTATTTACTAACTTAAATATACTTACATTTTAACTTTTTATCTACACTTTATAATTTGTAATTAAATTATGTAAACTATTTCTTTCTTTGAAATCATTCAATATTAATATATAGATGCATATATTTTAATAATTAGATGGCACCAACTTCTAGCTGTTTCAAACATTTTCAAGACTTTACGAGAAAAATAAATCAATACATCAACATCTATATTTTCAAACAGATTCACACTAGTTATGAAATAAAAAGAAATCACTGGAAAACAAGCACAGACACAGTTTTTCTCACAATTATTTACCACGTAAAAGGAAGTTTTGCAAACTAGTTCGCTTTAATAAATCTGCCATAGCTCGTCAAGAAAAAAATAATAATCGATCGAAGTGATAGAATCGGTATAATACCGTCGGTCGGGATCGGCGCGAGGCAAAAACGAAGCCTGCCATATTTGGCCGACGCTAATGAGGCTAATGGGCCCTCTGGTATAATGGGGAGAACATCGCGCTCCCACGACGTAGAGTGCTTTTTACGCTCCTTTTCGGAGCTACCATTCTCGGCTCAAGGTTGGCGGGGATTTTTAAATATTTTTTTACTAAAGGGATGACTCGGTGATTTTTTTTATGGCATATGCCGGCAAACTAGCAAGGTGGTAACTGATGGTAAGTGATCTCCACCGCCCATGTATGCCCACAATACCAAAAGAGTCATAGGTGCGTTGCCGACCTTAAAGGAAAGGGATAATTAAGGAATTGGGAAGGGGAGGGTGTTTGGGCCTCCGGATATCTCACTCACCGTACCAAACGCAGCAGCAAGCTGCTACTTTACGCCGGTTTTCTGTGAGACAGTGGTAATGATCCGGACGAGCCGGCTCATACATGCTGTAGACAAAAGTGTCTACAGCGTGGCTCTACCACTCAAAAAATGTGGATGAATTAAAGGTGATGAATTAAGCTAGCCTACGCTGAAATTGCAATTGTGTTCTAATGGAAATTATTTAAGACTTCTCGATGCCAGCGTCACTATTGCCCCATTAACGCCTTCAGCATGGCATGGACAGACGAGAACTAGGTGGTAAATCCCTCGCATACGAAAGGCCGTCTGGGTTGTTACCACCGCTTTGTCTATTTCTCCCACAAAGCAGCAGTATGTAAGCACTGTTATCGGTTTGGAGGACATTGAAGCCAGTGAAATTACTGGGCATTAACATCTTTTGTCTCCGGGTGACGAGTGTAGCTCAGTGCCATACTCACCAAGATCTGTGTGGTATTTCTTCTGTTTATTCTGTTTATGGGCAGGCTTGCCGCTTATCATCAGGTGGTCGACCTACTCGTATTGCCATTCAAGCAAGTAAAAAATCACTGCTGCTCACAATTGACGCTGAACGCGACCATCTGAAATCTGCCTTTACATACACCCTTGTTGAAACAAATCTAGTACCTGTAAAGTTTGTGGAACCTATATGCCAAGAGCATAATATTTTTTGAGTTAGGAAAGAGTGACGCAGTCCGACCTTGAAGTCGCCATTTAACGCCTTAAGCAAGAACTTCTTTCTACGTACTAATTTCTTCGGTTAGTCCATAGTTACTCTTTTAACACAACATTATTACCGAGTTCAATGGTATTCCCGCGAACATAGACAATAGCTGAATCATTGGATGCGTGCGCACGCGCACTGTGCCGCGCCGCGCTGAGCACAAAGGAAGCGGTTATGCGCAGGCGGTTGTAAAACCACCTGATAATACTTGATGCATGCGGGCTGTCTGTTGCCTCAGGTCAGGGTTGGTGAACTGTAGGTACTTATTTTGGATATGTAGAGTGGTTATTGGTGCTTTATTAAAACTTACAGTGTAAAGTAGGATATATTCTATGGGCCTCTTTATTTAGTAAATCTCTTTGGAGTCGGTGCAATTTTATTTGACACAGGCACCGACTCTATGTTTGACTTTTCAGTGTTTTTATTTTGAAGTCGGTATCTAATATTTTGTTAAAAGTTATTTTATTTTTAAATTTTTAGTGGTAGTTTCAGCAATAGCAAGTAAAAACACAATCGCGACGAGTATACCGTTGTCCGTTGAGGAGTTTTATTTTTTACTCCGTACTACATCATCAGATCTTAACCAATTGAAATGGGACTACACGGGAAGCACCAGCTTTCAAATAAAAAAAGAATCATCAAAATCGGTTCACCCAGTCGAGGTAACAAACATAAAAATATATACAGTCGAATTGAGAACCTCCTCTGCCTGACTGCCTCGGTGGCGCAGTTGTAATGCGTACGCGTTACTACTGAGGCGACGCTGAGGTCTCGGGTTCGATCCCCGGGTCGGGTAAAAGTGATATTGGGTTTTTCTATTACGAAAAACCTCAATATCAACCCGAAGTCTGGAATTTGTGCCCGGTATGGCGATAGGCTCGCCCCCTATCACATAAGGGACGGAGATACGCTCGGCGAAATGTGGGTGTACTGGTTACACCTCTGCCTACCCCTTCGGGGATTACAGGCGTGAGTGCGTACAGTCGAATTGAGAACCTCCTCCTTTTTTGAAGTCGGTGAAAAATAGAGTCGTATTATGTAGAGCTAGGACCAAACATTTTTCAACTGTCTACACTCTGCACCGTCATTTCGTGTAGCCTTACATTTGTTACTTGAATTTAAATATGATGCCAATCGTGCCGTCCGAGGGCCGACGAGACGGTGTCATTTTGTGCACCCGATCGCATCGCGGTCGCCCTCGCTAGTCGCTACTCGCTAGCGCTTAAATTAACTTCAGGAATGAACTTGTGACTCATCGTGAGGAAATGTCCTTTTGTGTTGAGGAGCATTGTTACCAGCCTAAATTATCCTTCTGTGTGAATAATGTGATTTATAGATAAATATTAATTTTAAATTACTATGTATAATGGACTCCGTGGCGCAGTGGACGAGTAACTAACTGTGAAGCGAGAGGCCGTGGGTTCGATTCCTGCACCGAGATAAAATGTTTGTGTAATCCAAAAAAACTCCAGAGGGGTTGACGTTAGGCAGGCAGGCCGGTAGTAATAACTACAAGCCAAATCTTTCTGTAACATGTGTTAAAAAGTATGTTGCGCTGACCCCACTGAGAGTGGGGTAAGGGCAGGTGGAAAGAAAAAGACTACGCATAATGGACTACGATCTAATCCTTATCATAAGTGAAGATGACCCGTGCCCAGCATAGGAACATATATTTATATGCAGGCTTAGTGTTTTTATTATAAATTATTAAAATTCGATATTAATGTGTGAAAATTTTACGAAAATCTAAATACCCGACAGACTCACACATAGTTCTGGAGGCCAATTCTCGTTATTTTAAATGTTCAAAATATCATTCCGATCTAGTCTCAGCGTCAAGAAAGTTGCAAATGGCATTCTCTTAAACCAATAATCAACGTCAAATGTGAACATAGATCGTAATGAGATTGAATGTAGAATAAAAGTTGACTGAAGCCAAAACGGTATAATGCTAGGTGCATTTGACGTTGATTATTGGTTTAAGAGAATGCCATTTGCAACTTTCTTGACGCTGAGACTAGATCGGAATGATATTTTGAACATTTAAAATTACGAGTATTGGCCTTCTGATTCCACACTAGGTTGACTTGTATCGTATGTATCAGGAACTATTAGTAACTTACAATACCCAGACTCGAAACAAATATGGTTCACCCAAACAATATCGAGAGATCGTACCTGAAAGCTCACGTTTCACCGCCAACTACTCGCCCGCTGCGCCGCGGATGCGTTTTTTTACCATTGAGTGGCGGTGGTGGCGGGGCGAGCAGGTCGCTCTCTTATGGTAAACGTCAAGTCTGCACTGCGCTTGTCATAAATATCTCGGAGTGGCCAGTAATTTAAGTTTTTAAATCATTAATCAGCTCAATAGCTGCTAGTGTGGTTTAAACATATAATAATATTATAATAATAATAGTGACCTTAACTTGAGTACAACAGTTCTTGAAAACTGCTTGCTATCAAAAATAGATAATATTTTTGAAATTTTTTAATTAGACTTTGGGAGGATTTGGCAGTTTTCCAACAGAATTCGGGCAGGATTTCAAATGTTTAGTTGGCCACATTGCTAACCCTTTTATGTCTCAAAACAATAGTTCAACACCTACACAATAATTGCATTTCGTTGTACCGATCGGTGACCGCACATCAAGACCGCATGGCCGATGCCGATGAGGGTTCAAAACCAAGGCACCATGCATAAAGTTTAGCTGTCGGATGTCGCGTGTCGATGCGGTCAGGACTGAAGACCACACGCGAGGTTTTGTTCGACTGTATTCGAAAAGGATTGAAGTTTAGACTTGTTTTGATTTTTTTTAGCGGTTCGCTATTGTTCGAGTGTAAGCTTGTGAGGCTCTGTCCAAATTTGTGTTTTGGATGGGTTCAATAAATCTCCTTAACATCTATTGGAGTACTATTAGCAAGTAAATCTATATATATCTTTCTGCCTAGCTTCATCCCTGTTTAATTTTAGGGTCCGCCTTCTCGAACTATGGATTTGACGCTATTTGGTATCATATGGGGCAACCCGCCGTCTGACCCCCACAACCCGCACGAGAGTCAAGTTGTACGTATATTCTACTATAAACGACAGAAAAGCGCCTGAAAAATAAATCAAATTAAGAAGAACCTCACTGTTCACTTTCGAAGGATGCCCAAAGCTATTACCTAATTTAGTAAATAGGTCATTTAGCATGTACCATTTGGGTTGGTACCACCGCTTTGTCTATTTCGAACCTGCGACTTTCTAGTCTTGACCGTGCGACTTTCGTCGATAGTCCGTATCACTCCCTGCTGTGCTATCGCTATTTTTGCTCTCAGTAAGAATATTTCTTTCCACTTATCCCACTCGTAGTGGTGTCGGTGCCACATGCTGTTTAACACATGTTGCAGAAAGATTTGGCTTGTAGTTATTACGACCGGCCGCCTGCCTGACGTCAACCCCTCTGGGGAGAGAACACCCAGATCCGAAACAAATATTTGTGGATTACACAAACATTTTATCTCGGAGCGGAAATCGAACCCGCGGTCTCTCACTTCACAGGCGATTTGATTTGATTTTAATAAAATTGTTAGACTTACCAAGATGATGACTGTTTCTTCTAAAAGGTAAGAATATCTGCGATGTTGTATTTAACAGGTTAATTTTACTATTTATTATGTTCATTAATATTCTGATATTATATTCTACGAGTGGTAGAGCCACGCTGTTGACAGTTTTGTCTACAGCATGAATGGGCCGGCTCGCCCGTGTCGTTACCACTGTCTCACAGAAAACCGATGTAAAGTAGCAGCTTGCTGCTGCGTTTCGTACGGTGAGTGAGATATCCGGAGGCCCAAACCTCCCTCCCCTTCCCCAATCCCTTATCCCTTTCCTTTAAGGTCGGCAACGCGCCCATGACCCTTTTGGTATTGTGGGCGTACATGGGCGGTGGAGATCACTTACCATCAGGTTGCTCGTTTGCCGGCCTATGCCATAAAAAAAACACTAAATAGGACGCAACCCAACTGAACATTTCGCGCATGTGTAAAGGAAAAGTATGTACACATATGGTAGTTCTGGATTCCATCCATACGATACGATATATCGTGTCGGTCGTTACCCGAAGTTCAAAGCACGTAAAGTAACTAAGCAACAATAGTTTAAAATAGGAAGCTAAACACAGCTTATTTTAACTTATAAGGAAGCGCCTGGTCTCGAGTCGCGCTCGTGACGTACACTCGTGCACAAACATATCATACAATGTTACACTTTACTCATTACAATGTTACATAGAAGTATTCCAATAATTGAATATGCATACTATTTTACAACAATTAGGTATAATTCTAATCCTAACTAATGTTATAAATGCGAATGTGAGATTTTATTTTTATTTATTTATTTTATTTTACTATTTTATAATAAAAAAAATAAATTTTACTATTACAAGTCTTTCGCCCGGCTTCTGAAAGACCGATCAAATCAACATTCAACTAACATAAGTTTAATTTGACATCGCTGTCAAATCAATTCGAGTTGCTGAAACGTTATTTAGTGAAAAAATAATATCATTTGATATCTGTTTAGTACCACTCGACATACGATTTTTCATATCAATATGAAAGTTATGCTAGCCAACGTGTGTCAAATCAAAGGTGTTGGCCATTGTTTGTTTGTTTATTACGTTGCCTAAATCGCCTAACCGATTTTGATGTATTTTGGCACAGAGATAAATAGCATCCCAGGGACGGTTATATTCCTTTTTATCTCGGTTATAGGCTACTTTTTTCTGGAAAAGGTTGTTGACTTGGGCGGAGCTGCGGGCATAAGCTAGTATATATATTATTAGCTTTTGCTCGCGGCTTCGCCCGCGTGAATGTGTAAATGTCTCTGTGCTTGCCTTTATTGAGTTGTAAAAATAATGTATACATAATAATATAGTAAACGTTCACATGTAAATCATTCAGTAATTGTATACAAAATAGTTTAATATATTTGTATACAATTAAGCCACTATAAAAACCTACATGGGATTTTCTCGTTAACTTGTATTCAATACAACTTGTTACATGTGACATGCGGTTTGGAAAATATAATAATTGGATACATAATGAGCTATGTAAGATATGACGGACTGAGTATGAGTACAGAATTATGTATACAGTATGTAACAAAAACCCTCTTGGTCCTTTCTAGGTCGTGATTATACCCATATAGACAGCTTAATAAAAATAGTTATATAAAAAAACAGAAGCGAAATATTACCCTTACACAGTTACCTTAGAAAAATGAACATATTTAAAAAAAAAATATCTGATACTAATGAACATCTGACTGATATTACGTATTGACGAAACCGGGTGCACAAGCGGCGCGTTAATGCACGTAGACGCCGCAACTTGCTATCTCGCTCTGGCTCCGAGACATCGCTCTTGCAGAGATAATCAATCGAAATACGGTTCAGAAACAATAAAATAATTAAAGTTGAAAAATTAAATATGATTATTTTTCTACAAAAATAATCCCATTTTCGTATAACTCGTTATTTCGTTACATTTGAATATCGATTCAGGGGCGGTACCGGCTAATTCGCCGAACTTCATCGACTCTGCCGGCGTTCAAGTCCATTCAGATTAATCAGTCGCGGCGGCATTAATTAATTCAAATCAATCGGTTTTAATGAAGTTCATGTGACATCATAAATCTATGTTCATCGTTTTGGCCATTAAACGGTCGTTCGGCGGTACGAGTTACGACAGAATCATTAGCTCTCTAATCGAATATAGATTTGCATAAATCCGAAGTTCGGCGAATTAGCCGATACCGCTCCTGATATCGTGGTTAAAACGCCCAACAGGGTTTTTGTTATATATTGTATGTCTCTTGCAAGGAAGAAGAGCACAATAGTGTGTACACACTTTAACATTGAATAAGAACCTGTGTTCTCGACTGTACCACTCAGTTTACACAGTAATGTTAAAAGAAACGAAACATGTGTGGTGTACTGTTTTATTTGAAATTTATTGTTTTTTTAGTTGAAATTGATGGACTTTTATATCTATGATACGGAGAGAATTTCGAAAGTAAGTAGGTACTCGTAGGTCACTTGTATGCGAGAGGCCGTTTGGGTTGGTGCCTTTGTTTGTTTCTGCCGCCAAGCAGCAATGTGTAAGCACTGTTGCGTTCCGGTTTGAAGGACATTGAAGCCAGTGAAATTACTAGGCATTACGACACTTCACATCTTATGTGTCGGGGTGACGAGCGCGGTCCAATGCCATCCAGTGCTTTGTAATTGAAAGTTCTGTGTGGTGTTGCTTCTGTTTATGGGCAGGCGTGGCGCTTACCATCAGACGAGCGACCTGCTCGTTTCGTCAATCAAGCTTATAAAAAAATTTTACAAAATAAGTCTGGTCGCTGATGGTAAGTTAATAGTGAAGAAGAAAAAAACAGAAAACAACAGAAGCAACACCACACATAACTTTGTATTACAAAGCACTGTATGAAACAACTGCGCTCTTCACTCCGAGACTTAAGAAGTATCATAATGCCTAATTTCACTGGCTGCAATAACCTTCAAACCGAAACACAACAATGCTGACATACTGCTGCTTGGCGGCAGAAAGACATAAATAATAAATAAATAAATACACCCACACACATAGTCCTGACCCCACACTAGGTAAACCTGTATCGTGGGTATCAGGAACTACGAGGG
This sequence comes from Mimas tiliae, assembly GCA_905332985.1. Taxonomy (NCBI): domain Eukaryota; kingdom Metazoa; phylum Arthropoda; class Insecta; order Lepidoptera; family Sphingidae; genus Mimas; species Mimas tiliae. The sequence goes on along the minus strand of HG995241.1, from coordinate 19,897,651 downwards.
ACTAGCGGTCCCACAACCCAGACCCGAAACAAATTTTTGTGGATAACAAAAACATTTGTCTCAGTGCGGGAATCGAACCCATGGCCTCTCGCTTCGCACCCGGCTACTCGCCCGCTGCGCCACGGAGGCTGTCACGGAGACACATATTTAGTTACATGTAGTAGTTACATACATTGAATAGTTGACCCCTACTCAAACTGCTGCAACACCAAAGAGTTGATAAAAACTAACAATAGATAGTGTATTTTTAAACCACTTCCTGAGCATCGTCACTTCGCCCGCTTCATTAGACTAGCTCATTACTGATGATAGATTGAAGGATATTGTTAAAATAACTTTACTAGTGACTGCCTCGGTGGCACAGTTGTAATGCGCACGCGTTACGACTGAGGCTGACGCTGAGTTCTCGGTTTCGATCCCCGGGTCGGGTAAAAGTGATATTGGGTTTTATATTACGAAATACTCAGTATCAGCCTGGAGTCTGGAATTTGTGCCTGGTATGGCGATAGACTCGCCCCCTACCACATCATGGGACGGAGATACGCTCGACGAAATGTGGGTGTACTGGTTACATCTCTGCCTACCCTTCGGGGATTACAGGCGTGAGTGTGTATGTAAATATAATGTTTATATAGTAACTACATATAATACATAATATTGTAAACAACATTTAAATACATATTACATATATAAAAATAATATACGTACATATACATAAATATTAGTAAGTTTGTTATAGAATACATTTAAAAAAAAATGTACTAATGAGATGATTCTGCCATACTATAATGCCTAGTCAACCTCATAATGCCCACTATTTTCTAAGTATTTTAGTATAATTTCTCAGTATTTACAAAGACTGCGCAGTCGTGATCAGAAGAGGCGTTCTTAGAACTACAAATTATATGTATTAAGAAAATGTACCCGGAATTGTTGTAAAAAGTTGTAAATACGAAAGATCCCATGGCTCTCAGGCTTTGAGTATGGCAACTACTAATTGACTGAACTTCTGGAGAAGTTAATAGTACAAGCAGTTGCATGCATTGGTTTAGTGGCAGTGTTCTTAGGCTGAGAAACCGATGGTGTCCTGGTTTCAAATATAAGGTCAGACAGGCTAATTTGTTTTGAACCGAGAGCCTCCGTAGTGGGCGAGTAGCCGGCTGTAAAGCGAGAGGCTGTGAGTTCGATTCCCACATTGAGACAAAGCGATTCACAAATATATCCGTCTTTGTCTATTTCACTCAAGCTAATGAAAAAATATCAGATCTGGGAGCTTTCTCCCCAGAGGGATTGACGTAAGGCAGGCGGCCGGTCGTAATAACTACTAGCAAAAACTTTCTGTAACATGTGTTAAAAAGCATGTTGCTCTGACCCCACTGCGAGTAGGATAAGAGCAGTTAGAAGAAGAAGAAGATCAATCTATGAAGTATAGATAATCGAGATAATGTTTATTTGTCTGTTGTGCGTTCCTATTATATCCGAATTCGATGAAACTTGGTTTTATCCAATAATCTAAACGAATTAGATTATGTAAGTTATTGTATGCACGCCCTGGAAGGTCTGAAACAGTTTCATTAAATATGTGTATGTATTTAGAAAGAAAAAGAAGCACTCCAACGCATTCCGGACACAGCTAGTTCACAAAAAAAATGACTCGGCTATTATTTTTAAACATTTATGGAAAATCAGATATCTTGAATTATATTTTCTCATCTAGGTATAATTTATTCATAGAAGATTATCATAAGCCTAATGAGATATTTCCATACGCATAATGATCGCCCAATTACAACGGCGCGATTTAACTGTTAGTTAAATGGCAGTCGTTATTACATTCAATTAGGGTTGCCAACTACTGCAGATGAACCATATTTTTGGAGCTCGACCATAGAATATTTTAAAAAATCTTTATTACTTTCTGTAGGTTCAGTATTAATTTGTTGATGCACGTCATCCATTCCAAATCCGAAAAATTTGAGTTTAGGAATTTACTCGTAGATGTACCTATGTTAGTCAATCACGCCTTAACGGCTGAACGATTTTAAATGAAATTTGGCACACAGGTAGACCATGACGTGGATTAGGACGTAGGCTACTTTTTATCCCGTAAAATACCGTTCACGCAGATGGAGCCACAAAAGCAAAAGCTGGTGCTATTTATTAGTGTTGGCAGCCCTAGTTGGGAATGTCGCTTCGCATACCGCAGAGCTACCACACGATTACTTTTGACTCAATTATATGGGCTTTTGGTTTGCAGTAATTAATGTAATATACCTTCAGGCAACGACCGCAGACTTTCGCACCATACATACTCCAATGTGATCTTGAAAGGTCCCTGGAATTCCAAAGAAACATCGTCTTGCAATGCAAGAGAAGGCCTAAGATGATGGCGGGATGTGGAACACCCTTGTAGTTCTTCTGAGGGGTTAATTCCTCTGACTCTGATTGGCTCACTCCCACGAGGCTTTAGCTGCATGTAATTGAATACCCCGTGGTCTTCGATATAAAAAAGATAGTGGAATAATGTGAGGTTTAGTCGGTAGAATGGCTTAGACTGATGAGTCTAATATACTCCAAGCCACAGTGCAGAGAAATTCGTAAACGGATTTTGACGCTTAAAAAATCTTCTAATTTTGTTAACCGATAAACTTTTCATTTTTCTCCCTTACTATCCAAGATTAACTAAGCAGCTATAGCTCAGCGGGGAGTGGTACAAACTGCTGAAATTTAAGTCTCCGGTTCGAAATGAACCCCAAGAACATGCACTTCTGACGTTTCTTAGTTACATGTTTATTAATTGTTAATTACCGCTTACTAAAACGGCGAAGCAAACATCTTGAGGAAACCTGCATACCTGACAATTCTCCAAAAGAATTTCGAAGGTTTATGAAGTCTGCCAAATTGCATTAGGCCAGCGTGGTAAACTAAGACCTAGCCCCTCTCATTTGTATAGGAGACTTGTGTCCAGGATTCATCATTCTCCTGCCCTGGTCCCAATTCTATTTGGGGTCGGTGCAGCATATCTTCTTCTTCCATACATGTCTATCAGCCGTCGTCTCGTCATAAACCCTCTTTCTTTCATGTCCTTCCTCACACACTCCATCCACGTTTTCTTTGGCCTTCCTCTACCTTTCCATCCATCAATATTCATATTCATCAGTTTCTTACCCACATATGTTTCTTCTCATCTCATAACATACCCAGGAGTGTGACAGTATAATCCAGGGCTGATATTCATATAAACTATCCAAGAGAATATTATAATATAGTGAGCTAACTGTACACCGAACTCTATTAATAAGTGGTATGTACAAGCCGCTAGTTCACTAAACGTATCCGTTTAGGTAAACAGGAAACGCTTTGTGTGAGTTGTTTGCTGGGCAATCATCATAGTGCTGGAGCCAGTGCCTCTACTTAGTGGAATGATCAAAGAAATTGTATGATGGGATTTGGGTGGTGTAGAGTGGGCGTCATTATCGAAGGGAAATAATAGAAATAGAGGAATGTTATTGTTTTTTGGTCTGGACGTCTCGGGCCTCCTCTACTGAATGACCCCTGTCATTAGTCAGGCCTTAGTCCACCACGCTGGCTTAATGCGGGTTGGCAGACTTCACATACCTTCGAAATTCTTATGAAGAACTTCTCAGGTATGCAGGTTTCCTCACGATGTTTCCTTCACCGCTAACGCAAGCGATAATTAACAATTAATACACATATAACTTGGGCGTCTCGTATCTTCCATAAATCAGCAAAGTTTGGTTACGGTATTTACATACATACGCACTCACGCCTGTATTCCTCGAAGAGGTAGGCAGAAATGTAACCAGTACACCCCCATTTCACTGAGTTTATTTCCGCCCCATGATTTGATAGGGGGCGAGCCTATCGCCATACCGGTCACAATTGCGGGCTGATTCTAAGCATATCGAGATAGAAAAACTCAATATCACTTTTACCCAACCAGCGGATCGAACCAACGACCTCAGTACTGCAGGAGTTGTACCGCGTACGCATTACAACTGCGACTGAGGCAGGCATTTTTGATAAGGATCAGAAAGTATTTTTATTGCTGTACAATTTGGCATTCAAAAACGTTCTTGTAGGTTATTTCCTTCCCTTAGTATAAATAAAGGGATGAGAAAAGATTCCTGGAAAAATAGAACTAGATGACGTGTAAATTCCGAAGTTCAATGCTAATTAAAGCTAATATTCTGTGACAAAAGCATCGCATTCCTGTGGTCAACGTCGAAGGACAGCACACTGACACGTGCAGGTAGAAAGACAATGATTTATACACAAAGGTGTAATTTATTAATAACCCCAGTTTTTTTTATACAGTTGAAATATGTTCACTGGTTGGAATTTAAGGAATTCGTTTGGCGGACAAAAAGTTATTTTTTATTTTATAAAATCCAGCATTTTAAGAGCTCATGATTTATTTGACATTTTCATCTTCATACCCTATTGTTTCGAAGAAAGCTAATGTTCTTTTTCATCCTTAATTGTTTTATGATCTACAAATATTCAAATAAATTTATCAGATAAAATATAAGACAACAAAATACAACATTATCTAGCTGTCAATTTAAACAGAAAAGCGTATGTCAAAATGGCATTTCCTAAATTGGTTACCTAAAGTTAATATTAAATCGGACATTTTTAAACAGGCCTTTAGACAATTTAGGTCAGAAATAATTTTGATAAAGCTAAATTATACTATCTGTATAAAATTACACATTTTATTGACCTGTATGAGGTGCAGGCGAAACCCCTTCGGTGGAAACTATCTCTCAAAGCGATGCAGGAAAATCAAGCCAATCCGAAGCGAAATTGGGAGTGCCACCCACACTGGGATTAAAGGTGAAATGGTTACACTAAAGTAAGCTGATCACCCATCTCTGCAACTCGTAGACTTCCCCATCAGAAATATAAATACAATACATTATAAAGTTGAAATCTTTCTCCTTGGGTCCACTGTCCCCCTACAATACTTCGTAACTACGTCCCTGTAATCACAGTTGTCCAACAGAACGCGGCATGCATCGGTCCTGTTAATTGAATACATTTTAGGAAATATGGGAGCGGAAGTGACGCAACATACTTTTAATTTTCGGTAAGAATGTAGTAAACATGCTCTTTTTTGAAGAAACATTGACTCTGGTCTGTGCCAATAAGTAACGAAAACATGGAAAGTAAGTTCATGGAAAATGCCTCGGTGGCGCATTTGTAATGCGTACGCGTTACGATTAAGGCCAACGCTGAGGTTCCGGGTTCGATCCCCGGGTAGGGTAAAGTGGTATTGGGTTTTTCTATTACGAAATGTTCAGTATCAACCCGGAGTCTGAAATTTGTGTCCGGTATGCCGATAGGCTCGCCCCCTATCACATCGTGAGACGGAGATACGCTTGGCGAAATGTGGGTGTACTGGTTGCACCTCTGCCTACCCCTTTAGGGATTACAGGCGTGAGTGCGTATACAATGTGTATATAATTACAGTGACCTCCCAAAATTTTTGAACTCTCGTTGGTCCAATGTCACTTTACCATGATCATAAAATACACTCAAATTTTTATGGGCCTATCATAATATTTCCGGCGTGCCCGAGGCACATAAAATTATGAACTATTTCAAAAGTAACATGAATAATATGAATCAGAAATGTAACTCGTTTCTTATCGAATTTATCACATTTTACTGTAAACGTTGAGTCAAATACCGATGTTTTAAATGAAGACATAAAATATTTGACGACCTCCGTGGTGCAGCGGGCGTGGCTGAGATATAAAATGTAAGGGACTTATAAGTGTTTTACGACACAGGCCAGGACTGGGTGAGGAAAGTAGAGGTCTTCATCCAAGAATAGACTACGCAAACTCGTAGGCCAGGATGATGATAATAAATAAATACACCCAACATTCACACACATAGTCCTGACCCTACACTAGTATCCCTATCGTTAACCTGTATCGTGAGTATCAGGAACTAGGTGGGACTTGCGGTCCCACAACACCCAGACCCGAAACAAATATTTGTGGATCACACAAACACTATAGTTGTACGCATTACAACTGCGCCACCGAGGTATACACATTGTGATTTCTCACTATTCTAAAAAAAAGTAACTGGCGCCGCCGCCGGCGCTGCCAAAAGCTTGTCACGCTATCTCCTCCGAAACCGCTGGGGGTATGGGGTCGAGACCGATACCAATCGATGCAGAATAATGTGGGGAAGAAAGTAACATATGTCTTATATTCGTCGGACTTTTACTTTATTTTTTTTATTTTATGTTTTGTGGAAAAACCTGGGCAACGCCCCTAGTGTTGACTAAAATTATTTTTTAATATTAAGAGTACCTAATAAAGACCAATTGTATATAAAAACCGGTATAATTATATTTTTATCCTCATTAATTTCATTGATCTATTAGGAGCCTACTTGGGCTGGGAAACCTAAAGGTCCTGGATTCATATCACCACTCGGGTAGCCACAATTTTATTTGGATTAGAATTTGTGTCCGGTACGATAATAGGCTCGCCCCATCACATTGCGCGATGGAAATAAGCTCAGTGAAGTAAAGGTGCAGTACCAGTTGCACCTCTGCCTTCCCCTTCGAAGAATCCTTCGTGTTTTTTTTTCAGGTGCCCCTGATGGTAAGTGATCTCCACCGCCCATGTACGCCCACAATACCAAAAGAATCATGGGTGCGTTGGCGACCTTAAAGGAAAGGGATAATTAAGGAATTGGGAAGGGGAGGGGATTTGAGCCTCCGGATATCTCACTCACCGTACGAAACGCAGCAGCAAGCTGCTACTTTACGCCGGTTTTCTGTGAGACAGTGGTAACGATCCGGACGAGCCGGCCCATTCATGCTGTAGACTAAAGTGTGAACTTATGAATGAATGATGAATATAGCCGTGTATAAATCATGCATCATATCTCAGCTGTTTAGGTGAAAGTTATCTTACATTAATTGCTATAATTAATCAAATAAGTATAAACTCGTTTCCTATTTCTGAGGCATTTGCAACAAACTTGCGATCTAATAAGAAAGTTTGGTTGTATGTTTGTTGTGACCATGTTTTGATATCTATACATAAAATTAAAGTGTGTCTGTCAGAAGTTTATTGTGTGGTAGGTCATTCGTAAGCGAGAGGACGTCTGGGCCGGTACCACCTTTTTGACTATTTCTGCCACCTTTTACTTTCTTCTTTCTTTTTACTTTTTTAATTACTACACATATAACCTAATCGATAAGAGCCCCTGACCTCCATTAGAAAAACATTTAATTTTTAAATAACTGAACACGCTGTCTCTAAACAGAGCTTTAATTAAATCAATGAAAAAAACTCATTCAAATCGATCCATTAGTTAAGCGCTACGCTATCACAGACACGCACCCACAGACAGACAAAGGTGCCAAAGCTAAAACAACCCTCTTTTCCGAGGGGGTTAAAAATATTCGAACAAAATCGCAAACAAACTCGGTACCTACTACTCTATACAAATTTCTATACAAACAGACTATTTCGCAGCAGTCGACAAATGTTTGTGATTTATGAGCTGTTATATCACATGAGCGCTGCGCCTGCGCAGACATGGTTATAACAATTTCATACGTAAGTAATGTCCATACTCACATACAAGAATATTTACCAAGTGTCCAATTCTGTATACATGTTTGGTTTATTTTGTTTTTTTTTACTAGCCCGTATTATACATGTCCCACTGGGCACGGGCCTCCTCTACTGAATAAGAGGGGTTAGGCCTTAGTCCACCACGCTGGCCTAATGCGGGTTGGCAGATTTCACATACCTTTGAAATTTTTATGGAAAACTTCTCAGGTATGCAGGTTGCCTCACGATGTTTCCTTCACCGTTAACGCAAGTGATAATTAACAATTAATCCACACATAACTTAGAAAAGTCAGAGGTGTGTGCTCTTGGGAGTGGTTTCGAACCTGCGACTTTCGTCTCGACAGTCCGTACCAATCCCCACTGAGCTATCGCTGCTTTATTATTGCTTTATTTTGGTTTAGCGCCAAAAATTAACCAATGATGCTTAGAGAAATCATCACTATGCGTTCGAGCTCACTATGAGGTCTCATAGTAACGTTTATGAATACAGGAGTTAATTGATTCCTCATAACAATGCTAAAGTGCGTCTCCACTAGTGACATTACATTATGATCATTTTTGAGTGGTAGAGCCACGTGTCGCGGACGATCAGGACTAACCCCCCGGTTTGTAAGACCAGGATCCGATCTCCGCTAGCGGGGCTGGATGGCGATAGACCGAGTTTGACCTCGGCCGCCGGTTTCACACCCAGCTCAATAGGCTCTTCGCGTCACCTATGCCGGGACTGCCGACAACTCTTGAAGCTCTTGTATCCTGAGAGCGTTTCTTGTATGTAGAGTGTATGTGCTGACTGTACGTCTGTAAAGTATATAATGTACGATGTGAGAGTAATGAATGTGTGAGCGCACCGGTGTGTGTGCGAACTAGGCACCGTTGTGTGTAATGTATGAAAGTATATAATGTGTGAATATATATAATGTATGTATGTATGTATGAGTGAGTACTTGTATGTGTAAAGTGTGGATGGTGTGCAGTATGAGTGCGAGAATAGTACGGGGGGAAGAGGGGGTCGACCCAGAGAAACCACAATTTCACAATAAAGTCGTATGCCAACCGCACCTAAACCCCGCGAACCTATGCACTATTCCGCCGTGATGTCTTGAGATGTCTATCTTGAAGCAGGTTGTCTTCCTCTTCTTACTTGACTTCTTCTTTTCATCAGTTTTCTTTCTTCAGTTTTTCTTAATACTTGCAGACACACTTGCAGACACATTCCCCAACGGACCCCAATACCTTAAGTGGTCCGAAGTTATACCGCCGGGAGAGCCCCGGAAAAATGACCCAAATTTAGCCCCATAACGGCCCATTTTGTACTATGACGATTGGCATAAACGACACTTTTAATACAGAAACACACAACATTACAATTATATACCATATCTTTTCACATAGCTCATAACTAGCTCTACACATTAATATAAAACACTACACTACCAATTCGTAAATGAACAAAACACATAATACGTAACCAATAAAAAACATTCAAAGTTCACAAACTGTACAACAATAATTTACTCTGCGCATAAGGCGCTTATATATTTCGTTATGTACTCTATTTTACAAACAAGCGCGACGCGGGCGCATTTACGTAATACTCATAACAAGTCACTCGCGCACATAGGAGCTTCGCTAGAGTTCATTAACCGCGGAGTCGGAGGTCGCGTCGCCAACATCCTCCCCCTCGTGCGCAGCACCATCCTCCTGTCCTGGCGACGCCGCTGGCACTAGCAGCACCACCTTGGAGGACGGCCGCCGCAGCACTCCGTTGGTCGTCTGCACTTCGACGACTCTTGTTCTTCCGTCAGGTCCTGGATGCACGCCGACTATCTGGCCTCTCGGCCAGACGCAGCGTGGCAGCGTGGCGTCCACTATGAGGACAGTGTCCCCGCACCGGAGGTCTCGTGCGCTCGCCCGCCCGTCGATCCTTCTCGGGAGCAGGGTGGGGAGATACTCTCTCACCCACCGGCTCCAGAAGTGATCGGCGAGCCTCTGCGCCGACCGCCAGCTCTTTCTGCCGGCCAGATCGGCATCGGAAAATGCTCCGATGCGCCTCGCTCCGCATGACCTGCCTAATAAAAAGTGGTTAGGGGTTAAAGCTTCCTCCTCCGGGTTCTCGTCCGCTCCCACGAGCGGTCGCGAGTTCACAATGTGTTCCGCCTCCGTGATTAGAGTATGCAGAACCTCTTCTTGGGGAAATTTTTCCCTCAATGTCACCGCCAGGGCCGTTTTGATGGAGCGGACTAGCCGTTCCCACGCCCCGCCTTGGTTCGGTGCTCCTGGTGCGGTGAATTTCCACCGCACGCCTATCTTGTCGGCCTCTGTCGTTAGCTCGGCCGTCTTTAAGGTCTCCGCCGCTTCCTTGAGCTCCTTGTTGGCCCCGACGAAGTTTGTCCCGTTGTCGCTAAATAGAGACTTGGGCATACCTCTTCGTGCCGCCATCCTTCGGAGCGCTAATATCATGGAGTCCGTAGATAGTGAAGCGGCGAGTTCGACATGGACAGCCCTCGTGGTCATACACGTGAACAGGGCTCCCCAACGCTTCTCATGCCGCCGTCCCACGGTCACGGTCATCGGGCCGAAATAATCGACCGCAGAGTGAGTGAACGGCGGCTCTCCGTGTCGTAACCTTTCTATCGGCAAGTCCCCGGTCGGTACTTGTTGTGGCGCACTACGATACACTTTACACCACTGACACTGACGCACAATGTTTTTTACTGTTGTTCGCAAGCCCAATATCCAGTACCTCTGTCGCAGCTCGTTTATGACGGTCGCGTGGTTCCCGTGATTGAACTGTTCATGATAATATTGAATGAGCAGTCTCGTTATGCGATGTTTGCCATCCAATATCACGGGTCGCTTGTAATCCCCGTCGACTGCGGTAGCCGCGTTGATTCGTCCGTCCATACATAATAATCCGTCGTGTTGAACGACGGCGAGCTTGCGTAGTTTACTGTCCTTAGACAGAGGTTTCCGTTGCTGGATGGAGCTGATATCGCGCCCAAAATCGTCCGTCTGACTATTCTTTAATAATAGTCTCTCGGCTTCGACCATCCGAACTGAATCGATTGGAATGAAGCACTTCTCCCGATGAGTTGACCGGACGATTTTTCCCTTACCGCCGACCTTCTTACGATCCCGCCGCCAGGTGGGATCTTGGGACTCTGCCTTCCTTCCAACATGAATCGCATACTTATCTTTGATCCGGCACAGGTCAATGAACTGTAGCACTCTCGCGGTCGTCCTCACTAGGCGCATCCAGCTGGAGAATCGGTCGGGCGCAGGTATCGCGGACTTATTGGCCGCGACCACCGCTGCGGTGATGTGCGCCTCCTTCTCCTCGCCAGTGAGCTCCGCCTTGGTTGACCTTGTACGCGGCCATGAACACTCGCTTTTCTGTAAAAAATCAGGACCATTAAACCATCGATGTGCCTTATTGAAATCTTTAGGCACACCTCGCGTCGCGTCGTCCGCCGGGTTTTGTTTAGTAGGCACCCAGCGCCATTGTTGCGGTTTCGACGTGTCCTCGATCTCGGCGAGTCTGTGGCTGTATTCTTGCTTCAATTCCGCATCTCGATCGAGCTTTTTCTCAATAGCCTTTAGCTTGCTCTCTGCGGACTTGAAGTTCCTCGGCATTTGTTCGTCGCCTTTATGCTCCCTGATCAGGCGTTCCATGTCTGTGTCTTGAGCGGAGACGTGAGCACACGTGACAAAATTCACTATCGGCTTCGCACTTCCCCCATCGAAACCGTGTAACACCCACCCCAATAACGTGTAAGACGCCACAGGTTGGTTCTTGGTTCCCTTGCGCGTGCTCTTCGACACTATCAGTTCCCAATTATCTTGGCCTATCAGGAGCTTGGGCGATTCTTCCTCGTAATACAATTGTTCTGCCAGCTTGCGGAGGTGAGCGCACTCTTGTAGTCGCTCCTTGTTGATTCTCTGAGGCGTGAGGCGTATATCGTCAATAGTCCTCGCGCCCTTCAATGTTCGCTTCTTGGCCTGGTGGACACCTCTGATGAGGAGATCGACCTTCATTGAATCCTTTTTAGTGACCTGCCTACCGCCGACAGTCTCCAGGGTGAGTCCTTCTTCGGGTCCCCGTAAACCTATCTCTGCTGCTACTGCAGAGTCTAGCAGTGTCACCGTCGATCCTTCGTCCAGTAGTGCCAAAATCTTCAATGACCCCTTGGGTCCATATATCTCCACCGGCGCCATCTTTAAATAGGCTCGTGTGCTCTGTGCCGTGTTCACTGGGAAACGCACATTGTTGGCCACCTCTTTGTTCTCCTCTTGTTTTTCATTTTTCTCTTCGTGGAGCAACACATGGTGCCGACCTTTGCACTTCTTGCACGGCGGCTTCATACAATTTTCTTTTCTGTGCCGACCCTGCAGACACTTATAGCATAGTCGGCTCTTTTTTGCAGCTTCCCACCGGTCCCTTACCGCAGCCTGAAGGAAGTCCCTACAGTCCAACATCCGGTGGTCACCTCTGCACTGTGAACACGATACCTTGACCTGCTTCTGTTCCTCTTCTATCGCGGTGTGCGTACCCTGCTTCACGGAAGCTTGCCTTTTCGAGGCCTCTTGTACCGCATAGGGTCCGAACAGGTCGGCTTCCCTATTGAGGAATTTCATGACCATCATCAGGTCAGGCCCTTCTGGTTCTCTATTTGACGCATAGTCACACCATCGAGCTCGCGTGACCGCTGACATCTTTTCTACGATGTGTCTCAACATCTCAGGCGATTGTAGATACTGCGGCATCTTCAAGCCTCTTATCGCCGCGACAGAGTTGTTTACTTGACTAGCAAACAAACATACATCTCGCGGATTGTCTGTCACTCGCGGCAGACTCCTTATTCTGTCCAATTCTGTCAGGACCAATGCTTCCGGCCTCCCGAAGCGACGCCTCAATGCCTCCATGACCTCTTCCGGACTACAATCCGAGAATAGCGCACTCTTCACCGCCTCTCTTGCCGTCCCCTTGATGGCCTTTCTGAGCCGTGCCATATTCTGCACGGCGGTAAAGAGAGAAGCGGTGTCGCTGTATACCGTCTTGAAAGCCAACCACTCGCTACTGCTTCCATCAAACTGTGGCAAGTCGTGCAGGAACGCTGGTATTGCCGCGGGTCTGGATGTAGCGCCGATGGCCTTTATAATGGCGTCCGCCAACTTCTGGGAGTCACTTCCCGATGCGTCCTTGGGTGGGTTCTGAGGAGCCGGTGCAGGTATCTCTTCCGGCTGCTCCTCTGGCAATTTCATCGTTGCCTGCACCCATCTGGATACATCATCTTCATTATCAATAGGTTCCTCAATGACGGAATCTTCTTCCTCCTCGAGCCTGAGTAACTCGAGTTGTGCTCTCGCATGTGCCGCTGCTGCCTGCGCCGCCTTCATTTCCTGGAGCGCGACCTCTGCTCTTGCTTCCATTTCCTTCCTCTTATTGACCGACCGTGCCATGCTCTTCGCCTTGACTGACGCAGCCCGGGCAACTTCCAGCTGTCCAGGTGCTCGTGGAGCATCGGTTACCGTCGTCGTGGTGCCGTGCGACCAGGTCGTGGTGACCGTCGACATCGCAGACTCGGAGGTGGTGACCGTCGCAGTGGTCACCGGCGTAGGAGTGGATTCTTGCAGCGCGGTACTCTTCTGGCTTCTTGTCGTCGGCATCTTGATGACGCGTCGAGGATCCGGCTCTCGAAGGACCAGCTGTCGCGGACGATCAGGACTAACCCCCCGGTTTGTAAGACCAGGATCCGATCTCCGCTAGCGGGGCTGGATGGCGATAGACCGAGTTTGACCTCGGCCGCCGGTTTCACACCCAGCTCAATAGGCTCTTCGCGTCACCTATGCCGGGACTGCCGACAACTCTTGAAGCTCTTGTATCCTGAGAGCGTTTCTTGTATGTAGAGTGTATGTGCTGACTGTACGTCTGTAAAGTATATAATGTACGATGTGAGAGTAATGAATGTGTGAGCGCACCGGTGTGTGTGCGAACTAGGCACCGTTGTGTGTAATGTATGAAAGTATATAATGTGTGAATATATATAATGTATGTATGTATGTATGAGTGAGTACTTGTATGTGTAAAGTGTGGATGGTGTGCAGTATGAGTGCGAGAATAGTACGGGGGGAAGAGGGGGTCGACCCAGAGAAACCACAATTTCACAATAAAGTCGTATGCCAACCGCACCTAAACCCCGCGAACCTATGCACTATTCCGCCGTGATGTCTTGAGATGTCTATCTTGAAGCAGGTTGTCTTCCTCTTCTTACTTGACTTCTTCTTTTCATCAGTTTTCTTTCTTCAGTTTTTCTTAATACTTGCAGACACACTTGCAGACACATTCCCCAACGGACCCCAATACCTTAAGTGGTCCGAAGTTATACCGCCGGGAGAGCCCCGGAAAAATGACCCAAATTTAGCCCCATAACGGCCCATTTTGTACTATGACGATTGGCATAAACGACACTTTTAATACAGAAACACACAACATTACAATTATATACCATATCTTTTCACATAGCTCATAACTAGCTCTACACATTAATATAAAACACTACACTACCAATTCGTAAATGAACAAAACACATAATACGTAACCAATAAAAAACATTCAAAGTTCACAAACTGTACAACAATAATTTACTCTGCGCATAAGGCGCTTATATATTTCGTTATGTACTCTATTTTACAAACAAGCGCGACGCGGGCGCATTTACGTAATACTCATAACAAGTCACTCGCGCACATAGGAGCTTCGCTAGAGTTCATTAACCGCGGAGTCGGAGGTCGCGTCGCCAACACCACGCTGTAGACACTTTTGCCTACAGCATGTATGGGCCGGCTCTTCCGGGTCATTACCACTGTCTCACAGAAAACCGGCGTAAAGAAAGCAGCTTGCTGCTGCGTTTCGTACGGTGAGTGAGATATCCGGAGGCCCAAGCCCCCTTCCCTTCCCAATTCCTTAATTATCCCTTTCCTTTAAGGTCGGCAACGCACCCATGACTCTTTTGGTATTGTGGGCGTACATGGGCGGTGGAGATCACTTACCATCAGGTGACCCACTTGCTCGTTTGCCGGCCTATGCCATAAAAAATGGGGAATGACAAATTCTTAAGTCTGGACCGTTGTCAAATTTTATGACTAATAATAATGATCAGTTGTTCAATAAAATTAGTTTGAAGGAGATTGAAGCCAGTAATATGACTGGCGTTGTGAGGCAATAACATGTTATGTCTCGGGACACCCGGGCTCTACTCCAATGCCATGTGTTAGCTTATTCTCTTAATATTGGTATATTGAGGCTGTCTGAGAAAGCAACGTTGGGTACACTCACCCTCAAGTTTTACTCCTTTAATTATATTGCTCAGATTCAATTTCAGAAAGTATGGCAGATAATAATTATTATTTAGTGATCTGGATAGCTACACAGCACCCATGTATGCTCATATATTCTTTAAATATGCCGCCACGCATTGCTGAAGCAGTATCACGCCGCGCAGCCGCGCTGTGTTAGTCTAAACCAGTAATAGGTATAGGTCACATCCAAACAAACCTCAGCAAAAATAAAATAAAAATATGTGTTATTTTACTTCATATACATACCTCGTGCTTACAGGTCATATGGTTGAAGTGGCATGCTCGTTTTGATTGTAATAGCGTGCGCCGGCGTAAACGATAGGAAACGATAGGCTGGCTTGTCTTCCGGATGTCACTTTAGGTGGCTGCTGAAAATCAGCGTTGTGTTGTGGTTCGCGCCGCAATACAACATTAAGCTGAGCATGCCGCCTATTGTCATCGTGAGGACATGCGATTTGTTACATTAATTATTTAATTATTTTATTATCAAAATTGTACATCACCTGTATTGCATGTTCTTCGTGATGATAATAAACGTTTCTTTCTTTCTTCTTACACTGAAATAATAATGATGCAATATAGTTGTGGTAGTTAAATGGTATAAAAGAGATTGTCGCCAGAACTGGAGGTCTTTTGCCCGCAGTCAGCCGGTCAGCCTCTAGTTCAGTAAGATCGGTGCTCAGTCGATAGTCTAAGAGTTTATTACGCGGTAGCTATGCTGGTTTACTATTCGGTCCTAGTTGTTTTAGTTATAATTAGAGAACGGTCTCTAGAGAATCCTGACATGGGGTTGTAGTCTGTAAAGCAGTGATATTGTAAATGTAACCAATAAACTAATCATAGTTTATTGGTTAAACTGTCGTTTGGTATTAAAATAATACTCTTCTCACGTAAGTTCTAACACACACATACGCACATACGCACTCACGCCTGTAATCCCCGAAGGGGTAGGCAGAGGTGTAATCAGTACACCCACATGACACAACACGCTGAGTGGTCACCTACCTGTCACAGTCACGACGCGCAATTGTCAAAACCTTATTGATGGTGTTTAGTTAGTATTGTTTTACTGTAAATTTATTGTGATCTGTGACTAATAAATTGTCTTTCTTTTTTCTTTCTTTCACATTTCGCTGAGCGCATCTCCGTCCCATAATGTGATAGGGGGCGAGCCTATCGCCATACCGGGCACAAATTCCAGACTCCGGGCTGATACTGGGGTATTTCGTAATAGAAAACCCCAACACCACTATCCGACCCGGGGATCGAACCCGAGACCTCAGCGTTGGCCTCAATCGTAACGCGTACACATTACAACTGCGCCACCGAGGCAGTCTAACACAGTTCTAACACATGCAGGGTTTTCTAATTCAAAGTTCTGAATTGTGACTTTTTATGGGCAGGCGTGACGCTTATCAGGCGAACGCCCTGCTCGTTTAGTCATTCAAGCTAAGAAAATAAAAATTGTAGTACTTATAACTAATATCAATATCAACGCACTTCACACTTGAGTATGTATACATGTGTAGGCCCGCAACCGCAGTCCCATAACCGCTACAATTATCAAAAGACATAAAATCGAACATTGTATGAACGCTGTACGCCATCTGCTCTCTACAGATAACCACACTTCAAGATATCGAGTTATAAACTTTATAATTTTGTGGTGAAGGTAATCTTGAGTGACGTGCATTTGGTTCCTTGATGGAAATTCCCACGACTAGTTTTTTTTTATAATAATAATAATTATTTATTTTCAGACTTTGTCCATGTCATAATTGTTGTTAGTTACAGTGACTTAGAATCTATGTTAGTAATAGCTAATGCTATTTTGTAGGGTAACCCTACGCTAGGCCTTAGGATTTTTTCGCATGCAGGCGTATCCAGAGGCCCAGCAACGAGGAGTCCCACCTATCCGCCCACACCCCGACGATGGTGTTGGAGCTGCAGCGCATTCGTGCCATTAGTGAGGCACAGCGTTTCCTCACGATAGCGTGAAACCGCTCGACAAACATAGTATTTATAGCATAGGCCGGCAAACGATCAAGCCACCAGAATTGTGGGCGCGTTGCCGACCTTAAAGGAAAGGGATAATTAGGAGATTGGGAAAGGGAGGGGCGTTTAGGCCCCCGGATATCTCACTCATCATACTAAACGCAGCAGCAAGCTATTACTTTACGCCGGTTTTCTGTGCGACAGTGGTAACGACACGGACGAGCCGGCTCATTCATGCTGTAGACAAAAGTGTCTACAAATAATAAGTACAGTTGTTTCGGTGCTATAGTGATTGGGGCTTTTTAGAAAGAAAATTAAATAAAATCTATTTCATTATCTATATAAATAAAAGAAGATTATCCTGTGAGACTTTTTTTTTCTTACTGTTTTGTTTTTACTGTTTTGCTCTTGTTTTTTTTTTTAACTAACCATGTAATGTCTGTAATAGAATATATACTAAGTTGTAAGGGAGAACACAGGCTTTCATAGCACAGTATATCATTACTAGTTTGAAAGCCTGGGTGCCCGTATCAGATATGTGAAAGAAATGTTCAATAAAATAAATAAAATAAAAATAAAAAATGAATGGCTAAATTTGTTGCTAAGGGCAAAACTCGAGAACGGCTGGCCCGATTTTGATGTTTTTTTTCTGTGCGTTGAAGTGGGTCCCTGGATGGTTTATATTCACAATTAGACCCGGTAGATTGCGCTGCATTCGGGCTCCAACTATCAATTATATGTTGCGGGTAAATCCGCGCGGGACAGCTAGTTAGTAATATTTTTATTTATATAAATAAATAAAAATATTAATAACCTCAGCGAAACGAATAAGTTCCATTTCTGTCTACACCTCCGGGAATAAAGGCATGACCTTATGCATCTTTTGTCCCCAGGTCGAGCAGTTCTGGATCAACTGACAAGCACCACGGTGACAGAGGTGACAACGACGAGCGAAGCGGGAAACGTACTTCTACCCGCTCCGCTCGACGTTGCGCCATACTCCGTGGTCACAGCCAACGCGACCTGTGGCGTGCTCGGTGCTGAGGAATACTGCCGGGACACCCCAGCGCCTTCCAAGTGAGTGTCAACGTATGGGTGATGTAGAGCATTGCCAATTTATAGAGATGAAGAAATGATTAATTGCCGAGTGGTAGAGCCACGCTGTAGACAATTTTGTCTACAGCATGAATGGGCCGGCTCGTCCGGGTCGTTACCACTGTCTCACAGAAAACCGGCGTAAAGTAGCAGCTTGCTGCTGCGTTTCGTACGGTGAGTGAGATATCCGGAGGCCCAAATCCCCCTCCCCTTCCCAAGCCCTTAGTATCCCTTTCCTTTAAGGTCGGCAACGCGCCCATAATTATTTTGTATTGTGGGCGTACATGGGCGGTGGAGATCGCTTACCATCAGGTGACCCACTTGCTGGTTTGCCGGCCTATACTATAAAAAAAAAACATGTGGGGCAGTCTTTGGGGACTGCCGATAGCAGTGAAACTTTTTTTCACATTATAGACATCTAAAAAAAATTGAAATAATATTACATTAAACACTAACAAAAACAAACTGTAGAGGAACGGGTGCTAAATGTTCCTCTAGCGAAGGGGAGATCTTCAGTCAGGCGGATGTTGTACCTGACCGGCAGCGCGCACCGCACAATGCAACATTAACCAGATCCTGAATCGCGCTAGCAAAGTTTGCGCGACGATTATTATATATACAAGTTCCGAACATCAACCATCGGAGGGGCCGTGGCCGGTCAGGTACAACATCTGCCTGACTGAAGATCTCCCCTTCGCCGGAGTAACATTTAGCACCCGTTCCTCTACAGTTTGTTTTTGTGTGTTAGAAAAAAAAATGGCGCGTAACGGAATAATTTAAGGTGTGTTCCACTGAGCGCTCAAAACGCTCACGCTACGTGTATTTAGATAGGATTTTGCTCATTGTGAGCGCACCTTTAGAAATAAATATGGCGCGTAACGGAAAAATGTTACCCAGAAATAAAGATGGCGCGTAACAGAAAAACGTTACAGTTTTTTTTACATTGCTATAAAATTTCTCCCATACGCCGATAAAGAAGTTTAACTTCAAAAAAAAAGAATAAGTTTGATAAGTCTAGAGCCACGCTGTAGACAGTACAAACATAGATACTTGTACAAGGTGTTAGGTCCCTTGTAAGCAAGATGCCGTCTAGGTTGGTACCACCGCACTGCAAAAAAAACTGTTGTGTTTGGGTTCGAAGGACATTGAAGCCAGTGAAATTACTGGGTATTATGAGACTAAGCAACTTATGTTTTAGGGTGACGAACGCAGTTGCAGTGTTACTTCTGTTTATGAACCGGCCTGGTGCTTACCACTCAATTATGCGAGTGTCGTGGTCGCTCGCCTGATGGTAAGCGTCACGCCGACCCATAAACAGAAGCAAAACTACACAGAACCTTGAATACAGAGGGGCTAGCACGGAAAACTTGCGAAAAGTTATTCGAGCTGTCATCGACAACAATGTCTATGGGATTTTGGTACAGCGCCCCTATCGTGCGTAAAAGAAACTAATATATATATGGAATATAGACCAATGATATTTAAGGAATTATCTATCGAGCTCTCGATACCTTTACATTACGATTTCGATAGTTTTCCGTACTAGCCCCTCAGATCACTTTATGTCATTGGACTACGCTCGTCACCCCGAGACACAAGATGGGCAGTCTCATACTTTATGTCAAGTAATTTCATTGGCTTGAATGTCCTTCTAACCGGAACATAATAATGCAACACTGCTGATTTGCGGTAGAAATCCGAAGGCACAAGCCCAGACGGCCTTTCGGATACGAGAGACTTACCACCAATAAATATTAGCATGTTAAAGTTATTGCTTTCAAGAGACTAAAGGGCAGAAGAAGTGATTTTTTTATTAACGTTCATGATGAGGCGAAATGGCTCACCAGGTAAATAAGCGTCACGTCTGCCCATAAACAGAAGCAACACCAATTAGAACTTCGAATTTTGAAGTTACTACAAAGCAACCATAAAGAAACTTCTACCAGACTGTGTTATATCTTACTGTATTTTATTCACAGGCGTGGCGTAGTCTGCGATGTGTGTGAGGGCCCTGACGGGTCTCCGTCTCGTCGCCACCCGCCTTCGCACGCGGTGGACGGAGACCCCTCCACGTGGTGGCAGAGTCCCATCCTGGCAGTAGGACATGAGTACAGACATGTTGAGTTTGTCGCCACGCTGCCTGACGTAAGTAATTTATTTAAGAAACACTTTATTGCCTATACTGAATACAGAAGGCCAATTCTTGTAATTTTAAATTTTCATAATATCATTCCGATCTAGTCTCAGCGTCAAGAAAGTTGCAAATGGCATTCTCTTAAACCAATAATCAACGTCAAATGCACCTAGCATTAGCAGTAGCATTAGACCGTTTTGGCTCAACTTTTATTCTACATTCAATCTCATTACGATCTATGTTCACACTGAACTATTCGGTTTAAGAGAATGCCATTTGCAACTTTCTCGACGCTGATACTAGATCGGAATGATATTTTGAACATTTAAAATTACGAGAATTGGCCTACAAGTGTAGGTAGGGTTGCCAATGGAGACTTAAGGCAAAGAATACTGACTAGCTACATCCTTATAAATCAACGTGTTTATGTATTGCATGACTTTATCTGTCATTCTATCGTAATTGAGTGGTCGAGCCACGCTGTAGACAGTTTTGTCTACAGGATGTATGAGCCGGCTCGATCGGGTCGTTACTACTGTTTCAAATAGACCCCAAATTCTCCTCCCCTTTCCAATCCCTTAATTACCCCTTTCCTTTAAAGTGGGACGCGCCCAAGATTCTTCTGGTATTGTGAGTGAGCGTGGTGGAGATTGCTCACCATCAGGTGACCCACTTGATCGTTTGCAGTTTGCTATAGAAATACACTTAGTATACGAATCGTGCAAAATAAGTATTTTTTATGCCCTAAATTCAAGCGTTAGTTGGTTAGTTAATTAGTTGTCAAGAGTAACGTTGTCAAGCGCAAAATTCAAGATTTGGTTCGTTAGTTAATTAGTTATCAAGAGTAACGTTATCAATATAAAAAAAACAAATATACGCGTCGAATTAAGAACCTTCTCCGGTTATATTCATCGGTTAATAATAATAAGATTGACGCCCGATTTCTGAAAGGCTGGTCAAAGTAAAATTAACTAATCTAATGTCAAATCTCATGCCAAGTCGAAATTGAGTTGCTAGAAGCCTGGACAACACCTTTGATTTGATACACAAGTTAGTTAATAATATAACTTTCAAATTAATATGAAAAATCGTATGTCAAACTGTACTAAAGAGACATCAAATATTATTGTATAATAATAATATTGTTTCATGACCTACGGTGCCGAGACGTGGTCACTCACGGTGGGGCTAGTCCATAAACTAAAGGTCGCTCAGCGAGCTATGGAGAGAGCTATGCTCGGAGTCTATTTGAAGGACAAACTTCGGAACGAAGTGATCCGACAAAGAACCAAAGTGGTCGACATAGCTCAAATTATTAGCAAGCTGAAGTGGCAGTGGGCTGGCCATATATCATGAAGAACCGATAACAGGTGGGGTATACGGGTACTTGAGTGGAGACCGCGTTTAGGTAAACGTAGAGTAGGACGCCCTGCATCAAGGTGGAGCGACGACCTGCGGAAAGCGGCGGGTAATGACTGGATGCAAAGAGCCAAAGATCGAGCTCAATGGTGTGCATTAGGAGAGACCTATGTCCAGCAGTGGGCAAATACAGGCTGATGATGATGAATAATATTGTGTAATATAATATAATAATTTTTCACTAAGCATCGTTTCAGCAAGTCGCATTGATTTGACAACGTTGTCAAAATCAAAGTTCTGTTGATTTGATCAGCCTTTCAGAAACCGGGTGTCAGTGTGTATTTATCGGCGTATGTGAGACCCGCCGCCTGACTGGCCGCTGGGCCTCAGTTGCGCCCACGCTAGTGGCGACCTCCGTAGGTCGTACGAGCTCTAATGTACTCAAATATATTGCTGTTATTTTTTCAATTACTATGGTTGCCATCCGGGTTGTTCTAGGCTTATATTTTGTATTATTCAATAGTTTTAAATTCATATAGCTTTTGACAAGATGTTATGAATCCTAGTTTACTACGGAAATGAATGTTAACATAATCTGCTGTAAAACGTACAAAAGTTATTAAGATTACAAGTATAAAATGAAACAAGTTAAAAATAAATATGCATCGCATTGAGAACCTCCTCCTTTTTTGAAATCGGTTAGTAAACTAAATGTATGCCGTTGTTTGATCTTGAATTTTCACGTTACTTTAATTTTCTTCTACTTAGAATTAGATTACATTATTTCTCATAGACATCAATGATGTTTATTTCTGTACTTAGTCACAGAGCATAAAACATTAACTGGCGCTGAGTATAGAAATAATCGCATCTGAAGACATGATTGATTGATGATGATGATTGGCAATTAAAGCTAATTAACGTCTCTAACTGTCGTGGTAAATTAATTACAAAAAAAGTTTAACTATGGAAAAATGATCAAAGCTTTAGAATTGTTTACCGTTTTAGGGCAACCCTAGCTCAACGAATCAATTCTACGTTCTAGTTGTCTATTGTATCTGTCAATTTCTACAACTTTAATCATCATTTACGTTCGGAATCGGTTAATGTAAAAACAAACTTGATTTATAGGAATAGTTTTTGTGTCTATTGTCTTTCTTCTTGTCTCTATAGTAAACTAGTCACTACGTCATTGTTGAACTAGTTTGGTATAAATAAGTGTTGTACAATAACAATAAGCAGTGATAGCTCAGCGGGGACTGGTACGGACTGCCGAGACGAAAGTCACAGGTTCAAAACCAGCCCCTGAAATATGCATCTCTGACTTTTTGAAGTTACATGTGTATTCATTGTTAATTATCGCTTGTTTTAACGAAAGAAATATCGTGAGCAAACCTGCATACCTGAGAAGTTCTTCATAAGAATTTTTAAGATTTTTGTGTGGTAGAGCCACGTAGAGCCTCGCTGTAGACAATTTTGTTATCAACATGAATGGGCCGGCTCGTCCGGGTCGTTACCACTATTTCACAGAAAACTGACATAAAATAGCGGCTTGCTGCTGCGTTTCGTACAATGAGAGAGATATCCGGAGGACCAAATCTCCCTCCCCTTCCCAATCCCTTAATTATTCCTTTCCTGTCTTTACCCCGCTTCATTCAGTAGATTCCCCTAGCAGTGGGACGTGTATAGTACAGGGCCGGTATTATTATAATAATAATCGATCATACCCAACATCTTCAGAGACTCTTCATTGGTGGTTGGGTCAGGAGTCTTATGCAGAAGGCAGTATTATTGGACACGGCACGCATTGTGAGGAGGGTTTTCAAACTGGGGCCTTAACCGCCAGTGGCTTGGGTCTTAGGCCTCGCCATTGGAGGGCGATACTTTTGTATTTTTAATACATACGCACTCTCGCCTGCAATCCCCGAAGGGGTAGGCAGAGGTGCAACCAGTACACCCACACTCGCCGAGCGTATCTCCGTGCCTTATGTGATAGGGGGCGAGCCTATCGCCATACCGGGCACAAATTCCAGACTCCGGGCTGATACTGAGCATTTCGTAATAGAAAAACCCAATACCACTTTACCGAACCCGGGGATCGCACACGAGACCTCAGCGTTGGCCTCAATCATAACGCGTACGCATTACAACTGCGCCACTGAGGCAGTCAGGTAGTTGTATTTTTAAATGTTTTATTTTTGGTAATGTAATATTACAAAATGTAAAACCTAAAAAATATAGACTACGAGTACTTACTTACTTACAGTACAATAGCAGAATTGTCCGGTTCAATCAGGAACAGCCACGTTTCTTAAAGCG
This sequence comes from Mimas tiliae, assembly GCA_905332985.1. Taxonomy (NCBI): domain Eukaryota; kingdom Metazoa; phylum Arthropoda; class Insecta; order Lepidoptera; family Sphingidae; genus Mimas; species Mimas tiliae. The sequence continues at coordinate 19,873,756 of HG995241.1, read as the reverse complement.
GGTCCACACGGTTCAATTTTAGTTGAATTGACTTGAATCAACAAAAGCTTTATGGTTTTAGCCGATTTCAAAAAGGAGGAGGCTCTCAATTCGGCGCGTTTTTTTTGGTTTTATGATTTTTTTATCGATTTCTCCGCCAATTGTGGACTGATTTTGTTAAAAAAAAATCACTTGATACAGTTTAGCCGCGATGTGGTCCCATATAAATGTGGTTAAGATCTGATGACGGGGTACGGAGTAAAAAATTAAACTCCTCAACGGACAACAGTACACTCGTCGCAATTGTGTTATTGTATTGCAATTTACATGCTTTTTTTTTATTATTATATTGAATGACGAGACGAGCAGGTCGCTCGCCTGATGGTAAGCGTCACGCCTGCTCATAAACAGAAGCAACGCCACACAGAACTTTAAATAAAGCACTGCATGACACTGGACTGCGCTCGTCACTCCGAGACATAAGGTGTTAAGTCTCATAATGCCCAGTAATTACACTGGCTTCAATGTCCTTCACACCGGAACACAACAGTGCTTACACACTGTTGCTTGGCGGCAGAAATAGACAAAGCGGTGCTGAAACTACCACTAAGATTGAAGTCGGTTTCTGTTTTGTTAAATGTTATGTTATTATTGATAAGTTCGATTGGAAGTCTGTTCAGTGCCTCAACCATGAGTTTGTCTCGGTAAAATCGCAAGCGACAACGTAAAATATTTATATGACAAAATTTAGTTTCTCACGTATCCGCTAGAGGCGCCACTGAATTTTTCATATAAATATCTTACGTCGTCGCTAGCGATTTTACCGAGACAAACTCATGGTTAGCCTGCAGATGACTCATTTGTTCCTTTGCCGGCAATAAAAAAAGCCGAAACGATTCGTAATCGTTTCGGCTTTTATAATAAAATTAAAAAGTGATTTAATTTTGCTACTCGTTCATAGATGGCGTTGTAACACAATATGAAAACTAAAAGCTTTCATTATTTATTTGCCTCGTTTAAATGTCCTAAGAAAGCATTTGTATTAAAGTTAACAGTATGGTGGACCCTAAAAATTGTTTACCTAAGAATCGAACCCAATACTTACCTCAGGTCACCTGTGTTATGCTCGCACTCTCACTAAACCTATGAGGACAATACATACATACGAGTTAGGCTCACGCCTTTATCCCTGAAGGGATGTCAGAGGTGCAACTTGTACACTCAGCTTGGTAGAGCTTATTTCCGTCCCATGATGTGGTATGATAGGGGGCGAGTCATACTGGGCACAAATTCAAATCCCGCACAATTTTGTTTTTTTTTATTAGCTTGTTTTAAGCAGCACCACACTGAACTTTTAATTACAAAGCATTACATGGCACTGGACTGTGATCATCACCCCGAGACATAAGATGTTAAATCTCATAAAGCCCAGTAATTTCACTGGCTTCAATGTCCTTCAGACAGAAACACAACAGTGCTTACACACTGTTGCTTGGCGACAAAAATAATTGAAAGAAAAAAACGTTTATTGTTATCACGAAAACATGCAATATAATACAGGTGATGTACAATTTGATGAATAATAAAATAAATAAATAAATTAACAAGTTGCATGTCCTTGCATGGCCGCTTCCAACAGGTCGGTCTGGAAGGCATTAGGGGAGGCCTATGTTCAGCAGTGGACGTCTTGTGGCTGATGATGATGATGTCGTCACAATAACAATAGGTGGCATGCTCAGCATAATGCTGTGTTGTGGCGCGAACTAAAACACAACGCTGGTTTCCAGCAGCCATCTAAAGTGACATTCGGAAGACAAACCAGCGTGTAACACAGAAAAATATATAAGTACCTACTAGGTGACCCGCGCGAACATTTCGCACTGATAGTGGTCAGTTACGTAATATAATAAAGTCGAAATAAGTAATTCATATCTGGTCTTTCAAATCGAACATTCAAACAAGAGAATTGTGATTACCTGGGAATTGAACCTAGGACATCACGATGTTCAGCCTTGGTACGCTGCCACTAGACCAGTGAGGTGATAAATGACACAGCCTGATCATATCTCACTAAAGTATTTATAAAACATAATAGAGGTCCTTAAAAAAGCAGTGATAGCTCAGCGGGGAGTGGTATGGACTTTCGAGACGAAAGTCGCAGGCTCGAAACCAGCCCCAAGTGCATACACCTCTGACTTTTCTAAGTTATGTGTGTATTAATTGTTAATTATCACTTGCTTTAACAGTGAAGGAAACATCGTGAGGAAACCTGCATACCTGAGAAGTTCTTCATACGAATTTTGAAGTTATGCAAAGTCTGCCAACCCGCATTAGGCCAGCGTGGTGGACTAAGGCCTAACCCCTCTCATTCAGTAGAGGAGGCCCGTGCCCAGCAGTGGGACGTATATAATACAGGGCTAGTAATATTATTATTATATTAATAGAGTTCCTTCAATGCTTACAACTTACTTCTATGTAGTAAAAAGGACCTCCCGCGTGTAAAATTGTTAAACCCACAGGAAATTGTTAAACTTTAATCACCACTATAATAAAAGCTGTCGGTATTTACGCGAAAAGTGTTATGGTCTTTAAAAATACATAAAATGACCTACTGGCCCATTAAATTAGAAATAGTGCCATGGCAAGTTTTAAACCATACGGTATTAATATATCTTTCTTTCTAGCGATTGCTTCGGTGGCGCAGTTGTAATGCTGGTCTCAGGTTTGATCCCCGTGTCGGGTAAAAGTCACCTAGTCTTGCTCCGTAGTGAGAGCATTCGCTAACTTTTTCTTAAATTTCAAGTCAGCGATATTTGTGTGGTCCACGGGATTGCATTCCTTTTACAATCTGAGTGCTAGGTCTTTTGATTTTTTTATATTGATAAACTTCCAATGTTTGCCTAATAAGACGGCAACTAGCAAAACTTCGACCCACCTCTACCAAATATGGTCATGTACCTATATGACGTCATCATATTATTTAACTTACTATAAACAACATCGATGACGTAAGCCAGTAAGGTTCATTCAAAGCGGTGATCAATAACTCGGTATCTTTAGAAGCTATTAGGGTCCGATAAGGAGGCAAAAGGGCGCTTCCACCGCGTTTATTGCAACTCTTATCGCCGGAGGAGCGATAAATCGCGCGCTGTGCTGCGCCCGCGCATGCTTGGTGAGTATGCGGAACGAGGGAAATTCGGGACTTTTTAAAACAAAGTAAGTATAAATATTATTTTTTCAGTTTAATTTTCCAAATGGATTAAAGGATTATCTATGCTTGATTATAGGATTTAGGTGATGAAAAGACTATCTAGCTAGAATTTATCGATGTGATGTGTATTATCACAGTTTTAAGTTGTTTTTTTTTCTGAATTGATAACAATTAAGCCCAATTTAAGGTGAGTGAAATAAAAATTGAAATGGTGTGTCCTTCCGGTCACGATTGGTAATGATTGTTCATTTTATAAACCCACTAACTTTTGCTCGCGGCTCCGCCTGTGTGAACGGCCTTTCCCAGATAAGAAGTAGTATGTCAAATTTCATCCAAAGCTGTTCAGCCATTAAGGTATGATTGACTAACAAAAATCCAAATTTACAGAATTACAAACTCAAAAACATCCAAATTTTTACATTTATATTAGTAGTAGGAGTAGGATATCCTCTTTTTTACGCCTGTTCATAAATAAATAAATAAATACACCCAACAGTCACACACATAGTCCTGACCCCACCCTAGGTTAACCTGTATCGTGGGTATCAGGAACTACGAGGGACTTGCGGTCGTACAACACCCAGACCCAAAACAAATATTTGAGGATCGCACAAACATTTGTCTTGGTGCGAGAATCGAACCCACGGCCTCTCGTTTCGCAGCCGACTACTCGCCCGCTGCGCCACGGAGACTGTCAATAAACAGAAGCAACACCATACAGAGCTTTGAATCATAGAGCACGGCATGGCACTGGACTGCGCTCGTTACTCCGAGATATAAGATATAAAATCTCACAATACCCAGTAATTCCACTGGCTTCAATGTCCTTCAAACCGAAACACACCCGTGCTTACTCACTGCTGCTTGGCGGCAGAAATAGGCAAAGCGGTGGTACCAACCGAGACGGCCTCTTGCATACGAGGGACTTATCTTGTAGGTACTCTCAATACAGCATCCTGGTACAAATCTTTCGAGAATTGAACCAACATACTCTTCGTTTGCCCACCTGTACGTCGCTTTTGTTAACAAGTTTCAATTTAGATAAGGCATCGTACGTTATTTTTCAGCCCAGCGTGACACAAATGGGATGGGCCACCGTACCGTCCACTTAGCCCTATCTTTTACTCATTAGTGAGTTCGTGGTTCTCATACAATACACGAGATGCGATCTACACGTGGTATGTTAGTGTGGATTAGGTATTTAAAAAGCATTTGATAATATTCATAAATTAAGACGCTCTCACGCCTTTAATCCCCGAAAAGGTAGGCAGAGGTATAACTAGCACACCCACATTTCGCCGAGCGTATCTCCGTCCCAGGATGTGAAAAACGAAAACAGAAAAACCCAATATCACTTTTACCCAACCCGGAAATCGAACCCGAGTCATCGGCGTCGGGCTCATTCGTACCTCATACGAATTACAACTGCACTACTGAAGCAATTTATTCATCTAAATAAATTACACACTGCTGTCAGCGTTGACCTTTCTTGCAATACTGCTTATATTAATTCTAAAGGATCATTAAGTCTACAGATATTTTGAATCGTTGAAACGTAACCTCGATTAATCATCTGCTTTAAATTTGGGACGAAAGAATAAATAATTCATTTAATAATACATTCAGTGGAAACAGGTCGACCTTGGCACCAAGCCCAGATAACGCCATGCAAAAATGAACAATGTTTGGGCATGCAAAGATGATGAATGAAAGAAGATTGGTATAACAAATATACATGGCAAATGTGAATGGTACCTACAGTTAGGAGTAGTGTTGACTATCACATCACATCGTGGGACGGAGATGCGCTCGGCGAAATGTGGGTGTACTTGTTACACTTCTGTCTACCCCCGGGGATTACAGGCGTGAGTGCGTATGTATATGTATTTGTAAGAATAACCTTTTTTTGTACTGAGCCCCTTCAAAGTCCCACTTCAAATGAGACGAGGGGTCTTGTAGGTCACTCGCTCGTTCTCACTCTTTCAGGCACACAGCCCACGTTATGGAAATAGTAAAAGAGAAACGTGATATAAAATTTTAAGTAGTACATGTAGCAGATTTGAGCCACTCTTACGTTATTTTGTAATGTACGGGACAAATGTAATGCCCTACTTAATACTAGTTAGCAGGATAAGACCATAGCAAACGTTCTCTGATCGATTCGGAGATATTCTCGAAATAGGTCAGGTTAGAAGTATCCAAAGACCAAGATCGTAGCACGTTGGAATCCGTTGTCTACCTAACCCTATGGGAAATAGGTGTGAATTTATTATTGTGTAGAAAGAAATAAAGAAATTCAATAGTAACGTGCGAATATCTTAATCGCTCACTGAGTTCATACTTGAGAAAAAAAAGGAAATATAAGTAATATTCTTCTCTTCCACTTCCTCTTATCCCACTCGCAGTGGGGTTATCGCAACACGCTTTTAATAACATGGTACAGAAAGATTTGGCTTGTAGATTTTACGACCGGCCACCTGCCTGACGTCGACCCCTCTGGGAAGAAAACACCGAGAGCCGAAACAAATAGTTGAGGATCACACAAACTTTTGTCTCGGTACAGGAATCGAATCCGCGGCCTCCGCTCACAGCTGGCTACTTTCCCACAGCGCCACGGGGGCAGTCAAACATTACATATTCACGTCTATCAAGCAATAAACTTTGTCCAGATAAACGCGGCGTTTAGTTGCAAACAAATACAGAAATACTTTTTTTTAGCATAGGCCGGCAAACGAGCAAGTGGGTTACCTGATGGTAAGTGGTCTCCATCGCGAATGTAAGCCCACAATTTCAAAAGAATGGGCGTGTTGCCAACCGTAAAGGAAAAGGCATAATTAAGGAATTGGGAAGGGGAGGGGCATTTGGGCATCCGGACATCTCTACAAGTTGCTACTTTACGCCGATTTTCTGAGAGACAGTGGTAACGACCCAGACGAGTCGGCCCATTCATGCTGTAGATAAAATTGTCTAAAGCGTGGCTCTACCACTCAAAAAACTTATACTTAGCCTAGATTGTCCTCAAAGATCCTTACACTAAACTGGCCAACTACAAATTATTTTATCTTACAAATATAACACAACACATCCTCACTAAAACATCCAGAGACTACGAAGTTACGAGTACCTATCGTGGCACAATAGAGCTCGATACAAAAGGGGCAAATATCTGTAATGGGCGTGCGATAGCGTGCGATACGCATCTCGGCCATCATGTCGTACAGTGGACGTAATATAACCGCGGGGCGCCCTTTAAATCATTATTTGTATGGTGACCATGCTGGAGAATTTTGAAAATTTGTTTTTGATGATTTATGCACCATCCTAGACACGTGTGGTCGACACGTGTCTAGGATGGTGCTTAGTGCCTGATTACTATTGCTACAGATGAGCGAAAAATAATACTTTTTACTATAGAAGGCAAAAGAAGGCAGAAGGCAAAAGGCCAAGAGGAAAGAGCCCGAAACGTTGGTCTGACCAGGTGTCGGAACAGCTGGAGAAACCAGTCAACGTCGCAATCCATGAAGCCGAAGACCGTAGCAAATGGAGAAAGACCATTGCTAGAATTCTTACACGGAGTCACGATCCTCAACAATGAGGGAACGATATAGGAGGGAAATACTTTTTTATCCTGGCATGTGGCACGTTTTAAGCAGTGATAGCTCAGCGGGGAGTGGTACGGACTGTCGAGATTAAGTCGCAGTTTCGATACCAGCCCCAAGAACATACACCTCTAACTTTTCTAAGTTACGTGTGTATTAATTGTTAATTATCCCTTGCTTTAACGGTGAAGGAAATATCAAAATACCTGCATTCCTGAGAAGTCCTTCATAATAATTTCCAAGGTATGTAAACCAACCCGCATTAGGCCAGCGTGGTGGAGTAAGGCCTAACCCCTCTCATTGAGTAGAGGAGGCCTTATACTTAGGTAAAGACTTATACTTTAAAAATTGATGATTATTTCAGTAAAATATTAAAATAAAAACTTGTTACATAAAAATAAAACAGACTTCTACTCAAAAAACTGAAACACAAAAATAAATATTTCGGTTCGAAGGACATTGAAGCCAGTCAAATTACTGGGCAATATGAGACTTAAAATTGTATGTCTGGGTGACGAGCGCAGTCCAATACCATGCAGTGCTTTATAATTTCAAGTGGTGTTGCTTCTGGTTATGGGCTACCATTAGGCCGGCGACCTGCTCGTTTCGTCACTCAAAGCTGTTCACACGGGGAAAGCCGCGAGAAAAAGCTAGTAATAAATAATTACAAGTACACCATTATTTTTATTGAAAGCACATGAAGTGTGATGTTAGTTAGAGTGGTGTAAGAGCACTTATTGTGGAGTTTATAAAAGTGCTCGATATGATATCACAGTATATGAAGCGAAAGCTGTCGATATGACGCGGACGCCAGTGAGTTTGAAATTTAAATAATCTCAAGTGCTTATTGAGTCGTTATTATTTTTAACTGAGTTCAAAACAGGAGGAGGTTCTCAATTCAGCGCGTTTTTTTTAATGTATGTACATCGATTTCTCCGCTAATTGTGGACCGATTACAAAAAAAACATCCAATAGTTGCAGAGGTGTGTAGCGAAGTTTATGAAAGTTTTTCGCCTAAATTAATTTGGAACATCGATTTTCAGCATAGTAGTGATACGTAGGGTACGATTTTAAAATGAGTTTGTAAGAGTAGCCTCTTTTTTGTACTGTGCCGGTAAAGGGTCCTACTTCAAATGAGGCGAGGCTTCTTTAAGCTTACTCGCTCGTTCTCACCCTTTCACGCACGCAGCTCGCGTCAAGGCAATAGTAATAGAGTACCGCGACCTAAAATTTGAATTAGTACATGAAATGAGTAGCTCTTAAATTATTTCGTCATATATGGGACAAATGTAAAGCGTCTTGTAAGTTGTACTCAACACTACAGCATAGACTCCTTGGAATATTAGAATTTGTGAGTACTTATAAGAATTGTATTTTTTTATTGTACTTCCTTATCGATTTTTTTCGTAGCTATTAAATCTCCTAATCACCTGGACAATCCAAAATGTGAAAGTGATAAAATAATATCCTGTTTCATTTTCCGAAACTAAGCCGTTAAGACATATGAAAAGATTATAAACGGTGACGTATCAACGCAAGTCGCAGATAAGCAAGATTACACTGTTATAAATAAAAATACTGCGCCCATTCATATGGTTGTAAAAAAAAAAATTGTGGACGTTTTATTTGAGTGGTAGACACTTTTATCACTTGAGTCACCTCATGGTAAGTGATCTCAACCACCCATGTACCCCCACAATACCAAAAGAATTATGGGTGCGATGCCGACCTTAAAGGAAAGGGATAATTGGGAAGGGGAAAGGGTTGGGCCTCCGGATAAGGATAGGTTTTCTGTCAAAAGTGCTGGATTTTTGGAAGTTTTGAGATTGGAGCTTACATTTTAGCCTGTTGGACAAGCTGTAATTTAATATTATAATTCGACTACTCGACACTCTACTGTCTTGCGCTCCTATCTCAGCTACTTACCCGTTGTGGAATGAAGAGTAATTGGCAGTTAAAACACGTGTTTGCTCAGATAAGGTCCGTTTAACATAATATGCCAATCTTGGACCGCACGCGTGGAAATTTCCAAAATAATTCATCGGATGTAAACGAACCAGCAAATAAACTGCACAGATTTTATCAGTCTTTTTGGAGAAAGTCGGTATCTAGGAGGTCGCCTATTTAATTTCTGCACTAGCAGAGCCACTAGGCTCTGCTCTCGTGAAAAACTTGTCCCAGGATAAAACGCAGCTTAATTATATCCTAATCCAACTCATGGTCTTTTCTCATGGTCATTTTTTTCTATTTTTTTTCTACCAGTGTGCCAAATTTCATCCAAATCCGTCCAGTCGTTAAGGTGTAATTGATTGTCAAACTTCCAAATTTACAAATATAAGGAAGTACGTAGCAAAGTTGGATTGCAACCAAGTTGCATCACCATTATCACGTAGAATTTCGATTGACTTTTTGTAACGATAACTTAAAAGTATCTTCTTAACAAATTGCTCAACACTTAGACTGATAAACAGACCACACATAACTTAATTATTGATGAAAAATGACCTACCTCAGCTCACGTCCCAAGTTCTTGCAATTTCACCATACATTTGCAAATTTACGACGTTTACACCGGTGATCGTATCTTAAACGTGAGTGTTCGGTAAATGGCAACGAGCTTGTAAAAACCTTTTGTGTGTATTCATTTTGGGTGGGTGGTAGTGAAAAAATTATCAGGTCACTGTAAAGGTTCAATAAATTTAAGTTAAAAACTTCAATAACTGACTTTAAAACCCTTTAAAGTTTGCCATCGTTCTTTTTCTGTCATCAGATCTTAACCAATCTATTTGGGAACTTTTTTGAAGCAAACCCTTATCATATACGAAAATAATTATCAATATTTGGTTTACATCGTATAAAATATATAAAAAAATACAGTCGATTATTTTATTACCTTGAATGGCGAAACAAATTTATCAAAGTTACGCGTTTATTCTTTCTTCTTCTTCCACCTGCCCTTATCCCACTCGCAGTGGGGTCGGCGACATAGTAGAAACTAATCTCCGTGTAAATGTGCCTAAGAATGTAAATTTTATTCTCATTTTTTTCATATCTTTATACATTAATTCAATAACAAAGATGAGGTTTCACGTATAATTAAATAGTTTTAAACTTAAATAACTATAAAAATAATAAACCGTAACTTACCGCAAAACTGTTAACTAGGGTTTTCGAACGCAGGAAGTAAGTCTCGAGCAAGTGAGACACACTTATGCAGTGTTGTATATGGTTATTTCTTTTTAATTTGTTGTGTAAGAAACGGACCAGGGACAAATTTCATTCACTCATCTACTGAGAACCGAGTCAAATGCGATTATGAGCTAATGACATCATGGCACGAAATAAAACCGATCTAGTTTAGGAACTATATTGAATTGAATCGGAACTGAGTCGGTAGTTAAAAGATGATGGTAGGGCTCTTGATCATTCACGTCATGGGTTAGATAAAGAATATTCGAGAGTATTACCAATCTTCAAAGATAACAAGATCCGTCTGATATATTATATACCTTATTATATTACGTAAGTGATACTTGGAACTAGGTATTTTACTGGTATTTGAGAGTCCTCCTGGGTATATTTTCCCAGGTCCACAAAATAATTGTGTTTCATTTCTCATTTCAAAAATTTGCACGGAAGACAAGTAAAACAATTTATTTCAATGAAGCTACTGAAGTTTCGTTCAAACGATGCAAATATCCAGAAACTTGGATACTGAACGCGCCGCCAAAATTTTTCTATATTCTAAATTCCACAATAATATTTGTGACCGCATGGTGCATACAGACACATAAGTGTCTATTTTCTTGAGAAAAGTAAATGCATTCGTATGTTTATTAAAAAATAAGTTTTTTAGTTATAACCCGTAAATAATGTGTCTGAGAGAAAATCACTCAATAAACACCGATGGTTTATCAACCAAAATATTTTTCGACCAAAAAAATTCCCCTGTGTTACTATTCTGAAAATGTAATAAACAAAGCAGTACTTTATCTTGTGATAAAGACGTGTTATCGTACAACGTGTTCAATACAAGTGTCTGGGACATACCACCTATCTGTTTAGTAGGTATATTGGATCTTAAGGAGTGGGTTTTATGATTCCGGATTAGATTCAGTTTCACCTACTGGCTTTTGCTGGCGTCTCCGCTCGCCTGAAATCCTTTTTGTAACATATCGCACGGGATCATACTACCGAGATAAAAATATTCTATAATAATTAATTAATACTAGCCTTGTCCCACAGCTGGGCACGGGCCTCCTTTACTGAAAGAGAGGGGTTAAGCTTTAGTCCACCACGCTGACCTAATGCGGGTTGGCAGACTTCACATACCTTCACGCGCGCTCATAGCTAGTTGCACTCACTAATCAGTAAACGATAAGCGAGTTAAGCAACCCTTGGTGCGGTCAGTCTATGGATGGGTGACCGCTTAGTGGTATTTCAACAGAGCGTCTCCGTGCTTCGGAGGGCACGTAAAATGTCGGTCCCGGCTGTTATCAACTGATAGCAGTCGTTAAGCTAAATCGGAGGCCTTCGGGTGGCTTGAAAAACTCTGACACTAGGTTGGCCACTAACCATTCGATAAGAAGAAGAAGAAGACATACCTTCGAAATTCTCAGGTGTTCAAGTTTCCTCACAATGTTTCCTTCACCGTTAAAGCAAGGGATAACAATTAATACACACGTAACTTAGAAAAGTCAGAGGTGTACGTTCTTGGGGCTGGTTTCGAACCGGCGACTTTTGTCTCGACAGTCCACTTCCCGCTGAGCTATCACTGCAATAATAATATATAATAAATCGTTTATTTATTTCTCCACAGTTAAAGCATAAAATAAGCACATAATAAAATAAGACATAAAAACTGTGGTGACCTGTGCTACTATGGTACTTGTATACTATGTTCTAATCCATGTCAAGGTCTATACCAAATTTCATCCAAATCCAAAATTTACACGACATCCAAACCTTTATATAGTACCTATTACCTATTATTCTTTCTTACAGATCTTATGTTCAATGTTAACGATAGAATTTCCGTATTTGTATGCATGACTATAAGTGTATAAAACTACTAATTAAATGTTCGTTTTTTTTTATACTGTTCAATTATTTTACACTGAACCTGATGTTAAGTATAGTACAGTCCAAATATAATGTCGACCGTCATGTCTCTTACATTGTGTTTCACGACGCTCGGCAGAATCGTGCAGATCATCGCCGTTACTAGATATTATACACTGACTCACTCTACTTAGCTGAACGAACCATTATGGCGGATTTTGCACCATGTGTACGGTAATCTCCATCCAATCGGGTACAAAAATAATATATACACCCAACAGTCACACACGTAGTCCTGACCCCACACTACGTTAACCTCTATCTTGGGTATCGGGAACTACGAAAGACTTGCGGTCCCACAACACCCCAATTTGATGACACTAACTAATTTGTCTCGGTGCGGCAATCGAACCCACGGCCTCTCGCTTCGCAGCCGGCTACTCACCTGTTGCGCCACGGAGGCTGTCCGGGGAAATCAAAATGATCCCACCAGTAATAGGGTAGTTTCCTTTATTGAATTTTATACATTATTTTATAAGCAACAGAAAATTATACGCAAAAGAAACCCTTTTATTAAAACACAATCGAAATTGGTTCAGAAATGTGCCCGCAGTTATGACTTTAAATGTTGATATGAGGAAAAGTGGGTGCGTAGTAGGGATATCTCACTATCTCGCTTGCACGCGTGCACCATAATGAATATTTTACACAGTGACGTCAAAGTTTGCGTCGTCTGTGATTTGACAATTACCCCTTCTACAGAATTTGAATGGCTTCTAACTTATTTATTTTTGGTCCGATTTATACAATTCTTTCTACAATAGAATTTGAGTAACGTAACTTATTGATTTAAATAATAAAAAAAATCTAGTCAACTACCCTATTCACATTAAAAGAACACAAATCAGTTGTTAATATTTTATTTTACACAGTACCCATAATCTTAACGATACGTGGACATAGTGTTATGTATAAGTTAGATTCTTATTATATTACATTAAAGTAAATACATACGCCCTCACGCCTGTAATCCCCGAAGGGGTAGGCAGAGGTGTAACCAGTACACCCACATTTCGCCGAGCGTATCTCCGTCTCACGATGCAATAGGGGGCGAGCCTATCGCCATACCGGGCATAAATTCCAGATTCCGGGCTCATACTGAGCATTTCGTAATAGAAAAACCCAATATCACTTTACCCGACCCGGGGATCGATCCCGAGACCTCAGCGTTGGCCTCAATCGTAACGCGTACGCATTACAACTGCGCCACCAAGGCATAAGTTAGATTCTTATTATATTACATTAATGTAAATATTTTACAATAATAGGGTAGTTTCCTATATTGAATTTTATACATTATTTTATAAGCAACAGAAAATGATACGCAAAAGAAACGATTTTATTAAAACACAATCAAAATTGGTTCAGAAATGTGCCCGCAGTTATGATTTTAAATGTTGGTATGAGGAAAAGTGGGTGCGTAGTAGGGATATCTCACTATCTCGCTTGCACGCGTGCACTATAATGAACATTTTACACAGTGACGTCAAAGGTTGCATTGTCTGTCATTTGACAATTACCCCTTCTACAGGATTTGAATGGCTTCTAACTTATTTATTTTTGGTCCGATTTATAAAATTCTTTCTGCAATAGATTTTGAGTAACATAACTTATTGATTTAAATAATAAAAAAAATCTAGTCAACTACCCTATTTGATAATAGCTTACATCTCTTTTTGTTCTTCTTCCACCTACCCTTATACCACTCGCAGTGGGGTCAGCGCAACATGATTTTTAACACATGTTACAGAAAGATTTGTCTTGTAGTTTTTACGACCGGCAGCCTGCCTGACATCAACCCCTCTGGGTATTTACATTTCTTTTTGTTATTTACAATTAAATTGTCCTATAAGTAAATCTATATTTATCATGTACATATCTACTTCTTTGCATTTTTAACGTTTTATTTCGGCTAACCTACAATTTAGCTAAATAAACAAAAATATAGCGCTAGAAAAAGGTGCCCATTACAGGTACGTAATGTTAGTACAAGGTGATGAGTCCCTCGTTTACGAGAGGCCGGCTGGGTTGGTACCACCGCTTTGTCTGCAGCCAAGCGACAGTGTGTAAACACTGTTGTGTTCCGGTTTGAAGGACATTGAAGCCAGTGAAATTACTGGGCATTATGAAACTTAACACACACCTTATTACACACCTTATAACACCTTATGTCTCGGGTTTCATCGCAGTTCAGTGTCATGCAGTGCTTTGTTAAAAAAAACACTCCCAACGTCAATTTGAAAAAATCTGTTACATACTTTTAAACGACTGAAAAGATTTCATTCTATTACTAAGAACTCTCTGCTAAGAACCATTGAGCTAAGTAAATTCGCGCCGACTTTCTTACGCACTGACGCCTGTACTCCCCGAAGGGGTAGGCAGAGGTACTTACAACTATTACACCCATATTTCGCCGAGCTTATTTCCATCCCATGATGTGATATATCAACAATATAATGGGTACAATGCCTGACTCCGGGCTGATACTGAGCATTTCATGACAGAAAAACCCAATATCACTTTACCCGACCCGGGGATCGCACCCAAGACCAGTATGGTACCGTGTACGCATTACAACTGCGTCACCTAGGCAGTCTCTTTAAAAGTTGTTACATAACATCTTTATACAACGTGTTATAGAAAGGGGCGGGCAAATTTAAGCAATGTATAGTGTAGGGTATTAGTATTTTATCGCTCATAGTACCAAATCCGATGACATTGCAATTCTATAATTATTGTACTACAATAATTATAGAATTTTCTTTTTTATCGAATGAGTAACATGTCGATATCGACTTTCAACTTTGGACAACACTAAATGATAAACAGTGATACTTCAGACCTCCTTTCATTGAATTATTTTATAATTAAAAAACATTAAACCGTTGTCAAATGTCAATATTTATTTGACGCAGTCAGTTCGGCAATTTCTGATTTTATGAAGTATGATTGATTACGAGTTCATATGTTATATTTGACTAAAAACAAGTATTATGTATTGTTACTTTGTGTTGGTGTAACTGATAATAGCTTATAAGACGCTTGTCGACTGTATTAAGCCAAATTCATAGATGGATGACCCGACAATGAAATCTTTAAAATACTTCAGAAGATGGTACCTAATCGTTTTCAGCAAACAGTCTCTTTCAGTTGTTATTTTGTGTTTAAAATACAAGTTACGGACGTATGTCCGTAGAATTACGTAAATGTTATTCCAGTTTATTAAAAAGTGAGTGTCATTCATAATAATTAATAGTGATGTCATCAATCTTATCGTTCTTAATAAACGAGTGATTAAAATAAACGTGAAATTTTAGGATGTCTTGGTTTGAAATGATCCGGTACATAGGTACTTACTTTAGGGAGTATGTAATGACCCTAAAATATGACCACACCTTTCTGTAACACGTTGTATATATAATTCTACTGTACATGTGTATGTGACTGAACTCCTCCTAAACGGTTGGACCGATTTGAATTAAAAAAATTGTATGCGTTTGGATGGCGCACTGGATGGTTTAGAATTACTATTGGACCCGGTAGGTGGAGCTGCTGTAGTTGCGGGAGAAACCGCGCGGGACAGCTAGTAATATATTATATACAAATCCAAAATGGCGACTATCAAACCCCATTATAATATTATCCTATCTATCTAAGTCATATAAGGTTTTACACATTTCTAATTGAGTAACTCATTGCAATTTATATACTTAATGGAGGCGCTCATAGCCAGTTGCGCATATTAATTTAGTCGGTACCTAAATGATTACCAAGCTAAGCAACTCTTGACGCGCTCAGCAAACTTATGGCCGTGCCCTATATTTTATTTACAGATAGATTTCCTTACTATCAATAGTGTTATGACAGATCTTCTATACAAAATGTATCAAAAATCTACTGTCAGTAAGCAAATCTATCAGTATCTAGCTTCAGAGCCTTGAACATCGGCGTGAGGTTGCCTGTTCATCGGATGCATTTTGGAGAGTGTGCAGCGGAACCGCATAATTTAATTCCTCCATCCCCATTCCATCATCGGATGACCAGAGACACGGCAATACGCCACCCATTTATGGTAGACGTTCCCGAAACGCCCACCAAACTCTTCACTTCCATCATACAGACTGCAAAGTTGTGGAACAAGTTGCCGGAATATAATCTGGGTGCCTTCAAGTCGGGAGTGAATCGTTTTTTGCTAGGCAAGCGTGCCTCATCTTAGACCACATCATCGCTCACCATCAGGCGTGATAGTGGCCGAACGCAAGCCTATTACGTATTTAAAAAAAACTGAATATTGGGAACAATAGACATTAGGTTGGTTACTAACCATTCGATATAGAATAGAATAGACCTTTTTACTTTTAAACCTATTTTACTAAGGGATTAATCAGGCGCGGTGTATCGAAAAAGGCCCGCGATGCCATCTTCCTTTCCTCTTATGGCCACTGTGACTGCCAGGCCGATGACAGCGCCGACGAGGAGTCCCACAGCCGCTGCAAGGACTCGTTGGGCGAATGGCCACCTCGAGCAAACGCAGTATTGCTCGCGTATTACACTGGAAATAAGTTTCACAATTAGTTATTTTACTGCATTTTTTTTGTTTTATAGCATCGGCTGGCAAACGAGCAAGTAGATCACTTGATGGTAAGTGATCTCCACCGCCCATGTCCGCCCACAATACCAAAAGAATTATGGGCGCGTTGCCGGCCTTAAAGGAAAGGGTTTGGAAAGGGGTGGGGATTTAGGCATCTGGATATCTCACTCACCGTCACGCAGCAGCAAGCTGCTACTTTAGGCAGGTTTTGTGTGAGACAGTGGTAACGACCCGGATGAGCCGGCCCATTCATGCCCGTTAGTCCGTTTATTGTGCCCAATGATTGTTAAAAACTTGTATGAGTTTAATTGATTACAAAAACCGAGGCAACCGCAATTGACCATCAGAAAATGGATGACGTAGTTACAAGTTATTAAAAAGGTTGACGTGTTTATACGTTATATTACAATAATCTGATACTGATATCGGGAATGAGTCACCATTATAGATAATTACTACGCAATATCAGCACTCATAGTTATCATAGTAGATTCACTATCATCCTCGAAGCGTTTTCGAATATTTATCCCCGTAAATTCGGAATGGGGTCAGTAAGGCTCTTACACGGAGAGAGTTCAATGCAGCAGTTAAAACATTACAGAAGACCAATTCTCGTAATTTAAATGTTCAAAATATCATTCCGATCTAGTCTCAGCGTCAAGAAAGTTGCAAATGGCATTCTCTTAAACCAATAATCAACGTCAATTGAGAACCTCCTCCTTTTTTGAAGTCGGCTAAAAAGACAAGACACTTCCTTGAGCACAATACTAAACTTAATGATTATAACAAGTAATCAATCACAAACAGCTGTTTTTATATTACCCATTTACTACATTTATTATATTGGTTAAAAGAGATTTATCTGCTATTAGATACATCCGACATTGAAAAATCGAAAAGTATAAACTATATTATGTAGCAGTTTCTTGAACTAATACAGATAATATTGATTACGTTCTAACATTCAAAGGTATAGATAAGTATTGATAATAGGTAATAATAAGGTCATTAATAAGGGTGTACTAACGATTTGACGACCTTCATTATCTACAAAGACCTTGTTCCATATTAGTATCTAATTTCTAAAGTGATATAGCATTAATGGATAAAATGATTTCACTAGTCGCCACTAATGCATTGAGTGGGAATAAATTCCAATACTATGCTATATTTGTATACTATAATTTATTTATATATTCAAAACTATGTACCAGTGTCTCAAATAATAATCCACACAAACAGACAAACTTTATTAGTAACAGAGTAGTCAGAGCGTGGAACAAACTCCCAGAGAATGTAGTCGCAGCTCAAAATATAAACCAGTTTAAGAATCGACTTGACAATCACCTTATATCTATAGATGCAAAAAATTGCAAATAATGTAGTGAATTTCTGCAGGATACAGGCAATATCAGTTGCAGAGCAACTGCCTGTCTAAATAAATAAATAAAATTTAAAACAACATTTCCACAACGATGCAGGAATATTGTTTTAACAAATGTTAGGGAATCATCATGTTTAACCGTCTAAGAGTCATGGTGCCATCGCACATGCATTAGCGCACGGGTCAAAAGTAGGAATTGAGTCGCAGATCAAGCGCTTGCAACAAATGCATGCTCTGAGGGGCTGATACGTCAAATGAAGTCACACGTTGAGGATGCAAGAGCACGAATAAACATAACTACGCAGTGAAGAAAAAATAAATAAATATATTTATTTATTTATTTATTCGGACAGCCTCCGTGGCGCAGCGGGCGAGTAGCCGGCAGCGAAGCGAGAGGCCGTGGGTTCGATTCCCACTCTGAGACAAATGTTTGTGTGAACCACAAATATTGGTCTCGGGTCTGGGTGTTGTGGGACCGCAAGTCCTTCGTAGTTCCTGATACCCACGACACAGGTTTACCTAGTGTGGGGTCAGGACTATGTGTGTGACTGTTGGGTGTATTTATTTATTTATTTTTAATATATTTATATATTGAGGCGCTCATATCCAGTTGCACTCACTTATAGGTAAACGATTACACTGTACCTCTGTTGGGCACGGTCCTTCTCTACGAATGAGAGAGGTTAGGCCTTAGTCCACCACGGTGGCCTAATGTAGGTTGGCAGACTACACATACCTTCAAAATTATTATGCAGAATTGTCAGATATCCATGTTTCCGCGACGTTTTCGTTACCATTATAACATGCGATAGTTAACAATAAATAACACACGTAATTTCGAAACTTCAGAGATGCCTGTTATTGGGGCTGGTTTTGAAAGTAAGACTTTTGTCCAAAGACTTCAATGTATACTACGAGACGGGCAGTTTGGAAGTTGGCGTCACATCACGCGGGAGTTTGACAGCTCACAAACAGGGAGCGCAATAGGGGTTCTAGTTGAGAGTAAGCCAGATGGTAATATTGAGTTACGATCAATTGACCGCAACTTACTGGTATAATTTCTATGTACCGCGCAGCTTGTCTGGTAGTATACATCAAAGTCTTTGTTTTTGTCTCGACAATTTGAATCGTTCTCCGCCGTACTATCGCTGCTTTTTATTCAAAATAAGATAAGATGATATTTATGTGTAAAAAGTGAAATGTTCTGATATTATCAACTGTTTGCCAAGTGAACCTAAAGTGATAGACCAGCAGGCCAATTTTCGCAATTTTAAATGTTCAAAATATCATTCCGATCTAGTCTCAGCGTCAATTAAGTTGCAAATGGCATTCTCTTAAACCAATAATCAACGTCAAATGCACCTAGCATTAGCAGTAGCATTATACCGTTTTAGCTTCAGTCAACTTTTATTCTACATTCAATCTCATTACGATCTATGTTCACATTTGACGTTGATTATTGGTTTAAGAGAATGCCATTTGCAACTTTCTTGACGCTGAGACTAGATCGGAATGATATTTTGAACATTTAAAATTACGAGAATTGGCCTACAGAAATAACACATTGGTACCATTCGCCATTTATAAGTTCTACTGAGTAGTAAAGGAGATTATAGATCTCGCTCTGGATGGTACCTATGCCGTGTTTATTTCTGCTGCTAAGTAGGTACCATTGTTATACTGTTGTGTTCCATTATGTTCAATTTATAATAGTAATACCACCGTTTATTAGTGTTTAAAGATGTTAGGTACTCTGGAGAATAACTATATCAAGTAGGTAGATATAGGATTGTGAGGCGTGGTGGAGGTGGTTGGTGAGGTATGTAAGAGGGTGCGTTATTAAATTAAGGGAACTCAGTCAAGCTTACGTGGAGACGCTGGTCAAATACGGTTGTAATCATTAGCAAAGTAATAGACTTCTTTCAATAAGTATTAAGAGATTTAAAACCTAGCTTGAGTAAGAAATCCGGTGGCTCAAAACCTCCTTCCCCTTCGAAATCCCTTAATTATTCCTTCCCTTTAAGGTCGGCAACACATCCATGATTCTTCTGATATTGTGAGTGTGCATAGGTGAACCACTTGCTCGTTTAGAATAAGCAATACAAAAATATTTCGGAAGGATGAGCGCAGTGCAATGTCATACAACGATTTGTAATTCATAGTTCTGAGTGTCTTTGCTTCTGTTTATGGGCAGGTGTGGCGTTTACAGGCACGATAACTGTTTTTCTCAATATTCGGGAGATAAGGAAAATGTATAAAAAAATTGTGCTCGGAATGGGTACGTCTAAATTGCACGGTCAATTATTAAGATTTCGAATCTTGAAATTATTCAACATATAACTTTTCATTATAGTAATAGGTACTGAGACAATTAGGTCGTTTACGTCTAAAGGTGTTACTGGTTAATCCTAGTTAAGATTGTTCTATCTTATTTGTTCATTACGCAAGCTTCCAGACATAATTAATTGAATGCATCACAAAATGCTTGTATTTGATCAACAACAGATAAAGGTGTTGCTTCTATCCCTTTTTTTATTCTGAAATTATTTTCTTCTGTTACATCTTGAACTATATGCT
Organism: Mimas tiliae; assembly: GCA_905332985.1. Classification (NCBI taxonomy): domain Eukaryota; kingdom Metazoa; phylum Arthropoda; class Insecta; order Lepidoptera; family Sphingidae; genus Mimas; species Mimas tiliae. The sequence goes on along the minus strand of HG995241.1, from coordinate 19,853,294 downwards.
TAAGTTAATCTTCGATTGATTCTTGAGATTAGGTCAGGGTGGCTAGGCTGAGTTTCGAGCTATATTTTGTATAAAGTCCTACTAATACTTAGTGTTGTTTTTGCGGATACGTTATAAATTAATTGTTTAAAGGTCAATTGATATGTTTATAATCAATTTGTTGATCAATGCAAACGAAGGTAATCAATATGAAAAAGTTTCAGCTGACGTAGGCAGGTGTCATTACCTCCAAATCTATTATATTTCTACATTACAGCCTCCGCGGCGCAGTGGGCGAGTAACCGGCTGTGAAGCGTGAGGCCGTGGGTTCGATTCCGCACCGAGACAAATGTTTGTGTGACCCATAAATATTTGTTTCGGGTCTGGGTGTTGTGGAACCGCAAGTCCCTCGTAGTTCTTTATACCCACGATACAGGTTAACCTAAGGTGGGGTCAGGACTATGTATGACTGTTGGGTGTATTTATTTTATTCGATAACATCATAAAAAACTACAATAAAAAATAATATATTCACCGACTAAATGATTCATTTGGCGAATTCCATGGGGTAACGGGGTTTGGCGAGACTTTTAAGTTAGTGAGTCCTTTTAAACAGGAGGAGATTTTATATGAGATATCTGCGTCATTTTGATGATTAATTTTGTAGTAGATTTGGTTTTATCCCAAGGGTGGTCACATATAAAGGTTAATATCTGATATGACGTAATTCCAAGGACAAACTGGTAACTCCTTAATAACTGTAAATGCAAATGCTTAGAAGTCGATTTTTAATATTATTCATCATAATTATAATTATCTTTGTTACATAGTAATAGAATGAATAAATGGAGTGATGACGGACTTGAATTCATTTGCCTAGACTCTAGGCCCTCAGATTTGATCTCCCTCCGCTCGGACTTTATTTTGAAATAGACATTCGGTTACCCACTAGCAAATCAAATCATCTTTGGAACAGTAAGGGAATTGATCAAACGTTCGTTGATCAATAATTGTTAAACAGATTATTCATTTTCAATCACGTATTTTTGTATCCAAGCATGGAAAAGTACTGCACCTAATGGTAACTGTACACTGTACAGTGAAGTTTAGATATAATGTCGATCATCAAGAGACAACTATTAATTGCTGCAAAGTGAGAGGCCGTGGGTTCGTATCTACACCGAGACTCGCACGAATTTTGATTGACTATGGTATGAAATCATATTCTTCTTCTTCTATCGTGTCAATGGCTTTAAATGTTGATATATTGTAATATTTTATATAATTATTGTTGTTATTGAATCATATTATAGGTTTTATATCCAATGAAACTGCTGTATGCACATCAGACGAAAGTACCTAGCTAATATATTTCATTTGGAGACTTCTGAAAGCAATTGCGATATCATTAAGTATTATTTATTGACATTATAATGTTTTGATTAATGATGGAATTATGTTGTATCCGCTCTATAAGTAACCAACTTATTAATCAAAGATACGAACATTATACCTACGTGGAGAAACGCATTCAATTCACTTATTCATTCGTGTGATTGACAGCTTTGTTTATACATAATAAGTTGGCAGGCGTCAGAAATTGTACGTGCTGCATCACATTAAAAATCATGGAGTTACCTACTTGGACTGTATTTGTTATGGATCCTGTATGGGCCGATGGAGATACATTTATATCTCGCTTCACAGCTGACTACTCGCCCACTGCGCCACAAAAGGTTGCCGGCATATTTTTTTTATATCATAGGCGGGCAAACGAGCAAGTGGGTCACCTGGTGGTAAGTGATCTCCACCGCCCATGTACGTCCACAATACCAAAAGAATTATGGGTGCGTTGGCGATCTTAAAGGAAAGGGATAATTAAGGTATTGGGAAGGGGAGGGGGTTTGGGCTTCCTGATATCTCCCATACTTAGAGTCAGTCATTGCTTTATGATACGTTACTGTATACCTACAAGAAGCAGCGCTAGCTCTGGGGGGAGTGGTACGAACTGTCGAACTGTACGAGATGAAAGTCGCAGGTTCGTAACTAGCCCCAAGAGTATATGTATATGACTTTCCTAAGTTATGTGTGTAGATTGTTAATGATTGCTTGCTTTAATTGTGAAGGAAACACCGTGAGGATGCATACCTGGGAAGTTCTTCATAAGAATTTCGAAGGTATGTGAAGTCTTCAACCCGCATTAGACCAGCGTGATGGACTAAGCCCTCTCATTCAGTAGAGAAGGCTTGTGTCCAGCAGTGAGAAGTGTCTAATACAACGCGACAATACAATACACGAATAATTTTAATTGACATACAATCGAATTTTAAGAAATAGCTAATAGATAACCTAAAGTTAATTGGCATCCCTGACTACGGAGTTATGATTCACGTCATTTACTAATTATTTGAAATGCAATGAAGTACTAGTGTTTGATTCGAAACTTATCTTACTTGTGCAGGCATCGCAGTGTCTAAAGGGATGGAATAATTTGAATCCGGTTTTTTTATTTCAAAGCTAATCCAGTGTGCATAGCTAATTACGTGCTTAATCACGACCTTTTTTTTACTGCCAGGATAGGCAGACAAGCAAACGGGCCACCTGATGGTAAGTAGTCACCGCCGCCCATAGACTTCTGCAATGCCAGGGCACAGCAAAGCCGCTGCCTACCGTAAATGCTGAATACCGTAAACCTGATGCTGCAACCAAGCAGTCTGCAGCTCCTAACTCCTCGATAAAATTGTGTTTATGCTAGTTGATTAGATTTCGGTGAGGCATATGCTAATTGAAATCACGGGTTTAACCGAATAAAAAAAAGAGGACGTTATCAATTTTGTAAGTTTTTTATACTTATGTTCACGCTTATCTCCAAAATATTATACGCACCAATTTAGACAATTATTTTTCTAAAGTTAAATTAGGTAACATCTGATGGCTAAATAAAAGGGGAAAATTAAAACGGTTTAATTAATTAATAATTACACCCAACAGTCACACACATAGTCCTGACCCTGCACTAGGTTAACCTGTATCGTCGGTATCAGGAACGACGAGGGTCTTGCGGCCCACAACACTCAGACCCGAAACATATATTTGTGGATCACACAAACATTTGTCTAGGTGCGGGAATCGAACCCACGGCCTCACGCTTCTCAACCAGCTACTCGCCCGCTGCGCCACTGAGGCTGTCAAATCGGTTTTAGGAACTTATAAATGTTAAGGCTTGTTTTGAGGTGCGCGACCGAGACACGAGACAGCGAAACGTTTGCTTTATGCAATTGTATAAGTAACTAGCTGTTGCCCGCGGCTCCGCCCGCGTGAATGCCTATTTCCAGGATTAAAATAGCCTAGTGGGCGCCCCCGGTGAGAAATGCGCTTGACAAAAATACTAATGTCACTATAAAAAAATAGGGGTTGATCGTAATTCGTAGAGGGTTGAAAATTTTGGGTTGTATGTTTCTTAATGCTGTATCATAAAAAAATAACAATAAAAATTGTCTAAAAAAGAAAAAAAAAATTTTTTGGGGTCGACCACCCTTAACATTTAGGGGGATGAAAAATAGATGTTGGCCGATTCTCAGACCTACCCGATATGCACACAAAAATTCATACAAATCGGTCCAGCCGTTTTGGAGGAGTATGGGAACTTCTTTTATTTTTGAGGTACAGGAGGAGACAGGGCTCTGCGACGCGTGACCTTTTCCACAAAATTTCATACAAAGCGTACTTGCCTAAGTCACATAATAATAACCTCAAAACTTGCATTGGTTAGGTTATTCGTATTCAAAAATTACAAACCTGGTGGGTGGTTCCGAAATCCTATTGTTAACACTATCCACACTGCCCACATAAGCTGGGTTCACATACACAAAGTTTTGCTCAGGATTTTTAGATGTCTTATACACTGTCTGGCGAGACATCACGTCTATCCTGACGTCCTGTCCAGGCGGACCCAGTCCGGTTTTCTTCGACATTTTCTATTCATATGACCGGTTTAATAGGCGTTTCGAGTAACACTGCCGTTGGATTATCAAACGTTATCAGCAACGATATGACAGGTGTTTGATATCGCTCCTTTAGTGTTTAGATTGTGTTTTTGACGGTAATATTTTTAACGTAATCGATTGTTTTTTTAGGTCCTACAGCCGGTTGTTGGGTCAGGATTAGGTTTTATTATCTATTGGTTTATGTCATCCAACACCATTGTTATGTCACTAAATTGAGCACAATATCTCTATCGTAAGTATTTTGGGATTGTGTTAAGGAATCCAGATAAATTCTGATGCCTAGAATCAATCATCCAATATTTCAATAAAGGCATTCTTCAGTGTCAGTGACGCCACTTACTACGCTTTTTGTAATACTATGGTTGACCATGTAGCGTTAGTTACTAACGCAAGCACACGGCATCACTCTGTCAAGATGAAGTTTAGTAATAATAATAATAATAATAATACACCCAACAGTCACACACATAGTCCTGATCCCACACTAGGTAGACCTGTGTCGTGGGTATCAGGAACTACGAGGGACTTGTCAGGTAGTGATAGATGAGGTATTCATTGCCGCCAGTGTCTGAAACTTGACGTGACTATCGGCCGTGGGTGTTAAGACTTCAGAATACAGGATAAATAAAGCATGAAAACAGAAAACAGGATGAAGACAAAGAGAATATGATAGCAAAATATGATGATTCTATTTCAGCAGTTTTTTTATAATTAAGCATCCATTAAGCAAGGGCTGAATATCGTGCTGCCGGAGACATTGAAAGGCGTTTATATTGTGAGGGTTTCCTAAGTTACTTAGGAGATGGGCTGCAAAGCGGCACAGCTCAGGGGCGATTCTGGTAGCAATCCAGAGTACACTCAGAAACCCCCCGGGATCGCCTCACTTGTGCAGAAGAAGGCCACCGCGAGGTTTTTAGTCGGTATAGCAGCATAAGGTTTTTGTTTTCGTCAGACATCCGGGTCGGAAGACCAGTCAGTCCGCCATAACTATCCCTTCTTCCCCGGGGCTGAAAGGTATTCGTGATCGCGATATTCCTCTTGGTGCGTCTAAATGTCACGGGAGTATGGACGCACCTTTAGAAATGAATCAAGAAACAAGATTTCATGTTGGGTATCAATATCAAAAACGTATGTACATCTCTTATCGTTTACACTAAGCTCATAAAGGATACAATGATAAATTAGATAAAAAATATTTACATTATAAATATGTCGCAATATTTTACCTCAATGTCGAGAAAGAAAATTACAAATATCTAGGCCGCAACACAGATTTCCGTGACACTAAGATTCAGTAAACAGCATGCATAACCCATATTATAATTGTTTATTGTGGTGGAGCCACGCTGTGGACAATTTTGTCTAGAACATGAATGGGCCGGCTCAAACAGTCATTACCACTATCTTACAGAAAGCGACGTAAAGTAGTGACTTGCTGCTGCGTTTCGTGCGGTGAGTGTGATATCCGGAGGTCCAAATCCCCCTCCCCTTCCCCAATCCCTTATCCCTTTCCTTTAAGGTCGGCAACGCGCCCATGACTCTTTTGGTATTGTGGGCGTACATGGGCGGTGGAGATCACTTACCATCAGGTTGCTCGTTTACCGGCCTATGCCATAAAAAAAACACTTAATAGGACGAACCCAGCTGCTGAATATTTTGCGCATGTCACACGTGGAGAAGCATATTATGGTGTAATAATTGTATTCTTAAATTTTAAAGCTATTGTGACTCCGGATAAGCTTGTCTATTCTGCTCGATACTATAAACTACTAGAGCATGGTATTAAAAATCATTCCAGTCTAAAAAACTGTTGCTGTTTGCTAATCGTTCATATAGTTTCACCTTAACCGCGAAAATCTAATTAAAAACGCCCATATCACGCGCGATAATGCAGCGCTTATCAAATTTGACGCCAAAATAGATTACAGCGGTGCACATTATTTTAGATAATTAAGTAGATATCACCACCAGTTTATCTAAATTTATAATCAGAATAATATTGCATTGCACGGGTCTTCACTACAAATGAGAGGAGTTAGGTCATAACCTAAATGGGTAGACTTCACATTCCTTCCAAATTTTTATAGATAATTTTATTTATGCAGAGTTCCAAAAGATAGAGTACATCTTTTCACATTGAAAAGAAATGATATTACCCGCGTGATCTTGAAATGATACTGCTATGCAAGGTCTAGCAAGTATTTTAATAGCGTTTCTATATTAAGAGGGCCAGAAATTAAGCAAATGTTATTACCTAAGTAATGTGATGTGAATTAAGTTAAAACGTGTCTACAGGGAGTTCTACTATTAAATAAGTAATCGAAGTTTAACGTCAATAACTCAATTGAAACAGGTTTCGCTCAAATATTCACTCAAAAATCCATCCCAAAGTCCTTGCAAGAATGCCCCGTTCACCTTTCTCCCAAAGGTCGTAGACTTGCAATCTGGCATGCCCAGTGCCATGTATGGGATGTCTAATGAGCCAGAATGTCGGACATTCAGCCTCGTTTCGGCCACTTTTTCCATTGTACGCCGACCTTTATGGTCGCTATCCTCATTATTTTAAATGCTGCGAATTAATAAGGGTTTCGGAGGTTTGACTTAGGTTTTCTGTTTGGATTCTTGCTTTTAATGTCATAATTTGCTGGTGACGATGGGGATGGTTGGGTAATTATGGTTATTTGTTGGTGTTAGCTATCCAAAAATATGTTGAATAACTAAAAGTCAATGATAAGATGCCTTATTTTTAACCTCTAACAAAAAGTAGTATTATACATTTCACACCTTAGTCTGTATGCCAATGTGTGGCAGGTACAAAATCAATGGACTGATTTGTATAACATTTTTTTAATTAATATCTAATGTACTTAATCGTGAGTAAAGTTGTTAAATCGATAACGTTTACTTAAACCAAGCCGTCTGCAGTTTCTAATTCCTTTGTAATTAATGAATATATCGTGTTTGGGCTCATCAAATACGATTTTATTGAATTGAAATCTTGGGGTATTATGGGTGTTTATGGGCTATGGATATCAGTTACCATCAGTTGAAGCATTTGTTCTATGCTCTCTGCTATTAAATAAAGATTTTTCCTAATGATCGACGCACTCTCTTATCCAGATTTTCCCTCACCGAAGTGATTCACATGATAAACAAACTCTAGTCAAGACCACCACTTGATCACAAGTTCTTTTGTAAACACCAAGGTATTTTCCTTTTACCAAGTTCCCACGGGACCTTTAGTGTACACTCGTTGAACAGTAAATAATAAAGTTTTTTACGTGTCTAATGAAGCCATCGTGTAATGGTGTTAATTAGGAGTTAATCAAACGCAGCAGCGGTAACCATGTTAAATACGGTGTCAAGTATCTTCCTATGATTTAATTGACCTCTTTAGAGAAAACATCTTAATTGCGTTTTTATACGTACTTTCTTCTTATTTGAATGGTATTACATTTATATGATACGTGTGGCATGTAAACTTCGGAAATGTCGCTTAAGGTGGGATTGTCGCATTTTGAGAAAACCACAGCAGTAAGAACGTCCGTCGCATACGTCTATGCCTAAACGAGTCCGAACCAGGACCCCAAGGGTACGATTCCACGGATGGCTCAAAAACTGCTGCTTGGCTTATTAGAGCACACGAGAGCAGTGTCGCATTAAGCTCGACTGGGCTATTTGGGGCCCACGACCTTTTTTGCATATAGGCTTGAAATAGCATGAATTTTAATTTTTGCGATTTTAAGAGTGCGTTGATTTTGTTTAAGCATTCGGGTTTTTGTATCAGGGGTAGGGAGTATAAGAGTAGCTGTACGCATTTACTGGACCCAGCACCAAAAAAATGTTTCTTTAACAGCAAACTCTCTCAAATCATTACCTTCTCCACAGAAAATGGAGCTTCTCCACGTGATAATAAAGTCTGGGCCGGCACCACGACCTCTAGCGTGGTCTCTCGACATCTCCCCTTCGGAGGGCGGCGAAGACTGGCGGATGATCAGGGCGTTCGGAGACAGGGATCATTGCAGACGCCTGTGGGATCTAAGACCCGAAAGGCGGAGGAGAAAAGCCAGGGCAGTCAAAAGGGTCAACAGAGCTGACAAGATCAGTTGCTCCACGCAGTTTGCCAGTCCTAAACCCTTGGAGAATGGTGAGGTAGGTACACCTTAAACAGAGTTTCCTTTTTAAGTCGGTTTAAAAGCAATCATTTGATTTAATATAATATTTTTATTTTCGTAGCATATACTAGCAAGCGAGTCAACTGGTGGTAAGTGACCTCCACCACCCATGTACATCTACAATACCAGAAGAATCATGGGTGCATTGCCGACCTTAAAGAAAAGGGATAATTAAGAGATCGGGAAGGGAAGGGGGCTTTGGCTCCGGATATCTTGCCGTATGAAAGCAGCAAGCCTCTACTTCACGTTGGGTTTCTGTGAGACAATAGAAATAATCCGGTCGAACCGGCCTATTCGTTTTGTTGACAAAACTGTCTACGGTAAACACGCGTCATATTGTTGTTAAAGGCGATGGATAAAGGTAAATAAATGAACTTGAAAACAGTTTTTTTTAGGTAAACGTGTAAAACAAAAATTTGATGTAATTACCTTGACTCTTATAGCGTGTTCGATTGGATTTTAATTAATCAAGTGCTAAATCGTGGCACATTTGTAATACGTACGCGTTACGACTGAGGCTGATGCTGAGGTCCCGGGTTCGATCCCTGGATAGGGTAAAGTGATATTGGATTTTTCTATTACCAAATGCTCAGTATCAGCCCGGAGTCTGGAAATGTGCATGGTATGGCGATAGGCTCGCCCCTATCACATCATGGGACGGAGATACGCTCGGCTAAATGTGGGTGCACTGGTTACACCTCTACCTTCGGGGATTACAGAGGTGAGTGCGTATGTATGTAACCGCTTAATCGCATGTGATTCGAAAAAAATTCAACCGAATTGATCTAAAAATCATACAACTTTTGTTGATTCACGTGTGAACCCACTATCCGTTTTATTTCAATTCTCAGTACCTAAGTCTTCACTTAAATTTCTCGAAATATTATGAATTAAAATTTGATACAGTAGATTGTTTCGTACAATTACAGCCATTTCTCTGTTATCTTCAGTCCTACGTAACTTTATCAGCAAGCAATTTAACATTCTTGATTTGGAGAATAGGAAATGGCGCCCTTTGACTCTTAAACCATGTCATGTAAGCTAAAACCTAATATAACAATATGCTTTACTATCTTTTTCCCGCAGCTTCATTTGCGTGATTAGGTTTATCGATACTCTAGGCTAGGAGACTGTGCCTTATATTCTTCTTCTTTCAGAGACAGCCTTATCCCACTTGCAGTGGGTATTTAATTTATATCGCAGTGGGGTCACTGTGCTTTTATAACATGTTTTTTGCACATGTTACAGAATAATTTAGCTTGTAATTGTTACGACCGGCCGCTTGTCCGAAGTAAACGCCTCTGGGGAGAAAACACCTGTGTTTTTAGTTGAAACAAATATTTGTGGATCACACAAACATTTTGTGTCAGTGCGAGAATCGAACTCGCGGACTCTCTTTTCACAGCCAGCTACTCGCTTACTACGCCTCAGAGGCTGTCTTGTCTGCTATCTCATACTGTACCTTAAATTATAATGAATAAATATAACCAACCAAAAGGTTGGTTAAAGAAAATAAAATAAAAAAAAACTAGTAAAAAAGTTATTTTCCCCACGTGAGAATTGAATGCGTTACCGGGATAAAGAGTATACTATGTCCTAATAACCCAGTTCACATTCTATCTGTGTGCCAAATTTTATCCAAATCCGTTGAGGCGTGATTGAATAACAAACATCTTTGATGTAGAAAACTGATGTGAAATGGCGGCTTGCTGGTGCTGAACAGGGGGGCGAGCACGAACAACTTACTAATAAGTATTCGAATCGAGAACGCTAGCAGTCTAGCATTTGCATGAAGGTACAAAGAATTTTTTGACATTTCGATATGAATACTTTCTCGCAAGTTATTCGTTTAGCGCCTCAGTAGTGCACTATCTCGGTCGAACTTGCCAGCGTCTACAATTTTTTAATTTCCTCATGTATTTTACAGATGCACGTGGCAATAGGCGAGGGCGTCTCAGCCCGTCGCGTGAGGGTATCCTTCCGCGCACCACATCCAGCTGCACCCAGCCACCAGTACTACTCCATACGGGCCCTGACCCTCGCGGCACGCTGTCTCTGTCACGGCCACGCTACGCGCTGCGCTGTTGATTACAAGGTAACTGCGGTAACAGGGTGGTAGGTACCTCGTTTGCGAGAGGCCGGCTGCGTTGGTACCTCCGCTTTGTCTATTTCTGCCGCCAAGCAACAGTGTGTAAGCACGGTGTGTTCCGGTTTGAAGGACATTGAAGCCAGTGAAATTACTGGGCATTATGAGGCATAACACCTTATGTCTCGGGGTGACGAGCGCAGTCCAGTGTCATGCAGTGCTTTGTTATTCAAAGTTCTGTGTGGCGTTGCTTCTGTTTAAGAGCAGCCGTGGCGCTTACCATCAGGCGAGGGACCTGCTCGTCTCGTCATCCAAAGTCATAAAAAATTAAAAAAACAAAACAACTACCACGGACATACCATCAGGCTCGCAAATATAAGGAAGGATTAATAAAGGTGTAATAGTCACCATGTACCTAACTAAAATGTCAGTTAAGCTAGTCGTTATTTTATTCCGCCATCAGAGGTAGTTTTCCACTACTCTGGGGAAGCTGCCTAAATATCTTACCACACTTATTTTCCCAGGTGTTTGGACATTTGCCCGACCTGGTGGTAGAGGGCTTACAATTGTTAATATGGCAAAGAATTATCGCCATTTACTCTTACCCTCAATAATGACTCATTGCCGTCGCATCTGAATCACGTTCTGGCCCGCGATCGACTTTCTTGAGATACAGATCAGTGTGTGGTATCGCCGAGCTGAGATAAGGGTTTTATTTTAATACACCCAACAGTCACACACATAGTCCTGACCCCACACTAGGTAAACCTGTATCGTGGGTATCAGGAACTACGAGGGACTTGCGGTCCCACAACACCCAGACCCGAACAAATTTTTGTGGATCACACAAACATTTGTCTCAGTGCGGGAATCGAACCCACGGCCTCTCGCTTCGCACCCGGCTTACCCGCTGCGCCACGGAAGCTGTCAACTATATTAGTAATATAATAATACTATTGTATTTTACTTTACCTTTGGATCCCCAGGGTGCAAAATGCGAGTGCATCCACGACACCTGCGGCACGCACTGCCACCGCTGCTGTGCTGGGGGACCGTGGCAGCCGCACGAGCCCTGCGAAGAAAGGACTGACTGCGACTGCGGGGAACGTGGCGCGTGCACCTACGACGATACTGGTGCAATACTCTGTGTTAATTGTACGGTAAGTAACAGGCATGGTATATATCCCGTGACACAACTGCCTGGCACAACAAGTAGTACTATAGAAGATTAGAGCCACGCTGTAGACTGTTTCGTCTAGATCATAGATGGGTCAGCTCGTCCGAGCTGTTATACCTATCTCAGGATATCGACATGAAGTAGCAACTTGCTGTTAAGTTTCGTACGTGAGTGAGTTATCCGGAAGACTAAATTCGCCTCTCCTTCCCAAACCCTTAATTATCCGTTCCTTTTAAGGTCGGCAACACAACCATGAATCCTCGGGTATTGTGGATCTTCATGGAAGTGATGATCACTGACCATCAGGTGACACACTTGATCTTGGCCGGCCTCTCCTATAAAAAAATGTACCATCAATCCGCAAAATATTGATGATATTTTCTTCTTCCGAGACACACTATCTCTGCCATAAGGCATAAACTTAGCGACGGTACAATACTTTTCCTGGGCCAGTACTGTAAAGTCAGTAGTGTCAGAGTAAATTTAATCAATTTTGTTTATTTTTTGTAATATTTTCCAGGAGAACCGAGCAGGACCGTTGTGTGACCGATGTTTGTTTGGGTTCTACAACGCAGACCCCGATGGACCCTGTGTGCCGTGTGACTGTGATCCAGAAGGATCAGATGGTAATAATAATTTATTCTTTAATTTCTTTGAGTACATCCGTTTTAAAATAAGCATGTAGCCTTGTATACCTTCTATATCATCGAAATAAGATGACAAGAAACGTAACTCAAGCAAACAAATGACCCCACCAAAACTCTATGCAAGGGGGCAGGGCTATAAAAGTCTGTGCAGCTCGTTCATTCATCAATTCATATTTGTAGTTGACACTTAATACGTCTAATTTTTTGCGCGTTGCAGAACGTCGTATCTCAATTTAGAAATTTAATAATAATATTTTAGACATTAACTTTTATGAAATAAAGTTGATTTTGAACGTTCATTAGATTTTACCTTTCCATGTATAAGTAAGTGGAGCCGTATTTTTGGCAGATTCATATGAAAGTTATCGTTCTAGTTATCTTATTTCGGTGCCTTCTATATTAGAAAGAATCGTGACCAAAAGAAACACGAAAACATTTCGAGCGAACGCGTCGTTCTCCTGACAGTAAAGACCTATGCCTGGCCATGAACAGAAATACCACTTCTCAGGATTTTGTTTTAGAACGTACCGCATGGCACTGCAATATCGAGCATATTCTCCTCCGTATGGAGATGATATTTAATAAGTTTCATTATGCCCAATTATTTTACTGTCACAACAGTGTTTACAAACTATTCCATGGCGGCAGAAACAGCTATTCCACTTGAATTTCTATTTCTTTCTTTCTATACGAGAGAACTACCACCTAGTAAATAGTACTGTAATTGTTCCAGGATCATGCGCATGGGACAACAAGCTTCGCAGACCAGTGTGCACATGCCTGGAAGGGTTCGCTGGAGTGATATGCGACTCGTGCGAGGACTCTGGAGCCGTGTTCCCTCAGTGCCAGCCCGCCACAGCACCAGTCTGCAAGTGTGACCCTAGGGGTATCGTCAATTCGGCTAGACTCTGTGATGACGTATGCGAGTGTAAGGTAAGGGTTTCAAATATATTATGCAAGGTGGTAGGTCCCTCGTATGCTAGAGGCTTTCTGGGTCGGTACCACTGCTTTGTCTATTTTTGCCGTCAAGCAACAATTTTTTTTTCTGCATAGGCCTAAAAACGACCAAGTGGGTCACCTGATGGTAAGTGATCACCACCGCCCATGTACGCCCACAATACCAAAAGAGTCATGAGCGCGTTGTCGACCTTAGAGGAAAGGTATAATTAAGGGATTGGGAAGGAGGATTTGGGGAGGGGATTTGAATATCTTGATCCGGATATCTCGCTCACCGTACGAAATGCTGCAGCAAGCTACTACTTTACGTCGGTTTTCTGTGAGACAGTGTTAACGACCGGACGAGCCGGCCCATTCATGCTGTAGATAAAATTGTCTACAGCATGGCTCTACCACTCGTAACAGTGCGTAAGCACTGTTGTGTTCCAGTTTGAAGGACATTGAAGCCAGTGAAATTACTGGGCATTCGACAGCCTCCGTGGCGCAGCGGGCGAGTAGCCGGTTGCGAAGCGTGAGGCCGTGGGTTCGATTCCCGCACCTTGACAAATGTTTGTCTGAGCCACAAATATTTGTCTCGGGTCTGGGTGTTGTGGGACCGCAAGCCCCTCGTAGTTCTTGATACCCACGATACAGGTTTACCTAGTGTGGGGTCAGGACCTATGTGTGTGACTGTTGGGTGTTTTTATTTATTTATTATTATTTATTCATTATGAGACTTAACATATTATGTCTCAGGGTGACTAGCGCAGTCCAATGCCATACAGTGCTTTATATTTCAAAGGTCCGTGAGGTGTTGCTTCTGTTTACGGGCAGGCGTGGCCGCTTACGATCAGACGAGTGACCTGCTCGTTTCGTCATTCAGACTAGTAAAAGAAATGTATTGTTATTTACAGCCGAACGTGGTAGGCGAGCGATGTGACACGTGTGCTCCAGGACACTTCGGTTTGAGCGGAAATCTGACCGAGGGATGCCGACCGTGTTACTGCTCACACATCACCGACACATGCACACTCGCTGACCTGCCGCATGACTCGCCTAGAGATGTAATACTACTGTTAGAACTATTACCCATGAGCACTCTGAATGAACTGAGCCAGCATAACCACGTAGTAATGTATTCGAGACTGGTGACTGATTACCGAGAACCAAGAACACACAGAACCCAGAAAACTGAGAGCACTCGCAGTACTCACAGTACTGAGCTCCCAATGACGGAGCGCTCTCTTATAAAGCAACTGTCACCCCACCAGGCGTACAACTTGTTTACTACTTGCACGGCTATTATTTCAATCTACCCTGCATTATATTCTCGGACACCTTCATTAACAATTGGGAGTAACCTATCACTACTTACATTAACGTTCTTATAGCATTAAATGTAACACAAACTTCAATGCATACCTACTACTAATAAATTCTTTAGAACTTAAATAGCGCCACATAACACGGGAGTTTGAGGGCTGAGAATCATGGATATTCTGAATACCTGATGGCCTATCACAGTGGGCTCCGTTGGGAACACTGCGACGAGGACAGCCCAGGAGGCGATGGTGCGATGAGGTTGCCTCCTGATTAAACAACTGGTTTATTGTAGCTCAAGGCTGAAACGAGTGAAGAGAGGGAAGGAAGAAATTTGCCCAGGAGTTGGATAGTCATAATAAATAAAATAAACATTTTGAAGGCTGACCCAACTATGCCAAAAACAACCATTGCGTAACCGCAAATCGATGTCTATGGGGGTTTATCTATGGATTTAAATGAACTAACAGTATTACTTTAAATCCTGCAAAGCTAACACCTTTAGTGACCCTTGGAATTCCACTATGGCGTATTTTGCTTACTAGTTTAGGTTATTGAGTAGTAGATTTATTACAACGTATAAAATTGAGTAGGTAGAACAATTTTTTTATTTATGTTTTTGGTATTTTGATCTACCGACAATATCTCTAGCTTCCAACATCTTTATTTCTAATGGCCGTTCCCAATATTAATCTTCAATTTCACGATAGATAGCTATCGTCAAACATTCGTATTGTTCTATCTACTGCTTGGAATCGTCCCTATTTTTTAGATATGCACGTCGGATATTATGATAGCAATAGATAGGCCGTCTATCTGGGCCCTCTTGTGCGTTATGTTCATACAAGCTGAGAAAGAGGAACTATTGTTTAATTTATGTTAGAAAATATGAAGATATGATTTAGATTAGAAATATAAGTTTTAATTTAGCATTTATCTATAATTCTTATTTTTTACCACTGTAAATTAAATATTAATAACGAGAAATACTTATTATGTTGCAAAACTCAATGTAATAACTAAACGTTTTACTGTCAATTGATTACGGCTCTGAATACAAGTCCTTTGAACAAAAATCCCAAGCGAATTTGGGGGATTTTACTGAAGTGGGGAATTATTTTGTTCGCATTAACAAATATTTATAGGTCTCTTGCTCTTAATTTAATTATCAAAACGGTGCATTATTTTTATTTATGGGAATTTTAGATTTTTTTATATTTTCTTTTAGATTTTTACATAATTTATTTAGTTTTTTCTATTGCAGTGCAAGTGCCATGTAAGCCTTGTATACTCATGGCTATTTCTTCAAAATGCGTTATTTATTTCGTTTTTTTACAGCCGAGGATATCTGTTTATCGGTCAAAATCTACCGATAAAGAAAAAACTAAATAACTTTATCGACAGATAGCACATAAAAAATATTGGGACGCTTGAACTGTCATTTTCATAGTGTTGTATATCTGTAGTCAGCTATCAGTCCTCTCATCAGTAGACAGCAATGAAGAATAGGATTACCTATCATTAGTAAGTTTATTGGGACGGTAAAACGGAAAATAGATAAAATTTTCTATCGCCGGTATAGCAAAACTAGAGATAGACAGAATATAGGGAACGGCCATAATTCTACTTAGAAATTTACTAAGGATTATCTGATTGCCTATACCCAGATGATCTTGCCACTCGGAGAGGCGTGGATGATCAGTGACGTGGAAGCCAACGAGACAGTGGAACCTTCAGTGGACGAGCAGGGCAAACCATTCGTCATCAACTACGAGGTGAGATGGGAATTTGTGAGCCGATACCTAACACATTTAATTAACCTTTACATCTTAGTCGATACATTTACCCTGAGATCCTGGCTAAGTGAAGCGTGTCGGGTGAGGCTGTGAAGTGGGAGGCCGCGGGTTTGATCCTCACACCGAGACAAATGTTTGTGTGATCCACGAAAATTTGATTAGGGTCTAAGCGTGTGATTTTTGGGTGGGTGTATTTTAATTTGGTTTATTTGACTCAAAAGTTTCATTTTTTTATCCTGTCATGGTAAAGTATTTAGCTACCTAATATGTACCTACTTGATGGGGAGTACAGTGAAGTCCAAATATAATGTCAAATCGCCAGAATTAACGTGAACTTGACTTGGAACTTGGCTCGTTCAGGCAAGTCTTATTCCAGGGTCAACCAGCGTATATCCAGTAACTTCTGGCGGCATAATTCTGACGACGGACGGGTTTTGGACAGCACTGTGCCTACCATCAGGTCGAGTGTAGTAAGTCGATAAGATCGATTTAATTTAGTGCCAGGTCTATAGTTATTATGATTCATTTACATTTATTATAATATAACATAACTTTCTCCCCGAAAGGCTAGGCAGAGGTGCCACTAGAGATTATTTCCATCTCATGATGTGAAAGGCAAGCCTATCCATAGCCATAACGGGGACAAATTCTAAGCTGGTCACCTATCACACCATGGGAACCGTGGGTGTGTTAATTACCTTTGCCTACCCCTTCACGAATACAGGCATGAACTTATAGTTATGTATTGTCATTAAGAAATATAACAAGGTGTAAAACAAAGGCATCTCCTCAGGTAGAAGGCTGGGAGAATTTCTACTGGCTGAGCCGCTCATTCAACGGCGAGCAATTATCTGCGTATGGAGGGGAGATTCGAGCATCATTGTTCTGGGGCATTGTGAGGGGGGATACCGGTGGCAATCCCACTATTGGACCAGATTTTATTCTTATTGCTGCAGGTATAGAGCAACTATGCTATATTATTGAATTTTTAAACGGAGACTTATGCCAATTGGCAATTTTTTTATTGATAAATAGCAGTTATTGCTCAGCAGGCAGTGATACGGAATGCCGCGATAAAAATTACAAATTCGAAACCAGCCAAAAGTGCATGCACCTCTGACTTTTCTATAGGCCCGCATTCTTTTTAATTATCGCTTGCTATGACGGTGAAGGAAACAGCTTGAGCAAAACTAGCTGAAGTCTAGCAACCCGCATTAGGACAGCGTGATAGACTAAGTGATAGACTAGTCTTACCCCTCTCATTCGTAGACGAAGCCAGTGCTCAACATTTGGATAATATAATTTATGGGGTGATAGTATTATATTATTTTATAGCCTTATGAACTTGCCTGGATAGCAACTGTTGCCGTTTTTATTTGTGAAGCTTACACCAGGATCTCTGACTCTGACTATTTTACCAGTATCGTAAAGCGCTTTTAAAAAATATCTAAGTTTATGAAATCCAGTTTCGACCTCACAGTAGGGATCTGATCATCAAAAGCATCGATGCTAACTTTGATTCTAAAGTATCGATGTACGATAAACATAGCTGGAAAAACATCGATGTCTAAATATATCGATGCTATCGGTAGCAAATAAAACTGTCTATTCTATTTAATTAATTATTTGTATTTATTGTTTTTGAATATTAAATTTCAATATCAAAAAAAAATATTCCTAGAATTTTTTGGGCACACTCTATAACAATAACTTTATCAACTGTTTTTCCTTTAGTCCAGTGAGGCTCACAGTAAATAAATAAAATAAAATAATTTCTTTCAGACGGCACCAGAATAGCATCGGCTAACACAAGCCATTTGACGCCAGGGGAACTGGAAATGTCCGTGACGCTTGTAGAGACGTCGTGGTACACCCTGGACGAGGAGTCGGAGCTGTGCAGTCGAGCGCAGTTACTGGACGTGCTGCGGGACCTGCGCGCTACCATGATACGGGCGCACTACCATTATGATCAAGACGAGGTACAGTATAGACGTCACATGGGGATTATTTGATAGGGTGTCGGTGGCGCAGTTGTAATGCGTACGCGTTACGACTGAGGCTGACGCTGAGGTCTCGGGTTCGATCCCCAGGTCGGGTCACAGTGATATTGGGTTTTTCTATTACGATAAATCTCAGTATCAGCCCGGAGTCTGGAATTGTGCCCGGTATGGCGATAGGCTCACCCCTATCACATCGTGGGACGGAGATACGCTCGGCGAAATGTGGGTGTACTGGTTACACCTCTGCCTACCCCTTCGGGGATTACAGGCGTGAGTGCGTATGTTTTGGCAGAATAGACAGAATATTATAAGAGCTGGTTTGATGGGAAATCTAGACATATTTCAATGGTTTTTATCACTTCCGAATTGGTATGACCTGAGAGGCTAGCAAGAATAACTTGCGAGAACGTATTCGTATAGAAATGTCAAAAAAATTATTGAACCTTCATACAAATGCTAGCGTTCTAGATTCGAATTATTATTCGTAAGTTGTTCGTGCTCGACCCCATGAACTCCAGCATACGGTTGGGATTCCTAGTAGGGTCTGACTTTTGTGTAGATGTCGAGAAGAAGTCTAGGATGCTAGCCCGCGTATTTCATATACAGTATTGTATATTACTGTTAAAAGAAATAAGTCAGTTTAATATTGAATACTTACTGGAATCCTTGCTGATAGCACTCTGAATGAACCGAGTGCTTCTAGGCAACAATAAGTTCAACTGAACCAGCGTAACCATGTAGTAATGTATTTGAGACTGGTGACTGATTACCGAGAACCAAGAACACACAGAAACCAGAGAACTGAGAGCACTCGCAGCACTCACAGTACTGCGCTCCCAATGACGGAGCGCTCTCTTATAAAGCAACTGTCTCCCTACCAGGCGTACAACTTGTTTACTACTTGCACGGCTATTATTTCAATCTTCCCTGCATTATATTCTCGGACACCTTCATTAACAATTGGGAGTAACCTAACAGTATGTCATACAGGTCCGTCTGGAAAACGTGGAGGTGCTAGCCCCTCGCAGTCCAGCCAGTGAGTCGTGCGTGTGTCCGCACGGGTACGCGGGCGCACAGTGCTCACGATGCGCGTGGACCCACGCTCGAGTCTTGCACGCGCCGACTGCCACGCCGAGGTTCGAGTGCGTGCCGTGCGACTGTAATGGACACGCAGCGTGTGATACTGGTACGCTACTGTTTTTTTTATAAGCTTGAGTGATGAAACTAGCAGGTCGCTCGCCTGATGGTAAGCAACACCACATAGAACTTTGAATTATAAAGCACTGCATAGCATTGGACTGTGCTCTTCACCCCGAGATATAAAATGTTAAGTCTTATAATGCCCAGTAATTTCACTGGCTTCAATGTCCTTCAAACCGGAACTCAACAGTGCTTACACACTGCTGTTTGGCGGCAGAAATAGACAAAGTAGTGGTACCACCCAAACGGCTTCTCGCATACATAAACTATAAATTATTATTTACTCGTATTAAATATGAATCTACATTCGACCCAACAAATATGACACACTAAGTGCCTATTACACCATCTGTGAGTAAAGGATACTTACCTAATAAAATATGACACTTTGAGTTACAAAAGTTACAATACAAGAAAAAAGATGTCTATTACCTAGGTACTTTCGAAGCTACTTATGTAGTACGTTAATTGTTGGTTAAACTTTACTCTAATATTGATTAATACTCGTACTTAGTCCCTAAAGGCACTAATATTATTTTGATAGATTCAGTAATAGGAACTGAAACTATATTTAAAAATGTATAATTATAAAGTAAGAGAGTTAAATACAATTAATATGCTTACACAACTCTTGCAATTCTGCTAGTTTTTTCAAATTTTATGTCCAGATCTGCCCAGTAAAGGTCGATTTAAATATGTCTCCTAGTGTCTGAGACCCCTTAGCAAACTTTCCTAATTATTTTTGCATAGCAGAGGTCAGCAAATGGGTAAGTGGGGTCATCATATGGTAAGTAATCTCGACAGCTTATGAACATTGGATTTATCTATAAATTACGTATTGTGGAGACAATACCCAAAGAATCTTGATACGATGCTGAACTTTAAGGAAAAGAATTGGGAAGGGAAGGGAGATTTGAGCCCTCGTAATCTCACTTACACTAAGAGACTCAATAGTGAACTACCACTTTTTAACGGATAGTTCTTAATATTCTCTTTTTTGTTTCCAGTTGAAGGTCCGTGTGGACAATGTCAACACAATACCACTGGAGCCCACTGCGAGCGGTGCCTTCCTGGACATTACGGGAATCCTGTTCAGGTAATAAAAATAATTTCAACTGAGCGTTTCCGTGCTTGTGTTAGAATCCGACTTCTATCACGGATGTCATCAACTGACGCTAAGTCGGAGTTTTCAGGTTGGAAACTATGACTCTTCTTCCGGACTATAAATCCACGACATGTCCGGCTCTTTTAAGGTGACGCGTTTATATTAAAATCATATATTCACTGCTCTCCCTGATAGTTTTATGTTTCCACAGGGCTCTTTTTAATCGATTTTAAAAAGGGGGAATAATATTACAATATTACATATTACAATACGTAATATGTATATTTTATGTATGTTCACGTGTAACTCCGCCACATGTGGACTGATATTGATGATACTTTTTGTATTCGATAGGGTTTACTGCGATTGTGGTCCCATATAGATTTGATTAATCGATGACAGATTACAAAGAAAAATGGGCCACCCTCAACGGATAACAGCAAACACACAGGAATTGGTGTTGTGAAGTCGGTTTTTGAAGTTTTAATCATCGTGCGTTCGAAGATAAGCTTTAAACAAGCACTAAGCACTAATATCGGCAAATATTGCTGATATTTTACTTTTAAATGATCGCAAACATTTTTTTTATTGTTATTAGATTGAATGACGAGAGGAGCAGGTCACTCGCCTGATGGTAAGCGCCACGCCTGCTCATAAACAGAAGCAACGCCGCACTGAATTTTAAATAACAAATCACTGCATGACACTGGACTGCGCTCGTCACCCCGGGACATAAGGTGTTACGTCTCATAATGCCAAGTAATTTCACTGGCTTCAATGTCCTTTAAACCGGAACACAACAGTGTTTACACACTGATGCTTGGCGGAAGAAATAGACAAAGCGGTGGTACCAACCCTCTGCCTCTCGCAAACGAGGGACCTTATACTATACAAGATGTCTCTAAATCCTGTAAATATTAGAAGAAACTTATATGATGTTTTGTCCTTTTATTTTGTTACAGGGTGCGTGCAAGCCGTGCGCCTGCCCGCTGTACATCCCGTCAAACAACTTCAGTCCGAACTGCGCGCTAGCTTCAGCCTCAGGCGACGAGTATGTTTGTACTCAGTGCCCTGATGGATATACCGGCGATCATTGTGAAAAGTAAGACACTTTTTCAAAGCAGCTTCTCATACAAGGTGGTAGGTCCCGCGTTTGCGAGAGACCGGCTGGGTTGGTACCACCGCTTTGTCTATTTCTGCCGCCAAGCAACAGTGTGTAAGCACTGTTGTGTTCCGGTGTGAAGGACATTGAAGCCAGTGTAATTACTGGGCATTATGAGACTTAACACCTTATGTCTCGGGGTGACGAGCGCAGTCCAGTGTCATGGAGTGCTTTATTTAAAGTTCTGTGTGGCGTTGCTTCTGTTTATGAGCAGGCGTGGCGCTTACCATCAGGCGAGCGACCTGCTCGTCTCGTCATTCAATCTAATAAAAAAAATAAAAAAAATATTATCGTCCTCACACCAGCCGCTGCAAATCCTGTAAAGACTAACTTCTGATAGTTATGCCAAGGTCAGACAATGACAATGAATGATTAAGCTTAGTGGTAGAGTCACGCGGTAGACAGTTTTGTCTACAGCATGAATGGGCCGGCTCGTCCGGGTCGTTACCACTGTCTCACAGAAAATCGGCGTAAAGTAGCAGCTTGCTGCTGCGTTTCGTACGGTGAGTGAGATATCCGGAGGCCGAAATTCCCTCCCCTTCCCAATTCCTTAATAATCCCTTTCCTTTCGTCGGCAACGCGGCCATGGCTCTTTTTGTATTGTGGGTGTACATGGGCGGTGGAAATCACTTACCATCAGGTGACCCACTTGTTCGCTTGCCGGCCTATACTATGTAAAAAAGACAGAGACGCTCTCGTTTCAACATATCACTGAGTTTTAACTTGATATCAATTGACGCCGTTTTTTAGTGATGTCGAATGTTCCCCCATAGATTGATATAGTAGGTACTAACACACAAATGCGGCGTCACCGACACCCGTGGCGCGCTCATTGAAAGTCTGCCTTTAGTCGACAGTAGCATGCATTTTATAGACACTGAGCAGTGTAGCTCGGTGGGTCTCTAATGAATACGAAGCTGTCTCGGTAGAAGTGTTTGTAATTTATTCTATTATTGTTGTGTTTATGAACCCTTTGTGGCCTATTTGCAAAATAAACGGTCCCGCAAAGGAATTACTCAAAAAAAATATAGGGCGGAGTTTCAAATATAAATTATCTACTTTACATTAGACGGAAGATTCGACGGTAAAGTCACCGCATGACGCCTTCAGTCATTCCGTCATTGGCGTTGAAAGACCTGTAGGCCTAGTGCAAGTTACAAATACGTTCACTGTTATCGAATTCGTAAAAATTTACTACCGTCGAAGTGTCAAACTAGTAATTCATACGGTAATAAAGGAAAGAATCGCTTAAAAATAAATTTCTTAGTGGACTAATATGAAATAAAATTAACCATATAATTAATTTTAATTCATTATAGTTCCCACTAGTGCCTACGAATATTTGACGTATGGAGAGAAAACGAAAACTTTCATCGTTTAGGAAAACTATTAAAACTTATACTAGGCCTACTGCCGTCAATACATTTGACACGTGACGCGAACATCGGAAGTATGCATTAAACTTCATGTCTGTTAATGACTTTATGTGCAGTTGCGACTTCGGTTACTGGGGTTCTCCGACGACAGTGGGTGGGTCGTGCCAGCCGTGTGCATGTGGTGGATCACCTTGCCATCCCGCCACTGGGTCATGTCTCACCTGCCCACCACATACGGAGGGCGCGCGCTGTGATCTTTGTCAGGTAACGTTGATACAGTACTTTTTAACCGACTTCAAAAGAGGAGGAGGTTCTCAATTCGACAGTATTTTTATGTTTGTTACCTCAGATCTTTTGACTGGATGAACCGATTTTGATGATTCTTTTTTTTTATTTGAAAGCTGGTACTTCCCGTGTAGTCCCCTTTCAATTTGGTTAAGTTCTGACCACGGAGGCCGGAGTAAAAATAAAACTCCTCAACGGACAACAGTACACTCGTCGCGATTGTGTTATTGTACTGGAATTTACATGCTATTGCTGTAACTACCATTAAAAATTGAAAAGGCCGTGCTAAGGTCTCGGGTTCGATCCCCGGGTCAGGTAAAGTGATATTGGGTTTTTCTATCATAAATGCTTAGTATCAGCCCAGAGTCTGGAATTGTGCCCGATATGGCGATAGGCTCGCCCCTTATGAAATCATGAGTAGTGTACTAGTCAAACCTCTGCCTACCCCTTCGGGGGTATTTTATTTATATAATTCAATGTTATGGCTATGTGTTGCTTCACTAAAATTGTCTCTCAATCTTCCTGCTTATTCTCTACCTTGTACCAATGTAATGAAGTGATATAACTTTATTAAATAATGATCCTGCAGGAGGGGTACTGGTTCGGTCCGTCACGTCCCAGTGACGGCAGCGTGTCGTGCGTCGCGTGCGGCTGCGGTGCGGGCGCGTTGTCCGCCGCGTGTGACGCGCGCACAGGACGGTGTGCGTGTCGAGGGGGGTGGGCGGGCCGGACGTGTGACCTCTGTGCACATGGTCATGGAGGTGAGGGCATAAGTACACTAAATAGCCATAAGTATACAATTTTATTAAAGGAGTGATAGCTCAGCGGGGAGTGGTATGGACTGTCGAGACGAAAGTCGCAGGTTCAAAACCAGCCCCAAGTGCATACACCTCTGACTGTTATGTGTATATTAATTGTTAATTATCACTTGCTTTAATGGTGAAGGAAAAACATCGTGAGGAAAGCTGTATACCTGAGATGTTCTTCATAAGAATTTCGAAGGTATGTGAAGTCTGCCAACCCACATTAGGCCAGTGTGGTAGACTAAGGCCTAACCCCTCTCATTCAGTAGAGGAGGCCCGTGCCCAGCAGTGGGACGTATATAATACAGGGCTGGTACTATTATTATACAATTTTATTAAATAAATACACTAACAGTCACACACATAGTCCTGACCCCACACTAGGTTAAGGTGGGATCAAGAACTACGAAGGACTTGCGGTCACACAACACCCAGACCCGAAACAAATATTTGTGGGTTACACAAACATTTGTCTCGGTGCGGGAATCGAACCCACGGCCTCGCGATTCGCAGTCGGCTGCTCCCCACTGCGCCACAGGGGTTACTAGGAGATAAGTCCCTCGTATGCGAGAGGCCGTCTGAGTTGCTACCACCGCGCCGTCCATTTCTATCGCCAAGCAGCAATGTGTAAGCACTGTTGTGTTTCGGTTTGAGGGGCATTGAAGCCAGCGTAATTACTGGGCATTATGAGACTTATGTCTCGGGGTGACGAGCGCAGTGCAATGCGATGCAAGGTTTTGTAATTCAAAGTCTTGTGTGGCGTTGCTTCTGTTTATGAGCAGGCGTGGCGCTTACCGTCAGGCGAGTGACCTGCTCGTCTCTTTAAGCTAGCTAATAAAGAAAACATTTTACCATATCATTGAGTCTAATTCAATTTAAACCACATTTTACCAAAACATTCTGTTTACATTTACGAACCATACGTAAATCGTTGTACGAAAACCACACCCTGTATATCGCGGTCCTTCAAGCCGGATCTGAACCAGCGACCTATAGCGACCTTAACATTTCATGTTTCAATATGGCTAGCAAAGTACCATGATATCTAAAATTACAAAATATCATATAGTATAACGCAACTTAATAAGTGCAGTCAGCAGTTCAATGAGTGGTAGAGCCACACTGTAGACAATTTTGTCAATGAATGGGCCGGCTCGTCCGGGTCGTTACCACTGTCTCACAGAGAACCGGTGTATAGTAGCAGCTTGCAGCAGCAGCGTTTCGTACGATGAGTGAGATATCCGGAGGTCCAAATCCCCTTCCCCTTGCCAATCCCTTTCCTTTAAGGTCAGCAACGAGCCCATGATTATTTTGGTATTGTGGGCGTATATTGCCGGTGGAGATCACTTACCATCAGGTGACCCAGTTGCTCGTTTGGCGGCCTATGCTATAAAAAAAGTAATAATTATCACGCCAGGTTTAGCAGCAGGCTGTCCCGCATGTCGTTGCGGCATGGCCTCCATTGACAACATGTGTGACCCAGTAAGCGGCGAGTGCGCATGCGCTCCGGGCGCCGCGCCGCCATCTTGTGACAACTGTCTGGACGAGTACTACGGTATCAACGCGACCGGCTGCAAGGGTAAGTAGGTACTTAGTTTTGGCTGGAGTGGATAGATGGCGCTTTTGACAATATTATGATATTTTGTGTTTTTGTGCTTTTCCTATTATTTTGTATTCTCTATGGATGTTTTTTTGCTGACACATTTTAGCATTTAAATAACTAAAAGATTTTTTAGATTATTAGGTTGAGTCTATTTGCTTACTATGGATTAGTAGTTAACTAAAGAAACATTATGGTGTGTTAAAAACGTCTTAAAAAATGACATCTTAAATCGGTACTTACTTTTATTATATAAAAGTACAAAATTTGTATCAGTTCTGGTAATTAGTGAATCTCTCTTATCGCAACCAAAAAGTGAAGTATCGAGTTCATGAACTAAACCTCGTGGTGAGTATAACCTTCCTCCACGAAAGAGAGACAAGAGTGTATTTTATTGCAAACTACAGTTAATGTGTGCCCCAAATTGCTACTGCTTGTTATGAGTTAAAACCTACCAATTACACCACAGAAAATATTTACGTAAGTATAATATTTCTATTAATTTAAAATCAAATTTAAATTCCCTAAGTAAATATTAAAGCGGTAATATTAGCGTTTATTAAAACTATTATCAATCGGCATTCAAACTACTTACTAATATTGGACCCAATGCTGGCCACACCGCACAAAAAAGATACAACACAAATATGGAGTTTTGGCGGGAATTCTTACAGAGCGGTGGCTCTCTTGTTTTAATTATTTCCTAAACTGTTTTAAAGTTGTGTTTGTTGTATAAAAGTGACGTGGTTTTGTGCAATAATCATTAACGCTGATGAATAGTGTACATTGAAATAAGTGAATTTAGGTGATTTTTGACCAAGGGTATCGATCTACCTTGTGCGTTCGATCCGCTTGAAGAAAGTCGTCTCAGAAGCATTGAACTGAAAGGAATTAACACCAAAACTCCAACAAGACCTTGAAATTGGCCACACCCCCGTTTCATCGTTCTTGAAAATATAAGAATAGAATATAACTAATGACTTGGCAGCATGGTCTCTGATCTTAGCCGGTTCCTTAAGGAACAAACAAACAAAAAAAAACAACAAATATTAGCATATCCTAGCAGCCATGACTTTCGATTTCATTTCGCCATTAGCCGAGACACGTAATAACAGTTCGTCTATTCTTTCACGTAGGGCCTGTAGTGACAGTAATTTGTACTTCCTCACAGCGTTACATAAAACTGTTTCATGTGCATTTCTAAACACGTAATGCCCACCAGGGTTGCCAACTATCCGTAAAATAAAGGCACTCAGCTAAGCAGGTTTTCCCGTATGGAAATTACGTTATTATAGTATTCTAAGTATGTTGCAAAAATATTTATCTATATATCATTCCGATATCGGAGCAAAAAAAATATTCTTTACTGCACAGACTGGCAATGTTGTAATTTATAAGCATGCACCTATTTTTTTTAATGAATAGTGAACTTATAGTATAAAAAGTATATCTTATAGTTGGTAAGGCTATTTAAATAAATAAATAAATTTATCTACCCGACGCGCCACATGTATTATTTCTGAGTAGTATACATTTTTGTCTTCAGCATGAATGGGCCAGTTTGACCGGGCTGTTATTACTGTCTCACAGAAAACCGCCGTAAAGTATCAGTTTGCTGCTGCGTTTCTTGCGGTGAGTGAGATATCTAGAGGCTCAATTCTCCCTCCCCTTCGCGAGCCATATTTATCCCTCTCCTTTAAGGTCGGCAATGCATCCATGATTCCTCAGGTATTGTGGATGTCCTTATAAAAAGTTAATTATTAAATTTTTTCTATGTATTCTTTGATCACTTCATATCTTATATATACCGTCCTTACATTTGGAGGCGCGCCGTCTCATGTGGGTACACTAAAACTTTGTCGTAAGTAACTGAGACAGGACACGGAAAATTATGTAATATTATATGCAATTGTATAGATACGTTTTGTATGCGAACAAGACAGGCGTGATACGCGACCATACAAATTCAGATAAAGCGGACTTCAAAACAGGCCTTAATAAGTTACGCCCTGTCCGTGGCTCATCTCGCACTAGCACGCCTTCAACTAACTAAGAGGTCAAATGCTGTCAATAATCTTTTATGAAAATTAAGTTTAATTTTAATGCAGCAGAAAATTATGAAAACGCCCACAGCGCCAGCCCTGAGTCGATCCAAGGCGTGCGTTTCGCGCACCGCAATTTGTGTAATATACGATGCTGTTTAATTTGAAAAGTGCTCGCCCCCGGACCCACCGCAGACAGCCCTAAACATTGCTTTACTTAAAACTGTTTTACATAGGAAAAACAACTTGAGAACTAAGTGAAAGTCTATTTGTAAACTAGGTTTAAGTTTGTAGTATGTACCGTCGTTGTTGTACGTAAAAATCAGGGATTCATTTTGTTTCCACTGGCGGAAACTGTTTTCACAGTTGGTACTGTGTCTAGTAATCTATCTATTTATACATTGAAATAAAACTAGTTTATACGGATTTTATCGCGGTTTAATTTTTATTTTAGTCTGTAGTTGTTGCTGAACATTCAGATGAAGGCTCCAAACATTACCTTAGATTTGACAAACCACAAATCCTTGCCAAAGAACACCGATTCCTACCTAGGATGATTCGCGAGGCTATTGAAATTAAGAAACACCCAAATTTCAATAGAGAAGATGGTTGGAAGCTTGCACAAGCCTGGGATCCAATTATACATTTAATTAAATCGGAACCCAAAAGACCAACTGCCAGACCTCAAGATACCGTGAGCTCTTTCTGCGTAGATCGGACTAGTGTCAACTAACTTTTTAAATAATTAAAAATAAATGTATAATTTTAAAATGAAGGTAGCCATTGTAACATTAACTTTTCGAGACGACCTACACCTCAGTCTCTCCCGTGACCACGAAGGCTGAAAAGCTTTCGAAACGTCGGGACTAAAATAAAAATTAAACCGCGATAAAATCCGTATAAACTAGTTTTATTTCAATGTGTAATATTCGCGTAAACCTAAGAAATCATTATCTATTTATATATTAATACGTGAAGAGAAAACTTTAGACTCTTTAGGAGTGCAAAAGGCTATTTATATAAAAAATCTGTAACAAAAATATACAAATAATATCATTGTTGACTTATCTACTGTCAATGAGTGAATGTCAAATCTCGCAACTAACGTTTAAGAACAAAATGTTAAAGAGGTCTACTTTCGACCACTACGGGACCACTAATTAGATCAATTTTTTCTCGGCAGTCCTCATGATGGCCTATGTTTTCTTTATTTTATTTTAGACTATACCCAGTAACGGCGTAACTATAAAGCATTTTCTGTGCTCATTGCTCACAAGTCAGTAATGGAGCATAATATAAACGTGGAAATAATCAAATTCTTATAAATGACTAATTGACAAATTAATTTAATTGTGAGATATTTGAGTGTGATATTTATTTATTAGCAAAGACCGGCAAATTTATTCCATGAACATCCACTATATCGGAAACGCTATGGCGCTAAGCATCTATGGATGCGTTTCCAAGGTTAAAAGAAAGGAAGAACCTGACGTCTACTAAAGTGGTACTAGCGTCAGGAACGCGTGCG
The DNA here is from genome assembly GCA_905332985.1 of Mimas tiliae. Classification (NCBI taxonomy): domain Eukaryota; kingdom Metazoa; phylum Arthropoda; class Insecta; order Lepidoptera; family Sphingidae; genus Mimas; species Mimas tiliae. The sequence goes on along the minus strand of HG995241.1, from coordinate 19,824,070 downwards.
TCAATGGCACTGTTTATATATAACGAGTAAGAACGTCACTGACGCGATAATCAGTTTCAAGGTTTACAACTATTTTTCCTATAACTAAAGCACACTTCCCAACGGTTTCCCATTCCTTACCATTAGCCCACGGCACTGATTGTATGTAAACCAATGTTCGTTTATTGTTAGTAATACCCGCAGGTCCCGGGTTGCGTTCCCGGCTATTGAATTATGACATCACAGAGCTCGTGTAAGCTATCGGCTAAATTGACGGCTGCGTGTACGTCGGGGAAATTGCACGCTTTCAATATTCTAGTTCGTCTGCATAATTTGTTTGTATTTGTTTATTTAAATACAGTTTGTTACAAGGTGGTAGGTCCCTCGTTTGCGAGAGACCGGCTGGGTTGGTACCACTGTTTTGCTTACACACTGTTGTGTTCCGGTGTGAAGGACATTGAAGCCAATGTAATTACTGGGCATTATGAGACTTAACACCTTATGTCTCGGGGTGACGAGCGCAGTCCAGTGTCATGCAGAGCTTTATTTAAAGTTCTGTGTGGCGTTGCTTCTGTCTATGAGCAGGCGTGGCGCTTACCATCAGGCGAGCGACCTGCTCGTCTCGTCATTCAATGTAATAAAAAAAAAAAAACTCTCTTTCTTTCATTTTGTAGGGCAATGTAGCTATTTAAAGCAACAAAATATAGCTCATCGGGGAGTGGTATAGACTACCGAGATGATAATCGGATTTCAAACCAGACTTCAGGACACGCACATCTGAATTTATAAGTGGCTTTATGTGTTGTTATTCAAAGTTGTGTAAATTCATTTTTAATTATCGCTTTAACAGTGAAGGAAACATCGGGAAGAAACTTAAAGACCTGAGAATTCTCCATATTATGAGTTTCGAAGGTATAGGATGTCTACTAATCCGCATTAGGTCAGCATGGTATGGTGGACTATGGCTTAATCCCTCTCACACAGTAGTGTTTTTGTAAATATTTGTGGTGTCTTTTTAGTGACATTTTGGTGACTGGCCCTAACATGGACTGATATGTTTTTTTAACTATTTGTGAAAACTTGCAAATGGCCTTTTCAAATTTAACCCGTATTACTTAATATTGAAAAGATAGCTGTATATAAACAAATAAAATTAAATAAAGTAAGAAAGAAAAGTTTATTGTCATCATAAGACATGCAACAAACATAATGCAGTAAGTACACAATATAATTAATATACAACTAGTGATTTCTTAGGTTTACGCGAATATTACACATTGAAATAAAACTAGTTTATACGGATTTTATCGCGGTTTAATTTTTATTTTAGTCCCGACGTTTCGAAAGCTTTTCAGCCTTCGTGGTCACGTGGCGATAAAATCCCTATAAACTAGTTTTATTTCAATAATATACAACTAACTTAAAAATAATATAAAAACTATACAGTTGCATGCCTTCACGGTGACAACAGGAGACCAGCTCAGTATAATACTGTGATTATGGGGCGAGCCACAACACAGCGCTGGTTTTCAGTGGCCTCCTAAAAGTAAAGTACACTTAAGTATTCACTTGAGTGCCGCAGTCGTTTTATTATCTAACCGTAGCTTTAGTCTAAAAGTATGTTTTGAGATATGCGACTGATACTGGGCACAACTACTATTACTACAATTTTTTGAGTGGTAGAGCCACGCTGTAGGCAGTTTTGCCTACAACTTGTATTGGCCGGCTCGTCCGGGTCATTACCACTGTCTCACAGAAAACCGGCGTTAAGTAGAAGCTTGCTGCTGCACTTCGTATGGTGAGTGAGATATCCGGAGGCCCAAACCGACTCCCCTTCCCAATCCCTTAAAAATAGCTGCAATTGCACATTTTAGGTAAACGGGGCGGCCTCGCTTCACGGGTTAATTATCCCTTTCCTTTAAGCTCGGCAACGCACCCACGATTATTTTGCCATTGTGGGCGTGCATGGGCGGTGGAGATCACTTACCATCAGGTGACCCACTAGCTCGTTTGCCGGCCTATACCATAAAATACCTCACAAACAACGTCGATGCACCAGAGTATATTCAAACGTTGGTAACTGTAACTTTATCAATGCCCAAACATTGGCCCCAATAACCTGAATAAAAGGAACAATAAACGATAATTTCCACAGAACATACGCAATGGCTCGTGGCGAACATTGCGAGATCGTTAATCAGCTCAATCAAAGGGAATACAAAAACTAGGCAATGTTTACAGCGTGGCCGGTGGGGCATGAATCACTCGACACTGCAATAGGTAGAGTTGGCCATATGCGAGTAGGGGAGACAGGGAAGCGAGTAACACCTCGTTAATAATCAATCGCTTCAAGGAAGCCAGTGAATATAGGAGTAACGTCAGTTGAAGCGGTATATTTTTTTATGGCATAGGCCAGCAAACGAGCAAGTGGGTCACCTGATGGCAAGTGATCTCCACCGCCCATATATTCCCACAATACCAAAAGAATCATGGGTGCGTTGCCGACCTTAAAGGAAAGGGATAATTAAGGAATTGGAAAGGAGAGGGGGGTTTGGGCCTCCGGATATCTCACTCACCGTACGAAACGCAGCAGCAAGCTGCTACTTTACGCCAGTTTTCTGTGAGACAGTGGTAATGACCCCGACGAGCTGGCCTATACATGCTGTAGATAAAAGTGTCTACAACGTGGCTCTACCACTCAGTAGTATTTCTTTTATTTAAAGCTGGCAATGCGTTCGATACAGCACGCAGTATATTTATTAGGGAGACGACTAGTACCTCGTCCTATACGTGAACTGCACGGGGGATATTTGGGTGGTGGAGTTTTAGACAGTTGAAGGCAGAATTATAAAATTAATTATCCGGAGTCTGGAATTGTGCCTGGTATGGCGATAGGCTTGCCCCCTATCACATCATGGGATGGAGATACTCTCGGCGAAATGTGGGTGTACTGGTTACACCTCTACCTACCCCTTTGGGGATTACAGATGTGAGTGCGTATGTATATGTATGTTTTATGGGATTAATTTACTAGTAATTTAAATAATAATAATAATAATAATAATACACCCAACAGTCACACACATAGTCCTGACCCCACACTAGGTAAACCTGTGTCGTGGGTATCAGGAACTACGAGGGACTTGCGGTCCCACAACACCCAGACCCGAGACCAATATTTGTGGTTCACACAAACATTTGTCTCGGTGTGGGAATCGAACCCACGGCCTCTCGCTTCGCAGCCGACTACTCGCCCGCTGCGCCACGGAGCTGTCAATGAATAACTGAATGTAAATGAAATGAATAACTAATTATAATAGATGCGATTTTAATATGAGGATATTTTCTACCACCATTGTGATAGAAAAACAAAAGTACATTTATCTTTACATTTCATGATTATCTCTACATTAATTATTAGGGGTTTTATACCTCTATATCTCATCCTCTGATAACCCATTGTTAAGTAACCTATATTTTACCATTCTTATAACCCTAACATACAGAAAATTATTTTAATTAAATAATTGTCTGGTGCATTACACATCGGCTCGCTGTGTAAAAACATGGCTGTTTATTTTCAAATGCGCGGTGCCAAATAAGCAATGTGGGTGCACATCAAAAGATTATCTGTCATAGACATATTATAGATAGAATCGACTCTATGGTTCTTAACGCTTGTCGCACATAGAGTCTATTGAACAAGTGTTACAACCTCCGTGAAGCAACGGGCGAGTAGCCGACTGTGAAACATGAAGCCGTGGGTTCGATTCCCGTAACGAGACAAATTTTTATGTGATGCATAAATATTGGTTTTGGGTCTGGGTGTTGTGGGTTGGCAAGTCCCTCGTAGTTCCTGATACCCACGATATAGGTTAACCTAGTGTGAGGTCAGGACTATGTATGTGACTATTGTGTGTATTTCTTACGGTCCAAAACATCTCTTTCTCTTTTTCACTATCTTTAATCTCCTCATACATGCTCGTTATAGCGTGTTCACACGGTTCCATAAGTTGATTAACTGACTTGAATCAACAAAAGTGTTATGATTCATGTTTATTAATTCGATTGGCGATCAGCGATATATGTATCTGTCGACACTCGCCTTATACAGTAGATAAAACTTCCTGTTTCAGTCTGTGAAAAGCCTTTGTATAGTCATGAAGCTTCAACATGATTCAGCCTTATTCACATGAAATTGAATGATGGTGTAATTAATACAATATAACTGTAATAAATTCTGCCGTGGAATCAGATTGTGACGCTGACGCCAGTACTTCTATTTGATGATATCTCTTGTTACTATCTCAGATAGATTTACAGTATCTTATTTTGAATTATGAATATATTTTGTTTGAATAAGAGTTATAAATATGAGGTTTGGTGGTTTTTTTATTCGTCTGAATGACTAGAGGAACTAGACGCTTATCTGATGGCACGTCTGCTCATAAACAATAGCAACACCACCCAGAACTTTGAATTATAATGTTCTCCATGGCGTTGTACTGCGCTCGTTACCCTGAAACAAGATTTAAAGTCTAATTTTGCCCATTAATTCACTGGCTTCAATGTCCTTTACACTGGAATACAGTGGTCTTTATACACTGCTGATTTTCTGCAAAATAGACAAAGCTGGAAGTGAGACTACCAGTTCTTAATTTCGTAATAAAGGCTTCGTATAATTTCGTTACTTGAAACTTTATTTCGCCCCATACGGATGAGTCGCGTCAAAATCTATAACATAATATTTTTTTTTTTTTTTATCCTGGCTCGGCAAAGTGACTACGCTACACCTGATGGTAAGTATAGCGCAATCCATGAATACTGTCGACCAACGATAGACACTGAATCTATTGCAGATCGGCAGAATTATGCCGGCCTGCTTAGTTGCTTCTTCACACTTCTTAATATTCACAATTTCTCCTTTCTGCATCGTTATTCGTTACTCTATGAACAAAAAGTAAGTACAGAAAAAATTAAAAATAAATAGCTGCTATTAAAGTATTCGCAGTGTAATACAGGCTAGGAGTGTTTACACACTGCATCAAATCCGATCAAAATATTAATTATTGAATCCATAAATGTACCATCAGGGTCCTGGGTTAACTTCCCAGGACGGGCAATTACAATTTGTGTTTGAATTTTCCATTCGAAAAAACCACACATGAATAATTGCCAAGATTAAAATTTATGCCCGGTATGGCGATAGGTGATGATTATCACATCATGGGACGGAAATAACCTCGGCAAAACAGGGATGCAGCATTAATTGCACCTTTACCTACCCTTTCAAGGATAAAGGCGTAAGTTTATATTATATGCTTAAGCGAATCCATAAAATGGTTAGATCCAGCAAAATTTTAATTCTACCACCTATTCGGAAAGTTGTTTCACAAAGGAAGAACGAGCAAGAAACTATCGTTGCTTCTTTTACAAAATTTGCACTACATTAATACAATTTATTTAAATTAGACTTATCCCAATCAGAGAATAAGATCAGAACTGGAATTATCTCTGATTACGGCAAACATAATTCGGAACAAGTGCGCAACTCCTCATGAAAGTAAGTAAGTATTCCGATTACTTCGGATCGACATTATTTGTGGATGTCCATGGGCGGTGGAGATCATTTACCATTACTTGCTCGAATGCCGTCGCCCATACTATAAAAAACTGTATTCCGAAATATCCTTTTGTCTACAGCACGAATGGGCCGGCTCGTCCGGGTCCTTACCACTGTCTCACAGAAAACCGGCGTAAAGTAGCAGCGTACTGCTGCGTTTCGTACGGTGAGTGAAATATCCGGAGGCCCAAACCCCCTCCCCTTCCCAATCCCTTAATTATCCCTTTCCTTTAAGGTCGGCAACGCACCCATAATTCTTTTAGTATTGTGGGCGTACATGGGCGGTGAAGATCACTTACCATCAGGTGACCTACTTGCTCGTTTGCCAGCCTATGCTATAAAAAAAAAAGATTCTGATCTGATACAGTGTGTATACACTCTTAGTTATCGAGTGCCAGTTATTACGCACATGCCACGCTCTATTTTATTTGATACTTATTTTTTTTACATACCCTTTTGCGCTGAGTTCTACATATAGTTTTGTAATAAGTTTTAATATTATTGCCTTTGGTGTAATAAATACACGATATAAATATTATTTTATAATTTAATAAGTAAGGATTAATTGTAACTAGTTAAGCTACTAACACTTTACGTTAATTTCTACATATAGTTTTGTAATAAGTTTTATTGCCTTTGGTGTAATAAATACACGATATAAATATTATTTTATAGTTTAATAAGTAAGGATTAATAGTTCCTAATTAAAATGTTTGTAATAATTTTTAATATTATTGCCTTTGGTGTAATAAATACACGATATAAATATTATTTTATAATTTAATAAATAAGGATTAATAGTAATTAGTTAACATTTTGGAAGAGTTCTTAGATTGGATGAAGGGTTAATTACGGTCTTGATGAAATAAATGTTGCAAATTGCCAAACTTTTTGAAGTGACTTTTAAACAGAATAGGTTCAAGACTCAACTCGATAGGTAGCACGCATCGCGTCGTTTTACTGGACCATAAGCTTTTGATTTAAAAGTTGATTTCAAAGTTTTTGATAATTACCTACACTTATTTTTATTTCCCTGTCTTTTATGTTATATGTCTTCTAATATATGAAATTCTCGTGTCGCGGTGTTTGTTTCCAAACTCCTCCGAAACGGCTGGACCGATTTGTATGAAATTTTGTGTCCATATCGGGTAGGTCTGAGAATCGGCCAAAATCTATTTTGCATACCCTAAATGATAAGGGCGACCGACCCCTATTTTTTTTAAATTTTATTATGATTAATTGCATTGAAAAATACATAAACTTTAAATTTTCACCCTCCTACCTCCACCCTCCCATTTTTTAATCTCGTTTTTAAAATGTACAAAAGTACTAAAATAAATTAAAGCGCGTTTAATTTAATTTAATTTAAGTGCACCCACCGTTGTCGCTCACTGTTTCTATATAAGAATACTAGGGGCATTGCCCATGTTTTTCCACAAAAAATAAAATAAAAAAAAACTTAACTTAAAGTCCGACGAATATGAGACATATCTTACTTTCTTCCCCCATTATTCTGCATCGATTGGTACCGGTCTCGACCCCATACCCCCAGCGGCTTCGGAGGAGATAGCGTGACAAGCTTTTGGCAGCGGCGGCGGCGGCGCCAGTTACTTTTTTTTAGAATAGAGAGATTCCACATATGCTACTTTTATCATGGAAAAAGGCATTCACGCGGGCGGAGCCGCGGGCAAAAGCTCGTATAGTTAAAAAACAAAAACCTGCTGTTATCCGTCAAATCCTAGAAAAATATTATTTTTGAACTCCGAGAGTGACGAATGAACTTTTAATGAAGCAAAAATACAGCTTATAGAAGAGGATTTGAAGTAAAATGTTAATAGAATTTAGAATTTAGAATTTAATTACCCCTCAAAAAGTGTACTGGTTACACCTCTGCCTACCCCTGCCTATGTATATTTGTTTACTTTAAAAGCTCAATTCGGTGTAGACATAACCAACTGACAAACAAACTTTACAACTGTAGATACAAATGTTTTCAAACATTATTTTAGCACAATAGCCTAGTTTCAGCAATGTATCGTGGCAACAGTGAATGACTTTGTATTCGAACCCGGAACAACACGGTTCGCCGGCTCATAAACACGCACGTGTGCAATGTTCTATGAGCATAGTAAACGGGCTTGTTTGTGTAATAAAAACATTTTTTCATGCATATGATTCAATTAAATGATACCGCTGGGCTCAGGGTTCGATTCCTGGTCAAGTAAAAGGTGGTAAAGTAACTTTCACCCGCCTGGAGACCAGAGATATAAAAACCTGTCATAGTCTACATTCCGCACAGTTGCGGGACCATAGAGTAGGATTATTTAGAAATGTTATAGACAGACATATCGATTGCGACTGTCAAGTCTCTTGCATGATGAGTGGAAAACGCCTGTAATTCCCGAAGGGGTAGGCAGAAGTGTAACCAGAACACCCATATTTCGCCGAGCTTGTCTCCGTCCTATGATGTGATCTCTCCGGGGTGATACTGAGTACTTCGTCATAGAAAAGCCCGATATCACTTTTACCCGACCCGGGGAACGAACCCGAGATCTCAGCACAGCAGCCATAGCGCCTACAACGACAACGAGGCGGTCCAGTTCAGTAGAAAATTCAATAAATTACTAATCGCTTTAATCATAAAATTAAGACATTCCAGACTAAGCAAACTTGGCCAGTAATCAGTTATTATTAAAGACTATTTTCTAAGTTACCAGAGTGCGATCTAATATATATTACCTTTAATACAAAATCTAAGACTTCGAATTTCGTGGGATGCCATTTTAATAAAAAGGTAGCAAGTGCTAATGCAAAGAATAAACCTAAATAAATGATTGATTTGGACAGCACTAAATTCTACTTCAAGTTTAATCTTCACTGTACCGACCCAGATAGGTATAATAAACGTCTGGGTACTACATTAAACATACATACATACATACATACATACATACATACATACATACATACATACATACATACATACATACATACATACATACATACATACATACATACATACATACATACATACATACATACATACATACATACATACATACATACATACATACATACATACATACATACATACATACATACATACATACATACATACATACATACATACATACATACATACATACATACATACATACATACATACATACATACATACATACATACATACATACATACATACATACATACATACATACATACATACATACATACATACATACATACATACATACATACATACATACATACATACATACATACATACATACATACATACATACATACATACATACATACATACATACATACATACATACATACATACATACATACATACATACATACATACATACATACATACATACATACATACATACATACATACATACATACATACATACATACATACATACATACATACATACATACATACATACATACATACATACATACATACATACATACATACATACATACATACATACATACATACATACATACATACATACATACATACATACATACATACATACATACATACATACATACATACATACATACATACATACATACATACATACATACATACATACATACATACATACATACATACATACATACATACATACATACATACATACATACATACATACATACATACATACATACATACATACATACATACATACATACATACATACATACATACATACATACATACATACATACATACATACATACATACATACATACATACATACATACATACATACATACATACATACATACATACATACATACATACATACATACATACATACATACATACATACATACATACATACATACATACATACATACATACATACATACATACATACATACATACATACATACATACATACATACATACATACATACATACATACATACATACATACATACATACATACATACATACATACATACATACATACATACATACATACATACATACATACATACATACATACATACATACATACATACATACATACATACATACATACATACATACATACATACATACATACATACATACATACATACATACATACATACATACATACATACATACATACATACATACATACATACATACATACATACATACATACATACATACATACATACATACATACATACATACATACATACATACATACATACATACATACATACATACATACATACATACATACATACATACATACATACATACATACATACATACATACATACATACATACATACATACATACATACATACATACATACATACATACATACATACATACATACATACATACATACATACATACATACATACATACATACATACATACATACATACATACATACATACATACATACATACATACATACATACATACATACATACATACATACATACATACATACATACATACATACATACATACATACATACATACATACATACATACATACATACATACATACATACATACATACATACATACATACATACATACATACATACATACATACATACATACATACATACATACATACATACATACATACATACATACATACATACATACATACATACATACATACATACATACATACATACATACATACATACATACATACATACATACATACATACATACATACATACATACATACATACATACATACATACATACATACATACATACATAAATACATACATACATACATACATACATACATACATACATACATACATACATACATACATACATACATACATACATACATACATACATACATACATACATACATACATACATACATACATACATACATACATACATACATACATACATACATACATACATACATACATACATACATACATACATACATACATACATACATACATACATACATACATACATACATACATACATACATACATACATACATACATACATACATAGACACACGCCTGTTTCCCATAGGGGTAGGTAGAGACAACGGATTTCCACTTGCTACGATCCTTGCATACCTCTTTGGCCTCATTCACACACTTTTTCCCTTCATTCACTTTTTCTACATTAAACCTAAGCTGATAATATTCTATTGTCAGGTTTAGCATTGATAGCGTTCATTGAAAACTGGGGAGCGAGCACGAAAAACTTACGAATAAGTATTCGAATCGAGAACGCTAGCTTTTGTATGAAGGTAGTCATGTTTGAGGGAGCTGCCGAGAGCTTTTACTAGAACCTATTACTTAAATAAAAATACGTGTTCACAGAGAGAGATGCGAATTTATTCTCCTTATAATTACAGTACTTATTTCTATCCTTATTCACTATCCTATATACTACTTACGCAGCGTCTGGGCGATTATGCTTACATGACGCTTTGTATCTATCGTGGGTGGCGCTAGGGTAACCATAACTAGGTTCAAACAATTTTTTGACATTACGATACGAATACGTTCTCGCAAGTTATTCGTGCTAGCCCCTCTGTTATATAGACTGTTATTTATAGTACAGTCGGAGTCACAATTCATAACCACAATAAACACAAAACGTCTTACATGAGTATGAACTATATAGGAATGTATGGGCGCGTCATCGCGTCGTCCCGTCTGGCGCGGCGCGTCGGTCGGTCTGCGCGCCTGTCACCTGCCACGTGTCGCATGCAATTAATGGTAGCATCGTATACTGGCCAAAATGTGTTTAGAACTTGGGGCAATGTCATCAAAATCTATAGACACTTGTCAGGAAACTTCTTTTCATAGACAATTATCCGCGTAGAGTCTAATCACCACATTCGGCACAACAGGAGCAGGTAGGGTACAAAAAATATCGACATCCTCAGGCACGTAGCCGTTAACATAAGTTACCGTATTATTTGGCACTTACAAGTTTAATAATTACAAATGAGTCGAAGAAGGGATATTGGTTGTTGCTCTGCAAAGTTGATCCGTATCGTAGGTACAGGGATTTGGTAGAGCCGTTGCACATTAAGGTAGCTTTTTTATGGTATAGGCCGGCAAACGAACAAGTGGGTGACCTGATGGTAACTGATCTCTACCGCCCATGTACGCCCACAAAACCAAAAGAATCATGGGTGCGTTGCCGACCTTAAAGCAAAGGGATAATTAAGGGATTGGGAAGGGGAGGGGGTTTGGGCCTCTAGATATCTCACTCACCGTACGAAAGGCAGCAGCAAGCTGCTACTTTACGCCGATTTTCTGTGAGACAGTGGTAATGACCCGGACGAGCCGGCCCATACTTGCTGTAGACAAGTGTCTACAGCGTGGCTCTACCACTCGTAAAGGCTCTATGCGCAGGAGTTCTGAGGATGGTAGTATGTGTAGTAGCTACTGGCATAGCTGGCGAACTCCCAAAACATTGGCTTATTATTTGTAACGTGTTCCGTGTTGTGTCGAGTTGTATCGGAATGGTTTGCGCACAATAGCTTTATTATGGACTCAAACACTAACAATGCTGATAAGAAGGATCAATTTTTTTTGTCTAAAATAGCGAAGAAAAAATTAAGTATACAAGTAAGTAATTTACGGTAGGCAGCGGCTTTGCTGTGCCCTGGCATTGCAGAAGTCTATGGGCGGCGGTGACTACTTACCATCAGGTGGCCCGTTTGCTCGTCTGCCTATCCAGGCAGTAAAAAAAAAAAAACCATGTAGGTCCCTCGTATGCAAGAAGATGGCAACCTATACGAGATTGGTACTACAGCTTTTTACATTGGTACTATAAAGCGGGCGCAGCCGCGGAAAATAAGTATAACCTTTGAGTATAACCTTAGTTTTGGGGCTTTTTTTAGAAACCATCATTGTGCGTAATCTAATCCGAAAGACCTCAGCGGACAGTGGCCTTCCAAGGCCTATAATACAATGGGATCACAAAAAAACTTGGTCAAACAGGTTGCGTCGGTTAATTGCTGTGTAATTAACTATTGTGACAGATTTTTTACTCGAGGCGACATGGTTGTCACCGGATAGTTGTTATAGTGATACATACGTTCAATGCTCGTGTCTTTTACAAATTGTTGGGTTCATGAACTCGAGTTTGCGTTTAGGTAATGCCTATGGTCCATATCGACCCATAAAAAATAAAATAATAATAATACTTAACAATTCTGGACTATTCCATAATAAAAATATTGTAAAATGTATAGTTGCCCAGTGTATTTAGATGATGCTATGTATGTTATGTATACATCAGTTGTTTTCTATACATAAGTTTCTTTATTTTGTACTGAGTAGTCATATGCGCTATTTTAATTGCCTATATGATTAATAAAACTATTTCATTTCAGGTAAAAATCTAGATTCAGTATGATCGGGTATTGAGAGTTAAATGTCCTTAGAGAGAGCATTAAACCTATTTTGAAGTGTTTACATAATGCTTTAAAATAATAAACATGTTTTTGTGTTTTTTTTCAATTTTGGAGTGATATGCACTCACGCCTGTAATCCCCGAAGGAGTAGGCAGAGGTGTAACCAGTACACCCACTTTTCGCAGAGCTAATCTCCGTCCCATGATGTGATAGGGGGCGAGCCTATCGCCATATCGGGCACAAATTCCAAACTCCGGGCTGGTACTGAGCATTTCGTAATAGAAAAACCCAATATCACTTTTACCCGACTCGGGGATCGAACCCGAGACCTCAGCGTCAGCATCATTCGTAACGCGTACGCATTACAACTGCGCCACCGAGGCAGTTGTTTTAATAAGCATAGTTAGTCTCAATTCAGCTGCCACAAATTCTCTCATTCCCATATGACTGATTACATTTCTACCCGAAATACTGCAAAATTCACCACACAATTGAAGATAAAATCTAATTATTCCTGGCACGCTAAAACCACTTCACTTCAGTAAATAGACACCAACAAGTAAAGCTAAATCAAGATGTGCTAATTCTGTCCGCGGGTTGCATTGTGTTTGCAAGTTTATCTGATCCTTGTGATGGATTAGCGACTGATATGTCCAAAGGTAAGCAGTGATAGCTCAGCGGGGAGTGGTATGGACTGACGAGACGATAGTCGCAGGTTCGAAACCAGCCCCAAGTGCTTACACCTCTGACTTTTCTTAGTTATGTGTGTATTAATTGATAATTATCACTTGCTTTAACGGTGAAGGAAACATCGTGAGGAAACCTGCATACGTGAGAAGTTCTTCATAAGAATATCGAAGGTATGTGAAGTCTGCCAACCCGCATTAGACCAGCGTGGTGGACTAAGGCCTTGGCCCTCTAATTCAGTAGAGGAGGCCCGTGCCCAGCAGTGGGACGTATATAATACAGGAATGGTATTATTATTTTATTATTATTATGTCCAAAGGGAGTATCGGGTCCATAGTAGATTCTTTGTGCGCCTCTTTGATATATTCAACGTGCAATTCTGAATTTAATTACGATTGGCCGAGCTTTTCGATTTCTTAAACTAGATAGCCTGGGATTAAAAAGGCTGTTTCTATATACTTCCGGTATGGAGATACTTCTGATTGCACACGACTTCATCGAAGATACTGATAATAACCTTATCATAAACTAATTTGTATCTAAAAATTATCTACCCACAACACGCTGCGCCATCCAGTCCGTCCAAAAACTTGTAGGAAAAAGTATCTCTATTTTTTCGCGTTCTTTTAATAAACTATGGAATGTAAATTCCTATACAATGACACGATCGCGACAAGTGTGCTGCTATCCGTTGAGGATTTAAACCATTAATCCATTGAGAAGTTTTAACATTTACTCCGTACAGATGACGGATCAGCTTAACCAAATTTATATTATTTATATAGGACCACATCGCACGTCTATCTACTACTATCAAATATTTTTTTCAACGAATCTGTTGATAAATCGAACGCATTGGTATTGACAGCTCCGTGGCGCAGCGGGCGAGTAGTTGGCTGCGAAGCGAGAGGCCGTGGGTTCGATTCCCACACCGAGACAAATGTTTGTGTGAACCACAAATATTGGTCTCGGGTCTGGGTGTTGTGGGACCGCAAGTCCCTCGTAGTTCCTGATACCCACGACACAGGTTTACCTAGTGTGGGGTCAGGACTATGTGTGTGACTGTTGGGTGTATTATTAATGTTTTTATATTATTTTAGAAAGAATTATGTTTATTGTCAATGTGCCTAGTTACCATTCGATATGTAAAAGACTCCTGTGTAAGACGTCGTAGATTGTAACCATGTTCCTTTAATATATAACTTGTTATTATACACATCATCATAGTGTATTATTTACCACGGCCTAACAGAATCAATAAAGCTACATACAAAAAACGTCGAATTGAGAACCGCCTTTCTTTAAGTCGGTTAAAACACTAAGCAATACCATTAGTAAGATACTACGTTTGTAAAACATATCAATCGAGATACACGGATCACTCGCCAGACTTGTATCGGTAATTGGAAGGCACGGTGCGTCGCGGAAACGGCATGCAAATGCCTGGGCAGGTGCTCACCCTGCCTGAGAGGAGAGGGGAGGGAGATCTGGCCCACCCGCACGTTCATCGCGACTTATCACCGACTATCTGAGCAACGCTGGGCAAAGTGCCCTAATTAGTAGAGGGCCGACACTTACGGAATCATCGAAGGGCAACATTTATAGATAAATTAGAAAGGGTAATGAGATGGACAGTTAGGTGTCAGGAATTTTGATATTGTATTTAGATTAAAATGAACAACGGATATTCAATGATGTTAATATTTAAAATATTCGTCATTATTTTTAACATAGTTAATGGATGCATAAAATGCAAGGAATTCGGAACCTAGGTATTTTAATTGTGTTTTAAATCTTCGTTCTCGGAATAAATAAATAGGTTTTCTTGTCTAGTGATGCAAAATAAAATCTATACAAGTATTTAAAATAATTCCAACATCTAAATAAGTGCTATTCGACATGCGAGGAATTTAAAATCTACCTAAGTATTGATTTCTTAGGTTTACGCGAATATTACACATTGAAATAAAACTAGTTTATACGGATTTTATCGCGGTTTAATTTTTATTCAGCCTTCGTGGTCTCTCCCGTGACCACGAAGGCTGAAAAGCTTTCGAAACGTCGGGACTAAAATAAAAATTAAACCGCGATAAAATCCGTATAAACTAGTTTTATTTCAATACCTAAGTATTATTATTTTTGGTTTTGATTAGTTTAATAGTGGTAAAGCCACGCTGTATAGGTACTCTTTCGTCTACAGAATGAATGGAGGGCTCGACTGGCTTGTTACCATTATCTTAGAGAAAAACAACGAGAAATAACAGCTTGCTGTTGCGTTTCTTACGATGAGTAAGATATCCGCAGGTCCAAATCCTCTTCCTAATTCCTTAATTATCCCTTTCCTTTAGCGTCGTAAACGGGTCCATGATTCTTCAGGTGTTCTAAAAGTGCATGGGCGGTGGAGATCGCTTACCATAAGGTAACCCACTTGCTGGTTTGATGACCTCTGCTATAAAAAAACTGATCCCAAACGATTTATCGTCAAATATTCAAGCGTTTTACATAATATGTCTCAACTATCTGAAATGACATCATAATGCTGGTGGAAAGGTACCTGATACATTTTTGATACCTGGATGGCGACCACTGTACTCATGGTAAAACCCGCCATAGTGTCTCGTTCAGACGAGTCACGTTTAAGTCAGCCAGTGTATAGTCAGTAACTTCAGGCCGGCATAATTTTGCCGTGCGTCGCGGAACGCAACGTCTCTTGCTGTTAAATTTGGTCGGTAAATGCCATACCAGGATAAAAAAATACACCATGCATTAAGATATTGATATAAATTAGCGAAAATGATCCGCGTTGAGATGGTTTCCATATAGCTTAGCACTGTAAACTGGCACGGGTTGTTATATAGAGAACAGGTTTGCTAAGACACAAAGGTTTTTTGTTTGAGGAATCAGAACATCCGAACAAGATAATATTTAGCACACCATCCAGTTACGGTATCTTTACATAGTAATTGATGAAAATAAGTCGTTCTTAATAAAAAAATACACCAGGCATTAAGATATTGATATAAATTAGCGAAAATGATCCGCGTCGAGATGGTTTCCATATAGCTTAGCACTGTAAACTGGCACGGGTTGTTATATAGAGAACAGGTTTGCTAAGACACAAAGGTTTTTTGTTTGAGGAATCAGAACATCCGAACAAGATAATATTTAGCACACCATCCAGTTACGGTATCTTTACATAGTAATTGATGAAAATAAGTCGTTCTTAATAAAAAAATACACCAGGCATTAAGATATTGATATAAATTAGCGAAAATGATCCGCGTCGAGATGGTTTCCATATAGCTTAGCACTGTAAACTGGCACGGGTTGTTATATAGAGAACAGGTTTGCTAAGACACAAAGGTTTTTTGTTTGAGGAATCAGAACATCCGAACAAGATAATATTTAGCACACCATCCAGTTACGGTATCTTTACATAGTAATTGATGAAAATAAGTCGTACTTAATAAAAAAATACACCAGGCATTAAGATATTGATATAAATTAGCGAAAATGATCCGCGTTGAGATGGTTCCCATATAGCTTAGCACTGTAAACTGGCACGGGTTGTTATATAGAGAACAGGTTTGCTAAGACACAAAGGTTTTTTGTTTGAGGAATCAGAACATCCGAACAAGATAATATTTAGCACACCATCCAGTTACGGTATCTTTACATAGTAATTGATGAAAATAAGTCGTACTTAATAAAAAAATACACCAGGCATTAAGATATTGATATAAATTAGCGAAAATGATCCGCGTTGAGATGGTTTCCATATAGCTTAGCACTGTAAACTGGCACGGGTTGTTATATAGAGAACAGGTTTGCTAAGACACAAAGGTTTTTTGTTTGAGGAATCAGAACATCCGAACAAGATTAGCACACCATCCAGTTACGGTATCTTTACATAGTAATTGATGAAAATAAGTCGTACTTAATAAAAAAATACACCAGGCATTAAGATATTGATATAAATTAGCGAAAATGATCCGCGTTGAGATGGTTCCCATAAAGCTTAGCACTGTAAACTGGCACGGGTTGTTATATAGAGAACAGGTTTGCTAAGACACAAAGGTTTTTTGTTTGAGGAATCAGAACATCCGAACAAGATAATATTTAGCACACCATCCAGTTACGGTATCTTTACATAGTAATTGATGAAAATAAGTCGTACTTAATAAAAAAATACACCAGGCATTAAGATATTGATATAAATTAGCGAAAATGATCCGCGTTGAGATGGTTCCCATATAGCTTAGCACTGTAAACTGGCACGGGTTGTTATATAGAGAACAGGTTTGCTAAGACACAAAGGTTTTTTGTTTGAGGAATCAGAACATCCGAACATGATAATATTTAGCACACCATCCAGTTACGGTATCTTTACATAGTAATTGATGAAAATAAGTCGTTCTTAATAAAAAAAGTACACCAGGCATTAAGATATTGATATAAATTAGCGAAAATGATCCGCGTCGAGATGGTTTCCATATAGCTTAGCACTGTAAACTGGCACGGGTTGTTATATAGAGAACAGGTTTGCTAAGACACAAAGGTTTTTTGTTTGAGGAATCAGAACATCCGAACATAATATTTAGCACACCATCCAGTTACGGTATCTTACATAGTACCTAATTGGTGAAAATAAGTCGTTCTTTTAACGGTATCTAGTTTCTAAACAGAGTATGTTTCAATAGAACTTGAAGATATTAGTAAATTTTTTGAGTGGTTGAGCCACGCTGTAGACAGTTTTGTCTACAGCATGAATGGACCGGCTCGTCTGGGTCGTTACCACTGTCTTACAGAAAACCGACGTAAAGTAGCAGCTTGCTGCTGCGTTTCGTACGGTGAGTGAGATATCCGGAGGCCCAAATTCCCCTCCCCTTCCCAATCCCTAACTTATCCCGTTCCTTTAAGGTCGGCAACGCGCCCATGATTATTTTAGTATTGAGGACGTACATGGGCGGTGGAGATCACTTACCATCAGGTGACCCACTTGCTCGTTTGCCGGCCTATACTATAAAAAAAAATCCCATGCAGCACTTTATAATTCCAGGTTTTGAATTTTGCGAGAAAAATATAGATTAAAACTTTCTTTATCTGTAACAACACACCTTAAAATGTTTACAAAATCTGGGTTAGTCATTATCAGATCATTAGGGAAAACTGTATGAAAGTTCTGCTCCTAAATACCCTTAGGACACAGCCTCATATCTGGAATTACTATTCACTGCCCTTAATTGGATTTGTGAATTCATTTGGAGTATCTAGTCTTTACTCTCTACCATTTATTGCCAGTTTCTCATTTCCCATATCGCCTAATTAAAATGAGTCTGACTATTTACTATTCCACTAAGTGCTAAGAGCCGTGTATCTAGAATAGAATGGTTGTACATTCGCGAGAAGGCTAGTGTTGTGGCTGGCCGGCAGTGCCCGCGTCCTCGCCGAGATAGACGCACGTACCAATAAACTCTCTATGTTTGGAGCACGTGGCTTACACTCGATTTTGGCGGCAAAAATGTTATAAAGATTCTGATGAAGTGTTTAGTTATTTTATAAATAAAAGTGAATAAAGAAGTAGAGTCAGCGACGGTTAATGAATACCAAAGATTAATTAAATAGTTAAACGATATAAAATAGTAATTTTATCGTTGATTGGTCATCGTTTATTCAGTGTTAAATTAATTACACGCTTTTGTATTTAAAATCATTATGCGGACTAAAATAGTGAATTCCAAAATTGTGTAAAATGCTTCTATAAAATTTATCGATCTAGAAATCATAACATAGTGGACAAATATACCATGGATGCCAGATGAAAAAACGTGCTAAGCTATGCGGTGGTGTGTGGTGATGATGGTTACCATCGTGGTGGTAGTGGTAGTGGCGGTCAACCCGGGACCGCGCCGCTGTGCCGGACGCCTAGCCCGGGAACGATTGAAAGCTGCGGAAAAGATCCGGGATAAACGATACTACTTGCTGTGCTGTGCCCCTGCTTGTGGGACTCCACATCGAAGAACCCATCGACCTACAACCAGCCGCTACCAGCCGTACCACCGGACTTGGCTAGGACTTAAATATGGTACGTTTTAGGTCATAGCCCCTATTCTATTTGTTGAACACATTTTACTAAGTGTCCTTTATAATTTAGTCGCTTAGTTGTACGTTGATATATTTCTAGGTCTCATTTGTGAGAGGTCGTCTGGGGTTGTATCACCGCTTTGTCTATTTTTGCCGTCATGCAGCAGTGTGTAATCATTGTTGTTTCGGTTTGAAGCACATTGGTTTGATGAACTAGCGGTAGAATTTTTACGGAATCATAATAATGTATAACATTTTATGGATTCAATAAATATTTTGTTTGGTTTTAAATTGATGCTAGTGAAATTACAGAGCATTTTGAAACTTAACATCTCATGCAGTGCTTTGTAATCCAAGGTTCTGGGTGATGTTGCTTCTGTTTATAGGCGGACGCGGCGCTTATCATCAGACGAGCGACCTACTCGTTTCGTTATTCAGGCAAATAAAAAAATAGTACACTGATAACTTGAACGCTAGGATCTTTAATGATTAATATTCCAAAAAGTACGTATTTGGTAGATTGCTGAATTGATCTGGCCAACGGTCGTTTTTGTAAGTTCAGTTTTATCAGATCACTTTGGGAGAAACCCAAATTGTCTTTGATCAGCAGTCAGAACCAGCTATGCATAACGTCTTCCTTGCAGCTATTGATGTCCACTATGAGTTTAGATTCTTTCTTTCTGCCTGGTTTTATATCGGCTTATCACCAGGATCTTTTTTTTTGATACTCACTGCATATAATAATTGTACCTTAGTATGGTCTGTGCTGATTCAATCATTATTTCATTAAAGTATGACTAATCAATAACGTTCAGACTAGTATTTGCGTTTCTAACCACTTCAAGGCTTTCTGACTGGTTATCATTAATACATACGTTATTTGAATACATTTTACATGTTATCTCATTTTAAGGACATTACAATCCGACACGACCCAAAAACCACGAGAAACCATAAAATTTATTCATAGCCTGTCCCAATATGTTGATATGTAAAACGCATTTACCCAAAATTTGAATACCACCACGCCCGAACATAACCGTCAATTTTCCGTAAACCATCGAAATTTACTGCACACGTTTGTAACTCGTTCAAAATCGTTTGACCTTTCGCAATGGGGTCGGCACTTCCGCGGTCCTCGCGACTTACATATTGCTATAATTTTGATATTTATAAGGAATATGAAGGATAAGATGTTGGGTTTTGCATACTTACAAAAAGAGGGAATCTTTATTTTTTTGTGTCATAGGCCGGCAAACGAGCAAGTGGGTCACCTGATGGTAAGTGATCCCCACCGCCCATGTACGCCCACAATTCCAAAAGTATCATGGGTGCGTTGCCGACCTTAAAGGAAAGGGATAGTTAAGGAATTGGGAAGGGGAGGGGGTTTGGGCTTCCGGATATCCCACTCACCGTACGAAATGCAGCAGCAAGCTGCTACTTTACGCCGGTTTTCTGTGTGACGGTGGTAATGACCTGGACGAGCCGGCCCATACATGCTGTAGACAAAAGTGTCTACAGCGTGGTTCTACCACTCATTGAACTGTTTAAAATTAAAATACAAAACAAAATTTAAAACAAAGTTGTCATTAACTAGTTTGACAGCCTCCGTGGCGCTGTTGGCGTATATCGGGCTGCAAAGCGAGAGGCCGTGGGTTCGATTCCCACACCAAGACAAATGTATGTGTGATCCACAAATATTTGTTTCGGGTCTGGGTGTTGTGGGCCCGCAAGTCCCTTGTAATTCTTGATACCCACGAGACAGGTTAACCTAGTGTGGGGTCAGGACTATGTGTGTGACTGTTGGGCGTATTATTATATTAATTGGTTAAATATATATTTGGTTTAATAAGGACAGTCGTCTCTAGTGACTATCTGATACTTCCTAAGATTCAGTGTTTCGTTGGTATTAGAAACCACAATTTAGAATAATTTGGGATAGCCTTTGTTATAACCCAAAAACCCATTGGCATTCATGTCTCCGGCATACGTCAAGCCAGTCGGGTTTTGGGTCGTCGATCGTACTACTGCGAACATTACGCATTTAAATAAAAGACAAATTAAATTCATTAAAAGAAACGAGTTTAAGTTTGTACAGATTAAGATATATGTTTAATATTACAAACCATATTATATTTCCGTTTTCAGAATATTATTGTATCACGGCACGGCACACTAAATAAAGCTTAATTTTAATCGAAATACTGTAATACATCTAGATTAGTTACTGTATCGTAGGTTCGATTATGTTATGTGACAAAAGGACCATAATACTCCCTGACCCCAAGAAATGTGGGTTGTCACTTCCGTAGACAATTGTCGATGCCTATATATCCTTTTTGAATATTGGGTTTAGGCACACGCCGTTCGTTGACCCTGTGTAATCAGAGCTAAATCTGACCACGCCGAATTAGCCCGATGATAACAGTTTGGCTCCACTTCCGGCTTATTTAGGACGTGGATGTATTAATAAATAATAAGCTATGGGTCATCAACAAAATACAATTAGTATTTTGTTATGAACTAATAAAATAACTCTTGAAATATATCGTATTTCGTGTATATTTATATCGTAAGTGTATAGTGTAGACCGGCAAACGAGCAAGTTGGTCACCTGATGGTAAGTGATCTCCACCGCCCATGTACCTACATCCAGAATTACAGAAGAACCATTGGCGTGTTGCCAACCTTAAAGAAAAGGGATAAACAAGGCATTGGGAAGGGGAGGGCATTTGGGTATCCGGGTATCTCACTCACCGAACGAAACGCAGCAGCAAGCTACTTTACGTCAGTTTTCTGTGAGACACTGGTAACGACCCGGACGAGCCGGCCTATTTATTCTGTAGACAAAACTGTCTACAGCGTGGCTCTACCACTCGATATGTAACAATTTACCTCAATGTTGTAATACTGAACCGTTTCATTAGTCTAGACAGCTTACTAGCTGTATCCATACTCGTATTGATCTAAATTGATATTACAAGCCTCCACGGCGCAGTGGGCTAGTAGCCGACAGTGAAACGTGAGGCCACTGGTTCGATCCCCACACCGAGGATAATATTTTTCTGATTCACAAATATTTGTTTCGGGTCTGGGTGTTGTGAGACCGAAAGTCTCTCGTAGTTCTTGATATACACGACACAAGATAATCGTATCTTACCGTGGGGCTATGTGTGTGACAGTTGTTGCAGTATACTCGGATTCAGTAATCGATTCGATTCTCAATACAGTCAATCAAAACTGTTATTTTTTTATTCAAAACACATACGAGTTGAATTGGATAGAAATTTGTGCCCGATGTCATGGAACGGAAATATTATTTATTTTTTATTTTATTGGCTTGAATGACGAGACGAGCAGGTCGCCTGATGGTAAGCGCCACGCCTGCTCATAAACAGAAGCAACGCCACACAGAACTTTGAATAACAAAGCACTACATGACACTGCACTGCGCTCGTCAACTCGAGACTTAAGGTGTTAAGTCTCATAATGCCCAGTAATTTCACTGGCTTCAATGTCTTTCAAACCGGAACACAACAGTGCTTACACTGTTGCTTGGCGGCAAAAAGAGAAAAAGCAATAGTACCAACCCAGCCGGCCTCTCGCATACGAGGGACCTACCACCTTGTATAATAAGCTCCACGAATTGTGATTACATTAGTTTACCTCTGCCTTCGCTTTTATAAATACAGGTGTGAGCTTATGTAATGTATGTGAAATACCTACTGTATCGAATAGGAATGATATCTAAAAATAGGCAGGACAGTATTGAGAGCGCATAGTAGCTCGAGATTATGCAACTTGTATATCAACTAGTTTAAACAAACGGCACTCCTCATTATTTTAACTAATGTGGGTACATCAAACTTTAAACATTACAACGCCATCTATCGAGATTGATTGACAACAGCAGCTGCTTGCAGGTAAAATAGTGTTGCGCCATCGCTGCTCGATCGATCACGTAAATGAATCAATCCATCTCGATCCGCGGCATGCAAATCGTCTCGAACAATGCGTCTGATGATGGTCCTGTCATCTGTTGCCATTGTGCTCGCTCGTGACGTTAATCTGTGGGTATTTACTATAATGACGCAATGCTTAGCAGTGATGGCTGTTTGGCAATATTGATGTATGTGGGTTTTGAATGGAATTTTAAAGGGCTGATTAATAATCACTTCATTGGTCTAGTGGCAGCGTTCCAAGGCTGAGAACCGTAAGGTCTTGAATTCCCAGGTCGAACAATCACAATCGGTGTTTGAATTTTAGTTTCGAAAAATTACACTGCCTGCCTCGGTGGCGCAGTTGTAATGCGTACGCGTTACGACTGAGGCTGACGCTAAGATTTCGAGTTCGTTCCCCGAATCGGGTAAAATTGATTTTGGGTTTTTCTATTACGAAATGCTCAGTATTAGGCCGGAGTTTGGAATTGTGCTCGGTATGGCGATAGGCTCGCCCCCTATTACACTCGACGAAATGTGGGTGTACTGGTTTACACTTCTACCTACCCCTTCGGGGATTACAGGCGTGAGTGCGTATAAAAATTACACATGAATTGCCCGGGATTGGAATTTATGCCAGGTATGGCGATGGCTTGCATCATATCATAAGACGGATATTAGTTCGTCAAAACATGATTGACAACACTAATTGCATCTCTGCCTTCTCTTTCCGGGATAAAGTTATGAAATTTTGTATATATGGATGAATAATGATAGAAGGGCTTGATTTTATCAACTTTACTTATTATTATCAGGTCAAAGTACCTACAGCTAACCCCTGACTTGTGACATCAAGCGTCTAACAACTTACACAACTAAGGCTTATCGGCTAGTGACGCCGTGCGCTACTATCGCTACCGTTAAATTGTGTTCTTTAAACCTACATATCTCTTATGAAGTCCGTGGCGTGACCATCAGAAGTCCGGCTCTAGATCCTATAAATTCTAGATAGTTTAAATCTTCTTAAGTCTCTTATTTACTTTATAGGTGCTCCTTTATGTTTTGTTACTTGCTAACTCCATCAACTTAGCTGTAAACGATCGACTCGAGAGGCAAAATTTATGAGCTGCAGTCGATATGCCAAAGTAACTCGATACATACCGGCTGCTTCTGTGACAAGACCAGCAAAAACAAGTCTTTAACGGTATATTCACCAAGTATAAACATTCTAGTACTATCAAGAGCATATTATTGCTTCTAAAATCAATACTTCTTGTAAGCAGCGAAAGCCCAGTCATCTGATTAACTTGACTTAGACATTCTTAAATTTTAGAAATCCATCCCGAATTTCTTCCCGCCAATGGCATGTCTGTAAATAATAGAAACACCACGT
Organism: Mimas tiliae; assembly: GCA_905332985.1. NCBI lineage: Eukaryota > Metazoa > Arthropoda > Insecta > Lepidoptera > Sphingidae > Mimas > Mimas tiliae. The sequence goes on along the minus strand of HG995241.1, from coordinate 19,798,965 downwards.
AGAACTTAGATTTAGAAAGTACTGCATATCACGAAACTTTAAATACTTTAGATGTTAAATCTCTTAAGTGCAAGGATCGTAGCAAGTGGAAATCCGTTGTCTCCGCTATCCCTATCGGAAACAGACGTGAGTGTATGTATGTATGTATGTTAAGGCTGATATCGATAAGGGTAGTAACTTTGATACTGCTTTTATAATAAGCAAAGCAGAAGTCTCCTAATATACAGTAATTTTACTGACTACAGATGTCGTATAATTTCCTCAAAATAAATAAATTCTTGAAATAAAACTAGTTTATACGGATTTTATAATAAATAATAATAAAGCCATTTATTCCATATCTTCACTTTCATCATACATTACAGTGTTATTCATTTTGTTTATGAGATATGGACCCCTGTTTGGGTAAAGGCCTCCTCCATCCTTTTCCATGACTCCCTGTCCTTGCCTGAATTTATCCAGTCGTTTCCTGCGGCGTGTGTAATGTCATCAGCCCACCGTCTTAATTGTCGACCAACATTCCTTTTCCCCTTTGGTCCAATCCATCGTGTGGCTTCAATGGTCCATCTTCTGTCTGTGTATCGTGAGATGTGACCGGCCCATCTCCACTTTAGTAAGAGTGCGTGCCTAAGAGCATCGGTGAGTTTAGTTTTTTGACGAATGTCTTGGCTCTTAACTTTATGTATTTTTCTAATTTTTAACATGCTTCTTTCCATTGCTGTTTGACTGCATTTGATTTTTTGTTTTATTTTGTTTGTAAGTACCCAAGTTTGGCAACCATACAGCAAGCAGGGTAATAGGCATGTATCAAATATTGTTCTCTTCATGTGTAAGCTGTAGTTCCCTTTTAGGATTTCTCTTAATGCCCAAAATTTCTTCCAAGATGCGTTAATTCTTCTTGTTACTTCTTCTTCATTGCTTGACGTTTTGAATGAAATTTGTTTGCCCAAATAGATGTAGTCGCTGACATATTCTATATTGTTACCTTTTATCGCTATCGGGCGTTCGCATTTGTTGGTAATTATCTTAGTTTTTTCTATATTCATTTCCAGCCCGATTTTGGAGCTTTCGCAGTCAAGTGATCGCATCATTTCCTCTAGGTCTTTGGCAGTTTCGGCTATTATAACAATATCGTCGGCGAACCTCAGATGGTTTAAATAGTGTCCGTTTATGTACACTCCCCTGTTTTTCCAATCCAGTTTTTGAAAAATATTTTCAAGTACTGCTATAAATAGTTTTGGGGATAGAGGATCTCCCTGTCTGACGCCTCGTTCTATGTTTATTTCGTCTCCTCTAGTTTCTAATTTTATTCTGCTCGTACTTTTTGTGTAAATATATTTCAAGATGTTGATGTATTTAGAATTAATGTTTGATTGTTGTAGTGCATTCCAGATTGAACAGTGACTGATACTGTCAAAAGCTTTGCTGTAGTCAATGAAGGCCACATACAGAGGTCTATTGTGTTCTCTGTGTTTTTCTATGACCTGTTCTAATGTCTGTATGTGGTCCATTGTACTAAAGCCTGATCTGAATCCCGCTTGTTCCTTTGGTTGCTTTTTATCAATGTCGTCGGATATTCTCTTTAATATTACGGATGAAAATAGTTTGTATATACTTGCCAACAGACTTATGGGTCTATAATTCCCTATGTCCAAGGGGTTTCCTTTTTTGAAGAGCAAAATTATGTCCGATGTACACCATTGTGTTGGTACTTTTTCTTCGGCTAGTATCTTATTGAATAGTTGCGTAAAGTGGTGAGTTAAAATCGGTGCTCCTATTTTAAGGGCTTCATTGCTTAATCCATCTGGTCCGGGGCTCTTCTCAGCTTTCAGCTTAATTATATGCTCGTATACTTCGGAGTCTTCAATTGGTCTGATGCAGTCAGTCGTATTTATATGAGTTTGAGTTGTTTGCACTTCTATTTCTGTGTTATTTTGTTTCCTGTATAAGTTTTTGTAAAAGTTTGTTGCATGGCTTATTACATCTCTTCTGGATTTTGTTTCTTGTGAATTGTGCTCAAGTTTTTGAATCCATGTTTTGTATGTAGTTAATTCTTTATAGGCTTTTTTGGCACTTCTGAAATTCTTGATCTTTCTTGAAATAATCTCATATCTGTGATTGTTATAGTCCTTACGGATTGATCTATTTGCCTCTTTGTATATTTTGCTTAGTTCTTCTTTCATATCTTTAGTTTTATTCTTTGTGTGTAGTAGTTCTGTGCGCCGTTTTATAAGTTGGACTGTGACTTTAGAGAAAATATTATGTTGATTAGGGTTTGTAGTGTTTTTGCATTTCAAGCTCTCTGTTATACCTCTTTCCAAGATATTGTTATATGTTTGGATATCAATAGACTCTGTTTCTATATTTTCTGTTAGTGCTCGTAGATTTTCGATGTAACTTTTTATTTCTGTTTCTGTCTTGGGGATATTAAATGGTGTTGTGTAGGTTTTTCTACTCTTTATTGGACGACTTAAACATAGTGTTGCTCTCACTAATCTGTGATCGGAAGAGAAATCGAATTTGTTTAGTACTTCGATATTAGTTATAAGTTTATGATTATTTATCATTATAAAATCTATTTCGTTTTTAGTTTTTTGGTCGGGTGATAACCATGTCCATCTGTAATTCTCCTTCTTTTTGAAAAACGAGTTCATTATAGACAATTTGTGTTGGTAAGCATATCTTAAGAGACGTTGACCTCTTTCATTGCTCACTCCGTAGCCATGTTTTCCCATTATCGGGTAGTAGTTAGATTTTGGACAACCTATTTTAGCGTTGAAATCTCCCATGACTATAACTTTTCCTTCGGTCTTGGTGTGAGCATATTCTTTTCTACTGTGTTCTATTGTCATATCGATGGTTCTGTTGTCATGATTGATCTAGGTTATCTGAATATAGATATAGGGCAGTCTATATCTCAAAGGAATACTCTTAGTATAGACATAAGGCAGTGGTCACACCTATATCTCAAAGGAATACCTAGACTCATAAAAAAACTGTAGCCGAACTATTAGTCTAACTTTCTAACCTAATGATGTAGTAGGTGAAGAGCCTATAAACATGTCAAGTACAAATCCATACTCGGCAAACCATGTGTTTTTTAAATCAAATAACAGTCCTAGAGTAGCTACTGCACTTGATGCTAAGTACAGTATAGATGCCAAAACCTACCGTTGAAAGACGTTGCCTCCCTCGACAATAGCCAGAATAGGGTAGTTGACTAGATTTTTTTTATTATTTAAATCAATAAGTTATGTTACTCAAAATCTATTGCAGAAAGAATTTTATAAATCGGACCAAAAATAAATAAGATAGAAGCCATTCAAACCCTGTAGAAGGGGTAATTGTCAAATGACAGACGATGCAACCTTTGACGTCACTGTGTAAAATGTTCATTAAAGTGCACGCGTGCAAGCGAGATAGTGAGATATCCCTACTACACACCCACTTTTCCTCATACCAACATTTAAAATCATAACTGCGGGCACATTTCTGAACCAATTTTGATTGTGTTTTAATAAAAGGGTTTCTTTTGCGTATTATTTTCTGTTGCTTATAAAATAATGTATAAAATTCAATATAGGAAACTACCCTATTGTGCCAACCTAAAGTAACTGTATACATACCGGCTGACTTGTTAGAACGAGCCACTATGGCGGATTTTTTACCGGGTTTGACGGTGGTCGAGTGTGGTAGTCGCTATCTATATTGTCAAATATAGTGTATCGGCTGCTCTTACACCATAATCATAACGATACGTGTATTAATAAATTCGTCATTTAGTATGTGGTATACACTGAAATTTCTTCCGCAATATACAAGGGGACTGAGCGCAATAGGACATAAATAGTCTAATCACGTCCTATTTTATATAAATGCCCATTTAATTCCTTACCCTTAACAGTTATGGAGTTATTTTTAACATTGGTTTATGTTATTACGTCCTCGTTTCAAATATCGAGAGATATATAAGCGTGTTTATGAATTTGATAGTAATGTCTTCCTAGTTGCGGAATTAGAAGTTAAACAGTTGCTCAGACGTGGTTAATGGGAGGGTTTATTACAATGTTTATAAGACAATTCATTTTATGGAATTATGAGATGATTCAGAATTCTGTAGGTATATGGCAGGAATTTTAACGCACATTTTGGTAAAGCAATGAATAACTCTTTAAAAATAATAAAGTGTGTTCTCGTGCAATAGTACTATAGTAGTTTTTGGTATAGCTATATCGTATATATAAAATTCTCGTGTCACAATGTTTGTGTTCCTCCGAAACGGCTGGACCGATTTGTATGAAATTTTATAGGCATATTCAGTATGTCTGAGAATCGGCAACTATCTATTTTTCAACCCCCTAAATGTTAAGGGTGGTCCACACCAAAATTTATTTTTTATTTTTTTATGATACAGCATTAAACAATACATAAAACCCTAAATTTTCACCCTTCTACCATCAACCCCTTTTTTTAATAGTCATTTTAGTATTTTTGTCAAGCGCGTTTCTCACCGGGGGCGCCCACTAGGCTAGTTTAATCCTGGAAATAGACATTCACGCGGGTGGAGACGCGGTAACAGCTAGTGTTATTATATAATTGTTGAGTTGTAGAGTCAGGCTGTAGAATGTTTTATCTACAGCACGAATTGGCCGGCTCGACCGGGTCGTTACCACTGTCTCACAGAAAACTGACGTAAATTGGCGGCTTGCTGCTGCGTTTCGTACGGTGAGTAAGATGTCTGAAGGCCCAAATCCCCCTCCCCTTCCCAAACCCTTTAATTTTCCCATTCTTTTATGGTCGGTCTAATCATTGTTGATTCGATGCTATAGCAGTTTTATTGTAAGTTGGGAATTGATAGCACTAACTCAATTTTTCATTTCTTTTATTTTTTTGCTTTTATCCGTATTTAATGTTATTGTTATTTATTGAATCCATACAATAATAGAACATTGTTTAGGTTCCATGAATAACTTTACCGCCAGTTCGGAAGTCTGTTTCGCTAGAAAAGAATGGGCAAGAAACTCTAGAGTTGCTTTTTTTAATACTAAGTAAGTACCTAGTTTATCATTTTTATTATTGGGAGCATAAAGGATTTAAACCATTTACCATTTAAACCATTTAAACCATTTATTTTTCTACACACACATACACATAGCACAACAAAAAGATGATAAAAACACACATTTATAAAACATAAATTTGCTACAATATATGCGGTAGAAGGGGTCCAGCTCAGTGTACGCTGTTGAGACACAGCACTGATTTTCAGTTAGACCCCACCGTCGTTTACAATATTTAATGGAAAATACACATGTAAATGTAGATATATAATTGAGTCAAAACAATCTTTAAGAAGTTATTTAAATTAAAAACATTTAATCTATAGAAAACATTATATTTTATCTGTTTATAACTAAATCCATTCAGATATTGGTTTAAGTGACATATTTTACATCATACAATGCGGAACCCTGGCCCGAGATTTATTCACAGATGCCCAGTTTTTGCATGCCTTGCCAACTATTCAACAGGAAATACTTTTTTGGAGTGAACGTCGGATTGTTACTCCGCCATTATGTGTAATGATCTTAAACAAAAAATACCGTATCTGCCTTCAACTTTGTTCCATTACTTGTGCATTATAATACTAAGTATCTGATTGATGTGCCTCCGTGGCGCAGCGGGCGAGTAGCTGGTTGCGAAGCGTGAGGTCGTGGGTTCGATTCCCGCTCCTAGACAAATGTTTGTCTGAATCACAAATATTTATCTCGGGCCTGGGTGTTGTGGGACCCCAAGCCCCTCGTAGCTTGATACCCACGATACAGGTTTACCTAGTGTGGCGTCAGGATTATGTGTGTGACTGTTGGGTGTATTTTTTTTATGTTAAACTTCGATTTCGTTCTTATGATGAGTTTGTATAACATACTTCCATCATCCATGATTACTTTGTTCAAACAAATATATAAGGATAAGCTTTTATATATGCAAATAATTCCTAAAATAACTGTAATTGTTTTACATAGAGGTTTGTAGGTCCTGACTGTGGTGTTGTTTGAAAAAGCGTGGTAGTTTTAAGACCTTCTGTAATCTCGCAGAGCATCTGTAGTCATCACCCCTAGTTTTAAGCCGTCCTTTAGTCCACCAGTTCACACCCACGTGGACACTCCTTCACACTCGATAAAATACTGCCACATACACAGGTACCATCTTAATTGACGATACGCAGCAATCACAAAAATGAATTCAAATATTAAGTGGGACCTCCTGGCCACGCGTTTTTTGTACTGGCTCCTGGCAGGAACGCGATAACTCAGTAATAACAGCGCGAATTAAGGTCTCAATCAACCGCGTGCGTTTATCAATCACGCCACCTATATTTACGGAACTCGAGCGGGATAAAATCCAGTATTTAGGGTTGCCAGCCTCCGAGAACGTACCGTTATAAAATTACAATTACGCACCACTTATGTTTCGATTTTTAAATGTTTGTATTTTATTGGATGATGAATTGCCTGAGATTTATTTTGTTTACTTTGATTATACTCGTAATATAATTTTGGGACAAGGAATACTGCAGAATATATATGAAAATCACAAGATGTGTCATGAGTTTTATTAAAGTTGTAATTAATTAAATGATTATGATATTAATTATTGAATAAATTAAACTAAGTTTATTTATTTTATATAAAAAGAAACTACATCTAATACGACTTCATCACCTCCTCATTCATGTTTTAACCGCTTAAATTTTATGATACATATTTATTGATTTTTACACTAATTTACTTCAATACGTTACAAATATATTCAAGAGCATTCAATTACACTACGTCAGAATAAATTGTATTGTTCGAATTACAATAGTACTTAGAAACCCGATCTATTCAATCTGGCACGCTCAATTAGCATTAAAAAAACTCAATACAATTAGGCAACCCTACGTTTCGCGCCAAACCAGCCGGACCGGGCGAGTTCCCGCCATTGAGTGACCCGGCTGTTATTCAGCGGACACGATTATCGCGGCACATCACTATTGATGCATTGTCTCAATCGAGCAGATAGCCCGTGCAGTTATAAATCACGAGCGAGTGAACTGATTCATTCATATCGTCGGGTCACTCAATGCGGATGGAAAAAAATAATCAATTTGTAGTTAAGTTGGTGCAACGTGTGTGATCTAGGAAATGTCTTTGATAATTTTAGACTCCCTTCGTGAATGGGAGCACCGCACCGTAAGACGCGTTCCTACTTTTTCTATGATCCATTTAATTCTTTATGAAATAATAATGATATACATATCAAGGTCAGTATTCAATTTCGTTTTATTCTATCATAAAATAGATGTAGTGGGAAAGTATATTTATAGGCCGTTAGCCCTGACGGCAATTGCTATGCACTACATACCTATATATACTATACCTATGCAGTACTATGGTTTATAGGTTTTTTTAGTACTCGCTATTGTACTACACAATGATTCTACAATTAAACGATTCAAATAATAATCAAACAGAAACACTATTTCAATAATGCATTGTATATACACATTGAACTTTTCACTAAATCCATTCAATTTCGCATATAAGATATACACAGCACCCATCCAACAAAGTGTCTAACGCGCACAGCACACGGCAGCTGCGCGTCATGAGCGACATGATGACGCGAACCCATAAAATTTTCCTCTGCCCAACGCGGCTAAAGAAGTTTTCATTTCAAAAAACAAAACAAATATCACAATTGTAAATATTCCATCAAACAAACCTTAACACCGTATCTTTTTTCCGTGACCACAATGTTAGGGTCAGTCGGCATAATGCGCGAGTCAAACGATATCTCAATCGGGCAGTATAAATCAGAACAAGATGGGCTTAACATTGTTCAGCATAGTCGGGCCGCTGGCGCTGCCGCGCTAGTCCGTGACCTGGGGGTCGTGTAACGTGTCTCCCGGCAAACGTCCTGTCCCAGGAATCCGACGTCTTTGACGCGAGATTTGTCGTTTTTAACCGACTTATAAAAGAGGGTTCTGTATTCAACCCACATACATGTATATATGTATAATGTAATTGTGTCCGCGGTTCTCTCAAAAATGAATCAATTTTGATAAATGTTTCATTAACCCAGTCTACATACTTTGAGCAATAATTTAGTATGATATGAAACATTAGGTTACTTTCATCGAAATAAGATGACAAGAAACGTAACTCAAACAAAATGACCCCACTAAAACTCTGTGCAAGGGGACGGGGCTATAAAAGTCTGTGTAGCTCGTTCATTCATGAAATCATAAAAATTGATTCACGATCAATAGTTGACACTTAATACGTCTATTTTTTAGGGCGGTGCAGTACGTCATATCTCGGTTTAGAAATTTAATATTTAGACATTAACTTTTATCAAATAAAGTTGATTTTGAACGTTCATTAATTTTTGTTGCGTGTATGGGCGTTACGTGTGATTTTACCTTTGCATGTGTGAGTAAGTGGAGCCGTATTTTTGGTAGATTCATATGAGAGCTATCGTTCTAGTCATTTTATTTCGATGGTTACCATACATATTTATAAAGTTAAATGCATGAAAATGTATACTTACGTCTTTAATATTGTCTCTCGACTGGACTCGCGAGTCGCGTGTTACATTCATCCCACAATATTAAGCTTTCTTAGTAGGTAAATAAATAAATTAATAGTACACACGCCCAACAGTCAGATGATCTACTGACAGTTTCTACTGACCCTTTATTTAAACAACTCCATTACAATAAGGTCACGGATAAGGTTGTCTGGTAGAGATCACTTTTAGAGATAAGACCGCCTGTTGACATGTTGTAGTTATACGGTTCTTTTGTATTGTTCCTTAAAATTATGTTCAATAAATAGTTATCTATCTATCTATAAACTTGACTCCACACTAAACGTCGTAGGTATCAAGCACTATGAGAAACTGTCACAAAACAGCCCGAAACAAACATTTATCGCTCATTTGTCTCGATGCGAGGATCGAAACTGCGACTTTCTGATTTACAGCCACTGTCATTGCGCCACGGAGACTGTCAAATCCTTTTGTTTTTGATATAAGAAGTTAGATCCTACAACATGATTTAAGCCTTATTAAGACGGAGACAGGTTTCTGTTTTTCATACGCTGTAGGCGAAGTTATGACGAACAACAAAGACTTTAATGTATACTATTAGACAAGCTGCGCGGTACATAGACATTGTACCAATAAGTTGGTAAAGGTCAATTGGCCGGAACTCAATATTACCAGCTTACACTCAATTAGAATCCCTATCGCGCTCTCTGTTTGTGAGCTGTCAAACTCCCGCGTTATGTGACGCAATTTTACTTCTAAACAGCCCGTCTAGTAGTATACATTAATCTTTGGATGACTCCACTATAATTTTACCATAACTATGTCAATTATTAGGCCATCTCTACGTTTTCTTGCACCAATTATTAAATTCAACATCCAAAATAACTAAAATGTCCATAAATGGTTCCATGAACGCGACATTACCGTTATCAGCGCATTTTTTAAATTATTAACACGAAAGCAGTGTTGACACATCGATTATAAAATAATAAAGATAAAACTACTAGCTAATTTACAAGGTGGTAGGTCCCTCATTTGCGAGGGACCGGCTGGGTTGGTACCACCGTTTTGTCTATTTCTGCCGCCAAGCAACAATGTGTAAGCACTGTTGTGTTCCGGTGTGAAGGACATTGAAGCCAGTGGAATTACTGGGCATTATGAGACTTAACACCTTATGTCTCAGGGTGACGAGCGCAGTCCAGTGTCATGCAGTGCTTTATTTAAAGTTCTGTGTGGCGTTACTTCTGTTTATGGGCAGGCGTGGCGCTTACCATCAGGCGAGCGACCTGCTCGTCTTGTCATTCAATAAGATAAATAACGGCGATAACCTAGCGGGAAGTTAACCGGACTACCGAGACAGAAGATGTCACAAGTTCAAACCAGCTCGGGTACCATTGACTTTTCGAAGTTATATACCACTAGCTTTTGGCCGCGGCTTTGCCCGCGTGAATAGACTTTTCCGAAATAAAACGTAGCCTATAACCGTCTACAGGGTCCCATCTATCTCTACATCAAAATTCATCAAAATCGGTTCAGTGATTTAGGCGTGAAAGCGTAACAAACAAATAGATATATTTTTTTCATAAAAAGTATCCTATGTTACTTCTTATACCTCCAAGAATATGTGTAAAAAGTTTCATGATGATCGGTTAAGTAGTTTTCCCGTGAAAGCGTAACAAACAAACTTACATTCACATTTATAATATTAGTATCATAGAGCTATAACACATAGTATGATGTACTCATCTATGACTATGGTTATATGAAAATTTAATATCAACATATTATATTTTGGACTGAACTTTACTTATTATCCAATGCAGACACCTTTGTCTACAGCATGAATGGGTCGGCTCGTCCGGGTCGTTACCACTGTCTCACAAAAAACCGACGTAAAGTAACAGCTTACTGCTGCGTTTCGTACGGTGAGTGAGATATCCGAAGGTCCAAACCCCCTCCCCTTCCCAATCCATGATTCTTTGGAGTTGTAGGCGTATATGGGCGGTGGAGATCACTTACCATCAGGTGAACCACTTGCTCGTTACCGACCTACGTCATAAAAAATCACTTTGCTATGCCAGGGTAAAAAAATACTTATTTAATGCTTTTACCATAATTTACTAATGTCCTAAAGTCTACAAAAAGTTTCGAAAGTAACACACTTGTGACTTCGCCAAACTCTAATTCCGCATTTACTTCTAAAATGACGTAACCCTACCAACCAAAATAATAAAAATACCTTTAAAATATACAAAGCTCGAGCATTCGTTCATTACAAGTTGAATTTAAAGAGAGGCGTAAAAAAAATGTGATTTCATTTTGACAGGACCACCTTTTGTCGGGAGATTGGGGTCGACGACCCGCAGGATATAAAATCGAGGCTAGATAAAACTGGAATATTTGAGCGAGGTGTTTTTTTGTGATCATCAACGTGCCTTTGTTTCGCCATCGTTTATTTGTTTCTTCTATGAGTTATTTTAATAGTTCAAGCATCATTTGAATTTGGAACTACAGATCATAAAGCATGTTTTGTTTTTGTTTAATAGCTATGACTGAATGGAATAGTTGGTCGATATTTATGGAACCTTTTTTTATGTTTTTTGGATCGCAAATTTTTGTTCCATGTTTAAATAGAATAGAGTTCTTCACTTCTTAATATATAATTGTATGTGTCAGGATCAAAAAATATAATGTATACTATTAGACAAGCTGTTTAGATGTAAAACTGTGTCACATAACGCGGGAGTTTGAAAGCTTACAAACAGGGAGCGCTATAGGGGTTCTTGTTAAGTGTTCTTGGTAATATTGAGTTACGGTCAATTGACCGCAACTTAGGGGTACAATTTATATGTACCGCGCAGCTTGTCTAGTAGTTACAGTAGTGTATTGCAGTTTTATGTTGCTACTGTTTATGGTATGTCGTGACGCTTATCATCAGGCGAGCGATCTACTCGTCACGACATTCAGTAGCGTAAAAAAGAACAATGTACTTAGAAATTTTTAAATTCAGTTCTACCACCATTCAATACCATCCTCAAATCTCTTTATAATATTTTACGCTAAAAGACTGCCTCGGCGGCGCAGTTGTAAGGCGTACGCATTACGATTGAGGCCAACGCTGAGGTCTCGGGTTCGATCCCCGGGTTGGGTTAAGTGGTATTGGGTTATTCTATTACGAAATACTCAGTATCAGCCCGGCGTCTGGAATTTGTGCCCGGTATGGCGATAGGCTCGCCCCCTATCACATAAGGGACGGAGATACGCTCGGCGAAATATGGGTGTACTGGTTACACCTCTGCCTACCCCTTCGGGGATTACAGGCGTGAGTGCTTATGCTAAAAGACAGTATTTTTTCATTGTACATTATGCTTATAAATATCTGTGAAATCATTATGTTTGCATACTCGTTGCATCCTTAAACGACATCTCAAGATCTGTCAGTTGTCATCCGTTTTGGTTCGAGGGTAAGTGGGTTCGAATCGTCGGCACCATATTTGATCGACGCATTTTGGTGGGCTCAGTTTTTTAAGTTCCCAATTATTGATTAACTGACATCGCGTGTTTATTGGTGCGTGAACTCAGTCGTGAATAATGTTGGTTCAAATCTCGGAAGTAGGACGGGCTTGGTTTATAGGAGAAGGGTCTGTGATGCTTGATTACAGGACCACGCTATTGTCAAACGTAAGACCAATGCTGAGTGAAGTGGGACCGCAAGTCCCTCGTAGTTCCTGAAACCCACGATACAGGTTAACCTAGTATGGGGTCTGTACTATGTGTGTGACTGTTGGGTGTATTTATTTATTTATTATTTATTTAATTAATCCAAATCTCCTTTCTAGTGGTAGGTCCTTCGTATACCACAGACTGGGTCTGTGGTATACGTCTGGGTTGGTACCACCACTGTCTATTTCTGCTGCCAAGCAACAATGTGTAAGTACTTGTATTCCGATTTGATGTACATTGAAGCCAGTGAAATGATTGGTAATTATGAGACTTAACATCTTATGTCTCCGGTGAAGGAGCAGTCCAGGGTCTTACAGTGCTTTGTAATTCAAAGTTCTTTGTGACCTTGCTTCTGAGTATGGGCAGGCGTGGGCGCTTACCACGTACCACTTTTATGAGTGGTAGAGCCACGCTGTAGACACTTTTGTCTACAGCATGTATGGGCCGGCTCGTCTGGGTCATTACCACTGTCTCACAGAAAACTGGCGTAAAGTAGCAGCTTGCTGCTGCGTTTCGTACGGTGAGTGAGATATCCGGAGGCCCAAACCCCCTCCCCTTCCCAATTCCTTAATTATCCCTTTCCTTTAAGGTCGGCAACGCACCCATGATTCTTTTAGTATTGTGGGCGTACATGGGCGGTGGAGATCATTTACCATCAGGTGACCCACTTGCTCGTTTGCCGGCCTATACCATAAAAAAAAAACCATCAGGCGAGTGAATTACTCATACCTGCTGCTACCATACACTATATACATAATAATCTAGTACCCTTCAAATAATTGGGAGAACCCCATCCTGCTCTGCAGCAGTGTCAGTGCATACGGAACCCGTCCGTGTTCTTCCACTTTCCTCTCTGCCAATCAAAGGAGCACGTGAAAGAAACCCCTTTGCTGATTTTGGTGCACGCTGTTTCCGGACCCCCGTAGTTGGGGGGCTCTCCCTATCCGGCACCCAGGGAGACGCGCCCGATGGGAGACCAGCAAACTCCACACGGGACGGGATTTTATAATGCTATGTCAACGGCCTTATCCCTCACGTCTAGAACCAGACATACGCACTCACGCCTGTAATCCCCAAAGGGGTAGGAAGGGGGTTAACCAGTACACCCACATTTCGCCGAGCTTATCTCCGTCCCTTATGTGATAGGGGGCGAGCCTATCGCCATACCGGGCACAATTCCAGACTCCGGGCTGATACTGAGCATTTCGTAATAGAAAATCCCAATATCACTTTACCCGACCCGGGGATCGAACCCGAGATCTCAGCGTCAGCCTCAGTCGTAACGCGTACGCATTACAACTGCGCCACCGAGCCAGTCACGCCTAGAACCATTTAAGGTATAAATCTCTACATAAAGCCAGGTGTACATGTCGGTACGTTTTCATCTCAAGCAGGTTGTCAATGTTTGAGAGTTATAAAGCTTAATCTGCTGCGAGCACGCAACAACAATTACAAAACATATACAGACAACAATGACAGGTTGTGTAACACTGCGTGAGGCGGACACGATCTAAAAGCTACTTTTTTTTTTTATCCTGGCTCGGCAAAGTGACTACGCTACACCTGATGGTAAGTATAGCGCAATCCATGAATACTGTCGACCAACGATAGACACTGAATCTATCGCAGATCGGCAGAATTATGCCGGCCTGCTTAGTTGCTTCTTCACATTCCGTTTAAAGGATCCCAAGTTATAGGAAGGAGGAAACACGTGCGCCGGCAAGCTATTCCACAGCTTTATGGTCCGACAGAAATATGATTTTGCGAACCTCTTGGTCCGAGCCGAGATGGAAGAGACCACGAAGCTATGTTTTCGCAAGCCAGCACGCGTGGTTCTGTTAAGGAAAGGTGAGGAAGGAATAAGGTCAAACAATTCTTCAGAGCATTCACCGTGATACAGACGATAAAAGACGGAAAGCGAGGCAACTTACTCAGTCACCACTATATTCATTTCAAAGCTTACTCAAATTGCCTCGGTGGCGCAGTTGTAATGCCTATGCGTTACGAATGAGGCCGATGCTGAGGTCTCGGGTTCGATTCCCGGGTCGGGTAAAGTGATATTGGATTTTTCTATCATGAAATGCTTAGTATCAGCCCGAAGTCTGGAATTTGTGCCCGATATGGCGATAGGCTCGCCCCCTATCACATCATGGGACGGAGATATGGCGAAATATGGGTGTACTGGTTACGCCTCTGCCTACCCTAATATGTATCAAAGGAAAATTACATATCAAGACGTATATATTCCATGTCCACCGGTTTTTCTTTTTATATTTTTATTACAATAAAAAATAATCTTTAGCACTCAGGGATAGACATCCGATCGGTGAAAAATAATCACGACCGGGTCAGTAGTTCCAGAGTAATATTACCCTCTACCAACAAACTTACACAACTTATATAATACTAGCCTTTGCTCGCGGCTCCGTCCACGTGAACAGCTTTCCGTGATAAAAAGTAGCCTATTCTACTCAGCCATAATGTAGCTTTCTAAGAATAATTAGATTTTTTAATTCGGTCCAGTATTTTTAAAGTTTATTCGTTACATACAAAAATACAAATCTTTCCTCTTTATAATATTACTGTAGATGAGTGCGGAATAGTGTAAATTGCGATGATTTTATTAAAACTTATTGGCTTCTTTGAAAGATAGATTTATTTTTGACTAGTACGCTCGTGTTCAAATTATCGTTCGATTCCACTGGGACTTGAGCAACGAAGACAAGAGCAAAAAGTACTTTATCATTATCTCTAACAAAGCAGGTCTTAGCATATTCAACAGTTGCTTTTACAATCATGCCACTGTATTGTACAGCTATGGTAAACGCTTTTTTTATTGCATAGGCTGACAAACGAGCAAGTGGGTCACCTGATGGTAAGTGATCACCACCGCCCATATACGCCCACAATACAAAAAGAGTCATGGGCGTCTGGCCGACCTTAAAGAAAAGGGATAATTAAGAGATTTGGGCCTCCGGATATCTCACTCACCGTACGAAACGCAGCAGCAAGCTGCTACTTTTCGTCGGTTTTCTGTGAGACAGTGGTAACGACCAGGACGAGCCGGCCCATTCATGCTATAGACAAAAGTGTCTACAGCGTGGTTCTACCACTCGAAAAAACACTTACAATTAGGCGGGCCGTATATTTTTTTGTAGTGGTCCAAAAAGCAATGTAACTTGTTTACCGGCACGGGCTGAATGAGCTGTGGACAAAACCATAAGCTCCATAAAATTGTCTCGGTTACGCAATTATCGCTTATCTTGTGTCGCAACATGTCCCCTTGGAACTTGACTGATACGGCCTGTAATATACGGTTCAGGACCTTAATGTTATAAAACAATAAAAGCAACGAAGTTCGGAAATGTAGATTAACACCCGGTTTCTGAAAGGCTGATCAAATCAAAATTCAACTAACAGAACTTTGATTATGACACCGATGTCAAATCAATTAGAGTTGCTGAAACGTTATTTAGTGAAAAACATATCATATCTGATATCTCTTTAGTACCGTTTGACATAGGATTTTTCATATTAATTTGAAAGTATTTTAACTAACATGTGTGTCAAATCAAAGGCGTTGACCATGCATCTAGCAAGCCAATTAAAAAAAAAACACTGAAATTCAGTCAGACTTTCAAATATACAAAAAAAACAACTAATTAGTTGCGACTTGAGTTCTGCATAAATGGTTTCCAGTAATCGTTTTATTTTGGCGTAGGAATTTCAGTCACGTTCAAATTACTTTAAAATCTGTTTAAGTCACTTTGTTATTTATCCATTAATAAAAAAGCGGAGCTGTTATTTCGTTGTGAGCCTGTCATAAGAAATTTTCCTTAAAAATGAAGGAGCGGCCGCAATACACGCTCGTCCGTTAACCATATTGTAATTTATCAAGCTAACTGTACCGGGATGTTTCGGATTCCCACCTGTGTGCGGAATCTTATTACTCAAATTGCGTTTAATTTGCGCTAAATTAGACTTTTTGCCGTTTTAATAAAGTCTATGTAAGCTTCTGCATGTTTGCCGTGATTGTGTCGCAGGGCTCGTACTTGGTGAGTCTAGTGGGGGTCAAATGAATGTTCTTTAAATGTAGTGTGATATGGTCCAGCAGGCCAATTCTCGTAATTTTAAATGTTCAAAATATCATTCCGATCTAGTCTCAGCGTCAAGAAAGTTGCAAATGGCATTCTATTAAACAAATAATGAACGTAGGCAGAGGTGTAACCAGCACACCCACATTTCGCCGAGCGTATCTCCGTCCCACGATGTGATAGGGGGCGAGCCTATTTTTAGTGGAATATTTTTATATTCTTCCATTACTTCTAGCAGACTGCAATACTGTAAATATTGGGAGGGATAAGCCTCAACTCCTCGTCCTAACTGCGGCCCTAGGTACTGCACCCAGCCGTTGCGTCACACGTACCTTATTTACAGTACACGCGGCGAATGCCTTACAAATTGTCCTCCAAGGAATTAATTCACCCTGTAATTTGATGTTGTCTTATAATACTAGCTCTGTATTATATACGTCCCACTGCTGGGCACGGGCCTCCTCTACTGAATGAGAGGGGTTAGGCCTTAGTCTACCACACTGGCCTAATGTGGCTTGGCAGACTTCACATACCTTCGAAATTCTTATGAATAACTTCTCAGGTATGCAGGTTTCCTCACAATGCTTCCTTCACCGTTACAGCAAGTGATAATTAACAATTAATACACACATAACTTAGAAAAGTCAGAGATGTATGCACTTGGATCTGGTTTTGAACCTGCGACTTTCGTCTCGACAGTCCATACCACTCCCCGCTGAGCTATCACTGCTGCTTTTACTGTTACTGATGTTGTACTTAATATTCTGTATTTTAACGTGCACTTTACGAGCGCAAGTATTAAGATGTCTTAAGTTTATGTTACTTAAATGAGTTTTTATTTAACGGAATTGAGTTTAATATTAACAAGAGTTTTTTTGGTGCGGTGGTACCGTTAACAAGGTCGAAAATTGTGGGTATATAATAGTATTGCAATTTTTTCTTTATACATACATACATACGCACTCACGCCTGTAATCCCCGAATGGGTAGGCAGAGGTGTAACCAGTACACCCACATTTCGCCGAGCGTATCTCCGTCCCTTATGTGATAGGGGGCGAGCCTATCGCCATACCGGGCAAAAATTCCAGACTCCGGGCTGATACTGAGCATTTTGTAATAGAAAAACCTAATACCACTTTACCCGACCCGGGGATCGAACCCGAGACCTCAGCGTTAGCTTCAATCGTAACGCGTACGCATTACAACTGCGCCACCGAGGCAGTTTTTTCTTTATATTTTACTTCATCGCTTCATTCATTGATGTTTGTGTTGAGCAATGAAAATGTAGTTTTCGCTTTGAAAAATCAAACATGAATTGCCCGGTATTGGAATTTTTGTCCGTGCCGTTACCACTGTTTCACAGAAAACCGAGTAAGAGTAGTGGCAAAAGTAAGAGTAGTTACAGTTCGTACAGTGAGTGAGATATCTGGAGGCCAATATTCCACTCCCCTTCCCAATCCCTTAATTACCCCTTTCTTTTAAAGTTCGCAACGCGTTCATGTTTCTTTTGGTATTGTGTCCGTACATGGGCGGTGTAGATCACTTATCATCAGGTGACCCACTTGGTTGTTAGCTGGCCTATGCTAAATAAGGAAAATAATTGTAGTACTTATAGAATATGAAAGTGATAGAGCGGTCTTGTAGTTAGTTTTGTCCGCCTCATAAATGATTCAGCTCGACTGAGGTAGTACCACTGTACGCAACTATACGCGGTTTGAAATAACAGATTTGCTGTTGCATTTCGTGTAGTCTTCAGTGTTATTATAGGAGTCTCAAAATCCATTAAAATTTGGCAATGCCTTGATAATTTAATTGGGAATGGGTGTTTCCCAGACTTTAGTAATCACTTACAGGTAACCCACTTGCTGGTGCTAGCTTCTGCTATAAAATTCGCGATTAGTACTTTCTTACCTATTAAACGATGGTTCATATAAATTAATAATTCTTGGAATGTAATTATTTCTGAATGAATATCCTTATCGGAAAGTAATAAATCAGGGGTACTGGTAATACGCGGATACGAACCCGCTAACGATCCTGCGCGTGCGTCTAATCAACACACATCCAGCGTGATTAACTGCACAGAAATCGCTTCTATTAACGCCTCTTAATTCATGTTGCGGGAATGTCGTTTGTACGGTCCATTAGTGATATGTCTAGTTACTTCCGTGGCGCAGTGGGTGACTAGCCAGCTGCGAAGCGTGAGGCCGTGGGTTCGATTCCCACACCGTGACAAATGTTTGTCTAATCCACAAATATTTGTTTCGGGTCTGGGTGTTGTGGGACTGCAAGCCCCTCGTAGTTATCCTCGATACAGGTTAACCTAGTGTGGGGTCAGGACTATGTGTGTGACTGTTGGGTGTATTTATTATTATTACTTAGTTACATTAGGTATTTTTAATTGATCTCTCAGTGAAAATGTGAAGTCTTATAACAGTGCTTACACACTTTTGCTTGGCGGCATAAATAGATAAAGCGGTGGTACCAACCCACCCGGTCTTTCGCATACGAGTTACCTTCTATTTATCTTCATAAGTACCTACGCTGCCTCTAGACAAATGAGGTGATTTTCCAAAATGACTTATGTAACCTAATGATATCCCGCGACATTCACACTTCACCCTGAAGTAATGTCAGGAAATAAAGTAGTTAAACATAACTACTCCATTAATGAAGTTTTAACACTCTGTTAACGAAGCAGCAAATATTCCCAATGGTTTATTGTAAATTATAAGTTTATTTAAAGCTTCTCATCGGTGTAGGTTGGCTATAAACTGTGATGTCCTAGATTCGAAATATTAATGTATATCTATAGATTATTTGTTATGCTATTATGGTGTTATTTTTATATATTGGAAAGGCCTGCATTTCGTACGGTGAGTGAGATATCCGGAGGCCCAAATCCCCTTCCCAATCCCTTTTTATCCTTTAAGGTCGGCAACGCACCCATGATTCTTTGGAGTTGTGGGCTATATGGGCGGTGGAGATCACTTACCATCAAGTGAACCACTTGCTCGTTACCGACCTATGCCATAAAAACAATACCAAAGGCGCGATTTCAACAAATCTAGCACTATAGGCTTAGAACATTGCGCCCTCGTTACAGGCTTGTGTTTGAACCTAGTGTTTGTAATGTGTAATGCTATACAATTATATGCAATCAGTTGCGAGATATTTTCTATAGAGAAACTAACGTTATTTGGTAAATATTGGTTGTTAAATGCTTCTGTGCAAGATGTAAAATGCGTGTATGATTGTTCCACGAAATTTAATGAAAATCGAAGAGATGAGCATCTAGAATTTCTCTAGTGAAACTTTTCTTCTCTAGTAAAACTGCCTTATGAACTGGCGAAAGATTAAAAATAAACATACATACTTACGCACTCACGTCTGTAATTCCCGAAGGGGTAGGCAGAGCTATAACCGGTACACCCATGATGTGATAGGGGCGAGGCTATCGCCATACCAAGAACAATTCCAGACTCCGGAATACTACTGAGCATTTCATAATTGAAAAACCCAATATCACCTCTACATGATCCGGGGATCGAACCCGAGTCCTCGGCGTTTGCCTCAGTCGTAACGCGTACGACTACTGCGCCACCGAGCATAGATTAAAAAAATGTCGGAAATTTTATACATTTTATGGATTCAATAAATATTTTGAATTTTTTAGCATAGACAAACTTGGTCGACAGGTCGAAATATTCTGATGTATTTTTACCCTAGCACCTTTCATATTGTCTTTTCAGAGATTATTCTAATAAATGCCTTTATCCACCACATACTATATAAGGTCGTTTCATCTACGTTAATATTATAAAGAGGAAAGATTTGTATTTTGTATGTAAAACTACTGGACCGATTTCAAAAATTCTTTTGCCGTTAGAAAGCATTATCGCTGAGTAAAATAGGCTACTTTTATCCCGGAAAAGGCTTTTCTCGTGGGCGGAGCCGCGAGCAAAGGCTAGTAGTAGTAATAAATAAAGTTGTTAAGACTAACTATAACTCTGTGGGATGCTACGACAATCTTGTCAGTGTTGCGCGATCTGGAAATTAAAGTCAGAATTTCTCAGAACCTTTCTGTTTAACATTTTATGATATTCTGCGTACCAGTCGACCAATGAGGCGATTCAATTTTTGATCATACGAAATTACCAGACCATTGTATTATGTTTAACATTACCTAATTAATGTTAAACGTCATGTAACGTTATCGAGATTGTTGTGATCACGGATCACATGTGCATTCAATATGACACAATGCCTTCACTTACACCCCGTTAATTATACAACGTTAACATGGTTTCACATAAGAATGGAACAGATTTTAAGGATATAATTACTGATTGAAATAAAACTAGTTTATACGGATTTTATCGCGGTTTAATTTTTATTTTAGTCCGGACGTTTCGAAAGCTTTTCAGCCTTCGTGGTCATGGGAGAGACTGAGGTGTAGGTCGTCTCGAAAAGTTAATGTTACATTGGCTGCCTTTATTTTAAAATTATATATTTTTTTTAATTATTTAAAAAGTTAGTGTGTCTTGAGGTCTGGCAGTTGGTCTTTTGGATTCCGATTAATTTAGATCCCAGGCTCGCGCAAGCTCCCAACCATCTTCTCTATTGAAATTTGGGTGTTTCTTAATTTCAATAGCCTCGCGAATCATTCTAGGTAGGAATCGGTGTTCTTTGGCAAGGATTTGTGGTTTGTCAAATCTAAGGTAATGTTTGGAGCTTTCGTCTGAATGTTCAGCAACTGCAGACTTCGTAGAGCGAAACGTCGGGACTAAAATAAACATTAAACCGCGATAAAATCCGTATAAACTAGTTTTATTTCAATGTGTAATATTCGCGTAAACCTAACAAATCACGATATAATTACTGGTTAAACTTACTGTTGATTTCGTGTTATATTATTATTTTGCTTGTTTTAAAATATCTGATGGAGAGATCCTTGTTAATTGAAGAGGCGTTTGCTCTCGCCCCAACAAGCTGATCAAACGATTATATGAAACCGTAAAGAGTACAAAAATAACCTATTCAAAATAAGCTTATCGGAAAATGGTACTAGTTACATCTCTGCCTTCCCCTTCGGGGATTACAAGCGTAAATGTGTACGTATGTAATACCCAATTTTAGTGTACTGAATCATCCTTTAGTATTCGTCTTTCGGCCTATAATACCGAAAGCCGAAATAATAGAGCGTATTAAACAACAATTACCCCTTAATACTCTATCATCACGCGCGGTCCGTTAGATCGTGGGCAGACGTGGGCTCAATAGGTCACGAGTCCTCTGTACTTAATTTCACAATAAACGGATTTTGAAGGTATATTTCGTTTTAAAGCGTATTATTTTCGATAATGCACGGTTTCGAGCATTTAGTGGCGTTTAAGTTAAAATATTTAGTAAATTGTATGTTATTATGTATAGTAGATGTTTAAAGTTCAAGATGGTCTCGTTGGGAAATATTTTAATGTAGTAATATAGCTTGAAGTGAAATTAATGTAATCCCTGCATATATTTTGTATGGAACGTGATGGGACGTGAGTTGGTTTTTTATTGATTACCAACACAATGTAAACCTATACAATACGCT
This sequence comes from Mimas tiliae, assembly GCA_905332985.1. Taxonomy (NCBI): domain Eukaryota; kingdom Metazoa; phylum Arthropoda; class Insecta; order Lepidoptera; family Sphingidae; genus Mimas; species Mimas tiliae. The sequence goes on along the minus strand of HG995241.1, from coordinate 19,776,954 downwards.
AACAAAATGGATACAAAACTACTTTGATGCCATTGTAATTATAGGCGAAGACAGCATGCAAAAAATTGTATATAATTAATTATCATTAAACTTATAAATTAATAACTAACTAAACTAAAATTGAATTCGAAATTAATAATAATATTAAAACTAAGTTACAAATTTGACAGTTGCCAATTCTGATGCCACAGGCATCTATTTCGGTAGTCACAAGTCACACACATAGGCCTGACCCCACACTAGGGTACCTGTATAGTGGGCATCAGGAACTACGCGGTACTTACGATCCCACAACACCCAGACCCGAAACAAATATTTGTGGTTGTGGGTCACACAAATATTTTTTCTTGGTGTGGGAATCGAACTCATGGTCTCACGCTTCGCAGCCAGCTCGCCCACTACGCCACGGAGGCTGTCAATGTAATGACCCTCCAATATGTGAAACAAGTAGAATATACTGTTTTCTCAACTCTAATATTGTCACTTTCATACTTCTAAGAATTCTGGAAAACTCATCACTTTTGGTGTAGCAATGTTAAACTAATGAATAGAATATTAGCTGCACCAAGCGCTATTGTGTACGTCTAATGACCGCATCCTTAAATTACATCGTTAGACATTAAAACACATGTAAAAAGGTTTTAATGAATTAATAAACCATCAAGCATAGTTATAACAACATGCTAAGGGTTCCGTATTTATATATCACAAAAAACGGTGTTCAGATTTTGTTTTTTATAGAAAAAAACAGTTTTTTAAAGAGAAATTAAAATACTGAAGTGCTTGATGTACTGGGCCTTGCATCACTTGTATATTACACCGCTCTCTCTCTCTCTCTCTCTTTTTCCTTCTTTCTTTCTCTTCTCAGCTTTAATCCATCATGATGATAAAGTCAGAATTCCTCGTCGTTTTTTTCTCGACTTCGCCCTGTCATGGACATTTTTTTCGAATACTCCGCACCCTATGAGCTCTCCTCTCACCACATCGCACCACTTGGTTTTAGATCTTCCTCTAGATCTCCTCTATGGCATGGAAAGAGGCAGAACCTATCTAGTCAGGTGACTTTCTCTTTTTATGTCCAAACTACCTTAGACTGCTCTTCTGAACCTTGTCCGTAATATCACACACCCCACACCTACTCCTTGCGTATTCTGTCCAGCCTCATAATGCTGCAGATTGCATAGACCAATTGGAAAAAAACATTTTATGAGTGACATAATATAACCACTGACTGCCTCGGTGGCGCAGTTGTAATGCGTACGTGTTACTACTGAGGTCTCGGGTTCGATCCCCGGGTCGGGTAAAGTGGTATTGGGTTTTTCTATTACGAAATGCTCAGTATCAGCCCGGAGTCTGGAATTTGTGCCCGGTATAACGATAGACTCGCCCACTATCACATCGTGGGACGGAGATACGCTCGGCGAAATGTGGGTGTACTGGTTACACCTCTGCCTACCCCTTCGGGGATTACAGGCGTGAGTGCGTATGTATAATATAACCACTCTACTATCCTTACATGAAACCCGTTAACCGTATTCTCTTGTTACAGAACCCTAAACACCTCTAAACAGGCTACAAAGCAATAGACAATTACCTCACAGAGTTAAAAGGATTTTTTCCTCTGATTGATGCGCGCAATCAAACAGATGTACCGATATATACACGCAAAGGTATAAATCATACATGATCATAATATATGAATGTACGCTGTATCCGATGTATAAATCATTTTTATAGTTAGTTCTGATCTCATTATATGTCTGATAATATCGATTTGTAGTTAGTAGGAACGTTTTAGAATAATATTAATTTGTCTTTGAGATAAGTAATATATTTTATGATAATAATAGCTTTTGCTCGCAGCTCCGCCCGCATGGAAGTCTTTCCCGTCATATTTTCGGTATATAAAGTAGCTTCTGTCACTTTCCGGCTCATTAAATATACAACGTGTTACAGAAAGGTGTGGTCATATTTTAGGGTCATTACATACACCTTACAATTAGTACTTATGTACCGGACCTTTTCAATACCAAGACATCCAAAAATTTTACATTAATTTTGATCACTCGTTTATTAAGATCGATAAGATTGGTGACATCACTATTAATGATTATGAACGACACTCACTTTTTAATAAACTTGAATAAGTTGTACGTAATTCTACGAACATACGTACGTAACTTGTAATTTAAACACAAAATAACACCTGAAAGAGATTGTGTGCTGAAGACGATATTGGTACCATCCTCTAGAAGTATTTTAAAAAATACTTCATTCTCGTGTCTTCCATCTATGAATTTGGCTTAATACATTCGACGATCCTCTTAAAAGCTGTTATCAGTTACACCAACACAAAGTACCAATACACAATACTTATTTTTAGTCAAATACAACATATTTTTTGAACTCGTAAACATACTTCATAAAATCAGAAATTACCGAACTGACTGCGTCAAATAAATATTGACATTTAACAACTCTTTAATGTTTTTTAATTATAAAATAATTAAATGAAAGGTGGTCTATAGTATCATTGTTTATCATTTAGTGTTGTCCAACGTTAAAAGTCGATATCGACATCTTACTCATTCGATAAAAAAGAAAATTCTATAATTATTGTACTAGCAATGCAATCGGAATTGGTACTATGGGTGATAAAATACTTATACACTATACTATACATTGCTTAAATTTGCCCGCCCCTTTCTATAACACGTTGTATATAAGCGAAAAATCATGTCGATTCTTTGCTCTTTAGATGAGAGAAAGGACAACCCAACAACATTTTTGCATTTATAATTATGATAAACTAGTTTTTACTCGCGACTGAACAGCTTTTTCCGGGGTAAAAAGTAGCATATAACCGTCTCCAGGATCCCATCTATCTCTGTACCAAAATTCATCAAAATTGTTTCAGCGATTTAGATACATACATACGCACTCACGCCTGTAATCCCCGAAGGGGTAGGCAGAGGTGTAACCTGTACACCCACATTTCGCCGAGCGTATCTCCGTCCCTTATGTGAAAGGGGGCGAGCCTATAGCCATACCGGGCACAAATTCCAGACTCCAAGCTGATACTGAGCATTTCGTAATAGAAAAACCCAATACCACTTTACCCGACCCGGGGATCGAACCCGAGACCTCAGCGTTGGCCTCAATCGTAACGCGTACGCATTACAACTGCGCCACCGAGGCAGTCATTTAGATAGATAGATAGAATATTCTTTATTGCACACCAAATAAAGTAGGTAGATTATAAACGAGGATCATACAGTAAGGGTGATACAATGGGCGGTCTTATCGCAAACGGCGATTTCTTCCAGACAACCTTAACCACGACTTAGACGTGAAAGTGTAACAAACAAACAAACTCACTTTCGCGTTTATAATATTAGTTTGGAAGTTATTGAGGATATAAATTGCCTATCCAAATAACGGTAGCGTGGTGTAAACCCCTCTCATTCATTAGAGGAGACGTGTATAATACAGAGGTCCATTATTAAAAATAGGTTACGTAATAAAAATTAGTTCACGCTTGTATTTCATAAGAGGAAGTGTACCTTTACACCCGTGGTTCACCCACTGTTTCTGTAGACAAAACTGCTTACAGCGTGACTCTACCACTCAGACTCTCCACAGCGTGGCTCTACCACTCAGAGCGTGGCTCTGTTTATGGGCAGGCGCTTACCATCAGGCAAGCGATCTACTCATTTCGTCATTCAAGCTAATAAAAATAGTTTCACACCTATAAACAACTACTGTATTTATATGTATTACAATTATTTCATCACCAAATTTCCAAATATCGATACGTAAATATACAGTTACGAAAATCTCATTTCAATCAATTAAATCTTGAAGACTTCACCCATTGAAATACCATGGCCGTATATGGATACAAAGATTTCCAATTAATAGGCAATTACATCATCAATGTCCCACATCGAGTCGTGATGGGCGAGACTAATCGATTGGACAAACATGACTACATCTAGCCGTATAAGGCACGCCACCGGCCCTGCAACAAGTTTACATTTGCGTTTGAACAACTGTACGAACAGTATAGTATAGTACAGCGACAGCTCCGTGGCGCAGCGGGCGAGTAGTCGGCTGCGAAGCGAGAGGCCGTGGGTTCGATTACCACACCGAGACAAATGTTTGTGTGAACCACAAATATTGGTCTTGGGTCTGGGTGTTGTGGGACCGCAAGTCCCTCGTAGTTCCAGATACCCACGACACAGGTTTACCTAGTGTGGGGTCAGGACTATGTCTGTGACTGTTGGGTGTATTATAGTATAGGGTAGTTGACTAGATTTTTTTTATTATTTAAATTAATAAGTTACGTTACTCAAAATCTATTGCAGAATGAATTTTATAAATCGGACCAAAAATAAATACGTTAGAAGCCATTCAAATCCTGTAGAAGGGGTGATTGTCAAATGACAGACAACGCAAACTTTGACGTCACTGTGTAAAATGTTCATTATGGTGCACGCGTGCAAGCGAGATAGTGAGATATCCCTACCCACTTTCCCTCATACCAACATTTAAAGTCATAACTGCGGGCACATTTCTGAACCAATTTTGATTGTGTTATAATTGAAGGGTTTCTTTTGCGTATCATTTTCTGTTGCTTATAAAATAATGTATAAAATTCAATATAGGAAACTACCCTATTGCTCTTTGATCTTGATGGACGCTGTCCGTTTAGGAGTTACTGATAAGGAACCTTCCTTATCAGTAACGAGACATTTCTCTACCATGCATACCTTTGCATGGTAGAGAAATGTTGGGGCTGTTTGAAAGTGTAAGTTGGACTTAAATCACTTTAGTCGTTTATAAGTTATGATGATACAAAGTTTGGTCAAAATTGTTGATTTTAGTCAAGTGTCTGCTACTATTTTTGAAGTTATATTGGATTATACATACACACGTACTCACGTCTGTAATACCCAAAGGGGTAGCCAGTGGTACAACAAATACATCCACATTTCGCCGTGTTTATTTTCGACTCATGCTGTAATAATGGGCAAGCCTATAGCCATACCGGGCCATATCCATATCACTTTTACCAGACCCGGGGATCGAACCCGAGACCTCAGCACAACAGTCGTACCGCGTACGCATTACAACTGCGCCACCGAGGCAGTCTTTATATTGGACTAACTGATACCCGTGGCTCCGACCGCGTAAATCCACTTTAAAATAATTTGATATAAAAATAAGTTGTATCTAAGTCTAATCTGGCTTAAGATTAGTGTGGAGCGTAAATATAAAGTTGTCAGATATAGTCAGAGCAAACGCGCGCGCAATTAAGGTATTAGTGTTAGATTGACATGTAGTGTGACGTCATTACTGCAGGTTAATAGCACGTCAGTCACAATATTGTGGGTAGTTGAGCTAAATTAGTATCGAAGTGTATCTGGAGCGGAATGTTGCGCGGATTTACATCAATTTGTATGCTACACAATTTAACGGCATTTATTAATTTTATGCGATGCAGATTAAGGTTTATGTTATAGATTTTTAATAGTTCTATGTATCTTTGTAAGTTCCTTAATCTCTGTTAGAGAATTTATTATAATCTATTCCAGATACAGTCTTAATTACCACACTATGGTTCTAGGTGTAGTGGGTGCCAGAAAATCCATAATTTTCTTCTCATTAACCTGACCCGGAACTTAGATCAAATATTAGTGGGAACGTTACCCATGAGTTCTTTTTTATAAATCAGCTCCTCCAGATTCTTACATTTTACGAGTATATCTTGGAAAAATGTTATTTATGACAACACAAATCTGTATTCAAATTTTATACTCTTTCGAAAGCTAGACTTAACGCAGAAAAGTCTAGGCTAAACTGACAGGCAGGAAACAACACAGGCTATCTTAAAACACCGCTATACGAACAAACATTATGTCGGCAATTGTATCAAATCAAATGGAATGGGCAACAGACGCGGCCAACAACTGGATTTTGTAATTCGAGATTTTATCGCACGTTACCAGATTGCAGACGTGTGGACTCAGACGATAAAATGTGGTTGAGATTTTGCTGTTGATATTGAGGTTTAGGGAGATCTAGTATGTTAAGTTTGAAGGTGTGGCGAGGACTTAGGAAATTCACTACTCCATACAAATACTCTATAGAGACTGTGATTAAAGGACACAGAGCGAGCTTGTGGCCAGTTTGGAATTGGTGTTTGTCCTTACTAATACACACAGTAGCTCATTCCTATCAGTCGCTTTTGGAAGGACCTGTCGTTTTGCAGGATGAATATGAGTGGCTTGAAAAATTCTGATAGTACTGCAGTAGCGAAGCGAGAAGTAAAACCGACGCTAGTTCCTCGTTACCTTACAAAAACAAATAAAAATGTAATAATGAAATTTAGCATAAACAATGATTGACATGTTAAAGTGATATAATTTATGATCCTATTTACAGAATAAATGATTTGAATTTGAATATATTTATAATACTAATGTTCTTTTTAAACGTCAAATGTAATATATAAATAAATAGTCAAACAACAGTAACATAGTCCTGACCCCACACTAGGTAAACCTGTGTCGTGGGTATCAGGAACTACAAGAGACTTGCGGTCCCACAACACCCAGACCCGAGACCAATATTTGTGGTTCACACAAACATTTGTCTCGGTGTGGGAATCGAACCCACGGCCTCTCGCTTCGCAGCCGACTACTCGCCCGCTGCGCCACGGAGCTGTCAAATATTAATGCGGATATTTATAATACTAATGTTCCTTTTAAACGTCAAATGTAATATAAAATCATTTTGTAGATACTGTAGATTAACGTGAGCTTTCTTTTACCCTTTGCCATTAATATCACCCAGATGCACCAAGTACAATAATCCGTCCAACCAGTACCTGTATTAACAACTATTCTTATCCTTCTGCGGTACCTACTTATCGTCAATTAAAATAAAATCACCAATATAATAACAGTACCAAAGGCGCCAAACACTGAAGTGTGAAAGCAAGTTGCCACAGGTCAGTAGGCCGATTCTCGTAATTTTAAATGTTCAAAATATCATTCCGATCTAGTCTCAGCGTCAAGAAAGTTGCAAATGGCATTCTCTTAAACCAATAATCAACGTCAAACGTTGACATAGATCGTAATGAGATTGAATGTAGAATAAAAGTTGACTGAAGCCAAAACGGTATAATGCATTTGACGTTGATTATTGGTTTATGAGAATGCCATTTGCAACTTTCTTGACGCTGAGACTAGATCGGAATGATATTTTGAACATTTAAAATTACGAGAATTGACCTACAGATGGTATCGCACAATGAACAGTACCGGTGCGGTATCTGCCTCTATATCTAACGATATTCGAAGCTATGAGAATTGTTCACAGCATCGAAATATTGTTAGGACCTAGACTTAGTAGACTAAGGGGAAATACTGAAATAGGATAATGTTGTTCAAGCGTTTGTGGGTATTAGAAGTTCAAATTCAGTGAGGTTCAATAAAAACTATTGATATGATGAATAATGTCAAGCCGATTGAGTTTGACTAGCTGGATCTTCTCAGGACTGGGTCGCGCTGCGTCAAATCCAGTGGTAATGTAAGCCCACTGAGTTTGTTTGTTGTCCGGGTCTTCTCAGGCTGGGTCGTTTTAGGTCCGGTGGTAGTTTTAAAACACGTGCCGTTTCGGTAATGCCTATGGTCCATATCGACCTTTAAAACAGAGAAAAAATAACAATAATAATAATACTTAACAATTCTGGACTAATATAAAAATATTGTAAACTTTATAGTTGGCCAGTGTATTTTGACGATGCTATGTATGTTATGTATACATTAATTGATATGATTTCTGTACTTACATAAGTTTCTTTATTTTGTACTGACTTGTCATAAGCGCTATTTTAATTGCCTAGATGATGAATAAAACTATTTCATTTCATTTCATATAATTTCATTTCAAAACTATTTAATTTCATAAAAAGAAGAAAAAATAAAATAATACTTAACAATTCTGGACTATTATAAAGATATTGTAAAATTTATAGTTACCCAGTGTATTTTAACGATGCTATATGTATGTTATGTATACATTAGTTGATATGATTTATATACTCGTACATAAGTTACTTTATTTTGTACTGACTTGTCATAAGCGCTATTTTAATTGCCTACATGATGAATAAAACTATTTCATTTCAATGATCTAAAATAATAACTGCTTACGTGTCCAGCACATCATAGCAAAAGTCTTGTCAAACATTTTGAACATTCATCTACTAAGATCGGTTGCAGTTCATTCGCCTATATAGTGAACTGTAGTCCAAAAAAAAATGTGTAAGAGCCCTTTGTAATGCCAATATTATGGATAGTTGTAAACCATTGTTTAAAGGATTAAAAATATTGCCCCTTCCTTGTCTGTATATCTATGAGATATCAGTTTTTGTAAAGAAACATTTTTTTTCTTACTTATTTCCTACAATGGAGGATATGGGGTGTAAGAGTGCAAGATTGAAAAATAGACTGTACGTACCATTACAAAGGCGCAATATTTTTATAAAAAATGCTCATTGTATGGGCATAAAAATATGTAATCATTTACCAGTCGAACTAAAAGAATCTGAATTAAATGTATTTAAAAATAAATTAACTCGAATACTACTAAATAAGTTATATTATAATCTAAATGATTTTTTTAATGATAGAGATATTGACATAGAACAACATTGACATAAAACATTTTTAATAGGCATTAAACAAACCATGAATATTTTGAATTGTAATTAGTTAAATTTATGACATTTTTAATTTATAAGTAATATTAATATTTGCACGTCAAGAATGACAGAGTGTGCGATTCTACTTATCTATAATTATAACATCTCCATGTAACCACATTCTTGCAAATAAAAGTATCATTCATTCATTCATTCAACTCCAAAGATTTAGTGAAATATTTAATTTCATACTGACTCGCAATTCACCATAGAGGAACAATCAGGGCATATCCAACTACCTAGTTTGTATAAGTGAAGTCTTGGAAATCGGTTGTGATAAGAATCATGCATTCGGTAATTGTCATCATTTTGGGACTCTATTAATTTAACCACTAGACGTAGCAAAAAATATATCACTGAGGCCTTAGTCTTTGTGAATAGCTATTATGATTTCATGATGATATAAATCAAACTAGTATTGCTCTCGAAATCGCCTGGAAATTGAAAATTACACTCGTCTATGACTATAAAATTTACCGTTGAAGTAAATCATGATTTAACATAAACGAAATACATAACGCGTTTAAAGACACATTTCAAAATATTTATTGCTTGGGGAAATGGTCATAGACCACTAGCTGTTGATTCGTTGAAAACATAATGAAAAGGTATAATAATAATAATACACCCAACAGTCACACACATAGTCCTGACCCCACACTAGGTAAACCTGTGTCGTGGGTATCAAGAACTACGAGGTGCTTGCGGTCCCACAACACCCAGACCCGAGACCAATATTTGTGGTTCACACAAACATTTGTCTCGGTGTGGGAATCGAACCCACGGTCTCTCGCTTCGCAGCCGACTACTCGCCCGCTGCGCCACGGAGCTGTCTGGGTTGAATAAGGTCAATAGATTGTTACCGACAAAGGGAATTGTGGCTATTATAATGACAATGACAATGACACCCTGCATGGCGCAATGGGTGAGTAGCCGACTGTGAAACGTGAAGCCGTGGGTTCGATTCCCGCACCGAGACAAATGTTTGTGTGAAACACAAATGACCAAGTTCCTCGTAGTTCCTGATACCCACGATACAGGTTAGCCTAGTGTGGAATCAGGACAATGACTGTTGGGTTTATTTATTATTTATTTATTTAATGTGAATCTGGCTTTAAACTAAGACAAATCCTGGGAGTATACAACACAACATCTGGTAGAGAGAAAGTCATCCTGAGGTCAAACGGTTGACTGAGAGATTCCAGACTATCAATTGACTGGTAATATTGAAGTATTAAAGAAAGCCGCCGGAAAAACTCCGACAAGACATTCTCATCAATCAGATTTGTCTCCAGTTTCAAAAACTTGAATGTAATGCATCATAGTAATGAACTCAACAAGTTTCTTCATAATTGGAATATGATATACAAACAGATAAACCCACGCGATGCACACACCCACTCACAATCCCATTGACTCACCTCTATATAGCTTTGTATTACCAATTATACGAAAATATTTGGACAAAACAAGAATAAAATAAGCATTCTTTAAAACACAAGTCGTAAATGTCCCAAATATGTGCAGTTTGTTAAAATTCTTCAGCATTTGTTATTTAAAACTGCCGCATACGAAATTTTTAACCGTTGTATGACAACAGGGATTTCATGCCCTCGTTGTTTTGGAAGTGTTAGAGTAAGATACGATCTTTCCTGAGTCAAGGGTTTTAAATTTATATTATAGGCACAGGCTACAATTGTAAAGGCTTTGTAGTGGAGCTACGCTGGCCTAATGTGAATTAGTAGACTTCATTACCATCGAAATTCATATGGAGAACTCTCAGGATATCCCACTAAATTCCGAAGGGGTAGGCAGAGGTGTAACCAGTACACCCACATTTCACACGCCGAGCGTGTCTTCGTCCCACGATGTGATAGGGGGCGAGCCTATCGCCATACCGGGCACAAATTCCAGACTCCGGACTGATACTGAGCATTTCGTAATAAAAAAACCCAATACCACTTTACCCGACCCGGGGATCGAACCCGAGACCTCAGCGTTAGCCTCAATCGTAACGCGTACGCATTACAACTGTGCCACCGAGGCCTCTAAATTTATTTCGTATTATTCACGATAAAGATAACCTGAGTTACCCGCTGAAGGTTAAAATAACCAGAAATGACACAAGCTACATTTATTAAATTGTGTCATACGTCAACAATGCATATGGGCTTTATTCCTGTCAGTAAACGAATTCATAGCTTAGTCGCGAAAGCCTTATATTACCTTAACAATAACCGATATGACAAGAAAAGCCACAGGTAAGTACTGCTAGTAGAGCTACGAGTAAATACCTACATTAGAATGAATTGGCGTGGGCGTACTCCCACGTGCGCATAGCCTGCAGGCTGCACGGGACTCGCTAATATACTACAGATATTGCTCATTCATAACGTTTAGATTAATTGCGCTTGTGTTCGCTACTGATTGTGTTTGCTTCATTATAATGAAGTTGGTTGGTGATATACTGAATGATTTGAGGTTTAGGATGTTTATCATTGTCATTAGCGTTTTATCATCCGAAATATTCATCGTACTACTACAATAAATGTGAAACTTTGGATGTTTGTGAGTTTTTTTTTATTGCATAGGCCGACAAACGAGCAAGTGGGTCACCTGATGGTAAGTAATCACCACCGCCCATGTACGCCCACAGTACCAAAAGAGTCATGGGCGCGTTGCCGACCTTAAAGGAAAGGGATAATTGAGGGATTGGTAAGGGAAGGGGATTTGGGCCTCCGGATATCTAGGTAGGGTGAGAGAGATTCTCTCACCCTACGAAACGCAACAACAATCTGCTACTTTAAGTCGGTTTTCTGTGAGACAGTGATAACGACCCGGATGAGCCAGCCCATTCATGCTGTAGCTGATTGTCTACAGCGTGGCTCTACCACTTGTAATGAATTTGGATGTTTGTTAGTAATTCACGCCTTAACAGATGAACGGACATCAACACGGATGAAATTTGGCACACATGTCTATTCAGGTGATGTTCTACCATAGGGCATAGGCTATTTTTTATCCTGGAAATGCTCCACGCGGGCGGAGCCGCGAGTAAAAGCTAGTAACATATAATCATCATCAGCCCAATGAAGCTGTAACTAGACATATTACATATACCTAACTTGTAATGTTAAGACGAAGGGGTAGAGCCGCGCCGAGTGTCTACTCATTATTTTTCAAAAGTAGCTGACAGAACTATGGGGTGTAAATATTTGTAAATACATTAATATGTAAGTGAGCCACCAACATCTTAGGCCCAAAGCCAACCTCACATACACACACTTTGCTGATTAACCGACGCGGTAGTGGAAAAACTTGATTCCCTTTGCGGGTCGTGGGAGTCAGACAGCGGGACGCCTTATATAAACTGTAGACACTTTTGTCTATAGCATGTATGGGCCGGCTCGTCCGGGTCGTTACCACTGTCTCACAGAAAACCGGCGTAAAGTAGCAGCTTGCTGCTGCGTTTCGTACGGTGAGTGAGATATCCGGAGGCCCAAACTCCCTCCGTATACCTCGTATACTTCAAGGATCCCTTAAAATGGATGGTCCAATGTTATTAGTTTCACAAACAATTAAGATAATTATGCGGTAATTCTCAGTTAAATTTATCTCATAACCAGTTTTCCATTAACAGTAAAAGTCTGTCCTACATTGGTCTTTCTTTTTTTTAATAAGAACTGGTTCGAAAAAAATCAAAGCAAATAAAAAACGATTCTAACAGCGAACTTGATCATTTCAGCCCACGCTAAAATATGTTAGGAACTATAATGAAGATGTCATTATGATGTCATCGAAAAAAGGAAAAATTTACTTCCGCCGCCGTAGCTATTCCGGTGTAATAAATCGAAATAACTTTAGGTATCACGTTCAGCCACTATGTTTCACAATGAACACTGGCGAAATCACCGTCTACGGTGGAGCCAAACACAATTAAAAGAAGAAGAAGACACTAAAGGCTCATTTACATTTGCCACTTGTGTTCGTCAAAGTGTAAGTGTAAGTGTAAGCGTAAATTGCCTTTTATTTTTGTTTCATCCTAAGTTGATGTGTCAAATTTGCTTCGCTCTGCGATTCACATTGGATATAGGCGATGGATACCTACAGGTACATCAAAAGTGAAATAGTTTAAATCCCGCTTAGGGGCCTGTTTCACAATGTCTGTGTAAATGTTATTTGCCAGATAACTCATTAAAAGCCATATTGCTATACGCTTATGTATTAACAGGGTATTTTTTTTTATTTGCATGTTATATAGATAGATAATAATCTGATAAATAGCGTTTTTATGACAGTGCTTAATGGGCGACCAGAGAGTATAAGTGGGTCACCAACATCATAGGCTCAAAGGCAACCTCATCTACACGGTGTACACTCGGACGAGGCAATGGCGAAAGTTGGGATTGTGAAGATCAGACGGCGGGTCACCCCAAATAAAATCAAATACCGACGACTCTATGATACTAGAAGGTGGACCCTGGCATTAAGCCGGCATATCGCCAGGCAGAAAGATAGCGTTTACTTCAAGTAAACATTGTGAAACAGGAGCTTAAATTTGTTTATAAGTAGCAGAAATGACAGCGAATATTTGTATACAATTTTATTTTTCGCTTTTTTTTTATTATTCGCCCATAATCAAATCTGTCTTTTCTGAGCGACATTCGATGCAACCCATTCGTTGATAATACTAATTGACTGATACAAAAAACTGTATTAAACTTGACACCGGTTCTTTTCATCAAGTACATGCCTTCTTAAGTTCGTAACTGTATAATGTGCCAATAAATTAAAAAAACAAAATATTAAATCGTATACCACAATGCAGCGTGGTTCCTTGTGCAGAAAAACAAAGCATATTTTGGGGGGAATTGTGACAGCCAAATTATATGACACAACGCATATATTTTTTTTAATAATGTAATTTAAAATGCCTACAGTTCACTGTAGGAAATAGTGTTCTGTAGCATATTTTGTTACACTGGTATTTCATCGTGTTATTAAAATAGCTAATACGACGAGTTGTCACCACATACAAAAAAAAAATACGTAGGTACATGATACCTATGAGATTAGTCATGGCTGTTTGGACTTTGATTCCTTTGCGCAAACCTTCGGGATTAAAATGTTTTTGTTTTTGTAAGTTGAAATAAAACGATCAAACGTAAGACTAGGCAGTATGGTAAGACCATAGCCTGTTGTAGGTACTCCGGACGTCCTAAATAAAAAAATATAATAATAAGAGTTTGTATTTTCTTTGTTATATAAATTAATAGTTTATCGCGTGCATGTATTCAGGAAGTTTAGTAAACAGTGCACACATAGAACATGTGTGCGAATGCGTGCAAATTCCCTAGAGAAGAATAGAATCTTTGTTGCTATTCACGACCAACTTCCTTTAAGTATGCTAAAAAACTAATCATATTAAATTACCGGTACACCACAAATCAGCATGGCTCGACAGAAAGATCTCTTGTGCTGTCAGTCAAAAGCCAAAAAAGTGTGCGTATTTTGGCAGATGACGTCATACATCAAGTTAGCCTTTGTAACGTGGTTTTTGCCGCCATTTTTTGCAGTCGCACGTGAGTCCGTCATGGACGATTAGGTGTGTGAGTTTGATATCTATATAAAAAACACACGCCTGTTTGTACATTTTTTAATTAAGGCTGGGGAGTAAAAAATGTTTTAATCGGTACGCATTGAATTAATCTTAGTTGAGATTTGTCTGGACGAACGGAGCTTTTTTCCATCCCATGATGTGATAGGGGCAGAGCCAACACCATATATACCTATCTATCTTTATAGCAGAAGGCCCAAATGGGCAAGTGGGTCATCTGTTCTGTTGGTCGCGTTGCCGAATGAAGAGAATAGGAAGGGCAGTTGGCCCTCCGGATATCTCGCTCACCGTACAAACAAAACAGCAAGCTGATACTTTACGCCGGTTTTCTGTGAGACAGTGGTAATGACCCGGACGAGCCGGCCCATTCATGCTGTAGACAGAACTGTCTACAGCGTGGCTCTACCACTGAAGAGATAAATACCACGTATTAGGTAAGTCTTCCTAGAGTTTGACAGCCTCCGTGGCGCAGTGGGCGACTAGCCGGCAGAGAAGCGAGAGACCGTGGGTTCGATTCCCACACCGAGACAAATGTTTGTAGAATCCACAAATATTTGTTCCGGGTCTGGGTATTGCGGGACCGCAAGTCTCTCGTAGTTCCTGATACTCACGATACAGGTTAACCTAGTGTGGGGTCAGGACTATGTGTGTGACTTTTCGGTGTATTTATTTAATTTATTTATTTATTTGTTTGGAACGGAGCTTTATTCCATCCCAAGATGTGATAGGTTCAAAAGGTGTACAAATAAAAATCCTGGGCAACACATGCGTGTTTTGCGATTAGATTTAAAAAAAAAAAGAAAAAAAACTGCCCGACCAGAGGATCGAACTCAGAACCTTATCATGTTCACAGCCGAAATACCTTCGCTACTACCGAAATTAATTAAAATAATTACATAATAAATCTAAGCTAATCTTATGCTAAACTATTGGAAATGTTTTACAAAATTCAGTGTACCTACCTAAATGACGTTAGAATGATCTCATTGAATGTAGGCAATAGAATAATAGTAATATTATAAATGTGAATGTAAGTTTGTTTGTAACGCTTTCACGCGAAAATTACGAGTACTTAACCGATCACTATGAAACTTTGTACACATATTCTTGGAGGTATAAGAAGTAACATAGGATACATTTTATGACAAAATATATTATCTATTTTTTTGTTACGCTTTCACGCCTAATTCACTGAACCGATTTGATGAATTTTGATGTAGTGATAGATGGGACCCTGGAGACGGTTATAGGCTACGTTTTATTTCGGAAAGTCTATTCACACGGGCGGAGCCGCGGGCAACAGCTAGTATTAAATATTATTGGAATAAAATGTCTGTGGTAATGTTTATTATTGACATTAAATGTCAGCGCACATTATGGCGAGATGCATAGTGTCGTGTTACAAAAATCCTCGGTAATTTTTATTATTGAGTTCAACGACCGACAGCAAATAGCATCTGCGCCCGTAGTGCAAGATTTTGAGAGTTATTCTATAGCTATTTCCTAGGTTTAAGCGAATATTACACATTGAAATAAAACTAGTTTATACGGATTTTATCGTGGTTTAATTTTTATTTTAGTCCCGACGTTTCGAAAGCTTTTCAGCCTTCGTGGTCCCGGGAGAGGCTGATTTTTAAATAATTAAAAAATAAATAATTTTGCTGGCTTCAATGTCCTTCAAACCGAAACACAACAGTGTTTACACATTGCTTGCGGCAGAAATAGACCAAGCGGTAGTACCTACCCAGACGGCCCCTCGCATACGAGGAACCACCTATTATATTTGGATTGCACTGTACTTAACATCAAATCCAGTGTAGCCAGTGTTTATCATGCCAGGGTAAAAAAGTCGGAAACTAAAGCCTGTGTTAGATAAGGAGAACAAAACTCAAATGAGCTCTTTGCTAAGTGTCGATATCTGTACACGTGATTGGTCCGTTTTGTTTGGCGCCAAAAATAGACCTAAAGAGCTCACTTATTCCTCCGTCGACGTCCCAAACATGTTTTGGCAGATCCCAACGACTCCATCACAGTCGCTATCGACGCAGCACTTTCCTTGCCCAACCCGAATCGCAATAATAACACCCGACCCCGACATAGGACACGCCTGCGAGTCCAAAGAGCTCCCACAACTGGCCCTCGGCATAATGATGTGCAGAGGCGGGGGGCGCCTCTGTGCTTAATCGCTACTAAATACATTATACATATTTCTGGCTAGAGCGCCATAAGCGCCGGCTTTATTGTCAGGTGAAGTTGTAAAAGCAATATAGGCTAACAGCACAAATGAATTCGAAAAAAACTTGAGTGTTGGTCTATAATACGGGCCTGTGTGTCTGCAGTTTCGACTAAATATTTTTATGCGGCAAATCTCGTATATGTATAGCACGATAGTCAGTCGGCGGGTCCGTTGTACTCTCACAATGTCTTGAGTGTAGGCTATAGAGTTATGGTACAGAATGCCCATTCACAACGCTGCCCGCGGAGTTCGGACCCACTTGATTCTATCTGCGGCACACCCGTTGCCGACAGTGGCCGAGATTTTGTTAGGGTTCCGTGGGTCTGTTTGTGGGCCTTTGATTTATTAATTATGTTCTAGGTTGGAATTCAGTTCGTAGAATTTATTATAATATGAAATAGCAGACTAGTCAAGATACATTTTACATGGCCTCAGTTACACTACTTCGGTGGCGCAGTTGCAGTGCGCACGCAGTACGACTGCTGAGTTGAGGTCTCGGGCTCGATCCCCGTGTCGAGTAAACGTGACTTTGGATTTTTCTATCACGAAATGCTTACTATCAGCCCGGAGTTTGGAATTAAGTCCGGTATGGTGATAGTGTCGGCCCTATCACATCATGGAACTGAAATAAGCTCCGCAAAATGTGGTTGTACCCACTGGCTCTGCTTACCCGATATGGGAATACAGGTGTGAGTGCGTATGTATCTATGTACATTTTACATACTTATAGATAGATAGATAAACTTGTAGGACCTACAATACGCGTAAAATAACTTGATCATAATATTGAGCATAATACACAAACTCCATCTCGGCTATTGTTTTTAGAGTTAGGCCCGTATTATAGAACAACACTCAAGTGAGTTCTTTGCTAAGTGTCGATATATTCTGCACACGTGATTGGTCTATTTTTGGAGCCAAACAAAAACGGTGACCGGCGAGGTAGAGGAAGACGAAGTGACAAATTTTAACCCAGGTGTTATTTTTCTCGTATTGTATAGGCAAAATGTCACAAGTTATGATATAGGTACTTTTTTAAGTTCAGAACAAAGATTTTCGGTACTAATTTCATATAAATGTGGCCAGTTCGTTGTAAACGTGCCTCTTGATTTTAAACTTAAGTTACGGTTTTTAACGGTATAAGCTCACTCGCTCCGGTCCTGTACTTACACTATTCATTTGAATATAACGACTTGTCTAGGATTTTATTACTACCTACAACTTACTGTATTTAAACGCCAACCACTTTTTGGACAATAGCCAGAGTTTACAATATTACTCGCTTCTCGGTCACAATATTACTTATATAGGCTTTTACAACACTCCCAATAGATATAATAAGAATAATATTGTACTTATTCCAACAAGACTGCCTCGGTGGCGCAGTTGTAATGCGTATGCGTTACGATTGAGGCGAGACCTCAGCGTTAGCCTCAATAGGTTCTCAAGTGGTATTGGGTTTTTCTATTACGAAATGCTCAGTATCAGCCCGGAGTCTGGAATTTGTGCCCGGTATGGCGATAGGCTCGCCCCCTATCACATTGTGGGACGGTGATACGCTTGGCGAAATGTGGGTGTACTGGTTACACCTCTGCCTACCACTTCGGGGATTACAGGCGTGAGTGCGTATGTATGTATGTATGTTATTCCAACAAGGCGTGAACATAATTCCACATGCAATAATAAACAACGAGATCTTTGACGGAACCCGTCGAGTCCCACGTTATCGGACGCGACTTTTTCAATTATTTTAATTCATCACCGGGCGTCGGCGTCAGCCAATGGATGTATTATTTAGATAGCATACTGCGAATTAATAAAGGTTATCAATTATGAAGGCACTCGCATCTCCCGCTCCGTCCGGCCTAACTTATCTATTCTATTAACCGTTACTTTTTGTGTAACGCGTGAAAGCCGGTCCTGTAGTTGTAATCCGGACATATTGCCCGCGATTTTGTTTGCTTTGTTGAAATGTGCGGTAATTTCAATGTCAATATAGGGCCCAGTTTTGTCAAATATATCTGAGTAGATTTTACATTGTGTTACGATATCTTATTAAAGGCTTAGCCCCCATACATAATCGGTCTTATTACAAAGCGTAGGCTTTAAAATTATATTTTCTAATAAGACCACATATTTCAAAGAGCTATCTATGGGCTATAGGCATAAATACAATAGGATGAACGTTTTGTCAGAGGTGTTTTCGCCCCATAGTATATTAATATGGTACAGGTACTACCTACCTATCTATAGCATCTTATAACCAAATCAAAAAGTTACACAAAAAAATTATCTAGGTACACAACTTTCGATTTCTACATCACCTTAAATTAATGTAGCCTATAAACGTCTTCAGGGCTCCATCTATATCTGTATCAAAAAATCATCATAATCGCTTCATCGATTTAAGTGTGAAAGTGTAACAAACAAACAAACTCACTTTCGCATTTATAATGTTAAGATATTCACACGTAGGTCTTTCCCACCCAGGACTGCCAAATTATGGAACAATTGAGTCTCTGTTCCCCGATAAATATAATCTGGGTGTCTTCAAGTCGCGAGTGAATCGTTTTTTGCTGGGCAAGCGTGCTTCATCTTAGGCCACATCATCGCTTACCATCAGGCGTAATAGTGGCCAAACGCGAGCCAATTACGTATTAAAAAAAAGAGCTCGGAATCACAGTTTACAATCGTATGAGGTGCCCCATATAGGCGTGATTAGTAAATCGAATGTCCAGCTATAAAAGGAGAATCATTACATCAGCGGGTGGGCACTGGGCTTCATCCAAGACAAGTGCGCTTCAAATTTTATTTCTGGCTTCGTATCAGCTCTTGATGTTAATCGCTTTGATGTATATTGACTCATAAATGTTTAATTATTCTGCGGTTGGTTTGATTTCCAATTTTACCGACGGGATTTGCTGAGGATTTTATATTTCAAATACATTTTATAGCAAGACATACAAACAAGCAAGTTTGTCATCCTTTTTTACTCTGGCATGGCTCAGCGAATATTTTCAATAATCTCGATCGTCCCAAGAAGTTGCGACCCTCGTTGAAAATATATTTTAAAATGGGAGTCAGCGTCCCTTTTTATGAGACTTTCAGAAAGAACTTTCAATTTCATACACCATAATTTCTAAAAAACCTTTACGTTATTATCTCAGTATTAGAAATGAATGT
Source organism: Mimas tiliae (assembly GCA_905332985.1). Lineage (NCBI taxonomy): Eukaryota > Metazoa > Arthropoda > Insecta > Lepidoptera > Sphingidae > Mimas > Mimas tiliae. Next base: position 19,757,145 of record HG995241.1, on the reverse strand, counting down.
TATCTGTTACTTCTAGTGTTCATTTTGACAGCCTCCGTGGCGCAGTTAGCGAGTAGACAACTGTGAAGCGAGAGGCCGCGGTTTCGATTCCCGCACCGCAATGTTTATGTGATCCACAATTTTTTTTTCGGGTTGGGTGTTTTCTCCCAGAGGGTTTGACTTCAGGCAGGCGGCCGGTCGTAATATCTGCAAGCTAATTCTTTCTGCAACATGTGTTAAAAAGCATGTTGTGCCGACCCCACTGTGAGTGGGATAAGGGCAGGTGGAAGGAGAGACTTCTAGTGCTAATTTTGAATTAGGCAATGGCGGAACTTGGCTACAATTGCGGGTTATGGCGGTCAGACGGCGCGGCGCGGCGGGTCGTCCCACATACTACCAAATGCACCGTAAAATCATGATGGGAAGGCAGACATAACGCCACGCAGAAATAAAGAAGTTAAACTAATTATTCCTAAAATTCGAATGTGAAGGAATGCTAAGTTGATATTTTCATTTTTCTATACGAATTACTTCGATTTAGTATTTTTGATTATCTATATTTATTATACCTGCATACCTGAGAAGTTCTGCATAAGAATTTCGAAGGTATGTGAAGTCTTCCAACCCGCATTAGGCCAGTGTGGTGGACTAAGGCCTCTAACCCCTCTCATTCAGTAGAGGAGGCCCGTGCCCAGCAGTGGGACGTATCTAATACAGGGCTCTAGTATTATTATTATTTATATTTATTGGCTCGTATATTATAGTTTTTTTTTTATTTACAACTAATAAACTATAACTGATTTAACTTTGAAATCTTGAAATAAATTATCCCATAAAAGGTATAGCGGGTTTCCAGTTTTTCTGCTAATAAAAACTCTTTGATTAATGTTGTAAAAAAGTTATAAGTTTATAGTGATGTAATTAAAAACAGAATTCGTTCACACGGGCCATTGCTTTTCGATCACGTTTTGTTGAAAAAACGCGATTAATCTTTCTGATTCGTTTTGAAACCAAATAAATAATATGGTTTGTATAAAATAAAATCACGACTCATAAAATAAATACATTGTATATAATTATTACAATAATAATAATAATAAGCCCTTTATTCTGAACTACTAGGTAGCATATGACTGCTGAATGTGTTCTAGTTTTTACTAAAGTATGTCCCATAGTTCACTGTGCCTCTTGGCATAGGCCTTCTCTAACATTTTCCACTGTGTTCTGTCACGCACTATCCTTCTCCAGTGATGTTCTGCCGTGAGTTTTAGGCAAAGACTTTAATGTATAACTAGACGGGCTGTTTAGAAGTAAAATCGTGTCACCAAACGCACGAGTTTGACAGCTCAAGCGGGAAAGGGAGCTAGTGCAGTATTAGACGCTTACGAAGAAGTGACATTACTAAAATGATTTTTGCCCTTTTCCGGTTTGTCTCTGAGAGTAACTATACGATGTTTTTATTGTAAGTGAATTTCAATAGTTATACATTATGTTTAACATGTGTGTTGAATTTATGTAAGAAAACAAGAAATATATATATATATTTTTTTTATTTATAGCCCTCCGAAGGCCTTCGTTCTTAGAGAATAATTTTTACAATACCCTAGTATGTCATTCAGCATTTTCGTAAATGTACTATTTCCATCCAATATCTGAATCACAAACATCACACTTACTTTTCACCTACTAAAATTCACTTTAATTAAATAAGTAAGTACCTATTCCCACTTTGGCGTATCCGTTTTTGTTGTGTTTTACTATTCTACATTAACGCTTCGGTCGCGCTAGTCGCTCTAAACTAATTCTAGTTATGAGTAAGCGAGATGGTAACAGTGAGTCAGCCGTTTGGTTTTGTATTAGTTTTCGTTCACAATAAATACTATTTTCGAAGAAAATATAGATTTAATAAAGATATATTAAGGTTCCTGACATTAAAATATATGCACGTAATTATTGGCAACGTTTTAAGGGTCACAATGAACAAATTCTTGTTATTTTGTCGAATTCAACGTTCGAATAGCCTCAAATGACAACAACCGTTCCTGTCGCTCGCTCGCTGTCGACTAAATGAGTTGCGGTCAATTGACAACGCACTTTCTGTGTACTAGACAGCCGGTCTAGTAGTATACATTAAAGTCTTTGGTTTTAGGTCGTCTTCCCATCTCGTATGTTGGCGTCCTCTGTTGCGCTTGCGTTTGAGATAGAATTTGTTAATAGTAGCTAATGTTAAAAATGTTAAAAACACGTGAAAATACACGAATTAAATTGACCTAAAGTAACCTTTTCATTGATTCCTTCGATCAGTACCTACTTACAAAAAAACGGACCGCCTCCACTTCGCCTGATCTTGAGCATCCTTCTTATTCAGACCATTGGTTCTTTTGGCACCCTTTAATACGTCAACGCGACGCTTTTTATGCCGTCCATGGGATCGTACCCATGGTACGATCTGGCATTAGGTATTTGCGATCGACATATTCTTATGGTTTCCTAAAACTGTGACCAAACTACCTGACGCTTCTGAAGTGTGTCCGCCGCATCACGGACTCCAGAATTTAACATTAATCCAAATTAAATTAATAATCGTGGTATCAGTTTAAATATAAATAAATGATAAGTATAAACATACATATTACATACATACATACGCATTCACGCCTGTAATCTCCGAAGGGGTAGGCAGATGTGTAATCAGTACACCCACATTTCGCCGGGCGTATCTCCGTCCCTTATGTGATAGGGGGCGAGCCTATCGCTATACCGGGCACAAATTTCCAGACACCGGGCTGATACTGAGTATTTCGTAATAGAAAAACCCAATACCACTTTACCCGACTCGGGGATCGAACCCTAGACCTCAGCGTGGGCTTCAATAGTAACGCGTACGCATTACAACTGCGCCACCGAGGTATATAAGTAAAGATATTATAAAAAATTAAGACAGTTAAACATGACTAAACGAATCTCAAAATTTGGCCGAGAATCGATTCTACATCACTAGACCCTTCACTTTACAACAATACGAATCCATTACGACATGGATGGCGTTTTGCGATGAAGCCCACGCGAAGCTCCGTCCGGTTTCCATAGAAACCGTGTCGATGTTATTAAAGGAGCTTTATTTAACAGCGTGTTACAGACGAAGCGAGACTCATTATGTGGGTATTTATCTCGTCTAACTAATATGTACAAACATTGATCAAGTATGTGTGGTGTAACTATGAGAGATAGAGTAAGAAATAATAAGGTAAGAGAGAGGTGTGGTGTGTGAGAGGATGTAGTGATGAAGATTGAGAAAGGAATACTAAGATGGTTTGGGCATGTAGAGAGGATGGATGAAAGAAGATTGACGAAACAAATATACATGGCGAGTGTGAACGGTACAGTTGGGAGGGGAAGGCCTCGGCGAACTTTCATAGATCAAGTTGGAGATATTCTCGAGAAAGGCCAGGTCAGGAGTACCCTAAATCGACGTGCATGTATGAAAAATTTAATGAGTGAATGAGCGTAGCAAGTGGAAATCCGTTGTCTCTGCCTACCCTTATGGGAAACAGGCGTGGGTCTATGTATGTATGTATTGATCAATAATCACTACGGAAGTGAGTTTGCTTGTACTGTGCATGTGCCTAATCTTCACGGCAAAACTATTGCTCCGATTTGAGAAAAATACTTATTATGATTACCGAAACTGGGACATTTCAAGTTTCTGAGCCCAAGTACGCTGCCGATTGACATTCTTTACTTAAGTATATCAGATGTCGGATTTTATGTTATCTTGTAGCCAAAAAATCTTCTATCGATTTGAGTAATCACCAAGAATCTGGCTTGCAGTTTGTCGCCAGATATCACATCATGGGACGTAAATACGCTCGGCGGAGCTTAGGTTTATTAGTTGCACCTCTGCCTACACCTTCGGGGATATATGCGTAATCTAGTGTTATGTATATATTCTCTAGGGTTTTGGGATTTTAAAAGACATCACCCAAAACCAGAAATATGTATAAAATCTTCAAAAACGACCACGAACCATTCCCATTCAAAACAATTTACACGCATTTCCAGGTGAAGTGTATGTATCAGTTCAGCTAGACTACGACCGGCGACCAGCGACCAGCGACCGGCCCGTCCACTTAGCGCGTATCTCGACTGACGCAACCACGATACTAAGCTAATCCCTTTCAACTCGCAGATTAAGGAATTATACTCCTAGGCATCCTTGTTTCGACGTACCTTTTATATGTATAAATAAATAAAATACTGATTGCCTCGGTGGCGCAGTTGTAATGTGTACGCGTTACGATTGAGGCTGACGCTGAGTTCTCGGGTTCGATCCCCGGGTCGGGTACAAGTGGTATTGGATTTTTCTATTACGAAATGCTCAGTATCAGCCCGGAGTCTGGAATTTGTGCCCGGTATGGCGATAGGCTCGCCCCCTATCACATTGTGGGGCGGAGATACGCGCGGCGAAATGTGGGTGTACTAGTTACAGCTCTGCCTACCCCTTCGGGGATTACAGGCGTGAGTGCGTATGTAAATAAATAAAATACTTGAGCTATATTATGTAGAACTTTTGATAATAAATATTGCTTTGGGCGACAACTGAAAACTGCACTACACTTTTATTACTCGTACCTAGATAGTGTTACTAACTTTTTGACAGGCCTAAACAACTATAATTGGCAATAATTGTATATTTTAGGAAACAAACGTATTCGCTCCTCTTTTAGACCTTTTTAGATTATGCAATAGCATCAATAGCTATAGCATAGTATGACAGATGCTGGAAATAGCATGACAAAAAGCGTAGTGTCAAGATATCAATAAACCTTACTAGGTGGTAGGTCCCTCGTATGCGAGAGGCCGTCTGGGTTGGTACCACCGCTTTGTCCAATTCTCCCGTTAAGCAACAGTGTGTAAGCACTGTTGTGTTTCGGTTTGAAGGACATTGAAACCAGTAAAATTACTGGGCATTATGAGACTTAACAACTTATGTCTCAGGTTATGACGGTCCATTGCCATGCTTTGTAATTCAAAGTTCTATGTGGCGTTCCTTCTGTATATGGGCTAGCGTGATGCTTACCATTAGGCGAGCGACCTGCTTGTCTCGTCATTCGAGCTAATAATAAAAAAACTCGCGTTGTGCTTGACATACCTACTGAAATCAAAAGTTGAAATAGTATCGTCTTAAAGTGGTATTGCAATAAGCTCTTAACTAAATTATTAATCTTGCTAATACCAATTAAGTAGCATAATATAAACTATTGCGGACGAAACAAATGTACTGCCATTTATAACAGTTTCAAACTTAATTACCAATATGTCTTTCCGTGCCTTGTACAATTTTAGGGTCAGTGGTTCTGTCTAAGCGAATTATCGTGCTTTTCAATAGTGTTGGCGCTCATATTCGGCTTTCGGCGTGCGTTGTTTTGACCGAATTTATTGGTACCAACGTCCATATTTATTGAGGCCAGGTCATCTCAATCAAAAATTGTAATATGTTGTTATGATTTATGATAAACAGCGTGCGTAATTTATATTAAGCTTTTAAATGCGAAACAAATGTGATGTCAAATAATTTGACATTCGATTAAATATACTTTTCGATTTACGATGCTAGATTTCCTCTCGCGGCTCCGCCTGAGTTACATACAATCTTTGCAGCCCCCTTTCTCGCCTTAGTATTTATGTTGTCAATTAAGATCAAGTAAAATATCAACGTGAAGGAATACCAAACTACGGAAGTTCGCTGTCGACTTAAAACTTCTGATTATTTTGCATGTTTATAGACGTTTCAATTAATTATATTTACCTAATAGCTTCTCTATCTAAACATAAATTAAAATACTATTACTTCGGTTTAACATAAGCTAAATATTATTCGGTCAAAGCAGTCCTTGGTACAGCACTATTGTTAGTTAGGCTTTGTTAATTAATATCACTTAGGTCGTGTGGCGAATAGAAATCTAACTTTCTAAGAAACTGTGAACCTTTGCCAGTGTGTCTCCAGAATATACTCGATTATTATTTATAGCTAGCTGACCCTCCCGGCTTTGCACGGGGGAATTGTATATTTTTATTAGAAGCTTTTGTCAAATAAGTATTTTTTGCTGTAAGTACATTGTTTACAATAAAGGACTACTTCGAACGGTCGCATTAAACGTCAAACGCTGGCGTCAAGGACGCTCTTGTTGACAACCTACTTTTCAGCTTAACAGCTAGTGTCGCTGTGCGTTAATGACGCTACCTTCGAATTGTCTCCCATAGAATTCCAGAGTGTTTAGTACCAAAGACTAGTTATATATTTAAATACTGCCTCGGTGGCGCAGTTGTAATGCGTAGCGTTGCGATAGAGGCCAACGCTGAGGTCTGGGGTTCGATCCCCGGGTCGGGTAAAGTGGTATTGCGTTTTTCTATTATGAAATGCTCAATATCAGCTCGGAGTCTGGAATTTGTGCCCGATATGGCGATAGGCTCGCCTCCTATCATATAAGGGATGGAAATACGCTCGGCGAAATGTGGTTGTACTGGTTACACCTCTGCCTGCCCCTTCGGGGATTACATGCGTGAGTGCGTATGTATGTATGTATGTATGTATATTTAGATAACTAGTATTTGTTAGTACTAACGCACATACGCTGTGTCACTGAGGTCTGGAACGTTACCATCGTATATAAAGGTCACGCGAAAAAGAACTGTTGTGTTTCCGACTTACTGGATAAAAATCCTATTCAATCCTATCCAAATTCAAGTTATGTAAATTATATTATGTATCTGAATCCTAAATAATGTTACAAATGCGAAAGAGAGTTTGTTTGTTACGCTTTCACGCCTAAATCGCTGGACCGATTTTGATGAATTTAGTTACAGAGATAGATGGGATCCTGGGGATGGTTATAGGTTACTTTTTATCCTAGAAAAGCAACCGCGAGCAAAAGCTAGTATTATATAAATGCCAAAACAACACAGCAAAAACTCCATATTTTGGCGATACCGAAGCAATATCCGTTCAAAACTTTCAGAGATAGTGCTTGCAGACAGACGTGGAAGAATTTTCTATACACGTACTATGTAGTAGACTAAACGGTAATTAAGATTCTCATCCATTTCGCGTGACTGCTAGCTAGTGTAGTGTCAAGATTTTCAAGACACCTGTTAGTTTTCGAACTGACTTAACTATTACTGCTATTTGGCAACCATGGGAATTAAATGCTAGTTAGAGAAGGTCTCGAGAATTTTATATACAAGGTCCATTTCAAGATAAACCAGCAGGCCAATTCTCGTAATTTAAAATGTTCAAAATATCATTCCGATCTAGTCTCAGCGTCAAGAAAGTTGCAAATGGCATTCTCTTAAGAGTAAACCAATAATCAACGTCAAATGCACCTAGCATTAGCAGTAGCATTATACCGTTTTGGCTTCAGTCAACTTTTATGCTACATTCAATCTCATTACGATCTATGTTCACATTTAACGTTGATTAATTATTGGTTTAAGAGAATGCTATTTGCAACTTTCTTGACGCTGAGACTAGATCGGAATGATATTTTGAACATTTAAAATTACGAGAATTGGCATCCAGGTTAAAACGGGCAACGCTAGAGTTTCTTGTCCGCTATTTTCTAGTTAATATGTCATCCAAACATTTTCTGAGTGGTAGAATCATGCTGTGTATGCTGACAGCTTTGTTTACAGCGTGAATGGGCCGGCTCCGCCGGGTCGTTACCACTGGTTCACAGTTAAACCGACGTAAAGTAGCAGCTAGATGTTGCGTTTCGTACGGTGAATGGGGTATTCGGAGGCCCAAATCCACCTCCGCTTCCCAATCCCATAATTATCCCTTTCCTTAAAGGTCGACCACGCGCCCATGGTTCTTCTGGTATTGTAGGCGTACATAAGCGGTGGAGATCACTTACCATCAGGTAACCCACTTGCTCGTTTGCCGCTCTATGTTATAAATAACCTCCTCCTTTTTTGAAGTTGGTTAAAGAAAACAAACAAAACATCAACACAGTATTTGGTCTCAATATATACTTTTTAACCATTTTTCATCCTAGTTCATATATTTTCCTTGACTTCAATTCCTCATACATACGTGCAGTAATGTCAAGAAATAAGGAAAGGGATATAGATGGAGAACAAATATCCAAATGAATACTCCAGTGGCTCCTCAAGCAGATCCTACTGGATAGAGGGAATTTTATGACCAATCGATATAATTATTGCTACGTGGAATAAAAGTCGTGTCAGAGTTTTTAAAAGTCTCTTCTTACAATCCGGAATGATTTCAAAATACGAGTAACTAACTATACCATATCAGCAATATCGTTAACTTTAGTACCCTTTAAAGAAGCTGAAGAAACGATCAAAAATCCATTATTAATATCGAAAAACCATAAAACACAGCTTCTTCAAATAAAATTCCGAAATTAAGTTTCTAATCATTTTAATAGCATTATTACATTTTTACGATAATTTTATCGCTTGTGAAAACTACTTTGACATACATTTGAGGGTTTTATTGTAAGAATTGACAGCTTTATGTATCTTATTATATTTTAATAGGTTTTTTTATTGATGACGTAGTTTCTTACTGAGTTTGATTGGTTTTCATTATTTTTATTTTATATTTAAATCAATTTGTTTACTGGAAACACGTAATGTAACCACTTCGCTAGTTAAATCACGTAGTTAAATAATGGTTCGTTTTCAATCTTAAGTGGCAGTTTCAGCCAGACTGAATGAATATGCGGGCAGCGGCTGGGGCAGTATCATGGTCTTACAGAAAACTAACGTAAGGTAACAGCTCCGATATAAGAATGTGAATAATCCCTTTTTTAAAGTCAAGTTTGTAGGTGTTTATAAGCGATGATCGCTTACTATCAAATGATCCAATAGCTCCTTTGCTTTCATATTAAATAAAAACGCTAGTTTTTCATATTCGAATATATGTTGGGATCGTTGTAAGGGCATTTTGAAATCAATTATATGCAATCACTACTGTTACTTATCATCAACAATATTTCACCCACTGTTAAAATAGACTTGGAACTCAGACCTTATTTCATCTCTAATCATACAACTGCTGTTAATTACTGCTTGTACCTTCGCTCTGTCTGAAGGGACTCTTCGTCAATCCTTTAGGCCTGTATCCGTCCACTGCAAGACATGTGATTGCGCGGGTAGGACTCAATCCAGGTACATTATACATATATCACGAAGTACGAAGTACTGTATGGCCCTCCGTCGCCGTCCCAAACATGTTTTGGCAGATCCCAACGACTCCATCACAGTCGCTATCGAAGCAGCACTTTCCTTGCCCAATCCGAATCGCAATAATGATACGCGACCCCGACATATGACACGCCTGCGAATCCGAAGAACTCCCATAACTGACCGTCGGCACAATGATGTGCAGAGACGGCCCAAACTATACTCCCCAGCGATTGCTCAAGCTGAGGTCTGAGCCTTCTATAAGGCGCCTCTGTGCTTAATCGCTACTAAGTACAATATACACATTTCTGGCTAGAGCGCCATAAGCGCCGGCTTTATTGTCAGGTGAAGCTGTAAAAGTAATATAAGCTAACAGCACAAATCCATTTAAAAATATACTACTGTATGGCTACCAAGCTTTTTACTACATAGTCTGACGTCTGCGGTATGCATAGAATCACACAATATTGTTAGGCTATTGTAATTGTAAATTGTGTTTTAAGTTTTTCTCGTTTTGTATCTTGTCATGTGCAGTAGGTATTGTAGCTAAGCGATGTATTAGTCTTAGGTATTAGTGTGAGATACCGTAATAAACACATTTCTTTCTTTCTTTCTTTCTTTCTATTAAAGTAAAGTCGACAAGTGATGTAAAAATAATGGTCTAAAATTTATTTCTGCATTATAACTTTTGCATGACTTTAGTTTGTATTATCATTGACAGTGTTATCGTGTTGTACAGGATTTCCATAAAGTTTAGGAACCTCAGAATTCCATACAAAGAAATTTTACAGCAAAATTTACAAATATTTATGAATTACAGTAATGTAAGTAACGTCTGCCAAAGTGCAGTTTAGGCGGACCTCATGCTGGAACAACGCGTGATATTTTAAAACATTACCATTTTCCAGCGTATGCCGGCATAACCATGAACCAAAAATCAAAGTATAACTGGCCCAATTAACTGCAATTAACGATGATTGTTCGTGACTTGTCGGTTAACAGTTTTATGTGGGTCGCCATTCGCCAGTTGCTATCCCGCGCCGTGCGTAGTCACTTCTGACCGCTACGATTGTAGTTATCGAAACAGCCACATTAATTATTAGTTCTCTAGTGATGGGCATTGAGCGGAGATCGATTTAAATTCTTATTTCATAACTAGTATTTGCACTAACATAACCTCACTCCTATAACACTGAAGGGGTAGGCAGATGTGCCACAATTGCACCCACGCTACGGTACGGAAGTTATTACCGTCCCATGATAGGAGAAGGGGAAACTATTGCCATATATCTAAAACCATGTAAACTACTTTTTCGAAACGAACTACTTTTACTTGTCCGTGAAGCGGCGGGTCCGTGAAGCGGCGGCGTAAGAATACAAACCGCTTCCCCTAACATTTCCCGAGGGGGTCGTAAGAGGCGACCGAGGGATCTATGAGCTAACAACCGCTCCGCTGGTGGTAGGATATACATATCCGCCCGGATAGCGACCACCGTACGCATGGTGTAAAACCTGCCATAGTGACCCACATAATATTATGTGGATCGCGTTCCAGGATCAGCCAGTGTATATCCGGTTCTCGATAGGCTTGCGACGTGACATGGTTGCTGGCTGGGGTGAGTATATAGGATCACTGTTGGATAGAGGTGTATTGACTCGCCGGCCAGGGAGACCCGTATAAACGGTTGTTCCGCTGGCCGCCCGCGGTATAGTACAGGGGCCCAATCGTGGTTAACCACCTCGAGAGGCTGCCTCACCATGCCGCGCATAATCTTGGGTAGGTCCGTCGTGCCGGTTGGTGACCGGATGTGGGGTCCCGGCGGCCTATCCCGGGAGGGTACGGGGGCCCTTCCGTCCGGCGAGTCAGTCTGCCTCTTTTCGGCTATTATGTGACTCTGTACCCGTCACGGTCATTAATCTGCCATGTCGCAAGCCACTCGATTTGCTTCTTCCCCCTTCTTTTCCTTTTTCACATGACAGCGCAATTAAAGAGAACAGGTCTTACAGCGGTGCACAACCCCACCACCGCGTTCACAATGGAGTTCACTAACATCCGTGGACTCCACTCGAACCTAAGCGCCGTCCACCACCATCTTGAGACGGCCCGGCCTGCAATGCTTTTCCTGACGGAGACGAAGATTTGTCGTCCGGCCGATACAGCATACCTACATTATCCCGGCTATTCGTTGGAAGAGAACTTCAAGCGAAAAGCTGGGGTATGTTTGTATGTCCGGTCGGATGTCTGCTGTCGCCGTCTGCGCTGCATGGAGGATCCTTCCCTTTCCACACTGTGGGTACGCGTGGATCTCGGCACGCAAAGCCGAATCTATGCGTGCCTTTACAGATCCCATGACGGGGATGACGAGACAACTCGGCTGTTTAACTACATCAGCCAGGCGGCAGATGACGCGCAGGAGCAGTATCCGACAGCGGAACTGGTGGTCTTGGGGGACTTCAACGCACACCATGAGTTGTGGCTGGGTTCCTCCAAGACTGACCATGCTGGACGTGCTGCCCATGCATTCTCTCTGACTCATGACTTGTCGCAACTGGTGCATCAGCCCACCAGGATCCCTGATGTGGCAGGTCATGCGCCTTCACTGCTGGACCTTCTGCTGACGAGTCATCCAGCTGGGTACAATGTGACGGTAAGTGCCCCCTTGGGTACTTCTGATCATTGCCTGGTTGGATCGTCGGTGCCTCGTGCTTTGCCTCCACCTCCCGTGAGGGTAAAGCGCAGGATCTGGCACTACTCGTCAGCAGATTGGGATGGTATGCGCGAATATTTTGCAGCCATCCCTTGGCGGCAGCGCTGCTTTGAGGGCACTGATCCTTCTGCGAGTGCCGATGCTATTGCCGACGAGATCCGATTAGGAATGGAATACTACATTCCTTCCTCGGAGGTCGTCGGAAGTGGCCGAGGACGCTCCTGGTTCAATCGCGAATGCGCTGATGCTGTTAGTGTGAAACAGACGGCGTATCGCGAGTGGATCAGGAGTCGCGCCAAAAAGGATCCCAATGTAAGTTCTCTCAAGGCAGCCTATAACCAAGCCACCAAGGCCTGTAAGAAGGCTTACGTCAGAGCGGATGCACAGCGCGTTAACAAGATTGGATGTGCTTTGGCTGATCAACCAACAAGTAGCCGAGCTTATTGGAGCCTTGCCAGAGCCATCCAATCTAATTTCTGCCGACCTTCACTGCCTCCGCTGAGATATCCGGATGGATCGCTTGCTCACGGGCCGCAGGAGAAAGCCACCTTGCTGGCAAATCTCTTTGCGGCTAATTCGCGGCTCGACGATGGCAATAAACTGCCACCCACGGTGCCTGATTGCGGACACTCTATGTCGGATGTCCGAATCAGGCATTGTGATGTTCGGCGCGAACTGCAGTCGCTCGATGTCCGCAAAGCCAGTGGTCCGGACGGTATCCCAGCGGTAGTTCTCAAAAAGTGTGCGGCGGAGTTGTCTCCTGTGCTGACGCGCCTATACCGCTCTTCCTTCCTCTCCGGTATTGTGCCCCAATCTTGGAGAGAGGCCAGCGTGCAACCGATCCCAAAAAAGGGTGATCGATCGGACCCTAGCAACTACCGTCCAATCGCCATAACCTCAGTGATGTGCAAAGTAATGGAGCGGATAATTAACGCGCAGCTGGTCCGCTACCTGGACGATCACTCGCTGATCAATGACCGGCAGTACGGCTTCCGGTCTAAACGATCAACGGGTGATCTTCTAGCGTACTTGTTACATTGCTGGGGGGAGGCGGCTGACAGGCATGGCGAGGCTCTAGCCGTAAGTCTCGACATTGCCAAGGCTTTTGATAGGGTCTGGCACCGTGGCCTCCTCTCCAAGCTTCCGGCGTATGGGCTTCCCGACAACCTGTGTAAGTGGATCTCTGGCTTTCTGCATGAGCGTAGAATGCGTGTCACTGTTGAAGGACACGCTTCGCAGCTCATGTCAGTTAATGCCGGGGTCCCACAAGGCTCTGTGCTTTCGCCCACCTTGTTTATTCTGCATATCAATGACATGTTACCACTTGGTAACATTCATTGCTATGCAGATGACAGCACTGTGCATGGGCGTTACTGCAGTAAGCCTCCTGGTAGCCGGGAAGTCACTGAGAGGCAGCGAGAGAATCTTGTCATTGAGCTTAACCAGACCTTGGATCTCATTTCGGAATGGGGTACCAAGAATCTGGTTGAGTTCAATGCCAAGAAAACCCAGGTGTGCGCGTTTACGTGCAAAAAATCCCCGTTCTCTCCCCTCCCCAATCTTCAGGGTATCCCGCTCGCAATGCGGAATAGCCTAAGTATCCTAGGCATGGATATTTGCTGCAATCTGAATCCAAGGAACCACATCGAGGGCGTAATATCAGCCACATCACGCAGGGTCGGAATCCTGAACAAGGTGCGTAGGTTTTTTGCACCCGGCCAGCTTTACCGCTTATACAAAGCGCAGGCACGGCCGGGTGCAGAATACTGTTCGCACCTATGGGACGGTTCCGCAAAGTACTTGCTCGATGCCTTGGACGGATTGCAGCGACGGGCTGTCCGCATTGTGAATGATGCAGACGTCACAAAAAATTTAGAGCCGCTACAGCTGCGTAGGGACATTGCCTCGCTTTCCGTCTTTTATCGTCTGTATCACGGTGAATGCTCTGAAGAATTGTTTGACCTTATTCCTTCCTCACCTTTCCTTAACAGAACCACGCGTGCTGGCTTGCGAAACCATAGCTTCGTGGTCTCTTCCATCTCGGCTCGGACCAAGAGGTTCTCAAAATCGTATTTCTGTCGGACCATAAAGCTGTGGAATAGCTTGCCGGCGCACGTGTTTCCTCCTTCCTATAACTTGGGATCCTTTAAACGGAGTGTGAAGAAGCAACTAAGCAGGCCGGCATAATTCTGCCGATCTGCGATAGATTCAGTGTCTATCGTTGGTCGACAGTATTCATGGATTGCGCTATACTTACCATCAGGTGTAGCGTAGTCACTTTGCCGAGCCAGGATAAAAAAAAAAAAAAAAAAAAACGAATAACTCGCACAAGGTGTGATTGATAATTAACAATTAATACACACATAACTTAGAAAAGTCAGAGGTGTGTGTTCTTGGGGCTGGTTTCGAACCTGCGACTTTGGTCTTGACAGTCCATACCACTTCTCGCTGAGCTATCACTGACATCTGATATGTAATGTTAAATGTGAACTATTAAAATTTATCCGTTCCTACTCGATTGGAATAACTTTTTATTAATAGTCAATAGTGGCACCATTTTTAAGGAGGGCAAAGTTTATTTTTTTGACCTAATAGTGTTGCATCCGACGTTGTTTACGATTACACAATACAAACTATTACAATAACATAGTAAAACCACAGTGTAATGAAATATAGTAGTAAAACATCGATATCATTATCCACAACATTTGTATCGATTTTGTTGACTCTTAGTTTGTTTTTAATTCGCTTTTATTAGCTTCATACGTATGTATATATGTACTCGTATGTAACGAAAACTTTGAACATGATTTTGACCCCTTTCAAAACGTCGGATTAACTCGAAATTTGGCATACTTATCAAGGACCGATGAAATTCAAAAAATTAAATTTAAAATTAACAATTTAATTTTAATTGAATTAATTAATTTCCATTTTATTGAAAATCATTGAAAATAAATAATAATTAATTAAAACTAAAAAATCGGTTTTTTAGAAAATCCAACAAAATATTTTTTTGTTGGTTTTTCTATAAAAGCTTGTTTTTTAGTTTTTTTAAACTATGATTTTTCTATTAAAATCGCACGTCTTAGCAATTGTTTAGATGCTGCTTCGCGTTTTGGATACTCTTGGCCCTTTGCTGTATCAACAGACGCACGTGCTACACGCGCCGGATTACCTACAGCATTCTTTCTACCAAATATATCCTATGCAACCCATGCGTCCTCGCAGATCTTTCCACGCCATATTCACCGTGTATTAGTAAAATGCCAGCCACCCAGCCTCTCGCATACGAGCGACAAGATGGTAGCACCTTGTATTTACCACGAATTGAGAACCTTATTTTTTAGACGGTTTAAATACAGACTAATTAAGAACCTCCTCCTTTTTGAAATCGATTGAAAAGTATCGCATCGCCACCTCCCTAATTGATAACCGCACGTCGTAATTGTGAAATGCGCGCACATCAAAGATCGCATTACGAAATCAGTTTATGAGTTAATAGGCTAATGGGGCCAATAAGTGAAGTGCTAAAAATGTTTTACACCTTCCAACAGCTGGTTTATGTTGCGGTAAAACTATCGAAGAATTGTTGGTTGCTTCATGTGTTGCTCACAATTTCAACATTTTAAGCGTGTGCGTGTGATGCAGTGATAGCTCAGTGGCGAGTGGTACGGACTGTCGAGACTACAGTCGCAGGTTCGAAACCAGCCTCAAGAGCATACACCTCTGACTTTTCTAAGTTATGTGTGTATTCATTGTTAATTATCACTCGCTTTAACGGTGAAGGAAACATCGTGAGGAAACCTGCATATCTGAGAAGTTCTTCATAAAAATTTCGAAGGTATATGAAGTCTGCCAAGCCGCATTAGGCCAGCGTGGTGGACTAAGGCCTAACCCCTCTCATTCAGTAGAGGAGGCCCGTGCCCAGCAGTGGGACGTATATAATACAGGGCTAGTATTATTTATTATATTTAAGCGTGTGCCATATTATACCAGAGGGGCTAGCACGAATCACTTGCGAGAACGTATTCGTATCGAAATGTCAAAAAAATGATTGAACCTTCATACAAAAGCTAGCGTTCTCGATTCGAATACTTCGTAAGTTGTTCGTGCTCGCCCCCCAGATGTAGATACTCTGAATATTAGGAGTTATATCCCCTGAATTTACTAGACAGTAGGTCCCTTGTATGCAAGACGCTGTCAGAGTTGTGGTACCATTACTGCGAATTATGAGACTTGACAACTTATCTCTCAGGATGATGAACGCAGTCCAGTGCCATGTAGTGCTTTGTAATTCAAAATTCTGGTGGTGTGTTTGTATATCGGAAGGCGTGGCCCTGCTCGATAGGACGTTCAGGCAAATAAAAAAAAATTTAAAGGTATAATAGGGTAGTTTCCTATATTGAATTTTATACATTATTTTATAAGCAACAGAAAATGATACGCAAAAGAAACGATTTTATTAAAACACAATCAAAATTGGTTCAGAAATGTGCCCGCAGTTATGATTTTAAATGTTGGTATGAGGAAAAGTGGGTGCG
This sequence comes from Mimas tiliae, assembly GCA_905332985.1. Classification (NCBI taxonomy): domain Eukaryota; kingdom Metazoa; phylum Arthropoda; class Insecta; order Lepidoptera; family Sphingidae; genus Mimas; species Mimas tiliae. The sequence goes on along the minus strand of HG995241.1, from coordinate 19,740,704 downwards.
TAGTAGGGATATCTCACTATCTCGCTTGCACGCGTGCACTATAATGAACATTTTACACAGTGACGTCAAAGGTTGCATCGTCTGTCATTTGACAATTACCCCTTCTACAGGATTTGAATGGCTTCTATCTTATTTATTTTTGGTCCGATTTATAAAATTCTTTCTGCAATAGATTTTGAGTAACATAACTTATTGATTTAAATAATAAAAAAAATGTAGTCAACTACCCTATTCTATTATACTCCGTTTGGTTGCTATGCAATGTCGGATTGCCTTAACTTATGATCCTATATATGATTTAATAATTTTTTTTGAAAGATAAAATTTCTTTCTCCTACAGATAAACTAAGAGGGGGTGTCAAATATAAAAAGTAAACACCAAAGCTTGGTTTACTGCCTCGGTGGCACAGTTGTAATACGTACGCGTTACGACTGAGTCTGACGCTGAGGTCTCGGGCTCGATCCCCGGGTCGGGTAAAAGTGATATTGGGGTTTTCTATTACGAAATGCTCAGTATCAGCCCGGAGTCTGGGATTTGTGCCCGGTATAGCGATAGGCTCGCCCCCTATCACATCAAGGGACGGAGACACGCTCGGCGAAATGTGGGTGTACTGGTTACACCTCTGTCTACCCCTACGGGGATTACAGGCCTGAGTGCGTATGTATGTATGTATAAAGCTTAGTTTACTTTGTGTGAATGACGTTTATTTTCGTGGTACGTACGTACAATACTAATATCTAAATAGCTACATTATTCTTATTTCCTACGCTAAATACACTGAAAATTAAATTAATGATTGAATTATAACAACAATACATACATTCCCTTATTGCGTCTTTCATCCGATAAGATTACGAGCAAGAACCGAACCCGCGACAGTATCGGCCGCACGTGCGTCATATCGTCTGACGGTCTGACAGACTGACGGACAGGCAGACAAGTAGACGGCGCGCCCTACATACTGCACGTAGGGCTCGGACAATGTTATCGATAATCGACGAGTGCTTTGTATAAACCCGTATAACAACTCTGTAAGTTCTCAAAATATCTTATTTTGGACTCCGTTACCTTTAAACGAACGTTAAATTTTACTCTCTTCTAAATTTTTCTCAATGTGGAAAAATTCAAAATGACTACTCTGAGAAAAAAAAATCATGTATGCAATTCATTGGTAGAAGTGAAACCTTAAAAATGTTGGCTTCATGATAATGAGACGAATGTACAATTTCGGGAAGCGGATAATTGTAGGTTTTAGTAATGATCATAGTGATACAAAGTTTGATAATTATTTTCCATTTTATTCGTATATATTACATATAGACTTATTCAGACACAGAGCTTCTTACATTTTCGATAAATCATACAAGAGGCTTATGGTAACTAAAGTATGAAATAAATACTTTGGTCTTGATGGTCAATATATCTTTGGATTACTGCGTCAATTACTGTTTTTGATACAAAACACCACGGTTGTTGTGATGCCTTTTCTCAAGCTTTGTACTACGCATGCGCGCACAACTGTATAATGCTTCCTATCTCATTTTCTCCCACGTTAAATCTTATGAATTTATGTGTCTGTCTCTTTTTATTGTCGCTTGTCGTTTCATTGACACAACAAATTCAAATCACAACGATGCTAAAGAAGTTTTCACTTCAAAAAAAGTTTTTGGATAGTCATTGACGCTAGAAGCAATATTTATAGTTTTCATTGTTATTATTATGTATATCAATAGTGATTATATGTGCTAAATAATTTTTATTCATATTTAATCGAAGGATTGCGCTGCAATTTCCAAAAAAAACAAAATTCAATTGTATTTCGCGGGCTAAGTATTTAAATAAGTGTATTGTAATCGATACAACATTCCTGTGTTATGTAGATACAACTGATAGCCTACTATCGCTACATTATTATCATCGAAACTAAATAATATCTACACTTTATAGCTTTACACGATAATAGATATTTTCTTTCGTATAATTTTTTTTTTTATGTGAGTGCGAGTGCCAAGTATATCTGGTATACTCTTGGCTATTTCTTAAAAAGGCCAATCCAGGAATTTCTGTACATTACACTCGCATAATTCTGTAAAACAATGTCTGGACATTAAAAGAGGCCACAACCCATGAGTTTGTTTCGGAATTTCTTCTCATGGCTAGCCCCGAAATGCCGTCGTAAATGTAATGTAGCATAAAAATGATTGACATGTAAAAGTGATATTTATGATCCAATTTACAGAATGAATTTGAATTTTTAACGGTTTATATCGATGATTTGAATCGATATTCATTACCGACTATATCGATATCCGAGCCTACATACTACATGCAGGCTGCAGGCGGCGGCAACTCGTTTCCTATACAATAAATCTTTTGTATCATTGTTGAGTTTTTGTCTATTGATTGATGAGTAGCATAGTTTGTAAATCCAATTTAAAAAGGGAGTTGAAATAAAGCTTTATTTGTGACGAAATACAGGTATTGACTTGAATATGCATTATTTCCTTTTTTATAGTAGAGGCCGGCAAAAGAGCAAGTAGGTCACCTGATTATAAGTGATCTACAACGCCTATCATTGGTGCTCCAATACAGCATAAAAATCATGGATGCTGAATATGGATCTCCGGAAAACTCACTCAAATGGAAGCAACTACTTCACGCTGCATGAGACGTTAGTACTGTCCTGGTAGAGCCATTTATGCTGTAGACAAAATTGTCGACAGTGTGGCTCTACCTCTTATACCCGTTATGAAATATTTGACGCCAGCTTTTGCTCGTGGGTTCGCCCGCGTAGAGGTTTTTTCCTAGTAGCCTATAAATACAGGTCATGAACACAGTGTGTGTGAAATTTCACCAAAAAACATTCAACTGTTTTGTCTACATCATGCATGGGCCGGCTCGTCCGGGTCGTCTCTGTCTCGCAGAAAACCGACGTAAACTAGCAGCTTGCTGCTGCATTTCGTACGGTGAGTAAGATATCTGGAGGCCTAAATCCACTCCTCTTCCCAATCTCTTAATTATCGCTTTCCTTTAAGATCGGCAACGCTCCTATAATTCTTTTGGTATTGTGGGCGTACAAGGGCAGTGGGTATCACTTACCATCACCCACTTGCTCGTTTGCCGGCCCATGCAATAAAAAAAATGATGATCATGTAAAAGAACACATAGCTGATATTAAAAAGCGACGCTCTACGAAGTCTACAGTTGCTGAACATTCAGACGAAGGCTCCAAACATTACATTAGATTTGACAAACCACAAATCCTTCCAAAAGAACACCGACTCCTACCTAGGATGATTCGCGAGGCTATTGAAATTAAGAAACACCCAAATTTCAATAGAGAAGATGGTTGGAAGCTTGCACAAGCCTGGGATCCAATTATACATCTAATTAAATCGGAACTCAAAAGACCAACTGCCAGACCTCAAGACACCGTGAGCTCTTCTGCGTAGATTGGACTAGTGTCAACTAACTTTTTAAATAATTAAAAAATAAACTTTAAAATGAAGGTAGGCAATGTAACATAGCTTTTCGAGACGACCTACACCTCAGTCTCTCCCGTGACCACGAAGGTTGAAAAGCTTTCGAAACGTCGGGACTAAAATAAAAATTAAACCGCGATAAAATCCGTATAAACTAGTTTTATTTTAATGTGTAATATTCGTGTAAACATAAGAAATCACAAAAAAAATATGTATGAATTACGAGGTATATCAGCTGATATCAGTTTTTGTATATGTGACGATCTAACCTCTACACATGGGGATCGTGTTATCGGCCCACATAGTTGCAGATACACACTTCCTACATCCTTCTGCGAATGCGCGTTATCTGCGCCCATTATTTATTGTGAACTAGTTGGGCTGTCCAACCCATACAATACTAGGCTTTATTTTTACACAGTGACGTCATCAAACCAGATTGTCAAGTTTAGATAATCTAAAAACGACGAAAAATGAGAGACAAGGGACTTAAAAAGACCTTTGTGCTCAAAAGCTAAATGGCTAATTACACTTAGTAACATTGGTGAACGCCTCCGTGGCTCAGTGGGCGAGAGGCCGGCAGTGAAGTGCGAGGCCGCGGGTTCGATTTTCGACAGTATTTGTTGAGAGAGGTTCCCGTCAGTCAGGCAGCCGGTCGTAAAAAATACAACCCAAATCTTTCTGTAATTGTGCGCGTGTGTTAAACGCATGTTGCGCCGATCCCACTGCAAGTGAGATAAGGGCAGGTGGAAGTAGGACACTTAGGACGCCCGCTCGTGTGTCTATCTAGGGCAATAAAAAAAACCCTGGCGATATGAGACTTAACACCTTGTCTCGTATGAGCGCAGTCGAATGCCATGCAGTGCTTTGTAAATCCCTGATAATGTGTGATATTGCTTCTGTTTATGGGCAGACGTGGCGGTTACCATCAGGCTAACAGGTCGTTTCTTCATTCACGTTAATAAAACAAAAGAAGTCTACATGTTCAAGGACATTAACATTTATTTGAAAACTCAAATCCGTGGGAACAAATGAAATGCAAAACTGAACGTAATATTAACGCAACGCGTAAAAGTACAGGAATGTGTAGACTTTACAATGGAATTTGAACTTAATAACTTAAGTTAAAGAATATGGATCAGCGTGTAGTAATGTACACTTTCCTCGGGGAATACAACACCTGCCATTGTTTTATCGGAACACGCTCGCGTATTATTGCGATGCGTGGTTCTGGAGGCCAATTCTCTACTTATTGGTTGGATTATTGGTTTAAGAGAATGCCATTTGCAACTTTCTTGACGCTGAGACTAGATCGGAATGATATTTTGAACATTTAAAATTACGAGAATTGGCCTCCTGATTGTGTTTCTGCAGTATTGGGACTTTTGAGTAGAAAGTGTACTCTGGTATTAGAATTATATTAAATCTAGTTTTGAATAAACATTTAAGCAGTGTTAGCTCAGCGGGGAGTTCTACTGATTGTCGAGACGAAAGTCGCAAATACAAAACCCCAAAGAGCATACATCTCTGAATTTTCTAAGTTACGATTGTATTTGTGAGGAAACTTGCATACCTGAGAAGTTCTCCATAAGTATTTCGAATTATGTGAAGTCGGCCAACCCGCATTAGGTCAGCGTGTTGGACTAAGGCCAATAAATTACCATAATTGAATGTATATGTGTATCTAATTTGTCTCGGGATGACGAGCCAATGCCATGCAGTGCTTTATAATCCAAAGTTCTGTGTTATGTTTCTTCTGTTTATGGAGAAGCCCTTACTATCAGGCGAGCGACCTGCTCGTCAGTCAAGCTAATAAAAAAACATTAACGTCTTTTCATTAAATACATGCTGATGTGTGATCGTAATCCATGTCTTAATTAAAAATCTCACCTACTATAACCATAGATTGTAGTAAAATATGACACAGATCACAAAAACATAAAGCTTTTAGTTAAACACTAAACAGACCACTTAGCTTAATCGCTTGTTATCGCTTCACATAATTTCGTCCTGTTATCACCGTTTAATCTGCCACTTGGTAGTGAAGCGATTTTATTGCTTGTTGGTACGTAAATCGATATGATTGTGTTGGAATTTAATTTGATAATGTAGAGAGAATGTTTGAGGGCTTGTTCGTTGATAATGTCTAGTTGAATTTTATACATTGTATTGACTATTAGGTCTTGCTTGCAGAGCCATCCGCGTGGTATTCTTTCCCGTTTCCCTATATAATAAAAGCTACCGACGTTAATCAGACAACCATTGTAAACTTTTAAACGGCTGATCAGATTTTCTTCAAACACAACTAAGAAACACGGCGATTAAATTACATTTGAAACAAAATATCGCAGCCAAATGGGTCTATTGCACACATGGATAAACAGAGGAGTCAAACTTATACAACTTGTGTTGTGAGACCATAAGTCACTCACCGTTCCTGATACCCACGATACAGGTTGACCTAGTGTAGAGTCAGGACTATGTGTGTGACTGTTGGGTATATTATTTACTTTTACTCGCGTAATCAGCCTTTTCTGCGATAAACAGAAGCCTATAACCAGGATAAAAAGTAACCTAAAACCGTCTCCAGTGTATCATCTATCTCTGAAACAAAATTCATCAAAATCGGTTCAACGATTTAGGCATGAAAGCGTAACAAACTCACGTTCGCATTTATAATATTAGTTAGGATTTCTTATTTATACACCATTCTTTTTGTCGTCCACTCTCCGGTCTAAACTATATCTATGCTAAAAACATTTCAATCCATTCATTTCATTGACAGCCTCCGTGGCGCAGTGGGCCAGTAGCCGGCTGCGAAACGAGAGGCCGTGGGTTCGATTCCCGCACCGAGACAAATGTTTGTGTGATTCACATATAATTGTTTCGGGTCTGGGTGTTGTGGGGCCGCAAATCCCTCGTAGTTCCTGATACCTACGATACAGGTTAACCTAGTGTGGGGTCAGGGCTGTGTGTGTGACTGTTGGGTTTATTTATTTCGCCAAACAGATCTACTTATAAATGAAGTACAGCAGCTGCGCAAGTAAAGTTTGTAACTCGCACTGCCACATGTGGCATTTGTTCTAAGATCGTTGTATTGTTGCAGGTTGCAACTGTTCGTCGCTTGGCGCGGAGAGCAACGCGTGCGACATCCGCTCGGGCCAGTGCCGATGTCGACCCCATGTCATCGGCAGAGCCTGTGACACCTGTGAGGTAACATATATTTTTTTATGGCATAGGCCGGCAAACGAGCAAGTAGGTCACCTGATGGTAAGTGATCTCCACCGCCCATGTACGCCCACAATACCAAAAGAATCATGGGTACGTTGTTGACCCTAAAGGAAAGGGATAAATAAGGAATTGGGAAGGGGAGGGGGTTTGAGCCTCCGGATATCTCACTCACCGAAAGAAACGCAGCAGCAAGCTGCTACTTTACGCCGGATTTCTGTGAGACAGTGGTAATGACCCGGACGAGCCGGCCCATACATGCTATAGACAAAAGTGTCTACAGCGTGGCTCTACCACTCAAAGAACTACTATATACTGTCCCTCGTATTCATTAACGTTACAATGAGACCTCATAGTGAGTGCGAACTCATAGTGACGAATCCTCTAAACGTCATTGCTTAATTTTGGCGCTAAATCAAAACAGACTAAGCATCTACACAGAATTAGACAGTTGTCAAGAACTTACTACAGTGTTGTTTGTGAGTACGGGCCTTAGTGAATCTGCTTAGATGATAGCGACAGCCTCCGTGGTGTGGTGAGTGCGTAGCCCGCCGTGAAGCGAGAGGCCGCGGGTTCGATTCCCGTACCGAGACAAAAGTTTGTGTGATCCACAAATATTTGTTCCGGGTCTAGGTGTTTTATCTCCAGAAGGCTTAACGTCAGGCAGGCGGCCTGTCCTAAATACTACAATCCAAATCTTTCTGTAAAGTGTAATAAAAACATGTGGCGAGTGGAATAAGGGCAAATATTTCTTCGTTTCTACTATTAAAAAAAACAGGGTTTGGACCGTAATCCTACCGATGCGACTCAGTTGGTCGCCATTGCCTCGTCTGTTGGTCAGGGTGTAACCGCAAATCCAAAGGATATTGCTTGGCCCTTCTATACTCTTTTAGGAATACAGAATAATATCATTTCCCAAAACTAAACAAGAATCCAATTTACAAAGCCTTGTTTATGTACCTATCCATAATCGAGGATAACGTCAGTTATCCGCTTATAATCTTATTTAACTCTTGAAATAAAACTAACTTATACGGATTTTATCACATTTTAATTCGCATTGGGCTACCTTCATTTAAAATGACGGTAGCCAATGTAACATTAACTTTTCGAGACAACCTACACCTCAGTCTCTCCCGTGACCACGAAGGCTGAAAAGCTTTCGAAACGTCGGGAATAAAATGAAAATTTTACCGCGATAAAATCCGTATAAACTTGTTTTATTTCAATGTGTAATATTCGCGTAACCCTAAGAAATCATTATTTAACTCTTGTATTTAAGTACATAAAATATATCAGAAAATAAATGGTTACATTTACCCTAATCCTACTAAAGTCAACTGCAATATTTACCTACAGATCCATTTGTAAAGTAAACATATGTAGTAACATTCTAAAACCTTTTACGATTTGTATGAGCTCGAATGCCGATGATTGTGGAAGTTTGGCTGACATTTTCCTGCATTAAACCCGGAACGATTCTAACGGTCCTAGGAAACCGACCGGAATTTATACTGGGCCAATGTGAAATTGTCGTCCCAGGAGTGTATTTAGAGAGGACAATAAAAAAAAAAACAGTCAAAGATTAAAGTCTATTTCGGTTTAGCCTATTTTAAAAAACGAACGCATGTTGGTTGGTTGATGGATTAAGTTTTATGAATAGTGGCCAATTTACTATTGTTTCGTTCGAGTAAGATATGTTATGATTTTATACACCGATTAATTTATAAGACAGGTGCTTTTGAATGCAGACGTCTTTCAATTGGTCGGTATGTCAAGGTGTGACTTTTCTATTCGAACATATTATATTTCATTTGATTGCGGTTAACGTTTGTTCAGAAAGGTGAAACAGGCGCTTAAAATCTTCATTTCACTTGACGTTAAATCAATCGATATTAGCAAACATTAGCTACAATATTTTTTGCTATCTATAAACATTTAAGCCGATGGACGTTTTCGTTAGAAGATGGTAATGAATTCCTGGAACTCATTCCATGTTCTTTTCAATATTTCTAAAAAGCTACTCCATATTTTTACGCCGAAATCCAAGTCCGTCCCAATTCGTAGCTATAATAAAGCTAATAATTGAAGTGCGCGCGCTGGTTTCAATGAAATGTCATTCGGTCGACACAATGTGGGCCACCGTGCCGCACTTGTAGAATATCACTCAGATCTGCACGCCCAACGGGAGAGTGCCACAATATTTATTGTATTATATGTCAATGGAAAAGGGCACGTCACGAGTACCCGCAACTGGCGACAATGTATGAGAAGATGTATGAATGTGGAAGGCGAAAGAGGTGTGGCAGGATCGTAGCTTGTGGTATTCAATAGTTTCTGCCTACCCCTATGGGGCATAGGCGTGAGTGTGTATGTATGTATGTATATATGTCAATGGAATGTCATTCAGGGTATTTAAAGTGGGTGTAGGTTAATAATACCTAATTTTCCATAATTTGGACAACTTTTGGCGGGAAAAAATCAATACCCGGGGGCAGTACAAAATGCCTTTGAAGAGTTTGTTGCTTCCCGTCCAGCCGATTTCTTTAAGAAGGGCATCGATCATTTGCCACTGAGCTAGCTAAAATGCATCGATAGCATGGGTTAATTTGAATAATAGGAATAAAAAGATGGAAAAAAATACTTTAACTTTTTTCGTACAGAACCGCAATTGACAGCCTTCGTGGCGCAGTGGGCGAGTAGCCGGTTGCGAAGCGTGAGGTCGTGGGTTCGATTGCTGCACCTATACAAATGTTTGTCTGATTCACAAATATTTGTCTCGGGTCTGGGTGTTGTGGGACCGCAAGTCCCTCGTAGATCCTGATACTCACGATACAGTTTTACCTAGTGTGGGGTCAGGACTATGGGTGTGACTGTTGGGTGTATTTATTTATTATTTCATAGGTAAAGAACTTTTATTAATCGCTAACTATTTTGCAGGAAGGCTACTGGGGCTTAGAAAGGGGCGGCTGCAGGCGTTGCGAGTGTGGCTCAGGGGCGTCGGCGTGTGATCCTGTATCAGGCATGTGCGCATGCGCTGAGGGAGTTGGTGGCGCGCAGTGCGACCGCTGTCTACCTGGGTATTATGGTTTTGGACCTGCGGGATGTTTACGTGAGTATTTTAAACAGATTCTAAATTACTTTGTAATCATTCTCCATAATTGCTTTAATAATTGCTGGCTGTAGCCAGCGATAACGCAGTTGCGTGTTGTGCGGACTGCCGTAACGTAAGTTGCAGGTTCGAAGCCAACCCTAAAAACAAGACCCACGTTTTTTAAGTTACGTTTGTATGCATTAGTAATTATTACTTGTTTTAACGGTGAAGGAAACATTGCGAGGAATTCTGTATACCTGAGAAAAAAGAAATGTGTGAAGTTTGGCAACCCCCATTAGACTAGCGTGGTAGACTAAGGCCTAAGAGGGGATATAAGAATTATTCGTGCCCTTGCCCAGCAGTGGGGCAGTATAATATGGGGCTGATATTGCTGTTTATATACCTAGTTAGAATATCTTGTATGAATTAAAAATCTGAATTCAAAAAGCCCGGCATCGCATAGAGTTTAATACTTCTCCACACACATTTTGGTTTTATGATTATAATAAAATTAATATCGCTGGATTTCAATTCAAGTTTTTTATTCAGATATTCCGGCTATATTAGAGCAGTTTAAGATATGAAATGAAAAGTCCCATACTGTGAGAAATGGTTATTCGGGAGCCTCGACCGTATTTTTCCCAAGTAAATACAATAAAGACGATGTGATATGAGCATCTTCACCGGCATGATTATATTTTTACAGCATGTCCAGCCTGTCTGGAAGGCAAAGTGTGTTCTCCGACGAGCGGTCGCTGCGTTTGTCCTGGGGGGTCATTGGGGGCGGGATGTCGACAGTGTGCGAGGGGATACTGGGCGGCCGAGCCTGGACGGTGCCAGCCGTGCGAATGCGGCCCTGGAGCTACATCTAGTGAGGTTTTTTTTATTAATATTTCAAATTATAGTAACTGCAATTTCTTATGTTGCAGTTCATTTGAGTAAGTCGGTGACATATTTTTTTAAATTTGACAGAAATTACGCGTATTGGTTTAGTGCTAATTATTCTAACAAATAGCTTTACTATAGAGTACATATTATATTATGTATACTAACCCCCATATGACTTAAAAAAACGAATTGATAATGACAGCGCGGTCGTTGCTGTCCAGGGTAACCTATGACCAACCTTATAATATTGGACATCTCTTCACCACTTACTAGTCTAATGGTTTCAATTTTTTTTTGTAAAATACTTTTTTAAATTCTTTCTAGACACCCTAGTTTACATCTTATTTACAACTGATAAGCAACCCAACGCGTAAGAATAATTAAAATAAAACACAGAATATTTCTTTTAGATACCTGTGACCCCCACTCGGGTCAGTGTAAATGCCGGCCAGGTTGGACAGGGCCGGCGTGCGACGAATGCGCCGTGGGTCACCACGGGTCTCGCTGTAAACCGTGTTACTGCCACCTTGCTGGGTCAATGGGCTGTAGTCATGGCGTTTGCCCGTGTGATAACTGGGGCAGGTGTCGTTGCAAGGTAGGTTATTTTTAGTTAGCTTGTATGACGAGACGAGCAGGTCGCTTGCCTGATGGTGAGTGCCACGCCTGCCCATAAACAGAAGCAACGCCACACAGGACTTTGAATTACGAAGCACTGCATGGCACTGGATCGTGCTCGTCACCACGAGCCACAAGATGTTAAGACTCATAATGCCCAGCAGTGGGGTAATGTTGGTACGTGAAAATAATATGTGGATCTTTGTGATACTGCCTCGGTGGTGCAGTTGTAATGCGTACGCGTTACGACTGAGGCTAACGCTGAGGTCTCGAGTTCGATCCCCTGGTCGGGTAAAAGTGATATTGGGTTTTTCTTTTGAGTCTGGAATTTGTACCCCCCTATTACATCGTGGGACGGAGATACGCTCGGCGAAATGTGGGTGTACTAGTAACACCTCTACTTACCCCTTTGGGTATTATATGCGTGAGTGCGTATGTATGTATCTTTGTGATATTGTGAATGTTTGTGAATCAACTACGCCTTAACGGCGGAACGGATTTGGATGAAATTTGGCACACACGTAGACCATAACATGGAATATGGCACAAGTTTCTTATTAAACAGGAAAAATATATTCACACGGGCAGAGTCGCAAGCCAAACCTAGTCTTCTACCTCCTGCTCTTACCCCACTCGCAGTGGGGTCGGTGCAGCATGCTTTTTAACACGTGTTACGACCGACCGTCGGTCTGATATCAACCCCCTCTGGAGTGCCAAAGCTACTAATACTATAAACCTTAAACTCAAACAGACGTCTCTTATATCCTTTAGGAGAACGTGGTAGGTGAGAAGTGTGACCGCTGCCTTGAGGGTACATTCGGTCTATCCATCGACAATCCAGTAGGATGTACTGCGTGCTTCTGCTTCGGTCGTGCTGCGCAGTGTTCGCAGGCGGAGCTGGCTCGCGCCGCACTGCACGCCGCCGCGCCAACTCATGTTATATTGCAGCGAGCGAGCCAAGAAAATACCATCACCACGGTAAGTGATGGTATAGAGATGAGAAACCTGGTAGTCACGGTCTAAAGCGTGTGTTGTGTGTTTTGTCTACACAATAAATGGGCTGAACCGCTTCGATACCATTGTCTCACAGAAAACCGACGTGACGTTGCTGTTGTGTTTGCCTAGATACACCCTCACCTTCCGAATCCTTATTTTTTTTTATTACGTAGGCCGACAAACGAGCAAGGGGGTCACCTGATGGTAAGTGATCTCCACCGCCTATGTACGCTCACAATACCAAAAGAATTATGGGCTCGTTTCCGACCTTAAAGCAAAGGGATAATTAAGGGATTGGGAAGGGGAGGGAGATTTGGGCCTCAGGATATCTCACTCACCGTACGAAACGCAGCAGCAAGCTGCTACTTTACGTCGGTTTTCTGTGAGACAGTGGTAACGACCCGGACGAGCCGGCCCATTCATGCTGTAGACAAAAGTGTCTACAGCGTTGCTCTACCACTACTAATTATCCCTTTCCTTTAAGTTCTGCAACGCGTCCAAAACTTTTGTGGACTCTCATAGGTAGTTGAGATCATTTACCATCAGGTGACCCACTTGCTCATTTGCCAACGTTAGCTATACCAAAAATTCAACATAGAAAACTACTCTATTCAGTAGTCCAAAAATGTAAATTATAGTAAATTTAATAAGATATTTATTCTATCACAATGCTATATCCGTCACAATAAGGAATTTTAAAAAGCGATATTTAATCCAACAGATGGACCAAGACTCCCTCCTAGCCATCCACACGCACTCACCAGAGGCAACAATCTCCCTCCCCTGGCCTCCTGTACCAGTGTACGTGGAACTAGACAAGCGGTTCTTGGGAGACAGAGTGACGTCATACGGCGGCATACTCAAGTTCAAGGTTGAAGAGGAAGGGGGGGTGGAACTCAGCCCAGAGATCAAGGCCAAGTTTCCACTCGTCAGGATATATGGGAGGAACATCGTCCTAGATTATTTTGAGGTAAGTGTAATAAAGCCAATATCTTAATGTAGTTAGGGAGTGTAACTGAGCCACCAACATCTTAAGCCCAAAGCTACCCTCACCTGCACGTGGTACACTATGCTGATTAACGGACGAGGTAATGATGCAACTTGGTTCCCGTTGCGGGTTGTGGGGGTTAGATGGCGGGTCGCCCCATATAATACCAAATCAAGATGGGAAGGCGGATCCTGGCATTTAGCCGGGATAACGCCAGGCAGAACGAAAGCAGTGTAATAGAGCTAACCCGCAAGTGGACAGTATAGTGGAGTAAGACTTAACCCCTCTCATTTATAAAGCGGGCCTGCAGATCTAGCAGAGCGACAGTATAATACAGGGCTGATATTATTCACCTCAGTAGGCTTATGGTAATGTACTGAGGCTCATAACCGTTAGGTCCTGGATCCAAGTCCCAGGTGAGGCAATCACAATTTGTGTTTCGAGTGATCGTTTCGAAAAATCACACATGAACTGCCGGCATTGGACTTTGCTTGGTCTGGCAAAAGGCTATCACATTATTATGGACCGAAAATAGGCTTAGCAAAATGTGGGTGCAATATAATGTTTACACATCTACCTACATTTTCAGGGATATAGACGTGATTTCATGTTAAGTCTAATGTTATGCTGTCTTTCTGCCAGGGTCAGCCATCTCGTACCATAAATTTGACGGTATTTGACCCTGATCCCCACAACTCGCAACGGGACTCATTATATAGGAATTCTATCTGTTCCCAACGTCTTTGTTCTATAATGTTGACTATGCTGTTTTTTTCTAGCACGTGCCAGCACCAAATGGTACTCATGCAGTCCGTCTTCATGAATCTCTATGGAGTGTACGTGGAGGGAGAGGGGGCAGTTCTCGCGGAGCTCTGATGCTGGCGCTGCAGCGCGTGCAGAGACTGCTGCTGCGAGTCACCACCAGAGCACCCACCGCGAGAGACCATGTGCATGCACTGTGAGTGATATAGATAGATAGATAGATAGAATATTCTTTATTGCACACCAAATAAAGTAGGTAGCTTATAAACGAGGATCATACAGTAAGGGTGATACAATGGGCGGTCTTATCGCAAACAGCGATTTCTTCCAGACAACCTTACCAGATATAATACGGTAGTTCACTTGATTTGCTTTTATATTAAATCGATAAGTTACGTTAAATGTACTCCTAAAGTTACTTCAGAAAGAAGTGTATTAATTCATAAAAAAATGGTAAGTTTGAACACATTCAAATCTCAAGGGACTTGTCAAATGAAAGACGATGCAAACCTTGACGTCATCGTACAAAATGCACATTACAGTGTACACGAGCGAGCGAGCTAGTAAGATGTCCTAACTATGCGCAATAGGCGCTATGCGCCCATATTTCCTTTAACAATATTAAAATTATACCTAATTGCAGGCTCATTTTTAAACCAATTTCGATTATGTTTTAACAAAACTATTTATTTGACTTATAAAAATCAACATAAGAAAACGTGTAATACAACACGCTACCTTTTCCCAAAATTTCAAAATGGGGTAACTCGTTTGCCTTAGAAACGTACTCGTAAATTTAATTTCTTGATTCCAAACTTGAGTTTATCTCTTGCAGCCTCCTCAACGTCTCCTTAGACACAGCCATTCCTGGCCTCAGTCGTTCCGAACCAGCTTTAGGCGTGGAGCTCTGCGCCTGCCCCCGTGAATATGCTGCATCATCATGTCAGGAGCCAGCTGTAGGGTTCTGGATGCCGCCGCCCAAGGTTCACATGAGTACTGTGGCGGGAACCATAGTGATCTCTCTGGAGGGGGATGCGCAGCCATGCCATTGTAACAACAGGTCCAGTAAATGTGATCCAGAGACTGGGCATTGTTTGGTCAGTAGAATTCGTAACCATACAAATTAATATTTTGATGTACGTATTTATTATTTTTTAACAAATATGTCATAATTTCTAAAGCAGTGCAGATTTATTTTTGATACCTACTAGTCAAAGAAATGTGAGGCAGCGGATTCGATCCCCGCACCGAGACAAATATTTGTCTAATCCACAAATATTTGTTTGGGTGTTGTGAGACCGAAAGTCTCTCGTAGTTCCTAATACCCATGACACAGGACTCGTATCTTACTGTCGGGTCAGGACCATGTGTTATTTAATTATATATTTATCCAAACTGTTTTTGAAAAATTACCAATGTGTGAAATAAATAAAGTTTATCCGGATTTTATCGCAGTCTCTCCCGTGACCACGAAGGCTGAAAAGCTTTAGAAACGTCGGGACTAAAATAAAAATTAAACCGCGATAAAATCCGGATAAACTAGTTTTATTTCAATGTGTAATATTCGCGTAAACATAAGAAATCACTATGTTACCAATTAGTGTTTTACTACTCCCATTTTTTTATAGCATCGGCCGGTAAACGAGCAAATGGGTCACCTGATGGTAAGTGATCTCCACCGCCCATGTACGCCCACAATACCAAAAAAAATATGGGTGCATTGCCGACCGTAATGGAAAGGTATAATTAAGGGATTGGGAAAGGGAGGGGGTTTGGGGCTCCGGATATCTCACTCACCGTACGAAACGCAGCAGCAAGCTACTACGTTACGTCGGTTTTCTGTGAAACAGTGGTAAAGACCCGGACGAACCGTCCTATTCGTGCTGTAAACACAAGTGTCTACAGCGTGGCTTTATATCCTCTGAAACCTCCAAATCACATATTTCCATCGACATCCTAAAATCCATCTTGAGTGATTAATTTTTAATATCTTCCCCATCATCAGAACTGCACGAGTGGCACGGCAGGTCCCCGTTGTTCAGTATGTGCGTCAGGATACTACGGTAACCCTGCCAGTGCAGGAGGATGCCAGCCTTGCCCGTGCCCCTCCCGGGCCAGGAACTACGCGTCAGGCTGCATCATCAGCGGAGGCAGGTTACAGTGTTTATGTAAACCTGGTAAGTAAACTGCATTGAAATACGCGTCGGTATTTATAGTCTAGTGATTAGGAACTAAGCTATCCTATTGACAAACACAATAATATATATCGGCGCAAAACAACATTCTGCACTAGCATTACTACACACCAACTACGTCATTTTGCACGTGTTCCGAAAGGCGTAAACAAGTGATTCACAACGATCACCCCACTACTTCGCCTATAAAAAGGCCGCCGGCTGCAGTGACGTGGTTATTCGTTTGTCAGCGTTCGTAGTGAGAACATCTGTAGCGGTGTAATACTTACAATACTTGTAATATTTTGAATATAGATTTTTATTATTGGAATTTACTGTTTTGAATTATTCCTGTCATGGAAAACTTCAATACTAATGAAGAGCTGCGTGACGTCAGCGCAGCTGCCGTCATTGTTTTTAAAAACCATACGGTACCTATTACTTCGTCATATATTTTGTTGAAATTGTAACTGTTTTTAAATACTAGGAGTTTTGAATGATACTCCCAATAATATGGCGATAGGCTCGCCCCCTGTCACATCATGAGACGGAAATTAAAGGTTCAAAGGTTTTTTTTTAATTTGTAAGCTTACTCGTAAGTGACGAAATAAGCAGGTCGCTCGCATGGTGGTAAGCGCCACGCCTGCCCATAAATAGAAGCAACACCGCACAGAACCCAGACGACCTCTCGCATACGAGGGACCTACCACCTGGTACTTACACGGGTCAATTTGGGTCTCTATGTATAGTTGGGTTTCATTATACTAATTATCTCTTCACCGGGATTCCGTCTAAGGGAGCTTATTAAAAAAGAACAGGTCAGAAAACAAGACCAAAAGGATTTTTGTTGTATTTCTAAATTGTCAGGATACGCCGGCCCCGAATGTCAGCACTGCGCGATGGGGTACAGGAGGAGTTCACAGGGAGCGTGTGTGGCGTGCGATTGCGACCCGCGCGGCGCGGTGACGTCACGCTGCGACAACACACACACGTGCCGCTGTCGCGACTATGCGACCGGGCGCGCCTGCGACAAGTGTCTCGCGCCCAGGACTTACATGGACATCGGCGGATGTAAACGTGAGTTAGAACCTTTTAAAACCAGTTATAGAGTATTAGAATTTAACTTCATTACTCCAGTGGGGGATGTTAATTTGGAGGTATAGGGGCTGAGAGACACGGGTATCGCTACTTAGGTTGCAAGTTTCTATTTTCTACAGCGTGATAAGTCGGCTCAACCGGGCTGTTATCACGGGTCTCACGGGTAACTGACGTGAAGTTGCAATTTGTTCTTGCGTTTAGTACGGTCTATGAGATTGCCGATTGCCATTTCTTTCTTTAAAATCAACACACACACGATTCGTCTTTGTGGAAATCTAAAGGCAGTGATGATTAACACGTCATCTACATCCTTATTTGCTTTCTTGAAAAAAAAAAGAAGAGTAGTTGACACTGTCTATCTTCTACCCTTATTTTTACATAATATCTACCTATATTTTTTTTCTCCCATATACTATTTTCTTTGACTTCTTAACAACTTCCATAAACCTAACTTTTGTTTTTTCCAGCATGCGACAATTGCACACAAACTCTTCTAGATGCAGTAGAAGACCTAACAACAAATATGCGCGTCAACGCAAACCCCACAGAACTTAGTCGAATACCAAAACCATTTGCAGCCTTAAAAGAATTCACCACAAACACTTCTCGACTCCACACCACTCTAAAGACTATCAAAAAAGACATCACAAAATCCAGGAATATGGCTTACGTCATGAACGATTTAGAGGCTATCGAACATAGGATATTCACAGAAGCAAATAGACTGAAAACGGAATCTTCTAGAAGGCAGAAAGAAGCAGAATATCTTAGCCTAGAAGGCATGAGTGCCTTAGACGAAGTTTTAAGTCAGAGGAGAAGATTGGGGGAGTTAGTCGCAAGTTTAGATGACTTTGCGAGAGGGGAGAGACATCTCAGTGCACATAGAGCGTTGAAAGAAGCTAGGAAATTGCTACGGGGGATCAAAGAAATCAACTTGTCTGATTATAATGCCGTGGCTAATGATGTTTCTGCGTCGGTAAGTCAAGTGTATTTAAAAGTAATGTAATTTGGAGTAATGACACGTGAGGGTGCAAAAGAGAGAGAGCAACGCTGGAGTTTCTTGCCCTTTCTTCTCTAGCGTAACAGCCTTCCGAACCGGTGGTAGAATTTTGGTAGAATCTAAATGTATAAAACTTTTTATAGATTTAACGAGTATTTCAATTTTAATTTGAATAGACGACGAGCATCGACTGGTCGAATCATCGACAAACTTTGCTACCTACACGAACCGCGCTCCTTAATTATGAAGCTGAAGTTTGTGCTCACGACGTCTACCGATAAGAATATTTGTTTTTATGGAACAAGTATAAAAATCAGTAGACAGTTGTAGGCCTGCATAGTAATTACGTCTGTGCAGCATATATATCCCTTCTGTTTAATTTTCAGACTACACTGAAAATCTCCGTCCTATTTCCCATGACTTCAGTTCTGTTAATCTGAGTGCCCAATTGAACCTACTTTCCTCTCTCATCTTTATCACTCTTATTCTGATCCCAGGCTAACCTCCAATCAACAGCTGTCCAAGAATACAACTACCGAATCGATGATACATATCGACGCCTCCGTAAGCTACAATCAGCTTTGGATGAATGGGAGCAGAAGTCACAAGACTTGGCAGAATTGGCACAGACAGTATGGAGAGCTGATGACACTGTGACTGATCTTCAAGCGAGGGTTAAGCCCAAGCTCGTGGCCCTAAGAGACGTTGGTCTGCGCTGTCGACTTATACTCGAGGTACTTAAACTCATTTATATCTTCTATAAATAGTATTATAGTAAAACTACAGTCTGCCAACGCCATTTCCTTTCGATAAAGAGCCATCGACTGAGCACACGGAATAGAAAAGAAAGTTTTTTTTATTCTGTGGGCCGAGCAAAACGTCATCTATAGTATAAACCTAAACTTACATAAATAATAATTTTAACGAAAATCTCACATTGTTTATTGTCAGTCCTGAATATCAAACCTCGGTCCCGATATTTCACAGCCTTCTAAGGCTAAACTAATAAAAATAAATAATAAATATATATTTCATGAATAATTTGTGTATGGAATAATATTATATTCCATATTCTACCCCAGGACATAAACTCCCTATCAACCAACAACGTAACCGATGCGATCGGAGCCACACTTCTGCAAGCCCAGACCCTCGGCATCAGGTTTCCGAGCATGGCTGCTGAGTTGGCGGTGCTGACCGTCGCTGCAGAGGAGAAGGAGGGCATCCTCTACAACCTCACACCAGCATACAAACAAAAGTATCTAGAACCAGTAGAGAAACATGTCAAGGAGTTGGGAGAGAAGGCTAAAGAATATAAGAGGTGACTATAAAAATGGAATAGCTTTTCGAGGATTTTATTTCTGCACTCGTGTTGTTTTTTAGTACCACTTATATGTAGTGATCAATCTATGCATTATCATGATCAGAAAAGTAGAACATAAATAGAAACTATAATTAAGCGTCTATAAGACCAGAACTACGTCTCTTGCACCACAATGTTGGCCTGCTAATAAATAAGAATGATATTGGCATTATCAAGATAAATAAAATTTCAGGTATTCTATTAATGACCACCTAAAGCTAGTCATCTAGGCTTTCTTAATTCTCTCATTTTAATTCTACAACTAATTCCATTACCTCAGCGTGTTTGCAGGCAGTCGCGCAGCAGCCTCCCTAGGCGTGGCAGCAGCTAAAGCATGGTCTCGAGTGGGTGAGCATGTCCGAAATGCTGCAATCGCTGCAGATGGAGCTGCTAGAGCAGCCGCCGCCGCCGCTGCAGTTGCTCGTGGGCCAATACCAGTGGCTGCTGTGGCTGCTAGAGGCAGAGCGGCATCTGAGGATCTGAAGAAAAGGGGTGCTGCTGTACTGGCTAAGGCTGAAGGTGAGTGTGACATCATCTACTGCTACTGTTAACGCTGTGGCTGCTAGCGACTAAGCCACTTCTGAGATTCTGAAGACGAAAGGTGCTACTGCTACTGCTGTTTTGGCTAAGGCTATAAAGGTGAGTGTGATGTCATCTGCTGCAACTGTCGTTGTCGCTTGCAGGCCAATACCATTAGGCGCTACTTCTAAGGGATCCGAGGATCTGAAGAGTGCTGCTGTTTAGCTAAGTCAGAATTTGTACTGTTTTTATTTTAAGTCGGTGTCTTATGTTGTGCCTCTTACTGGACTGCCTGCATCGACTTATCGAAACCACATTTTTTTCTTCAGAACTCAGAAACCAGCTAGAACATCTACGCCGTGGTGCTGACGTGGTAAGCGTAGTCTTACGAGGAGTTGGCTGGCAGGAAAGGGAGTTGGGAGCTCGACCCACAGCCCACGTGGAAGAAACCCTCGCAGCTGCTGGAGACCAGGCCGATAGGGTGTTTGCCACAACGCGGGCTCTCTACGACGAGGCCAGCGATCTGAGACAGAGAGTCAGGTGAGCAACAAACATATTCATATTTCATGTACACTTTGGAAACTAGCGAGATCACTTACACCTTGGTAAGCGTAGTTGTGGTGTGGCAAGAAAGGGATCTGAGAGCAACATCCATACCTCTGGGTTGAGACCAGAACGTCTGAGGGTTATAATTATTAATTATAATGAATGATTTTCATTGCAGATACCACTTGAGAAGACAGTTAGCCGAATTACAACGACATGGGGATACGGCTTTAGGAGCCGCTCAGGAACATGGTGAGTGACTCTTTCTTTCAACGTTGTTTGTGGTGAACTCCTTTCTCATAAATTATAGATCTAGTGCTAGAATAAAAAAGTGGCCGCCATTTTGCTTTTCTTTGTTTTAAGGCCAATTGACTTAATGAATTGAATGCGGGGTGCTCTTTGGTCACAAATTATAGATTTAATGTTAGAACTAAAAAAATGGCAGCCAATTAATTTCTCTTTGTTTGATACGATGTTCAGTTGGCGAAAGAAGATTCACTTTTATCACGCGTTATGTTATGTTTTTTTACTTTTATTGACTTAACATGTAGAAAATATGTGATGTGTCAGTATCGCAGATAAGCGGCAACACGGCACGCGGCGTGGAGCTGGCGCGCGCTCTGTCTGCAGCGGCGACAGCTCGCGCTCAGCAACGACACGTCGCCACCGCCGCGCTCGACGGACCGCTGCACGCGCTGCGACACAAGCTGCTCCGCGCCAAGCATGCTGCCGGCACGGTGAGTACCACATCACGGGCTCGGCACTCAGCAAGGATTCGGTACGATAGGTAGCAGTTCATTCGTGCTAGAGAAATCTGGCTTCAACATGCCTTACATCAAACAGGTACATCACAGACGTTTCTGATATATCTCAAATATAACTGGCAGTATTCATGAGCTTTGTTTTATTAAGTAGGGAATCAGTGTACTTCTGGTTGTTTAGTCTATGGATTCGTTTTCAGAATCTATTAATTTAATAGGCTTAATTTGGTGTCCAGATCTCGGTGTCAGTGACGTCAGTGGTCGGCAGCGTGGGGTGTTCACGAGCACTGGATGTGAATCTGTCTGGTGCTGTGACGCGACTCACACTGGCGTTGTCATTCGATGGCGCTGTTAGAGACGGCACACTGCTACATGTACCCACTGATGAAAAGGTATACGAGGTCTCATTAATTAATTGAGTTATTTAAGATATCTAATTCATTTACTTATTAGAATGCCTGATAATTCTTTGTCTTATTCATTCTCTTATAGATTGACTTTAATCATTCAATAATTACACATTCATTCGTAAACTAATTAACTTATTCCTTGACTCATTCTCAGCCAACATACATTTTAGACTTCAGTATATATCCCATCAAATACAACATAATATTACATCCTTAATATTATTTTTTTCTAGGATAACGAAACGTACATGACGCTAGTAGTCGAAAACAAGAAGCTACATCTAACCTGGGACTTAGGATCTGGTGAGGGTATGATCATTCACCCTGAGGAGTTGCAACCCACACACGATGATTCCGACCATACTGCTTACCGAATAGAAATCGAAAGGTATCATTCTAGTCTTACAATCTGAGAAGAACAATATACGAGCTCGTATTAGTCGACTTATTATTGAAGAACAAGCAATTAAGAAGTAAAATAATCGGATATAGATGTAAAATTTAATTAATTTTATCGTCTAAAATTAAACATTTGTACCACCAAAAGTAGAATTTGAATTTTTCCAGGATATGGAACACAGTACATTTACGAGTAGAACGTGCTGGGGGTAACGTAGTGTCTGTCAGCAACAGTACCGGTAATGCAGCCGTGACGCTGCGTGCTGCTGAGCTGTGGCTAGGGGGAAGCGGTGCTGGGCTTCCAGGTTGTGTGCACGCTCTTACTGTGGACGAGATAGCGCTTGGGCTATGGAACACCAGGCGACAGCCCAAGGAGGCGAAGTGTACTGGCTGTACTCACAGGTAAGCTTCTGCTAAGATCGGGTGGTAGCAGTAACAATATCGGTCACGCTGCTGTGACGTTTCGTGCTGTTGGCTCAGAGGAATCTGATAGCTGATCTACGAAGCTACGTGCACTATCTCACTGTAGACAAGAAGATGCTGGGTCTCTGAAACACCAGACAACACCCTAAGAAAACCAAATGTACTGGGTGTACGCACTGGTAATCAAAGAGTTTGGTGGACAGTAACAGGTTGAGTTGTGGTTGGGTTACTGATTAACTTCGTGCTCGCACTTACTATAAACGAGAGGCACTTTTCAAGGACTTTGGAACACCAGGTGATAAAGAGGTCAATGTAGTGAGTGCACGTCTTTAAGCTCTTTTCTGCTTTGCAAATGCGTCAGATCTTTGAGTAATCTTATTTCGGTGCATCCAGTCTAAAAATGAATTAAATCCGGCTGGAAGGAACAAATAATATTTTTCAAAATACACATTGGCTTAAATATTAGAAAAGTATAAACAATTTATTTAAGAGTATTTTTGAAAGTGATTCATTATGCTGAGTACCTTTACGACTTCGATATTGTCTTATTTAAACATGCAGTAAAATTAGTCTATTACCGATGTTTGATACGCTTAAGTTTGATAACATATCTGTATTGTCTCGTGTATGTAGATGGTACAGCGCGGGTCGTGGTGGCGAGGCTCAACTGGTATGGTTCAGTGGGTCAGGATACGCGGCGCTGCGTCGGTCGCGGCTGCGTCCTGCTGATCGCCGACAGTTCAGTCTCGCGCTCACCTTCCGCACTACAGACGAGAACGCGCTGCTCTTCATGGCGCTCGACACTGCTGGCGTTAGTATAATTACAAATGAATCGTATAGAGCAATGTGACCAAAATTGCGACCGAAACAGTTACTGGAAACCTGTCTCCAAGGAATGGACTTATATGTTCATGTGCACCGAGAAACGCTCATAAGGTGGATGACGTATGACGAACAGCAAGAAGTCCAGTTCAGAGTTTTGTGTTACATACAAAAATAGATGAATGGTCTGGAGAACTGCTATAAGGTAGACATGAGTAATAAAGAGAACGGAAAATTCTCTAAACACTAGACTTATCAATCGACTGATTAACACTTAAATCGTTCCTTATAACGGAAATAAACTGTGGCAGAAGTCCTGAAACGCCTACATTTTACATGGAGGATGACAAATCGTTCTAAAATATCGGTTTTGTTACAGAACCGGTCTGTGTCGGTGATGCTGCGGGACTGCCGCGTGGTGTTCGCGGTGCAGTACCTCGGCTCGAGGCTTGAGATCGCTGCAAGCGGGCGGCACTGCCACGGTCGACCAGCTCACCTGCAAGCCATCCGTGTCTTCGCCCCCAACAACCTGGAGAAAGGTACTGTACTGAGATGTTCTTGTATATGACATCATCCCAAGGTTTCGCATAAAAACTTTCCTTGTCGGTCGTTGAAAACACCAATTTCCGGTAGGTAGCATGAAATTGATAGGAGTTCAAAAATAAATCAAAGGATAAAAAATCTTCATCCATATTTGGGTATAAAACTGTCGCTCCTTCCCACGTTAGCTGATGCCCCCGTATTCCCAGGCAGCCTGCGCGTGAACGGCGAGGAGACACTCGGGTCGCCATCACCGCCGGTGCAGTCAGCAGCAGCGCTGCCGGACCTGGCGGACGCTGTGTACTGGGTGGGGGGCGTGCCCCCCGGCGCGGAGGTGGACGAGCCTGCGCCCTCGCTGCTCGGCTGTCTCGGGGCTCTCACTGTCGATAGAGAGGGATACGATCTCTCCGATGCTCCCACACGACATGGAATCGAACCGAGATGTGGCGCTAGGGTAAGTGATGCTTGTTTTATTTAAATTCCAGACAGAAAACTTAGAATTTAGGCCTCCATAAATCTCACTTACCGCACAAAATGCAACAGCAAGCCGCCTCTTTATATTGGTTCTCTGTGAGACAGTGTTATGTACTCCTAGTCGAGTTCATACATTTTATAGACAAAACTGTCCACAACATGTAATACCCATTTATTTATCATCCACTTTGCTTCAGACACTCCGCTCAGCAATTTTCGAAGGTGCTGGCTACATAGAACTACCCTCGCCCATCTACCGACGGAAGGCTGCTCTTGGAATATCCTTTAGAGCACGAGCTTCTGACGGCTTGCTGCTGTTCAGGACTCCTTCGAACCTGTCTGACAACGAGGTGGACGATGATGAAGACGACAAGCATTATCTACTACTGGCGTTGGTTAAAGGTATTATTATTTAGAACAGTAATCATTTCTCTGGTAAGCTGAGCCTGGTATGGATGACTTCCATGAGTGGTAGTGACCATTAAGAATGAGGTTGAATGACATGTCTTCTGCTCTCGTATATTATAGAAAATGTTCAATTATATTTTAAACAGTGTAGTCTAGATAAGAACAGAGTTTTGTAACCCTTTGGACTATAACTGTGATATTGATAGTCATTGCATGGGGTAGGTCCAAGACAGCCATAGGTTAAAAATCCCTGGGTACACAGTCTGAGACCCTTTTAGAAAGAAAGAAATATATATTTTCCGGTTCGATATTATCTCATCACCGAAATTGCTGTGAAATAGTATAAAGCGAATTGTTTTGTGATCTAAATTTAGTAAAATATTATTATAGTTAGTGAATTTTGGCATCAGACCAGAGCTGTAGAACAGTGTCCAAGGTGCCCATAGGATAAACCAGAACTGTCTCAATATATCTTGACGGTCAATATTATATTTAGACGGAACTGCACTTAACAGCAGATCCAATGTATGAGCCTATAATGAGCCTCTTTGCCGTTCTAGGATAAAAACTACAACAATCCAGATTTCCATCGTATAATCGTCATTATTAACTTGTCAAAATCTTTGGTGATCAGGTCAGATAGAGCTGATAGCCGCTGCGGGTAAAGGAGAGTTGCGTATCCGTACTAACGGCACCAAGTTTGATGATGGCAGACTCTATACCCTGAGGCTGATCAGATCTCACAAACAGGTACATTATAATTTAACTTTATACGTATTAAGAAATTTTACTCCAGTAAAGTCGCTGTAAATAAGCTGTAGTGGGAATGTAAGTCGATCACCAACATATTAGGCCCAAAATCAACCTCACCTGCACGTGGTACACTCTGCTGATTAACGGACGAGGTAATGCCGAAACTTGGTTCCCGTTGAGGGTTGTGGCATTTAGATGGCGGGTCGTCCCACATAATACCAAATCCAACGTCAAATCATGATGGGAAAGCGAACTCTGGCATTGATCCGGGATAACGCCAGGCAGAAAGAAAGTACTCTAGTAATATAGCTTGAGGTGGTATGGTCACGTCAAAGGGAAACAAAGACTTTCATGTATACTACTAGACAGGCTGTTTAGAAGTAAACTTGCGTCACATAACGCGGGAGTTTGACAGCTCACTGACAGGGAGCGCGATAGGGCTCCTAGTTGAGAGTAAGAGAAATGACAATATTGATTTACGGTCAATTGACCGCTAAGTGGTGGTTCTATGTACCGCCCAGCTTAATATTTTAGTTAAACTACTACTTTAAATGTATTGCTTTTAGTTTATATCCAATACTGTTTGTTTCGTGTACGAAAAAATAAAGAAAAATTAAAGAGGTGACGATATTAACGGGTGATTATATAATACATTGTATGGTTCAGCTAGAAATGTGGGTGGACGAGGAGCGGGTAGCTACAGGCACGTTGGCAGGGAACGCCTACCCGCAGCGCGGTGGGGGACTCTACCTTGGGGGCGTTGGACCTCTCGACAAAACTAGATTGGGGAGTTTGCCCCTAGAGCCTTTCACGGGGACCATCACGGACTTTATTGTCGATGGACAGTAAGTATATTAAAATAATAATTAGCACACTATAAGGGCTAGTTTGAAATGTGGGTAGGGGCACGTAGCTACAGACACTTTGGCAGAGAACGTCTACCCACAGTGTGGCGGGGGACTGTACTTTTGGGATGTCGGACCTCTAGTTAAGATTGGGGAACCTACCCTTAAAGCCGCTCCTAAGGGACCATCACGAATTTTATATTGATATAGAAATTATTATCCTCGTTACCACTGTCTCACAGAAATCCGACGTAAAGTAAAAGCTTGCTACTGCGTTTCTTACGGTGAGTGAGATATCCGGAGTCCTAAATCCCCTTCCCTTTCCCAATCCCTTAAATCCCTTATCCCTTTCAGCAATGGGCCCATAATTCTTCTGGTATTATGAGCGTATATGGAGATCACTTACCATCAGGTGACCCACTTCCTCGCTATCCGGCATTTGCTGTAAAATAATCCTAGGAAAATGTATGTAGAAGCAAAAAAGCAATTTGTAACATATCTAGTTTACAATATTATTTTGATATACAACAGGTTAATAGGCCTAGACACAGCTGTAAACTGGAGCGGTGCACAACTCGGTCGCGCCGATACTGAACCGCAGGACGAACTGAGAACCGAACCCAGAACGTTACAGGCACAACCCGGAGAGAACGGGTGTAGTAAGGTAAGAATGACAGAACATAAAGATTTTAATAATCTAACCTTAAAAATCTCCATCGTCCATCAGAAAACATTTGGAAATTGTATGCGGAACAGATTTTGTTCAAATCGAGGCAATGGTGAAACTTGGTTCCTGTTGCGGGTTGTGGGGGTCAGACGGCGGGTCGCCCTATATACCCAATACCAAATCCAACGTCAAATCCTGTTGGAAAGGTGGACTCTGGCATTAAGCCAGAATAGCGCCAGGCAGAATGAAAATATAGCAATCATCTCGATTAATTTACCTTTCAAACAAAACGGCATTGAATTCCATTTGTTTAGGTGCCGTTTAAAAGTCACAAATGTTTTTCTCAACAGACGTGGGTGGTTTAATGATGGGATCAGCGGTTCCCAAACTTTAAAGCTACGGAGCACTCAAATGCCTTTAATTTTATGGAACTCTACATTAAATGTACCTTACATGAAATGAGCAATCATATCAGAAGAATTTAATCCGTGTATGAATTCATCTTCAATGCGGTCGGATATTGTGTGAATCCGATCCGACATTCGCCGCACGTCAATGACAAATGTAACCAATTTGCGGAACCCTAGTGACTTTTCCACTGAACCCTTGGGTTCCGCGGAACCTACTTTAGGAATTGTTGGATTATATTAAAAAAGCTGTTATTGTTTTTTTATTTATAACCGATTAAAAAAAATGTGTGTATTTCACACCTGGTAGAAGTGAAACCTTAAAAATTTTGGCTTCAAGATATTTCGGGATGAGGATAATGGTAGGTTTTAGTAATGATCATAGTGATACAAAATTTGATAATTATTTTACATTTTATTCGTATGTATTACATAGATTTATTCAGACTCAGAGCTTACATTTTCGATAAATGATACAATGAAGAATTTTATTATAAAAATGATACAAAACACCACAACACCACGGTTGTTGTGATGCCTTTTCTCAAGCTTTGTACTACACATGTGCGCAAAACACGCATGCGCGCACAACTGTATAATGCTTCCTGTCTCATGTTCTCCCACGTTAAACCTTATGAATTTATGTGTCTCTTTTTCGTTTCATCGATTTTCAAATCACAACGATGCTAAACAAGTTTTCACTTTAAAACATTCTCATTTCGACGCGTTATTTAACCCGATATTTGTGAATGTGATGGTCGCAGACATGGTCATGGACGGTAGAGGGTGGTGCTGTGAAGTTCGGCGACGGTCCGTGGAGTCACGCGACGGTCCGCATCACCAAGCGTGCCAAACATCTCGCACTGGCGCTGCAGTTCAGAACATACGCACTTGATGGACTGCTGCTGCTGGTGCCTGTGAGTAATGCATCACAATGTCTTTCTCATTTTTTGAACAGCATTCGCTTTGTTTTAGCCCAAATTACGAAAGGACCATTATGAGATTGATGCTATTATGAGACTTAACACCTTGTCTCAGGGTGACGACCGCAGTTTATTGTCAGACAGTACGTACTTCATAATTCGAATTCTCATTGGCGTTGATTCTGTTTATGGGCAGGCGTGACGCTTACCATCACGCGAGCGACCTGATTATCTCGTCATCTTAAGCTAATAAAATAAAATAAAAAAGATCAGGTTAATCGCTTGATGGTAAACGCCATCCTATAAATAGAAGCAACACCTCAGAACTTTGACTTACAAAACATTGCATTTAATTTGAGTCTCATAATACCCAGGAATTTTACTAGCTCGAATGTCCTTCTAAGCAGAACTGCCGCCAAGCACCGATATTGAGTTCTTGACGGCAGAAATAGACACTGCGATGGTATCTACCCAAACCGCCTCGTATTCGAGGGTTTTATTAAGTTAATAGTGCAGTCACGGCTAGCCAGTTATGGCTAAATCTACCATTTACTTACAGCAACCGTTTCATGCGCTTCTGGTAAAGGTAAAATGTGATATCGAACTCACTAATTTGAAACTGTGAGTTTAGTTAGATACTGGTGGTTGCTGTTGTTTGTAGGTACTACCGCCTAACCAGTGGCGAACTAAGCCCGTCGGGGGCCCGGGGTGGCAAGTCTAATTGGGGGGTGTGGGGGCCCCCGGTGAGTTTTTGCGTTTGCAAGTAATTTGAGTACCTATGCATACGTTTGACATTATATGAGACTTCGAGATTTGGGGTTTCCTAAGACCGGGGGCCCAGAGCGGAACGACCCATCGCACCAGAAGTGGTGTGAGTAAGTGTGAAGTAAAGTATTAACATCTTAACTCTCGGAATGATGCCATGCAGTGCAATAATTCAAAGTTATGTATGATATTGTTTGTTTATGGACCTGCCTAGTGCTTACCATCAGGTGAACTAAGCTACCTGCTCAAAACCACTCTTTTTCTCTACTCCACCTACAAATTTCTGTTCCGCGACTCTAAGTTTGACCATTTGCAGGGTTCTAAAGCTAAGCCTAAGCATTACCTGGCCGTGATGATACGTGAAGGCAAGCTCCGGCTGGTAGTACGAGGTCGAAAGAGGAAGGAGGTCGCGCTCGATACATTCGTGTCGGACGGCACATGGAGATCTGTATGTATTCTACTTAATACCATCTTGAATCTTGAGTGGTAGAGCCACGCTGTACACACTTGTGTCTACAGAATGAATGGACCCGCTCATCCGGGTCGTTACCACTGTGTCACAGAAAACCGGCGTAAAGTAGCAGCTTGCTGCCACGTTTCGTACGGTGTGTGAGATATCCGGACGCCCAAACCCCCTCCCCTTCCCAATCCCTTAAGGTATTGGGTCTTTCTATTACGAAATGCTCACTATCAGCCCGGAGTCTGGAGTTTTGCTCTGTATGGCGATAGGCATATAGGCACTCCCTATCGCATCATGGGACGGAAATAAGCTCTGCGAAATATCGGTGTACTGGTTGCACCTCTGCCTGCCCCTTCGAAGATTACAGGCGTAAGTGCGTATGCATGTATATGTATTTCAAAAGTAAATGGATTTTTTCTATCCTAGCTGGGCAAAGGGGCTACGCTACATCTGATGGTAAATGTAGCGCAATCCAAGAATACTGTCGACCAACGACAGACGATGTGTCTATCGTAGGTCGGCAAAATTATGCCGGCCTGCCTAATTGCTTCTTCACACTCCGTTTAAAGGACCCCATATTACAGGAAGGAGGGAACACGGTTGCCGGCAAACTATCGCCTCCGTGGCGCAGTGGGTGAGTAGCCGGCTGCGAAGCGAGAGGCCGTGGGTTCGATTCCCGCACCGAGACAAATGTTTGTGCAATCCACAAATGTTTGTTTTGGGTCTGGGTGTTGTGGGACCAAGTTCCTCGTAATTCCTGACAACGATACAGGTTAACCTAGTGTGGGATCAGGACTATGTGTGTGACTGTTGGGTGTATTTATTTATTTATTTATTCCATAGCTTGATGGTTATGGCTATTGTTATTGAATGTATTTGTGTGTTGTGTAGGTGTCAGTCCGCAGCGGCGGGCCTCGTGTATGGTTGCGTAGTGGTGACGGTGGTGGTGGTGCTGGGGTGCGAGCTGGTCTGGCGCAGCGCGTGTATGTGGGGGGACCACCACCACCACCTGCACTGCCTCTGTTACCTGCTGCGGTACGTACACACTAGTTATTCTACTTTCTCAGCTTTAACGCTTGCCTGGGATTCCTGGAAAAGTAATCACGTACCTATAAATTCCCGACTCCCGGAAATTTTATTTAAGATATATTTGTATAAATATAGGTACAACTTATCACTTTCATACGAAAATTTACGAGTAACTAAAATTTAAATGTAACAATAATGAATTTGTAATCATCTCTACTTAATACTTACTTATTACGTTTAGTATTAGAAATGATGCAATACCGAGGGCTACATACAATTTAAATATCTCGTGTTTATTACTGAAATTATTGTAGGTATTCAAAATTCCCTTGTTATTTATTCACACTAATAACTTTCGACTGCCTCGGTGGCGCAGTTGTAATGCGTACGCGTTACGATTGCGGTCACCGCTGAGGTCTCGGGTTCGATCCCCGGGTTGGGTAAAGTGGTATTGGGTTTTTCTATTACGAAATGCTCAGTATCAACCCGGAGTCTGGAATTTGTGCCCGGTATGGCGATAGGCTCGCCCCCTATCACATAAGGGACGGAAATACGCTCGGCGAAATGTGGGTGTACTGGTTACACCTCTGCCTACCCCTTCGGGGATTACACGCGTGAGTGCGTATGTACTAATAACTTTAATTATCGTTATTTATTCACCTTACTCATTATGATACTAAATATGCGGTAGCTTAATTAAATTTCCTACGTAGCTTATTTACGAATCCGTTCCCGACTTCTCGGGACAAAACACTTTTAATTTCCCTGAATTTATGTTTACCTCTTTGCATAGGCAAATAAGAGGTTAACGGATAGCCCTTTAAGGATCCAGGGCATCGGCTTGTTTGTATGCAAATACAAACAACTTACTTACAAGGTGGTAGGTCTCTCGTTTGTGAGAGGCCGGCTGGGTTGGTACCACCGCTTTGTCTATTTCTGCCGCCAAGCAACAGTGTGTAAGCACTGTTGTGTTCCGGTTTGAAGGACATTGAAGCCAGTGAAATTACTGGGCATTATGCGACTTAACACCTTATGTCTCCGGGTGACGAGCGCAGTCCAGTGTCATTCAGTGCTTTGTTATTTAAAGTTCTGTGTGGCGTTGCTTCTGTTTATGAGCAGGCGTGGCGCTTGCCATCAGGCGAGCGACCTGCTCGTCTCGTCATTCAACCTAAATGTATTATGTACAGATCGTGCGCGTGGGTGGTTTCCGCGGATGCGTCCGTCGAGTGTCCGTCAACAATCGCGCCGAGGATCTAGTGAGAGACGCTCACGCACATCACAACGTCGGACAATGCTTCCCCAATGTAGAACGAGCTGCATATTTCGCAGGTATCTATATATAAAGGGTATAAGAGAAACTCTTCCGAAAACTAAGACAGATAGTGCTGGTGATTACTACATGATACTGCTAAAGAGTCGCGAAATTAAACCATTTATTTTTCTTATGCAGCATCATGTTTTGATACATGTCACAGTCATGGTCAATAATCATTATTTTGTTATAATATTCCTCTTGGCATAAACTGAGCTGCTTTAACTCTAATTAAATTGTACTAATGTAGTATCAATATTGTAAATCAGTTTTGAAAAGAGTGACGTTAGAGTGTCTGTTCTTCTCTAGCGAAACAGCATTCCGAACTGGCGGTAGAGCTAAAATTTGACTGAATCTAAATAATGTATAACATTTTATGGATTCAATAAATAATTTGAATTATTTTTTGAATAAATACAACGGCTATTCATATCATATCGTTAAAATTATTATTTAAATGTTATTTTCATACAGAGCAATGTAACACAAAAAAACAGCTGATGCTCGGAGTTCACGGCCGTTACGACATACGCGAGCGACGCGTGCGCATGTTCGTAAAAAGAATAGGTTAATTCATCAGAACCACCACCTCTCTTACTCACTCTCTTTTCGAAAGCGTGTCCCTAATACCCAGTATAAAATAAATAAATAAATAAATACACCCAACAGTCACACACATAGTCCTGACCCCACACTAGGTTAACCTGTATCGTGGGTATCAGGAACTACGAGGGACTTGCGGTCCCACAACACCCAGACCCGAGACAAATATTAGTGGATCACACAAACATTTGTCTCGGTGCGGGAATCGAACCCACGGCCTCTCGCTTCGCAGCCGGCTACTCGCCCGCTGCTCCACGGAGGCTGTCACAAAAGAGAAATACAACTCGCTCTTCTTAAAAAGTCTTAAAAAGTACTAAAACTAATATTATGAAATTTGCTCAGATTATAGTTTAGGTTTATATAATGTAGGAAGGAGCCAAGAAAGGATTTTTGGAAAGACAAAGTTGAACATTACCTATATACTTTCTTTTATGGCACAAAATACGACTGTGAAATTGAGTAAGTACATAAGTAGGTATGAAGTATAAGACTTATTGTTTCACAATCATTCCGGATAAAGAATGTTATGCGGATGGAGTCACGAACAAAAGCTAGTTAATTACAATTTGATTACAGGTGATGCATACGCCACACTCTCTCAATCATGGTCGAGTGATGACAGCTCGGAAGATGCGACGGAGATAGAAGTTCAGTTCAGAACTACTGAACCAAATGGGATACTGCTAGCGGGGGGAGGAATAGTGCTGGAGATTAAGGATGGAGAGGTCAGTGATATATTGGCACATAGTCTTTAAAAAGGTCAAGGTCCCTCGTATTCAAGAGGCCGTCTGGGTTGGTACCTCCACTTTGTCTATTTTTGCCGCCAAGCAACAGTGTGTAAGCACTGTTGTGTTTCGGTTGAAGGACATTGAAGCCAGGAAAACTGGGCCTTATGAGACCTAACATTAAGATGTTAAAGTTAGGTCTCATAATGCTTTTCACCCCGAGATAAGTCTCGGGGTGAAAAGCGCAGTCCAATGCCATGCAGTGCTTTTTAATTCAAAGTCCTGTGTTGTGTTGTTTCTGTTTATGGGCAGTCTTTGCGCTTACCATCAGACGAGCGTCCTGCTCGTCTCGTCATTCAACTTAATAAAAAAAAATTGTCTTATTCGTATCCTGGCATCAAATTCCAGGTTGGTCAATAGAGACTATCCTGCCCACACTCTCGCCACTGTAACAGTGACAGTGGCACGCATTTTTGTTGACACCGAGTAGTAAAGCTTAGCGAGTCTCTGGAAATACTAAATTGTATTGCAACGAAATTAATCAAATAGAAAGTTGGAAATATTATTTCAGGTTGCAGGTTTATCAGTCAAAATTTGTGCTTGATTATCGACAACGTTACGAGTTTCTCGCCCGTAGCCGGCGATAGAATTTAAATTTGAATTGAATTTGTAGGTATAGGTAATATTATGGATTCAATAAATATTTTCATTTCATTAGGTAAATAACACATGTTTTGGCTGGGATTGGAATGTGTGCCTGATATGGTGATAGGTACGCCCCCTATCATATTATAGGACGGAAATTACTCGGCGAACCGTGGGTGCATTATTTTTTACCTATATATATATACCTATATATTTTGTATTGCATAGGCCGACAAACGAGCAAGTGTGTCACCTGATGGTGATTACAACCGCCCATGAATGCCCACAATACCAAAGAGTCATGGGCGCGTTGCCAACCTTAAAGGAAAGGGATTGGGAGGGGGGTTGGGTATGGGCCTCTGGATATCTCACTCACTGGACGAAACGCAGCAGCACGTTGCTACTTTACGATGATTTTCTGTGAGAAAGTGGTAACGACCCGGACGAGCCGGCCCATTCATGCTGTATACAAAATTGTCTACGCGTGGCTCTACCACTCGTAAAGTATCAGTAGCTAGATGGGATATATGTTTATGAATATGCAGGTATGGCTGAGCCGCGAGTGGATGGGTGCAGTAGGCGGTCCGCAGACGGTACGCGCCGAGGGTGTGGTGTGTGACGGCGTGTGGCACGGCGCGGCGGCACGCGTGGCGCGGCGCGGCCTGCAGCTGAGGCTCGACGCCGCGCTCACTGCAGCTCCGCCTGCGCCGCCGCTCGCCGAGACTGCACGCGGACCGGCCGACAAACTGCATGTGGGGGGACTGCCAGGTAGCTCACTAACATGTTATGCTTTATAGGGTCCGCGGGCCAGCTGACGTGCTTTATATCAGAGGTGTATCAGGTTTGTTTTTTTTCTATCCCGCCCACACACCCGCCACTGTAACTCCTGTGCACCAGAATCGACAGTGGCACGTATTTTTGTTGACCCCGAACAGTGAAGCTCGGCAAGTCTCTGGGAATGATAAATTGTCTTTGTCCCGCAACGAAATTAATCAAATAGAAAGTTAGGGAGGAGTTGGAAATAATAATTGACCACTTCCCTCCATAGCAAAGCGGGAGACAAAATAATGAACTAAGGAGGTCTTAACCTCAGGCACAAGGACATTTACAACTGGAGAAGCCAGATGTAAAGTACCACGGATGTCATTAAGTGGGTCCTATGACGCGAGCTGTTAAACTTGATTCCTATAATGGTATCAGGTGTATCAGGTATGTAACTATACTTCAGGCAGCGGTAGATGTGCATTATAGGTTGATACAATTGGTCACCAACGGTGAAGGCCCGCGGGCCAGCTGACGTGTTTCATATGGCAAAATTGGTATGTCGATTACAATGCACTCAGGAATGGTTAGGACTTATAGCCAAAATGTATAGATAAAACCAGCCAAAGTGACTTATTCTTGCAAGCCACGTTCCGGGGTCAGCCATTGTATATCCAGTAACTACTCTTCTTTTAAGTCCGTTCGGTTGCAATATGATCTCATCATATTCCGTCAAAAAAACACATATACACATATTAAAATATGGGTATTTATCGTACATTACAGAAGGTGCGACAGACTCGACAGAAGGCGGTAAGAACTTCAAAGGCTGCATCCGAGAGGTCATCATCAACGGACAGAAGCGAGACTGGACGGGGATAGAGATGTTACACAATGTTCTATTAGACTCGTGTCCGATACAACAGTGAATTTGGACTCTATGTACGAATCAAAAGATTCAAATTACGAGCACGTGAAGTTGGTCTGACAGTTTGTCAATTTTTGTTTTAACGCCCTCTATTGACCAAGGAACACAAACACTATTTATGAGAATTTGTAATAATCTGCGCGCAAGTGTCAGTCCTCCTGAGGTATATAGGGTAAATGTGAGCACTAAATCGCGAAATTCAATTTAATGCTGGATTTTTGAAAATTGTAGCTTGATTCTTCGATTAAGTATGAGTAAAAATGATTTTGCGCAATTAATCACAATGGATATACGGAATTATGATAATGAGAACTATAAATATTGCTTCTAGAGGTAATTAATGTCCAGAGACTTTTTTTCAGATTAATAATTTTATACATACATACATAGAGCCACGCCTGTTTCATCATCATGGTGGTTATTTGCAAATCATTTTTATCCATATTTAATCGAAGGAACGGGCGAGAATTTTCAAAAAACAAAATTTTATTGAATTTCGCGGCAGTGCTGATCTTCCGCCTTAAATGTCCGCATCAGTCGCCTCGCTCTCCCCTAGTATTGCTAACCATAAAGTTTTAACTCTATAATAAATGTAGTTTAAGACTAGTCTTAATTTCTACAGTTTAACAGGCTTTATATTAGATTGTGTTTTGACCATTTACGGTTTTTGGGAAAATACAGTTTTACTGTATATAGTTGGCAACACTGCTTCCTGTCGTTGATATACCACAGGGAGTGACATTTTCGCGCGGGAAATCATGATAGATTTATCGGGGACGGAAAGGCGTTGAAGTTTGCACCACATCGTGCCTTATCAAATTAATGTTATTACCAAATAGTGCCATTGTATGTGCATCTTGTGTAATTATAAAAAAGTGTTTTTGATCATTAACGCGTACAGCTTGATTTGTCAATGCAGAAACATTGTTCAAAGTAATGAATTATAGTACGTTATTAATTTGAGAGAGTAAAGTGACATTTTGTGTTTGATTTATTTTTCAAGATTTTTCAAGTATTTTGTGAGGCAATCTGGCTATTAATGTTATTTATGAGTATTGGGGGTATTTGTTAATCTTTATTCCCGATTAACCGATCATTTTTTATTGGTTATTAATAGCCAAAGCCCTTAAAGCCTTCAGACTTTTGTCTTTCAAAATACTCTTGGAATTTAATAACTGATTATAATTTTATTACTTCCACTGATTTTATCAATTAAGATTATTTTTTAAAAGTCAGTGCGCGCGTTTGACGTTTATAAAACACCAAATACTTTAATGTGTACTACTAGACAAGCTGCGCGGTACATAGAAATGGCACCACTAAGTTGCGGTCAATTGACCGTAACTCAATATTACCATCTCGCTTACTCTCAAACAGCTGTCAGCTGTCAAACCGGGATATATGACGCAATTTTACTTCTAAACAGCCCGTCTAGTAGTATACAATAAAGTATTTGTTATACACCAATAATTATTGAACTTTAGATTTCACTCGAGTGAAATCTCTGAACATTTAGTTAAGTGTAGTGTATTTTTATAGAGGCTATGTAAATATGTGAACACTATCCACAATAATACTCAATAGAGTACTTACTTAAATAACTTCCACCAGTATTTGTAACGTTAATTGTACATATTTAATTATTCGTTAGTTAATATTGATAATCTAGCATCATGTTTACTGTTAAAGTTCACACCGGGAGGGACCGAATAGGGTAATTAACTAGATTTTTTAAATTATTTAAATCAATAAGTTACGTTACTCAAAATCTATTGCAGAAAAATTTTATAAATCTGACCAAAAATAAATAAGTTTGAAGCCATTCAAATCCTGTAGAAGGGGTAATTGTCAAATGACAGACGACGCAAACTTTGACGTCACTGTGTAAAATATTCATTATGGTGCACGCGTGCAAGCGAGATAGTGAGATATCCCTACTACGCACCCACTTTTCCTCATACCAATATTTAAAGTCATAACTGCGGGCACATTTTTGAACCAATTTTGATTGTGTTTTAATAAAAGGGTTTCTTTTGCGTATCATTTTCTGTTGTTTATAAAATAATGTATAAAATTCAATATAGGAAACTACCCTAGTCTTCAAACTTTTACACTTAGACCATGGAGGGTTCTAAATGAATCAATACTTTCATCGCAACACATTTGTTTAAATTTAAATCAATTCAGTTTAATAGTTGCCATCTCTGCTGGTCTAAATTATCTAAACGTCGTTTTACCTCCGATATATAATGTATATACCTAGTTTAAAGTTAATCTATGTTTTATAATAAGCCTAATCGGGTTTCATACACGGACCAAAGGTCTAAATATACACGGCACGAGTATCTGTTTTGCCTGCCAATATTTTGGCAAGATGACAAGAAACGTAACTCAAGCAAAAAAAGTCCCCATCAAAACTCTGTGCAAGGGGGCGGAGCTATAAAAGTCTCTGCAGCTCGTTCATTCATCAATTCATAAAAATTGATTTATGATATTATGTAGTTAACACTTAATACGTCTATTTTTTGCGCTGTGCAGAACGTCGTATCTCGATTTAGACATTTAACATTTACACTAACTTTTACGAAATAAAATTGATTTTGATCGTTCATTATTTTTTGTTGCGTGAGTATTACTTTTGCATGTGTAAGTATTTGATTCATTTGAGAGTTATCGTTCTGGTTGTATTAAAAAACCGAAAACTGTTAAAAGTGTATTATGATAAGTTCGGGGTATTGGCAATTTTTCGTGCATCAGTTAATTCAATGATGGCAGGCCTAAGCATGTTACTTTTTCACTTTTCAATTACTTTTCTAAGTTGCATTTATGTAGTAGTCATTAGTTGTTATAAGATAGAATAGATTATTATTAAAGCGGGTTCACACGTTTCGAATATGGTGAATCAACTGCTAAATCGCGTGAGATTTGAACCATCTAGCATATTTTCAATCTACAAAAACCATACAGCTATTGTGAATTAGTGTTCAACTTAAATAGAACGATGTGAACGCGCAAGTGGCGATGGTTAACTGCCAATTTTCATAAGAATTTATTTTACTATAAATGTTCGTACTATTCAAAATTCTAAATCTATTAAGTACAGTGTGAAAAGTTTAAGTGCGCAAGATAAGTGACGCTGTTTTTAAATACTCATTGGTAGATTTTTAATTTTGACAGCTAATTCCTATAGATTTTCAATGAGTTTCAAAACTTACCACTCTCAACTTATAATTTTCGCACTCTACTCATTTTATGAGACGTTGAAGGCAGAAATAAAAATATGATATTTAGAAAACAAAGTTTAAAACATTAAAGGGTACTTACGAACCTGTTCCGATAATGTGTATCGCTTGTGTTGACCGTCTCTAACCCTGTCCACACGCGTGCGCTTTCTACATACACGCTGTGCTTCCTCAATCGCAATTTCGGGCACTTGACAAGTGCCAAATTATGGAATTGAATAGTTCCCAGCGTATATAGCAAAAACACAGTGCATACGTGAAAGGAAGATCCAAGTTGAAAATGAAAGCGCACGAGTGAAACGCGTCATAAAAGACCTGTAAATTGGACGTACACTATCATACTACTAAAACGATAAAAAAAATCAATAGGCTCAGTAGCAAAATCACAAATTCTTAAAATACCAGAAGTACACAGTCGAGACTCGAGGTTATCAGTTATCTTGGTGTTAAATAAAATTACGCCGGCAACGTAAAATATATTGAAGTAATTGTTGCTTTCGTAACGATACAGAAGTACCAGGCTGACATAAGTGGGAGGGAGGTAGTTAGGAATCGTAAAATAAATAAATATGGAAGTAATATTTTCTTAAATGTCATTGTAGTAAAAAGATGATAAAGTCGATTCAAAAGTACCAGGCTCACATAAGTGAGAGGTAGTTAGGCAACGTAAAACATTGAAGTAAAAAAACAATGTTGCTTCCTTCATAAATGTCATTCATTATAGAAGACGCTAAAGTCGATACAAAAGTACCAGGCTCATATAAGTTAGAGGTAGTTAGGCAACGTGAAATATTGAATAAACAGTTAGTTGCTTTCTTCATAAATGTCCTTCATTGTAGAAGACGCTAAAGTCGATACAAAAGTACCAGGCTCACATAAGTGAGAGGTAGTTAGGCAACGTAAAATATTGAAGTAAACAATGTCTTCCTTCATAAATTCATTCATTGTAGACGCTAAAGTCGATACAAAAGTACCAGGCTCACATAAGTTAGAGGTAGTTAGGCAACGTGAAATATTGAAGTAAATAGTTGCTTCATTCATTGTAGAAGACGCTAAAGTCGATACAAAAGTACCAGGCTCACATAAGTGAGAGGTAGTTAGAACATTTCGTTTATTGGTCAATATCTGGTGT
The DNA here is from genome assembly GCA_905332985.1 of Mimas tiliae. Taxonomy (NCBI): domain Eukaryota; kingdom Metazoa; phylum Arthropoda; class Insecta; order Lepidoptera; family Sphingidae; genus Mimas; species Mimas tiliae. The sequence continues at coordinate 19,700,515 of HG995241.1, read as the reverse complement.
TTAGGAATTTGGAATTTTGCTAAATTGTCATTTGGAATTGTAGAATTTTTGCTACATTTACTTAATTATTAAATACGAACGCATCCGCCATTTTGTACATAAATACATAGGGAATAGCTTTAATAAGTTATTCATCGATGACTGTCACAAAAGCTTATTTATTCATGAAGCGTGTTCAGTAGTTTTAAAATGTAAATAATTTAATTGAATGCCTACCTACCCTTTGTATATACATAATATTTATTGTAATCGCTTTAGTGAAAATAAAAGTCGATTGTAGCAATAAAAAACATTTATTTTTGTCCTGTATTGTATCTCTTACTTATTTTTTCTCTCTCTCTCTCTTATCTCTCTTAGCTTCAGCCTAAACGCCACACTAGGACTACCTGAAAATTAAGAAATTAATAGTTTAATCTAAAAGGTCAGAAAATGGGTTAACCGTAATGCAACACTATATAAATTTAACTTTTGAGGTCATCTTATTTCGATGCTGATGAGTATATTTTTTTGTTTATGATAATTATTTATTTTATGGCAACCATTATAGAAAAATCACTGTTCTTTGATCTAAAATAAATAGAATCGAATAGCCTTTTGAAAACATTACACTTGTTTAAAAAATCTATTACCGATTTTGTTTAGGTTCAAACGCGTATACGAAACCGGAATATTTTACAATGATGTAACGTTGGAATGTTTCTGTAAAGTACACAATTTATTGACACTGGCAACATTTTAGTTTTTGGATGTGATCAATGACAGAAAAGGTTGATGAACAAAATATTCCTTCTCTGTCTTACTTAGTTTTATTTAGGTGTAGGAACGTTTTAGAGGTAATAAAAGTCATAATTGTGTAAAAATCTAGATGTATTTATTTATTGTAATATTCAGGTTCGTACAATTTAACAGAAAAACATATTTCAAAGACTGCACGGATTATTTCCATCTAACTACGTCTACATAGTTTTTTACATACATGTTAAAATGGACAATTTAACACTATATTATGAATTGATACCAGCGTGTTATACAGCGTATAACAGATGTTAAAATCTTTGGATAATAATAATCACATAAAAAATATATAAAAAAGAAATCTAATTATATTTCAAGCTGTAACCTACCTTTGTTTAAAACTAATGACATCACATTCCCCGTCAGTACCCTTATATTTTGCATGGTGAGATTATATTCTAACATATATAAGTAAATATATACTCTTACTCTCCTTACGTCTCTATTATGGCTGAAATTACATTGAACAGACGAAAACAAATTACCAATACGTTAACACAATATGAATTTACAAAACATGCCTTACACATAATTACCACCGGGCGTGTTTTATTGATAATTTTTTTTTTTTCTATTTTTTAAATATAAATTATGTGTTAAACTTCACGCATATTTTGACGTACATACTTCTAAACAAAACAAAAATAATCCAATAACGTTATGTCAAATCAATTTGCAGACTTGAGAGATAAATTCAGCAGGTCATGTTCGTTACGGAAAACAGAACTTGAGCAATTTCTAAACACTACCGAAGACTTCACGAGCCTAACATAAATCAATTTTAGTTTATTTACTAACTGAAAACAATAAAATATTAATTCTATACACTATTATAGTTACAGAAACACTTCATAGATGGCGTTGCTCGTGTAAGACGTAATTTTACCCTCACTAAAAAGCAGGCAAGTTTCACAATCGATTCTTAGATCTTACTTTTTAAATATAGAGTTAATTTTTAAAAGGTTATTTGCAGAACGAACTAGCGCCAAAAAACACCACGAAACACTCATAACACAGTTCAGAAATACTTTCAGAATAAACTTTGTATACATTTATTACCAACGCCATCTATCGAGTAAGATGAAAATTAAAATATATCCAAAGTGAGGGTAATGCTTGAATGATGCGCGTTAACAGTTTGGGAGATGACGTGACAAACAAACTTTAATGATTGTATTTTATAATAATAGTTTTCATCTATTATATACCTTCGCTCGGTTGACTGCTCCATCTGAAAATAAAAAGTAACGGTTAACTTTATTTCCACGTGCCCTTATATTACTCGCAGTGGGGTCGGTCGAAACATGCTTTTTAACACATGTTACTGGAAGATTTAGCTTGTAGTTATTACGACGGCCCGCCTGCCTTACGTCAACCCCTCTGGAGAGAAAAAAACCTAGACCCGAAAAAAATATTCGATTTTGTGGGGATCACACAAACATTTTATCTCGGTGCGGGAATCGAGCCCGCGGCCTCTCGTTTCACAATCGGCTACTCGCCCACTGCACCACGGAGGCTTTGTACTGTCTCAGTACAAAAAGAAGCTACTCTTAGTTAAAAGTAGTAGGACACAATTTTAAATGAGTTCATTTAAAATTGTGTCCTACTAAACACTAACACTTAATTTTTTTATATGTATATTGAAGCGTGTATTTAAATCTGTCCGTTTTGTGTTCTGTTTTGGATGTGTTGTTGTATTTTTGTGTGTTTTGTGCGTGTGGGTTTGCGTATTGATGCGTACATGTGTGCGTACTGGTGCGTGCATGCGTGCGTGCGTGCGTGCGTGCGTGTGTTGATACATACCTTCGCGTGCAGTCTACATGGAGAGGTATCCGCGCGAGGAGGCTCGGTTGCGTGCGACCACATACGCGATGAGTACCATCACCACGAGCGCGGCGAGTCCACATCCGACCGCTATCGGCACCACGTCAGGCACGTCACCGCCGCCGCACTCGCGAGCTGTAATATACATCACGCATCGTTACAAAAAACATTTTTAAAATTGTTAAGCTCCCACTTTTATCCCCGAAGAGGTAGGTAGAGGAGATTGAGCTGCTCTAATTCCAATTAAATATTGTAAAACCTTATGCTGTAATTGTTGTAAACTAGTTTTGAAAAGAGCAACGCTTGAGTTTCTTGCTCATTCTTCTCGAGCGAAACAGCATTCCGAACAAGCGGTAGAATTTTGACGGAATCTAAATAATGTATAACATTTTATGGATTTTGAAGAGGTGCAACTAGTGATGGATGTATCGCCAAGCTTATTGCTGTCCCATGATGTGATTAGAGCGAGTCGTATCGCCATACTGGGTACAAATTTCAATACCGGGCATTTCGTGTGTGATTTATCGAATCAAAAACTTCATCACAAATTATGTTTACCCTGTTTGGGAATTGAACCTTGGACTTCACGGTGTGTGATCGACGAGCTTAGTCCGCCACTGACACACAGTAAGCCGCCACTTCACGACGGTTTTCTGTGAGACAGTCTAATTACCTCAAAACCAGCCCACAGAATGCTCAATTATGTATTCCAAAATTAACTGGCAATCATATTCACATTTTTTTTGTTGTTAAATATTAATTAATTGCCAGCGAAGCTATGCCAAGGCCAACAACCGATATCAAATAAAAAGAGCTGACATTTATTTATCAGTAAAAACTTGCGCACATCGTACATAATAAAAAAAAACATAGCTTCACAATGTCAACAACACTAGGCAAGCCTCATATTATTATTAAAATTAAATATACATACTTAATCCACATCGGCGAAATGTGGGTGTACTGGTTACACCTCTGCATACCCCTTCGGGGATTACAGGCGTGAGTGCGTATGTTCTTTCAATTCTTTTTTTTTTTTTTTTTACTGCCTGGATAGGCAGACGAGCAAACGGGCCACCTGATGGTAAGTAGTCACCGCCGCCCATAGACTTCTGCAATGCCAGGGCACAGCAAAGCCGCTGCCTACCGTCAATTCTTATGGGGAATCTCAGGTACGCAGGTTTCCATACGATGGTCTCCTTCGCCGAAGCGATAAATAAACATAATAAACATAAAATCGCCTCATTGGTTTAGTGGCAATGCACTAAGGCTGAGAACCGTGCGGTCCTGGGTTCAATTTCCGTGTCGGGCAATCTTAATTTTCGAATTCGAAATATCGACTTGAAATGTGTGTGTACCACATCATGTGACGGTAATAAGCTCGGCGAAACGTGGGTGCACCATTAGTTGCACCTCGGCCGACCCCTTCGGGGATAAAGGCGTGACCTTATGCATGTAATTTATACACACGTTACTTCAAAAAGTCACGAGCTGCGTGCCCTGGGGCTGAGAGTCCCAATTTATAGCGTATGGTTGGATGTAAAAATCAACCAAAAATATTCCGACGTCTTTGCACCGATTGTGATTTTTTTACTTTTAATACATGCCTCTTAATATTTTTTTTACTTAACTGCCTCGCTGGCGCAGTTGACGAATAAGCTAACGCTGAGGTCTCGGGTTCGATCCCCGGGTCGGGTAAAGTGGTATTGGGTTTTTCTATTACGAAATACTCTTTGTATTTAGATTTTTGTGATAGAAAAACTTTTACCCGACCCGGTGATCGAACCCGATACCTCAGCATTCGTAACTCGTACGCATTACAACTGCGCCATCGAGGTAGTCTTTTCTTTCGTAGTCTACTAAAAATGCACAAGATGCATTTCTGCCTACCCCTTAGGCGATACAATAATATATTTACAAACACTGCACGTGCGACTGTGACGACATACGACAAGTTAATTACAGTAATTAATTATAATTATATTACGACAGGAATAGTACATCGAAAATGATAATAATGTTAAAGTTAATATCAGGTCAAAGTTTATGTCAGTTTGAAAAGGGCAACATTTGATTGTTACACGTTTCCACCAACAATTCCTTTTATTTATAGCATAGGCCGGTAAACGAGCAAGTGGGTCACATGATGGTAAGTGATCTCCAACGCCCATGTACGCTCACAATACCAACAGAATTATGCGTTGCCGACAATAAAGGCCAGGGATAATTAAGGGATTTGGAAGGGGAGGGGGGGATTTGGGCCTCCGGACATCTCACTCACCGTACGAAACGCAGCAGCAAGCTGCTACTTTACGCGGGTTTTCTGTAAGACAGTGGTAACCACCCGGACGAGCCGGCCCATTCATGCTGTAGACAAAACTATCTACAGCGTGGCTCTCCCACTCACATATATTTGAGTGCATGCATGTTTCAACCAACGATTCCTTAAGGGGACTCCTTACGACCACACCCAAAACAGTGCGTGCGTGGTCCCCACAAAATGACGGCAAATTATGTAGTAAAATAGGATTGAAAAATTCATACGATCCATTTTTTATATCTATGATCGCTGACCTACAAAACATGAGGATATTTCTGGACGACAAAGTTACTAAACCTGATGGTAAATGCATTCTAGTCCAAAAATAACGGCGACCGTCGAGAGACATTGGGCAGAATTACGCCAGATAAAGTTACCGAATATATACTGGCTGACCCCGGAATGAGCCTCTTAGGCAGACTTTTCACCATGTGAACAGTGGTCGCAGCCCCGGATCTAGGGGGAGGGGGGAGGGGCAAATCGGGGCACCCGCGCCAAAATCATAATATGATTATAAATTTAAAAAAACTCGCTCCACAAAGCGCCTAGCAGACGAAAGCCTGGTTGGCTCACCGTCGACTTGTAAGAAAAAGGCGCCACACAGGCTCACACCACAAGTGTAATGTACAAATTTATTAAAGGGTTCTTATTGTTCCATTCACCAAAAATGCCAACCATTATATATTTGTGAGTTTTTTTAAGTAATTTATCTCAAATGCTGGAGAGAGGGGCGCCACTATCAAGTTTAAGTTTCTGTCCCGGGTTCGAAACAATCGTAGACCGGGGCTGAGTAGTGGCTATTCAGTAGGGCACAAAAATACAACTTCCCCTCTCCCACAAATCATACTAATATTATAAATGTGAATGTAAGTTTGTTTTTGCGCTTTCACGCGAAAACTACTTAACCGATCATCATGAAACTTTGTACACATATTCTTGGAGGTATAAGAAGTAAAATGAGATACTTTTTTATGAAAAAAAAAACTATTTGTTTGTTACGCTTTCACGCCTAAATCACTGGATCGATTTAGATGAATTTTGATGTAGAGATAGATGGGACCCTGGAGACGGTTATAGGCTACGTTTTATTTCGGAAAAGTCTATTCACGGGTGCGGAGCCGCGAGCAAAAGCTAGTATTTTATACATTCCAATAAAATATTTGCCACACATTACAGTGAAACCAGCTAACGCAGAGCACAATGCATTCGTTGATCACTGTAAACGACACTATCGCAATTCATCGATAAGTTATCGAGTAGCTAACATAACCGTGTTATCGAGCATGTGCGGCGGCAGAACATTTGTATGAAACTCATTGTTAATGTAGCAATACATAGCATTATAACTAAAGTTTTAAATAAATAATTTTTACACTGCTTGTTATTACTTCAAGGAAAAATGGGTAAATAAATATACGTAACGAGTACATCCGCGGCAGCTTGGGTGTCCGCGACGTGGCTGATAAACTTCAGGAAAGTCGCTTAAGGTGGTTTGGTCACGTTTTAAGGAAGCCACAGGAGTACGTCGGTCGCAAGTGCCTGTGCTAGAACGTACCAGGAGTACGATCCCGCGGACGGCCCAAAAAACGCTGGCTTGACGTATTAGAGGCAGAAAAGCACTGTGCGAAACATAAGAGCTCGTCACCCCCGCGCTCGGTCTCATAACACTATATAATACACTAGGGTTGATTCGACTATTAGTTAAACTGAAGGCCATGGTATCGATGGTACTTGGCAAGTTCAGTCATATAAGATACATTAAGAGACTACTCTCTCAATTATTCATGGTCGCTAGATCGGATTGGATATTTTTTTTAGTAACTTAAGTGACTAAACTAGCAGGTCGCTCGCCTGATGGTAAACGCCACGCAAAAACAGAAGCAACACCACACAGAATTTTGAATTACAAAGCACTGCATGGCATTGGTCTGCGCTCGTCACCCCGAGACATAAGATGTTAGTCTCATAATACCCAGTAATTTCACTGGCTTCAATGCCCTTCAAACCGAAACACAACAGTGCACACACACTGTTGTTCAGAGGCAGAAATAGACAACGCGGTGGTACCATCCCAGATGACCTCTCGCATAAGAGGGACCTACCACCTTGACGATATTTCAAGGACGCACTGAAATGCGCCGATTATTATTGATCTGCGCTCACATTATACTACGAAAAACATACCTAATGCCAGTGTTATAGAGTCAAAAATAACATGCACGATAACTGCGCAGTACATGATGACATCCGTTATGATTGTAATAGCGGGGTCACACAGATCGAATTTAGTTGACCGACTGCTAAATCGCATCCCATTTGAAACGTCTGAACCAGACTTGCAATCGAGTCGACCAATAAAATCATACAGATTTTGTTGATTCATGTCATTTGATCAACTGAATTTGAACCGTGCGAATCTACTATTACATTAAGATTCAAATTATGTGCGACAATTTTCTTATATCTGGGAAATACGCAGGCTGGTGTTATATGGAGCAGTTATGATAACATTACATTGTTTTTTATTTTATAAACGTCACTTTACAAACCGAAATACACATCAAAATAAAAGTAAGTATCTATCTACATACGCACTCACGCATGTAATCTCCGAAGGTGTAGGCAGAGGTGTAACTAGTACATCCACATTTCATCGACGTTATTTTCATCCCATAATGCGATAGGGGGCGAGCTTAACGCCATACCGGCCACAATTCTAGATTCCGAGCTGATACTAAGCATTTCGTGATAGAAAAACCCAATATTATTTTTACCCGACCCGGGGATGGAACCAGAGACCTCAGCACAGCAGTACCGCGTGCGCATTACAACTATGCCACCGAGGCAGTCAGAAGGTAGTAAGAAAAGATAGAAAGAAAGAAAAAAATATTTATTCGCAACAAGTAAAAATTATAAGGAAAACAAAAATACAAAAAACACTTAAATTCGTGCTCAACAAAACACGTAAATTGCTAGTCACAAAAACGACACCAACTCAGCATAAGCTGGTAATAAAACCAGCGCTGGTCTTCCGTTGGGCCGCTACCGTGAAGTCACGGGCGCCAAACGCAAGAATAGTACTTACACACTGTACAATAGGTAGTAAGTAGGTACCAGGTACCATAGTAATATACTATGGGGCGAAAACACCTCCGTCAGAATGTTCATCTTATTGTAATTATGCCTATAGCCCATATTTAAATTTGTCTACGCTTTATAATAAGACTGATTATGTTTGGGGACTTACCACTTATAATATATTATAACACAATGTAAAATCTACTCAGCCATATTTGATGAAACTGACATTGAAATTGCCGCACATAGTGATTTCTTAGGTTTACGCGAATATTACACATTGAAAAAAAACTAGTTTATACGGATTTTATCGCGGTTTAATTTTTATTTTGCCGCACATTACAACAAAGCAAACAAAATCGGGGGCAATGTATCCCCATTAGAACTACAGGACCGGCTTTCAGGTAGTCCAATATATATATATACGCACTCACGCCTATAATCCCCGAAGGGGTGGGTAGGCAGAGGTGTAACCAGTACACCCACATTTCGCCGAACGTATCTCCGTCCCACGATGTGATAGGGGGCGAGCCTATCGCCATACAGGGCACAAATTCCAGACTTCGGGCTGATACTGAGCATTTCCTAATAGAAAAACCCGATATCACTTTACCCGACCCGGGGATCGAACCCGAGACCTCAGCGTTAGCCTCAATAGTAACGCGTACGTATTACAACTGCGCCACCGAGGAAGTCCAGTGAGGTAGTACATAGTCCAAGTATGTAGAATATAAAGTCAGTACTCACCAGCGCTGAATCCATGGCCTGGTATGGTACGGAACGCCTCCTCCTGCACCTTCGTGAGGGTGAGGGCTGCGACGTTGCTGGCGGACTCTGATGTCAGGTTCATACGAGTAGCGGGCTCGCATCTGTAAGACGTGGCTAGGGGAGTTTGCCACTCGGCGCCGTGGTACAGCTCTAGCGGGTCTTTGGATGCTGCAATATGAGAAGGACCATCTTAGGCTATGTTACATATCTAAACTAATTTTTTACTTTATAGTCCTAATTTGTTCGTCGTGGTCATGGGAGTCATGCTCAATAATCATTATTTTGTGTTATAACGTTCCTTTTGGAATAAACTGAGCTGCTTTAACTCAAATTAAATTTTATTAATGTAGTATCAATATTGTACTCGTAAATCAGTTTTGAAAAGAGCAACGTTAGAGTTTCTTGTCTGTTCTTCTCTAGCGAAACAGCATTCCGAACTGGCGGTAGAGTTAAAATTTGACTGAATCTAAATGATACATAATATTTTATGGATTCAATAAATAATTTGAATTTAAATTTAAAGCCTTGCACGAACTGTCCCACGTTTCCAGACGTAATTTCTCCCACGCACTTTCAGACTCTGGAATGATCTTCCCTCCGCGATGTTTCCTCAGCGCTATGACATGTCCTTCTTCAAACAAGGCTTAAAAAAGTATTTCTACGGTAGGCAACGGCTTGGCTGTGCCCCTGGCATTGCCAATGTCTATGGGCGACGGTGACCACTTACCATCAGGTGGGCCGTCTGATCGTTTGCCTTCGGAAGCCAATAAAAAAAATAACTACGCGTTATCTGTAAATCTGGTACATGAAAAGTTATCGTACCATACTTGTTAGAGACATACATAATATATGGTGAAAAAACCCAGTGGCTTGTTCAGACGAGTCGCGTTCCGAGACCAGCCAGTGTATATCCAGTAACGTCACGCCGGTATAGTTCTGGCGACAGTCGAGGGACGCAATGTCTCTCGACGGTCGGCAATATGTATGGACTGCAATGTAATTACCATCATATCCAGTAGTCAGTGCATGTCGTGCCAAAAAAAACTAACTATAATAAGACGCGTGTAGATGGACCATACACCACACTACGGCCATCGATGTATGAGATGTATAAGATGTATTTTCATCAGACTCAGGGATATATATTTTTATTACTAAGGTACGAGACTATCCCGGCCACACACCCGCCACTATAACTCCTGTAAGCCAGGATCGACAGTGGCACGCATATTTCGCCACCGAGCAATGAAGCTCAGCGAGTCTCTGGGAATGCAAATCTGTATTACTAAGGTAGCCAGACGAACTGATGGTAAGCAGTCCGCCTGAAGGTAAGCAGAACCGCCACCCACGGACTTCAGGCAAGGCAGGGCCCAACCAAGCCGCTGCCTACCATAAACCAAATATATCTGGAGATAAAACTGATCAAGCTACAAAAAAAATACTCACAAGCATTAACAAACAGTTCTGCACTAAGGGAGATGTTGACACTCTTCAGTCCATAGTTTTTGGTGGTATCATTCATATGGTAGACGAGAGTCATGTTGTTTGTGACGTTAGTGCCCGGCGCGGTCCAGTTGAGGGTCAGCCATTGGTCAGAGCCGTTGCAGCTACCGGCGAGAACTGATGCATTGGCTGGCACGTTCAGCACCACATAAGCGAGAGATGTGGCTGTAAAGAAATACACTGTCGTAAACCCTTTGTAGAACATAAACAATAAACGTGCAGGTGGGTCATCTGATGCTAAGAGATCTGAAACGCCCATAAGCACATAATACTAGTTTTTTTTCACCCAATAGTAACACACGTAGTCCTGAGTTATTTTTATTCTTGCTTTTTTTCAAACTGTATGACTTGTTATCAAGAGTTTTCCGTTATATTCTTATGAATTATGTGCATCCATCTAAATTAGGCTTTAGGAAATTAGGCGTTGCAGAATTTTAGTGCAGACGAGTAAACTTATAAGATATCTAAGTTGATTATTCCATAAATTCCATCCTATTTATTTCAGTTAATTGATAAATCATTCTTGCTAATGAACGAGGGCGGCACTTTACCAGGTCCCGAGGGATCGGTAAAGGTCAGACCGACTGACGTCATACTAAAATAATATACTCAAAATATCTTGGCATTCATTTGAAATCATTCAGATGGCTTCACATTGGCAAGGAGCAGGAATAAATTCGCTAACTTATTCGCTACTTTACGAAGATTTTTCAATGTTTGAATAAATTAAATTTGCCAGAAAAGTAATATTCCACCAAATTTAGCTTCTCAGTATACAGGGCATCACACGCATATTGAGAGCAAGTACTTCAAATATTGAAGATACAGATATATGGGCAGGATAATCGCTTATATACAATGATATTTTATAAATATGTTATATTTAAAACATGGCATCCCTGGTTTTGCAAAATGATAGCATACATTGAGCTAGGTTCGTCCTTATCATTGTTAAAAAAGAAAAAAAAAAAAAAAAAATCTCGAAGGTATGTGAAGTCTGCCAACCCACAACAGAGTGGTGGACTAAGGCGTAACCCCTCTTATTCAATAGAGGAGGCTCGTGCCCAGGAGTTGGACAGAATAATACTGGGCTAGTATTATTATTTTATTATATTATTATTAAGAATGACTTGTCTGCCTCGGTGGCGCTGTTGTAATGCGTACGCGTTACGATTGAGGCTAACGCTGAGGTCTCGGGTTCGATCCCCGGGTCGGGTAAAGTGGTATTGGGCTTTTATTACGAAATGCTCAGTATCGGCCCGGAGTCTGGAATTTGTGGCCGGTATGGCGATAGGCTCGCCCCCTATCACATAAGGGACGGAGATACGCTCGGCGAAATGTGGGTGTACTGGTTACACCTTTGCCTACCCCTTCGGGGATTACAGGCGTGAGTGCGTATGTATGTATTATTAAGAATCTGCTCTTAAAATCTGTTGGAAAATATTATGTCCATCAGTAACACAAAATTAAGAATCGTCAAATAAGGTACTATTGAAAAACATTAAGAAGTTATTTCACAATGTTTTAACGTGTAAGATATTTTTGTAATTACCTAGTGGACATCTTTTTGCCGGTATATAATATATCAATGTGACTTTTGTATTTAAACATATCATATTTGTAAGTATCATTTAATCAGAGGTGGTGAAACTGGCGCTTAGAGTAAATAAATACATTCAGACTCGACCGTGACTCACTGTAGTGAGCAGTGTCACGTAGCAGCGGTGTCGGCGATTCGGCATACGTTGAATTTAAGCACAGACTTGTGTGGTATTACTACATCGACCTTGAGGTTATAATTTACTATCACATCTATATTTAGATTGTATTTTTTACTGTTCGATGAAATTACTGCTTGAAACTGACAGTAACATGAGCGTATTCTAAAGATGACAGTAGATGAGTAAGAAAGAAAGAAGAAAGAAAGAAGAAAGAAAAATGATTTATTGTCTCCAGTGATACGCATGCAACAAAACAAAACATAAATTACATAATCAAAAGTAAGTAAAATAAAATAAAAAATGCTGCACGCCTGCACCGTGACAACTAGGTTGCTAACTCAGCATGATGCTGTGTTGTGGCACAAAACCATAACACAGCGCTGATTTTCAGTAGCCACCTACAAGAAGTAAGAGATTATCAATGTCAATATTTATGCCGAGAGTCTAGTTTTGAATGGTAGAGCCACGCTGTAGACAGCTCTGTATACAGCATGAATGGGCCGGCTCGTCCGGGCCGTTACCACTGTCTCACAGAAAACCGGCGAAAAGTATCAGCTTGCTGCTACGTTTCGTACGGTGGGTGAGATTTCCGGAGGCCCAAATTCCCCTTCCCATCCTAATCCCTTAGTATTGTGGGTGTACATGGGCGGTAGAGATCACGTACCACCAGGTGACCCACTTGCTCATTTGCCGGCCTATACTATATAAAAAAAAGTTACAAATACGTTCACAGTTTTTGAATTCGTATATTATTGACGAATTGTCTAACTAATAATTCATACTGTAAACAAGGGAAGATTCGCCCGAATACTAATTACGTATTCTAATAATATGACATACATCGAAATAAGATAACTAGAACGATACCCTTCATATGAATCTGCCAAAAAAATACGGCTCCACTTACTTACACATGCAAAGGTAAAATCACACGTAACACTCATACACGCAACAAAAATTCATGACCGTTCAAAATCAACTTTATTTCATAAAAGTTAATGTCTAAATAAAAAAAATCTAGATCGAGATACGACGTTATGCACCGCCCAAAAAATGAAAATGACTTATCAAGTGTCAACTAGAGATTATTATGCACAGACTTTTATAGCCCCGCCCCCTAGCACAGAGTTTTGATGGGGTCATTGTTTTCATCGAGTTACGTTTCTTGTCATCTTATTTCAATGATGACATATCATATCATTTAATCACATTATTAATTCTACTCGATGTATTGAGAGAAAATGGAAACTGTAATTGTTTTAGAAAACTATCAAAACTTGTACTAGGCCTACTGATAAAAAAACATCAGGATATTTTGGCCAGAATATTTATCCGGCAACGCCAAAGGCACGCATTATTACTTACATACGTGAGAAGTTCTGCATAAGAATTTCTAAGGTATGTGAAGTCTGCCAACCCGTATTAGGCCAGTGTGGTGGACTAAGGCCTAACCCCTCTCATTCAGTAGACGAGGCCCGTGCCCAGCAGTGGGACGTATATATATATTATTATTTTATTATAGGATAATCAACAGTATTACCTATTGACATTAGTCTGTAAATCTCCCTAAGAAGGGGCATATATAATACAGGGCTAGTACTATTATTTCATTTACTAGGGGCGTTGCCCATGTTTTTCCACAAGACATAAAATAAAATAAAAACTTAAAAGTCCGACGAATATGAGACATATCTTACTTTCTTCCCCACATTATTCTGCATCGATTGGTATCGGTCTCGACCCCATATACCCCCAGCGGTTTCGGAGGAGATAGCGTGTCAAGCTTTTGGCAGCGACAGGGGCGTCAGTAACTTTTTTTTAGAATAGAGAGATTATTATTATGTATTTTATTTATTTAAAAACTATACTGTTTACTTGCAGAGTTAATTAAAGCAGTACATGTTTATTACTTTTGTTATTGCATACACAGCAGTGTTTGTATGTTAACATAAAAACTACACTTGTACGAATACATGTTGAATGTCATTGATCCCTTGTTAACAACAAATACGAAATATCAAACACATTTTATTTATTTAATAAAGTATGTAAATAAGTATTATACGAATATTGTTTTTGTAGCGCATACTACTAGCATAAATATTGGTATACATATTTACGCACTCACGCCTGTAATCCTTGAAGGGGTAGGCAGATGCATAATTAGTACAGCCACATTTCGCCATCTTATTTCCGTCCCATGATGAGTGTGTGAGGGAGCGAGCCTATCGCCATATCGGACACAATTCCAGACTCCCGAGTTTTTCATGATAGAAAACTCAATATCACTTTATCTATCATCTACATACATTTCTCCAACCGTATAATTATTACCCTTTATCATAGTTTTTTTCCCGTCATATGGTATAGCCTAATTGAAGATAGAAGACCCGAGAATGAAGTCTTTAAAGTGCTTCTAGAAGATGATATGTCGTCTTCAGCACACAGGTTCCGTTCTGTTGTGTTCCGGTGTGAAGGGCATTGAAGCCAGTGTAATTACTGGGCATTATGAGACTTAACACCTTATGTCTCGGGGTGACGAGCGCAGTCCAGTGTCATGCAGTGCTTTATATAAAGTTATGTGTGGCGTTGCTTCTGTTTATGAGCAAGCGTGGGGCTTACCATCAGGCGACCGACCTGCTCGTCTCGTCATTCAATCTAATAAAAAAAAGGTTCTTTCAGGTGTTATTTTGTGTTTAAATTATAAGTTACGTACGTAATATTTCCGTAGAATTACGTACATGTTATTCACGTTTATTAAAAGAGAGTGTCGTTCATAATAATCAATAGTGATGTGATCTGTCTTATCGATTTTAATAAAGGAGTGCTTAAAAATAACGTGAAATTTTAGGTCTCGATTTTGAAATGATCCGATACATAGGTACTTACTGTACGGTGTATGTAAGAACCCGAAATATGACCACACCTTTCTGTAACACGTTGTATAAAAAATTCTGTGGATTCATATATAAAACATAAAACAATACGCTATTTGTGTCGCCGTATGTAATTGCTGTACGCGACCTCACGTGAGTCACGTAGTGTGAATCATCAGTGTTATCATTTATTGAGAGAATCCATAAAGTCAGGACTTGGTCGACAGCTCCGTGGCGCAGCGGGCGAGTAGTCGGCTGCGAAGCGAGAGGCCGTGGGTTCGATTCCCACACCGAGACAAATGTTTGTGTGAACCACAAATATTGGCCTCGGGTCTGGGTGTTGTGGGACCGTAAGTCCCTCGTAGTTCCTGATACCCACGATACAGGTTTACCTAGTGTGGCGTCAGGACTATGTGTGACTGTTGGGTGTATTATTTTATTATTATTATTATTCAGCTAGTCATTTACTCATACATTGATGTAGATTGTCTATTCACACAATGCCCATACTGGAATGTTTCAATGGATTGACCTCGTGTAAATCGTACATTAGGATCAATAGAGACTTCGCTACGTGTGCTTCAATATGTCGACGGCGCGTAAATCAACACCGTGGTTTATAAGGTGGTAGGTCCCACGTATGCGAGAGGCGGCTTGGGTTGGTACCACCGCTTTGTCTATTTCTGCCGCCAAGCAGCAAAACGTAAGTACTGTTGTGTTTCGGTTTGAAAGACATTGAAGCCAGTGAAATTATTGGGCAGGGTGGCGAGCGCACTCCCGTGCCATGCAGTACTTCATAATTCGATGTTCTGCTTTTTGTTACTTCTGTTTATGGGCACGCCTGGCGTTAACCATCAAGCGAGCGACCTGCTCGTCTCGTCATCTAAATCCAAAGAAACCACTACTACAATTATACTACATCAGATTGCCACATAGTAAATCTAGGTTTAATATAAGCATTTGTCTGATGGTAACTAGCTTGCCGCGTACTAATGTTTCGTTTCTACTTATTGTGCTCATTTTGTGCCTTCCATTGTTTGGTTATCTGAGTTGTAATGATTGAGCTTGGCGCACATACATACATTACGCACTCACGCCTGTAATCCCCGAAGGGGTAGGCAGAGGTGTAACCAGTACACCCACATTTCGCCGAGCGTATCTCCGTCCCACAATGTGATAGGGGGCGAGCCTATCGCCATACCGGGCACAAATTCCAGACTCCGGGCTGATACTGAGCATTTCGTAATAGAAAAACCCAATACCACTTTACCCGACCCGGGGATCGAACCCGAGACCTCAGCGTTAGCCTCAATCGTAACGCATACGCATTACAACTGCGCCACCGAGGCAGTCAGCTTGGCGCACAATCTGTGTATAATTTAACTATTATTTAGGACTCGGAGATTTGTATAAGTACGCTTCTTATATCAATGAGATAGGATAATTGAATCCACGTTTGACCAAATATCGTCTCAATAGTCTAGTGGCAGCTTATTAAGGCTGAGAACCGTGAGATCCTGGCTTCAATTTCCAGGAGGCAATCACAATTGGTATTTAATTTTACGATTCTAGAAACCCCAGAAAAGCAACTCACCCTTCGATCCACAAATTGCCAGGAGCCTAAAAAACTAAACCTCTAATTACCACTCCGTTTCTCAAACGTCAGCAACGTACCCATGATGCCTCTTCTATTACTTCCATCAGGTGACCTACTAAGACGTTTATCACGACTGTATTGAACATTACGTCATCTGAACACGGTACACTTCGCAGTTCGTACCCTTACCTTTCGATAAAAAAAACGCTCAAATCACAAATAGCCGAACAATTTTTGCTGTCACATTTCTGATTCATACATCCGGTTTAAAATCGACGACGGCAAGTTTGTGCACAAGGAAAATTTTAATTTAAATCTGACTTATACACTTTAGCAATAAATTATTACAATTTTATACTACCTCGGCGAAGTTTTTTTAATAGCAGCGTGGTGGATTAATGCCTAACCCCTCTCATTCAGTAGAGGAGGTCCGTGCCCAGCAGTGAGTGAGACGTATATAATACAGGGCTAGTATTATTTATTATTATTTTTTACATGCCGGCAAACGAGTAAATGAGTCACCTAATGGTAAGTGTTCTCCACCGGCCATGTACACCTACGATATGAAAAGAAGTGGGAAAGAGAAATACCCTCACTCATCGACGAAATTATGAGTGGTAGAGCCACGATACAGTTTTGTCTACAACATGAATGGGTCGGCTCGTCGGGGTCGTTACCAGCGTCTCACAGAATACCAACGTAAAATAACAACTTGCTGCTGCGTTTCGTACGGTGAGTGGGATATCCGGAGGCCTAAATTCCCTCCCGATCCCAATTCCTTAATTATCCCTTTTCTTTAAGGTCAGCAACGCGCCCATGATCCTTTTAGTATTGTGGGCGTACATGGGCGGTGGAGATCACTTGATCATGTGACCCACTTGCTCGTTTGCGGCCCGCAATGCAATAAAAAAAAGCAAACGAGGGTGCGTAGTGGGAAAATCTCAATATCTCCCTCGCACGCGTGCACAGTAATGGCGTGACCTGCCTTGTGACGTAACTTGCCATGTCGTGCATCCTTTTCCTGTCATATGACAACTACCCCGTCGAACAGATTTGAATGGCTTCTAACTTGTTTATTTTTGAGTTGATTAAATATTTCTTTTGATAATAGACTTTAGGGAACGTAACTTATTCATTCATCATCATCATCATCATCATCATCATCATCATCATCATCATCATCATCAGCCACAAGACGTCCACTGCTGAACATATGCCTCCCCTAATGCCTTCCAGGCCTCGCTGTTGGAAGCGGCCTGCATCCATCGGCTTCCTGCCACCCTTGTCAGGTCGTCGGTCCATCTTATAGGTGGACGTTAATAACAATAACTAATAACTTATTCATTACGATATTGAAAATAATCGAGTCAAATACTCTATTGTACGAAAAAAATATGACCTAAAGAATCTGTAGGTTATCGAATACATAGTAAGTCCATTGACCCGGTATGACATTGATATGTTACACATGTCATCGAGGTGGTGCAGGTTCTAGACTGTTGTCCAGATCCCATTCCCGCGAAATTGTAATTGTTTTTATAGAATAGAGCGGCAAACGAGTAAGTGTCACCTGATGATAAGTGATCTCCACCGCCTATGTACACCCACAATACCAGAAGAATCATGGACGCGTTAAAGGAAAGGGATAATTAACGAGATTGCCGACCTTAAAGGAAAGGGATAATCAAGGGATTGGGAAAGGGAGGAGGACTTCGACCGCCGGATATCTCCTCACTCGCCGTACGAAACATAGCAGCCAACCGCTTGAATACATCGATTTTCTGTGAGATTGTGGTAACGACCCGGCCAATTCGTGATGTAGACAAAACTGTCTACAACGTGGCTCTACCACTCAAAAACCAATAAATCGAATACAAAAATTATAATCGAAATCTGTTATTTTTTTTATCTCTATTGCATAGGCCGGCCAACGAGCAAGTGGGTTACCTGATGGTAAGTGATCTCGACTGCCCATGAACGCCCACAATAAGAAAAGAGTCATGGGGGCGTCGTCCACCTTAAAGGAAAGGGATAATTAAGAGATTGGGAAGGGGAGGGGATTTGGGCCTCCGGATATCTCACTCACCGTACGAAATGCAGCAGCAAGCTTCTACTTTACGCCGGTTTTCTTTGAGGCAGTAGTAACGACCCGGACGAGCCGGCTCCTTCATGCGGTAGACAAAAGTGTCTACAGCGTGGCTCTACCACTATAAGTGATCCGTAATCGAGATTTCCCCCGCAGGAAAAATAGAACCCTCTCATCAGCTAAATGGTGGTTGGAGAAATAGGCGGTGACACCTCATCTAGGATACCTAGGTGATAGGTATGCGAGAGGCCGTCTGAGTAGGCACCACAGCTTTGTCTATTTCTTTCGCTAAGCAAGTGTGTAAGCACTGTTGTATTCCGGTTTCAAAGACATTGAAGCCAGTGAAATTACTGGGCGTTATGAGACTTAACTCCTTATGACTCAGGGTGACGAGCGCAGTCATGCCATGCAGTACTTCATAATTCGAAATTCTGGTTGGTGTTTATTGTGTTTATGGGCAGGCCTACCATCAGGCGAACGACCTGCTTGTCTCGACAATTAAAGCTAGTAAAAAAAATGTGATACAACTATTCAAAGTGATTCAAAGAGTCAAAATTAATTTACTATAAGATTGTAATTTATATAAATACATACATACGCACTCACGCCTGTAATCCCCGAAGGGGTAGGCAGAGGTGTAACCAGTACACCCACATTTCGCCGAGCGTATCTCCGTCCCACAATGTGATGGGGGGCGAGCCTATTGCCATACCGGGCACAAATTCCAGACTCCGGGTTGATACTGAGCATTTCGTAATAGAAAAGCCCAATACCACTTTACCCGACCCGGGGATCAAACCCGAGACCTCAGCGTTGGCCTCAATCGTAACGCGTACGCATTACAACATGATCATAAAGAATTGACAAGAATTCACAGTCTGTGTAAAAAACATCACAAGCTCGCGTTATCAGCAATTAGCTATGATTCAGACGTGACCGATAACAAGTAACCATCACGCTTCGCTTCACCACTGTTATCTTTTAGATATTATGACTGCCTTTATGGAGCGATAGACGATGGCTAGGTCTTTTTTTCAAAAAAAAAAAAAAAAATGTATGGTCCATTTTCTATTTCCATTTGACGAAAATTAAAATCATACTAATATAAATGTGAATGTAAGTTTGTTTGTTACGCATTCACGCGAAAACTACTTAACCAATCATCATGAAACTTTGTACACATATTCTTGGAGGTATAAGAAGTAACATTATAGGATACCTTTTATGAAAAAAAAAAAAAATTGTTACGGTTTCACGCCTAAATCACTGAACCGATTTTGATGTAGAGATAGATGGGACCCTGGAGACGGTTATAGGCTACGTTTTATTTCGTCTATTCATGCGGGCGGAGCCGCGAGCAAAAGCTAGTCTGTTAATAATAGACTGTTGCTTAATAGCACTTTTTAGGCAATATTCTGATTGGAAACAAACATTTTGGGTCAATCACGAACTAACTTTTCTGAGTGATAGAGCCACGCTGTACAGTTTCGTCTACAGCACAAACGGGCCGGCTCCACCGGGTCGATTTCACTGTCTCACAGAAAACAGTGGCATGTTGCTACGTTTCGTACGGTGAGTGAGATATCCGGAGACCCAAATCCCACACCCCTTCCTAATCCCTCCATTATCCCTTTCCTTTTAGTTTCGCAACGCGCCCATGATTCTTCTGATATTGTGGGCGTACATGGGCGGTGGAGATCACTTACTATCAGGTGGCCCTGATGACCGACCCTGGTGACGCTCGTTCACCGGCCTCTGATATTAAAATAATAAAATAAAATCGTATTTAATGTCACAAAAAGCTATCAGGCATGTACGAAAAGTAACAAAGAATCTTTTTATTAATCATAGGTACGTACTACGTATTTTTCTAACATGACTTTTTAACGGTGACCAACAGAATGATGTAGGCGGAAATACGATAACAATATTGCCAGCGATGTTAGTGTAAGTTAATTAATTATATTATACATAATAAATACACCCAACAGTTACACACACACATAGTTCTGATCCCACACTAGGTTAACCTGTATCGTGGGAATCAGGAACTACGAGGGACTTGCCAACCCACAACACCCAGACCCGAAACAAA
Source organism: Mimas tiliae (assembly GCA_905332985.1). Classification (NCBI taxonomy): domain Eukaryota; kingdom Metazoa; phylum Arthropoda; class Insecta; order Lepidoptera; family Sphingidae; genus Mimas; species Mimas tiliae. The sequence goes on along the minus strand of HG995241.1, from coordinate 19,679,852 downwards.
TATTTGTGGATCACACAAACATCGGGAATCAAAACGGTAATCGAACCCACGGCCTCTCGCTTCGCAGCCGGCTACTCGCCCGGTACGCCACGGAGACTGTCTGTCGTATACATATACATACGCACTGAAGCTTGTAATCCGCGAAGGGGTAGGCAGAGGTGTAACCAGTACACCCACATTTCGCCGAGCGTATCTCCGTCCCATGATGTGATAGAGGGGATCCTATTGCAATACCGGGCACAATTCCATTATCCCGGCTGATACTAAGCAATTCGTAATGGAAAAACCCAATACCACTTTACCCGACCCGGGGATCGAACCCGAGACCTCAGCGTTAGCCTCAATCGTAACGTGTACGCTTACAACTGCGCCACCGAGGCAGTTAATGAAAAAAGTCAACTTCAATTTTCATGTTCACATATATGGAGTTCCAGATACAAAATATGACATATAGATGTGCATCAGTATACAATAGGCTAGTTTCCTATATTGAATTTTATACATTATTTTATAAGCAACAGAAAATGATACGCAAAAGAAACCCTTTTATTAAAACACAATCAAAATTGGTTCCCGGTTGCCCGCAGTTATGACTTTAAATGTTGGTATGAGGAAAAGTGGGTGCGTAGTAGGGATATCTCACTATCTCGCTTGCACGCGTGCACTATAATGAACATTTTACACAGTGACGTCAAAGGTTGCATCGTCTGTCATTTGACAATTACCCCTTCTACAGGATTTGAATGGCTTCTATCTTATTTATTTTTGGTCCGATTTATAAAATTCTTTCTGCAATAGATTTTGAGTAACATAACTTATTGATTTAAATAATAAAAAAAATCTAGTCAACTACCCTATTCTAGTTACGTAAGTCGTGACCTGAAGCCATATGAGGACGTACAGACAGTTACGTCAGCTTTTGTAGCGAATTTACTATTTGTGAGAACTTTCAAGACGCATTTTTATAATACCTACACTCCCACAAGGTGGTAGGTCCCTCGTATGCGAGAGGCCGTCAGGGTTGGTACCACCGCGCGGTCTATTTCTGCCGCGATGCAACAGTATGAAAGCACTGTTGTGTTTCGGTTTGAAGGACATTGAAGCCAGTGAAATTACTAGGCATTACGACACTTAACATCTTATGTTTCGGTGTGACGAGCGCAGTTCAATGCCTTGTGGTGCTTTGTAATTCAAAGTTCTGTGTGGTGTTGCTTCTGGTTATGAGCAGGCGTGGCGCTTACGATCAGACGAGTGATCTGCTCGTCTCGTCATTGAAGCCAAGGAGTTGCCAGTACACTCACATTTTGTTGAGCTTATTTCCGTCCCATGATGATAGGGGGATGTGGACCTCCTAATCTCTTGACGGTTGACATTATATTTCGACAATCGGACATCTGACCCAGTGCAGTCACTTTGTCGTGCAAAACAAACAAAATACCCATAGTAATCCGTAAACCTAAATTCTTCCGTCCCATTTTTCAATCCTTCATTTTGTTATTTGAAGGTCGGTTACGCAGCCAAGATTATTTTGGTATTGTAAACGTTCCTGGGCGGTGGAGATCGCTTACCATCAAGTGACTCAATTACTTGTCCGGCCACTGCTATAAAAAAAATCTAGTAATTTATTTATCACGGACAGCCTCCGTGGCGTAGCGGGCGAGTAGCCGGCTGCGAAGCGAGAGGCCGTGGGTTCGATTCCCGCACCGAGACAAATATTTGTGTGATCCACAAAAATTTGGTTCGGGTCTGGGTGTTGTGGGACCGCAAGTCCCTCGTAGTTCCTGATACCCACGATACAGGCTTACCTAGTGTGGGGTCAGGACTATGTGTGTGACTGTTGGGTGTATTTTTATTTATTTATTTTATCTACATTAGAGGCAATGCTGGATTGTGCGATTAACTGGAAATGTAAAACGTATTCCGTTCATAAACACGCCCCCTTCGCCTGCCTGATGATAACGTCCGAGAGATGAGAGCGTCCATTATGCGAATACAACTCAACAATGAACAAATAAACTGTTGACTGCAACGGTGTAATGCGTAGGTATGCATCATACCTGCTGTGCTGAGGTCTCGGGTTGGATCCCCGGGTCGGGTTAAAGTGGGTTTTTCTATCACGAAATGCTTAGTATCAGCCCGGAGTCTGCAATTTGTGTCCGGTATGGCGATAGGCTCGCCCCCTATCACATCATGGGACAGAGATACGCTCGGCGAAATGTGGGTGTACTGGTTACACCTCTGCCTACCCCTATTACAGGTATGTGTGCGTATGTCTGTTTGTTGTCCATGATTACAATTTGTGACAATAATCTGGTCACCGGGGACTTCAATGGGACGGAAATAAGGTCAGCGAACCGTAGATGTAATAATCGCACCCTGGCATACCCCCTTGGGGATGCAGACATGACTTTATAAAAATGTAAGGCACAATAATTAGGTACATACTTAATAATGTTATCGCTTAGCTGCAATTCACTACTATATTCCAATAATGAGGCCTTGGAAATATTTTTAATCTGTTTATCGATATGTAAATACCGACACATTTTTACCAAATTATTTTTATACACAAAACAAAAACACTATTTATTTTATTATACACTGGATCTGATGCACAGTGCAGTCGAAATATAATGTCGACCGCCAAGATCCACTTCTAACCTCTTCTCTTGCTATTCATATGTGTAGTGTCTGTGGCATGGTGGCGAATAAACGAATGGACAGATTTTTTTTATTTTAAAACTAATAGCGAGTATACTTAACTAGACCACCTTGACCTGATGCTGCAGCTGTCCGGTTTTTATAGCCATTAAGTAATAGCAGATATATCGTATTTGGACTCATCGAATAAGCTTCGAATAGTTGATTTTATCTACCACCTTATCTTATTTATATAGAGGAAATATTTGTTTTTTTTCTATTACGAAATGCTCAGTATCAGCTCCGAGTCTGGAATTTGCGCCCGGTATGGCGATAGACTCGCCCCCTATCACATTATGGGACGGAAATACTCTCGGTCAAATGTGGGTGGGTTACACCTCAGCCTACCCCTTCGGGAATTACAGGCGTGAGTGCGTATGTATGTATTAGATTTTTGTTTGTTTTGTATGTAGGGCGTAATCTTTGGAACTACTGAACCAATTTAAAAAATCCTTGCACTAATAGGAGACTGCACTATCCCTGAGTAACATAACATAGGTTTATATTTCATTTCGATTTGTGACCACGGGGCCACACAGATATCGATTTTGTAGTCGATTTATATTAAGGCCATATCTCTGTAACTACTAAACCGATTCTAAAAATTCTTTCACTATTAGAAAGCTACATTATCCCTTAATAAGATAATATATGTACGATGTCACACCTAAGCCTACTCAAATTATACGCCATGTTAATTTATCGCATAATCATGTCATTCCCCGAGGTCTGGCTCGACGGAATTAGTCCGCCACTGATATTTGCGATATTTTATTTATCTTAGGAAGATCTACAGACTAATATCAATAGGTAATACTGATGATTATCGTATGCTAATTACAAATCTCCACAAGTAACTGATGCACAAATAATTAAATCATTATTTCGACGAGCAAACTCCAGTCAACAGCTGTTTATCGGTTGCATACGCAGACAGTGTTGACTTACTTTGGGACAAAGCTTTTCTTAGTACACACACTGAAACACAGGTACCGGCAGGAGTCGTGAATACAAACTGCATCTGCGCAGTAGTTCATTAATAGCTCTGATAGGTGGAATGACGGAGCGCGGGGCGTCGACGCTTCACGCGATTGGTTCGTCAATCAATTCTCGTCATCAACTGCCCCAATACTTTCCATTTGTGCTCAAAACTCGTGCCGGTAATTATAACATACTAGCTCTCGCTTAGTCTTTCCGGGATAAAAAAAGACCCAGACAAATGTTTGTGTGATCCACAAATATTTCTTTATGATCTGGGTGTTGTAAGACCGCAAGTCTCTCGTAGTTCCTGATACCTACGATACAGGTGAACCTAGTGTGGGGTCAGGACTGTGTGTGACTGTGATGAATTTGGATGTTTGTTAGTCCAACACACCTTGATGGCTGAACTGTTATCGATGAAATTTGGTACACAAGTAGATTATGACCTGGATTGGATCGTAGGATTTTTTATCCCGGAAAAGGCAGTTCACGTGGGCGGAGCTGCGAGCAAAAGCTAGTAAGAAATATAAAGGTTCCACTCACCATTTGCTTTGGTATAAGTAACGTTGAGCTGAGCGGTGAATTCGACCAAAATGCAGGAGACGTTTTTCTTCTCGTCAATGTATTCCCAATGGCCTTTGTCTGGTGGAGGCAGGGGAGTTGGAGCGGGGGCAGGAGTGGTGGTCGTTGGGGCGGGTGTGGTGGTCGTTGGAGGGGGAGTTGTGGTCGTTGGCGCGGGAGTTGTGGTCGTTGGGACCGGAGTTGTGGTCGTTGGGACCGGAGTTGTGGTCGTTGGGACAGGAGTCGTGGTCGTGGGGTGAGTGGTCGGTTCAGGTGTGGACGTCTTATTTTCACCAGCAACCAGGACAGGAATTATGACTGGTTTTGAAGTTGTCACTTCATCGCTGTGCCCTGTAAACAACAAATGGTTTAATGAGATGAGGTATTTTGTCCATTCGGAAAATTTGGCATATCAATATTTCGGTATAGTGTGTGACTATTATATAACTTCCTATCTTATTGATGTCGGTGACAGACGGTGTAATTTGTGAAGTGACTGAGTTCAAGTAATTTTCCGCATATTGTACCTTCAATGAAATACATTTCCTGATGGCAGACAAAACAAAAAAAAACAAACACCAAATATTTAACTTTTACTGTAAATAAAAGACAATACAATATGTAATTTTTTTAATGAAATTCTAAAAGTCTGTGTTTATTTTGGATCCATTATAATATGTAGTGGTTAATTATAACAAACAGGTTATTTTGAATTTTATATTAATATTGTGACCGAGACTGGTCAGTTCATAGAATACATTTCATTTTGCATTAACCTTATACATATATGCTCCTAGAATACAGTTCATATTTTATCATATTAAACTCCCTTAAAATAGGGATGTAAAAGTTTGACCTTCTTGTCTATGGGTGCATTTTAATTGACATGACACATATGCATTACGACTGAGTCTGATGCTGTGGTCTCAGGTTCGATCCCCGGGTCGGGTAACAGTGATATTAAGGTTTTCTAGTAGAAAATGCTCAATATCAGCCCAAAGTCTGGAATTTGTGCCCGGTATGGCGATAGGCTCGCCCCCTATCATACCATGAGACAGAGATACGCTCGGCGAATTGTGGGTGTACACCTCTGCCTACCCCTTCGGGGATTACAGGCGTGAGTGCGTATGTATGTATAATATTAAATCAAATCAAATGAAGTCCTTATTATTATGTAATTAATAATAATAATAATAATACACCCAACAGTCACACACATAGTCCTGACCCCACACTAGGTAAACCTGTGTCGTGGGTATCAAGAACTACGAGGGATTGCGGTCCCACAACACCCAGACCCGAGACCAATATTTGTGGTTCACACAAACATTTGTCTCGGTGTGGGAATCGAACCCAAGGCCTCTCGCTTCGCAGCCGACTACTCGCCCGCTGCGCCACGGAGCTGAATTAGGCCACCACTGGCACTATTACACTAATCTACTAAGCAAGGCCACCAACTGTTACACTAATCTACAAGTAGGGTGAGATATCACAGCACTCTTGTTAGTATAAGAGACAATAGTATGAGTATGTTTAACCACCGACAAATAAACCAATTTGAATTTTTTTAAGCTAGGAAATTTCATCATAGATGTAGGCTAGGTAACTTGTTCCTTATACTGCAACGAAGTCATTGCAGCTTCAAACTTTTTTTATAGCATAGGCTGTCAAACAAGCAAGTGGGTCGCCTGATGGTAAGTGATCCCACCGCCCATGTATGCCCACAATACCAAAAGAATTATGGCTGTGTTGCCGACCTTAACGGAAAAGGTATAATTAAGGGATTGGGAAAGGGAGGGGTTTTGGGCCGCCGGATATCTAACTCACCGTATAAACACAGCAGCTAGTTTATACTGGTTTTCTGCGAGACAGTGGTAAAGACCCGGAAGAGCTGGCCCACTTGTACTGTAGACACAAGTGTCGCATCGTGGCTCTACTACTCAAAACACAAGTGTCTACAGTGTGGCTCTACCACTCCTTGTTATTTTGGTTTCCAGACCTTTCTAACCTAATTACAAGAATAGGTCTAGACTTCTTTTAGAACATGGATCTTAGATGGAACGTAAGTGGGCTAGCCAGCCTCACCTGCCAATGGCACACTCGGCAAATTAACAGATGAGGCAAAGGCGAAACAGCTTATTGAGGTGAGATATTGGGTCGCCCATATTACAGCATTTACTATCAAATGTATGTTTCGAGAAGGCTGACATTAAGTCGGGATAATTTCAGGCAGAAATAAAAAAAAAGATGAATATGGATCTTAGAAATACATAACCTGCATTTCCTTGAACACATAACTATTTTTACTGTAAGATTTGTGCATGTTGGAATCTAATGGGAAGGTATTTTGTAAGATGGTAGTCTAAATTTTCCTTCTTTCTTTCTTCTTTCCTTTCTTCTAAATAATCCTCTTTGAAAATAGTATTTCACTTTCATTATATGAACGACCAGTCTACTGCTATAGTCTATACATTACCAAACCCAATGACCTCAACATTAATCTAATCATACCATTTAACCTACACTCGCAACTCGTACATCGTTTCAGCGTGGCCGATAGCTAAATTATGCACAAATACGACACATAAATCAGCCATTTAACGGTTAACATTTTCTAGAAAACCAATTGGAAGGTAGTTGGTTACCAACCATCTTTTTGTGTCTAATTGCGCAAGTAGCATTCAATCACGACAACAAAGCGCATGAACGAGTGCTCACCGCACCACCGGGCCTGCCTAGCGATAAAAACTAACAAAGAACGCTTGCTAATCAAAAATGAATCGCTAAAATACTACTCACCTATATCTGAGCAGGTGTATAGCACCGCAAACAACAAATAAATCCTTAAACGCGACATTTTATAATACTGCGACTTGGATAAACGACTTACAACACGCGAACAAACACACAAATGTATCAAACAAACTATACACTCAGAGTTAATCGGTTGCAAAGAAATGTCCGCGGATGACTATGAAATGTCAGTCGCGACCAGCTGAGTGGAGTTGCCAGAGTTTGAGTATATAAACTACCATAAATCAAAAACCTACTATTATTAAAAAAGACTAATTATGTAAAATTGTGGATCTAATTTTCTTTAATTGTATTTTTTTTTATTTGACAGATTATAATCACATTTTAATTGAAGCGTGGGGAGCAGTCTGACTATAAATATTGTTACTGTGGTGTTTAGTATCTAGGTTTTTAAATTATTAGAGCTGTATAATACCAAAGCTATTCAAAGAACTTCGATATGAGACATGAAACAAACAAATTAGTCTCCAAAATAAACTATTGCCTATCTTAGATTGTTTTACTAGATGTATTTATTTTTATTTATATTATACATTTAATAGTATATAAATATGTCCAGTATATAATGAGTACTTGCAGTAACCCAGTACAATTAGGGCCGTAATAAGGAGCTTTTGGGCATTTACAGCTCAGGACTCTTTCAGAAAAAAATTGTGTGAGAAGTTTCACTTCTTTCATGTGTACTGAGTAGGCAGCATACGTAATTTATTTGGATTCGTCTACGGATAAAAAGTACAATACCTGATTAAGTTTCAGTATGCCATGCCTACCGGATTTAGATTTAGTCATTAGATAGTTTTTAAATATTCAAATCGTTTAGTATAATTGCGATTACGTTCTTTTTCATAATTTCAGTAATTTAACCGCGCTGAAGCTAGTCACTTCATTCACCCTCTAAGTCTCCCCTCAGTCTTTACCATCTACAAACAATAGCCGTACACTCGTGACTGACTACAGGCCGACCAAGTTATTTTGCGAGTATTGTAATTTATGGATAGGTATTTGAGGGGGATTATCTAACAGATAATTAATAATAATGAGTAAATAAATAAATACGCTCAATAGTCACACACATAGTCCTGATGACGCCACACTATGTTAACCTGTATTGTGGGTATCAGGAACTACGAAGGGCTTGCAGTCTCACAACACCTCACATCACACAAACATTTGTCTCGGTGCGAGAATCGAACCCATGGCCTCTCGCTTCACAACCGGCTACTTGCCCGCTGCGCCACGCAGGCTGTCAAAATATTTGAAAGTAGAGAACATTATATTATAAGATTTTTAATCCTGGCACGGCAAAGTGACAACACTGGACTTGATCTTACGTACAGTACAGTCAAAATATTATAATACCTTATGAGACATTGCGTCTCTCCATGGTCGGCCGAACTAAGCTGGCCTGAAGTTATTGGATATACACTGGCTGACCCCGTAATGTGACTCGTCTGAACGAGCCACTATTTTTTACTATATGTACGGTAGTCGCTATCCAGTCGGGTATAAAACCTTTGACCATTATATCAAAACTTTTGTAATTTGGATGCACCAAACTGATTGCAGAGATTTTGAAATTGGATACTAGTATTTAGTATGTAGCTTTAGATCAAAATAAATATTTTGCACGATTTTAAGCTTCCAAAAGACTATAATATCGCCATCCGCTGATGATTTAATCGCGTGTGCTGTGGCCATGGCCCTAAATTGATTCAAAACTTTACACTTTAAAATATACCATTAGTAGAAAAATGTATATGCATAGATAGCAACATTAGTTTTATTGTGTTCGTGAAATTGTATGTGACATTTTGTGTATGAATCTTGTTCATTCTGACAAGAGCATTCCGTTATTCATAAAAAGAGAGAGAAAATAAGTTTTACCAACAATAAAATAATCTACCTACCGGGAAGGGGGAAGCAAAACGTATAAGTCTTTGGCGGGAAGTTTAACTTATTTATTACTAGTTTATTATAGGAAAGTAAATCAGCGTTTACTTATAATAAGCAGACTTTAATGTATACTACTAGACAAGCTGCGCGGTACATAGAAATTGTACCACTAAGTTGCGGTCACTTGACTGTAACTCAATGTTACCATCTCGCTTACTCTCAATTAGAACCCCTATCGCATTCCCTGTTCGTGAGATATCAAACTCTCGCGTAATGTGACACAATTTTGCTTCAAAAGCCTGTAAGTAAATAATAATACTAGCCCTGTATTATACATTTCCCACTGCAGGGCACGGGCCTCCTCTACTAAATGACAGGGGTTAAGCCAGTTAGTCCCTCACGCTGGCCTAATGCGGGTTGGCAGACTTCACATACCTTCGAAATTCGTATAGAATAATTTCTTTGGTATGTAGGTTTCCTCACGATGTTTCCTCCACCGTTAAAGCAACCGATAATTAACATTTGATACACAAGTAACTTAGAAAAGTCCGAGGTGTATGCATTAAAAATGCATTAAATGAACATAGTATTTATTTGAATTCACGCAATGTAACAACATTTGTTTGACGGCCAACGACACACAACATCCATATTGTAATAGTAATTAAATATTTTTCATTTATTTTTATAATTTACAATAATATATCTTCATTTTATTCTAAACTACATGAACACAGTGTACTTTATGAATTTAAAGTACAAAATATCAGTATTGTCTTTCAAATTAACACAATGTCCGGCACTTAAATAATAAATTTTACCCAAAGACTTTAATGTAGACTACTAGACAGGCTATGCGTTATAAGAAATTTATTCACTCATTTAGTCGCCCGCGAGAGAGCGACAAGAGCAGTTGTTGTTTGAATAGCTGCGAACGTTAAATTCGATAAATTATCATTATTTACGTGAATATATAATTCATTTCATTTTAGGGAAGTAACTATATTATTTCTTGAATTTGTTCGAAAATGTAATTTATTGTGAATGAAAACTAATACAAAAGAAAACAGCCGTCTCAATATTGCCATCTCGCTTACTCTCAACTCTTCTCGTTCCCGCGCCTTTCCCGCCTCGCCGGCTGCGGATGCAACACAATTTTAATTCTGAACAGCCCGTCTATAGTATTTAAGTCTTTGATTTTACCCAATAAACTTGCAATATTATTTATTAACATTTAAATAATTGAAATCTTTTCAACATTATAACTAGCCTTATCTTAATTCTAAATATAGTAGGTAAGTAATCTTAAGAAACAATATTAATATCATAAATTTATGAAGAAAATACAATGATTTAGCTTCAGGGTAAATATTTTAAGATAATTACGCAATATTTAACGAAGGTCAGTTCCTAAATTAGTTTTTACCTGGCTCGATCAAATTACTACAACACAATATAGGTAGGCATAGGTCGGAATCGAGTAAGTGGGTCACCTGATGGTAAGTGATCTCCACCGCCCATAAACGCCCATGATACCAAAAAATCATGGGCGCGTTGCCGACCTTATATCTCTCTGTAGTCGGCCCTCATGAATGAGGATCGTGGTCATCATCGGATGGTCCGCATTTCGATCGGATGATGACTCTCCATCGGCTTCTGTTCATCGCATCTCACAACTTTATGGAACCCGGCGGCTGATGAGTCTCTGATCTGGTCCGTCCATCGTGTTGAGGATCGACCTCGTGAGCGTTTTCCTTCTGTGTTCCCAACCACGATGAGTTTCTCCAAGCTCTCATCACCCTTCCGTACAATATGACCAAAGTATGCAATTATTAGTTGGTGGCAAATCGTGGATAAGCGTGTCTTCACTTTGAGCTGTGAGAGGATTGATACATTTGTGCGTTTGGCGGTCCATGTTATTCTCAGCATTCGCCTCCAGCACCACATTTCGAACGCGTCAATCCTTGCTCTTTCTCGAGTCAACCTTATATAGGAATGGGATAATTAAGGGATTGGGAAGAGGAGGGGGATTTGGGCCTCCGGATATATCACTCAATGTACGAAACGCAGTAGCAAGCTGCTACTTTATGTCGGCTTTCTGTGAGACAGTGGTAACGACTCGGACGAGCCGGCCCATTCATGTTGGAGACAAAAGTGTCTACAGCGTGGCTCTACCACTCAAAATTCTCATAACATCTAAGACATGATCCATATGACAGTTAAGAGTTAATTAGTAAAATTTATTAAGTACGCTAAGACGATATTCGCAAATAAACACACATTTGTAAAAGCACATTCAAATGTAGAGTCACACAAAGTCCTTCACACGATTATTTTATAGTAGTTATGAGGAACTACGAGAGACTTTCGATCGCTTAATACCCAGACGCCCACAACATAATATTAGTATTTTGTTTCGGTACGGCGCAGCGCTAAACACGCGGCAACTCGTTTTGAAGCCAGCTCCTCGGCCGCTGCACCATAGAGGTTGTTTATATTTTACATCAAAAAAGTGGAAAATTCACGATTTCTCGTACTTATTTCGTATCCGGCATCCAGCAAAAGCAAGATCTCTAATTTTTTATTGGTCACACTGGTTGATATCCCTTTATCAACAATAAAATTGGTTTACATTACATTTTACCCCTTTTCTGTTTATGGTCTCTTTAAATGTATGGGCCGATTTGAATGCGATTTTAGTTTATTCCCGATTATGACAACCAAAGTACAAATTAGAAGCATATTACATTTGAAGAGATGAAGCAGTTATGTCTAATCGATGTAGATCTCAAAACGAGCTCGACCCACGCGGCTGGAGCGGTCGTAGTAGATGTCTCGGGTCCAGATACGACACTCCACGTTGATCAATACACCAACTGGAATAAATATAAATATATACATACGCACTCACGTCTTCAACCCCCGAAGGGGTAAGCAGACGTGTAACCAGTACACCCACATTTCGCCGAGCGTATCTTCGTCCCACGATGGCGAGCCTATAACCATACCGGGCACAAATTCCAGAGTCCGGGCTGACACTGAGTATTTCGTAATAGAAAAACCCAATACCACTTTACCCGACCCGGGATCGAACCCGAGACCTCAGCGTTAGACTCAATCGTAACGTGTACGCATTACAACTGCGTCACCAAGGCAGTCATTGATATAAGTATGTAATAATAATACTAGTCCTGTATTATACACGTCCTACTGCTAGCATGGGCCTACTCTACTGAATGAGGGGGGTTAAGACTTAGTTCACCACGCTGGCCATTTTTTTTATATATCAGCTGAGAATATAGAGTGACGAAACGAGCAGGTCACTCGCCTGATGCTAAGGCATGGCCTGCCCATAAGCAGAAGCAACACCACACAGAACTTTGAATTACAAAGAACTGCATGGTATTGCACTGCGCTCGTCATCTCGAGACATAAGATATTAAGTCTCATAATTTTCAGTGGCAGTGGCACACCGCTTAAAAAAGTAAATGAATAAATACACAGACCTAACAGTCACACACAATATATTCTTGACCCCACAGTAAGGTGCAATTCTTGTGGTATGGGTATAAACTTCTAGGTACTTATGAATGTGATGAGTTACGATCAGGTGACCCAGTTCTTTGTTTTTGGGATGCTTTCCAACCGCCTCTTTGACCTAGAGGTAGCGTAATAGACTAACGCCCGGTTTCTGAAATCAATCAAATCTCATGTCAAGTTGAAATTGAGTTGCTAGAAGCGTGATCAACACCTTTGATTTGACACACATGTTAGCTAACATAATTTTCAAATTAATATGAAAAATCGTATGTCAAACGGTACTAAAGAGGCATCAAATATTAAATTTTTTTACTAATTAACATTGCAGCAACTCGAATTGATTTGACAGCGGTGTCAACTCAAAGTTCTGTTAGTTGAATGTTGATTTGATCAGCCTTTCAGAAACCGGGCGTTTGGCTTAGAACCCGCGAGATCTTGAGTTCAAATTTTAACGCCAATTCGGGCAATCGCAGTTTATATGCTTTGAGATGTTGAATTCGATAACACCGCGCATGAGTTGCCCGGAATTGGAAGTGGTGAGAGAGATCCCCTATCATATCATAAGACGGAAATAAGCTCAGTGAACCTTGAGCGCCCTAGTTGAGCCTCTGTCTAACCCTTCGGGGTACAGGCATGAACTTGTGTTTTGTTTTCCATTACCACGCGATGATACGCTCTCAGATTCACACTTTCTACTTACCTCGCGGATTTTCAAACAGAACAGCAATCAGAGGTCCAGGGGTCGTATCGGGAAGATTTCTGGCGATATAGGGGATACGGTCCGCGGTGTGGAGCCTGCTGGTGGGGAAACCTGGGGGTATCCCCGCGGGAATGTACTGGATGGGCCCGATGTTCTCCTGGTCTGAAGCGAATTCTCCCTCGCAGGAAACCCACACGAAGTCTCCGTATTTGTAGGCTGGGTACTGGCGCTGATGAAGGAGATACAATATTATTGTTAGAAGTAACGTGAGACGAGTATTATTTTAAAAACACAGAACGACGTATATGGTTTATTGGTCACTTTTACACTATCACTGCTTTACAGACCACAACCCTAGTCAGGATTCATTAACGACTGCTCTCTAATTACCTATAACTATAACCTAACTAAGACTGAATAGTAAACCAGCAGAGCTGCCGCCTAATGAACTCTTGACTGTCAACAGTGATATTTGGTTTTTCTATCAAATGCTTAGTATCAGCGTGGAGTTTGGAATTATGCCCGCTATGGCGATAGGCTCGACCCAACACATTATAGGACGGAAATAACATGGCCAGCCTTCGTGGCACAGGGCAAGTAACCGGCTGCGAAACGTGAGGCCGTGGGTTCGATTCTCGCACCTAGACAAATGATGAGGACTGACTGACTCCTTATCTTTACTCAATTTATTTCGAGAAAACTGTCATATTATTTTATTCTGACTCCTCCTCAGTGGTGCAGTTGTAATGCGTACGCGGTACGACTGCTTTGATGAGATGTCAGGTTCGATACCCAGGTCCGATACAAGTCATATTGAGTTTTTCTATCATGAAATGCTTAGTATCACCCCGGAGTCTTTTGTGCTCGATATGGCGATGGGCTCGCTCCCTATCACATCATGGGACATGATCATCATCATCTTCGAGGAATGCAGGTGTGAGTGCGTACGTAGGTATCTATGTATATTGATATTATTGAGGTCAAAAATTATCCATAACCTTATTACTAAACTTAGCTATAATTTTCTTTTTGGACTTACCATCATCTGCTGTATGTTTCCCGGCATCTCAGGAGGGATTGGCAAATTTGACGTGATGTTGTAAGGTTCAGGAACCCAGTAGTGAATCTAGAAATTGATTATTCAGTACCTTCAAACATTTTTGTGAATGTAATAAGAACAATACTAAACAAAAGACTTTAATGTACACTACTAGACGGGCTGTTTAGAAGTAAAATTGTGTCATATATCGCGGTAGTTTGACAGCTCACAAACAGGGAGCGCGATAGGGGTTCTAGTTGAGACTAAGCAAGATGGTAATATTCAGTTACGGACAATTCACCGCAACTTGTTGGTGCAATTTCTATGTACCGCGAATTTTGTCTAGTAGTATACTTTAAAGTCTTTGTACAATACATGTAAAATGACAAACAGTAATGGGTAGGTACTATAGACAGTCTTATCTATAGCATGGATGGGCCAGCTCGACCGGGTTGTTACCACTGTCTCACAGAAAACCAACGTAATGTAGCAGCTTACTGCTGTGTTCCATACGGTGTGAGATATGAGGAGGCCCAAATCCCCCTTCTCAATCCTTTATATATTCCTTTCCTTTAAGTTCGACAACCAGTCCATGGATCTTCTAATATTGTGGGTGTTTGTGGGCGGTGGAAATCACTTACTATCAGGTGACCCACTGGCTCGTTTGCCAGTTTAAATTTGGACTGCACTTTACTACAGAAGTAGTGTAATCCTATGTATTACTCAACGAAAGAGAATTTGGACAGAAATTTTCTTACGCCGCGTGAGCTATTAAGAATCAATCGACTTTTTAAATCGTGCTCCGAAAATTGCAACGAACTAATAAACGAATGGCAATTGCGGGATAATTCTACCAAGGGACGGCATCTATATCAATACTTTCCGTCGGTTCGCGATCGTCTTACAAAAACTTGGCTGGAAGTAGATCATTGTGTTTCACAATTTCACGGGCCATGGCAACTTTAAGTTTAACTGTTCTCATTTAGGTTGGTTGATTCGCCTACGTGCCCATGTTCTACACCTAATTGCCGGTACGAACAATCCGCACATCATATTCTTTGGGAGTGTGGTCTCTTGCAACAAGAGCGCAACATTATGTTAGACAGTATGCAAATAACATCTGGAGTTGTATACTATATGGAAACTACGAAGAACTTCCGTGCTTTTCGGCGTTTTTGCCATACCTATTATTGGAATCAAGTTTAACAAGCTCGCGTGATAGGACCCACTTAATGACATCCGTGGTGCTTTACATCTGGCTTCTCCAGTTGTAAATGTCCTTGTGCCTGAGGTTAATGCCTCCTTAGTTCATTATTTTGTCTACCGCTTTGCTATATGGAGGGAAGTGGACAATTATTATTTCCAACTCCTCCTTAACTTTCTATTTGAGTTCGTTGCGGGACAAAGACGATTTAGCATTTCCAGAGACTCGCCGAGCTTCACTGCTCGGTGTCAACAAAAATGCGTGCCACTGTCGATCCTGGTGCACAGGAGTTACAGTGGCGGGTGTGTGGGCGGGATAGTCTCGTGTCAAGTAGTGTAATCAATTTGCGGAGCCATGAAAAGCCGGTCATGTAATTTTAAAGCAATTGTGTCCTTCTACCAACCTCGAACTCTATACTCACATATCCAAGCCTTAGAAAAACACAAGGCTTCCCGATCCGATACCCGTAGAAGTCATCAGCAGTGCATGGTGCCCAGATCTTCATGGCGACATCACAGGCATCGGAGCGTAGTTGTTGGTCACGAGGGTTGTGGGTGCTGCACGGAGCTCGCGGTGGTACTTCAGGAGTTGTTGTCTCATAAACTACAAAGACATGAGGATATAAGCATTTCTCTTTTTTTTATAGTATAGGCCGGCAAACGAGCAAGTGGGTCATCTGATGGTAAGTGATCTCCACCGCCCATGTACGCCCACAATACTAAAATAATCATGGGCGCGACCGACCGCCGACCTTAAAGGAAAGGGATAAGTTAGGGATTGGGAAGGGGAGGAAGAATTGGGCCTCCGGATATCTTATTCACAGTATGAAAAGCAACAGCAAGCTAATTGCCATCGACAAATGTAAGATTAAAACACTAGTCTTTCCGGATTTGAGCTAATTTGCATAGCATCCGTTGGGCGTCCGGGGGGACATTTCATTTATTCAAGGAAAACCGTTTTTTAATAAACGGATACTTCATTTATTTATATTTTTTTAGAGCAGAAGCTGGGAACCGGTCAAGTAGGTCACGTGATCGTAAGTGGTCTCTAAATTATTGCTTAAGTAGGTACTATGTACAGCGCCATAGAGACTAGAGCATGGCTACAAAGGCAACCACCCGTAAAGATTATGGTTTTAAAATTGCTACTTCTGAAGGGTCGCACGAACAACTTGCGAAAACGTATTCGAATCGAAGAGTCAAGAATTAGTTTGAAAATTCATACAAATGCTAGCGTTCTCGATTCGAATACTTATTCGTAAGTTGTTGATGCTAGCGCCTCTGTTAAAGATGAGCATAGAGAAGCAGACTTTCAATGGTCCCTAATCACTGAGAGTTCTTGTTAATTATAATAGCTAGTTTTGAGAATTTTCGAGACTTACCCTTGAGGAATTCATTGATGCGTCGGTACCAGGGGTGCCAGCTGCCGGCATCATTGGGATTAAACCGTATCAGAGGTTGATTGTAGTTGTATTCCTCGCCACGAGGCCATACCTCTAATTCTGTGACAAAACAAGGATTCAATATATTTCATTCGTAAGTAGGCGCGGAGGGAAGGGCAGTAGGGGCAATTGGGCCCCTTGCGGAGTCAAATAAACCCGTAGTCATCATCTCAGCCTATTGACGACTACTGTTAGATGTAAGTCTCCCCAAGTGAGCGTCAACCATCCCAACCATGCAGCTGCATCCTCTGCCTGCCATATTTTCATCATTTCATATTTTTCAAGTCGTTGGTCCACCATGCAGCAAGGCATCCTACATTACGTTTGCCTAAGCGCCACAGAATGTGTCTATTTCATCGACCATCTGTCAGTCTGGAGACATGGCCGGCACACTTCCACTTCAGCATGCTAATTTTGCGAGTCGTCGATACGACAGTGGTTAAACACGAGTTTTTATCCAGTGCCCCCTGCCTTTACCGAAATTCTGAATCCGCGTGTTCCGTAATTGCAGCGGAACACAAGAGAGTCCAAAATGAAATACAAATTCGCTCATAGCCTTTAATTCCTTTTTCTTACAATAGTAATTACTACTAATGTGCTAGTTACGCCATGGCTCAATGACAATTGAGCTGTCGTTGAATGTGACATTGAAAAATATGAGGATAATGCCTGATACGAACGTCATACCAACAATATGCATCTAAATACATTCAAGTGTACAAATATTATAGTGAAATTAGGATGCCAAATGAATCCCAGGTAAATAAAAATTAATAAATGTGATATCACCACTCAAAACAATTAACTATGTTAAGCTGTGGCGGCAACACCGCGCGTGTTTTCAAAACTCGTTTATGTGCCAGTTAAATAAGTAATTAATTAATATCTATGTACAAGTGAATTGCCGAAGATTTCCACAAAGGTTTACCTCAGAAAAAGGTTTTACTTACCGACATAACGTTGGGGCAAAAGCAATCCCAGCAATAGGCCGATTAAGCCACCTGTGAATTAAGACAGTTATTTAGCAGAGGTTGGCAAATGACCAAGTAGGTCATCTCAGTGATCTCCGCCGCCCATGGGCTGTGTAAGCTCTCGGGCTCCCGGAGAACTCACTCACTGTATAAAACGCAACATCAACACTTGACAGACACGTTGGTTTCCTGTGAGACAATGGTACGTACCGCCCTGGGCCATTCCTTCTTAATAAAAATTGTCTACAAAGAAACACTTTTATATTTCTATTTTATTTAATATGCCGGCAAACGAGCAAATGGGTCACCTGATGGTAAGTGATCTCCATCGCCCATGTACACCCACAATACCAAAAGAGTCATGGGCGCGTTGCCGGCCTTAAAGGAAAGGGATAATTAAGGGATTGGGAAGAGAAGGGGATTTGGGCTTTCGGATATCTCACTCACCCTACGAAACGCAAGCTGCTACTTTACGTCGGTTTTTCGTAAGACAGTGGTAACGGGCCGGATGAAATGGCCCATTCATGCTGTAGACAAAACTGTCTACAGCGTAGCTCTACCACTCTAGTCCAGCTCTATCACTTATGTACTTTCAATGTAGGTTCGCAGTATTATATATACTGCTAATAATATTTCTGTAGCACAATGAGCGTATCCGCGTGAAGAATCCACGCCCAAAAGAATTTAATAACTTAATAATCTTAGGCTGCCAACATCTTAGGCCTTAAGTCATCCCACCCCACGTGGTACACTATGCTGGTTAACGGACGAGGCAATGGCGCAACTTGCCATCCACTTAAAAATTCAACATCAAATCAGGATGGAGGAAGGCGAACCCTGGCTTTAAGCCGGGATATTGCGAGGCAGAAAGAAAGAATAATCTAAATCTTAAAAATCCCCGCCTATTAGCTAACAGACTGAATAGATTTTTTAAAACATAGCGTACCGTCTAGATTTAATGATCTTAGAAATAGATTGAACCACTCGTTTAAAAGCTACGAGTACAATGCCTCATGCCGTTTATACACACATAAAGATTTCTTTAAAATAGCTCTATTTTGCTCGTTATGTTAAAAACTAAAGGTATTCCCGTAAGTTTATACTGTACAGTTGCACTATTGGCATTCAGATCATTATCCTACAAATAACTATTGTCAATCCAACCAGAAGCCATAGAACTGAATTGATAAAGAACTGCATTTCATATAATGTATTATATACCGGCTGTAACACGGTAAATGGATCAACAGAAGCATATTGTAGATCGTAAGATTGTTTTAGTGGTTAAGCAATCCGTTTTGTTTGTAGTATGGGTTGGTTTGGCTTCCGGACGTCATTCTAGGAAGCCACTGAAAACCAGCGCTGAGGTGTGGCTCGCCCCACAACCACAGTAATAATAATAATATTTTAATTTTTAATTTTTTTTATAATAATATCTTTATTAAAAACATTTTGTTTACAATTTGTTGAGTCACTGGTTCCCAAACTAGGTCAATACTGTGTTTTGGGATACCAGTTTCTTCCCATTTATAATAATACTATATATTTTTAATGCAGATTATTAATTACAATTATGATTACATTAAATTTTAATAATTCCTCATCAACAAGTAAATGTGTGTGTGTGTGTGTTGTGGGTGTGTGTGTGTGTGTGTGTGTGTGTGTGTGTGTGTGTGTGTGTGTGTTTATGGCCCTACACTTAGTAGTTTTTCACAACCATCATAGTCTAGCTGTTTAAGCCAATCTAGGAGAGCTATTTTTAGTTTATGGTTGCTAGAATTGTACAAGAGTTTTGTTTTGTTGAATATATTGTAGAGGCGAGGCGCCAGATATTCATATTGATTCCTTGCTAGAGAACTTTTCCTGTTAGGGACCGGAAATTTAGTGGTTCTCTTGTTCTTTAATTTTATATGTGGTACAGATAACCGATGGTATCGCTTTATACTTTGGTACGTGAAACTTTTCCGTACTGTCAAAATATTTGCTTCTTTGTATAGTAGGATAGTTGGATGACGGTATGGGAAAACATCAGTTTTAGCACAGCTCTTTGAGCTCGTTCTATTTGTAATATGTGTGTTTTACATGCTCCACCCCAACAACAAATGCAATAGTCAATTATGCAGTGGCATGGTGCATTATAAGTTTGGAGTAATAGTTGGTTGCTAGCAATTGATCTTAGGTTTCTGAATATATAAATGAGTTTTCTGATTCTTTTAGCTGTATTTGTGGTATGGAATTTCCATGAGAGGTTTTCATCAATCGTGACTCCTAGGTATTTAATGAAAGGAACCCTTTCTAAAGACGTGCAGTTACAACTGCTTTGGAGTGACGATAGGATGCATGAGTTTGAGTGAATTGCTAAGTCACCGTGAAGGCATGCAACTGTATAGTTTTTATTTTAAGTTAGTTGATTATTATTGCGCACTGCATTGTGTATGTTGCAAGTCTTATAGTGGCAATAAACTTTTCTTTCTCTTTTTCTTTCACCTCATTTATAGAAGACCGTAATACCTATCGATTGAACTCCCAAGTATGTTGGACAAAAATGCGTGGTTCAAAGTTAGACGCTGAGCTGTTGCTATTGATGTTTTTACAGACTCATTCAAGAAATCCTGCAAGAGGCCAATTCCATTATGAAAACCGCTTTAAAATAACGATTTGTAGAGCTGAAGCAATTCCTAAATATGATTATATTTTTTATAATAGTCTGACATGACTGTGTTGAAGATAACCAACTAAATAACTATGACCAATTATATAACAGTGATAGCTTAGTGGGGAGTGGTATGGACTGTCGAGACGAAAGTGGCAGGTTCGAAACCAGACCCAAGAGCATACACCTCTGACTTTTCTAATTTACGTGTATATTAATTGCTAATTATCACTTGCTTTAACGGTGAAAGAAACATCGTGAGGAAACCTATATACCTGAGAAGTTCTCCATAAGAATTTCGAAGGTATGTGAAGTCTATCAATCCGCAATAGGCCAGCGTGGTTGATTAAGGCCTAACCCCTCTCATGCAGTAGAGGAGGCCCGTGCCCAGCAGTGGGACATGTATAATACAGGGCTAGTATTATTTATTATTATTAATTATATAACTATGAACAAGACTTAACGAAGGATAAATTAATTGTACGTTAATTAGTGTTAATTTTTTATTTTGTTTGCGGTCAGTTTCTTATTTTTGTGCGTTTATTATGCATATTTTTTTTCTGTATACCCTCGCATAATTCTGTCCAATTTGGACAGATTCATGATTATTTTTTATTCCACAGTCTAGTTAAAAATTAAATTAAAAAAAAACTTAAAACTAACAAAAAACAATAAAAAAAACAGAAAGCTAAAAGATAATTCTTCCACCTCCCCTCATCCCACTCGCAGCGGGGTCGGCGTAACATGCTTTTTAACATATGCTACAGTTTTTTTTTTACAACCGGCGGCGGGCCTGACGTCAACCCCTCTGGGGAGAAAAATAATTATACAAATAATTTTCAGTCGGTGCTTTCTCCCAATTGACCATAAAATTGCAACAGCACCGACTCAAAATGTAATATTTAAAACTTTTAGTTCTTATGTCTATTTATAACACACACCATACACCATCATCACTACTAAAAATACCACAAAATACATTAATTAAATTAATTGGCAACATCTCACCTATAATTAGTACGATGACAGAAACAATCACTATGATCTTGATCGTACGTTTTTCAAGACCCATGGTACATAGACTACAGACTACAGAGTTATAGACAAAGACGTCCGTCTGGCTGGCTAGTCGGGACTGAATGACGACGGGGCTATCCGGGAACCGGGAGCGGATGAGAGATGAATACATCGCTGGCTTATATTTTTCAACTGACTTAAAAAAGAGGAAGTTCTTCGACGTCTATTTTTAGAGTTCCGTACGAATGGACTCCTATTACAGAGCCTACGCCGTCTGTCTGTGTCTCCTAACTTTAAAATGCTTTTCTTCAGAACCATATTAAAGTAGTCAGCTGAAATTAATTAATTAAATATCAGGATTGCGTATGTAAATAAATAATATTTACTAGGTTGTAGGTCCTTCGTATGTGAGTGGCCGTCTGGAAAGGTACCACTACTTCATCTATTTCTGCCGCCAAGCAGCCGTGTGTAAACACTATTGTCCGGTTTAAAGGACATAGAAGCCAGTGAATTTACTAGGCATTACGAGATTTAAACCTCATGTCTCAGGGTGACGAGCGCAGTTCAGTGCCGTGAAGTACATAATTCGAAATTCTGATTGGTGTTGCTTCTGTTTATGAGCAGGCGTGACATTTACACTCAGGCGAGAATAATCGTCATCATGTCATTTGACAGCCTCCGTGGTGCAGTGGGCGAGTAGCCGGCTGCGAGGCCGTGGTTTCGATTCCCACACCGAGACAAATGTATGTTTCAGGTCTGGGCATTGTGGGACCCCATGCCCTTCGTAGTTCCTGATACCCACGATACTGGTTAACCTAGCGTGGGGTCAGGACTATGTGTGTGACTATTAGGTGTATTTATTTATTTAACTTTATATACAAATGTATAAAGGCGGACTTAATGCCAAAGGCATTCACTACCAGTCGACCTTGGGTGATGCAGAGAAGAAACAAAGTAGATGTATATAAACAGACTTAAAATAAAAGAAAGCCGAATATAGAGTAATATATACCATTATAGAATACATTTATTATTATTTATCTGAAATAAAAAAAACCCTTTCTCCGATATCAAAAGCAGCAATGTACACAGTACAGTGGTAGTTGGCACTACCCCCGAAGCCCGGGTATTACAGACGGCGACGTTCCGCCTGGCGCCGACGGTCGGCGGCACGGCGCCGCGCAGCGCCACCTTGCTCCCTAGCAAGACGTCTACATACGGGGGAAAGTGTTTTCAAAGGACATAAATACAAGCTCATAATATTATCATTGTGTGATCCAGGGTATATGGTTATATACCCTGCATGCATGGTTATGCAATTTGTAAAATGTGCCGTAGAAAGTAACCAATGATTACGCATTGTAAGACGTAGAATCACGTACTACAATAACAATCGTGACGAGTGACTGCCTCGGTGGCGCAGTTGTAATGCGTACGCGTTACGATTGAGGTCAACGCAGAGGTCTCGGGTTCGATCCCCGGGTCAGGTAGTGGTATTGGATTTTTCTATTACGATATGCTCAGTATCGGCCCGGAGTCTGGAATTTGTGCCCGGTATGGCGATAGGCTCGCCCCCTATCACATAAGGGACGGAGATACGCTCGGCGAAATGTGGGTGTACTAGTTACACATCTGCCTACCCCTTCGGGGATTACAGGCGTGAGTGCGTATGTGACTAAATTCTAAAACTACGATTCGTACGATGAATGAGATGAGAAAAAAAATCTCTAGGAATTTTATTTATTAAGTACCTAGTGTTATTTTTGTTACTTTATTCAGTGTTAATTTTTAATTTTCGCACGGTCAGTAAATTGATCGGAGGCCTAAGAAATCTCCCCCTCTTCAATCTCTACTATTTTCTTCTATAACGTACGAGCACTCTCGGTTTATGTAGATTTGGAGTCCATGAAGAGGATTCAATACTGATTCTTTTCCTCGAAAACGCAATCTCGGTTTATGTGGAGTTGTACAGTGGTCCATGAACGAGTTCATGGGTAGTGATAACTTACCATCAGGTGGCATTCTTGCTCGTTGAACAGCTTTCTGCTATAGAAAAATAAAAGTATTAGTAGACTTGAATGCATCTAAAAGTGCGTCTCGACTTGTGAAATTTCGCCACAGTCAGAGGCGTGACTGTGACAACGGATGACAAATCAAATGTTATATTACATTATACATACCTCCTTGCCACGGAGCGATATCCTCTGACGCCCCGTAAAATTACGCTGTGTCATGTCATTTATGTTTTTGTAATTTAATTCTTGCATTTTTTGTTATAAATCACGGCAAAATGACACAGTGTATGTTACGACACCCGTCCACATTATCGTAACAAGTAAGTACGTGTGACAGTCACCCCTTATGCGAAATGTCACGGAAGTGTGGACGTAACTTTAATCACTGTTAGTGAAATTCATAAAAGTGATTTTGTTTTGACCCATAAGTAGGTATATACGCAGTCACGCCTGTAATCCCTGAAGGGGTAGGCAGAGGTGTAACCAGTACACCCACATTTCGCCGAGCGCATCTGCGTCCCACGATGTGATAGGGGGCGAGCCTATCGCCATACCGGGCACAAATTCCAGACTCCGGGCTGATACGGAGCATTTCGTAATAGAAAAACCAATACCACTTTACCCGACCCGGGGATCGAACCCGAGACCTCAGCGTTAGCCTCAATCGTAACGCGTACGCATTACAACTGCGCCACCGAGGCAGTCATAAGCCATAAGTAGGTAATATAATTAATATTTATATTGTAGTTCTTTATCGTTGAGTTTTCTTCTTTTTATAAGAATAATACCTAGAAATAGGCAAAAACACAACGTATAATTTCTACGTGTTAGAATCAAGCTGCTGATGTTATGTTTACAAGTATTATGGGTAAGTAGGTGACTAATTTCACTATACTTGGTGGTAGGTCCCTCGTAAGCGGATGACTGACGACAGACTGACTGTGATAGTACAAAACCGGACAGAACTTTGATTTACAAAGCACTGCATGGCACTACACCGCGCTCCTCACACCGAGACTTAGTTAAGTCTAACAATGCCCAGTAATTTCACTGGCTTCAATGTCTTTCAAACCGAAACACAGCAATGCTTACACACTGTCGCTTGGCAGTAGAAATAGACAAAGCAGTGCTACCAACCTCTCGCATAAGAGGGGCCAACCACCTTGTATTTGTGATGATGTTGAAAATCATCAAATTGGTAGGAACTAGATACCACAGACAGAAAGACTTCAAAGTTATAATACCACTCTTTTGCGTCCTGGGTTAAAAAGAAACTCATAGTGATTTCTTAGGTTTACGCGAATATTACACATTAAAATAAAACTAGTTTATACGGATTTTATCGCGGATTAATTTTTATATTTTTCCCGACGTATCGAAAGTTTAAAAAAATTAAACCACGATAAAATGCGTATAAACTAATTTTATTTCAAAGAAACTCATATCATTTATTTCTTTATTGATACGACAAATTAGTTGACACTGCCGTTAACATGCATGAAGGGTTCAGGCGTTCAGGTGACCGTCATAGGTTAAACAAAGAACCTAGAAGTAGGGCAATGACACGACGCGGCACCCGGTGAAGCGCGACAGACCGGCGCCTGCCGGGTGAATTAGCACATACTATGCTCAGTGCAATGTTGCGTTGATATTTTTAGTAGAGATATTGATTGGTAAAGTTTTCACTTTAGAGAGTTACGCCCGGTTTCTGAAAGGATGATCAATGTTAAATTAACTAATGAAATGGCAAATAACTTGTCAAGTCGAAATTGAGTTGCTAGAAGCGTGGTTAACACCTTTGATTTGACACACATATTAGCTTAGCTAACATAACTTTCAAATTAATATGAATATTCGTATGTCAAACGGTACTAAAGAGACATCAATTACCTATTATTATTTTTTACACTAATTAATGTTTCAGCAAGTAGAGTTGATTTGACAGCGGTGTCAAAATCAAAATTCTGTTAGTTGAATGTTGATTTGATCAGCCTTTCAGAAACCAGGCTTTAGACTTTTTGAAGTGACGCAACGTTTCTTCGCAATTTTCAGTTGATCGAATAGATTAGAAAGCTCATTGTAATTATTTATTTTCAATATCATGATTTTTATTATTGGGGTTTAGTCCAAAATAAAATAAGTATTTTAATCTTACTTACTAAAGCGATCACTTGGTCTAGTGACTAATTCACTTTCAGGACTATGACTATAGGGGTGTAAGGTGGTCCTACCAACACCTTTCAGACCCCAAGTCAGCCCCTGGTACACCATGGCGTGCAAAAGACAAAGCAATAGGAGTCAGCGTTGCAGCGTGGTGGGATCACAGTCCAAACGTCGCCATCAAAATGGTAGAGCACTTTGGCAGTAGAACAGCGAATTCTATGACAAGTTCACACTAATAAATTATGAGCTATCTATTACTTTGCTTCGCAATCTAGCGAATAATTCATTATTACCTACATATATTACGACTAGCCTTTACTGAACTGAACGGCCTTTTCCGGGATAAAAAGTACTAGTGTTACTCAATGATAATGTAGCTTTCTAACGGCAAAATAATTTTTGAATTCGGACCAGAAGTTTTAAGTTTATTCGTTACATACAAAAATACAAATCTTTATAATATTAGTGTAGATGACTTTTTTATCCGAACATCCGAACGATGACTATTTTGTTCTGGAGCTTACATTGAAATGAAATGAAATAGTTTTATTCATCATGTAGGCAATTAAAATAGCGCTTATGACGAGTCAGTACAAAATAAAGAAACATAAGTAAGTACAGAAATCATATCAGCTAATATATTCATAACATACATAGCACCGTCAAAATACACTGGGCAACTATAAATTTTACAATATTTTTATATTAGTCCAGAATTGTTAAGTATTATTATTATTGTTATTTTTTTCTCTGTTTTAAAGGTTGATATGGACCATACGCATTACCGAAACGGCACGTGGTTTAAAACTACCACCGGATCCAAAACGGCCCAGCCTGAGAAGACCCGGCGAAACAAACTCAGTGGGCTTACTTTACCACTGGATTTTACGCGGCGCGACCCAGTCCTGAGAAGATCCAGCTAGTCAAACTCAGTGGGCTTGTTTTTGGTCCGGTTTATCATACCAAAATAAATTAGGGAAATAAAAAGTCCTATTTTTATTTCAGGGGGATTGATACGGACCATGTGTACCTCTAAATTGTTGTTTTAAAACTGCCACCGGATCCAAACGCGACCCTGTCTGAGAAGACCCGGCGAAACAAACTCAGTGGGCTTGTTTTTGGTCCAATTTCTATAATCTCAACAATAATGACTTGTCAATTTAAAATTGCCAATTTTATTTTTACGTGATCGGTCGTCTGTTTTATTTGGTATTTAAATTTTATTAAAACATTTATTTAATACATTGTTAAGTTAAGTTAAGTACAGTACAGTCCAAATAATGTCGACCGTCAAGAGGGACAGCCTCCGTGGCGCAGCGGGCGAGTAGCCGGCTGCGAAGCGAGAGGCCGTGGGTTCGATTCCCATACTGAGACAAATGTTTGTGTGATCCACAAATATTGGTCTCGGGTCTGGGTGTTGTGGGACCGCAAGTCCCTCGTAGTTCCTGATACCCACGATACAGGTTTACCTAGTGTAGGGTCAGCACTATGTGTGTGACTGTTGGGTGTATTTATTTATTTATTATTATAACATTGCATCCCTTGACGGACGGCAGTATTATGCCGGCCTGAAGTTACCATATTTACCGTGGTCACTATCTAATCGGGTAAAAAATGATCAGGTAGGTACCCTCCCACCAGCTTCCCACTGTCTAGTGTCTGGTGTATTTTTAATCTAATTAAAACACAAAGCGTATCACCTTTATTCTTTTGAATTTAGGTAATAATGACAATAATATTATGTATTATTTAAACTGTCCTGATGCCGGATTCCTCACGATGTTTCCTTCACCGTTAAAGCAAGCGATAATCAACAATTCATACATCGAAAACAACGAACTTAAAAAAGTCAAAGGTGCATGCTCTCATGCCACCCCGGCTTCGAACCTACGACTTGCGTCTCAGCAGTCTGTACTACCAGATCAGGTATCGCTGGTTTTTCTCATATCATCAAACAAAAAAAATAAGTAGTTAATCCAATACAATGACTAGTTCGGTGGCGCAGTTGTAATGCGTACGCGTTACGATTGAGGCCAACGCTGAGGTCTCGGGTTCGATCCCCAGATCAGGTAAACTGGTTTTGGGTTTTTCTATTAGCAAATGCTCAGTATCAGCCCGGAGTCTGGAATTTGTGCCCGTAATGGCGATAGGCTCGCCCCCTATCACATCGTGGGACGGAGATACGCTCGGCGAAATGTGGGTGTACTGGTTACATCTCTGCCTACACCTTCGGGGACTATAGGCGTGAGTGCGTATGTTAATCCAATATTTGAGATTACCTTTTTCGATACCTACCACAAATATTTCTTTGTAATCCTAGGTTTCGGACAATTACAATTTGTATTTGATTATTCAATTTAAAAAATCACATAAAGTAACGACAGATTTCACCTACACAAGGTCGGCTCTGCCAGAGTGGTATCACTGTCTTACAGAATACTGATGTCCAGTGGCATTTCGTACGGTGAATGAAATTTCCGGAGACCATCAACCCCCGAATTCAGATGCCCTCAAATTTTAGAGAAATTATGTACAACGCGGTAACACTGTCAATGATAACAGGTACGACCAAATTTCATTTAAAGTCTTGAAAAAGTTACGAAACAAAATTAAATTTTAGACCATTATTTTTATTTGGTTTATAACCTTAAGTTTCCGGTAAGTCGTCGATTTCGTGTTTGTTAAGCTTGCCTACAACGCAAGTCAATCAATGATAACAGGTACGACCAAATTTAATTTAAAATCTTGAAATAGTTACGAAACAAAATTAAATTCAAGACCACTATTTTTATTTGGTTTATAATTTACTAGATTCTAGATTTTTAACCAGTATGATCGATATGTGTGTATTAATTGTTAATTATCACAGGTAACATCGTGAGGAAACATGCATACCTGAGAAGTTCTCCATAAGAATTTCAAAGGTATGTGAAGTCTGCCAACCCGCATTAGGCCAGCGTGGTGGACTAAGGCCTAACCCCTCTCATTCAGTAGAGGAGGCCCAGCAGTGGGACGTATATAATACAGGGCTAGTATTATTATGATCGTATCCGAAATGCATTTACTCCACAGTATATGGAGATTAATATGGTTAAGTCTGGTAAGAGTAAGCCAGGTCACCAAGTAAGCAGGTTCAGTTATTCCGTTGGGTCAGTGAATAATTTTCAGTCAGTTTTAACAGCCATAGTTATAAAGTTTAACAAAACTTAGAAACCGACTTCAATTTTTAGTGGCAGTTACAGCAATAGTATGCATATTCCAATATAATAACA
Source organism: Mimas tiliae (assembly GCA_905332985.1). NCBI lineage: Eukaryota > Metazoa > Arthropoda > Insecta > Lepidoptera > Sphingidae > Mimas > Mimas tiliae. Next base: position 19,650,888 of record HG995241.1, on the reverse strand, counting down.
CAATCGCGACGAGTATACTGTTGTCCGTTGAGGAGTTTTATTTTTATACTCCAGTAGGAGTGATTTTTTTTCCAACAAAATCGGTCCACAATTGGCGGAGAAATCAATAGATAAAAAAGCAAAAAAAATGCGCTGAATTGAGAACCTCCTCCTTTTTTGAAGTCGGTTAAAAATGACGGAGTCAAGAATTAGCAACATACCACAAGACATACCAACTAGGTCGCTCGGATACGCGTATGAGAGACGCCGTCTGGGCAGGTACCACTGCTTTGCTTTGACAGCCTCCACACAATACAAATGTTTGTGTGATTACAAATATTGGTCTCGGGTCTGGGTGTTGAGGGACCGTAAGTCCCTCGTAGTTCCTGATACCCACGATACAGGTTTGCCCCGGTTTGATCCTCCTAGATCTGGGGATGCCTAAATGTGATGTAGTGATTTCTCAGGTTTATACGAATATTACACATTGAAATAAAACTAGTTTATACGGATTTTATCGCAGTTTAATTTTTATTTTAGTCCTGACGTTTCGACGAAATTAAACCGCGATAAAATCCGTATAAACTAGTTTTATTTCAATGTGTAATATTCGCATAAACCTGACACAAAGAAAATCAAAATGGCAGCCACTTTTTTAAATTCTTACATCGGATCTAGCGGATACCCTTTCGCATTTATAATATTGGTACGGCAATATAAATTAGATTTAAATAATTATTCATAACATCCAGTTTTAGGTAATATCGATTGACACAATCGATACTTGGGGGTCACTATGGTCACACATTACAATAAAATATAGCTTAAGTTACTTATGGTTAGTAAGTTTTCTGGTGGTGAAATATTTTTTAGAATCTGATCTGTAGTTCCAGAGAATACTCCTTACGTACAAACAAACGAACAAATCCTTCCTCTATAGATAATAGAGTACGTAGATTACTGCTCAGCTCCCGTGGATCTTAGCGTGATAATATATATACCTACGAACAATCGTCTCCTCAAAATAAATGAATGGTGCCGGATATGACTTTAATCGGTCAAGTGGTTCAAAATTTGAAATAAATAGTTTCATACAAAGTTCAACCCCTCCTCCCCCCTTTTACAAAAATGTAAATCACGTATTGCATTATTTTTGATAAGCATATACTTTTTATTTATGCTTAATTTAACAGTCTTATTCCGTTCCATAAAATAGTTCAATTTATTCATAAGTTAGTTCCTTTAACATTATCTAACCAACTCGGCATTAGGCCAATGTGGTGGAGGTAAGCCAGGTGGCCATCTCATTAATAGAGGACGCCAATGCCCAGAGGGTAGAGGGGCAGTATATGTATAATATATAAACCATTTATTTGCCACAATACATAAAAATATATAGAGTTTAATAAATTATTTATAGACAAGAAAAGTATTTTCGGTACAAATAATAGACAGTGTATGGTGCGTAGTGTGTACCACACAAACTTTAATGTTGTTGAGCTTGAGTTGTAGTTAAATAAGATCACTTAACGACCAGTTAGTTTATTTGAGCTCACAATAGTTAAATATATTATTAACTAGCTGTCCCGCGCGGTTTCTCCCACAACTACAGCAGCTCCACCTACCGGGTCCAATTGTGACTCTAAACCATCCAGGGCGGCCGCGCCACCCAATATTATTACGTGTATTATTATTTGTCAATATTGACATTAATATTTATACGATCCTAACGTCACTCAATTGTTTTGCCTTCCCGGAACCTCTCCACTAACACTTAAACTTTATGGTATGGTATTAAAGTTCAAATTGACTTTTAAGTATTGTTACGAATCGATTGTATGGGAGTATAGAAAAATGTTGGTTTTAGACTACTTCAGGTAATTTTTTAAATTTTTCTCTCCGTAAGAACCATCCTCGTACTTCAAGGAATATTCTAAAAAAATAATTCGCGAAATCGGTTGAGCTGCTCTCGAGATTTGCGCTTAGCAACACATTCAGCGATTCATTTTTATATTATAGATAAGTAATGTTGTTTGCACAATGGCGTTGGGTGAACTGATGCGATTTTATTACAATGAAAATGACGTAAAATACTGACCAGGCGCATATATATTATATACCTATGCGTCTGCTGAAGTGTGCGGTTTCCATAAACCGTACAGATAATGAAAATAAGGATAGGTAAGTAAATAAAACACTCATAAAAACCTACATTGGAACCAACTATTGTGTGTTTATTGACTTTCCGTCGAGAAAACATTACAATTATGATAAATATCATTAAATTTAAAAAAAACAACTTTTATTTGAAGCGTGTAATCGGTGGCGCCTTGTGGCTTATTCTAAAACGAATATAAATAAAACGCCTTCTATAGGGCTATTGCTACGGCGTCGGCGACCTTGACCTCCGACCTTGGTGACCTTGGTGACCTCGGCGACCGTGGCAGTGTGGGTCAACTGGCTGGCGACTAACTGACCTCTTCTTTTAATGTGAAGCGTGTGTATTCAGATATAGTGACTAAAATAGTCTGATGATCCAGATATCCATACCTGCACTACAAGCCTCATCACTCGCTCATTTATCCACAAATAACAATCTAAAATCAACAAATGGGCAACACTTTGGCAAACAAATGGTGAGCTTAGCGATAAGTTGACCTTGACCCGGGCCACTAGACCTTGTCGGTGACCTTGGGGTCAGTTAGTGGCCAGGTCTAGCTGCTTAGGCGCGGTCCACCATCAGCTCGAAGTGAACTGATCCTCGCCGCTCGTAGCGATCGTAGAATATGTTCTTGGCCCACGCTTTGCACTCGATGTTGATAAGGACACCAGCTGCAAATAACAAGGGTGTTGTTATAGAATATAAAATATGTTTAATTGACCATCTAAGGCTGATGAGTTGCCAATCCACCTAATGGTAAGTAAATACTTCATGCCTGTAATCCCCGAAGGGGTAGGCAGAGGTGTAACCAGTACACCCGTCCCATGGTGTGATAGGGGGCGAGCCTATCGCCATACCGGGCACAAATTCCAGACTCCGGGCTGATACTGAGCTTTTCATAATAGAAAAACCCAATATCAGTTTTACGCGATCCGGGGATCGAACCCGAGACCTCAGCGTCAGCCTCAGTCGTAACGTGTACGCATTACAACTGCGCCACCGAGGCAGTCTGAATGGTATTGATACTGTTTATAGGCAGAAGTGGCAGAAGCAGAAGCTACCATCAGACGACCGACCTGTTCATCTCGTCATTCAGTAAAAAAAGTCCACCAATACTTACTTCTTGGCTTCTCAAAGAGCACTGCAACGAGCGGGCTGAGATACCCCTCCTTGTTCGAGAAGGGGTAGTAATATGAAGGGAAGCCTCGCCGTGGAATATACTGCACTGGGCCGATGTTTTCCACATCTGCAGGGTTCTCACCCTCGCAGGACACCCACACCGTGTTGGCTTCGGGCTTGCCAGACTGAGAATGGAAAAAGAAATTAGAAGATGGAAGGTTTTATTGTGACCATAAAAGTAACTCAAAAGGAAACAGGTAAGCCTTGTATTCTTATTCGACAAGTACTTATTTGGACGTTCTAGAAGAAGAAGAAGAATTCTAAGTCCGCCAATATAAAGATTATGTTATAGTAAGTACAATGTACTCTAATGGCCGTTCCCAATATTAATCTTCAATTTCACGATAGATAGCTATCGACAAACATCCGTATTTTTCTATCAACTGCTTGGAATCGTCCCTATTTTTTAGATATGCACGTCGGATACTATGATAGCAATAGATAGGCAGTCTATCTGGGCCCTCTTGTGCGTTATGTTCATACAAGCTGAGAAAGAAGAACTATTGTATAATTTATATAAAAAAATATGAAGGTATGATTTAGATTAGAAATATAAGTTTTAATTTAACATTTATCTATAATTCTTATTTTTTACCACTGTTAATGAAATACTAATAACGAGAAATACTTATTAAGTTGCAAAACACAATGTAATAACGAAACGTTTTACTGTAAATACATTACGGCTCTGAATACAAGTCCTTTGAACGAAAATCCCAATCGAATTTGGGGGATTTTACTAAAGTGGGGAATTATTTTATTTGCATTAACAAATATTTATATGTCTCTTGCACTTAATTTAATTATCAAAACGGTGCATTATTTTTATTTATGGGAATTTTAGAAAAAAATTATATTTTCTTTTAGATTTTTATGAGTTTTTTGTATTTCAGTGCAAGTGCAATGTAAGCCTTGTATACTCATGGCTATTTCTTCAAAATGCGTTATTTATTTCGTTTTTTACAGCCGAGGATATCTGTTTATCGGTCAAAATCTACCGATAAAGAAAAATCTAAATAACTTTATCGACAGATAGCACTTAAAAAATATTGGGACGCTTGAACTGTCATTTTCATAGTGTTGTTTATCTGTAGTCAGCTATCAGTCCTCTCATCGGTAGACAGCAATGAAGAATAGGATTACCTATCATTAGTAAGTTTATTGGGACGGTAAAACGGAAATTAGATAAAATTTTCTATCGCCGGTATAGCAAAACTAGAGACAGACAGAATATAGGGAACGGCCATAAATAATTAAAATACTGACAGGTAAGGTGAGTTATATTTCTTGATAAAGTGCACTTGCTTGAAGTACACTTCTATTATTGGGCATACTTAAGCTCACGTCTTTATACCCGAAGGGCTAGTCAGAGGTTCAACTAGTGCATCCACATTAAAGCCTTTATTTGTCTCTCTATATGTCTATGGCATTGTAGATCCCAAACAAATTAACCAATATTAATGAGATTTTTATTTGAAAACTGGTTTAATCGAGATGGTACTCAGCTTGTTTGAAGAAAATCTATTGAGACATTTAGAACCTTCTTATTCTATTAAGTCTTGCATACGAAACTGATGTTAATAATTCTAATTTCTAAATGATACGTACGGCCATCTTGATGTGCTGTTTCAAGTCTTCGGGCATGTGCTGGGGCAAGTCTTCAGTGTTGTTGTAAGGTTGTGGAGTCCAGTTGAAAATCTAGAAGGAAAAGTGATTGTTTATAGGAAATAAGCAATTCGTATAACCACCATTTTTGTCTTAGCATGAATAGGCTGACTTTGCTAGCATAGTACAACTCTCAGTTTAGCTGTTGCGTTTCATACGGTGAGTGAAATAACCGAAGTCCTAGCAAAGCCTTCTTCTCCCTCCCCATTCCACTCCTATTCATGATTCTGGTATTGTAGGTGTTCATGGATGGTGGCTTCAGTTACCATCGAGTCACCCACTTGCTTGTTTGCTAGCTACTACTATAAAAAATGGATTCAATAACAATTTTGATTTGAAACCTTATTTAGCTTGAGGAAGACGCAAGGCCCGGCCTCTTCGTAGTTGTACTGGTTGGCAGGTGTGCAGGGATTGAAGTCGTCTACTGGTACGTCACACACTTGCTTCTCACCCAAGGCACCACTGGTCGGTGAGCACGGCACTCGGTTCTCAGCACCCGCAGCCTCTCCGACACCGCTGCCCTTCTTACGGTATTCTGGAGGTATATGATTAATGATCACTGCTTGGTTTACACTAAAAAAACTCTCATTTACTTCGAGGCCGCATCATGAAATTTGAAAGCGGGGATCGTATGATGCGGCTTTGTAAACGAGTGTTTCATAGACATTAGGACGAGGATGCAGTAGGACGAGAAACAACTGTCCTGCATTCTTAGCATACTCGTGTACTGAGTGGAAACGTGACTTCATAAAATACAAAACAAGAACGACACCCCACTATCCATATGCGATGTGTGCATAAAATCTTAGGGTGCTCTTGTGAGGATAGAGTCACGAATGAGCCAGTGCTGAAAACTGCATATTAAATAAATAAATAAATACACCCAACAGTCACACACATAGTCCTGACCCCACACTAGGATAACCTGTATCGTGGGTATCATGAACTACGAGGGACTTGCGGTCCCACAACACCCAGGCCCGAAACAAATATTTTGTGGATCACACAAACATTTGTCTCGGTGCGGGAATCGAACCCACGGCCTCTCGCTTCGCAGCCGGCTGCTCACCCGCTGCGCCACGGAGGCTGTCAGCCGAAACAGAAGCGTTTGAAATGGCTGAGGCATGAACTGCCAACTGTAAGACTTATAAAACAACACCATATGTATTTCTCAACATAAACGAAGATTGCCAAAGCGCATAATTTAAATCGTAGTACTATAATTGTCACGTTTCTCGTAGCGTGAACATATATTGCTTGTAATACAAATCAATTGATTGTTAAGGTCTCGGCTGCTAGATTGTACTTACGGTCAAGGAAATCGTCGATGATCTTGGCCCATTTGAGTACGGATCCCTTGTCATTAGCCTTGTAGTAGATCAGGGTGCTCTCCACATTCGCCGAGTCGGGCATCGGTCTGAAGCCCAGGCCTATATTATGAATAAAATAGTTATAGCAAATATCATGAGAATTTTGTGTATAACTAGAGGCGTTGCCCATGTTTTTCCACAAAACATAAAATAAAAAAAAACTTAAAGTCCGACGAATATGAGACATATCTTACTTTCTTCCCCACATTATTCTGCATCGATTGGTATGGGTCTCGATCCCATACCCCCAGCGATTTCGGATGAGATAGCGTGACAAGCTTTTGACAGCGGCGGCGGCGGCGTCAGTTACTTATTTTTAGAATAGAGAGATAGGGCATAAGAGACTTCGAAGGATTTATTATTGGCAGGATTTTAGTGACGTTGAGAATTTTCCATTATAATGTCGAAGGTATATAAAACTTACCAACCTGCTTTGGGCCATCGTGATGAACTAAGACCTCACCACTCTCATAAGCAAGACCCTCGTCCGGAAATGGAATATTAAAAGACAAGCTTGATATTATTGGTAAGCGTGACTCGTGGTCTCCACCAAACTATCATTTTATCGTGGCAAGTCAATTAATTTAACGCATATTACTGTCACCTAACTGGGCGTAGCAAAGAGGTGGCCAGTGTGGGCCTGCTCTATCCTAGAATCCTGTTGGCTTTCCCCAGAATCCCGCTAATCATCTTCCAGTTGCCTTATTAATCTCTATTATGGTTACCGATTTGACATCTGGCCTACAACGGTAGACAGCGCCTTGGCTATTTTCTGGTATTGCTGAGGTCCACGGGCGGTGATTACCACTTACCATCGTGGGCCGGTTGCTCATCTGTCTATCATGGCAATTTAAAAAAAACTCCATTAATAATTCTACAGCCTTGGTTGCCTTCCTATTGTGTCGTCGACTCCATTTTACCAGGTGACGTCCCAAAGAACACAACGTTTATTAAAACTATACTCATACACACTCACGCCCGCAATCCCCAAAGGGGTAGGCAGAGGTGTAACCAGTACACCCACATTTCGCCGAGCGTATCTCCGTCCCTTATGTGATAGGTGGCAAGCCTATCGCCATACCGGGAACAAATTCTGAACTTCGTAATAGAAAAACCCAATACCACCCAACCCGACCCGGGGATCGAACCCGAGACCTCAGCGTTGGCCTCAATCATAACGCGTACGCATTACAACTGCACCACCGAGGCAGTGATTAGATTCTTTATCCTAATTCTAAACATAAAATACAGGATCATCTCACCTGGATTGTTTCCGATTAACGATGCATCCAGTTGCCATTTAGGCGTCTTCGAGTCCAGGGTTTGGTAGAAGATCGCCAGCAGAGCGGCGAAGAAACCCGCCAGCACCGCATAGAAGATCACGTAAAACAGGAGGATTTTTGCTGTGAAACAACATTTTATACATTATTATGCAAGTTACATGGCTCACGCAGTACAATGTATGATGAAGAACCACTGCATTTTTAAAGCCAGTGGCCATATTATTACACTAGCCTTTGCTCGCGGCTCGCCCGCGTGAATGGCCTTTTCCGGGATAAAAAGTAGCCTATGTTACTCAGTGATAATCTAGCTTTCTTACGGCAAGTTAATTTTTGAAATCGGTCCAGTAGTTTTTAAGTTTATTCGTTACATACAAAAATACAAATCTTTCCTCTTTATATGTAATATTAGTGTAGATTACACAAGCAAATATTTTACTATAAGTACAGTTTAGTGGCGAGTGGGTTGAATAATTGAATCAAGAAAAAAACTGCCTTTTATAATCGCTAAAATATTATTCCCCTTCGTGGCTTTGAGAGCCGTGGATCTCGGGATGTTCAGGTTGTTAAAAAGTAGTACCTACTTAAATTCTTAACAAAACCATAGGAAAGTAGAAGCAACTCGTATATCCAAAAAAGCTGTCAATTACTTAATTCTATAGATACTTGATAACAACTAGAGACATCATTGTGTAAATATTTTATGAACTTTCCATAAAATACCTACTGTCCACCTACCCATGTCTTTAATGTACGGTATAAAGTGTAACAGAATTGTATCGATACAGTCCAATTGATGGAACGACCAAATGACAATGATCGGTTTCCTAGCAAATTGTTTCATGCACGTTGACCACATTTTTAACGTCCTACACTGAATTTAGAAGCTTACCCATAAACATAGTAGGTACTTAAAATTGTGTAGTATCCAATATGAAATTGTCCATCACAAGATGCTTAAAATCTACAATCATGTTTCATTTTTATTTAAGATGAATGTTATTCTATTTTTTTTTATTTTTTTTTTTTTTTTATGGCATACTTTGATTATTTTTCGGATTATTTTGACAGATCGTGTTGCTGAGGGAGTTTCTTGCACCGCTTCTTCTCCACAGCTGTAACACGTTCCGAAGCGGTAGTAGTATATCTACAATATAATTGACGATTTAAAAGATCTTGGAAAAGGCTATTTAAATAAAGAATATTTTGACTTTGACTTTGACTTTATCAGCATCAAAGTTGGATTATTTTCAGAAAATAATTGCAGAAAGGAAGTGATACTCTACTCATAACCTAATTTAGATGGAAGAGTTTCACGTCCAAAATAGGTGAGAATGTAACAGAAAACTGTAATTTCAAGTGTGTCATACGATTATTTTTTCAAACTGTAGGCGAACTCGTAAACAAGTGTTTTCTGATAGATTCTCGTCTATAAATAAATCAATACACCCAAAAGTCACACACATTGTCCTATCCCCACACTAGGTTAATCTGTATCCTGGGTATCAGGAACTACAAGGGACTTGCGGTCCCACAACACCCAGACGCGAAACAAATTTTGAGAATCAGACAAACATTTGTCTAGGTGCGGGAATCAAACCCACGGCCTCACGCTTCACAATCGGCTACTCGCCCATAGCACCACGGAGATTGTTATACAATAAACTCTCTCCGATTAAATGGGACTTTATTATTTTTTACAATAATTTAGATTCTCCATGAATCGCTAAATCTAGTCAAAAAGACTTTTTAGTTAGATATATGTGTGTACTCAGGGTATGTGTGTAACAGACCCTGACAGTCTACAATTTCATAATTTCCAAGTTCCAACGCTAACTAGTACTCTAATCGTGTTATGCAATAATTAATACTGTATTTAACGCTCAGTTGTCAACTGCCACACTTTTAAAGGTTACAACCTGATTTTCAGAGTGTCAACTCGACCAGCAATTAAGAGCATCTAGATTTCAAACGATATATTGCTCTTAATAATATAAGGCCTGTATTATACAGTCCCACTGCTGGACACAGGCCTACTCTTCAAATGAGAGGGGTTAGGCCTTAGTCCACTACTGACTGATATTGCTCTTACTTTTATTTGTTTTCTCGCTTATAACAAATTCAAATTATTTATTGAATCCATTAAATGTTATACATAATTTAGATTCAGTGAAATTTTAACTCTACCACCAGTTTGAATGCTGTTTCGCTAGAGAAGAACGGGCAAGAAACTCTCACATGACTCTTTTCAAAACTGATTTACAATATTGGCATTACATTAGTACAATTTAAATTGAGTTAAAGTAACTCAATTTATATAGTGATTTCTTATGTTCACGCGAATATTACACATTGAAATAAAACTAGTTTATACGGATTTTATCGCGGTTTAATTTAATTTTAGTCCCGACGTTCAATTTATGCCAAGAGGAACATTATAACATATCATAATGATTATTGAGAATGATCCCCATGACCACGATGAATAAATAATTCAGAAGATAATATCTTAGTAGTGTGAAGGTTTTTATATACCTTAACTCAGTGAAATGTTGGATTGATAAACGCTCCATACTCCTATCTTTATTTAGGTCTATAAGACCGAAACATCACTGGCTGCCAATAACCAGAATCAAGGACAACCTTTTTCAGAAGTGTTGTTTTTCAAACGCAGAATAAATAAAGAAACCTCATGAAGATTAATATAAAGCCTCGAAAGTCTTACTGTAATGCCAGGAGGCCAATTCTCGTAATTTTTAATGTTCAAAATATCATTCCGATCTAGTCTCAGCGTCAAGAAAGTTGCAAATGGCAATCTCTTAAACCGATAATCAACGTCAAATGTGAACATAGATCGTAATGAGATTGAATGTAGAATAAAAGTTGACTGAAGCCAAAACAGTATAATGCTACTGCAAATGCTAGGTGCATTTGACGTTGATTATTGGTTTAAGAGAATGCCATTTGCAACTTTCTTGACGCTGAGACTAGATCGGAATGATATTTTGAACATTTAAAATTACGAGAATTGGCCTCCAGGTCATGGCTTGATTTAATGGCGATAGCTTTAGCCCAGCATTAAGTTTCATTCCCCGATTCAATAAAAACAATCTCACAATCAAAAGCCATTTATTTTAATTACCAACTAGAACTGAATTCACATTTGACCTATTCATGAAACGCATGCGTCCATTGAAATGGTTGTTTTGATGATACATAGTAGATATACGAATGTTCAATGCGCTTTATTGCCAATGTACTTTGGCTGTTAAGCGGGTGAGGTTCTGGATTCCATCTCCAGGTTGGGTAATCAATTTTAATGTCTTTTTTGGAGTTGGTAGAATTAGATTTGTCAAATATGCAGCCATCAATGAGACTTAAATAATATTGCCTGTGGTTGCTCTAGGTTCACCTCTGCCCACCCCTCCAGGGACACACACTTGAGTGGTAGAGCCACGCTATGGACACTTTTGTCTACAGCTTGAATGGGCCGGCTCGTCCGGGTCGTTACCACCGTCTCACAGAAACACTCGTAAAGTAGCAGGTTGCTGCTGCGTTTCGTACGGCGAGTGAGATATCCGGAGGCCCAACCCCCCCCGCCCCCAATCCCTTAATTATCCCATGATTATTTTGGTATTGTGGGCGTATATGGGCGGTAGAGGTCACTGGCCATCAGGTGACCACTTGCTCGTTTCCGACTGTCATAAAAAAGGGTTCCAGTAAGTATCAAATAAATGTCCTACCCCCGAAAACTGAAACGCTATTCAAGCATTTAAGATAATTTTAAACATGTTGAAGCCCTCTTAACTGTAAAAATTGTATGAAAATAAGTAGCTGTTAGCCATCAGATAGTTGAGTAGCCTTTCAGTATTCAGGCGCTAGAAGCCAGTTTTGTCTGGAGTGATGTTGCCTCGCTATGGATTTTGTATAAGGTTAATATTGACGTCGAGGTCACGGAGAGTGCGCGTTAGAGCCACTACTGCGCATGTGCAGTGCGTTTCCCAAACGTCGAAGGTAATTTGTGGCAAAGGTATTCCCGATATAGATTGCAGTTACTGCAAGGGTTGTCTATCGACAATCTGAAAGTCATGAACTAGAAAGGGTGATTATCTATTAATTAATTTTGAATCGATATAAGTAATGCATTTGTCACAAGTCTTGGACTTGGTAAGTTCAGTTCAAAAGTAACAATTATAAATATGACTGCCTCGGTGGCGCAGTTGTAATGTGCACGCGTTACGATTGAGGCCAACGCTGAGGTTTCGGGTTCGATCCCCGGGTCGGGTAAAGTGGTATTGGATTTTTATATTTTCGAAATGCTCAGTATCAGCCCGGAGTCTGGAATTTGTGCCCGGTATGGCGATAGGCTCGCCCCCTATCACATAAGGGACGGAGATACGCTCGGCGAAATGTGGGTGTACTGGTTACACCTCTGCCTACCCCTTTGAGGATTACAAGCGTGAGTGAGTGCGTATAAATATGAAAATTTGAATGTTTGGGAGTTTACGAATTGAGATGTTTGTTATTCAATAACGCCTTAACGACTGAAAGGATTTAAATGAAATTTGATCTGGACTAGTACATAGGATAACCCGGTAAAAGACATTCATCCAGGCGGAGCCGTGAGCAGTAGCTAGTAAGTATTTGACAAGAAATTATTAATCAAATAGTCCTCCATGCTGGTGGTTTAGTCCACAGAATTGAGAAGAAACACTAAGAAACTCGGCCGTGGCCGTAGGCAATGATTTATAACTTTTTGAGTGGTAGAGCTACGCTGTAGACAATTTTATCTACAGTATGAATGGTAGGCTCATTGGCCGGGTCGTTACCACTGTCTCACAGAAAACCTACGTAAAGTAGCGGTTTGCTACTGCATTTGCTACGTGAAATACACCTTCCTTTCCCTTTATTAGATATATGCTTCTGATATTGTGCGCATTCATCATTCATGACTGATGGAGATAATTTAGCATCAGAAGGCCAATTCTCGTAATTTTAATTGTTCAAAATATCATTCCGATCTAGTCTCAGCGTCAAGAAAGTTGCAAATGACATTCTCTTAAACCAATAATCAACGTCAAATGCACCTAGCATTAGCAGTAGTATTATACCGTTTTGGCTTCAGTCAACTTTTATTCTATATTCAATCTTATTACGATCTATGTTCACATTTGAAGTTGATTATTGGTTTAAGAGAATGCCATTTGCAACTTTCTTGACGCTGAAACTAGATCGGAATGATATTTTGAACATTTAAAATTACGAGAATTGGCCTCCAGGTGAGCGTCTTGCTCGTTTGCCAGTCTATGCTATATGTTTTTAAAAACCCAGATAGCCAAACCCAATTCAACCTCCCCCTTTCTCAAAGATCAGCAGTATGCCTCCGAAACTTCAGTGAGTATAAAGAAAATGATTGCAAACAACCATGTAGTGATTAATTATTGCCCCCCCCCCTCTATTAAAGGAAAAATCATTACAGGTAAAAGAAGCCACCTCTTTATTTCTTTTAAGGAAAATTCACATAATTTTATTAAAAAGACAATGATAAGAAATAAAATCAGCTTTCATAAAATCTAATATCAAGTTGTAGATGATGTAATTTAAGCTAATAGTGAATATTATTAATATCGCGATGTGCCAGCCACCAATTTAAAACGTTTATTAATTTAATTTCATTATATTAAATGTTTATATAACTAAATAACTATCACATAGATTTTTTATAGATTTTTTATAAGGGATTCGGAAGAGGCGGTGTTATGGGCCGCTGGATATCTCACTCACTGTACGAAACACGCTGCTACTTTACATCGGTTTTCTGCGAGACACTGGTAATGACCCGGACGAGCCGGCCCATTCGTGCTGTAGACAAAACTGTGTACAGCATGGCTCTACCACATTCAAAATCACAATCTGCCTAAAACCTGAACGTCAGTCGGCTATGTGTTGCTAACCTTATCCACGCAGTCCATAGACAATATGTAGTTTTTTCTGCTGCCCTCGTTTTCATCAAGTCAATTAGTCGAAGCGTTGATGACCAGAAATAGGATTATTAACTAAAATAGAACGGCGGCTGGTGACTGACATACCAAGTTATTAACACTCTTAGCACGCCTAGGACATAATTAAAAAAATCAAATCTGGATCACAGTGAGATTGCTGTTATCCGTTGAAGAGTTCGACAGGAGATCTGACATAACATTTTAACCAAATTTAACCTTTAGAGCAAACTATATCGAATACAAAGATAATATTTTGACAGCCTCCGTGGCACAGGGGCGAGTAGCCGGTTGCGAAGCGTGAGGCCGTAGGTTCGATTCCCGCACCTAGACAAATTTATGATTCACAAATATTTGTCTCAGGTCTGGGTGTTGTGGGATCGCAAGTCCCTCGTAGTTCTTGATACCCACGATACAGGTTTACCTAGTGTTGGGTCAGGACTGTGTGTGACTGTTGGGTGTATTTATTTATTTATAATCATCAAAGTTGTAGCATATTTGAGTTTTGCTTCGAAAATGGAGTCTTAGTAGAGAGTATATATTAAATATTCTGCATAAGTAGCTCAGCGTGCTATGGAGCGAGCAATGCTTGGAATTTCTCTGGAGGATAGAATTCGGAATGAAGTCATCCGCCAGAGAACTAGTCATTGATATTGATCGCAAAATTAGCACGCTGAAGTGGTAGTGGCAGGTCATGTCTGCAGACGGACGGATGGTCGGTGGAGCAGACATGTGCTGGAGTGGAGACCACGGTTAGGCAAACGTAGTGTAGGCGCCTGCTGCACGGTGGACCGATGACTTGAAAAAGATGGCGGGTAGCGGGTGGATGCGGGCTGCTCAAGACCGGGATGGTTGGCGCTCACTTGGGGAGGCTTACGTCCAACAGTGGACGGCAACATGCTGAGATAAATACGTAGTCATTCACTTTGCCTCGGTGGCGCAGTTGTAAAGCGTACGCGTTACGATTGAGGCCAACGCTAAGGCCTCGGGTTCGATCCCCGGATCGGGTAAAGTGGTATTGGGTTTTTCTATTACGAAATGCTCAGTATCAGCCCGGAGTCTGGGGCTCGCCCCTATAACATAAGGGACGGAGATACGCTCGGCAAAATGTGGGTGTACTGGTTACTAACCTAACCTCTGCCTACCCCTTCGGGGATTGCAGGCGTGAGTGCGTATGTATGTATGTATGTAATCACTCACTTGTTTATTTGTTTTCAGTTTTTAACTTCAATACCAGCCCAACTGAATTCCAGTTTTTAATTAAACTACACTGCATTTCCCACTATAAAATGGGTTTCATTATCTTTTAAAAATCCATTACTAGTTACTATCTACCCCCGACAAAAAGTAGGATGTTATAAGTTTGACCTCTTTGTTTATGGGAATATAAGAGTGTGGGTGTGTGTATGTGTATCTGTTGTTATTGTACAGTAGCGCATAAACGAATGGACCAATTTGAATGTGGTTTTTTGTAAGCTGGTTTAATCCGGATAGTTTCATATTTGTAGGAGAAATGTAATGAATTTCCGTAGTGTGTGTGTCTATTGAAGTGTAGTGCTGCAAGAGAGTGAGGTTTCGACAAAAGGACAGTCTACGTGCGTGCTGGGTGTTATGTATGGGAGGAGTTGCTTTATCTTTATATATATAATTCTACTGTACGTGTATGAACTCCTCCTAAACGGCTGGACCGATTTAAATGATATTTTTTGTATGCGTTTGGGTGGCGCCCTGGATGGTTTAGATTCAGAAATCAGCCCAGTAAAAGGCGCTGCAATTGTATGCTACGGGTGAAACCGCGCGGGACAGCTAGTATGCATATAATATCTTACTTGTACCCATAAAACAATAGAAATTGTTTTATGGTAATATCGAGGCGCTAATAGCTAGTTGCACTCGCTAATCTGTAAACGATAAGCGAGTTAAGCAACCCTTGGTTGCGGTCAGTCTATGGATGGGTGACTAGTGGTATTTCAACAGAGCGTATCCGTGCTTCGGAGGGCACGTAAAATGTCGGTCCTGGCTGTTATCAACTGATAGCAGTCGTTAAGCCAAGTCGGAGGCCTTCGGGTGGCTTGAAAAACTCTTGACACTAGGCTGGCCACTAACCATTCGATAAGAAGAAGAAGAATAGAAATTAGGCAACAGACTATGTTTTAGATGTTGTGGAATGATGCGGATGGCATAGCGTTACGTGTAGCAAGTCGAAGCTCACGCCATCCACGCTATGCGGTGGCATCCAGGAGGCATAGTTCATCCAGTATGTCCCAAAGCACTGGGCCACAAGTGGAACCCTGTATGCAACCTTTGTACATTCTCATGGTGACTAGTGATCTCGCGTGGTCCAACATGACGCTGCGGTCCTGTAACTCAGTCTAAGCCTGTGCGGTCCACCAAGCAATATCAAATGCCGCCTTGAGGGACACCTCCCTCATCCACCGATGACGTGGTGTTTTTCTGATTTGGCTTTCCTGATAACCTTCAGTACGTTGGCAATGGCAACGATAATGTTGGTCTGTTCCTTGAAATCGAACTGATGGATTTTGGGCTTACCACATATAGAAGCTCTGTACGTGATTCGTTTGATGAGAAGTTTCTCAAGCAGCTGGATAAAAGAGGGCAGCAATCCAAAATAACCTTAAAAATTATAGCGAAGTACAAATGGCGGTCTTATCGCTAGCTGCGATTTCTTCCAGACAACCTTAGGATGGAAAACGATATAGAAGAAGAAAGAGCGGGCGATAATTTATAATGAGGTATATTTCAGATGTTACACACATATTTCACATTAGGTAATTCGCTTATTTTCAGCCAAATTCGACAAATTATAAAAGTGACTTTCAGGACTTTCTGACTGCCTCGGTGGCGCAGTTGTAATGCGTACGCGTTACGATTGAGGCCAACGCTGAGGTCTCAGGTTCGATCCCCGGGTCGGGTAAAGTGGTATTGGGTTTTTCTATTACGAAATGCTCAGTATCAGCCCGGAGTCTGGAATTTGTGCCCGGTATGGCGATAGGCTTGCCCTCTATCACATTGTGGGACGGAGATACTCTCGGCGAAATGTGGGTGTACTGGTTGTAGCCAGAGGTGTACCTCTGCCTTCCCCTTCGGGGATTACAGGCGTGAGTGCGTATGTATGTATGACTTTCAGGATGCTTTCAGAATACCAAATAAAACATACATTCAACGTCAGCTTCGTAAAATCGTCTGGATATCTATAAACAGTGAAATTGTATACCCATAATGCGATAACCTAGACATGTTAACTTCTCTGTTCAGTGGATGTAGATATTCCTTTCCACTAACTAAGTAGTTAACTAAACCACTAAAATATCCACTAGCTACTCGATAGCAACATTTACATACTAGCGGCGTGTCCAACCCACCAAATCTACAGATAATTGCACTTAGTTGGAAACACTGTCATTAATTTACATTTTCTACCATTTCAGACATAACTTGGTACAAATATTTTTAGAACAGAGACAAAAGGAAACTCTACGATTATGAGTAAGGTTGTTCTTTTACTTCCTATTGTATGACATCGATCGCTAAGAAGTCCTACGCATGCTGCTTTACAATACGATTTGTTTCAACCATTGTACGGCCATTGTACTTATTAGCGCCATTTGTATTTATTTATAATTTATTTATAAACTCTTTATTGTACATCTTCAAAAACAAAAGAAAATTAAAAAAACAAAATAACCTTAAAAATTATAGCGAAGTACAAATGGCGGTCTTATCGCTAAGTGCGATTTCTTCCAGACAACCTTAGGATGGAAAACGATATAGAAGAAGAAAGAACGGGCGATCGTCACAAACAGATGATAGGTAGAAATGATGTACATAAGCAAACAAAATAAATACACAATTTAAACATATTATGAAACATATATTTATTATTGATAATTTTAATTTATACATATAAGCAAAAATAATCCATATAATATAATAGATAAATTAAATAAAACCAAATACAGTGTATACATAAATATTATATATGTAAATGTATATAAATACATACACAAATACATAGGTACATAAATAAATAAATATATGTATGATAACAATTACAGTAATAAATAATGCTGCTTAAGGAGCCTTTTAAAAGTGGGTAGTGACTTTGCCATCCTAATTGACACCGTTAAGTCGTTCCATAAGCGAGCAGCCTGAACTGTAAATGAGTTGTCAAGAAATTGGGTGATATGCTTGGGGATTTCTAGTTCTAGAGTCAGTGAAGAGCGCAAGGAGCGTGCATGAGTGCTACTCAAGAAGTGGAAGCGCTCTTTGTATTAAAAATTTGTATATTTGTATTTTGTATTTCGCGTTCGAAATGTGGTGCTGGACCACCAAACGCACAAATGTGTCGAGGATTGACAAAGCTCAAAGTGAGCTTATCCACGATTTGCCACCAACGCATACTTTGATCATATAGTACGGAAGGGTGATGAGAGCTTGGAGAAACTCATCGTGGTTGGGAACACAGAAGGAAAACGCTCACATGGTCGATCCCTAACACGATGGACGGACCAGATCAGAGACTCATCAGCCGCCGGGTTCCATAAAGTTGTGAGAGATGCGATGAACAGAAGCCGATGGAGAGACATCATCCGATCGAAATGCGGACCATCCGATGATGACCACGATCCTGAGTCATGAGGAGCCGACTACAGAGTATTTTTTTTTTTATTGCATAGACCGACAATTGAGCAAGTGGGTCACCTGATTGTAAGTGGTCTCCACCGCCCAGTACGCCTACAATACCAATAGAATAAGGGGTGCGTTGCCGACCTTAAGGGAGAGGGATAATTAAGGGATTGGGAAGGGGAGCGGATTTGGGCCTCCGGACATCCCACTCAACGTACGAAACGCAGCAGCAAGCTGCTACTTTACGTCGGTTTTTTGTGAGACAGTGGTAAGGACCCGGACGAGCCGGCCCATTCATGCTGTAGACAAAATTGTCTACAGCGTGGCACTACCACTCAGAAATCCACGTGTACTATGTGTACAATGGTACATTGAGTCCTGTGGTGTTGATGGTGTCCATAGGCGGCGGTGATAACTTAACATCCGGTGACCCAATTGCCCGTTTGCCCCCTCTTTCAATATAAATACGATGATCGCTATTCAGTCGGGCACAAAAATGTATCAGGTACCCTCTCATTAGCAGTTACTGGATATACGCTGGCTGGCATCAGATCGCGGATATCCTAAACGAGGACTTAATTTCTGTCGTAGGTAACTGTCTACCTAACCTATTTGAGTTTACTATTACTGGTGACCCAAAAGTGGTTGATGGTATCCATCTACTGCCATGACTCCATTGCCCAGAAATCGTAAGTGGTAGTGCAAAACTGTTTTTTTAAGACAGTTTTGTCACGACCCGGTGTGACCGGGGCGGCACCACTATCTCAAAAAAAACTTGCTGTTGCATTTCGTTTGGTGAATGAGATTTCCGGAGGCCCAAATCCTCCTCCACTTCCCTACTTCCATTCCTCATTCAACGTCGGCAATGCATTCGTGATTCTTCGCATTTTGTGAGTGGTCTTCGGCGGTGGAGATCAGTTTACATCAGGTGACCCACGTGCTCGTTTGCTGGCTTCCGATGAAATCGGGTAGCTCTATTGAACTATGAGTTCAGTCATATTGTAACGTAGGTATTAAGTACCTAGGCAGAATCGGCGGCAACATAATAATATACATATTATCTGTACAATTACACGAAGTATTGCGTTTAAAAATAGATTTCTTGACCTCTTATTGATTGGTCTTAATACTAAAATATTGATAGGCCATTCGCGGAATTTGTATTATGGTACTATACGCGTAGAGGGAGAAACTATACGTCCTTGGATCGATCGGTGCAAGGACGTTGCGCACGCAACCAAACCACCCCGCAGGCGGCGCTAGTGTCGTCGAACGTGGCGCGAAAACGAGAAAAAAGGCGCCATACAAAGATGGTCTTTACGTATTTGCGGCGAAATTATATATTTTTATCTACTTCTTCATTTTGAACTATTATTAATATAATAAGGTGATATAGAATTAAAATTCCTTTCCTTCTTTTTTCCAATTAAAGATGTTTTTAGAACTGGATACCAAATATCGTTATTATATTTTATGCTGAGGTCTCGGGTTCGATCCCTGGGTCGGGTAAAGTGATATTGTGAGACGGAGATACGCTCGGCGAAATGTGGGTGTACTGGTTACACTTCTGCCTACCCCTTCGAGGATTATAGGCGTGAGTGCGTATGTATTATATTTAACGATTTTTTTGACTTTACGTATATATAAAAATCATTTACCGAATGTTACATTGTGTACACAAATCTTGAAATAATTTTCGTGGTTACGTAACGTTCTATTATAAATTATTTTGTGATTTAAACAAGGATAACCGATACATTCTATCCTTAAAATCAAATTTACTATAGAAAATTTTATTCTAACGTAAAATTCGTAACGTAAAATCGATTTTCCCTCCAAAAAATCATGCAAATTATACTCACCCCAACTGGATCCCGTGCGGCCAAGAAATTGCCCCGTCTCGGAGTTCCAGAGGAATATTCTGAAGGACTCCCATTTTCCTAGGTCCGGTGGCGGGGCGTAGTACTGCTCAGCAACTTTACTCTTGTCCGCCATGTTCACTCGCCGAGCCGGACTGCGGTTGGGAATCGATTGTGAACGCGTTCGCCCCTAGCACGCTCTGTCCCCGCGCCGTCTGCCCCTCTCTCGCCTTAAACCCCTGCAACCCCCATTCGCCCCTTACGTAACGATTACATAACAGTGCGCGCGCATCCCCTATTCTCAGCCAGTTTCATTGATCTCTTGGCTGTTTTATTTTTTTTTGTTAAAAGGGACCGTGTTATGCTGGATATACTGCCCACGTTTATTGACACTATATTCAGTACATTTTGTTAGACGTAAAGGTTCTTTATAAACTGGACGTTTAAAAATTGCAAACTACCAAGCGGTTACCGTCAACTCTATATCGTTGTTTTAAGGAAAGTTTTTGTTTGAATTGTGATTATTTTAACTTTGTTATAAATATAGTACGGGGTTTCCTAGTGTATACAAAAATTGATATCACGGCTGCGCAATACGGACGAATGAGCAGCGTAGACTAACATCGTGTATCTTGGATATTGTTCTAAAAATAAATTTTATACGAAAAAGCAAGTACTAATACAGAGGAACAATTTTATTCAAAATAGATTATTTATAAAACACTTTTTGACTGAGTTTCTTCAATCTACTTACATAATATTTTATTGATTCTCGATAGTTCATTTCTCCGTACTTATTGTAAATAAATATTTAAAACTAATTGTACCTACAAGGCCTCATTTTGTTGATAATGCTTTGTAGGTAACTTTATACTTACATATACGTTTTGTCAATGTTTTTATAAAGGACTTGTTTAACCGATGAAACATAAAGGGAAGAGATTCTAAATTCCACGCATATTTTTTTTGTATGTATAACTTTCTACAGAATGATCCGATTTTGCACCGACTCGAAATTGATTATTTTTAGGTTTAGCTTTTCGGGTTTAAATTATAATTTACACCTGGTCAACGACCTTACTGATCTATCTATTTCTAGGACAGTTAAGAGCCATGCTAGGTAAGTACCATATACGAAAAGTGTTTTTATAGCATAATACGGCAAACGAAGAAGTGGGTCACTTGATAGTAAGTGATCTCCACCACTCATGTAGGCCCACAATACCAGAAGTGTAATGGGCGCATTGCCGACTGTCTACAGCGTGGCTCTACCACTCAACAAAATACAGGTTTTTTAACACATTGAGAGGATTGTAGATTGGACACTAAACAAATAAATAAGGCGGAGTATGTGTGAAAGAGATGGTACAACCGCACTGAACCTATGTCAGTCCAATTATAGTGAAATTGAGAAAAAAGGGTTCAAGAATCCATCGAAACTCAGACAGTCGAGAATTTATTAAAATAGATGACACGAAAATAGTAACATACGCACTCACGCCTGTAATCCCCGAAGGGGTAGGTAGAGTTGTAACCAGTACATTTAGCTGAGCTTATCTCTCCGTCCCAAGATGTGATAAGCAAGCCTATCGCCATTCCGGGCACATTTCCAGACTCCGAGCTGATAGCGAGCATTTTGGAATAGAAAAACCCAACATCACTTTTACCTAACCCGGGGATCGAATCCGAGACCTCAGCGTCAGACGTAACGCGTACGCATTACAACTGCGCCACCGAGGCAGTCGAATATAATCAGAGTAATGATTGTGTAAAGTGCTGGTGGTAGAGCTCCTGATATAGCGCCCACCTTATATATAAATCCCGCCACGGGGGGTCGCACTCCGAGATCAGCCGGTGTATATCCAGTTACTACAGACGGGCATAATTCTGTCAACCCTCCAGGGACGCAGTGAATCAAATCTCGACGGTCCACATTATATTTGGACTATTCCTGTGTTCTGTGTCTGGACTGCACTGTCATCACCATCAAGTGAAACGTAGTCACTTTACTGTGGTAGGATTAAAAAATAGCAATCGTAATCCTCCGTGGCGCAGTGAGCGAGTGACCGGCTGTGAAGCAAGAGGTTGCGGGTTCGATTCCCGTACCGAGATAAATGTTTGAGAGATCCTCAAATATTCGCGTAATTTCGCGTCTGGATGTTTGCTCCCCAGAGGGGTAGACGTCAGGCAGGCGGCTGGTCGTAAAAAAAGCAGGCAAAATCTTTCTGTAACACGTATAAGGCCGGCCACACATGTACGGTTTCCTGATTCGATTTTTTAATTGATTTTCCTTATTCAGGCACCCGAATGCACGCATGTCATGTTCTACATAAATAGTTACACCCAACAGTGACACACATAGTCCTGATCCAACAATGGGTTAAATCTGTATCGTGGGTATCAGGAACTACGAAGGACTTGTGTGGTCTCACAACAGCCAGACACGAAACAAATATTCGTGGACCATATAAACATTTGTCTTGTTGCCGGAATCGATTCTACGGCATCTCGCTTCACAGTCGGCTACTCACCCACTACGTCACAAAGGCTTCAGGTTTCATATATTTTTCGTTCAGAAACAATTCCTGACGTTCATTTCGGAAGCTAGCCCCGTGCGTTCGTAATGACGAACTGAAAAAGTCAAATGTCATTCCAAATACAGCACTTGCATATATATTATTTCTAATGGACTAGTGATGTTAGCCTATAATTTTTTTACCTGACAATAAGGCTTATGATGCTCTAACCAGAAATATATATATTATGTATTTAGTAGCGATTAAGCACAGCTTGAAAAATCGCTGGGAAGTATAGTTAAGGGCCGTCTCTGGCATACATTTCGTATTTGTCGCCGCATACGGGATTTCGATTCAAATCGCGCCTTCCAACGCGGCGCCGTGCATCAACTTGTGATTTTTTCGCAGTAATAATGCCCGACACGGAAATGTTAATAATTACCATTGAAAAATCCCAATGCCTGTTGAATATTTGAATATTATGAAATACGAAGTACATTAATAGAGACATGAAACACTTGTGAGCATGTGTGTAAAGAGATAATTGATGTTTAGGAGGCATGTCATTTTTATTGCACTTAACTCGTTGCCTACTATTCACGAATTTATTAATTTAATTTATTCCACGAGTGGTAGAACCACGCTGTAGACAATTTTGTCTACAGCATTAATGGGCCGGCTCGTCCGGGTCGTTACCACTGTCTCACAGAAAACCGACGTAAAGAAACAGCTTGCTGCTGCGTTACGTACGGTGAGTGAGATATCCGGAGGCCCAAATCCCCCTCCCCTTTCCAATCACTTAATTAGCCCTTTCGTTTAAGGTCGGCAACGCACCCATGACTCTTTTGGTATTGTATCATGTACGCCACATGGGCGGTGGAAATCACTTGCCATCAGATGACCCACTTGCTCATTTGCCGGCCTATGCAATAAAAAAAAACACGAAGGCGTCACTGTACGTACTGGTTGTAAATTATTCCGAATTAAACGAATGTCGGCGCAATGCTCACGGAATTCTGGATCTGAATTCCTTATTCAGAAACCTAATAGGAAAACTTAACATGTGCGAGCGGCCTAAAAAGCATGTTGCATCTACCTCACTGCGAGTGGTTTAAGGGCAGGTAGAAGAAGAAGAAGAGAAATCGATAATCTACCAAACACTATTCGACAAACAAGCGTGGTATTGTAAACGTACTAATGAATAGACTTTTCCGAAATAAAAAGTAGCCTATAACCGTCTCCAGGGTCCCATCTATCTCTACGTCAAAATTCATAAAAATCGGCTCGTTGATTTAGGCGTGAAAGCGTAACAAACGAATAGATATTTTTTTTGTATATAAAAAGTATCCTATGTTACTTCTTATACCTCCAAGAATATGTGTACAAAGTTTCATGATGATCGGTTAAGTAGTTTTCGCGTGAAAGCGTAACAAACAAACTTACATTCACATTTATAATATCAGTAAGATGTTAAATATATTTACTTACTAAGCTCAAAATTGCCAAAACACATTCACACTCTAAGTTCACTATCAACTAATGTCGCAAACGTACAATCGAACTGACATTTGTTCTACAATGTGATTGCAGGGTCATAAGGTCTCTACTTCACTACATAGTATAAATTAAAGACTTTCGTTTAGTCTGTCTGTCTTTAAGCAGTATAATCTCGGAACAATTCATCGGAACAATGGAATTTTTTGAGTGGTAGAGCCACGCTGTAGACACTTGTCTACAGCATGTATGGACCGGCTCGTCCGGGTCATTACCACTGTCTCACAGAAAACCGGCGTAAAATAGCAGCTAACTGCTGCGTTTCGTACGGTGAGTGAGATATCCGGAGGCCCAAACCCCCTCTCCTTCCCAATCCCTTAATTATCCCTTTCGTTTAAGGTCGGCAACGCACCCATGATTCTTTTGGTATTATGGGCGTACATGGGCGGTGGAGATCCCTTACCATCAGGTGACCCACTTGCTCCTTTTCCGGCCTATACCATAAAAAAACAACTTTTAACAAAAAACAAAACAAACTAAAATATTTAATGGTAGAAAATAAATTCATACTAGGTATTTTGGATCGCTGCTATTGCAACTTAATGGTAAATGATTGATAGGTAGTCAAGTTCCGTGAGTGCTGCCGAAGGATTTAAAAAGAAAAGATGAGTCTAATCTAGAAGAGTGTTTAATCCAGACTGGTTTAAAAACTAGTTACATTAATGTTAGTACGTTCTACTTATCTCTCTGCCCGCTACCGGACGTCGAGTCTAAACATTACTAGGTTACCGAGAATACTTATCAGTGACTGCCTCGGTGGCGCAGTTGTAATGCGTGCACGTTACGATTAAGCTAACTCTGAGGTCTCGGGTTCGATCCCCGTGTCGGGTAAAGAGGTATTGGGTTTTTCTATTACAAAATGCTCAGTATCAGCCCGGAGGCTGGAATTTGTGCCCGGTATGGCTATAGGCTCGCCCCCTATCACATCGTGGGACGGAGATACGCTCGGCGAAATGTGGGTGTACTAGTTACAGCTCTGCCTACCCCTTCGGGGAATACAGGCGTGAGTGCGTATGTATGTATACAACGTGTTACAGAAAGGTGTGGTCATATTTTAGGGTCACTATATACACCTTACAATCCGTACTTGTGTACCGGATCTTTTCAAAACCAAGGCATGCAAAAATTTCATGTTAATTTTAATCACTCGTTTATTAAGATCGATAAGATTGATGACATCATTATTAATAATTATGAACGACACTCACTTTTTAATAAACTTGAATAAGATGTACGTAATTCTACGGACATACGTACATAACTTGTTATTTAAACACAAATTAACACCTGATAGAGATTGTGTGCTAAAGACGATATAGGTACCATCCTCTAGAAGCATTTTAAAGACTTCATTCTCGGGTCTTCGATCTATGAATTTGGCTTAATACAGTCGACGATCCCTTTTAACCAACACAAAGTATCAGATCAGTTACACCAACACAAAGTACCAATACATAATAATACTTGTTTTTAGTCAAACACTACATATTTTTTGAACTCGTAATCATAATTCATAAAATCAGAAATTGTCGAACTGACGGCGTCAAATAAATATTGACATTTGTCAACTGTTTAATGTTTTTTTTAAATAAAAAATAATTAAATGAAAGGAGAATATTATAGATAGAATCATTGTTTATCATTTAGTGTTGTCCAAAGTTGAAAATCGATATCGACATGTTACTCATTCGATAAAAAAGAAAATTCTATAATTATTGTCCTAGCAATGCAATCGGATTTGGTACTATAGGAGATAAAATACTTATACCCTACACTATACATTGCTTAAATTTGCCCGCCCCTTTCTATAACACGTTGTATATGTATGTATGTACTTATCAGTCTAGCCTGCCCGTAGCGCGCCATAGTTAACAGGATATTATTATAATTATGTTTCTAAGGCTCGGTGCCGTTATAACTACCTACCACCGAATAAAAAAAAGTTTAATTATATATTATTATTTTTTACAAGAAATTTTTAAATTCTTATAATACTTTTTTTTGTGAATGGGTCATCAAAATCGGTGCATAAATGGGGAAGTTTTAATTTTTCTTCCGCGATTTCTTCCCTTAAGAGTAGAAAATTATCTTCTTTAAATGGGACCTGAGTGTAAATACTATCATATTATCATATACAATAAGAAAGAAAGAAAAGAGAATAAAAGAAAAATAAATTTAGACACAATTAGATTAGAACAATGTAAAGTGTATGTTGGTAATACCAATCCAAAGTAAAATTTATAGTTGCCCAGTGTATTTTGATGATGCTATGTATGTTATATACATTAGTTGATAATAATATGATTTAATTCATAAGTTTCTTTATTTTGTACTGACTTGTCATAAATAAACGCTATTTTAATTGCCTACATGATTAATAAAACTATTTCATTTCATTTCAAATGTAACATAAACACCTTTGCATGTTGTTCCATCGTATATTAGAACTGACAGTAAATTTAGTACTGTTTCAAAATCCCATTATGTTAAAGCTGAACTCTACTAGCGCCTATACACACATAATGGCAACATATTTCTTTGTGGGATTGCTATAACAATAACTGTTTTTCGTTCAGAATTTTAATAAAACATACATATCAGATGCATTTAAAATGTATTTAATTCTTAAATTACAATTTACCTATCTAGTATTATTCTGATCACAAAACGTTTGCGTATATTACGCGCATTTCAAGATCAGAATATATTCTGAATGTATCCATATTTATAGATACTAAAACACAATCAAAATTCAGTGGTTATTTGCAGGAAAGAATTGGCAAAAAAGGCACCTGGAACGATTCAAAATACGATTAAATCTAAATTGATTTAAGGAGATCCTATTTTATGAATTTATCAGCCTCCTTGGCGTGGGTTCGATTCCCGCACTTAGACAAATGTTTGTCTGATTCACAAATATTTGTCTGGGGTCTGGGTGTTGTGGGACCGCAAGTTCCTCTTACTTCCTGATACCCTTGAGACTATGTGCGTGACTGTTGGGTGTATTTATTATTATTTAAATCAATCATTATTCAAAATTGTCACATGAGCCCATTGGCTCATGTGACATTTAAAGTAATCGGGGATACAAATCTTAATATTGCTAATAGGATAGAGAGACACATAGAGATTGAGAAGAATTATCTAACGTAGAGACCAAAATTAATGGGATTCATATATGCATAAATTTTTTTGAAATTATATCAACCTGTTTAAAAATATTTATCGAATCCATAAAATGTTATTATTTAGATTCCATCAATAACTCTACCACAGTATACTCTACTCTCTCTCTGTCTCTCTCTCTCTCTATCAGTTCAGAAGGTTGTTTCACTATAAACCTCAGTGGTTTTCGAATGCATATACTAACGATAATTGTATTTAAATAAATTAATAAATAATAAAAAAAAAAAAACTACAGACATATGTATTGTAAATCATATTAAATGGACATCCTAATGGCAGACTTTCGATGCTTGTATCAACCATCAGAGACATCGTCGTCTGTCAACGCCTTACTGGAAGCGTCAATGACGCACTGCGTTAGTAACGCTACCGGTGAATGGTCTCGCATAAAACATAGAGCATAGTACAAATGCATAGACATGGTAACACTGACGATGCGTTCCAAACGCTCGTGTCTGATCTTTACGAGTCTTGAGGGTCCCCTAATTTGCCAAACTCTAAAACCTCCCTATCTCACACCATAGTCACTAAACCCTTTCTAACTAGTCTCTTCAGTTTTCTGGTCTACATCTGACTTCCCTAAGCCATCTTCAGATTGTGTTTTAGTCAACGCTCGGCAGACGCACGTAGGTCCAGTTCCTATCGGCTGCTCAGCACCAGGCACTTGAAAATTGCCATTTTGCCAACCGCTATTCTGCCAATGACCTAACCCTTGTCCTTGGCCATTCACAAAACCTTGATTTTGCTGCGTATTCTGACCTATGAACTGACCTTGTGGAACTTGGTTTACGAATTGACTCGACTGCTGGTTCTCCCCAATAAACTGTCCATTCTGGTGATGTCCAGTATATTGAGCGTTTTGAGTTTGTTGCACTTGTAAGTTTTGGTTCTGACCTTGGAAGGGTTCCTGACCTTGAAACTGCCCATTACCATACTGTCCCACCTGGTTCTGTCCTTGAAACTGATTCTGAGGTTTCTGAACGTTAAATCCAGAGTGTTGCTCTTGAAACTGCATTTGTTGATTATTACCACCGAAACTCTGCTGATTCTGACCTTGGAATTGAGTTCCTTGACCCTGTGGGTATACTTGGTATTGTCCTTGAGTTTGACTTTGAGTTCCAAAACCTTGCTGGACATTTGGATAAACTTGTCCTGAATTGACAGGGTAATTGCCTTGAGGATAGCCTTCAGAAGGATAGGTACCATAGTTGACATATTGCCCTTGCCCCTGATGTTGCCCCTGGCCTTGATACCCATTAGAGTAACTTCCAGACGGGTTCCAAGTATATTGTGATGTTTGATAGACAGGCTGGATCTGAGCTGGGCCCTGGGTTGTGGCAGGACCTGGTTTGCTCTTGTGACTCTGTACAATATCGATCATGCCTCCAATTATTTTCTCTGGTATGTGGAGGACTTTACGCGCCTCTATTAGAGCTGCTGCATTTTGCACGATTGATAACAGCAGGATCTGAAAAAAGGAAAAAAATGTCGAGTACCTATATATTTTTTATCAGCTTGAATGACGAGACGAGCAGGTCGCTCGCTTGGTGGTTTGCCCCACGCTAAATAAAAGCAAAACCACGTCGATTTTTGATTTACAAATTATACCATGACACTGAACTGCAAATATCACCCGAACACATAAAATGTTAAGTGTGATAATCCCTAGTAATTTTCTTTTAAACTTTCTTTAAACAACAGTGTTGCTTGGCGGTAGACATATAAATAAATATATAAAGCGGTGGTACACAGGCTTCTCGCATACGAAAGACCTACAAGTTTGGTGACTTGGTCATTCATTGCTATATAGGCATTAGAATATGGTTATTACCTGAATTTTTCATTACTTTTATAAATAAGTGACGTTACCCAATATCTAAAATAATAAGAATATTATCTTGGCTGCCTCGGTGGCGCAGTTTTAATGCGTATGCGTTACGACAGAGGCTAACGCTGAGGGCTTGGGTTCGATTCCTGGGTCGGGTAAAGTGATATTAGGATTTTCTATCATAAAATGCTCAGTATCAACCCAGAGTCTGGAATTGTGCCCGATATGGCGATAGGCTCGCCCCCTATCACATCATGGGACGGAGATACACTCGGTGAAATGTAGGTGTAGGTACTGGTCACCTCTGCCTACTCCTTCAGGGATTACAGGCGTGAGTGCGTATGTATGTATATTGTCTATGAATAAAAAGTTAGACAATTCTCTGTGTGGAGGCCTGGGATGTTTTAAGCTAGTTAGGTAAGATTGTCGTTGAAGATCGTCTCATCAGTGAAGTCCAGGATTCCATTTCCAAGTCGCATAATACTGAGCAATTCGTAAATCGTAATAGAAAAACACTCACTTTCATTGACAACGTATCCTTAAAAAAAGGATGGCAAAATAGATCCAATAGATTTGCATTGTACTCACGAATAGTAAGACGTTGATACGTTTCTCCATGACTGATGTGGTGCGTGGGTCCAATGGTATTGCCCAAGCCCCCCACGAGGATACACTTTTATACCGCGGCGAGTACACGCTGGACAATTAATTTTCATTCAGGGCTGACAGGACGCCATTAAAAATAATATCAAATTAACTGTTTATAAGTATCAATTATCATAATCGACGTTTTTAGTTTAGGGATAGCATAAATGGTTGTGAAATGTTCTCGGTTCGATTCCTTGGTATACTTACCAATCCCCCTCCCCTTCCCAATCCCTTAACATCCCTTTCCTTTAGGTTCGGTGGAAATCACTTCATCAGGTGACCCACTTGTTCTTTTACCGGCCTACACTATTATAAAAAAAACAATAACCGACCAGTTTCAAAAAGAATGTGCAATCTAAGAATATTCCACTAAAAACGATTTATGTGTTACATTTTATGTATACATACTTTGCGCATTGAATGTTTTATTTAGGGACAGATTTTTCAATCTCCATGTAGGTAAATGTCAATTATCATATAAGACATAAGTCGGCAAAATACAAAATTATCACACGGTTAATATAGATGAAAAAATGTATGTGTTTGTACGTTATTTGGCAGATAAACTTTTTCCTGGCATTGAAAACTCCACCCTAATTCATTCTAAATTATTGATTCTATAGCAATCCATCAATTGAATAGATGTCGGAAAGACATCGCCGATAGCGTCATGATATTTTTTACAATCAGGTACAGTCGTAGTTGGAATCTGCTAGTCTTTAAATTACTTTGTAGACAGTATGGCGGTCGCGAGTTCATTGATCGTTCTCTTATGTATACTATACTAGCTGTTGCCCGCGGATCCGTCCGCGTGAAAATAAAACGTAGCTTATAACCGTCTCCAGGGTCCCATCAATCTCTACATCAAAATTCATCAAAATCGGTTCAGTGATTTAGGCTTGAAAGCTTGATCATGAAACTTTGTACACATATTCTTGGAGGTATAAGAAGTAACATAGGATACTTTTTATGAAATAAATATCTGTTTGTTTGTTACGCTTTCACGCCTAAAACACAGAACCGATTTTGATGAATTTTGATGTAGAGATAGATGGGACCCTGGAGACGGTTAAAGGCTACGCTTTATTTCGGAAAAGTCTATTCACGCGGGTGGAGCCGAGAGCAAACGCTAGTACTATATAAATTATGTGTTTGTCCTAATAATTTATGCAACCCTAGTACCTAATATAATATGTGTGGTACTGATAAATTATTGAATTTAGAGAGAGGCATAAATAAATAAATAAATAATAAATAAAAAAATCTTAACCCCTGTTTCATATCATGTCCAAGTAAACGATACTTTTTAATAAATCTAAAAGATAACATAAAATATTATGAGGCTATCAACATAGATGTCAAATTAGTACTTTATGTAATACGTTATCCTAGTTTGTCCTGGACACAGGGTGCATCTGTTGGTGCAAGCCCTATGCGCATGCAGAAGGTACATCACATATTGATCGAGGAGTCGCGGGCCGCGTCGGTGGCGCGATGTGCCACAGCTTGCACTTTCGACAATGTACCGCTACGACGCACAACCGGCTTCACGACAAGCGAATTTCGGTAGCGAATTATTTGACGATCATATTGCTTTTTGCGATTGACTTACTTTTCTACTAAATAGTGTAGAGTCTTGAGAATGATTTAGTTTGAGATTTATTGAAGATTTAAGTACTATTATTGATAATAATAATAAAATCCTATAACATAACTATTTTGACAACTTTAGCCTTATGTGAAAAATAAAATGTTGAACGTCCATAACGTGAATTTTTCCATAAATAACGTGGGCAAGGTAGAGATTTTCTTAATACTGAGTTTTCATTTATGAAGTGAGATATTGTCTCTTCAAAAAGGCGATGGAATTAGTTGATCGCTTTAACTGTTTATAAATAGCATCAGAACGTAAGCCTATAACAGTATTACACACTTACCGAGGTTTATTAGCTGCAATGTGAATGCAATGTTCACGTGATGAATATTATTGTGGTATGTAGTAGTTTGATATAAGATCACGACTATATCCTCGATTGGATAGTCAGTAGAGCACCCACGCTTCGCAAAGCATATTTATATCCAATGATGTGATAGAGGGCCAATCGTCATACCGGGCACAAACTCCAATTCTGGGCAATTCATGTGTGATTTTTCGAATCGAATACTCATAGACCGATAGTGATATCCCAATCTGGGATTTCAACCACACGGTTTCTGAGTGTAAGTAAATTAAGACTCAAATAATGGAGTGCCCATTTCATTGTGGTACTTATAAAATACCGAATTAAAAATTTGCTTGTTAGTCCATTGGATGCTTCTGCCTCTCCTAAAGCATGCCTTAGAGCTCGATCCTCGGTTTTCATTCCACTTGTGTTTGTCGGCAGTTGGTACTACATCTAGCTGTAGTAGGCCTAGTACCTACGAGTTACAAATCCGTTCGCAGTTTTCGAATTCGTATAAAATGACTACCGTCGAAGTGTCAAACTAGTAATTCATACGGGAATAAGGGAAAGAATCGCTTGAAAACAAATTTCATATTCGACTAATATAAAATCAAATTATTAATTTTAATTCATCATAGTTCCCACGAGTGGTTACTAATACTCGACGGAGAGAAAACGAATACTTTTATCGTTTAGGAAAACTATTATATCTTGTACTAAGCCTACAGGTCATCTTACATTACGTTTTTCGAGTCGTCGCTTACAACTATCCAAAATATTTCTTTAATAAAAAAAATATATAATCAAGGATTTTGTATTAATTTTTAACGAAAATCTCCGTTGTCGAAAATCGAAACAGCACCGCGCCAAGCGTAATCTGATCGTTTGATTGACGCCGCACAAACGGACATAAAAACTTAGTTTTTTATGTTATTTTGGACAAATTATCGGACCATCGGCATCAGGATGCGACGAAGCATATATTTAGCAGCACTTTTTTATTCCCCGTCTACGGACTAAGGAAACCGCGAGTGAACTGGAGACCCCCTTATCAATCACACTCAATCAAATTCATTTTAGAACGCAAGCAGCACGCTAAAAATACCAAATTTTCATTGTTTATCAAAAACTACTGAAATTCAAATATTTTTCTTGTACTAGACTGATAAATATCAAATGGATCAGCCGATGGTAAGTGATCTCCGCCACGTATCGCATCTACGCGTTTCCGACCATTCCGCCTTTATACATGTTATGTATATAATAAAGTTATAATATATATACAAATCAATTGTTATTATTGATCATTATAGCACGGTAAAGTGACTACTTTACACCTGATGCTAAGTGCAGTGCAGTCCAAGAATAATGGCGACCACTAAAATACGATATGTCTATCGTAGATCGCTGGAATTATGCCAGTTTGCCTAAATGTTTCACCTGTCATCTGATTCTAATTTTTCTATATGCATATCAATGAATTTTATGTGTAATTAAAAAGTTCTATAAGTATAATAATCTAGAGAAAATACGATTGGCTTCCCTGCAACCTCTTGGAATGAAGTGCAACCTATGATATGACATGTAAAAGTGATATTTATGATCCAATTTACAGAATAAGTGATTTGAATTTGATGAATTGGGCCCTGAATATAAATATTGTTATCACAACGCCCGATGAAGCTGTTTTAACGTTGTTTATAAAAGCTAATATAGAAAAAGTACCATAATAATTAAATACTTTAAAATTTTGCCTCCCAAACCACTACCTAATTACGTTTGCGTTACACTCCCTAAAGATCCATTGAGGAGCATTCGCCGAACAAAATGATTGAATGTTGCACGTACTCAATATTTTTTTTATGAGGAAAATGAACAAAATTACCATTTCACGGTACAATAATCGTTTGGTGAATATGATTTGTGTCATTCATTTGAGAGAAGGGTTCCATGTTGTTCTAAAAAGTAGTATCGAAGTCCTATTTTATGCACCTAAATGAGACGAGCAGATCGCTCGTCTGATGGTAAGCGACATGCAAAGAAACAGTACCAACACTACTCAATATTGAATTACAAAGCACTGCACGGTACTACACAGCGCTGATCATCCCGGGACAAAAGATGTTAAATCTTAATTCAATGCTCAGTAATTGCACCGGCTCCAATTTCCTTCAAATCGGATCTTTAAACACTGCTACTTGGCGGCAGATATAGACAGGACATATTCGAGAGACCTATCACTGCCTACAATGTAATAAATTTCTTTTGGATAAATAAAATGATACCAATTGCAGATATATTATAATTTGACGCGCTCCATCATTCGATTTAGAAAGAAGAAAGAAACTAAGAAAAGATGGTACGAGAGGAGAGATGGTCCACGAGTGGTAGAGCCACGCTGTAGACGGATTTGTTTACAGCACGATTGGATCGGCTCGACCGTGAATTTACCACTGTCTCACAGAAAAGCTGCTTGCTGCTGCTTTTCGGTAAGTGAGATATCCTGAGGCCCAAATACGCTTTCCCTTCCCAATGCTTTTATTCTCCCTTTCCTTTAAGGTCGGCAACGCGCCCATGATTCTTTTGGTATTGTGGGCGTACATGGGCGGTGGTGTTCACTTACCATCAGGTGACCCACTTGCTCGTTTGTCGGCCTATACAATAAAATAAAATAGATAATTTATTAGCCACAACATGACATGTACAATATGCTACTTGCTAGGACATAGAAATCAGTGGGGCGAGCACGAACAACTTACGCATAAGTATTCGAATCGAGAACGAATGAATATTCGTATTTGTATGAAGGTTCAAACAATTTTTGACATTTCGATACGAATACGTTCTCGCAAGTTATTCGTGCTAGTCCCTCTGTTCGTCTGTCCTATTATCACTATAATGTTGAAGTTTGGATCGTACGTGTATTGTATGAACTGATTCATAAAGGTGTTAACATTAAGAATAGGGGATGGAAAATTCTGCAAATATTCACGGTACCTAGAAGTACTTTAAATGTAAAATTGTTTCAATACTATATTATATATATTTTTATAGCAAGGGCAGGCTAATGAGCAAGTGGGTCACCTGGTGGTAAGTGGTCTCCACCGCCCATGTAGCCCACAATATCAGAAGAATCATGAACGTGTCGCCGACCCTGAAGGAAAGGGAGAATTAAACCATTGGGAAGGGAAAGGGTATTTGGGCTTGCGGATATCTCACTTACCGAAAAGCAGCAGCAAGCAGCTTTTCTGTGAGACAGTGGTAAATTCACGGTCGAGCCGATCCAATCGTGCTGTAAACAAATCCGTCTACAGCGTGGCTCTACCAATGAAATAGTATAGGTATAGTATAATTTTTGAGATATGGGATATTATCGGTTGAACTACAGAACCTTACTGTGCGTGGTCCGACACGTACTTGGCCAGTTTTTTTTTCTTTTCGGTATTTAGTGTTCGTCTGATAAATGATGTGCTCGCCCTGCACGCGTCAAGAGTTATGTAATTTCGGATCCATTTAATTTAACGTTTGTAAATGTACAAATTTATTGCGAAATAAATAACTCTCATGATATAATTTTTTATAGCATAGGCCGGCGAACTAGCAAATGGTTCACCTGATGGTAAGTGATCTCCACCATGTACGCCCACAATACAAAGAGAATTAAGGGATTGGGAATGGGAGGGGGATTTGGGCCTCCGGATATCTCACTCACCGTACGAAACGCAAGCAAGCTGCTACTTTACGTCAGTTTTCTGTGAGACAGTGGTAACGACCCGGACGAGCCGGCCTATTCATGCTGTAGACAAAAGTCTCTACAGCGTGGCTCTACCACTTTAAAGATAATTTTGTCGAAGTATGTATATACCTATCTACTAGGTAGATGGTACGCAAGATTCTTCATCTGGGTAGATACCACCCGCTTTGTATATCTCAGCCAAGCATCAGTGTGTAGGCACTGTGGTTTTCCATTTTTGAAGGACATTGAACCCAGTGACACTACTGGGCAATATGAGACGTGACATCTCATGTCATGTCTTAAAATAAGAAAATTAGATAAAATCTTGAAATAAAGCTAGTTTATACGGATTTTATCGCGCTTAAATCTTTATTTTAGTCCCGACGTTTCGAAAGCTTTTCAAAATCCGTATAAACTAGTTTTATTTCAATGTGTAATATTCGCGTAAACCTAAGAAATCACTACTTAGATAAAATCTGCTAAATTATAACAAAAACAAAATAACACCCATAGTCATAACTCCTCAGTAGGCAAATCGCTCTCTACGCCACGGAGGATAACAAATCCAAAAATAAAAATCCCATTCATCTCGAACTCAGGGTCCTCTATTTAATTTTAATATAAATGGTAAAGGTAATATAAGATATAGCAGCGATAGCTCAGCGAGGACTGCTACGGACTGTCGAGATGAAAGTCACAGGTTCGAAACCAGCCCCAAGACTATGCACATCTGACTTTTCTAAGTTACGTGTGTATTCATCGTTAATTATCGATTGCTTTGGTAAAGAAAACATCGTGAGGAGACCTGCATATCTGAGAAGTTCTCTATAAGAATTTCGAAGTTATATGAAGTCTGCCAAGCCGCAGTAAGCCAGTGTGGTAGACTAAGGCCTAACCCCTCTCATTCAGTAGAGGAGGCCCATGCCCTGCAGTGGGACGTATATAATACAGGGTTATCAAATAAAAAGTATTCGTTTAAGACCCGCGCCGCGCCGCGCCGCGGCGTCATGCGGTCCTTTTAATGAGACAAGAGAGGTCAGTATATATAAAGGAAACAGCCACGTCCCGTCCGTACGTACGATTGTTATGTCTAGCTATTATGAAATTAAATTCTCAAGTTCTCCAATGACTCAGTATAAAAATTTACATGTTAATGGATTAAAATCTGAATAATTGGATTGTTCTGAGTTGTCGTCGCTATTACTAGACGTAAACTAAACGGGTCAAATCCCGATCCCCTAAAAATGTGGTGTCTGTATGGATTAAGGAGCCACTCCAGATTTTAAAAGGAAGTTCACACCCTTATTTAGCAGCAAAGCAGCTGATTTTGCAGGACAACATCTGAAATTTGTAGTAAAATATAACTGTTAATAATTATAACAATGTAATAATGGCTCCTCAATATAAACATATGAATACAATCGTGTATTTTCTGTTTTAAAATTATTACATATATATGACAGGCGACAGCCTCTGTGGCGCAGTGGGTAAGTAGCCAACTGTGCGATTCCCGCACCGAGACAAATGTTTGTGTGGTACAAACATATATATATGTTTTGTGGCTGGGTGTTTTCTCCCCAGAGGGGTTGATGTCAGACAGGCGGCCGGTCGTACAACTACCAAGCCAAATGTTTCTGTAACATGTGTTATAAAGCATGTTGTGCTGACCCCACTGCGAGTGAGATAAGTGCAGGTGGAAGTAGTACTTTTCGGATACTTCCAAGTGCACCTCACCGGTTTCACATTCCATGTATCATGTGCGCTGCTCTAGAGTCTAGACCAATGAAGCCATAGATTATTAAGAATGTATCCAGTATTAAAATTCCGCTGATGAATGCCATCAATCATAGAATAAGTCTGCTGTTATGGCCATTCCTTTAAATCTGATGCTTATGAAGACCGCATGTGTGACCAGGCCGCAAGGTAAAGTTGTCGCGAATCATAGCTCCATTACTGATATTATTATGGATTGTGGGGGCGGAGATAGGACCGGTTAATGCCATTATTGCTAAAGAAATTTATGGTACTCGAAATGAGAGCGAAAGTTATTTCTCGTGCGTATACTAATAAGAGTCAAGCCTGATGAAAATCTAAATAGCTCATAGCACCTAGTAAACATTTTATAAAAATTATTAAATATTATTGGGTGTATTCAAAAAAATCATACTAGGTATTTAGTTTTTGATGCAAAATCTACGTAGAATTAGTATTGTTATTATTACTTATTATATTTTTTGAATGACTACTAGAAAAATAGCATGGGAGCCAAACCTTCGACCTTGTTCTAGTCAAAATTTTAGTTTTTTTATAATCAACACTTACGATAGCTGTACAAGAATCTTGTATTATACTCGATGGAACTCTTGTAAACAAAATAATAGAGATTGTGTTTTATAGCAGAGGTCGATAAACGAGTGGGTCTGATGATCAGTGACGCTCACTGCCCATAAAAACCACAATTGGGAAGAGGAGAGCCCCCAGATATCTCATTCATCATACGAAATGCAACAGCAAGTTGATACTCCACGTCGGTTTTTTATGAGATAGTGATAACCAGTCCGAACCGGCTCATTCATTCTGTAGATAAATTAT
Source organism: Mimas tiliae (assembly GCA_905332985.1). Lineage (NCBI taxonomy): Eukaryota > Metazoa > Arthropoda > Insecta > Lepidoptera > Sphingidae > Mimas > Mimas tiliae. The sequence goes on along the minus strand of HG995241.1, from coordinate 19,612,746 downwards.
TAACAGCGTGTCTCCACCACTTATATAATAAATGTGTAACACATTCCTTACTGGTTCATAATTGCATGAAGTCGTCCTATTATCCTTTATACGTGTGTGATTCGTCAGTGCCGTGCGCGGGCGCAGTCGCCAACCGCTCTCTCACACCTACTATACTACTCTTCTGATATAAAGAACAGGTAAGATTTACTCTACAAATAATTGTATAACTGAGGATAAATTTTATTAGAGATAAAAGTAAATTCGTATTTTGGATTATTGTTTATTTAATTTGGCAGATTTGTTTTTATGGTCTACTTTCTTCTTCTTGGTGTTTTGAAGATAGCTTTTTTAGTCTAGTCACTCTAAATATAAAATCATATTCAATTTATGTAAGCGAATCCTCATAAGCATATTAAATTACCTTCTAAGACAACTAAAGAAGTGGCGATAGCTTCTTGGGAGAGTGGAATGGACTGCCAAGATGAGGTCGCGGGTTTAGTCCCAGCCCCCGGTCTGTCAGGGCATACCTTTAAATATTCGAAGTTATTATTTATTCATTATGAATAATCACTCGCTTAAACGTTCAAGGAAACCATTGTGAGGATACCTGTATACCTGAGAGACCTCAAAAAAAACTTTTAAAGGTATGCGAAGTCTATCAACATTGAGCTTTCTAGGTGGTAGATCCCTCTTATGTGAGAGGCCGTCTAGGTTAATACAACAATTTCTATTTCTGCCACCAAGTAGCAATATGTACTCGTAAGTACGTACTGTTGTGTTGCGGTTAGAAGAAGATTTAGGCCACTGAAATTACTGGGCATTATGAGACTTAACATTTTAACTCGGGGTGACAAATGCAGTCAAGTGCCATGCAGTGCTTTGTGATTCATAATTAGGTGACGTGTTGCTTCTGTTTATGGACAGGCGTGGCGAGTATCATCAAGCGCGCAATCTGCTCGTTTCTTCATTCAGACTTATTAAACAAATTTAAATTCAAATTTATCCCAGATTTCTTTTTATTTCTGCAGGCAATCAAGATGACGGTGAAGAAGCGAACATCGGACCTGACGAGTTTGGAGCGGTTCAACATGTACTACCGCAAGAAGGAACCACCGCTGACGTCGACGCAAAAGTTCAAGCGGTTCATCTGGAACACGAAGACGAGACAGTTTTGCGGCAGGACTGGATCCAGCTGGTGTGAGTACATCTTTATTATCTCTTAAATTGTGGCTTGAAGGAAAATTTTACGAGTGGTAGAGCCACGCTGTTTTGTCTACAGCATGAATAGACCGGCTCGTCCGGGTTGTTACCACTGTCTCCCATAAAACCGACGTAAAGTAGCAGCTTGCTGCTGCGTTTCATACAGTGAGTGAGATATCTGGAGGCCCAAATCCCCTTCCCTTCCCAATTCCTTATCCCTTTCCTTTAAGGTCGGCAACGCGCCCATTACTCTTTTGAGCGTACATCAGCGGTGGAGATTACTTACCATCAGGTGACCCACCTGCTCGTTTGCCGGCCTATCAAAAAAACCCTGAGCCCCGACATGTTAATATTTCATAATCAAATATAATTTATTTGCAAAAGCAAAGCCAAAGAAACAAGTGACTAAAAGCTGGATAAATCTTGAGGGTCTAAAATGTTGGTTTCTCAATCATGATTCGTGATACATACTCACATTGGTAGTATTATTGTTTAATAAACAAATATCTTTTCTCATTCAAAACTTATTCGGAGGAGATACGTGGAAAGTTTTATGTGTTGTTGTTATATCAGTTTTAATATTATTATCAAGGATGGATATCCAAACAGCTCTACATTTTTCTGGAACCTTTCTTACCAATTTTTAACGTCGTTAGAGGACATCTTTTTGCCATCAGATCTGCTAAGATCTGAAAAGAATTTATTACCAACATTTGATAAAAATGTATTAAATAAAAGGGCCCATGTAATACCAAATACCGTCCAATCTATCTACTAAAAGGCGGTCCTGCATTAAGGCAGTGTAACGCCAGAAGAAATAAAGGACCCCAAATATTCCGCTAGCAGAGAAGTAATCAAGTACTTCAGTATCATTTCGTCTTTATTGAATCTAAGTTTTAATTTGGACGTCGCTCCATCAATCAGGCGTGTGCTCCTGACTTGATGCAACGACAATCTGCAAGACCCGACTAATATTGATTGGATGAAACTGTATACTTGTATTGCTATAGTGAGCATCTATATGTAGTAACAACTCAATAGAAGACCCGTACACAATACTCACAGCCCAACGGAGTTAGCCGTCAATAACAAACTATTCAGACATTTTTATTACACATTCACATACAAAGTATATTCACAGGTATGTACTTGTTAATTAATTTTTAATAATTAAACGCATAAGTTATAACGTATAATTCCACTGCAGGTACAAAGTAAATTATAAGCTCTAAGGTGTTTTGTTAACATGATATAATTTAACTAAACAAATCTTCATGAATACTTAGCTATTCAAAAAAATTGGTATTTGTACTTTAAGCTGGCAAACGAGCAAGTGGGTCACCTGATGGTAAATGATCGTCACCGCCATTAAACACCCAAAATATAAGAAGAATCATGGACGCGTTGCCAATCTTCTGGAAACCATTATAAGAATAATGAACACAATCATATTTACAATTTATGAAACACTTATTATAAGGTCACATATTTGTACCTTTCTGTATGAAGTCGGATAATATCCCCCGTACAATTGTCTTGAAGCTGTATGGAGACAAGCGGACAGTCCTCAGCGGAAGTCGGTCCGCTGATTGGCCGAATGAGCTCATTGCTCGGCATCCTGTGCGCCCGCGCCGCTCGGCACCGTCCCAGTCTCGTTCTAGCCAGACGTTAAATGTTCCTTTACAAACTTCCGTTCGCTATGTACACCAGTTTTTGTTATGCAAATTATTCCATTCCCATTTTTTGATGATGGCACGGTAACGCTATTAACGTTAATTTTACACGAGGCCAATTCATTGAAACATTTCGTCAAGCCAAATGTAAATAGAGACAGTCCAGAATTTATTATGAATACTATTACTATTATAAATGTAAAAGTTAGCCTACTTTTATCCTGGAAAAGGTCATTCATGTGTACGGAGCCGCAAGGAAAATCTAGTGTATGAATAAATGACAAATTATTGTGGATTGTATCAATAAATGACCTGGACTGACCTATAAGGCTTTGTCTTCGGTGTAAACCTGGAGGCCAATTGTCGTAATTTTAAATGTTCAAAATATCATTCCTATTTAGTCTCAGCGTCAAGAAAGTTGCAAATGGCATTCTCTTAAACCAATAATCAACGCCGTGAACATAGATCGTAATAAATAAATTGAATGTAGAATAAAAGTTGACTGAAGCCAAAACGGTATAATGCTACTGCTAATGCTAGGTGCATTTGACGTTGATTATTATTGGTTTAAGAGAATGCCATTTGCAACTTTCTTGACGCTGAGTCTAAATAGGAATAATATTTTGAACATTTAAAATTACGAGAAGTGGCCTCCTGGATCCACGACATTGTAAGCATGTTTCCTTTCATTCCACGATTGGTAGAACCACGCTGTAGACAGTTTTGTCAACAGCACTAATGGGCCGGCTCGACCTGGTACCACTGTCTCAAATAAAACCAATGTAAAGGCGGGTTGCTGCTGCGTTTCGTACGGTGAAGGAGATAGCCGGAGACCCAAAACCGCCTTCCCTTCCCAATACCTTAGTTATCCCATTCTTTTAAGTTGGGCAACGTGCCCATGATTCTTTTGATGTTGTGGGCATAAAGAACGGTAAAGATCACTTATTACAAAATCAATGTCTACATATTTAATAAATTAGTGTTGTATTGGAGAATAAAATTATGACCATGAAGTGGTAAAATACAAAACATTCTAATATGTATTCATTAAATATTTAAATACCGATAATTTTAAAGTAATTATTTCTTGTTCACAGCCAAAATAGCCTTATTCTACTTCATATTCTACTCCGCCCTGGCGATCCTCGTGGCGATATGCATGTGGACCTTCCTACAACTGCTGGACGCGCGGCAGCCAAAGTGGCAGCTAGAGAGAAGCATCATCGGCACCAATCCTGGCTTGGGCTTTAGACCTACGCCTCCAGAGGTCGCCAGCAGTGTCATCTGGTACAAGGGGAACGATCCTGGTAGCCATCAGTTTTGGGTGAAGGAACTGTCCAAGTTCTTGTCAGGTGAGATTTTATGGTCACTGCCTCGGTGGCGCAGTTGGAATGTGTAAGCGTTACGATTGAGGCTGACGTTGAGGTCGCGGGTTCGATCCCCGGGTCGGGTAGCAGTGATATTTGGTATTTCTATTACGAAATGCTCATTATCAGGCTGAGGCTGGAATTGTGCCCGGTATGACGATAGGCTCGCCCCCTATCACATCATGGGACGGAAATACACACGGCGAAACGTAGGTGTACTGGTTACACCTCTGCCTACCCCTTCGGGGATTACACGCGTGAGTGTGTATGAGTGCGTATCCACATAGGCTAAGTACTTTTTATCCCGAAAAATGACATTCACGCGGGCGGAGCCACGGGCAACAGCTAGTATAAGGCTGGTATTAATTTTATTATAACGCTGCTCCGCTCATTCTCCCGAACAGCATACAAACGCGATGGTAAAAAGGCTGGTGCTGGTCAAAACATTCACAACTGCGACTTCAAACTGCCCCCACCAGCTGGCAAGGTCTGTGACGTGGATATCAGCGCCTGGGGACCCTGCGTGGAAGATAACCACTTCGCCTACCACAAGTCTACTCCTTGCATATTCCTGAAGCTGAACAAGATATATGGATGGAAGCCACAGTTCTATAACAGCTCGGATAAACTGCCTGAGGCGATGCCAGAGGATCTGAAGGAGCACATTAGGAATATGACAGCTTATGACAAGAATTATGTGAGTTGAACTAAATTTTTTAAGCGACTTCCTTTTTTTGAGAAATATGCTCGGCGAAAAGTGGGTGCATCAGTAATTACGCCTCTGCCTACCTTTTAGGTGGTAAAGGCGTGAGCGTGTACTTCTGTAGTTGCTTATAATATAAAATTGGTGTACTTGGGATAATTGTTAGTAGTTACGCTCGCTTTTATCATTTCTTTAATTATACATAGCAAACTTTTTATATTTCCCAGTTGAACATGGTATGGGTGTCATGCCAAGGCGAGAACCCTGCTGATCGAGAGAATATCGGGCCAATCCAGTACCTACCGCACCGAGGGTTTCCAGGGTACTACTTCCCGTACACCAACCAGGAGGGGTACCTCAGTCCCTTGGTTGCAGTGCATCTGCAGAGGCCTAAAAGTATGTTATTTTTATAAGCTCGAATGACGAAACGAGCAGGTCGCTCGCCTGACTATTAGCCTGTCCATAAACAGAAGCAACACCACACAAAACCTTGAAAAATTTTGCATGTCATTGGACTACGTTCGTCACTCTGAGACATAAACGCCCGGTTTCTGAAAGGCTGATCAATATTAAATTAACTAATTAAATGTCAAATCTCATGTCAAGTCGAAATTGAGTTGCTAGAACTAAGCGTGATCAACGCCTTTGATTTGACACACATGTTAGCTAACATAACTTTCAAATCAATATGAAAAATCTTATGTCAAACGGTACTAAAGAGAGATCAAATATTATATATTTTTTCACTAAATAAGGTTTCAGCAACTCGAATTGAATTGACAGCGATGACAACTCAAAGTTCTGTTAGTTGAATGTTGATTTGATCAGCCTTTCAGAAACCGGGGGAAAGTCTCATACTGCTTAAATTTTACTGGTTTCAATGTCCTTCGAACCGTAACACAACAGTGCTTAGACTTTGCTGCTTGGCGGAAGAAACAGAGGAAGCGGTGGTACCAACCCAGACGGCCTCTCGCATACGAGGGACCTTACACCTTGTAAAATAATTATTTAGTGATCCCATATAAACTTGGTTAAGATCTGATGAAGGAGTACGAGGGAAAATTGTAAACTTCTTTACGGATACCAGCAAATGCAAGCTATTCAGATTATAAAATCAGTTATAGAAGTTTTTAACTTACCTATGATAATAATTCTACCTATCGCCTCATTGGTCTATTGGCAGCAATACCTACTTAGACTGAGAACCGTGAGCTTTCAATTCCCAGGTGGAGCAATCACAATTTGTGTTCGAATTTTCGATTCGAAAATCATACATGAACTGCCTGGAATTAGAATGTGTATGCCGATATGCTTGCCCCCACCCCCCATATCATGGGACGTAAATAAGCTCGTCGAAACGTGGATGCAGCACTAGTTGCACCTCTACCTATTTCTTCGGGGAAAAAGGCTTGAGCTTATGTTACGTAATTATTATATAGCTGGCATGCTGATCAACATTGAGTGTCGTGCGTGGGCCAACAATATCAAATACGAACGGATAGAAGGCATGGGCTCCGTCCACATCGAGGTCATGATCGAGTAGACACCACCAACAAAGTTGAGGTACGGAACATGTAGTACGGTCATTAAGTATTTTATAGCTGATGCCTGGTGGTTTTCTTATTTTACTAGCAGCCCACGAATGTAGCGAGACTCAGTCATATAAGTGTCAGAAGACACAAAGACCAAAGAATTTATTTTATTTATTTATATAAGAACATTACTGCGTAGTGGGCGGGTAGCCGACTGTGAAGCAATAGGCCACGGGTTCGATTCCCGCACCAAGGCAAATGTTTGTGTGATCCACAAATATATGTTTTGGGTCTGAGTGTTTTAGCCCCAGAAGGCTTGCCATCAGGCAGGCGGCCGGTCGTAAAAACTACAAGCCAAATCTTTATTTAACATGTATTAAAAACATCTTGCGCCGACTCCACTGTGAGTGGGATAAAGGCATGTGGTAGAAAAAGACTGCTAACAGATATATATACAAGGGCAATAAGTATAATATTGAACACAATAAAATTATTTATTTAAATCGTACCTAAGGTAAATTGTGCCTAAGGTAATGCTGCTGGCAATATTCAACGTCTCCAGATAACGCCTAGCTATTTTTGTGAACTGATGTTCGGAGCATAATAATAGGTCTACATTAAAGTCAAGCTCGCGGTAATGGTGGAACAGGTGAGAGAGGTTTTATAATTTTGTTTACGAGAGATGGAAAATATGATAGAGATATTGAAAGAAGAGTGAGTGCGGGGAACCAGGTGAATGGGGCACTACGTGCTAGTATGAAAAAATTAATGAGAGTGAATGAGGCCAAAGTGGTATGCAAGGATCGGAGCAAGTGGAAATCCGTTGTCTCTGCCTACCCCTATGGGAAACAGGCGTGAGTCTATGTATGTATGTACGTATCTATTACATTCGTAATCTGTGCTCTCCTATTATAACGTGCATGGGAACTGCTAGAGGAATTCAATGCAAGGCACAAAAGTATTGTGGTATGGATCGAGCTTGGCTTAGCTATGGCAGCATTACGATTCCTTGCAACTCTAACCATTCCTTCAGCGGAAACGTTTAAATAAATCGTTTTTCATAAACATTTAATTTTACAGGTACAAACAAGATATCTCCAAATAAACTAGGAATGAAGACAAAGTATTGTTCAATGAATACTTCTATTTTGTGTTTGAATTAGTAATTTTTATTTGCTGTACTTGCATTTCTTATATACCTTAGACTTATTGAGATTTCAATAGATCGTGTCTGAATACTTGTTAATAATGTTATAATAGAAGCCATATACCAAAGATTTCAATATATAGCTATATACAGGGCTTTGTTTTTGGTTGTCCTGATTGAAAGCGAATGCGATTGCTTTTTCAATTTGTCAATAATTTATTGGCATGTTTTAGCGTGATTGTGTATGAGTGGTATTTATTTGTAAATGATTAATAAACTTAGTTTGTCAGATTTTATAGTTTTTTTATATTGTCCATATAACGATATTTTTTATCAAAATGTAATGTTCTTATGGAGTAAGTATTTAATATTAACAAGCAGTCGCTAAATTTTTTCGAAGTTCCCCTACCGGCACTGTACCGCTATTTTTTATAGAACCGTAGGTTATGCGGCATAATGGGCGCACCATATTGCGCATATTATGCCGCATAACATAATACATTACTACTAAATACAATACTATTATTACATAATCCTTCTCTGCTGGTGAGTTTGCATGTCCAGTGTGGAATCGCTCTTCTCATGTTAAAGATGTAGACGTTGCATTAAACGAGATTTGCAGGATTATAACGGGCTGCCTTAAACCGACACCCCTGGACCTGTTATACCCCCTCGCAGGTATAGCACCACCAGACGTCCGACGACAAGTAGCCTGTCAAATTGAAAAACTCCATCAGGAATCTGATCCACGCCATCCACTGTTCGGCCACGTCATGCCACGAGCCCGCCTGAAAAGTCGAAAGAGCTTCCTAAAACTGACGGAGCCTATAACAGGTCAACCAAGTCACTTAAAAAAGCACCTCTGGGACTTAAACCACCCCGTCCCATCGGATTTCATCTTATCTGATGAACATCTACCCCCTGGCAAAGAACTGCAGTGGCCCACTTGGCAGACACTGAATCGTCTCCGTACCGGGGTGGGTCGTTGTAAGACAAACATGGTACTCATCAAAGCCCGATTGGGACTGTGGTGCTCCAGAGCAAAACATGCTTCACTTGCTTAAGTGCCCACTGTGCCCTAGCACCTGCACAAGTAAAGACCTTATGGAGGCTACAGACGCTGCTGTAAATGTAGCACAATTTTGGAGCGGGAAGATATAATTTATCAACATTTTAAAATATATACATTACAACATATCAATATTTAAAGCCAATGACACGATAGAAGAAGAAGAATTGCATAATACATTATTACTTTGCGGCATATTCTGCCGTAAAGTATGTGCATGGTATTTACGGGAAAATAACACAGTTCTGTTATGCGGTAAAACTTACTGTTCTTTAACTGATATGTTGCTAGTAATAATCTCTCTATTCTAAAAAAAAAGTAACTGGCGCCGCCGCTGCCAAAAGCTTGTCACGCTATCTCCTGCGAAACCGCTGGGGGTAAGGGGTCGAGACCGATACCAATCGATGCTGAATAATGTGGGGAAGAAAGTAAGATATGTGTCATATTTGTCGGAGTTTAAGTTTTTTTTTAATATACTTAAATAAAACAATGATGATCTTCCACAATCCTAATATATTCAATGACTCCATTTACAAGTGACAATCTACGGACTCGTACACATTTGCGATCAATAAGTACGTTCAACACATCGACTCCTTGAGATACTGCAACACTGCATATTTTTATCCTAGCATAGCACTACAATTCGTATCAAAATGCCAAAAAAAAATTGATTTATGTTTACGCGAATATTACACATTGAAATAAAACTAGTTTATACGGATTTTATCGCGGTTTAATTTTATTTTAGTCCCGACGTTTCGAAAGCTTTTCAGCCTTCGTGGTCACGGGAAAGACTGACCGAGTGACACAGGGTAAAATCCGTATAAACTAGTTTTATTTCAATGCCAAAAAATTGTTTGAACCTTCATACAAATACTAGCGTTCTCGATTCAAATACTTATTCGTAAGTTGTTCGTGCTCGCCCCCTTGATCGTAAGTGCGTTCGAAAATAGTGTCGACCGTTGACAGACGATGCACCAATCATAGGTCGCCACAAATGTACCTGCCAGTTTTTCTAATAGCATAAGCCTGCAAGCAAGCTGTGGGTCACCTGATGGTAAGATCTCTACCGTCCAAGTACGCCCATAATACCAGAAGATTGATGGGCGCATTACCGACCTTCAAGGAAAGGGATACTTAAGGGATTGGGAAGGGCCCTCCCCTTCTCATGTCCCTCCGGATATTTCACTCACAAACAGTGAAACAAACTGCTACACTACGTCGGTTTTCTGTAAGACAGTGGTAACGACCCGGACGAGCCGGCACATTTATGATGTTGTCCACAGCGTGGCTCTACCACTCACTACTTACTTTTTACATTCCGTTTAAAGACTCAGTGACGACAAGCCATAGATAGCACAGTGTAAAAATCATAGAGTCTCTCATCACCTTTGATGATAACGAAAATGAACAACTAACGAGCAAGTGGGTCACCTCGTAAGTGGTATGTTGATAGTCACCGAATATGCAGTGTTGGAATATCACATTACAATTAATTCTAACAACAAATGATTAAATAATTATAACATCTAATGCATTCTCTAACCAACTTCATAATAAAACTCAAAATTACAATGGAGATATTTGTAAACTTTGTAGAAAATGTTAATTTATGTTCAGCTATAAATAGAATAACTAACTGCCGTACTCAGAAAACGTGAATAAATGTTGACAATTGATTTCTTAGAATTCTATTATTTTCACATTCAGGGTCAGTTAATGGTTTATGCTCCGTTACTGAGTACAGGAACAATTTTAATAGACGTCTCTGAGAATTAACCTACTTCTTAAAAATGGTAAACTGGTAAATCTTTACTTTTCTTTAAATTTACTGTACATGAACAAATATCCAATATGGAAGGAAATTATTGACATTCTTTAACTACATTACTATAAATGCACGCTTAGTAGAGGCGGATCCAGGAAGCATAGCAACTTTCTTTTTAACCGACTTCATAAGAGGAAGAGATTCTCTATTATTATGCGTCTGTATTTTTGTGTACTACGCAATATCTTCGCCAAAAATGGACCGTTTGTTGATTAGACTGCCTCGGTGGTGCAGTTGTAATGCGTACGCGTTACGATTGAGGCCAACGCTGAGGTCTCGGGTTCGATCCCCGGGTCGGGTAAAGTGGTATTGGGTTTTTCTATTACTAAATACTCAGTATCAGACCGGAGTCTGGAAACTTTATGCCCGGTATGGCGATAGGCTCGCCCCCTATCACATAAGGGATGGAGATACGCTCAGCGAAATGTGGGTGTACTGGTTACACCTCTGCCTACCCCTTTGGGAATTACAGGCGTGAGTCAGTATGTTGATTATATTGTATTTACTGCCAGCATAACTAAATGCTTTATAGGTCAACTAAAGGTATGTTTTGAGGTGTACGATCGAGACAATAGATCGCCACGCGTGACGACATTGACACGTTGCTTTGTATGCAGTTATGTACGTTTGAGGTGTGCGACAGAGACAGGAAAGCAATACGTGCGACCGTTTCCATGCAATTTGGTACAACGCGGACGTGTCGCTATCGCTTGACTCACGTCACGCGTCGCAGTCTCCCTGTCTCAGTCGCTTGCCTCAAATTAAACCTTTAGTTAGAGAGGATGAAACTACTTCCCGTTACTTGTAGCCACTGTTGTTTATATTTCTAATTTGCCTTCAGAAGGCCAATTCTCGTAATTTTAAATGTTCAAAATATAATTCCGATCTAGTCTCAGCGTCAAGAAAGTTGCAATTGGCATTCTCTTAAACCAATAATCAACGTCAAATGCACCTAGCATTAGCAGTAGCATTATACCGTTTTGGCTTCAGCCAACTCTTATTCTACATTCAATCTCATTACGATCTATGTTCACATTTGACGTTTAAGAGAATGCCATTTGCAACTTTCTTGACGCTGAGACTAAATCGGAATGATATTTTGAACATTTAAAATTACGAGAATTGACCTCCTGGATCCAACTCCACGATCAACTAAACACAACACACACTAAGACACAACGGATAGACTAGATGGTCCCAGGTTCAGTCTATCATGATCTCCAGGTGGGTGGAGCCGAGCCGCTCCTTCAAGCTCTCCGTGTAGACGATGTTACGAGCCCACGCCCGACAACGGATATTTATTACTTGATGCACTGGAAAGTAATAAACATTATAATTTCATTATTTTACTGTACAATGTTCCTCATTGGCATAAGTTGAGCTGCTCTAACTGTATTCAAAATTAATTGTATTATCGTACTGCAAATATTGAGCAACGTTTGAGTTTCTTTTAACGAAACAGCATTCCGAACTGGCGGTAGATTTAAATTTGACTGAATTTAAATGATGTATAAATTTTTTATGGGTTCTATAAATATTTTCATTTCATTTCATTTCAATAACAAGGTGGTAGGAGATTACCTGATAAATATTTGTACCTGACTAGACAGCGACCAAGGTCAAAGTGGAAAATCGAACATAGTTTCGACAACTAGTTTTCCGTGGTCAGCCAATGTATGTCAAGATGGTTCAGATCAGTATAATTCTGGCGATCAGTCACATTGTAGATAAAATGCATTTTTTTAAGTGGCAGAGCCACGCTGTAAGCAATTTTATCTACAGGTTGAATGAGCTGACTCGACTGGATGAGTCCATTGTCTCAAAGAAAAAAAACTTGAAGTGTTGCAGCTTGCTGTTGCGTTTTGTATGATAAGTGAGATTTCCGTAGGTCCAAATCCCCTTCCTATTCCTTTCATTTAAGGTCAGTAACACATCCTTTTCTTCTTGGGTGGGTATTCACTAGCGGTGGAGATCATTAATCATCAGGTGAGCCACTTTCTCATTTAGAAGCACTATTAATTTTGGTATTTATACAATATATATCGCCGTACTTATGCTGTGGGACGGTTCCCAAAGGTCCTAGGTTACAATCCTAGAGCGGGCTATGGCAATCTGAGTTTTCTATTAGAAAAATCACACACGAGTATGGCGATAAGCTCGCCCCCGGAACATCAAGGGATGGAAATAATCCCAGTGAACCTTGGTGGGTACATCAGTAAACCTCTGCCTAATCCTTCGGGGATATAGACATGAGCTTATGTTGCATATGCAAAATACTCACGAGTCGGTTGAAGAAGCTGCACTGCCACCAAAGGGCTGAGGTATCCTGGAGTGTTATCGTAGGGGAAGTATGTCTCCGGCACTCCAGGGTACGGCCAGTACGCCAGGGGACCGATGGCTTCCACATCAGCAGGACGCTCGCCCTTACAAGACACCCAGACACTACGACGCTGAAATGTAAAACATCACAAGTTTAAGAAGCCACCAAGAATTAAACACCGCCTAAACCTAAACCACTTCAGTAAATCCTGGTTTCTGAAAGGCTGATCAAAGTAAAATTAACTAATCAAATGTCAAGTCGAAATTGAGTTGCTAGAAGCGTGGTCAACACCTTTGATTTGACACACGTGTTAGTTAACATAACTTTCAAATTACCTGATATGAAAAATCGTATGTCAAACGATACTAAAGAGACATCAAATATTATAAAAAAATCACTAAATATAGTTTCAGCAACTCGAATTTGACAGCGGTGTCGAAATCATAGTTCTGTTAGTTGAATGTTGATTTGATCAGTCTTTCAGAAACCGAGTGTTAGTCTCTCGTATGCGAAAGTCTGCTTGGGTAAGACTGCAGACCACTGCTTTGTATATTTTTGTCTAAACATTGTGGTAGATGGTAAGCCCCTCATATGCGAGAGGCCTTTCGGTTTGGTAGTTAGTACCATCGCTTTATCTATTTTTGACGCCAAGCAGTAAAGTGACTGTAAGCACTATTGTGTTTCGGTTTGAAGGAAATTGAAACCAGTGAAATACTGCACATTATGAGACTTAATAACTTATGTTTTGGGGTGACGAACGCAGTCCAGTGCCATGCAGTGCTTTGTAATTCAAAGTCATGTGTGTTCTTGATCTGTTTATTGGCAGGCGTGGTGCTTACCATCAGGCGAGTGACCTGCTCGTTTCGTCATTTAAGGTAACAAAAAATCTGTTTTGTGCCGCTTACATAGACATTGAAGTTGATGAAATTACTGGGCATTATGAGACTTAACACCTTAGATCTCGGAGGGACAGCACACACTCGCATCTCACGAATATCCTCACACTGCACCATTGAAGTTACAATCTTCGAGTGGATTAATGCCCGTAATACAAGATTTCGATAGCTGTCACTTTATTCGTATATGTGTAAAGTTAAAAGTTTTCCCACATAATCCGCTGGCGGCGTTGTACGCTCAATTAAATCCAAATACGCATACTTAACTACAAGTTTAAAGAATATTAATATTGAACTAACTTGCTGAGCGGTAGCATTTCCTATGTAAGCCTTTAATTCCGGTGGCATGTCGGGTGGTAAGTCACCGGGATCATCGTAGAATTGTGGCTCCCAATTATATAACTAGAAATAAAAGGTGATTCGGTTAAAGTACAGTTAGAAAAGTCGACTACTAGTCACACTTCTCGTCGTTGGACCGGCATTGTTTCAAAGCAATATTCGGTGCAGTCATTTCGTAAAGGCAATAAAAAATACATATACGCACTCACGCCAGTAATCCCCGAAGGGGTAGGCAGAGGTGTAACCAGTACACCCACATTGCGCCGAGCTTATTTCCGTCCCATAATTTGATAGGGCGCGAGCCTATCGTCATACCAGGCACAAATTCCAGACTCCGGGTGGATACTGAACATTTCATAATGGAAAAACCCAACATCACTTTTACCCGACCTGGGGATCGAACCCGAGACCTCAGCATCAGCCTGTCGTAATGCGTACGCATTATAAATGCGCCACCAAGGCAATAAAAAAGCATAGCATAAAAACTGATGTTTTGTGTACCGAGCATCGTAAACTTGTAAATAGTGGCTTGTTCAGGCGAGTCGCGTTCCAGGGTCAGCCAGTGTATATTCAGTAACTTCATGCCATCGCGCCGAGGGACAAAGTGTTTCTTGACAATCGTCATTATATTTAGACTGCACTATACTTAACATCAGGTCTAATGTAGTCATTTTGCCGTACCAGGAAAAAAGTGGCAATTTTCAACCGACTTCAAAAAGGAGATTCTTAATTCGTCTTTATATATTTATGTATGTCCATTAATGCTCTAGGCAGTTTTGTCTACAGCATGAATGGGCTTGCTCGACCGGGTTCTGACCAATGTTTCATAGAAAACCGACATAAGTTGCAGATTGCTGTAGCTTTTCGTACAGTCAGTTAGTTAGCGTAGTGAGTTAGAGTTAGTTAGAGTGAGCGGAGGCTCAAATCCGCCCTCACTTTCCCAAATCCTTAATTGTCCCTTCTCTTTAAAATCGGTATCTGTATCACTTATACCATCAGAAGACCTATTTACTCGTTCGCCGGCCTATGATATAAAAAAACCTGGCATAAACTTTACGGCAGGCTAGGCACTATTAGACTGTAAAACGCATGGTTCTTTAATTACGATACCGTTAGCAATATACAAATTGTTTTGTTTACCCTATTAAGTTTGATGATAATGCAGGGCGTCCTGTACGGGTACCCGTAGCCGAACTCCTTGGAGCAGTTCCCGAACTGGCTGATGTTGAAGGAGCACACCTCCCCACGTGGAGGCTTCACGCCGTCACAATCGAGCTGGTTCACCCCACCGTTTACAAGCAGAGTTTTGTTCTCGTACGCTGGAATCATTTGTAGACAGAGAATAAGAATATCTTCAATTACAAAGTTGAATTTGGACGGATTTGTCTCTTTATCCTGAGAGGCGAGCACGAACAACTTACGAATAAGTATTCAAATCGAGAACGCTAGCATTTGTATGAAGTTTCAAACAGTTTTTTGACATTTCGATACGAATACGTTCTTGCAAGTTATTCGTCCTAGCTCCTCTGTTCTTTAAATTATAAACTTGAGAATACGATACATAGATACAAACATGAGAATATTGTCAAACTCTATCTTCAGCTCACCTCAAGTTTTATTGATGAAAGGCACGGTTACTATAGGCTAGATATTACAGCCAAATACAAAATGTCAATAAACATGGGGAAGCGTACTATGTCAAAAGTAATTTTACTAGCTTCAACCAGGACACAACACTGCTTACACACTGTTGCTTGGCGGCAGAAATAGATAAAGCTGTGGTACCACCTTGCTACTGGCAACTGGTTACCACCTTGTTAATCTGTTATTCTACCATTCAATACTTACGAGCTAGAAATGCATCTATGTCGTCAGTATATTTCTTGACATTATTGGGGTGGTCGGCGTTGTACCAGATGAGTGCGCCCTCCTCGAATAATAGTGGCCTGTGACCCATGCCAGGGTTATCTCCTGGAATTATATTTGTCAAAGATTTAAACAAAATACTTGGAATAAAAGTAAATGTCAAGAGTGTATTCTCAATTTTTTGATTTGACTTGATTCTTTATATACTAGACTAGCCGTCCCGCGCAGTTTCACCCGCAACATATAATTATATGATAGTTAGAACATATAATTGATAGTTAGAACCCGATTGCACCCACCACCTACCGGGTCTAATTGTGAATATAAACCATCCAGGGACCCACTTAAGCACACACAAAAAAAATCATCAAAATCGATTCAGCCGTTCTCGAGTTTTGCGCTTAGCAACAAAAGCCATTCATTTTTATTAATATAGATATGATTTACCCTGAGGACAATCACATATTATACCTAAATGTAAATGGGGAATTCCTGAACGGACAACATCAAATGCACCGTGATTCGGGTTATGAAGTCAGTTTTTTTTATTTTTACCTATATTTTATGGTAAGTGATGCTGCTTACAAATTAGATAATACATATACAATATCAACTCGTTCTTAAACTGAATTCTTCATGTAGGTAGGTAGTGATAAAACATAGGTATAAAATAATGACTGAAGTCCACAACACCGCTGATGAAGAATAACATAAATTATTATGACACTCACCGATAATGGAATCAGCGAGCGTGAAGTACGGTATCCTCTCATCCATTGCGGATAACATACCGCACATGCAGATCGAGAAGAATATGATGATGCAAATATACATCACCAGGTAGATCATGCCGATGACGCCTGGAACATGCAAAGATACTTGTAAGTTTTTAAAGGAACGACAAATAATATTGAAGTGTATGCTTAATTTAATATTAATCTTGACTGTATGAGACAAATTACCATCAAAGCTGATGGTACATATAGTCCAGATTTAAGAAAATCAACAAATAAAACTATGAACACTATATACTTGAAATCATGTACATTTTCATTCAATTAGTGTTAAATTTAAATGAACTTTTGTCACTTTCTTCTACATCAAAATATTTAAGAATGAAAAAGACAAGCGTGGATGCACTCAAGACCATGGAAGACTACGACATACGCAAAATCAAACAAAGTAAGGTCGCAGACCGATCATTGAGTTAGTATTTATTGTTAAATAAACCACGTAAAATAGATTCTAATGACTCTTGTCAACTCTTGTTAACACCTTCATGAACCATAATGTATGTGATAAATGCCGTATAACGCGTGAATCTGTTTTTGGGATTTTGGATTTACATACGATTGTAAGTATTGTGACTATTGTATTAATAAAGGTTTAAAGTGAAGCGTTTGAAGCTGATGGTGTTATTAATAAACATATTAAGCTTATTACTCGATAGAGTCTTAGAAATACGTAAGCAGCATTAGAATAGCATTGATAGAAGTGATTGAACTTCTAGTTGTCCTTCTTGTCTTTACATATATTGAATTGAGACCTTTTTCATATTATTGCATAAAATTATTGTCGAATACTTATCATGTTGGTGTCATAGAATTTGGAAATAATACGGATTTTTCATTATGTTTTATTTCTTTTAGAACGGTATTTTATACTTAGAACGATTCTAGGACTGATAAAGCCAAACACATCGGTAATTTCGTCTTATAATGATGTTAAATAGCCTTGTGAATCTCTGCGTTCGATCGCTGTATTAAAATCGATCATTTTAGCATTTACTTCTACTCTGCATCTAAAGCAATCCATTTGAGCATAGTTTCAAAATGGCATATCACCATACCGAGCTGGCGAAAATCAACCAAATCGCCTGTTAAAAGTATGGTTTGATAAGGGACGAGCCTATCGCCATACACAAATTCCAATCCCAAGGAACTCATGTGTGATTTTAAAATGAAAACTCAAACAAGAATTGTGATTGCCCGACCTGAAAATTGAACATAGAATCTCACTGGCTTCTCATCTTCAGTACGCTGCCATTAGACCAAAGTGGTGATCTAAATATTTGATTTATCGGTATTCCGTAATATAATAATATGAGAGCAGTACACCATGTGCCTTTTCTTTGATGTGGTTGCAGGTCACTTGTCTTAAAACAATGTGTTCGCGTATTACTAACATAAACAACCAACACACGTGTCTATAATGTTATTGTAACAACTAACAGCTTCTATATATATCCAATATCACAATTTGGACAACTCTCCCACTTGCGGGAATAGACTGGATAGCAACCACCATACACATGATGAAAAAATAAAGTGACTCATTCCCGCGAGTTGCGTTCTTGGGTCAGACGATGTATTACATTTAGCTAGACAGGTTAGTATAATGCTCATGTTGTAGACAGTTTTGTCTACAACATGAATACGCCGCCTCGACCGAGTTACCTCTGTGTTACAGAAAACCAACGTGAAGTATTACGACTACGTGAATTTATACATGCCTGCTTAAGCTGATCTCATCAATATTGTGCCGCCAAGGGCAGGTAGGCAGAGGTGCAACTAGTGCTTGCCAAATTTATTTCTATGTGGGCTATGATAGACGATAATTCTGTGATAAGGACGAGTAAAGCGCCATACCGAGCACACATTTCAATCTCAATATGATTAAATACTAAATATGATTGTCGGACCTGAGATTTGAACCTAAAAGCTCTCTCTCAGCCTAATGCTGCCACAGTGAGTTGATTATTGCCAAGTCCAGTTTACTATTTGGAAAACGCGTAAAACTTTATCATACATACATATGCACTCAAGCCTGTAATCCCTGAAGGGGTAGGCAGATGTGTAACCAGTACACCAGTACATTTCGCCAAGCTTATTTCCATACCATAGTGTGATAGGGGGCGAGTCTATCGCCATACCAGGCACAATTCCAGACTTAAGACTGATACTAAGCATTTCATGACAGAAATCCCAATATCACTTTACCCGACCTGGTGATCGAGCCCATCGTGGTATTGGGTTTTTCTATTTCGAAATGCTCAGTATCAGTCCGGAGTCTGGAATTTGTACCCGGTATGGCGATAGGCTCGCCCCCTATCACATCGTGGGACGGAGATACGCTTGGCGAAATGTGGGTGTACTAGTTACACCTCTGCCTACTCCTTCGGGGAATGCAGGCGTTAGTGCGTATGTATGTATGGATTATAAAACATCCATTAGCCCTTGAATGTTTTAGCTATAAAAAATACATCTCCAGACAAGCTTAGCCGGTGGCCACAGTAAACACGAGTGCAAATCGATTTCGCAGCTGAATAGAAATAGCTCGGTATGAAACCCGGTCACGGATTGTTTACCCTTAGAGTACGTCACTCAGTGACCAAACTTCGTTAACGCTGATGTAAGGAGCCAAATTGAGTCAAATATAACTACAGATTAGTGGTCTTATAGCTCACTAGCAATTGAATACCAGAAGAATCATGTTTTTTATAGTATAGGCCGGCAAACAAGCAAGTGGGTCACCTGATGGTAAGTGATCTCCACCGCCCATGTACGCCCACAATACTAAAATAATCATGGGCGCGTTGCTGACCTTAAAGGAAAGGGATAATTTAAGGATTGGGAAGGGGAGGGGAATTTGGGCCTCCGGATATCTCACTCACTGTACGAAACGCAGCAGCAAGCTGCTACTTTACGTCGGTTTTCTGTGAGACTGTGATAACGACCCGGACGAGCCGGCCCATTCATGCTGTAGACAGAATTGTCAACAGCGTGGCTCTACCACGCAAAAAAGCAGCATGCAGAAAGTAACGGGTTTTTTTATTTGCTTGAATGAAGAGAAAAGATCACGTTGCTCGCCTGATGTTAAGCGTCAAGCCTGCCCATAAACAGAAGCAACGTTACACAGAACTCTGGATTACAGAGCACTGCATGGCACTGAACTGCGTTCGTCATCCTGTGACATAAGGTGGTAATGCCCAGTAATTTCACTTCAATGCCTTCAAACCGTAACACAACAGTTCAGTACTTACACACTGATGCTCGGCGGAAGAAATAGATAAAGCGATTGTACCAAGCCAAACGGCCTCTCGCATACGAGGGACCTACCACCTAGTAAAGGATTGGGAAGATTGGGAAGGGTAGCGGCAATTGGGGATCCGGAATCGTCACTCACCGTACGAAATGTAACAGCAAGCTGCTACTTCAAGTCGGCTCTCTGTAAAACAGAGGAACTAACCCGGTCGATTCAGCCCATTTAACGTATAGAAAAAGTAAATTTGAAGACGTAGATTTTTTTAAATCAAGCTGCAGACAGTTTTGTCTATACCACGAATGCACCGGCTCGACTGGCTCCCAAATACCCTCCCCTACCTAATCGTCTAATTATACCTTTTCTTTAAGGCCGGCAACGCGCCCATGATTCTAGTATTGTAGGCGTATATGGGCGGTGGAAATCACTTACCATCAGATGACCCACTTGCTCGTTTGCCGGCCTATGCTATAAAAAAATCTTTTTGTAAAATATTCTCCATAAACCTTCAGACATGAGACTACTAGAGTTGAGTATTTATTGCCATTATAGCAATATTATCGCATATAATAATAGGTGTTGATCAAAGTTTAGTTTGCGGTATTGTTTGTAAATAGAGAAGGCCGTTCAAGATCCATTGTAAGGTAATGTCATTCATAAAACTATCGTGTTACAATTTTATTATGTATGCAACGAAGCCTCGAAGTAATTAATATACAAGCTAAAGCGATAGTTCAGTGGGAAGTGGAACAGACTGCCGAGACGAAACTCGCGGATTCGAAACCAGACCCAAGAGCATGCACCTCTGACTAGTTGCGTATGAATTCGTTGCTAATTATCGCGCTTTAATTTCGTCGGTATTTTGTTGTGAGACAGAGGTAAATAAACCGGTTGAGCTAACATTTTATGCTGGAGACAAAAAGTATCCATAGGTTCTGCTCGTGATTCCGTCCCGTAAATCTTTATCTAGGATAATAAGTGGTTTTATAGCCTGTACGAATTATAGAGGTTTGTTTAACTTAATAGTGAAACCTGCTTCAAAATATAATCGGCCGTTTTTATTTCCCTTACAGACAGCAGACAGATACTATTACTGGTTTATTATATGTGCAACTCAGTCAAGAAGGCTTCTTCAGACGAGTCATAAAAATATAAGTTAACCTCAAATTCGCAACGTGTCTAAAACATAACCTCAAACATTTCTAAATAGCTATAAAAAGCGTGCGTAAAGTATACAAAACATACGTAAATTGTTACCAAGGCCGGTTCACTATTTGGGGAACGCGTAAACTTTACGGCCTGACGTAGTCGGCGGCTGCAATAATTTCTAATATTGTAGTAACATATCCTAAAGGAATAGTGGTGCGTCAGTGGCGCCGCCAAGCGGGAAAATGTGCAAAATCCATTACGTAGGTTGCTGCGCCGTGAAACGCAATAGATAATCATCTTCTGTTAGTGAATTGAGAAACTTCTTTTTTTATTTCATCATATGAACTTACTTAGGCTGAAAAACTCGTGAAATCCTGGGTTGAAATCCTAATCACAATATGTGTTTGAGTTTTCAATTCTATTCTATATTCAGCTATCATATTATAGGTCGGAATAAGCTCGTCAAATATTGTATGAACTAGTACACCTCTACCTACCCCTCCATTTGTTGCATTCGCTTAATACTAGACCGCAGTTCCAAAGTAACTTGGATGCGCGTTTGGCCCCAAAATGTTGCTAAGCGAGTGAGTCATATGGGAATTTTACTGTGTAAATAATGGCTATCCCAGAGGGAGATATTGCCCCACCCCCGACTAACACCTAGCACCATATAGTAAAAGTGTACAGCTACTAAATTATAGTATGGTATCTTTCAGGCAATCAGAGTCCGTGGGATCGGTGCCTTAAAAAAACAAATACTTGTCCAGGATTGGATGTCCTCAGATCATGCTCTAACTGTTGACAGTATTTATCAATTTTAAGCCATCCATAACCCCAGGCCATAAATAAATAGAGTTTTGAATTCAGCTTAAACAATGCTACCACCTACCACGAAGTGATAGGCAGTTTTGTCTACAACATGAATGGGCCGGTTCGACCGGGTATTTACCACTGTCTTTCTAAAAACCGACGAGGGGTAGTAGCTGTCTGATACGTTTCATATGGTGAGTGGCATCCGGAGGCCGAAATCTACCCTCTCCTTCCCAATCCCTTTCATTTAAGATTGGCAACGCATTCAGGATTGTTCTGGTTTGTGGGCTTTCATGGGCGGTAGAGATCACGTAGCAGTTACCATCAGGTGACCCACTTGCTCGCTTAACGGTCTATGTCATAAAATAATAAACAGGATTTAAGGCTTACATTTGCTGAAGCATACAAAAACGTTTTTATGTCCCTTGAAGTCTAAACACATTAACGTGTTACTAACTGAAATAGGAACTCCAGTCAGATAACTAATAAAATACGACAACTCGGTGGCAAACTAAGCCCAATGGGGGCCCCGGCCCGCTCGGCAATTACATATGTAATAAATAAACACGACGAAGTTTGCAAGTAATTTAAGTAGACTTAGGTTTAACATTGTATGGGTTTTATAATGATAATAAATACACCCAACAGTCACACATAGTCCTGACCCCACACTAGGTAACCCTGTATCGTGGGTATCAGGAACTACGAAGAACTTGCGGTCCCACAACACCCAGACCCGAAATAAATATTTGTGGATCACACAAACATTTGTCTCGGTGCGGGAATCGAACCCACGGCTTCTCGCTTCGCCGGGGCCTCGAACTGCCACTCATCTATTGAATATATCGTCGCCTTACTTTGGATTGGAACCTATCCTCGAGATTTGGGGCCCCTTAGCACCGGACGCGTAGGGTGGTCCGCCCTTCCCGGTCCGAACTTCTAAGTCCGCCACTGTGATAACCACTTCAATTATTTGAGTATATTAAGCCTCTCGCGTGCCACAACTTCATTGTTACAATTCCCAATTAACTTCAGTGAATTAAAATGGAAGCCATAATTTTCTTCCGTTATCTTTGTAATGAGGGTTTTGTACTAAAAAAGACACTTATATCTTAGTAAATCTCTGAAACTATAGAACATAAAATGACTTTTTTATTGCGGACGTAGACAGACGAGCATGCAGCTCGCATGATAATTATAACCGACTTAAAAAAGGAGCCCTGACCCGTATGATTGAATGTGTAATTTTTTATAAGTGTTAAGGACAGCTATTGCACGTAATTTATAATGATAAAAGCCGAATTGTGATGCGAATCTTCTGCTATTTTCAAGTCGAATAAAATGCCAAATCGTAAGGTCTTAAATGGTAAAAGCGCACTTTATTATATTTTTCTATACACCCTCAACAAACACTAGCCCTGTATTATATACGTCCTACTGCTGGGCACGGGCCTCCTCTACTGAATGAGAGGGGTTAGGCCTTAGTCCACCACGCTGGCCTAATGGGGGTTGGCAGACTTCACATACCTTCGAAATTAGAACTTCTCAGGTATGCAGGTTTCCTCGCGATGTTTCCTTCACCGTTAAAGCCAGTAATAATTAACAATTATTACACAGCTAAGTTATTAACTGCTATATTATTAATATTTCAGATAATAGGTAAATTGTTAACACTCAAATATCGTAAAAATATTTCCTGTTTTATAGGTAGGTACCATCAATACACGTCATCAATTAGAAGGTTAAATTCCCCCAGAAATTATCATGCGGAAAATGCGAATCAATTTGTTTTAGCAAATTATAATATACAGTAAATATAAAATATCATACGCTAAATAGATATATTTATATTATTTCTATCACACCTCATCAGCCCGTAAAAACTGTTATATCTAGGTACAACATCTATTATAGTAGATACATAGTTTCTCGCGCCCAATTTCTTGGGTCTTTGTACACCACTGCCTGTCTGTAAGTCTAATTTTTCTTACAAATCAACGGTGAGCCAACCAGGCTTCCGTATGCTAGGCGCTTTATTGCATGGTGGAGCAAGGGTTTTATTTTAAATCATATTACATATATTGAAATTGCCGCCCGGGGTGGGTGACACCGGTTTGCCAAAGATCGGGGGCTTTGCGAGACTATCCCGCCCACACACCCGCCAATGTAACTCTTATGCACAAGGATCGACAGTGGCACGCATTTTTGTTGACACCGAGCAGTGAAGTTCGGCGAGTCTCTGGAAATGCTAAATTGTCTTTGTCCCGCAACGAAATTAATCAAATAGAAAGTTAAGGAGTTGGAAATATTAAAGATCCGGGGCTGCCTAGTAATACATATAGACATCGCAGAGAAACACATAGAGGACGTTATACGTTGAACGTCAATCATTACAGTTTCTTGGAATGTCCGGGAGTTATGATCGAGATGAAGTTTAAAATAACCCGGTATTGGAAGCATGAATCATGAGCTTACCGACATCGCGATGTACTAGCGTATTTTACTGCCCCATACAAAGAGCATACCATTTGGAAGCCAGCCCATCCTTGAAAGCGTGTCCTAAAACATATATTATGGGTTTTATTTTAGAGTGTCATCGTAAAGATTAAAGTTATTGGTGTAACCTTTACGAGCTCTGGAATGAACTCCCTGCATCGGTGTTTTCTGAGCGTTATGACCTGTCCTTCTATAAGCGAGGTTTAAAAAGAGTCTTCCTTCAACAGTAGGCAGCTGTTTGGCTGTGCTCTGCATTGCTGAGGTCCATGGGCGGCGGTAACCACTTACCAACAGGTGGGCTGTCTGCTCGTCTGCCTATCTAGGCAATAAATAAAAATCTAGGTGGTGGTAGAGATTGCTTTTTGTAAGTAGTAAAGTCACGCTAGATAACCTCCATGGCGCAGTGGGCAAGTAACCGCCTATGAAGCGAGAGGCCGCGGGTTCGATTCCCGCACCAAGACAGAACGTTTATGTGATACATATATTTTTTTAGGTCTGAGTGGTTTCTCTCCATAGGGGTTGACGTCAAGCAGCCGGCCGGTCATAAAAACTACAGGCCGAAGTTACTGGATATACACTGGCTGATCCCGGAACGTGACTCGGCTGAATGAGTCACTTTTGTTTTTTTATAGCATAAGCTGGCAACCGGCCAATTGGGTCAGCTGATGGTAAGTGATCTGCACAGCCCATGAAGGCCACAATATCAGAAGAATCATGGAAGCGTTGCCCACCATAAAGGAAATAATGTGAAGGAGAGGGGGGGTTGAAGGCTTCCGGATATTCGGAGGTGTCTGAGAACTCAACAGCAAGTCGCTACTTTACATCGGTTCCCTATTACACAGAGGTAACAGCCCAGTCGAGCCGGCCCATTCATGTTGAAGACAAAATTATCTACACCGTGGCTCTACCACTCAAAAAACGTTTCAACGCTTTAAAATTACAAACTTCACATAGAATATTACAGAAAACTAAATGCGGCAAGGTTTCCGTTTGATTCCTCGTTTGTTTATAATATTAACATTAAAAATTTGTAACATACTCATACGCAGACGCTTTCAACTATGTGGGCTAGATATGAATCTACTAGATTATAACCCAAACACGCGTTCTGTTTATGACCTTCATTATATCTATATTAATCTAATGTACGAGATCACATTATTAATCTAAACTATAGCTCATTATGAGCTATTTTAACCAACTTCATACAAGGAGGAGATTCTCAATTCGGCGCGTTTTTTTATGTATGTACATCGATTTCTCCGCCAATTGTGGACCGATTTTGTTGGAAAAAATTTCACTCGATAGAGTTTAGCTGCGATGTAGTCCCATATAAATTTGGTTAAGATCTCAACGGACAACAGTACACTCGTCGCGATTTTGTTTTTACATACTACTGATGTAACTACCAATAAAAATTCAAAACCAAAATAAAGTTTAACAAAACTTAGGAACCGACTTCAAAAGAAAACACTGAAAAGTTAAAAATAACTAATTCTATCTATTCTATTCTCTTTGGAGTCGGCGTAATTTTATTTGACCGGTAGCGACACAGGCACCAACTCTAGGCGACTTTTCAGTGTTTTATTTTGAAGTAGGTTTCTAATTTTTGTTAAACATTATTTTATTTTTATTAACCTGGATGACTGCCTCGGTGGCGCATTTGTAATGCGTACGCGTTACGAATGCTTTGCTGTCTTGGGTTCGAAACCGGGTAGGGCAAAAGTCATATTAGGGATTTCTATTACGAAATGCTCAGTATCAGTTACTATTACTATCAGTTAAAGTAGCCAGTCACAGTAAACTAAACACTTACTTTATTAAAGAGAAATTATTTTCTCTATCATCCACATGTAAAAGTAAGTCCACAAATTAGCAAATTGCCTGCCATTAAAGTAATCTGTTTCCACCATGTCTATTTGAGTTGTTAATAAATTGCTCAGTGCTCACGCTAAATTGAATTTGCGTGGTTTTTCGTTATGTTGATTTCTTTTCATCAGTAAAACTAGTAATTAATAAATAATCTATTACAGTAGTTTGTGTAACTGGCATAAATATTAGTTTACACGTTGTTAAAGTCAATTTGTTAAATGGTAGAGCTTTGCCGTAGCCAATTTTAAACCATTTTGTCTATTTCAAGTAGTAATTATAAATTACATATTATTCAACTATGTAATTCAAAGTGACTGCCTCGGTAGTGCAGTTGTAATGCGTACGCGTTACAATTGATGCTAACGCTGAGGTCTCAGGTTCGATCCCCGGGTCGGGTAAAATGGTATTGTGTTTTTCTATAACGAAATGCTCAATATCAGCCCGGAGTTTGGAATTTGTGCCCGGTATGGCAATAGGCTCGCCCCCTATCACATCGTTAGACGGAGATACGTCCGGTGAAATGTGGGTGTACTGGTTACACCTCTGTCTACTCCTTTGGGGATTACAGGCGTGAGTGCGTATGTATGTAATTCAATGTTCTGTGTGGTGGTGCCTCTGTTTATGGGCAGGCGTGGCACTTACCATAAGGGGAGCGAGCTGCTCGTTTCGTCACTCAAGCCATAGACACATTAGAATTATGTATCTATGCTCAAGCTAATAAAAAAATACACAAATGAGTCGGCTCTTTCGGGGTTTTTACACTCGTGTCACTTCTGTTATTTAGAATAGTTAAGGAAAAACTAATTGTAGATTGTTATCAAGTTAGGGAAATAATAAAACGTCATACAACATTGTAATGTTAATTGAAACTAAGTTATTACACATTTGTTAGCTACCGGTATTTCATTATTTTTTGAAATTATATTTGTCAAATGAATTTCATATGATAGTTTTAAATACGTCCTGTATTTGAAACTGTCATATGAAATTCAAATTCATTATTTTTTTTATTGCATACGAGATAGTGGGTCACCTGATGGTAAGTGATCTCCACCGCACATGTACGCCCACAATACCAAAAGAGTAATGGGCGCGTTGCCGACCTTAAAGAACAAGGATAATTAAGGGATTGGGAAGGGGTGGGGCATTTGGGCCTTCGCATATCTCACTCACTGTACGAAACGCAGCAGCAAGCTGCTACTTTACACCGGTTTTCTGAGAGACAGTGGTTTACGTATACCTTACTTCCTTGGTCTTATAATAGCCTGAACTGTTGGTACATGATTTGTTTACTAAGTCGGGCAATCATTTTGTATGATATTTTTTAGCATGAATTGTTTGGCATTGTATCCCACCCCATGAGGTTGGCTTTAAGCAGACAGTCTCTCGTAAAAACTGAACCAAATATTTTCTGCATACGCTTGCTGCGCTGACTTTACACTGGAGTGGAAACACTATTATACTCTAATAGCTTAACTAGAGTATGATGAGTTTTAACAAGTTTGTAATTCTAGTAAAACAAAAGAAGGAAATGATTCATTTTTAAAATCGAAAACGTATTATAACTGGACCTGAGATTTGAACTCAGGACTTAAACGGTTTCTCAGCCTTGGTATGTTTAAAACATTAGAGCATTTGGTTTGATACAATATTTGTTCTTACCATTTGTTATTTTTATGTTGCAAGACGTAGAGAAATGTTTTTACCGCCCGTTTTGCTTGTTGTTTTACTTTATATCAATTTATTTTTATTTCCAGTTTCCTGATATTTCGATTTGTAGTGAGAAATCTAGACACTCTTCTAGTGATTATTTCTTATAGTGATTTCTTAGGTTTACGCGAATATACACGAATTTACGCGAACACATTGAAATAAAACTAGTTTATACGATTTTATTGCGGTTTCATTTTTATTTTAGTCCCGGCGTTTCGAAAGCTTTTCAGCCTTCGTGGTCACGGGAGAGAAAAATAAAAATGAAACCGCGATAAAATCCGTATAAACTAGTTTTATTTCAATAGACACTCTTCTCGTAAGGTTCTAATGAGGATTTACTACTGTTTTACGTTTCTTATTTTTTATTTGCTTGCGTGGCGAGACGAGCACGTCGCTCGCCTGATGTTAAGCGTCTACCCATAAACACAAGCAACGTCACACAGAACTTTGGATTACAGAACACTACATGGCACTGAATTGCGCTCGTCATTCCGAGAAATAAGATGTTAAGTGTCATAATGCCCAGTAATTTCACTGGCTTCAATGTCCTTCAAACCGAAACAGAACAGTGCTTACACACTGCTGCTTGGCGGCAGTAATAGACAAAGCGGTGCTACCAGCTCAGATGGCCTCTGGCATACGAGGGACCTACTACCTGTATAAGTATGCTGATTTGGGGGTGATCTACATTTGTACCCGACTAGATATTGCCTAATATATTATTGAGAGCTCGGAGAAACTCATCGTGGTTGGGAATACAGAAGGAAAACGCTCACGTGATCGATCCCTAACACGATGGACGGACCAGATCAGAGACTCATCAGCCGCCGGGTTCCATAAAGTTTTGAGAGATGCGATGAACAGAAGCCGATGGAGAGATATCACCCGATCGAAATGCGGACCATCCGATGATGACCACGATCCTCAGTCATGAGGTACCGACTACAGAGAGAATAAGATATTGCCCACGATACGACTCTGGAACACAAGTCGCCAGAACGGGTCACTATAGCGGGTTTTCGCCCAGCTCGCTAATCTAAGACAGACGATAGTGTCATTGACGCCAGCGTCTGACGCTTGTCACTACCATCGGTAGAAGTGAACTTTAATAAAAGCACAAGCAAAAGCAAAGAACAAAATAAATGTCGCAAGTGTACGAAGTTATTTTGCATGTCGAAATCGAAACCGAAATCTAGGCAAAATAAGCCCACATACACTGATTCAATTCTAATTTAGATGAGAAGTTTCTCGTCCGACATAGACGAGTATGTGACGGATAACTCGTGTTTACGAGATCGCATCATAGATTCTCAATTCAATATTGTAGCTTAGCTTGTAAACGGAAGTTTTCTGTTATAGGTTGTATTTCCTGGTCTCCTATACGTTATGGGGCAGGAACACTATTCTCGAACTGTCATACCTTCAACTTCACACTTCGCCGAGTCGCAACTTTGTCTATAATATATTCTAGCTATTGGGGATATAACATCGACATCTAAGGTTAAAATATTGTAAGTGAATTTAACTTTGACTTAGGTATGTAGGAGCTATGGAAAATTATTTCATAAGAATAATATGTTTAATTCATTTCTGATATACAAAATGATATATCGGAAAAAAAAATCCGGATTCACGTCCGACTGAAAATAAGTGTTCCGTTTTTGAGCACGGAAATATGAAAATTAACACGAGACTAGGATATGTTAAGAATTTATAAATTACACGCATAAATCTTTCACTAAAAACAATCAATCCATTAGTAACAGTATGGAACAAAATAGTTTCGGTACTTACTTATAACCTTCAACAGAAGAGAAGGCACTTTGGTTTTTATTATAAACTGTATTATATGAAACGCTTTATATACCGGAACGCTCATGCTGAAAGAGGTGGTCAGAGTAGCAACTACTGCACTCACGGTCCTACGAGCTTATTTCCGTCCTGTGATAGCCTATCCCGACCAACTCATGTGTAATTTTACGAATCCAAAACTTAAACTAATATCGTGATTGTCCGACATGTGATTTAGACCCAGGACCCCACGGTTTATCAGCATAGACTGCCACTAAACCAATGACGAAATATTTATTTATCCATTATTATAAATTTATTACGCTTTATGAGGTTATTATTTCATGGATAAAATCAAAGAAAAAATAACTAAAATACTATTATTAAATCAGTATTTTTTTTAAACATTTTAGCCAGAAAGTTTATACGCTCACCCCATCTCCTGCCAGTCCGTCCAAGGAAGGTTCTCTCTTCTGGATTCCATATCCCATATCTGATGCTTTGGAAGAAGGGCCTCTTCGGAGGTCTTCGGTTGTAGTTTACCACACCATTAGGCTTATCCGCACCCATTCCGCTTGCCGACCGCTACAACACTGACCACTGCGAGTCGGGGAGTAGAATGGTAAGCATCGCGGAATAAGTATATGCCTAAAGTTGAGTTGACTCGGAGAGACACGCGTTATTGTAGTTAGTGGGAATGGAGAAGGGAATAGACGACAGTGGCTGTGGATATGTTGGCCATATAAATTGCTCTTCAAACTTTGTTTAGTTTAATTTTCAGTAACTAAATGCCATTTCAAATTATATGACACTGCGATTAAAATGGTTTAAGCAATATTTCGTCTGAATAATGGTTATTAAAATAAATGCGGTTACTACATGTGCGGTGTGATGCAAGAAGGAAATTTATTACATACTTTTTTATACAGATGAATGACCCTGAATGACAGGTCACTCGCTTGATGCAGTGGTAAATTTATAGGCGGTAGGTCCCTCGTATGGGCTGGTACTACCACTTTTTCTATTTCTGTCGCCAAGCAGCAGTGTGTAAGCACTATTGTGTTTCGGTTTGGAGGGTATTGAAGGCAGATAAATACTTGGCATCAAGACACTTAACATTTTATGACTCGGTGTGTCACGCGCAGGCTAAAGTCAAGATATGTGTATTTCTGTTTCAGTTTAAGTGCAGAGGCTGCGCTTGCCATTAGGAGCACTTAACTTATTTTTTTTATTTATTGAATGATAAGACGAGCAGGTCGCTCGCCTGATGGTAAGCGCCACTTCTGCTCATAAACAGAAGCATCGTCATACAGAACTTTAAATAACAAAGCACTGCATGACACTGGACCGCGCTCGTCACCCCGAGACATAAGGTGGTAAGTCTCATAATGCCTAGTAATTTCACTGGCTTCAATGTCCTTTAAACCGGTACACAACGGTGCTTACATACTGTTGCTTGGCGGCAGAAATAGACAAAGCGGTGGTACCAACCCAGCCGGCCTATCTAACTTATTGCGGATTTTTTAAACATTACTTTTTAGAAATTTAAGCTAATAAATCATTCATATATCGCAATAGGGTAGTTGACTAGATTTTTTTTATTATTTAAATCAATAAGTTATGTTACTCAAAATCTATTGCAGAAAGAATTTTATAAATCGGACCAAAAATAAATAAGATAGAAGCCATTCAAATCCTGTAGAAGGGGTAATTGTCAAATGACAGACGATGCAACCTTTGACGTCACTGTGAAAATGTTCATTATAGTGCACGCGTGCAAGCAAGATAGTGAGATATCCCTACTACGCACCCACTTTTCCTCATACCAACATTTAAAGTCATAACTGCGGGCACATTTCTGAACCAATTTTGATTGTGTTTTAATAAAAGGGTTTCTTTTGCGTATCATTTTCTGTTGCTTATAAAATAATGTATAAAATTCAATATAGGAAACTACCCTATTTCACAGACTTTAACAAAATATCTCATCTACAAAATGTCTTACTTTGTCCGAAGCATCCGGTGGTATCTGACGGTAACCAGCCGCGCCCGCCCAGCGCCGCGGCCGAGCCTTGCGCCTTGCCAATTAACCACCACCCATAAAATGTATAAGTGTCATCATCGCGGAAACTACCCAACACTGAAGTGGGTCAAGATTAAATACCTTAGTAGATACTTTATTTTTTACTCCAGTCCCGCCTGCCAGTACTTATTTATTGTTGTTTTTAATCAAAGCTGACCATAAACTACGTGACCTGGTAAAAGGTTTAGAGGGTTAGATAAAAAGCTACTCTGGGCTAAATGGGGATAGAGAAAGTCAGAGCTTTAAAATTCATAACATAAAAAATAAAAACTGATTAACAAAAAATAACCAAAATAACATTTCTTTCTAAGAAAAGTTAAACTTTCAATGAAATAATGCTATAAAATACTCCAAATTTCACAAAGCAATATATCACTCACACCTTTCAAATTAATTTTATTTACATTTACAATGATGATTCCCGCTCGAACGCAATTTCCCGGCACCCGACCCAACCTTCAGAAATACGTTTAAAAATAATATAATTTATTTACTGCGTATAGAACGGAAATGGAAAAATACAACAAATCTTGTTATACTCTCCTAACGTTATATCTTACAATAATGACATTTGAAAGACGAAAGCAGTAGCTATTATAATTGCATGAAACAATGCATCAGACAGCTGGCAAACGAGAAGTGGGTCACATGATGGTAAGTGATTTACACCATGAATAGCCACAATACTAGAATTATGGGTGCATAGCCAACCTTTAAAAAATAAAGCAATACTTACCGTCTGAAACGAAATAGCAAGCACCGCTCACCGTTCAAATCGAGTTTCTAGGACAGTAGTACCAACGCAGTCGAGCTGGGCCATCTATATTTTAGATCAGAATCAGAGTTCAGACTGTTTATTGTGTGACTCTACAACTTAAAGGAAGAGTAATCCAAATCAAGCGCGGATCCTGAACTTCGTTACGTTTTTTTTTTTTTTTTCAAAGTTATATTACACAGAATTAAATTAGATTTTAGGTCAAAATTTAAAATAGAAGCTCCCATTTTGTTTTACTTTGCTTTAAGACCAATTGACTTCCAAATCGATATCTGGGGTACCCTGTAGTTACAAATTATGGGTTCGATGGAGAATTGAAAAAGTGCCTGCCATTTTAAATTCTTCGTTTTATGGCTGATGGCTTCGAAATCGATAATTTCCCAAATAAAATTAGATCTGATGTTAGCATTTTTGGCGCCATTTGGAATTTGGTTTTTAATGCCGAAATCTTACATAAACGTTTTTGGTTTATCGGATGTCCCATCCATATATCCATCAGGAGCTCATCACCATAAACCCAGATATCCTGCTACACAGGTCTATTGAAAGTTCGCAATTAAATAGGTCCCTTTAATTGCGAACTTAAACGCTTAAAATTCTGGAAAAAATGCTTAGTATAAAAATATTTTTTTCTGTCTAACCAAGGTTACTTACGCGGGCAAAGCTGCTAAAAGTAGTATAATAATAAAACAGCATTATCCTCAATTATTTATTAATAATTCAATAATTACGCACACTGGAATAACATTTTACTTTGGTACTTAAAACTATTAGTTCTCTACAAAGTTTTATGACAGCTCTGAAGTTAGACCCTCGCGGCGTCTCGGCTATTGTTCAAGAGACTTCAGGTGACGGGATACGTGGACGGTGAGTATATGACTAACTTCAGAAGGCCAATTCTCGTATTTAACTGACGCTGCGAATGAATTTTAACCGAACTGAGATTAGATTTTGATCTGACAAAAAAATTGTATTCTGCTGCTCCTAAGTTCAGTCCGGTTCAATATATATATAACCTTATTGACACTCGACCTGCCCTTAAAATTTGAGACTTAATGTATTATTAATAAGAGCTATTATGCCATAAAAAACACTAACGTTTAGATAATTCTACCATAGAATTACCGGTAAACCGCCCGGGATGACTGGGTACCTAACTTATCAAATTTTCATACGATTTGAAGTTTCTTAAACAATTTTAGTGGGCTCAATTCGATATCGGATCGTCGTCGTGCAAGTAGGCCTAAGAGTTATCTTATGTTTGAAAGTTCTTAATAGACATCTTTTTCCGGTACCTATATATGCCAGGGTTGTACTTTTATATTTGTCTTCGCATATTTTATTTAAATAATTTACTCAGAGATGATCAAATAGTCGCTAAATGTATACAATCCATTAATATCAATTGACTCGCACAGCTACCACTCTTTTTGCCAACAAAGATTGCAAGGAAAAATAGAGACATGGAGAATCAATGTAACTATTTCTACGTCATTGAAATATAGTTTTACGCTACAACTTCTGTGCTATTATCGGTTCCTTTTATATACAGTTGTATTCGAGTGTATCCTGACTGCTCCTTTACGCTTTTGTTGTATATAATGTTCTTCGCCCACGCCCTGCAGCGGATCGACATGGTTTCCTCCACTACAACCAAAAGTTTAAACATTTTTAAAGTATGTCTGAATAGCAGTGATAGCTCAGCGGGGAGTGGTATGGACTGTCGTGACGAAAGTCACAGGTTCGAAACCAGCCCCAAGTGCATACACCTCTGACTTTTCTAAGTTATGTGTGTATTAATTGTTAATTATCACTTGCTTTAACGGTGAAGGAAACATCGAGAGGAAACCTGCATACCTGAGAAGAATTTCGAAGTTATGTGAAGTCTGCCAACCCGCATTAGGCCAGCGTGGTGGACTAATGCATAACCCCTCTCATTTAGTAGAGGAGGCCCGTGCCCAGCAGTGGGACGTGTGTAATACAGGGCCAGTATTATTTATGTCTGAATGACGAGACGAGCAGGTCGCTGTAAGAAGCAGCAGATCTAAGGCAGGTCGCTCTTTTATAATAGCAGAGGCCGACAAACGAGCAAAGCGGTCACATGATGGTAAGTGATCACCACAGCCCATGAACATCTACAATATCAAAAGTTTGTTATGGATTCAATAAATACTTTCTTTTAATTTCATAATATGACAAGCCAGTGTTTTTGGACTATCCGCGATCGTACCCATGGCGACTGACAAACTACTGCGGTTTTCTCAAAACGTGACCAAACCACCGCGACTCGGCTGGAGCAGGTAAAGGCACTATTATTTGAAATATTATACATACATACGCAATCAAGCCTGTAATCCCCGAAAGGGTGGGCAGAGGTGTAACCAGTACACCCACATTTCGCCGAGCGTTTCTTCGTCCCATAATGTGATAGGGGGCGAGCCTATCGCCATTCCAGACTCCGGGCTGATACTGAGCATTTTATAATGGAATAACCCAATATCACTTGATAACGACCCGGGGATCGACCCCGAGACCTCAACGACAGCCTCAGTCGTAACAAACCTGAAGGTATAATTTTCACAGCCAGTAGTGGACTCCTGTACTCCTCTTTATTTGTATATGGGTAAAAACTGCTTGGCAACCCTCGACCCCAGGGGTATTCGATCTTCGTTGAATTGAAGTCTTCATCCAAACACGTTATCCATACTTGCTGTTGCTGTAATTACAATAATTTGATTTAATATCGCATCATTGGTCTAGTGGCACCATATTAAGGCTAAGGAACTGGTAAGGTCATGGTTTCAAATCCCAGGTTCGGCAATCACAATTCATGCTTAAGTTTTCAATTTGAAATATCATACAAGAGTTGCCAGAAATAGGGTAGTTGACTAGATTTTTTTTTATTTAAATTAATAAGTTACGTTACTCAAAATCTATTGCCGAAAGAATTTTATAAATCGGACCAAAAATAAATAAGTTAGAAGCCATTCAAATCCTGTAGAAAGGGTAATTGTCAAATGACAGACGACGCAAACTTTGACGTCACCGTGTAAAATATTCATTATGGTGCACGCGTGCAAGCGAGATAGTGAGATATCCCTACTACGCACCCACTTTTCCTCATACCAACATTTAAAGTCATAACTGCGGGCACATTTCTGAACCAATTTTGATAGTGTTTTAATAAAAGGGTTTCTTTTGCGTATCATTTTCTGTTGCTTATAAAATAATGTATAAAATTCAATAGGAAACTACCCTATTGTAAGTAATTTGTATCATATATGGTGATAGGCCACCTAACACATCATAAGACGGAAATAATGTATGGTACCCATTTATCGTAGACGTTCCCAAAACGCGCACCAAACGCTTTGCCGCCACCTTTTCATACGGACTGCCAAGTTGTGGAACAAGTTGCCGGAGTCTTTGTTCCCCGATAAATATAATCTGGGTGCCTTCAAGTCGCGAGTGAATGGTTTTTGCTAGGCAAGCGTGCTTCATCTTAGGCCACATCATCGCTTACCATCAGGCGTGATATTTTTTTTATAGTATAGGCCGGCAATCGAGCAAGTGGGTCACCTGATGGTAAGCGATCTCCACCACCCATGTACGCCAACAATACAAAAGAATTATGGGCCCGTTGCCGACCTTAAAGGAAAGGGATAATAAGAGATTGGGAAGGGGAAGGGGATTTGGGCCTCCGGATATCTCACTCACCGTACGAAACGCAGCAGCAAGCTGCTACTTTACGCCGGTTTTCTGTGAGACAGTGGTAACGACCCGGATGAGCCGGCCCATTCATGCTGTAGACAAAATTATCTACAGCGTGGCTCTACCACTCGTAAAGTGGCCAAACGCGAGCCTATTACGTATTAAAAAAAGTTCGATGACCGTGATGATTATATACACCAATACCTACTCCTATGGGGATACAGGGTTGAAATTATGTGTGAAATAAGATACTCGTATACTTCATTAGTTAAGTATATATGTAGCATTTACTGCGTCTTATGTAAAAAGTAACTCGTGTAGTGTATTGCTATAGTTTTATTTGTTTTTTGGATAAAAATAAATAAATAAATACACCCAACAGTCACACACATAGTCCTGACCCCACACTAGGTAAACCTATGTCGTGGGTATCAGCAACTACGAGGGACTTGCCAACCCACAACACCCAGACCCGAGACCAATATTTGTGGTTCACACAAACATTTGTCCCGGTGTGGGAATCGAACCCACGGCCTCTCGCTTCGCAGCCGTCTACTCGCCCGCTGCGCCACGGAGCTGTCATTATTTGATTTTAATTAGCCTGAATGACGAAACGAGCAGGACGCTCGCCTGATGGTAAGCTCCACGCCTGTCTATAAATAGAAGCAACACCATACAGAATCTTGAATAACAAATTACCGTATGGCATTGGACTGTGCTCATCATCCCGAGACATACGATGTTAAGTCTCATAATGGCCAGTAATTTCACTATCTTCAATATGCTTCAAACTGGAACATAACAGTGCTTACACACTGCTGCTTGGCGGTAGAAATAGACAAAGCTGTAATTCCAACCCAGACAGTCACCGCATACGAGGGACCTACCACATATTAATTTGTCAATCCTTACTTTTTCAGGTTCCAGAGACTTGATATGTTCCACTAAGTCATCAGGCATGTCTTTAGGAAGGTCAGCAGCATTGTAATACTCAGGGCTCCAGCCGTATATCTGAAAACATAATATTTTTTGAATTAATCCAAATTATGCGCTAAGGTGACACATTTTTTTTATTTGCTTGAGTGACGAAACGAGCAGGTCGCTCGCTTGATGGTAAGCGCCACGCCTGCCTATAAACAGAAGCAACACCACAGAGAACTTTGAATTACAAAGCACTACATGGTATTGGACTACGCTCGTCATCCCGAGACATAAGATATTAAATCTCATAATGCCCAGTAATTTCACTGGCTTCAATGTCCTTCAAACCGGAACACCACAGTGCTTATACACTGCGACTTGGCGGCGGAAATTGACAAAGCGGTGGTACCAACCCAGACAGCCTCTCGCATACGAAGGACCTACCTACCACCTTGTAAATATTCTAAGATTAGTAGATTTTTGCACGCAGCATCGCCCGCATGGATCTTTGGGATAAAATAAATAGTTCATGTCCTTGAAGTACCATCATCAGGTGATGATGGTGGCTCGATCCAGCGAGTCTTATTTAAAGACCAGCCAATGTACTTCCAATAATTTCAGGCCGGCATAATTCTGTCCACGTTGATTTATACAACGCTCTCGTCTGTCAACATTATTTAGGTTGCTCTGTACATACCATCAGGTGCTGTGGGGTCCGTACCAGGATTTAAAAATACGTGATCACTAGCACCTATCACACAGACCGTTAATAATAGGACAGAACTCTCTTGAAGGTCCTTAGTTCGTGTCAATATCATCAAGCTATGATCAAGATATAAATTGACAGCCTCCTTGGTGCAGCGGGCGAGTAGCCGGTTGGGAAACCGGAGGCCGCGGCCGTGACTTACATTCCCGCACCAAGACAAATGTTTATATATACATACATATACACATACACACTCACGCCTGTAATCCCCGAAGGGGTAGGCAGAGGTGTAACCAGTACACCCACATTTCGCCGAGCGTATCTCCTTCCCATGATGTGATAGAGGGCGAGCATATCGCCGTACCGGGCACAAATTCCAGACTCCGGGCTGATACTGAGCATTTCGTAATATAAAAACCCAATACCACTTTACCCGACCCGGGGATCGAACCCGAGACCTCAGCATTGACCTCAATCGTAACGCGTACGCATTACAACTGCGCCACCGAGGCAGTGAGACAAATGTTTATATTGTGAATAACGAATATTTTTTTCTAGTCTGGGTGTTGTGGGACCGCAAGTCCCTCGTAGTTATCCACGATACAGGTTAACCTAGTGTGGGGTCAGGACTATGTGTGTGACTGTTGGGTGTATTATTTATTTATAAAATTCAGACATAATTTTAAACTTTGATCCTCTTGCTCATTGCCTAAATATTGGAAAGCCTAACTGGCTGACTAAAACGGCTACATATTTCCATACAATTTTGACAGAAAAGATGTTACTTGACATATTTCATCCAGTTTTAAATGCTTGAATTTCGTTACAGTATTCTGGATATATAATACTTACTCTATTTATTTTGATGAAGAAACACGGTGACTCAGGAAAGCCATAGTTATCCCCAGCAACGCAGATATTCTTTGACTTATACCATTCAATCCTTTCGTATGCTAGAAATTAACAAGACAAGGTATGCTATCACTATTTTTATAGCAGAAGCCAGCAAACGAGTAAGTAGGTCACCTGATGGTAAGTGATCTCCACCGACCAGGAACATCTACAATACTACGAGACTATCCCGCCCACACACCCGCCACTGTAACTCATGTGCACCAGGATCGACAGCGGCACGCATTTTTGTTGTCACCGTGCAGTGAAGCATGCTGCTGCGTTTCGTACGGTGAGTGAGATATCCGGAGGCCCAAACCCCTCTTCTTCCCAATTCCCTAATTATCCCATTCCTTTAAGTTCGGCAACGCACCCATGATTATTTTGGTATTGTGGGCGTACATGGGCGGTGGAGATCACTTACCATCAGGTGATCCACTTGCTCGTTTGCCGGCCTATTCCATAAAAAAAGACTCAAGAGAGGATACAGTGGTTTAAAGGACTCCGGCTTTCAGGGACAGGTCCTAAACTCAAATTACTCCGGCTGCTTCATATAATCAATGAGCTACGAGTCCACATTGACGTCATAAAGCACCACACCCGACCTCAATTGTTAAGTTGTTACGAGGGAGTGTCGTGTAGGTACATTTATGTCTTCGTGCGCTGTGGCGAAATCAATAACGTAGTGGAAAAACACGGAAGCCGACTGTTTTACATATGGATGTGTTCTGTATGTCCCCAGTGATAATAAAAGATGTCATGACCAATCACCGCGTTGCCAGATGTCCCGATTTTAGCGGAATGTACCGATTTTGAATCCTAAAATATAATATCCCGCGCAGGACACTAACGCCCGATTTCTGAAAGGCTGATCAATGTTACTAATCCAATGTCAAATCTCATTTCAAGTCGAAATTGAGTTGCTAGAAGCGTGATCA
This sequence comes from Mimas tiliae, assembly GCA_905332985.1. Taxonomy (NCBI): domain Eukaryota; kingdom Metazoa; phylum Arthropoda; class Insecta; order Lepidoptera; family Sphingidae; genus Mimas; species Mimas tiliae. The sequence goes on along the minus strand of HG995241.1, from coordinate 19,572,924 downwards.
ACACCTTTGATTCGACACACATGTTAGCTAACATAACTTTCAAATTAATATGAAAAATCGTATGTCAAACGGTACTAAAGAGAGATCAAATATTATATTTTTTTTTCACTAAATAAGGTTTCAGCAATTCGAATTGATTTGACAGCGATGTCATAATGGTTGAATGTTGATTTGATCAGCCTTTCAGAAAACGGGCGTTAATATCGCGCTCTTTTCAATTCGTATTCATATAAACAACAATACTAATGTTAGACTACGGTGTTAGTTTTGTATAGCATACAAGACGCATTACATTTGTCCCGGATATGACGATGGTTCAAATTTTTTACATGTACCACTTCAAATTTTACGTCGTGTTACTCTGTTACTATTCCCAAGACGCGGGCTGCGTTCGTGAAAAAGTGAGAACGGGCGAATAAACTTTAAGACGCCTCGCCTCATTTGAAGTGGTACCTTGTACTGGCCCAGTACAAAAAAGAGGCTATTCTTACAAATTCAATTAAAAATCGTGTCCTATTCATCGCTTCACGCTGTACACAGTGTTGTTTACATCACGAAAGGGCCAGCTCGACCGGCATTTTACCACGGTCTTACAAAAAAAATACGTAAGCTTGTTGTTAGGTTTCGTACGGTGAGTAAATTATGCGAAGACTCAAATAGCAAAAAGAGTTCTTTATAGCAGAGTCTGGCAAACGAGTAAGTGGATCACCTGATGGTAAATATTCTCGACCGCCCATGAGCACCACAATGCTAGAAAAATCATATATGGGCTGCCGACCTTAAAGCAAAGGTATTGAGATTTGTTTGGCACAGAACCAGTCGCTCACCGTATGAAATGCAACAGCAATCTGCCACTTCACGCCGTTTTTCTGTGAGACAGTGTTACAACCCCAATGGAGCTGGCTATAGTTTTTAATTATAATATCAGCCCTTTATGATACTGTTCCACTACTGAGGGGTAAGCACGAACAACTTACGAATTCTGAACGCCCGGTTTCTGAAAGGCTGATCAAATCAACATTCAACTAACAGAACTTTGATTTGATATCGCTATCAAATCAATTCAAGTTGCTGAAACGTTATTTAGTGAAAAAATTAATAATATTTGATCCATCTTTATCCGTATCTTTAGTATCTACCGTTTGACATACGATTTTTCAAATTAAATTGAAAGTTATGTTAGCTAACATGTGTGTCAAATCAAAGGTGTTGACCACGCTTCTAGCAACTCAATTTCGACTTGACATGAGATTTAACATTTGATTAGTTAATTTATCATAGATCAGTCTTTCAGAAACCGGGCGTAAGTATTCGAATCGAGTACGCTAGCATACAAATTATGAAGGTTCAAACAATTTTCTGACATTTCGATACGTATACGTTCTCGCAAATTATTCATGCTAGCGCCTCTGGGCACAGGTCTCATCTATGAGTGTGAGGGGTTAGGCCTTAGTCCACCACGCTGGCCTACTTCGGGTTAGTAGACATCGCATACCTTAGAAGTTCTTAAGGAGTATTTTCAGGTAGGCAAGCTTACTAACGATGTTTCCTTCGCCGTTAAAGCTACCTATAATTAACAATGAATACACACGTAACCAAAGACTTAAATGTATAAGTACTACTAGACGTGCTGTGTGGAAGTAAAATTGCGTCATATATCGCGGGAGTTTGACAGCTCACAAACAGGAGCGCGATAGGGGTTCTAGCTGAGAGTAAGCGAGATGGTAATATTGAGTTACGGTCAATTAACCGCAACTTAGTGGTACAATTTCTATGTGTCGTGCAGCTTGTCTAGTAGTATACATTAGATCTTTGCACGTAACTTAGATAAGACAGAGATGCATGCTCTTGTGGTTAGTTTCGAGCCTACGGCTTCCGTCTCGGCAGACCATATCACTGCCAGCTAAATTAAAACTAAACTAAAAACTTTAATACTCACGACTAAAAAAATCTTCAAGTTGCTTGATATACGAATGATCGTTCGTGAAATTACTGAGATGGTAGTGTAATTTATTATTACCGACTGGTAGTGGTCTGTACGAAACTCCAGGATTGGCACCTGTAAATAATTACATATATATAATTTTTTTTTATAGCATAGACCGGCAAACGAGCAAGTGGGTCACCTGATGGTAAGTGATCTCCACCGCCCATGTAAGCCCACAATACCAAAATAATCATGGGTGCGTTGCCGACCATAAAGGAAAGGTACAATTAAGGAATTGGGAAGGGGAGGGGGTTTGGGCCTCCGAATATCTCACTCACCGTACGAAACGCAGCAGCGACCTGCTACTTTACGCCGGTTTTCTGTGAGACAGTGGTAATGAGCCGGACGAGCCGGCCCATACATGCTGTAGACAAAAGTGTCTACAGCGTGGCTCTACCACTCATAAAACTTATATATAACTTAAGCTCACGCTTGTATGCCCGAAGGGGTAGGCAGAGGTGCAAGTAGTGCTGCACCTGACTGGCTGACCTTATTTCCCTCCCATGATACGATAGGGGTGAGCATAATCGCCATAGTCTACTTTAGTCAAATATGATATTTATTTATTTAGATTTAAGACATAAAATTCTATAACTTACCAATGAGCGATCTTTCTAGAATATGGGTAGGTTTGTTATCGTCCAATGACAACATTAAACCTCCCATGCACAGCGCGAATAGTAGTGCCAAAATCGCGTAAAACACCATGTAGAATCCGAACAGGATACCTGAAAAATAAATAAATAAAAATTACACCCAACTGTCACATACATAGTCCACACCCTAGGTTTAACCAGTATCGTGGGTATTGTACCTATTAATGGAATTGCGGTCCCACAATACCCAGACCCCCGAAAGTGTAACTTTCTGTGGCCTTGATTTTAAATAGGTAAATAAATTATTATTAAAAATTATGTACAAAAGATTGCTTATTTAAAAGCAGGCACACGAAGCAGCCGTTGGCGCATATTATTCCGTTTTTACATTATCATAAATGGGGTTAGAAAAGATAATATCGTGTTTTTCATTATTTTCGTATAATATATTTTTAGGGCTTTTCTACGCCGAAGTAGAAACTCTGTTTAGGATGAAAATATAGCTTAAACTGATAGCTATTACCCATAAAAATATTACATTCAAAATTAGGTACATACAGACAATAAGAAACATACAGACCAAAGACTTTAACACTATAGACGTGCTGTTCAGAAGTAAAATTGTGTTGTATACGCGGCCGGCGAGACGGGAATGACGTCTAAAATGTTGTGTCAATGTTTAATGGGTCACAATAAACGATTTCGAGTTAGTTTATCGAATTTAACGTTCGCAGCTATTCAAACAACAACAACTGCTCTTGTCGCTCTCTCGCGGGCGACTAAATGAGTTGTGGTCAATTGACCGTAATTAAGAGCGCAATTTCTTTGTACCGCACAGCTTGTCTAGTAGTATACATTAAGTCTTTGATACAGACTCACAGGGTAATTTAAGTCCATTATTTATTATGGTTCAGAAGATAAAGGTAGGACACACAGATGGACAAAACTAACGGCCCATTTCTCTGCCAAATTTCTACATTCTGTCATCTTCCAATCATTCCAAAATTCAACAATAAAATGGACAAAACAGCCGAAATACCATCACGCCTTCGCAAACCGCATACGGTAGACAGCGACATATCATAAAGTGTTATTACACCGAGAAATGCGTCCACTGGTTATTTTTGTATTAGAAATACAGAAATATCAACTGCTTTCGTCACTGGCTATCGTTCAGCATGCTGCGTTTGTACATGCAATGGAATTATACCTTTATATTGCTTTGTGTACAGCTTGTTTTACAATGGTAATGTGTTGAATTTTATGCCAAATTGGATTTTGTTTTAACCACTGTTAAATGTTTTATTTTTTGTATTTGTAGCGAGATGGCAATGTTTGCCAACGGATGAAGGAATTGTTTACTTAAAATGGCTTATTTCTCTTATTTCTTTCACAACTATAACGGAGCAGATGATGTATATAAAATAAATACACCCAATAAATACACCCAACAGTCACACATAGTCCTGACCCCACACTATAGGTATACCTGTATTGTGGGTACCAAGAACTACGAAAGACTTGCGGTCCCACAACACCCAGACCCGAGACAAATATTTGTGGATCAGACAAACATTTGTCAAGGTGCGGGAATCGAACCCACGGCCTCACGCTTCGCAACCGGCTACTCGCCCGCTGCGCCACGGAGGCAATGTATATGTTATGGGTAATAATATGTGAATGGATAAAACAAGGCTTATATGGGTAATCCTATGATTACCGGAACTATTTGGAAAGTCCGAATGTATAAATAGAAAAAAAATACACACTCACGCCTGTAATCCCCGAAGGGGTAGGCAGATGTGTAACCAGTACACCCACATTTCGCCGAGCGTATCTCCGTCCAATGATATTATAGGGGGCGAGCCTATCGCCATACCAGGCACAATTCCAGACTCCAGGCTGATACTGAACGTTTCGTAATAGAAAACCCCAATATCACTTTTACACGACCCGGGGATCGAACCCGAGACCTCAGCGTCAGCTCAGTCGTAACGCATACGCATTACAACAACGCCACCGGGGTAGTCATGTCAGTAACATAATGTGATTATACCCCTCTATTAATAAACGCATTTCTTTGTATTTAAGAACATTGTTTCCAATTTTAATATAAGATAAAAAATACCACGTTTATAAAACAATAACAAATAATCCATATATAGCGCGACATAGTTTTTTACTAGATAACTAGGTAGTTAAAAATAATAATACTTTGCTAACATCTCAGAGCGAATCCGGCTGTTCATTTTTACGGGCGGAAGCAATCAATACTATTTTAAAATGAACGACTGCCCCCATAGAATAAATCATTGTGTCATAGTTGTCATTTTATAGGTCATGCCGGTTGAATGGGCACGAACGAATGAAGGACGCGATGTCATTCACTGAGTGATTGAATGGACCGATGACCTTATTGATCGTATATCTGTGCACTCCCTTTTTGCATGGCGTCCATCTTTTTATTTGAGTGTAGGATATTTACAATTCCAATAAAGGTGTTGAGGATGAGTTGTTATTGTGTTGTAGCCCTATATTATACATATCCCACTGCTGGGCACGGGGCTCCTATACTGAATGAGGGGTTAGGCCTTAGTCCACCACGCTGGCCAAATGCGGGTTAGCAGACTTCACATATCTTCGAAATTCTTATGAAGAACTTCCCAGGTATTTCGGTTACCTCACGATGTTTCCTTCACTGGTAAAGCAAGCGATAATTAACAATTGATACACACATAACTTAGAAAAGTCAGATGTGTGTGCTCTTGGGACTGATTTCAAACCTGCGACTTTCGTCTCGACAATCCGTAACCACTCCCCACTGAGCTATCGCTGGCTGAGTTGTTATTAATTGTTATAAAACCAGCCAGAGTTTAGCATAAACGACACGAGAGATGTTTGTCGACTCGTTTTATCGAAAAAAAAACTTTTTAACGATAATAAAACGGACTGCCTCGGTGGCGCAGTTGTAATGCGTACGCGTTACGATTGAGGCTAACGCTGAGGTCTCGGGTTCGATCCCGGGTCGGGTAGAGTGGTATTTGGTTTTTCTATTACGAAATGCTCAGTATCAGCCCGGAGTCTGGAATTTGTGCCCGGTATGGCGATAGGCTCGCCCCCTATCACATCGTGGGACGGAGATACGCTCGGCGAAATGTGGGTGTACTGGTTACACCTCTGCCTACCCCTTCGGGGATTACAGGCGTGAGTGCGTATGAGTGCGTATAAAACGGACAAAAAAACTAGAATTAAAAATAACCAATTTTGAGTCGGTGCTATTACTACTATTGCATTTTGGATACCAATCATGATAGAAAGAACTGACACGTTATTTTTAATTTTTTACTTTTCAGTTTTTTGAGTCAGTTTTAATTTTTTCGAAAGTTATAATTTTATTATTTTCAGTGAAAGGATCATCAAAATCGGTGCGTAAATGACGAAGTTTTAGTCTTTTATCTCCGTGAAATCGGGGTGGCACTTACCATCAGACTAGCAACCATTTCGTCATTAAAGTTAATAAAAAAACTTGGGCCAGAAGAGAAGTACTCAGTACCTACCACTCATTGCCCTAATTTACAGCTATGGTTAGTTAAAAATATATAAAACACATTTTGCGTCCCTATAAAATTTGAGGGTGGCCCTCGATTTTTCTGGGATCCCATCATCAGATTCTGGCTTGGTGTCAATGGGACCACCTGGGAAGTACACTCTTTCAAACAAAAAAAGAACTATCAAGTCGGTCCAGGCGATTTCGAGTAATCGGGGAAAATACATAAAAAAGAACCGACAAATTGAGAACCTTTCCTCCTTTTTTTGAAGTCGGTTAATAAGAACTCAGTATTGTTATGTCTCTGACCATATGCAAAATGTTTGAACATAAAAGACTTCATACAAAAGTATTCACGTCTGAATAGGACCCTCTCTCAAAGGGTTCTAAAACTGGAAAGCCATGTGTTGTGCATTGAAACCCGTCTAATAATGTATGTTAAGTTAACGGTTCGTCGGATTCAATCAAAATAAATATTGAAATGTCTGTAGTTCTGGGATTATTCTTTACTTACGGATTGTTGTTAAACTAAAATATGTAAAATGAAAATTCTTATGAGTTAAATAATACATCATAATAATAATAAGCTCAGGCTTGTATCCCCGAAGGGGTTGGCGGTGATGCAATTACGATTTACCAGCAAAAATCAAAACTCACAAACATCTTTATCGACGAGTGAGACATCCGGGTGCCCAAATCTCCCTCCCCTTCCCAATCCCTCAATAATCCCATTCCTATAAGGTCGGCAACGCGATTATGATCCCTCTCGTGTTGTGGGCGTACAAGAGCAGTGGAGATCACTTACCATCAGGTGACCCACTTGCTCGGTTGCCGGTATATGCTATAAAAAACAACCAAACTGTCAGTAACTAATAGTATGACATTTACCTAATTTATAACCTAATCTTTAAAAAACCCTGACGTCAATTAGAAAACACATAGACTGATCAATTCTTCTTCAAATATAACTAAGAACCGCCTCAATTAAATTAGCTTTCAGTTAAAAAAACCGCATCCATATCGGTCCATTCGTTTAGGCGCTATGATGGCACGGACAGATACACAAACAAACACACACACACCCACCCACAGATAAAGAGGTCAATCTTATAACACCCCTTTTTTCCCGGAGGTAAAAGAATACGTGAAATCTCGTGTAACATTAGTCAATCTCAATTTTCCCTGTGTGTAATATGAATATCCTGTACAAACGTGGTCTCAGACTGTTAAATAAAATAACGGATTTTGAATTGCTTTATGGTCTTTGTAGAGGGGTAACTGCCCAGTAACAAAGGTCCCCTTATGACCTAGACATTCTGACCGATCAACTCAATTTAGGTAGATAATTTAGGCCGAAATAGCTGCCACAACCCATCAAAGTAAATCATTTATGTCGTGTTTCGTCGGTCGGCGTCGGCGTCGCGTCCGTATGCAGTGTCACCGGACGGAGTAAATACGATTTTTTAGGGTTCTGTAGGTACCCTCGGTAGGACTGCCTAGGTGGCGCAATTGTGTACGCATTACGACTGAGGGTGACGCTTAGGTCTCGTGTTCGATCCCAGGGTATTTTTTTTATTAGCTTGAACGACGAAACGAGCAGGTCGCTCGTCTCATGGTAAGCACAACGCCTGCCCATTACCAGACCACACATAACTTTGAAGTAAAAAGCACTTCATAGCACTGGACTGCGCTCGTCACCCCGAGACATAAGTTGTTAAGTCTCATAATACCTAGTAATTTCACTTGAGCTAGAGTGTGTAATATCTGAAGTAATAAACATAAAACATTGCTTTATCTGTAACGAATTAACAATCAAAACTATTCGCTGTTATGTAAACAATATTTATTACTATATAAAAATGATGTCAATTCATGCAGTACCTATATAAATAAATAATAATAAATAAATACACCCAACAGTCACACACATAGTCCCGACCCCACACTAGGTAAACCTGTATCGTGGGTATCAGGAACTACGAGCGACTTGCGGTCCCACAACACCCAGACCCAAGACAAATATTTGTGAATCAGAGAAACATTTGTCTAGGTGCGGGAATCGAACCCACGGCCTCACGCTTCGCAACCGGCTACTCGCCCGCTGCGCCACGGAGGCTGTCAACTATGTAATAGATAACTTTAGTAAGAAATTGCAAGTCACTCACACCTGTAATACCCGAAGGGGAAGGCAGAGGTGTTACCAGTACACCCACATTTCACCGAGCGTATCTCCGTCCCATGATGTGATAGGGGGCGAGCCTATTGTCATACCGGGCACAATTCCAGACTCCGGGCTCATACTGAGGATTTCGTAATAGAAAAACCCAATATCACTTTACCCGACCCGCGGATCGAACCCGAGACCTCAGCGTCAGCCTCAGTCGTAACGCGTACGCATTACAACTGCGCCACCGAGGCAGTCTTATTAGAGTCTTATTATTTAGATCTAGTCCAGATATTTTAGTGACCCTGTGTGGAAAACCTACTTTACGAGAAACACACTTTATGACGCGCACATTATGACGGGCTGCAGCGGGGCGAAGCCTCACGGCTCTTTTGTCAAGTAAGCCTCGTGTAAGTGTGCGTTTATGCAGTGAAATTGAATGGATTTAGTGAAAAGTTCAATGTGTTTAAACTGTGCATTGTTGAAATAGTGTTTTTGTTTTTTAATAGATGTGAAAACAGGATTGATGTTGATAATTTTAATTCAACCATTATGAAATTTCAAATTTTAATACTAAAACTGGACTGCCTCGGTGGCGCAGTTGTAATGCGTATGCGTTACGATTGAGGCTAACGCTGAGGTCTCGGGTTCGATCCCCGGGTCGGGTAAAGTGGTATTGGGTTTTTCTATTACGAAATGCTCAGTATCAGCCCGGAGTCTGGAATTTGTGCCCGGTATGGCGATAGGCTCGCCCCCTATCACATTGTGGGACGGAGATACGCTCGGCGAAATGTGGGTGTACTGGTTACACCTCTGCCTACCCCTTCGGGGATTACAGGCGTGAGTGCGTATGTAATACTAAAAGTTCTAAGTTTTCACTACTATCGGCAGTCTCTACAACTGCCCTTTTTTAAATAAATTATTGTATATTATCCCACTGTCTGGCAAAACTCCTTTCTACATCTATACAACGCTGTTATCAGTCATTCTTTATTGAAGTGGCGTCATCATCTTCAGGGTCGCCTCCTACCATCTTCAGGTACCCATTGAATGACACTCCTGATTCATGATGAATATCAAATATGGACTATCATTTTAGACGCGTAACAAACTTGGATTCCGAAAGATGTTTCTTTCAGAACCGAAGTCTACCTGTCCTGTCCTTATATCAATCTACATACTAACGATGCTATGTCGTCCAACCATATTGGATTATTGATCTGAATTCCTTCCTTTAAAACGAAAAGAAGTCTTTACATCGAAATGGTACAAGATACATTCCTAACATATAAAAAGAATGGACGACTATGTCTTCTTTTCTTGTAAACGTAAGTTTTTTATAAATGACAAGACGAGCAGGTCGCTCGCCTGATGGTAAGCGTCACGGCATCAACAGAAACAATACCACACAGATCTTGGAATTCCAAAGCACTCCATGACACTGAACTGCGCGCGTCACCCCATAAGATGTCAAGTGTCAAGTAATTTCACTAGCTTTAATATCCTTTAAGCTGAAACACAATAGTGCTTACTCATTGCTGCTTGACGGCTTAAATAGACAAAGACGTGGTACTAACCACCGGCCTCTCGCATATGAGGGACCTGCCACGTAGTTTAAATTAGCCAAAGTATATTTTGTCCAGTAATTTATATTTATTTTAATTTAATACACCCAACAGTCACACACATAGCTCTGACCCCACACTAGGTAAACCTGTGTCGTGGGTATCAGGAACTACGAGGGACTTGCGGTCCCACAACACCCAGACCCGAGACCAATATTTGTGGTTCACACAAACATTTGTCTCGGTGTGGGAATCGAACCCACGGCCTCTCGCTTCGCAGCCGACTACTCGCCCGCTGCGCCACGGAATATTAGATTGGTCACCGTATGTAACATAAACTTTAGCGTCGTATTACACAGACCTAAGTCAACCGATATCAGAGTATAATGTTCTTAGGTTTTATGGATATTTAAAGTGATTTAAGTTACTTTAAATATGACACGCTGGAAGTTCCGCGAACTAAAAAATTCCATCGACCAACTAGAACTAGTTACTGGAACTTTAAGGCTTATTTACATTGTGGTATTAACAAATAGAATACGTACTCACGCCTGTACTCCCCGAAGGGATAGGCAGCGGTGTAACCAGTACACCCACATTTCGCCGAGATTATATCCGTCCCATGATGTGATGTACGAGCCTATCACCACATCGGGTACAATTCCAGACTCCGGGTTGATACTAAGCATTTCATGGCAGAAAACCCCAATATCACTTTACCTGTCCCGGGGATCGAACTTGAGACCTCAGCACAGCAGTCGTATCGCGCATTACAACTGCGCCACCGAGGCAGTCTTAGCAACTTAAGCGTTCTATGTGCCATATATATTTCTTATCATTACTGTTCTAATTTGAAGCCCGTGAATGAAACCTGCCGTGTTAAATGAACAATTAAACTGTAACGGAATGTTACAATTGATTGACACTCATAGATACTCGTAATCTGGTAATCGTAACTCATAGTCGAGATTTCGTTTGTACTCCTGCAAAATATTATTCATTCTGGGGGTTTTTTTGAGTAATAGTGTGAGTTAGAGTCAGCGACATTGATCGCTTGTGACGTGTCACAGTGTAACTCGGTGGTTACGATTGAGGTCAACGCTGAGGTCTCACGTTCGATCCCCGGGTCGAGTAAAGTGGTATTGGGTTTTTCTATTACGAAATCCTCAGTATCAGCCCGGAGTCTGGAATTTGTGCCCGGTATGGTGATAGGCTCGCCCCCTATCACATAAGGGACGGAAATACGCTCGGCAAAATGTGGGTGTACTGGTTACACCTCTGCCTACCACTTCGGGGATTACAGGCGTGAGTGTGTATGTATGTATGTATGTAGAACGCTTAAGTTGTACGTGTGTTACTTTGAAAAGTTAAAGACGTCTACTCTTAGGTTTGTTTTCGAACTCATGACTTCTATTACATGATTCTATCTCGGCAATCCGTACCACGCTCCACTAGGCTATCGCTACTTACACTTAGAATAATCCACTGCTATTTTATTTTCTTTTGGTACTTTTTAGGGTCCCGTACGTCAATGAAAAAACGATACACCTGTAGGATCAGTTCGTTAGCCCCGTTCGTCTGTCTGTCAAGACCCATTTTCTTAGGACCGGGTAGAAGTATCAAGTTAAAATTAATACAGATGCATCTTTGGATTTCGTTGACTTCGAAGTTTATTTTTATTATACCAACAGAGGAGCTTAGACCTTAGTCTGACGCGGTTTCATACCGCAGTTATGGCAGCACCAAGCACTTAATGTTTGGCATATGCTGATTTGGATCCTATTGGCGCGGTCGTGGTTAGACATATAGCGTCCACAGTGGGTGGGTATCTATGTACCCCCCACCTACTACTTATAAAAATATTTTTCTGCATCAATTGTACATTTACCACCTGCCTGCCAATAAATGCTTTCTTTCTTTCAGTTTATGTCGCAAATTTTAATACACGCAAATTCACTCATCAATACCTAAAGGGTGCTTCCCATTGACTTTCAATCTTGAAATTGTACACGTAGAGAGGTCTTATGGTATAATTGAAGGAACAAATCCAAGATACATTAACGAAAATACATACAAATAAGTAAAAATACGCCGTACAAACATTATTTATGATACGAAACCGTCAGGATGCGCGTCCCACTCGCACTTGACCGTTTTATTATTATGTACAGGACTCTTTATTCCAAAAAGGATATTTTATACATCTTAAATTACTTATATCATTTAAAATAATAGATTTAATATAAAACACCCTCCGATGGCGCAGCGTAGGACCCAAGCCACCGGCGCGCCACCCAGAGTAAGGAACCTACTCAAAATGCGTGCCTCTTCAAAATACAGCCTTCCGCATCTGAATCTGGGCCCAACCACCAGTTGAAAACCTCTGGATATGTTGGTCAATGCTCTGGTATCAACCCAAGGGCAGAAACGATTATCGGGACAATAATTGTTATTATCATTATATTTCCACCGATTTACGTTCCACAAGTCATTTGGAACCCCCATTGAAAATCAGTGCCATTGTACTTGCTGATCGGGCCGTACTCCAGCATGTTGATGAATGAGAAGTCCCTCCTGAGTAATATTTTCACACAATATTTTTAATTTTATGTCTTCCTTACTTTCAGCATAAGCATGTTGAGGGGGTACCAACCCTTAATATCCACTATAGTAAACTCAAAACTTACCCCACCGCTTCGCCGTGCGTCCCAAAAAGCTTTTTTCCTCTGAATTATAGATGGCCTTCCCGAACCTCTTCCAAACAGAACCGGCGGGAGGGGGTCCTCTGACCCACTCGCTCTCCACTCCGTTTGTCTTGCTTGCCATGATACGTCACTAAAAACGGCCGTCCCTTCCGACGGCAGCGGGTAGACTGCGCGTGCGCAATAATGCGCATGTGAATCTTATTTTTATTCGACGCGACATTTTGATAAAGGTGCCAATTTCTCTAGACGCAATTGCTCTGGTAGATTAATTGGGGGTCATTGATTTTGCGAATGAAATGAGTAATTAATTGCCTAAAGACTGTGAATGAGTTTAAAGAATGCTCTATTTCATTGTGGTAAAGTTATGCGGCATTTTATTAGGAAAAATAAATTATATGTAGGTAAATCAAGATGTAAACACTTAAACCACGATATTCAAATAGCATCTAGTGTAGTAGGTTACTAGGTGGTAAGTCCTCGTCTTCCGTCTGCCGTCTGGGTATATACCACCGCTTTGTCTAATTCTGCGGCCCCGCGGCAATGTGTAAGCATTACGGTTTGGACATTAAAGTCTACTGGCTTATTACTGGACATCATGAGACCCAACATCTTATGTCTCGTGGTGATGAACGCAGTCCAATGGCATGCAGCACTTGGTAATTCAAAGTGGTATTTATTCTGCTTATGGGCAAGCATGGCGATTACTATCAAGTGACCTGCATGTCTTCTCACTCAAGTTAATAAATAAATAACCTACTTGTTTGCCAACCTGCTAGAAAAATACATACTCACTCACGCCTGTAATTCCCGAAGGGGTAGGCACAGGTGTAACCAGTACACCCACATTTCGCCGAGCGTATCTCCGTCCCATGATGTGATAGGGGGCGAGCCTATCGTCATACCGGGCACAATCCATACTCCATGCTGACACTGGGCATTTCGTAATAGAAAAACCCAATATCACTTTTACCCGACCCGGAGATCGAATCCGAGACCTCAGCGTCAGCCTCAGTCGTAACGCATACGCATTACAACTGCTACAAATTTACAAAATTACAAAAATGTTTTTTTTAATCAACACGTGTGCCTATCTACGGTTCGCATATGCAGTGCACAGTGCACATGTGTTAATCGAATAATAGATGTGATGCATCAGACTGTTTTTACTTATGTTTACGAGTCATGCCTTTTAAGTTTTGTCGTTTGAAGGAAAAAACACAACTATATGCCTAATAGAGCCTCTATCCCTCGATATCCCTCTTCGAGAATTAGTTGTCTCACAGCAATGATGTTATCTTCAGTGAAGGCGGATTTTGGGCGTCCTTCGCGAGATTTGTCACTAACACTAGTATGTCCACGCTGGAATTCTAAATACCAACGTTCGACAGTCCGCAGACATGGGGCTTCATCACTGAACACAGATGTTAGCTCTTCAAAACACTGAAGCCGTGTCAGGCCTCTTCTAAAGTTGTAGAAAATTATTGCACGAACATTTTCCTTTGATTCATTTTCGTACGTAACCTGACTGATTCCAATCGACGCTGAGACTAAACAATAGCATTCATCCTAATACTTTCAACTGTTTTGAGATTCAAAATTTAAACACATTCAAATATAGAACTAATCCCAAATTCAAAATTGCCGGGAAATATGGAAACGACAGAACTTAAAGGCATGCCTCGTAATAGTTTCGGTGTGACCTAGGGGTTTGGTAATGCAACACGGGATGATTTTTAATGGTAATGCCTATGGTCCATATCGACCCATACATAAAAAAGATAAAAAATAAAATAATAATAATATTTAACAATTCTGGACTATTTCATAATAATAATATTGTAAAACTTATAGTTGCCCAGTGTATTTTGACGATACTAAGTATGTATGTTATGTATACATTAGTAAATATGATTTCTATACATAAGTTTCTTTATTTTGTACTGACTTGTCATAAGCGCTATTTTAATTGCCTACATGATTAATAAACTATTTCATTTCATTTCACTTGTTTTGTTGTTAAAAACAGTTTTATCTGGTTTATCTCCATATGTCTATGAACGATAATATGGTTGCATATAATACTCGACTCATTATGTCAAAGGTAGAGAAAATACTACTTTCAACCTCTCGTGGTATAATTGTCTACAAACCCTAACATGAAGACGTAATTTTATCGAATATTTATTTATTTATTTATTTATTTGGAGTTTACAACAGAGAATACACCTGTTACATTTAAAGATCACAATATGGCAGTATTAGACAATAGTGTTTCTCTAATTACAGTAAACTACAGCATGCAAATATTATATTCAGCTTATTATAACTAAATTAAATTAAATTATTACTTGTAAATTTATTATAAATTAATATTATTATATATAAGATGTCAACTGATAATTAATTAAATATGAGTAAATATTAACTATGTTTCTTTTACATTTAGCACAGACAAAAATGACAAAAATAACAAAAAACAGGTCAAAGGTCAGTTTAACCCAAAGACTTTAGTGTATACTACCTACTAGACAGTTTAGAAGTTGTTGTGGTTTAAAAGTAAACTTGCGTGACATAACGCGGGAGTTTGACAGCTCACAGACAAGGAGCGTGATAGGGGTTTTAGTTGAGAGTAAGCGAGATGGTAATATTCCAGTCAGTCAGGCAGGCAAATATCTCGGGTAAAACCAATGACTTTATACTACTAGACAAACTGCGCGGTATATATAAATTGTATGTACAAATTGTATAAATTGCAATTTCTATGTACCACGCACCTTGTCTAATAGTATACATTAGTCATTGTTAATACCCAGTAATTTTAATTAATTCAATGTTCTTGAACAATTATTGCACTGCTGATTGGCAGTAGAAATAATAAAAAATATTATTGAAATAAATAGCAAAGCCCTGGCGGACTCATTACCGCCTATCCCAAAACCGATAAGGATACAAATTCGAAATTTTGGTGGGTGTTGATATTATACTGCAGGCATCCGTTATGAAAGGATGTCACGAAATTAGGATGAACTAAGGGGATAGAGGGTTGCAATATGGAAAATATTTTTGCCAATCTTACTTCACGCAATGCCAGTTAGAATAAAATTATACTTAGAATTTACATTGCGGAATTCTCATATGATGCCCGAAAAGCGGGACATTAATAAAATTGCATGTTCGTACTAAATTGCTAAAACCGAAGATTGCAGAAGCGTCTAAACATTATACAGTAATAATCGTAATAAATAAAATAATAGTGAATAAAAACAAACTTGTTTAAAAATTATTTTATTGCTTCCAATACAAATAAAGGCACACAATTACATTAATTACATCACCTACACACCAAATTAATGTTATATTAGGACAATAAAGTATGCTCTATTAACTTACACAAGAGTTAATCAATCGCTAATGGTTCTGTTAAAAATCACATTGAAAAAATTCAACTGACATCATCTTAAACGATAAGATAAGAGTATTTTTCGTAGCACGGCAGTGACACGCAACCTGATGTTCAATAAAGTGTAGTCTAAATATAACATTGCGACCCTCAACGATCGGCAGAGCTATGCCGACCTGGAACCCTAATTAACTACCGACTCAGTTCCGATTCAATTCAATATAGGTCCTAAACTGGAACGGTTTTATTTCGTACCATGATAGGCAGATAGTCATAGTCATCCAATGTTACCAGCTTCAAAATTGCTGGAGTACTCCCTAGCTGAAGCTTTAAGTGTCAAACAAATTTTAATGTATACACTTAAAATCTATATGTCTGTATTGGATGGAAAATAAATAAATTTCGAAATGATGTCATTAACTCATAATCGCATTTGACTCGGTTCTCAGTAGATGAGTGAATGAAATTTGAGTCTGGTCCGTTTCTTACACAACAAATTAAAAAGAGAAAACCATATACAACACTGCATAAGTGTGTCTCGCTTGCTCGAGACTTACTTCCTGCGTTCGAAAACCCTAGTTAACAGTTTTGCGGTCAGTTTGAAGTTAAATAACATTGCCTTTAAAGTAAAAAAAAATATATTACCGAAATATCTTTTTCGTTGGTTCTTACGGTTGATAAAAGAGCACTTGATTAAAATAACAGATGGTAAGAGATCACCACCGCTCATGAACATCCACAACGGGGTGTTGACGAAATAAAATCTTATATATAAAAATCAATTGCTGTTCGTTAGTCTCGCTAAAACTTAAAAACGGTTGGACCGATTTTGATGAAACTTTTTGTGGGTGTTTGAGTAGGTCCCTGGAAGGTTTACATTTACAATTAGACCCGGTAGGTGGCGCTACAAGCGGTAGATGTTGCGGGTGAAACCGCGCGGGACTAGTAAACAATAAATAAACAGTTGTAAGTTCCAGCCAAATTTCATAAAATGATCGCGGTCCGTATTCAATCTACAATATTCGCTATTATAGAACTGTAATCCGCAACAGCCGAGCGTCATTGGGCTGACCATGCACACGATTAAACCATTTGTACTTGAAATACGGAACTCATTAGTTAGTTCTTTCATTGGCATTGATGTGGGCTATTTTTAGATCATGTACGAAAGACTGTATACTACTGTATACCTACAGATATTTTTATCAGGCAATCCACGATTGTAATTGTAGTTTAAAAATCTAAATGGTTTATAATTTTCATGAATCATAAATGGCTTAAAAGACATTAATTTCGGTAATAAAATCAAAAATGGCTATTAAGAGGTAAGTAGAGCCAGTATCGTATTACACGTATAAATTGATTCAACTATTATGCGCTAAAAAAAGCACATGAACTTATATTTTGGACAAATATTAAGCTTTAGATTTTAGATAATACTTTACTCGATCCATCTGTGTAATATTAGTTTCATCCCGATTCATCCCTGTGTCCCTATTGAACCCTATTTGACTGTACTAAAAGTGTTAGAGCCAAACTATTGTCAGTTTTGTCTACAACATCCTCGCTTATTCCATTATTGAGGATGTTCATTACTTACCATCAGATGACTCACTTGCTCGTTTGCCGACCTGTACTACAAAAATCTTAGGCAAATTCTAAGCTGTGACGGATATTTGCACACATTAATGTCCTTATACAATATTTTTTTGGTACATTTCTTACACTTGTATCATTTAATATACGTTACAATGGACGGAAATGTTCACATTCAGTTTTTAATGTCTTTTATAGCTACAAATATTAAAACAGAAACATAATAAAAATAAATAACCCATTGTACAATATGTTGGCGTTGTTGTTAGAGATTTAGCATATGAAATAAATCTATAAGGGAATAAAGATTTTTCTTTTATAACTATTTTTAGGTGTAATATTACATACATAGACTCACGCCTGTTTCCCGTAGGAGTTGGTAAAATTATAATATTATTAACCCGCTTTTCTCAAGGGAATTAAACAATTTTTAGTTGAATCGACTCAGCAATTTTTCTTGTACTAGAAACCCTCCCCAATCGTCTAGAACTTTTATAGGTTTATTATAAATTTTCAATTAATTAATTTATCGTATTGATTTAGTTATATAGTAGAAATTCATATTCTTTCTATTTTTCTTATATTCCCTTAAAGCCTTTTACTAAAAATATTACACTTACTTTACTATGTAAAATATCAAACATATAATAAGTACATACGTCTATTGATCAGGCTTGTTTGTATATTATGAGTAATTTTGAATGCTTTAACAATATTAGTGTATATAATTTGTTATTATAAAATGTAGGTACTAATTGCTAGCAACAAGGATTAGATTAAAAATATAAGATTTTTCAAATAAATGTTGACTTATATAGATTATCTGATCATTTAAAAAATACAAACTTTATTTAAGAATCAATTCTAGCAGATTCTTTTTCATTTAATAATTGCCTTCAGAATGCCTGACAATTTCATAAAATAGATAAACATTACAAGTTGTCATAGTTGATTATCAGTCTTCCTGTCTTATTCTACTGACAATAAAATCAGATCCATTATATATAATTGGAATAAACATACGGCAATACAAATATTACATATATAAATACAAATTAAATTGCCAAGGCACGACCGCATACATACATTACAACGTTGAGATTGTTTTACTTATTTATTAATAAATAATATTCTCAATTTGACCCCCACCAGGGCCGAAATAGGTGAATGTGTATATAATTCAGGCACTTAAAATGGACGGATAGTAATATTGCTTAAGTAATACAATTCTGTCGTCTACTTTATTCCGCAATATAAATAATGGATACCTATATTTGACACATATTTTAAAAGAAGTACGTTTATAATTCTTATACAGAGAAAATATCAATTTATGGTTGGCTGACAAAAGATGGTATTTCTTAAGCAATAAAACTTAAATCACAATAGAATCTTAGACCAAGTTTTACGGAATGTGACAGAAAATAATAAATTCTATAAATATAAACATTAAATGTATCAACATAAAAAAATAGCTGCTTATATTAAGAGGTACATAAATGTCTTAAATTAAAATTCATAATATTTATTTATAGAGGGTCCTGACCCCCAACATTTCTAACCTAAATCCGAAACGGTCCTATTTTAATATCAAAGTGGGAGTACATGTACGTATTGCTTTACTTTGGAAAATTATTACAAAAAAAATATTTTTCAAAAAAAATACAGCTACATATTTGCATGTTTTAAAACGCACCTGTATCATTGATATGTTATGAAATATTTGTGATAAATGCATATAGAGAGTTAAAGGAGATTCTACGTCTAAATACAGTCAAAGATAGTGAGTAAACGGATTTCTTTTTTAGTTAACTAGGGGCGTTGCCCATGTATTTCCACAAACCATAAAATAAAAAAAAAAAACTTAAAGTCCGGCGAATATGAGACATATGTTACTTTCTTCCCCACATTGGTCTGCATCGATTGGTATCGGTCTCGACTCCATACCCCCAGCGGTTTCGGAGGAGATATGCTTTTGGCAGCGGCGGCGGCGGCGGCGCCAGTTACTTTTTTTTAGAATAGAGAGAAACCTGACACAGCGAGCTGACGTCGAAGCACCTCATGATAAGTACAATGTAATTCAAATATAATATCAACTGTCGAGAGATGTCGCATCAATCGACAATCACCAGAATGAAGTCCCATTTCTACAGAGTTCATCCCACGACAAAGCTAGAATTTTTCTGTCTGTATGGCGCTATCCCGACTAAAGCCAAGATCCGCCTTCCGATCATGATAAGAAAGCGCGTTTTTTTATTTTTATTGTGTGACGAAACGAGCAGGTCGCTCGCCGCGCCTACCCATACCCACAGAACTTTGAATTACAAGCCACTGCATGGCATCAAAATTAAATTTCCTAGTTGCAACACTGTTTTGGTTAAAATTAAATAGCTGCAAATTAATTTAATTACAATGAGATTCATTTCGATAAATAGAGAAAAATATAAAAAAATATTCTTTTGACATTACAGTAAAACCGTTTTACTAATATCATACCCATATGGTCTATTCAAAAGACCATTTCAAAAACTTAAATGTAAGCATTATATTTTCAATGAGGACTTACTAATGAATATTCGCAACAAAACTACTCGGTCTACTAACGGTCTACTGTGGTCTACTCAGAAGACCGGACTGATTATACTTCAAGTACACGCTAAAGATAAAATCACTTGGTTCTAGACTACTCTATCATAATTTCGAAGTGTACTATTCCTAACCTTTCCTTTCTGCTGTATTGAATATTATGCGCCCAGGCTCTACACTCTATATTTAAGATGATTCCAGCTGAAAACAAAATACCGAGATTAGTTAGTGAACAAAAGAAAAAAAGGAAGATTATGATGATTATGAGTGGTAGAGCCACGCTGTAGATACTTTTGTCTACAGCATGTATGGGCCGGCTCGTCCAGGTCATTACCACTGTCTCACAGAAAACCCGGCGTAAAGTAGCAGCTTACTGTTGCGTTTCGTACGGTGAGTGAGATATCCGGAGGCCCAAACCCCCTCCCCTTTCCAATTCCTTAATTATCCCTTACCTTTAAGGTAGCAACGCACCCATGACTCTTTTGGTATTGTGGGCGTACATGGGCGGTGGAGATCACATACCATCAGGTGTCCCACTTGCTCGTTTGCCGGCCTATGCTTTAAAAAATAAAATATAGGAAAGAATGACATTTTATTAAATAAACAAAATATCCGACTACGCAAAAGGATATATCTAAGCCAGGGATATTCTAAATATGACAAGGGCAATGTAATCAGTAATAATTGGGGGTTCCTGCGTGTTGGTCAATGCAAGGTCAGTAGGTTATTTTTTAAAAACGACTAACATAGCCCATGTATGCCTGTAATTGCCGTGGATTGCTACCCAAGCTGGGCTCATGTGTTACAGAAAATATGTTTTTTGCAAAACAAACTTTGGCAATGCCTAATTCTGAGATTGTCTTTGCGTATTTTGTAATGATATATATAGGTTACCTGTATATCAAGGACTAAGTAAATAATGAATTTTCGTGAAAACGGCCCATTAAAAATTCAGCATGTATAATTATATACTCACTCTTAGGTTTTTCCAAGTGTATGGCGACTAGTGGACTCAGATACCCTTCAGCGTTCTCGTATGGGTAGAAGTACCCTGGGAAGCCGGGGTACGGGAAATACTTTATTGGTCCTATCATCTCCTTGTCAGCGGGAGTCTCACCCTGACACGACACCCATACTGAATTAGCCTGGAATTATAAATTGAGTTAGGTTTTAATAAAGCGATAGCTCAGCGGGGAGTGGTACTGTAGAGACGAAAGTCGCAGGTTCGAAACCAGCCCCAAGAGCTTGCACCTCTGACTTTTCTAAGTTATGTATGTATTTATCATTAATTATTATCATTGGCTTTAACAATGAAGGAAAAATTGTGATGAAACCGGCATGCCTGAGAAGTTTTCCATAAGAGTTTCGAAGGTGAAGTCTGCCAAACCGAATTAGGCTAACGTGGTGGACTAAGACCTGACCCCTCTCATTCAGTAGAGGAGGCTCTTATTTTCAAGTATAGGCCGGCAAACGAGCAAGTGGATCACCCGATGGTTAGTGATCTCCACCGCCCATATACGCCCACAACATCAGAAAAATCATGGACCGAAAGGAATAATTAAGGGATTGAGAACGGGAGGGGGATTTGGGTCTCCGGATATCTCACTCACCACATGAAACGCAGCAGCAAGCCGCTACTTTACGTCGACTTTCTGTGAGACAGTGGTAACGACCCGGACGAGTCAGCCTATTCGTGCTGTTGACAAAACTGTCTACAGCATGCCTCTACCACTCAAGAAGGTTTTCGTGGTTATCGACTATAATATTTGATTTCTGTGATCTGTTAAGCAAGTGGATCACGTAAACATTTGCCTCGAACCCTTGACCTCTCGTTCTCACCCGCTGCGGAAGAAGGACGACGGAGGCTGACAACCAATCTTTAATAAAACAAAATTGCTTTATCCATCGTTAAGTAAAAACTACGAAAAATGTGAAAATATATACTGAAACGCAACTCAAGTGTTTAAGATTATGTCACAGTGGCGGATCCAGGATTTTGGTTTGGGGGGCTTGACCCAAAATTAGAATTAAAAATATTGAGAATATACTATACCTGCTTAAAATGGAATAAGTAAGGATAAGCGATGAAAATTATATTGTACGTAGATTACTAAGAAAGTAAGATAATATCAATATTAATTTGAGATTTGTCAGTAGACCCAAATGCTTCTGAGAGGGGCTTGAGCCCTTAGCCCCCCTCCCCCCCTCTGGATCCGCTAGTGTTGTCACACATGTTATGTGCCTCTTATCTGTCAAATTTGCATGAAAATAAGAAGCCCTTAGGCAGTCGATTGAGTGGACTTCAGTATTCGGGCGTAAATGTATGTAATATAATACGAACATAATCTCTGTTGTAGTTGGTAATGTTCTTGATCTGTCTCTGCACATCGAGCGGCATGTCGGCGGGTAAGTGTGCTGTGTCGTTCAAAAACTCCGGACGCCATCCGTAAATTCTGCAATATCGACAAAAACTCGGTCATAAAGAGTATAGACATTTCTAGATTTTGCTAGCGGCTTCGAGCTTCTCTGTGAGACCGTGGTAACAACCCGGACGAGCCGGCCACATGCTGTAGACAAAACTGTCTACAGCATGGCTCTACCACTCTTTTTTATCCTGACACGGCGAAGTAACGATTCTCGACGATCGACATTTATTTCGGTCATATACTTACCATCAGGTGTGGTGTAGTCATGAGGACTGCCGACAGAAGTGAAAACTTAAAAGTATTAAAGAACACTATTTTCGTGGATTTTTGGTTACACTATTTAGGATATTAGAATACACTGTAGTCACACAAATAAATTTAATAAAAAATTAAAACCTGTAATTTGAAATCTACACTAATATTATAAAGAGGAAAGTTTTTTTTTGGATTTTTGTATGTAACAAATAAACTTAAAACTACTGGACCGATTTAAAAAAATCTTTTGCCGTTAGAAAGCTACATTATCACTGAGTAACATAGGCTACTTTTTATCCCGGAAAAGGCCGTTCACGCGGGCGGAGCCGCGACCAAAGACTAGTCATTAATATTTGTCTAGTTTTCACATATATCGGCATCTATCTATTCGACAGCCATGGAGCGCGGTGGACAGGTAGCCGGCTGAAAAGCGAGAGGTCATGGGTTCGATTCCCGCACCGATACAAATATTTGTTTCGGGTCTTCGTGTTGTGGGACCACAAGTCCCTCGTAGTTCCAGATACCCACGATACAGGTTAATCTAGTTTGGGGTCAGGAATATGTGTATGACTCTTGGATGTATGTATTTATTTATGTGAACTAGCTACACGCGCACATCATTTCGGCAGATTTAATCCATTCCATTCCATCAAAATCCGCCTAACATGCCTATAGAAGTTTCTACTTCAAAAATGTGTATGGTCGTCACTATCCAGTAATTTTACATACATACATACGCACTCACGCCTGTAATCCCCGTAGGGGTAGGCAGAGGTGTAAACAGTACACCCACATTTCGCCGAGCGTATCTCCGTCCCACGATGTGATAGGGGGCGAACCTATCGCCATATTGGGCACAAATTCCAGACTCCAGGCTGATACTGAGCATTTAGTAATAGAAAAACCCAATACCACTTTACCCGACCCGGGGATTGAACCCGAGACCTCAGCGTTGGCCTCAATCGTAACGCGTACACATTACAACTGTGCCACCGAGGCCAGTCATTTTAATCAGTTACAAATATGAAAATAATCACCTGTTAAGCTTGAGGAAGATGCACGGCGTTGACTTATGGAATGAGAAATGGTTCTCCTCGATGCAAGGGTCCCAGCCGCGGATGTCCACGTCGCACACCTTGCCCGGCGGCGGTAGGTTCTTGAAGTTGCAGTTGAATATGTTCTGACCAGCGCCAGCAGTCTGTCCTTTCTTCTTGTACACTACAAATAATAGATACATAGATAGAATATTCTTTATTGTACACCAAATAAACAAATAAATACACCCAACAGTCACACACATAGTCCTGACCCCATACCAGGTAAACCTGTGTCGTGGGTATCAGGAACTACGAGCGACTTGCACTCCTACAACACCCAGACCAGACGCAAATATTTGTGAATCAGACAAACATTTGTCAAGGTGCGGGAATCGAACCCACGACCTCACGCTTCGCAACCGGCTACTCGCCCGCTGCGCTACGAAGGCTGTCGGAAATAAAGTAGGTAAATTATAAACGGAATCATGCAGTAAGGGTGATACACAGTACAGTATGAATGGCCGGTCATATCGCAAACGGCGATTTCTTCCAGACAACCTTAATAAAAATGCACGCATGGGTTTATAATGGAAAATCTCATACATGCATAAGCTCACGCCTGTACCCCCGGGGGTAGACAGAGATGTAACTAAGTCACCTTCAGTTCGCCGAGCTTATTTAGTCCTCTCGTACATTTTGCGCTTTTGGTTCGTCCACAGGAACATACATGGTGTACTTGTGTATACATGGATGTACGATCTGGCACAGACATTTGCGACCAACCTCCGTGGCGCAGTGGGCGAGTAACCGGCTGCGAGACGTGAGGCCGTTTGTTCGATTTCCGCACCGAGACAAGTGTTTGTGTGACCCATAAATGTTTGCTTCTGGTCTGGGTGTTGTGGGACCGCGGGTCCTTCGTAGTTCTTGATACCCACGATACAGGTTAACCTAGCGTAGGTCGGGACTATGTGTGCGACTGTTGGGTGAAAAAAAACACGACATGCTCCTATGGTTTCCTCAAACACCATCACCAACAAACCACCTTAAGCAACATTTCTGGAGGTTATCTGTATAACAGGCATGTTACGTTTTCGCTTTCTGTCTGGCGGTTTCCCAGCTAAATGCCAGGGTCCACCTTCCCATCATGATTTGACGTTAAATTTGGTATTATGTGGATCGACACGCCGTCTGACCTGACTCACGCCTGTAAACCCCGAAGAGGTGTAACTAGTACACCCATATTTCGCCGAGCGTATCTCCGTCCCACGATGTGATAGGGGGCGAGCCTATCCCATACCGGGCACTAATTCCAGACTCCGGGCTGATACTGAGCATTTCGTAATAGAAAAACCCATTACCACTTTACCTCCCGAGGTAAACCCGAGACCTCAGCCTTAGCCTCAATCGTAACGCGTACGCATTACAACTGCGCCACCGAGGCAGTAAGACCTATATCTTAACTGTTAAATGACACTGCACTCACCTGACAAGAAATCAATCAACTGATCCTCCCAGTACTTGTAGCTCTCGTACCCCGTCCCTTTGTACCAAATGAGGGTACTCCTAACATCCTGCGGTAGCGGTCGGAAGCCCAAACCAGGGCTGGTGCCGATCACACTGTACTCCTGCTGGAGACGCGGCACGCGAGGATTGATGAACTGCTGCAGGAAGGTCACCATGCAGATGGAAAATAGAGAGACCAGTGCAGCGTAGAATATCAAGTAGAATATTAGGATCTTAGCTGAAAACAAAACATACACAACATTACACCTGTATCCCGGAAGGGGTAGGCAGTATTGCTGCGACTATGGTTCTTCGAGCTTATTACCGTACCATGATGTGACAGGGCGGAGCCATTTGCCATACCGGGCAAAATTCCAGCCCCAGGCAATTAGGTACTCACTTATTAGTGGTTTTTGAAAATCTCAAATACTAATTGTGATCGCCCCAATTGGGATTTGAATCCAAGACCGCACGCTTTCATAGTATAAATAGGCAGCCACTAGAAAATGAGACGACAAAATAAAGAAAAGGAGGGTAGGTGCTTGTCACGAATACGTACGCTCGCGTGTGCGTGCACCTGTGTCTGTTGTGCGTACGCATGTGCGTGTGTGCATGAATGGACCGATTTGAATGCGTTTTTATTTGATTGAAAGCTGGTTTAATCTCTGTAATCGGAATAGATATAAGCTATGTTGGAATAAAATCTGTTCCAGCCATTTAAAAATTAAGTTAAGTTTAGCGGTTTTTAAACGGTTATACACTCGTCCAGTTGAGATCCTTAATTAATTTCGTCAGAGAAACATAAAACAATCATTTAGCCTTCAAAACAAACTAGATTATAGTCTGTACCTCCAAAATTTAATTCAGCTAATGCACGATTTGGACATCGAATTTAGCACAAAACTTTAAGTCAGTCTATATGGCTTCAAACAGGATTAGTGGGGTTTTGAAGCACTTATGACACATTAATTACACAGCAATACAGCTGGCCTCAATGTCACCTTATCAATCTTAATTCAATTAGGGGTTGATTTATTCAATGTCAGGATAAATTTTAATCGCCAGATACCGCATAGGACAACAATAATAAAAAACAACGCATTTGAAATATGTGGTCTATCACGGTATACAGAATGATATTTTTTTACACTCCGAACAGAAACAAATACTTGCAGGTGACACAAACATTTATCTCGGTGCGGGAAACGAACGCATGGCCTCTCGGTTCACAATCGGCTACTCACTGCTGAGTTTGTGAAATGGTTAAGTTTATGAACTACTAATTTACCGACTTAAAAACGAGGAGTTTCCCAATTCGGGTTTTTTTATGCTTTTTATATGTATGTACACCAATTTCTCTGCCAATTGTGGACCGATTTTGTTGGAAAAAAAATCACTCGATAGAGTTTAGCTGTGATGTGGTCCCATATAAATTCGGTTAAGATCTGATAACACCGAGTATGGAGAAAAAAATAAAACTCCTCAAGGGACAACAGTACACTCGTCGCGATTGTGTTATTATATTGGAATTTACATGCTATTGCTGTAACTACCACTAAAAATTGAAAAATAAAATAACCTGTGTGTGTAAGGTCGTAAGTGCCTGTGTCGCGACCGGTCAAATAAAATTGCACCTTTTCAGTGTTTTTATTTTGGAGTCGGTTTCAAAGATTTATTAAACGTTATTTTATTTGTAATCCTATGTCCTACATTAGGTCATGGTCTACCTGTGTGCCACACATACAAATCCGTATATGTGTTCATAAACAATCAAATTGACCAAAATTGATAAAACATCCAAGTTTTCACATTTATAATAAATAGGAAATAGAATCAGGCACAATTCTATTAACTGGAATATGCAGAAACTTCTTTAAAAATCTTATAATACTATCATATACATAACATAAGTTCCCGCCTGTATCCCTAAAGGAGTAGACAGAGATGCAACTAGTACATCCACAGTTCGCCAAGCTTAGTTCCACCTATAATGTGATAGGAGGTGAGCCCATTGCCATACCAGAAATAAATTTCAATCTCAGCAATTGAGGTGTGATTTTTCCAATTGAACAATCAAACAAATTGTGATTGCCTGACATAGGATTAGAAGCCAGGACCTCACAGTTACTCATCCTACTACACATGGATATTTAAGACGGGCCAGTAGGTACAGTCCTAACCTAACCTTAACCATTGTTTTTTTTTATTTATTTTTATTGGCCTACGAAGGCATACAAGCAGACTGCCCACCTAATGGTAAGTGGTTAGCATCACCCACAGACATCAGCAATGCCAGAGGCACAGTCAAACCACTGCCTACCATAAAAATATCTTTTTACACCGTGTTTGCAGAAGGACATGTCATAACGCTGAGGAAATACCGCAGAGCGAAGTTTATCCCAAAGTCTTAAAGTATGTGGGAGAAATGACCTCTGGAAACGCACTGTACTGGAGGTAGGTGGTTCCAGGTAGAATGGATGAACATTCCTCAGGTGACGAGTGGTGCGGTGGTAAAAGGGCTGTAGCTAAAGAAAAACATTCTTTGGAGACTGCCCTTAACTTTTGCAGATATTTTGTTTTCTTCTTCTTCTTCTTATAGAATGGTTAGTGGCCAACCTAGTGTCAGAGTTTTTCAAGCCACCCGAAGGCCTCCGACTTGGCTTAACGACTGCTAGCAGTTGATAACAGCCGGGACAGACATTTTACGTGCCCTCCGAATCATAGAGACGCTCTGTTGAAATACCACTATGCGGTCATCCATCCATAGACTGACCACAACCAAGGGTTGCTTAACTCGCTTATCGTTTAGAGATTAGTGAGTGCAACTGGCTATGAGCGCCTCAAATTTTAAAATATTTTGTTTTGCATACAATGTACAGTCAGCAAGCAAAATAAGCGATTCTCACAAAAAACCTTTTTTGATACCATTTGAACAATATAATATTCCATTCCCAACCCCCTTCCATTACAGTGATGCAGTGTGCGAGTAGCCGGTTGTGAAGCGAGAGGCCGTGGGTTCGATTCCCGTACAGAGACAAATATTTGTGTAATCCACAAATACATGTTTCAGGTCTGGTTGTTTTCTCCCCAGCGGGGTTGACGTCAGGCAGGCGGTCGTAGTCTTAAAAACTACAAAGCTTTCTGTAACATGTGTTAACATTTCGTGTTAACCATTATTCCTTATTTAAAAAGCATGTTATGCCAACCACTGCGAGTGGGATAAGGGCAAGTGGAAAAAGAAGAATGTAATGTTTTATAGCCAAAGCGTGCCAACGAAACTATTTATTAAACCTACGTTGTCTATCCGTCTGTTTATCTGCCTTGTCTATAAGGGTACCTACCTGTATTTATTTCAAAAATTAAAGTAAACGCTTCAAACAAAAGCCACGCCCTCACATCAGAACATTTGTTTTACACTGATTTTAACAAAAGTAAGAAGAAACTATGAACGGTAATGTCTAATAAAAGTTTGTTTCAGCTGTATTTACAAGTAAATAACAGAAAGAGTTCACTCACCCCAACTTTCAGGAGTTCGACCCAAAATTGCTCCAGTGTCGTCGTTGTACAAAAAGTTGGAAATTTTGCGTTTTTTTAATGGTTTTCTATCCATTTCAAATTCTTCCAGTCTAGGATTCCGACTCATGGTCTTGGTTTTAACTTTCTCTCATAAAATATAAATGTATTATCAACACAACCAACCGCTACCGCAACTTGAAATAACTAGAGTTGTTCCATTTTCGCGTAACGCATTCATTCGTCCACAGACTACCATAGAGATGCTACATTCGTCCTTCGGACTTCGGAGTTCGAACTATCGAACTAGGGATGGTCGATACTCATCGATGTTAGACGGACTTAGACGTTAAAACCACTGTTAAAACATTGAAATTATAACATCGGTATCAAGAACTTATAATATATTCGAAAGTAATGAAATATATTTATACTAAAATAAAAAAATTATTAAAAGTACATATTCATCCACGAGGTAGGCTCGACTGGGCTCGACCTAGAGTGGATGGCATCAGGTACCTACCTTATGACTTGTAGTAGTAAAGATATTTACAACAACTAGTTCAGGATAAATATATAAATTTAATAAAAAAATATGAGCAGTCTTTACCTACGTTTTCTGCGAAAGTTGGACAGAATTCTCAGTTGTATTACCCACAGAACAATTTTACTCTAGTATTATCTATGGGTCACACTATAGAAATGTCAAGGGGAGTTTTGGCGGGAATTCTCACAGTGCGGTGGCTCTCTTGTTTTAATTATTTCCTAAACTGGTTTAAAGTTGTGTTTGTTGTATAAAAATGGTGTGGTTTTATGCAATAAACATTAACGCTGATGAATAGTGTATGGAAACATTGAAATAAGTGAATTTAGGTGATTTTTGATCAAGAGTATTGGCGACCTTGTGCTTTCGATTTGCTGGAAGAAAGTCGTCTAAGAAGCATTGAACTGAAAGGAATTAACACCAAAACTCCAACAAGACCTTGAAATCGGCCACCCGTTTCATCGTTCTTGGAATATAAGAAAAGAATATTATAACTAATGACTTGGCAGCATGGTCTCTGATCTTAGCCGGTTCCTTAAGGAACAAACAAACAAAAAAATAAAGTCAAGTGTCATTTTGTCAACTTAAATCTTAATGTCAACATTACAAGTTACAAATATTTTAGATTTATTTCTAAAGTGATAGCTAAGATTTAAACATATAAAATAGAACGTTATTTAATTCAGAATGGCCTCATTCCACAAAATCATCGTTATAGTCGGTTTCATATCGTTATTTCACTCTGCATTCTCAGCAGCACAACGTACGTATATTTTTTTAACAATGCTACCTTATCCCTTATTATTTATTGTATTACTGTAAATAACAGATAATAACGTCTTTACAGATCGATCATATCTTCGAATAACTTCACAAGAGTTTACAACATTACCTTTAGATGTGAGTATTAAAAATATAAAACTACAGGAAATAACCAAAAGTTTGTACATACTTATCCGTATTGTGTTTTAGATCGTAGTGCAAGCAGTTGTCAGCCTCTTTGCAGTTATGTGGGGAGTGTTAAATGTGGCGGGAAACCTTCGGGAGATACAAGCTGCTGCAGAAATGAACCAAATGCGTTGGGAGACTCAACAGAATATACCTGCTTTCTACATATTTAACCACAGAGGAAAAGCACTGGCCCACAATTATGTACCAAGCTCAGGGAAAGCAGAATTGGAAAATTTAGAATAGTAAATAACTATTCTAAAAGTTTGTCTGTCTATAATTTTAGTTTTAAGTATTAGTTGTTATAATGGAAAATATTTATTTTAACAGAAATATCTGGTTCAGTTACAAATTCATTTGCAATATACAATTTTGAACAATAAAGTTGTTTTCTTTGTCACTATTTTGAATCATATATTAAGAAAATCTGAAAATTTTGCCATGCGGCCATGCTGATGCATGATGCTGTGGTAGTTCTTTGGGTATAAATGGTGTGAGTAAGCATGGCCTATATGATATACTGAGCTCTTGAGAAAATTATTGTAATATATTTTAAGATTTACTTCAGAAAGAAATATGTTTATTTTGTAACCTACATTATTAATATATGATGTACATACATCATTTATTTTGATTCTTGTTCAATTGTAGGAATTTAAATCTATTTCATATACTGCAGAATGTATTCTATTGCAATTTGCCTACTACTACAAAGCATAGAGATTTATTTATGTTTAATGTTTTATTGTACATTAGACACTTAGTAAAACTAAAAAGACTAAAAACTTTTAGACATAGAATTTTGCTTAGGGCAATCTCTTAAAGGCAACCATACCATAATTCAATTACATTGACTGCAAAAAATATTGACTAATATTTAGACTATTATCCCATTATGATAGGTACACCATACACACCCCCAAATGGTGCTTATTATTATTAGAAGATATTGATGGGCATAACAAATAATTATGTTTATAGGTCAGCTGGGAGAAACCTGGTTATATTAACTAATTTTTTAAGCAATATTGAATGGATTAATATGAAGGTCTTACCAACAGCTAATAAATAAATAACACAGTTAAGGCAATGTCTTTATTTTATAGTTTAACACACATCTTAAAAACCATACAGCTAGTATATTTTATAACCAATTACTGGCCTGTACATGTATTTCATATGATTTAGCTCTAGAGAAAGTATCTTGTAATTATGACATAGACAAAACCGTAATGTACCACATGAGATTGCATTTGATCCTTATTTCAAACTGTATGATGTAATAATAACATAAACAAGAGTTTTCTATTATGTTCTTTATTGTGTCCTGCTATAAACTCTATCTAATTAACAATATGCCATGAAAATTATGGAGCTGCTTCTACATAAGAACATTGTTATTTTTTACGCATTGTCTGTTGCATCCACTTCTGTACACAAGAAATCTATAATTTATGATCACGTGGGTTTGAAAGTCACACTTTGATACTGACAGTCAATAAATCCAAATTTTTTAATGAAATGTTATTATTACTTAACATGTACAGGTTCAATATATTGTATTTTATAATAAAAAATATATTTTGTAAAATTATTTATTATATAAACCCTAGCTTACATTCTAAACCTAAGTATAATCTTAGAATAATTATTATTAATAAGTCACTAAAAACCCACAAATGACCGGGCTCATAAAGTAATCTTTCTGTATGCACTCTCACACACATTTGTCCAAGTAGGCTATCTGCCTCCACGTCCACCTCTGAAGCCACCACGTCCGCCGCCGCCACCTCTACCGAAGCCGCCACCACCACCGCCGAATCCTCGGCCACCACCGCCAAACCCACCTCGGCCTCCACCACCCCGACCAAATCCGCCACCACCTCCTCTGCCAAAACCACCGCCTCTCCCACCCCGCGGGCCACCTCTGCCACCTCTCCCACCACCACCACGCTTCGCACCAGGTGGCTGCGGCAAAAATCTCTTCAATGGCAACAACTTAGCAGGATCAATGTAAAATTGCTGTCCGTCTTTGAAGCTCTTAGCCTTAATGTTCTCTCCGAGCTTTACTGACACGTAGTAGTCTCTTAAATTGCCGAATATTTCGTCAATCTTGCCGATCTGTTCCTTGTTTTCGAGGTAGATGGGAGCGTTGAAGTACGGTACGTCTTCAATGTCTACTTTACAGACTAGATCGTCTTGTACTGTCCAGCCGTAGTGGCCGAGGTGTATAACTGATTCTGGTGGACCTTGTTCCTGATATTGTCTGAAGCCGCCGCCGCCACCGCCGCGACCACCTCTGCCGCCTCCGAACCCGCCTCGACCGCGGCCTCCTCCTCCACCGCCGCCACGGCCACCGAATCCACCACGACCACCGCCGCCACCACCTCCTCTGCCCCGGAATGACATTTTATTTTACAAAATGTAAATTGTAAAAGTATATCGAAAAATAACCTCAATCCGCGTGTTCTGTAACACACTTTTATGACAGCCCAACAGTGCTGCCACTTGCCAGAGCTAATTTTGGAATTTCCCCGCATTGTATCAGAAACTCCCCCTATTCGTATTGAAAATCCCCTTAACAACATTGATATGTCTTAATTTTTACAGGTAAATTTTCAGAGGTTATAATATAAACATATTTACTCAGGGGTCGTGAAACAGGCGCTAAGAATTTTTATTTCTTGTTTCTTTCCTTTTGATTATTTGTTGTCACTTGTCACACGTCTGTAAAATTTGTTTAAACTAAGCTGACGCGACGACGCGACGGTGGGATCCAGCTGAAAATCAGTTATGTGTCTCAACAGAACCCCTTCTACGGTATATATTGTAGCAAATTTATGCTTATATGTATAAATGTATGTTTTATTATTTTGTTTGGTTGTGCTATATGTATGTATCTGGGTAGGAAAATAAATGGTTTACATATTAAAGACATGACATTCACAGCCTGCCTGGCGCAACAGGCAGTAGCCGGCTGTGAAACGGGAGGCCGCGGGTTCAATCCTCGCACCGAGACAAATATTTGTGTATTACACAAATATTTTTTTGCGGGTCTGAGTGTTGTGAGACCGAAAGTCTCTCGTAGTGCCTGGTACCCACAACACAAGACTCGTATCTTACTGTGGGGTCAGGAATATGTGTGTGCCTGTTGTGTGGCGTTTTTTTATTAACTTCAATGACGAGTATGTCACTCGCCTGATGGTAAGCGCAACGCCTGCCTATAAATAGAAGCAACGCCACACAGAACTTTGAATTACAAAGCACTGCATAAATAAATAAATACACCCACCAGTCATATACATAGTGTACTCATATCTTTGTAATTTTTTGTTTAAATTGTTACTTATTTTTATTATATTCAGTACTTCCACTTGGTTCTAATCAAAGCTCAAATAGTCTATTTATGTTTCACTTGTATATGACTTAGGGCACTATTTTGGTCTTTTTATAATGTATCTATGTTATAGTTATTGTTTGTGTAAAATAAATAAACACACATTTGTGTGTCACACAAACATTTGTCTCGGTGCGGAAATCGAACCCATGGCCTCTCGCTTCACAGCCGGCTACTCACCCACTGCGCCACAGAAGCTGTCAAATGCATGCATGACACTGGACTGCGCTCACCACTTAGAGACATAAGTTGTTAAGTTTCATAATGCCCAGTAATTTCACTGGCTTCAATGTCCTTCAAACCGGAACACAACAGTGTTTACACACTGCTGCTTGGTGGCAGAAATTTAGTAGTTGGGTGTATTTATTATTATTATACAATTTATTGATATTGTTCTTAAATTGAAGCAACTAAGCAGGCCAAATAGATTCAGTGTCTATCGTTGGTCGACAGTATTCATGGATTGCGCTACACTTACCGTCAGGTGTAGCGTAGTCACTTTGCCGAAACAGGAAAAAAAAACTTACAGAGTTGATACGACGATTTACATGATGCGCTTCAGCCAAGACCATGTACGAATATGTCTAAGCATAATTTTATTATGCTCCCTTCAGTCACTTCGGTGAAAAATAAGTAGGTTTGTAATCTAATGTTGTAACAGATTTGTACTAGGATTCTAAAGCGGTCGGAACGCATCCTGTGGCTCATATCTATTAGACTCAATACAAGACAAAACGCCGAATGTCTCCGTCTGCGATATTTCTTAGGTCATCATCATCACACCTTTTTTTTTTTTATTAGATTGAATGACGAGCGAGCAGGTCGCTCACCTGATGGTAAGCGCCACGCCTGCTCATAAACAGAAGCAACGCCACACAGAACTTTAAATAAAGCACTGCATGACACTGGACTGCGCTCGTCACCCCGAGACATAAGGTGTTAAGTCTCATAATACCCAGTAATTACACTGGCTTCAATGTCCTTCACACCGGAACACAACAGTGCTTACACACTATTGCTTGGCTGCAGAAATAGAGAAAGCGGTGGTACCAACCCAGCCGGTCTCTCGCAAACGAGGGACCTACCACCTTGTGAATCTTCGTATCTAATTTCTCATTTTTTAAAGGGAATTCTTCATTAACACTTTGTTCTCTTTTACACAGTAGTTTTCAAATTAACGAAACGACAATAGGAAAAGGTTTTAAGAGCTAAAATGTAAAAGATATAAAATCAAGGTATATTAACTCAGAAAATTCCCCTATCTGTCGCATTCCCCGTTTTATACCCTTGTGGACCTGAAATTCCCCGCAAAAAGTGAAATTCCCCATAAAATAGCAAAACTGCAGCCCAATATGTCAGGGGTGAATTTGAAATTTAATTCATACGAAAATATCGATATTCGTATCCTAAAATCATACTACGATGTGATATCAATATTAATGTGATAGCCATCATACTATAAATAATAAGTCTTTGCCACACACGTTGTAACACTTAGAACTGGTAATTAAAGAAAAAAAGTACCCACTACCTCAATATTTATTACTCAATGATAATACTCGACTCTCCGAAAAGAATCGACTAACGACATCATTCTTTTCAACCAGAGACAACCACACCAGCTGTCTTGTCTGTTGTTAGAAGTTGTCTGTCATATTGACGTTTTGAATTGTTTCGAATTTTCGCCTTTTGAAAATTGAAAATAGCTTACCGAGGTACTTTTAAGCTATAGCATTACAGAGTTTATTGGTGAATTCAGAATGGTTTAACGGTGAAAATCTGATTTGCGTACCAATTGTGTATTTGCAGTACATTACGTACAATTAATAGTTGCTGTGTAAAGTTAACGGGAATCGGGAACCTATGGCGACTCGAGAAGACGAATTAAAAGACCTCAGAGAGAAAAACAATGAGTTGGTGCAAAAAGTGCAGTATTGGAAAATGACGGCGGCGCAGCGCGAGGACGAGAAACTCACGCTGATGAAAGAAATCAATGAATTGAGGCTGAAACTGAGCGTAAGTATAAAAATGTATTTATTGACAGTGGATGTATCCTTATAAGAGTTGTTTTCAATGATCTTGACCAAGCGCATGATGCAAATGTCAATGTTGTAAATATAAAGTTGGTTTTATAGCTATCTTGCTCACTAAGTTGCCCTTTTTTTTCTATGGGAATGTTAAGGTGTTTGGTGTTTTATACAATAATTATTGATTTATTATATTCACATTTTAAAAACAAGTAGGCTTAGGTTAGGCTCTATTTATATCATAACAAAAATTAAACAAAAAATATAAGGGAGTGGGTAGGAATCTCTCAATGCATGAGCCCATCTTGATTCTACTCCAACTTTACCATTTTTTTTAACTAGTTCATGTTATTACCTGGGTATAATATTACAATGAGAAAGGCTGAAAGGAAGCTGAATTTTTCCTACACCATAGTTCTATTAATACATTTTTTTTTTAATATTTATTTTAATATATATAAAAAAAAGTAAGAATATGTTAAAAAAAAATACCATTTTATTTTCAAAAAGAACTAGCATAGACTTATGGACTTATGGGCATCGACACCATACAATTGCAATCTTAACAATACCTACTAACTTTTCTTTATAATTCAAACATTGATTCATTTTATATACATTTTATATTCCATAAGAAACTAGCATGATCTACTCTTTACCCCCCCCAATTGCAATCACAATAGTATTAATAAATCATGTCAAAGCACAAAATGAGACACTTAATAATAATAATAATAATTCATTTATTTTAGGTTAAATCCATATTTATCGT
The DNA here is from genome assembly GCA_905332985.1 of Mimas tiliae. Classification (NCBI taxonomy): domain Eukaryota; kingdom Metazoa; phylum Arthropoda; class Insecta; order Lepidoptera; family Sphingidae; genus Mimas; species Mimas tiliae. The sequence continues at coordinate 19,536,356 of HG995241.1, read as the reverse complement.
AATAAAATAAAATAAAAAATAAACTTAACTTACCCTTTATATTCTTACACAGAGGTTCAGAAGCACCGGTGGTGTCCAAGCACGTCAATTCGACTCGGCTATACAAGCGACAAGTGAGCGGGCTCTCGCCCATCTCGTCCAAGCATCTGGAGAGATCGCACACACTATAGAACTGGCTAAGAGTTATATGAGAGATAGACAAGAGTTGGATGAATCATCGCCGAGATGGAGTGCTATCGGAGGCACACCTGCGGAGAAGACTGAGAGGGTTCATAGAGTCCCACCCATGATGATAGGCGGGCAGAGTATACAGCCGGTAGTGGCGCTAAGCAGGACTTTATTTAACACTAGTAATTCACGTAAGTTGTTTTTTTACTAACCGAAAAGGGTTGAAATTCTTTATTGACGTACCATTGTGCAATACCATGGAGTAAAATTGAAAATTTAGAGAACAGACCATGTGCTAGTGTATAACTTGCGTACTGAGGCCAGTTTTCAGTGATTTCAGTGATGTCTATGAAATTATAATGATTATAAATGTTTTGACTATATATAACAACTACGCTCATCTATTTGAACTAATCTATGGTTGTGGATTTATTTCCTCAAATAGCATAAATAATGAGCCTCTCAAACCATCATACCACTTAGAGTCAGGGTTTTATAAATTTAGAAATTATCGTGAACATCGTATATTCTTCCGAACTTTATAGAGCCCTTTAAAGAGCTCTTCATGGAAAAATGACTCAAATCAAAGATTAAGCTGATTTCCGTAAGTCCTACCTTTGTTAATTAGTATGTTTATTAAACGAAATGCTACAAATATGTAATAAAAAACTTATTTTTTGTTTATCTTGTGTTTATCTTTGTCTTTGCATAGGCCGACAAACGAGCAAGTGGGTCACCTGATGGTAAGTGATCACCACCGCCCATGTACGCCCACAATACCAAAAGAGTCATGGGCGCTATGCCAACCTTAAAGGAAAGGTATAATTAAGGACTTGGGAAGGGGAGGGGATTTGGGCCTCCAGATATCCCACTCATCGTACGAAACGCAGCAGCAAGCTGCTACTTTACATTGTTATTTGAAAGTAAATAACCGAAATGAATTCTATAAAATATTTGGTTTAATTGCAGGTCCAGTATCAAGAAGTCCGAATCGCAGCTTGACAGGAAGACCAGTGCCCATGCATGTCTTACAAGGTATTTTTTTTCGCCTGAATGAAATGACGATACAAGGTTATTCACCTTATACTAAGTGCCAAGTTTTTTTTGTTTCTTCCACGGGGATAATCCTCTGGGGGAAGACGGATGATTATGTCGGACTCGACAACCTTCCGACCCGGTTATCTCGAACGACTAATGGATCGGGTCCTTAACTGAAATAACTATGCTGCTATACCCACTAAAACCCTGCAGTGGCCTGCCCATATACAACCACTTTGAATTACAATGTACTGCATGTCACTGTACTGCACTCGACTCCCGGACACTATTGGATGTTGAATCTCATACTAAGACATACTCTGGCTGAAAAATTCATTCGTATATCTTCGAATATAAGGTATATTAAGTTTTTTAAAAATCTTGTAATGATTTAAATAATATTTCCAGATGTGTACATACCATTGACACGGATAGACGCGGGCGATAGACAAGCTGACAATGTAGAGGCGGATACGGACGCGCAGGACGCGGACAATAGCGCCGAAGATTTAGGACTAGATGGTAACAATAATTAAAAACCCCATGTAGGGTATTGCATAAAAATAAGTTCTGTTATTAATTTTTATTAATATTTTTGGATATGATATTCATGACTGGCTCGGTGGCGTAGTTGTAATGCGTACGCGTTACGACTGAGGCTGACGCTGAGGTCTCGGGTTCGATGCCCCGGTCGGGTAAAGTGGTATTGGGTTTTTCTATTACAATATGCTCAGTATCAGCCCGGAGTGTAGAATTTGTGCCCGGTATGGCGATAGGCTCGCCCCCTATCACATCATGGGACGGAGATACGCTCGGCGAAATATGGGTGTACTGGTTACACCTCTGCTTACCCCTTCGGGGATTACAGGCGTGAATGCGTATGTATGTAAGTATAGGTAAAATATGTGTGCGTTCATTGCACTTCTAGATAGAAGTGCAATTCACCACTTCCACTTCCCCACTTCTAGATGGGATAGATATCCCATCTGGGATCTAGCTTTGGTGATTTATTGAACAGCCTCCGTGGCGCAGCGAACGATTAGACGGCTGCGAAGCGAGAGGCCGTGGGTTCGATTCCCGCACCTAGACAAATGTTTGTCTGATTCACAAATATTTGTTTCTGGTCTGGGTGTTGTGGGACCGCAAGTCCCTCGTAGTTCCTGATACTTTACAGGTTTACCTAGTGTGGGGTCAGGACTACGTGTGTGACTGTTGGGTGTATTTATTTATTACATTCATCATCATCATCCACAAGACGTCCACTGCTGAACATAGGCCTCCCCTAATGCCTTCCAGGCCTCGCTGTTGGAAGCGGCCTGCATCCATCGGCTTCCTGCAACCCTTGTCAGGTTGTCGGTCCGTCTTGTAGGTGGACGTCCTCTGTTGCGCTTGCCCGTACGTGGCCTCCATTCGAGAACTTTTCTTATTATTACATTTTTTATTTATTTATACTAGCCCTGTATTATACACGTCCCACTGCTGGGCACGGGCCTCCTCTACTGAATGGGAGGGGTTAGGCCTTAGTCCACCTTAGTTTATAGGTCATGCCGGTTGAATGGGCACGAACGAATGAAGGACGCGATGTCATTCACTGAGTGATTGAATGGACCGATGACCTTATTGATCGTATATCTGTGCACTCCCTTTTTGCATGGCGTCCATCTTTTTATTTGAGTGTAGGATATTTACAATTCCAATAAAGGTGTTGAGGATGAGTTGTTATTGTATTGTAGCCCTATATTATACATATCCCACTGCTGGGCACGGGGCTCCTATACTGAATGAGGGGTTAGGCCTTAGTCCACCACGCTGGCCTAATGCGGGTTGGCAGACTTCACATACCTTCGAAATTCTTATGGAGAACTTCTCGGTTATGCAGGTTTCCTCATGATGTTTCCTTCACCGTTAAAGCAAGTGATAATTAACAATTAATACACACATAACTTAGAAAAGTCAGACGTGTATGCCCTTGGGGCTGGTTTCGAACCTGCGACTTTCGTCTCGACAGTCCATACCACTCCCCGCTGAGCTATCACTGCTTTTGTTACATTATTACATTACTTACGTAATATTTGCAGATAGCATTGAAAGAATGGACGAGTCTCAAGACGCATCCGAGAGTGAAGACTTTGACGCGTCGTAAGTGAAACCATTTAAATGTTTTGCAGTAGTTGTGAACACAATTTGAGTTTTTTATAGCATAGGCCGGCCAACGAGCAAGTGGGTCAGCTGATGGTAAGAGATCTCCACCGCCCATATACGTCTACTGTACTAGAAGTATCAAGGGCGCGTTGCCGACCTTAAAGGGAAGGAAGTCAGCTGAGTAAAATTGTTCATGCATGATGCAAATAAATAAAGTATCTTAGTTTAACAGACAGTTTTGTCTTCAACATGAATGTGCCGGCTCGACCGGGTCGTTACCACCGTCTCACAGAAAACCGACGTAAAGTAGCGGCTTGCTGCTGTGTTTCGTACGGTGAGTGAGATATCCGGAGGCCCAAATCGCTTTCCCTTTCCCAATCCCGTAATTATCACTTTCCTTTAAGGTCGGCTACGCACCCATGATTCTTTTGGTATTGTGGGCGTACATGGGTGGTAGAGATCACTTACCATCAGGTGACACACTTGCTCGTTTGTCGGCCTATGCCATAAAAAAATTAATTAAAAAAAACCCATTCCCCTTCCCTTCCCAATCCCCTAATAATCATTTTCTTTTAAGGTCGGTAACGCGTCCAAGAAACCTTTCAGATATTGTAAACGTTCGTGAACAGTTGAGAACACTTGCCATCAGGTGACCCACTTGCTCGTTCGCAGTCCTCTGCTATAAATAAATATATAAATATTCCCAAGTAATCTACCAGTACCAAGAGGCACACTGAACTACGGGACATACTTCAGTAAAAACTAGAACACATTCAGCAGTCATATGTAACCGAGTAGTTCAGAATAAAGGGCTTATTATTAATTAATCTACCAGTTATTCTATTTGTCCAAAAATCTACCCTAAGCATAGTGGACACTAAGATCAATCTGTTACGCTATAATAGTGTTATGTTACAACAGACGCAGACTGGATGCTGTCACGGAAGATATAGAACCAGAGGATGAAGTACAAACCCCACCGACTAGGTAACTTGCCTGACTTTATACCACAAATAGGCAATTTCTTTGAAATCAAGTTAAGTATGGAACAAACATTGTGCACCGTAAATTTTTTATCAGTATGCGCGATTCGACTTCTAGTCAGTCCCGGATCTGGGAGGGGGGGCAAACCGGGGCAATTTCAGGGGGCGCCAAAATCATAATATAATATGATTAAAAATAAAAAAACTTGCTCCACAAAGCGCCTAACATACGGAAGCCTGGTGGGCTCACCATCGACCTGTAGAAAAAGACCCCACACAGGCCCTTTGTGTATCATTCTTTGCTTTTCTTAAGTAATTTATCTCAAATACTGGAGAGGGGGGCACCACAATCAAGTTTCGGTAAAAAAAAATCCTAGGTCCCGTGGCTGCTTGTAGTGTACCTGAGTCACTAACATTTGTCCCCAAAGACAACCTCACCTGCATGTACATTGTACACTGCTGATTAACGGACGAGGCGATGGGGAGACTTGGTTCCCTTTGGTTGCGAGTTGTATGATATATAATATAATACCTAATACAGTCAAATCTATGGTACCAAAAAGCGGACCTTGGCATTAGCCGGGTAAAGCCAGGCAGAAAGAAAATAAGAACATTGAAATTAAACTAGCTATACGCATTTTATCGCGGTTTAAATTTATTTTAGGTCACGGGAGAGAGGCTGAAAAGCTTTTGAAACGTTGGGAATAAAATAAAAATTAAACCGCGATAAAATCCGTATAAACTAGTTTTATTTCAATGTGTAAATATTTGCGTAAATATAAGAAATCACTGTAGAAAATAAGAAGTTTATGAACTCACATTGTATGTGTTTTTCTATTATTGTAATATACATACATACGTACATAGATTCAAGGCTGTTTCCCATAGGGGTAGGCAGAGACAACGGATTTCCACTTGCCACGATCCTTGCATACCTCTTTGGCTTCCTTCACTCTCATTAGATTTATATTGTAATATTTTATCATATATTGCATTGTTTCAGAAATAAAATAGACAATCCACTGGAAGGACCCAGTTGGCTGTTAGACTCGCCAGCACAAGCTCAGGTAATATTTCAGACCGACTTATTTTAGCTATCAGCTATGTTGTGATTAAAATATACACATGACACTACATACGCACTCACGCCTGTAATCCCCGAAGGGGTAAGCAGAGGTGTAACCAGTACACCTACATTTCGCCGAGCGCATCTCCGTCCCACGATGTGATAGGGAGCGAGCCTAACGCGATACCGGGCACAAATTCCAGACTCTGGGCTGATACTGAGCATTTCGTAATAGGAAACCCAATACCACTTTACCCGACCCGGGGATCGAACCTGAGACCTCAGCGTTGGACTCAATCGTAACGCGTATGTATTACAACTGCACCACCGAGACACATGAGACTAGTTAAGTAAAAGTTTTAATTTAAAGTACCCAACAGTTAAGTTTTATCTTGCATGTTGACCGAGCAATATTAACTCATATAAATAAATCTTTGTACCTTGTAGTTGGTCCCTCGTATGCGAGAGTCCGTCTTATTGATTCAAAATCATTGTAGAAGAACATAATTTTATATAACCTACAATCTCAGCGCATAGTCATTATTAAAATTGTGGTCGTACAGAGTCAACAGTCAACCAAAAGCAAGTCCGGAGTGAATCTGGAGCCAGACTCCACGACTGAAGTAGACGAGGCTGCCTGTGTGTCACCACCTACTGACGAACACACTGAAGAAGACGTGCAGGTAACATTATCATCACGTTTTAAAAGTATCGGATAATAGGGTAGTTGACTAGATTTTTATTATTTAAATCAATAAGTTATGTTACTCAAAAACTATTTCAGAAATAATTTTATAAGACTGCCTCGGTGGCGCAGTTGTAATGCGTACGCGTTACGATTGAGGCCGATTCTGAGGTCTCGGGTTCGATCCCCGGGTCGGGTAAAGTGGTATTGGGTTTTTCTATTACAAAATGCTCAGTATCAGCCCGGAGTCTGGAATTTGTGCCCGGTATGGCGATAGGCTCGCCCCCTATCACATAAGGGACGGTGATACGCTCGGCGAAATGTGGGTGTACAGGTTACACCTCTGCCTACCCCTTCGGGGATTACAGGCGTGAGTGCGTATGTATGTAAATTGGACCGAAAATAAATAAGTTAAAAGCAATTCAAATCCTGTAGAAGGGGTAATTGTCAAATGACAGACGACGCAACCTTTGACGTCACTGTGTAAAATGTTCATTATGGTGCACGCGTGTAAGCGAGATAGTGAGATATCCCTACTACGCACCCACTTTTCCTCATACCACCATTTAAAGTTATGACTTTACTAGTTATGACTGCGGGCACATTTCTGAACCAATTTTAATTGTGTTTTAATAAAAAGGTTTCTTTTGCGTATCATTTTCTGTTGCTTATAAAATAATGTATAAAATTCAATATAGGAAACTACCCTATTATGAGATAATTATCCAATGATTTCACTGACTATGAGTCAGTCAGTTCTGAGAACATTTACCATAGTAATGTATATTTTTTTTAACACCATCAGAAAGTAGAGATTTCAACGAGCAAAAAGCCCACCGACTTTTTAAAAAAATTGATATTGTGAATGAGAGAATGTACATGAGAATTTTCGATTGAAAATTAGGGTGCTTTTCGATATTAAGTCAATATAAGGTGAAAAATAATTCTTTAAATAAAAAATGTTACAGTGTGTTTGGGACATAAAAAGTTAAGTTTTCACCAAAATTCGTGAAAAAAAAAGTTTTTTGTAAAAGATAAAAATTAAAAACCAAAACCTTGGTTATTAGAATTTTTCACATAAATTTTGAGGTTATGTGTAAAAGTTTAAATACAAAAGTTGTAGATCTTTTTATTACCTACAGCTTTGCCCTTGTAACTTTTCTCCATAGGACTTCCATAGGACTTTTTTCCATAGGATCGAGATAAAACGTTTTTACCCTTAAAACTCCCCCCCTTCCATTTCCCGACCTCAGATCGCCCGTAAATCATTTTTCCTTTAATTTTTGTTATGTTCTCTTCCTTTTCCAATGGGTTTCATCCTACTATTATTTTGTTTGGTTTCAAAAATTATCCACCCTGGTGTACAGTGAATACATCTGATAAATAATAATAATTATTACATACATACATACATACATACATAGACTCACGCCTGTTTCCCATAGGGGTAGGCAGAGACAACGGATTTCGACTTACTACGATCCTTGCATACCTCTTTGGCCTCATTCACTCTCTTTTTTTTTTCATACATGCACGTCGGTTTAGGGTACTCCTGACCTGGCCTTTCTCGAGAATATCTCCAACTTGATCTATGAAAGTTCGCCGAGGCCTTCCCCTCCCAACTGTACCATTCACACTCACAAATTATTAGATAATAATAAACTATCAACAATAAATATTTTCTTCCTCCTTTGTGCACTACAGTCCGGTGGTTCAAGTGGTCCAAGTGAGCCAATCGGTTCAGCAAGTGGCGCAAGCTGTGTGTTCTCGCCCACAGTGCGTCGTCGCAAGCGGACACGCTCTCCTCTGTCGCCCACACTACCGCGGACACGGAACCACTCGCCAATGGCATTGGCCCACAGAAGGAACAGGTATTGTGTACACTTTTAGGCACAAGACACGTAGAAAATATGAAAAATGGGACGACAACATGACGTCACTTCAAAGTATTTTATAAAATTAAATATTGAAAACCACCGTGATCGATTTTAACTATAGTAACTAGGAATCCGGATTGCTAATAATACACAGATTTCTCTCTATTCTAAAAAAAGTAATTGGCGCCGCCGCCGCCGTCGCTGCCACAAGCTTGTCACGCTATCTGCTCCGAAACCGCTGGGGGTATGGTGTCGAGACCGATAGCAATCGATGCAGAATAATGTGGGGAAGAAAGAAACATATGTCTCATATTCGTCGGACTTTAAGTTTTTTTATTTATTTTATGTTTTGTGGGAAAACATGGGCAGCGCCCCTAGTTTATTAAACAATATTTTTTATACAACACATGACTCCACTTTAGTATGAATAGAGAATAGAAAAGAACAAAACAAACTAAAAAGTATTCATACAATGACGTTTAGTTTATATATAACTAGCTGTTGCTCGTGGCTCCACCTGTGTAAATAAGATACCGTTTAACTGTGAAAACGTAACAGACAGACATACAGTTACTTTGGCATTTATAATATTATAATGGATTATTATAATCTATCACATCGAACATGTGTTAAGAAATGCCAGAGACACATGAGCAAATATCTAAAATATCGACGACTTTTATGCATCGATTTTGATGATTCGCGAAAAAACAGCAAATAAAAAAAATCTACTAATCTTACTAAAATGTGGTATCAACAAAACGGACTTAAAATTGTTGTTTTATTTTAGCTTTGTAGTTTTTTGAATTGTTTTTATTTGTTATTAATTTATTATGACAGTAACAGCGGGCGTGTACTGAAAGTGCTGGTGGCTAAGATGCGCCTGAGCAGCGGGTCTGATCACGCGTCACCGCCCAAGCGTAGTGCGTCACAGTCGTCGCTGACGTCACAGTTGTCGCTGACGTCACAGTCGTCGCTGACGTCATCGCCTGCAGTAGTCGGGCTGACAGCGGCGAGGTTCGATGCGCCGAGTCCCAACGGCGCCACTGATGCTGCGCTACTGGTGTGAGTACACACTGCACACTGCGCACTGCACACTGCACACTGCACACTGCACACTGCACACTACCTCCTACTACATAACCTCCTGCACAGTGCGTACAGTAACTTTATCATAGAATAATAGTTAATAAATAACGATCTTTTTTGGCACACAATTGATATATTGAGACACTTCTCTATCTATACTAATATTATAAAGCAGAAGAGTTTGTTTGTTTGGTTGCACGCGCTAATCTCAGGAACTACTGGTCCGATTTGAAAAATTCTTTCAGTGTTAGACAGCCCATTTATTGAGGAAGGCTATAGGCTATATAACATCACGATAAGACCAATACGAGCGGAGCACTAATGAAGAATGTTTCAAAATAGTTTTTTCCTTTTGAGAGCTTCCGCTGCGGAAACTGTTAAAGTTTCGCTAGAATTATGTATGACAGAATTGTTCCCCTTTAAAAGCTCTAAAAAAAAAACCGCGACAGCATATTATGTCTATATTTTAAGGTTGGCTCACTATAAACTTTTTATGCTTACCAAATTCGTTTTAAAATAAAGCATTATTTGTAAAGGTGTTTTTATAAACATGATATTATTCCTTATCCAAGTAAATACGTTATTCATTACAATTATTTAATTTAATTTGCCCTTGGCGCAGTGATCGAATAACCGACTGTCCTAGCCCTTACTGCTTATGAAAAAAAAAACAAAGGCATCATGACAATTATAAATGATTTAAAATCTGTTATTGTTTCAGTGAACCAAACAATGACAATATAATTCACCCACTGGAGCTCAACACTTGTGAGCCAGCACCACAACACAGTCGACACGATCGCAACGAACCGAACACTACCGAACAACACAAACGGACCGACCGGACCAACACTGAGCCTCACGATACAACCGAACGGCACGATCAATCGGATCGCAACACCGCCGAGCTCGAGGCTCGCGGGACATCCGTCCGACATGACACAACCGACCGACACGACAAATCGGATAGGGATCGTAGCGAGTTCGTGAGCATGGAGAGGGGCTCACGTGCGGGCAGTGAGACAAGTATAGCGAGCAGCGACGCGAGGGACAGTGACGGCGATATCAACAGGGAGGGACGCACCAGGCGGACACGGAAACCTATCACTTATAAGGAGAAACCGCTCAACAGGTACATCATTATAGTTTAATCGAATGTTTTACTGAGTGGTAGAGTTACGCTGTAGATAGTTCTGCTACAGCATGAATGGGCCGGCTCGTCCGAATCGTTACCACTGTCTCACAGAAAACCGGCGTAAAGTAGCAGCTTGCTACGATGAGTGAGATATCCGGAGGCAAAAATCCTCCTCCCCTCCTAATCCCTTAATTATCCTTTAAGGTCGGCAATCGCGCCCATGGTTCTTTTAGTATTGTGAGCTTATATTGTGAGTTCATTTAGCATCACTTGCTCATTTGCTGACGTATGCCATTAAAAATTACCATTTCGATCGGTTATATCCAAATGACTCGAAAACTAAAGAAAGTTATGACTGATGCATTCTTTCAATTAGTCATGTCTTCTTTTTAACCCCTGACAAATGACGTAGTTTGTCCCCGTGTGTGTGTACGTGCGTGCGTGAGCGTATGCGTGTGCGTGTGTGTGTGACAGCATAACACTTAAACTAATGGACTATTTTAATGCGGTTATTTTTTGTTTGAAAGATTGTTTAATTTAGATAGTTCTAGAAAAAGAATTCTTGCAGAAAGGTTGAAGAGAAAGTTCTTGTAGATGTCTTCAAATTGAAGAATATTTGTTCAGCTATTTAAAAGTTACACATTTTTTTATAATATATGTTGGGGGTTTTTCAAGCATTAATATTCATCCTCTGACTTTTCACTTTTCTAAGTCACGTGGGTGTTAGTTGTTAATTATCGCTTGCTTTAACGGTGAAGGAAACATCTTGAGGAAACCTTGATGAAGAACTTGAGAAGTTCACCAAAGTGTTTTGAATGTGAAGTCTACTAACCCGGATAAGGCCAGCGTGGTGTACTAAGACTTAACCCCTCTCATTCAGTAGACGAGGGCCCCAAATCCAGTCCAGGACGTGTACGATACAGGGATGGTATTGTTATATCATCAGGATCGTGCGCAATAATCATTATAATTTCATTATTTTACTTTAGAATGTTCCTCATTGGCATAAGTTGAGGTGCTCTAACTCTATTCCAAATTAATTGTATTATCGTAGTGCAAATATTGTAAATTAATTTTAAAAAAGAGCAACGTTAGAGTTTCTTATCCGTTCTTCTTTAACGAAACAGTATTCCAAACTGGCGGTAGAGTTAAAATTTGACATCTAAATGATGTATAACATAGTGATTTCTTAGGTTTACGCGAATATTACACATTGAAATAAAACTAGTTTATACGGATTTTATCGCGGTTTAATTTTTATTTTAGTCCCGACGTTTCGAAAGCTTTTCAGCCTTCGTGGTCACAGGAGAGACTGAGGTGTAGGTCGTCTCAAAAAGTTAATGTTACAATGGCTACCTTCATTTTAAAATATATTTATTTTTAATTTTTTACAAAAAGTTAGTTGACACTAGTCCGATCTACGCAGAAATCGGGACTAAAATTAAAATTAAACCGCGATAAAATCCGTATAAACTAGTTTTATTTCAAGATGTATAACATTTTATGGATTCAATAAATATTTTCACTTTCATTTTCATAATAATTGTTTTGTTCACAGGAAGCTGAGGAGGTGATCAGCACATCAATCATAGCGGAATGTATATATCTTAATTGTTGGTTCAAAGCTTAGATTACTCGGACTGTGCTAAACCAAACTTAACTGAACTAGGTTTAATGCTCAGTAAATAACATGACTCGACGAATAGCAACAGTTTCTGTGCAAAATTATTTTGAATCTTAAGTTTAGTACCTTAGCATTCATATTCCATTGCTATGGTTTTGAAAACAGCTGATGTTATATGAAATGTCGAATCTTTGTTTAACCACATACACGGATTGTAATAATAGATCACGTATATACAGTATGCAACAAAAACCCTGTTGGCCCTTTCTAGGCGTGAAGACAAACATATAAACATCTTAATAAAAATATTAAACGAAAAAAATAATAAACAGAAGCGAGATATTATCCCCTTACACAGGTAGCTTAGAAAATTAACAATTTAAAAAAATATATTTTCAACTGAACGTGATGAACAGCTGACTCATGTGACGTACGTTACGTCAGGTAACGGGGCGCGCACGTGGCGCAGCGCGTTAGATGTACGTAGACGCCGCAGCTTGCTGTCTCGCTTTGGCTCCGAGTCATCGCTCTTACAGAGGTAATCAATCGAGGTTCACAAACAATAAAATAATTAAATTATAAAAAATAAATATGATTATTTTTATAGTATCATTTTCGTATGCGAGTCATTTCATTACGATTGAATATCGATTCTGATCATCACAGTTACGAGTACAACGCCCAACAGGATTTTTGTTACATGTTGTATATTATTATATTTTATGTGTTTAGTATCTGGGTTGGTATCACCGCTTTGTCTATTTCTGCCGCCAATCGGCAGTGTGTAAGCACTGTTGTGTTTCAGTTTGAAGTGCATTATTAGTTTTAAACATCATGTCTCAATGTGACGAACGCAGTCCAGTGCCATGCAATGCTTTGTAATAGATTTTTTTGTGAAGTTTTGTCTATGGCAGGCGTGGCGCTTGCCATCAGGCGAGCGATCTGCTCGTTTCGTCAATCAGCCTATTAATAAAAAAGTAACCTGTATGGGAACCAAGCGAGAAAAACGCAATGTAGTAAAACATTCTACATTTACGCCCGTATTCAAGAACAACCTTTAAGTTAGCACTTACCTAAGTGTAGATTTCACGGTGTATTATGTATGTCCCACTGCTGGGCATGGGACTCCTGTACTGAGGGTGTTAGACTTTAGTCCACCACGCTGGACTGGCAGAGCTAAAGGTTAAGTGATTACGGAATTAAAATAATTTTGCATGTAGATACTGCTTTTTTGTCCTGTCGTGGCCTGTATATTTGGTGAGCGTTGGTTAAAAATAGTAAAATTAATGGACTGACAAAACAATTTTATGTATAAAAACGAAAATTACTTTTTAATTCCATGACATTAATATTACACATTTTCATTATAGACTGCATATGAGTTTATTTAATTTTAAATTATGAATTTACGTTATTAAAAAAACATCAGGGGTCACAAAATATTATGACGTCATAGCACGTACTTACGAAAATTGGCATATTTGTTTTTCATACAGATTGAAGTAGTTGTCGACTGTCTGGGCACAAACCATAGATTATAATAAGGTATTTTAGTTTCCTATGTTGAATTTTATACGCAACAGAAAAATAATACGCAAAAGAAACCCTTTTGTTCAAATACAATCAATATTGGTTCAAGAATGAGCCCGTATTTAAGATTTTAATATTGGTATGATCAAAGGTGGGCGCGTAGTGGGGACATCTCACTATCTCGCTCGCACTCGTGCATTGTAATGACATTTTGAACGGTGACGTCAAGGTTTGCGTCGTTTTATTATTTGCTTGCCCCTTCCATCAGATTTGAATGGCTTCTACTTATTTATTTTTGGACGGATTTATTAAATTCTTTCTGCAATAAGTTTTGGGTAACGTAGCTTATTGATATAGGAAATTAGACCAATTTTGCAGACAACTTCTACTGTTGCTACATATCGTCGCTTAGCTAACAATACCGCGTAGGTAGCTCGAAAATTGGCCACGTGATATTGTCATTGCATAAATTGTTTTTGCCGCGTATCCAATAAATTTAAATAAATAAATACACCCAACAGTCACACACATAGTCCTGACCCCACACTAGGTAAACCTGTATCGCGGGTATCAGCAACTACGAGGGACTTCCGGTCCCACAACACCCAGACCCGAAACAAATTTTTGTGGATCACACAAACATTTGTCTCAGTGCGGGAATCGAACCCACGGCCACTCGCCCGCTGCGCCACGGAGGCTGTCATTTACACAAATCTTTAAATTAACCATATAAAGCACGTTATTCAAATAGTTCTGTCACCGCACAATTCATTGGTTACATTACACATGTTCATAAAAAATATTCAGTTTTATGTCTCTCCTGAAAACTAAGCCAATTTAACTTGCGTGGTGTTGTTAGCTAAGCAACGATATTCTATTTTGTTTGCTGGTGGGAGGGTACCTGAAACGTATATGTACCCGACTGGATGGTGTCCACCGTACATTTTTTTTTATTGCCTAGATAGGGTGACGAGCAAACGGCCCACCTGATGGTAAGTGGTTACCGCCGCCCATGGACCTTAGCAATGCCAGAGCACAGCCAGGCCGCTGCCTACCGTTGAAGGAATACTCTTTTTAAACCTCGCTTAAAGCAGGTCATAACGCTCGGAAAATATGGTGACTATTCCGCCATAGTGGCTCAGTCCAGGGTGAGCCAGTGTATATCCAGTAACTTGAACACTGTCGAGAGACCAAATATCCGACGGTCGCCATTATATTTGGACTGTACTTATCATCCGGTGCACTTTACCGTGCCAGATTAAAAATAGTTTATTTTTAAATAATATAAATTCAACCTTGAGAATTGATTTATGCGCATTAAAATGCCAACCCGGCTATGAAAAAATAATAAAAAAAAATTGTAACTGATATCGTAGCGGGATGGTATGCTCATATTGGCCCACCGATTTGGTTATTATTTATTGACAAAAAATTTATTATAAAGTAATTAAAAAAAGTCCTCGATTTGATCCCCAGGTTGGGCATCATTTGTTTTTTTTTGTTCCATGCGAGAAGCCCAGGATTGTATTTGTAGTCAGTTGGTTCGCCCCTATCACATGGGACGCAAATGAGCTCGGCGAAACATTGGTGCACTAGTTTTACCCAGGGGTAGATCCTCGGAGGGTTGGGGGGTAGGGTCTAGTGGTAACAGGAGCCTGTAATTACCTCCTGAGCCAATTAAAACCGGAGTACTTTAAGCCGAAGTCCTCCGCATTCGTAAATTTAACCGATAATGCACCTACCATCGCGTTTTTGAACAAAAATTGCCCCCTCCCCTTCAGCGTAAATGAATCCGCGCTTGGTTGTATCTGTGCCTATCCTTTTGGTGCCACGATCTTGAGTGTATGAATGTATGAAGTTTATAGGTATAACAATTATTTAAGGTAGAATAAACGCTTCACCAAATTCCCGCGCAAACTACCACCTTCGCGCCATTATATTGTCGCGTACTGTATGACGTCACTTTAGCGCGCTATTGCCTTACAATAAGTCAATTGAATAACTTCCATGTATTTAAATTCACCCAACATTTGTTATTCATATATAATATTTATATTTACCTATTGTAATGTTTTGTACTCCGTACCTGCCGAGAATATGGCTGACTTAGACAATTTAAAATTATAGCTCAGTTAGCGTCACAAACTGAGGTTGGACGTTCATTAGCAATATTGCGCTGGCTTCTCATGATGCGTGATATCGCGGTAGCCCCGGATCTACGATTTTCTCGAACCGAGCCAGAAACTTGAAAACTAAAAGAAAATAATTATGCACAAAGGCAATGTGTGTGGTGATTTTTTCTTACAAGTCGACGGTGAGCCAACCAAACTTCCGTATGCTAGGTACAGAAGTTTTTTATTTTTAATCGTATTGTATTGATTTTGAAGCCCCCTGAAACCCGTCCGGAGTGGGTGCCCCGGTTTGATTCTGGCACCGAGACAAATGTTAGTGTGATCCACAAATATTTGTTTCGGGTCTGGGTGATGTGGGACAGCAAATCCTTCGTAGTTTCTGATACCCACGATACAGGTTAACCTAGTGTGGGCTCAACACTATGTGTGTGACTGTTGCGTGTATAATTATTTATTACGAGCGTCCAGCCTTAGTTTAGTAGGTAAATTATACTTCCATTGGACATTTTATTATATTCAGATGATTTTAAGGCTGTTTGTAAATGTATTATATGTCGTATAAGGGGACGCTATTGTATTGATCTTTATAATAAGAGAGTACTTAAGAATTATTCGAAAATAACCTTGTTTGATGTAAACACCAGCGAAATCACAGAACCATAAGCGATTAAGGCGCAAACCACAGATAGGGCGTAGTGGGTCGAGAACGCGTCTCCCCTTTAAAGTATTTTCATACAAATTCCGTATAAATAATTCATAATAATTGTAATACAGTTGTCTCTGCCTACCCCTATCGGAAAAAGGCGTGACTCCATGTATGTAAATTCAGTATAGTAAGGTCGTGAATAGCATGGTCTCTGGCCTGCATTAAATTTGCGAACATACTATACCGTATTTTGTATGAAAATATCTTGAAGAGACCGCCCTATATGGGTGCCGCGGCCTCGTCGTCTTAAGTCTTTTTTTATGTGGTTTGCGCCTTAGTTGTATGTCGTTCATTAAATACCTATTACTGTCGAATATATGAACCACACATCAAATTTTTTTGGTCGTGTGGACCAAAAGTACCTATTTCATGAATGGCATACCACCCTTAGTAATTTACGTTATTCGGTTTGACCGTATTCGGTCGCAACCTGATTGCGGTCACTGACTAGTGTTAAATTGTAATTAGTTTAGCGTTATTCGGTCACAAACTTGTTTCGTGTAAACGCATTCAGTTGATATCGTCGATTACGTCAACGGGTCATTTGGAATAAAAGATGTTCGGCTTCAACCACGAAACAATTAATGTTTTCTAAAGGCTCAAATTAACTAGCGATCTTATTTCAAATCTCCAGATCGATATTTTTTTCAGATATCAAGGTGTTCTGCACTTTTAGTTAAATAAAAATATGACCTCGACTGTATATATAGGACTTTTTTAAATTACCGAGCCTCTTCAGGCCTCAACCATGAGTTTGTCTCGGTAAAATCACTAGCAAAGACGTAAAATATTTGTATGACAAAATTTAGTTTCTCACGTATCCGCTAAAGACGCCACTGAGTTTTCATATAAATTTCTTACGTCGTCGCTAGGCGATTTTACCGTGACACTCATGGTTAACCTGCAGGCCTCAACTATACAAAAATATTTGTGTGACAGACTCACTGTATGAATTTGTACGCGTTCGCCTCTTCATAATATTATGTTATTGAATGTTTTAATAAAGACTGCAATAATTATCTTTTCGTTTTATTTTAATAATCTTAGATTTTGTCAATAACCTAATTTTATATAATTTACTTATACATTTATTTGGGATTACTCCCGTCTGTCCCCCAAGGTCATAGATGGGGGCCCGAGGGGTCAGATCGGACTATTTTTAACAGACTACAAAAGGGGGAGGTTCTCAATTCGGCGCGTAAATTTTTTTTATGTATGTATTTACTTCGATTTCATCCCATTTACTTATTACTGTAGCGATTAGTATCCGTTATACCATATAATGTATTGCATTTTTAACCCCATGTAAAAAGATGTTTCTTATATAAGTTTGCTGCCGTCGTATGTTCTTGGTATTGTAGATACAAAACAAATGCGACCAATTTGTAAGCCGGTTTAATACATTCACGGCTTAACAATGGTGCCCGTATGCTGTCCGTGCCCATATCAATTAAGATTTTCTCTTTAGTTTTATGCTTTGTGTGTGCAAAAAATATTCAAGGTCAATAAAAAAATCCCAGATTCGCATAACTTTTTAGTGGTTTTTCAATAAAGCTTTATTGGAATGGATATTGCCAGGATATAATAATTACGATTCAAAATATCAACCATCGTTACTAAGTAGGTACCAGGCTAGCATAATATGTAAGGAGGTACTATGACAACGTAGGTAATACTTCCTCTTATAAGCTTGTGATACTGACCTATCGTTGATTAATATCAATATATCTGCCTCGGTGGCGCAGTTGTAATGCGTACGCGTTACAATTGAGGCTAACTCTGAGGTCTCGGGTTCGATCCCCAGGTCGGGTAAAGTGGTATTGGGTTTTTCTATTTCGAAATTTTCAGTATCAGCCCGGAGTCTGGAATTTGTGCCCGGTAGTCTGGAATTTGATAGGCTCGCCCCCTATCACATCGTGGGACGGAGATACGCTCGGTGAAATGTGGGTGTACCAGTTACACCTCGCGCTATCTAACTCTATTATGGGTTGCAGGTTTTTTTTTTTTTTTTTTTATTACATTGAATGACGAGACGAGCAGGTCGCTCGCCTGATGGTAAGCGCCACGCCTGCTCATAAACAGAAGCAACGCCACACAGAACTTTAAATAAAGCACTGCATGACACTAGACTGCGCTCGTCACCCCGAGACATAAGGTGTTAAGTCTCATAATGCCCAGTAATTACACTGGCTTCAATATCCTTCACACCGGAACACAACAGTGCTTACACACTGTTGCTTGGCGGCAGAAATAGACAAAGCGGTGGTACCAACCCAGCCGGTCTCTCGCAAACGAGGGACCTACCACCTTGTATCCATGTTGCGGTACGAACATGGATAGTTCCTCCGAGTCCATCGCTCTCAAAATATCTCTTCGGCTCATGCTAAGCTGGCAAGCGACTATTACATCTATCAAGTGTACTTTATAGCTGTAATAAAATAAGAATAAAACAAAATAAAATTAAAATAGGATTTTATATTACGTCTACCTTATACAAATTAAGGAATAACTAATTACACATTAAGTAATAGGCGAGTAAACGAATTAATAAGAAGTTGATGGTTATGTTCTTTCATACTATGGTATACGCTTGGTGTTGTGGGCTCCTTTAGTGTCGTGCCACAACTGACGGAATTTACGCCGCCGACTATCGGGCGTGTAATACAGCGTATTTAATGGAACGCATATTCGGTAAAGTGCAAATCAGATTTAGCTGTTTACCATTGTGACAAAAGATCAGCAACGTAAATTACGTCGAATGTAGTTCGAAGCTCAAGCTATATCCACATTCATACACTTTTATCTTCATTTGATGTATGTCTTTTGGAGCAGCATGCGTTTCCTGCATGTGCTGTGGGCTCTTTCAATTTCGTAATTATGACACATGCACTAAATCATGCGTCAGAGGAAGACGCAAATGTACGCGTATGAGTTGAGGTGCGTTTAGACTTGCGTCTTGTGATGGTGATTGTCGACCGGTCGTTTCTTTCAATAAAAAGTATAGAGGTCGTGTGCATAGCAAATCGTTTCATATAGATTTATGGGAAAAATAAATCTATTGACTAAAAGACAATATACAGCGTCAATCTCAGATATAAAGCACCAGGAGGATTCTGATCGAGTTTAAAACACATGATTTGTGAGCTCAACCATTTCCACGACATTGTTCTAAATCCTTCGTAATTAAACTACATAATTTCCATTTAACCCCACTGCGAAGCGGTCGACAACCACTCTTACATCTCTAATCCTCCCTATATCACTGAATGAATAAGAATAGTTGAGTGCGCCCGGGTATAATACTAGTGTAGTGAGAGCTAGTTGTCGCGTGTGGGGGGCTTGTCGAGGGGCGCGGGCGCCGGCTCCGGCGGTTGGAGGGTTATAGTTGCTGTTTGTTCCGCTGGCTCCTCCTACAAAATTAAATATAGTTCAACACTTAAAAAATTGCGGAGGCGCAATTGTAATGCGTACGCGTTACGACCAAGTCTGATGCTGAGGTCTCGGATTCGATCCCCGGGTCGGGTAAAGTGATATTGAGTTTTTCTATTGCGGCGTAAAACTTTAATTATTATGTATATGTATAGTGTACCGCAGTAATTAGGTAATATGAGATAACAGGCTAATAATAATCTGCGCAGACGCAACATTATTTCATTAAAACTGTCAACAGTAATACTCTACTACTTACAACTTGAAGGTCTTTGAAGAGTTGCTTACTTAAAATATTTCAACATTAGCTCAGCTTTTTGTTACAACTTTAATCTACACTAATATTATGAAGAGGAAAGATTTGTATGTAACGATTAAACTTTTTTTTTTTTTTTACTGCTTGGATAGGCAGACGAGCAAACGGGCCACCTGATGGTAAGTAGTCACCGCCGCCCATAGACTTCTGCAATGCCAGGGCACAGCAAAGCCGCTGCCTACCGTCAAATAAAAACTACTACATTATCACTGAGTAACATAGGCTACTTTTTATCCCGGAAAAGGCATTTCACGCGTGCGGAGCCGCGAGCAAAGGCTAGTGTTAAAATCGTTTGAGACCTCTGACAATATTTAGTTTCTAAATATACATATTAGATATGAACCAAATAATCATATACTTCTTACCTGTACGGTAATAGTGCCATCGTCAGCATGTTTGTGTTTCCCGCGACGTCGCTCGACGTGGCCGAAACAATGTTCGCACTCGTCGTCACTTGACTCCGAGTCAGACTCGCCGAACCGGTGCGGCTTCTCGTATATACAGCAACCTGTAAACCAAGCGCCGAACTTTGCTATCTATTGTAAGCGGTAACCAACCCGCCGTCTGTCTTTCTCTAGTTTTGCTATACCGGCGATAGAAAATTTTATCTATTTTCCGTTTTACCGTCCCAATAAACTTACTAATGATAGGTAATCCTATTATTCATTGCTGTCTACTGATGAGAGGACTGATAGCTGACTACAGATATACAACACTATGAAAATGACAGTTCAAGCGTCCCAATATTTTTTATGTGCTATCTGTCGATAAAGTTATTTAGGTTTTTCTTTGTCGGTAGATTTTGACCGATAAACAGGTATCCTCGGCTGTAAAAAAACGAAATAAATAACGAATTTTGAAGAAATAGCCATGAGTATACAAGGCTTACATGGCACTTGCACTGCAATACAAAAAACTAAATAAATTATGTAAAAATCTAAAAGAACGCATAAAAAAATCTAAAATTCCCATAAATAAAAATAATGCACCGTTTTGATAATTAAATTAAGTGCAAGAGACATATAAATATTAATGCGAACAAAATAATTCCCCACTTCAGTAAAATCCCCCAAATTCGCTTGGGATTTTTGTTCAAAGGACTTGTATTCAGAGCCGTAATGTATTGACAGTAAAACGTTTCGTTATTACATTGTGTTTTGCAACATAATAAGTATTTCTCGTTATTATTATCTAATTTACAGTGGTAAAAAATAAGAATTATAGATAAATGTTAAATTAAAACTTATATTTCTAATCTAAATCATATCTTCATATTTTCTAACACAAATTAAACAATAGTTCCTCTTTCTCAGCTTGTATGAACATAACGCACAAGAGGGCCCAGATAGACTGCCTATCTATTGCTATCATAGTATCCGACGTGCATATCTAAAAAATAGGGACGATTCCAAGCAGTAGATAGAACAATACGGATGTTTCACGATAGCTATCTATAGTGAAATTGAAGATTAATATTGGGAACGGCCATTAGCATGAGTAGAAAAGATATACAACATGTAACAAAAATCCTGTTGGGCGTTGTACTCGTAACTGTGATGATCAGAATCGATATTCAATCGTAATGAAATGACTCGCATACGAAAATGATACTATAAAAATAATCATATTTATTTTTTATAATTTAATTATTTTATTGTTTGTGTCACCTACACTTTTATAAGTGATGTTTACGGAAGTAGAAGATGGTTAGACCATTGTTTGGTATCTGTATCAGCTTGGCACACAATTGCAAATGTTTATGTATCCGAAGATGTTTACGTTTCGGATCACCTACCTATTTATTTAGAATGCAATCTAGATGTGCTGAGGCCTAAATTGATGACTCGGGGTACTAACCACAATTCTGTCATATGGGGTGTGAGAACAAAGTCGGAAACACAAAACTACCATGATTTATGTCATCGTCAGTTGCGAGAAGTTGATTTTCCTCATGATTTTGAGAGTTGCAGTAGTGGGTCATGTGGCTTGGCCGAGCATAGAGTCATTCTGGATAATTTGTATAACGTGATTGTAGAAATGCTATGTGCGGCGGCTAGGCAATCCAAAATAACACACAAGGGTGGACCGAGACGGGGTAGGCACGTTTGTGGGTGGAACGAATATGTAAGAGACGCCCACGGTAAGGCCAGGAGTAGTTTCCAGGCCTGGATACTTAATAATCGTCCCTCTTCAGGTCCTGTCTATGATGAAATGCGGGAGACGCGAAAAGCCTTTAAACGTCGATTAAAATGTTGTCAGAGTAACGCTGAGCAAATTGTTATGGACAGGTTAGCGGAACAACAAGCGGCCAAAGATTTTGGTAAATTTTGGAAATCTACTAAGAAGTTGGACGTAGCGCCTGGTCTTTCTGTGAGTGTGGGAGGGAAAAGTGATAACTGGGGTATTGCGAATATGTTCATGGAACATTTCAAAGTTCAGTCACCTCTCGGTTCCTCAATCTCGGGGAATGATTCTGAGCCCAACAATTCTGAAGTGAAACCTCCGATACGTTTTTCAGCCAAACAAGTACGTGCAGTCATAAATGCAATGAGCCGAGGCAAATCTCCAGGACATGATGGGCTCAGTATTGAGCATCTGAAGCACGCAGGTGTCCATCTGCCGCGGCTACTGTCTATGTTCTACACAATGTGTATTAGTCACGAGTATTTACCTGCTAACCTAATGAAAACCATCGTAGTTCCCATTGTGAAAAACAAGACAGGTGTCATCTCAGACATGGCTAACTATCGTCCCATTTCCCTTGCGACAATAATGGCAAAGGTATTGGATGGTGTGCTTGACTCTTACCTAAATAACTACATACAGTTACATGACGCACAGTTCGGGTTTAGAGCCGGACTATCAACCGAAAGTGCCATTTTAAGTCTCAGGCACACAGTTCAATATTATATAGATCGCAAAACGCCGGTGTATGCCTGTTTCCTTGATCTCTCTAAAGCATTCGATCTTGTCTCGTATGAAGTGCTTTGGAAGAAGATGGGTGACAGGGGTATACCCACGGAAATATGTGGACTATTGAAGTATTGGTATGGCAATCAAACAAATCATGTGAAATGGGACGGTACGCTCTCTGAGCCGTACAGGTTGGAGTGCGGGGTGAGACAGGGAGGTCTGACGTCTCCCAGGCTCTTCAACCTCTACATTGATGATCTTATAGCCGGACTCAGTAACATACGTGTCGGATGCAGCGTTGGTGGGGTTAGCATTAACAACATCAGCTATGCAGACGACATGGTGTTGCTGGGTCCGTCGGCGGGTGCAATCAGAGAGCTACTTAAAATGTGTGAAGCTTATGCGGCCGCACATGGATTATTATATAATGCAAAAAAATGTGAATATATGATCTTTGGAGTCGGCGGCAAACCCTGTGGAGATGGACCTGAGTTACGTATGAACGGGTCCACAATTAAAAGGGTGTCTACCTTTAAATATCTAGGGCATTTTCTTGCTGACGACCTTAGGGACCATATGGATATTGAGAGGGAGCGTAGGGCTCTAGCGGTGCGGAGTAATATGTTGGCCCGCAGATTTGCTCAATGTACAGCCCAAGTCAAAATTACACTTTTCAAGGCTTACTGCCAGAATCTGTACACGAGCAGTCTGTGGGTCAGCTATACTAAAGGATCGCTGGATGTCCTGCGCGTTCAGTATAATAATGCTTTCAGAATGTTGTTGAGACTGCCACGTTACTGTAGTGCGTCGGAGATGTTTGCGCAAGCCCATACCGATGGTTTTTATGCGGTAATACGGAAAAAATCGGCTTCACTCTTGAGAAGAGTTAGGGACAGTCGCAACAGCATTCTGAGAACTGTAGCTGAGGACATCAACTCTCAGATTATGAAAAAAATTGTGCGTAGAGTTATCGGTACTAATACTAGATAATAAGTTTTTGTTATGTTACTAACACCCTATGGATTTGTTGTCTGAAATAAAGTTTATTATTATTATTATTAAAACGGATGCAGCGCACATAACGCGACAAATTTTGCACAACGTAAATTACGTCAGCCTTAACTTTACCTATTATAGTAATATTATGGCGTCAGATATATAAAACCCTTACATTTAGATTTCTTTTTGTTCATATTTTCATTATCGACCGTGTCCTCGGTCCAAACGACCTTCTTCCGTTGCTGAGTCCGCGTCGGGCGTAATGTGATCACCGCCACTCGCTCCACAGGCTCCTGAGAATCAGTTATAAAACATGTCAATCATGGTAAATGATCATATGTCATAAGCAGTGATAGCTCAGCGGGGAGTGGTACGGACTGTCGAGACGAAAGTCGCAGGTTCGAAACCAGCCTCAAGTGCATACACCTCTGACTTTTCTAAGTTATGTGTGTATTAATTGTTAATTATCACTTGCTTTAACGGTGAAGGAAACATCGTGAGGAAACCTGCATACCTAAGTTCTTCATAAGAATTTCGAAGGTATGTGAAATCTGCCAACCTGCATCAATCAATCAATCGGCATCTGCATTAGGCCAGCGTGGTGGACTAGTGCCTAACCCCTCTCATTCAGTAGAGGAGGCCCGTGCCCAGCAGTGGGACGTGTATAATACAGGGCTATTATTATTATGGTAAATGATTATCACTGTCCATTTACACCCATAATGGCAGAAGAACCTTGGGTGCATTGTGGACCTTTATGAAAGGGAATGAGATCTGGAGGACCCATTTTTTGAGCCTCCTGCAATATCAATGGTCATGCGAATCACGACGGCAAAGTCTTTACCGTCGTTTATCGTTGAGCTTTTTTTTTTATTAACTTGAATGTCGAGACGAGCAGGTCGCTCGCCTGCTCATAAACAGAAGCAACGCAACACAGAACTTTCAATAACAAAGCACTGCATGACACTGGACTGCGACTGAGACATAAGGTGTTAAGTCTCATAATTCCCAGTAATTTCACTTAACCACGACAAAAAGAGAGGTATTATAAGTTTGATGCATTTGTTTGTGGCTATGGCTGTTCTATGGCATTGTAGCGCCTAAACGAATAGATCTTTATGAATGCGTTTATATATTTGAAAGCTGCTTTAATTAATCGAGATTGTTCATCTTTATTCAAAGAAATGTTCAACCATTCAGAAATTTCAATTTTTTTTCGACTTCAGTTGTCGGAGATTTTAACGCTTAGGTTATAAGTGGTGACACCCCGTTAGAACCGACTTGCTCCTGCTGCAGACCAAACTGAATAATAATAAATAAATACACCCAACAGTCACACACATAGTCCTGACCCCACACTAGGTAAACCTGTATCGTGGGTATCAGGAACTACGAGGGACTTGCGGTCCCACAATACCCAGACCCGAGACCAATATTTGTGGTTCACACAAACATTTGTCCCGGTGTGGGAATCGAACCCACGGCCTCTCGCTTCGCAGCCGTCTACTCGCCCGCTGCGCCACGGAGCTGTCAGACTACAGTGTGGCTCTTACTCTTATAAACTGCTACCATATAAGAATATACATCTACTGTTGGAGAATAGAGCTACACATATTTTGTTTGATTACTTAAGTTTCTTAAGAAAGACTACTGGGTGGTTGGTAGGTGGTGGACTGCCTCGGCGGCGCAGTTGTAATGCGTATGCGTTACGACTGAGGCTGACACTGAGGTCTCGGGTTCGATCCCCGGGTCGGGTAAAAGTGATATTGGGTTTTTCTATTACAAAAAAGCTCAGAATCAACCCGGAGTCTGGAATTTGTGCTCGGTATTTTATTATTATTTTAATCTTACAGGGAATGGAGATAGGTTCGCCTCCTATCACTTCATGGGACGGAGATACGCTCAGCGAAACACTTTTCTGGCTACACCTCTGCCTACCCCTTCGGGGATTACAGGCGTGAGTGCGTATGTATGTATGTACTAGGTGGTAGGCTTCGTATGCGAGAGATCGTCTGGGTAGGTACCACCATTTTCTACCGCCAAACAGCAGTGTGTAAAGATCAGTGCCATGCAGTACTTCATAATTCGAAGTTCTGGTTGCTGTTGAATCTGTTTATAGGCAGACGTGAGGATAAAAAAAGTAAAAAAAATTGACGAGGTCAGTTAAAGGTTATTTCGCCCATTAGCACGTCCAGTGGGCATAAAACGTCTTGCCCATACTGTTTTATGATTGAAACGCACGCTAGGCTATAAATAAATTACCCGTAAAAGTGGCGCCTTGAAGTTTCAACAATCGTCAAATTTTTAGAGTGGTAGAGCCACGCTATAGACACTTGTGTCTACAGCACGAATGGGCCGGCTCGTCCGGGTCGTTACCACTGTCTCACAGAAAACCGGCGTAAAGTAGCAGCTTGCTGCTGCGTTTCGTACGGTGAGAGATATCCGGAGGCCCAAACCCCCTCCCCTTCCCAATCCCTTAATTATCCCTTTCCTTTAAGGTCGGCAATGCACCCATAATTCTTTTAGTATTGACCCACTAGCTCGTTTGCCGACCTATACTATAAAAAAAAACGTAAAAAGGTAGATATTATAAAATAAATTAGTCTGACAAGGTTTGTTCATAACAAGATTAGTTTTCTTTGTTTTATGGCAGTGTATTATAAAATCAAGTGTTGAAGTCCTGGGAGTTCCAATGTTCGATTCCCAGATTGGGAAACACTTTTAACAGTTGACCAAAAACCCGTGTTACGTTTTCAACGTTCATAATTATTATAATGTGATTCTTTTTTATAGCATAGGCCGGTAAAGGTGCAAGTGAGTCATTTGATGATTGGGAAGGGGAGGGGATTTGGGCGCCCGGATATCTCACTCACCAGCAGCAAACCGCTAATTTACGTCGGTTTTCCGTGAGCCAGTGGTAAAAAACCAGTCGAGCCAGCCATTCGTGCTGTAGACAAAACTATCTACAGCGTGGCTCTACCACTCATGGTAATAGAATCAGTGTACTTCTTGTTTCTTATATGTTGGCGTAACAATTGTATACTTACATTGGAAAAGTTAGGGTCATATTTTCAAATAAAACTACAATAATAATAAAAGTTATTGTTTCATAAATTTTTTAAACATTATTACATAATAATCGAGTTAGGTTTACAATTATACTGTTATCTCAATGGCATATAGATTATGGTTTATTTGCGTTTAGATAAAAACAAATTTGACATAACATGATAGCAATCGAGGACAAAGTATAGGTTTTATGTAGACTTTAATGTACACTACTAGACGGGCTGTGTAGAAGTAAAATTGCGTCATATATCGCGGGAGTTTGACAGCTCACAAACAGGGAGCGCGATAGGGGTTCTAGTTGAGAGTAAGCGAGATGATAATATTGAGTTACGGTCAATTGACTGCAACTTAGTGGTACAATTTCTATGTACCGTACAGCTTGTCGACTAGTATACATTAAAATCTTTGGTTTGATGCATATTTTTTCTTAATGATTTCAATCAATAGTTTACATTGCCCATAATAGAAAAAATATTATTAATCCCCTTAAAAATATTCAAGTTATAGGCTATTTAAATTTAAATCTGGTTGAGGGCATGACTGTCGAAAGATGCACGCCATGTACGATGACGTATACGTACACGATCACCATAACCCGGTGCACGGATGCGAAGGAGATATCGATGGTTCGACTACTCATTCATTTTATTTCACAGGCATTTTAATCAATATCTGATTAGTAATTATGATCTTCTTTTTCAACCAATTTTGATTCTGTTTTCGTAATAGATTTTCTTTTTGGTATTAATTTCTATTACATGTATCTAATACAGTAAAAGCTGTCTATTCGCGGGGTGTACGTTCCGTAAATATGCCGCGAATACAGAAACCGTGAATATTGAATGGTAATTTATATGGGAATATAGGGGATACGTTCCTAGGTGACAAAATAAAAAACAATAGGGTAGTTTCCTATATTGAATTTTATACATTATTTTATAAGCAACAGAAAATGATACGTAAAAGAAACCCTTTTATTAAAACACAATCAAAATTGGTTCAGAAATGTGCCCGCAGTTATGACTTTAAATGTTGGTATGGGGAAAAGTGGGTGCGTAGTAGGGATATCTCACTATCTCGCTTGCACGCGTGCACTATAATGAACATTTTACACAGTGACGTCAAAGGTTGCATCGTCTGTCATTTGACAATTACCCCTTCTACAGGATTTCAATGGCTTCTATCTTATTTATTTTTGGTCCGATTTATAAAATTCTTTCTGCAATAGATTTTGAGTAACGTAACTTATTGATTTAAATAATAAAAAAAATCTAGTCAACTACCCTATTACATATATTTAAAAAAAACATTGAAGTTTTTGACCATATTGATTAATTATTATCTTCAGGCTTAGGCAATGGTTGTAAAGAACTTTGTAATTTTTTAAAATATAAATTTATTTAAAAATACTTAATGCATTGAGTAATAAGATTGATTTCATTCTGTTTGTTTACATTCTAAAAAACGCCGACCGCGGCGAAGGCGGCTTATGTCAAAGGCGGAACCAATACAGCGGCGATATCATTTAACAACATATGTAGGTACTTTAGGCATAGTTGTAATAAGGTCTATTTTACTTTTTTATTAGTCCATTTGACGACGCGTTTACAAAGGATATTCGGTTGGATACCTACATATTGGAATCCTTTTTATCAATGTGTATATGTACCGATGTACCGACTAGATCCGCGAATAAAGAAATGTTTAGTCGCGAATATAGGAATGGGTCGCAATTTTTTGATCCACGAATAGTGAAAACGCGAATGAAGGAAGCGCGAATAAGGAGCTTTTACTGTATATAAAATTCTCGTGTCACAATGTTCGTTTCCATACTCCTCCGAAACGGCTCGACCGATTTTTATGAAATTTTATATGCATATTCAGTAGGTCTGAGAATCGGTTACTATCTATTTTTCATCCCCCTAAATGTTAATGTTGGTCTACCCCTAAATATTTTTTTTTTTATTTTTTTGACTATAATTTGTGTTATTATTTTCTTATGATACAACATTAAAAAATACATACAACCCTAAATTTTCACTCTTCTACCATCAACCCTTATTTTTTAATAGTCATTTTAGTATTTTTGTCAAGCGCGTTTCTCACCGAGGGCGCCCACTAGGCTACTTTAATCCTGGAAATAGGCATTCACACGGGCGGAGCCGCGGGCAACAGCTAGTATGTATATAAATTAATGTTCCAATTCAAGTTCATGCATCAACCCAGTCGAAAAGCATATTATGACTAAACAATAGGGTACTTTCCTATGTTAAATTTATACATTACTAGTTTTAGCTCGCGGCTCCACCCGCGTGAACAGCCTTTTCTGGGATAAAAAAATATCTATCTTTGTACCATAATTCATCCAAATCGATTCAGCGATGCATGCGTGAGAATAACAAACACGCATTCGCATTCATAATATTATTTAGGATTTTATCATAAACGCAGCAAAAAATATTATTAGTATGATTTTAAATATAATCTTATTTAAATAGGTAATACAAAAATAAAAATACTTTTAATCAATTTGAATGTAACTTATTCAAATTTACATTATTTCACAACAATTTTTTTAAGTAATCCATTAATCTTAGCATCATGATACCCTAGGAAATCTGATAAAATTTCCCTAGTATGTTGCCCTAGCAATGGTGGGGCAATTTTGGCTAGGTTACCACCCTCACCATACTCTGTAGGAGGGCCAACTACTTTTATAGTACCAGCTTTAGGATGCTCCAACTCTTTTACAAGTCCAATAGCTTGCACATGTTCATCTTCAAACACATCTTTCATACTATTCACAGGACCGTTAGGGAATGATGCATCTTTGAAACGAATACTCCATTCCTTATTGGTGTTAGTCGCAACAATTTCACTAATAATACTGATTAACTCATCTCTATTTTGGACTCTTTTCGAGTTATCGCTAAATCGTTCATCAGTTATCAAATCTTCTTTGCCAATAATCTTGCAGAAGTCAGCGAATTGGGCGTTAGAACCTGTACCAATGACCATGTAGCCATCTTTAGATTTGAAAGCTTGGTATGGAACTAAGTTTGCATGTGCCGTGCCCCAACGTTGCCCCTCAATTCCGCAATTCAAATATATGTTGGCTACGTTAATCATACTAGATATTTGAGTAGATAAAAGGTTGCAATCTATCTTTTGACCTTTGCCGGTCTTTTGCCGATGATAGAGGGCTGTCATGATGGCTCCGAATGCATGTAGGCCTGTGGTGACGTCGGTAATAGCTACTCCAGCCTTGACTGGGCTACCGTTGCGTTCCCCCGTTGTGTGTAACAATCCGCCCATTGCTGCTGCTATCACGTCATATCTGTCAGCAAATATTTTATATGAATTATATACTTAATGTGGATATTATTGACCAATACTGATTTCAAATTCATTAATTCCATTAGGTAATTTTAGTGTTAAATGCTTAAATATGTAAATTATAATAATTTTATTTTACGTAAAGTTGTATTACTGAATTACTCCAAAAAAACTATTATATTACTTATGACCTTTTTTCTCCAAAAAATTATTTATTTTTAATGTGACTGTTGAATAAAATTACAAAACAATATTCTTTACCCAGGTTTTTTCATGTAAGGTCCTCTAGAACCAAAACCAGTGATAGCACAGTATATCAGTTTCG
The DNA here is from genome assembly GCA_905332985.1 of Mimas tiliae. Taxonomy (NCBI): domain Eukaryota; kingdom Metazoa; phylum Arthropoda; class Insecta; order Lepidoptera; family Sphingidae; genus Mimas; species Mimas tiliae. The sequence goes on along the minus strand of HG995241.1, from coordinate 19,505,794 downwards.
GATTAATTTCCTTTAGCTTTTCATAGCCCACCTCAAGTTGGTCCAACTTGCCTGGCACAAAGTTCTCCACAAGAACATCACATTTCCTTGCCAAGTCATAGATTACTTTCTTTCCTAAAATGCAATACATTTGAGACATCATATTTTTTTTTTATACAGCATATTGAATCCTACTATCCTATTTCCGACTAATTATGGACATAAGCTACATTTTATCCTGGATAAGACATTCACTCAAGTGTAGCAGCATATAAAAACTATTCCACGATAATGTAATGTTATATTAGTTGTGGAGGTTTGTCACTAATAGTCATAGTGGTACAGTATATATTCCAGGGCTGATATTATATTGTTTAATTTTGTTTTTGTGAATTTTTTCTTGCTGCAAAGCAGCAAATAAACTCCACAACTCCACTCAATTGAATAAGGTGATTTGGTGTATGTTGATTGCAGACAAAACAAGTGTTGGCTTGACATATTACAGAAAACTGAAGAGCCAATGCTTTTACTATGAAGAATGCTCAAGACCATACATACATACACAATCTAGACTACTACAAACTATTTCATACTATTTCTGTAGGCGAAGTAAAATCCTCTAAGTATGAAGGGAGACCCTGGCATAAAGCCAGGATTATACCAGGCAGAGAGAAAAATATAATCAAGATTTTTTTGTAGTTTCTGGTTGTTTTTTCCGAGTCATTTTTTATTAAGCCACATTCTATTCATATCATACAATGTAGGTAAGTGCAGGACATTGTAATTGAAATTATTATAGAGTCACATATAGTAAAATGTAAACATTTTTAACAGGTGGAAATGTTTTACACCAGTGATGTAATTGACAATGTACTGTTAATGTAATTATGACAATATACATAGATAAATGTGAAACTATACTGGATTCATACTTACAATGGATATTCTAAAAACTTTACACTAATATAGCTTGCTTATTCTTATTTTTTATGATAAATAATAAAACTTTGCTATCAGTTCTCAAAGCAGTTGAAACTATAGACATGGTTATAAATAGACAACATAAATATTTACATCTGTATGAAAAGTGCGCTACATTTTAGCAATTTAGGTAAATACTAGCTGTTGCCCGCGGCTCCGCCCGCGTGAATGCCTATTTCCAGGATTAAAGGAGCCTAGTAGGCGCCCCCGGTGAGAAACACGCTTGACAAAAATACTAATATCGTTATTAAAAAATAGGGGTTGATCGTAGAGGGTTGAAAATTGAGGGTTGTATGTATTTTTTAATGCTGTATTATAAAAAAATAAAAATCTAAAAATTAAAAAAAAAATTGGGGTGGTCCACCCTTAACATTTAGGGGGATGAAAAATAGATGTTGGCCGACTCTCAAACCTACCCAATATGCACACAAAATTTCATGCAAATTGGTCCAGCCGTTTCGGAGGAGTATGGGAACGAACATTGTGACACGAGAATTTTATATATAAGATATACAAATAATGATATAGAATCACACCGGCTACCCATAGGTATTGGCAGAGACAGTTGAGTGACAAAGTAATTTAGTGATGAGAAATACATTTCAATCACTTTTGAACCGTTTTCACACTTCAAATAAAGTAAATACATTTTCTATGTGTTCAGCTGATGTCTTAGTGTGGTAGCTTTGAGCATGGACTAAATCACTTGTTTTAAATTTTGGGCAAATTCATTTTCAATATCATGTGATGTAGGTACACTTTCATCATCTATTACAACTATGTCTGTGGTTTTTTCCACTTGTCTTCAAATAAGTAATGGAATTATTTTGTCTCAATACTGGTAACATCTGATTATAAGTCTTCATAAGTCTTGGTGTGGATCAGATATGGTCTCTTACAATTAGTCAAATACTCTGGCAATAATAATAGAAATAAACTTACCTTCTTGTGTCTTGAAATCAATACAAATACTTTTCTTATTTCTGTTCACTGATAAAAAATAGTATGAATCTTTGCTATCGTTAATGAAAGGCGGGCCCCATTTTCGCGCTTCATCGCCCTCCAAACTCTCAACTTTTATAATATTGGCACCCAAATCGCCTAAGGTCATCGTGCAAAAAGGGCCTGCAATAACCCTACTCATATCCAATACACTTATATCGCTTAACAACCCTACATTAGTCGAGTATTCCAATTTTATAACTTTAAATTGTGTTCGAAATACGAACTGACCAAATTTTCTTACAGTTTCCATCGTCAGATGAAATTAAAATAAAACTTGAGAAAGTACTCAATCCCAGTTATCAACGACGCAGTATTAACATATCAAATAGAGAAGATAAAGAGACATCAAAACAAAGATTGGAAATACCTCTTGTAGTTGAGCGGGGACGGTTGCTACGGCTGTGCTGGTGGTCGCCATATCTTCAGGTCGCACTACACGTTGTCGATCTCCCATTAAACACGGTTCTAATCAAACATTATAATCACATCACACACGTAAATTATAAGATATTATCGCTATCAAATAAATTTTTCACTTTTCCGGAATAACCTGTGTAGCGAAATGTCAAATTTGACACTTCATAGTTCATACCATAGACTCCATATGCTCCATAGATTGATAACACTCCACAGACTACTTAAAGATACTACGTATCAATACTACAATACTCAAAGATATTGTTTTAGGTGTGTGAACCTAAGTGTTGTGTTTTAATAAATCGACTAACAATTGTTATCTATTGTGAAACACGTAGAGTACAACGTACATATATTTCGATTTATCTTCAAAAAGCCGATATTTTAGATATTTTACGATGTAAGATTGTTTTACTATCTATCACGGCATATGCGCTTACGATGCGGCGCGTCGGCGCGGCGCGGCTTGGTGCGGGTGGTGTGGCACAGTTAGGTATTGACTTATTAAGGGTCGTAAATCGTAATATCAACGGTAGAATAAACCATGAAAAAAAATTTACATGTAATTTTTTGATGTCTTCAAATTATTTTGTAAGATCAATGGTAGTTTATCGAATAAATGCAATGTCTATAACATGAATAGTCCGGTTCGACCGGGTTGTTACGACTGTTTCACAGAAAACCGACGTAAAGTAGATAGCACCTTACTGCTGCGTTTCGTACGGTGCGTGTGATATCCGGAGGCCCAAACCCCCCTCCCTTTTCCAACCCCTTAATTATCCCTTTTCATTAAATATGTATAGGTATAAATAGTAATAAAGGAATACCTTATCTCGCCTACCTACAGTAGTACCTACCTACATGATTGAGCTTCCATTAGCTTCGGAAATATACCCAAAAACAAATTCTTGTGCAACCTTATCAATCGTTGGATTGTATAAATCGTCAACAGTAAATTTACTGAAAAATACTCTAGAAACTGACAAATAAAGGACGGTAGGTGCGGCAAAATTTAAATAGCCTACTGGGAGCAAATGTATAAATCCATAAAAAATAGAGATTTATATACTAACAAAGTATAATATATGCAGTACTTTTATTTCATTCGAAGTGGCACATCCACATTATCTGTGCGAGAGGAAATTCCGCATTAGTCCAGTGGCAGCTTACTTTGGCTGGGAATCATGAGGTCCTAGCTTCAAATCTCCGGACGGGCATTCGTTTTTGAGTATTCGATGCGAAAAATCACACAGAGTAGCTCTCAGCAAAAATTGTGCCCAGTATGGCGATATTCTCGCCCCCTATCGCATCATGGGAGGGAAATAAGATCGACAAACTTCAGCTACACCATTTGCAATTCTGCCTAAGTCTTCGGGGATACGCGCGCGAATTTACGTTATAATAAAAAATTAAACTCTCATTTGACTAGCGATTGCAAACTGCACTTTGTTTGCCAAATCTTGTAACTTGCAGCTTGCTCCATAATAATAAAAAGAGTTACCTACCTACATAAATTTATTTTGTTTACAGGAAATTTCACAGCCCGCGGCCATTGCATGTGCGATAATGTATCAGAATGGACCGTGCGTCGTCGAAAAAAATTATGTTTGAACCCAGCAAAATACTTTGGAATAATTCCAGACGTCCAAGAAAAATTATAGCGTGCACAAAAATAAATATCATTGCGTGGAAAGTGCGATGATCTGTTTAGGCACAATGTTTACGACTGTCTTGGCCTATTTATAGAGATATATCTTTTTTTCCTGGCGAAAATCCTGATTACGTATAATTTCCCAGCCCAGAAGGAGGCGGGATAACCGCGTTCCGACCCAGTTGTCCCGAAATGACCACTGGATCCCTAACCAAAATACGTTGCTATACCAACTAAAAACCCCGCAGTGGCCTTCTTCGGTACAAGGTGGAAATTCCCGGGGATCCTGATTCCTGAGTGAACTCTGCATTGCTGCCGGTACCGGCCCTGCACTGTGTCGCTTTGTGAGCCGTCATTTAGAGGACTCAGGACCCTCTCACAGTAAAGACGTTATCGGTAGCGCGTTATTTCGTAGTGGCTTCCATCTAGGGGTCGCTCGTAAGATGTACATTGCGTACGAAGGTACACGACCCCAGGCGGCCCCAGTTAGTCGCCTCTTACGACAGGCAGGGGATACCGTGGTGGAATTCTACAAAAGCCTCCATTCCACAGGGCCGGAGGCGCCGGTCAGTCGTCAACCCGGCGCCTGTTTCTCGGTTGGCGGCAAGCGGGATCGGTACGTTCCCGATCCTGTTCGTACGTAGTGGTTATTTGGTCTTTTGTCCAGTAGATTCTACGAATTTCATTGAAATACAAAACTGTAATAATGCGGCTATCTTATTTTCTTAACGGGACACTAACCCATTATTTTTAAATATTCAATAATAGCAAATAATTTTAATAATTTTAAAAAGTAGTTACCAATAAATGTATTACTGGTAGTTACGGTAACAGTAGTCTTTCATGGTTCTTTATATCTTACTTCAGTAACGCCCTTGATAGTTTAATTTTATTGTAGAATCCCATGTTAGACATTGCTGAAAGATGCTTTTGTTCGCAACAGTGTAGTCTGGCTGTAAGTTTTGTTAGTGGTAGAGTCACGCTGTAGACTGTTCTGTCTACGGCTATAAAATGGCTAAAGAATTTGAAGCTTTGGTAGACGGTTTCTCGCAACGCTATACTGTTCCGTGTCTATTTAATAATTAATGTAGACCTGTCATACCTTGCTGAAACTTTACACGGTCAGCAAAACACCCATCAGGTTTATTAATTTCAATGTAAATAATTTGGAGTTTATGTTGTCGGTACTCAATCACCAGTCGATAACGAGCTGTGAAGTTTCACAGTTCACACGCATACCGCAGCCCGCAGCCCGCATGCACGGACAGAAATAAATCCATAAATTATATTTCACCCTGATCACTTGTAAATTCACTTCTCAACTTCCATTATACGCGCGCTCGGGTTTACGCAATTATTGTACCTATAAAATTTTTAGTTGATAAAGTTATCCAACTCGATTCCTACTTATGTAGGTACTTACTATCTTATAAAACTTACTTTCATACTCAAAGACGTTATTTAAATATAATTTAGCCATTTCTTAGAATTGGTTTATTTTTCAGAGATATCAATTAAAAATTATTTCTGTATCCAGTAACAGAGCTTATAGCATTTTATTTATTCAGTAACAAATCATAGAGCAGCTAACAGTAACTGGCTCAGATTCGAAATAATCGAATTCTAATAAATCACTCGTTCAAATATTTAATTAATTAATTGAAATCTGAGTGCGACATGCAGTAACATTACCTATGTTACTACTCTGGTAGTTTTTGTGCATTTCACCATGATACAAGTATGTATTTCGAATTTTGAATTCCAGTGTTCTTGTATGTACCTAGTTACCTCGAAACATGGGTATGTAATAATAATATACATACATACATACGCACTCACGCTTGTAATCCCCGAAGGGGTAAGCAAAGGTGTAACCAGTACACTCACATTTCCCCGAGCGTATCTCCGTCCCATGATGTGATAGGGGGCGAGCCTATCGCCATACCGGGCACAATCCCAGACTCCGAGCTGATATTGAGCATTTCGTAATAGAAAAACCAATCACTTTTACCCGACCCGGGGATCGAACCCGAGACCTCAGCGTCAGTCTCAGTCGTAACGCGTACCTATGCATTACCTACAACTGCGCCACCGAGGCATATTGTAACGTTTAAAAAAGAGCGGACTGAGACAATTATGATGAAAAATGTAGGAGCTTACTGTAAATGTGTGGGTAGTTACGCATATAATATGAATAGTAAGTACAAAGTCCGCCCTTAACCTTGTACTAAATTTAAATGGAGATGACGCAAGGTATGTTAGTGATGTAAGGAATGTCACAGAATCCAAATTATAGAATCATAATAATATCTTCTTTCTGCTAGCGAAAAAAAATCTACAGCGATAATTCATATGAATGGACTTGGATATCGCTTCATTGGTATAGTTGCAGCGTAAATAAGCCGAAAAACCTTGGGGTCGTGGGTTCAAATCCCAGGTCGAGCAATCACAATTTGTGTGTTTCAGTCAAATTTTAACTCTACCGCCAGTTCGAAAGGCTGTTTCGCTACACAACAACGCGCAAGAAACTAACGTTGCTCTTTTCAAAACTCATATACATATTTATAATTTATTTTGAAATACAGCAGCTCAATTTATGCCAATGTGGAACATTAACTATAACATACAATAATGATAATTGTGCAATTTATAATAAAAAATTATAATAATTAAGATTTCTTCTTTTTTTATCCTTGCACGGCAAAGTGACTACACTGGACCTAATTTTAAGGACGGTGCAGTCCAAATATAATGGCGCCTGTTAACGAGTCATTGCGTCCCTCGACGGTCGGTAGAATTATGCCAGCCTGATGTTACTGGATGGATACACTGGCTGACCCAATGACGCGACTAACCTGAACGAGCCACTATGGCGAGGTTGTCACCATATTTACAGTGGTCGTTATTCAGTCGGGTACAGAAGTAATGAAGTACCCTCCCGTCTTTACTTCAAGATAATAGGAATTGGAAGCCACGTGGATTGAACCGCTATTATGTAAACTCAAACTGAAATATGCCTGACGTAAATGTGTCTAGATGCTATCTCCCCAGAGAAAACACCCAGACCCGAAACAAATATTTGTGGATTTCACAAACATTTTTGTCTCGGTGCGGCAATCGAACCTGCGGTTTCTCGCTGTATAGCCGGCTACTCACCCACTGCGACACGGAAGCTGTCGCTAATGTATAATGTAATTGTAAACAGTATTCCTAATGTACTTGAAAAAAAATGCAAATCGCGCCAAATTGTTAAATGCTTTGATATTTTTAACAGACTTCAAAAAAGGAGTTGGTTCTCAATTCGGCGCGTACAACTTTTGATGTAAGCAGTAATTAATAGTTTGAAACATTTCATCAGTCAGTAACATATACCCGAAGGCTGATTTGTTTTCGTATTAATATTAAATGTAGGAATTTGTACGAAGACAGAATCAGAGGCGAAACTAGTATAGGAAACAAACTCAAACTGTCCTTGCAATCTTGACTCTGACCTAGAGCTGATTTCTGATTGTTTTTGTAAACAAGTCAAGATGCAACAATAAGTGAATCAGCGAATTAAACTCTAATTAACAGTCTGTAAAGTGATGCGAAATTGGCGAAACGCACTCAAGATATCACTTTTCAAAACAATGAAATGGTCGCCAAAGACGTAGAATTTGGCATTCATTTACAAAGCATTTATTTGGTTATTCACCTTTATGGTGAATAACAACAGTACTTTAGGTATTAAGAAAACAATAAACACACACTCACGCCTGTAATCCGCGAAGGGGTAGGGAGAGGAGTAACCAGTACACCCACATTTCGCAGAGCGTATCTCCCTCCCTTATGTGATAGGAGGCGAGCCTATCGCCATACCGGGCACAATTTCCAGACTCCGGGCCGATACTGAGCATTTCGTAATAGAAAAACCCAATACCACTTTACCCGACCCGGGGATCGAACCCGAGACCTCAGCGTTGGCCTCAATCGTAACGCGTACCCATTACAACTGCGTCACCAAAGCAGTCAGAAAACTACAGAACGTTAGATTTGTCCTAGCATCTTTAACCTCCAAGGTTGATCTGCGATTGAATTATGGGTTCGAAAAAATTGTTGATATCCATACTTTTTAAATATTGTAGGATACTAAATGATTCTACATCGAACGTTACTATGCAAAAACGATTTTTTCAATTAGCACTGCTGCTTGATGGCAGTGTGTAGGTACGCATTTTGTGAGTTGCCATGCCATGCTGTGCTTTGGAACTCAAAGTTCTGTGTAGTGTTGTTTTTATTTATGGGCAAGCGTTGCGCTTCTTTCCTCATAAAATAATTAAAAAAACATGGAAAATTTAAATTTATGTGGTCCTGTAAATTATTAAGTAATAAATAGTTGTACTTTTCCGGCGCAACATCCTTTTTGTTAACACATGTTACATAAAGATTTGGCTTGTAGTTTTTACCGGCCGGTTTTGACCGGCCGCCTGCCTGACGTCTACTCCTCTGGGGAGAAGTACATTAATAATTATTATTCAAACAAATTCTATCTCAACACTTTTGAATCCTTTTTTATAGATGACATTCGACGAAATGTTTCGTCGTGTCACACGCTAATTACACACATCATCTTCAAACCGTTATACGATGAACTTAACATCTAATGTTTATTACCTTTATTGAATAATTTATTCAAACTCGTAACAGCGTGGGCAAAATTGATATCTCAGCCAAGTAATACAAATAAAACGGATGATATAAATAATTTAAATATTGCTCATCCTGGTGCGTTGTGAACTCAACCAAAGATATCGTAGAAATAAAATTAATTTCTTAAACTCGCTCGCAAGTGCGGCGTACCGTAACTCGTACTGAATTATTTTTATCACTTTTTTGATTCCATTTCATAATAACTTTATATAAAAACGCAACAGCGGTGCTCCAGCAGAAATAGCGCGGTTCATCATACTCCAGAAATGTGAATACGATGCAGGGCCGTACTCGAACGCCGCGGAAATACAACTGGAGAATTCCAGCCGTACAAAAAATGTCAACATTTGTACATTAAAAAAAAACACAAATTCTCTCTTTTCTACGAAGTAGATGCATACGCATCTCAATTGCATTGGTAGGTACGTAAACTTGGCACCGCAGGGCTACTGACAAATTTAAATAACATACGAAAATGCTAATACTGCCACAAATTCCAATGAGACACGAGAATTAATCACTGCGTTTTACACGAAAACAAATTTTGTTCGTCACATGTTTAAAGAAGTCAAACTGTACGGGACAGCTGAGCTCAGTTGTTCGTGAAGCGCATCTGAGATAGCATCACCATGGCAGTCCACTCCGAAGGCGCTAATCTCGTAGCAACTTACTGCATCTTGCTTTTGCTACTCATCTCCTTGTGGCTTTTGTACTCTGTGTTCTAAGGATGTTTACGTAAGTAACTGTTCATTTAAACTCTTTTACCATAATCACATTTTGTTAAAAAAAATGCAGAGTTTCTAAATATATGCACTAGTGAAGCCAATACTTTGTTACTCCGTGCGAATCTGGTAAAAATATAGAACGTATGTATTTATGTGTCGCGACATCTAAATCTAGGATTCGTGCGTCATAATTTTATTTTCTTTGGAAATCATTGTTACTTTTAACTTCTATAAGAAATAAGAATACGTTGACGTCAAAAAATCTAATGTCTACTCTCTCCTTGTGACCGAATGCATGTCCTATCTAAACTGATTCTAACACGATTGACGTAATACTGCGTAAAACTTGGTTATGTAAGAGACCTAGCTTTATTTTTTGTAAAGTTCGCCTTTATACATGGTATGTATATAAAGTTTTCAATAAATAAATAAAAATAAAGTTCATAAGTTGTCATACTTCGGCAAGTTGAAGCAATTCGGTGAGTTTGACCTTGTGATATTGCGAGTACCTCTATTTATGGATTTTGTTTTCTTTGGTCTTTACTTTTAAAATAAAAGTACAATAAATGTCTGGAATGATCCTTCCGCCTGGAGTATGGCCCCGTCCACTGACGTAGTTTTAATGCTTGTATCGGACTGAAGACCCTCCTCCAGTCAGTCCTGCCTGTTCCGTTATATTGCAACCATGCCTATCAACGCGGAGACCGTCAATCTTGCCGCCACGTACATGATCCTTGTGATCCTTCTATTCTGCCTCTGGCTCCTGTACTCCACCGTCTTCTAATACCCGTCTACCGTACATTACCAGAACAGTGTAAGTCCCGAGTGTGTCTCGTGCTTAGCTAATAGTGATCGATCAATATCCTAGGGTAAAATTAAGACGGTGTCACAGTAACGGTCTATTATAAGTATGTTCATATTTATAAATGTGAAAATATTTGGCGTGAGAAAGAGGCGTGGCGTAGCGTAGGCGATGTGCTGGCGGACGACACATATGTATGTCCACTCAGTTCCTTGGAACCGCTTGTCCAGTGAAGGCGCATCGGGACCCGACAGTCATGCCGAACCACGAGACCACCAACCTGATCGCCACCTATCTCATCTTGGTGTTGCTGTTGGCTAGTCTCTGGCTACTCTACTCGGGATTGTTTTGAGGTGCTCTCATTTGTTTTGCCATAACCGACGAGCGCCGTGTATTTTTGTAATACATCCGTGCAGGTATTAGTGTGGTATTTTGATTAGTTGTTGTTTCTCGGCGCTTTAATTCTTAATGTTGTCTTTAACATCGACATTTAATTCCTTACTATCATTAATTCAAACGGATACCAGTAAAATTTAACTAAGACCACTGAATACGTATTATACCACGGTTTCTGCAATCCCTTTTTTAACACATACAAAACTAAATATTTCAAGCTTCGCTAGAAATAAAAATCATTCTAAATTCCCATAACAGGCGATTATCGGTATTTATTCGAATTACAAATAAAAAACGATAACGAATCCAATGTTGCCAATCGCTTAAATTTCCACGTATTCGCGTGAGTGTACGAGTATAAACATTGACATCAAATAAAATGGCTCTTAACCAGTGTTATGTGGTATTCTTTTCTCCAACATAAACAAGAGCGTTTATTTCGTGGAAAATAAAAATAGTTACGATGAAACACACTCCAGATGTCGGTATGAAGAGCTACATCCAAAATAGTCGGCGAGCTGGCGCTTGCGGCTCAACTCCCCTCACAGTAATCATAACATTCCGCGCTCTAAAATTAATCCAATAATTGAAATGAAACTTTGAATGACAAGTCGTCAAAAATTGCACACTACGCTGACAATATCCGTGACTTTTTATTTACATAAAAATTGAACAGTTGCCAATTGTTTTTCTAACGAACTAACCAAACTGGGGTGGGCAGTAAATGTGTTTGGAGACGTCATCACTGAAAACAATAGTTGGGTGGACTTCTAGCGGTAATAGAAATATGCATAGTGTTTACCAGCCTTCATATAAATCCAGGTATGTGAATAGTACGGAAAATCGGATGTCATAATAGATAAGACTTATTAGAGTTCGAACAAATACGCCTGGGAGACTACGCCGGATTATTAGGTCTAGAATGAGTTACAAATACGTTTCCAGTTTTCGAATTCGTATAAAATTACTATTGGCGAAATGTCAAACTAGTAATTTAAACTGTCAAAAAGGACAAAATCGCCCGAAAAATAATATAGTATTGTAGTCATATGATATAAAATTAACCATAAAATCAATTTTAATTCATCATAGTTCCCACTTGTGGTTCCTGCTATTCGATATATGGAGAGAAAACACAAACTGTCATCTTTAAAGAAAATTATTAAAACTTGTACTAGGCAAATTTTCATAATTACTAAACAACCTGCTCAGAATTCCACGACCCAGTACACGAAATGTGGACTAAATGATACGCGTTTTTTTCTTTTGATTGCCGTGAAATTGGTAAAAAAATAATTTCTTGAAATTAAAATATACAAATCGATTGTCAACACATTGCATCGCTATAAATTCACACAAGCCAATAACAAATGAAATGTACCCATATTTTTAAATAATTTATTGGAATGTTTATTATTATTTCAATGATAAACAAGATTTTAAGATATATATTAATGAAACGCTGATGATGATACCGACCTTGAACTTCTTGAATCAACCGAGCGACCGTGAATAGCTATATTTTCTTAAAGTTTACCACAAATCTATTATTACTGTATTGTATTGTATAAGTTTTGGACTGGTCGGACCCAGCCTATAAACTATTTTATGAAGGTTGCAGACGAAATTCATAAAGTAAAGCTAACTTCAAACAAAGAATCAATCTATTATTGAAACTAACCAGCTGTGTTATAAAAATGCAAAGAAAATACCGATAGAATACTAAAAAACAACGTTGCATAGAAGATAAAAGTAAACTGGCGGCTATTATCGAAGCGACTGGGCAGCTGGAAATATGAAAAATAGCGTCAGTACGCGCAACGATAGCAATAAATCATTCGTAGAAACTCGGAACGGATGGGCTTGACATCGACATGTGCAAATTAGTCGTGAAAATAGAAGTAGGATTGACGTCCACGTCTCAACCTGAACGTTGGTGAAGACACTTCGCGTGGTCGGGTGACAGTTTAACGATATTTGATATAAACGCAGAGTTATTTTACACATTTCTCAACTTATATACAACCAGCTGACAAACACCATACTGCCAGTAGCTTCTACACTTTTATAACGATTCAGAGGATTGGTGGTCGAACGTTCTACTGTTTAGTGTTATTACAAAATTATTTATTAAAGTTTCCTTACCTTTATTTTCGAGATGTGTAAAATCTATGATACCGTTTACTTAATTATGTTCACAAGGTGTAATAATATGCTCAGAATTATGACAAATCTTGGAATGAACGATAAAATTAACGTCCCCATTATGCTAAAGTAACAATTTCGTGTAAGATATTCCGACGCGCTGATTAAAATTAAATGTGGTTTCCAGCGACCGCATTAATGTAAAATATAAATATAATCATCAAAAGCATCACATTTAACTCGTCCACCTCCCACATGTATGAGCCGCATCATAATTTCCCAATGTTTGTTGGATATGTTCGTATAATCACGACAAAACTGAATTTTAGACATAAATAACGCATTATTGCGACAGTTAACGACACATAGCCGTACGTATTTTTTTACAGCGTATCTATTAACACTGAAATAAAATATATTAAATAAAACAACGGTACGGCTCATAGCCGACGCTCCGCCGAAATTTTATTAGCGATATAATTCTTTAAATAAATTCCACTATGTTTCTTGATAGTCATAAATACGGAGACATTGAAGATATAAATATTCCTAGTCCCAAAATAAAATTACATATATTTGTGCTTGTTTCAGATGTCTACCGAGATAAGCCAACTCAAAACATGAGACCAATCGAAGATGGCGGATAGTTGACACGCTATACAAAAAATATTAATTTAAGAAACCGTAACTTTAGTTTTTAAGTTAATCGTAAGTTAGACAATGTTATATACCCAAGCATTTAAGTAACTTAAGACCATGACAACACTGGAGATCCGCAAGCCGATGGACACATAAGGGATGAAATGGGTCATGCAAACATCGCATGCGAAGTACAAGTAACGGTGCTGGGCATTCCAATTAAGTGAAGTCTAAAATAAAGATGTAAGTGAAAGACAATTGTCAAATTTAATATCTATGCAATGTTGAGTTTTAGCTGTTATTCGTTGAGGTTCGGTGAATATCATCTCGAATTTTATCTTTGTTAAGAGCTAAGAGAGTTTTGTAATAAAGATTTTTTAGGAATCCCGCCTCTTTTATTTGCGAGCCGACCACTGCAGAAGTTATTACCGTTTTATAGTCATAAAAATATGAAATCCCAGGCACTCGACAATCCAAAATTATTTTCTAAGGAAACAAATGATTTTATGAGAACGGCGCACGGCGACTTCAATTAAAAATATTTTGGCAGATGCTTCGATACGTTTCTACTTTCCAGCATTCTGTAATCAGACAATTCGATGCTCCAGAAACTGTTTTAACCGGATGGTGTTCCACAATCCAGTTATCGTAATATTTGTATGTTTGGCAGTCATCCAAATGCACATTGATAAATGTGCGGCTAACAGATTGCCCTGTGTGAATGGGCGGGGGCTACGGCACCGTGACGCATACATCCAATGACTTATTCCATTTAAATATTAATGATCATATTATTTATTCCGGGGTAATTTAGAGTGTTTATTACTAATTAGCCCAAACAAGATGCACGATTTTACTTCCAAACATAAAAATATTTTATAACCGATCGATAAAACTGTGGCTCATGGTTTTCATCGAAAACATAAATTAAACTATAAATCTCAAAGTACTATTAAATTAATATTTTATTTATATTTCAAAGTAAACAATCATAGGTAATTAAATACGACAAAATAAAATAAAATATTTTTAAACTAGTTTATATAAACTATTTGTAGAATAAGACGTCGCCTACCTACTCTGGAGGTCGGGAAGGAGGCCGTTTAGATGAAGTAGTACTAACACTGTCTTGCGTGGTAGTTGATGACCCCGTGTCTGTTGCTTTCTCTTCTTTTTGAGCTTCATCAGCCATAGAAGTATCGACACGTAGATCTGCAGACATATCTCTGAGTGGCGTTGAGTCAGTTACGTCATTGCTGACAAGCTGTGTCTTATGTGGTTTATTATCTTCCGAATCAGCAGTTTTCTCATCATCCTCGTAAAGAACTCGTACGTGGCGTCGGCTCATCTTCGAAGTTGAACATTTGTCATTTTCTGTAGATTCAGTATCTACTCTAACTGAGGACTTTCCTAGTTTAACATCTTCCTTATTTTCGAATTTTGTCTCACCCGTATCAGTTTGTTCCATATCGTCTATTCTCATTTTGGACTGCGTCATATCAACTGCAACCATAATTTCTTCTGTTTCGTCTTCTGATGCGATGCTCACATCACTTACTGTAAGCACAACACGTTCACGAGTTACTGTATCTATAGATTTCTTATCTTCTTCTCCAAACTCTTGTATCAATGCCATCGTAGCGTCCTCATCTTCTTGCAAGAGTAACACATCCTTCTCACTAGACTCATTACTCGGTACATACAGTACCTCAGATTGTTTGCCTATTTTTTTTTTTGCCGTGGATGCTATTCTTTTCATAAACATTGTTGAACTTGTCATTTCATCTAAATGTTTTGATCCTCGCAGGTCCTCACTCAATACGGAAACGGATCCTTGTGATTGATCGTAGCTGGTTGATTTTCGTAACTTCTCCGAATTTGTGATGTCTTTTGTATCTGCGTCACTGTCTCTGTCGACTTCTCGATTTCTTCTATCCATCGGCCATAGACCTGGTGGAACGTCAACCTTTGCGGCATCAGTTAGTACTGGGCCAGAAGGTACTGTAAATTTAGGAGACTCATCTTTCGACGAATTAGGACTAGGTTGAGGTCCTCTATCTAAGTGTTCGACGACACGGGGTGAATCTTTGGGAGGTCTAGGTGTGCCTCCAGATTGTTTACCTCCTGGTCCTTCATCACTGTCGGTACCTTCCATATGCTTGTCTATAACTGCTTTACTGATAGGAAAATGTTTTACCAGGTAAACCCAAGAGTCTAGGTGGAGAGTCAGGACTTGTGACTTGGTCAGGGTCATATAAGAATGTGTGTATGGAGCATCTCGATTCAAGCCTTGCGTCTAATGCAAACCATATAAAAAATTAGTGCTTTTAAAAAAAATAGTATTATAGTTCGCGCGCAAGTGCTAGTCATCTCTGGTAGTAAGTGAGCGGCCGAGGGAGGGAGGATGGAAAGAAGCAATCGGTATTTACACGTCGCATCTATGGTGTACCTCTGCACCGCTCTGCGCAAATCAATGGAGAGGACTAGCACCTTCGCTGAGACAATTGTATCATCATACCACTCCAAAATAAGAGCCAGCTGGATAAATCCTAAGAGCGCAGTCACTGCCTTCAGTGGACTCTTGAATCCTTCCAGTGTGTATGAAATACATGGAGTCCGTGATTTCGTTCTCTTTCACCACGAACATGTCTAGAATTTAATGAATACAGTGAAAGTCAGAATAAGGCATAAGTATCTACCTACTGTTTTGTTATGGGATAACAGAACGACAACCGAACATCATAATGTTACGTTGAGTTCTCAAAAATTACTGACAAATGGGCCTATAAAATCTTTATTATTTATTAGTTTTAGATGACCAGACGAGCAGGTCGCTCGCCTGATGGTAAGCGACACGCCTGTGCATAAACAGAAGCACCTCCAATCAATACTTCAAATTATGAAGTACTGAATGGTACTGGACTGCGCTCGTCATCCGGAGACATAAGATGTCAAGTCTCAATGCCCAGTAATTTTATTGCCTTCAATGTCGTCCAAATCGGAACACAACAGTGCTTATATACTGCTGCTTGGTGGCAGTAATATACAAAACAGTGGTTCCTAAGGGCATTTGAAATTATAACAAATAATTACACCATAAAATCCTTTAAAATTTTTGTTTTACGCTATATTTTATAGAATTAACCCTTATCGACATAGATCGCGAAGTGCTTGGATGTATTAGTAATACCATAACCAGTCTTAAAATAGAACAAACAGAAATGAGTCTTTATGACAGATATCAACACCCATGTAATGTTGCCGTTATATGTTTTTATTAATACTTTTGTTAATTTGTGTTTTTATTTTATATTTTATTTTTAATTGTATTCCAATCAATTCCATTCTTAACTTATATTTTCATTTTAAAATTAATTCGTATCCATGTTAAATATTTAATATTTGAGATATTTTGTTAAATTTAATTTTATGTAAATGCTGTTTCACACCCATAATTAGTGAGTAGACTAGTCTGTATCTTCATTATATCTTCTAGAAATGTATAGTCTATTAACTGTTCGTGTGCCAGTAATATAAATAAATAAATATCTGAAGGCCCAAATCTAATCTCCCCTTCCCAATCGTTCAATTATTCCTTTCTTTTAATGTCGGCAACGCGTCCATGACTCTTGTGGTATTAGTCGTTCATGAGCTGATCTCCACCGCATCACTCACCACCAAAAAGATTTTTTCCATGGTTTTAATCAGCTGCTATCCAAAGATTATCTATATAGCCGGACACAAGCGCAACTTTATGTCATATGTTATCGAAGTTGAACATATTATAGAGCAAAAGCAAATGACGATGCGAAATATTTGCCTAGCAACGTTTTGTGACCATACGGGCATGATGCACGTTGCCAAACATAGTTACTGTTAGCGTTACGTGTTACATCTCACCTGTTGTCTGGTAAAATAAATTAACTTCAGTAGCCGCATTTTTCATAGAAAATTTTGATCAAGGTTAACATTATCAACTCAAATGACTAACGACATCCTCCATAATATTATGAAGTGTGGATCAAACAAAATCTATTAATGGATATAAACAACCTTTCGGTTTTGATATAGGAGAGTAAATACAGTCCGTTTACTTTCATTGTAAGTGAATAACTGCAGACACCCCACCAGCTGCCTCAGGAACGCCGGCTCGCATACTTCAAATATATGATGCTGAAAGAAAATCGCAGCTCAAGCGTTTTATATTTATGAACGTGAACTAACTATCTATATTTAAGGTTTCGTTGGGAACAATGTTTGAGTTTAACACACAGAAGTTTTGTTTTTTCTTTACTAGTCGGAATGACGAAACGAGCAGGTCGCTCGCCTGCAGGCCAATTCTCGTAATTTTAAATGTTCAAAATATAATTCCGATCTAGTCTCAGCGTCAAGAAAGTTGCAAATGGCATTCTCTTAAACCAATAATCAACGTCAAATGTGAACATAGATCGTAATGAGATTAAATGTAGAATAAAACTTGACCGAAGCTAAAACGGTATAATGTTACTGCTAATCCTAGGTGCATTTCAATTAAATCAACCTGAGACATAAGTTGTTCAGTCAGTGAGTAGCCGTAGCCGGGGCGAAAAGCGAGAGGGCGTGGGTTCTATTCCCGAACCGAGACAAATGTTTGTGTGATCCACAAGTGTTTGTTTCGGGTCTGGGTGTTGTGGGACCCAGTTCCTCGTAGTTCCCGATGCCCACAATACAGGTTTACCTATATCGTAGGCTTAGGATTTTATTTTAATTCTGGTATAATTTTGTAGACTCTTGACGGAGCTAAGGTACTAGGCGAAGTATTATATTTACACTGCACTGTTCGATGTAATTAGACGCAGTGAAGTCACTTTACCGCCTCAGAATAATTAAAATATACCTGAAGACTATTAGAATTTACGCAAGACTATGAAGATACCATAAAACCTAGAATAAATAATTATCAACCATACAAATATATTTTAGGTATCAATTAGAAATTAAAAACTTGATCTTTCTCTCCGCAGTTGGGTACACCCTACGCAGTATGTATGCAGTACGCACCTACTGAATCATACTTAGGTTTAGTATAGATACGAGTTACAAATATGTTCAGTTTTTGGATTCGTATAAAATCACTATTGGCGAAGTGTCAAACTAGTAATTTGTACAAAGAATCATTTCAAAATAATTTCATATTCTTCTAATCTGTGCTTCCTACCTCTATAAAAGCGAAACACCACTCTCTCACTCACTGACTTACTCACGAAATCTAAAAAAAAGTTTCTGTAATGGAAGGATCCGCTAAAAAAGGATTTTTGAAAATTGCTATCACGCGGGGGAGCCGCGAGCAAAAGCTAATAAGATATAAAATTACTTTTACTACTTAACTACTAATTTTAGTTTGTCATAGTTTCCGCTAGTGGCTACTGCCAGGAGATTACGAAAACTGTGACCGTTTTACAAAATTATCAAAACTTGTACCAGACCTACGAGAATAGCATTGAAATAAATTAACCAATTAACTTTCCAAAAAACCAACACGAATCATGCATACCTTACTAAGATGATATAGGTAAGCAGCCGACATGATCCTCAAACGGAGACCCTGGGGAGCAGTCTTCAAGAAGTGGGGCTCCTGCATGCCACGCGTCTCTCGCCACAAATGTAATGAGTAATTGTTCACCATCGTTACCAGGTTCTTAGACACGCGATTGTTTTTCAAGAATTCCTGATGATGAAAAGATTCCTTGATATTTTTGTTTATGCCAATTTTGAACTATCTTTATTTTAAACTATCTTTATAATTATCTAACAGTTGAACTAAATAAACGAACTTTATTAAAATATGCAGATTCTGGAAATGAACCAATCGAAATAATGTTTCATCACAACTACTTAGTTCGATTGGTTTATTTACCAAATTACCTGCAGCTCCAGATACATGCAGTAGAAGCTGAAAGACCTATAGGACTGGTACTGTATGATGTTTGAGAATTCACCCACGTAGATCATGTATACCATCGTTGATATTATCTGTAGGATGCACACGAACACCACCTGCAATTATAATTTTGAAAGCCATGCTATAGACAGCTTGACAGCCTCCGCGGCCCAACGGGCGAGTAACCGGCTGTGAAACGAGAGGCCGCGGTTTCGATTCTCGCACCGAGACAAATGTTTGTGTGATCAACTAATATCGATTTCCGGTCTCGGTGTTGTGGAACCGTAAGTTCCTTGTAGATAGTTCCTGATACTCACGACACAGGTCAACTTAGTGTGGGGTCAGGATCATGTGTGTGACTGTTGGGTGTATTTATTTATTTACAGTACGGGGGTACAGGGTAGTGGGTTGGCTCGACCTGGTGACATGCTCGGGATTGGATCCACCGAGTAGACATCGGTACAAGTTGCACTGACAACCTTGAAACCAAGGATACGAGCCGGAGGAAAATGGTGATCTAAAACCAACTTCAACGTCAAACTAAACAGCACGTGATGCTGCCAGCTGAGCCACGCAAACGCCTCCTAAAGTATCGCAGTTTAGACAAGTCATTACTAATGGCCGTTCCCTATATTCTATTTACGGATAGTTTTGCTTACTATCAATACTATTTTGACAGATCTTCGATACAAAATGTGTCAAAAATATACCCCCGGTATGTAATGAATCGGTAAACAGAATATTGGGAATGGCCATAAGAAACAATGTGCGGCGTCTTGTACACGAGAACGACGCGCCTAGTCCGTGGCTCGGCTCGCGCTATCACGCGTCGTCATATACCCAGAATTTGACGTAACGTCTGTAAAATTTCATACTAATCTCACTCTGACTAGATAATGTTGAGTCAATACTCAAGTGTTCAACTATGCCATTACAGCTGTCCGTTGGCAAGATAAAGCAATAACTTCAACTATTTCATTACCTACAAATGTTTTCTACAATGTAGGAGAATTATGTAGCAAAATACACAAACATCTGACTTTTGTTCCTAATTTCACTAGTCTGTATGTTCCGATAATTTTGGCCTTTGTTGCTTCTGTGATTTCTAAACTAAACACTGGATACCCAATGAGATTACTCGTCAAGGTCCCATGTATAGCAGTGATTCCTTAAAACATACGGTAAACCCAAATTTGTTAAGGATGATACAAAACTTAAGAACATCATAGATTTGATAGCCTCCGTGGCGCAGCGGGCGTGTAGCAGAAGCGAGAGGCCGTGAGTTCGATTCGCGCACCGAGACAAATGTTTGTGTGATTCACAAATATTTGTTTCGGGTCTGGGTGTTGTGGGATCGCAAGCCCTTTGTACTTCCTGATACCCACAATTCAGATTAACCTACTGTGGGATCAGGGTTATGTGTGCGACTCTTGGGTGTATTTATTTATCGTAAAATAAATATTAAATAATTATTTCATACATACATACGCACTCACGCCTGTAATCCCCGAAGGGGTAGGCAGAGGTGTAACCAGTACACCCACATTTCGCCGAGCGTATCTCCGTCCCATAATGTGATAGGGGGCGAGCCTATCGCCATACCGGGCACAAATTCCAGACTCCGGGCTGATACTGAACATTTCGTAATAGAAAATCCCAATATCACTTTTACCCGACCCGGGGATCGAACCCGAGACCTCAGCGTTAGCCTCCGTCGTAACGCGTACGCATTACAACTGCGCCACTGAGGCAGTAATTATAACAATTTTTATTATATTATTTAACCCCATAGAGAAGATTGAAACGTGTAGCGAATCCGATACACCAATACACCAATAACCTTTTTGTTCTTTGACATAGCGCCAAACAACACAAATGGTTTGTTTAATGGTACCTACGCTGGGCCGTTTTATTTTATAATTGGCTCAGTACGAATACATGGTGAGTGCATGTACAGTCAGGATTACATCGGTAAGTGGTTAATGCATTTGGGTGCGAATACGTACATCATGTGTCTCATGTTTTTATTGCATAAGCGGGCAAACGAGCAAGTGGGTCACCTGATGGTCTCCACCACCCATGTACGCCCACAATACCAGAAGAGTCATGGGTGTGTTGCCGACCTTAAAGGAAAGGGATAATTAAGGGATTGGGAAGGGGAGGGGGATTTGGGCCAGCAAGTTGCTACATTACGTCAGTTTTTTGTGAGACAGTGGTAACAACCCGGACGAACCGGCCCATTCATGCTGTAGACAAAAGTGTCTACATCGTGGTTCTACCATTCTCATTAAAGAATTGATTTGATTTGAGATTAGTCTTTATTTTTTAGGAAATTGGTTTAGACGATGTTAAAGACTGGAAATAATATGCAACAGACTGAGTTGAAGATGGAGAGACAAACTGAACTCCGATACTTCGCAAAACATTGGTCCAGAATGGGTTAGGATAGTTGCGAATGGTAGAAGAAAATATGAAAGTTTGGAGGATAATTTAAAAATAATAAAAAAGTATGCATTAGTAATCCAGAAAAGATCTCATCATTTGTTGTCAAACAGCTGAAAGTTTATTCAAAAATCTCTATGTAAAAAAGAAATATCTGTCGATCCAAAAATAATTTAGCCATCACAGTTAGCAAATGAATCTGTACCTACATCTGACAAGCATCTGACTATATGTTTCCACTAATTAAGGCAGAAGAATCACTAAAATCACACATGAAAAACTGAATTGTAAGCAAATGTAAAATTACTCTTAACGTCACAGCACAAGCAAAACATAGTACTAACTCCTAGGTAGTTAAAGTGAATTTATCACCAATGAAAGATGTTAAACAGCCAGCAAGCGATCCAGTAGTGTACTGATCGATAAGACAGATGTCCATTCATTCAATAATTCTATATAACAGTCGCTCAATGAAGCACATTATTTTAAAATAGCTAATATCTAACTAACGCAGGCCTTATGTTCG
The DNA here is from genome assembly GCA_905332985.1 of Mimas tiliae. Lineage (NCBI taxonomy): Eukaryota > Metazoa > Arthropoda > Insecta > Lepidoptera > Sphingidae > Mimas > Mimas tiliae. The sequence goes on along the minus strand of HG995241.1, from coordinate 19,483,477 downwards.
TACTGTCGATAGCTTTGTGATATCACTCCCTTGTTTATATCTGGACTGTAGATACTGCAATATATTCTTTCGATATTGAGTAAATTTGTCAGTTCATGATTACCCTCTGTTTATATATAATATATAAAAACACCCCCAATTCCTCTGATATTGTAGGTATTCATAGGCGGTTCACTCGTCTACCTTATTTTACAGAAAACCTAGAACCCTCTACAACCATTTAAAAGTATTTAAAACACGGTTCTATTTCTTTAAATCTTTTTCTTCCACCTGCCCCTATCCCACTCGCATTCGCACTCGCAGAACTTCTAATCCAACCAATTTACCATCTCCATCACCAATTTTAATTGGCTTAAAAAAAATTAAGGTTTGAATTTGGCTGTACTTCTGTGTCTTATTATGCTTATACAACGGTAATTTCTTTTTCAGTGTCGATAAATATTGCCTTACTGAGATTACTTTTATTTATTTATGTTTCTTACCTCAGACTGTTTCTTTGGCATGATATCTCCAACGCCATTTTGAGTGAAGGTGGTCAGGATGAAGTAAACCGAACAAATGTACAGATTGGAGCACCATCCCGTGCCTTCGTCTGTAGAAGAAAACTTAAATCAGTTTTATTTTAAAATCAACATTTAATATAGCTAAGTAGATGATAATGCTAACATATTTAGCATTAGTAAAAAATATCTAAAATTTAAAAACACCTAAAAATATGTTTTTGAAGATTTTATTTATCATACATTTAGAGATCTCACATAGATCTAAATAGATTCAGGCGTTAAGAAGTTATGGTAGAATAAAGAAACTCCAAAACAATAGGCAACCATGTAATCCTACTATCCTACTATTATTATAAATGTGAAAGTTTGTGAGTTCTGTGAGTTAGTCAATCACGCCGTAACGGCTGAAGTTTTAAATTAAATTTGGCACACAGGTAGACCAGGTCCTGGAGTAGGACATAGGCTACTTTTACCCCGGAGAAGGTCGTTCGGAGCTGCGAGCAAAAGCTAGTAACTTAATAAATAGTATTAGCCCTGTCTGTATCATACACATCCCACTGCGGGGCCCTGCCCTCCTCTGCTGAACAACATAATACAACAATTGAATAATATATGATATAAATAATATAATATATTTTCAAGTATTTCACTTTTTGTTATGTACTATATGTCATTAATTTGGGGATAAAATATAAACAAAGTAACCAGTATGCAACCATGAAGATCCCGGCTCGGCGTCTTCCTCCATCACGCCGATGAAATACCATAAGCAGGATATGGTGTGGATGAACAGCGTGAACCAGATGAGAACAGAGAACACAGTGCTGACGATCAAGTTGTGAGTGATGCGGTCATGGTGCTTCTTCAAGTTGTTGCGCACTGTCACCTGAATGTGGAATATAAAGCTATGCTATTTAGTATATTACCACAAGCAGTATATGGCGTGGAAGAGCAATGCGAATTAGATGGGGACAAAGATCACCGTGTTGACGATCAAATTGTAGTAACTGCATGACTCAAAAATGACTGCTAGACGTTAAGCTAGAAATGGAGTAAAACAATGATTTAATTAAGTTGGTTAAAAAAATACAAAACGTTACGAATGATAATATTAATAATCTAAAACCAAACTTACAAACTGAACCTTTCTGGTTCAGTTAGTCCATAATAATAGAACAGCTGGAAGATGACTACTTTATTTACAACTGCCAAAACAAATATGCGTACATAATTCAGCCAAATTTCCACTGCTAAATATAATTCTACATATTGAGAAATCAACTGAAAATAATCTTGATTTATACTGAATACATGAGAATAGCTAGAAAGTCGAAATAGTTCATGGCTTAGAGTAATTCTCGCAAGGGTTAAGCAACTTTTGGCAACGTTCGACTATCAGCTGATGACTGACTACAACCTTGAGATCCTTCTGAATTATAATTATCCTAGTGATTTGTTACGTTTACGCGAATATTACACATTGAAATAAAACTAGTTTATACGGATTTTATTGCGGTTTAATTTTATTTCAGTCCCGACGTTTCGACGTCCGTAGAACGGACTAGTGTCAACTAGCATTTTAAAAAAATAAAAAAATAAATGTATAATTTTAAAATGAAGGTAGCCAATGTAACATCAACTTTTCGAGACGACCTACACCTCAGTCTCTCTCGTGACCACGAAGGCTAAAAAACTTTCGAAATGTCGGGACTAAAATAAAATTAAACCGCGATAAAATCCGTATAAACTAATTTTATTTAAATATAATTCTCCTCATATTTAATAAGATATTTATCGAACATATCGTAAAGCTCATGCCTGCATCTCTAAAAGTGTATGCAAACGTGTATCTAGTGTAGCCACGGATCGTAGAGCTCATTTAGGTTCACGAAGTGATAGGACCCGAGTCTATTGCAGACAACAGTAAGTATACCGCATTCCCGGGCAAATATTTTCTTTTATTAGCTTGAATTACAAGACGAGCAGTCACTCAGCTGATGGTAAGCGTCACGCCTGGAAGCAACGCCATACAGTACTATGAATTAAAAAGCGCTGCGTGGCACTAGACAGCGCTCGTCACCCCAAGACATAAGTCTCATAATGCCCAGTAATTTCACTGTCTTCAATGTCCTTCAAACCGGAACACAACAGTGTTTACACACTGTTGCTTGACGGCAAAGAGACAAAGCAGTGGTACTAACCCAGACGGGCTCTCGCATACGAGGACCTACCACCTTGTAAAAATTAAATGCAAGTGTGTTTCGGATCAAAACACTCACACTTTTCTCAATATAACCTCTTCCTATAACGATAGCCTTGCCATGTAAGTATAAAGGTCGATTATATCATTTTCTTGAGTGGGATGATTGAATCGAAAACAAATTTCTTTTAGCACAGTTGGCGCCGATTCAATTTGTCGCATGCACTAGCATTTTTGTTTTTATTGTTGTCTGACGTCGCGTCGATGATGGAAACCATGCGTTAAATCTATTCCCGTACTGAATATGGGGTAACTGTTGCTGTGGTATATTAACATTGCATGGAAATAATAGAAATAAATTCTTTGCAGTTTGTGATCGCCTCATTGGGCTACTGGTAGCGTACTTAAATAAATAAATACACCCAACAGTCACACACATAGTCCCGACCCCACACTAGGTAAACCTGTAACGTGGGTATCAAGAACTACGAGGGGCTTGCGGTCCCACAACACCCAGACCCGAGACAAATATTTGTGAATCAGACAAACATTTGTCTAGGTGCGGCAATCGAACCCACGGCCTCACGCTTCGCAACCGGCTACTCGCCGGCTGTGTTATCCACTCACAATTCTGAACATCCTGTTGAGCCGTAGCCAGGAAAACCACATCCACCGGTCGTTGGTGCTAAAGAAACTTAACAGTTCTATCGGAAGGCAAGAGAGGACATCGTACTTGAACTCCCCTTTGAAGTATCTGGAATTTAAAATGGCATTAAGTTCGAAATATCGATATTGTCTGCAGCCATCTGTACGGACGTAATGTCGGAAATACACAAAAAACTGTTGGCAATATTTTAATTAGTATATTTACATCATATTAACATTTGCTGTCCATCAAATCTTTTAAAGAGTGGTAGAGCCACGCTGCAGCACGAATGGGCCGGCTCGTCCGGGTCGTTACCACTGTCTCACAGAAAACCGGCGTAAAGTAGCAGCTTGCTGCTGCGTTTCGTACGGTGAGTGAGATATCCGGAGGCCCAAACCCCCTCCCCTTCCCAGTCCCTTAATTATCCCTTTCCTTTTAGGTCGGCAACGCATCCATAATTCTTTTAGTATTGTGGGTGTACATGGGCGGTGAAGATTACTTACCATCAGGTGACCCACTTGCTCGACTGCCGGCCTTTGCTATATAAAAAAAAACAAGTTTTTTAGAAGAAGGGTGACACATTTCACATTGGGTGTATTTCAGTTTTTTTTTAATTAGCGTTAACGACGAGACGAGCAAGTCACTCGCCTGATCGTAAGCGTCACGACTGCCCCAATCAGAACTTCAAATTATGAACTACTGCATAGCACACTACGCTCGTCACCCAGGACAGATGTAAGTCTCATAATGCCCAGTAATTTCACTAGCATTAATATCGTTCAAACCGAAACACATCAGTGCTTACATTATACACTGCTGTTTGGCGGCAGGAGTACATATATAATTGACCTTCTAAATATTGAATACTTATAACCAACGCTTACGTACTCCTAAAAGAGACTATCCCACCCAAACCCCCACCATTGTAACTGTAAACCACGATCGACAGTGGAAAATATGCCGTTGATACCGAGCAGTGAAGTTTGGTAGGTAAGGCAATGGGAATGATAATCTGCCCCACAACGAAATACATCACACTTTCGATATTATCTTCTATATGCAATTTGGATTTTTATATAAGTAGGTGCGAATACTTAGAAATGTCAGAGGTGTATGCTCTCGGAGCTGGTTTCGAACCTGCGACTTTCGTCTCGACAGTCCCTACCACTCCTCACTGAGCTATCACCATGTGTGTATTAATTGTTAATTATCACTTGCTTTAACGGTGAAGGAAACATCGTGAGGAAACCTGCATACCTGAGAAGTTCTGCATAAGAATTTCGAAGTTATGTGAAGTCTGCCAACCCGCATTAGGCCAGCGTGGTGGACTAAGGCATAACCCCTCTCATTCAGTAGCGGAGGCCCGTGCCCAGCAGTGGGACGTATATAATACAGGGCTAGTATTATTATTTTAGGTGCGAATAATGATTCCAGCAAAAAGTGAGATTATCTCTCCACTTTTGTTTTTTTTTTATATAACATATACCGGCAAACTAGCAGGTGGGTCACCTGATGGTAAGTGATCTTCACCACCCATGACCACTCATAATACCAAGAGAGTTATGGGCGCGTTGCCGACCTTAAAGGAAAGGGATGATTAAGGGATTGGCAATGGGAGGGGCATTTGGGCCTCCGGATATCATACCGTACGAAACGCAGCAGCAAGCTACTACTTCACGCCGGTTTTCTGTGAGACAGTGGTAGCGACCCGGACGAGCCGGCCCATTCATATTGTAGACAAAAGTGTTAACAGTGTGGCTCGATCACTCAAGAAAACCGCTCTTTAAAAACACTTACTCATTCCTCAATGGCAGCAGCACATTTCTGACTTGTGCTCCATCGACAATCTGCGGTAACATGTACTGCATCAGGATCTTCAGTAGAAACCCCAGATCCAACACATAAAGCACTAGAATCAACGCCATGCTGTTGTTTTGGAAGCCAGCATTGTACACATCAGCATACACACATAGTAACGAGACCACGATCAAATATAGTTGCAATAGCTTGTCCTTGAAGTACAGATGCTTGATCAAGCCCTTCCGACTGCGCAGGATCATGGGTGAGCTGAGACTACCCTCATTCCATGGTTTTGGGGACTCACCGACATTGCCTATGATGTAATTCTGGAATTAAGGAAATATTTGGTTGTGTTCCTTTACGCAGTAAACTCTAAGATTAGTAGTCTTTGATCATCCATGAATGACGCATACCGGAGCCCCCACAAATAAGGTACCTTTATTAGCTTTTTATTTATGAAATTTACCCTCGATTTTCTTAGTCATAATTAGATATAATATAATACATAATATATGATTAGACATACTAAGACGCGAGGATGTCAGGTGGAGTGGAGTCATTGACAGAATGGTTGCCACGCGATGGTCTACGTAAACGTGGCAGACCGCTATCTAGATGGGCCGATGACTTGGAAAAGTTTGCAGGTTTCACTTGGCAAAGATTGGCTCAGTATAGAGTAGAATGGCGTAAAGCGGAGAAGGCTTACGCCCTGCAGTGGTCGCATAAAAGCTGAAATGAATAAATTAGATATAATTCACTTTTTCAAGAGAAATAAAATTCTGCCTCGGTGGCGCAGTTGTAATGCGTACTGTTACGCGGACTCCTTGATATAGGTTTTTAAAAAAAGGTTTTAAATACGCTAAAATAAAAAGGTATATATTCAGTAATAAACACACTTGAAATTACAAAAGTAAATAGCTCCGCGGACAACCGTGCTCTAAGAGAGATGAAAGTAGACTGGCTAACTCCAGGGCAGCCTCCCATAAATACCCTAGACTACTGCTGACCACTCTGTATAAAAGGGACAGGGAAGCACTAAGGCTAACTAACTAGGGGTATAACACCTCCCCCTTTAAGAGGAGACTTTAGGGATGATTCTAAAGTCTCTGTTAAATTCTAGTTCTGATTGGAATATTATTATCAATTTCATGATCACTATTATTTTCAATAGTTTCGATATTCAACGATTTTACAGAAATTAATTCAGGCTGAGGTGGAGTTCGCGTGGATTTCATTTTGAAATTAAAATGGGGAATATTATTTAAATTAGTTCTATTTGGACGATTATCATTGGATCTATTTCGGAAATACTTAATAACTAGATACACAACAAATAAAATTATTAAAATAAACACAATTATAGTAAGGGTGGAATAATGTGTCCCATATTTGACAATATGTGGTTTTGTCTCTATAGTTTTTAACTTATCTAACAGTGAATCTGTGATAATCTGGGTTTTTGAATTAAGTTCATCTAAATCTACATTTTGTAAGTTAACAGGGGACACATCATTTATTACATTGTTAAACTTATCTAGATTACAGCAAGTATCATTAAGAAGGTTAAAGTCAGGAATATGATTTACCGGTGACGTAATATTTAAGGCATCGAATTTGGGTAACAGAATTGTACTTTTGCAGTATCCCGTACAACCATCAGGAATGGAGAGTATACCTGTGCCCACAACATTTGTTTCATATAATTGATTAGTTATACAATCAATAGAAATTTTATTTGACAGTGATTGAACATAAATCCATTTATTATTTTCAATGGGTTTCCAGATATCAAGGTTCCCAAGGATGAACTTTACTTGGCACTGTGAGGGAATTTTACTGATTACCTTTGACATGAATTCACTTTCACAAGTGGGTCTTGCATCTGATGCATAGACATTTGTTACGTCACAAATAAATGTTCCGGGTTGTACTGTTTTACAATTAGTTAGATCATTGATGTTACAATAATGAGTCTTGTCTTTGGTCATTGCAATATACTTGCTATCGGGTATGATTAAGCTAAACGCCTTTGGATCTCTAGGATTATAAGGTGTAGGTAAAGCTACACTATGGAATAACATATAGTTTCTTATATCTACTAGTGGTAATTGAAGTAAAAATATAACTTTATTATTTGAATAGTAACATATGACTTTGGATATACTTAATACTAAATGCAGTGAATTAATATCTAAAGAAACAGGTAATTCTAAATTACTAGGTAAATGTCTATAATTATCGGCAAGCTCTTTGTATAGCTGCTGAGGAGTAATTATGGCCGGATGTAGTGTATTCTGGCCGCTGAATAGGATAGCGTTAGTTACGTCTTCCAGTTGGAAGGACAAGGTAAGTATGGAAGTTTCCAGGTATACAAAGATTTCATTTACATTTGCGAGGATATGCAAACCATTGGTTATCTCGGAAATATTCTTTAAACTGAGTGAGAGATTGTCGATAGCTTCTTTTAACTTGATTTCATTATTTCTAAATGTAGTTATAGTTTTGTTATAATAAGACATAACGGAAGTGGTAACTAAGATATTTTCTTTCATTAGCGAAGCCAGTTCCTTAACATCGCCTTGTACATCTGAGATTGCTTCATCATATTTTAAAGCATCGTTCTCGTCAAGGGTGCCGAAAATGTGTTTCAGCACGGTGCCTACACCACCAAACCAAGCACTGCGTTTTACTCTGTTACTCGACAAGTATGAGATGGATTCGAATTCCTTATTCATGTCATGGAAACGGGCTGTTAAGGGTTGAAGCAAGTTACGACATTCTAGATCTATTTCTCTGATTCGAGTTTGACTACATAATTGTTTAGTATCATCTAGAGCATTTTTAATGTTCACAATATGTGGACCAAAATGCGAAATATCTACTGGAATTAGAATTTTCAACTGGGCATTATTAATTTTTAGAGTTCCTAAATAATCAAAATAGAGGCCCGCACTTGATGTTATTGGCTGGACATAATCTTCGTGAGATTGACCCCAAGCCGAACTGCAAATAATAATTGCCATTAACACTAGATTAAAGGTAAGTATCGTAGATATATGTATTACAACTAATACTAAGGTTACTTTACAGGTTCATCTGGATACTATCGCGAGGTAAGTATTATACTATCTTACAAATTCTAATAAAAATACAAATTATTTACAGGTTCATCTGGATATACCATCGCGGAGTAAATACGAAGTAAGTATTATATTAACTTATAAATCCTACTTAATAGAAATATTATTTTAATTATAGGGTTGCCCCGACGTCGGCTGGCTTTACTTGATCAACATGGTGAGTAATATGACGTCGGTTGATCAACAAGGTAAGGGTGTTGTTGCCATTTACTTTGACAACTTTATAGGGCCCTTTCCAAAGGGGTGAGAGTGCCTTGCGCATTCTCAGGTGATTTTTGAGATATACATGATCACCGACCTTATATTTGACTGGACGAGTATGAGTATCGTACCGGGATTTGGAGGATTCTTTAGATCCTCTTATGAACTCCAAGGCTTTTCCTCGGGAATATTTTAAGCGATTTTGGAGCATACGGACATAGTCTGGATATGTAGCTCCTGGGGATTCCTCATAAATGGAATTTGGAATGATCGGTTTGCTTCCGAACATAAGTTCATAAGGTGTGAAGTGAGTGGTGGAATGAACGGTAGTGTTATAAGTGAGCATGGCTGTGTAGACATAACGGGGCCAATTTGTTTGATCCTCATTGGTAAAGGATCTGAGGTACTCTTTGAGTGTCGAATGACTTCGTTCCAGAGCACCTTGAGTTTGAGGATGATACGGAGAGGCCCATAGATTTTTTATTTTAAGAAATTCACAGGTTTTCTTAAAAAGATCGGATGTGAAATTGGTTCCCTGATCCGTAAGGATCATTTTAGGGATGCCAAAGATTGATATATAATGGATTAAGCACTCACTTGTTTCCTCCGCTGTAGTGCTTCTAATTGGATATGCTGAAGAGAACTTAGTTAGGTCATCTTGCACAGTGAGTATATATTTTAATTTTGCGGGTCCCTCTTCGGGCAGTGGCCCAACGATGTCAAGGGATATTCTTTGACAGGGCTCAGTGGACGTGCTCGTGATTTGCATGGGAGCACGATTTATTTGCCTGAGGGCTTTGTTAGTCTGGCATTGTGGGCATTTCTTTACAAATGCTTCAATGTCGCTACGCATGTTTTTCCAGTAGAAGTTCTCCTGGATTCGTTTGAGCATGCGATTACTGCCAAGATGACCAGCGATTGGAATATCATGATTTTCTCTGAGGATTTTCGGGATTTCGGAAAGTGATGGATATACAATTTTTCCTTTGTATATATGTACATTAATATTCGTGTTGTTAAACAGATAGAGAAACATGTTATAAATTTTAATAAATTGGTGAGTATCAAATGGATTCCGGAATTCCGTTATTGCAATATCTATGGTGTTGTCTTTAATAAGGTTAACTAGCTCGTCTCTGAGTGATTTGAGACTCTTGTAAATGTCTCCGTAAGCGGATGTGTCAAAATGGTACACCTTGAAAAAGAGAAAATAATATGTTTTACCCTCATGTGTAAATGATATGAAAGAATGGAGAGTCCTTTCTTTATTTATGATTTCGGTATTGTCGGGTATATTGTCAAGGACGGTTTGGACAAAGGGATTCGATTCGTCGAGATCGATAGAAGTAGGTAATATAACGATTTTATATTTTGATTTCGTTATATCTTCATTATGTTCTTGGATGCTGGAATTAAATGACTTATCCTTATTAATCATTGCTTTTAGAAATGTGGGATAGTCATTAGCAAGTGTATTTGGAGATGCACTTGTGGACGGCATAGGGCTTAAGTTGTCAAGATTAAGTGGATGCTCAGATATGGGTCGAGGTGAATTAACAGACTCATTCCCAGCTTCATCTCCTATGGTATCTGAGGTGTTAGAGGGTGGAAAAATATCCTCTAATGGATTTGAAGGGTTTAGAGATAACAAGTCATCGGGATTAAAAGATGGAGACATTAAATTGTCGAGATCGACAGATGGTGATATTAGCTCGTCAGGATTGCCAATTGGAGATATCTGATTATCAGGATTGGCAGATGGTGATGTCGGGTTATCGGTATTGTCAGTTGGAGACATCAGCTCATCTAGATTGAAAGATGGAGGTGAGACTAATAGGTCCATGAGGTCTCCGTCTAAGTCATTATCAGGGTTTCCTAGAGGTGGATTGGACACGGGTTGAGTGTCTGCGAGTTGCTGACCTGCACGTTGCGGGTCCACAGATTGTGGAGCCGCAGGGTGAACTGGATTAACAGGGAAGCGAGATAACGCGTCAGCGTTAGTATTGGATTTCCCTTTCTTGTAATGGATTTCGTACTCGAATTCCTCAAGTTTCAGGCGCCATCGAACAAGGCGCGATCCGGGGTCCTTACAATTGAACAGCCATTGCAACGGTTTGTGATCTGTTACGATTTTAAAATGATATCCATACAAGTAAGGTCTAAAGGTTTTAGTGCCAAAGATAATGGCTAGGCATTCTTTCTCAGTGACGCTGTAATTGCACTCGGCTTTATTAAGAGTGCGCGAAGCAAAAGCTATAGGTCGATCTTGTCCTACCGGTCCTTGCGATAGGATGGCTGAAATCGCGTAGTTTGACGCGTCACAAGTCAGAACAAATGGTTCTGTGAAATCCGGATAAGCTAGAATAGGCGCAGTAACAAGTTTTTCCTTAAGAGCTTCAAAAGCTAGTTGTTGTTCATTTTGCCATAGGAAGGGAATATCCTTTTTTAGTAGGGATGTCAATGGTTTGGCTAGTTTGGCAAAATTGGGAATAAACCGCCTATAGTACGATACCAGGCCCAAGAAAGATTTAATATCCTTTGGAGATTGAGGTGTCGGGAATTGAGTTACCGCCTTCGTTTTGTCGGTATTTGGCTTGACACCGTTTTCATTAATAATGTGACCTAGGTAAGCAACCTCCTTTCTTAGGAACTCACACTTCTCAGGTTGTAGCTTCAAGTTAAAACTACGGAGTCTACTAAAGACATCTTTCAAAGTTGAGATGTGTGAGGTTAGGTCATAGGAATAGATGACTATGTCATCGAGGTACACGAAGCATCTCGTGCCCTGGAGCCCAGTTAGGCATGTGTTCATTAATTTCTGGAACGTGGATGGGGCATTTTTCAGTCCGAATGGCATTCTGTTGAACTGAAAATGTCCTTGGGGCACGGAAAATGCTGTTTTCGGAGCATCTTCCGGAGCGACCAGGATTTGGTGGAATCCAGACGCTAGATCTAGAGTAGTAAAATATTTGCTGTTCCCTAGCTGGTCTAAGATTTCGGATATTTGAGGGATTGGATATGTTTCCCCGATGGTGATATCATTCAGTTTTCGATAGTCGATGACTATACGCCATTTCTTTAGACCTTGGGAGTCTGCCTTTTTCGGAACTATCCATATTGGAGAACTCCAAGGCGATGACGAAGGTTTTATTATATTGTCATCAAGCATCTTTTGGATTTGTGTTTGTACCTCTTTCTTATGGCACTCGGGGAAACGGTAGGATTTTGTATGGACAGGGACATCACTATTTGTCCTAATCTGGTGATCCAAGATTGTGGTATGAGATAACTGGTCACTGGGCATATGGAAAATATCCGAATACTGAGAGCAAATTTCTACAAGGGCATCAGACTCCTCCTGGTTAAGGTGTTCGGTCTTAAGTGACCTAATGACTGCGTTAGCACGATCTAAAGGATTATAGCTGTTATTCCTCGTTTGAATTGCAAATGAGCTTAATGGTTCAATTTTAAGGTTCAAATTTGATTTAACATTTACAGGTGATTCCGAAGTATTTACAACTGTTAGATTGATTCGTTTGTTTTCCTTTACTGTTACCAGGCAGTTGGAAACTAATAGATCATCTGATAGATGTTGATCCATGATCATACCTTCTTTCAGATCAGTATTCTGTACAGAACATTCGATAACTGCTTCTGTGCGAGGCGGAATTATGAAAAAGGGGTCGAAGAAATGCAATTTGATCTCATCCTTCCCTATTCTTAAGACATCAGTAGTGTAATCTATTTGGCAACCGAATGCATTGAGGAAGTCTGATCCTATGATACCATCGTATGGAAGACTGATATTGTTGATGACGTGAAACTTAAATGACACGGATTTAGTTCGTGTAAGTTTCAGTTTCGGAGATAAATGACCCTCAGTAGTCGTAAGCTCATCACCTGGATCTATGCCCTTGAGTTTAATTAATTCTTTAACGAGTTTTAAGTTTTTATTGATACTGGATTGTTTTAAAAGGCATATTGCGGAACCAGAATCTACTAGTAGGGACAATGGAATATCTGCTACTGATGAATCCAATAGGACATGAGGTAGCAGCTTTTTTGAGGTATCTAAGTTGACCTCGTAGATTCTGGATGATTGGACACTTGCTTGGGGCTGGTTACCCGTGTGGTCTCTGGGTTTTGGAGTGAGGACGCTAGTTCGGGGCTGGTTACCCATGTTGTTGGTCCTGGAATTTGAGGTAAGGACGCTAGTTTGGGGCTGGTTACCCGTGTTGTTGGTCCTGGATTTAGAATTAAGGACGCTAGTTTGGGGCTGGTTACCCGTGTTGTTGGTCCTGGGTTTAGAATTAAGGACGCTAGTTCGGGGCTGGTTACCCATGTTGTTGGTCCTGGAATTTGAAGTAAGGACGCTAATTTGGGGCTGGTTACCCGTGTTGTTGGTCCTGGATTTAGAAGTAAGGACACTAGTTTGGGGCTGGTTACCCGTGTTGTTGGTCCTATACTTCGAAATATGGGCGCTTATTTGGGGCTGGTTACCCGTGTGGTGGCCCTGGTTGGCTTTATATGGAGGATTGGTGTCGGCTTTAGGCTTCAGTCTCGGGCGACACCATGCCGAGACCCTTATGCGTTTAAATTATCATGTTCGGCTGAGGTGTCGACCTCATCCCGACCCATGTAATCCTCCGAGTTTTCCACGAAATTTACTCGCGGGGATGGTCTGAATGTGCCCTGATTCGAGGTTGCATTGTTCGTTTTGAACCTGTTGTTAGTATATTCTCGTTTTTTACATGCCATGATATCGTGTCCTGGCGTTCTGCAGTAGCGGCAAAACGCAGTAGAGGACGACGGACGCGCAGGGTTATTGTAATACCCCTGCTGTGGCGATGGTTTTGTGGGAGGTCTATGTGGGTTTTGTCTAGGCTTATCTCTTGAGTCTGTCTGGGATCGTTTGTACAGGCTCTGTTGGATGCGCTCCTCCGATATAGCGATATTGATCGCTTCATTGAGCGTCTTTGGAGACCTACATCTCACCATATTTGAGATGCGAGGTTGGAGTCCCATCAGGAAATGATGGAGGGCTAGATCCTCCATGGCTGCGGCGCGACCAGGTAACTCTTTCAGTTTTACATTGGATAGAGTTACCTCTGTTAGCAGCTGTGAGAGGTATGTTTCGACGCGGAGAGCGAACTGATTAACATTATCTTGTGATCCCTGCCTGCTTTCCTGAAGCTCAGTCAGGAGGTGAGCGTAGTGTTTGCGCTCACTGAATTGGGTCTTAAGGAACTCTTTTAGTTGATTCCAATCTTTGAATTCCTTAATGGAACAGGCAATTTCTGCCTTATTCTGGAGTTGACTCAGGATATATTTAAACAGAATGGGCTTCTGTGATTCAGAAGCTAGTTCATAGGCATTATTGCAGTTTATAATAAACGAGTTTACCGTTTCTCTACTACCATCATAAGACTTAATGAATTTAAATAGGGTGTTCAGTTCCATTTCAGGTTTTGCAGATGCTACAGTGGTTGGTTTGGCGATTTTAGGTGAGACAGGGGCGGATTTTAGGATGCCCTGTTCTGCTGCCGGAATATCAATGGTTATGCAGTCCTCCGATGTTTTAATCGCCTTTTGCATATTAAAGAACCACAATCTCTAAATAACACGATTGATATACAAATCTACACAATGGCTAACACAAAACAACACAAAATAAGATAACACAAAAATAAGGTAATAAAAATGGTAATAAAGTACACGGAAACAAAAATCCAATGGATATTTTCTCTTAGAAAATCGAAATATGAAAGATTGGAATTAAAGATTGAGGAACACTGGGTTTCCTTTACAAAATTAATTTTAAAAGGTTTGAGAACCCGTGGATTTTTGCCCTAGACAAAACAATGACCAAAGACTCACTGTATAAGTAGCACGTATGCGACGGATGTGAGCACGGGTAGGCACATTACAGCTGATAAGGCACGTTCCGCGACAGCGCACTGGATCGGCGACGAGGATTTCGGCTTGTTGAAATCCGGGATGGCCTTGAATGATGATGGGTCCTTCCGGGACAATGCGTGAAGATCTGCGGCAATTCTGTATTGCTGGAGATGGGTGACTATAGTTTGCAGTGCAGTCACGTTGTTGGAAGCGATTTGATCGCGGTTCCGGGTGCAGTCCTTTCTTGCACGGCGAGTGGTTGCTTTCCCCTTTCCAGGAGATGAAGGAGGAGTCTTCGCGCCAGACGTCCGGGTGTGATGATAAGTATAACACTTTCACGGCACTTTTAACACAGCACAGGATATGATTCACACACCAGGACGACGCACAGGAAAGTTAGTTCCTTATAAGATCTTGGGATACGGAGCGAGTCTACAGAGCGGTTGTATAAACGCGAGCACTGGGGATTTCCGTATCCCACCGCTGCCACCAAAATGTTACGCGGACTCCTTGATATAGGTTTTTAAAAAAAGGTTTTAAATACGCTAAAATAAAAAGGTATATATTCAGTAATAAACACACTTGAAATTACAAAAGTAAATAGCTCCGCGGACAACCGTGCTCTAAGAGAGATGAAAGTAGACTGGCTAACTCCAGGGCAGCCTCCCATAAATACCCTAGACTACTGCTGACCACTCTGTATAAAAGGGACAGGGAAGCACTAAGGCTAACTAACTAGGGGTATAACAGTACGCGTTACGATTGAGGCCAACACTGAGGTCTCAGGTTCGATCCCCGGGTCGAGCAAAGTGGTATTGGGTTTTTCTATTACGAAATGCTCAGTATCAGCCCGGAGTCTGGAATTTGTTCCCCGTATGGCGATAGGCTCGCCCCCTATCACATAAGGGACGGAGATACGCTCGCCGCAATGTGAGTGTACTGGTCACACCTCTGCCTACCCCTTCGGGGATTACAGGCGTGAGTGCGTATGTATGTATAAAATTCTTAATTGTCTCAGGTGTCATTAAATCCGGTCAAGCCACTAACCTCAGTATCCTCCCTGCGGTACTTGTTCATGAGTTGCTGCACCGCCGGGAAGTCGCCGATGATCTGATGGAATGCTTTGGCGTTGATCACCAGCAGATGTACTCGCGTGGTGGCCACAAATGTCACTCTGCATCTTATCGTCGTAGCGCCTTCTAAGTTGCCGAAAACACTACCAAAGTGACAATGTTATGTGAAATATGACAATATGTAATTTAAAAAAGCGTTCAAGTGTGTGTCGGACTCACACCCATAGAAATAATATGACAAGAAACGTAACACAAGCAAACAAATTAGCCCACCAAAACTCTGTGCAAGGGTGCGGGGCTATAAAAGTCTGTGCAGTTCGTTCATTTATCAATTCATAAACATTGATTCATAATCTCTAGTTGACACTTGATACGTCTAATTCCTTGCGCGGTGCAGAAAGTCGTATCTCGATTTAGAAATTTAATATTTAGACATTAACTTTTATGAAATAAAGTTGATTTTGAACTTTCATTAATTTTTGTTGCGTGTATGAGTGTTACGTGTGATTACCTTTGCATGTGTAAGTGGAGCCGTATTTTTGGCAGATTCATATGAGAGTTATCGTTATAGTTATCTTATTTCGATGTCCGTAACCTTACATTTTTACCTTTTGTTATTTGTTACGAAATCCGCCATATTCTGTAAATTTGAGTCGGTCACCTATTACAGTTTAAAAGCTAGAGCCTTTTAAATGTAGGACAGGGAGACAGACAGACGGCGCAGCGTAGGCTCTGTAATAAAGTTCCGTGGGTACCCCTGGGGTCGGAACCTTAATAATAGGATTCCATTGGGGCCCTTTAGTTACCGAATCCTAAAATGGATCCTTTTTTAGACACAAATTACAATGGTCAATGACTAGACGGTATTCATGACTCACGACTAGCAGACTAATCGCAGACCCGAAGTCGCCTCTGCTATTCAGAAAAACAAATCGCGAAAAAAAGACAATTATTATATGAGTGGTAGAGCCACGCTGTAGACATTTTTATCTACAGCATGTATGGACCGACTCGTCCGGGTCATTACCACTGTCTCACAGAAAACCGGCGTAAAGTAGCAGCTTGGTGCTGCGTTTCGTACGGTGAGTGAGATATCCGGAGGCCCAAATCCCACTCCCCTTCCCAATTCCTTAAATATCCCTTTCCTTTAAGGTCGGCAACGCACCCATGACACTTTTGGTATTGTGGGCGTACATGGGCGGTGGAGATCACTTACCATCAGGTGACGCACTTGCTCGTTTGCCGGCCTATACCACAAAAAAAAAAATTAGAATTAACTTATTTTTTTATATATTGCCCTAGATAGACAGATGCGTGGGCGGCCCATCTGATGGTGTTTACCGCCACCCATGGAGCTCAGTAATGCCAGAGCACAGCCAGGCCGCTGCCTACTGTCCTATCTTGCTAGTAGTCAATATGCACATATTACCTTCCCCTCGGTAACTTGACAACAGTACTCATATCTCCCCTGGTCTCCCTGACATCAACGCCGCCATAGTCGAGGAAGAACATATCTTGGGTGACGTCATTATCGTCTACAACTGTCATTCCGCGCAGGAAGTACAAGCTGCGGACGGCGCGCCCCACGATGCGGACCAGAGACACGTCGCATTGGTACAGGATGGGACACTAGCGGTAACATTACAAAGACTTTAATGTATACTACCATTAGACAAGCTGTGCGTTTCAAGATATTGCGCACTTACGGTTACGGTCAATTGACCGCAACTCATTTAGCCGCCCGCGAGAGAGCGACAAGAGCAGTTGTAGTTTGAATAGCTGCGAACGTTAAATTCGATAAACTAACACGAACTCCTAACTCAACTCCTAACTTAACTCCTCCTTAACTTTCTATTTGATTAATTTCGTTGCGGGACAAAGACAATTTATCATTTCCAGAGACTCGCCGAGCTTCACTGCTCGGTGTCAACAAATATGCGTGCCACTGTCGATCCTGGTGCACAGGAGTTACAGTGGCGGGTGGTGTGTGGGCGGGATAGTCTCGAATACATACGCACTCGCGCCTGTAATCCCCTAAGGGGTAGGCAGAGGTGTAACCAGTACACCCACAATCCGCCGAGCGTATCTCCGTCCCACGATGTGATAGGGGGCGAGCCTATCGCCATACCCGGCACAAATTGCGGACTCCGGGCTGATACCGAGCTTTTCGTAATAGAAAAACCCAATATCACTTTTACCCGACCCAGGGATCGAACCAGAGACCTCAGCGTCAACCTCAGTCGTAACCCGTACGCATTACAACTGTGCCATCGAGGCAGTCCGGAATCAAATTAACTATAAAGACTGAAACATTAGTTAAAATCATAAACATTAAAGTATGTAAGTGTTATTCTTAAATCATCACTTCATTGACTGTATCGTTAACGTGTTCTTACCTTATCTCTATTATTTTAGACAATAGAAAAAGCCATCATTTCTACGAAATATGCAGATTCCTTACCTTAGCAAAAGTTGGTCCAAAAATGTGCAGAATAGCGTCAGTCCGCAAGGTGATTTGATCGCAAAGTTTAAGCACGTTTCTGTAGTCAATTCCGCTCATCTTGTCCCAATTATACTCGTAATAATTTAACACTTCCCTGAAAAAAAAAACCTCCTAGTACCTAGTTAACCTTTATTATACTCTAGGATTTCTACAACCCACTTTTACAAGTAAAATTGTGCTAGCTACTCTTGTATCGTTTTAGTCTACAGCCAATTAGCCGGGCGAGTAGCCGGCTGCGAAGCGAGAGGCCGTAGGTTCGATTCCCGCACTGAGACAAATGTTTGTGTGATCCACAAAAAAATGTTTCGGGTCTGGGTGTTGTGGGACCGCAAGTCCCTCGTAGTTCCTGATACCCACGATACAGGTTTACCTAGTGTGGGGTCAGGACTATGTGCGTGACTGTTGGGTGTATTATTGTATTATTATTAATTCCTCCTAACTTAAAAGTTTTAGTAAAAGAAGTACTTAAAACATGATTAAAATCATTACTGTCTTGAGAGTTTCTTGCGTCACTTTTTATGCATTGTCTACAAATGGAATATCTTTGAAATCTAAACTTCTGCAAAATACCTACTATTAATTTTATTTTATTTTATTTTAAAACATCTAATACATGTTTAGTAAAAAAATAATGTGTAACTAAAGGCTAATTATAAGTTCCCAATAATAGAATATTATGTACATTACAAGTTAACATTTACCAAATTCACCAGTTTTTAAAGAATGTGTCACTCATCAAACGTTTAAGACGCTTGGTAGTTGTATTAAATAAATCTATATCTACAGCTGCATATATTTCCTATCACGTTATTGTAATATCTACTTGCCCTTATGATAAACGAACTTATGATATGATATATGGGGAGTGGTATGGACTGTCGAGACGAAAGTCGCAGGTTCGAAACCAGCCTCAAGTGCATACACCTCTGACTTTTATAAGTTATGTGTGTATTAATTGTTAATTATCACTTGCTTGAACGGTGAAGGAAACATCGTGAGGAAACCTGCATACCTGAGAAGTTCTTCATAAAAATTTCGAAGGTATGTGAAGTCTGCCAACCCGCATTAGGCCAGCGTGGTGGACTAAGGCCTAACCCCTCCCATTCAGTAGAGGAGGCCCGTGCCCAGCAGTGGGACGTGTATAATACAGGGCTAGTATTATTATATGATTAAGGAACAATTATAAAGTATTAGTTACTTGTGCAGTTGTTTGTCGAGCTGTTCCCTCTTCATGTACACAACCATGTCCTTCATGTGTTGTTGAAATGCAGCGAGAGGTTTATTCACGTTGGCCCGAATGCTGATGATGCGCACCGAGAAGTAAGTTATTGTCATTGTACCTACGGAAAATGTATGTAATACATACATTGTTCAGCAAAAGCCGGCAGATGATCCCTATATTTTCCATACCATCGAATCTGACTGCCTCGGTGGCGCAGTTGTAATGCGTATGTGTTACGATTGAGGCTAACGCTGAGGTCTCGGGTTCGATCCCCGGGTCCGGTAAAATGGTATTGGGTTTTTCTATTACGAAATGCTCAATATCAGCCTGGAGTCTGAAATTTGTGCCCGGTATGGCGATAGGCTCGCCCCCTATCACATCGTGGGACGGAGATACGCTCGGCGAAATGTGGATGTACTAGTTACACCTCTGCCTACCCCTTCGGGATTACAGGCATGAGTGCGTATGTACCAAACGAATTATAGATACGTTGCCGACCTTAAAAGAAATGAATAAGAAATGGGAAGGGAGGGATTAGGACTTCTGGAAATGTCACTCAGTGTAGGAAATGTTGTTTTTTTTAAACAGTTGTACTAGTAGTTGGCCGAAACGGCATTTTTGATGTATAGAAAACTGTTTACAGCACTAGTATTTTAAAATAATCTTGGATTCGTTTTAAATTGAAATTGTAATTCAATAAATAAATGGTACTTACTTTACTGACCAAATAGAAGTTTAAATAAAAATTACATTTCTTACTTATTTCATAGATAATTATTTTATTTACTCCGTACACACTTCCGTAATCATTAAATATATGTATGTGTAAAAAAATATAAACTTACAAATACTAACCAATAACCATACCAAAGAAAATGACTTGCATGATTTCAAAATTGCTGGGATTGAAGCAGTTGTAGCCGGTGGTGGTGGTCTCGTAGACCACCCAGAAGTAACAAGCCAGGTGGAGATTCCACGGTGCAGCGGTCAGATTGAAGCGAACTGATAGATATAAAAATATTTGAATTTTTCATATCGATTGTACTGTAACGTGTTCAATCCGGATACTTATCGACTAATAGCCGTTCCCAATATTCTGTCTATCGACAGATTTGCTTACTGGCAGTAAAATTTTGACACATCTTCTATGGAAGATCTGTCAAAACACTATTGATAAATATGGGTAAATTTTTATATACCAAGCGGTTTCACCCGTAACTACAGCAGCGCCACCTACCGGGTCCAATTGTGAATCTGAACCATCCAGGGCGCCACCCAAACGCATACAAAAAAAAGTGTTCAAATCGGTCCGGCCGTTTAGGAGTTCAGTCACATACACACGTACAATAGAATTATATACGAGTATGTAAAGATTAAACGACGTCAGTTATAGAAGTGCCATTCAAACTGTATTCTTAACCAACGCATTTGTTGGAACGGTCTTTAGATTCAAATTGAGACTGTCTATTGAAATTGGCCGTAATCTCAGCATCCATTGCCCATGCCCCTGGAGATTTTTTTAGGGTTTCGTACATAAAGGGTAAAACGGAATCGTATTACAAATCCTACGCTGTCTCTCTGCTCCCTCTTTCTTCAGAAACATTACTATGATAATCGGCTAAAACTCGCTGAACATATTTTGCCACTAAACTGGGATAACGCCAGGTAGAAATAAAGACAGATAGCGCGTATACTAACGAACAATAAAAGTACAGGAACTCTCTGTGCGCAAGTCTGACTAGTGGTTGGCTAGAGCCACGCTGTCGGTAGTTTTTTTTATGAGAGAGGTGGCACACGTGCAAGAGGTTCACCTGATGTTAAGTGATCACCACCGCCTATAAACACCGTCAATACCAGAGGAATTATCGGTAGGTTGCCGACCTTTGAGGAAACAAGGTGGTAGGTCCCTCGTTTGCGAGACCGACTGGGTTGGTATCACCGCTTTGTCTATTTCTGCCGCCAAGCAACAGTGTGTAAGCACTGTTGTGTTCCGGTGTGAAGGACATTGAAGCCAGTGTAATTACTGGGCATTATGAGACTTAACACCTTATGTCTCGGGGTGACGAGCGCAGTCCAGTGTCATGCAGTGCTTTATTTAAAGTTCTGTGTGGCGTTGCTTCTGTTTATGAGCAGACGTGGCGCTTACCATCAGGCGAGCGACCTGCTCGTCTCGTCATTCAATGTAATAAAAAAATAAAAAAATAAAATAGGCTCTTTTCTTGAAGGTTCCTAAGTCGTATCGGTCTGGAAATACCGCGGGGGGAAAGCTGATTCCACAAGGCTGCCGTGCGGGGAACAAAACTACGCCTGAATCGCACCGTTGAGGAACGCCATCCATCCAGATGGTGGGGATGGAACCCCAACTTGTGTCGCGTTGTACGTTGGTGGAATAGGGTAGTTGACTAGGTTTTTTTAATTATTTAAATCAATAAGCTACGTTACTCAATATCTATTGCAGAAAGAATTTTATAAATCGGACCAAAAATAAATAAGTTAGAAGCCATTCAAATCCTGTAGAATGGGTAATTGTCAGACGACGCAAACTTTGACGTCACTGTGTAAAATGTTCATTATGGTGCACGCGTGCAAGCGAGATAGTGAGATATCCCTACTACGCACCCACTTTTCCTCATACCAACATTTAAAGTCATAACTGCGGGCACATTTCTGAACTAATTTTCATTGTGTTTTACTAAAAGGGTTTCTTTTGCGTATCATTACTGTTGCTTATAAAATAATGTACAAAATTCAATATAGGAAGCTACCCTATTCGGCAGCTGGTATTAAACCAAACAATTCGTCGGAACACTCCCCATGCTATATCCGATAGAATATGCAAAGAGACGCAATGCCTAGTTATTTGTACACCGTGAATGGGATACACCATCGGCCGGGGTATGACTACTGTCTGGCAGAAAACCGCTTCCTGTTGCGTTTGCTTACGTTGCCACTAGACCAATGAGGCGATTAAGCGATACAACAAGTTATGAATAAAGACTAACAGGCGTTGTGAAAGAGATATATCCAAGACCCTCCGTCGTCACGATGCGGCACTATGAACCAGTTCTCCCCCGACTCCGAGTAGAAGATGTTGACAGAAGAGAACACCAGGAAGCAGGTCAGCACGTTCAGTAATACCAGGAATAGAGGCACTGCACGTATTCTATAGTAAGACATATTGTAATTCATCATTCGGTACAAATTACATATATACATATGCACTCACGCCTGTAATCCCCGAAAGTTTAGGGTGTAACCAGTACACCCACATTTCGCCAAGCGTATAACTGTGCCATAATGTGAAAGGGGGCGAGCCTATCGCCATACCGGGCACAATTCCAGAGTCCGGGCCAATATTGAGCATTTCGTAATAGAAAAACCCAATATCACTTTTATCCGACTGGGGATCGAACCCTAGACCTCAACGTCAGACTCAGTCGTAACGCGTTCGCATTACAACTGCGCCACCGAGACAATCAACGGTCCGAAGTAGGCAGTAAAACGACTTTTCTCGTAAACTTTTTCAATGTTATTTTATGACGTCAGTTTTTAGACGGCAGTAAGTACAGTCAGCGCTGAACTGCTAGACTCTTCCTGCGGTATGTGTGAGAGAGAGAGGAGCATCTCTGACGGCGTCTCTACGTCATGCCAATGGCGTACTTACACACTCCCACCTACTGCATACCGCGGGAGGTGACAAGCACTTACTCTACAAGCTAGAACTGTAAGAATCGACATCCTTTTTGATCCAGAGTCCACTAAAAATAACTTCAGGAGTTTTCCACGAGCAAATTAATAGCTAGTTTAGTGATTTCTTATGTTTACGCGAATATTACACATTGAAATAAAACTAATTTATACTGCTAGAATTCTAAAACAGGCGATTACAAAATTGTTACGAACTACCATTTCAGAAACTAGATCCGACCTTCATTACATAAATAATTGTGTCGATATTGTAACCGCGATAAAATCCGTATAAACTAGTTGTATTTCAATAATAGCTAGTTTATTGTTTTTTACGGGGCACGACAGAGTGACTACACAGGACCTGATGTTTAAGTACATAATTACGAGCATCAAGAGACGTTGCGATATGGGTCCCTCAACGATCGGCAGAATTATGCCAGACTGAAGTTACTGGATATACACTAGCTGACCCCACTCGCTGAACGATGGCTGGTTTTTCACCATGTGTACGGTGGCCGCTACAAAAATATTCAGGCAGGTACTCTCCTTCTTCCCAATTTGGGTACAGTTACAAGATGTTTTTTTTTTTTTTTTTACTAGCCCTTTATTATATACGTCCCACTGCTGGGCACGGGCCTCCTCTACTGAATGAGAGGGGTTAGGCCTTGGTCTACCACACTGGCCTAATGTGGGTTGACAGACTTCACATACCTTCAAAATTCTTATGAAGAACTTCTCAGGTATGCAGGTTTCCTCACGATGTTTTTCCTTCACCGTTAAAGCAAGTGACAATTACAATTAATATACACATAACTTAGAAAAGTCAGAGGTGTATGCACTTGGGGCTGGTTTCGAACCTGCGACTTTCGTCTCGACAGTCCATACCACTCCCCGCTGAGCTATCACTGCTAACTAACAAGCTGCTAACAAGATCTTATATGGATATATAATTTTATAAATATTGATTTAACAGCTGATGTGTATAATATGTAACTAACACCATGAGAATATCCCTCCGTTCGATGTATCTGTTGAGCACAGTCATGGCACTCGGTACGCGGTACAGCTGCAGGAGTCGATTCAGCATCAGGAACTGCTTGATCTCCGTCACGCGGTATATGTTGCCTGAATTATAAAATATCAATCTTTGAAGAATTACGTATGATCAAAAATAAGTTGCATTGCAAAACTATACGAGCATCTATATCAAAATTATAAGAAGTACGAGTAGATACAGTCGAAAAAGATGGAAAATAAATTTTACGGTTCGCAAGATTAAGTATAATGAGGAGAGCATAGGCGTATACTATTTTTTCAGCAAACGAACAAATGGGTCACCTGATGGCAAGTGATCTCCACCGCCCTTAAACACCCACAATACCAAACGTATTATAGATGCGTTGCCGACCTTCAAGAAAATAAACTAGGATTAGGAACAGGAGAATTTGGTCCTTTGGAAGGAATCTTACTTACCGTGTGAAAGGCAACAGCACAACCTGCCACTTACTTCACTTCACATCTGTTTTTACGTGACAGTGATATTAACCCGGTGGAGCCGGCCAATTCAAACTGTAGACATTAATAGTATCTACGAGGCTACACCACTTACTACACCCACCCAACAGTCACACACATAGTCCCGATCCCACACTTGGTAAACCTGTATCGTGGGTATCAATAACTACGAGGGACTTGTGGTCCCACAACACCCAGACTCGAAACAAATATTAAAATAAAATATAATAAATATTTGTGAGTCACACAAAAATTTGTCTCGGTGCGGGAATCGAACCCACGGCTCACGCTTCGCAGGCGGCTGGCAACTCGCCCACTGCGCCACAGAGGCTGTCTACTTACTAACTTACTGTGCATCCGAATTTCAACTGTACTATTGAATACGATTTAAATCCATGACATGGCGATTCCCAGTCTCCGTCTAAGTTTGAAGTTACCTGAAACACCAACAGACTCCTGTCTAGGCGAGTCCAGATTCTCCAAAGCGAGACATCCAAATAGGTCGATAATGAAAGACCCCTTGACGTAGTGTGCCGCTGTGCTGGACGGATGGTATACTAGGATACCTTGCTCGTTGAAGTAACCCACTAGCATGCGTTGGAGGCTAGACAGTGATATAGTTATTTTTAATTATTTATTAGCTTAAGTGAAGAAACGAGCAGATCACTCGCCTGATGGTAAGCGTCACGCCTGCTCATAAACAGAAGCAACGCCACACAGAACTTTGAATTACAGCACTGCATGACATTGGACTGCGCTCTTCACCCCAAGACATAAGGTGTTGATCTCATAACGTCGAAGTAATTTCCCTGGCTTCAATTCCTTCAAACTGGAACACTACACACCGATGCTTGGCGTCAGAAACATACAAAGCGGTGGTACCCACCCAGACAGCCTTTCGCAAACGAGGGACCTAACACCTCGTAAATAGATGGATTACAATTTTAAAGTTTATACATTTGTTTAGCTGGTTTTAGGATATGGAAATCTGTTCATAGATCCAGTGATACCTAGAATGGCAGGGAATGTGATACCTATTGGATGATGATAAATTCGATAAGTACATCTATTAAAACGTATGGTTTTGTGTAGTCTACTCGGACTCGGTGATGCTCTATTCGGCACAAAGAGCTAGGAAGTATACACGAGTGTAGACAATTTGTATTATAGTTTTGTATGGGTTTGTTCCTCGCAGTTCCATTGTCATAAAATTAACATATTCAATATATTTTCACTAGTAATTCTAATTAACTAGTTTTTGCTCGTGGCTACGTCCGCGTGAACGGACTTTTCCGGGAAAAAAATATATCATAATCTAGGTCATGGTCTACCTGTGTGCCAAATGTTATCCAAAACCCATCAGCCGTCAAAAGGTGTTTGACAAATAAACATCTAAATTACAAACTCACACACATGCAAACTTTCACATTCATAATACTCTTCAAATAAATAAATACACCCAAAAGTCACACACATAGTTCAGACCCCACACTAGGTTAACCTGTATCGTGCGTATCAGGAACTACGAGGGACTTGCGGTCCCACAACACCCAGACCCGAAACAATTATACTGTTGATTGACGGAGATAGAAAGAAAGAAAGATCTAACCGAAGATATCGAACCTCCTTTTTAAAGTCGATTGATAACACTCACATGTCAAAATAAGCAGACAGGTCGAGCAGTAACGTGATGAAATAGAGCCAGTGCCACTGCAGCACGAGGTAAGCGTAGCTCGGGAACAGCATTGCGGACAACATGGCGCACGATGCGCGGAACCACTCGTAACGAGTCAAGTACCGACCGTCCGGACGGATTGTGAAACGAGGGAATATGTATCTGGGAAAAATAGTTGACTAGATTTTTTTATTTAAATCAATAAGTTACGTTACTCAAAATCTATTGCAGAAAGAATTTTATAAATCGGACCAAAAATAAATAAGTTGGAAGCCATTCAAATCCTGTTGAAGGGATAATTGTCAAATGATAAACGACGCACACTATAACGTCACTGTGTAAAATGTTCATTATGGTGCACGCGTGTAAGCGAGATAGTGAGATATCCCTACTACGCACCCACTTTTCCTCATACCAACATTTAAAGTCATAACTGCGGGCAATTTTCTGAACTAATTTTGATTGTGTTTTAATAAAAGGGTTTCTTTTGCGTATCATTTTCTGTTGCTTATAAAATAATGTATAAAAGTCAATATAGGAAACTACCCTATTTTGATAAAGTGTTTCTGTGAGTGGTAGAGCCACGCTGTGAAAGTTTTGACTACAGCATGAATGGACCAGCTCGATTGGGTCGTTACTACTATCCCACAAAAAACCAACGTAAAGTACGTTAGTACTTGCTGCTGCGTTTCGTACACTGAGTGATAGCCGAAGACCCAAATCCCCCTCCACTTCCCAATCCTTTATCTTTTTCCCATGGATCTTCTCGTATTGTGGACGTACATAGGCGGTGGCGATCACTTACCATCAGGTGACTCACTTACTCGTTGTGATGAGCGTGCGGCCTGCCTGATACCACCGCTAATAGACTTCTGCAATGCCAGAGCACAGTCAACCCACTGCTTACTGTAAAATCGTACCTAAACCTACTGTTTATTTTAAAATGGCCTTCAAAGACAGCGTATGAATGTATTAGCCGAAACTTGGAAACAAGAAAAACATGGTTATCAATAAATTTGCGCCAACATTTTTTGGTTACATGTCTTGAAACAACATTCCATGGGCGTAACATGGATTCTTTCCTTGCACCACTGTCTCGAGTATAATAGGCATCACGCGAGAGCTTTTGATTATTATGGATCCCCAATTTCCAAATAACGATTGAATGGGTTTAATTCTAAAATTCTACCTGCTATTCAATATTTTATCTCAAATCTTATAGAAAAATGATTCAAGTTAAAATATTATATCCTTTGAAGTTCTAAATGTTAGTTCGGTAAGAATTCAATTACTAACCTTAAAATAGAAAGAAATCCAAGTCTATTAAACGGGTGTAGAAAAGCATAATCCATTTCATGTTTCCTGGGAAGTCTGAATCGCTCCATATTCGGCGTGGGTTCCGGAGGTGCGTATGAGAGAAAGGGCTCGCGATGTTTCAGGAGACGAGAGTATTCCTTAGTTAAATAAATAAAAAATAAGACCAAATTTCCAGTTGTTTTCTTTAAGAAGGTTAAAGGTTGACAATCCAACTTCGATTCAATCTTCATTGCAGGTGTTTATCAGCGGTGGTGAGTCACTTACCGTCAGGTAAACCCCATGTTTATTATTTCTTATTTGCCTAAATGATAGACGAGTAGGTCGCTCTAAACAGTAATAACACCACTCGGAACTTCACATTACAAAGCACTGCATGACACTACACAGCAGTCGTCAACCCAATACATTAAATGTTCACGTATCCCGCCCACACACCCGCCACTGTAACTCCTGTTCACCAGGATCGACAGTGGCACGCAATGTTGTTGACACCGAGTAGAAGCTCGGCGTATCTCTGGGAGTGATAAATTGTCTCTGTCCCGCAACGAAATTAATCAAATAGAAAGTTAGGGAGTTGGAAATAATTAAATGTTCAATCTCGTATAAGTTGGAGTCTTTGTTCCCCGATAAATATAATCTGAGTGTCTTCAAGTCGCGTGTGAATCGTTTTTTGCTTGGCAAGCGTGCTTCATCTTAGGCCACATGATCGCTTACCATCAGGCGAAAAAATGGCCAAACGCAAGCCTGTGACAGTAAAAAATTATGTGCCCAGTAATTTCACTGGCTGCAATGTCCTTCAACCTGGAACTCAACAGTACCTACAGTACAGTGCCCTGATAGTCTCTCGCATGAGAAAGACCTAACACCCATTACCGATTCACCAAGGATAAATTAAAAACCTTTTTAATGAATTAACTTACAGGTTGCGCCTTAGCGAATTCCAACGCATCTTTGATTTTAGGCAGTTCTATAGCTTGTAATAAATGTTTCCTTGATATTGACAATACTTGAACGTGGGTGACGGCTCGCACCGTGTAATACGCTGGCAAACCTTAACGTTACAACATTTTTATTAGAATCATTGTATTTTATGAGTGGTAGAGCCACGCTGTAGCCACTTTTGTCTACAGCATGTATGGGCCTGCTCGTCCGGGTCATCACCACTATCTCACAGAAAACCGGCCTAAAGTAGCAGCTTGCTGCTGCGTTTCGTACGGTGAGATATCTGGAGGCCCAAACCCCCTCCCCGATACTGGTAATATAAGTTCCAACGTTTTTTTTACTGCATAGGCCGGCAAACGAGCAAGTGGGGCACCTGATGGTAAGCGATCTCCACCGCCCATGTACGCCCACAGTACCAAAATAATTATGGGTGCGTTGCCGACCTTAAAGTAAAAGGTATAGTTAAGGGATTGGGAAAGGGAAGGGGGTATTGAGCCTGCGGATATCTCACTCACCGTAGGAATCGCAGCAGCAAGCTGTCACTTTACGCCGGTTTTCTGTGAGACAGTGGTAACGACCCGGACGAGCCGGCCCATTCATGCTGTAGTCAAAAGTTTCTACAGCGTGGCTCTACCACTAAAATCTACATCAAAATATATCTACTGCTAACTACTACTAAATTAAATGACTACTACTCCGCTACTATCGAGAGGGATTAGGCCTTAGTCCGCTAGGGTGGGTCAATGCAGTTTAGTAGAATTTAATACACCTTTGCATCTTTCAGATCCTCGTGATGTTTCGGTGAACATTAAACATCTAGGCTTTGCAATATCAGAAGTGTACGCACTGCCAGCTTAAATAAGGCATTGAGTTGACTCGTTCTCTTGTGCTGTATCTACATGTTGATCGAACACAATATACCAGCACGGTAATCACACCATAAGAAAATGTCGTCTTGTTTGATATCGACAAAGGTTTCTCTCTCGCGCGCGAAATATTTCGAGACCTCATGGTGAGTGGGTGGCTGAAGACATTACTCCATCTGTCTCGGAAGACAATGGTCTTCCAAAACAGATGGAGTGCCATTCCTAGCTAGTTTATCGCTGCTATAGAAGAAAATACTTACGCAACAAACAAATAATCACACCAAAATGGTTTTTCACTCCAATAGTTGCGACCACTTGTTTCGATCCTGGATGAAATATCTGAAGTAAGAAACGTTACAAATACTTAAATTTTTGGTTCTGTAATATATATGCACAAATAGTGTTCAATTTTGAAATTTTTAAGCAAACTTGGCCCTCTGGCAGTAAATTTAACAAAATTAACTAGCATAATTCTAGACCCATGCCTGTTCACTAAGAATTAAGAGTTCCTACCTCACACATCCCTTGCTTTATGACGTACATTTCATTCGTAATGTCGCCGGTGTTTAGCAAAATTTCATTTGGTGAAGTATAGAAGAGTCGAGCCTTTGACGATATGTTCTTTAGATCTTCTTTGTGAAGAAACTGCATAACATTAAAATATTTATATACATAAATATAAACAAACTAAGTAATAAACAATCATAAAAACTGAAATCCTTAATGACTACAATCGACGAACTAAGTTACTTTAATTCACTACTACATAGGTACTGCATATTAAGTACTAGGTTTGGTCGCGGCTCCGTTCCTGTAATTAAAATCTTTCTAATAAAGCGTAATGTAGCTTCCTATTGGTGAAAGAATTTTCAGAATCGGATCAGTCATTCCGGAGATTACCCTTACAAACAAAACAAACTTTACCTGTAGGGCAATTCTCGTAATTTTAAATGTTCAAAATATCATTCCGATCTAGTCTCAGCGTCAAGAAAGTTGCAAATGGCATTCTATTAAACCAATAAATCACCGTCAAATGCACCTAGCATTAGCAGTAGCCTTATACCGTTTTGGCTTCAGTCAACTTTTATTCTACATTCAATCTCATTACGATCTATGTTCACATTTGACGTTGATTATTGGTTTAAGAGAATGCCATTTGCAACTTTCTTGACGCTAAAACTAGATCGGAATGATATTTTGAACATTTAAAATTACGAGAATTGGCCTACTGTTTATAATTACTAGTGGTCCCGTAGCTTAGTGATCCCCTAAAACTTTTTGTCCTGTAATGTCAGCTGCGAGATTTGACATTCAGACATTATCAGTTTATTTTAGTACATATTTGTTACAGATATTATATTTAAATAGCATTCTACACTCCTCCATATAAACTTTAACTATGCCAAATCTCAAACTCCTCCCTGCGCGCAATAGACTTGAAAACAGATCCGAAGTTTTCTCTGCACGTGTTAATTTAAGTATAGATAATAGATATCAGTGTAGATATAGAAGCAAACCTTCATGAAAGGAATAGCAAGAATGTATTTGCTGCGTTGTCCGGCAACTATGTCTTGATACACGTGAGCAGGTAGATCGTAGAATATTGAACTCTTCTTGTTGGTCATTGAATACGCCTACAACAAAATCTTACTGTTGTTAAAAAATACGATGATTTCAATGTTATCACCTTAAATGGGTAAATCTCGACAGGTGGCACTTCACATAAAATTTTTGTGATGGTACTAAACCCGGTCGTGCTGGTCCATTCATACTGTAGACAAAACTGTCTAGAGCGTGATTCTACCACTTGTAGAAATGAAAAGTTATAAATATTTTATATAGTATCTTTAGCATACATAAGCTCACGCCTTTATCCGCAAAGGGGTAAGCAGAGGTGGAACTAGTGCTGCATCCACGTATCGCCGAGCTTAATACCGTCCCATGATGT
Source organism: Mimas tiliae (assembly GCA_905332985.1). Taxonomy (NCBI): domain Eukaryota; kingdom Metazoa; phylum Arthropoda; class Insecta; order Lepidoptera; family Sphingidae; genus Mimas; species Mimas tiliae. Next base: position 19,452,338 of record HG995241.1, on the reverse strand, counting down.
GATAAGTGCAAGCCTATCGCCATACCCAAATATACTCGTACATACACAAATTCCTAACCCGGACAACTCATGTAAAACAAAAATTGAGATTTTCGAGCTGGGAATCGAACCCAGAACCTCACGTTCTGTCTTAGAAAGCTGCAACTAGACCAATGATCTTGGCGATCTTTAGCATATTCGTAAGCTATGTGTTGTTAAATCCTCGTTGTAAACTCCTTTAATTGAAACTCAAGTCTTATAACCACTTTATTTATTCACCAGAGCTCCTCTTACTTCGATGTATCCACTTTGTGGCTGAACGACGACTGACTGTTTTTCACGAACCCTCTAAAGGGGTGACAAAAATTCACTAGTACTCAATTGACTAATATCTGATTTTCTAAATGTCAGGTGTCGTTGAGCTACTAAATAATTAGGATTCATATTATAATCAACATTGCAAGTGAACATACTTCTTAAAAATACAAGTTAAAATGAACATGTTTTTAGGCAAACTAAATAGTAGTTTAATATTTCAATTGAGCAGGACTTCCGCCATGATTCAACTTATGTTACTTTTTCTATAATACACACTGAAAAAATTGTAAAATAAACAATAAGTGATATAAAATCAAGACATTAATTTTCAATAAGCTAACATATGCCTATGATCGCATTTGTTATAGCTAGGATGTAATATTTTCTATACTTACCTTATCAGTGTACCAGCACAACTGCAAATAGGTTATAAACCGCTGTCTTAGAACTGGATCCACTTGATTCCTTATCAGGAAATTCTTAACATTGGTTATACACCCGTCATAATCCTCCCTGAATAAAAGGCACTGAACTGTTATACGGTAGTATTATAAAACAGAACTTAACAAAACCATCGAAATCCGTTCTAACCTCATGGAATAGTAAGAGACAACGTGGAATTCAAAAAATCGATAGACTAGTTTTTTTGGTAGGATGAATAGCCAATGTCAAAACTGTTCAAAGTTACTATTGAGTGATGGTTTGCAAGAATGGTTTTTACTTTTACTTATGTCATAGGCCGGTAAACGAGCAAGTGGGTCACCTGATGGTAAGTGATCTACACCGCCCATGTACACCAACAATACCAAAAGAATTATGGGCGCGTTGCCGACCTTAAAGGAAGGGATAATTAAGGGATTGGGAAGGGGAGGGGGATTTAGGCCCCCGGATATCTCACTCACCGTACGAAATGCAGCAGTTGCTACTTTACGTCGGTTTTTTGTGAGACAGTGGTAACGACCCGGGCGAGCCGGCCCATTCATGCTGTAGACAAAAGTGTCTACAGCGTGGCTCTACCACTCTAAAAAATGGTGGTGTAACCAGCGGGTAGGTACATACATATTTGTACCCAACTGGAAGGGACCAGCATGCACATGGTGAAGTAATGGCTCATTTCGGCGACCAACATTCTGAAGCCCGCCGCTGTGTATGCAGCTTCTACAGGCCGGTATAATTCTGGGAATTCAAGGGACGCATATTCTCTCAACGGTCGACATTATATTTGGACTGTACTATAACTATCAGGTGTACTTGTAGTCACATTGCCGTGCCATAACAAACATGAAATTAGAAACTAGTCAGTAAGTAACATTTCGCGTCCAAATTTTGTAATTGACATAGCCGTTGAGAAAGCCTTGCATACATACCCACTCACGCCTGTAATTCTCTAAGGGGTAGGCAGAGGTGTAAACATTATACCCACATTTCACCGAGCGTATCTCCGTCCCATGTGATAGGGGCGAGCCTATCGCCATACCGGTCACAAATTCCAGACTCCGGGCTGATACTGAGCATTTTGTAATAGAAAAACCCAATACCACTTCACCCGACCCGGGGATCGAACCCGAGACCTCAGCGTCGGCCTCAATCGTAACGCGTACGCATTACAACTGCGCCACCGAGGCAGTCATTCTCAATTTTCAGATCTTTATTAATGACATATAGTTGTGATCAAAACAAACATGTTTACCTCAACGCAGTAGTTACCATAATGGTTGCGGAATAAACAGCCTCCATGAATATCCTCAGAACGATACAGATCTCCAACACAAACATTGTGTACAAAACGTTGTTCCAATTTTCCGGGCCCCAGGTTTGCATGTGAGCTAATGAAATAATGTGTAGATAGATAGATAAATAGATAACTCTTTATTGTACACCAAAAATAAAAATTATACACTATGCACCTTACAACTAAATTATGTTACAAAAGGCGGTCTTATCGCTAAAAGCGATCTCTACCAGACAACCTGTAGCTGATGTTATATGGCTTTCTTGCTTCTATGTAATGGTTGGGCAAAGAAACCTGAGGATAGGTATGATGCAAGAGAGAAAAATGTAAAGCTCACTAGAAATTGAACGGATAAAGACAAATTATTATTTACTTAGGTAATTTGCAGAATCCTCATAATTAAAAAATAAATGTATAATTTTAAAATGAAGGTAGCCAATGTAACATTTTCTTTTCGAGACGATCTACACCTCAGTCTCTCCCGTGACCACGAAGCCTAACAAGCTTTCGAAACGTCGGGACTAAAATAAAAATTAAACTAAATCCGTATATAAGGTGGTCTACATATCCAAGAATCTATTACAAATGGATCCTTCGATTCTCATTTTATTTACGATAATTGTCTACGAACTAGCAGTGATAGCTCAGCGGGGAGTGGTATGAACTGTCGAGACGAAAGTCGCAGGTTCGAAACCAGCCCCAAGTGCATACACCTCTGACTTTCCTAAGTTACGTGTGTATTAATTGTTAATTATCACTTGCTTTAACGGTGAAGGAAACATCGTGAGGAAACCTGCATACCTGAGAAGTTCTTCATAAGAATTTCGAAGGTATGTGAAGACTGCCAACCCGCATTAGGCCAGCGTGGTGGAGTAAGGCCCAGCCCTCTGATTCAGTAGAGGGGGCCCGTGCCTAGCAGTGAGACGTATATAATACAGGGCTAGTATTATTATTATTATTATTTGTCTAGTTCTCGGATTATTTTATAAAAGTTTAGTACTAACTGGTAAATGTTATCATGGAAACAGCCCAGTAGAGTGCGAAACTGAGCGTACTCTCTACATTGTCATCGTCCAACGGCTTGAACTCCCAGTATGGAGAGTGCGTGATATTTGTCACTTGGCAATAACCGAAACTAAAACCAAAACAATACCCAGTGCAAAAGGAACTTCCTAAAAAACTACATTATTCTATTCTATTTTTAGATTATGGCGCCATCGATTTTCGATGATTTCGCCAATGTCAAGTATTTAAATAGCAATATCTAAAAATAAAGATCAAGACGTAGACACATTTAAAAAGATGCTCAATTGTTAGTCCAAAACTACATTAGTATAGATCTCGTCTACCTTTATTGCCGCTTTTAATTTAGCCACAAGCGGTGTGGCAGTTGTTTTGATGAAACTAAAGAATGACAGGAGGCGGAGAAGACGGGTGAAGAGACTAACTTCAAAGCCGTCATAAAGATTTATGAGACGTCTATAAGATGTGGGGACGAAAATTATATTTCAACCATTAGCTGAAGATATCGTTAAATCAGACAACCATAGATCACAATAGGGTAGTTTACTAGTTTATTATTTAAATCAATAAGTTACGTTACCTACTCAAAATCTATTGCAGAAAGAATTTTATAAATCGCACCAAAAATAAATAAGTTAGAAGCCATTCAAATCCTGTAGAAGGGGTAATTATCCGCAAACTTTGACGTCACTGTGTAAAATGTTCATTATGGTGCACGCGTGCAAGCGAGATAGTGAGATATCCCTACTACGCCCCAATTTACCTCATACCAACATTTAAAGTTATGACTTTAATGGCGGGCACATTTCTGAACCAATTTTGATTGTGTTTTAATAAAAGGGTTTCGTTTGCGTATCATTTTCTGTTGCTTAAAAAATAATGTATAAAATTCAATATAGGAAACTACCCTATTATTGAATCATTAATGAAGATATTCATTCAGTAGCGAATTTACTTTTAGCTAGTACATAAATACTACCAATGGTGACAAAAATATAACAACACACCGAAAACACATGAACGCTTGCTGCAGAGCTGCTATCAAGTAACAAGCAATCAAAAGGAGTAATGTATAGGAGAGGAAACGAAGGACGTTGCTGCGGTACACACAGCGCTCTTCGAAACTCTTCAGCACTCTAAACACCTAGTAAGTGATGGGAACGTAATAATATTATTCAATTGTAATTGTAGAAGCCTTCCTGTAAAGTTTTGTCTACAACATTAATTGACCGGCTCGACCGAGTGTTTAAAATTTACAACTATCTCATTATACATCGTACTAAACATATTACATTCATAAATGTACAAATATTTGCGAACTGAATTAGAACACGTTTCGTCAATGTGATACATTTACGTAATATATAACTCGAAAGTCTTAACGTATCACAATTTTATTAAAACCTTTTATAAATACTTCGTAAAACGAAATGCAGCGAAAAAAGGAACGATAAGGTAGTGGGAAGAGGTACCGACCACTAAGGTAGAGTAAAGGTGGAGGCAACACGTGTAATAACTTTTTGAAGGTCGACTTTTTAGGTATCGCTATCTCTCTTTCATCCGTGAAGCCCAATGGTATCACAGATACCTTCTCCAATAGAAAGACAGATGGGACTACAAACTGCCAAAATTCAGCTCGAAATAGGTATTTTAAGTGTAGCCTCAAAATTCTCATAAATCATCGATGGCAGCTCGTTGTTGTGTTAAAGTCAAGGCCGGCAACGCTCCCATGATTATTTTGGTATTTTAGGTGTTCATTATGGTGGAGATCATTTAGCATCAGGTGACCTACTTGTTCGTCGATTGCTGACCTCTGCTATAACAATCGTAATATAATTTACATAGTAATTGAATATTACAACGATTAATGTAAATGTAGAAATTGCAGAGAACGTAACTCGTCTCAGGAATTAAGTGAGTAAAATACAAAGCTATAGTTCTGACATAAAAGATTTCAAAACGTATCGTATCATTGGATTGCACTTACCTAAAGATATACTGAAATTAGAGCTTAAAAAAACTAAATAAAGTTAGGTATTTCTCACCTTCGGCAACCTCAACAGCTTGTTGATGCCGGCAAAATGTCCCTCGCCCACAAACTCGAATATCGGCAGAGTGCCCACTACGTCTAGCACGAACCAATGACTGCGCATCTGCTGAGACGACGTCTGGGAGAATGTTATTGGTACTCCTGCACCAAAAACGGCATGATTTAAAATCCCTGATAACAATCTGTTGGTGCATGGTTATGATCCTTATAAAGACTACCCAAGAGTTTGATTGGTGTATTACCAGCACTTTTCCATTAGACGATAATTTTAAAAATAATTGTATATGTATTACTGTAGAACAGATCCTTGGTAATACATTAGTTTTTATAGATACTTAATAATTTATTCACGTTTTACACTCTTATGACAATAGGTACATTTAAAAATGAATTATATATGATTTATCTTCTTATCTCACCTTCTTCAACATTAGCACCAGTGGACAAGTGAACAATCAGATCCAGTACATAAACAACGGTCACTACGTAGTCGAAGAACCTGAACTCAATAGGGACCTTCTTGTTGAACACCATGTAGTAGGGATGAGTCTGGATAAACAAACGCAACATGGACAAACAGAAATCTCTTACATTTAAAAATTAGAAAGAAAGAGTTAAAGAGTAAGCAATGCTGCAATGGTAAAAGGTATAACAAGTCTATCCTAATTCTATAGGCAGTTAATGGGTACAGAGATAATAAATAAATAAATACACCCAACAGTCACACACATAGTCCTGACCCCACACTAGGTGAACCTGTATCGTGGGTATCAGGAACTACGAGGGATTTGCGGTCCCACAACACCCAGACTCGAAACAAATATTTGTGGATTAGACAAACATTTGTCTCGGTGTGGGAATCATACCCACGGCTACTGGCCCACTGCGCCACGGAAGCTGTCGAACAACAGCCAACAATTCCAACTAGTGTAAATCAAACTCAAAAAGAGCTTCATCTGATAGCTAAGCCCATGTAAAATGCTCACATACCGTAAGTTCGATACGATTAGGGAATTATAAAACTCTTCGTATTAAGACTTAATTTGTGCAGCAGCTTAGCTAGAATTTTGTTTTACGCTAACTGAATAAACTGAGCGATAAAAACTTAAATAACTCATATTTATAGAGTAATTTATTTATTTATATATATAGCATTCACTTACATTAACAGTTAAACTAAACATGTAAGCTACTTCATTGGAAATAACAACAAAACAAAAAAAAACACAATACAGATGCAAGCAATAAACTAACCTCAGCACCAACCTCACCAAGATAATTATGATTGCGTATATTGATATCCTAATATAGGCAATCACAATACAGGTACCAGATTACAGTATAGAGCTAGGAACAGATATGTCTTCCAAATAAGTGCCGGCTAAGGCCAGGAATTCAGATTCCGATTGATGGAAGATGTCAACAGAGTATTCCGTGCATAAGACATTTAGATCTTTTAGGGATCGGTTAAGTGGCGTATGAGTGTCAGCTAGTGCAACATGAAATAGGGGCCTATGACGTGGACGGAGATTACGTGTATGAGCATTAGGAATGTGGAAGGAGATCTGCGCGAGAATGGCAGGATTGTATGTTATACCACGTAATAATTCGTATAAATACTTCATTAAGGAGAGGTTAATAAACAATAACATATAACTCACCATACATACAGCAACAATAAGACAAGCGACAAACGAATGCCAAGCGACTTGCAGGGAAGACTTGGGCTGCAGAATGCACGGAAACGTCGAACGAAGGCATATCGCGTCCGCTTCATCTGTCAGAGACGCGCTAGCACGCTAAAAAATAAAAACACTTTTCAGCTCCATGACTTTGATTCCAACTTACAATAATTTACGAAGACATTGTCTAGAATTTGAGTTGAATTTATATGAGGATCCTGATTAGGTATTACAATCTCAGAAAAAATATATAAGTATACAAACTATAAGTGGTAGTGCCACGCTGTAGACAGTTTTGTCTACAGCATGAATGGGTCGGCTTGTTCGGGTTGTTACCACTGTCTCACAGAAAACTGACTTAAAGTAGCAGCTTGCTGCTGCATTTCGTACGGTGAGTGAGATATCCGAAGGTCTAAATCCCCCTCCCCTTCCCAATCCCTTTCCTTTGAGGTCGGCAACGCGCCCATAATTCTTTTGGTATTGTTGACGTACATGGGCGGTGGAGATCACTTACCATCAGGTGACCCACTTGCTCGTTTGCCGGACTTTACTATATATAAAAATAAAAAATCAAATCACATATGAAAGTACCTGCAGAAACTGAGTACCTAGTTGGAACTTACATTTCTCATGATATAGCACCCAGCAATTTCCAAGAACACATCAGTCTGTGCCAACATGAGGTTTCCGTGAGAATCCTTAGCTTCTTTCAAAGCCCGGAGACCGCGTTTAAAATGAAGAATGCTGCTTTTGTATCTGTTTAGGACAAATTACTGGACTGATATAAATTATAAATATAAGTAGCATAGGTACTATAGTTTACTTAAAATATATATTTACTTGACTTCCTGAGGCAATTTTTGAAGGAAATGTCTTTTCACCCGTTCTAAATGGTCCTGTAAAAATCACGAGCATGGAGATAAAAATTGTGGCAAGAACAAAACTATTACTACTATTTAGTATTTGTTTAAACAAATATGTAAATCGTTTACTGTTTAACTAAAAAGCTTGAGTGATTCAAAAATTCAACATGTAGTGTCTTGCATCCATGGCTGAATGATCATGTACCCTTTGCCATTACGATACGATGACCGCTGGGAGTAAAGATGTATTGAGGTGATGCTAAATTGTTATTTAATGCTAATGCTAATGCTGTGTACAAACACAGCTAAAGCTTGTGGCGAATTGTTTCTAGCCACTCCCCACACATTGATAAAATGTTCATAAACTGGCAACCCAAAAAGGACGGTTACAAGATTAGTCCGCCTAAAATTACTTCAACTTGTCAAAAGTTGCCAAATTCTGTGCACTGTCAACAAATTTGTATTGCACCAATTTTACTGTGACAAAGATATTATGCGTTCGCTTACTAAAAAGTTTCTTTTGTCGAGCAACAACGAAAAATGCCCCACATTGGCGACCCACAAGTTAATGTCGAATTAAAAAAATCCTTCAATTAAGTAAGTATTTTTAAGGAGCTGTATAAAAGACAGAATTTTGATAATTATGAAGTTTACCTTAACCTAACAACACTTCAAGCTAATGTACGAAATCTTGTATGATGCAATTGACTGTTCTACCAAAAACACAATATCGAAACCAACATTAAAACAACTCAATATAACAGCAGCTTCCTCCCCACGACCATGTTTAATGGCGACTCTCCACAGATCAGCTGCATTGAGGACATGTGCGGTGCAGAATGTAGCTGCCCTGATCTCTAGGTGTGCCCTCCCACAGCCGGCCGCAGCACATCCCCCGCAAGGAGTCAGCACTGTGCCCCGAGTCATGCGCAGGAATGCTGTGCTGTCATCTTCTGCAGTTAACATCTGCATGTTGACATGGAACGAGCAGTGATTGAGAAAATATTTACCTAAACCTATTTATTTGAAAGAAAGAAAGAAAAGTAATTTATTTGTCACAACACATTACACAACATGCATACATCTTTTTAAATTATGTAATAGGTAAGACAGGATTATTGCACGTTGTGGCTGTGACAGGTACCTACCTGGTATTTAACTAACTATTTATTTAAGAGTTCAGTATCAGCCCGGAGTCTGGAATTTGTGCCCGGTATGGCGATACGCTCGGCGAAATGTGGGTGTACTGGTTGTAACCTCTGCCTAGCCCTTCAGGGATTACAGGCGTGAGTGCGTATGTTATTTAACTCCCCAACTCATTCACGATTCTTCTCGTATAGTATTCATGGGCGGCAGCGATCACTTACCAATAAGTGACCCACTTCCTAATTTCCCGACCATCCCTATAAAAAACTTGGTTTCATATTGGTAAAATTATTATAGTACGACTACTTTGTGATCACATCTAAAATACCACCACTTTACTTACCCCGCAGTACCCCTAAGAATGAAATAGTATATGGTGCAAAGTCGGTTACTTCGGACCAGCTCGCTGTTTCCTAACAGAGGTCCGATGGAAATGAAAACAAATATATAAATGTAATCCGTGTTAAAATAAAATAATAGAAAATTCTAGCCCAGTATTATACACGTCCCACTGCTGGGCACGGGCCTCCTCTACTGAATGAGAGTGGTTAGGCCTTAGTCCACCTCGCTGGGCTAATGCGGATTGGCAGACTTCACATACCTTCGAAATTCTTATGAAGAACTTCTCAGGTATGCAGGTTTCCTCACGATGTTTCCTTTACCGTTAAAGCAAGTGATAATTAACAATTAATACACACATAACTTAGAAAAATCAGAGGTGTATGCACTTCCGGCTGGTTTCGAACCTGCTACTTTCGTTTCTACAGTCCATACCACTCCCCGCTGAGCTATCAATCCGTGTTATCGGTCTTTAATTACAAGAAGACAGTACTTGTAAGGGCGGAATGGAAAACCATTTTTGCATTTTAAGACATTGTAGTAAAAATTACGAAGATTCTATTAACTATTTCAAAACGCCAGATGTCCGTCGACTTGTAAACAATTAGTTTAAGGCCGTTCCCAATATCTGTCTATCAACAGATTTGCATACTGGCAGTACATTTTTGACAAATTTTCTATGGAAGATTCGTCAATATTTTACTGGCAGTAAGCAAATCTGTCGATAGACAGAATATTAAATACACCCATAAATAAATACACCCAACAGTCACACACATAGTCCTGACCCCACACTAGGTAAACCTGTATCGTGGGTATCAAGAACTACGAGGGACTTGCGGTCCCACAACACCCAGACCCAAGACAAATATTTGTGGATCAGACAAACATTTGTCAAGGTGCGGGAATCGAACCCACGGCCTCACGCTTCGCAACCGGCTACTCGCCCGCTGCGCCACGGCGGCTGTCAAATATTGGGAACGGCCTTAAGACAATAACGGTAATGTTGCTTACCTCCACGTCTCCGTAAGTAATATAAATAATCGAAGACTTCTTTGATGATCTCTTTATAATAGCGTCGCCAGGGATGTAATGAATTGTCTCCATTTTCTTCGCAAGCTCGCAGAGGAAATGGTATGATAGGTCACGAAGAATCCTAGTCTAACAAATAGGTAAGCAGATATATCATATAACTGATGATCTAATAATGTCAATGAAGTAAATAAATTGTAGGTACTCTCTCGAGACATCCTACTTCCTACTACTATTAAAAATCTGTATTTGGATGTTTGTTAGTCAATCACGCCTTAACAGCTGAACGGTGTTGGGTGAAATTTGGCACACAGGTAGCCCATGACCTGGATTATAAATAAGTAAAAATAAATACCTAACAGTCACACACATAGTCCTGTATGTATATTAGGACATAGGTTTCTTATCGCGGAAAGGCCGTGCAAAAGCTAGGTGTTTTTTTATTGCATAGCCCGGCTAACGAGCAAGTGGGTCACCTGATGGTAAGCGATCTCCACCGCCCTGTACGCCCACAATACCAAAAGAATCAAGGGCGCGTTGCCAACCATAAAGGAAAGGAATAATTAAGGGATTGGGAAGGGGAGGGAGATATGGACCTCCGGATATCTCACTCACCGTACGAAACGCAGCAGCAAGCTGATACTTTACGCCGGTATTCTGTGAGACAGTGGTAACGACCCGGACGAGCCGGCCCATTCATGCTGTAGACAGAACTATCTACAGCGTGGCTCTACCACTCAAAAAAGTATTCCATAAAAATAGTCAATATTATGCATGTTGATATATTTGATACCTTCTGAGTAGCCTCAAAGTAAATATCAGTGTATACGATGGAAGGCAGCGTTGGCGGGAATGTAGGCAGAAGCTGCGTACAAGACACGGCCCTCTGTTTGTGCCAATACATCTTGTAGAACGTTTCCACCTTCTCACGTTGACGCAACGGGATATGGGAGTCTTTCTGGATCAAAATTTTTACTAGTTTTCTTGTATCGATGTTATGAAATACTTATACGAGACTATCCCGCCCACACACCTGCCACTGTAACTCCTGTGCACCAGGATCGACAGTGGCACGCATTTTTGTTGACACCGAGCAGTGAAGCTCGGCGAGTCTCTGGAAATGATAAATTGTCTTTGTCCCGCAACGAAATTAATCAAATAGAAATTTAAGGAGTTGAAAATAATAATTGCCCACTTCCCTCCATAGCAAAGCGGTAGACAAAATAATGAACTAAGAAGGCATTAACTTCAGGCACAATGATAGTTACAACTGGAGAAGCCAGATGTAAAGTACCACGGATGTCATTACGTGGGTCCTATCACGCGAGCTTGTTAAACTTGATTCCAATAATAGGTATGGCAAAAACGCCGAAAAGCACGGAAGTTCTTCCTAGTTTCCACAAGATCCATATAGTATACAACTCCAGATGTTATTTGCATACTGTCTAACATAATGTTGCGCTCTTGTTGCCAGAGACCACACTCCCAAAGAATATGATGTGCGGATGGTTCGTACCGGCAATTAGGTGTAGAACATGGCCACGTAGGCGAATCAACCAACTATGAAATACCTATGGCGAGAAAATGCTGGGAAATTTATAGCCTTTAATAGCATTTTTAGACATTAAACGAACGAATTAGGCTAATGATAGCTGGGCTGTCACTATCTCTAGATATTCACTAATAGTTTTCATATTAATTATGTTAGCCTGTTTATTTGGTTCTTCATCACCAGGCACCCAGTAATCATCACCAACACGTATTGTCCGTAACTCACCATCTCCTTGATGATGAGTCTGTACCGCGCGCGGAACGCCTCCTCCGGCCGCATGTACAGGCTGAGGACGAGTGAAAGCGAGGCCACCGCTGCACCGGTCACCACCAAGCATCCCGTGATCATCACTAGCAGGCACGCTATACGCTCGATATCGTTTGCTGGTGCCACTGACGGACTAAGCAAAGCAAACAGAAAAAAACAGAGTAAATCTATTCCTCAAATCATTTGGAGTTGTGCAAAAAATACGTAAGTCCGATCCGAAATATGTTTCGATAGACATAGGTAAACTATCCCTCCGGCCGCATGTACAGACTGAGGACGAGTGAAAGAGAGGCTACCGCTGCACCGGTCACCACCAAGCATCCCGTGATCATCACTAACAGGCACGCGATGCGCTCGATGTCGTTTGCTGGTGCCACTGACGGACTAAGCAAAGCAGATAAAAAGAAGCACTCCAGAGTAAATATATTTCTCAAATCATTAACAACGTTGGAAAATGTACGTAAGTCCGATTTTCTTAGACTGCCTCGGTGGCGCAGTTGTAATGCGTACGCGGTACGATTGAGGCTAACGCTGAGGTCTCGGGTTCGATTCCCGGGTCGGGTAAAGTGGTATTGGCTTTTTCTATTACGAAATGCTCAGTATCAGCCCGGAGTTTGAAATCTATGCCCGGTATGGCGATAGGCTCGCCCCCTATTACATCGTGGAACAGAGATACGCTCGGCGAAATGTGGGTGTACTGGTTACACCTCTGCGTACCCCTTCGGGGATTACAGGCGTGAGTGTGTATGTATTCTCTTATTGCCATACATTCTGATAGGGTCTATATTTCTCAAATTTAATAATACTAACCCTGTATTAGATACGTCCCACTGCTAGGAACGGGCCTCCTCTACTTAATGCGAGGGGTTAGGCCTTAGTCCACCACGCTGGCCTAATATGAGTTGGAAGACTTCACATACCTTTGAAATTCTAATGGAAAACTTCTCAGGTATGTAGGTTTCCTCACGATGTTTCCTTTACCGTTAAAGCAAGTGACAATTAACATTTAATACACACGTAACTTAGAAAAGTCAGAGGTGTATGCACTTAGGGCTGGTTTCGAACCTGCGACTTTTGTCTCGACAGTCCATACCAGTCCCAGCTGAGCTATAACTGCTTCAATTTCTTCAATAAATTCAATGATTATTTTTATTAAGCAATGAAATGTTTATGTCCCACATTTCCGAATTATAGTACTCCTGTGTATAACACAAATTAAAATAGAGTTGTATTACAAGGCAGTTTTATATAGTAGAGCTACGCTGTTGACAGTTTTGTCTACAGCATTAATGGGCCGGCTCGACCGGATTGTTACCAGTGTCTCACAGAAAGCCAACGTAAAGTAGCAGCTTGCTGTCGCGTTTCGTTCGGTGAGTGAGATTTCCAGAGGCCAAAATCCTCCTTCCCATCCGTTTATTATCCCTTTTCTTGAAGATCGATAACACGTCCACGATTCTACTGGTATTGTGGGTGTACATGGGCAGTACCTAGAGTACCATCAGATGACCCACTAGCTCGTTTGCCACCTCCTCCTCCTCGCTTCGTTTCCTCACTGCTGAGGGTCGTGACCGTCGATATTGGATTTCGACAGCATTTTATAACGGACAATGTCCTTCCATATCCTTCTATCCTTGGCCACGTGGAAAGTACATTCACATTCCACGTTTGCCACCATTTGCTATAAAAAATCAAAAGTACCCAATCGGTATGAACATCTTGTTGACGATATACATAGCGCTGAGGAACTCTCCAGCGGGGCTGTGCATGAACGACTCGTCCTTTATCTTCTCGTACTGCAGCTGGTACATGGCTCGTCTGTACTCCGACCCTTGCATGTGCTTCCTTTCCAGCTAAATAGGAAGAATCCTCCTTTTTTACTCGGCTCTATTAAATTTTGCTTAAGCCCCCCCACTCAACAGTTACACACATAGTCCTGACCCTACACTAGGTTAACCTGTATCGTGGGTATCATGAACTACGAGGCACCCAGACTAGAAAGAAATATTTATGGATCAGACAAAGATTTGTCTAGGTGCGGGAATCGAACCCGGGGCCTCACGCTTCGCAACCGGCTACATACCCACTGCGCCACGGAGGCTATCAACAAGCCTGTCGCAAGCTTCAACAATAGCTTATAAGCAGTTATAAATAAATATTTTCTTTATTATTATAACTATAGCTGATTTATGTTAAAACTAATTTTGATGCCTTTTCCACATGTTTCATAGCATATGTTGTTGTTTATAGAATCATGTATAAATCAAACATTATAAAATCAACCATTTTCTTTTAATCGCTACCGTCTAAAGTCTAGACGCGAGAATATTTAACAAATAATTCACCACATACAGGGTTTTAATGAATCATAGCCGTGTTTAATTGTTTAGTACGATGAAAAAAACGAGGATTCAAAGGAGGATATTTCAAACTCGAAATGTTCAATGTACAAACAAAACTTACAGATTTATGACACGTGATGGCGTCTGAACATTTTATGACATACAATCCAACGCTCGCGTTAATATTTCGTAACGTCCATATTCATAATTCAGCATGGAGGAAGAGAGCATATTTTTTTCATAAAAACATTTGGACACAAGCCATAAAACAAATTAATACAATTTATTTACATTACACGTGCTGTAATAATTTTCGAACAACACATGTGGACTCAGAGTAAAAAATTAAACAAGTGCAGACAAAGAAGGTCTCTTGAAGGTCTCTTGCTAATGTAAAAGTTCCCATAAAATTATGAAAACTTATTTTGATTCATTTACCATTTTGAGGTGGTTGAGGTTTCGGAGAAATGACCGAAACTACTTCGAAATGCATGTATAAATAATTAAAAAACCGGAATTTTGCAACCTTTTTCAATTGTTAAAAGAGAAATTATTACGTCTTTGGACACGCATATCGCACAATTTTTTTACTTATATAAAACGTCGTTTATCAAACTCCGTATCATTATAAAGTACATATCCAATGATACCACACATACCTATTAACAATGGAAAAAAGTCATCCCTGATTTACAGCTTATAAGCAATGGAAAATAAATCATCACTATAGGGAGCCACCCCAATTACTTTTTCTTAATTTGACTACACCTTTGTGTAAGGATTAATAGAATATATCTTCCACTATATAGTGATAATAGTCACGGAATAAAATGGTTGTGAGTGTGACATATGGACGCACAAACAGACATGACGAAATTAGGGTTCCGTTTTTGCTTTTTGGTTAAAAATGCCTAAAAAAGGTGTTTGGGGATCCGATTCCCCTTCATTATTCTCTGGGTTCGCACCACACACAAACCGATATAGTTTCGGAAATCACAAATGGTTTATCAAGTTCACGCAATTGATTTTATCATATGACGCTTAATTAAACATATTATTTATATAAATGTTGCGAAGAAATAGTTTTGGGGGAATGCGTATTTGCAATATTAAATTCCGCAATGTAGATAAGTATTCTAATTTTTTTCACGCAATTTCGTGGTGACCTACTAAGGAGTAACAGTAAGAACCAGTATATAAATAATAGTGACATATTCTGATCAATTGTATTTCATAACACCAATAATTAATAGATTGTTTTCTAGTTTATTACTATAGAAAACCATACATTTTCAACTTATTTATTCTGTTTTTTTTTTTGTAGTTTATGTGAGCGGGAATAAATTTATTTTCTTTCTTTCTTTCTATTTCATGAACATTGCCTTAAAATTACTATACAGAATGTAAACATCTTTCAGAATACACCGTACAGGTTCACATAGTCCAGTAGGCCTAGTACAAGTTTTAATAGTTTTGTAAAACGATGAAAATTTTCGTTTTCTCTCAATACGTCAAATATTAGTAGTCACTAGTGGGAACTATAATGAATTAAAATTAATTATATGGTTTATTTTATTTCATAATAATAGAATATGAAATTAAAGTGATTCTTTTCTTTATTACCGTATGAATTACTAGTTTGACACTTCGACGGTAGTAATTTTATACGCATTCGAAAACTGTGAACGTATTTGTAACTTATACTAGGCCTACTGACCGCACACTAGGTTAACCTATATCGTGGGTATCAGTAACTACGAGGAACTGGACCCACAACACCCAGCCCGTTTCGAAATCGAACCCACAGCCGGCTACCCGCCTGCTGCACCACGGAGATTGCCAAATACAAGTCAACCTCACCTGCCCGTGGTAAATATATATTGCACCACCAAGGTGCACTAGACCTACGTAGTGGATTATTGGTCCGAAGTTCTCCCTTCAAATGGAGACCTCGAGCTTGCAATTTCATAGACTTATAAAAATACTTACCATATCGATATTTATCCATACCAAAGCCCAAGTAACACGCAATACAAGGAATATGTAGCAGTACTTCAATGTGGATCCCAGCACGCTGCCCTTCAAATTGTAATCATTGAGAGCCCCTGAAAAAAATACACATCGGAAACCGAAAGCGTCTAGTAAACTGTAGTAGCAATAATGATATTTCAACCATTGATATGCCATTACTGGGAAAATAATATATTAGGTATTACGCCGTAATAGTTACGGCTATGCCATTCATATTCAAAATACCTATGTTTGCACAATTTCCTTGATCAACTTTTAAGGACAGGTGCAATGTATTTGGTGTCAAAATCATTAATTAAATATTATGAAATCATCCAATTTCTTAAATTCAATAGATATTAGAGAAAGATATTTGAAGAGTTATAATTTTTCTTTCTTCCTGGTGTTATCCCGTCTTAACGCCAGGGTACGCATTCGATACATGATTTGACGGTAGATTTGGTATTATGTAGGGCGTGATCCGCCATCTGTTCCCCACAATCCGCAGCGGGAACCAAGTTTCGCCATTACCTCGTCCAATAATCAGCAGTACTCTGTAACACATGCAGGTGAGGTTGGCTTTGTGTCTAATATGTTGATGGTCCACTTACATTCCGAAGAGGACACACTTTGTAAATTGATATTACTTATATGCTAAATTATAACTGCAGAGGTGTCGTATTTAAAAGGGTTTACCTAAAATACAGCAGTCCCCTATGTGTACGAATAATACTTTTCAAAGAATTATCGTAACATGTCTATAAATAGTGTTAGGCTTCAGTTACGTCTACTCTACAACATCGGCCTTCCATTTTATCAGTCCCGGTTTTTGGCACATGTTTCTAGGAAGCTCAGATACATCGAAATAAGAGAACGATAATTCTCAGATTCGCCAAAAATACGGCTTCACTTACTTACACATGCAAAGGTAAAATCACACGTAACACTCATACACGCAACAAAAATTAATGAACGTTCAAAATCAACTGTATTCCATAAACGTTAATGTCTCAATATAAATCTCAATGTAAATCGAGTTACGATGTTCTGCACCGCGCAAAAAATTAGACGTATTAAGTGTCAACTAGAGATCATGATATTTTTTTATGAATTGATGAATAAACGAGCTACACAGACTTTTAGCCCCCGCCCCCTTGCACAGAGTGTTGGTGGGGTCATTTTTTTGCTTGAGTTACGTTTCTTGTCATCTTATTTCGATGCTTGGAAATTATATCATTAGACTACATAATAACACGTAATGGATGGACTTACAAAGATATCGAAAAGGTCTGTGCAAGCGTACATAGTAGCACACGAGCTTGTAATCCTGGTGCGTGCTCAAGTAGTGGGTATACGTCAGCAAATCAAGCAGGAATGCGACTAAATAAAATGAAATACAAATAGTTATATGCTGTACATTCGAAAGCCGACTTTAAAATCCAAATCGTGGTGCGTTTGCTGTTTACCGTTGAGAAGTTTTCCATTTTATGATGTACTCTGTCATCAGATCTTACCACCCTCGGAGTAATTATTATCGAATACAAATGTAGTCCACATTTAAAATACGGATGAACTGAGAATTTTCTCCTGTGAAGTCGGTTAAAAATCGTGTCATATTGTGCCTAGGCAACGAAGACAAGCAGTCGATAGCCCGTGCTGCAATCATTGATATTATAATTCCACGCCAATCGAACGATATATTTCGAAAAGAGATCATAAAAAAATATATCATACACCATAACTAACAATAATGATGTTGAAGTGGTAAGTACTATTTGGTAGGCTATCTCGTATGCGAAAGTCGGTTTGAATAGGTACTCTTTTAAACGAACTATACTAACATCCAACCGAAGGAGTGACATGCGGCTTATCCATATGTCCGAACATGTTGTATCCTATGGCCAGAACATGGATGCCATAAGTGACGTTATACACAATATCCAAGAGGTCCAAGTGTGTGGTCTCCAGGTTGACAGACACCCATATGATCGCCATAAGGGCTACCGCGCAAATGTAGCAGTTCCATAAGGTATCTTCCGGGAGGGAGTAGTACCAGTCGAAAAATCGTTCTCGGGTCCACCAGCTTGGATATTCCTTCTGTGGGGCAACATACTCATCACGAATAGGTACTTAAAACCTATCTACGATACCTCCTTAAAAGAGTTGCGTGGCGGAATGGCATTGTATCTTATGAAATTAGTGGTAGACATTAAATGTTCTTTGAAGCGAGTGAAATTACTGGGCACTTGGGAGATTTAACAACTTATGACTCGGGGTGACGGACGCACTCCAGTGGCATGCTATGTGATTCGAAATTCCGTGTGGTGTTATGAACAGGCGAACGACATGCGCGTTTCGTGGTCTAATAAAAAAATAAAATGTATAAATAAAAATACGCCGCACGCATCCCACTGATAATTTTTTAGAATTATTGTTATGAAAATATAATTAAGCAAACTCGCGCACCTAATCGCGCCGCTCGGTCCGCAATTTCAGGGGAAAGCATTCTCCCAGAGGGTATTTTAATGTAATAGGTAAGTACTTATAAATCAAGAAAACGTAGATGTAAACCGGCACTAACATATGACGTACTAGTTACATACTATAGCAAACAAAGGTAAAAGGTAAAAAAGTAATAGTGGAGTGTGGATAAAAACAAGGTGAGTATTGTTTAAAAATAAGTCCGTTAGAAATAGTAATTATAACCTCATCTTGTGGTACATAAAACTGATATTCTAGATCCCGTGTTTGCCTGCAGCTGGACCGGCCGCTTTTGCTCTGTCTCCCAGCCATGCTAGATTTCTCAGAATCATAAATTTTTCACGTATAAACTAGATTTTTCATAGGTATTTATATTTTTCTGACATTACAACTGTATTTTTTTTTAATTTCGTCCAGAGGGCATGATGTAGTCTTTCGACCATACTGCCTAGACTTACGTGTAATTAGAATTGTCAATAAATAATTCGTAACGATAAACAATTTGTATAAGGTAAAGATAAATTCTCTTTAAATATGGTATGCAATTATTTTTGGGATGCAAGGAAATGCATGATTTTTAGTTCTGTTTATTATAATGTATAGTAGTACGTGTTCCTTTTTCAATGATATCTACTTTGGTGTACTTTGGCTTTGATAATGACCACTGTATAGTGTTGCATGGGAAGGTGGTCCCATTTATCGAAAAGCACCATAACTCCATTAGACTCTAATACCTTCGATCATAAATAGGTACTCAAAATAATATATAGATGTCGCCGTACAACAAAGACTGTGTAGCTTGGATACCTTTGCACGTTCTTTGAAAAAAATTAAAAACATAATATTAAAATTATATATTTTTAAAAATAAAATACATTATATATCACAAAAAATAGTTACAAATACATAATAATGATTATTAAAATAACAATAGTGACTTAATAATTAATTTGTACGACGCGACGTAACATTTTCTCCCTAAGCAGTATTAGGTACTAATACCCAATTGTTTAAATACATATTTTTATACATATGATTGAATTATATTTTGTGTTGTTGAAAGTTCATTATTTATAAGAGACGAACATTCAATCACACAGCCTTCAAATTAAGGCACAGACATAAGTACATATTCTCTTAGAAATATGATTATGCAGCGGTAACGATATTGTACGATAACTAATAACTAAAAAAACCCGGACAAGTGCGATTCGTACTCGCGCTCTCTAGGTCTAGTACAATTTTTGTCAGTTTTCGAAAATGATGATAGTTTCCTTTCTCCGCATACATCGACCAGGAAAAGCGGACCTCTAGCGGAAACGATGATGAATAATAATTGGTAGTATGAGTAATGTTATATCGTATTATTCCAATACGAAATTAGTTTCCAAACGATTGTTTTTTTACAGTAGGTACCTATTAATTACTACTTTGACACGTCTTCAATTGTAATTTTATATGAATTCGAAAACTGTGAACGTATTTGTAACTCGTACTAGACTGCATACCAGAGAGTTACCGAAAAAGTTTGAGTGGTAGATCCACACTGTAGACACTTTTGTCTACAGCATGAATGGGCCGGCTCGTCCGTGTCGTTACCACTGTCTCACAGACAACCGACGTAAAGCAGCAGCTTGCTGCTGCGTTTCGTACGGTTAGTGAGATATCCGGAGGCCCAAATCCCCCTCCTCTTCCCAATTCCTTGATTATCCTTTTCCTTTATGGTCGGCAACGCGCCCATTATTCTTTTGGTATTGTGGGCGGTGGAGATCACTTACCATCAGGTGACCCACTTGCTCGTTTCCCGGACTATGCTATAAAAAAAGAAATCGCTACGAATTACGATCCCCCGGAACCATCCCACTTGCGCCGAAACAAGCCACCGCCGGGTTTAACCTACAACGGTGTAGGAAAATTGGTTAGAGCCAAAGACTTTAATGTATACTAGTCAAGCTGTGCAGTACATAGAAATTGTACCACTAAGTTGCGGTCAATTGACCGTAACTCAATATTACCATCTCGCTTACTCTCAACTAGAACCCCTCTTGCGCTCACTGTTTGTGAGCTGTCAAACTCCCGCGTTATGTGACGCAGTTTTACTTCTAAACAGCCCGTCTAGTAGTGTACTATAAGTCTTTGGTTAAAATGCATTAACTAATCCTTGTACTATTTCAGTGTCTGGAACAGGGTGGCTCTTTATCTTGGAGTTCTCGTCGTACTCTCTTCTGAACTGCTGGTTCATTTGCGCTCCGATCTTCGTTCTTATCCACACTGGAGCGATCTTTATAAACGAGTACTGGAAAGAAAATATATCTTTATATATATAATTCTACTGTACGTGTGTATGTGACTGAACTCCTCCTAAACGGCTGGACCGATTTGAATGATTTTTTTTTTGTATGCGTTTGGGTGGTGCCCTGGATGATTCACAAATCAGGTCGGCAGATGGCGCTGTAATTATATGTTGCGGGTGAAACCGCGCGGGAAAGCTAGTATAATATAGATATACAAGGTGGTAGGTCCGTCGTGTGTGAGAGGCCGTCTGGGTTGGTACCACCGCTTTGTCTATTTCTGCCAAGCAGCAGTGTGTAAGCAAGGACATTGAAACCATATTCATATTACATCTGCGCCACCGAGCCGGTCAGTAAATTATCAGATTATGATACTTCAAATCTTAAAGTGGTAGACAGTTTAATCTACACTTTAAATGAATGAGTCGGCCTCACTGTATCACTCTCACAGGAAACTGACATGAAGTAGCTGCTTGCTTTAGCTGTAAATTTTTATACCGGAGCTGAGGCCAGCAAACGAGTAAGTGGTTCACCTAGTGGTCAGTGATCTCCGCCGCCCATAAACATTTACAATATCCGAAGAATCACGGACGCGTTACGCTTTTCTATTTGTCTATGGCATGACCAACCTTGAACCTTTTCTTTGTCTGGTCGACCTACTAAAAACCTCTCTGTCTTGATAAACAATACATACATCGATCAAGTCGACTCCACCACATTTCTAGGTTTTGAAATCGACCGCAGCCTCACCTGGGGTTCACACATTAACAAACTATGTGGCAAACTTGGGAGTGCATGCTATGCGCTATATCGTCTCTCGCGTGTTGTCTCTGCTGACGTCGTCCGCACTTGTTATTTTGCGACTGTACACTCTCTCCTCCAATATGGTGTCGAGCTATGGGGGCGCGTTGCTGATCGGCTGCGCGTGTTCCGGATGCAAAAACGCGCCGTGAGAACAATCGTTAAAGTATCGCGGTCAACGTCTGTTAAACCATATTTTATTTCCGTGGCGCAGCGGGCGAGTAGTCGGCTGCGAAGCGAGAGGCCGTGGGTTCGATTCCCACACCGAGACAAATGTTTGTGTGAACCACAAATATTGGTCTCGGGTCTGGGTGTTGTGGGACCGCAAGTCCCTCGTAGTTCCTGATACCCACGACACAGGTTTACCTAGTGTGGGGTCAGGACTATGTGTGTGACTGTTGGGTGTATTATTATTATTATTATTTCCCAAAAAAATTTGACACTGCCCTCTAGTAATATTTCAGGTTGCACTAACCACCAGGCAAACGCTCTCTGATTTCAAAACTCGAGAGGAAATAAGTAGTCACAATATTAACACCCGTGGCGCAAAGAAACTGGCCGTTGTCGCTCATAGACTTGCTAAGTCTGATAAGATTACGCATGTTATGGGCCCTGCCATCTACAACCGGCTTCCCAACCACATTAAAGTGGCCCCCAGTCTACCCTGCTTTAAAAAAAAGTTAAAATCCTGGCTCGTCGAGAAGGCGTTTTACAGTGTAGAGGAATTCTTTGACTGTAATAATGAAATTTCTACTATTATTATCCATGTATTATTAATTAATTCCATTTGTAATTTTTAATATTTATGAATTAATTTGTATTTTTGTTTGACATGTAATTTTATTACGAATAAAGGAGTATGAGTATGAGTATGAGAAGTAATCAATTTACTAAGTTTGAGTTACGAAAAATCAATAAGACTTTGTCAACTGGATTGCCCTGAACTTAAAGTCAGGCGCTGTCTCCAGATCAAATAATATCTGTAATTATTATGACCGGACTGTCTTCAATTTATAATTTCACCATAGACAAAGTTTACCCACCTGTAACCCATGCAGCCAATACCCAGTGGTATTATGGACCCTGCCCAGTGTGACTACAGCCTGCCTCACATACGCTGCAGCATCAGGCACCAGTAGGTTCCCATCTAACAGCTGCTGGGAGAACGAGTTCATCTTCGTGGAGACAAAGAGTGGTGATAAGTGCTGGATGTGGATACCCTTGGGGCTGTACTCCTCACGAACTGCTTTTGTGAAGCTTTCTATGTAGGCCTGGAAAGGTTAGAAATTTGGTTAAAGTCTTGAGAGTGATGTGAAGTTTGACACCCATCATCAGGAATCAATTACATTTAACATACCATAAGCTCATGCCTTTATCCCAAAAGAGGTAGACAGAAGCAACTAGCGATGGACCCACGTTTCTATTTTTTTATCCTGGCTCGGCAAGGTACTACTACGCTACACCTGATGGTAAGTTTAGCGAAGTCAACCAGATTCTTGGTACCTACCCCATTCCGAAATGAGATCCAACGTCCGGTTGAGCTCAATGATACGATTCTCTCGCTGCCTATCAGTGACTCCACAGCAGTAACTGCTTACTGCAGTACCGCCAATGCACTCTGCTGTCATCTGCATAGCAACGACTGTCACCAAGTGGTAACATAATGATATGCAGAATAAACAAGATGGGTGAAAGTCTTGTAGGACCCTGGCATTAATGACATGGAGTCATTTCGCCGAGCTTATTTCAGTCTCATGATGTGATAGGAGGGAATACTCGGCAGAAATTCCAATCCCTGGCATATGTGATTTTTCAAATCAAAAACTCCCACCTGGGAATTGAAACCAGGATATCACGGTTCCCAACCTTAGTGCACTGCCACAAGGCCAATGAGGCGATTACAAATGATAAAAAAAGTTTATTTCATTTTAAGATATTTAAGCAACGAACTCTGAAGTTATAATTTTAACAATGCTAATTATGGATAAGGGTATCAAAGGTTGGGTATTCAATCATATCCACTTAAAATTATAATAAATTATCATAATTAATTGTCATAAGTAGCCTGTCCACTTATTTCTATGGGGCCATAAGTCAGTAGATGTACCCTGAATCACCATTAATTAGGTAATACATATTACGTGATAAATAAGCTTGTTTTGATGTAGTTACGTTTTTATCGCCCCAAACAACAATACAGAAAAGCTAGCTTCGTCAACTTACCTTGGTGGCCGCATATATAGTCATGAGTGGGAGAGGTTGCAGCTCGGATCCTGAGGACACGTTGACTACCGCCCCACGACCGCGGCGCACCATACCATCTAGCACCAGCCGCGTCATGCACGTCACCGCACCAACATTCACGTGGATCAGCTCCCAAGCCTTCGATAGCGGCACTTCGCACAATTTCATCGGATAATCGTATTGAACTCCCACGTTGTTCACTATAAGTTACGAATAACTTGAATAGGCAACACGTTAGTAAGAGTTCGTATATTAAGTATGCCATAACCAGTCCAGCATGGCGTGGCATCCCGTCGCCACGCCGACCACCAAGTCTGGCGTACATTTCCAATAATCGCGACGTCGCGTCGGGTAAGGCGTTTCAAGATGACCAGCACATTCAGCCTGTCGACCGGCACGGCGTGTCTGTATGCAGGACTGTGTATCACTTTAGTTGGTATCGATCAAGTGCGCCCACTGCATTAGTATCAATTGGTTGCCAATTGTATAGACACATACGTCGAACAAAAGTGATAATTTCTACTCTATCTACGTCTCGAACAGTATGTAAACCGTGGGTCACGCTTGCCAGTGGTAACTCTAGATGATCCCTGTAGCAGACTGAGGAATGGATGATAATTGTAATGCTAATTAATGTAGTAAAGTTAATACACATAATAAAATGTATTCTACTAATATTCATGCACATGTAAATAGTATGTCCAATAAACAATCAATGCAATCTGGTTTTATTGGCTTTACTGACTGAGAATAACTTAACCTCGAACGAAGGTCTAGGAATAATACAGAGTAACTAGGTATATATACTGCATTGATATCGACTATTGATCTTAGCTTTACATGACAAGTTCAGAGCAATCTTTAAACACTTTAAAAAAAACATTTTTTATATTTACCATAATATCCATAAATCTACTAAAAGGATCCCTATTATGATCTTCAAAACATGTTACATGACACATTATCTTTTGTTTAATCTGGGATACTGTACAAAATATTACAAGCGTAACTTACCTAGGATCCCTACAGGGACGTCTTTAATTTGTTCTTCTATATGAGCGTACACTTCAGGTCCTTTACTGAAGTCTGCGACCACAGTTTTAGTTTTCACACCGTATTGTTTCTCTAAAATGAGATATTTATTTATTTAGGAAGGCTTACAGGCTCAGAATAAAAAGATCAAGATCCTTTGGCTCCTATCCACCAAATATAGCAACATATAGCAAGCGTATAGCCGCAAGCAAGTTCTTCAAAAACTAAACGTGGAGAAGCAAATAGCATAGTTCGCTGTAGACTGGTAGTTGTTTGCTATACGGTTGATGTTAGCTGCTCTGGAGTGCAGCCTGCCTTATAATGGCAATCAGTTACTCATGGAAAAAGTTTTAGAGTTTTTTCGGTTTTTGCACCAATATTGATTGGATCTGTATACATACACATACGCTATTTTATTTATATAAGATAATACATACCTATTTCAGTAGCAACTGCACTGAGTTTGTCAGGATTGCGACTGATGATGACGACGCTGATGCCCCTCTGCGCCAGCTCCATCGCGTAGTGCTTGCCGATGCCATCCGTGCCACCAGTCACCACTGAAACAGAACAATACTTCACTGGGTCAGTTGGCTTAGAAGGTTTTAGCTATGCCTTTTAAAAAGTCGAAGTCTATCAGCGTTGATGAATACTAATCGTCAGGTAAGCCATAATTTCAACTATAAACCTTCTTAAGCTATAAAGAAAAAGATAGTCTGATAGCATAAACTCTATTATGAATCATTCGAAAATCATCTTTTGAAAGTGTTAAAGGCACGTTGTAGTAGATATTTTCAAATCGTCAAGCTCCCGGCCACTTCCAAATCAAAAGTCCCATCCGTATATTCTTAGCGGATGCTTATAAAGAACCTATTTGCCAAATAAGTTTTTATGTCTAAGATTGATCAGTGAGTGCGTGGTATTTTGAGATGGATTTAATCCTAAGCATTTTTGGTGATCAGCCTTTTCGAACGTCGCTATATTTACAAACTGAATTAGTTACTTTACTTGTTTGGGCCTGAATTTAAAATGCTTACTCTCATTTTTGATAATT
Source organism: Mimas tiliae (assembly GCA_905332985.1). Taxonomy (NCBI): domain Eukaryota; kingdom Metazoa; phylum Arthropoda; class Insecta; order Lepidoptera; family Sphingidae; genus Mimas; species Mimas tiliae. The sequence goes on along the minus strand of HG995241.1, from coordinate 19,426,103 downwards.
TCATTATCATATCTTTTACCCCTTTTCTCTTATCTCCATCTCACGGTTGTCTGTAAGATTAAAACCGCCGTTTACTGGGGCACTAGGTATACCTATATCATTCTTTGAATATATTATAAATAATATCAGAATGATTGGAATGATTTTCATTATTGCATGTTATGTAGTATTTATCATTTACTTTTGACTATTTATTATGTAAGTATTTCTTATATTAGCGCGATGGTTTTTACTTATTTTCAGCCTCAGTATTTTCAAGAACTTATGTGACGAACGTAACATTTAATTTTATGACATAGAAAACAATGCAGCATAAATTATTTACATATGTACTTACGTAAGTAGCTTTGAATACAATGTAGAAACGTAGAGAATATTGCATAACTAAAACTGAGTACAAAGGTGTAACTCCCAGCATAGTGTCACAATTTTATTAGGATTTACCTACTGACTACAGACACTTTTTGTCTCAGATGTTTGTGAGTAATAGCAGTGATAGCTCAGCGGGGAGTATTACGAACTGTCGAGACGAAATTCGTAGGTACGAAAGCAGCCCCAAGAGCATATACTTTTCTATGTTACGTGTGTATTAATTGTTAATTGTCACTTGCTTTTACGGTGACGGAAACATCATGAGGAAATCTGCATATCTGAGAAGTTCTTCATAAGAATTGCAAAGGTATCTGAAGGCTGCCAACCCGGATTAGGCCAGCGTAGTGGACTAAAACCTAACTCTCTCTCAATCAATCTCAATTTACCACATCATATATCTAAAATCTGCACGATGTGATTTGTCATATGGGTTATTAGCCGATGTTATTACCTAAGCAAACAAAATTTTCCCCATGAGAAAATATTTGCGTTTACTTTTGCCGTAAAATGCATTTATTTACATTACTTTATTTAACAAATACGACTTAGCATCATCGAAATAAGATGACAAGAAACGTAACTCAAGCAAAAAAATTACCCCACTAAAACTCTGTGCAAGGGGGCGGGGCTATAAAGTCTGTGCAGCTCATTCATTCATCAATTCATAAAAAATTATTGAGGATCTCTAGTTGACACTTAATACGTCAAATTTTTTGCGCGGTGCAGAACGTCGTATCTCGATTTAGAAATTTAATTTGAAAAAAATATAAGTTTATTTTGAACGTTCATTAATTTTTGTTGCGTGTATGAGTGTTACCTTTGCATGTGTAACCTTTGTGTGTGTAAGTAAGTGGAGCCGTATTTTTGGCAGGTTCATATGCGAGTTATCGTTCTAGTTATCTTCTTTCGATGCTTAGCATAATATAAAAACTCTCCGACGACCGCCATCGGCCGACGCGACGGTTACTGGGCAAGAAACAGGCTGAAAAACGGAAGGTAACTAACTGTTCCAGTGTCCTTGTTCGAACCAATGTTTGTGTACGCTTCACAAATAATTGTATCGTGTTTTCGTCCCGTGACTTGTGGGACATTTGCCACTTGGATATTCTAATAGTCATAATTTAGAAAATATATGCTGCTTTACAAGGTGGTAAATCCTTCGTAAATTAGAGGCCATCTGAGTTGGTATCACCGCCTTCTGTATTTATGCCTCCAAGCAACCGTGTGTAAGCACTGTTGTGTTCCAGTTTGAAGGGCGTTGAAGCCAGTGAAATCACTGGGCATTGTAAGATTTAACAACTTATGTCTTGACGAGCGCAGTCCAATGCCAAATGAAATGTTTTGTAATTCAAAGTTTTGTGTGGCGTTGCTTCTGTTTATGAGCTGGTGTGGCGATGACAGTCAGGCGAGTGACCTGCTTGCTCATCTCGTCATTCAAGGTAATATAACTGAATTTTGAATAAACCTCCTAAAATCTTCTAAATTTTACTCGTTTATTTATTTTTATTTATATATAATGCTTTATTGTACTAAAGAGACAATCAACTTTTCAACATAGTACAATTGACGGCCTTATCGCTCAGGGCAATATCCTTTCAAATTTCAATGGGCATATTCGGATTTCGGACGAATAAAATCTCGGCGTAAAGGTCTAAATTATTCGTATAGTACCTACCTACTGTCTTGTCAGCTTGACTGTTGACATAAGGTATCCCGAATTAAACCTAAATTAGATATGTATTCTGGGAGATTGACTAAGACCAGACTAAGAACTATGTTTGCACAAACTCATTCTAATAAAACAGACATGTTAAGAGAGAGATAACCTTGACGAGCATTATTGATTTTATAGCATTCTTCTTTTTCCTCGGCTAGTTTCCACCAATTTTGAGTGTAGGTTTCTTACATATGGCAGATCTTTTCCACCTAAAGCTTCTTAAATAGCGTCTTCCTGCCATTTTCTGCAGTTCAGCTGTATCTGTAGCCTGCTCATCATCATCTCATCTACCAATTCTAGGTTTAAATTATCGGTAGGTATTGTAGAATTGAAAATAAAAAAGATGATTCCTATTTCATTGCTTCCACACTAAAAGCGAATTTGATATAACTAAGATTACTTCTACGAATACAGACGTTGTTTCTACTAAACCATTTGCTTTAGCAATGGATTATTTATATTCCACGGCTTATTTACCTCGCAAATGTATGTTTAGTTTTATATTATTCATAAATGAACTGTCAATCGTCTAATATTTGGTAAGTTAATATACACATAGAAAGATCAGTAAAAACGAATAACCGGCCACGCACAGTGAAGAGTTCCGTAGTCAGGATGAATGAATATTTTGCAACTGAAAAAATGCCATATCCCAAAAACTATACAACTTCGCCTAATGAAACCAATGTTCGTTGGAAGTACCTTTTAAGTTATACTACGTAGATATTTTTCTGACTTTTCTACCCCGTATATGTAATATAAAAGTTAGAGAGGGGGTACACGTTTTTCCCAACTTTGTACACGCAATTCTCACAATGTATCAGCAACCTGTACCTATATCATATTTAGGGACCTATCCAATGAAACCACATCTGTCTATGTGCAATCGAAATAAAACAACATTTACATGTAGGTATGGAGAGCCACCCCAACTTTTTCATGTCGCTACTTACACCTTTGTGTAGCAGTTCAAAGAATACACCTACTATCCATATTTCATCCATATAGTGCTAATAGTCTCTGAATAAATATGGCTGTGGCATACGGACAGACAGACGGACATGACGGAATTGTAAGGATGCGATTTTTGCCATTTGGCTACAGAACCCTAAAAAGTGCAAATAAAAATCGACGTGATAAGATCACCGTCGCGGACAATTGATTTCAAAAATAATTTATATACAACGCAACGTGAGGCAATTTATCATTGAAGCTACTACCTCTCGAAATAAAAGATATAATCAATTATTTGATGTTGACGTGATCATAGTATAGGTTCTCTTGTCGGCTGAAGTTTACACTCTACTGCAGAGATTTGGTCGTATTTCACCATGCTGACCCACTACAATTACCTAACAATTAATGAATCCAATAGCCTGTTCATTGTCAGAAATTTCCGAATCTCCGATGTCCTTTCCTGTTTTCCTTTACCAACCGACCACTGGGAATTAGGTCGAGCTTCAGTCACTAATGAATTCGAAAAACAGTAGGCGAAAAAATTCCATGTTCAGTATGAGCCCCACAACAGTTACAAAAGATTTTTATTCGGTCGCTGCGAAGGTCTCGCGATCGGTGAAAGCGTCCGACCTTGAAACTGCGAGACTATGTTACACTATTTCACATTACGCAACGGTCGCTTCGTCTATTCTGTAAGTACAATGCTGCGTAAGAATACCTATTTTATCAGTATGTTTAGATCCAACTTTTAAGTGAGCCCCTCTTAGAAATTACTGTAAAAGGTCAAACGGCTTGCAAAAAGTAGATGTTGATACAAACCGGATTAGATTACGAGGAAAAATTGAGAAATTGCTCTATCGTAATAACTTCTTCGATAGAATGTTTTTAATAATTTACCTAGGTATTTGTTTATATAAACAAGAGATTTATAGCTGCAAAACATTTCTTACGGAACCCATAGGAAGGAAAGGATGGTTGATTGGAGATTAACGAAACAGATTTACAAGGCGAGGGTGGATGGAAGAGTCAGTAGAGGCCGACCGCACCGAACCTCTGGCAACCAAATTGGTGACATATTAAATAAAGGACAGGTCAAGAGTACTCTTGGCTTATGCTATAAAAAAAACTAAACAGACGACAGTGCATAAAGAGGTTAATGAAAGTAGATGAAGCGAAAGTGGTATGTGCGAAAAAATGTTTGTGTGATCCACAAATATTTGTTTCGGGTCTGGGTGTTGTGGGACCGCAAGTCCCTCGTAGTTCCTGATACCCACGATACAGGTTAACCTAGAGTGGGGTCAGGACTATGTGTGTGTATTTATTTATTTATATTATGTATGTATGAACAATCAGCGACATGCTTTTGATGACTTTAAAGGCAAGCATACTAATTGAGATTACTCCATGTTTATTATACAAACATGACCCACAAATCAATATATAGCTACCAAAAAACGTTTGAGTAACACTACGATTAATGCATTTCAATGCACGTGTCAAGTTCATGTTACAAAACTTATTTTCGCGTCTATTGTGAAATTTAAACGTGGGAAGAGGCGATTCATATTTGTTTTGAAATGTAAATATTGATTATGTTTCCATCATAGACTACGACGGACAGTTTCTTTAAAAAAGTAAGTAGTTTGAAATAAAACAGTAATTCATTTTTAGACGCTCTGAAAGTCTGAACCAACCGTTACCCGTTTATCCAAGTAAGAATACCTAGATGCCATTTCTTAAAAACTTTTACAAAAATAACAAATTCGAACAAATGTTATCATCAAAAGTAAACTCTACAATGTAGAGTTTGCACTAATAATAAAACAAATACCTAATCAACCCATCATTTTAGATTCCAATTTCGATGATGAAGTTTTCGTTTTTATATTGTGTGTTATAGTGATGATTCGATTTGCTTAGCCGTTTATACACTATTGGCTGTGCTGTTAAGTTACATTTTTTATTAAACTTTTAACATTGTTCCGAAATTTGAAAATTTATTTAATTTAATATCTAATAATACATACATAAAATAGGTTTATATAAAGGTTATAGCTTCTTTAAAATAGTGACACTTTATAGGAGAGTTAATGAGCGTTTTAGCGTTATTGAACGATTATGAATAACAATTTTTATCAATCATCTAATAACTGCCTTATAAAGCTCCGATAACTTATTATGAATAAGACCTTTAACCTACCCAAGTTCACATATATTACACTCCAGAAAGCTGCAATATTAAACACTTGCCGAATAGTTAGGAAATTTATACAGCTCGACTCAGAAAATAGTAATATGACAACTACGCAGACGAATCATAATACATAATTATTCTATGAGTGGTAGAGCCACGCTGTAGATACTTTTGTCTACCCCCCCACTTAAAGTCGCACTTTGGTTTGTACCCGTGCGATTTTAAAAATACCCCAGGTAATAACCCTGAGAAAAATTCACTTAAAAACAAAATAATAATATTAATAAATCATTTATTATCAGGCAACTATGGCCCTAAATATAAAATAATTTCATCACTGCACTAAGACGGTGTGCGATCGTGTGGCACTTGTCCGTGGAAGCGGCGGAACACCACGGCCAGAAGGTTTCCTCCATGACGAGGTGCAGGAGACAATTTGGTACTCGCACCACAAACGCCTTGAAGTTGACATTGCGATGCGACTCCAGCACCTGCACCCTTGGCGAGTACTTACTCTTCTGGCGCACGTACTCCACGATGTTTTCAGCTTTAACAGTGTAATGCAGGCGTGAAATGTACACTGGAGTGTTGGGCTGCGCGGCATGCACGATGAGCTTGGGCTCCTCCGGAGCGTTGCCACAGCGGTTCACAATGGTTCGCTGTCGGTGCTTCCTCCTTTGCACCATTATGAAACCGTCGTCAGTAGCCCGGTTCGGTGCCGTTTGCTCGACCGAGGTGCTCCCGACGACGCCGGCGAATTCTTGAGATTGAGAATTCACCGGGGCTGCAGACACATGCAACGGGACGTTGCCGGAGATTCGGGCGGCGTTGCGTGGCCGAGCCGCAGGGACGGGCCCGAGCGGCGCGGGAGGCGCGGGGCCACGAGGCGTGCAGGGGGCGCATTCCGCGGGCTCAACAATCGACGGTGGCGACGACGACGACAAAACTGCTAACGCGAAGCTATTCAACGATATATCGAGGCCAGCTCCGCGACGCGTGTTGACATTCGATGCACCCGATGGTGACCTTGTTACCGCCACAGTATTACGCAACTCGACTACTTCTTTGCGTAAATCGGCGACGGTGTTTTGGGATGCATCTAATTGTCGTTGCACATCCGCCAGGCTCGCCTTCAGAAAAACAATGTCCTTCAGAAGGCTTGTTACGTCGACGTGGTCAAAGGTGACAGGTGGGAGCTTATTCAGGTCCCTCGCCACAAACGTTGCCATGTCGTCCGGATCAGTCGCCTTTAGCAGCGTTATAATATCTTGCGCGCTCTTCTTCGTCCCGTCATGCCGGCGAGACACCATCTGATCATGCTTGTTCAGCGTGGTAAACAGCAGCTCATTTTGCAGTAGCAGTAGTTTTGCAGCAGCTATGTCGTCCTCGCTGAAATTCGTTGAGCAGATCTGGACAGCGGACACCTCGTCCATCACATCCAGCTTCTGCTGCAGGAACGCCAGCAGTTCATTCGCCACAAGGTTTTCAGTCATGGCGAATAACTTCGAGCGACGGCTTGCGCCGCGCTACACGATATTATAATAAAAAATTATAAGCGTCAGCAATGGGACTGCATTAGATCACTGCACAAGTGAGATTTTTGCGAAATCCAGGGGAACAACCTTAAATGACATCTGGAGAGGAGTAGCCCTCTCGGTACTAAATATCTGCCAGAGATGCTCTATTTCGTCACCAGTAAAATAAAAGAGCTTTATATAAAGACCAAAAACAAAAATAAGTAAATTCTGTTATAATATAGATTAGTTATTTTCAAGCTGTTACATAATTTTCAATGGATATTATTTCGTGTGTTAGATTAATTAATTACATACATACGCACTCACGCCTGTAATCCCCGGAGGGGTAGGCAGAGGTGTAACCAGTACACCCACATTTCGCCGAGCGTATCTCCGTCCCACGATGTGATAGGGGGCGAGCCTATCGCCATACCGGGCACAAATTCCAGACTCCGGGCTGATACTGAGCATTTCGTAATAGAATAACCCAATACCACTTTACCCGACCCGGGGATCGAACCCGAGACCTCAGCGTTGGCCTCAATCGTAACGCGTACGCATTACAACTGCGCCACCGAGGCAGCCGAGATTATAGTTGTATTAATGTGCAAAGCAAAATGAAGGGAACCAATTTTAAACGAGTATGCATGTCAAAATGTATTACAGTGCCATAAAAAACATGTGATTAATTAAATTGTTTTCATTTTTAGGACAATTGCTTTATACTTTTCAATTTGACACGCTCTGTTACAAATCACAACTATATAAATTTTACCTCAAACAGAATATTTCCTTATTAAGTAGGCCAATTGTTTGGGCTACGTATAGATTTCTGTTGGGATGTATGAATAAGACAGCTCAGCATGTTTGTGCGGATGTTGCAACTTCTAATTGTAGCCACTGACGAATCTTCAACACAACAAAAATGGCGTGCCTTATTTCAAATTCTCGTGAATGTCGAAAGGAGATAGCTTGACTAATTTACAAAGGAGGCAGTCTTCACTGTTTCGAATACAATTACAAATCCAACGATTTCCTTTGATTAGTAATTGTATTGGTAATGAATATGTTTCCAATAAATACTTAAGTTAATTTGGTCACGTTTTGAGGAAACCACAGGAATACGATGGTCGCAAGCGCTTGTACCAGAACGTACCAAGAGTACGATCCCGCGGACGGCCCAAACACGCTGGCTTGACTTATAAGAGGGATATATGAGAGCTAACGGTCTTACTACAGAGTACAGACGATGCTCAAGATCGGGCGAAGTGGAAACGTCTTAACGGGATGGCGGCCCTGACACTGGTCGGGATAACGCCAGATAGAAAGATGAAAAAGAAGAAAGAATCATTCTTTCTTCTAATGGCCTAATTACTGAATGACCTATTCATAATAGGTCATTCAGTGCCTAATTACTGAATGACCTATTCATAATAGGTCATTCAGTAATTAGGCCATTAAGAGTAGTTACATGTAATTTTTTAATGTTTATGGTACACCGTAGGTACGTATCGTTCTCAGACCATTGAGTGTCAATCTATTAATACTTATTAAGTAATTAAACTCTCATCATAGAGGTTTTAGGGACAGTTTTACAAGCAATCATGAGGTGGTCAAAGTTCTCAAACCAGTCTACTATATAGTCTATACTTAATTCCTTATTTGTTACATTTGGTTTGCCATTATACGAATCATATGCCATTTTGGGAATTGGCCATCCCGCAACTTAATCGAATGAAGTACCTACCTACACGTACAGTCTTAATAATAATAAATTAACTAACACGACCTATAAATGTATAAATGTAATTAAAAATACACAGAAAGTTAAATAGGTACAAACCAATGTTAAAAAAATACACATTAAGTTTATATGTATGTAAATAAAATAGTGATTGTTTAAATTCAAGTAAGGAAAATCAAAGAACAATTTAGGGACCAATATATATTATCATATTAAAATAACTAAAACATGCCCATGTTATAATACAATAAGATTAAAAATAAAATAACATTCCGTCATGGAAGTAAGGACATGATGGAATAATTTAATGATAAATAGTACAAACATCAAAACATCCGCTTAATAACATCATATCACGATGAATGCTCTGGAGAATTGTTTGACCTTATTCCTTCCTCACCTTTCCTTAACGGAAACACGCGTGCTGGCTTGCGAAACCATAGCTTCGTGGTCTCTTCCATCTCGGCTCGGACCAAGAGGTTCGCAAAATCAAACTTCTGTCGGACCATAAAGCTGTGGAATAGTTTGCCAGCGCACGTGTTTCCTCCTTCCTATAACATGGATCCTTTAAACGGAGTGTGAAGAAGCAATTAAGCAGGCCGGCATAATTCTGCCGATCTACGATAGATACAGTGTCTATCGTTGGTCGACACTATTCTTGGATTGCGCTACACTTACCATCAAGTGTAGCGTAGTCACTTTGCCGAGCCAGGATAAAAAAATAACATGTTGGTTTAAATATGTAAATAATTGTATATACTTATAGCAGAGGTTGGGAAACGATTCGATTCGATTTCGATTTTGATTAGACGCATAGGGATAATAGATAAGCACTTGCAAAGGGGATTCGGGCCTCCGAATATCACCGGCCTATAAGAAACTTGATTATTTAGTTGTTTTTTATTATTAGCTTAAGTGACGAAACGAGCAGGTTGCTCGCTTGATGGTAAGCGTCACGCCTACCCATAAACAGAAGCAACACAACACAGAACTTGAAAAAATTGTTAATTCATATTAGGTACCTAATTACTGCACTTCGTCTGACGCAATGTTATTTTTAAGTATGGGCCGCAGAAACATTTAAGACCGATTAGACCGGTAAGACCGAACTACAAAAGAAAGCAATTAGGTAATTATAATTAATTCAATTCAATTCAATTCAATTAATTGTTTTTGCAGTTCGGTCGTAACACCAAAATCTTGAATTTTTATGCATCTCAAACTTAAAAAGACATTTCTTCAAACGAAGTAAAGTGTTAGTATTAAATTAATAAGTATGTTTTGTTTGTAATTTTTTTCTGTCAGAAATATACATCTATAACCTCCAACAATACACGGTTTAATATAGATAAAACGCGTGAACAACACTGTAATGCAAAAATATTATAAGTTTCACATTAGTCTTTGGTAATGCATAATTCTTTTAATTTGATTAGTTACGCATATTATTTCTGATGGTGATCATGATTCTTATAGTATCGATGCACTGTGTTTTTGATCCCCAAAAAACTTACATCGTCATTTTCTTAATCTAATCTACTAAGCTGTGTATTCCAAGATCTCAATTCAATTTAGTTTTTACAGAATATTAAATTAATTAATAATAATTTATTTACCTATTTCAACGATAAAGGTCACAAAAACTATAAAAAAATATTTTGTGAGAACTATATTGAATTGAGATCTGGCAGTGATACCTACTCGTAAATTCGGTATATACAGGTTAGTAGATTAGACTAACTGCCTCGGTGGCGCAGTTGTAATGCGTACGCGTTATGATTGAGGTCAACACTAAAGTCTCGGATTCGATCCCCGGGTCGGGTAAAGTGGTATTGGGTTTTTCTATTACGAAATTCGCAGTAGTCAGTATCAGCCAAGTCTGGAATTTGTGCCCGGTATGGCGATAGGCTCGCCCCCTATCACATAAGGGACGGAGATACGTTCGGCGAAATGTGGGTATACTGGTTACACCTCTGCCTACCCCTTCGAGGATTACAGGCGTGAGTGCGTATGTATGTAGATTAGATTAAGAAACTAACGATTCATTTTTGTGAGAAAAAAGAAACAGTGCAATGGGGTGAATAGACGGTCACATACAATCTTTTTGTTTCTGCCTGGCGTCATCCCGGCTTAATGCCAGGTTCTGCCTTCTCGTGCCATAAATTTGACTGTATTTATATGTGGCGACCGTCCGGCCCCTACACCCGGGAACAGAAACCAAGTTTCACCATTGCCTTTTTTTATAGTATACGCCGGCAATCGTGCAAGTGGCTCACCTGATGTTAAGTGATCTCCACCGCCCATGTACGCCCACGATACTAAAATAATCATTGGCGCGTTGCCGATCTTAAAAGAAACTGATAAGTAAGGGATTGCGAAGGGGAGGGGGATTTGGGCCTTCGGATATCTCACTTACCGTACGAAACGCAGCAGCAAGCTGCTATTTTCGCTGGTTTTCTGTGAGATAGTGGTAACGACCCGGACGAGCCGGCCCATTCATGCTGCAGACAAAACTGTCTATAGCGTGGCTCTACCACTCAGATATTAATTCCTCGTCTCGCCTCGTGCGATCAGCAAAGTATACCACGTGCAGGTGAGATTGGTTTCGGGGCTAAGATGTTGCTGGCCCACTTACACTCCATGGTCAAATACAATAGAATTCGAAATTATACACAAATCTCGAAAATCTAGTAACATTTGTGTTGCAATGTGTTGCAGAATTAATGTAGGTATCTAAAGACTTTGCGACACAGACGAATACTCAGTTTGGTGCAAGAAGGCTTTCGAAGACATGTAATTTCAGGTTAAAATGGATACATTTATTTTTATACATTCGGTAAACGAACAAGTGGGTCAACTTATGGTAAAGCATCACCAACGCCCATGAAAACCCATAAAACTAGAGGAATCATGGGTGCATTGTAAGGAATGGAATTTGATCCTCCATAAGTTATATTCAAAAGACGCCTTCTTCATCTCACAGGTTTAGTGGCAACGTATTTAAACTAAGAAACCGGCGAGGTCCTTGATTCAAATCCTATTGCAAACACGAGGTGCCCAGGATTGAAGTGTGTTGATATTGCGTTAAGCTCACCACCTATCGCACCATGGGACGAAAACAAGATCGACGAGTCGTGCTTGGTTTGGTTGCCCTTTCGGGGATATAGTTTTCGTGAGGTTATGCTATGTTTTCTTCAAATAAAGCCAATAGGTCTGTAGGCCTAGTACGAGTTACAAATACGTTCACAGTTTTCGAATTAGTATAAAATTACTACCGTCACGTCGAAGTGTCAAACTAGTAATTGAATACGGTAATAAAGGACAGAATCGCTTGAAAACTAATTTCATATTCGACTAATATGAAATAAAATTAACCATACTATTAATATTAATTCATCATAGTTCCCACTAGTGGCTACTAATACTCGACGTATGGAGAAAAAATGAAAACTTTCATAGTTTTACTATACTATGAAAACGTGTACTAAGCCTACTGTTGTACACGAAGACTAGCATTTCTAAACTAAAGTGTTTCAAAACCATGAACACGTACCTATTGTTAAACTGCCTACTGAACGTGCTGTGGTTATAGATTGTAATTTTGTCATTACTGCCGCACCATTATTACGATTTTTATTGTCGTGATTATGAGCAGGCGTTTCTGCGGCGTACAATAAAGTTACAACCTAACCTCACATTAACTAAGGGAAAATTAAGCACAGCAAAGCAATGAAATTCATAAAATAGGTTGCATTCATTAGTGATACGAGTCTATGATGTTCTACCTGCCCCAATCCCACTCACAGTGGGGTCGGCGCAACATGGTTTTAACACATGTTACAGAATGATATGGCTTGTAGTTTTTACAAGCGGCTGCCTGCCTGACGTCAACCCCTGTGGGGAGAAAACTTCCAAACCCGCAATAAATATACGTGGATCATACAAACATTTGTCTCGGAGCGGAATCGAACCCACGGCCTTTTGCTTCAACAGCAGTCTACTTGCCCACTGCGGCACGGAGTCTAACACATCATCATTCTTTTAGTATTGTGGGTATTCATGGGCGGTGGATATCACTTAACATCAGATGAACCAATCACTCGTTTGCCGTATTATGATATAAAAAGATGTTCACGTCAATGTTCACAATGTTCGTCCAAAAACAGTAAGTATTCAAATATAGTCGAATTTCATGTTCACTCTGTGAAATGTATAGTTACTCGTAAGTATTGTTCCAGCAACAAAGAACATTTTTCTTCCATCGCTCTTGGCTGTCTTCTTTTCATGTTAAAATTAACATAAAATACATCATGTTATACCTATATCAAACCTAGAAAAATAACGAATGATGATCAAAGAGTATACATTAAAGTCTTTGATGATGATAGACTAAGTTCTTTGAAAAAAAGTAGGTTATGCAAATGTAATGGCAAAAGTGAAAACCCAATCAAATTAAATGAGCGTATTTACAACAAAATGTAAAGAAATCTTTAATCTCTTATTAAACTATTTACTACTAAATTCTACTTGTACTATATATTGAGTCATATAAGCTTCTCAATAAAACCTCATTATTATGAACATTGTTACGAAATTATGACAAATACAAATTATGTAACTCAATACTGAATCAAGATGAAACTCTTGAATTTCGTTTGCATAATATGTGATGTTCAGATACTTACTAGAAACTTTAAATGAAGGTAATGATATGTGCAATCACGTCATTATATGACATTAAAGTGCAAATAACATACATAAATAATGTAAATATTCAAACTTTGACATAAATGCAAAATGTTTTTTACTAAAGTTGTTCCTGCCCAAAATTGCTAGAGCACGAATCAAACGTCTAAAATATAACTTCCCGAATCGAAATAGGTACTCCCAATTCATTCCATGATTTAATAATTCTGATATTTCAGAATGGTAGAAGACATACGCCACTAGAATACGTAGAGGGTAGATACTCAGTCAACGCTAGAATATGATTAAATTATTTAGTTACGGTTTGTCAATCTCATGCAAGCAAAGGCACTAGAAATAAATGTCAAACGGTTTCATTCGCAATTCAATACATTAAAATTAGTTGTATATTTATTACTCTTAGAATAATTTATACTATCGATGTTTGCCAAAAATAATTAAGCTCTCATTGTAAGTACTTATCTGCCTGATTAAAGGACATTGTGTAAATATTTGTATATTCTAGAGATTATGTTGTTTCAAAATCTTAATGTAACCACGGAACGGTAACGCAAGATATAATACGTGATGTTAGACGAGAATTAACTTTAGATTAGATTTACAATGTTGCATAGATCAGAGGTACTCAACATTGTTGTACAAGTCTGCGACTCGCGCGATGCATTTAACAAATGTTTGAATATTGTTTAGGACTACTCTTTCGGTTTGGTTGTTGAGAATCTCTGACCTAGTGTTTTTAATAACACTTCGACACTAATTAATATTGTTTGTAGTAATATTGCATCTGGTTCTTGCATAAAGTTATCAGCCTATCAGAGTTCACGAGAGACTCAACGCCTAATTGGCTTTGATTGTACTTAAGCTTTCCCAAACCCTTAATAATCCATTTTCTTTAAAATCAGCAACCATTGAATGATTCTTCGGTTAGGTATTATGGATGATCATGAGCCGGTTATGATCATACCATCAAAAAACAATCAAATTTCGGTTTTGTCGTTGACTTGTTTGCGGTTATTTGCCATATTGGTTACTATAATACAAAAATACAAAATATTTTTATTTGGCACCAACTACGGGATAAACAAGAATGAGAAAAAGTTTATGCTTTCATTGTAGCCCTTGACCTAGATTAGACGTGGGCTTCGTATTAGCCGTGAGTTACTAACGGCAGAGTTCAATAAATCATCATAGTTTGAGTCTTCAGATCAACCCCAACAAATTAACTAATATAATTATTAGTAGTGATTAGCGAAAGTACTGGGCATTATCAGACTTAACATCTTATGTCTCAGAGTGACCAGCGCAGTCCAGTGTTATTGCTTTGAAATTCAAAGTTCTGTGTGGTGTTTTTTTGTGTTTCTGGTGTTGTTTTGTTGGTTTGATTGGCGAGCCGGAGCGACATGATCGTTTCGTCATTCAAGCAATTAAAAAATACAGTTTGAAGGTCACGCGTGCAAATTACATAAAATAGTTTGATTGGTTGATTTCTGGTATCGGTGTGGACATTTATATTGACATCTTTATTGAAATAAAAGTAAAAAAAATCGAGTCAAAAATACATGAAGCCTTGCCCGCTTAAAATAAGTCATCGAGATAATTTTGTTGACACGTTATCTAATTGAAATAGGTTTCTCTCTCATACATACATACGCCTGAAATCCCCGAAGGAGTAGGCAGAGTTGTAACCAGTACACCCACATTTTTCCGAGCTTATTTCCGTCCCATGATGTGATAAGGGAGGACCCTATCACATTTTCAGACTCCGGGCTGATACTGAACATTTTGAAATAGAAAACCCCAATATCACTTTAACCCGACCCGAGGATCGAACCCGAGAGCTCAGCGTCAGCCTCAGACGTAACGCATACGCATTATAACTACGCCACCGAGGCAGTCAACTCAAAAATAATATCTCGTGGGCTTATGATAAGCGGTCTGGTAAGGACTAGTCTTATTGAATAACTTTTTACAATTCTCAATTAGGTAACGTATCTAACTGATTCGGATTATGGAGGCATGTAAATGGTTGATGTTTCCACATCATGCCAAGGATATCGATTAAATTACTTACATCCTTTTCGTTTAGTCCTTAGTAAAATTCCTAACTCCGATATACCAACATGATTACACGATGGTTAATTTAACTTAAAGTAATGGTTAGTTACCTCAATAATCTTGTGGCAGCGTATGATTGTGTAATTATTGAGGTCTTAAGTTCAGTGCTCAGGTTGGAAAAGTTTGAGGTTTTTATTGCCCAGGATTGGAATACATACGCACTCACGCCTGTAATCCCCGAAGGGGTAGGCAGAGGTGTAACCAGTACACCCACATTTCGCCGAGCCTATCTCCGTCCCACGATGTGATAGGGGGCGAGCCTATCGCCATACCAGGCACAATTTCCAGACTCCGGGCTGATACTGACCATTTCGTAATAGAAAACCCCAATACCACTTTTACCCGACCCGGGGATCGAACCCGAGACCTCAGCGTTGGCCTCAATCGTAACGCGTATGCATTACAACTGCGCCACCAGGATTTGAATGTGTACCCGAATCCCCATAGAGTCACTTCTTACCACGTTATGGGACGAGTTTGTAGTTGCATTGAGGATTCGAATGTCAACATATATGTTGTTTATTTAACAGCCCCCGTGGCGCAGCGGGCGACTAGCCGACTGTGCAACGTGAGGCCGCGAGTTCGATCGCCGCACCAAGGCAAATATTTGTCAGATCCAAAAATATTTGTTTCGGGTCTGGATGTTGAGATCGTAAGTCTCCGTAGTGCCTGATACCCACGACATAAGACTTGTATCTACTCGAAACTGCGGGGTCAGGACTATGCGTGTGAGAAAAGTCAAGAAATCCTAGTCGAGAATTCTCGTGTCTCGGGAAATATAAAAAAAAGGTCGAGAAATGAGAAACTGCATGCAAAATGCATGAAAATTTGGCCAGGAGTTCCTTATACGAGTACAACGAACCTAAGCAATAAAAAAAACGTCCCCAAGCGGGGCATAATAAGGAATTAAATATTGTATGAAAAATGCGTCTTTAACCGACTTTAAAAAAGGAGGTTCTCAATTCGGCGAGTTTTTTATTTTTCCTTTTTTTATGCATCGATTTCTCCGCCTAATGTGGACGGATTTTCTTGAAAAAATAATATTTGATAGAATTTAGCTGCGATACGGTCCCATATATACGGTCTGGATGTTGTGGGACCGCAAGTCCCTCGTAGTTCCTGATACCCACAATACAGGTTAACCTAGTGTGGGGTCGGGACTATGTGTGTGACTGTAGGGTGTATTATTTATTTATTTTTTTATATAAATTTGGTTAAGATCATATAACGGAGTATGGAGTAAAAAATAAACTCTTCAACGGATAACAGCACAGTCATCGCAATTGTGTTGCTGTATTGGAATTTACATGCTATAGCTACTAGAAACTACATTAAAACTGAAAATAAAATAAATTTTAGCAAAACTTAAAAACTGACTTCAAAAAATAACACTGAGAAGTCATTAGAGTTAGAAACGTAGAATTTCGAATGTAAGTATATCTCATAAAAAATTATGCTTTGGTTGATTTATTTATTTATTTATTAAGAAACCAACGGCGTTACAAATGTAAGATTCCTTAAAGTACATAATACATAATAAGGCTAATAATAGGTTTCTATCTATAACAACTAGTATGTTGATAAGCGCAATAAAAAGAACATTAACAATTTAATAAAGTAGTAAGTGTGGAAGGGTTCAATAGAATATATTTACTGTAGGTAGTAAGAGGTGGTCTTTGACCCCTTTGACTGTATGTGCATGTATATGTGTGTATCTTTGAGTGTATGTGTATATGCATGAGCATGTGTATGTGTATTTGCAAGTGTAAGTGCATGTGCAAGCACATGCGTATGTGCATATGTGTGTGGGTGTGCGTATATGTGTAAATTTGTAATTAGTTTAAGTTACTATAAGGTACAAAAGTTATTATTCATTTCGGATTAGTTTTATGATATGTTTTTTAAATGTAGATTTAGAGTTACAGAAAAATAAATCAGCGTCAGCAAATTCAGAGTTATATATACGAGGCATTCTAGTTAGCGGGGAATTGGCAGCGTACTTTGTCGTACGACCGGGCACATTTAGTAAAGGCGTGTGGCGAGTGCGCCGCGACGGTGCTCGAAGCGCCACACGCGCCACCAGCTCTTCACAATCAATTTTGCTGTTTACAATATCGTAAAGAAAACACATGTCCATTAATTTACGCCTTTCCTCTAAGGTCAGAAGACCGTGCCGACGACAATCCTCTATGTAGGATGCTGTAGGTATATGTAGACGGTAATTGAGATGGTTAATAAACTTTTTTTGTATGCGCTCAATACGATCTATGTAAACGGCGTATTGCGGTGACCACACCTGACTAGCGTATTCCAAAATACTGCGTACGTACGCATAGTATACCGATTTAACAGCTGCAACGTCTTTAAATGGTTTGCAACATCGAATCACAAAACCTAGACTTTTAAATGCTTTAACTCCTATATTATCTACATGATCTCTAAGCAGCATTTTTTTATCAAAGTAGACACCTAGATCTCTTACAATAGTGGTCCTATCAATTATAATTTCATTGAAATTATAATTATAAAGTACAGGGTTTCTTTTACGCGTGAAACTAATACATTGGCATTTTTGAACGTTAACTGTTATTTGGTTGTCGGCATAGTAATTACCCAAATTATTAAGATCTGATTGTAAATTAACGCAATCTAATTCGGAATTTATTCTACAATAAACTTTTTTATCATCTGCATACATGAGATATTGAGAAAATTTAATGCTATTTGATATGTCATAAAGGTACGCATTATATAATAATGGACCTAAATGAGATCCTTGTGGAACTCCGGTAGGAATCTCAACAAAATCAGATCGATATCCCCCAATTACAACAGCTTGCGATCGATTTGTGAGATAGGATTTTATCCATCTTAACAAATCGCCATGAATCCCTAACTCATAAAGTTTCTTTAGCAGAATGCTGTGGTCCACCCGATCGAAAGCTTTTTCGAAATCCGTGTAGACCACATCAACCTGTCCTCCATTACACATATGTGTCAACACAAAGTCAGAAAAGTTAATTAAATTAGTTGTAGTTGACCGGTTTCTCAGAAACCCATGCTGGTGAGTAGTGATACCTTTAGTAATTGTAGGATAAATGGAATTATAAACTATTTTCTCGAAGACCTTGCCAATTGTGTTTAAAATTGAAATACCTCTATAGTTTTCAATTTTCATTCTGGATCCTTTTTTGTGGATAGGCATTATATGTGCTTCTTTCCAGATGGATGGAAATAAACCATAATTTAAGGATTTATTAAAAATATAAGCGATTGGAAATGCTAAAGAAGAAGCACACGAAGACCAGAATAAAGATGGAATACCATCACTACCGGGGCCTTTAGATGTATCAAGTGCCTTTAAAAATCTTGCCACCGTGGCTTCCGTGACGAATAACTTTGAAATACACTCATTACTATATGTTAAATTCTGGGGGGTATGTGCTATGGTGGAGGGTGTTCCAAATACACTTTGGAAAAATACGTTAAAAGTTTCACAGATTTGTTTGCCATCCGTGTATTTAGAGCCTCCATGAGTAAACACTTTTGGGTAATTAGAGCCACCGCGCATTTTTTTTACAAACGACCAAAAACAATTGGCATTATAAAAGGCCAAAAAGGGGGCATGGGTTACAGAGACTAGTTATTTAGTAGTCTCTGGTATAGAGCAGGTTACCTACCCAAAAAGTGTAATATTTTAGAAAAATCTAATATTTCCTGAGATTTGTTAATCCTGTTGATGGAAAATCCTGTCGAGCACACAGCTAGTGTATGGAAAGACTATCTACTGATACCTATTTAGGTATTGGTGCGGTAGGTAGGTGCGATTTTTACCGCACGACACCTAGGGTTTAGTCTGCAGAAATTTTACCCCCATTTCACAGTAAGTACTTGGATTAGGCAATAGGTTCATATTTTCTCTTCTGTTCTATACAGGGCTTTAAGTGTAATAATCATCGATGATAATATTTATCTAGATAAATATTGGATTTTGAATTTTTAACTTCAGATATAATCTCCACTCAGTTAATTCATCTCCTCAACCAATTGAGGAGAATGTGGATCATATTCTGTTAATTAATTTCTACTTTTTTACTAGACTAGTTTCATGTTTTGACAATTTACCATTAAACTAAATCTTTCTTACTTTCTACATGGTTTTATCACAGTTTAATGCCAGGGTCCGACTTATCGTACCATAGATTTGACGATATTTGGTATTACGTGGGACGACCCGCCGTCTGACCCCCACAACCCGCGACGGGAACCACGTTTAACCATTGCCTCGCCGTTAATTAGCAGAGTGTACCACGTGCAGTTAAGGTTGACTTCGGGCCTATGATGTTGATACAAATTGAACTAAACTAAATATGGCCGAATTTCACTATGAAACAGATAGGTACTTACATTTTTTTTATACAATTCGTAATCCTAACAGCATTCTAAAAGTTACTGAACTGATAATAATTATAGCAAACAAAATTGTAAAATGCTATTCTAATTTTATACGTGTTTCAGAATTAGTAATTAACAATTAGATATTTTATTGATATCTTATCAATTTTAACATTGTGTTACTTACGTACATTCACAGAATTATAGGGCTTATGAATATTTCACTTAACGTAATAATTATTTATTTTCATTAGGTACCTATGTAATATCATTTGCGTAGATATCTGTCATGTGTAAAAGGTAAACAGAATTTCAGTGGTAGCAAAATGACAACTGGGCAACTGAGAGATATTTATAAAATCGCTTACTAATATCCCATAATATAATATATAGAACAGGCTGATTAAGTTACTTATTAGTCTATTAAATAGATGATTAGATGTTTAACAGTCAATAAAGTCCAGCAAGAATTACCATGCGTATAAAATAATTCGCGACAGATAAATTATAATACTTAATGAGTGATCAATTACGAAACATGCTTACCTGCCCATTGCCCAAACTTCTTGGATAGCGGTTGCACCTCAGAAGGCAGAAAATACGGCATCAAATACGAAGATATCAACTGCAATGGACTCCATAAGGTGTCTACCAGCGCGAAAACTATCGCTATCAATCCAACTAACGCAAGAAGCAATATCAAAAACATGTTTACGTTTTATTACGGCGCGGCAATGTCGTTGACACTGAACGAGGTTTTATTTCCAAATTAATGAGAATAAAATACGTCGTGTCACCATGGCGCGACGGCGTTGACTGAGCGATTGTAGAATGTAGATACTGGTGCTGGATATCTACGTATTCATTCACTAGCTTCTGAATGGCATAAATTCTTTATTATTATATTGCTATCAGAAATTGTATCTATGCATTTCCACGTGTTATGCCTATAAAGCGAAATGTAAGCACTCAAGCATTATATTATATATTAGCTTATCATAATTACCTATTACAAAATTTTAAAAAGTTCCTTATAAAAAGATTATAACAAAAACAAAATCGAAAGATATTGCTGGTAAAATTATCAAAGTAAAATTACGGCCACTATCAATTCAAATTATTTTCATAATTACCACCCCCGTAAGTCGTATTGTTGATAAAGCAATCCCATACAAACTTTCACCGCCTATTTTACCTCTTTAGAGGATGAACGGTGAAAAATCCCTTCTTAGTGCTCACTTCATTAAAGGAACTTTTGTGCAAAACTGATATTCTTACTTATAATATTCTTTCTCCACAAACTTGTTTCTACATACAAACTTTCAACTCCTATTTCACCCCGTCAGGTTTTTTAGAGACAAAAGGTGTCCTAGGAGTTCAAACTTTCTTCATACTAAATTTAATCAAAATCGGTCCAGTAGTTTAGCCGTACAGACAGACTGATGTAGATGTATGATGTATCCATAAATTATTTGATTGATTCTGACCACCTTGATTTTATGACTCAAGATCCTTGCAAGAAGAATCCTTGCAAAAATGACCAATATCTTCCATCAGCTTACCTTTGTTCTGCGTTCGTACTCGTTGAGATTCTGCCTACCTCAAAGCGTGACGGGGGCAGTATATTAAATTATTGTGATGATTGATCCCGGTAAGAGCATATACCTACATTACATGAGTGTAAAACAAAAACTTTATGTTATACCAATGGACTTATCCCACAAAATGTTTCTGAGTTTGATGCTCAGCTCGATTAGAATAGGAAGGTACTGGATTTGTATCTAATAATATATGTAGCGGCATCGTACCATGATACTTGGGACAACTTACAATAGTGTTGTAACACACCGCAAGTTTCAATACATTACAGCTGCAATAATACGTCACTATTGCGGTTCCTAAAACAATCAAGTAGGTATGCAATTGTTCTTTCACATATAATAATACTAGCGTCCCACTGCTGGGCACGGGCCTCCTCTACTGAATGAGAAGGGTTAGACCCTAGTCCTCCACGCGAGCCTAATGCGGCTTGGCAGACTTCACATACCTTCGAAATTCTTATGAAGAACTTTTCAGGTATGCAGGTTTTCTTCACCGTTAAAGCAAATGATAATTAACAATTAATACACACATAACTTAGAATAGTCAGAGGTGTATGCACTTGAGGCTGGTTTCGAACCTACGACTTTGGTCTCGACATTCCATACCACTCCCCGCTAAGCTATCACTGCTTTCACATATAGGTTTATGAGCATGCATACGTCTCAAGTGCCATCGTAAGATGCTGCTACTACTTATAATGAATTCTTATCGTACATATCAGGATTTTCCCGTGGCTGTGTCATATCGCGTTATTGCCCAAGTCGGGGTTGTAATCCGCCTTTAGACCGTTGACAGTCTCCGTGGCGCAGTGGACAAGTAGTCGGCAAAATGAGTGGCCTGGTTCGATTCCCGCACCGAGACCTATGTTTATGTGATCCACAAATATTTGTTTCGGGTCTGGATGTTGTGAGATCGAAAATCTCTCGTAGTTTCTTACCCACAATACAAGACTCGTATATTAGTGTGGCATCACGACATGATTTATTGAGGCCGTGATTTTTTATTCAGATATTTTAGACAACTGAGTCAGAAGGCTGGTGAGTCCGACGTAACCATCTCTCCACACCCGAGGTTGAGAAGGTATACGTAAAAGGGATTTCCACCCGCGGGGAAAAAAGGGGAGGGGGATTTCGGCTTCTGGATATCTCACTCACCGTACGAAATGCAGCAGCAAGCTGCTATTTTACGTCGGTTTTCTGTGAGACAGTGGTAACGACCCGGACGAGCCGGCCCATTTATGCTGAGGACAAAATTGTCTACAACGTGGCTCTACCATTCGTGAATGAGCGTCTTCTTTAGTAAGGCCATTGGCCCACTAAAACGTCACGCCAGCGTTTTTTGGGCCGTCCGCGGGTCGTACTCCTGGTACGTTCTGGCACAGGCACTTGCGAACGACGTACTCCTGTGGTTTCCTCAAAACGTGACTAAACCTAAAGTTTAACTGCCACTTCACACTTAAGGTGCCGCGGATGTACTCGTTACGTATACAATCTAGTTTTGCAACGTTGCACATCCACCGCAACATCTTCATTTCCGCAACATGGATCTCTTAAATTCCGCTCACACCCGAATTATGGTCATATATATATGAAACCATCTTTCGGTCGCCAGTGACTCCTGTGACCTCCCGCCACTTAGCCCAAGCGGCGCCAATACGGGCCTTGACGTCGAGGTCGATGTCGTCGGACAGTGTATTCGAGACATATTTCTTAAATCTATCAACATGTTTTCGACAAATTATACAGTATGTAACAAAAACCCTGTTGGCCCTTTTTGGGTCGTGAAGATAGACATATAAACAGCGTAATAAAAAGAGTTAAATAAAAAAATAATAAACAGAAGCGAGATATTATCCTAACACAGATAGCTTATAATATTAACATATTTAAAAAATGTTATTTTCATCTGTAAAGTGAACAGCTGACTGATTCCGGGCGCGCACGCGGCGCGCCGCGTTTAATGTACGTAGACGCTGCAACTTGCTATCTCGCTCTGACTGCTAGTCATAGGCCATAGCTCTTGCAGAGGTAATCAATCTACATACGGTTTACAAATAATTAATTAATTCAAATTTAAAAAATTATTATTATTATTTTTATAGTTCAATTTTCATATGCGAGTTATTTCATTACGTTTGAATATCGATTCTGATATCACAGTTAAAACGCCCAACAGGGTTTTTGATACATAGGTATTGTATAAAACAAACAGAAATGGCCAACAAATTGTTTATTTATGTAGATATGTATTATATATAAATATATTCCTTATATACTAATTATCACACTGTCTCACTAATGGTGTAAGGTTTCGTTTGCTCCGGACACGGTTCCTCCTTGAGTTCATTTATGCCCTTCATCTTGTTCTTTATTACTTCATACGGTATCACTGAAACAATTAAAATCAATTAACACTAATGCTCACGATTTTATCCCTGAAGGAGTAGGCAGAGGTAAGTACAACTATTACACCCACGATTCGTTGACGTCACATCGAAGTTCTTATGAAGAACTTCTCAGGTATGCAGGTTTCCTCACGACGTTTCCTTCACTGTTAAAGCAAGCGATAATTAAGAATAAATACACAAATAACTTAGAAAAGTCAGAGCTGCTCTTGGGGTTGGTTTCGAACCTGCGACTATCGTTTCGACAGACCGTACAACTTCCCACCGAACTATTGCTGCTTCTAACATAGAACACGACACTCTCTTATTCATTTTATCGTTTGTGTATTTATTTACTTATCTATTTTAGGATCGCCAACATGAAATACACCGCATCCCTTACAATCTCTAAATATAAATGTCGCCATAATTACAGGCGACCACGACACGCACTAATAAGAGTACAAAAGAATTACATTACAAACAAAAACTTAGAACAACCCAGAGGGACAAACAGTACCTTTATTATTATGCAATATTACATTTTCGTATTATTAAGCAAACTACAACTTAAAACTTAACATACACTTATTTCACCATGGAATATATGTATACCATATATGTATTTGTATACACACTTTAATAATTACGTTGCCATAAACCAAGCTTTATGATTCTGGATAGCACTTAACACACCGCATAGGAATTTAGTATTACAAAGTATTCGCAGAAACTATCATAAAACAATTAGTAACAAAGTTGCAAACGATAAGCAATGGAAGGCAACGGTTATTATGAAATTATTTGATAGCCTTTTTGATACAGCATAGGCAGGCAAACGAGCAAGTGGGTCATCTGTTGTTAAGTGACCTCCATCGCCCATGTAAGCCCACAATACCAGTAGAATCGTTGCCGACCTTAAAGGAAAGGAGTAATTAAAGGATTGGGAAGGAGAGGAGATTTGGGCCTCCGGATATTTAACTCATCGTACGAAACGCAGCAGCAAGTCGCTACTTTACGTCGGTTTTCTGTGAGACAGTGGTAACGACCCGGTCAAGCCATTCATAATGTAGACAAAACTGTCTACAACGTGGCTCTACTACTTTACTAGCCTTTAGTTACTTCAATAATTTTGCAAATGTTATGGGAAACGCAATAATTCAATCTAGGTAGAAGTTACAGTTGCAATTACCCTCAATATGCGGTGGAATTCAGATATTTCACGGTTCGGCTATGCTATTGCTATTGGCTATCAAATTAGCTATACCGCAATTTTTTTGGTCTCTAATGACAATTAATGCTAAGGGTTAGGTTAGGTTATATTAAATTTGGATGAATCTACTGAAGAATGTGTGGACATCGTATAAATATTTGGGCTTCAAACATCAGGCAAACATTACCTACTAGTGATATACCTAATATCATAAAATTAAAAACCCTCTGTAAGTGTATTTCCTATCTTCCTTTCCAGCGCTATCCTGACTTAATGCAAGGGTCCGTCTTCTTCCATCATGATTTGACGGTGGATTTTGTATTATGTGGGGCGACCCGCCGCGCCGTCCCCACAACCCGCAACGGGAACCAAGTTTCGCCATTGCTTCGTCCGTTAATCAGCAGAATGTACCACGTGTAGGTGTAGGACATCTGCAATTTGTTGCGTCTGGCAAGTTCCCGCTAATTTGCCATCAAAAGGAAATATTACAATGTGCTAAATCAACCGTGAAAATGTGTTTTACGTTGATTTAAAATATACTTTAGGTAAAGTAAATAAAATCTGTATCTTATATTTATCCTTGGGTGTTGTGCAGTCAGTTCAGATTATAGTGTTACTCAATGATTTTACACGTATAAAAGTGTGTTACTCAATTAATTAGCGAATGATTTATTTATAATGCTAAAACACAAACTGCTAGGTGGGAGGGAGAACCTGATACATAATTGTACCCAATGTATAGCGAGTAGTGACTATCGTACACTTGGCGAAAAACCCACCATATTGGCTCATACAAGTGAATCTCGTACCGAGATCAGCCATACTTCAAGATGGCGTCATTCTGCAAACCATCGAGGCATGCATCTTTGGTCTTTCTGAACTGTAAATGGTCTACATTATTTTGTTTGTAGTATGGGTTGGTTTGGCTTCCGGGTATCTTATATGAAGCCACTGAAAATCAGCGCCGTGTTGTGGCTCGCCCCATAACCACAGTATTATACTGAGCTGGTCTCCTGTTGTCACCGTAAAGGCATGCAACTGTATAGTTTTAATTTTAAGTTAGTTGAATATTATTGCACACTGCATTATGTATGTTGCATGTCTTATGATGACAAACTTTTCTTTGTTTCTTTCTTTCATTATATTTGGACTGCGCTGTACTTTACTTACCTCAATTCCAGTGTATGTAAAAACGTCATTTAGTTTTAATTTAATTCGGAATTATTCGCCTATTCTGAACGCATAATGCCTCACCGTTTCTGAGATACTCTTCAGGCGCGCTGCAGCCTACGGGGTCAACGTAGTGAATTAACACATTTGAGAATAGAATGGCCGTTTCACCTCAAAGACTTCAATATATCGATCACTGAAACAACTACGCATCATGCAAAAATCAGGTTTAAATTTAGTTTGAATTTATTGGTCTCTACTCTCTCTTAACTGTGACATTAGATTATATTAGATTTATTTAGAAATTACAACGACCTGCAGAAGAAATTAATCAATTATCATGCTTTTCTATGTGTCTATGCTAACGGTAACAAATATTATGCCAATAGAAAAAAAAAGAAGATACCCTGTTTTTTTCCATTTATGCGGAAACCGATGGAAACCCAAGGAAATGTGACCGAATTTTATCAGTTGCAGCAAGCAATCAACATGCCTAAATAATGCTTTGGATGGTGTCAGATACATTGTGTCTACTTAGTCGAAGTAATTGCATCAGCTGGTTCCAAAAGCCGGTGCAGATTCATGCTTTAAATTACCTTAAAAAAAATAAGTCACACTTTTTTTTATTAGCTTGAATGACGAGACGAGCACGTCACTCGGCTGATGGTAAGCGTCGCCACACAGAACTTTGAAAGCACTGCATGCCACTGTAATGCGTTTGTCACCCTGGGACAAAGTTGTTAAGTTTCATAATAGACTTGCACGCAAAATGGTCATACCCATATCTGCTACATCTGAATCTGGTAGTTTTATGTATCGACCAGCTGATTGAGATGTTTACGAAACACAACTCGTATTTATTATGCTGGGAGCCTTGAAATGATTATCGAAATTCGACTGAGTACCGCGGCCACCCCGCACGTCACCGGTTTTATTGCAAGGCATATTATATTCATTTCGCAATGTAATCCGCAGTGTCTTCGTATTGGTTAACGAATTTGGAGATTGGCAACGGTTTGCTTATTTCGCACGAGATAGAGTACCTAGCTAGCATAATACTCTTACTCTTATTTTGGCGCCAGTTTAGGCGCAACCCCAGGTGAGGGGAAAGGAAGCAATGGATTGAAATCATCTTCTGGAACTCACTAACTACCTGTTTACAACAATTATTATGTGTGTTTAGAACAAAATTTCTGGAAAATAGGTACGTAAAATCACACAAAAATTGTATCCGCCCCGGTTATTTGAAATATCTTTTGAACTCTTCTCTCTTCCGATGTCTGAATGTGTCATATACTGCAGAAGAAGAGCACATTCGGGTGTGACTCCAGACAAATACGAAATATGTTTCTTCATACAAGTTAGTTTAGTGGTAGAGCCACACTGTAGACACTTTTGTTTACAGCTTGTATGGGTCGGCTCGTCCGGGTCAAACCACTGTCTCACAGAAAACCGGCGTAAAGTAGCAGCTTGCTGCTGCGTTTCGTACGCTGAGTGAGATATCCGGAGGCCCAAACCCCCTCCCCTTTCCAATCCCTTAATTATCCCTTTCCTTTAAGGTCGGCAACGCACCCATGATTCTTTTGGTATTATGGGCGTACATGGGCGGTGGAGATCACTTACCATCAGGTGACCCACTGGCTTGTTTGCCGGTCTATGCAATAAAGAAAAATAAAAAATCTCCAAAGCATCGACATTATGAAGTATCATCTTAACAAAGTTTAAACAAAATCAAAGTCAAATGAGGCAATCGAAACAATCATATTTTTCCCATAACAAAGTACAATACACGATACAAAAACAATGGTTACACAATGCATGTTGCGTTTACTGCACGTCAGCCGCAGCGTCAGGCAATTCGGAAAACTCATTAAATGTTATCCATTAAGTACATTTTGCAAACGCTGCAACCTGTTTTGGAAAGGTTTCATTTGTTTATTAATTACCAGTATCAACCGCATAATGGATTTGGGGCATACTTAGCTAATGCAGATTGGAGAGATCCATTTGGAATATGCAAAAAAATCTAAAGAGACTACACAAATGTGGGTTCGACGGATCCATTTATAGAAATTTGTATAGAGATAAAATGTAGATTGAAATCCTACTAGAAAGCCGTTGCTTCGGGTATCGATGACTCTATCGCTCCTGCAGCATTAGATTAAAGAGAAGGACTTATATATTTTTTTGCTTGAATGACGAGACGTTACTCTCCTGATTGTAAGCACCACAGAAATAGACACACCAAACAGAATTTTGAATTACAAAGCACTGCATGGCACTGGACTGCACTTGTCACCCCGAGACATAAGTTGTTAAGTCTCATTATGGCCAGTAATTTTACTGGCTTCAATGTCCTTCAAACCGAAACACAATACGTCCCTCCCCTTCACAATCCCTTAATTATCCCTTTCCTTTAAAGTCGGCAACGCACCCATGACTCTTTTGTATTGTATGCCACATGGGCGGTGGTGATCACTTACCATCAGGTACCCACTTGCTCGTTCGTCGACCTATGCAATAAAAAATAAATGTTCACAGGATAAAGAAAAACTACATATTTAATAGGTACCGTCCGATTCTGAACTGAAAGTAGTAAACATTGTTTTGTGAGTCACCAGCTCTTGTACATTAGAGCTCGATCAAACCATACAAAGAGGTCAGTGTCAATGAATGCATTAATTTCAATAATCGTTACTAGCACTTTAAACCTATATTCTTGTAATACTTGTATCAATACGAATAAAAATAAAAAAACTAGAGCATCAACTTTTTTGTTTATTAGCTTGAATGACGAGACGAGGAGATCGCTCGCTACGCCTGACAATAAACAGAATCATAGCCACACAGAACATTAAATTACAAAGCACTGCATAGCACTGGATTGCGCTCGTCACTCTGAGCGATAAGTTAACTGCGCACGTCACTCCGAGGCATAAGTTGTTAAGTCTCGTAATGTCCAGTAATTTGACGGATGGATGGATGGATTCTATGGTCTGCAAACTGGAACACAACAGTGCTTTAAACACTGTTGATTGGCAGTAGGAATAGTCAAAGGGGTGGTACCTAGCCAGACGGCATCTCGCATACGAGGGAATTACCACCATGTAATAAAAATATATATATTTTACAGCTGACACAAGTTTATCTTGATTAGCAAGCCAATTCGGTAGTAGGGGTAGGTATTTTAACTCGCTTGGATAGCGACCACCAGTGAAACGTTGAAAATCAATCAGTGTGCTTACTCTTAGCTTCCCAAAGTCCCGTTTGGGATCAGCCTGCGAATAACCAGTTATTTGTACACTACTATATCAACTTGCAAGAGTTGTTCACATTTCATTGATATTTGCTTTTTGAATCCAATACAGTTGGTTCAGTCACCTCAAATAAAAATTACGTGCCTCATTAAGAAAAATCACGGAGCAAGATAAACAGCTATCTTGCGGCGAAGTGAAACAAAAAGTAGTAAGACTCATTATTAACTGCTTGTAGTCAAAGACTAAAACTAAAGTAAAATGTATATCTAAAGTTTTTGCTTGAAGTAATTAAAGTAAAGTAGGCCTACCTACTGTTGCAGATTGCAATGTTATCAGACACAACATAAAAAACAATACACTCAAATACGAAAGTCGCAGACGAAATACCGCTTTCCTAAATCTGATATTTTGTGCGCACATATTTAAATAAACATTTATTATTTAAATGATGTATATCTTAGACATGTTTGGGTCATCCCAATTATTGATGGAGCTTCTATAACACCGTTTTTGCATAAAACACATAACAAACATATTAAATTCCTAGGCTTCTCAGGCTTCAAATCCTAACCCTAAAACTACCCATATTCTTAGCTTAAAATTTTTAATACAAAGGCAGATTTAAGCAGGCAGATCCTAATTTATTTTTTCTGAAACTCACCAGACCATAGCCTCATCCTTCTTTTTTTAGTTTCTTCATCGTTTATACAGAGTCTCACAATATCGAATATAGCCACAAGAGTGAGGAACATCAATAGACAATAGACGACGAGTTGTAACATTTCGCGGCCCTCTATGTATTAGCCGTTTATTGATGCAAGCTGACGCGGCCACACTGGAGAAACGCGGCGTGTCGACTGATAGGTCTGCTAAAGCTGGTAACAGACATCCGTAATTTACATCATATTGATGATGTTTTAGAATTATAATGTGATTATGCCTTCGTAAATGAAATAAGAATGATTGAAAAGTAACTATAGAAATAAATACACATTTTTACTATTAATTTTACAACTTTACATTTTAAATAGTTGGGTACCGGAATAGAATCTGTTATAAAAAACGAAAACATAATAAATAAATACACCAAGTCACACACATAGTCCTGACTCCACACTAGGTTAACCTGTATCGTGGATATTAGGAACTATGAGGGACTTGCGGTCCCACTACACCCCAGACCCAAAACAAATATCTGTGGATCTCACAAACATTTGTCTAAGTGCGGGAATCTAACCCACGGCGTCACATTCCACAGCCGACTACTCTCCCACTGCGCCACGGAGGCTGTCACTTCTGTTATGGCTAGAGTTTTATCCCACGGAAAGGTGATAATGTTCCACATAAGTCTAAAGATAATACTAATTACCCGAACATACACTGGTTGACAAAGACCTTCGCTGTCTATAACTATAGTCGCCTCATTGGGGCACCGTACTGAGTCTGAAGAGCCGATGAGGTCCTGAATCCAAATCAAAAGTCCAACAATCAATACATTTTTGAGTGGTAGAGCCACGCTAAATACAGTTTTGTCTACAGCATGAATAGGCCGACTCGTCCGGCTCGTTACCACTGTCTCACAGAAAACCGGCGTAAAGTAGTAGCTTGCTGCTGTGTTTCGTACGATGAATGAGATATCCGGAGGACCAAATCGCCCTCCCCTTCTCAATCCCCTAATTATCCCTTTCTTTTAAGGACGATAACGCACACCATGATCGTTTTCGTATTGTGATCGTAGGTACATGGGCGGTGGAGATCACTTACCATCAGGTGATCCACTTGCTCGTTAACCGGCCTATGATATTAAAAAAACACAATTATTAAGCTTTGTCCGGAGCTAAATTTTATCCCCAATGTGGCGATAGGCTCGCTACCTATCACATAATGAGACGGAACTAAGTTTGACGTACTATGGGTGCACTAGTTGCGCCTCTGCTTACCCCTTTTTACGTGAGCTTATGCATGTACGCTACCATACAACAATACCTACTAGTGTCATTCATTATTACAATTTCCAGTTTGAATTCAAATACAATACATTTTTATAAACATATGCTTAACTATGTACGACCGGCCTAAGAATACAAGTTTTTCGTCGAGACATTGAAAAAAATGTACTTGCGTGACTTGAACTTCAAATACAATTTAGATTCAAACTTTGCCCTTATTGTTACAAAAGTTAGGCATAAAGGAGAACACCACAGAACTATTTTAGGCCGTACTGATACATTTTTGTACCTATAATATAGCATTAGTTATGAACGGTGCTCACAGATCGATGCAATTAGGTATGATTGGTTGAATTATTGCAAAATCCAATACATTGAATACAATTTTACGTAATAAAAACCGATCACGTACGGATATAAATAATGTTTTGTTATTATTATCTCAAATAGGCGATAGGCATTAGGTATAAACTTAATATTGGCTTAGAAACTTGAAATATGTCAGCCTACTATTCTAATTTCGCTAATCATGTACAGCCTCGTAAGACTTAAAAACTGCTCCAAAAATAAAAGTTAATCGGCGATTTCTGCAAAACTACAACTACGGTCCAGTAATAAATGATGGGAGGTCTAAAGTCTCCGCATGAAGTGGCCTAGTCTGTTTTAAATAAATAAATAATGCATTTAAATAAATTACCTTGTCTTAAAAATTTTAGCTCGTAGATTTACTTATTACTTCACGTGCCATAACTAAAAGGAAGTTATTTTAAGGTTCGTCGATGTATGTTACAACACTTCAAGGTTTAAAAAAATTCTAAGGTATTTCTTCAAACTTAGAATCTGGTTGACAAATATCCTTGGACCAATAATACAAGACATCTTGTTAACGAGTTAAAACAGACTAAGTACCTATATGGAACACTCCATTTATTTTTTGTCTGGGTAGATCATTGTCATGGACTAAGGCCTAACCCCTCTCATTCAGTAGAGGAGGTCCGTGCCCAGCAGTGGGACGTGTATAATACAGGGCTGGTGTTATTATTATTATTTTAATCATAAGAGTATGTCCTAACCTAGAATACTGGCTAAGATCTTATTTACCTACTATTCTGACCTTGATCTTTGTATGCGAAATAGGAGGTAAATTAACCGTAGTCTTCTGCGTGTAAGTATCCGTCTTTCTGTTCTTATTCACAGCCCAGGATAACACCTTTAGTTTTAAATTATAGTAGGCTTTTGCTTCGCGGCTCCGCCCGCGTGAACGGGCTTTTCCGGGATATAAATAGCCTGTCTTAATCCAAATCATCATGTGTCAAATTTCATCAAAAACTGTTCATCCGTTAAGGCATGATTGACTAACAAACAACCAAACTTTCATATTTATAATAAGTAGTAGTATTAGGATGAATAAAATATTGAAATAAAAGTTATCAAAGTTATTTTTAATTTCCACTGCCTATACTCTATCACATTTGTACTAAATATACAGTTATGTAGTTCTACATTTTTTCACATATTATATGGGGAAGTATTCATCAACACACTAATGACTAAACTAAGTAGTTTCATGATCGTGTGCACCTCACACATTTAAAGGGAATGAAAATAAAACCACAACAAAGTTAAAATTAATAAATAAAGGTAAAAAGTTATAAATCTTGAGGGACGGCGCGGCGCGGCGCAGCTCGTCATGTGAAAAAAGAACATAGGTAATATTCTTTTGAATTCCCTTGCACCAATACAGTAGAAAGGGATTGAGCAATAAGCATCAGTCAGACGTCATTTCATATAAAAACTGCCTTTCTTTTGCTTGCGTTATAATACAGTAATTTGTAAAACATCCGACCACGTCTCTATTGTAAAATCTGCTTTTTTTAGGTATATAACAACCAAAGTATTTTATTTGTGATTTTATAGACATACAACGAGAAATAAAAAATTAAATACCCCAGAGGCAGTACAAAATGCCTTTGAAGAGTTTGTTGCCTCCCGTCCAGCCTATTTCTTCAAGAAGGCCTTTGAAAAATTGCCACAGCGCTGATAAAGATGCATCGATAGCATGGTAGGTTAGTTTGATTAATAGAAATAAAAAAGATGTAAAAAAGCAGCGCAGAGTGCCCATGGTGTAGACTGAACTAGTTAAGAATATTATGAACATAGAAATTAATACGTGGACATGTAGCATTTTATATATATTCGCACTGAAGTCTGTAATCCCCGAAGTAATAGGCAAAGGTGTAACCCTTACACCCACACTTCACCGACCTTTTTCCGTTGCATGATGTGATGCTAGCCTACCGCCATACAATTCCAGACTCCGGCTAACACTAAGTATTTCGTTGTAGAAAAATTCAATACTTACCACTTTTACCCGACCCAGGGATAGAACCAGAGACCTCAGCACAGAAGTCGTACCGCGTAGGTACGCATTACAACTGCGCCACATACAGCATAATTTTAAATTATTTATAAGACATGAGATATTAAATTTACTATGTCAAGTTCCAGCAACTATTTAAGTAAAGCCAATGTCATTGCTTAACGGTTAACCTAAGGCTTTAGTTACAAGAAATAATGATTAAAAAAAAATAAATTATGTTCCAACCTTGTGGAACGAATGACCTTTATTTCCGTGAGCCACTGACTTTAGATGTACCTACTGGTTCTACTAGCTTTAAGCAAGTACATTATTTTTATCTTTATTTTCTGTTATTTTAAAACTCAATATTGGCCAAATCATAGAAAATCAATGGAGCCATAATGTAAAATTGGAATAGAAATGGAAAACTAAGTATGTACATACTACATATACGAGTACGTTTACCTTTCTATAGAGGATAGAGAGATGTCATATAGATATCATATAATTCGCAAAATTATAATCATAGGATCAGCATCAATTTCACGTTGCTGGACAAGGGTCCGACTCTACATAAGTAATTAGAGTATTTGGCCTTAGTCCACCACGCTGGCGGCCAAACCAATGTGTGTTGATAGACTTCACACATCACCGTTTAAAGAGAACGATTAATTATTAGCAATGAAAACACATTTAACAACTATTTCTGTGTTTTCTGCATGTATTATATCATCAAAAAATCAGAGCTAGGGTCGAACCCGCGTCCCTATCTTGTTCCACTCGCCCTCAGACTATCGCTGCTGGCTCATTAGTACTTATAACGTAGCTAAGTACTACGTCTTTTACAGATAAATTAGAATACACAAATAATAAGATAGTATTACAAGCAGCATAGTCACATCTCAAACAGTTCCTCAGGGACTGCCCATGAAACGGTAAAGCACGCACGACGGTATATTGATCCCATGTCTCAACATGCCAAAGAGGTCCTTCTGCGCAAATTTCCATCTTTGTGAGGTTGAATAATAATAATAAATACACCCAACAGTCACGCATATAGTCCTGACCCCACACTAGGTTAATCTGTATCGTGGGTATCAGGGACTTGCGGTCCGACAACACCTAGACCCGAGACCAATATTTGTGGAACACACAAACATTTGCCTCAGTGCGGGAATGAACCCACGGCCTCTCGCTTCGCAGCCGGCTACGCGCCCACTGCACCACGAAGCTGTCACTCCGTGGTGAATTGAACCAAATTCCCACGAAGACTATTGCGATATCCACATAAGACATAAGTTTTGGTTGTCTCTCCTAGGTCTCCTCCAATATGTTCCTTGGCATATTCTGATGGCTTGCATATTACGGAGCATCACCCCCGTGCCTGCTTGACAACATGTTATTGATATGCAAGATGAACAGCGTCGGAGAGAGCACCAAGCCTTGAAGAACTCAAGCATTTAATTTCATAGACCAAGAGTTATTGCCGTTAACGACGACTTTGATAGCAATCCAGAAAGTTGGTGATCCACTTAAACAGGCCCTCGAGGATTCCATACGATGGAAACTTCGATAGGACTAGCATATGCCCTGCCGAAGGTTTTTGCGATGTCAAGATTGATCTCTTCTGATCGAGCTCCTAACCAAAATTCCTACTGTGCTATACCAACTAAAACCCCCGCGGTTCCCTTCTTCGGTGCAAGTGGAAGTCCCGGGGGTCCTAAATGTAGGTACGCTAGATTGCTGGTCCGTCTCTAAAGGGACTTAGGAGCCCCTCACAATAAGGATGCCATTCGATATTATCGGAGTCACATCGTAGAATGTACATTAACCACTGGTGGGTTGGGTCTTAGGCCTCGCCATTGAAGGGTGATACTTTTAATATTTTTAAATGTTTTATTTTTGAGAATGCAGAAAGTGATATCAAATAAGTAATGCTGAAAGTCCATACTCTTGGACACATTCGCCACTTTGACAGATGTCAGATGGGAGCTGTCAAGCACCAATTAGTAGGGCTGCCAGTTTATACAAATAGATATAAACACTGTATAATTGATTGTCGGTTGTATCCTCATTTACAGCTTGGCAAAAAAGAGTGTGGATTTAATGAGGGCGCCTAAGTCTAATATAATAGTAATATAGCAACCCAGTATACTACGACGTAAAGTGTTTAGATACTTGTTATTTTTCAATGAGTTAACTTGTTGATAAAATATTTTTTACGAAAACCTCTTGTTTGATCTAACTCACAGTTTTGTTCATTTATTGTTATTTACCTACTGAGCCTTTAGGGATGATTTCCAAGCGCCAGCTAAATATTATTTGTATAAAAGAACAAAGAGATTTATAATACATACAAACGAAAAGAGGACTATTCTTTGCACTAGGTCTTTGATAAGTTGAATTTATAAGTGGTACTGAGTCTATTGAATTATGAACAATATTATATAGGAGCATCTACTCACTCACAGAATTATGTGTTTTCAAATAATTTATTAGCCCTTCTTATTTTCGCGAGGAGTATCGAGCAGGTCTTATCATCTATATAAAATACTATTGTAGTATAAATATCCGTTCATCGTATATTAAAACATTAAGGAAAATTAAACATTTTATAACTCCATAATTTTATTTTAATAATACAAAATATCTAATAAAATTAATCCGATTCTAAAACACTTTCATCTAAATATTCTACCCCAGAAAACTGTATTGTGTCTTGGCTAGATGTTCCTGCAACAACAGAATCATCTGACTCTGAAGCAGTGTCGCTGCTGCTGTCTTCTCTGAGGTTAATAACCAATTGTTCAATATCCTGATACATAGTCATACCCCTATCATAATATTCCTTTTCAATTTTCATAATATGATGGCATGAATTCCTCCAATCTTCAGCAGTAATAGCTAGAAATGCTTGTTCAGCTGCCATCTGTTGGGAGTAAAATGTTACAAATTATGAGTTCAAGTTAATAAAATTAATAAAAAATAATTATGAACTAGATCTCTACCTTTATGTCAATGGACCCTACATTGACCGAGGCAATTTTATGTTTTGCAATTCCCCATATCAATTCAATCGGATTAAGATCACAATGATATGGTGGAAGCCGTACCACAGTGTGACCATGATCCCCCAAAAGTTGGTCTATTTCATAAATGACCTCTGGTTTATGGCGTTTCACCAGCATTAATAATTCCGGTTTGCACATCGTTTCATCAAAACGTATATTATTTTGAAGCAACCACAGCTTTACATCAGCAACCTTTGTTGCGCTGGTTGGTGCCTTATTGACAACTACCGAATGGTAAGGTGCATTGTCCATTACAATAATGGAAGGTTCTGTTAAATTAGGTATTAATTTCTCAGTAACCCATTTTGTAAAGTTTGCTTTGTTCATTTCAGAATGATAATCTTCATTTTTGTTTGTGCCACTGAAAATTAGAAGTGCATTGGGCACAAACCCCTTTTCACTACCAGCATGCACAATAATATATCTTTTGCCTTTGGATATATTGTGTCTCACTCCACTGATATCAATGGATTGCCAACATTTTTTGATCTTGTAAGATGAGTGTATATAGCTTTCATCCAAATAAATAATTTGTTTTTGTAATTCTGTAGGCAGATTTCTATTATGCGTTATTATTTTTAAATATTGCTCTCTCTTTGCAGCTATGTTAGGTTTTTCCATTAGTGCTGATCTATCTGTTTTACATTTCTTGTATGAGAAACCCAAAGAATGCAATATTTTTCTTAGATGCTCACGGCTTCCATTAAATCCCAATTCTTCTTTAACTACAGGTAATAAATTTCTTAGTGTAGGCACCTGCGAAAAAAATAATAAGCACTTATTTATAACTTAATAATATTATTTTTTCGGAAGAAAGAAACAATACCCTTATTACTATTATAAATGTAAAAGTTCAGATAAATGTTTGTTACTCAATTGCACCAGGATGGCTAAATGGATCTGGATAAAATTTAGCACACAGATAGAATATAGTCTGGAATAGCTCATAGGCATACTTTTTAACTCGAAAAATATATAGTGTAACCTTTACCCCACAAAAGCTTTTTACCACGGGCGGATCCGGGACAAAAATCTAATATCAAATATAATACATACCTGCTTTTTTACGGTGTAGAAGAAATGACCCTTTTGTCTAATTGCGCATAAGTCAAAATCATCGAGATCTTTCTTTGGTCGACCTTTCCGATGCTTCCCAGGTGTAGAAAAAATGCCATTATTTTGTTCACCTTCTTCAACAATTTTTCTTATAGTATTGACTGATTTACCTAAAATAAATACCAAACATGCATGAACTCAAGTCTCAAGTATCAAAAAATTAAGTCATTGTATAAGAGGTTTGTAAACATAACTGTATTTGCTCCTTTGTCAACAAAAATCTAAAATATAGTAAATTTTATGTTACCCATATTATAAACTAGTGCAAAATGTATGGTTCGACTTGTAGAATGTAAATAAATTGCATAAATACCTGTCATATCGGCAGCTCGCTGATAAACATTGTTAATTTGGGACAAAATTTGTCCCGCTTGAGATTCAGCCAAACATCGTAAAAAAACTTGGTATATCACTGCTCTACCACTACTACGAATCGTTTTATTCATTTTACTTAATAAAACAAGCAACGAGCGTAGAAGAATTTACAGAATTCCGTCGAAAATAACTTAGCGTAAACAACGATGACACAGAAGCAGTGACAGAAGCTACTAACAATTTGACAGAAATGACAAGTCTAATAGTGTTGCCACAAATAATTAGTTTTAGTTCTTATTTTCACCGCGTCATACTCTTTTTTGCCAAGCTATACACTCATTTGGATACGTATATTGTAATCGAAAACAAATTAGTGACCGTAAGATAACATATTTAAACACTAATTAGTATGTCAAAGTTATGTTTTGATATTTTCGTAATAGTCACTATTTGTATCTTGGAACTTGCAAGTCAATTTTGTATATTTCAGGATAAAACAAATTAATTAGAAATATGTACTTGCAACCCTACATTGTAATTTTTTTGGATTTGACATTTGATAAATCGGCAATTCATCAATCTGTTTACAAAGGCGAACATTGTATGGTATTAAAATTTTTGCTAAACACTAGTAAAAATGGAAAAAGACCTCGACAAAGTCATCGAAGAGATTATGGCGACGCCCAACATTAGCGGGTGCTTGGTCGCCGACCACCAAGGTCTATGCTTGGCAGCGAAAGGGGCAGCTCACGTCGACTCGGCAGGCATTGTTGTTGCTGTCTCCGAACAGGCTTGTAAAATACAGCCCAACTTGAAACCGCCCACCGTGTGCTTGGAGACAGATAAGAAACAGTGCCTCATACAAAGACATGGAACAATCACAGGAGCAGTATTTAAACTGAAAGCTTAGTAAGTATAGTTTACCTGTCCGACATTAGGCCGACGCACAAGGCGTTTTGGCAACTATGCCGTCACTTCAGGAGAAAAGATATGGCCACCATGCCTCCGCTCAATCGTCCGAATCAACGCCCAGCGTTTGATGACGACGAGAAAGCCGAGTTACTGGCCACCTGCCTGCAATCTCAATGCTCGCTCGACACGGTTCCCGTAGAGCAGGAACATCTTGTTGCGATCGATAGTTACGTCGACAGTAGGAATGCGCTCTCTGCGTCCCCGCCGCCGACGCAATCGCATACGCAGTCCCAATCCGCGCGTCCAATATCCGACGTTATCGTCGTCGACCCGAATGTCGGCGACACGCCACTAAACTTTACCCCCCTCGAACCGGTGACGATCGAAGAAGTCAAGTCTCTGGTCAAGGCGCTCAAACGCCGCAAAGCCCCCGGGGGCGACGGCATTCACAATAGAGTCCTTAAAATGCTCCCCAGCCATCTGCTGGAAATTCTTACTGCCATTTTTGAGGCGGCCCTTCGCAACAGTCTCTTTCCACAACAGTGGAAGGAGGCGGTAGTGATAGGGTTCCACAAACCTGGCAAACCCGCCACCGAACCGACATCTTATCGTCCCATTAGTTTGCTCAGTACCCTGGGTAAGATGTATGAGCGCATCGTCCTCGAGCGCTTAAAATCTTTTGCCAAATCCCACCATCTGCTCCCCGAGGAGCAGTTTGGATTCCGCGAGATGCACAGTTGCGTGCATCAGGTGGTCCGCATCACGGATCACATTCTCGATAAAGATCATAGACTCAAACTCCCCACCGGAGCCCTATTTTTCGATGTCGAAAAAGCATTCGACAAAGTGTGGCATAACGGCTTGCTTTTCAAGTTGTACTCCATGAATATGCCCATACAGCTCGTACACATCATACGAGTTTTTTTGTCGAATCGCTCTTTTCGATATCGTGTGGAGGGAACTCTCTCTTCCCGACACACCATCACGGCTGGAGTCCCGCAAGGCTCCGCCCTGTCCCCATATCTCTTTTCGCTGTATACAGCAGACATACCGCGTCCAAAGAACGCCCATCTGGCACTCTTTGCTGACGACACGGCAATCTACGCTTCACGTAGAAAACCGGCTGAGGTGACTCGCCTCTTGCAAGCCGCCGCCGACGAACTCGGCGTATGGTTCCGCAAGTGGCGAATCACCATCAACCCTGCCAAAAGCGCCGCGATCCTCTTCTGTAGGAATCCCCGTCTTACGGTTCCAGCGCGGAATGTCACCATGCACGGCGTGGCCATTCCCTGGACCAAGACAGTCAAATATTTAGGAGTGACCCTTGACCAGAAGTTGACCTTCGTCCCACACGTAAATGCGGTACGTGCGCGAGCCGCATTCGGGATAGGCCAGTTATTTTGGCTCTTGAACAAAAAGAGTCCAATGTCCGTACGCAACAAGATTAGGATTTACACCACTTGCATTAGGCCGATAATGACGTACGTATCGCCGGCGTTCGCTCATATTCCCGAAAATCGATTTAAACGAATGCAATCCCTGCAGAATCGTTTTCTGCGTAGGGTCATGGGGGCACCGTGGTACGTGCGTAATCGCAACCTCCACGTAGATGCCAATTTGCCGACAATCAGGCAAGTCACGAAAGTGGCTAGCAAACGTTACTTCGATCGCGCCGCGCATCATCCGAACACGCTCATTCGTAAAGCGTCGATTTACACTCCCTTTGATCGCGCAAAGTGGAGACGACCGCGTTCCGTCCTCACCGATCCCGACGATGCGACCACCGTGGCCATCCGAGAGATGGAGGAAGTTCTCACCCAAATACACTCTACAAGACCGTCATTCCGTCCTCGCCGAAGAGGACCTCGCCGCGCTCCCCGAAGCACCCCCGACCCTTCGACCGGCCCGCGTGCCGATGAATTACGATAAAATAGATTATAAGTAGGTTATAATATTTCCCCAAACCACCAATCGCAAATGTCTTTGCCCTCTTCCAGTGGCCGTCCTGAGCCGAGGTCCGTATCCCCCATTAGGGGGGATGCCCTCAGCGAAGGTCACTTAAATTTTAGGGCTGGAGTGCCTACAAGCATTCGCCCGAAAGTCCGGTGACGCTGACAAAAGCCGACTCACGGTCAGGCTATCAGCATTCGTCCAAAAAAAAAAAAAAAAAAAAAAAGTATAGTTTACTGTGTATTGAGATTGTGGGGCATTTGTAAGAAATGTATTTGTGAACAAAAATTCATGGCAAGAACTACTTACTTAGAGCCTACCTAAGTTACTGAAAACAGGATGCATACAATAAAACATCTTAAACCATATATTTTTAACATAATTATTAGTACCTTATCTTCATATCTATGTTCTTACAGGTTCTTGCTGGAAATAAGAATCAAGAGAAAGACTGAAGACTTAACATAAATGAAATGAAGATTTAAAAAGAAATGTATGTATAATAAATATATAATTTACGGTAGGCAGCGGCTTTGCTGTGCCCTGGCATTGCAGAAGTCTATGGGCGGCGGTGACTACTTACCATCAGGTGGCCCGTTTGCTCGTCTGCCTATCCAGGCAGTAAAAAAAAAAAAAAAAAGCTTAGTGTAAAATGGGGTGAGAGACACATGGGTGAATTGGGACAAAATGATTGTTTTATTTACACATATAAACTGATTAACTTTTATCAACAAAAAATAAAAACAAAATCCTATAAGTTTTAGTCAAAAATTATGCTCTAGGTTATAGTAATATTAGTTTTGTCTCAATTCTTCAGTGTGTCCAATTTAAAAAAGAAGCTTGTATTAAATAATATTAATCTCATAATTTGTATAATATGGAAATGTTGATAATAAATGTTTATCTTTCAAAGGTGGTCCAGTTTTAATAGTACTATTACACTATACAATAATGAAGTCTTACTGTCATACTCAATTATCTCACCATACAAAACGAAGCAGCATGCTGCTACTTTACATCGGTTTTCTGTGTGACAGAACCGAACCGGCTCATTCACGCTTAGATGCGCGCGTGGCTGTTCAAAATGACACCTTATTTTAGTACTTAGATACAACACCCCACACTCCGATGAGAGAATCGCCAAAATGCAGGTACACGAAATGTCAAGCTGAAATAAATTAAATGTACCTATTTCAATACTTATGCTGATACTGAGTAGTTAAATACTACATAATACTTCACATCACTTTACAAACTTTCAATATTGATACCTACTTATCAAAAATATATTTGTTTAAATAAACAAATATATTTGAGTGGTAGAGCCACACTGTAGAATGGGCAGGCTCATCTGAGTCGTTACCACCGTCTCACAGAACACCGACGTAAAGTAGCAGCTTGCTGCTGCGTTTCGTACGGTGAGTGAGATATCTGGAGGGCCAAATCCCCCTCCCCTTCCCAAAACCTTAATTATCCCTTTCCGGCAACGCGCCCATAATTCTTTTCATATTGTGGGCGTACATGGGCAGTGGATATCACTTACCATCAGGTCGTTTGCTCACGTTTTGTCACTTGCCCGTTGCCGGCATATACTATAAAAAATAAAACAATCTCCCAAACCCTAGAAAATAAGGAGGGAATAAATAAAAAAACATCTTGTTCAATATACACACATTTATTACAGATATGCTTTCCTAAACATTAATTTAACTCGAGAACAACAGCAACTGCTTACACTATACCTATGTATACATACATAATATTATGTAAATTACCGTGGTAATACATACCATGAACAGTGCGTTCATACAAACTTAAACTTAACTACCAGTGCCTACTATTTTTAAAAACTAAAATTAGTACTGTGTGTGATAAATTCTTATTTCTACCATAATAGTAGAATTCTCGTTCTTATATGTGGGTACATTTTTATTATTAGTACTGGCAACACTTGTGCTGCTCTATCAATGACATTAAAAATTTAATTTTAACAAATTGCTTAGTTTTGCACTGGCGTTTAGTATATAATTTAGCAAAACAAATTCATCCACAGAATTATCTGGAAGAAATATTATCTAAGAATATTTGATTTATAATATAATATTATGGTTTATATATCTCAAATTTTCATTATATACAATCTCAACGTAAATCCTTACATTAACAATATTCATAACATAGTTCATAAATTAATGTGATAAAACATAAAATGACGCAAATAAAGCAATAAAATAAGGAAGCACATTTCATACGCCATAGTAAGTTGCCCGTAACGAAGCATAAAATGTTACCACGCCGGTAAATTGTTGCCAGTAAAAAGGGTAAACATAATTTTAACCTAGTAACACATTCATACGAACACACGCGTTATAAAAAAAATATGCGCTAAATTATTGGCTGTGTATGAGCAATAATATTATTTCTAGACAACATTACCTAAGACTAGGGTCTCTTACACTTGATAATACTTTACCCCACGCTGTCTGCGACTTACATTTTTGTATTTTAGGATGTAGTGATTATTATAAACCTTGGTGTATGTATGCGGGACGCCGTCAATTCAAACGAAAATGGTAAATTCAAAACGTAAAATTATAAGTAACCACATACATTTTCCGTCTATGTTCCAAAATAATTTGTTGGTCGTAATATAATAATAAATAAATACACCCAACAGTCACACACATAGTCTTGACCTAACACTAGGTAAACCTGTATCGTGGGTATCTAGAACTACGAGGGGCTTGCGGTCCCACAACACCCAGACCCGAGACATATATTTGTGGATCTGACAAACATTTGTCAAGGTGCGGGAATCGAACCCACGGCCTCACGCTTCGCAACTTGCTACTCGCAAGCTGCGCCACGAAGGCTGTCAACAATAATCACAGTATACGCCCCATTTACATATCACCAAGAATAAAACGTATTTTTTATTATACAAAAACAAATTGCAATAGTACACATCGCTCTAAATACGCATGATGTGCGAAACAATTCCCTCGATACATTATAGTATGTGTATTAATTTATATATTGATATCGTAAGTAGTTGCAACATTAGTATTCTAAAGACGTTCCCCTTGACTACAACCTCGACAATTCCTATTATATAAAAAAAAAACATTAATAAAATTGTAAGTTCTTATTATGCAGGCGTACCGAACTAAAGTACATAAAGACAAGATACAATAAGTCTCTACTGCTCCCTATCTTGCACATTATCTCGCCAGTTAACTACGTACAGCCGGCGTAGATGTTTTCACCAAGCGGCAGTAGCCCAATACTAATAATTACAACTAGGTACTCCATCTGAACAGATTGAAATCTTCTATTTGATCGTGACCCCATTCCTAATATTTAATTCTTCTAACATACTTTAACAAATTGACATTGTTGTAAAAATGTTTCCCGTAAATAAATAACTACCGCTACACTACAGATCGTCTAACATGTCATTTTTGACATTCCCTACTTTTCACACTCTCTACCTTGATTATGCAGTACTCATTTAAAGCTAGCGCACACTGAGATAATAAAATCACATGACACTGTTTTAGAATCGCACTATTTTAACATCTGAAATTCACCTAATATCGCGACAATCGCGTGCAAGCAGATTGTATAAATGTAACGAATCTGCGATATGTTACGTATCTGCTACAAAATATCAATAGTATTTTTTAGTGTGCGCTAATTCTTATTAAAATAAATAAA
Organism: Mimas tiliae; assembly: GCA_905332985.1. Taxonomy (NCBI): domain Eukaryota; kingdom Metazoa; phylum Arthropoda; class Insecta; order Lepidoptera; family Sphingidae; genus Mimas; species Mimas tiliae. Next base: position 19,381,371 of record HG995241.1, on the reverse strand, counting down.
GGAAAATGTCAAAAAGAACATAAATTACATAAACTATTTTAAAGTAATTTCCGATGTTTTAGAAACATTCACCGTTTATAATTACCTTACCTAACGATAAAATCAATCAGTGACGTCTAACAGCTGTCCAAAATATTTACACAAGGAAAAGAGACCATTAATAATATTTTGACACGTTGATGTTTCTAAAACGACTTATCATAAAATTATTATGGTAAAAATAACCCATTATATTAGGTAAATTATAAAGTACTTAGATTACAAGCATTGGTAAACCTAAACACATCAGTACAATTTGGAATGCATAGACAATCGAAACGTGACATCGGCATGTCGGTCTGACATTACAGACATGAATCATAAAAACTTTTGTTGGAAACGTTTAAAAAGGTATTAAAACATAAATGTAAAAAATATATAAAAAATGTAGCACTGACAAAATCCCTAAATCCGCGCCTGTACTTTGCCAACCAGACTTAATTTTATTTTACCACCACACATTTGCTGCTTATTGGTCTGATAGCCAAAGAGGGGCAGATATAAATCCCAAGCGACACTTTATTATGCTCGCCGGAAGGTACTTTATTAATTGCTTATTTTGTACAAAGTTGTTTCCAAATGTTATATATTATATTCAATTGGCTAAGTATTTTCATATAATTTTCACTTTTATAGAAAATCGCTACACACCTTGAGACGAAGTTCATAAGCATAATAATATTACCCAATAGATTTTAGATTTTTTGGGGTAGTGAAGGTCAGAAGGAAATTCGTCCCACATGATACCAAATTGTCAAATCATGATGGGAAGGCGGACCTTGGCATTAAGCCATTATCCAGGCAAAATATTTTTTTTAGAACGTTGTAGGTCTGTAGGTACGCAGTGATGCTGCTATGGTCCACATCCATATATAATTGGATTTTATTTTATAGATATGTATTTTATTTCCGATCCCGTTGTGGTCGTTAACAACTATTGATGTGACATTCCCTATGTAGACTAACCACGCCACGGAAAAGAAAATCATCTTTAGAATATCTTTTTCCAAAAATTACCTTTAATACCACAGTTATAAGAGCCAAGAATATTATAGATGCCCCAGGGACGATGAGCTATATTATGCTCTTTTCAAAATTAAGACGTTCAAGGAGAGTTAGAGATCAAATTATATTATCATCATTCATTGTGGAACTAATTTCCTAATCGACAGGAAATTACAGGCGTATTGTATCATACGTATAGCGAACATACATGAAATATATTTGGTATTAACAAATCAAACACATTACACCAATGTCAAGTGAATTTTCCTAACTACATAATATAATTGAATACATTTTACAATACACTCACAATGAAGACCGAAACTGTAGGTTAAGTCACCCAGTACATCAATGGTATTGCCTCTATACATATAATTATGCAATAGTTTTTTTTGCAACTACCTCATTTTCTCAATACAACTATATGGTTAACAACAAAAAATGTTTAGTAACCAATCTTTATGAAAACCATTTTTTGATGACACAAAAATATCCACAAATATTCTTTTACTAAGATGAAATATTATGTCATATATTAACTTTTATATATTATGCTTCGATAAACAAATCGATCTACCCTGCAAAAGAAGAAGTAAAAAAGACAACCCTACGCATCGTCGACTGAATAAACTTATTACCAAATTATATAATAACAGCCCCTACATATACACTAAAAATGCTATAAAATGGTTAAATGACTAAATTCCTAATCAGCTGCGTAAGGAAAATAAAAGAGATCGGGTATTATGCAATGTATTATGTATGTGCATGCATTCGTTCAACCTTCCAACCGCCTGACTGTCGTGACTCGTGTGGATGGATGCCTCGAGTCCCCTTCATCAGGAGACCTACTTCAATTCGCTCCGAAGCGATTCCATTTCTATTTTTGATGACGCTCGACTTAATAAAAAAGAAACGCCTAAGTTAGCATTAAACACCTTTTTTTTGTTTTTTTTTGCCTCCTTTCTTTATCTATGACTACCAACTGCCTTAAATCGTAAGAGCAATAACAAACGTCGAAATAGATTCGCTTCAAACCGATAATCGGCACTTAGCCAGGTCTCCTAGTTTGAGTGTAATGAGCGACATCATTTGAAAGTCTGTAGACATGTCAACCTATTGCCGTCCACTGTTGCACTCAAGGTCGATAATAATTGTACCGAATTAATTAAAACTTATTCCCCATTTGTCAATGAAGTATGGAGCTCTAATCAACTCGTTTCGAACTTTTGTTTGGAGTTGGATGGTTGAACTTACATCATTTCATTTCAGCATTATATATTTTTCATGCCGTACACCTTATTTTACAGCAAGACATTTAGGCCACTGATTATAAGAATATAATTAAGTTGAGCCAATCATATTTGATACTATAAATAATAAAAAGGAAATTGAAAACTTTGGGTTCTATCCAATCCTTCTTTAAAAACTATACTCCTAATCGTTTGTTATACGAGAGCCAAAGCCGATAAATAAAGCGTAACCGATTTATTAAAGAAGTAATTACAAACCCAATCGCTTTAATCACCTCACACTATTTTGGCATCGACTTGATTGACGCATTACTAGCCTCATGTAAACAAACACTATTCTTGATAATAGACTAAATGAAACTGTTGTATTTTGAGTTAACACCGAAAATAAATGAGTTTTGTAAACTGGCAATGCTGTTATGGAGGACACTATTTAATATTGGCAACACTAAACATAATGAACGATATTACAACTCTCGAACAGGTAAGCATTCTTAAAATGTTATTATATTCTTCAACCAACAATAAAATTGTCTTTTACAATATCAATTAGAAATTATTTTACGCGCCAAAACGCTGGGTGCGAATCGACCGTTGATTGGGCGATTCACTCTTGACAGCTGTCAAACGGTAAACAGCAAGAGTATTTAAATATAGACCAGACAAAAAGATTCCCAAAATGTTTACAAGTACAAATATATCTCAATATGTTATTTTGACGGCTGTCAATGATAATACATACACATATTATGCACTAGAAGTTGTAGCAGTAAGACAGGATGTTTTATCCATATTGTTTATACAGGGGATGTTGGTCGCGCGGTGACTGGCGGTGATGCCTGATGCCTGAGGAGTTAGATGACTTACTGTGGTCAGTGTCGGATGGGGACGCCGGTGAAGCTGACGGGTTGTTCGTTGGACACGAGGTTGGCTCGCGGGGCTGATGTCGGCGCCAGCCCACCCTCTAGGGTCGCCGCCGACGTCCTCATGTCCTCTGCTGACGCTCTGGTTCACAGAAACACAGATATTATCCTTACAACCAACTCTACAGTACTCCATGATCTTAAAACATTGGCACCATAACCTTTTCTATTTTTAAAATGATGGAACGATAATGAGTTAAATTAGGATTTCAAATGTAATAAATAGTCTATGATCTTAAAAACTTGAACCAAAACCTTATTTTAATAATAAATGTTTATTCATTGTTCATTTAAAAAAAACATGCATACCATAGGACCATGCTATTTAACATAGGATAAATGTAATAAAATAATTCACATCAAACCTGCGCAAATTTCAATGAAAATTATAGAACATACATTAATAAGTAATGGAATTATTTGGTTTATACTACTTGTATTACGCGCCCAAATGTCGAGACGGGCAGATTTCTCGCGAGATGGTAAGCGCATTGACTGCCCATAATAAGTAGCGTCACTACTTTGAACTTTTAATTACAAAGTACTATGGTGCCACTGCACTGCGCTCATCACCCCGAGACATGTTATGTCTCCTAATGTCCATTAATATCATTGGCTTCAATTGAGTCCTTCAAATCAGAACACAACATGAAAAATAAATGTTTTACTAAGCGATATTATCGCTAGTAGCCATCTATTCCTTGACTTAGTATTTTTTCCAGTTACTGTTTGGTGCCGAAACTATTTTAACATGATTGTATTCTCATTAAAACTATAAAGGTAGCTTGTATAGTTAAAAACCAATACCGATAAGCAATACACAGACACCAAGCATGAAAACCCAGAGATTCACAAAGTGCACAAAAATAAATTAAAACGCCGGCAAGCAATATACAGGGAGGTAGTAAGCAGATAAAGCCGTGGGCAGGGAAATTAGTTGCCTGTTTAGTTGGGGCGCCACACGTCGGGGTCCTCCATGAGCGTGAGCGTATGGTCGTGTGCGGGGGGCGGCGCCCCCGGAGACCCCGCGCCCGTCGCCATCGCCGCCATGTCGTCGCGGGACCCCCTGCCACCCACCCCCATGCGTTACAACTTACAACACACGCAACACACACACGCAAACCAGACCGGCTATACATCATTACAATCACTTCAAACTGTATACAAACTATATAACGTAGTTAATAAACGAGATCACATTAGAACAAAGATTGAATTTATCTTATAATTATCTGATAATTTTAAACCCTGCATTAGAATATTAAAGTGTATTAAGACTCGTTTTCTCTAACGTACAAAGTTATCTAAAAAAACTAAATTGTTTGTCAGTCAAGAATTATACTATACTATACTCTTACTTTAGGGCTTAGAGTACAAATTGAGTGTGCATAATGGACGCCATAGTGTCGATCGCACTTTGTATACGATTTCGTACATACAATGTGCACAATCAATTTGTACTTTAATCTATCGGCAGAGAGTGTATTATTCCTTGACCACAAGTGCTTTACGATGATCAATTCATACGAATACTGATTCAAAATGCGCTTGATTTATAATTATACCAGAGCTTCACGGCCAATATTCTAAACTGTTTAATTAAACTTGTATTAAATCATAATAATACAATACAGTACGTATAAGTATTTGCAACAAAAAAAAACATGACAACGATGTGTCACAGAATAAAATTTTATAAAGATTGTTATGAATATGACCCCCTAATATCCAACCTGATTGCGTGCCCGTCATGCACAAATACACACGCCCACAAAAAAGTAGCAGCAGCAGCAGTTCAAAGTTAGTAACACTGCGTATCATACTGCTGTGTGGCTCATTCCCGATAAATTAGTTCCACACAAACTTGCTTATATTAATCCTATATAATAATAATATATCTTTGACATTTACGTTCTGTACGAAAAATGCATTTTTTCCGTCTATTTTATTTCTATTAATCAAAGTAACCACCCATACTATCGATGGCTCTTCGCCAGCTTAGTGGCTATTTATTGAAGCCTTTCTTGAAGAAATCGGCTGGACTGGAGCCAGGAATCTCCAAAGGCATTTTGTACTGCCACTCTGGTATTGATATTTTCCCGCCAAAAAGATGTCCAATTCGTCAAATCATTGTGTTCTTTGTGTTCAAATGGAGAAGCTCGAACATCTGCAGCCTGACAAAGCGCGACCCCATACTGCACAACAGACGATCTCCAAGCTACAAGAGCTGGGGTTGGAAGCTCTCCGTCATCCGCCGTACTCACCAGACCTTGCGGGTATAGCTTGGTTTTATCCTAGCTTGGCAAAGTGAGTACGCTACACCTGATGGTATGTGTAGCGCAATCCAAAAAAACTGTCGACCAACGACAGACGATGTGTCTATCGTAGGTCGGCAAAATTATGCCGGCCCGCCTAATTGCTTCTTCACACTCCGTTTAATGGACCCCATATTATAGGAAGGAGGGAACACGTGTGCCGGCAAACTATTCCACAGCTTGATGGTCGGGCAGAAGTAAGATTTTGCGAACTTAAACTTGAACTTTTCTAGAAGTTGGACAACTTTTTGGCGGGAAAATAATTCAATACCCGAGAGGTAGTACAAAATACCTTTAAAGAGTTTGTTGTCTACCGTCCAGCCTATTTATTCAAGAAAGGCATTGATAAATAGCCACTGCGCTGGCAAAGATGCATCGATAGCATGGGCGGTTACTTTGATTAACAGAAATAAAAAAAGGAAAATATATACTAACTTTTTTCGTACAGAACTGCAATTTCATAAATGAAGACCTATTATTTATTTCATTGGTTTTAACCAGATTAACAGTTAATGCAATCACTAAAAAGTTTGACAAATATAAATATTTATAAGTTTACCTAGCGTAGGTACAATATACACAAAATAACTTTGGCTCAACTGAATTAACGTCACTTCACCCGACCTCTACGCCTCCCCTGTCTTTTTTATTTTTTTTTATAGCATAAGCCTCTGCCCTCACACTTTTATGTCTGAAAACATATATATATATATATATACGCACTCACGCCTGTAATCCCTGAAGGGGTAGGCAGAGGTGTATCTAGTACACCCACATTTCGCCGAGCGTATCTCCGTCCCACGATGTGATACGGGGCGAACCTATCGCCATATCGGGCACAAATTCCAGACTCCGGGCTCATACTGAGCATTTCATAATAGAAAAACCCAATATCACTTTACCCGACCCGGGGATCGAACCCGAGACCTCAGCGTTGGCCTCAATCGTAACGCGTACGCATTACAACTGCGCCACCGAGGCAGTCGTAATGCGGCAGTATATATATATATATATATATATATATATATATATATATTAGCGAGTTACTTCAACTCGGCCAAGTTATCTTGCACGTATTATAATCCTATCAATATGTTATAATTAAATATTGTCAGCCAAATAATATACTGCCGAGGTTCAACACATAATGTAAACACAAAAATTAGTTAATACATTTCACCCACAACCAAGTTCAATTAGATACGAGATAAAAGGTTGTTTCAATCAATGACTTTTGGTAAATTACTATAATAAGAAGTAAGACCCTATTCCACAACGTTCTTTTTCTTTTTTTTATGGTATAGGCCGATAAACGAGCAAGTGGGTCACCTGATGGTAAGTGATCTCCACCGCACAATATGTACGCCCACAATACTAAAATAATCATGAGCGCGTTGCCGACTTTAAAGGAAAGGGATAAGTAAGGTATGGGGAAGGGGGGGGGGGGGGGAATTTGGGCCTCCGGATATATCTCTCACCGTACGAAACGCAGCAGCACTGCTACTTTACGCCGGTTTTCTGTAAGACAGTGGTAACGACCCGGACGAGCCGGCCCATTCATGCTGTAGACAAAATTGTCTACAGCGTGGCTCTACCACTCAGAATTAGTTTATGTTTGAATAAGATTTAACCATCAATTTAATATATAAGATAGCTATTTTTGAATGGAATGTACGAGTACCTAGTACGTTTCTTACGAATGTGACTTTTGTATTTGTAAGTAGTATTTACTCAGAGTTGGTGAAACAGACGCTAAAAGGACGTAAGTAAACAAATAGTAAATTACGTTCATTACTCTCTGAGTATGCATTTTAATTACGTAACAACCCCATTAGTCTTGTGGCAGCCTGCTCGGGCTGAGAAAACGTTAAGCCCTGTGTTCAAATCCCAAATCGGGCAGCCACAACATGTGTTTCGAGTTTACGATTCGACAAAGCACATGAGTTTTTTTGCCCGCTTTGGAGAGTCTCACCTATCAGATCATGAGACGGAAACAAGCTCGGCGTACCGCGGGTGTACTTGTTACACTACTGCCTACTCTATCAAAGAAACAGGAGTGGGCTTTGGTATGTATGGTTCCCTATTAATATAAGTATTTTAATAAGGATCTTTGATCTCGTAACTAATAATGTTAGCTCAAAAGCCCCATCACCATTTGACAACAAAATTAAGGAGATTACTAACTTTCTGCCGAGCGCCATCATGCCGTAAATGATCCCGGTGCCGAATATCATGCCGCTGCCGAACCATGTACTCATACTCAGGAAACACATGAAGAACGGTGGCAACGCCAGGCTGGAATCATAAAAATACAATAAATAATTAATAAGTGGGTGTACTAGTTACACCTCTGCCCACCCCTTCGGGGATTACAGGCGTCAGTGCGTATGTATGTAATTAATAAGGTTATGACAGCCTCCGTGGCGCAGTGGGCGAGTAGCCGGCTGCGAAGCGTGAGGCCGTGGGCTCGATTCCCACACCGAGACAAATGTTTGTCTAATCCACAAATATTTGTTTCGGGTCTGGGTGTTGTGGGTTGGCAAGTCCCTCGTAGTTCCTGATACCCACGACACAGGTTTACCTAGTGTGGGGTCAGGACTATGTGTGTGACTGTTGGGTGTATTTATTATTATTATTATTATATAACTGCGCGGCTGTCACTTCGAGACAAAACTTTAAACACATTTTTTATATAGCAAACGACTTTAAAGGAAAAGGATAATGAAGGGCTTGGGCAGTAGCGGATCCAGGGGAGGGGGGCTAAGGGGCTCAAGCCATAGAGCATTTGGGTCCACTGACAAATCTCCAATTAATATTGATATTATCCTACTTTCTTAGTACTACAATATAATTTTCACCGCTTATCTTTACTTATTCCGTTTTAATATACTATATATTCTCAATTTTTTGTGAAAGGGGTCAGGGCGTCCGGATATCTCACTCGCAAACGCAACAGGAAGCTGCTACTTCACGTCGGTTTTCTGTGACACACCGGTAACAACCCGGTCGAGCCAGGTCATTCATACTGTAGACAAAACTGTCTACAGCGTGGCTCTACCACCGACTCAATTGCTTAGTTTCTACGACAAATAACATAATGCTTAACAAAACTTAGAAACCGACTTCAATTTTTAGTGGTAGTTACAGCAATAGCATGTAAATTCCAATACAATAACACAATCGCGACGAGTGTACTGTTGTCCGTTGAGGAGTTTTATTTTTTTACTCCGTACCCCGTCATCAGATCATCACTAAATTTATATCGGACCACATAGCAGTTTAACTGTATCGAATGAATCTTTTTACCAATAAAATCGGTGCACAATTGGCGGAGAAATTGATTATACATACTTTAAAAAAAGGAATAAAAACGCGCCTAATTGAGAACCTCCTCCTTTTTGAAGTCGGTTAAAACATAACATCAGTGATATAGCCGATAGCAGTGATAGCTCAGCGGGAAGTGGTATGGACTGTCGAGGCGAAAGTCGCAGTTTCGAAACCAGCCCCAAGTGCACACGCCTCTGACTTTTCTATGTTATGTGGGTATTAATTGTTAATTATCACTTGCTTTAACGGTGAAGGAAACATCGAGAGGAAACCTGCATACCTGAGAATTTCTTCATAAGAATTTCGAAGGTATGTGAAGTCTGCCAAGCCGCATTAGGCCAGCGTGGTGGACTAAGGCTTAACCCCTCTCATTCAGTAGAGGAGGCCCGTGCCCAGCAGTGGGACGTATATAATACAGGGCTAGTATTATTATTATTAAAAAATAACATTACGATGTATAAAGTACTCTACAAATCCATATTCAGAAACCAACTTGGCCGTGTATTATGTAATATCTATAAAAAATTAAGCGAAAGTGAACGAGTATCACGCATGGTATTAAACATTAACTTGAGCAATTGCGTAAGGTCAATAACCAGTTCCGCTTACTTTTTTGTACACACATACGCACTCACGCCCGTAATCCCCGAAGAGGTAGGCAGAGGTGTAACCAGTACACCCACATTTCGCCGAACGTATCTCTGTCCCATAATGTGATATGGGGCGAGCCTATCGCCATACCGGGCACAAATTCCAGACTCCGGGCTGATACTGAGCATTTCGTAATAGAAAAACCCAATACCACTTTACCCGACCTGGGGATCGAACCCGAGACCTCAGCGCCAGGCTCAGTCGTAACGCGAACGCATTAAAACTGCGCCACCGAAGCAGTCTACTTTGTTGTATATCTTGTTTATTGACACACTAACTTTGGTCCGCGTACCTACGCCCGCGCGCACGCCTGAATGTCTTAAACTTAAGTACTGAAACTTAGAAACCGACTTCAGTTTTTAGACGTAGTTACAACAATGTCATGTAAATTTCAATACAATAACACAATCACGACGAATGTACTGTTGTCCGTTGAGGAGTTTTATTTTTTTTCTCCGTACTCCGTTATCAGATCTTAACCAAATTTATGTGGGACCACATCGCAGCTAAACTCTATCGAGTGAATTTTTTCCCCTCAAAATCGGTCTACAATTGGCGGAGAAATCGATGTACATTATTATTATTATTATTATATGTTTAAACCACAACTAGCAGCTATTGAGCTGATGCGTCTTGTGATTTGGAGATATTGCCGAGTCTATTTTTAAAGCTATTTAATATGGGTGCCATAACAACATTTTGTTTATACGAAAACACGGTTCTGTAAAAAGTGTTTATAGGGATTCAGCTTTGACCGTGTTCGACATAACTTTAGTGAGTGCCCTACACAAATAAAAATAAATAAAAAAAAGGAAAAAATAATAATATGCAACTAAGCCCAATGACGGGCATAACGTCATTGAAATGAGGACAATAACAAACTAATTAGCCACGAGTCGACAAGTCCAAATTAATCACGCGCTATACTATGAAACTCTTGGGATATGCCAACATTAATAATCCACGATGACATGACGAGCAAGTCGCTCGGCTGATGGTAAGACGCCTGCCAATAAACTTATGCGACATCACCCAGAACTTCGTGGCATTGTAGTGTGCTTGTCACCCGGACACAATTTTTTAACACGCTTTTATTAGCTTCATGCGTGTGTATGTATGTATGTATGTATGTATCTATCGGCAACTTTGAACTTGATTTTGACCCCCTTCGAAACGTCGGATTAACTCGAAATTTGGCATACTTATCAAGGACCGATGACAATTCAATAAATTAAAATAATTTTATTAATTTTATTACTTATTACTTTCTTACAGCTCATTACGCGACCGTTCATCATTGCATTCATTAACGCGAACGTTCGCATTTTGTCCTATTTCGCGATCTATGAGACTGCTGTATTGGGGGTGGTAACACGGTAGTTCCAGTGGTGGGGTGGTTTGGGTAGGGTGGGGTGTTTTGGGTATTGGGTGGTGTATATGTGTGTGTGTAATAACCACCACCACTTATTTTTTTATTTTTATGTTGGTTTTTCTATAAAAGCGTGTTTTTTTTTTACTTTATATCAGAAGCCAGAAAATGAGTACAAGGTCACTTGATGGAAAAATATTTCCACCGCCCCCATCCACAAAACCAGAGGAATCGTGGATGCGTTACCGACCTTAAACGCAACGCATGAGGATTGCAAAGGGGAGTGGGATTTTGGACCTTGCATGTTATGTTAATTCACTATAGGTGGTAGGTGCCTCCTATGCGAGACAGTCTGGGTGGGTACTACCGCACCGTCTATTTCTGCCGCCAAGCAGCAGTGTGTAAATACTGTTGTACTCCGGTTTGAAGGACATTGACGCCAGTGAATTTACTGGGAATTATGAGACTTAACACTTTATGCCTCAGGGTGACGAGCGCAGTTCAGTGTCATGCAGTACTTTATAATTCGAAGTTTTGATTTGTGTTACTTCTTCTTCTGGGCAGGCGTGACGCTTACCATCAGGCGAGCGACTGACTCGTCTCGTCTTCTAAAGTTATTTTTTTTTTATTTAATCTCATAACGTCTTATAATTTCACTAATTTGTACATCGTTCAAATTGGAACACAACAGTACTTACACACTACTGTTTGGAGGCAGTAATATACAAAGCTGTCGTACCTATTGGGCACATGTATGATGTATTATATAAGACCAACTCACCAGATGTACAACACCGCCTTGTTCCAATACGGTCTGGTCTCCACCTTATCACTGATGGTCTGGACGTAGTCAATGAAGAAGCAGCAGCAGGGAGCTTCGCACACGATCACTATAAACCCAGCCAGCATCTGCCATATGCCGGCTATGAGGCACGTCACGCTTCCCAGCAAGATGCTCAGGCAGTTGAACAGCCCGAGGATTATCGCGACTGGAACGGAAAGGGGTTCATCATAGATATTTTTGAGTGGTAGAGCCACGCTGTAGACACTTTTGTCTACAGCATGAATGGGCCGGCTCGTCCGAGTCGTTACCACTGTGTCACAGAAAATCGACGTAATGCTTGCAGCTTGCTGCTGCGTTTCGTACGGTAAGTGAGATATCCGGAGACCCAAATCCCCCTGCCCTTCCCAATCCCTTACTTACCCCTTTCCTTTAAGGTCGGCAACGCGCCCATGATTCTGTTGGTATTGTGGGCGTACATGGGCGGTGGAGATCACTTACCATCAGGTGACCCACTTGCTAGTATGCTCGTATGCTCGCCGGCCTATGCTATAAACAAAAATAAAAAAAACTTTATGGTAAGGATTCCAACTGCCTCGATATAGATTATAAAAAACCCTTATTCTGAATAGTCATATTTTGGGACCAGCCAGATATCCAGTTGAATTTGACAGCCTCCGTAGCGCAGTGGGCGAGTAGCCGGCTGCGAAGCGACAGGCCGTGGGTTCGATTCCCACAATATTTGTTTCTGGTCTGGGTGTTGTGAGACCGCAAGTCCTCGTAGTTCCTGATACCGACGACACAAGTTAACCTAGTGTGGGGTCAGGACTATGTGTGTGACTGTTGGGTGTATTTTTTTTTGCAAACATTGCATTTGATATAATGAAAACTGTACTCTATTTCGTTTTAAAGACACCCTTAATCTTCTGTAACGTTCAATGCCAGATGCGTAGGTGTGTATTTCATAACCAGTAACCAGTAACCAGCAGGACTATGTACTTTTTAGCCGTGTTTATAAAATATTGCACCTAAATTGTTATGTTCATGAAGCAATTGTAACTAATTCACAAATTGGAGGCAACAGTTGGCGTTATGTAGGTGTGTACATCAATAAAAATAACGAATGCGCAAACTATTATTATGCTTAAAATATAACTGACTCCGGGTTGGGTATAAGTGATATTGGGTGCATACGTACTCACGCCTGTAATCCCCGAAGGGGTAGGCAGAGGTGTAACCAGTACACCCACAATTCGCCGAGCGTATCTCCGTCCCATGATGTGATAGGGTGCAAGCCTATCGCCATACCGGGCACAAATTCCAGACTCCGGGCTGATACTGAGCATTTCGTAATAGAAAACCCCAATACCACTAATAACCGACCCGGGGATCGAACGTTAGCCTCAATCGTAACGCATACGCATTACAACTGCGCCACCGAGGCAGTATTGATATTGGGTTTTTCTAAAATAATCGTTTTAAACTATTGTCTATCACTATTACTAGGTATACCAAAAACAATTAACGCCCTTTATCCAAAACAGATTTACGCTCCATTTACTCGACCCTATTATAACAAGATGCTTGGCGGAAAACTGTTGTACTTTAAAGATCATTGATAAAAACAGCTGTATTTTTTCAAGGTGTTTTAAAACGTCCGGCATTTTTATAACACGCATATACGAGACAATCCCGCCCACACACCCGCCACTTTAACTCCTGTAAGCCAGGATCGACAGTGGCACGCATATTTCGACACCGAGCAATGAAGCTCGGCGAGTCTCTAGCAATGCGAATGTGTCTTTATCCTGCAACGAAATGAATCAAATAGAAGGTTAAGGAGGAGTTGGAAATAATAATTGTCCACTTCCCTCTATAGCAAAACGGGAGACAAAATAATGAGCTAAGGAGGTCTCAGCCTCCGGCACAAGGACATTTACAACTGGAGAGGCCAGATGTAAAACACGCATATAATCAAAAATCCATTTTCTATTGATATTGTTAAGTATGCCATTCAAAAAAATATATGGACAGCCTCTGTGGCGCTGTGAGCGAGGCCCCGCACCTAGTCAAATGTTTGTGTAATCGGCAAAGCTAGATATTGTGCGAATGAAACCTCTATAAAAAAAATGGTGGCCAAGGTCGAAAGAGATATAAAACTAAAAGAGACTTTTGTTTGTAGCGATAATCCATAATTTGCAAGGCCCAAATCCCCCTTCCCAATCCCTTTTTATCCTCTTCCTTTAAGGTCGGCAACGCGCCCATGTTTCTTTAGAGTTGTGGACGTATATGGGCGGTGGAGATCACTTACCATCAGGTGAACCATTTGCTCGTTACCGAACTACGCCAGTTTTTTTTTTTTTAAAGTTCGAATCGAAGCAAATCAAGCCATACCATTGTCAAAATTCTGTACAACAATGATAACATGTGATTAATCAAACCAAAAAGACATTTTTATCGCATCTTATCAGACGAATGTAAATAAAATAATTGGTTTTAAATTAACACGTCCTGTTAAGAATTTTTAACATGACACTGATATGTGGTTTGTATAAAATGCTGAGTATATACCTAAAAGTAATTTTATATTAGTATCCTATTAGCTTTATTGTTAATTCACTAAAAAGCCGCATATGTTCTGTAACCGCGGTTATATTGTGTTCAGCATATTTTTCGCACGCATAAGCTCGTTTTTGTACGCATTTTTACGCGCGTTACACCCATAAACGGCATGTGCCGTACGGCGCGGGTGGAAGAGCCTACAAAAATGGGCTTCAAGAGAATCCAATTGCTAGATCAGACGCAAAAACTTTATCATTTTATTGGCGATTGTATTCTGTTTGTATCATGAAATCTCATGTTTTATTAGATATAAGTTTGTGCTAAAATGAATTGTTTTTTTTACCACTGTATGAATCCTGAAACTCAAGTTGGTATAAATTCAGGGACGAAGCAGAATAAAATAAGTTAGGTTTACCGGCAACCCTGGAGCTTATACGCGCGATAAATACGCCTATTGTGTAACCGGCATTATATTAGGTCATTACCTATGAAATTGCCGTTCTCGAAAAAAAGTAAAAGTAACCACCGATGCTATTCTTGAAGAAATCGGCTGTACCGGAGATAACATACTTTTCAAAGGCATTTGGTATCGCCTCTCGGGTATTGTTTTTTTCCCCCGCCAAAAGTTGTCAAAATTCTGGAAAAAGTAGAAGTCTGCAGGCGCATGGTCTGGTGAGTAAGGCGGATAACGGAGAGCTTCGAACCCCAGCTCTTGTAGCTTGGAGATCGTCTGTTGTGCAGTATGGGGTCGCGCGTTGTCGTGCAGGAGCAACGGGGACGAGCGATTGGCTAAAGCTGGCTGCGGATGTGCGAGCTTCTCCATCATTGTGTTTAATTCTTCACAGTACACTTCTGAGGTAATGTTCATCCCGTTCGGTAGGAAGCTGTGATAAATCACATCCGACACTAGACTAAGCAACAGTGACAATCACTATTTCTTGGAGTCATTTTTCGTTTAGGGCATTGGTTAGATGCTGAACCAGGATCTAACTAACTTGCCGATTGCTTGCGATTGTAAAACAGAATCTATTTTTCATCGCAGGTAACAATGGGGTTCAAAATTCCTTTTTTCTGTGCCTGTTAAGCAACGCAACGCAGGCCACGGCAGTACATTGCGATGGCGATCATTAAACTCGTGGAGCACCCAATTGTCAAGCTTTTTTACCTTATAAATTTGACGCAAATGGACCAATATTGTTTCAAAATAATATAATAATTTGCGTCATAACGTCACGTAATAACGTAACGTCGGAAGCTGCTGCTAATTCAGCCGTAGATTGATTTTCTAAAGTTGTCTACGTTTTGATCTTTTTTGTTAGTTATGGCTATTTTAATACTCGACTTTGGCGAAATCATCGAAAATCGATGGGGCCAGAATTCTAAAAATAGAACAGAAGAGTATCATCAGCTTCCACTATCGCCTTTAATTCGTCATTATCGACCAAAGTTTTCGGAAGACCACTGGGTTCATTGTTCAGATCAAAATATCATTGATGTTACGTGCCATTTGGGCCGCATGAATATTTTATAATTACTAAAGGAAAATATATATCCATGATGACGAAAAAGACTCAGATGTGATGAAAATGCAACGCCAATCAACAAAACAACAGAGATTTTGAAAAAAAAAAAATCATAGGTAAAGGACCTATTATAAATTTTCCTAGTATCATGTTCTATTCATAACACATTTGGACCACAAGTCGAATTCTACTAGGTGCTATGGCTCTCCAATGTAATAGTCCTTCTGGATAGATACCACCACAAAATTTCAGCATGCAAGGATTACTTTTCCGGTTTAAAAAATATTAAAATTACTGAGCTCATTATGGAACCTACTATTTAATACTAGCTTTTGCTCGCGGCTCCGTCCGCGTGAATAGACTTTTCCGAAATAAAACGTAGCCTATAACCGTCTCCAGGGTCACATCTATCTCTACATCAAAATTAATCAAAAGCGGTTCAGTAATTTAGGCGTAAAAGCGTAACAAACAAATATATTTTTTTTTATAAAAAGTATCCTATGTTACTTCTTATACCTCCAAGAATATGTTTTCAAAGGTTAAGTAGTTTTTGCTTAAAAGCTAAACAAACAAACTTACATTCACATTTATAATATTAGTATGATATCAGGGTGACAAACAGAGTGTAATGTCACATAGGATTTTATTCAGACTTATTTGCTAAAGACTGTATGTACCCCATCCATAGAATTGAACACAGTGCCTCACAGCTCTGAGTTTTTTTAACAGTATTATTATATTTATATTGGTCAGTGTAAATTATGGTGATATGATTTATGATATTGTGTAAAAAATACTTCTAGAATTTGAGATACCTATCTCAAACTTGGGTCCAATTTTACGAAGATAGAAAGATTTATTAGAAATATAGCCTGTTACATCATTGTAGTGGTCAGGATTGTGACCAATTATATTATTTTTAGTATTTGCCACTGCGCGTTAAAATCTTTGTTCTTATATCATTGTTTTACTTTGCGTGAGTTACTGGACACAGACTGTAAGACATTCTATATTACTAGGGGGTGGATTTCTCAACAAATCTGATAAGATACCTCTTACATGATCTTCACGTAAACACACGTTGACATGCGAAAAACATATGATAAGGATTAATTTCACGTAAAGGTAGGTAATACTGACTGAAACTGCCAACTGTCCCAAGCCCACGACCAGCGTAGCGCAACCACCACGGTACATCGTCTTTCTGGGCATTTTCGCCGCCCGGCCGCGCCATAAGCATCGAAATCTTGTCCGTGAGCGACTGAAATATTAACATACATCGTGTTTAACTGTTTCTAAGGCTCAAAATGCTGAAAAAATATTATTTACGAATAATTCCTTACCATTGTACAAAAAATCAATTCACTGTTCTGTCACTTGTCACATCAACTAATGAATTGGTTCTCTTTGGCCAAATGAATATTGAATCATGAATGGACAAAAGTTGTAGTCATTTTATTCACAGCATATTAACCAAAAAAAATATCCATAAAAATTTATCCCATATACCCTTTTGATAGTAAAATTATTCTGTATAATTAAATACCACTTATTACATAAGGTGCATTAAACGCGCTTGTATTATACAAATTTATTTTTAATATAGTATTTATTTCGAAAGCTGTAAATGGAAACCAACTTTTGTACAGTGCTGCAAATTTTAAATTCAGAATCTCCCTGCACTAGGCTTCATTCCCCGATATTCCTTGATAAAATATTTTTACGGCTTCCCCGCAGATTTCACGATATGGTTCAATAAACATAAAAACATTATTCCGTATAAAAAATTGTCTCAACTGATTAGGTATAGAATATCGAGGTGGTGCCACGCTGTAGACAGTTTTGTCTACAGTGTAAATGGACCGACTCAACCGGGTTGTAATCATTGAATTTTTTTATTGTCCTAATCATCGAGCCCTAATAGGCATATGAGGTAGAGGCCCGCCTGGTGGTAAGTGGTCACCGCCGTTCATGGACACCGATAATACGAGGGGCATAGCTAAAACACTGCCTACCGTTGAAGGAATACTCTCTTTAAGCCTCGTTTAACAAGGACATTCATAGCTCTCGGAAAACATCGAGGCAGGGAGTTTATTGCAGAGCTTACATGTGCGTGTTATAAATGAATGCTGGAAACGTACGGTGCTAGACTTCCAGACAGGAGTAGGTTCTAAATTCAGCGAGGTTCATTTTTATGTATGTATCATTTCTCCGTCGATTGTGGACCGATTTTGTTGAAAAAATATTCATGCAATAGAGTTTAGCTGCGATTTGGTGCCATATAAATTAGGATAAGATCTAATAAATATTTAATAATATTTCATTTTCGTATTTTCATTCATACCAAGATCAATACGCGCGAAATAACTTGGCCGGACTGAAGTTAGTCACTTCATCCACCACCTACAACTTCTACCACCCGTTAGTCTGAAAACAATAGCTGCAACGCGGCCCGCGACTAATTTTAGCCTGACAAAGTTATTTCGGGAGCATTGTACTTAATTTCAGTTACTTAAAGAAGGTTAAAATAGTAACAACATAAACGTTAAAAATGGCCAACTACAATAAAAAAAATTTAAACTTTTAATCAGCTGAACAAATCTTCAAACATAGTTATAGTACAAAACAACCCGCTATAGTACAAACCCTGCAGTACGGACTCTCCTCGCATTAGTCTCCGATTCCCCGTATAACGGAGAATTCTCCGGCCGTTGGTAGCACTGCTTTTGCTTTGCTTTTCGTTGATCGTTCATCGTTGCGTTTAATTTAGTTCATAGCACAGAGTATTTTTTTTTTATGGAAAGTTCATAGCTAAACGCGGTTTTACATGTCATAATAATAATGCGAAAAAATTAAATTTAAAATGCCATAATGCCAATTATTTCAATAAATATAATTTATTTATCCTTTTGTCCTTGTATTGTAAAACCGTGGGAAGTTACAAGTTGCAGTAACCAAACGTTTTCTCATGTCGGTCGGCATCGGGTGGCGTTTGTGATATTTGCATATTTTTTTGCAATTACGATTATATTGATAATTCGGCGTGAATTTACGAAATTCATGTGGAAAGTGGAAGACTAAAGTAGTAATGCAACCGACGACAATGCTTCCGAAGCTATCGGATACTCCCCAAACAATGTGAGTGTGGAAGAATTTTGCAATACATTTTTCTAATGATCAGTATTTCTAATACTTCCAAAACATTCCTAAATATTCGGAATAAATAGTTTCGTAGAATATGTAAGCGTTAATATATACGGTTATTGCCTATAATTCTTCAGCGTGATGATAGTTATTCGTCATAGTTTAAAATAATGATGTCTAGTCCGTATGCTGTAGGTGTTTCACACATTCCTGCCAGATCGGAATAACTTTTGTTGCTATACTGCTGTTAATAACTTCCTAGGCATTATTCATATATTTGGAACATTTTTAATACGATTTTCATAGGTATTAAAAGAAGAATTTGCCTCAATTTAGATCACAAATCTGTCACGTTTTCTTATACAGTCCAATGTGATTATTATTTTGAAGAGTTTCGACTTATACGAGTAATTTAATACTTAATTGAAAACTCAAATCCAACACTTTATTTTTAAACAAATAAATTATGACAAATAATTGACCTCTAAAAGACCACCTGTGATAATATTCTTAGATTAATTTGCATATACATATTTTTACAGGAAAGTATGTCCATTAATTAAATAAAAAAATTAACATGTTATTTATTATACTTTGAAAAATTGTATTGGAAGTGTTGATTACTTTCTACTTATGTAAAAAGAGTCAAGCAAGTAACTAAAGTTACAAAGTAATAATTCACTTTGTCAGGACAGTATAAAACTTTCAATGCTCCCAAGTTATTGAGCTGATATTGTAATACTTTAAAAAACGAATGTAAGTGGGCCACCAACATCTTAAGCCCAATGGCAAATGAGGCTTAAAGTATTAGGGCTGTAGACCGTTTTGTCTATGTTGAATGGGCTGGCTCGACTGGGTTGTGACAACCGTTTCACAGAAAACCAATGTGAAGAAGCAGTTTGCTGTTGCATTTCATATAGTGAATGACATCTGGAGGCCCGATTACCCCTCCATATCTCAATCCCTTAATATAAACTAACCCTGTATTATACAACGTGTTACAGAAAGGTGTGGTCATATTTTAGGGTCATTTCATACACCTTACAATTAGTACTTATGTACCGGACCTTTTCAATACCAAGACATCCAAAAATTTCACATTAATTTTGATCACTCATTTATTAAGATCGGTGACATCACTATTAATTATTATGAACGACACTCACTTTTTAATAAACTTGAATAAGTTGTACGTAATTCTACGTACGTAGCGTATATTTACCATAGATTATGGTTTTATCTGTTTGATGCAATCACTTAGCAACCTTCAATGAAGAGCCAAAGGAGTTAAAATATATTTTTTCTAGATCATTCTCGGAAGGGGATGGTGTGTGCAGTGCGGAGGTGTTCTCCTCTTACGTCACTGTGACCGCCAATGCTGGTAACCATGACCATGGCAGCTCCAAGGTCAAGCTCAAGAACCTGGTGGACTATAATTGGGAGCCGAAGTTCTATGCCGGACAACTGCTGGCCATGCATATAAGCGGGAAATATTTGGCGTATTCAATAAAAGGTAATTTTCAATTATTTAAATCACATTAATTATTTTATTTTTCTCGAGGGTTTTTTAATTTTTGAATCTTATGTGTTGGTTTGCAATTAAAAAATTACTTGAAATAATTGACTAGGTGGTAGGTCTCTGATGTGCCATAATATGCCGACTAGGTTGGTACCACTGCTTTGTCTATTTCTGCCAAGGTGCAGTGTGTAAGCATTGTTATGTTTCGGTTTGAAATACATTGAAGTGAAATTACTGCTCATTATGAGACTTAACATCCCATGTCTCGAGGTGACGATCGCAGTCCAATGCCATGCAGCGCTTTCAAACTCAAGATTCTGTATGATGTTGCTTGTGTTTATGGACAGATGTGACGACTGACGCTCACCGTGACGCGGGCGATATGCTTGTTTCGGGATTCAGACTAATAAAAAAAAAATACCCAACAGTCACACACAGTCCTGACCCCACACTAGGTACACCTGTACCGTGGGTATCAGGAACTACGAGGGACTTGCCAGCCCACAACGCCCAGACCCGAAACAATTTTTTGCGGAACACACAAACATTTGTCTCAGTGCGGGAATCGAACCCACGGCCTCTCGCTTCGCAGCCGGATACTCTCCCTCTGCGCCACTGAGGCTGTCAGAAAATAGAAGAACGGTGCTGGAGACTGTCTCGGTGGCGCAGTTGTAATGCGTACGCGTTACGACTAAGGCTGACGCTGAGGTCTCGGGTTCGATCCCCGGGTCGGGTAAAGTGATATTGAAATTTTCTATCGTGAAATGTTTAGTATCTACCTGAAGTCTGGAATTATGCCCGATATGGCGACAGACTCGCCCCCTATCACATCATGGGACGGAGATACATGCATATAATGTGGGTGTACTGGTTACACCTCTGCCTACCCCTTCGGGGATTACGTGCGTGAGTGCGTATGTATATGTAAGAACGGTATAATCAGATCACCAATGTTTAAAGGATTTTTAATGTTAGTGACTGTACTAGGGTAGTTGACTATTTTTTTTTTATTATTTAAATCAATAAGCTACGTTGCTCAAAATCTATTGCAGAAAGAATTTTATAAATCGGACCAAAAATAAATAGTATGTTAGAAGCCATTCAAATCCTGTAGAAGGGGTAATTGTCAAATGACAGACGACGCAAACTTTGACGTCACTGTGTAAAATGTTCATTATTGTGCACGCGTGCAAGCGAGATAGTGAGATATCCCTACTACGCACCCACTTTTCCTCATACCAACATTAAAGTCATAACTGCGGGCACATTTCTGAACCAATTTTGATTGTGTTTTAATAAAAGGGTTTCTCTTGCGTATCATTTTCTGTTGCTTATAAAATTCAATATAGGAAACTACCCTATTGTTTGTATTTTTGTTTAATAGCGGTAAATGCAGTGAACCCTGGAACATGCAGTGGTATGGTTCGTGTGGTGTACAATGTCGAACCTGGTACGGATCGGCGGGCACTCATCAAGGGAATGAAAGGAGAGGTGAGATTATATTGATTAGTACATATATTTAGATAGCTTTTATAAAAAAGTCCCTAAGTAGCCTAAGTTACTCCTTATTACATCAGCTATCTGCCAGTGAAAGTCCCGTCAAAATAGGTCCATCCGTTCCAGAGATTAGCCGGAACAAACAGACAAAAAATGAAAAAAAAGATATTTTGGTATATGTACCGTATATACATTCATATGCATGTAGTAAAAAGTCATTTTAATATTACAAACAGACACTTCAATTTTATTTATTTGTATAGATTATGTCAAATCTCATTCTACTCCGTGTGCGCATATTGCTTAGTAACTTTTTACCAAAAAAATAATAACGACGAAAGGAAACTAAAAATTTCAAAATGAATATAGACAATTTTGACTATTTTTATTCCTTCTTTTTATTGCATAGGCCGACAAACGAGCAAGTGGGTCACCTGATGGTAAGTGATCACCTCCGCCCATGTGACCAAAATACCAGTCATGGGCCCGTTGCCGACCTTAAAGGAACGGGTCTTTTCAAGAATATAGTAAGCGGACAAAAAACAAGCCCACTGAGTTTGTTTCGCCGGGTCTTCTCAAGCTGGGTCGCGTTTGGATCCGGTTGTAAGCGACACGTTTTTGGTGCACCTATGCAACCTATATTTTAAATAGTCATGTATTGTAAAGGAAGCGCGAGGGGTACGAGGGCGCGGGACGAAGGCACTCGGGCGGTCATCCGGCCGCTAGCCGTCACTCGCTAACTAGGCGTCTAATACGAGCCCCCGTACGCTGCGCGCTTCCGATTTTGCCATATTGTACCGTCAAAAAAAAATAAAAAGTAATTTGAGTCAAATTCGTGATTTTCCTTCACTGCATCGCCTACACCGGTGGTAGTAGTTTTAAAACAACACTTCGGAGATACACATGGTCCGCATTCAATCTCCCTTAAAGTTAACTATAGGACTCTCTATTTCCAAAATTTTTATAATTATTGAAAATCCAGACCTAAAACAAGCCGCCTGAGTTCAAGTAGCTGGATCTTCTCAGAGTTTGGGTCGCGCCGCGTTGAATCCAGTGGTAAATTAAGCCCACTGAGTTTGTTTCGCCGGGTCTTCCCAAGCTGGGTCGTTTTGGATCCGGTGGTAGTTTTAAAACTCGTGCCGTTTCGGTAAATGCAGTGGTCCATATCGACTCAAAATATTTAATAATTAATAATGGACGTTTCCATATTACAAATATTGTTATTAATGTAAAATAAAAAGACAACAAATAAACAATTTAGTGTAATTGCCTAGTGTATTTTGACGATGCTTTGTATGTTATGTATACATTAGTTCTGTTGATATGATTTCTATACATAAGTTTATTTATTTGTACTGACTTGTCATAAGCGCTATTTTAATTGCCTACATGATTAATAAACTATTTCATTTCATTTCATTAATTAAGGGTTTGGGAAGGGGAGGGGATTTGGGCCTCCTTCACTATTATCTGTGATCTGTTAAGCAAATCGATAGTTCTTTTCCTAGAAGGTCCATTATCACCCTTACGAATGTTAGCCTGTATCGATTCTAGGCGATCTTTAACTAATCTGATAAAATTATAACGATTAGTTTGGTAACACTTTAATGTTTTAAAGGGTGGGAATTGACAATTGATGTACACACAACGTTTAAAAGAGACGGAATAACGCGCGCCCGGGTCATTAGACAACTGATTTTTGTGAGAGTTATTCATAGTGAAACATAGTACGTCAAGAAAGTTTAGTAGAGTATTATTCTATATTTTGCCCCAAGTTGGGAGGGGAAGGCCTCGGCGAACTTTCATAGATCAAGTTGGAGATATTCTCGAGAAAGGCCCCTAAACCGACGTGCATGTATGAAAAATTTAATGAGAGTGAATGAGGCCAAAGAAGTATGCAAGGATCGTAGCAAGTGGAAATCCGTTGTCTCTGCCTACCCCTATGGGAAACAGGCGTGAGTCTATGTTACCCCAAGTTTATAGTGGAGTCAAGTGACTCAAGTAGTGTATAACAGTTTCCTTCACGAAGTTCTAGTGAACAACCCGCCGAAAGCAAAAAAACAACTATGTTATCACTAAACATTAACGTAACGGAAGTACCAATACTCATATTATAAATAAGCGAATTCAATAGAAGTTTTGTTATGTGATACTTTTTATTACGCAGTATTTGTAGACTGCCTCGGTGGCGCAGTTGTATTGAAATGCGTATGTGTTACGACTGCTGTGAGGTCTCGGGTTCGATTCCCGGGTGGTATTTGGTTTTGCCACGAAATGCTCAGTATCATCATGGGATTTATAGGCGTGAGTATCTATGTATACATTTGCAGTTTGTCGATTTATAACTTAGTACCAATATGAGAACGCAAATTATGTGGTTCGACAATGTTCGGTTTTACGAATTATTACGAATATACAACGAATGAAGAGCCATCCCGTTCCGGTCAGTCACTCTTGAGAAAAATAAATACGTAATGATCTTTATTTCAGGTTCAAGATTTATCATTTGCCCACATTCAAAACCAAGTGGTATTGGCTTGCATTGACGAACAAGGCAACTTCTATGTTCATGAGATAGAAGCCACAGACAGTGGGCTCAGGTAATTATTTATGTGAAAAAACTAAAAAAAATAATCAGTTCTTTTGATTTTTATTAGTAACGAAACCCATGTATATCATAGTGTGGGGTCAGGACTATGTGTGTGACTGTTGGGTGTATTATTATTCGATAAAATTACGTCGTCATGTTAGGGTTCGTAGACAAAATACCATAGCGAAGTTGAAAGTACTATTTTCTCTACTTGATGTCTACTTTTGACATAACGAGTCGAGTATTATATGCAACCATGTTGACTTCGATAAATTTATAGAGATAACCAGATTAAACGAGTCGACAAAATCATTTCGTTTACGTGTAATGACCAATTTAATTGTATATACAGTAGAACCTCGTTAAGTCGAACCACGATAAGTTGAAAACCTCCAAATCTCGATAAAATGTTGTGCTCTCTTTCCTTCAAACACCAAAACCTCCATTACTCGAAATCTCAACCCTCTGTTAGTCGAAATAATCAGTGAGTCCCTCTCAAGCCATTTTGGTACATATTTTCCCTCCATAACTCGAAACAATTTAATTTTTCATACAATGCAATGCAATACGAACATAGCAATGTTTTATTTTACAACCTTTACAACTCGATTATTTGAGACTTATTTATTACCTCTATAGTTCTCTATAAGTCGAAAACTCTATAACTCGAGTTTTTTGGAGTCTCCCTTGATGTTCCACTTATAGAGGTTCTACTGTATATAATTTATACTAATAGCACACGGAGGTATATCTATGTACATATATACACAGTATACATATAGCTCATGGAAAGCGTTCGGTGACGATGCCAAAGCAAAACGTGCTCAACGCGCCTAACGAAGTTTTCACTTCAAAAATATGTTTATGTCAGATGCACGCTGATAGCCGAGGTTCGTGAGGACACAGGCGTGGTGGGTGCATCGCATCGCGTGGTGTGGTGTCCGTACATCCCGGACGAGGATGATGACACTCCTGACGAGGATGTCGCGAGGCTACTCCTCACCACACACTGCAACATCGGTAATGTAACACCACATTATATGATGGATAAACAAATAAACCCCATTGAAATAAAACTAGTTTATACGGATTTTATCGCGGTTTAATTTTTATTTTAGTCCCGACGCGACGTTTCGAAAGCTTTTCAGTCTTCGTGGTCGCGGGAGAGACTGAGGTGTAGGTCGTCTCGAAAAGTTAATGTTACATTGCCTACCTTCATTTTAAAATTATACATTTATATTTTAACTATTAAAAAAGTTAGTTGACACCAGTCCGATCACCAAGTCTCATAATGTCCAGTAAGATTATACGAGCAATATAATTAGGGTGTGTGTATGTGGTGGCCAGGTCGCATGTGGAACATGCGGCTGATAGCGTCGGCGGTGGCGAGCAGCGGCGGCGTGGGCAGCGCCCGAGCGCTGTCAGGTGGCGCCGGCACACTGGTGGCCGCGGACCACTCCGCGCCGCTGGTGGACGCGGCCTTCTCGCCGGACGGCACGGCACTCGCCACGGCATCCGCAGACGGATACGTCATGTTCTTCCAGGTTATATCTGCTTATATATAAAATTCTCGTGTCACAATGTTCGTTCCCATACTCCTCCGAAACGGCTGGACCGATTTGTATGAAATTTTGTGTGCATATCGGGTAGGACTGAGAATCGACAAACATCTATTTTTTATCCCCCTAAATGTTAAGGATGGTCCACCCCTAAATTTTATTTTTTAGACAAAATTATTTGTTTTTATTTTTTTATGATACAGCATTAAAAAATACAAACAACCCTTAATTTTCACCCTTCTACCATCAACCCCTATTTTTTAATAGTCATTTTAGTATTTTTGTCAAGCGCGTTTCTCACCGGGGGCGCCCACTAGACTACTTTAATCCTGGAAATAGGCATTCACGCGGGTGGAGCCGCGGGCAACAGCTAGTAAACATATAAACGTCACTTAAAAACGTTCAAGTTAACTCGACCACTCTGAAGTTATTAACTTCCGACAGAATAGAGTGAATTTTGACCTAATTTTGTCTGTCGGTGGCATCATAGTGCTTAAATCAATGTATTAATTTAGTTTTTTTTTTTGGATCTGATGCTGTTACCAAATCCTCGATGATTAATATATATCGTGTTTTAGCATGTTGAATGAGTTTCGATAAGTAGTTGGATTGCAAATACATCAAGATCTGATGTTATAGGAAGACCACAAGAACTTGGCCTAATTCTAATGGTGTTACAGGTATTTCATTTGTATTTTTTATTAGCTTGATTGATGACGAGACGAGCAGAATACTCGCCTGATGTTAAGCGCCACGCCTACCCATAAACAGAAGCAACACAACACTGAACTTTTTTTTTAGAGTGTAGGTTATTTTCAGATTAAAATATGACAAGAAACATAGATAGCGAGTGAAGTATCTAACTTCAGATCAGCCAAATTAAATGGCGCTTATTGTAATCATGGATGTTATATTACAATTTAGTATTTACGTTAGGTGTACATGCACAATGAGAGCAGCCCCCGATGTCTTCACAAGTGGCAGCCACACAACGGGAAACCACTCAGCTGCCTGTTCTTCCTCGACAATCACAAGAATTACAATAGCGAGTGAGTATTGTTATTTTACTTGTGTTTCATTCATAGAGTGATGTCACGGATGTCAAATCGTACCGAAGCTCAGTGGTTATAATTTAAAACTAAAATCAAAATACAAGTTGAACAGTGGGTTTTATTCAAAAACATTTTTTTACTAGTTGCAAATAATCTTACACATTTATTGTGCAGTGTTTGAGTGCAGTGTAAAATACCAAATTGGTCTAAAATATTTTCCTTTTACACTTTTGAAATCTCAATCTACCTTATACCAAATTAAAGAAAGTAATTTTCGTTTATACTGAACAGACAACAAACGATCAGTGAGAAATAGTGTGTGCGTGCCTTAAAACTTTATAGCCGCAGTTCTATGGTGCTGTTTTAAACACCATACGTATATTTATTGTTGTTATTTTATGTCGTACATTTCATGTCTGCTATAAAACAAAGTCGACATATCAACATCTGCCTAATGTATTAACTGCTTTACAAAATAATACCTACTCATATAAAGTGCCAATAAGTATAAATGTACTTACTTACGTTTTGTTTCTTTCTGTTATGAGTATAGTATGTGTTTACTGCGTATGTTATTTTAAACTTCACTTTTTTACTTCATTATTATTATTTTAATTGCATGGTGTCTTTATTAGCAAACAGCGCATCGCGTAATCCGTAGTGTCAGTCGACCGCCTCAATTGCTGGCGCGTGACCCATTTCTTATTTAAATAATTATATCCATGACTTCCATGGAGTGCACCCATCGCCAAATGCCAATCGCGGCGTCCCGCTCTGGCTGACCGTAAACGGAGTGGCGGAGCGCGGGGCGCGGGGCGAGGGGCGCGGGGCGCGGGGGGTGCGGCTCTGTGTTGTACTTGTGACTCGTGAGCACTGTGCGATGCGTCTGTGTGCGAGTACGACATTTCATTACTCTCGACACGAATGGCATGTTTTAAAAAAATAACTAATAACCATTCTTAACTATATCCGTGAGTCTACGGGGGGTCTTAGTTAAAAACCAGCGCTAGGCAATTTACCTTGCCTGGCATTATGCTGAACTAAGACCCTTTCAGCACCATATCACAAGACACACTGCCCTTCCATTTATACTATTTTTTTTTTTTTATTTCATTATTATTTTTTTACTCTGTATGTTTTAGTATTGTGAATTCTTGTTATTATCTGTCTATGTTGTGTATGCGGGCTGAATAAATGTTTTCTTTCTTTCTTTCATTTAGACACCAATTATTTGCCTAATTCCGTGAGACAGTGGTAACGACCCGGACGAGCCGGCCCATACATGTTGTAGGCAAAAGTGTCTACAACGTGGCTCTACCGCTCATAAACATAATGCTTTGCCTACAGAGTTCAATTCTGGAAGTTTGCCGTAACTGGCGCCGAGAACAACACAACTATCAAGATATGGTCGTGCAAGTCATGGAACTGTGTGCAAACTATCACCTTCACACCCAGCGTCGGTGCTGAAGCCAGTCTTGGCTTGAAGGTATGTCACCGTCGTGTTGCTGCGACACCCTAATACACGAATTAATACGCGACGAATGAATTCATGCTTCACATAATTTCGCAACTGTATTTAATTTGCGAAATTCGAAATAAGACTTTGTATGCAAATAAGACTTTGTATGCAAAAAAAGTAATGCGAATGCTAATTAATCCAATTCTAATTTGTACGATGGTCGCTATCCGGTTGGGTACGATTATATTTCAGGTCGCACCAGCAAATTTTGACCGACTCCAGTTTGATAATGTTGTTTGCAGGCGATGTTAGACACGAGCGCGAGCTATCTGTTACTATCAGACTTCAACACGCGCAGTCTGTACGTGCTCAACATGGCGCGAGACGCTGACGACTCCACTGCACACTGCAGGAGCATCTCCGAGTTCCTGCTGCCCTTCCCTGTACTCAGCTTGTGCATTATAGATGCAGGTTAGTGCATCAGATTACACTGTTACAGCTTTTTTGAAGTGAAAACTTCTTTAGCATCGTTGTGATTTGAAAGTCGATGAAACGAAAAAGAGACAGGCACATAAATTCATTAGATTTAACGTGGGAGAAAATGAGACAGGAAGCATTATACAGTTGTGTACGCATGCGTAGTACAAAGCTTGAGAAAAGGCATCACAACAACCGTGGTGTTTTGTAAAAAAAACTTTCAAACTTTGTATCACTATGATCATTACTAAAACCTACAATTATCCTCTTCCCGAAATTGTACATTCGTCTCATTATCTTGAAGTCAACATTTTTGAAGGTTTCACTTCTGCCACGTGTGAATTGCACACATTTTTATTTTCTCAATAAAATGCCCGGAGAGTCCATAAATCTTTCTTATGATTCTTCTGATATAACACACAGACGGTGTTTGTTTGTAATAAAAATTCCTGTGCGTATTTATCATTTACAAGCGTTCCTTTAGCTATATTAAAAAAGTATTGAAAATTAACTCATTTTAGAACTGCATTTCGGAAAATTTTCGGATATTCTAAAACTCCACATATGTGATAATGATGACTTAATAAAAACCTGTCACAACTTTAAAATATGTACTTATTTGTCCGTCAGTGACTGACTGGATTCGTATTAACAGGCATTCATTGCATACCTGTACTAATTCATAAAAACTAACATTGCTGAAACATATGAAGTGTAACCAGTACATCCACATTTCGCCGAGCGTATCTCCGTCCCACGATGTGATAGGGGGCGAGCCTATCGCCATACCGGGCACAAATTCGAGACTCCGGTCTGATACTGAGCATTTCGTAATAGAAAAACCCAATACCATTTTAGGTTAGGTTAGACCCGGGGATCGAACCCGAGACCTCAGCGTTGGCCTGAATCGTAACGCGTACTGTTAGACCGCCCTGGGTTTTAATGTTAAAAAAAAAACATTTATTTCAAAACGAAGTTTCTTTATTTAAAATATATGAAAAAACCCCTAGAAGTGGCGGTATTAATCGAAAACCCTTAGACCGCTCGGTAAGTGTGTCATCTGCGGTGACCGGTACGGGACTGAGGATGCACCCGGGGAACGATGTCATCTGAACTTATCTAGTCAGCAATTTAGTTATTAGATATATCCATGTAAGCTTTAGACCAGTGTTTCCCAATTAGTGGTACGCGTACCCCCAGGGGTACGTGAAGTTGCATCAAGGGGTACGTGCGGCTATCAGTAAAAACAAGAACAATTTCCAAAATATTATTTTATTACAATCATCAGTAAAAACAAGAACACACACACACTCACAAACTTTCGCATTTATAATATTAGTGTGTTTGCTACAATAAGGGGTACGCAGGTTTGAGGTCTTTTTTGAAGTGGTACACAGCAAAAACTAATTGGGAACCACTGCTTTAGACTATACATATTACATATATAACAGTACGCATTACAACGAGCCACTGACAGTTTTTGAATCAATTTTGATTATATTTGAAACAGAGGAGCAGCAAGTGAAGTGTGAGTCAAGCTGCGACGATCCGTTCCATCGCAACGGCTCCGGTGGAGATGTCGCCGACTCGCCTGATGACTTCGAGATGCATCATGACGTGAGTCCCATCACCTTCCACTTATTATACCTTCCTGTGTTTTTTATTAGCTTGAATGTCGAGACAAACAAGTCGCTCGCCTAATGGTAAGCGCCACGCTTGCCCATAAACAGAAGCCCACACACAACTTTGAATTTCAAAGTAGTCCATGACACTGGACTGTGTTCGTCACCCTGAGACTTCATGTGGTAGAGTTATACTGTAGACAGATTTGTCTATAGCATGAATGGGCCGGCTTGTCCGGTTTCTCCTTCCCGATTCTTTAAGTATCGTTAAAGGAAAGCCTTTATGGATGGCAACGCTGGATTCCTCAAGTATTATGGAAATTTATAAGTGTTGGAAATTACACTATCATGCAACCCATACGGTCGTTTGGCGGTATCTGCAAAAAATATTTAATTTTTTTATAGCATTGAAGATGTGTGGCCATATATAGGTACCAAGTGCAGACTTAGTGTGCTTTTTATCTAAGAACCATTTTCACAATCAGATTTTTTCTTTTTATCTGGCGATATCCCAACTTAGTAACAAGATCCACCTTCCAACTTAAACATGTCCACTTCACCTGATCCTGGCTCCATTGGCTCCCATGAAGGAGACCTTCAATACATGAAGCCATCGTTTTTTGTTCCGATCTGGTTCAGATGCTGCAGATATGTGATATGTTGTAGTCGTTATACAATGGATATACTGGTACATGTACAGGAGGAGGGTTCGGGCGGGTCGTGCAGCAGTGAGCACGCGCGGCGCGTGCGCGTGTGCGTGTGCGTGCGGCTGTACATCGTGCAGCCCAAGGGTCTGCAGCAGGGCCGGCTCGTGTACACTCCGCCGCGCACCCACACCCACCACGCCCACCACACCCACCTCTTGCACGGTACTTATACCACATACCACATACCACACAACATTATAGACATACAAATACAACATGGCACACACAATTTTTATTTAAGTTAAAATATACTTTGTAACCTTCATGTATTTAACGTTTATCATCGATTTTATAAATTTATAGTTTTGGCACGCAGGTTTTTTTTACGTACGTACATAAGTACACACACATTTTGTGTGAATGGCCTTTTTCAGGATAAAAATTAGCCTATGTCTATTGCAGGTCACGATCTACCTGTGTGCCAAATTTCATCCAAACCGTTCAGCTGTTAAGGCGTGATTGTCTAACAAACATACAAATTCACAAACACACAAACATCCATAATTTCACATTTATAATAGTTCACTTTTAAAAATAATAATCGGACTAGAAATGTTATTGTATTTGACAGGTCTGTCTGACCTGGCGTTAGAAGACAAGTCTTCAGAAGCAGCACCAACTGCCATCACCTCCAGCATACTGCAGCAGCAAAGCCAACAGCTCAAGAACCTCCTCATGAGGACACAAGTACTTAATTTTTTTATAATAGTATAGTTGACTACCGGACCAAAAATAAATAAGTTAGAAGCCATTCAAATCCTGTAGAAGGGGTAATTGTCAAATTACAGACGACGAAAACTTTGACGTCACTGTGTAAAATGTTCTTCATGGTGCACGCGTGCAAGCGAGATAGTGAGATATCCCTACTACGCACCCACTTTTCCTCATACCAACAGGAAATAACCAACAAAATAATTTGAATTTGACATGATCACCGCCTATGAACGCTCACAATACCAAAAGACTCATGGACGCGTTTCCGACCATAAAAAATAGAATAGTTAAGGGATTGGGAATGGCATGAACTTTCTGTAACAGACCATCCCGCCTTCATTTCATTTCGACTCGAAACTTCGTAGGAGTACTTGTTTGAGTGGTAGAGCCACGCTGTGGACACTTTTGTCTACAGCATGAATGGGCCGGCTCGTCCGGGTCGTTACCACTGTCTCATAGAAAACCGGCGTAAAGATATCCGCAGGCTCAAATCCCCCTCCCCTTCCCATTCCCTTAATTATCCCTTTCCTTTAAGGTCGAAAACGCGCCCATAATTCTCTTGTAACATTTCACAGACCCAACCCGGCAGCCTGATCGGCCAGCGTCCAGAATCACCGTCTGTTGCACCACAACTAAACCTCATGACGCCGGACGCTTTCAGGTTGGTACTAAATATCTACTTTTTATAGCATAGGCGGAGGCAAACGAGCAAATGGGTCACCTGTATGTAGGCCTAGTACAAATTTTAATAGTTTTCCTAAACGATGAAAGTTTTCGTTTTCTCTCCATACGTAGAGTGTTAGTAGCCACTAATGGGAACTATGATGAATTAAAATTAATAATAATACGGTTAATTTTATTTCATATTAGTCGAATATGAAATTTGTTTTCAAGCTATTCTTTCCTTTATTACCGTTTGAATTACTAGTTTGACACTTCGACTGTAAACATATCTGTAACTCATACTAGGCCTACTGATGGTTAGTGATTTCCACCGCCCATGAATACCATAATACAATGAGACTCATGGATACGTTGCCAATATAAAAATACAAATGGAAATCAGGTGCGGTGATGGGTATTGAGAATAAAAGGGGATTTGGGCTTTCAGTAATTTTACTCAGTGTATGAGACGAATAGCAAGTTGCTATTTCACGTCGATTTTTTGTAATACAGTGGGTAATAAACCGGTCGAGTCAGCATTTCTTTCGTGTAATCATATTGTGTGGGTCCGGGTAACTGCCGCGTTTGTCGTCCCCTAAATCTGGCCGAGTTTGTTATATATACAAATAAATAAAATTAAAGTGTCTGTTTGTAATATTAAAATAACCGCTTTTTACTACATGCATATGAATGTATATACGGTACATATACCAAAATAACATTTTTTTCAATTTTTGTCTGTTTGTTCTGGCTAATACCTGGAACGGCTGGACCGATTTTGACGGGACTTTCACTGGCAGATAGCTGATGTAATAAGGAGTAATTTAGGCTACATAGGTACTATTTATCCCGGCAAATGAAATTCATGCGGGCGGAGCGGCGAGCAAAAGCTAGTATGTATATATATATATATTGTGTTGTCATTATGTCCTGCACAGTGTGTGAAGTGATTTGTATCAGTGATGTTTACAGTTCTCCTGGCAAGCGTGATGAGGAGGATCCGCCGCTGTCCGCCACTCCTGACGTGGGCGGCAAGCCACGCACGTCCGTCGGCGGTCAGTATACAACATATTATATTACCACCGTTCTTGAAAGGATTTTTCTGGATTAAAATGTTTTTTTTTATAGCTAATACGTTGTGAAGTTTTACTAACACTATTCCGGTTCGTAATCGAGCTGTAGTGGAGTCGCCACTGTCAGAGAAGTTTTCGTCTGATTTCATGATTTCATAAGCGTTTGTACGCTGTTGAAGGTCGCACAAAATGCGGCACTGCACCCAAACTATATTTTATAATTATCAGGCCAAGCTACACAAGTGCCTATTTTTTATTTTTATTTACTGGCCTTGTATTATACATGTCCCACTGTTGGGCACGGGCCTCCTCTACTGAATGAGAGGGGTTAGGCCTTAGTCCACCCCGCTGGCCTAATGCAGGTTGGCAGACTTCGCATATACCTTCGAAATTCTTATGAAGAACTTCTCAGTTATTTAGCTTTCCTCACGATGTTTCCTTCACCGTAATGCAAGTGATAATTAACAATTAATACACACATAACTTAGAAAAGTCAGAGGTGTGTGCTTCTGGAACTGGTTTCGAACCTGCGACTTACGTCTCGACAGTCCGTACCACTCGCCACTGAGCTATCGCTGCTTCTTGATTCTTCTTCCTGAAGTACCAATTATTCAACTATATTTTTAGCATAGTGTATCAGGACGATAATCCAAGTCCAAGCAGCTATTCATCACGAAATAGTAGTAGTATATCTACAATTTAATTGACGATTTAAAAGATCTTGGAAAAGGCTATTTAAATAAAGAATATTTTGACTTTGACTTTTACTTTGACTTTGAATCAATGAAATTGTCTACTGCCTTATACCAAGTATGTATAACGATTGTTTGACAGATGCGGGTTCAGTATGCGATGGTGTCGCCGGGGGTGCAGCGGCTGTTGGGGGTGTTGTGGGTGTTGGGGGCGTTGGCGCTGTTGGAGGTGTTGGGGGCGTTGGAGGTGGTGCGGGGGTGTCTGGTCCCAAGCTCACGTCAGGCGGGTCCAGCCCCAGCAGAGAAGTTCAACAGATACTCGCGAGGGATGATCCGGATGTGTTCTTCGATCAAATGGTAAGATGTTTAACGGTTTTTTTCTATATGTATGTTCTTAATTTTTCTTTAACCTTATCAAAAAAAAAAAACAGTATGAATTTACATCATCATCCTTTGGAATACGGCTTTCCTTTTCCAAAGCATAGAATAATATTTAGTCAGTGAAAAATATTTTTGTATGATATATTATGTAGGTATGTATATTAAAGTTTCGGTGAAACTACTCCTTAACTTTTATGCAGTAGGGCCACGCTGTAGATCGTTTTATCTACAGCATGAAGTGACCTTTTCGACCGGATTGTTACCACTACCTCACAGTAAACCAATATGAAATATCAGCTAGCTGTTGTGTTACATACGACGAGTGAGATATCCGGAGGCTCAAATCCCCCACCCCTTCCCTTTCACTTAACATTTTAAGGTCGGCAATGCGTTCATGATTCCTTAGGTATTATGAATGTTCATGGGTGGTAGAAATCACTTAGGATCAGGTGACCTCCTGTATAAAAACATACGCACTCACGCCTGTATTCCCCGAAGGGGGTAGGCAGAGGTGTAACTAGTACACCCACATTTCGCCGAGCGTATCTCCGTCCCACGATGTGATAGGGGGCGAGCCTATCGCCATACCGGGCACAAATTCCAGACTTTGGGATGATACTGAGCATTTCGTAATAGAAAAACTCAATACCACTTTACCCGACCCGGGGATCGAACCCGAGACCTCAGCGTTAGCTTAATCGTAACGCGTACGCATTACAATATATAAAAACAGATTGAAAATATGATGTATGGTCTTTCCAGGAGGAGGAAGCTGTATCGAGTCCTCCAGCGCCAGAGCTGAGCGCTGCAGTCACAAACGGCACTGAACCGCTGCTGGTCGCGGATCTATTCCCGCCGCCGGAAAACCCACCGCATCCACACAAACTCACACATGCCAGTTAGTAACTAATTCATTATGTTATGATCTGATCAGCTTTTAAATAGTTTACGATAAGAAAGAAAAGACATTCAGTGATGTCTTATGTTTACGCGAATATTACACATTGAAATAAAACTAGTAGTGTCAACTAACTTTTAAAAAAAAATTAAAACTAAATGTATAATTTTAAAATGAAGGTAGCCAATGTAACATTAACTTTTCGAGACGACTTACACCTCAGTCTCTCCCGTGACCACGAAGACTGAAAAGCTTTCGAAACGTCGCGTCGGGACTAAAATAAAAATTAAACCGCGATAAAATCCGTATAAACTAGTTTTATTTCAATGAAAAGACATTTATTTGGCGTAACATAAAAATAAAACAAAAATACACAAACTAACCAATGTATTAATTTGCATTACATAATAATATACTGTTAAAAGTTAGTTGAAATGCGACGTAAATAAGTATTACTTATAATAATGTCGACATATTCAGTGACAGTGGAGAATACCAAAGAATAACTCGAATTAAAAAAAAACTTCTAAAAATTTACTTTCATTACTACCTTTACTTTCATTTTAACATTACAATTACCGGCACGAGTCGTGAGCACAGATGCATAGTAGTGGGGGCAATGTACATTAGCCCAATGACACGCGAGAGTACATTAGACGACGTGAATCAACTGTCGAATCATAAGCGTAAAGCTTCGATGCCCTATCGCATCGCGCTCCTTCACACCAACAAACGGAATCATAAATTAACTACGGAAGAAGGTGAAGTTTGTGCTTACGACTCATGCCGGTACATATTTGAACTTATTGTATTATCTAACATACGCACTCACACCTGTAATCCCCGAAGGGGTAGGGAGAGGTGTACCAGTACACCCACATTTCGCCGAGCGTATCTTCGTTCCACGATGTGATAGAGGGCGAGCCTATCGCCATACCGGGCACAAATTCCAGACTCTGGGCTGTCGCTGAGAATTTCGTAATAGAAAAACCCAATACCACTTTACTCGACCCGGGGATCGAACTCGAGACCTCAGCGTTAGCCTCGATTGTAAAGCGTACGCATTACAACTGCGCCACCAAGGCAGTCAATTACCTAACATAACTTTAAACAATCCTATCATCCAACAGACAGCGACACGTCCTGGCCGCAGATATCGATCGCTCAGATCACCGAAGCGAACCAGCGCAAGGCGTCAAGCGACAAGTCGAGCAGTCAGTCGCTCAACAACTCGCTCAACTTGTGTGCAGAGCGAGCGTGCAGCGAGGAGGTGCGGACCGCTGCAGCACCAGCGGCAGGGGGCGGAGGAGCCAGGCTTGATAGCTTGGAACAGAAGCTGGATAAACTAACTGGTTAGTGCAGATTGTACTGTAGCTCGAGGCGTCAAGCGACAAGTCGAGTAGCCTGTCATTCAACAATGGCTACGGAGGACACGTAAACGTCGGGTTCTGTTGTTTTTAAACCAGTCGTTAATTGAAGTCGAAGGCCTTGAAAATTTGGACACCAGGTAGCCACTAACCATGTTTATAAAAAAATGTTCTCTTTACTCCGCAGAGATGGTAGCGGCACAGAGTCGCGAGCTACGCAGCCTGCGCTCCGCCGTCACGAGCCCGCGGGAACTGATCGACGAGGCGTTACATGCGCACACGCAGAGAACCACGCAGGCTATAGAGAACGCACTGGCGCTCGGGTAACTATACTATACTTAATGTCTATTTGACAAGATGGAGCACGTCGCGTCGCTTGGAGCGTCTGGCTAGATATTTTTTTATTTTTTTTATTACATATGCCGACAAACGAGCAAGTGGGTTACCTGATGGTAAGTTATCACCACCGCCCATGTACGCCCACAATACCAAAAGAGTCATGGGCGTGTTGCCGACCTTAAAGGAAAGGGATAATTAAGGGATTGGGAAGGGGAAGGGATTTGGGCCTCCGGATCTCACTCACCGTACGAAACGCAGCAGCAAGCTGTTACTTTACGTCTGTTTTCTGTGAGACAGTGGTAACGACCCGGACGAGCCGGACGAGCCGGCCCATTCATGCTGTACCATTCATAAAAATATGGAATGTGTTACAGTTGGGAGCGCATATCGTCGGCGGGCTCGGCGGCGGGCGCGCGCGCGGCGGGGGCGGCGGCGGCGGCGGCGGGCGCGGGCGCGGCGCGTGCGCTGGAGCCGCTGGCCGCCGCGCTGCAGCACGAGCTGGCCGCCAAGCTCTCCGCCACCGACCATCTGCTGCGCGACAACATCGACAAGCTCGTCAACAGCAAGGTAACAACATCCACACATACACCACATCACCACATCACCACATCACCACATCACCACATCACCACATCACCACGAGACACATCACCACATCACCACGAGACACATCACCACATCACCACGAGACACATCACCACATCACCACGAGACACATTACCACATCACCACATCACCACGAGACACATCACCACATCACCACGAGACACATCACCACATCACCACATCACCACATCACCACGAGACACATCACCACATCACCACGAGACACATTACCACATCACCACATCACCACGAGACACATCACCACATCACCACGAGACACATCACCACATCACCACGAGACACATCACCACATCACCACATCACCACGAGATCATATCATTTTATCGACTCGTTTTACACATTACCAATTTTGTCTGGTCAATCTATATATCTATCACCTATCATCAGTAATCACACCACCACATAATATCACTCGTTTCTCGTCGTCGTCTCGTTTTTGCATGCTATATCTGTAACTATTATCACTCTTTATATATCGTTACCATCGAAATAAAATAACTAGAACGATAACTCTCATATAAATCTGCCATAAAATACGGCTCCACTTACGCATACAAAGGTAATCACGTAACACTCATACACGCAACAAACATTAATAAAAGTTCAAAATCAACTTTATTACATAAAAGCTAATATCTAAATACAAAATTTCTAGATCGAGATACGACGTTCTGCACCGCGCAAAAAATAGACGTATCCAAGTGTCAACTAGGGATTATTATGCACAGACTTTTATAGCCCCGCCCCCGCACAGAATTTTAGTGGGGTAA
This sequence comes from Mimas tiliae, assembly GCA_905332985.1. Classification (NCBI taxonomy): domain Eukaryota; kingdom Metazoa; phylum Arthropoda; class Insecta; order Lepidoptera; family Sphingidae; genus Mimas; species Mimas tiliae. Next base: position 19,342,473 of record HG995241.1, on the reverse strand, counting down.
TTTTTTGCTTAACCTCTCGAACGAGCGCGGGCGTGTTTTAGGTATTTAAAAAAAATTGCTCGACGCGCGCCCCATACATTGCATTTTTTTTGTATATGGTATCGAAATAACCAAATATTGAGAGTCTTTGTACATTTAGACAATAAAAACTGTATATATTTAGAATCTACATTAAATTTTCTATAATATATCTATCAAAACTAGTATTATAATTATAAACTTACCTGTAATATGTCGAAATGAAAATAAAAAACAATAATTTTCACTCGGCGAAAAAAAACATTTTGTCACAAAACACAAAGTAATCTTACACTAAGCACTCAACTTACACTTGAACACAACCACAATGATGTCTTTATTCGATAACATACTCCACTTACACTAAACAAGTCATAAATTATGTTTATAACACAAATATTTACGATACGCGCGTAATAATAAGTACTGACACTCGACGCCATTTTCGAACTGCGAACGATAACTCAACAAAAATAATTTTGTTTCTTATCGTTGGCATATCGTTCAAATTGTTGCCAGGATATTAAAATCCATAGAGTATAAACTGTAGTAAGGGTCTGTGTCCATAAAATCCGACTACTAAAGCCGATTTGGCATATTCGGCGAACCTGCGGTGCGGGGTGCGGGTCCGAACGTACGTGCGTGCGATCCGCGCGGTGGCCTCGTTTTTTCCAGGAACGTACGTCCGTGCGATCCAGCGCGTAACGGGTTAAGTTACGTTTCTTGTCATCTTATTTCGACGGTCGTTACAGTACAAAAGCGAAATTAATCGATATCATCAAAGTTTTCTTTATCGTGTACGGGAAATCTTGTGACATCTATCATATCTCCAAGTTATCGTAGTAGACCGCATTGAACCAACATAATGCAATTTAATACACCCACGGTTCGCCAAGTTTAGTTGTGTCTCATAATATGGTACGGGGCGAACCTATCTCCATGCGTATCACAAAGTCTAACCCCAAGCAATTAATTTATACTTTTTTCAATGTAAACTAGGGGATTTGCCCATGTTTTTCCACAAAACATAATATAAAAAAAAAAAACTTAAAATCCGACGAATATGAGACATATGTTACTTTCTTCCCCACATTATTCTGCATCGATTGGTATCGGTCTCGACCCCATACCCCAGCGATTTCGGAGGAGATAGCGTGACAAGCTTTTGGCAGCGGCGGCGGCGGCGCCAGTTACTTTTTTTTAGAATAGAGAGAAACTCCAAACGCAAATTGTGATTTAAACCCAAGAGCCATATTTAATTAATTTAATTCGTGACAGGCGGTGATGGAGCGACTAAGCACGGCCATCGCCAAGTGTTTGTCGGAGATGGTGCGCGAGTCGTTCCGCTCGACATTGTTCGAGAGCGTGGTGCCTGTCATGGAGAAGGCGCATGCGCAGATATTCAAGCAGATCAACCAGGCCTTCCAGAACGGCACCAAGGAGTGTGAGTACATTATTAGTTGGATAGCCTACGTGGTAAGCGAGTGGCTGGCTGTGAAACGATAAAACGCAGGTTCGATTTCTGAGACAAATGGACGTGTGATTCATAAATTGGGAGGTAGGGCCACAATGTAGACAATTTTTTTGTCTACAGCACGAATGGACCGACTCGGGTAGATCGTTACTACTGTTTCACAGAAAAGCAATGCAAAGTAGCTGCTGCGTTTCGTACGGTGAGTGAGATATTCAGAGGCCCAACTCTCCTTTTTAATATTTTTTTTAATGTCTGTAACGGTTCCATGTTTTTTTGGTATTGTATGCGTACAAGGGTGTTGGAGATCACTTATTATCAGCTGACCCATTTGCTTGGTTGCCGGCCTATGATGGAAAAAAACAATAGACGGTCTTGTCGTTATTAACCATTTCTCCCAAATAAATTTGTTATTTACCGTATTGTATTGTACTTATGGTGAGGACGTTTGTGAGTAGTACAGACGGGTGATCAGCTATCGTTAGTGGAATCATTTCGCTTCGTATTGGCCTGATTTAGCAAAGGTCCGCTGAGAGGTATTCTCCGCCGTTGGAGTGTAACCTTTAGATGATTGTGTATGGCGTTGTTCGTTGTTCGCACGTTTTCCTCGATGATGTAGTTTAATGTTGTGTTGTGTGGTGTGGTGTGCAGTCTTGGCCAACACGGAGGCGGCGGCGCGCGCGGCGGCGGAGCGCGGCGGCGCGGCGGGGGCGGCGGGGGCGGCGGGGGCGGAGGCGCAGGCACTGCGCGCGGCGCTGCAGCGGCATGCCGACGCGCTGCAACATGCGCACGCCACACACCCCACACAGCTAGCCGCGCTCACCGACGCGCTCAGGGACGCAGCGCACAGGTATCGATACTACTATATATACATATACAACGTGTCGATAAATTTAACCAATGTATAGTGTACGTCATAACTATTTTATCACCCATACTGCCGAAACCAATTGCATTGTTAGGACATAATTGTAGAATTTTCTTTTTTATCAAATAAATGACTTGTCGATATCGACTTGCAACTTTGGACAACACTAAATTATAAACAGTGATACTTAAAACCTCCTTTCATTTCAATTGCGTATTAATTAAAATTTAAAAATCAATGTCAAATGTCAACATTTATTTGACGCAGTCGGTTCGGTAATTACTGAACTATGTTTACGAGTATATTTTTAAATATGTATGTTATATTTAAGTAAAAACAAGTATTATAAATTGGTGTTTATGTTAGAGCAGCTGATATTAATTTACAAGAGGCTCGTCAGTTGTTTTAAGCCAAGTTCAGAAATGGACAACCCAAGGATGAAATTTTGAAAGTGCTTCTAGAAGATCGTATATCGACTTCAGCGCACAGGCTCTTTCAGGTGTTATTTTGTGTTTAAATTAAAAGTTACGTACGTAATATTTCCGTAGAATTACGCACAAGTTCTCGTTTATTAAAAAGTGAGTATCGTTCCTAATAATGAATAGTGATGTGATCAATCTTATCGATAAATAAACGAGTGATTAAAATTAACGTGAAATTTTAAGGTCTCGGTTTTGAAATGATCCGGGGCATAGGTACTCACTCTAAGGTGTACGTAATGGCCATGTAATATGACCACACTTTTCATTGTACAACGTGGTACCGAAATATGTGGTCAAATTTAAGCAATATATGGTGTGCAATATATGTATTTCATGCCATAGTAGTATCCAATTGCATTCCTAAGCTAACATCTGAGCTTTTGTCTCATTTTTAACCGACTTCAAAAAGGAGAAGGTTCTCTATTCGGCGCGATTTTTTAATGTATCTACATCGATTTCTCCGGCAATTGTGGACCGATTTTGTTGAAAAAAAAAACACTCTATAGAGTTTAGCTCCGAAGTGGTCCCTTATAAATTTGATTAAGATCTGATGACTGAGTATGGAGAAAAAAAAATCTCAATGGACAACACTACACTCGTCGCGATTGTGTTATTGTATTGGAATTTACATACTACATATTGCTTGAAGTCGGTTTCTAAGTTTTGTTAAACGTTATTAGTCAGTATTTTTCAGTCTCAATGTCAGCATATAACTAACATTAAAAAAATAATTCTATCAATTAATAATACAATTTATATATTACCCTTCTTGTCTACAGCGTACTTGAGAAAGAGTTGACATGGTGGCGTGAACAAGCTCGCACCGTAGTGGCACAAATGTCGCGAGCACACTCGCCAGCATCACAACATCATCCCGACAGACAGGTGTGTATACAGTACAGTTTTACTCTCGCTAGTACAATATTATCTGTATACTGGTGACATTCGTGCTATTTACAGGCCCGTATCTAGGAGGGGGGGGGGGTGTCAAACCGGGGCATGTGCGTTATTTAAAATATGTACGAACTACGAACATACTCCGCGTATCACTTGTATGCTATTTCAATTGTCATTTAGTTTATTAATTTATCAATAAGGATTGCTCGAACATTTTGCTATTCAGTATACGCTGACTCTGAAGCGTGACATGAGGAATAAAAGGCAGCTGTCGTTTGGTCTAAGAACGGAATAAAAAAAGTGCCAATTATAAAACACAATTTAATTTATCCAGCCTGAAGTTAATGACAAATGGCGTCAGAGTGTTATTTTTAGGAGAGAATAGAAGTTTAAAAAAATAAATCACTATATTTGTTTTCTACATTGCTACCATCCTGCGGAACATAGGTAAAGATTAAGGCCCGTATTATAGAACAATACTCAATGAGCACTTTGCTAAGTGTCGATATCTGTACACGTGATTGGTCCGATTGTGTTTGGCGCCAATGGATTTGGAATAATTGGAGTGTGTACATGGTATCACAAAGGTGGCGAAAAAGCAAAAGTCATGGAACCTTATGGCTCACTTGATGATAATTGATCACTGTTAACTACAAACAATTGCTTGTGTGCTACCTGCTTATTCGTCACTATTTTAATTTCATTATTTGTATGTCTTCTTTACCGTTTTTTATTAATGAACTAGGTTTTGCTCGCGGTTCCGCCCGCGTGAATGTCATTTTCCGGGATAAATAGTACCTAAGTAGCCTAAATTACTCCTTATTACATCAGCTATCTGCCAGTGAAAGTCCCGTCAAAATCGGTCCAGCTGTTCCAGGTATTAGCCACAACAAACAGACAGACAAAAAATGAAAAAAATGTTATTTTGGTATATGTACCGTATATACATTCATATGCATGTAGTAAAAAGTGGTTATTTTAATATTACAAACAGACACTTTTCTTTATTTGTATAGATATTTTATATGAAATGTTTGTTTTATTTATATTATGTAATTTCCCACAGTTAACAGTGTAACAGTGTAATAGTGTAGTAGTGTAGTAACATGCCTCCCCGACGTGTGTAAAGGTGGGGGTGGGGGTGGGGTGTGTGCAGATGCAAGTGGCGCAGATCCAGTCGCTGCTGGCGGCGGGCTCGGTGAACGGCGCGTTCCAGCTGGCGCTGTCCGCGTCCGACCTGGCGCTGGTGATGTGCGCGTGCCGCGGCGCCGAGCCCGCGCTGGTGTTCGGCCCGCCCTGCCAGCTCAAGCAGCACGTGCTGCTGTCGCTCGTGCAGCAGCTGGCCGCGGACATCACCACCGAAACACACCTTAAACATCGCTATCTCGAAGAGGTGAGATATTCCTACAGGGTAATAGCTCACTTGATGGTAAATCTCCCTAATGCCCGTTCTCTATATTCTATCTATCGACAGATTTGCTTACTGACAATAGTGATTTGACAGATCTTCCATACAAAATGTGTTTACTGCCGGTAAGCAAATCCAATATGTTTCGATAGACAATATTGGGAACGGCCATAAGTCGAAAATGTTTCAGCCTGCTGTTTATTTATGGTCTTTGAAACAATTATACTACCTCAAGCAAGCTGATATACTGTGGTCGTAATTGGCTACAGTGCAGCTCTATCACTTCACATAACTTTATGCTTGCCTTACAATGATTTTGACAACTCCATCAATAGTTCGGTGATCCTTTAACTGAATCAAATGTCATCGAACACTTTTCCGAGGCCACAGGATCTATTTTTTTTTACATCCAACAGTCACACACATAGTCCTGACCCCACACTAGATTAACCTGTATTGTGGGTATCAGGAACTACGGGGGACTTGCCAACCCACAACACCCAGACCCAAAATAAATTGTTGTGAATCACACAATCATTTGTCTTAATGTGGGAATCGATTGCTGCTCGCCTGCTGCGTCACGGAGGGTGGTGTATTTAAACATTTATCTCTTACCATATTTTTCCATCGCACCATCTGGCATATTGATTACTATCATCATTTGTATTGTAGTTTTACGGTTTCCCATTATTACGTATTGTTGTTCAGGCGGTAATGAACCTGGACACGTCATCGGCCGTGACCCGCGAGCATCTCCCCGGCGTGGTGCGCGAGCTACAGAAGCAGATCGTGTCGTTCCTGCAAGCGGCGCCGTCGCATGCGCTGGCTCGACAGTTCCGCATGCTGCTGATGGCCACCGAGGCGCTGGTGAAGGGAGCCGCGTGACGTCACACACGGCCCGCACGCCCTGCACGTCCCGCACGACTGCATCTCACCATTACTGACTGTTGACTGTTGACCATACTCAACTGTATAAGTGTCCTAAGTGTCCTAAGTGTCTAAGTGCTTATAGTGTGTCGATGACAACCGCTAATATTCATGTGCGTAATAGTGTTAATGTCATTTCATAGTGTTGTCGGTCTCAAAATACCTGAAATATTGATATGTGACCGTATTATACTCTACAGATGGTTCCTAGTGTAAGGGTAAGTGTATACTAAGGTGTAGATGAAGTAGCAGATGATGGTATGGCACTCATCAAATATATCTGTCCAATGTACATTTGTTTCATCATATTTGGTCATACATTTTGGCACAAAATACACTAAACACCTGTCAAACTAATTTGATCAAATGTAGGACAAAAATGTTTGATGATGCCTACATATACAGATATAATAATGTATGTATATTTTAGTGCACGCGTCAGCGTCACAGCATACGCATCGAACGAAGTTCTGAATGCCCTATGTTAGACAATCAGCAAACAAAATAAGGTCTAAGCGACTGAGCACTTTTCGACATTAAAAAGAAATGGCTGATAAGTAGCTTAAAATAAAATTTACAAATACGAGTTAAAAACAAAATGGCGTCACAGTCTCAGTTGCTGAGTATTTGCAAGGTGTTCCGGACGTAATCTGAGTTATATATTCCAAGTGTCTAACTCAGTTTACTCAGAACTTTGTCCACCCAAACACGCCCATTGTCAATACAAAATCCGCGTCATCTACACGTCAGTACACACCCAACATAACAATAGCCAAATACAGCTCTAGCAAGTCATATTGAGTGAAATGTCTAGTGCCTCTAAGGGAACATTTCGGATTAGTAAAATTATGAACCTCACTTCAAATTTCAATTAACATACATAAGTTATAATTTGTAATGTAAGTTAATAGTTTTTTTTTTATCCTGACATACATATTTTTTGTTTTTTTTTTCATAACTTTGGTGATTAGATGCTGAGATTCCAGTGAAAGCTTTCAATTATTTTATTGTTATTTTGTACACAATTGACGTAAAATTATTTTATAATAGCATAGTCTTAGCTATTGTTACTCTGCCAAAAACAAATACGAACGGTAATGTTGAAAAATTAATTACACAAAATATTTTTCCGAAAATATATAAAGTATCTGTGCAGTTAGATGTCAAACTGTACATTGTGATATGTTTTGTAAGGACAGTAAATACTAATGTAGTAGCGTTTGAATAAATTATGTGCTAAGGAAGTAATATTTTCACGTCGTTTACTTTCCGTTCTTGTTGGAAACTAGTCTGCTAAGGCTCATTTCATATCTACAGACATCGTTCGTACCAAACATGTAACAGCACAGACAAAAATATTATTTCATACATTATATTAGGCGACATGTGAACCAGTGGTCTTACTACGAAAAATGATCAAGGTGGAGGCGTATTAGAAGGCATAAAGCCGGGATAACTCCAGGCAGACCGAGAGATCTATAAAGGGACAGGGCAAGTTACATTTGAGATTTGCCCTTGCCTTTTATAGATCCACAACTGACAAATGTATGAGTAGGTCGATGTATGAATGTGGAAGAGGCGAATGAGGTGTGTCAGGATCGTATCTTCTGTCACTCAGACATAGTCTCTGTCTAAATTTACCAGTTGATTAACTAAAATCGAATTGTTTTAAAATGCCAGACATGGCACAAATTTCAAAATTATGTGCCATTGCCATATTTAATTTCGTCTTTTTACTAGGACACATAGTTTTGTACCACATCCAGTTTTCCATACAAATTAACATTGTTTAAACAAGTATGAGTTAGCAGATTATTTGATTATTGATAATACAAAGATGGCAAATTGATTACTTATTAAACTTGATTTTTGTGATTCAGATATAGAACATCTTTGTGTGCCTTTTTTACGCTTAAAATAACCAACATACCATACTTTTCGTTTCCAGTATTATATGTAGACATGGCACATACAGGATGTTTACTTAGTCAAGCATTGGATATTGAGACACCATGTGTATAGAAAAGAAACTAATATAAGTGCTTAGTGTTAGAACGAACAAAACTTACTATTTTTAGCGTATTGCGGAAATGACAGATCATTCTGTTGGGTGGTAAACGATGATGCTGATTATTGATGATTCGAAACGACTTTCGTATTAACTCATTTGACGGAATAAATAATAGAATAGTACTTAATCCTCAAACAGCGGCTCCTTAGCCTCTGACACAAATAACAAATTTTGGAAATTGAGTGTACTTCCATTTCCAAAATTTATAAATACCCCTACATGTAAGCGTTTTCTAACATCCACAGCCTGAAATTTTCAGTCTCATGCAGACACTCTCGTCTTTATTAGTTATACGAAAGCCGTTTCATATTCGTCAGATGTTTGACTTTTTTCAAGTTTATATTTCGATTGATTTATAGAGTGCCGTGTTTGATGCGGACAGTAGGAAATATTGCACTGGATAGTTATAATTATAAAACAACTTTCCTATTTACTATACTTTTATCCCTTTTAGAATTACATGTTTAAAGTATATCATAACGGAAAACTATTACTAACTACCGTTACAAAGACTGTCATCACCTTTTTCACGCAACACGCTTACAAGTACAACGCGATGACAAAATTCGTCTACGTGGTTCCCATACATAGTAATACTTTCGTTACCTATTATATACCATGGTATGCGGTTGTTAGTAGTCAAATATCTTCCTACAATTCAGGCAGCTTTGAAGGAAAAATGAATAAAAAAAACCATTGTTTCTTGATAAAACTGTCCGGTGCGATACTTTTTTTTTATATAGCTTTATAAGATAATTCGCTATAGACATAGATATATTGTTATTCCTTTGTTTTATATGACTTATATTATGACTGCGGTGGTCGACATAACATTAAGTGAGTGCGACTGCTAATTACCTTGGTTGATGTGTTTTAATGGCATTACTTTAAAATTGTATTTTTTTTTTAATAGTATAGGCCGGCAAACGAGCAAGTGGGTCACCTGATGGTAAGTGATCTCCACCGCCCATGTACGCCCACAATACTAAAATAATCATGGGCGCGTTGCCGACCTTAAAGGAAAGGGATGAGTAATTGGGAAGGGGAGGAGAATTTGGGCCTCCGGATATCTCAATCACCGTACGAAACGTAGCAGCAAGCTGCTACTTTACGCGAGTTTTCGTGAGACAGTGATAACGATCCAGACGAGCCGGCCCATTCATGCTGTAGACAAAATTGTCTACAACGTGGCTCTACCACTCAGTATATTTGTATTATAAAATAGCCAATATATCCTATTTTATAGATGTCGTATGTTATATAACATGGTGTGCTGAGATTTAATGCAACTTTTTGCGCAGTGCGACAACCCGGAGTGTCTAATCTATACGCACTGTGATGACAATGTCAGTCTAAACTCTTATTCATTAAAAACTGGCACGCTTGGTTTCCATACAGAATATAATACCTACGTGGCTTATTATATTGTCCATGGTTTGTTCAAAGTCTTATACTTATTAGTCTTATACTACTAGACGGGTTGATAAGAAAAAAAATTACGTCACATAACGCGGGAGTTTGACAGCTCACAAACAGGGAGCGCGATAGGGATTCTAGTTGAGAGTAAGCGATATGGTAATATTGAGTTACGGTCAATTGACCGCAACTTAGTGGTACAATTTCTATGTAGCTTGTCTAGTAGTATACATTGAAGTCTTTGGGTTTGTGGTAATAACGTATTCAAAGTAGGCAGGTTTTACTTCACACAACAAGATCTTATTTACATTTATGTGAATGATATCCGTTTTCACTCACCTCTCCTTAACTTTAAGTGTTGCTTCATGTCCAAAATACGTTAACGCTGTGCGATGTCGAACGTTAATATACCGACGTCTGATAGCTTTAATATGCTCGGGGTGTTAGGGATCAACTAAAGTTAAGCGAAGCTCGGTGAAAATGATGAAATAGCAAAATATTGTTTCACATTCTTGATTGAAGGTAACGTAAAGTCATGAACAATATTGAGGATCATTATTTTCTTTTTTATAACTATCCATTTTTAAAGTAATGTCATATTATTTTGATTTTATTTATCTGATTAGTATAAAAACTTACTATGTACAAAACTACTTAAGTTTGTTATGTGCGGACGATGTGCTGAAATTGCGCCATTTTTAAGGTCTGATTAAAATAATATATTATTATCTTATTTTCTAGGTGTTTGTCACAATTTTCTTTGAATATTTTTATTGTGTGCTATAACTCCAGCGGGACAGCTCCGTGGCGCAGCGGGCGAGTAGTCGGCTGCGAAGTGAGAGGCCGAGGGGTCGATTCCCACACCGAGACAAATGTTTGTGTGAACCACAAATATTGGTCTCGGGTCTGGGTGTTGTGGGACCGCAAGCCCCTCGTAGTTCCTGATACCCACGACACAGGTTTACCTAGTGTGGGGTCGGGACTATGTGTGTGACTGTTGGGTGTATTATTATTATTATTAACTTAAATTCTAAGTATGTAGAAGTCAAAACGACAAGGTCATTCTTATTTTTAGGTTATAAATTTGTTATTGCATCTCTCCAAAATGGCGCCATTTTCCTACGAGTGTTGCGTGCTCTGAAAATTCGCCCGCCTATACGCCAGTTGATTGTAATTATATTATTTTGATTATATAAACCGCTTCAGAAATACTATATTTGTTTGATTTTGTTGCTACAGGTACATGTACAAACAATGGACATGTTCGGGCGAACAAAGTTCTAAGAAATCTAAGTTAGGCTCTTAGAATATGTAACTTAGTTTCCGTCTTGGGCACCTAAGGTAAGGACTTTGCTTAGGCCGACTTGCTCAACGATTCTTTTTCATATTTAGTTCCTAAATATATTTAATAATATCACAGATAACATAATGCTGTGGTAGAGCCACACTGTAGACACTTTTATCTACAGCATGAATGGGCCGGCTCGCCCGGGTCGTTACCACTGTCTCACATAAAACCGACGTAAAGCAGCAGCTTGCTGTTGAGTTTCGTACGGTGAGTGAGATATCCGGGGGCCCAAATGGTCGTCCCCCCCTTCCCAATCCCTTTCCTTTAAGGTCGGCAACGCGCCCATATTTTTTTTGGTACTGTGGGCGTACATGGGCGGTGGAGATCACTTACCATCAGGTGACCCACTTGCTCGTTCGCCGGCCTATGATGGCTAAATACGACCAAGGATCGATGATAGTTCATTCATTGCTAATTATATTTAGGGTCTATTTCAGAATATTCAAATAACCACCAATTAACGTTTAAGAACTATTTTTTAAAGTACTAGACAGGCAGAATGTGACTTTTGTATTTGAACGGTTCATATATTATTTGGTGATTATTAGCAAAGGTGTTAAAACAGGGGATTAACTATTAAACAAATACTAGACAACGGCCAAAATTGATAGTAGCCAGTACTGTAACATATAGTTCGTATGACTTAGCTACTCAGAACTTTGTTCGTCCTGTTATAACCCTTATTTCTATGTACACAAAGCTCATTCAGCATTCTAGTACATGACGATGTTTTATTCCATTGCAAGTGATTGCAAGTCAGCACTTTTGCCATTTTACCTCAGTACATTTAAATTTTATAATTATTAAATCAGTCAGAATCAAGACCTCGCGGAGTACGGTTTAGCCGCTCAAAATTCGGGAGTCAGTGCTATAGTGTGTAATTAAGTTTTTCTTTAATAAAACTAGTGCAGTGTATTTCGTAGTTTTTTTTTAAAAGACAAACGCGGTCGGCCTCCTAACAAATTGGTGTCAGAAGTGGGATGTCAGAGATAAGTCTTACGACGTAGAGTCATATAGACGCTGGCATCCAAACCCAGGTGACCTTGTACCGTATTGTCTTCTGATCGACAGTAAGACTTAACCTAAGGCTAAGCCTGCATCAACTACGCCACTAAGCACAATTACCAGGACGACGGTCAGCCTCCGCTATATAGCGCGAGCCCGCTCCGCACACTCCACTGATATCCCTCTGGTCGACGGTCAGTCTCGCATCAACGAGCCCGCACCAGCCAAGCAGGTTTCTGACTCACCATCACCATCTCCGTCTCCATCACGACACAACATCTACACTTCGTGCAGTTCACCAGAGCATCAGGTCATCATCAGCGCCGGTGAAATGTTACTACTACTTGTAGTTATGCAGTGAGTGTTTTTACAAGTTTTATCTCAGTGTTTTTTTTTTTCTACATCTGTGTCGTTTTAGCGAACTTTATTGTACTATATCTGCCAATTTTTATATTTTACTATTTCTTTTACAAATTTTACTATTTCTTATACATTCTATACATTTTACTATATCTTATAATCTTACAAAGTTTTCTATTTTTGTTCAACATACTTGCTAATGTCACTTAAGGAAGAAAATTCTAAAGCAACAACCATGACCGAAAAAATTGCTCTTTCAGTCCTTACCAAATTTATTAAAGGGTACAACGGTGACAGGGAATTACTTCCTGCGTTTTTAACAGATTGCGACAATGCAATGTCTCTGGCCACCCCAGAACAGCAAAATGTACTCTGTAAATATATCATATCTCAACTGGAAGGCAAGGCAAAGGTTGCTTGTAGCTTAAAAACTTTTAGCACGTGGCCTGAACTAAAAAACTACCTCAGATCTACATTTGGGGAGAAAAAGCATGCCACACATCTGTTGGTCGATTTGCAAAATTGCAAACAACTTAGTTCCGAGGATGTTACCAAATATTCATTGAGGGTTGAATCTATATTAACCAGAATACAATCAGACATCCATTACAATTGCAAGGACGACAAGGAACTCATTGGTCGTATAGCGGCTATGGAGGACCTTGCACTTAACACTTTTATGTTAGGGTTAAACTCCTCAATTTCGAATATTGTTAGATGTCGAAATCCTGCCGACTTAAACGAAGCGGTACAGCATGCTATCGAGGAGGAGAAATTGTACAATCTTTCCAAATCTAATTCTAATTCCAAATACCAAAAACAGTGTTCTATTTGTAACAAATTGGGACATACTTCATCAGAATGTTATAAAAATAAGAAAAAAATAAATGATAACTCTCAGTTTCATAAATCATATCACATAAATTCTAATTCTAATTCAAATGCTATGCCTAACTCTAACTATCATACAAAACATAATTCTAATTCTTATTCTAATTTTAACTCAAATACTAAAACGTGTAATTATTGCAAAAACATCGGTCACACGATTGTGCAATGTCGCAAAAGGCAATATAATATGCAACGCCGCGAAAATGCTAACAATGCACAACTTGGTCCAAGCGCATCGCATGGCAACCACGTTGTGGCGGTTCACAAGTTCGATTCCAATGAACCAATCTGTGATGAAAATTTAAACTAAAAATGATTTCGGATACGTGTCTGCCGAAATCAAATAGTTTTCTAAAAGACACGAAATCTAATGCTATTTCTATTAATTCATCTCAACGAATTAAGTTGAGTCCTACCAAATTTACTAATTCTTTTACATCTCAATCAAAAGTGTTGAGTCCTACTAAATCTTTTACATCTCAGCCAAAAGTGTTGAGTCATACTAATTCTTTTACATCTCAGCCAAAAGTGTTGAGTCATACTAATTCTTTTACATCTCAGCCAAAGGTGTTGAGTCATACTAATTCTTTTACATCTCAATCAAAAGTGTTGAGTCCTACTAAATCTTTTACATCTCAGCCAAAAGTGTTGAGTCATACTAATTCTTTTACATCTCAGCCAAACGTGTTGAGTCCTACAAAATCTTTTACATCTCAGCCAGAAGTGTTGAGTCCTACTAATTTTAATACATCTCAACCTAAAGAGTTGAGTCAATATATTGCTATATCTACTAATTCTTTTGCACCTCGACCGAACATGGCGAGTTATCCTATATCTACAATATCAAATACACTGAATCCTAATTCTAAATCGAATGAATATATTATACCTATTTGTGAAATGAACACTTATAATAAAAAGGTGTCCTTACCTCACGTTTTTATTCACACTGATCATGCTAAAGAAAAGTTATGTTTTCTTATTGATACTGGAGCAAGTATCAGCATCATTAAAAAATCTAGCCTACAAGAATTTCCAACCCTCTCGTCTGAAAAGGTAAAATTGAAAGGCATTACTAATTCAGAACAGTTAGTTGAAACCTTGGGCACATTTCAACTAAAATTTATTCTATCTCAAGAAATATTTAATTATAAATTTCATGTCACAAGTGATGACGTCAACTTAAAAGACTATGACGGCATTATTGGCAGTGACTTTTGTAACTATTTTAAGGCAAATATTGATTATTCTTTAAAAACTTTATTAATTAAAGACTATTCCATACCAATTATTTATACAGAACCAACTTATTTAATTCCCGCACGCTCTGAAGCTGTTATTGAATGCGCAATATCAAATGACATTCGCGAACATTATTACAATAACGAAGCTCTCGTATTAGATCATATTATATGCAATGGCGTTTATGTCGCTAATTGTGCTGTTCGCATTAAACCTAATGGTAAAGTAAACATATCAGTTTTAAACACCACTGATTCTAATATTGAAGTCAAAGATTATCACGTAGAACTGACATGTTTAGAATACACCGATTTTAGCTCTAATCAACATCACGAAATTAATACTATATCTACTACTAAATCTAATCGTCTCAATCAAGTCTTAGACTTAATTCGCTGTTCTCATTTAAACAATGAAGAGAGGAAATCTCTCCTTGAATGTTGCTCTGAATTCACTGATATCTTCCACATCGAAGGCGAACCACTATCCTTTACTAACTCAATCGAGCATAATATTAATACGGGTGATGCACCTCCTATCCACGTGAAATCTTATCGCTTTCCAGAGTGTCACAAAAACGAAGTTGACACTCAAATTAAGAAAATGCTCGACCAAAATATTATTCGGCCTTCTATTTCGCCTTGGAGCGCCCCAGTGTGGGTAGTCCCGAAAAAAATGGATGCTTCTGGCAAAAAGAAGTGGAGAATAGTTATTGATTATCGTCGACTTAATGACGTCACTGTTTCCGAAAGCTATCCACTGCCTCTTATCACAGATATTCTCGACCAATTAGGTCATTCTAAATATTTTAGCACACTTGATCTTGCAAGTGGCTTTCATCAATTAAAAATGAGCGCCAAGGACGCTCCCAAAACAGGATTCACTGTTAGTACCAATTCAAGCATGTCTGGACATTATGAATTCACCAGAATGCCTTTTGGGTTGAAAAATGCCCCAGCCACATTTCAACGCCTGATGAACACGGCTCTATCCGGTCTTCAAGGTCTTCATGCCTATATTTATTTAGACGATTGTATCATATACTCCCATGACCTTGAATCCCACATTACTAAACTTAAATTAGTGTTTGACAGATTTCGAAAGTTCAATTTAAAACTTCAACCTGACAAATGCGAATTTTTACGTCGCGAAGTCGCATACTTAGGACATATCATCACCGATAAAGGTGTTTCCCCAAATCCTGATAAGGTCAAGTCCGTCTCTGAATTCCCAATTCCAGTCAACGTCAAACAAATTAAATCATTCCTAGGACTTGTCGGATATTACCGACGTTTTATTGAAAACTTTTCTAAACTCACTAAACCCCTAACTTCGTTATTAAAAAAGGATGTTCCTTTCAACTGGACCTCTGAGCAGGACAGTTCATTCCAAATTCTCAAGGACAAACTTACCACGGCTCCTCTGCTTCAATATCCAGATTTCTCTGCTCCGTTTTTATTAACAACGGATGCCTCAAACTATGCCGTAGGTGCAGTCCTCTCGCAAGGTGACATAGGTAGAGACAAACCTATCGCGTATGCTTCCAGAACGCTTAATAAGCCGGAAGGCAATTATTCTACCACCGAGAAGGAACTTCTAGCTATTATTTTTGCCGTCAAAACTTTCCGTCCCTATCTATATGGTCGAAAATTTAAGATAGTTACAGACCATCGCCCTTTGGTTTGGCTATTTAATGTCAAAGACCCAGGCAGTAGACTCATTCGCTGGCGCCTCAAACTTGAGGAATACGATTATGAAATTGTTTACAAACAAGGTCGTCTCAATTCTAACGCTGATGCGTTATCTCGCTATCCAATTAATGCTATCGACATTAACAGCCTAAATAATACCAGTTATGAAAAATTCTTCAAGGACCAATTTACCAAATCCCTTTCCAGTCCTAACACCGTTATCGAAGAATTTACACAAGGTTTACACCTATCTAAATTTAAAACAATCGCTTGTCCAGTCTCTTTAGACTTTGATTATTCTTTGCCTCACTGCGAAGAAATACTATCACAACTCGACAATTCCGCTGAGTTACTAAATTCCGAACGTGAACCTTTTACAATTCAACGAATAAGCGACAAGAATAAAATATACTACTTTTTATACACTAAAATTTATCATTACGAAGAAACTAAATTCAGAGATATTTACAACTTACTAATAAAATTAAGAGATGAGATCCTAAGTGATGATCCAAATATTACTGATCTCGCTTTACCAGATTTTACGGATCCATTTTCGAAAATAGCGTATATTAAAATTTATAATATGATCGCTTATATTTTTCATAATACTAATATTAAAATTCATATTTACAAGAACCAATTGATTTATCCTACTCCAGTCGAAGTCCCTAAAATATTAAAAGAAAATCATGACTCCACTATCGCGGGTCACCCAGGTTCAAAACGCATGTATAAGCGAATTAAAGCAGCCTATTATTGGAAGGGCATGCGCTCTGACATTGAGCAATACGTAAAGAAATGCAAACTCTGCCAAATTAATAAGCCTCTACGAAAATCAAATAAAGCTCCAATGGAGATAACTTCTACTTCCACAAGACCGTTTGAACGGTTAGCTCTCGATATCGTAGGTCCCTTACCCGAATCGGGGTTCCAAAAATTCAAATTCATACTAACTCTCCAAGATGACCTCACGAAATTTTCTAGTGCTTATCCCATGGTTACGTCTACTAGTGACGAGATAGCCCGTAACCTCGTACATTTTATGTCTCTATTCGGTTTTCCAAAAATGATTTTAACAGATTTAGGTACTTGTTTTACCTCAGATCTATTTAAACAACTAACCGAAATTTTAAAAGTCAAGGCTCTATTTACTACTCCTTACCATCCCCAAACAAACGGAGCATTAGAACGATCTCATGCTACCTTAAAGGAATATCTTAAATCCTACACTAACGAGAACCAAAATGATTGGCACTGTTATTTATTTACTGCTATATTGACCTATAATACTACTCCTCATTGCACCACTGATTTTACTCCATATGAATTATTATATGGTTATAAACCTAATATTCCTAACTCTTTGTATGAAACTAGTACTAATAATACTTATAATGAATATATTCGTGCATTACAATATCGAATGCGGTTTAGCCGAGAAAAGGCTATTCAAAACATAATTAACAGTAAAGAAAGGTCTAAACAATATTACGATTCTAATTCTCGCGATACTACATATAAAATAGGTGATATGGTGTATCTCAAACACCATCACAGACTCCGAAAGGCTCTATCTCCTATATGGAAAGGTCCATTTAAAATAATCAAGGTTCATACTAAACATAACGTAACATTACTAGTAGGTCGTAAATATATAAAATATCATACAAATGAAATTAAACCTGCTACACCCTAATCTTATCTTAACAAATGCTATATCTCTATTTTCAGAGCCTTATGCTATGGATGTCACGCTGAATTCAAGATTACTCCTATATCGCATAGTCCCGGAATATATTTTGAACCTATCACTCATATTAATTTTTATAATGATAATTGGAAAGTTATAACACATATTGATCTGATATCTTTAGAACCTTATCTCGAAAATGTTGACAAACTATTACACAAAACTCAAGATCTGTGCACTAAAATCCAGTCACAAGATTTAACTCAATGTAAAGATATCTGTAGTCCTCTAGAAGTTTTAATCCAATCTAACTATATTAAATTACAATCTTTATCTCATGTTATCACTAATAAATCACCCACTAAGACTAAAAGGTCTCTAGAATTTGGTGGTGAAATTTTAAAGTTTATTTTCGGTACTTTAGACGCCGAAAATATGATGCTGCGATTAACGCATGTCAAAAGAGTGAGACAGAACTATTTCATTTAATGAAAGATAATATACACATTATTAAATCAACTATTAATAATTTTAACTCTACTATTTACAAACTTAACCAAAATGAAATAAAGCTTAATACCCAAATTAATCACATGAATGAAATTCTGTCGCAAATTACCAAAACTGATAATTTGTTACTCTATTCATCTAAGATAAATACCTTTTTAAATATAATTGAAGGTTCTCTATTATCTATTTCTAATTTACTAGATACTACATTAAATGCTATTTTATTTTCTAAAGTAAATGTTCTACATCCTAGTGTAATAAGTCCCATAGGCTTATATACCGAACTATCAAAGCATAGTAATCAAATAAATAAAAGACTAGATTTCCCAGTGCAATTAAACATGGCTAATATTCATTCCTTAATTGATGTTTCGGAACTTAGATCTTATTACTATAAGAATAGAGTTGTTTTCGTTTTGCAAATTCCACTAATCACTCCTGATAAGTTCATTGTTTATAAAAACATACCTTTGCCTACACCTCACGATGAGTCACACATTAAAACGTTTACAACATACAACCATCTGATTCCTACATTGCTATAAGTAACGATAGGATGCATTATGCCATGTTGAACAATTTAGATTACTGTAAGATTATAAATGACGAATATTCGATTTGTGAATTAACTTCTATATTTTCAACTTTAGTCAACCCGAACTGTGAATCAAAGTTATTAACAGAGGTGACTCTAATATTGCCTCCTGAATGTAACGCCAAATTATTGTATGGTCAAATTGATATTTGGCATAAATTGACAAATAATAGATGGATATATGTCCAATCGACCTTGAATAAGTTAACAATTAAATGTGATGAAGAAATAACCGATCATTCTATTGTCGGTACAGGAATTGTTAAAATAACAGAGAATTGTATTGGTTTCTTTAAAACCACTCAATTAATGCCAAGTAGCTCGTATTCTGTTATAATTAAGTCTCCTTTAGATATAAATTTTGATATAACAACTGATGATTGTTGTAAGAAGGACATATTTAATAAAACATTGCCATATTTGTCACCGATTTCTTTAAGTAAAATTAATTTAGACTCATTAAAATATGCTACTCATCAAATGGATAACTTAGAAAATGAATTAAATAATTTTCAGAAAGAATCTCATTTTATTAAATATGGTTCCTATTATTCTACATTTACTTATATTTTAATTGTTTGTTTGTTTTTCTATGTTTGTTTTAGACTTTATAAATGTTTTAAACATAGTCGTTCTAACAACGCTGGATGCTGTATTCAGATTTTTAACCAATGTTATTATTAAGAGATCAGTCAAAAATAAACCCAGAATGTCTAATATTGTAGAAATGACTGATATTTCCACATCGGAGGATGATAAATCTGTTAAGTCTTTGCCAGTCCTTCAGACAAATTATATGTCATGTGATAAACGCATTTCAGATATAACAACCTCCAGAAGGAATTTAAATTTTTAAATATTATATTGTTTCAGTTTTTGACTATGTTATACTTATTGTTAGTAACAATTAATTTTGTTTACATTCTAGATTTACTAGTTCTAACATTATACTATGTTCAATTTCTAATTTTAAGCTTAATCCTTATTTTCTATTTTTGTTTGTGTGACTTCCTAATTTCAATCGTTTTTCTATTTTTCACTTCGCTTCATCTTATTGTGATAAAGCTTCGTCAAAAAGGGGGAGCTGTTATAACCCTTATTTCTATGTACACAAAGCTCATTCAGCATTCTAGTACATGACGATGTTTTATTCCATTGCAAGTGATTGCAAGTCAGCACTTTTGCCATTTTACCTCAGTACATTTAAATTTTATAATTATTAAATCAGTCAGAATCAAGACCTCGCGGAGTACGGTTTAGCCGCTCAAAATTCGGGAGTCAGTGCTATAGTGTGTAATTAAGTTTTTCTTTAATAAAACTAGTGCAGTGTATTTCGTAGTTTTTTTTAAAAAGACAAACGCGGTCGGCCTCCTAACAGTCCGAACAGGCCCAATAATCGAACGCATGAATGGTGTTATAAACCTCGAAAGCAGGCATTACCATTTCATATTGTGTAAATGGTAATTAAATTATTCATTGACGCTCTGAATGAGCATAATAAATACTTAATTTTTCATAACCTATTACGATGAATTACATATAAATTAAATACCCATTATGATGAATTTAACTAAACCTTCGTTCAAAATTGCTTTGATTATATTTCCATGTATTTTTATTAACGAATAATAATTTATGTGTATACAGCACATAATAATTAGAAGCATTCTTTGTAAACAAACAATTTTATATTACGCAAAAATTAATTTTAAAATGTGAGGGTAGTTAAATAACTCGCTCCTCAAATTAATTGCACCAAATAAGTGATAATACTTTTGCAATTTCTAACAATGAATATTGCGAGAAAATTCGACAGCCCGCTGCTGAAACGATCCAAATCATTGTGTTCTTTGCAAAATGAGAAATATTTTTACCCGAAGCCACTTGCGCGTACGCTAAGTGGTTCTTCTGTAGAGGTGTATGTGGTGAACGATACGTCTGATTCCGACGATGCTGTCGACGATAGAGCTGTGGATAGCGGTATTGCTGAGAAGACTATGTATGACGGTGATATACTTGTCTGTTTGGAACAGAAGATCGACAGACTGAGTGGTATGTATAAGTACATTGCAATCTAAGATAATTAGCAGTGATATCTCAGCGGGGAGTGGTATGAACTGTCGAGACGAAAGTTGCAGCTTCGAAACCAACCCCAAGAGCCTACACCTCTGACTTTTCTAAGTTACGTGTGTATTCATTGTTAATTATTACTTGCTTTAACGGTGAAGGAAACCTGCATACCTGAGAAGTTATCCGTAAGAATTTCGAAGGTATGTGAAGTCGGCCAACCCGCATGGCGTGGTCGATTTACTGGCCTGCCGCTGCAGAAAACGACGGCAGACCAGTAACGCCTTTTAATTATATACATATAGCTGAGTATCTACTTCTTCGTGGGGGCTTTACTAACGTAACGTGTAACTGTATGTTTATAATTGTATTTCTATAATTAAGTAAATATATTCTCGTGGAGAAAATACCTCCCACTTCTTCGCCCTTATCCCACTAGCAGCGGGGTCGGCGCAACACATGTTACATTTGGTTTGTAGATTTACGATCGGTCGCCTGCCTGACGTCAACACCACCCATTGCAGTATAAATAAAACATTTCCAAAGAGTTTCGGACACTTCACTACTAAGCAGCTGACAGCGCCGAGCTTGGAATCCTGCTTTTAGTATATAACCATTCTCTATATATAAACAAGCTAATCACCAGATGGTAGGTGCCTCGTATGCGAGAGGCCATCTGGGTGCTTTATGTATTTCTGCCACCAAGCAGCAGTGTGTAAGTACTATTGTGTTTCGGTTTGTAGGACATTGAAGCCAATGAAATTACAGAGCTTTATGAGTCTTGACATCTTATGCCGGGGTGACGAGCTCAGTCCAGTGCCAAGCAGTGCTTTGTTATATAAAGTTCTGTGTGGTGTTTCTTCTGGTTATGGACAGGTGTTATGCTTACCATCAGCCAAGCGACCGTTCCGTCATTCAGGCTAATAAACGAACACAAAGCTAATAGCGGAACAGTTAGAGCAATATTTATCGTATTTTTAGATATGTTTCTAGAACAATGTCGTCTTCTAACTACATTGAAAGAAGAAATATGTAACTCGAAGATTGCACTGGAGAAGACTGAGCAAGTTCACCACCAGATATTCACTGACCTGTTAAAGAAAGCTATTACACAAAGGTAGGAATAAAAAAAAACAGATTTTAAGAGACTGACTGCATCGGTGGCGCAGTTGTAATGCGTAGGTACGCTTTACGACTGAGGCTGACGCTGAGGTCCCGGGTTCGATCCCCGGGTCGGGTAAAAGTGATATTGGTTTTTTCTATTACGAAAAGCTCAGTATCAGCCCGGAGTCTGGAATTTGTGAGGGGCCGATAGGCTCGCCCCCTATCACATCATGGGACGGAGATACGCTCGGCGAAATATGGGTAATGAAGTACACCTCTGCCTACTCCTTCAGGGATTACAGGCGTGAGTGCGTGTATAGATTTTATGAGTTCCGTACCCAAGAGTATCAACGCAACCTAGACGGAAGAATAATAATGGTAGGCAGCGGCTTGACTGTGACCCTGGCATTGGTGACCACTTACCATCAGACGGGCCGCTAGCTCGTCAATAAAAGGTTAATTAAGGCTCGTTAATAAAAGTTACTTACGCACCGGTTCACCGGAGCGTAAGTAACCTCCACCGCCCATGAATCGACAACAGCAGAGGAATCATGGGTATATGCGGACCTTAATAAAGGAATAGTTAATTGGGAGGCGCAGGGGGTATTTGAGTGTACCGGCAAAAATCCAGGTATACCAGGTCCCCCGGTATCACCCCACTAGCGCCGAAGGAGGCCGGATTTTTTGTCGGTATACTGGCGTAGGAATTGGTTACGATCTCGATCTAGCAGTCACTCAGAAGTGAACTAGGTCGGAAGACTGGTGAGCCCAACTTAACCATCCCTCCACCCCCGGGATAGGAGGGTATCCGTAAGATATATTTACCCCCGCGGCAAAAAAAGGGGGGGCGTGTATATAAGCCCCCGGAAATCTTATTCACCGTGCGAAAATATATCAGGCTGGCCCGTAGATTTATAGAGACGGTGGTACTGATGTAAACAGGCACAACAACTAATGTAGACAAAACTGTAATGGGTAGCCGAATACCAATGCACTTACGCCTGTAATCCGCGAAGGGGTAGGCAGAAGTGTAACCAGTACACCCACATTTCACCAATACACCCATGATAAGGGGCGAGCCTATCGCCATACCGGGCACAAATTCCAGACTCCGGGCTGATACTGAGCATTCAAAAAACCAAATACCACTTTACCCGACCCGGGGATCGAACCCGCGACCTCAGCGTTGGCCCCAATCGTAACGCGTATGCATTACAACTGCGCCATTGAGGCAGTCGCTTTTCACAAAATAGGTAGGTATGTGTGATTATGTTTTATTTTATTGACAGCTCACTTTGGTCACACTGAATTGTCTGTACCACTCGGGAGATAATTCAGGTACCTAGTTTCCTATTGGTGAAAGAATTTCTATAATCGGATCAGTAGTTCCAAAGTTGGCCCCGAACAAACAAACTTAAGGTAAATAAAACCTTATCTCTTTTTGTGTAACTGTA
The DNA here is from genome assembly GCA_905332985.1 of Mimas tiliae. Taxonomy (NCBI): domain Eukaryota; kingdom Metazoa; phylum Arthropoda; class Insecta; order Lepidoptera; family Sphingidae; genus Mimas; species Mimas tiliae. The sequence continues at coordinate 19,318,955 of HG995241.1, read as the reverse complement.
GAAAATATATATGTCGGTAGGTATATTTATATCCATAACATGCATAACATTTTATTATAGAGTCATGAAATGACTTAGTTTTTACGGCTGCCTGAAATGGAAAATCATGTGAAATACCTATGTATGTCACACAGAGTGTATCGACGATAGCTACCAAAATGACACCAGCACTAGCGGATCCAGGGGGGGGGCTAAGGGGATCAAGCCCCCCCAACAAAATCATTTGGGTCCACTGACAAATACCAAGTTAATCTTGATATTATCCTACTTTCTTACTTATTCCATTTTAAGTAGGTTTAGTATATTATCATTTTTTTATTCTAATTTTGGGTCAAGCCCCCAACCAAAATCCTGGGTCCGCTACTGGAACTCAGAACAGGCATTGAACCAGGAAATGCTTTGGCGGTATTTTTCTCATGGTCGCGTGCGTAATAGACATTTTGCCATTTGGTCATTAAATTTTGAAACATGAGTAGTTACTGCATACAGAATTGAATAGTGCGAAGAATGAAGACGGATATCTCGCTCTTTTTTAGATTAGAACTTCTTATTTAGATGAGCTATAATTGTGTGGTTTTATTTGGCTCATGGGAATTTCGCTAGTGAGAGAATATCTGACATAATATCTGTACCCAACTGAATAGCAACCATCAGGTGAAAACCCCGTTAAAGTACCGGAGTCAAGTGGTGTAGGTATATCCGGTTACTTTAGGCTGGCTTAATTCTGGGGACTGTCGAAGGACCTACGACCATCATAGCACATGTAGGACCTACCATTTATTATGCTGCCACTGGACCATTCACATTATTTTGTGATCCATAATTTCTTATATTTTCTTTCTCAGTATAAAAGAGCTGAACCTGTCTAAATTGTCAAGCTCTCCAGAAAGTGATGACATGAACCATCAGGCAAAGAGTCTGCTTGACGCCATCGAGTTAAGTAAGGGGACTGCAATCGGACGAGAAATTCGTGAAGAATTAATGACTTTCTTGCAGAGCGAGGTAAAGAGTACCTATCTACTCGTAGCTATCAGTCAACTGAAACAACTAGATTTCTCAGTCTTCGGAAACAACAAATCAGTTCCATGATCAGTTTATAGTTGTTATAAACTAAGACTAACGTTAGTCTACGTCAAGTCTATGTTTGTAATGAGGCTGTGAAAGTTTTACGACTCCCATTTATGACTCTAGCGATGCAACTCGGTATTTTCTCAAAGCGAACAAAAATCACGATATTTTGTAACCAAGTGCTATATTTTAAAGTTACCATCATACACTTGAGCTACGCTTTAACTGACTCTTTGACTTAGACCATACCAGGCTGCCGAATGTAGGCAGATACCTAATAGGGCTTGTACCTAATGTAACAGCTTGTGTTTTTATGGAACTCAGGAATTGAAAAAGCAGATGGTGAACGCGACGACTGAATCCGTGAAGGACATAGTTGGAGGATGTTTGTCTCGAGACTTCTCTAACTTATACCTGCCGATCCTGGAACGGTCGCATCGACGCCTCATCAGACACGTCACTAGAATAATCGAAACTGCTTTTATAGAACGTAAGATTTATAATTAACTTTAAATTAGATTATTTTTTATATCATCGAGCCATGGGTCCACATTAGATCACCATCATCATTCGCATGCATATTTCAGATATAAACCAATTTAATATACAAAACCGCATAGCATCATAGTACCTGAGAATGAGTGGAACATAAAAAAATAATTGTACCAAATTAAATAAGTACCTAATAGAAACGCTGAGGTCTCGGGTTCGATCCCCAGGTCGGGTAAAGTGGTATTGGGTTTTTCTATTACGAAATGCTCAGTATAAGCCCGGAGTCTGGAATTTGTGCCCGGTATGGCGATAGGCTCGCCCCCTATCATATTGTAGGACGGAGATACGCTCGGCGTAATGTGGGTGTAGTGGTTACACCTCTGCCTACCCCTTCTGGGATGTAATCCCAGAAGGGGTAGGCAGAAGTAGGCGTGAGTGCGTATGTACTAATAGAAACTTTTCTGATAAACAATTTGTCTAGATAATGCCACTTTAATATGAAATAAAGTATGATACACATCAACGTGACACAAAATACACGTCATTTTAAAATAATTAAATAATTCAATATAACATTGGATTGGATTGGAATATGATTATTAATTAGAATATAATATAATAAAATACTTAAGTATACTATTCAAGACTTCTTGTGAAACAACAAAGGTGCCGAAGATAATTATAACGATTATAACATCAGAAGCTTGTTAAAAAGCTTCCTAATGATCGCTCTAAGAGGGCTAAAATATCTGTGGTAAATATAGATTCGAAAACAAAATTCCAAATAAAGCTTATTTCCGTCCCACGATGTTGTTTTGCTTATCGCCATATCGGGCACAAATTCCAAGCCCAGGCAACTAATATGTGGATTTTCTAATTGAAGAACTGAAACATACAATAAGATACCTGAACTAAGATTTGAATCTAGCCTCTCAGATTTCTCATCCTAAGTACACTGCCACTATACCAATACGGCAAATCCTGAACACTTGTGACTGAATATTAGAGTGTATTTAATCTGATTTGGTTGCAGTAGAAGAGAACTCGGCCGTATTGTCCAAATCGGTTCACAAAACATCGAAGGTGCTGCGGCGCGCGCTAGAACGACACCAGAACATTCTAGAAGCTGTTTCAGACCCTGGAAAGAGTCTGATCAACACGCTGCAGATCGCAGTGGAAGAGTATGTTTTACGGCGCAGTTAAACAGCACGTGATAATGCGAACCGAGCCACCGACGAGGCTCAGCTTACCAAACATGACAGGACTCGTCGGACTCGTCTACAAAAGAATCGAAGTTTTGCTATCACGTTTGATAAACATCTTAGAAGTTTTGACTACAAATAGGTAGTGTGCGGCGTCCTGTAAACGAGTAGGTTGCACCTCGTCCGTGGCTTGGCCCGTACTATCACGTGCCTTTTAACTACACTATTAATTGTAGTTAGTTTTCTAAACTTTGTAATAAAAGGAGATACTGCAACTTGACTTCTTTCTTCGCAAACGACTAGCAAATAACTATAAGTACTCGTATGTAAAAGAAAACCAAAAATTTATTTGTTTCTCCAGGTTCCTCCACAGCGAGTTAAAACAGTGGAGAGAGAAAGTTCTGGACATGTTCTGTTCTCAATTACAATCCAAACCTCTAGAAACTCACGTCGCGATGGAGAAGTTAGACCTGTCCCCGCCGTGTGACTACGCGCCTATTAGTCCACAGCAGCCAGCCGATCCAGAATATTCTATTATAGATCAGCTAGTGAGTGCAGTAATATCGTTGTCATTTTAATTTTATATTTAATTTCTTGAAATGAAAGCAGTGACAGCCTAGAACGTAGTGACTACTGAGATAAACCGTGCTTTCAAATGTAATGGACAGAGTTCAGGCTTTGCTAAATCACACTGAATATCAAACAAATCAAATATCAATACATCTTTCGGGCCAGTACTGCATGTAGGCCTGAAACACGGGGTGACTGTCCAGCTTCGCTCTCCTTTCACCCTAAACCCGACTCTGGTAAGATACCTACTTGGATGTCATATTTCTAGATGCAATCAGCGGAGATCAAAAAACAGATCCACGACGGTGATGTGAACCAAGCGTTCGAGCAGGCGCTGACCGCCGCCGACCTTTCTCTTGTGATGGCAGCCTGCCGAGCAGCTGAGCCAACAACAATCTTTACGCCGCCTTGCGCCCTCAAACAACACGTGTTGTTATCGTTGATACAACAACTCGCTACTGACATGGTTCATGACACCCAGTTGAAGTGCAGGTAAGGAAAATGTATTGAAAACTTTTGTTTTATTAGCCTGAATAACGAAACGGGCATGTCGCTCGCCTGCAACTCCTGCCCATAAACAGAAGCAACATCACACAGAACACTGAATTACAAAGCAATGTGTGCTGCATAGCACTGGACTGCGCTCGTCCCCCGAGACATCATGCCCAGTAATTTTACTGGTGTCACATCCTTCAAACCGACCAGTGTTTACACACTGCTTGGCGGCAGAAATAGACGAAGCGGTGGTACCAATACAGATACCTCCCACCTAGTAGAGTAGTGTGTAGACTTATGATAACCCAAATCCGTCCTCCCCTTCCTATTAATTAACCCTTCCATATAAAGTTGGCAACGCGTCCTTGATTCTTCTGATATTGTGGGGGGGGGGGGGGGTACATGGGCGGTGGAAATCACTTACCATCAGGTATCCTATACTTGCTCGTTTACTGACCTATGGTAAAAACACCTTCGACGGCGTCAATAGGCAAAACTTACTCTTAGATGTTTTACGTGAATTGGAGGAAATTATAATAGAAACCATCAGCCCGTTAGTCAGACATTGTATGCAAGCTAGACATTTGTGAATACACCCCGTATTATGAACGCCTATAATGAACGGTTCAACTTCGATAAAGCCATAATGAATAGAGAGCGGGTTCCGATTTTTGCCCCACATTGTATGTTTTATATATACCTACTATTTTATGCACAGATATCTAGAAGATGCCATTATCAACCTGAACACAGCTGACTCCGACACGCGCGTCCATCTTCCGCTGGTAGTCGGTGAAGTGCGCAAACATCTGTCTAAGTTTCTTGCTTCATATCCTAACCATGTAGCCAGTCGTAGAGTAACATTGATTGTTATGGCTGCAGATAACTTGTTGAAATAAATAGTACTATAAGTATTTTTTATATTTATTGTTTTCGATTAAATTATTATCTTGAATGTGTTTTATAGTTTTTTTCAACTTTGTAAAGTCTAAACTAGTTTTTTTCTTATTAGCTTAAGAGACGAAACGAGCGGGTCGCTCGCCTGATGGTAAGCGCAACCACAGAACACTATTACTCCTACCGAGCGCAACGCTTGCCCATAAACTGAAGCAACACCACACAGAATTTGGAATTACAAAGAACTGCATGGCATTGTACTGCGCTCGTCACCCCGAGACAAGATGTTAAGTCTCATAATACCCAGTAATTTCACAGACTTATATGTCCTTCAAACCGGAACACAACAATGCTCACACACTGCTGCTTGACGGCAGAAATACACAAAGCGGTGGTACCAATCCAGACGGCTTCTCGCTTACGAGGGACCTACCATCTTGAAAAAGTAAAAGTTTGTTCTCTCGTTCGAATCACATTCGAATCAAATTAAACGAGTTACAAGCATTTCAGCCAACGGTCAACATGAAACATCTGCCAGTCTTGCCATTTTGAGGGGAATTCCCCTTTTTCAAGGGAATTTCGGGTCCATGAGGGATGAGGGTAAAAAAGAGGATGCGACAGATAGGGAAGTTTTCAGAGATAATATACCTTGGTTTTATTCTGTGTCTGCGATATAATGTAATTTTTTACCAATGAATGTTTGTGAGTGTGATTTTGAGGTCCTTAGTTAACTGTAAGGTAATAACCAGTTAAGCCGGGTCTCCTGTGACTTATACACTCTACACAATTTTTATAATTTACATTAATTAGCTCTCAAAACTATTTCATAATATTGTTTCGTAAACTGTACAAACTAAGACGTATTGTTTCAAGTAAACATTTTGAGGGGACTCAATATGAAAAGGGGGATTTTTCGACATAATGCGGGGAATTTCCAAACTTACAACTGGCAGGACTGTCCGTGGCATCCGCCCATCTGTCAATCTCGTTTGATGTTTCTGTCAGTGAGCTTTTTTTTGCATCTTCATTGGGATAAGAAAAATAAACAAGAATATAATGAGATTTGCATAATAAAGCCATTCAGTAAAATTTAAATCCTAAACTGTTGCAGCCGATGTGTATTAAAATGGCATGCCTACACTTCTTGGTGTTGGTTTTGACACACAATTTATATAGAGTGTCGGCGGCGGCAGCCCACAGTCATGGAATGGACAATCTGGAGCGTGAGCTGGACGGAAGCTACAGGCCCCGGGACCACGACCACTACGGAGATTCTGGGCACAACACAGAGTTCGACCACGAAGCCATTTTAGGTGCCCGCCGCCCGGCGTTTTACTACCTTTTTTCGTGACGTTACGCCCGCACACCGCGCGCGTCTCGCGGTGCTGCAGCTTGCAATGTTAGTCGTCGATAACAAACGCGATAGGAGCCGCGTGCAATGTCTGTAAAACACGCGCTGTTCGTTTTGGTGCCGTGCATTATCGGGCTGACGTTTTATTTTTCCATAGGCAGCGTGAAGGAGAGCGAGGAGTTCGACAAGTTGAGCCCGGAGGAGTCAAAGCGTCGGCTAGCACAGCTACTGCCCAAGATGGACCTCAACGGTGATGAGTACATTGACCGGTTGGAGCTGAAGAAGTGGATTATGAACTCTTTTGTGTGAGTTTTTAGTATTCTATTTAACATTGTATTTTTATTCAGACCCTAAATTTGCTCCCTAAACCTGTCTACAACCATTAAGAGATATGATTATAAACAAATATAAATAAGACATTTTTAGATAACTAAACAAAAGTTCAAAGTATTTTTATATGATAAAAAAAATAACCAAAACTAGGGATTATTTCTGTCATTTATGTCCATAAACAAACATTTGGTTTAGCATAATCAATCGTTCATTTTATTTTCTTTTTTTTTCTAACTGACGAATTATCTTTTAAACACGAAATCTCAACCCAATTGATCCCACTCACATAAAGCTGTGAGTCGCACTGTTAAAATAAAGAAGCAATGTAAACGGTATAATTTGTATGTTTCATATGTTTCCAATGTACACCCACATATTGAATACACCTGATAATGAAATTTGTGGTTAAATTCATTTGAACAGTTTCCTATTACATATACATTTACATACTTTCCATACAGATACCCACTAACGCCTGTAATCCCTGAAGGGGTAGGCAGAGGTGAAACCACTACACCCACATTTCGCCTGGCGTATCTTCGTCCAATGATGTGATAGGGGGCGAGCCTATCGCCATACCAGGCACAAATTCCAGACTCAGGGCTGATATGAGTATTTCGTAATTGAAAACCCCAATACCACTTTACCCGACCCGAGGATTGAACCCGAGATCTCAGTGTTTGCCTCAATCGTAACGCGTACGCATTACAACTGCGCCACAGAGGCAGTGATAGTTTATAGTTTGGTCTAAAAAGGAATTAAATATTTTTACTTTTTAAAGTTTTGTGCTTACTTATATAGTTTCACTTGAACTAACCAAATCATGGGTAGTGTAAATTGTTACGGATCTGTGCCAGATTGAATATTCATCAGAGCTTGTTAAGCTTCACATGAATAAAATATTTTGTCAATGGGTTGACTATGTACATATTACTCTTTGTTACTTTGTATGCATTCTATTGAATTGAAATGTTATTTTATTGATGTGTGGAGTTGATATAAATAAGATGGTAGGTCCCTCTTATGCGAGAGGCCGTCTGGGTTGGTACCACCGCGCCGTCAATTTATGTCGCCAAGCAGCAGTGTGTAAGTGCTGTTGTGTTTCGGTTTGAAGGAAATTGAAGCCAGTGAAATTACTAGGCATTATGAACATATTATGTTCAAATGCCATGCGGTGCTCTGTAATCAAGAGTTCTGTGTGACTTTGCGTTTGTTTATGGGCAGGCGTGACGCTTAACATTAGGCGAGCGACCTGCTAGTCTCGTTATTCAAGCAAATAAAAAAGTAAGGTTAAAACTAAAAATAAAATTATCAATTTTGAGTCAGTACTATCAATATCAATGACCAATAAACTACAAGTAGTAAAAGAATCTGTACCGAATCTGACATTATGTCTAAGTTTTAAGATTGCCTCGGTGGCGCAGTTGTAATGCATACGCGTTACAATTGAGGCTAACGCTGAGGTCTCTGGTTCGATCCCCGGGTCGGGTAAAGTGGTATTGGGTTTTTCTATTACGAAATTCTCAGTATCAGCCCGGAGTCTGGAATTTGTGCCCGGTATAATAAAATAATAATAATAAATACACCCAACAGTCACACACATAGACCTGACCCCACATTAGGTTAACCTGTATCGTGGGTATCAGGAACTACGCGGGACTTGCGGTCCCACAACACGGTCGGTTTTGTATGGCGATAGGCTCGGCGAAATGTGGGTGTACTATACTAGTTACTCTGCCTACCCCTTCGGAGATTACAGGCGTGAGTCCGTATGTATGTATGTATGTCTAAGTTTTAGGCCCGTATTCAAGAACAACACTCAAATGAGCTCTTGTCTAAGTGTCGATTTCTGTACACGTGATTGGTCCGTTTTTGTTTGGCGCCAAAAATAGACCAATCACGTGTAAGTCTTTCAGCCGGGGTTTCAACCCTATGGATTTTTGTTTGGTGGATTTTGTCTGTAAATTTTAAATGGGACCAATTTGAGCTATAATTTATTCTGTCGAATAAAGAAATAATCAATTGGGATCCCAGTTCAAAGATATGCGTGTACATACAATAATACGCGTCGAAGTAATTAAACACTCATTCTCAAATTCTTAGCTTTTGCTGTGAAGATCTTTTTTCATTTAATACCTATCATAATAGATATCTATAATATTAATACAATAATATCCCACATGAAAATCGTGATTTAATAAATACCCAAATTTTTACATTTATAATTTTTTTTATGTCATAGGCCGACAGACGGGCACGTGGGTCACCTGATGGTAAGTGATCTCCACCGCCCATGTAAGCTCACAATACCAAAAGAATTATGGTGCATTGCCGACCGAAAGGGATAATTAAGGGATTGGGTCGGGGAGCGGGATTTGGGCCTCCGGATATCTCATAAGATAAGCTGCTACTTTACTTCGGGTTTCTGTGAGACAGTGGTTACGACCCGGGCGAGCTGGTCCATTCATGTTGTAGACAAAAGTGTCTACAGCGTGGATCTACCACTCAAAAAATTAAATACGATAGTGTAAAACCGCATCCTATAATTTTCCTTTGTGTCGTAAATGATCCAACTAATATTATTAGACTCAAGGCGAGATTTCAGATAACTTGTCGCATACATTTACAATCTCATTGTGCGCCGCGCCGCTTCTTGGTAATGGCGGGAAACTAGTTGACTAGATTTTTTGCGTTAAATATTTGCCATGTCCTTTTGCTGCAGACTTCTATGGAATGACTCATACATAGAAAAATGTGTATTTATTCACTAAGGCCCACTTGCACGACGTTCCTAATTCTTGATTAACCTAGTACTAAACTTATGAACTTATGTTGTACTTGTACTTATGTAGCTTGAGTGACGAAACGAGCAGGTCGCTCGCCTGACGGTAAGCGCAACGCCTGCCCATAAACAGAAGACCACACAGAACTTTGAATTACAAAGCACTGCATGGGATTGGACTGCGCTCGTCACCCCGAGACATAAGATGTTCACGCCCGGTTTCTGAAAGGCTGATCAAATCAACATTCAACTAACAGAACAGAATTGATTTGTCATCGCTGTCAAATCGTGCTGAAACGTTATTCAGTGAAAAAAATTATAATATCTCTTTGATATCTGTTTAGTACCGTTTAATATACGATTTTTCATATTAATTTGAGAGTTATGTTAGCTAACATGACAAAACAAAGGTGTTGATCACGCTTCTAGCAACTCAATTTCGACTTGACATGAGATTTGACATTTGATTAGTTAATTTATCATTGATCAGCCTTTCAGAAACCGGGCGTAACTCTTATAATGCCCAGTAATTTCACTGGCTTCAAAGTCCTTCAAACGGCAACACAACATTGTTTACACACTGCTGTTTGGCGTAAGAAATGTATCTATTGTATTCGATATAGAATATTGTAACAAAATACAAAGTAAAGTCGCCAATGAACTAGTTTGTCATCATTCCAGCATCATGCAGACACTGTAGTAATCATTTACATTAACTATTTTTACACGGCGTATTGTACACACTACCTTTGACTCACAAAGTTATTATTATCCGTCCATAGCGAGATTAACAGCGCACGTATTGGAGCAGGCGGTTGCTTTATCAGTTACAAAATGTAAAATAAAACAACGTGTGAGAATTGAGATATGGTTAGAAGGCCAATTCTCGTAATTTTAAATGTTCAAAATATCATTCCGATCTAGTCTAAGCGCCAAGAAAGTTGCAAATGGCATTCTCTTAAACCAATAATCAACGTAATTTAAAATTACGAGAATTGGCCTGCTGATGCCAAGTACCGTGCAGTCCAAATATAATGTCTAGTAACGTCGAACGTCTAAAGAAATTGCGTCCCTTAACGGTCGGTAAAATTATGTTAATTATGACCCCAGACGAACGTGACTCGTATGAAAGAGCCATTATGACTGGGTTTTCTTTTTCACAGCAGTCCAGTAGTTTCAAAGCCTATTCAATGCAAACAAACAAACAAATCTTTCATCTTTATAATATTACTATAGATTTTGACTTCGTTTGAGAATGGTTCTGATAAAAATATATTGAGCGATTGCTTCGTATGTGAGCATTCTGATTACATTCCATCAATACATGGTACTCGCCGTCGATGGTACCACATGTAGTGCAATTAGGAGTTGTTGTTTTATGCATAAGGTACGCAAACTTGTTACAATGGTAAATACTAAAATAATTTGCATACTTCCGGAAAAGTTTATTTACCGTGTGGTCGCTATCCAGTCGGGTACAAAATGTATGACGTATCCACCCACCACCAAGTAAACCAAACTTCGTTATAATTTCCGTCGAAATTAAAAAAAAAATTGCTCACCTCTTGTTCTATGAATGTTAAGCATACCTAGGGTTGCCAATACTGTTAAATACAGTATTATACTTAATTTCGCTCCATAATACTGTTTACCATTCAATAAATATGAAGTTACTGATTTCATTATCATTGACATTTAGAGTAATGAATGAAAAAAAACGTTTAACTTCGTGGTGCATTACCGGAGCTCGGGGGGGGAACACTAGAAGATATTATGTATCAAAGAATAAAACAAATAATACTGTTTACTTTCCTTCTCCGACCCTAATACCAGCCAGGGATCTACGATTTTATCGAACCGGGGCAAAAATAGTGGCGTCCCTCTCTCCAGCGTTTCAGATAAATTACTTAAAAAAACTCACAAATATATAATGGTTCGCATTTTTCGGGAATGGGACAATAAGAAAACTTTAATAAATTTGTACTTTTCACTTGTGGTGTGGGCCTGTGTGGCGCCTTTTCTTACAAGTCGACGGTGAGCCAACCAGGCTTCCGTATGCTAGGCGCTTTGTGGAGACATGTTTTTATTTTTTATCATATTATATTATGACTTTGGCGCCCCCTGCCGCCCGGTGCGGGTGCAGGATCCGGGGCTGCTTGATAAACTTCATTCATTATCAAAAAGTAATTCATTATAAAACCAGTAAGAGTGTTTTAGTAAGAGAATGCCATTTGCAACTTTCTTGACGCTGAGACTAGATCGGAACGATATTTTGGACATTTAAAATTACGAGAATTGGCCTCCTTTATATGTCATAGTATAGTAGTACATCCAGGTCCAGTGTACTCACTGTCGTGCTAGAATAAAAAAATTATGTATAAAATCATACTTACACACCGAGACTGCCTCGGTGGCGCAGTTGTAATGCGTATGCGTTACGACTGAGGTCTCGGGTTCGATTCCCGGGTGGGGTAAAGTGATATTGGGTTTTTCTATTACGAAAAGCTCAGTATCAGCCCGGAGTCTAGAATTGTGCCCGATATGGTGATAGGCTCGCCCCCTATCACAACATGGGACGGACATACGCTCGGCGAAATGTGGGTGTACCTTCGGGTTGCACCTCTGCCTACCCCTTCGGGGATTACAGGCGAGAGTTCGTATGTATGTAAAATCGTACTTACTACCTTTTTCGGTAGCGCGGCAGCTAATTTGCTGTGACTTTCGCTATTGAAACAGTTAATATTAGCGGTTTAGCATTCTTTTTATAACGGATTAATATGTATAACAATGATGACCTAGCAGGGAGTGATTGGTCCTGAATGACGAAAAAGACCACGCGGGGGGAGCCGCTGTCATATTTTTTATCCTGGCACGACAAAAACTACGCTGAACCTGATGTTAAGTACAGTGCAGGCCAAATACTATCTACGAGTGGTAGAGCCACGCTGTAGACAATTTTGTCTACAGCATGAATGGGCCGGCTCGTCCGGGTCGTTACCACTGTCTCACAGAAAACCGGCGTAAAGTAGCAGCTTGCTGCTCCGTTTCGTACGGTGAGTGAGATATCCGGAGGCCCAAATACCCCTCCCCTTCCCAATCCCTTATTATCCCTTTCCTTTAAGGTCGGCAACGCGCCCATAATTCTTTTGTATTGTGGGCGTACATGGGCGGTGGAGATCGCTTACCATCAGGTGACCCACCTGCTCGTTTGCCAGCCTATACTATAAAAAAAAAAAAATATATATATATACAACGTGTTACAGAAAGGTGTGGTCATATTTTAGGGTCATTACATACACTTTACAATTAGTACTTATGTACCGGATCTTTCAAAACCAAGAACTCCAGAAATTACACGTTAATTTTAATCACTCGTTTATTAAGATCGATAAGATTGATGACATCACTATTAATTATTATGAACGACACTCACTTTTTAATAAACTTAATTAAGATGTACGCAATTCTAAGTACGTAACTTGTAATTTAAACACAAATCAGTACCTAAAAGAGTGTTTGCTGAAGACGATATACGTACTATCCTCTAGAAGCATTTTAAAGACTACATTCTCGGGTCGTCCATCTATGAATTTGGCTTAATACAGTCGACGATCCTCTTAAAAGCTGTTGTCAGTTGCACCAACACAAAATACCAATACATAATATTTGTTTTTAGTCATAACTCGTAATCAAACTTCATAAAATCAGAAATTGCCGAACTGACTGCGTCATAAAATATTGACATTTGACAACTGTTTAATGTTTTTTAATTATAAAATAATTAAATGAAAGGAGGTCTGAAGTATCACTGTTTATCATTTAGTGTTGTCCAAAGTTGAAAGTCGACATCGATATGTTACTCATTCGATAAAAAAGAAAATTCTATAATTATGTCCTAACAATGCAATCGGATTTGGTACTATGGAGTATAAAATACTTTTATCCTACACTATACATTGCTTAAATTTGCCCGCCCCTTTCTATAACACGTTGTATATATATATAATGTTGACCGTCAAGAAACATTGCGCCCTCGACGGTCGGTAGAGTTATGCCGGTTATAAGTTACTGGGTATACACTGGTTGACCCCGGAACGCGACTCACCTGAACAAGCCACTACGGTGGGTTTTTCACCATGTGTATAGTGCTCGATATCCAGTTGGGTAATAAAATTATCAGGTACTCTCCCCCAGCATAGTGTTATACGTCATCTGCCTGTACGACATACAAGGTGGTGCAGCGGGTGAGTAGCCGGTTGTGAAGCGTGAGGCCGTGGGTTCGATTTCCGCACCTTGACAAATGTTTGTCTGATCCACAAATATTTGTCTCGGGTCTGGGTCTTGTGGGACCGCAAGTCCCTCGTAGTTCTTGATACCCACGATACAGGTTTACCTAGTGTGGGGTCAGGACTGTGTGTGTGACTGTTGGGTGTATTTATTTATTATTTATTTCGTGTTATATTGTTCCTCTTGGCATAAACTGAGCTGCTTTAACTCAAACTAAATTGTTTAATTGTAGTATCAATATTGTAAATCAGTTTTGAAAAGAGCAACGTTAGAGTTTCTTGTCTGTTCTTCTCTCGCGAAACAGCATTCCGAACTGGCGGTAGAGTTAAAATTTGACTGAATCGAGATATCGCGTACCATTTAATTGTAATAAAAGCAACATGAACACGCCAATTTAACAAAAGTCCGTGAACTTGAAGCTAGTATCCACATTTTATAAAAGTTCACCAAATTATGTATTAGAGCGTGTTCAGCAAATTCGTTACTATGGCGTTCACTGATATTTGTAACTTAGTTGCACACCGCGTTATGTTGCAGTAGATGATCAGATACTTTTGATGTTTATGGAGTACATGATTTGTGGAGTTTTGTCCACGTTCATTGTCTTTTGGCGTTGACTGTACCACAGCTTTGTCTATTTCTATGCTTGTTCCATCCAGCAAGCTGTCCCGCGAGGAAGCGGAGGAGCGCATGTCGGAAGCGGACGACAACAACGACGGCATCCTCACGTGGCCCGAGTACCTGCAGGATGCCTTCGGAGTAGACGCTGAAGAAGAGATCGGACAACACGACACCGCCGACTCTGGCATGGTACGGGTGCGGATACTGTTCAGATTTTTTTTTTGTGAGTGGTAGAGCCACGCTGTAGACAGTTTTGTCTACAGCATGAATGGGCCGGCTCGTCTGGGTCGTTACCACTGTCTCACAGAATATTTCCAACTCCTCCTTAACTTCCTATTTGATTAATTTCGTTGCGGGACAAAGACAATTTATATCATTTCCAGAGACTCGCCGAGCTTCACTGCTCGGTGTCAACAAATATGCGCGCCACTGTCGATCCTGGTGCACAGGAGTTACAGTGGCGGGTGGTGTGTGGGCGGGATAGTCTGGTTGTCTCACAGAATACCGGTGTAAAGTAGCAGCTTGATGCTGTGTTTCGTACGGTGAATGAGATATCCGGAGGTCCAAATCCCCTTCCCAATCACTTAATTATCGCTTTCCTTTAAGGTCGGCAACGCGCCCATTGATCCTTTTGGTATTGTGGGCGTACATGGGCGATGGAGATAGCTTACCATCAGGTGACCCACTTAATCGTTTGCCAGCCAATGCTTTAAAAAAATATCCTATCCTACTACTGTATGTTTGTAAGTTTGTGAATTTGGATGTTTGTTAGTCAATCACCCCCTTTTAATAGCTGAACTGTTTTGGGTTAAATTTGGCACACAGGTAGACCATGACCTGCATGAGAACATAGGCTACTTTTATCCCGAAAAAGGCCGTTCATGCGGGTCGAGGTGCGAGCAAAAGCTAGTTTCTTAATAAATACAGTTCAGTCCGAGGCGCAGGGATTCATGTTCGATGCGAAAACTGTTGGTTTTCTTTTTTGTCTTTCAATGTGTGACAAAAAGTACATTTTTGGTAAACGCAGTTGTGGTCAAATTTAAGCCACATATAGTGTACGATATATCACCGTCCGTAGTACCAAATCCGATTGCATTCCTAGGACATAAATAAAGAATTTTCTTTTTACTGAATGAGTAACATGTCGATATTCGACTTTCAACTTTTGGACAACACTAAATGCCAAACAGTTAAACTTTTATATCACTTCAGAATTGTTATTCATATTTCATTAATTTATAGAGATGTTATCGATCGTTATAAACGAATTATTAAAATTATCGTGTAATTTTAGTATGTCTAGATTTTTATAAAATCCAGTACATAAACACTCGCTGGCGGTTGTTTCTAACGACCCTTAATTATGACCACGCCTTTCTGTAACATGTTGTGTAATGACTACAGTTACTTCAAGAAGAGAAGGCGATGTGGACTGTGGCGGACTCCGACGGCGACGGCAGACTCGATCTCGATGAGTTTGAGGTGGGATTTTTACTTTTTAACCAGATATATCTTCAAAATCAAAACTGATTCATGATCTATAGTTGACACTTAATACGTCTAATTTTTTGCGCGGTGCCGAAAGTTGTATCTCGATTTAGAAATTTAATATTTAAACATCGATTACCTTTGCATATCTAAGTAAGTGGAGCCGTATTATTGACAGATTCATATGAGAGTTATCGTTCTAGTTATCTTATTGCGATGTGATATTTAACAAAAAAAACTTCAAATATTTAAAAAAATAGGTGTTCACCAACCCAGAGGAGCATGAGGTCATGCACCCGTTCCTGGTGAACCAGACCCTGAGGGAGAAGGACGCCAACAAAGATGGCGTCGTCGACTTCGATGAATTTGTGGGCGATAGAGGTGAGATTATTTTATGTTCTTTTCTTCCTATGACATTATGAATATAATATTTTTTTTTATTTTATTAGCTTGAATGACGAGACGATCAGGTCGCTCGCCTGATGGTAAGCGCCACGCCTGCTCATAAACAAGCAACGCCTCACAGAACTTTAAATAACAAAGCACTGCATGACACTGGACTGCGCTCGTCATCCCGAGACATAAGGTGTTAAATCTCATAATGCCCAGTAATTGCACTACGCTATATACGCACTCACGCCTGTAATCCCCGAAGGGGTCGATAGAGGTGTATCCAGTGCACCCACATTACGCCGAGCGTGTCTCCGTCCCATGATTTTATAGAAAGTAGTCCCGATAAAACCCAATATCACTTTTACCCGACCGGGTATCGAACCCGAGACCTCAGCGTCAACCGTAACGCGTACGCATTACAACTACGCCACTGAGGCGGTAATTTTGAATTTAGCTACTGTGTATTACCGTTTAAACTATAACATAGTTTCTCATAGGGGTAGGCAGAGACAACGGATTTCCACTTGCTACGATCCTTGGATACCTCTTGGCCTCATTCACTCTCATTAAATTTTTCATACATGCACGTCGGTTTTGTATTTAAACTATAATAATAGAGTTTAATTGATCGTCATGGTGACTCGTTGATCAATTGTCTTCATTTGAATACTCCTCACAATTTGGGTTAGAGGTTCATGAAGATTGATATTGAAAAATGAATATCAGACCTCGAAAGTCGAGACCCAAGTTTGATTTCATTACTTTTTTACATTGTATTTAATTTATTTGTCTATAAAATTGTATTGTAACCTTATTTATGAAAATGTATAATTCCAATTTTGTAGGAATTTGTGCCCGGTATGGCGATAGGCTCGCCCCCTATCACATTATGGGACGGAGATACGCTCGGCGAAATGTGGGTGTACTGGTTACACCTCTGCCTACCCCTTCGGGGATTACTGGCGTGAGTGCGTACGTATGTATGTTATAATTCCAGAAGTTTCATCCAATTTTTTTTTCACCATACTAGGGGCGTTGCCCATGTTTTTCCACAAAACATAAAATAAAAAAAAAACTTAAAGTCCGACGAATATGAGACATATGTTACTTTCTTCCCCACATTATACTGCATCGATTGGTATCGGTCTCGACCCCATACCCCAGCGGTTTCGGAGGAGATAGCGTGACAAGCTTTTGGCAGCGGCGGCGCCAGTTACTTTTTTTTGTATAGGAGATATACAGTGGTCGCTATCCAGATGTAAAATATACAAGCTGTTGCAAAAAGGTGGTATCATAAAAATCAATCATGTAAATTCAATTTAATTTCAAGTTCAATTTTCGAATAATTGTAATTGAAAATGTATAGCAAAAGACCATGACAGTTGGACTAGCTGCTTCTTTTTAAAGAACTACATATCCAGTACCATCCATTGTTAGCGTCCACCGCTGAATGACACTTAATGATTTTCAGGTCGCAATACAATTTTTAAGTTGCCTATGTTAAATACATACATACGCAATCACGCCTGTAATCCTCGAAAGGTAGAGGTGTAACTAGTACACCCACATTTCACCGAGCGTATCTCCGTCCCATGATGTGGGATAGGGGGCGAGCCTATCGCCATACCGGGCATAATTCCAGACTCCGGGCTGATACTGAGCGTTTCGTAATAGAAAAATCCAATATACCTATGATAAAATATTGGTAAAATTAAATTAAAGTCAATTAACATTGATGGTCTTATTCATAATAAGTTATCGAAGCTTTATAAGGCCGTTAAAAGATGATTGTTAAAAATTATTATTCATAATCGTTCAATAACGCTAAAACGCTCATTAACTCTCCTATAAAGTGTCATTATTATATAGAAGCTATACCCCTTCTATAAACCTATTTTAAGCGTTCGATAGTAAAAAACATGGCCGACATCGGTCAGCTGTTTCATATTTGACGTTTAATTTTATGTCTACTGACATATTGTTTTTTAGTTTGTTACTTTTTCTATATTTATAACGGCTTCGCCCTATTATACATTTCGCCAATGACAAGTACTATATTGTATATTTTCAACTCTTCCCAAGAACGACGAAATATAAGCGCAGCGACGCGGCGTGGTCGATTTCAAGGTCTTGTTGAATTTTATAACTCCTGTTTGTTTACCTTTCTTGACGTTTGACATTGATGAGATGGCAATTTTCTTTTTTTTGTTTGTTTGTTCCTTAAGGAGCCGGCTAGGATCAGAGACCATGCTGCCAAGTCATTAGTTATATTCTTTTCTTATATTTTCAAGAACGATGAAACGGGGGTGTGGCCGGTTTCAAGGTCTTGTTGGAGTTTTGGTGTTAATTCCTTTCAGTTCAATGCTTCTTAGACGACTTTCTTCAAGCGGATCGAACGCACAAGCTAGATCGATACCCTTGGTCAAAAATCACCTAAATTCCCTATCTTGATGTCGCCATAAACTATTCATCATCGTAAATGATTATTGCACAAAACCACACCACTTTTATATAACAAACACAACTTTAAACTAGTTTAGGAAATAATTAAATCAAAGAGAGCCACCGCACTCCGTCACTGTCAGAACTCCATCAATTTTCTTTTTATTTAGTTTGTTTCAGTCTTTCCAGAGACAAACCATATTATAATCATTCAATCAATCAATCATTTTCTGTAAACTGGCAACTTTGTGTATGATAAACCTATTTTAGTTATCGGAGCTTTATCAAACGATTATGAATAAAGAATTTTATTGAACGTTCGATAGGCTTAAAATACGTTTTAACTAATGAAGGTTTATACCTTCGATAAGCGTTTTATTATGAATAAGACCGTATATGTTACTCTTCGTATGTGGATATACTTAATTGATACCACGTTTCTGCAACACGCTGTATATCAGGTACTTCTTCGACCAGCATGTTCCTTAAACTTTTTAAATATATTTGTAGGTTCACAGCAAGATAAGGAGTGGCTAGTAGCGGAGAAGGACAAGTTCGATCACGAGCTGGACGCCAACAAGGACGGCCTGCTGGATGCCAGGGAGATACACACATGGGTGATACCTGATAACGAGTGAGTAATCACACTTTGACGGGCTTTTTGACAGCCTCGTGGGTTCGATTTCGATTCCCACACCGAGACAAATGTTTGTCTAATCCACAAATATTTGTTTCGCGTCTGGGTGTTGTGGGACCGCTAGTCCCTCGTAGTTTCTGATCACTCACCCACGACTGTGACTTTTGGGTGTATTTTTTTATTTATTTTATTGCATACAGTTGGAAAACGTGTAACGGTATTTTTTTTTTTACTAGCTTGTATAACAGGACAAATAAGGCGCTGGTCTGATGGTAAACGTCACATCTGTCCATAAACAGAAGCAACACAACACACAGAGCGTTGCTTGGTTGTGTATCGGTTTGAAGGACATTGCAGCCAGTGAAATTACTAAGCATTATGAGACTTATCAACTTATGTCATGTAATTCAAAGTTCTGTGTGGTATGATTATGGGCGGGCGTTACGATTACCATCAGGCGAGCGTACTGCTCGTCTCACTCAAGCTAATAAAAAATAAAAGATCAATCATCATTCATTCGCAGTGTAAATTAAATACCACAAGGCTTTCCAGTGACATATCCCATTATTTTAACATCTATACTAATATTATAAAGCTGAAGAGTTTGTTTGTTTGGTTGAACGCGCTAATCTCAGGAACTACTGGTCCGATTTGTTTGAAAAATTCTTTCAGTGTTAGACAGCCCATTTATTGAGGAAGGCTATAGGCTATATAACATCACGCTAAGACCAATACGAGCTGAGTAACTATTCCACGCGTACGAAGTCGCGGGCAAAAGCTAGTGTTTACATAAAAATACACGAATCGCTATCTATAGTTGTAAATCGGATTCGTGACTTGTCAACATCGTGTGCTGATATTAGAAATATGTAAAATTTATTGCACTGCAGTGATATGGAAATTTATGTTACCTTTTTATAGCTGAGGCTAGCGAACGAGCATGTGAGTCACCTGAAGGTAAGTGACACACCGCCCATTAACGATATCACATAGAAGATTCGTGGACGAGCGACCGACCTTAAAGGAAAGGGGGATTGAGTCTCCGGATATCTCACTACTCGTACGAACATCGTAGGTCATGGTTACTACCAGTGTAACATAAATAATCTCTCTATTCTAAAAAAAGTAACTGGCGCCGCCGCCGCCGCCGCTGCCAAAAGCTTGTCACGCTGTCTCCTCCGAAACCGCTGGGGGTATGGGGTCGAGACCGATACCAATCGATGCAGAATAATGTGGGGAAGAAAGTAACATATGTCTCATATTCGTCGGACTTGAAGTTTTTTTTTTATTTTATGTTTTGTGGAAAAACATGGGCAACACCCCTAGTAGTTTAAAAAAACTAAAAAACACGTTTTTATAGAAGATCCAACTAAAAAATGAAAAATAAATAATATTGAAATAAAACTAGTTTATACGGATTTTATCGCGGTTTATTTTTTATTTTAGTCCCGACGCGTCTTTTCGAAAGCTTTTCAGCCTTCGTGGTCACGGGAGAGACTGAGGTGTAGGTCGCCTCGAAAAGTTAATGTTACAATGGCTACCTTCATTTTAAAATTATACATTTATTTTTAATTATTTAAAAAGTTAGTTGACACTAGTCCGATCTACGCAGAAAGAGCTCACGGTATCTTGTCGGGACTAAAATAAAAATTAAACCGCGATAAAATCCGTATAAACTAGTTTTATTTCAATGTGTAATATTCGCGTAAACATAAGAAATCACTAAATAAATAATAGTTTAAAATATTTTATTACCATGCATAGTGTCAATAGTTAGAAATATTTTATTGACAGATATGAGTAGAAGGATTATCATTTTGATAATATCTTAAAAAGCACCCCACGCTTTTTTACAATAAAATATTTTACACTATTATTTGTTTTTCATTTTGTAGTTGGATTTTCTACAAAAGCGTGTTATTTAGTTTTTTTTAATTATTATTTATTTACAATGATTTTCAATAAAAATGAAATAAATTAATTTAATTTTTTGAATTATCGTCGATCCTTGATAATTATGCCAAATGGTGGAGTTAATCCGACGTCTTGAAGGGGGTCAAAATCATGTGCAAAATTTCAAAGTTTCCGTTACATATATACATACGTATGAAGCTAATAAAAGTGTGTTAAAAAGCGACGACGGTTCGACCGGGTTGCTACCAGATCTAAAGTGTATACAGTGTGGGTCTACTTGAAAATACATAGGTAATTACATCGACAACCTCCGTGGCGCAGTTGGTGAGTAGCCGGCTGTGGGTTCGATTCCCACACCGAAACAAATGTTTGTGTGATCGTATCCACGGCTTCTCGCTTCACACCCAGCTACGCACCTACTGCACCACGGAGGCTGGCCTACGTGTAATCATACTATAAACGTGAATGTAAGTTTGTTTGTTACACTTTCACGCGAAAACTACTTAACCGATCACCATGAAACTTTGTACACATATTCTTGGAGGTATAAGAAGTAACATAGGATACTTTTTATGAAAAAAAAACTATTTGTTTGTTACGCTTTCACGCCTAAATCACTGAACCGATTTTGATGAATTTTGATGTAGAGATAGATGGGACCCTGGAGACGGTTATAGGCTACGTTTTATTTCGGAAAAGTCTATTCACGAGCAAAGGCTAGTACTTGATCATTGAAAGAAGTTTATATTTTCATTTCCACAGAGAAATTGCGGACGAGGAAGTGGAGCATCTGTTCGCGTCATCTGATGATGATCACGACGATCTGCTCTCGTTCGAGGAGGTGATCAACCATCACGACGTGTTCGTAGGCAGCGAGGCCTCCGACTACGGCGGGGACTTCGCCGATCACTGGGCTGATGATGAACTGTAGGCGAACGTGGAGGTGGAGATGCACACACACAGAGCTCGTACACACTAGCTGCCACTTTTAGAAAGAACGTTTAAACTTATGGTGGTTGTACACGGTGCGGCATTTTTTTATATTTTTTTTATTAGCTTGAATGACGAGACGAGCAGGTCGCTCGCCTGATGGTAAGCGCCACGCCTGCTCATAAATAGAAGCAACGCCTTACAGAACTTTAAATAACAAAGCACTGCATGACACTGGACTGCGCTCGTCACCCCGAGACATAAGGTGTTAAGTCTCATAATGCCCAGTAATTACACTGGCTTCAATGTCCTTCACACCGGAACACAACAGTGCTTACACACTTTGCTTGGCGGCAGAAATAGACGGCGCGGTGGTACCAACCCAGCCGGCCTCTCGCATACGAGGGACCTACCATCTTGAAAATGCATGCTCATGGTGTAGAACTTGCACAGTTTATTATGCATCATGTGAACTGATAGGATCCGTGGTGCAGACGACTATGAGACGAGAAGCCGCGGATTCGATTCCCGCACAGAGACGAATGTTTGTGTAGTCCACAAATATTTCTTTCTGGTCTGGGTGTTTTCTCCCCAGAGGGTCTGGCGTCAGGCAGGCGGCCGGTCGTAAAAACTACAAGCCAAATATTCTGTAATTTGTGTTAAAAGCATGTTGCGCCGACCCCACTGCATGTGGGATCCTTATCCCACACACCGTGGGGCACGCAGGTGGAAGGAAGGTGTGAACTACTGTGTAAGGAAGTTTACGCGCCAATTATTATTAACAATACGAGACGCTCGTGCAAAATGTATCTAGCACACTCCTTATCTTTATATATATAACTAGCTGTCCCGCGCGGACTCACCCGCAACTACAGCAGCGCCACTACAGTACAATCTTTATATATATAATACTACTGTACGTGTGTATGTGATTGAACTCCTCCTAAACGGCTGGACCGATTTGAATGATATTTTTTGTATGCGTTTGGGTGGCGCTCTGGATGGTTCAGATTCACAATTGGACCCGGTAGGTGGCGCTGCTGTAGTTGCGGGTGAAACCGCGCGGGACTGCTAGTAGGTATATATAAACATCCAGCACCGTGTACAAACACCATTATGGAGTGTAACTTTAACCTTTTAAGGTTAAAAAGAAAACAAACGTCTTAACTCTAACCTGTATTAATATTTTTGTATTGAAACTTAACATAATCTATTGAATATCAAATTGGTCTACCTATTGAACTTAACTGATAAATTTTTGATTCAAACTCATTCTAATTACTCTGGAAAAAGGTTATTTACGAAGTTACAAATCATTATGGGCCTTATAAACTTTCTTAAGCACTGATTTTTAAATAAATAAATACACCCAACAGTCACACACATAGTCCTGACCCCACACTAGGTTAACCTGTATCGTGGGTATCAGGAACTACGAAGGATTTGCTGTCCCACATCACCCAGACCCGAAACAAATTTTTGTGGATCACACAAACATTTGTCTCAGTGCGGGAATCGAACCCACGGCCTCTCGCTTCGCACCCGGCTACTCGCCCGCTGCGCCAAGGAGGCTGTCAAATACTGTGTTGATCTCTTTTTAGCCACTTCATAAATCGCGTTGACAGAGAAAGACAATAGTGTTTAACTAATCAATGCTAATGTAACGTTTATAATTAAGGCCCTATGTCTATATGTGAAGTTTTTGAACCGTCCTTTCTGCATCAACCTGTGTAAAACGTCTATTTTGAGTAGTATTCCGTTAAAAACATAGTTTTGGATTCCTAATACACATGTGTATCAATGTGGCTAATGGTGAAGAGATGCTGATGCTAAATAATGTTAAATCTTATTATATACAAAAAGTATCTCTGCCTACCCCTATGGGAAACAGGCGTGAGTCTATATATGTATGTAGTATCTACAAAACATATCTTATTGATTTTGAACATGTTATAATTTTGTAACTAAATGTCCTGACAGTGCATTATTTATGGTTAGTCGCCTTTCTCGGAACTTGTCTTTTGTCTTATTTATAAACAAATGTAATAAATTTAATAGTGTTACTTAATTTGAAGATTTTAAGGTATCCTATGTTTCTTTTAATCATATGCATTGTATTCCAGAAAGGTTAAATTTTAATTTATGAAATTAAATTACAATGTGGCAGGTCCCTCGTTTGCGAGAGACCGGCTGGGTTGGTACCGCCGCTTTGTCTATTTCTGCCGCCAAGCAACAATGTGTAAGCACTGTTGTGTTCCGGTGTGAAGGACATTGAAGCCAGTGTAATTACTGGGCATTATGAGACTTAACACCTTATGTCTCGGGGTGACGAGCGCAGTCCAGTGTCATGCAGTGCTTTATTTAAAGTTCTGTGTGGCGTTGCTTCTGTTTATGGGCAGGTGTGGCGCTTACCATCAGGCGAGCGACCTGCTCGTCTTGTCATTCAATCAAATAAAATAATAATAAAAAAAATTGTTAACATTTTGATACGGGAATCTCGATATATGTTTAAATATGTATGTACCTGACTTGTCATTGTACACATGGAGGAAATCTGGCTAGAGACTCGTTCAGAGTTCGTACAAGTAGCGTTCTGGGGTCAGCTGGTGTATATCCAGTTAAACAGGCCGGCATAATTTTAGCAACTGTTGAGATGCAACATTTCGTTGGTATCTTCTGTACTAACCTTCTGGCTACAGATGTAGCTAAAAAAAAGTTCATATAATAGGCCTAACATACATATTGGTGCTAAGTATGTATTCCATTTTTAGTCTAGTTTTTTTTTTGTATAACCTAACCATTAATAACTTACATAGATAAATAAATAAATAGATAGGAACCATGTCAATTGCACTAGCTTCCATATAAAAAAACCGTATGCAAAACGTACCATTCGTTTAAGCGCTACGATCCGATAGTCAATTAGTTCCGAAAGTGGCCCAGGTAGACTCCCAGTGGTCCACGGGAGGCTCGACGGGGGTTCATAGTTAGATCTAATCTTCATATTTTTTGTCGAGTTTTGGGAATATGGTAGAAATGTAGCTGCAACGGTCCACCAGAACCAGCTAAATTTTGAAAGTGGAATATGAGAAAAAGAAGTTTGTGCACCTATGCGATAGACAGATGGAGAAAAGGACAAACTTACGACACCCCCTTTTATGTCGAGGTTTAAAAATGTAAATCAGGTTTTAGCAATCATTGATACTATATGCGAGAAGTTAGCTGAAGCACCATTTGTACTAGAAATGTAAACAAATACCCACTATCGAACTGTATTACCTATTTTTCTATAGGGTTACTTACTACCCTACTGCTTCTGCTTGAATTTGTATATTAAATTATACGCAACAGAAAACAATATGAAAAAGAAAACTTTACTGTGAAAACAGAATCAAAATTGGTTAAAAAAAATAGACTGTAAACGCGTAATGGTTACAGCTCACTATCTCCCTCGCACCCATGCAGTATCGGATTTATAAAACTCGTTGAAACTAGTTTAAAAAATTAATTTCTTATTACCTATTAGTGTTGTATTTGGTTGTATTCACAGAGCCTAATAAAGAAACTATTTAAAAAAATTGTAGATATTTGTTTACATTTCTAAAATTAGAATATAATACAGGTATAATAAGAATTATTGACGTAGGTCTCAGCGTAAATACTACTTTAATTACTGCCACAGTCAAAAACAAAATATTAAAATAATAAGAGAAATTATATGTCGCACAATCTTTAGATACTAGTCATAAAAAATGATGCGCATGTTTGTATTTTATAGCCATATTATATTTATGATAAACCGTCGATACGAAATCACTTCACAATTTGTTCGTACCGCAAACATTTTATTCATAAACGCTTATAAATGCAAGCTGTTGCGTGATTTGTCTTTATCATACTCTGACACGGCGTGTTTCACTGTCATGGCGTACATGACAGTGAAACAGGTGACGCCGTGGATATGATTCCCAGATCGGGCAATCATTAGTGGTCGTATTTTTAAAATCCGAAATACAAACCCTGGCCTGACCCCACACACCAGGTTAACCTGTATCGTAGATATCAGAAACTACGAGGGACTTGCGATGCCACAACACTCAGACCCGAAACAAACATTTGTCTCGATGCTGTAATCGATCTGACGACGACCTCTCGCTTCAAAGCCGGCTACTCACCCACTGCGCCACGGAGGCTGTCAGTTGCGCGGGTTTGGAGTCTGTACCAGTTATGGATCAGATACAAATATACCGAGCCTATGGAGGTTCGGCTATCATATCATGGTATAGAAATAAACTCTACGAACGGTGGGTGAACTAGCTGCACTTCTGCCTACAGCTCCGGGTAAAGGCATGAGCTTATATCATTCAAGACCTAGGTGACAAAACATTCAACTGCTATTCATAAGTGTCTATGAATAAAGGGTTAACCTTTGCTTATACAAATATGAGAATAGCTATTAGTTCTCCAAACATACATATCTAATGTCCATAAAACGGCCTGATAATGTGGGAATATATAGCACACATCATGTTCCTACGCAATAGATGTAAACTTTCATCGGTCATAGATAGTACAATGACCTGTTTCACAATATTTGAGTGATACCACCACCAATTAACGTATAACATATATTTTTGAAAGTAGATATATTTCTCTCCAGAGTGACTTTTGTTGAATGTGTCATGTTTTATTGGCTAGCTAAAATTTACTCATATGTGGTGAAACAGGCGGTAAATCTTGTACTTATGTACAAAATATATTTACTTAAAAGATTTAAACGAGAAAGAAAATCAGATAGTATATAATAACAATGTTATTGTTTTATAAACAACTACCAGTTAAAGTGTGCCTTTATATGTTTCCACCGTAGTGCCATAGAAACAGTTGTATGTAATGTGTACTTAACGAAGACCAAATCGTGAATCTTAAGTTTTATGTGTATGTGTTACTTACTATTAACTAA
Source organism: Mimas tiliae (assembly GCA_905332985.1). Lineage (NCBI taxonomy): Eukaryota > Metazoa > Arthropoda > Insecta > Lepidoptera > Sphingidae > Mimas > Mimas tiliae. The sequence goes on along the minus strand of HG995241.1, from coordinate 19,292,090 downwards.
TTAAATGAATTTATTTATTGTATTTTGCGTTTATTTTCACATGAGAATATCCTGAAGTCATGACTTACTAGAATTCGATCGATAGATTGGTAGGTACTGACTGGTCACCCGACTAAATTAAAATCTAATTACTTAATTTTACGTTTAGTTCAGTGTCCTTACTTACACCAATTAACTTAATTGGTAGAGTCACGCTGTAGACACTTTTGTCGGCCGGCTCGTCCGGGTCGTTACCACTGTCTCATAGAAAACCGACGTAGTATCAGCCTGCTCCGTTTCGTACGGCAAATGAGATATTCGGAGGCCCAAATTCCCCTCCCCTTTCCAATCCCTTTCCTTTAAGTTCGGCAACACGCCCATGATGTGTGATCGCTGAATGATGAAAACTCAAATGACTACTTCTAAACATGAATTTTATGCTTTATTTGTCCTGTCGAACTCAAGTTAGTTTAGCAAACATTTCACAATTGTTAAATAAATTCATTCACATTCACCAGGATTAAACTATTAGTGTTGTGTCTTGGTTACAAAATAATAGGCATAATTAGTTAGCATGCAATATGCATTTGTGCTAGTAACGTGTATTCAGGCTTTATTTACAAAGGTAGACAAATAAAACACCAAACACATCCATTTACAATATTTTTTTATTCAATATAATAATCTTAATAAATCCAAAATATTTACACGATACAAAACATACAATATGACCTCGATCGGTGACTACGCTGGCCAGGTCGGTTACATGTATAGGATTGCATCAATACGGGCTAGCATCTGTGCTATGGGATATATGCGCTAAAACCATACACTATTGAGAAGCGAGTGTCACGCCAATCAAATATTGCACCTTTTCTACTTGTGGAAACGTGATTAAAAATCATGAGATAACCTATAACCATTTTTAATTTAATCAGTGTTTTTGAAAGCATCAATAATACATTTATAACTTTTACTTTAGAATTTAGAGTTGCATATCGTCGCTTAGCTAACAACACCGCGTAACTCGAAAATTGACCATGTGATATTGTCATTGGATAAATTGTTTTTGCCGCGTATCCAATATATTTACGAACGAACGAACGATATTCAAATAGTTCTGTCACCGCGCAATTCATTGGTTACATCACACATGTTTATAAAATATTCAGTTTTATGTCTCTCCTGAAAACTAAGCCAATTTAATTTGCGCAATGTTGTTAGCTAAGCGACGATATGTAACTTACATAATATTCATTTCCGTCTCGTCAAACTTCTAGATCTGACATATTATGTTTCCCAACTTACAAATCACGTATTTTAATGACATTTACAGTGAGCAACATACAAAGCTGTTTCCATTAGTCATTTTTTGTCTTCACTTACGTAATTAAAAATTACAAATGCAATTGGAGTCACAAAATGGAAAAGCTGCGGTTAGTAAAAACACTGTTTAATAAAGTTTATGGGCAAAGGAGAGAGTACAATATAATATGTATGAAAATACTATATGTTTCCACTACTATCAGTATCCTAGAGGTATAACGCTATAGCTTCACTATAAAATGTGCAATGGATCTCGCAAATTCCTTATCTAAAACTATTTTCTTTCAAAGTGTTAAAACGTAATTAAATCAACATTAAACCTGTTATTTAAAATTTTAATTACTGTGTTACAGGTAACGACACGAGTTGTGAGTACAAACTTCACCTGCGCAAGTTATTTATAGTTCTGATTGGCAGAATGATGTAGAGCGGGGCGTCGACGCGTCACGCGATTGGTTCGTCAGTCGATGCCCGTCCTCTATTGGACTCAACTGTCCCCACTACTTTCCGTCTGTACTCACTACTCGTACCGATAATTATAATTAAAATCATTGCTTTGTTTCCTTCACCCTTGAATGTGACAAACCGGTGATTATTTAAAACAATATATACAATGCGATCAAAATACAAATTGGAATGACCGCCATATTGTGACGTCTTAGTTTAGTAACAGTTGACAGATCGAGATCACAGACGTTGCTATTATTATATAGATCGCATTGTAAATAAAAGCAGGCTATAAAAGCGTCTTACAGGATAGAAAATGGTAGTATATTTATCAAGTTTCTTGCGTAACGTGTAAGGACAGTTGCCTCGCTTATACGTCCACATAACTAATTTTTTGATACATTATACATTACTAAGATACATACACTAAGGGAAACGAGACGCAAGCGATCTGTACACTTACATTACCCAGCTGTAGGTATGAGGGTAGTTGCCAGTGCCCATGACAGATTGGCGTCTTTGACAGCTGTCACTTGACAAAGGTGTCTGTTTTCACCAACCTCTGTTTAAATTAAGATTAACTCACATCAAAACATCGCTTCGTGGCGGCCTTTAGTGGTCCGCTTAAGTTAAGAAAAGTTTGGTGCAATTTCAAACATTCACCACGAGATGTCAACATGCCAACTGTCAAAACCGCAAACAGCCTAGACTATCAATATAATGATGAATATGAATGAAAGAGCAATAAAGGAGAAAAGCTTCACACGATTTCATGTTTCTAATATCGACAAAAATCCACGTGTCAGTGAATCTTCCCTGTATGGAATGCGTTCAACATTGTATTGCCATATTCCCACTTGTGAGTTTTCATTTCAAATTGTGTCTATTTGCCACATGTCTCGTCGACCAGCTCGCGTTTCCTGCATACGCTCTTCGCATTCGTTCAATTCCAGTTTGACACATGCGCATTCACAGGAAGCGCAGGTTAAGATGAAAGCTCACAAGTAGGAGCATAGGTTATTGTAAATACACCCCACCTAAGGGGCGAGTCGTGGACGCCGACCCACCAAACAAACCACTTAAATATTGTTTAAAAACGTAACCGTTACAAGGAATATACATATTATCAATAGCATATAATATTGAACATTTTAGTTCATAATTATTTACCGTTATATAAAATAACAACTTATGAGAAATAGAACCTAATTTTAAATAATCTACGCGCATAGTTTGAACTGATGTGAATGATTTGGGTGCGTATGTGTGTCGGTAACTATATTAGCGAATAAACGGCCTTGGTAGTAAGATATAATATAGTATTTTCAATACCTGCATGGATTTATAACTACATACTTTATATACCGCTGATATTTTCACATACACAAACGTAAATAGGTATTGAAAACTCATCACGTAGGTTATTAATAACGTTTAAGCTTTTAATCATAAGTCTATATTTATCGGCACACATACGCACGTCTCTTGAAGTGATATTAGCCTATGATAAGAAATAAACTCGTGTTTCACTAAGCAACGTCTAATGTGGCCTTTACTTCGAACCTCCAACAATCAATCAACAAACAATCACTCGGGTTGACTGATCAAGTCATGTTAAGTGCTTATTAACGCGTTTTTACCACTTGACTTGCATAGCAGAGTACGTTTAAGCCATCAACTCTGGTTGAATAATTGCTAAAAATGTATGGTTAACAGTGACTTAACCCGGCTTAACCTGCATATAGTTTTAACCCTCTCTGCCCCTCTAAGAAGCACTTAACACAGCTCAGCCGTCCCACAAGACCATGTCATCATCGGTCCAAGAATTATTCTCACATCAAAACGTTTTTTAAAGTGTATTAAAAATATTATATGACGTATGGATAATGATTATTCGTATGTAAATGCACCTTCACCATGATTTGTCGTCGAAACTGAAGGCATCTTCACATAGTGGCGTACGGTTAGCATATAAATCGAAAGACATTTTATTATGTTATTTTATTCAAGAAAACGATCGTATTCTCTATATAACATCGCCTAAAATACCTTTCTATACACACAGGGCCTATATTCTCTATAACAATTAAGTCAAGGGCAAGTCTTGCTACAAATCATGTCAATATAAGTCATATATGAGGACTAAGGAGTCTTAAAATCATAGTGAATTAGTCCAGGACTATGCTATAAAGCCGCAACGAGGCATTGAAGCTCGGAACATACGTACGAGTAATGTAGCTGTAGAATAGCCGTTACTATAATATTTCTGATATAAATTACTACCACTAACATGACTTTGTAAGTAAATACGTATATGAAAAAAAAATATGGATTCTTCCTATTTATTGGATTCCTAGAATATTTTTGTTAAAATTATATAAAAATTTGTTAAAAAAAACATAAAAATTCTAATAGAACACGTTGCATTATTTTTTTTTATTATATTGAATGACGAGACGAGCACGTCGCTCGCCTGATGGTAAGCGCCACGCCTGCTCATAAACAGAAGCAACGCCACACAGAACATTAAATAAAGCACTGCATGACACTAGACTGCGCTCGTCACCCCGAGACATAAGGTGTTAAGTCTCGTAATGCCCAGTAATTACACTGGCTTCAATATCCTTCACACCGGAACACAACAGTGCTTACACACTGTTGCTTGGCGGCAGAAATAGACAAAGCGGTGGTACCAACCCAGCCGGTCTCTTGCAAACGAGAGACCTACCACCAATATTTATTATATTATTATTGGAATATAATATTCCTCTTTTTATACATGCGTTTACCAACGGCTTTATTTTACATACATACATACACTCACGCCTGCAATCCTTTCGGGGTAGGCCGGGATGTAACCAGTACACCCACATTTCGCCGAGCTTATTTCCGTCCCATGATGTCATAGAGGGCGAGTCTATTGCCATACCGGACACAATTCCAGAATCCGGGCTGATACTGAGGACTTAGAAACAGAAAACCAAACATCACTCCCACCCGACCCGGGGATCGAACCCGAGACCCCAGCACAGTAGCCGCACCGCGAACGCAACACAACTGCGACACCGAGACATTAGTCATAATATTTTATATCAGAAACATTATCATTATGATGAGTATTCTATGTTACATTAGGTCTACGTTTTCGAAATTTGTCGCTTCGTATCGTTTTATAGCATAGGGACCCTGATTCCTTGCTTCAAAACCACGCGGATTGAGGCCCAACTTCCAAATTAAAACATAAATAATTAGTACACATACAATTTTAAATGGTATACGACTTTACATATAACTTACCGTGCGCCACTAAATGCGATGCGTTAAGCTTCTCTATAAGGTTATATTTAAACCGGACAAAACAAATGCTTTTATGATGAAAAATAATATTTAGTTACACAAATAATCTGTATTTTTAGTTATGCTTAATTTTTGTCGAGTGTTTGTGTTGTCCGATCAAAATACATTTATAATATACAATATAGTGGATATACATAAGCTTGCAACATCGTTAATGCTAAATAAACAGTATCTCGTTAAGTAATACTTAACACTAGGGGACAAAGGGTGTGCACGCCGCCTATAGACGAACGGATCAAATTAAATATAAAAACTTTTATTACATATCATTACAATTACAAATAAGTTTATTTTTTTTAAACTAGTATCATTTTTCATAATTAGCTTTTTTAATGTTTATTAGCGAGCGTGGACGTAGACAACAGACTTTGATATTGAATTGTCTATGGTCGAATCGAGCAGTTACGGAGATCATCAGTTTTTATTTATTTATTAAATAAGTAGTTAATTATCGATAATTTCTCGATATATCGTCTAACTGGGATACACATTCTCGACTCGGAAACCAAATTTCATAAACTTTGTACAAAAATCAAAAAATCTAAACATATAAATAAGTAATAAATTTTCAATAATATTTCATTATTTATTTTGCAAACCGTACAATCGTACAATCTCACTAATTTCTCAATTTGTATAGTGATTACATATTTATACATAATGCCGATACTAGTATTAAAGTTCTACCAGGCTAGAGCAAGCTGAACCGAAACATAAAATGTAAAGTCTTGGGCTGCCGTGTCTGGCCGCTGTTTTTAATGAAAAATGCTATAGGTCAATCCAGACTAAAGTTTTGAGTTTCTTAAGATATCAGTGCAGTCACACGACGGTTTAAAAAATAGCTATTTAGAAAGCCACTTTATGTTACACGCTATTTAATTACCGATGTAAATGGTATAACGTCATTGGACGTCATTGCTTCAGCGACGTCAGTGGACGTTACAAAGTGGCCTATATGTGACGGTACCGCTTTACTCAGAAACTCAAGCTGAAGTAAGGCTGCCTTGCGAGACAAATGCTCGGTCAATGAGATTATTTTTCCGAGCATACGTCTCACAAAGCAGTGAAGGTGAGTCTGTATGTCCATAGATGTATGTAATATGTATTGTAAGGTACAGCCAGCACAACAGTCGGTCTACGTCCGCGTCACTATCGTCGCTAGCGTCGGCACCGCTGCGTCGCTGCGTCGTGTGGGTTGTTACTTTAACTGCTTCGTTATATACCTACTACGTACCTCAACCACCGCACGCCTTCACCGTATTGCGAACTTATCTGTCAAATGGAGAACGTTTCGTCATTTTGGAAACTGATGTAGATAAAAAAAACACTAATTTCGATTATTGGTAGTTTTTAACTCTGTGCTCAATCAAAGCAGAGATAGGATGATGCGATAGATGAGCATAAACTAGCTTAAGTCTGTTGTATGCACATAGCTTGTCGCTATTGAGTGTAAAATATGTCTAATAAGTATTGGCATGGATTGATTTTGTTTCTTAGCGCTAAGGTCCATGTTATATGTGGGCAACAGAGTGGGAAATGGTTAAGTTTAATAGATGAGTGGTGAGGTGGTGATAATGTCGGTACCTGGTGCGTGCGGTATCACTTGCAGCAGGAGGAGGATCGCGGCTGTTCGCCGTCCGCCAGCCGCCGAGCACCGCCCGCGCCAGCGGCGCCCGTGCCCTCGCTCTTTGGCAGCTTGTTCGCTGGAAACATTACAGACATGTTAACATATTAGTTCAGTAAGGCATCTTCCGCAATGCAATAAAGGAAGGTACAAAGATCATATTTATAATTTCCCCTATTAATATAGCTGCGGATTAAAGACAGGTTCTAAGACTGTGGACTAGTTGCTAGAGAATCGCGAATCACTTCTCAATAATGACAGTGACGGGTGTTTCGGCAACACAATCTGTATAAATGTTGAGCATTAATCAAGTATTAAACAAGTACACACTTAGCGATAACCAAGAATATACCATTGACGTTCATAGACGTTTTGACGATGGTCTCTTTGAAAAGCATTCAGATTTTGTACACCTGCATGTCCTCAAACTTATCGCGTATTATCAAGCAGAAACTCACCGAAAGCTGTGAATATATCGTTAACGTTCACAGACGTCTTGGCTCCATAAAGAGCAGCCAGCCAGCCGCTATTTCAGCAAACTCCTTCCACATTATACATACATTTAAGTAAGTATACATTTAAGTATACCCATCCTTCCGTATCTCGATCTTATACCAGGTCTTACAGATACACACTCACCGATAGCTAAGAATATATCGTTGACGTTCATGGCCGTTTTGGCGCTGGTCTCCATGAACAGCAGCCCGTTCTCGTCGGCATACGCCTGCGCCTCTTCAAACTCCACCATGCGTTTAGCGGCAAGATCGCTCTTGTTCCCCGCCAGAGCGATCACGATCGACGGCGACGCTTGCCTTTGGAGCTCCTTGACCCAGTTCTTAGCGCGGCCGAATGTGTCCTAGAAACATAATGTAAAACACAATAGTTAAATTAGTAGTCAATCTTTGTTGGTACATTAAGAGAGCAGTTCCGTCTTTACCATAGGGACACCCCTAAGCACTGGCCCAGTCCCTGGCCTAAAGGGAGTCCCCAAATGCCAAGAAAACCCAAGACGTATAAATGAATATATTTTATATCAAATACATTAAAAAAACATGCGGCACAGTTTTTGGGGACTGCCGATAGAAGTGAAAACTAAGTAACTTGTGAATTGTATCGTCGAGCTATTATAAGATTATTATTTTTGAATTATTTTTGGTTTGTAAAGAAGTGTTAACGACCAATTTAAACTTTAATCCTCGATCATAAACACTTCTTTATACACCAAAAATAATTCGAAAATAATAACGCACGGAGGTATATCTAGGTACATATATACACAGTATAGGTACTAAAGCTCATGGAAAGCGTTCGGTGACGATGACGCGAGTTCCATGATTTTTGTTCATACAAAAAGTGCTCAACGCGCCTAACGAAGTTTTCACTTCAATAATACAGCTTTTGTTATCTAGTATGTCCCTTACTGAAGCCATAACAAATATTTAATTTCTGAAAAAAAAACTGTTTAAAACGATATGAATCAATGTTTTTCAGACGTCGCGTCGTGACATCACAAGATAATCAGCTGTTGTGGTCGATGACCTATGACTAGCCACAGGAAGCGAATGGTTAGGTTATATTATTAATTATGTACGGGAAAGTTTTTACTCGAATATGTTTATGTTACAGTTCCCAAAACAATATTTAAATCCGAATGATTTTTTTACTCACTTAAAATGTGTAATTTTCAATAAACCATCTTAGACCCGTATTCACAAGCAACACTTAAGTAAGCTCTTTGCAAAGTGTCCAATCCTGTGTCCGTGATTGGTCTTTATCAAAGACTTTAATGTATAACTAGACGGGCTTTTTAGAAGTAAAATCGCGTCACCTAACGCGCGAGTTTGACAACTCAAGCGGGAGAGCGGCAGTGCAGTATTAGACGCTTACGAAGAAGTGACATTATTAAAATGATTTTTGCCCTTTTCCGGTTTGTCTCTGAGAGTAACTACACGATGTTTTTATTGTAAGTGAATTTCAATAATTATACAGTATGTTTAACATGTGTGTTGAATTTATGTAAACAAGAAATAAATAAAAAATATATTTTTTATTTTATTTCTATGCCCTCAGAAGACTTCTTCGTTCTTTGAGAATAATTTGTACAATACCCTAGTATGCAATTCAGCATTTTCGTAAATGTACTATTTCCATCCAATATCTAAAACCCAAACATCACACTTACCTTTCACCTACTAAAATTCACTTTGAATAAGTAAGTACCTATTCCAACTATGGCGTATCCGTTTTTGTTGTGTTTTACTATTCTATATTAACGCTTCGGAAGCGCTGTTCGCTCTAAGCTAATTCTAGTTATGAGTAAGCGAGATGGTAACAGTGAATCAACTGTTTGGTTTTGTATTAGTTTTCGTTCACAATAAATACTATTTTCGAAGAAAATATAGATATAATAAAGATATATTAAGGTTCCGGACCTTAAAATATATGCACGTAATTATTGGCAACGTTTTAAGGGTCACAATGAACAAATTCTTGTTATTTTGTCGAATTCAACGTTCGAATAGCCTCAAATGACAACAACCGTTCCTGTCGCTCGCTCGCTGTCGACTAAATGAGTTGCGGTCAATTGACCGTAACTAAGTGCGCACTTTCTATGTACTAGACATCCGGTCTAGTAGAATACATTAAAGTCTTTGGTCTTTATTGATTTAGCGCCAAAAACTAACCAATGACGTTTAGAGGAATCGTCACTATGCGTTCGCGCTCACTATGAGGTCTCATAGTAACGTTTATGAATACGGGGGTTAGTATGATTATCCGGATAGGTTTTGAATCAACCAATCCAGACTAAGTAATTGGTATGCGTTCGCTTCACGTGTCTTCACGTCACTGTATTCTTATTGGCTCATTTGTCATTTGTACTATATATCAATCAAACCCTCCGTGGTGCAGCGGGCGAGCAGCCGGCTGCAAAGGGAGAGGCCGTGGGTTTGATTACCGCACTGAAACAAATGATTGTGTGATCCACAAAAATTTGTTTCGGGTCTGGGTGTTGTGGGACCGCAAGTCCCTCGTAGTTCCTAATACCCACGATACAGGTTAACCTAGTGTGGGATCAGGACTATGTGTGTGACTGCTGGGTGTAAAAAAAAACTAAGCATCAAAGAAACTAATTAGAATCAAACTATTGAAAATGTTCGTAAGCTTACATTACAAACCGCACGTATTTCCTTCTAAGCCCATATTTGCCATGTCATGAACTAGTGTATCGATTCATGAACATGAACCGTCATATATGTACAATTGTACATATAACATATGTGTGGGTGGCGAATGACGATACAAATCCTATTACAATTTACTTGGAACCGACGTCACTTGCATCCATACAAATATGAATGATGTGTTCTATCAATGAATAATATTTTTCCTTGTACGGGCTCTACGTTATTAATGCTTATAATAATGATCATACATTTTAAAATCTATTGAATTAAATGCTGCACTTATGCAATGTCAATAAACAATTAGCTACATTAGAATTCGAACAAAGACGTCAATTAAGAGTATTCAGTAAAGGAGCACAAAGCATTAAGCGTGAAAAAAAAATCTAAGAAATGTCTAATTAATCTAATGTGGCAATTAAAGTTAATTGGCGTCTCGCAATATGGCACTACGACAGCAGAAAGCATCGACTTTGCCTATCATAGCCAAAAGAATAATGCACCGAATACACAAGACATTTTGCCAAGGGTATTTCCGACACAGAACAAAAGTCATGGTAAATGTTGCCATATTTATTGATCCCTAACAAATAAAATCCGTCGACGCACAAAATTACCACAACCAATGTTGGAAAATAGTTTGAGGAACGCGAACGTCTTTTTTTTTATTGCATGGGCCGGCACACGAGCAAGCGGGTCACCTGATGGTAAGTGATCTCCACCGCCCATGTACGCCCACAATACCAAAAGAGGCATGGGCGCGTTGCCGACCTTAAAGGAAAGGTATAATTAAGAGAATGGGAGGGGGAGGAGATTTGGGCCTCCGGATATCTCACTCACCATACGAAATGCAGCAGCAAGCTGCTACTTTACGTCGGTTTTCTGTGTGACGACCCGGACGAGCCGGCCCATTCATGCTGTAGACAAAAGTGTCTACAGCGTGGCTCTACCACTCAAGAAATTGAATCAGTAGTTATATCGTAAAAACTAGAGTTTATATTTATTTCAATGAGCCACTTGCAAACCTTGCGATACATAAACGTATTCTATAAGACCCGTTCAAGGCAATATTACAGGACATTGCCCACTTAACAAACATTTATATTTTCTAGGTATAACCGACAGCCCCCTATGTAGGGGATGTCTGTCGGCTGATGAAACAGCTTCACACGTCATCCTGGAATGTGAAGGTGTAGCTACACAACGGGCGGAAATCCTCAACACACCGAGGTCACTCCGAGAAGCCTGTGGAGACACCAGGAGGATCCTGCGCTTCTGGTCGGAGTTAGGCTGGCTAGATCTCTAGCCGGCACAAACTTCACGCACAATGGCCCAACATTCAACGGGCTAAGTGCGGAGAAAAGGAGCCCACAATCAAATCAAATCAAATCAAATCAAGACCCGTTCAATATTCCAACCAATCTATTGGCCATACAATTCTCCATCCGCTCACATTGAACAGTCTCCGCGTGGCGAGAGTTCATTCAACACCGCTATCTAGTACATAGTGATAAAGTTATCGGATGTCGGTCCGTCTACACGCGCAGACGCAGACCAAACTCGCCCTTGAACCCGAAGACCCATCCGTGAACGTAATCAGATTGTCTGTGTCCTAATAAATAAAATCAAGGCGAATTTTGATAGGAACTTATATTTTTTTAACGAAATAATGGCTTGATTAGGTCACAAATGTCTGTATAATCCTCAGAAATGTGTCTTGGGTTAAGGCATCGAAAGCCCCTCGTAGTTTCTGATATCCGAAACCAACCTGACTCTTTTTGCGTTGATCAAGATCAGCGCCCCTAATCCCATGGTTTGATATACCTAAGTAACATGATGTCCATGGTCAATATAGACAACCCAAAACATAAATGGCTTTTTTCCCTATATAATAAAAATGTATAAATATAAGCTGAATTAGTGTACTTGTGCCGTGTATTATCGATGCTATATTATTATGTCTATATATAGATGTTGATAATTGTTTCTGGTATTTATCTTTTCTTTATTTTTACCAGTCGAACACACCAGTGATTTTTTCCAATCACAATAGGACACGACTATCAATGTTGATAAAAAAACCGATCACAACAAAGTTATTTTATCTCTCAGACGACTGTCAACCTATATTTACAATCTTTGACACAATGGAAAAATAATAATCATAAAAATTGGCAAAAAGTGTAATCTTGAGTTAAGACCACAACTAGCGCGATTAACATAAGACATCCAGAAAATGTTTTTTCGACTCGTTTTTCAAGCTATTTCATTCAATTAATTTAAGTATTAATTTAAGCAGTGATAGCCCAACAGGGAGTGGTATGGACTGTCGAGACGAAAGTCGCAGGTTCGAAACCAGCCCCAAGTGCATACACCTCTGACTTTTCTAAGTTATGTGTGTATTAATTGTTAATTATCACTTGCTTGAACGGTAAAGGAAACATCGTGAGGAAACCTGCATACCTGAGAAGTTCTTCATAAGAATTTCGAAAGTATGTGAAGTCTGCCAACCCGCATTAGGCCAGCGTGGTGGACTAAGACCTAACACCTCTCATTCAGTAGAGGGGGCCCGTGCCCAGCAGTGGGACGTATATAATACAATATTATCTAATATATAAAATTCTCGTGTCATACTGTTCGTTCCCATAATCCTCCGAAACGGCTCGACCGATTTTTATGAAATTTTATATGCATATTCAGTAGGTCTGAGAATCGGCTACTATCTATCTTTCATCCCCCTAAATGTTAAGGGTGTTCCACCCCTAAATTTTATTTTTATATTTTTTAGACCACATTTTTTGTTTATATTTTTTATGATACAGCAATAAAAAAATACATACAACCCAAAATTTTCACCCTTCTACCATCAACCCTTATTTTATTTTTTTATTTTTTTGGCATTTTAGTATTTTTTTCAAGCGCGTTTCTCACCGGGGGCGCCCACTAGGCTACTTTAATCCTGGAAATAGGAATTCACGCGGGCGGAGCCGCGGGCAACAGCTAGTTATTATTATAATTTAAGTATCCAATGCATGGCACGAGAAAATATTATGGTCTCGTTTTCTCTCGCTATCTCTATATGTCTAGTCGTTACGGTACAAACGCGATACTAATCGATATCGACAAAGTTTTTCTCTCACCCGTGATAATCTCATAGGCTTATGCTAAGCGGGCATGACTCGAAAATGTAGGACGCCCTGACTTGACGCAGCGACAACATACGCAATGATACGCAAAACGCTGGCAGCAGTTAGATGAGTATTGAAGATCGTATTCAGTGACGTCCTTGGCCTTATAACAATAAAACTCTTTGCCGTTAGAAAGCTACATTATCACTGAGTAACATAGGCTACTTTTTATCCCGGAAAAGGCCGTTCACGCGGGCGGAGCAAAGGCTAGTTACTTTATAATTTAAAGTAATTAATATTATATCTCAGGCTTTTGTGTATCAATAATATTATCACGTTTAATCCATCAATATAAAATTGAGGGTAGTAAGTACAATCGGACATTGTTTGCGACACGTATTCAGTACAGACCACTTTTATCTGCACCAGATTATGGCATTATACGTATTATAATAGATACGTTTTATGTATATCGTGTTTGCTTGTTGGGAATTTTAAGTACAGTTCCTCTTTTGTAGCCAAATTGTTAACATGATTCCCTATTGTCATACATAGACCTACGATCATTCTTGTAGCCGTACTTGCCCTGTGCCCAATATATTAAACGACTTCGTCATTAGCAGCCTGTGTTACATGTACAAATATATAATACATATATCGTCACTATACGTTGCTTAAATTGAAAACACCTTTGTGTAACACGTTGTATAATACTTATATCGTACACTATACGTTATATAGTGTTGTTTCTGTAACACGTTGTATAAGCCACGCCAGTATCCCCGAAGGGGTAGGCAGAGATGCAATTAGTTCACCCACGGTTCGCCGGCGTTATATCCAACCCATGATGTGATAGGTGACAAACCTATCGGCATATTGGTTCTTAATTCCAAGCCCGTGCAACTGTGATTGTTCAAATTGAAAACTCAAACACTAATAATTGTCATTGCCCGACATGTGATTTGAACGCCAAATGCCACCACACCAATGAGATGCGCTAGTAAATAATAAGTATTTAGTAATGAAATAACATAAATAGTAATAAGATACGAGAAGCAAAAAAAAAGCAAATTGACCATTATGGTGCACGCGCCCGCTTTTGCTCATATAAATATTTAAAATCATATTGCGGGCTCATTTTTGAACCAATGTTTATTGTGTTTTAACAAAAGGGTTTCTTATTCATATTTTTTTCTATTAATGTATAAAATAATGTATAAAATTCAACACAGGCAATTATCTTACTGCGATACCCACTACAAAGTTGACGCAAAAGTCTTTCGCACATGATAAATACAAATATCATAGACTGCCTCGGCGGCGCAGTTGTAGTTCGTACGCGTTACGATTGAGGCCAACGCCGAGATCTCGGGTTCGATCCCCGGGTCGGGTAAAGTGGTGTTGGGTTTTTCTATTACAAAATGCTCAGTATCAGCCCGGAGTCTGGAATTTAAGCCCGGTATGGCGATAGGCTCGCTCCCTATCACTTGAGGGACGGAGATACGCTCGGCGAAATGTGGATGTACTTATTACACCTCTGCCTACCCCTACGGGATTACAGGTGTGAGTGCGTATATATATCATAGTGTAAATAACACAATCACGTGAAACGAGACACAATATAAAAAGTACAGCTGTTTAATTATCATGTGATAAGGGATCGTCGTCGTTTTATCACTTCGTGTGGCGCGCGTCGGGGGCGTACGCGGTACGTAGCACATGCTTTATAGTAACTAACTAATATTATAAAGAGGAAAGATTGGTATTTTATATGTAACGAATAAACGTAAAAACTACTGGATCGATTTCAAAAATTCTTTTACCGTTAGAAAGCTACAGTATCACTGAGTAACATAGGCTACTTTTTATCCCGGAAAAGGCCATTCACGCGGGCGGAGCCGCGAGCAAAGGCTAGTAGTTTATACAATATAATGTATCCTAATGTGACGACCGACGTACCATGGCCATCCAGACAGCTCCGTGGCGCAGTGGGCGAGTAGCCGGCTGCTAAGCGAGAGGCCGTGGGTTCGATTCCCATTCGGGGCTGCCTAATAGCACAGTTACATAATAATTAAGATGGCGATCAACAATAGGGTTTCCTATATTGAATTTTATACATTATTTTATAAGCAACAGAAAATGATACGCAAAAGAAACCTTTTTATTAAAACACAATCAAAATTGGTTCAGAAATGTGCCCGCAGTTATGACTCTATATGTTGGTATGAGGAAAAGTGGGTGCGTAGTAGGGATATCTCACTATCTCGCTTGCACGCGTGCACCACAATGAACATTTTACACTGCGACGTCAAAGTTTGCGTCGTCTGTCATTTGACAATTACATCTTCTACAGGATTTGGATGGCTTCTAACTTATTTATTTTTGGTCCGATTTATAAAATTCTTTCTGCAATAGATTTTGAGTAACATAACTTATTGATTTAAATAATATAAAGAATCTAGTCAACTACCTTATTGGAAGAAGTAACTATATGCAATATAATACTCAAAAGCGTGACACAGGAATCGCTACAAAAAAAATAATTCGTGCAGGTAACTCGTTGCGTGTAGCTACGCCTTAACATTAAGTACATAAATTATTCGCCTATCGATCTAGAAATTAAAACTGGGCGTATGCGAAATAATTATATTCAGTACCTTTTTTACGTACCTAATGTCCTACGAAGTCATTGACTGGTTAAATTGTAATAAAAGTAAATTTAACAAAACAAGTTGTTTGCGTTGTTGCTTTGTTTAAAAATTGTTTTGAATTTATAATTTGACAGCCTCCGTGGTGCAGCGGTTGAATAACAAGCTGTGAAGCGAGAGACCGCGGGTTCGATTCCCGTACCGAGACGAGGTCTGTGTGTAGTAGGACCGTACGTCCCTCGTAGTTCATGATACCCATGGTCCATCCAGGTTTAACCTAGTGTGGGTCAAGACTATGTGTAGTTGACTGTTAGGTGTATTTATTTATTATAAAGTGTAGAAATAATCACAAGAGCAGGTTTAGAAACGGCACGCGAAGTACCGTTCGCAGAAACAATGCTGTCACACGTACCGTACACGGTACAAAATAAACTCTTGTTAGCATTACACACACGTTAACGTTAGGCAGTGCAGTTTAAACAGTGACTTAAATTATGAAAAGAGAAGTAAAGCTTGGATTGGAATTAAAAACTTCACTATAAAACCCGAATCGCACGCTTTTACTGGTGTCTCTTGAGGACTGTCCCATTTTTAACAGACTTAAAAAAACGGAGGAGGTTCTCAATTCGGCGAGTTTTTTTGCTTGTTTTGTGTATGTACATAGATTTCTCAGCCAATGGCGGCGCGATTTTGTTGAAAAAAAAATCCCTCACACTCTGTTATCGAATCCTTACTAAAATTATATTAAACTACCCTCGGTATAATCCATACCGAATACAAAAATAATCATCAGTCGGTCCACAGTTAGCGGAGATATGACGTAACACGCATCAAAACAAATTAATTACTTACAGACTAATTTAGGATCTCAAATAAGACGTCGCGTCGTTTGAAAAAAAACAGCTTGTTCTCCGGTTATGTCTAAAATCTAAAAAACAATTTGCAAACTCGACATCCAGGTGTAAATCTAGTAAACAAACAAGTCGTGATTCAACATTATTGGAGATAAATGAACAAAATTGCAACATATTTGACGGTTTCCATAACACAATTTACTACTGCTAACTGATAACGCGAATAAAAACTTTATTTTGAGTTCATTTTAACTTTATTTTGCATTGGCGACACATTCCTATCCCTAAGGATCAGCAACACACCCATGTTTCTTATATTATTGTTAAAGTTAATGGATGGTGAGATCGTATACCATCAGGTGACCAACTCGCTAGTTTGTCAGCATTCTGCTATAAAAATATACGCTCCAACGCTGGGAAAAGTTAGGCTATAGTTGCCTTGGCGGATTACGAGCAAACATACGTAATTATCATCCTCGTGTCCAAGTAATGTCTTTTTTTTATATATAGTATAGGCCGGCAAACGAGCAAGTGGGTCACCTGATGGTAAGCGATCTCCACCACTCATGTACGCCCACGATACAAAAGAATTATGGGCGCGTTGCCGACCCTAAAGGAAAGGGATAATAAGGGATTGGGAAGGGGAGGGGGATTTGGGCCTCCGGATATCCCACTCACCGTACGAAACGCAGCAGCAAGCTGCTACTTTACGCCGGTTTTCTGTGAGACAGTGGTAACGACCCGGACGAGCCAGCCCATTCATGCTGTAGACAAAATTGCACTACGTGTCTTACGTGTCTTTGCACGTTATTCGTTGTTAAGCTGGCCACGCACCTGATCAGCATTCAGCATATACTCGTAATAAAGGCTTTACCTTATTTAGTTTTCAACATTTAGCATTTGAAGAATATGCGGTACAAATATTTCAGTATTAAGTCTCGCGACAAAGTGCGTCGATAGCAAATGCTTTTTGTGTGTTCGTACTATGCAAATGAATATATGAGCGCAGTTATCGATCTGATCGCTCGCTTGACGACAAACAGTACAACACCCCTCAGAACTTTGAATAGCAAACTATTGCAGGACACTACACTGCGCTTAGAAAGACATAGTTATGTCTCTTATAATAATAATACTAGCCCTGTATTATATACATCCGACTGCTGGGCACGGGCCTCCTCTACTGAATGAGAGGGGTTAGTCCTTAGTCCACCACGCTGGCCTAATGCGGGTTGGCAGACTTCACATACCTTCGAAATTCCTTCCTTTACGATGTTTCCTTCACCGTTAAAACAAGTTATACTTAACAATTAAATACACACATAACTTAGAAAAGTCAGAGGTGTATGGGGCTGGTTTCGAACCTGCGACTTTTGTCTCGAAAGTCCATACCACTGCCCGCTGAGCTATCACTGCTATGTCTCTTAGTGATCAATAATTTCACTGGCATTATTGTACTTCAAATACACGGTACTTAAGACACTGCTGCTTGGCCGCAGAAACAGACAAATCAGTAGTAACCACCTAGATGGACTTTCAAGGGACTCTCCACTTAATAAACCTTTTTATCAATATTAAAATGGATATATTCTCTAATAGCCAATATAAGTTTCGAAAGGTTCTTTTAAAGCTTCGTCACTAGTTACATTAGCATGATTTGTTGTTTATATATTATATGCCTAAGTGTATATGTACATATTTTCATTAATGTTTCCATATAATTATAATTAATTTTTTTTTTTTTTGTTTGTTAGATCTTTACACTTTTAAGCAAGTTGTGTTTATCTTAAATAAGTTGTACAATTAGATAAAATAATATATGTATTATATAAAACTAGCATAATATATAATAAGCATGTAATATTGTAACAACTGCTGATAAACCAATAAATAAAAAATAAAAAAAATAACGCGACACGATGGAAGTGTAACATATGTCATCATTCGATAAACAACTTACAATTTTAAACACAATCCCACAAAACGTACAATCGACCCCGTATCCTAAAATGTACAGTCCAGTGCGTTCATCATACAATTAGAAGGTCGAGGTCGAGTTGCGTAACTGTACGAGATTCAACTGTGCCAGTTACGTGTGGCGGTGCTAGGGTTGCCAACCGTACTTTATAAATGAAGTAGAGTACTATGATTAATGTTATGCGCTTCGGAAATACGAATATGTGACGCTGATGATGATCTAATATAAACTGTTAAATACGTAAGACGAAGTTTCTTCTACAACAAATTAGTACAATGGTACTAATCCGTAGAAAAACAAATACTGCATAAAATCTTGCCAGAGGCCTATCTACTAACTACATATCAACAACGTTACTCCAATTTATCTGGTATTGTAAGTGTTTATGTTAAATCTCTTGTTACAAGATGACACATAAAACGATATTTGTCAAAATTACAAAAAAATATATGCATTTTTTGTAACAATAGCTATAACATAATTAATTTACATATTTTAACATAATTAAATTAAATTCAGCACAGAAAATTTCTATAAAATACAAAATTTACAGAAAGACTCAATACATCTTGCGTAAACAGACACCAAAGAATGACAACGCCAACTCAAGCAGAAGTTACCACATCATAAAAAATAAAATGATAGTGGTAGGTTTTTATTTTTATTAAGTCGAAGAATAGTCAAGATAAGTTATAATATTCGGCTTTGCTAATCCAAATAAATTAACTATTTCATATATATTCGATGAATTTTGTCATACTTAATAATCACATATTATTATAATCTATTTCGATAGAAAAAATAATAAAATCTCTTTTCTTAAACATGTTAGAATAAAAATTGTATGCAATGGCAATTTCGGCATTTCTTTTTCCGTTTGCCAATTTTCCAAATTTTATACAAATTGAAATTTTCGTAAACGAATTAAATAAACTGTTTCTTTAATCAATTATATTACCATTAGCGGGACTTCGATATGCATGAATTTTACGTGTGTATTTTATCATTAGAGAGAGCTGGAGGCCTATGCATGCAGGCATATCGAACTGCGAGACAATGGAATAAAGAGAAACTTGTTTTTATTAATAAAAAAAATACTTTATTGTTTAGTTTTAAAAATACGTCTTTTCCATGCAAACATTTCGTTCAGCCATTTGTATAGCAGAGATGCGTCGACTATTTGAAAAGAAAGTTGGCAACCCTATTGGGGTGACGCTAAACGGCCGGCAAACACGGGCGACCTCATCGCAACTCGCAATAGGCGTGTTTCTTTACTATTATTCTGTAGTTTCAGAGATTACAGTTTTGTTAATGCTGTAAAGGCCGTTTTGAAGTAGTTGCTTAGACCTGAGTTGTGACGTCACAGTTGCGATGAAATCAGCAATGCTTATATCAAATTAAATATACATTTCGGACTTGCTAGCAAATAGGAAAAACGGTAAACTGATATGAAGGTCACACTTATACAAGAGACCCTATGATGAAGCACTGTTGTATTCTGGACACTGAAGCCAGTGAAATTTTTGGCCATTATGAGACTTCACGCCTCACGTGACGGGATGACGAGCGCAGTACAGTGTCAAGCTGTTCTTTGTAATTTTAAGTTCTGAGTAATGCTACCAAAGACTTTAATGTATACTACTAGACGGCCTGTTAAGATTCAGTTGTGAGCTGGGAGTCACAGGGAGCGCGAGAGGGATTCTAGGGGAGAGTAAGCGAGATGGTAATATTGAGTTACGGTCAACGGAGTTACCGCAACTTAGTGATACAATTTCTTTGCACCCAGCAGCTTGTCTAGTAGTATACATTAAAGTCTTTGGTTGCTACTGTTCGTCTTGTAATTTATTATTATACATATTATACCTAATGTAATAAAAAAGGCGTTATACGTTACCAAACCGAAGTCTAGTCACAATCGTTGTGCTGATCTACAAAGCAACTAATTATAAAATGCAAATTATTTTGCTGGTTGCCTCGGTGGCGCAGTTGTAATGCGTAGGCGTTACGATTGAGGCCAACGCTGAGGTCTCGGGTTCGATCCCAGGGTCGGGTAAAGTGGTATTGGGTTTTTCTATTACGAAATGCTCAGTATCAGCCCGGAGTCTGGAATTTGTGCCCGGTATGGCGATAGGCTCGCCCCTATCACATAAGGGACGGAGATACGCTCGGCGAAATGTGGGTGTACTGTTTACACCTCAGCCTACCCCTTCGGGGATTACAGGCGTGAGTGCGTATGTATGTATGTAAAATATTTTCCCTGTGTACATCATATAAACGTAATGTTTATAAAAAGTAATTTCTATGACAGTGACACATTTCCTTCATGTAGATGGTAATTTCCCGTAATATGTGACTCAGCGTATATCTCCTTGTGATACAATGACGCAGGCTTCAAGTACGTAACATTTTATACATTTTTAAATATACTAATAGCTAAATCATGCGTTTCAGTAGTCCTCTTTGTTTATTATTTTTAATTATTCATTGAAATTAAACTAGTTTATACGGATTTTATCGCGGTTTAATTTTTATTTTAGTCCCGACGCGACGTTTCCAAAGCTTTTCAAGCTTCGTGGTCACGGGAGAGACTGAGGTGTAGGTCGTCTCGAAAAGTTAATGTTACATTGGCTACCTTCATTTTAAAATTATACATTTATTTTATTAATTATTTAAAAAGTAAGTTGACACTAGTCCGATCTACACAGAAAGAGTTCACGGTGTCTTGAGGTCTGGCAGTTGGTCTTTTGGGTTCCGATTTAATTAGATGTATAATTGGATTGCAGGCTTGTGCAAACTTGGCCAGCAGAAATCCAGGAAATCCGAAATCCCCCAGAACCGTCTCACTTGTGCTGAAAGCGACCACCGCGGGGATTTTAGGTACACCAGCATCCACCAGCCACCAGCGTAGGAATATTAATTAGGGCCCCGATTCAGTAGTCACTCGATGTGATCTCGGTTGGAAGGCCCTTGACCATTCCTCTAACCCCGAGCTGAGAAGGTATCCTTAAAATGGATTTTCCTCGCGCAAAAAAAGGTTTGTATCAGATCATCATCACGCGTTTCCGAAATAAACGAAGATAGCCGAAATGCATAGCTTTAGTACCACTTGTAATATACTGTATACAGAAATGTTACTTTTTCTACTTCGATCCAAAGGTTTCCCGGGTTCAAATACCAACAGACACAAGTTTAGATATTTAAAAAAAAGTATTAACTTATTTACCTGATTAGTGATATCGTAGACGACGATCGCCGCCTGCGCACCCCGGTAGTACATCGGCGCTAAGCTATGATACCTGGAAGAGTAACATATGTTGTTATTCATATATCGGATACAAATATACAATTGTGTAGACATTTTTGTCTACAGAAAAAATGGCCCGGCTCCACTGTGGATAACCACAGTGGAGCCGGGCATAAACCGGGTGGTATAAACCACAGTCGAGTCTAATAAAAAAACCCGACGTGGAATGGCAACTTTTCTGTCACTTTTCGTAAGGTGAGTGGGGTTACCGGAGGACACACAGCGCCCCTACAATCCCTCGGGCATTGTGGGCGTCGGTGACCACTTACAATCTCAAGTGACCCAATTGCTTGTTTGCTTACATTGTGCAATAAGAAAGTTGTAAATTGTACTAGTAGCTCAGTACAACAGTGACAGCTACGCCAGATCTACCATGTGCCTCACGGAGCGGCCGTTCAAACGGTGATCCCGGATTAGAAGCGACTCCGATTGACAATCTGTTAGTTCAAGCTTTACTTACACCACACCATGCTCAAGGGTCGGTATATTTTGATCTCGCCTCATACTAAAATGTGTTTCGGGCCGGCACTGAAAGTCAGGAGTCATCAGCGATGCGCAAATTCGCATTCAAATATATTTAGTAATACTAAATACGTGGAAGCTACAGTCACCTGCACACACTCTGCTGATTATCGGACGAGGCAGTGGGGAAACTTGATTCCCGTTACGGGTTGTGTGGGTCAGACGGCGGGTCGCCCCATTTAATACCAAATACTGTCAAATGGCATTGTCTCGAAAACTGCTTCTGTTTATGGGCAGGCGTGGCGCTTACCATCAGGCGAACGACCTGCTCATATCGTCACACAACCTAATAAAAAAACTCCAGTGTTTTAGTCCTTAGAGAATTCAACTAACTCAAAGATTTAGTCGCATAAACCTGTTGCTGCAATCTAGATTTTTTACTATTGATTATTTTCAATGATAATCGATTATAATTTATGCCATCAATTATGACCTGATTATTAAAATAATCGATTATTATAATGGATTATCAACAACACTATTTAGTATACACGACGACAAAAAAATCGTAGGTAAGTTTGTGAGTATATTATTTTGAGTACCGATGCATACGTTATCATGAGGGTAGGTAGATACGTATATAGTTAAGTTACACTTTTGTTAGTTTATAGATTGATACAAAAAAAAAGAATTGCATCAGATTTTACAATATTAACAAACACTAGTGCTATTCGCACCTAGTGCCTAGGTTCGCCTAGTGCGGGGTCCGTTGTGTACTTAAATAACATTGTGTCTTTTTATTTTTGGATAATAATAAAATTATTATTATTATTGATTACTCATGATCATAATTAAATTCTCCAATAGGGTAGTTACTAGATTTTTTTTATTAATTAAATCAATAAGTTACGTTACTCAAAATCTATTGCAGAAAGAATTTTATAAATCGGACCAAAAATAAATAAGATAGAAGCCATTGAAATCCTGTAGAAGGGGTAATTGTCAAATGACAGACGATGCAACCTTTGACGTCACTGTGTAAAATGTTCATTATAGTGCACGCGTGCAAGCGAGATAGTGCGATATCCCTACTATGCACCCACTTTTCCTCATACCAACATTTAAAGTCATAACTGCGGGCACATTTCTGAACCAATTATGATAGTGTTTTAATAAAAGGGTTTCTTTTGCGTATCATTTTCTGTTGCTTATAAAATAATGTATAAAATTCAATATAGGAAACTACCCTATTAATATTTTTTTAAAATATAATAATAAATCAACCCATTTACATCAAATTGATGGCAATAGATAAAAACGACATCCATAATACTCGCATTAAGTTATTTATCTCAAAATGCCTAATGTAGTCGGCATCGGTGGCGCAATCGTAATGCGTACGCGATACAACAGCTGTGCTGAGGTCAGGGGTTCGATTCCCGGGTCGGGTAAATGTGATATTAGGTTTTTCCATCACGAAATGCTCAGAGTCTGGAATTGTGCCCGGTATGGCGATAGGCTCGTCCTCTCCCATAATGTCGATAAAACGTGGCTACAGTACTAGTTGCACCTCTACCTACCCCTTCCGAGAGAAAGGCGTAAGGATACGTATTAATTCTTCAGTTCAGAAGTCGCAAGCTTAATATTTTATTTATTCTGGTATGGCAAAATGTTGACACGGGACCTTGTGGTATATACAGCTTGGTCCAAACATAATGCAGGCCGTCTGACAGTCTGTGACAATTCCTCTATTGACACGACGGTCGCCAGAATTATACCGGCCCGAAGTTACTGGATATTGACTGGCCTCCGAACGCCACTTGAAGGAGCGAGCAACTATAACGGTGTTTTTATCATATCAGACCAAAGACTTTAAATGTAGTCTACTCGACGCGACGGGCTGTTTAGAAATAAAATTGTGTCACAAAACGCGGGTGTTTGACAGCTCACAAACAGAGCGTGATTGGGGTTCTTGTTGAGAGTAAGTGAGATGGGAGTATCGAGTTTCGGCCAATTGACCGCAATTTAGTGGTACAATCTCTATGTACCGCGCAACTTGTCTAGTAGTATACATTAAAGTATTTGTATCAGACCGTTACAAAAAGTTATAGAATACCCTCCCAACAGCAAATAATAATGTCATAAATAATATATGATTTCGTCTGTAAGCTTCCGTGAAGCATTAGGGGCCGAGAAGGATTCTTCAAAACTAGCAAGTATCAAGTTATCCACAAACCTCTCTTGTCCAGCAGTGTCCCATATCTCGAACTTGACGGTGGTGTCATCGAGACACACGGTCTGAGTGAGGAACGCCGCGCCGATCGTACTCTCTTGGTACTCGTGGAACTGGCCCTTCACGAAGCGCAGCACCAGCGAGGACTTGCCCACGGCCGACTCGCCCAACAACACCAGCTTGAACTGACACACCTTCGTCTGCGGAGCGCCGTTTGGACGCTGAGCCGCCCCGCTCCTGTTTGTTGCCATCGCCTGTACCACAAAAAAAAAAATAACACCCCACTATCATGAGTGTGGCCAGGATGACGCTGACCCATCCTAGAATACATTTTCCCCACCCCCAGAAACCCACTACTACCTTCTAGATGTCTTTATCTAGAAAAATCTGTGAACTAAACCTACCTAACCTAGAGAGTAACCTCATAAAATCAGACTCAGAGTTTCTCTTTTTGAGGCGTTTTAAGAACAATATGGCTAAACCAATATTAATAAAAATACAATTAAAAAAAATATATAATCTACTGAGCACTTATTCAAAGTTTAACTTATAAAACTTATTTATAATAGACAGGAAATCAATAGAAAAACAACAAGTTTCGAATAAGAAATGTGTAAAATACTGGTATTATTATGTATTTACTACAAGGTTATTCGAAATTAGTGATTTCCATTATACAAATCTTCTATCATAATAAGTTCATTAATTAAACAAGCTATGGAAATCAAATCCTTGTGCGTTAATCCTGCTTACTAGTCTAAAATTACTGGGAATTATGAGCCTTAATATCCTATGTCTCAGGACGATGAGAACAGTGCAGTGTCAACTGCCATGCAATACTTTATAAATCAAATTTATGTGTTGGTCGCTACTGTTTGTGGAAGGTTTTCTTTGAGACAGTGGTAAAGACCCGGCCGAGCCGGCACATTCATGCTGTAGACAAAAGTGTCTGCAGCGTGACTCTACCACTCAAAAAATGGTGGTGGTGAATTTATGGTGCGTGTAGTGTTCCGTGTCTGAGGTGTTTGTACCTGGGCTCCGTTTGTCCCCAACACCCAATCCTGTCGCTCACCATACGTGAGAACACGTATAACACTCAGTTATGGGTACCACGCCAGTCGGGAGAGAACTGCCTCCCCATAGTGGCAAGCAGATTTATAAGGTGCCATCTGACGTAGATGTCATCCTTATTTTTATCTACCGTCACTACCAAGTCTACTATACTTGATAGTGGCAGTACCCTCAATAGCCATTTTATAAGACCCTTACTCAAGATATTGAAGACAAGACACCCGCAGACTCTTTACCAGGAGTGACTAAGACTTCTTTATAATATTATAGAACAAATGTCACGGATTGCTACAAAATAATAACTATGGATACATGAAAAATATCTGTAGTTTTTTCAAAGACTTTAATGTATACTACTAGACGGGCTGTTTAGAAGAAAATTGCGTCACATAACGCGGGAGTTTGACAGGTCACAAACCAGGGGGCACGATAGGGATTCTAGTTGAGAGTAAGCGAGATGGTAATATTGAGTTACGGTCAATTGACCGCAACTTAGTGGTACAATTTCTATGTACTGCGCAGCTTGTCTAGTAGTATACATAAAAGTCGGTGTTTTTCAAACATTTAACAGGTTTTCTTTAAACAAGCTCATAACCATCTTAAATAAACCCCCTTTCCAATAAAAAACCGCATTACAATCGGCACTACGATGCCAGACATACAGACAAACAGATCAAACTTATAACACCTTTCTTTTTTTGTGTCGGAGAAAAAATATAAATATTAGATTAGATATTTTAAAATCTAGTATGACGCCACGCCACATGCCTTTCAACTAACCATAGTTCAAGGATAATGATCGACAATGATACGGAATTCCATAATACATGAGGGAGCACTCAACCTTAACTACTTTATTCGGTGACATATTTTGTTAAAAGCATAAATAATAAACCTAACAGTAAAAAAAATCTCCAACATAGATTAGAATGAGGCAGAGTACCTATACTCAGTTGGTGATCATTCTGGTCTGGTGATTAAGTAGAAGGTTAGACTAAAAAATTAGTAGACTCTTAATTGAAACCTAGTAATTAAGCCCAAACACTTTGTCTAGTAGTTATTATCGAGGCCATGGTGAAAAACCCGCCATAGTGGTTCGTTCAGGCGAGTCCCGCCAGCGTACATCCAGTAACTCCAGGCCAGCATAATTTTGCCGGTTCTTTAATGATTACATTGTAATTTATATCTATATTCATAAACGCTTTAAAGTATTTAACATATTAAATGTTTTGTCACTTTCTACCTTAGATCACACACTAAAATAATGACAGGGACAAAGTTAGCAATCATAGTTAACATTCTGACAAATATGGATCCATTAGTAAAGAAGTTAAGCCCTTTTTAAGAAATAGAAAAGCTACAATACAATATGTACAATATGTATATTATTAATACATATACATACATACACACTCACGCCTATGTCCCTATTTATTTACATAAAAGCATAACACTTTTGCATACAACTGTTAGGCTTTTACAATGAGTGAAATAATAACGGAATTCTCCTAAGGATATTTAGTCTGTTGCAACAATTTTTTATGTAGGTGAGTAAATAATTACCTCCTTGCAGGGTAATAAACATATCATGTGACTAAATAATGATCTTTGTTTTAATATATGGCATTTTGCTGGGATTTAGAACGACACCATTTTTGCCTTCAATTAATTACAAAAAACTGTGTGATGAAGAAAATTAAAAAAAAGATAAGTTAGTAAAAAAATATGGTCCATAACTTCATAATGTTTTATATAAAAGTTGAAATGTTGCAATGTAGAATGCATTTGTAAAAGAAATATTCCTCTGAAAATGTGTGAAATATTGATAGAATCACAGATGTCACACAATCACATCTGCCACATATTATTACTAATTGTTGAAAATTATGTACCATTAAATTACATTATGAATTATTGTTTTATTAGCTTTTATTATTATATTACACTGTTTTGTTTATTTTATTAATTCTCTTCCTGAGTATGCCTGGCACAATGTTATTTTATATAATAAATTCAATTTTTTTAAGCAAACCATTGTATATTTCCAAAACAGACATAATAAAACTTCATGATGTGGATACATTATTGATAAATTGGTATTAGCCCTATTTGATAACTAATAATCAATATAAATTAATTGTACTAAAAGTAAAAGGAATACTTATCATGAAGTTACTTGAATGTTATCATATTATTAAGTTACAATGTAATTACCACTGATGGTCCCAAATAAAATAAATAAATCATATGTCCACCACTGAATGCAAAAAAACAACCAATTGAATTTCTGTTTACCCCTGGATTTCTATTAAACCATTTTATCATTAATTAATATTGTTCCCTATATGTTTTAATAGTAGTATGTAAAATTGTTCTTCAAAATTAAACAGCAGCTATTCAAACAGGAATTTAAAGCTTGTGATGTCTGTGAGGAATAAAATATTGCACAATCAACTCACCAGCTAAAAGTCCAACAAATACACAATTAGACACCATTGACAATGAGTAATGAACACAAAAAAATATTCAATTTAAGCTGCACATTTAACTAAGGTTTTTATCAATACTCAAGAGACATTGAGAGCGACAAAGGCGACTGCAATAAAGACCCAGTGAAAACGATAAACAACGTTATCTAGTGCGTACGTTTCGTCACCAAATCACAAAGAAACAAAAGCTATCAGAGTGACACTTATCTGATACCCGATCGGCGCCGCTAACAGCAACCCGAAATGTTCATTTTTACAATCAATCCGGTGCTAATGTACGTCGAAACGTGTCTGTTGTGCTCATGACTAACCGTGTCTGCCCATCTCATCGCGTTTCCCTACACTTTGACCAATACAAATTACATGTTGCGACGCCCTCGGACTAATCAGCTGGACGTCGTATAACGCTCCACGAAAACACTTACGGAGATAATTATCCAAATGATCCGCCACAAAGCCGTGACCTACAACTAATCCTCTTGTTTCGTGCACACACTCAACAATATTCGATAAAATGACGCATTTACTTTGATTATAAGGATGTGAAAGACATACCCTCCCTGTTATTATACAGTCGTTCAACACTTTTCCTTGGGCGACAAATCCTCAAGAGGTCGCCGTATTGCCGAAAATTTCATTAATTACACACTAAAACGAATAAAAACACTAATTTTAAATGCTAAACTGGAAAATCTAGCACAGAATTGCAAAATGACCACGAACAAACATGGAAGCGAGAGAGCGAGCAAGACGTTTCACAAAAAATGATTGTCTATGGTTCTGAATACGTCATGTTGGAAAAAAGTGCCCGTTTGTTTATGTTTTACATTATCTATTTTGTACACTCAGTTCCCGCAATACTAATATTATATAAAATTTAAGACGGTTTAAAATAAAAATTCTCTATCCCTAGGCAGCAGGTAGTAATTGCATTTACTTTCACATCACTTTCGTTGAATACAGCTTACTCCAATATTTTATGGTAAGGCCGCACATTGGGATTGAACAGTGATATCACGATAGTGTGGCCAACATGTCAGTAGCGTTGGGCGGCTATTACAAACGCAAAGGTGGTTCGGTGAAAACTCAAGTCTCGCTAGAGAGTACCATATGCCTTGGACTCAAGAGTAAGTATTTCAATCCGCATCAAAGGCAATTCTTTGTAAATTCGCTCCCACTTCGCTTCGCTTCAAATAGAATATAAAAATTCACAAAACATTCGTTGTAGCCTGAAGAGGTGGCCAGCTGATACGCCGAATCCCGAGAAATTGCAGAACTCTAAACATTCGTTACATCCTGATAGGTAGTGCGGCTGTACCATTACAATAATAATATTGTAATAATGTTATACAGTCGGATATACATCCTAACCAGAAAACAGTTAAAAACCTCAGACATCTAATAGAAATAATCTAAATAGCTGAACATCATACAAACATGTTTATTTTTAAGCATAGCTATAGGTGTGGTAATCAGCGTTCTTCGTGTTTGTAACTGGGCTCCAATCCACCCCTACAGCCAGCCCGACCCTCGCACACACACGCACACAAACACGCGCACACACACGCACGCACACACACACGCACGTATGATCGCACGCACGCATACACAGAGAGAGATAATACTCGTTTATTGGTATAGTGATGTCGGATGAGGTCGTCAGCAGAGAACTGGGCTCTCCATAGTAGTGTTTTTTTTTTTTTTTTTTTCTAGCCCTTTATCATATACGTCCCACTGCTGGGCACGGGCCTCCTCTACTGAATGAGAGGGGTTAGGCCTTAGTCTACCACACTGGCCTAATGTGGGTTGGTAGACTTCACATACCTTCGAAATTATTATGAAGTACTTCTCAGGTATGCAGGTTTCCTCACGATGTTTTTCCTTCACCGTTAAAGCAAGTGATAATTGACAATTAATATACACATAACTTAGAAAAGTCAGAGGTGTATGCACTTGGGGCTGGTTTCGAACTTGCGACTTTCGTCTCGACAGTCCGTACCACTCCCCGCTGAGCTATCAGTGTGTATTATCATACTAATATTATAAATGTGAATGTAAGTTTGTTTGTTATGCTTTCACGCGAAAACTACTTAACCGACCATCATGAAAGTTTGTACACATATTCTTGGAGGTATAAGAAGTAACCTATGATACGTTTTATGAACAAAAAACAATTTATCTATTTGTTTGTTACGCTTTCACGCCTAAATCACTGAACCGATTTTGATGAATTTTGATGTAGAGATACATGGGACCCTGGAGACGGTTATAAGCTACGTTTTATTTCAGAAAATTCTATTCACGCGGCCGGAGCCGCGAGTAAAAGCTAGTAATTTGATGTAGATATCATGGTTATTATTATCTATCTTCACTATACTTAGTATCGATAGTTTGTTTTTACACCACCGCAAAAGGTAAGAACCACCTCGATAAAACCAGCTTTCAAATAAAAAATCTTTCAAACGCTACACATATACGATTCACGATATAAAGACGGACAGACAAAAGAGCCACACTTTAAACACTCATATTATTTTCGGGGTAAGAACTAGATCAATCTATGAAGACCGCTGACCGAGTCCCAAGGGGCATGGACACGACCGTTATTTGTACGAAATATATAAAAAATATTTATTCTCTTTCTAGTAATTTGAGACAAATTGTCTTCTCTTTTGAAATTACCTGGCAAGCATCAGCGTCATCTGTCAAATGTCAAGAATTAGAGAGTTTTGGCGGGAATTCTTACAGTGCGGTCGCTCTCTTGTTTTAATTATTTCCTAAACTGGTTTAAAGTTGTGTTTGTTGTATAAAAGTGGTGTGGTTTTGTGCAATAATCATTAACGCTGATGAATAGTGTATGGAAACATTGAAATAAGTTGATTTAGGTGATTTTTGATCAAGGGTATTGTCGACCTTGTGCTTTCGATTCGCTTGAAGAAAGTCATCTAAGAAGCATCGAACTGGAAGGAATTTACACCAATACTCCATCAAGGCCTTGAAATCGGTCACACCCCTGTTTCATTGTTCTTGGAAATTATGAAAATAATATAACTGATGACTTGGCAGTATGGTCTCTGACCTTAGCCGGTTCCTTATGGAACAAATACAAAAAAAAAACAAGAATTAGAAGAGTACGTATGTCAATCAATTCATGTGCTGCGAATTTTACACACTTTTTTGAGTATCTTGCATAATTATAGTACTACTATAGTCGAAAGGTCTGTAAAAATTAATAAAAATGAAAATAACACGATACAAAAAAGTGCAGAAGTACCTTAAGTTTTATTATAACAATTTCGGTTTCCATGAACCGTACCAAGTTTTAATCGATGGGACTTTCTGTTTTGCTGCATTCAAAGTAAGTCTTCCTCAAAGGAAATATATAAATCATAATTGCCCTTATCAACTAACCCTACGACATTGGCACAGATCTTCAAACGATGGACAAGTTATATCTTAATAATTTTACAATCGGTTGCCTGGTCAAATACAGTTTAATAATGTTTTACTAAAATTAAGCTATAAATTTGAGGAAGACTTAGTTTTGATTACTGCTCATAATTATAATAAAAAAATAAAAACACCAATTACAATAATCATAGAATGGACAGTAAATGTCGACGAAATGGCCGTCTGATCGACATTGTGGACGACGAGTGGCGTGCGGAGCAGCTGCCGCACGAGGACATTCAGGTCCCGATAGAGGAGCTGCCTGACCCTGAGGCGGACAGCGCTGACTCCCACCTCACTCTCAAAGAGCAAAGCATGCGCTGGCAAGAGTACTTTCCTGAACCAGCGAGCAATAATCAAAACTAGGTATTCTGAATAATATTTTTTTGTATATATTGTTACAATAACTTGACTGAACTGAAGTTACTAACTTTACCCACCTGGGATTAGGGTGAAATGTGAGCTGATCACCCATCTGTGCAACTCGCAGATGTCCACTATAAATACAAATACAATACAACTTCACCCACTCTCGATTCTGAAGACATCACCTGTGATGTGGCTCATGGCTATAACTTTAGGCTGATAAAGTTATTTTGTGTGTATTTGTATACCAAGGCAGACCTTATAATGTTAATGGAATCTAAAAGTATATACCATTATCAATTAAAATGTTGACTGCACACTCCTGCTGTTTTGTGTGTATTGTATTTGAGGGATGCAGACACCAGGCGTATTGTGTTATCTATGAGAATAGTGTATGCTTGACATGATATATTGTACAGCAAGCCACACAGCTAGACAATCTGCCACTATCAGATGACATTTAATGTATTCAATAAAATTAAATTAAAATAAATTAAATAATTAAAAATTAATTAATTTAATTAAATTTTAACAGGTTTCAATAACTAACATGTTTATGTTATGTACGCAATACTTAGGGCAATGCAATTTATTAGATAGTAAACAGTATAACTGCTCTGCCTCGGTGGCGCAGTTGTAATGCGTACGTGTTACGATTGAGGCCAACGCTGAGGTCTCGGGTGCGATCCCTGGGTTGGGTAAAGTGGTATTGGGTTTTTCTATTACAAAATGCTCAATATCAGCCCAGAGTCTGGAATTTGTGCCCAGTATGGCGATAGGCCCGTCCCCTATTACATAAGGGACGGAAATACGCTCGGCGAAATGTGGGTGTACTGGTTACACCTCTGCCTACCCCTTCGGGGATTACAGGCGTGAGTGCGTATATAAACAGTATAACAAAACATAATAATAATTATCACAGAATAAACTTTTTTCTCAAACAGTACCAATAACAACTAATTACAACTCTTCTTTTGAATATTTCTATTTATAAATAAATATGAAGGTTTCATATTGCAGTATTCAACCTTCCTTAACAGTTTATGGGTAGTATTTTCTATTGCTATAGTTGTTTATATTATATTAATTTTTCCTGGTATTGATGGTATCGATGGGCGGTGGTGATCACTCACCATCAGGTAACCTGCAGCTTGCTCCACTGCCCCCTCTTTTATAAAAAACGCAAATATAAATCATAATTAAAATTCACCATTAAATGTTTCAGGAGCAGATCAACATAAGAGAACAAATACCTAAATATCTAAACACTCAAGCAAAGTTACTTACAACCAGATGTATTATTAAAGAAACTGAAAAAATTGCGAAAAAGACTCACGGAGCACTTACTATATTAAAAC
This sequence comes from Mimas tiliae, assembly GCA_905332985.1. Taxonomy (NCBI): domain Eukaryota; kingdom Metazoa; phylum Arthropoda; class Insecta; order Lepidoptera; family Sphingidae; genus Mimas; species Mimas tiliae. The sequence goes on along the minus strand of HG995241.1, from coordinate 19,258,834 downwards.
AGTACGGAATCCATGAATGTGGACATAAAGAACCTGTTTCTGGATCAAAATGCATATTGTCTATGATAGGGAAACGTAATGACCAACATTACATCTTGGCTTCACAAGATCGGGACCTACAAGAGAAATTAAGGCAAAAAGCAGGTGTCCCTCTCCTATATCTACATAATAAGTCTCCAACATTAGAAAAACCATCGAAAGCTAGCTACGAAAAGGCAGGAAAATCATTAGAATCTAATACATTCATGTTTATATCGGAGAATCAAAATGAAGCACTAAAAACTATGAAAAAATCCCTTGGAGTTGAGGAAAAGGAAGTAGAACCCAAACAGGTGGCAAAAAAGAAAAAGTCTCACAACCCTAATCCTTTATCTTGTAAGAAAAAGAAAAAAAAGCCTGGAAAAGATGTGACAAAGGAAAATGTGAGTGAGGGAAAAGTTAGGAAAAGAAAAAAGAAGAAAGTGCCCAAACATGTTAAAGAGCAATTGAAAAGTGGTGTGGGTGCAGTTTGATTAGTTTTAAATAAAGTTTATTGGATAAGTACAAGTTGTTTATTTTGAAATAAGGTGAAAATAAGTGTTTTTTTTATGACATGTCGAGCAGGTCGCTCGACTGATGGGAAGCGTCACGTCACACGACACAGAACTCTGAATTACAAAACACTGCACGGCACTGGACTGCGCTCGTCATTTCCAGACATATGTCATAATGCCCACTAATTTCACTGGCTTTGCAGCCCTTCAAACCAAAACACAACAATGCTTAGACAGCTGTTTAACGACAGAAATAGACAAAGCGGTGGTACCTACCCTACCCAGATAGCCTCTCGCATACATGCGTACTACCAGCTAGTAAAAGTTACATTGATTATCACAAAAATGCTTAAAAATTTATTATTTTTGATAATTTATTTGTCCTCTGGTGATTAACAGCTGAATAAACATATTGAATATTTACTATTACGCTTTTTGTTTGAAAGGCCAAGAGAATTTGAGTCGGTACGCGCCGAAAGTAAGAATGTGCACTAAAGGCAAGTTTGTCAGGTACACAGTGTGGAAATGTGTCGCTATGTCGTAACATTCCTCTGGCACAAATACTTCCTCGCCGTCTGGGGAATCCTGAGAAACAACAATACTCAGTTTTTCTTTTGCCAGGTGTATTCCGGATTAGTACCAGGGACCGCCTTCCTACTAAGAAAATAGGTACCTACCTATGTCTACCGTTGAAGTTTTTTTTTACCTGCTACAGCAATGTGACTACACTGCTACTCGTGGTACTAACTTATAAGTTAGTTAGTAGCGGGCTTACTGCATAACACTGCGCTCCTCACCTTGAGACAGATGTTAGGTATGTCTCATAATGCGCAATAATTCCACTGGCGTCGAACACAGCAGTGTTTGCACACTATTGCTTGGCAACAGATATCGACACAGCGGTGGTACCTACGCTGACGGGATTAGCGCATGGGAGAGTCGTACTAGACCTATTTATGGTTTTTACAAACCGCGATTTTACCACCAGGCTCCGGATATTTACCATGTTACTCTGTATTTATGATAGCTCATGTTAACAAAAATGATAAACCTAAATACAATTAGAAACGTAAACTGTACAATTGTTTCGAAGGTGCCATCTTACCTCAATAGTATGCCGTATAATCAACTCCTTGAAATAAAACCAGACAGCGGCAGGCGACTGCCAGTAATACAATTTGAAATACAGATGACAACTTAGATAGATAGTCAAAAGACAGGCCAGCTTCGAGGCGGGAAAGTCGCGCTGTGCTGCGTATTCAATAGTTTCAGATATTAGGCTCGTTAGAAATATTTTCTCCGGTAGATTGTAATTAACTATTATCTTCTTTTCGACGAGGAAGTTGCCTAGAAATTGTTTTTGTGTTAATCTTCTAGCCTGAATGAGCTTAGTGGTCCACGCCACAAAAGTTAGTACCTACTTACCTAGCCTCTGGTGAAAGCTTATGAATAACTAAATATTTTAAAAATACTATGTATTCTATGGATATACATAATATTATATAGTCCATTAGAACAAATTGCAGATTTTGCTATATATTGTTATTGAAACATTTTTAACTCACTTTTTACCAAATAGGTACCTACCTATATCTACCCTTGAAGTATTTTTGTAACCTGCTACAGCAATCCGACTACACTGCCACTCGTGGTATGTAGGTATGCAGTAGAGATATGAACTAACTTATAAATTAGTAACGGACAGACTTCTTCTTACTAGCTGGCGTTATCATGGCTAGTGCCAGGGTCCACCTTCCTACTAAGACCCTTTCAATTCATCCGAATACTCAGTAATCAATAAATTTTATTTCCGAGGAAATCTGGACAATCTTTCGAAGCCAGGCTTTTTTTTAAGCAGCTTGAATTACTACTAAGACGCCTCCACTTCGCCCAAAGTTGAGCATTCTAAGTAGCGAGACCACTGGCCCTCACGTAAGGAGCAGACTAACTCGCACTATGTTTATTTAAAGTACGAATATTTACATAATACCTATGAACTTCCGCAAACCACTTATTTTATCAACATCAGTGGCGGCTATCATGGCCACAACATCGTCTTCATTCATAATAGTTCCTGTCAATAGTTTAGGCCGCGCTTCCCGCTCCGGTTTCACGAATGGCGGAGTCTCATTCTCTTTCAACGAGAAGAAATATGAGGGAGCAGATACCTGGACTTTCAATTTAGCCTCTTCTGGTTTTAGTAAAGGGTAGAAAGGAGCAGAAGCAGCTTTCATTTTTGGTATGTTTCTTTGTTCCACTGATTTCGTACTAGTTCTAGAGCCTGATATGGATTCCATTATTACTTTTTAATTTTATTTTCTTGCCACTCCTGTATTTTTATCAAAATAACAGAGCTTTACCGAGTATATTAGATGTGGAACTCAAAGTTCATTGATATTATTATGATTTACAAATAATTAAATGACTATATTTTCTTTTGAAATAACCAAAAAATGACAATGTATCGACATTTCGTGCGTCAAGACATTTTAATCAATGAGTGTCAATGAGAATATAGAACAACGGTCGGCAACAGGCGGACCGCGATCCGTTTGCGGACCGTGAAAGGTCGAACCTCGGACCGCCAAATATTGTAATGTATTGTATACCAAGTATAAATTAATAACGTAGATAAGGCATACTATACCTTTATTAGTTGAAATAATATTTTTAAGCCACAGTTTCGGTGCAGTTTCTCACATTAATTGTAGGTCTTGTGTTTTATAATTCAGAATTTTATTTGTAACCATACAATACATAGGTAACACTTAATAATTATGAGTTGTTTTTTTTCTGGACCTCGTTAAAATTTTCCCACAGTATCCGGACCCCATCTAAAACTACTTGCCGACCCCTGATATAGAATATCAAAAATATTAATGTGACCCTAAAATATTTGTTATGGTTCTCATTAAAGTTTTGGTACAATATTCCTTGAAAAATTTAATAACAGAAGAGCAAATGAAAATATTGATGATTAGTTTAAAAAACAAAACAAGTTATTTGTATACAAATTATTTATTAAATCCACTTACATTTACATGCTCTTATGAACGCTGTCTTTTTCTATCGCGATTCTTATCAAATTTCTCGGGTGGTATTTCTCCATTTTTATCAATATCAAATCTATCCCAGTATCTCCCTGGAGCCTGCGGTGTGCTATCATCACTATCTGAGCTATCTGAATCCTCATCACTTGTTGTGCTATCTTCTTCCTGTTTTTTCTCTTTCTTTGATTTTTCTTTCCGTCTGTCCTTTTGCTTTGTGTTTTTGTCATCATCACTGTTATCTTCCTGCTTATTTTCTCTATCACGGCGTTTGTTTTTATCTTCTTTTATGTTTTTATCTTTCTGCTGGACATCTTCTCGCGCCCGTCTGTTTGACTCTTTGCCGTCATCTTGTCTCGCCCGTCTGTTTGGTTCCCTGCTTTCATCTTCCTTGCCTCGCCTGCTAGATTCCCTTTTACCATCGTCCCTCTCGCGCCTGATAGATTCCCTTTTATCATCGTCCCTCTCGCGCCTGATCGATTCCCTGCTGTCATCTTCCTTAGCTTGTTTGCTTGATTCCTTATTCTTATCTTCTCTGCCCCGTCTGCTAGAATCTCTTTTATCATCATCCCTCTCTCGCCTGCCGAATCCCCTACTGTCATCTTCTTTACCTTGTTTGCTTGATTCCCTATTATTATCATCTCTGCCCCGCCTGCTCGAATCCCTGCCGTCATTTTCCCTGACTTGCCTGCTTGTTTCCCTATCATCTTCCTTGGCCCGTTTACGTGATTCCCTATTGTTATCTTCCCTGTCTTGCTTGCTGGATTCTTTATTTTGATCTTCCCTCCCTCGCCTTGTCGATTCCCTGCTATCATCCTCCCTAAACCTTCTGTTTCGTTCTCTGCCATTATCTCTATCATTTCGCCGATTCCGTGAATCTTCATACCTCTTACTTTCTTCTGATTCTTTGTCGTAATCACGCTTCCTTCTAGATTGTTCTGGACTTATTTCGCGTGTCTTATCTTTACGTCTGCGAGGGTCATCCGATATGTCTCTGTCAGGTCTTCTACTACCATTTTGTTGTTCATTGTTCCAGTTTCTATCTTGCCTAAGCTCGCGAGGTCTTGCAAATTGATTTCTATCGCTTCTTTCCCTCTCCCTGTCAGGTCTGGACTCCATCCTGCGCGCATCCTTACCGTACGTATCGTAGAAACCATCATGTCCCCAGCGCTCGACGTCTTTATTTTTTTCAGCGTCGTCAACTTCCTCTGGAGCTTTTGAGGACTTATCTTTGCTCTTCTTTTTGGATTTGGTTTTTTCTTTTTTCTTTTTCTTATTACCTTCGTCTTCCAAATCTGTGAAAAAAAATACGTAAGAGTTCTATATAACCATACTTAAATAGAGCACAATAGTTTTAATTGGAAATGTATGGTTAATTCTGATTATTTTGGCTCTTTGTCAGCTAAACAGGTCTTTACATTCACTTACGGCCGATACGAAATTTTATTTAGCGATCGAAATGAGTTAACAGCTAACACCAATACCATAGGTATCAGTCCTGTATTTTATACTGTCCCACTGCTGGATTAGCCCTTAGAGTTCACATAAATTATCAGGCATTTAAGGAAAAATATGGCTCTTTATGATTTCCTTTCCTGTTTCCCAAGAAAAACGAAAATTGCCGAAGCACATAAGTATATTTAAATATAGTACCGTAAATAATATGGAATATATGGCAGTTGTTGGCAATAGTTTGATTTATTGTTCAACCTTCCACTTGTAGTTTTGATTCCGAATGTCTGTATAATGTACTCTGCACATGCTGTTACCAGTTCAGAGTTGTATATATTTAATTAATTTGAAAATGTAAATTAAAATGAAATAAATAACTGACCACTAGAGCTGGAGTCACTAGACGAGCTGCTACTACTTGAGCTGGAGCTGGAGCTGGATTCTGAGCTGGACTCACTGTCATCACTGATCTCGGTTATCGGTGCAGGAACATTCTGTTACCAATCAAATTATATGTCAGATTATTTATTTTTTTATTTAGGTTTTCCAGCAGACTTAACACTAGTAAGTAGAAAATTGATTATGTAAAATATAGATGTAGAAAAATATGCAATAAGAGCATCCACTAACAATTTAAACTTTGGCAGCCTCTGTGGCGCAGCGGGCGAGTAGCCGGCTACGAAGCGAGAGGCCGTGGGTTCGATTCCCACACTGAGACAATAAATACTTCTTTATCAAATATTTTCTGATTTACTGCTAAGAATATATCAAAAAGTATTAATTAATTACCTTTGGCATCTGTTTCAAATGTTCACGCAATTCATCTGTCAATCCACCCAATCCGATGGATGTGAAGAAGTTGATTGAAAACCGAGTGTTTCTCGGATTATCACGCGGGAATATACCGGAGAACGCCTCCTGCAATGTCCTGAAAAAGAAGCACCATTAATATGACCAGCTTAATAACAATAAAATTATCGAAACGAATGTCAACACTCACGGATCTTGAAGACGATCATTCAGTTTCTTCAACCCCATGTATTCAGCCAACTCTTGGAATAGAATTTTAATATATATACGACTAGAACTTGTCGTGTCTTCTTCATTCAATTTGACGCATTCTAAAACCTCCCAACTGATTGAATCAGTGAATAGTAAATGCGCAAAGAACTTGCTTACATTCCTCAGCCTGTTTGTATCTAATCTATGAGCAGTGGAGTATGAATCTTTAAAGATTTCTTCAAACGGGCTAATATAAATCCTGTTAATATTGCAGAACCGTTGAGCCAACAATCCATAGAACTTCTCATATGTTCTCTGCTCAGCACAGCAGTCGAGGAACATGTGGCAGAGTTCCACTTCCTGGCCAGGCTTGAGCTGCATCTTCATGAGTTTATGAGCACATTCTTCAAAGTCCAAACTAGAGTTGATAGTAAGGTATATGGTACGTCTTAGTGCTACCAAGTTTGTTTCTGTGTTGTCTATGATTGTCATTTCCTTTTTTTCTTCCTCCTCTTCTTCAGACTCTTCACTGCCGCTTTCTCCAGAACCGTCTTCTTCACCCGATTCAGCATCAGAACCGAGGATCTCTTTGCTTAAAGTTTTATATTTCTGCTCGTTTTCTTCATATTTATCATCAAACTTGAATACATCTGAAATTTTTTGAACGATTGTGTTAATTTCGTTTTTGATAATGTATTAATATTATGTGGATTCATTCACACCTAATATAATTTGGGATCATATTCATTAATATAATGCAAAGAACCTAGGCAGTGCTATGAGTTGGTAAACCTCAGTTCATTCAAATTCAACAGCGCAAAGAGGTTAAACAATGAATGTTTTGTTAATTGCAATAATTATTTAAGTAATAAATAAATACACCCAACAGTCACACACATAGTCCTGACCCCACACTAGGTAAACCTGTATTGTGGGTATCAGGAACTACGAGGGGCTTGCGGTCCCACAACACCCAGACCTGATTTTTTTTTGTGGATCACACAAACATTTGTCTCAGTGTGGGAATCGAACCTCCGGCCCCGCTCGCCCTACTCACCAGCTACTCACCCGCTGCGCCATGGAGGCTGTCTTTGCAAAATTAGTATTGTGTGATGGGACTAACATTTGGTGCATTTGTGTATTACCATATAATTTTTGAGAGTTGACGAAATCACACCTCAAATTTGTTTTGTCAATGGCTCATAAATATATAACATTGTGCTACAACCCATGGGACTGAAGGAATAACATGTATAGAAAATTATAAATTATGTATCAGTTGCTTTTAAATATTATCATTCAACAAAAATTCCAGAAACCACTCACTCAGGATATCCTGTGGATCAGTAGCGTCATCCAACATCAATAAATGTGTAAACTGCTCCTCCTCAGGCACCAGCTCTAATTCTTCAATCAGTGCTGGGTGATCCTTGAACCCGTCCTTCCACACTTGGAACATTACTTCTATCATGTACTGCACCCTCTTATCCAGCCGCCCTTCATGGAGAATGTTCCTCAACATCTCAAATATAGCATTAACTCCCTTCGAAGACACTTCAGTTAATTTCTGACCACATTCCTTCAAAAATGCAATTGATACCTCTACGGAATCATCTGTAGGTGTCTCGACGAGTAATGTTAAAAGTTCTAGAGCCAGAATCTCGTGAGCGACTCGTTGGTTGACAAGATGGGCTATAAATGATGCGGATGATATGCAAATAGATTTATCATTACGTTTGAAACCTCTTTTGAATTGTATCACCAACCTTTTCAAGAGTAATTCGCCGATGTTGGGAAAGCGGGAATTGACAGCGGCCACTAATGCTGCGTACACATTTGTAAACGTCGGTGAGGCTGCCTGGGCCTGTATTACTGAACGGCATAACAAACCTCTACCACGAACAATATTCTCTTTCAGCAACTCTTTTATAATAATACCGATGTTACCGACGTTGATCTTGTTGATGTGGCCGTGTATAGATTTTTTCAGAGCCTCCCACGATAATCTTTGGTAAGCTATAGAGGACTTGTCAGTTATCTGCGCTTGCATCATTCGTAGACGCGCTGGTGGTATATACGCACCTCCTGTCCTAGTGTTTAACATGTCCGTCTCTTTAGCTTTTCTTTCTGGTCTTTCGGGGATATCCTTCGGCTTCTCGCGGTCTTTCCGAGCCTCGTTGGCATACTTTTCATTTTTGATATGAACATCGGGTGACCGTGACTTGGAATACCTACGCTTACGCCTAGTATCTCTATCACGCCTATCGTCATATGATCTAGATCTAGACCGTTCTCTTCTAGATCTTTTTTGTCTTCGTTTTTCGTCATCTTCCTCATTCTTGTCTCGTCTTCGTTTACTGTCTTTAGAATCCATTTTGAAAAGTCGTTAACAATATACACATTTAACTAATAAATTATTATTAGTGCATAGCAGCTTATACCTTTACACGATAAGTTTTAGTGGTTAAATTACAAAGTTATAATACGAACACGACAATCACTAGGTACGACAATCACACACGATGACATATGACGCGGTAGCCATGTTTTTTATTTTGACAATTACTTTTTATTACATATTCTATTTTTGTGATACGAGTCTTTTTGCCATGTAGTATCTAAGGTTGCCATGTTCCTTTTCTGACTTTCTACCAAATAAGCCCAAAAGGTTGAGCAGTAAGTTTATTAAACATAGCCTGTACAACTTAACAACTTAACTATCTGACAATAAGGATTTCCAGACTGGGAAGCGTTTTCACTAGTAATTTGACTTCTAAAGATGACTCATGATAATAAAAGTATCCTAATTCTTGTCTAAACTCGGCTCGTACTAAAAACAAAATTCATAAAACTTTCAAACCGAAACTGAAGCCAAAACTTCGCACTCCTGTATATCAATAGGCTAGTTGACTTATACCAAAATTTTATAAATAATTGTTTATTTCCTACAGTATTTGGTTTATGGAACCCAAATATATCAATTTCAATACATTAAACTAGAAGATATCTTTAAAATTCAAATTACAAAATATATTTTTTATCTTTATTTGAAATCTTCGAAAACGCTACCGCCATGATTGTGACGTCAGACAACAAAAATAATAAGATATTATTTTCCGTATATAGTATAATACTCTTTGGATATTATGTAGGTAAGTACTTACACCGAAGTGATTCCAGATTCTAGATTTTTATTTGTGAAACATGAGTATACATACACACAAAGCATGCAAGTTGTTACGATATTAAAAAAACGATCAATCATGTTTGGCCTTATGGCATAAAAATACATGACAATACAAATAATTACAAATACATACATGATCTAATTGGTATTGATGTAATGATTCTTGTCGGTCGGGAGCTCTCCGTAGTGGTGAGTGTATTTAAAAGGTGTTATTTGACGTAGATTTCATACATATAATTATCTACCTCCACTATACTTAGAAAGAAAGAAAGAGTAGCTATTACAATTTTATGGCAGAAACTGTAGTCCGCATGCATGTCCTGCGACATGTGAGTATGTGAGGGACAGGCGGACTCCAGATTTCGGCAAAATTTCCGCCTCACTGGAGACTCACATTCGTTTATGTGAAACAGCCCATTGAATGAAGAATAAAAACAACGATAATGAATAGATTTTAGAAGACCGGCATTATATTTCGGTTGATGGACAAGCAGCTGGAATTAGCTTCAAATGACTAATTGTTTTGCCATTGGCAATCGGCCACTAATGACGGTGGAAATAAATGAATGAGTCGTGTTATGACTTGTGAGTTCATAAAAGTAGCGGACTCGGGCTTAGTCCGCCACTGACTATAGATAGATAAAAGAGCTTTCTTATTAATTCTCCTTCTTCTTCTTATTTCTTTTATGGCCTTTGCGGTGTTGCCCTACCCCAATTCTGCCAGTGTCACGTAGATATTACGAATCAAAAATAGATACCGATTAAGATACAGCTTAATAATTCTATCAGTTACCAGTACGAGTGACAAGCAGTTGTGTCACGCCTCACGGGGGAATAACGGTTAATTGAAATTTATTCGGAAATCTAAAGACTACATAAAGGTATTTTTAAATAAATTATCGAAGACCGCCACTGTATTGAGATTGATATAAGTCTAGTCAGTAGCTCTAGTTCATTTCATTCAATAGGTTTATGTTTAAATAATAGATTTTTACTCTAGCCGGGGCCGAGGTTAAAATGGGGTTCTATATCCTTATCCTTGCTTTAACCTTAAGTAAATTATATACTTCAGATATGTCAATGTGTATATTTTGAATCGGTAAAGATAAGTCCTTCGTTAGGTGGCTAGAAATTATACTCAATTCATTTTTCAGTTGATCCGGCTCGAAGGACCATTAAGATGTACGGGACATCTATATTTGATATATAAATGATACGACTGTCTTTGATAATCACTTATATTTTATAATTAAATTGCTAAGTCTATGATATGATAAATGCTTGATGATATTGATTATGAGTACGCGTTCGCCGTTGATCGGTACAAATGACGCACTGAATATGATTCCTATAAAAATGTAAAATCGATGCGACGCGATATGCTAACGCTGCAAAAATGTATGGTTGGCCCGTACATGTACCTTTATCTCAGTGAATGTGTATATCTGGTTGTCATCGGTAGCCCCTAATTTAATGAACAGATTTTAGTGAGAATTATTTTGTTTCAGTTGATTTTTCGAGATGGGTCGAAATGATTTACTGGGTGGTAGGTCGCTCGTATGAGGCTGTCTATGCAGGTACTACCGCTTTGTCTATTTTTGTCGCCAAGCAGCATGTTACCACTTTTATGGTGCGATTTGAAGGATATTGTAGCACGAGCGCAGTCCAATGCCATGCGGTACTGTACAATTTCAAGTTCTAATCAGTGTTGCTTCCGTTTATGAGCAAGCGTGATGCTTATCATCAGGCGACCTAGCGATCTCCTCATATCAAGATGGTTTTTAGCTATGTTTGAAGAGAGACCGTTCGGTCATGTATTTTTTTTTTGTCTAATTGGTGTCGATGGTTTCATAATGGTTAGATTAAAATCTCTCCATAGTTCGGTTATGGCACATATGTATTTGGTGGTTCTCGTAATATCTGTTTAGGATCGTAAGGGAAAGGTAATAGTTTTAATAATAACAAAACAAAACGATATGTATATTAGTATTTATGACTTTATTTAATACGACAATGAAACTACAAAATTTGCCTGCACTTCAAACAGCAATTTTCATATTATATACCTCACAGACTGAAGCATATGAATTAATCACAATAAAATATAAAATCAACGATAACACATTAATAAGAGTTAAGAGTGTTCTAATTATACGCAAAAATGTTACGAACAAAACACAAAAATACATGTTTATCTGAAAGCTATAATGTTGCATCGCTATACATGATTCGTCTCGATCGTGAGATTCTAAAAGGCTACACAATACCCAAGGCAAATTGGTCAGAAGTTTACACATCTTTACCGAGAAACAAGCTTACTTACAACTAGTTCCCTTACTGATACAGCGGTAGTAACATAGTGTGAAGCGTCATCAGGCAAGCGAGTCGCCCCGCCGCGCCTCTTACACCCCTGCTCACCCCCTACTCGCGCCAAGCATCGTGCCGTCCCACATATGTACAAGATCATCCACGTTAGAACAACGAATGCCAAAAATATACTATAAAATAGAGAAATAGTTTCACTGGCACGGAGCACCGCGCCCGTCCGCCTTTGTGTCTACCGAACGTACTATCACTAGAGCAAAACATCACAAGCGTCGTCGCACTAGTCGCGTCCTACCACATCCCACCACATCCCAACACTCTCACCACATCGCGACACATACCCAGCGTCGCGCACTACCACCACTACTCTCCGTTAAAAAAATATAAAACGCTATTATAGGCAGTTTTATATGTTACATTTTATTGATATCGACGAGAGCCAATTTACCAAATACTGAGGCACTTCCGCTGTTTACTAACCAACTAACGCTCCGACTATTTCGTGAACAATATTTTGAGATCAATACCATGTGAATGCCACTAAAATTTAATATATAGACTAGGTGCGGCATCGCTCTGACGCGAGCGATTCTTGTCGCCACTGTGTGATCAGTCTGCGTAACGTGGAATTAAAATGTGGATATCGGTATAGCCGATTGTATGCAACCAACTCGAAAACTCCGTACAACCCGCGACGCAAGTCTCCCCAACGAAAACATATAAAAATATATAATTTAATACACAGTAATTAATAATAGCAAAGGCAAGTTAAGAACGCGAGACAAACTTAAATTTTAGATTATACCCATCCTAAAAATACTGTTGCGTATGACATATTATATTAAAAATAATGATATAATTCTATCACTAACGATTAGAGATAGTAATAACCTCACCAAGCTACCTCGCACCGCCAACGCGCTAACATTTAAGTGTAATTCCACCGTGGGTTACGTACTCGGACAATTTGGGCATTGTAATACGTCCTAATACGTTATACCATTTTAATAAAATTAAAAATTACAAACGATTCAATATATGCACTATAAGTACGGGACCAGGGTTCACATTCACTTTTAAGTACTTCGAACCAATGGGAGTAGAACTATCTCATTTGTTCAAATACTAAAAGTCGGCCCTAAACACGTCTAAGACATTAAACTTTTACTAGGCCAAAATTGTTTCGGTGTACATCAATGTTGCCGAAATACTGTGGTGAAAATAACTTCTAAGAATTTTAAATCAAGCATGCACACGAGGTATGCGTTTGGTGTCAAATAGAAAGCGCGTCCGGGGTGTAACACCAATATTGTGAGGATGCTGCACTGTGCGATATTGGAGGAATATTTTTAATTTAATTTTTATCACAATATTTTTAACATGTTACAACACCGACGCCATATCGGCTTTAAAAGCTCCACCACGGGTCGCACCGAGGTAGAAACACTTTGTCACTGGACCAGCCAAAAACCTTAAAACCTATCGTCATAAATTACTATCGTAAATAATACAATGCCGGCCAGTCGATCTACTCGTATGATGACAAGTTCATTCATGAGACGCGTGCTATAAACTTTTCTATTTCGGTATGACCAGCCTATTATTTCTAATGAGCTATAGTAATTTATGACTTCCTATTTATCCTTTAGGTCTGATTAAACTATTTTTTTTTAATTTTCACGCGTAAATTTCGATAGCCTCTCACGTGTTCACGTGTGACCGGCACGCCGACCGTAACATCCTTCAAGCCCACGGAAATGAACGATAAGCGAAGCGCCCGCACGTCCGTGCCGACTCGCTGACACTGTACTGTGCCGTGCCGCCCCGTGCACGTCGGCGAAACTAAGCGGTTGTGAGGCCGAGCATACAAACGAATCATGGTAATTAGAAAGCGACAGACGGTGTTCGGGTCGGTCACGGCGTGGCCATGAGCGTCCTCGCCAGGAAGGCTCCGTCGGCGCGGAGTCGCGGGCGCGGCGCGGGGCGGCGGCGCGGCGCGCTCTAGCCGGATCCGGCCACTCCCGCCACTCCCCCCACTCCCCCCACTGCGCCACTCTCAGTGCGTGCACTCTTGTTCTGCCGCACCAGCTCCGCGCGCCGCTCCTGAAATACACGTATACGTCACGCACTGCCCGCCTGGACTCACTGTACACGATCCCAGCTGTGGACCTGGTCAGACTTGAGTATCGGTCCATGATCGGTGATGATCTACCGAGACCAAACTGTGACCAACTCCACAGAGTCAAATCAAGCTCCGCGATGTTAGCAAATGCAGAATTATAAAATGAAAGGTGGTTAGTGCAGAAACAGTATGACCGATAGCCGACGTGCGATAGTATTGCATTCAAAGTCAGCGGGAGTGACGCCTTCGACAAACCTCTTTCTTGACAAAGTCCAATTTTTTCTGGATCTCCTTTTCTCTATTTTGCTCGGCGGTGGTGAGTTTCGACTCGATGTCCTTGGTGATCTCCTCGACTTTCGCGGTGGCAGCGGAACGGACTTCAGCGAGCTTAATGTTCTTTATGGATTCAACAAAAAATATACATGTGGTAACGTAAAAAAAATAAAGCATGCACAGCCGATGTTAGGATATTATGGAGTAATGATGAGGGTTTGTAGATGAATGCATGTATAAAAACTCATATTACCTATCTAGACTAGCTATATTGTCTATGAGAGCATAATTTGATGGAAATAATGTAAACAATCTCATTAGGTAAATTCACAATGATAAGTAGTTTCAATTCGCAAAATACTAATCAACCAGCTGCGATTAGGTAGTAATCATTTTAAAGGGAGCGCTACTCAGACTACAAGATGCTATCGAAAAATAGTACTTTTAAACAATGGTGTTGCAACTTTTAAAAAATATTCCTATATGGTAGAATTTTATGGACTAAGATTTCAAGAACAATAATACTTACTGGATATCACAGAAAAAATTATGTATTATTATTAATTCTCATGATGGTTTTTATGAAGTAGACATTCAATCAAATCATTACGCATCATAGACAACTTGTTACAGAAAATACAAAATACAATTAATGATTCTACATCTCTATAAAGTTAGGAACATGAACATCTATATTATCTATTATTTTAGCCTTGTTAATCCCAAATTACAAGTTAACTACTATGGGTACACAGCTGGAGAGCCACTTGATTTTTTTTTATTGTCCACAACGACTATAGTTCTGAGGTACCATATGCTGCCTTTGATCGAAAATCATTCATAGGCAATCTTCATTAGTGTGTTACGTATAACAAATATCTGAAACCAAACTGGACAGCCTATCATCCTCCATCCACACATCCCACTCCAACGTGTGATCAGCACAATATATTTTTTACACAAATAGAATATGGCTTAGTTTTTAAAATCGACCGGCTGCCTGATATCACCGCTTGTGCCATCCAAATCCGGAGAAATCATGTTAAAAAAATTCAGTTTTACCTAGAAATCAAACCAAGACTTCTAGGGTTCAGTTTGTATATGCTGACACTAGCCAACTGGGGAGACGATTAATTTCAGAATATCCGATTCTAAATATTTGAAAGACCCTACACAACATTAATGACGCTGTAGCTGCGTATATATATTTATTTGTTTTTCTACTCCTTGATAAAATAAAAACTGCAATATGCAGAATTGTATTTAAAATGAAATGAAATTATTCAATTGTTTTTTGTAGACCAGTACTCTCCAGCTTTGTACAAACTGCTACCTCTATAATGGACACTGCACATCTATCTAGGGATTAGCATATATGTGTACTTACATGGTTGCGCAGTTTCTCCTTCTGCTCAGCCTCGAGTAGCAGGCGTCGGTCGGCTGCTTGCTGCAGTTTCTCTTGTATGGCACTTTCCAACTGCTGGAATCGCTCCTGGTTACCGGCGCGAACCTTGCGTACTTGCTCCTCCTGTGTACAAGCAAGGATTTGCGTAATGATCTTTCTTCCACCTTTTTTTTGGGAGTCTATCCTAATACAGTAGAACATCTATAAGTCGAACATCAAGGGAGTCTCCAAAAAAATCGAGTTATCAACTTAAAGAGGTAATAAGTCTCAAATAATCGAGTTGTAAAGGTTGTAAAATAAAACATTGCTATGTTCGAGATACAGAGGTAAAATTTAATTTTTCGAGTTATGGAGGGAAAATATGTACCAAAATGGCTTGGAGGGACTCACTGATTATTTCGACTAACAGAGGGTTGAGATTTCGAGTAATGGAGGTTTTGGTGTTTGAAGGGAAGGGAACAAAACATTTTTTCGGGATTTGGAGGTTTTCAACTTATCAAGGTTCGACTTAACGAGGTTCTACTGTATATCTGTGGTGTGAATTATGATTGTTTATAATGTACGTACATGTTCTCGCAGACGCTCGAGCATCTTCTTGATGTTCTCGTCGCGCTTGTCGGCGGCGGTGGTCATCTTGTCCTCGATCGCTTTGTAAACTTCAGCCGTTTGCTGCTCCAGTGTCAATCTGTTGGGATAACACTGCACTTAACATCTGGAGAGTTCTACATATCCTGATATTGAATGTTTGATGATGAAATTTGAGATGAAGTCGTAGGTATGTAGAACAACTTGTCACTGACAGCCTCCATGGCGCAGCGAGCAGATATTCAGCTGTGTCCTTACACTTACACAGCTTAATTACAAGGAGAAGCCGCGGGTTTGATTGCCGCACCGGGAGAATTTTGTGATACACTAATATTTATTTCGGGTCTGGATGTTGTGTAACTGTAAGCCCCTCGTAGTTCCCGATACCAACGATACAAGTTTAACCTAGTGTGGGATCAGGACTATGTGTGTGACTGTTGGGTGTATTTATTTATTTATTACTTTTATCTGGCGTCAGATCTATAAACTTCAACCTACATGAGTTATCACATCAGTCTTCTGAACGTCTTCGAAATTATCTTTAGACGCGCACGCAACTCGGTAATAAACGGCCCGTGTTTCTTTATATCCTAATAGAAAGAATCCGTTATCTAAACAACGATCAGACTGTCTCTCTTGGTACCTTTTTTCCCCAGGAAATTCATTCACAGAACTCTCCGAGCCGGCTTGGAGGTATGCCAGACTCACAGGTATACAGTTCTTTCTGTACAGACAGTATATTATTATGCCACGTAATGGCTTAATAATATACTGTCTTACTCGTACCAACTAAAACCTCAGGGCGTTTTGCTCTACCATTTTTGCTGGAAGCCAGCCCTCCCGCGGCATACCCATATGCGTGAAGCCGGACTATCTTGGTAACTGGACTATAAACTTTTAATCAGCATCTCCTGAAATCAAATATACCTGGTCTACGCTCTTACCTGGTCTTCTCAACACCCTCGAGATGATCCTTCAGACGCGCACGCAGCTCATTGATGAACGCCTCACGTTTCTCCTCGTGCGTCTCCATCTTCGCGTCGAGGGCCTCCTTGGTCGTCGAGATGAAATTGTTCGTCTGCTCACTGCGGATACGCGACGCCTCTTCGATCTTGGCCATCTTCTGCGCTATGGCCGCCATCCTGCTTGCTTCCAAATTCTATAAAAGAGAATGGAATGATACGTCCAAATTCATGAGTAATACCGTGCTTGATGAGGGTGATGAGGGTTATCATAACGTATGCTAGAGGTATCATCACTGACCAATAATGGCCGTTTCCAATATTCTATCTATCTTCAGATTTGCATACTGGCAGTAAAATTTTGTCACTTTTTGTATGGAAGATCTGTCAAAACAATACTGATAGTAAGCAAATGTGTCGATAGACAGAATATAGAGAACGGCCATAAATAGTAAGTACTACGTAGCGTTAATAGTTAATTTATACTTAACTACTACGGAAACTTTGTAGTAAAATTGACCTCACGATTTAACTAACATAGCATTTTAACAAGACACTCACGATATTTCTAGTATTGTGGGTGTTAAAGGGGCGATGGTCACCACTTACTATCACTTACTATCTTACTATCAGGTGATCACTCTGCTAGTTCCTCAGCGTTCTACTATAAAAAAAAAACTCATGTAAAACTTACACGTCTCCTTTCCTCTGCCGCCTTGAGTTTCTCCTGTATTTCTTCGACAGAAGGTGTCTTCTCGGGCGAGTCGGCGCGACGAGGGACTGGCACACCCACAGGCTCCGCCAGGATCACCTCGTACGCCAAACCGCCCTTGGACATCTCTTGGCAACGGATTTCGGTGGCTACACGGAACAATGAACGAAATAAAGTTAAAGATTTGAAAAATGTGGTACTAATTCGATATAAAAAGTTGACGTAATAATAAAAAGAATTAATGTACAGTAAAAATGATGAAATGACTTTATTTTCCAAATTTTATAATGGCATGGCAAGTGAATTAATGAATTTGATGATAAGAAGTTAAGGCTTTGTATATTATGCAAAACTGGTTTTTATGAAATGAATAATGATATGAATATCCTTTTCGCGAGAAATATTGGCAAGTTATATTGGAATTAAATTTTGTAAGTAAATATTGATGTAACTACAAAACATCCCCGTTACACCAGCCATACATACATACACACTTACTTAATTAACAATATTTTAAAACCCATATCCTAATATTAGGTATAATAGTTTTCTTCGATGAAGCTTAAAATAATGAGACTCAAATAGATTTGCAATGTCGCTGGATGACGAAACAAACATCTGTAAAACCACGCCAGATGCTCTTCAAATTTTGTCCATTTACACAAAGTACAGTAAAACTTCAAACTTATATTTTGTTTTGTCATTTAACTTCTAGCCATTTTAGTTACCTACCACTTTTATTTCACCAATATTCTTAAGTAATTTAGGAAACCGCAGTGAGTTAACATTTCCAGCATAAAGTCCACGCTGCAATATAGCGTGTCACGATTTTAAAGTCGCGCTCTCTATGTGCGCGCGGAGCAATAGAACCTTGAAACACTAGACTTCATAATATTATACTGCAGTTTGTTTCTGTGTCTCGTGAATTTTGGAAATAATATTACAAAATTTCACAATTTTAATCGTATGAATATTTCTATACAAACCTAGATGATTTCGTTTTTGCTACAAATAATATCAAAAGTAAAAATAGTGCTCGCTACATCTTACATCGAACAGCGTTATGAAACAGAAAATTCTTTTGTTCAAACAGACGCAATATCTTCGGGGAAGGATTTGGCAACGCCCCTCCACCACCCTCCACAAGGGCACAGGTCTAGCCTGGATCGATGTCAGCCAGACGGAAAACTATAACGGGCCGCCGAGACCGGCTTTAGTGCCTACTGCGTCAGTTCGCATAAGAGGGTTAACGTCAGTAATTTTACGTATTATGTCTCCATCTGTGTAGAAGGGTTGGATCAACTTGTTAATTTTGGATTAAAACATTTTATGAATACACAACTAACTTAATTAAAACTTTATAGAAACATCTGATTTTATTAAAAATAATCTCTTGGCTAAAGATGAGCTTTCTACAATTTTAGAACCTTTGTTAAAAATATAAAAATGTTTTGTATAATCATATTAAAAATTTAAGGTCCGACTCGGCTGTTTCGTACTTGAATTAAAATAATTATACTTAATTTATTACTTGTACCAAGCAAGCTAAATGGATTTTTATCAAGCGATGGAAAATTGGTGATTTCAATATCATCAATATGATCTTTAATTTCATTTCAAAGAGGTTATGAAATAAAAACACTTATTATGGTATTCTCATAATAGTTTCTGTACAAAGTAGTTTGTGACCCGATTTTTATTAAGGTTGTTATTTTACAAATCAACCTAATTATTTCGTTCATTATTCGTAGTGTAAAGTTGTAATATTATTAATGTATTATTATTGCTTACATTAATAATAATAGATACCTATAAAATATTAATGGCTGATTTTTTTAAATCTCCTAGGTCGGTTATAAATGAACACAACTAGTTTTTCTTTGTTACTATCCTGATATAATCTAATGTAATCTAGAATCGTAATTACACGGAAAGTCTGTTGGATAATTTAACGCTCTGATACTTTGAGCAACAACAATGGATCAAATGGGTAAAGTATTATTCAATGATATTATATCAGACTTTGAAACTATGTATTATGAAGAGTGTATTCTTTCTTCAAATTCCGACAACGCTTCAACGATTCTTCTATTGTGGATGTCTGATCTGTTTGATTATAAATAATGTAGTAAGTAAAGTTTAGAATAAATTGCATAATATGTAATTAACATAACATTCCGTGTGTAATAAATAATACGTAAGTAATTAACACAACATAACAGCATGACCAAAATATCTCAATCGTCAACCTTGACACATTTCAAATAACATTGCAAACAAAATTAATGACCAACAGAATGGTTAATCACAAATTCCTAACAAAATATAATAAATTATAATGAACTCGAGCGGGCTTCATTTGGCCCCTAATTGAGTCCTGCTCTCTGTACAAAGGGGTGGTGGAATGTAAAAAATCCGAGGGTTGTTTGGCGAAACGACGGTGGTTTTTCAAGGTCGCAACTTGCCGCGGAATTTCGTATTGTTTAATCATCGGGTAGCAGGTGAGTTTGGGGTGTGAGGGGAGCGTAATCGGAGCTTGGTATTTGGGGACAAAGGGAGACTCCCTTCACCGAAATTAGTAGTAATTTAGACAAGATATTATTATACTGGTATTATTTTAACAATCCCCTTGGCAATCTAAAAATTTACTCCAACTAGTGCTGATCTTTTCAATAAGTAATTAAAGTATTTCCATTTCCTTTAAAATTACTCACCTCCATTTAAATCCAGAAATTGTTACATTCTAGTATTTATACCTATTTCATTGAGTCACTAAATATCTTTTCAGCATCTATTGCGCTTATCTAATATCTAACATTAGAGCAATTTTTGAAAGCAAGCTTTGAATCCACTCTAAACTTCTGAATGTAATACTGGGGGATAATATTTCCAGGCCGTCGCTCCACAGATGCACTGACCCGTCCGGCTTCTAGGTAAGCCCTGTAAAAAGAAGGGTAGTCACCCCTCATGAGTCATATTATTGGACAGTGTTTCAGCACGCCGCACCGCGATGACTAACACAACATTGTATTTATACACGAACCAGTACTTTTCGAATGAACATCGCCTGTAATAATTTAATCGACGCATGTGGGGACGTTTTCGGATTTTGTTCTGATTAAGAGTTATAGAAATTTTTGCGAGTGCATTTTGTCCTTTTGTTTTCAAATTCTCGCATATATCTTAATTTGGTTGTGGGTATTAATTTAAGAATAATAATTAGTACAAAAAAAGAGGTGACCAAACTCAAGTGGAACTGGGCAGGACTATGTGGTTCGTATGCATCCGGAGATGGGCGAAAATCGCAATTAAATGGGTACCTTCTGATGGCCGGCGGCAGCGTGGCAGGTCTAGAAAAAGATGGCGGGACGAACTAGGTGCCTACGAAACAACGTGGCAAGAAAAGGCTCACTTCAGAGAACAGTTGCATGAAATTGGGAATTCTTTGCCTAGCAGTGGGACATAATAGGTAGCTAGATATATTGAAAAAACAACATGTAGGTACGTACATATTAATAGGCGCTATTTTATATCAAAAAAAGCTATTATAAGCTGGTACCCTAGAGACAGGAAGAGGAAACGGGGAAGACCATTCAGAAGATGGGAAGACGAAATAAGAACAACAGCAGGACCTATATGGTTAAGAACAGCTCGAGAAAGAGACGAGTGGAATAAGTTGGGAGAGGCCTTTGCCAACATTGGGCAAACAGATACAGTGGTCGATGAGTCTATAGGGTAGTACTACGATTATTTATGTAAAAAAAAAAGCTATATCTGAATAAAGGCTATATTATTATTATTATTATTATATTTTATATCAAAGCATTTGGTTTGATATTGAAATTGATGTCAACCTTTAATTGATTACTCCTTGAAATATAAATACACATTTTTAAGTCACTCGAAACTCCTCTAAATTAATGATTTTGTAGTTCATATTAATTTTCCGAATACAACCCTTAAATATCATCGCCAATTAGGTTATTACACAAAAATAATTTACGAACGAATACCCAATAACAGTGTAATTCACGAACGCGTCTTTTTTAATCACATCTTTTATTAGTACAGCCTACAAGCAGACCAATGTGCATTGCCCCTAATGCCACAACAAAAGTTGCACAGAAGCCTCAGGCCTTAACGAGAGGTTAACCTCTTGACCTACCGTAACAAAGCAGCTTCGCCCCAAGCTACAAACCCTTAACTCGTATATCCCGGTCCACCTTAAATCATTTACTGTGGTTAAAAATAGTCTTTTGAAAACTGCAACGTAAGCTGTTTGAAGAGCGAGCGTCCCCGTTTCTTTCGCATGTTCCTCTCTCTTGAGGATTAAGTGTCGTAATGACTTCTCTTTGGACGTTTTTAACTTTTCCGTAATGCGAAGAATTTAACTAATTTAAATTGTATTTTCTGGGTAGGTTTAAATATTGCTGTTAGAAAGTTGAAAATGGTGTTCGGTAGTAAATTGGTCAGTACGGTTCCAAATTTTTAGAGAACATAATATCGCTCGTAAAAACTTAGATAAGTAAGTAAATTTAGAATTAAAATATGTAGTTATAAAATAAGCTTTTCTATTACCTTAAAAAAAGGAGAGCGTCAACAAAATACCAACGGAAAACAAGCACACAAAATGTCTCAACATCAAGTGGTCCACTTACTGATGAATTTAACCTTCTTCGGCTGCTTGGTCCTGGGCTTGCCGACCGGTTTTTTGACCGGGGCTGATCGCCGGTGCGCTACGGAAAACGTTGGACGTTAGAGGTTGTCAAATCAGTGACGTCGTTGCCATACTCACCGTGGAGATAAAGTCGCCCTTTGTAAGAGTATATTTTTTTTTTCTAGAGACGTGCGTATTTGTTAACCTCATATACCCGGTTAGGTACTATAAATAAATACAATAAAGTCTGCTGTGGGTGGAGAAGGGTTCTGGAATAGGCCAGACCCCTCGCTACGCTTATAATCCTTTGTAACGTGCTATATTTAGAAGCGCCAGGCCTACATCAGTAAGCAAAAAAATACGAAGCAAATACAGATGACTTCCAATTGATCAATAATGATGGCATAAGTTGTATCAACGATGTAAACGCTGAAGCTAATTAACAATATTAATAAAAAGACAGTTTGAACGAAATGAGCAGGTCGCTCGCCTGATAGTAAGCGCCACGCCTGCCTATAAACAGAAGCAACACCACACAGAACCTGAAATAATGCCCAATAATTTCATTGGCTTCAATGTCCTTCAAACCAAAAACAACAATACCTACACACCGCTGCTTGGCGGCAGCAGAAAGCGCTGTTACCAACCCAGACGGCCACCAACAAAAGAGGAATCTACCACCTAGTACCTATAATGTTTAAAAGAAATAAAGACAATCGCGATGGCCAAGCAAGACACTCGTATATCGTGTAAGATCTAGTCTTCAAATGAAATTGATCCTCACACTAACCCTAATATCTGGGTTGCTTGGCTGACTATCAAAAGAAAGTGTAACAATGGAGGTAAAAAACCTGAAATATTTCAAAGTTGCCAAAAACCGAACAAATCTAAAGGTTAACCCAAATGTCGCATCAAATATTGAGAGAGCAACCTTCACGTGTGGTCAATACAAAATCGATTACGTCCTATCGGCCCCTGCTAATGTTTATTTGAAGACTATTCAGAGTCGAGCTAATGAATCGCCGATCGGGGATCGCGTGACAGATATATTGATTGAGGGTAGACCGTAGAACCAACATACGCAGCAGTTACAGCTCGCGTTCACTGTTTTATCGATATAGTAGACATAAAGCAGATAAGTTGACTTTAATAGATTTAATGCATGCGAAGTTTTTGGTTTTATTTGTGCTTAACATGCATGTTAGTTTATTTCTAAATATTCTAGTGGTAGGTCCCTCGTATGCGAGAGGCCGCCCGAGTTAATAACACCGTTATATATATTTCTGCTACCAAGCAGCAGTATGTAAGCTTTAGTATAGCTACAAGGTGGTAGGTCCCTCGTTTGCGAGAGACCGGCTGGGTTGGTACCACCGCTTTGTCTATTTCTGCCGCCAAGCAACAGTGTGTAAGCACTGTTGTGTTCCGGTGTGAAGGACATTGAAGCCAGTGTAATTACTGGGCATTATGAGACTTAACACCTTATGTCTCGGGTGACGAGCGCAGTCCAGTGTCATGCAGTGCTTTATTTAAAGTTCTGTGTGGCGTTGCTTCTGTTTATGAGCAGGCGTGGCGCTATCAAGCGAGCGACCTGCTCGTCTCGTCATTCAATATAATAAAAAAAAAAAAAAAAATTGTGTTCTGGTTTAATAGACAAGTGAAATTAGTGGGCATTAAGAGACTTAACATTTTATATCTCGGGATGACTGCACAGTCCAGTGCCATGTAGTACGTCATAATTCGAAGTTCTAATTGATATCATGCGATTCCATTTATTAATGATTGAATAACATCTACAATCAATAGCATTATTACTATGTAACTAATGTCTCCAAAGAAGTTCATTATTACAGCGTTATAGTATGAAACTAAAGTCCAAAGTACCAAAGTCATCATATCTGTTATTACGGAGCAAAAACTTGGTACATTATCCGACAAAGAACTAAAACACTGAAGACTCGAATGGAAACTAATTTGGCAAGTATTTCGTCGTCGGACGGTAATAGTTGCTGCTAATAATGCGAGCGGGCGACGGGATGAGAGGCTGGTACGTGACAAGAATTGCGAAGCACCCTGCACCTCCCCTTCGGAGGCTAATCCCTCGCGACACAGCCAACAACGAATTTACACCACGTCTTCGCTAACTTATTACCCGTACATATGAAATTTTTGATCGAAAATGCCTTCTGATTCTCAATGAAATAATTTAAAATTTCGACGGAGAAATAATAAAATGCGTCACCGTTTAGTAAATTATTTATCGAGTTTCCCGCAAGATTTGTTTTTTGATAAAGTAGGCCTAACCTAGCGATAGAGATTGCTAATATAGAACTAAGTTTGATTTTAGCTTATTTTGAAATCCGGATGAAGACCTCATGTCAGAGGTCACAGTCCACCGCAGTGGGCTATTAAGTAACAAGATGACTTTGCAACAAAAAGCCGATATCAGATCGCTTTTTTAAAAAACCTATAGACAAGATGAAGCTCTAGTCTCCTTTTACTATATCAAACATTTGAAAAAAAAACGGACGAAAATACTCCAGCATCAAGGACTTAAAAATAAACAAGAACTCATTAAAATTTCACTCCCGTAACAAAGAAATTGCTACAGCTACCCCGTAATAATTCCATCCTTAAAAACGACTAAAATAAATGAAGGCTTTGGAGAAAGGCCAAAATTATCCAATTCACTCTTCCTAGTATTTGTACAAATTGATGTTAAATTATTGCGGTGAGCCGATTCTGCGCCAACTTGTGGTTTACGTAACCACAGACATAACAGATGGAAACTCATAGTTTTCTAGGAAATGATTAATTTAAAAACAATTATTGTTTAAAAACGTCAGCTGTAGATTCAGATGATGGTCATAATCGTATAGTTTTATTACACATTGGGATTGCATGCAGCAAAATGAAATAATTATCAAAATACTCCTAATTCCTACAATATGGTATCAAAATAATCCTTCTTACAATATGGGGTCCTATAAGCAGAGTGTGAAGAAACAATTCATATTAAAATTTATCATAATTTTAACGTTTCAATCAAAGAAAAAAACAATGCCAACGATCTAATACAAACTTGAACATAGTAATTGAAACGCCGTGCCGCCCCGGCCCCTACGGCGCCACACGACACATGAAAAACTTATGAAATATTTAAAGCCGGAGGGGAACGAGTAGTAAAATCCACTGATAAAGGAAATGCGCGGAGGGTATTCGAGAAACAAACGGTCAACGCAGACATATCTCATTCGAACCGTATAAAATCCAACACTCTTAAGAAACTTTCCTCATTAGCAAATTGCAATTTTAATTCAAATTCGCAACAAATAATCCTTTGAAAGTAGCAGACTCGAGAATTTAAAACCAACGTTCGTACTGCCAATTCAAGTGGAGCATGTGTGGCCGGAAACTCAGAACACGCAAACATCGTACGAATCCGCAATGCATCATTCCTTACACAACCGTTGTCGCCGCACTGGTGCCGGCACGTGTCGTCATAAATCCTCTTCTACCTACACATGATTAATTACATTTTTAGATAGCCACAAATACAGTCACTCGTTAAGCGGATGACAACGATGTGCTAATGATCATGTGATATTCCTCGTTGTCGGTCCCCCGTCAACAAAAGGGGTGCAGACTTGTTGAGCCAATTATATACAGTCATAATCAACACCTTAACAATTATGCGATCTACATCCCTCTGATGTCTGTACAAACAGCGTGAACGATCCTAACACTTGAAACCTTCGGCGCGTGAATAACATTGTGTCGCGTTACGACGCGAAAAGGGTGGTGCCGTCTATGGAGGAATTATGTTGTCGGGGAATGTTTGCTACCAAGTGGCTTAATGTGATCATAATGGAGGCTGTTACGTCTAATGGACTCAGGTAAAATAAAGTAAAGGTGAGTATTTTTCTACAGTAAATGTCCAAGTTGTAGACGACGAAATAGATTTTTTTTCCGGAAAGCACTATTAAGAATTAGTTTTAAAACGACTTTTGTTCCAACGTGAATTATGTAAATGTAATTCCGGTAATTCCCTCGTATTGAGTTAATTGAAATCGGAATTATTTCTCACTTCAATATAGAGCAAACCGCCTTAATGGACAAAAAGGTGATTTCATTTGTGCCTGGGGGGAAGTTTCATTATGTAGCGACCCTCGTAATTAACACCTTTAAAAGCCCCCAGCGTGTGAGGGTAGTTACGAAAAACAAGCCACGAAAATTCTAGGTAAAAATGTAACGTCGCGTTCGTGTGTAAAGCATATTTAAATTGTGTGAAAATTTCCAAAAATCTTGAATGTTTAAAGTGGGTGGCCATTATCATAAATTGCGACAAAACGACGTGGGTCGCGCATGAAAATATAGAAAAGTTAGGTCTCTACGACAACGCAATACCCTCAAAATGGTGGACGCGTGTCGTGGTATCGCCGTACCGTCTGTACAAAATGGTGGACATTATGCAATAATGTTTAATCAATAGTCCTAGTGTGACCGGTACTAGACATGTGCCCCTGAAACAGAAAAACGCTCACACGCCCAACCGTTAAATGTGACGTCGTAAAAATCTCCACTCATTGCAGACAATGTCACGAAGAAAACAAATCTTTGTATGGCTTCCATCGAACTATTGCAAAACTAGATAGGATTATTATATAACATCAGACTTATGTTAATTATTACAAATCATCATGATGGCTGCCCTTAATATATTACGAAGACATAAAATAACTTAGAAAGTTAAGTGCAAAAGCAGAGGAATGTGTACCTAACGTCAATACGTATTAAATATAGATACCATGCCGGCCGGCAACCCCGCCTTTCGCCGGCCGGCGTTTACGGCGTTTACACACATGCAACTACAAAAAGGACCAAGAAAGCTTAGCACAAAATTAAACTGTAAAAACATAGCAATCTGCAAATCTGTGGGGTTACCTTCGGGCCTTGACTACCAACTTGGATTCGATAAATACATTTTATCAGAGTATTCTGTTCATCCTAAAACGGGGCTATAAAATGAATTTCAAGGGGGTTTCTGGTCAAATATCACGGATACTGGCGTTTGTCTCCACAGCGAGGATGGCAGCGGCATCACCGGTAGAGTTGCAGTAGTACGAGGCGATGGTCTTCCACAGGAACTGTTCCAACCTGCTGGTAATACGGGCGCGCGGCATGAGTGGCAGAAGCACTGCATCACCGAATCCCGAACAAGTCCTATCAGCATGGTGGTGATCAAATTGACTATCTAACGTGTGACGGAGTCGCGTCGCGGTGCCGGCGAACTGCGCGACTCTCGCCCGGAAACTGAGCTACGCCGGGGGGAGGGCTGACGGTCGATACATGCGCCCCGCGTCCCGCGACCCCCGCCCTGCGGACCCACCCCCGCGGCCACCCCTTGCGCGCTACCGTCCCTAACTTGATAACCTGCACAAGAAAATAAGCCCACCAAATGGAAAAATAATGTCACCCATGGCGTCTATTACATCTGGTTCCCTTGAACAGAGGGCATGCGGTCTAACGGTATAGTTTTGCGTTTATCGCGAAGGGATCTGTGCATTAAAGGAAGAAATTGGTACATAAGGGAAATACGACGGGAAAATATCGTATACCTATATGTGGTATACAAATGAAACGTAATTAAAAAAGAAATTCAAGAAAAGAAACTAAACCACTACGTGGGAATCGGTATTGGCCAAGACAGTCTCACCTAGCAACCGTGGGGCCTAGAGTCGGGAAAGACAAACTAATTTAAGAGCCTCCCAGACTCGTGCGGGTCTCGGTGGGCTTCTCATAAAAGCGGCGAGCTGTCGGGGGGCGAGCGGGAGGGCACACGGGAAGGGCGCGGTGGGGAGGCACCATGCGGAGGTTCCGCCGCCGTCTCGGCGCCGGGCCGCCGCCCGCAGCCAATTAACAGCCAGCAACGCCACGCTGAATTTGTTTCACCAGTCGAATTGCTTCCGATTGATTTCCCGTTTTCAGAATCTACCATTCATGGGTCTACGATTTTCTCAGTTAAGCAATTGTTTAAAAACACCGCTTGAATTATCATCTCATATGAGATGGGAAGTGTGTAAGAGGTTTCGGCAAGCGAAGCTGATGGTTTGCGGATGATCTAGTGCAAAAGTGATGAACGGAAATATTGCAGTGGTATAACTGTTGGTGCCGTATCTCGGTGCATCAGTAGCAGCTGTGGCGGTAGCGGCCGTGGTGCGGCGGATCGATTCCGGGCAACAACCCCTAGGCCGCATCCCCCTGCGGTAATAACTGGGAATACCAGGAGCTTTACTCGACCTATGCAAACGCACAGACAGCGCCGTGGAAATTCCTGCCGTGGCGTCCGTCTGACTGACGGCTGACTCTCACCATTTGCATTCAAAAGTAAATACATTGTACTACGAACAAATCCACATCATTCCATATCCAGATATTCACAGCCTATTCGAATATAGGTAGAAATTAGAATATGGTTGAGTTCGATAAATTAAATACAAAACAAAGTGTTAAAAGATTTGGAATTTTTAATTACAAATAGCAGATCATTTATAATTTCATCAGAAGAGTTTTTAAGGCGTCAAATGTCCCCACGAGTGCGCTCCATAGATCATATCACGAGCGGTGACAAATTAACTTCTCCAGTAATAGTTTCTTCGGTGACTTTTGCAAATCAACCAATAAAACTTGTAAAGCATTATTTACAAATCTAATAAACTGAAGACTCACTAATATTATGAGTGTAAGTCAAGAGGAATTTAAATACAACTGCGGCCTAATTGAATTCCCAAATTTGCACAGAATGTTTTATAAAACCGACATTTTAATATACACGGAGCGTAATAGCGCCCAACGTGGGACCAACAAGATTAATAATTCCTACTTAAGCGCTTATTATATTTGCAGCGTGGGGTTGTAGACATGTTCACGAGAGCAGCGGTCGCATTTGCACGATTAATTAATTTAATATTCTCAATTGCATCGACACCCTAATTGTGTGGGGTTGGTAGGTAATTTTGTTAACCACTACTCCGCATAATACTATGAGTTAATGTTGTTTATCTGATACACGTGACAATGGCCCATAATTTATAGGGTTGCAAGGGTGACAGTCACATGTTTCATTGAGATAGACGACGTGCTGCCAACAAGACAATGTTGTTGACTGGTCAGCGCAAGATCAGATTCCTCCATTTGCTTCAAGAAATTATGAAAGTTGAACCATTATGGGAGTGGGGAATTTATGCGTCTGCGTTTCTAGCATATTGTCTATTAATTAAAAAAGTGGCGCTATCAAATGAAAAAAATAACGAAGTTCCTAACATTTACTGTACTATTTTTAGAATATCTATCAGTTAGCACTTTTGTTACGTAAACGGAAACTATTACCCGGAGCTATGCCATGAAATTGTATCAAGTGCTTTTTATCGCATTGTGCATCAACAATTGAGTTATAAAATAAAACATGCCATTTGCTGACCGAGGGCGATATAGACGCATGGCAGGGGGAAAAAGGCGCATAAGATACCATTCCAAAAAAAATAAGGTCAGAGTTGTACATTTGCTTCACTGGACTGGCAGGTTTGTCATCAGCCAGCCAGCCTCTGTACATGACTCAATTAGAACATAATAAAGTTTAATAGACAAAATTCATCCATTGCCATCAAACACAAAATCCCAAGATAACATAGCCATGAGCGGCAACAAGTTGAGTCACGTGCCTGAGCGGATTCGTACTAGAATATCATTTCGAGGCAGCGGCGCGCGTCCGCCTTCGACTCGCCCCGTATCGATTTTGCGTTGTTTCAGCCGCTTACACATTACCGACCTTATATTTCGACGCAGGCATAGCTTAATGTTATCTAGAACTAAATAAGGCACAACTGGACCTACTGCACTATTTTAATACTAATTTTCATTGCATAGTGTGCGGTAAACTGTCGCAGTGGACACGTGTGTTCGAGTACCAGTGAATCAATACGTGAGTTAAATAACTTGAAGCATGGTATTGGGTTTTTCTATTACGAAATGCTCAGTATCAGCCCGGAGTCTGGAATTTGTGCCCGGTATGGCGATAGGCTCGCCCCCTATCACATTGTGGGACGTAGATACGCTCGGCGAAATGTGGGTGTACTGGTTACACCTCTGCCTACCCCTTCGGGGATTACAGGCGTGAGTGCGTATGTATGTACATTACGCATGTGGGTAGTCATTTTACACCTTGCTGATTTCATGCAGAATGGTAGTAAAAATTTTATGATTAGTGTCCCATCTTTTAGCAAGATTTAAAGCCTCCCCATAATTTCTTATTTGACTTAATGACTCCCATTTTTGATACGCGTGTCCTCATATCCTCTCGAGGTACAAAAAAAAATCCATCAACTATTCAAATAGTTGGGACGGGACTCCTATACCAAATCCGTTCGACTACTCTGCATTTCATCGCAGTGTTCTACCAACTAAGTTATAAGACGATGTACATGATCTAATGTATTTCAGCTTCAGACGCTAATACAAGCTGACACCGCAGACAATTTATGGTAAATAAGGCAGCTCGATTAGATATTAATTATGTATATCACGTCGGGAGATAAGTAATCAGAGTTGAAAAGTTGCCTCGTTATTATCGGGCACACCGATATACATTATTCAAAGGCTTCATTTCTTTTTAGAACACTGTTTTGAAAGAAAAAACAAACACTGTAATAGATAATCTTAATGATATAGATTCGATAGGCTTGTAAAATTGTATACTGCGGTGTAGCTCAATTCAGAGACAGAACTGGCAAAAGTATTGTAGTATTTAGTTTGATGTAAAGCCTGGGGTTGACTTCCAGGACATTTAGATGAATATAGCTGTGTTTGTTTTATCATTCTGACTAACGTAACATTTTGCGCGCCAGACGTTATTCATTCAAGTAATAATAACAATTTTACTTAGCTACCTGCTTTTAACTCGACGAAATAACTATCAAAAACTGAATCAAAACGTCCACTTACAAAAACAGTTCCATACGAAACGGTACAAACATCGAACGATCCAATCTAAGCTTCATAACAAAAAAAAAACCCAATACAATCACGACCATCTGTAAAGGGGTGAAGTTCGCAACTTTCCGATGAGATATTGTTTCATTACGACTATGGATCGAAGGCAGTCTTGCGTCGAACTCTACTAATAAATGTACCATTTTGTTCGAGTTGAAGTTTTCTTTAATGAAATTGTTATATGAACCTTTACGTACCTAACTGTTCATATTCTCCATTGCACCAAGCATTATATGTACTGACCGGTACTGGGCTACAAGTACTGACTTTAATGTCATTATGTAGGATTGAGAAACCCAGCGATCGTATTGTTTCTGATCACTGGCCAGTCACACTAATGCCTTTAATTCTACGATCATCTACCTTTACTTATAGGTGTAAGTTGTTCCTGGCAATGACTGACCAACAGACTGAGACAGACGGATTAAAATATATCAACATATTTGACTCTAAGCGAAGTACCTATAATCCTGTAATTTACTATATTTAACTTCAGGAATGTCGTTCAAGGTGGTTTGGTAACGTTTTGTGGGAACTGCAAGAAAAAGTCGGTCGCAAATGCCCGAGCCAGATTATATCAGAAGTACGATCCCGCGAACGGCCCAAAAAGCGCTGGTTAACGTATTAAACATGTGATCCAATGGGTCTCACTACGGAAGATTTTCAATATCGGGCGAAGTGGAAGCGTTGTGAGTACTAGCCCGGAATAATGCCGGGTAGAAAGAAAAGACTCCAAATTATAACTATAATTAATTAAATAACTACAAATTATTGATAGCACAACAGTAAGCTACTATAGTTTTTTTTCGGAAACTGTATCATTGTAGCTATTCAAGCAATTTAATTTGACCGGTAGCGACACAGACACCGGTTCCAAAGAGGCCTATAGAAATGGTTATTTTTGACTTTTCAGTGATACTTTTTCTAAGTAGGTTTTTAAGTTTTGTTAAAACTTATTTTTATTTTATTAATTTTTTGTGTTTAGTAACATAAAAATATATTAACAACTCCGCTCAGAACTTTGAAGTACCAAGTACTCCATGGCACTTTATTACGATGATCATACCTAAAACACAAGCTTTATAAAAGAGTATAAAACAACATATTTTCTTTTACGATTCCCACGAATATTAGTCATAACATTTTAATCAGAAGTCAGAACAGAGTTGAATAATGTTAAATATATTATAATAATAGAAGATCAATTCAAAAACGTTCCTTCAAAAATCATGTTCGTACGACGTTATTCAGCGAGATCGCTTATCTGGTGAATATTAAAAAGGCCTCCATAAAACAGTAGGCACCGAAGACATCCGTGGGTGGAACATCAATTCTGCACGACTTTCAATAGCAGAGGGTCGAATCCGACGGTACAATATTATAATGACCCTCCCTTGTACAACATCTTTATACGTTTGCGGCCTCTTCAATACGATACGTTTTTCTTCTCATAGCGGTGAATGTCTGATATGGAATTATTTATCATTCAAAGCTGGAGAAATGGTACATGCTGTAATTGGTCCGTGTTACTACAGAATATCTAATATTACTTGTTTTGTGTTGAGATTTCGTCCATTACGTCTGATGGCTTTTTGAGACTGTCTATTTTTTTAACGACCGGTAGTGGGTTTGTGCCAAAATTTCAAAGTTACTTCGGAACATTCATGCTCCTAGAGGAACAGAACTTTAAAATAAAAAACATTCCTACACAGGATTCTACACTTCTAGCAAACGCTTCAAGTATAAATCATCATAAACACTGTATTAAGGAGATACAAATTTTAAAACCGTTACACCTGATACATCGGTAGTCGGTACACTGGGTTCGTGCAGGCGTCGTCGTAAACCAGGCTCAAGGTACCACAGTCGCCGCTGTAAAACGTAAAGGGAATGAATGACACGCGCGCGGATCGATCAAGGCCAGACAGTGCTGTTTTTATTTAATATAAATGTATTTTCTTTTACGCACCCATAAAATTTATATTACAAATACTGTAAAGGAATTTCGTAAATGTTGACTTTGGCCCTGTAATTTCCATTATTTATTGAAGGTATGTGTGAGATTTCGACAATGTTAATAAATAATTTCTTTCTTAAAAATATTTAAGACTAGTCGTAAATTTATCTCGAAATAATATACAATATATTATTTAACTTGAAATAATATACAATATATTAATTTCATTAATAACTGTAGCACTCACATACAAAGGAAGCAAACTTAACCTAAATCATTACAGATAACCTATAAAACGGCGTACATGATCAGGTTTTATACGTCCCATTACGGAGTTCAGCGCCTCACACATTACTTAGGACTTTGTGCCGTAATCCACCACGCTGGCGCATTGCGGATTGACGGACAGATGGCAGTCTTAGGTATCAACATTTTCTTATGAGAGTGACTACAGTGCACCTGTTTATAAATAAAAGAAAATGCATAAGCTCTCTATATTGTCAGTTGTTTGATGTACTTCGAAAGTCCATAATAATTACATAATATCTCTTGAATTACACCAGAAACATGATTTTCCCATGATGTGATCAATATCATCATCCTGATTAACTCGGCAACACAACTGTTTTTATAGCAGAGACTGTTAAACGAGCGAGTGAGATAAGTAAGTAATCTCCACCGCCCAAAAACACCTACATACAATTCCAGGCGAATTATTGATACATTGCCGATCTTAAAGGTACAGCGCGTCTCGCGGTCTTCTTTCTCGGTCGCACACCTTAAAACTATCTTTAATTTAACTATACATAGAGCTTGCACTCTTAAAATATTACATTTTATTAATTCCTATCCGAAATTGATAAACCCCCAACTAAGTGTTATTAAGAGGTCTAAATTACTATTCAGCATTCCCATCTATAAATTGCACGTTAAATCCAAGGTAAGCGCTGCAATACCGGTGCGGTAACACCTCAGGCCCTCAAGGATGTGAGGAAAATCAATAGCAGCTAAATGTAATAAAGAATCGAGTACGAAGGGTAAATGAAGATTGATGGAGGAGACTTGGGAGGCTGTTTATTGTGTTCGGGTGCGGTCAGTTCACGAGTCTATTGAATCGTAGGGAAGAATAGTACTGTGTTTTGATACGAGCATTTGAAGATTGCGATCAGTGTCTTTTGGAGACCTTGGGTTTGTATCCTGAAGGGCTAGGCAGAGGTGTAACTAATGCATTCAGGGGACGCTCTATCCCATGATGTGACAGCGGGCAAGCCTATGGCCATATTGAGCACAAATTCCAATTCCAGGCAACTCATGTGTAATTTTTCTAATCTAAAATGAACAACAAATGTGATTGCCCGAAATGAGATTCGAACCCAAGAGCTGAGCGTCATCAGTGTCCCACACTAAATACTCTACTACTAAAGCACTCTACTACAAGTCGATGACTACAAGACGAGGTGATCGGGGTCTTATTATTTTTTAATTATTGCGAATGTGCAATGAAAGGAATGGATGTATTTCTTTTATTTACTTAAATTATAAGACAATCAGGTGATCTGGCTGAATGCATGAACCATAAACAGCAACACTAGGTACTCAGAACTTGGTATTACAAAATGCTGCATGCCACTGCAATACTCTCATCATCCTGAGACATCAAAACGGTGAAGCCACTTAATGCCTAGTAATTTTACTGACTGCAACATTGCAAGAAGTAAACGACATCCTTCGAACCGAAACAAAACAATGGTCACGCATCAAATACTGGTGCATACCCTCAGAAATAGACAAATTGGTGGTAATAGGTACCTACACAGACGGACTCACGAGACTATCCCGCCCACACACCCGCCACCGCAACTCCTGTAAACCAGGGTCGACAGTGGCACGCATATTTCGACACCGAGCAATGAAGCTCGGCGAGTTTCTGGGAATGCAAATCTGTCTTTATCCCGTAACGAAATTAATCAAATAGAAAATTAGGGAGGAATTGGAAATTATAATTTTCCACTTCCCTCCATAGCAAAGCGGGAGACAAAATAATGAACTAAGGAGGGCTTAACCTCAGGCACAAGGACATTCACAACTGGAGAAGCCAGATGTAAAGCACCACGGATGTCATTAAGTGGGTCCTATCACGTGAGCTGTTAAACTTGATTCCAGACAGACGGACTAGCGTATCTAGAGACCAATCAATTAGAAAAATCGGACACTTATGCGGAAAAGATCCAACCCTGACTGAGCAATCTCACCAAAAAGACATTAAAACATAGATCCTTCACGCACCCCGAGCTGGATGTCGTGTGCATAATTGGAATTGAGTTACTAAGTCTAAGGGAAGTGCAACTAGCAACCGATCGAGGTTAGTGTATTAGAGCGCGGCCTTCGCAAGCCCAAACCGCAACGCGTCGTGTCTGCGCCCGCACCGACTAGGCTTGTAACACTAGATCTGAAGCCTTCGCAGTGCGCGGTTGAATCTCAACACTCAATACCAACTACACTATTTATATAAATACTATCAATAGAAATAACAATGTATGAAATTGTGACTGACTCGGTGGTGCAGTTGTAATGCGTACGCGTTACGACTGACGTTGACGCTGAGGTCTCGGGTTTGATCATCGGGTCGGGTAAAAGTGATATTGGGTTTTTCTATTACAAAAAGCTCAGTATCAGCCCGAAGTCTGGAACTGGTATGGCGATAGGCTCGCCCCCTATCACATCATAGGACGGAGATACCTTCGGGGATGACAGGCGTGAGTGCGCATGTATGAAATGGTATAGAAATACTTTAAGACAGCTATGCTATAGACCGTCCGGGTTGGTATCACAGCTTTGTTTATTTCCGCCGACAAGCAGTAGTGTGTAAGCACCGTTGTGTTTCGGCTTGGAGTACATTGAAGCTAGTGAAATTACTGAGCTTTATGAGACTTGACAACTTTTGTCTCGGGGTGACGAGCGCAGTCCAATACCATGCAGCGCTTTGTATTCAAAGTTATGTGTGGTGTTGCTTCTGTTTATAGGCAGGCCTGGTGCTTACCATCAGCTATCTGCTAGTTTCTTCATTCAGGAATAAATATATATCTTAGATAACCTATAAGTATTTTGTACCTAACCAGAATTCAAAAGCACTCACTACAGCACAGTGGTCGCCCAACTTGCGTGTTACCATCAAATTATAAACACTTTAATATATCGATTATAAAAATTGCTTCACAGGTCAACGTACTACACAAAAATGGAAATCTGCCGTTTCCTTCATTACATTTGTGTATTATAATAAAATAGTCATTATATTTCACGCTAAAGGAAATATCAGTGGTCTTATTGGTAAGAAGAGAAGAGAAGCCCTACTGCTTTGAAAGTATAGTACTATAATTCAAATTTGCGCTTCGGCAATCTTCGTTAAGTTCGAAAATACGGATATCAAGACATGTGATCCAAATACAAACTTGATATAACATTAGATTATGTACTTATTTTTCTCATGAGTCTACCCCCCTGTACCCCGACGAGGTATGCAGAGATTGTACTAGTGCGTCGACGGTTCGCCAATTATATTTAATGTTCTCTCTCATGACCCCATTCCAATTTCAATCCCAAATAACTCATATCTTTTCGAATTTCAAAAACTACACATGTTTTGATTGCCCGACCTGGGAATGGAATTCAGGACCCACGGTTTGAAAACTTTTGTACGCTGCCACTGCACTCAACTTAAAGTTACCTAGAGTTTAATCCCCTTTACTGCCGATGGTGATTATAAGAGTCCTATTCAATATTCACACAGTCTGCGTTAATGAAAACTTCATGGCTTAAAAATGTGCAATTGTTTTCAAAACTATAACAATGGTAATGTTGGCTATTGTTATTCGAGGCTCCATGCCCATGATGATAATTATTCCCAGGGTTCTTTTAATTTTCCCAGGATAATAACTATACAATCCTTCACACAATCTATCTTTTAGCTGGCTTTATTAAGGATCAGTTTCTTCCTTTGCTATGCCCAATGCATTTTCGAGGTAGAAATTAATAGCTTCCAACTTTGGCTCGCGGCAACACCTGCGTGAAGCGGTTCCGGGATAAAAACTTCCTTGGCCAGATCACGGTCTACTTGAATGCCAAATTACATCCAACCCCGTTCAGCGGCTCCGCCCGCATGAATAGACTTTTCCGAAATAAAACGTAGCCTATAACCGTCTCCAGGGTCCCATCTATCTCCACATTAAAATTCATCAAAATCGGTTCAGTGATTTAGGCGTAAAAGCGTAACAAACAAATAGTTTTTTTTTCATAAAACGTATGCTATGTTACTTCTTATACCTCCAAGAATATGTGTACAAAGTTTCATGATCATCGGTTAAGTAGTTTTCGCGTGAAAGCGTAACAAACAAACTTACATTCACATTTATAATATTAGTATGAAATATGATTATAAGTAGGAATAAAATTCCATTTTAGATAAGATGGCCAGTAACACGCCATCATGACCACTAGGCTATTGGATCAAAGGCAATGACTCACAACACGCACAGCGCACTAGACCAGCCTGGTGAAATAAATTGGAGACGTCTAATGTCAATTCATCCCTCGATTCTATCGAAATCGTGAAAAAAACTACTTGGACAGTATTACATACACAATTGTACACAGCAATAAATATACGCACTCATACATACGCACTCACGCCTGTAATCCCTGACGGGGTAGGCAGAGGTGTAACCAGTACACCCACATTTCGCCGAGCGTATCTCCGTCCCATAATGTGATAGGGGGCGAGCCTATCGCCATACCAGGCACAATTCCAAACTCCGGGCTGATACTGAGCATTTCGTAGTAGAAAAACCCAATATCACTTTACCCGACCCGGGGATCGAACCCTCTTGGGTTCGCGCAGCGTCAGTCAGCCTTAGTCGTAACGCGTACGCATTACAACTGCGCCACCGAGGCAGTCTATAAATATAGCAATAAATATATCTAAGAAAAACAATTTTCCTTCGCTGGAATCGTAACCGCGACCCCAAGCCCGCGTCATCCGATCTGTCTCCCTCGCCTCTCGGCCACAAAGGTTGTTTATTATTCATTTATCGGTCAAAGCTCCCACCACCCCCACTACGTGGAACCTCATGGATCATTAGCGGTCGGTATCAATCGCGTGTCTTCCCAATTCGCGTAGCAAAGCTATTTCCATGAAATTAATTGTATTTTATTGATGGGTTGATGAGTTGACTGCATTTTTAAGAATGTTGTCGATTCATTATTGTTAGTTTCAAAGAGTAAGGAATATAGCTATCTAGCTACTTATAGCAAGGAATATAGCTATCTAGCTACTTATAGCAAGGAATATAGCTATCTAGCTATAGCAATTGTTTACATAAAACTTTTTCCAGATGTACGGACATTGTGATTTGGAAATGTTTTTGAATCTCCACTTTTACAGCGTATTATTTTTCACCCATGTTTCGCCAAGCTTATTTCCGCCCCATGAGGTGGTAGGGGGCGAGCTTACCATCACACCGGGCACAAATCCCAATTCCGGGAAATTTATGTGTGATTTTTCGTATCGAAAACTGAATTGTGAATGCCAGACCTGGAATTTGAACCTCGTACCTCACTTTACTGCACCCAAATAAAATCAAGTAAGTAATAAACATCTACACATCCAATATACACTGTCTTTTTGTCCTGTAATGATGCTTACATCAGAGCTGAATGTAGTAATTTCGCCGAGCCACTTCAACTAACTTTAATTATGAAGAACAAACCGCCCCTCTAACCCTCACTAGGACAAATCTGCACTAAAACCCTAAGGGTGAACAACGAGACTAAAATACTAAACTCGTCATAAATTTAATGTACATTTCCACACTTTGATCACGATAAAAATGTTAAAACGAAGTGGTGAGAGCTGAAAACTTGGCAGACATCTAGTAACTTTGTCATTTTCAATGCAAGTGCGATGACTAAGACAGTTCTCAGAATACTTGCTTTCACATCGATTTTACTTTAAAGAGAGTTGTCTAACACCTACGTTAGCTTTGGTTAAGCTCACATAACTTTTTGTTAAATTTCAAAGTCACCTGATGTTAAGTGATCTCCAACACCCATGATACTAAAAAAATCATGGAGTGCGTTGCCATCTTTAAAGGAAAGGAATGGGGATTGGGCAAGGAACGGGGGATTTGGGTCTCTTAAATTTAACTGTGAGCATCTAACAATGATGGATGAGGAAGGCGGAGGACCGTCGAGGGTGGCGCCAACTTGGAAAGGCCCATGTCCAGCAGTGGACGAATTCAGGTTGATGATGATGATTTAACAATTATTAAAGTATTTTACGGTGCCCGATGGTATACCACACGTCAAATGTCTTTTCCAATGTTCATTTAAACAAATAAATTGAATGATTTAATAATATTCGATCAAAAATTTGATCACAAAATACACTAACTGTCAAATGTTCATCAAATACAGGACAGGGAAATTGCAAAATACCCACAGACAGCTACATGGGATGCTAATCTAAACTAGCTTAGCTCTTTGTCGAATACTCGCTAAAAATTTGATGCACACAGCATAATGCATCACGTCGCGTCGTAACGCAACATTGGTCGTAAAAACACGCTAGGTAAGTGATAAGTTTCATTTAAAATGTATAGTGCATTCAAGGGACTTTTATAACGCTCTGAGGTGCCTAAACAAATACGAGTCTATCTTAAATCTCACAACAAACTTGATAAGGACTGCAGTCTGCACTCCAACGAATTAAAAAGTAATGTTTAACTTATGATTCTGAAAACGTCTATAGTAGTAGCAAACCACACATGTGTTCAAAGTAAATTGCTGGGCACTATGAGACAATATCACTATGTCG
The DNA here is from genome assembly GCA_905332985.1 of Mimas tiliae. Taxonomy (NCBI): domain Eukaryota; kingdom Metazoa; phylum Arthropoda; class Insecta; order Lepidoptera; family Sphingidae; genus Mimas; species Mimas tiliae. The sequence goes on along the minus strand of HG995241.1, from coordinate 19,218,699 downwards.
TGGAGTGACGAGCGCAGTGGCCGTACTTTGTAGTTCAAAGTTTTTACTTTTGAGTGGTGTTGCTTTTATTTATATACTGGTGCTTAGTTAGCACCAGGCGAGCGTCTGCAGCCGCAGTTTACTGATGTAGTTATTGAAAGTAAAGTAGCCTAAAACCAGGATGAAAAGTAGCTTATAACCGTCTCCAGGGTCCCATGTATCTCTGTACTAAAATTTATTAAATCAGGTTCAGCGATTTAGGCGTGAAAACGTAACAAACAAACTCACTTTCCCATTTATAATATTAATTAGAATGTATATTACATACGCACTCATACATACGCACTCACGCCTGTAATCCCCGAAGGGGTAGGCAGAGGTGTAACCAGTACACCCACATTTCGCCGAGCGTATCTCCGTCCCTTATGTGATAGGGGGCGAGCCTATCGCCATACCGGGCACAAATTCTAGACTCCGGGCTGATACTGAGCATTTCGTAATAGAAAAACCCAATACCACTTTACCCGACCCGTGGATCGAACCCGAGACCTCAGCGTCGGCCTCAATCGTAAAGCGTACCTACGCAATAACAACTGCGCCACCGAGGCAGTCTTTCGTCTCATAATGGTTATTTTAACAAAATAAGCATAGACATTTTTCTTTTACCTACCCTTATCCTTCTCGAAATATGAATAGACAATATTGAAATTAAAATCTTATATTGAAGCAAACGACCCCTAGCCTTCTGTACTATCTAGATATATTTTGGAGATTATAGGATGGTGATGTTGAACTACATACATACATACATAGACTCACGCCTGTTTCCCATAGGGGTAGGCAGAGACAACGGATTTCCACTTGCTACGATCCTTGATGTTGAACTATTCTGAATTATAGCAAATACTGGAGTTCTATAGCAACTGACGTGCGTGAATATGAAAGAGCGAGAGAGAATATGTGAGATGAAACAGATATACGACAAGTATCTGTGTATTGGCCTATCAAGCCTAGTTTTCCCTATCCTACAGACAGACTATCAACTGTCAAAATTCCATACAAATATTGTAAAAACTCACAATCCACTACATTGCCCATACCTTACCTTCGTGAATTCACTCAAATCAATACGTTACTTACGTACACTCTCCGTGGAAATATTATAAAGTAGCCGGATATCAATTATCCGGCCAAACTACTACCCGTCTCAGGTAGGACGCGATCGGCAGGGTAATCAGTAATGTAATAAATACACACACTAGTTACGAAACAGAGCGCCCGAGAAATTGGACCAGAGTGATTGGGTGGTGTAAAACCGCTTTATGGCAATTTTGTGAACTTGACGACGGCCTTTGGCCTTTTCCCGAAGATTTTGACAGTTCAATTTATGTTTAAGTATGCAATTCAAAAAAATATTCATCAAGCATTTCATTGCAAGAAACACTACTTACATACATACTGAATTCGACCCTAATTTATTCAGATGCTGCATAACTTGTTGGAACGAATATGCACATCGCACGTGTTATTGCTGTGCCGTCTGGAATTCCAGATATAGCACGCATATGTCTAGAGGCGTGAAGGGCGTGCTTGTTAGACCTCTATTCAAACGTACTGGTAATCATAATTTACAGTTGTAATGGGGTGAAATAGAGCCTAATTTAATTAGAGGTACTAGTCATTTTTTATGACCGCTCAGAAGTCAAATCCGGTAGTTATTATTTTTTATTTTGAGGAAACTAAAGGGCGACAGGATACGAAGATCGCGGGTGACTAACTTCAGAACAGCTATAAGGATAACAAGGCCTCTATGCAAGTGTCTATGAAAGGGGATTGGCTAATGACTGGATACTATATCGTGAAGATGTATTATTTGCATGATGGATTGAAGTTTTGTAAAAGTTCGTTGACCAAGTTAAGGATAAGGTGAATTTATAATACACAATGACTTCTTCTACAGGCCTATGAAATTATAAACTACATTCGAAAAATAAGTAAGTCCCTCGTAGTTACAGATACCCACGACATCTATTCGATATCCTATTTGGGTTAGGACTATGTATTCTTAGATGTAATTATTTGTTTTTTACAGCTTAATAAAAACTCTTATCTACCTCCAATTCAGTTTTAATATTTTCTGTTTTACTAAGCTCTGAACGTATTCCTTCTATTATCAGGGACAATAATACTACACTACAATACTTTATGGTTGATAAAAGCCAATACCGGCTTTAAAGTAACTACATATAAGTACATCGAGTGATCCTAAAATACGATTCGCAGCTGCGTTGCTCGACAAAATCAATACTGAAAGCATGGTGCCACAATTATGCGCCATCACACATCAGCTACAAATTAACTGTATTGAAGTCATATTTTAGACACATTCATATATTTCATATGATTGATTACTTAGATATTTATTCAGTTTTTAATCCGCCGTCGTAGTTCATGATTCAAATGATACAGGTGATAATTATGGTAACAGGTGCTTGACTATGTGTGACTTTTCTATCCGTGCATTTATCACCCGGGCCTCGAACCCAGCATTATATTGATGAGGTATTTCTTATAAGTAAATTTTTTAATTATTATTCCAGGTTACCACAAAGAAATAGAGATGGAATTCTGGGAGCCGGGGAGGATATTAGGCTGTTCACGTGGAGCAGAGAATATTGCTCGATGGGTGAGCCGCTGGTATTCTGGGTTAGACGGGCTCATTTAAACAACGTACACCCACTCAATTGGCCCTCATCTAAAATTTGAGGCTGTGTTATGTGTATATTACATAAAGTTGATGAAACAAAGACCTACCACTTAATAGGCAACAGGCAACCTTTACCAACAGAACCGCTTCCAGCTTTTTGGCATAACCATAAAAAACAATAGCTCAATAAACATTAGAAAAGTTTCAGTCGCAAAGGATATGGTGTGTGACATGGCTGCCTTCCCAAAACTAGCAGAAACTAAATCGTACGGTCTTGGCAAGGCATAGAAAATAATACAGTCATTTGTATGTATTGAAGTTTGTATTAGGTATATTTCGTATGGCAAAACAACGAAAATCTAGTAAATTATGATATAATATGTATATGATAACCAAGCGGCGCGGCGCGACGAAGAAGTTCAAGTATAACACAAAGAACTTGGCGCCTCGGTTATGAGATTACTATTTGAAATCGGATGTGCATACAGGATGTCGAATATAGAATAGTAATAAGTATAGAGCAATAAGATGCACAATCGAAGTGCCTGTTTTTGATCGGTTTTTGGTTTTTCTTTTGCGGTTATTTTAGCTTTGCCGAAGTATCAACTTCGAAAAAACAAAATCCAGGAGTCAAATATATAGTAAGGACTATAGTTGGCGAAGACAAAATAGCTTCGACTTTAGCTGATAGTAACTTTGATACATTCCAATAACGAGGAAGATCAGTCACTGGTCTCAAATGACAAACTGACGTTAGCAAATCTAGATTTTTTTACAATATACGCCGGCTAACGAGCACGTGGGTCACCTAATAATAAGTGATTTCCACCGCCCATGTACGCCTACAATACCAAAAAAACATAGGCGCGTTGCTGACCTTAAGGGATTGGGAAGGAGATTTGGGACTCCGGACATCTAACTCATCGTATGAAACGCAGCAGCAAGCTGCTACTTTACGCCGGTTTTCTGTAAGACAGTGGTAACGACCCGAACAAGCCGTCCCATTTATGCTGTAGACAAAACTATCTACAGCTTGGCTCTACCACTCAAATAACAGACTGAATTATCAGTCAAACGCGCTACCAATTTCAACCTGCATCAGTAGTGATCAATATCTTCAATTTTTTTTTTTTATGAAAGATGTGGCAACGGAACAAGCGGGTCACCTGATGGTAAGTGATCACCACCACCCATGGACACCGTCAATACCAGGGGATTTGTCGGTGCGTTGCCGGCCTTTGAGGAAAGAGTAGGCTCTTTTCTTGAAGGTTCCTAAGTCGTATCGGTCTGGAAATACCGCAGGTGATAGCTGATTCCATAAGGATGCCGTACGGGGAAGAAAACTTCGCGTAAATAAAATTGTTGCGTGTCACCGGATCGCTTCATTCAATCAACATTGCAGAGTACCGTTGCTTTTGCACCGCTAGGCATCAACGCGGCCGGCTTTCATGCATACAGATTGTTCACCCCGACGTCACTCGGGTCATGCGCAGTGAACCGGGCTAGATTGGGCTGGTGACCAAAATTTAACGCTACGGAAAATCTACATGCGCATGAATCAAATCTGTGTGTAGCGAATGAATGTGATTTCTGTAGATGATTGGTTCTGGCAGTTGCAATCAATTATAGATTTCCTGGTTTCTTTGCTTTTGTGGGGGTTAATTTGGGGTAAAATTTCCAATGAACCCAAAGAAAAAATACTTTTTTTCAGGCTGATAGATCGTAATTCACGTAAATTAAAAAGTCAAAATAATCTCAGTTTTGTAGATAGATTTTTAATAATGTCACCCAATATTATCTGCATATATAATATTTTTTATCTAGGAGTTGTGTAGTACAAAGAGTTTAATGTTTACTCTTAGACAAGCTGCGCGGTAAATAGAAATTGTACCACTAAGTTGCGATCAATTGACCGTAACTCAATATTGCCATCTCGCTTACTCTCAACTAGAACCCCTATCGTGCTCCCTGCCAGTCAACTGTCAAACTCCGGCGTTATGTGACGCAATTTTACTTCTAAACAGCCCGTCTAGTAGTATAATGTAAAGTCTTTGGTGTAGTACACAAATGTATAATTAATAAATAATAAATACACCCAACCGTTACACACATAGTCCTGACCCCACACTAGGTAAACCTGTATCGTGGGTATCAGGAACTACGACGGACTTGCGGTCCCACAACACCCAGACCCAAGACAAACATTTGTCTAGGTGCGGGAATCGAACCCACGGCCTCACGCTTCGCAACCGGCTACTCGCCCGCCATGCCACGGAGGCTGTCTAAATAATGTACCTACGGCGCAGTGTCTGCAATGAAAGTTTAATAACCTCATGTTAGACGCACCGCGAGAGTATCTAGGAGCTAATAAAACGATAGTAAAACTCCCGCCAGGCCGATGCAGTAAATAAATTAACGATTTGAAAGGTTTGAAGGTAATTTGATTAAAATAGGAGATGCCGCATAAAATGCCAGTTTACACCGGAGGGCATATCATTGTCTTGTTAGCTGGTGCGTAATATTTGTTAGAACCAGACTGTACACTTGTTTACAGTATGAATTGGCTGGCTCGACCAGTTACCGCAGTCCACGGTCTCAAAGAAAACTAACGAAGGTTGATTTTACGTTTCGTACGGATAGTGAGATTTCCCAAGGCCCAAATAACCAACACCATATCCTTATCCCCATTCCTTCAAGGTCGGTAACGCATCCATGGTTCTTCTGATATTGAAATTATTCCTGGGCGGTGAAGATTACTTACCACCACGTGATCTACAAATATTTGTTTCGGAGCTGGGTTTTGTGAGACCGTCAATCCTTTGTAGTTCCCTATACCCACGATACAGGTTAATTGTGACGTCAGAACTATGTGTGTGACTGTTAGATGTATTAATTTAACCTCTTTCACTAACATGTTACAACACAAAATACAGAAGACCCTTTTAACCTAATTCGTAAAACTTTTCTCTCATTTTGTAGCAATATAACCCAACCGTTAAAACCCCCGACGCGACTACAATTAGCTAAAACATCTGCAACTTTAAAACGGCTGATCAGATCTTCTTAAAATATAGCTAAGAATCATATCGATTTAACAAAAAACGCATCCAAATCGGTCAATTTGTTTAGGCGCTATGACACCACAGATAGATAGATATACACACACACACACACACTCACCCACGCACAGACAGATACACACACGCACCCGACCACACACACTCACCCAAACGTGTCTTTGTTTTATTCGGGGTTAAAAAATAGAGTAAACCTACGCAGATAGTATTTTTTTGCGACGTAGAATTATAACAATATGATTCACTTAGAAACACGAGGTTCTTTTGTTTTAACTTCGCTTTGTGAATAGACAATGGTTTTACATACATACTTACATGTGATTAATAACACGGTTGTTTGTACAAAGTTGTTGCAAGTACACGATTCGAGGAAGTACAATCGATCACAATGAAATTATCCCTATACGTGGGTACAACGTGGTTTTATATGGAGTATGGACATACATACGCACTCACGCTTGTAATCCCCGAAGGGGTAGGCCGGGGTGTAACCCACATTTCGCCGAGAATGTGATAGGGGGTGGAGCCTATCGCCATACCGGGCGACTCCGACTCCGAGCTGATCTGAGCATTTCGTAATAGAAAAACCCAATACCACTTTACCCGACCCGGGGATCTAACCTGAGACCTCAGCGTTAGCTTAATCGAAACGCGTACGCATTACAACTGCGCCACCGAGCAGTATATACATGTTACTAAAAAGGTTTTCACTTGCGATGTCTGCCACCATAGAAACATTTTTTTTTCCAAATGATCTATATGCTTTTTTCGAGCTCTACGTTTGGGGTCCTAGAGGTTTTAACTTTAAAAATTTATTTTATACAAAACGGTCGAAGTATAGCAGAGGCTAATAGGAGAGGCCATACAGTTTCATACATTTATTTATTTCAATGCAATCATCACGTTTACAGACCAAATACATCCAATGTTAGGTGTCTTAAAAAATTAAAATAACACAATTATAATAATGAATAAAACTTTTAGTAGCATTCTTCTTGTTTTTTTTTTTTTTTTTTATCCTGGCTCGGCAAAGTGACTACGCTACACCTGATGGTAAGTATAGCGCAATCCATGAATACTGTCGACCAACGATAGACACTGAATCTATCGCAGATCGGCAGAATTATGCCGGCCTGCTTAGTTGCTTCTTCACACTCCGTTTAAAGGATCCCAAGTTATAGGAAGGAGGAAACACGTGCGCCGGCAAGCTATTCCACAGCTTTATGGTCCGACAGAAATAGGATTTTGCGAACCTCTTGTTCCGAGCCGAGATGGAAGAGACCACGAAGCGAAGTTTTATTTGAATCACAAGAATTGACTTATTTTTATGGTCTTGGCAAACACCAGACCTACTCCAGCCAAATGGCTGAAACAGTCTTAAACTCTTCAATCATATTAGCCAATTGAAGAAGTTCTTATCTTATTTGTTTTAACTACACAGTAGATGTCCAATATTAGATAGATAGCCTTCGCTGCGCAGTGGCCGAGTTGCCGTCTGTGAAGCGAGAGGCCAGGCGTTCGATTCCCGCGCCAAGACTAAATGTTTGTGTGATCCACAATCATTTTTCGGGTCTGGGTGCTTTTCCCCCAGAGGGGATGTCGTAAGGCAGGCGGCCGCTGGTAAAAACCAAAAGCCAAATCTTTCTGTAGCATGAGCTAAAAAAGCATGTTGCGTGGACCCCACTGCGAGTGGGATAGTTAAAGGTGGAAGAATAGAACACCAGTATTATTGTCAACTGAAATCATATGGCACCCCTAGCGACTAATAAGAGTCCATTAACCTGAGCAATATGCAAGTATTTATTATTATAACTCCATATTAGATAACCACACAACCAATTAGTCATAAAGAAAACACAATAAACTGTACAATGACTTGTAGAAAAAATCCAAACAACATTATCTACGAAACAAGGCCCCCTCTGGCCAGGATATTTTATCTTGGTGCCGTGTAATCGAGTTACAAACAAAGGGGACACACAAAGTTTCACGTATTTACAGAAATGTGACGTGCAAGGCCATCGGCCGTCGCAAGTAATTATAGAGAACATATATCTGCCGGGATGAGAGCCGGCCAGTCCGGCGACGAAAAGACGGAAGTTACAGCCAGTATACCGGTGGGGCCGGTTTGTGGTGCTTTTACATTATGCATTATTAAATGAATATAAGTAAAATTTGTCCTTGTATGTTTATTTGTTTATTGCATAATTTACAAAAACAATCAATGATCTGAACCTGTTTATGATTAAAACGGTGATATTAAAACGATACTTGCCTGAAAACTTTAAATTAGACCAGGGACTATCGATTACGAAATAGTTCTGCGCTACTCAATAGGTGGCTAGGTGCCCTAGTTTTTATCATCCGATTGATTTATTTGCGCATAACAAACTAATAAGACAATGAAACGAAACGCCGCCAATAGCCTTAAAAATGCCATACATACGCACTCACGCCTTTACGGGGAGTAAGCAGGGGTAGGCAGACTGTAACTAGGACACTCACATTTCGCAGAGCTTATTTCCATCCCATGATAGGAGGATAGTCTTTTCGCCATATCGGACACAATTCCAGACTCCGGGTTAATACTAAGTATTTCATGATAGAAAACCCAATATCACTTTACCCGACCCGGGGATAGAACCCGAGACCTCAGCACAGTCGTACCGCATATGCATTACAATTAGGTATCAAATAATATGTTTATTATCTCATCATCACTTAAAACATTTGACTGAGGCGTATTTGTATTACAAAGTCACCGTTTCAGTCAAAAATATATTATACATATATATGTATGTATGTATGTGTATATACATAACCTAGTTAAATTTAATAAATTCCAAATCCGATGACTAACAAAGGCAACGTCCACGCCGGCTTCCCCGGCACCCACGTGGTCCCGTCACTACAGAATCATATCAAACGCGTGCTACAGGCCACAGCGAAACTGCAAGTTTGATGACCCTAACACACCGTCAGGCATTACTCATACTCGCATGTAACAATACACTTCAACTGTGCTTAATTACACGCGAATACATTCCCAGTTTCAGTACGCCAAGACGTAGCCAGGGTTGGCACTTCAAGTCAGTTTTGGAGATGGATTTACAAACATAATTATTTGTGAATTCTTTACAGCTTATATCATACTAGCCTTTGCTCGCGGCTCCGCCCGCGTGAGCGACCTTTTCCGGGATAAAAGTAGCCTATGTTACTCAGTGATAATGTAGTTTTATAACGGCAAAAAAAATTGAAATCGGTCCGGTAGTTTTTAAGTTTATTCGTTACTTACAAAAATACAACCTCTTTATAATATCAGTGTAGATTCTATAAAAATAGTTGTCTTTAAAAAAAAGGAATTTATTTTAGTAAAAGAAAGGAGTGAAATAATATTCCCAATTTACCAAGATCTAAACCTTTTTTATAGTGATAAAAAAAATATATAATTAAAAAATATAAAGCATCGCTTCAGATAAAATATAACGAATGACCCGTAAATACAACATATGACTAATATTACAACATTTCAATTTTGTCTTTAACACGACAGTGACAACCCTACGTGAAGGCAGATCTCGCCCACGTCGCATTGCCATTTCTGGCGAGCTTTCGCGATGAGACGAGCAAAACGACCAGAGACCGCGACTGCGTACTTATAGAAAGCTGTGTAGGAGGGCCTGTTGTACTCAGCGATAATTTCACATACGACATGTTTCATGAGTATGTGTTTTTGTCTGTACTCTGATTTAGGTTATCGTGATAGGCGTAAAAAACTAATTTAAGTTGGCGCCCACATTATTATTGCCTTAAACGTGGGTGCTATGCACAATGTACGAGATATCGTAAAAAAATAAAGCTTGTAAAGAAATGTGTGCCTCGATCAAGAATCTATTTAAAAAAATATATTCTCAAATTTAATAAAGCACTATTAGAATTGAAACATTGTTTCTGCAGTTTTACCGATTATAAAAAAACACGACATTGGCACGCTTTAACCTACACATTATCGATTTGAAAAAACTCGTTAAGACGATTTACTACCGAGAGTGTAGTTTCACCTTATAATTAAAACTATCAACGGTTCAGTAAGACTATGTCAACGAGTTATTAGAACGATAAACCGATTAGTTATTCATTAGATGAGCAACTCGGTTGCCACTTGCAGGCGCGGGCGTTCGAGTAAATTAATTGACATTTTGTGACAACCCTGATAATTATGCCACTTTTATTTTGTCGTATTTTTTATAGAGTTAGGGTTAGGACTTGACGTTATAAACTGATCACTGATGCCCATTTTCACCGAACTGAGGGGCTAGCACGGAAAACTTGCGAAAAGTTATTCGAGCTGTCATCGACAACAATTTCTATGAGATTTTGGTACAGCGCCTCTATCGTACGAAAAAGAAACTAATATATATGGAATATAGACCAATGATATTTAAGGAATTATCTATCGAGCCCTCGATACCTTTACATTACGATTTCGATAGTTTTCCGTGCTAGCTCCTCTGATATCTATCATCATAAGACACATAAAAAGACACGTCAGTCTAATTTTGTGGATTTGAGCATATTGACGCTATTCTCAAATCCATCGCGAACTATAGCAGCCGGCCTAAACCTATAAATGGAACATATCATACTTTCAGTTAAAATAATATTCACTTCAACATTACGTGAAATATTTCCTCCGTGGCGCAGCGCGCGAGTAGCCGGCTGCGAAGCGTGAGGCCGTGGGTTCGATTCCCACACCGAGACAAATGTTTGTCTAATCCACAAATATTTCTTTCGGGTCTAGGTGTTGTGGGACCGCAAGTCCCTCGTAGTTCCTGATACCCACGATACAGGTTAACCTAGAGTGGGGTCAGAACTATGTGTGTGACTGTTGGGTGTATTTATTATTAATGTATTTATTTGACCCGTTTATAGCATCGCCTTCAAATGACGTTGACCTGTGTCAATCTATTATGGAATATAGGCCTATAGGCCTTCTGAACACTGCACTTAGCGAGTGCAGGCAATAGCCTATCATTATGCATTAATGTTACGATTTCACTTGAGTAGAAACTTCTGTGATAGGCTTAATTTTTTTCTAGTTTATAATTTATACTAGCACTTACCGATAAGTTGACTTGCGAAATAAAAAGTTATAATAACTAATATATAAAGTTTTAATAAATGATTTGATTTGATTCGTTTTTGTCGACCAGTGTAATTAAAGAAGTCTTTTTTAATGGCATAGGCCGGCAAACGAGCAAGTGGGTCACCTGATTGATGGTAAGTGATCTCCACCGGCCATGTACGCCCACAATACCAAAAGAATCATGGGTGCGTTGCCGATCTTAAAGGAAAGGGATAATAAAGGAATTGGAAAGAGGAGGGGGTTTGGGCCTCCGGACATCTTACTCACCGTACGAAACGCAGCAGCAAGCTGCTACTTTACTCCGGTTTTCTGCGAGACAGTGGTAATGATCCGGACGAGCCGGCCCATACATGCTTTTTGTCTACCACTCATAAGTCAATGTATTTACTAATACCCGGACGACAAAGTAAAACGACTTTTCCCAGAGAAGAGTTCTAAGTAGACCAATTCTTCGCTATCGAAAACCCTTTACTATAAATGTTATCGGAAACGTTACAGCCGTTTTCGAGAAATGCTTCAATATGGGATGAACACAATATCACCACGGCTAGGACTATATTCACTTTAGTACATAACCTATCTATTTATTGTTGATAGAAAAGGAAAATTCAATTTCTTCGCAAGATGGGGTATAGCGTCTTCAAATTAGATTGACCTGGGAACGGACCCGGTTGTTGCAAGACACTAGCCTGCAGAGGTGATTGGATGATGTAGCGAAGAAACTGCTCTACCGGGTTTTAATTAAGACCTCGTCTTAGATGAAAAATTAGTGCGGTACGGTGGGCAAATGAGGAACGAGAGGTCGCGAGTTTTATTTTTGTAACAGGACGAAGTTTTGCAATATTGCGATTCGTGAATCATTATACGCACTCACGCCTGTAATCCCCGAAGGGGGTAAGCAGAGGTACAACAATACAACCAATACACCCTCATTTCGCCGAGCGTATCTCCGTCGCACGATGTGATAGGGGGCGAGCCTATCGCCATACCGGGCACAAATTCCAGATTCCGGGCTGATACAGAGCATTTCGTAATAGAAAAACCCAATACCACTTGTACCCGACCCGGGGATCGAACCCGAGACCTCAGCGTCAGCCTAAATCGTAACGCGTACGCATTACAACTGCGCCACTGAGGCAGTCAGTGAATCATGTAATTTTTTTTTTTTATTATTTATTTATTTGTTAAGAACAAAAAGTGTGTACAAAAAAATTATCATAGCCCCACAAAACCGCATAAGGCGGTTTGTCTGCAGGATCGTGATAGTCTCACAGTGGCTTAGTTATATAAAACTAGCACATGTTATACAGCAGAACAATCATTTCAGAGTATTGAGGTAGTGCTCCTCTAACAACGTACGGATTTTTTTTTGCATTTGCTTTCGTTCTTATGACCTCAGGCAAATCATTCAGGAGGTATGGGATACGTTTCTTAAGTGTTTCAACTATATATTATACAATATGTAAAAAAAACCCTGTCTGATCCGAAAGCGGCATATAGGTATCCCAATGACATTACCGAGAAAAATAAAAATAAAATATTATTCATGAAAACAAAAATGTTATTGTGTTTCAACGTTACAACGTTACGCACGTTATTAGTACCCAAATTACCCGAATTTCTCTAAAACCTAGTATTTTTTTTAAATGTGACAACATCGTCTTCGCCGGCACGTGTTATCGGCATCCTTTGACAAAACACCGACAGAGAACACCGCGCGCATCGCGGGCGATCAAAAGAACCGTCGGCACGTGTTGTAAGAAGACTATCCCGACCTTGAATATTTGAATAAGTCAGTTTAGCGCATAAATTGCTTCCGAGTGGTTGTTCTGTTGTTGTTTGTGTTTAGTGAAATGTTATTGTGTCTGTGTACCCCGGTACCGTCTGAGTATGTCTGTGATCATCAAAGAGCAAAATATTTAGTAAGGACTCCATCCGAAGTACTCGTTCTGTGACGCGACAGCTGGGTACTAATCACGTGAAATTATGGAAAGTGTTAAAAGTAGATCATCAACATTATTTTATCCGATCCGTACGTAGCCAATACGACTAGTATGGAGAACGGTGGATTGGTAGATGTGGACCAACTACGTGGCCAGCAGTTTCTAGACTATAGTAAGCAATTCGTTTTGACGAAAATTTGTGAAACTGGAACCGAAATGCGTTTGCAGATTGTAGCAGTTTTTAAATTAAATCGGACACAAATGAGGTAAGAATCATGCTATCCTCGTGCGATGGTGGTGACCTGTATTACTGTTGGTGGCACAGCAACTTCGTCACAGCCATCGCATTTTTGATCATCGAATGAACCTACACACGATCTAAACTCGATGATACATAAAAGTTGCAAAGGAATTATTTATAACCTCTGTAATCCAACGATCAACTGGGGTCATGACCTCACTACCGAACAGTTGTCGCGCGCCGCACCGCGCCGCCGCCTGTATGTATTGCCATGTAAACTTTCTCGGTTAATTAGATTTTATTTTATTTTATTTGGGGTATTTCTTTTTACTATTAATGCAAAAAGGATTACGTCAATAAAACCTTATCTCGATACCTAATAACACCTTCACGGATCGGACAGGGTTTTTTTTACATATTGTATATGTGAGTATTTGTTGGTTTGTCCCGCTTTGTCGCAGTAACGCGAAGGAGCAATGGATCTACACACAGATCACAGATAATATAGTAGGTTATAAATAATCATACGTATACATCGATCTGTATTCTGTATAGAAATCATGTGTGCCAGTTTTTTCTACGTAGAGAGACTATCATCACAGTGCGCTGATTATATCGGACGCTGACGCGTTGCGCTAAATTTTGCGCTTAATCGGGGGATACGCGTAGACATACAAAGTCTATTTTATATTATCCATGGATCTATTATATTTTCGAATAGTGACATTGGTTTCTTTTAATCCAGAAATAAGACATGAAACACGTCCATGTGGGGGTGTAAGCCGCGCGAAACACCTAGTAACGGAATAAATAATTCCAGATAGACAAGGAAAATTCCGGCATTTTTTTATTATAATATTTAATTATTTAATGTTGTTTGATAATGTAGTTCTAAATGAAATTGTGTCCAAAATTCCAGTTCCCTCCTAAATTGCCATCATCGCAAACATTGCACTGATATCTCTTTTATCACCGAAATTGAGCTCAACCACATTTCCCTTCGCATTCCGGTCAAAATTCCGGTCCCATCCATAATATTCCGGACGTGTATCCATATTACTCAGTCCATGATGTTCAGCGCAAACATCAATCTGCCTTTGTAAATTCATAAATTCACGATATAGTGCGGTGGCCCCACGTTGTTTATCCCCGAGGACAATGGTCAATATTTCCCCGGAGGTAGGAGGCGCGGCGTAACGCGAGTATTCCATTGTCATGATAATACACATGGGATATTGCAGGGATCTTTTTTTTGTACTGCATCGACAGTAGGGGAAGTATCGGAGATTTATAATGTTACCAGTAAAATTATATTTTATTTTTTATAGAATATTCCGGCAAACGAGCTAGTGGGTCACTTGATGGTAAGTGATATCCCCCGCCCGTGTATACTTCCGTATCAAAAGAATCATGGACGAGTTGCCAACTTTAAGGGAACGGGAGATAATTAAGGGTTTGGTAAGAGAAGGGATTTCAGTCTTCGGATATCTCACTCACCGTACAAAACGCAACAGCAAGCTGTTACTTCACATCGGTTTTCTGTGAGACAGTAACGACCTGGATGACCCGGCCCATTTATGCTGTAAACACACTGTCTACAGCGTGGCTCTACCATTAATTAAGTTGCCTTATGACCTATGAAATGTTATAAAACTTTGGCTCAGACAAGAAGAAGAACAAGACAAGAGACAGAAAAAAAAAAGAACAAGGTATTGTTTGACGATAAAGAGTACTTTCGTAATTCCGAGACACTAGATAAGATTTTACACACGAATCAGATGGTAAAAGCTAAGCTACTAAAGAAATGTTAAAAAGATTCGCAAAAACTGTATCGACGAAATAGTTACATTGTCTGAAAAGCACAAGGTAAAACAACTGCACAGCCAGCTTTTTTATTCGAAACACACCCCAAAAAAACACCGTCGATAACCAAACATTTCTTTGTTAACCAAATGAATAAACTCGAACGCCGTAACGGGCCATTACACAGCGCCGTGGCAGAAATTACATTACACCCTCCGTTGTAATGTATAGGAATTTACGTACAGCACTTAAGCGCGATTGCTGCCACTCTCGAAGCGCTTCTTTCGCTTTTAATCAACGGAACCCCTTGTGGATCGGGACCTCTTAGTGTCAATTTAATAAACCTTCAGAATTGAGCGTCAAATTTAAATCTCCACCTTGAATATTTTGTTACGGATGAATAATCCTGATCTATTTAGTGAAGTAATGTTTTTCGATACAAGGCGCCTTTGAATCGAAACAGAACAATGCTTACACATTACTGCTTGAGACAGTAATTACACATTACTGCTTGGAACAGTAAGGGACAAAGTCCTGTTACCAACCTAGACAGTCTCTCGCATATGAAGTCCTTAACACGTAAAACTTGACAAGACCTTCAAAATTCAAATTATGAAAATCTCTCAGATATAGCATGCGCTTTTGTTTCACTTTAAATTATTATCTAAAATAGTTTATGATTATCAAGTACAGAACACCAAAACCATTTAATGCGTTATCCAAAGGACATTTAAATGGGTTGAAAGCTTCACAGCTGCGGGCCGGACCCGCCACAATTATCCATCCACAATTCCATTGTGTGCGTTAAATTGTGCGTTAAAATTATATTATATTTTTCTTTCACCATTGTTCAGACACCACCGCTGAATGGGCCACGAGTTTCCTGGACTGATGGTCGAATGGATTTTGTATCTGTTGTCCTATTAATGCCTAATAAGTAACTACTAATAATATAAATTTGAAAGTTAGGATGTTTGGTAATGACTAAACGGATTTAGACGAAATTTGGCACAATATAAGACCATGCCCTGGATTAGGATATAGGCTCTTTTTATTCCGGAAAGACATTCACGCAGACGGAACGACGAGAGCAAAGTATTAAATAAATTTTAATTTCAAGTCTATCAGCCGATCTTGCATTATTCAACATACCTACTTCGAAGCGTATTTGTATTACCAGATGATAAACGAGCGGTGTGGTGAATATGAAGTATTGATATTAGCAAAGAAATGGATATGATTTTAATATGAATAATTTTCATTCATTGCTTCATGATATTATTATTATAAAATATATAGCGATTTGAAATCAGCATAAAAACAAACGCAACTAGATTCACCGTATTCTCCAGGTTTATAAATTAGAATTTATAACTATTGTTTATGGATAGATCAAGAAGGATGCAACACGGAAGGTTTTAATTTTCTTTACAAGGAAACTCATCTATGCAGATAAATGAGATGTCTGGAGACAATGTATCTAGGTTATGGGCAAAGCTGTCGTAAAAATAGTTAATACATAAAAGTACGTACTACGTATTGCTTACATATTGAGAATTCTCTGTACTCTCCCAAAAACAAATAGAAATAATGTTTTTTAATCGATACCTATTGTAACCACAATTAACTTTAGATTCATTTGGTTCATTTTTAATTCAGTCAGAAAAGGCAGTTTAATTTCGTACTTAAATCAGTTTCATAACACAAACGAAATAAATAGATACTGAAATTAAATTGCCTTAAACCATTTTGCCATAAAAAAGTGTAGAATAGTGTTATTAACTTATTACACCCGTCCAAATCATGCTTATCATATTTAAATAGAGAGATTAAATAATAAACAATCTCAACAAAATCCCATACAAAGTTCACATTATACAACAACCCGTATAAGGCCAGATATTCACGCCAAAAGAGGGCAACTAATAACCAGCAAGGAAGAGACCGGTGACTCACGGAGACAGTTGCAGTCGACCTTGACGTGAACCTGAAGATGTCGCCTCTAGACAAACTTAAGCGCTCGTAACATTTACAATAAAAATCTTATTTACAGTCACAAACGCGAGTTCATTAACAACAAAATAGTTCCCATAAGCAACAAATTGTATAAGGTCACGTATTCACAACAAAAGAGAGCAACTAGCAAACGGCACGGAAGAGACCGGTGACTCACGAAGACCGTTGCAGTCGACCTTGGC
Source organism: Mimas tiliae (assembly GCA_905332985.1). Lineage (NCBI taxonomy): Eukaryota > Metazoa > Arthropoda > Insecta > Lepidoptera > Sphingidae > Mimas > Mimas tiliae. The sequence continues at coordinate 19,201,605 of HG995241.1, read as the reverse complement.
GACTGGCGAGAACCAGAAGATGTCGCTTCGAGATTATAAGTTTAACGCCCGCACTAAATTACTGAACTGCTGTCATCGATAATTAAATTATTAACGATCAAATACTATTTATTCCACCTACAGACTATTTCATTGTATGTCGGTTATTGAGGTCTTAAATTACATTTCTGTGTCGAGCAAGTTTTGCAGAACATCGGTTCGATAAACATTGTTTTCAAATTGACTAAGTAATTCCCCATTTACTCCCCAGAAACTCTTGTTTACGAGACCGCATCATATAATTTGAATAAAGAAACGTTTAACGCTGCCCAGTCAATAACGGATTTCTGATATATTCTCGCCTACATCCTACGAGGGATTTGTGGCCGAAATGCTCTATCATGTCACGGAAGATAATTACCATTGACGAAATGCTCATTGCATTTCTGTCTACCCTTCGATTATGCAAGCATAACTGCACATTTGTATTTAAAGGTATGAGTTTACTTCTTTGGATATGATATGTATACTGGATCTTTACTTCCAAGAGGCTATGTTCGCAGGTACCGAAATACCATGCCAATAAATCTCAAACGGTCAAAAAGTTCGTTGGGTTGGAAGTGACCTAACGCTCAGCCGATTGTGGTTTTAACGGACGAAATGCATGATGTCATTTGTAATTTTCGGAATACGGCCAGAAGTTGTTTGTCTTTAGTATTTCAAGTTATTTTTAGAAACATTTTAATTATTGCTAGAATAGCTACATCGATTTGCATATTTTTATTTATAACTAGCTCTTGCTCGCGGCTCCAACCGCGTGAATGGTCTTTTCTGAAGCAAAATTTACCCTATATTCCCCAGAATATAACAAATTTCATTAAAATCCGTTTGGCCATAAAAACGTAATTCAGACAGACAGACAAAGTCTTATGATTTAATAATGACAAACATAAAATGTGCAATTGCGAAAATGCCATCAATAAGCCTTAAGATGGCCTCTCCAAGAGAGTGAAGATGCCTTAGTTTAGAAAGAAGCTTCAAAAAGCAACATTCGACTCAAACAGTTCAGTGCAGTGCCCCACAATGATCTACTCGTAGAAACAATTCAGACATTGGACACGACAAGTTAATACCCTCAATCTAAACAGAGCGATTGTCAACGGCCTACGAGTGAAAGTAGTAGCGGTAAACAACTGTAGTAGTGATATCATTACTCATTACACCAACCCACGTGCCCATGGATCATGTGGGATGTACATTCTAACGGACCAAATGACAGACAGATTGTTCGGCAGCTAGATTGAGTCTATTATATTTTGACCTGATTACAAGGTTCCAAAGTTTCTCAGACTCAGGTGTAAGCAAAAAGTTTTAAGCTGTGGTGTAAACCTCGTTTGGATATGATATTTGTTCTTGCTTCAAATTTGAAATATTTTAAGATAGGTACGTTCAATAGTTGTCAGTTCACAATTCTGTATCTAAATTCCTCTATGTGTTAGTACCTAATATCGATTAAAAGTGACGATTCTCATTGGCTCTATGTAGTAAAAAATTTAAGAGAAAAACAAGTTTAATTGAGTGAATATCAAGAAGTATGGCAACACAAAACAAAACATTACTTTGGGCTAAATCACAACCACTTGAGGCTTTATATATAAAACACTATACATTCGTTACTCCAAATGACATAAAAACAGCGATAATCCCCATACATCACAGAAATGAGATAAAAGTGGCGGTTTGTAAATAATGATATCAAAGATCCTCAACGGCCAAATCCGATGACATCACATTTTACTTAAAAGACAGGTCATGTATAATCGTCCAAACAAATCACAATCAGTGCTTATGTACCATATTACTATGGTCACAATCCCAACAGTCAAACTGATGACATCATTCGCGAACCAGACGTAGGTGAAATGGCAAGTGATCACAATTTGGGATGGAGTTTATGAGACTATTTTCATATTAAAGATGATTGTCTTATTTTTATTACTTATTCCGGATTCTTCACGATATTATGCGTAATGATAAGTGCTCAACAATAGTATTTCCTGTACCAGTTATGATCCTTACACACAACTTACATGATACCTACCACCAGAGAAATGAAAGCTGCGATCAAATTAAAATTTGTTTTCAATCATACTGAGCAAGTAAATAGCTCTTGTGACAAGGCAGTACAAAAAACTAATGCATAAGACATATTACTTGTTACTTTAAATTAGTTTAATTTTAAATCGACTTCAGCAACGGTGGAAGTTCTCAATTCATGAGTACATATTTTGACGATTCTTTTTGTACTCGATTATGATTTATGAATGAATAAATGAAAGAGCTGCACATACATACGCACTCACGCCTTTAATCCCTGAAGGGGTAGGCAGAGGTGTAACCAGTAGACCCACATTTCGCCGAGCGTATCTCCGTCCTACGATTTGATAGGGAGCGAGCCTATCGCCATACCGGGCACAAATTCCAGACTCCGGGCTGATACTGAGCATTTCGTAATAGAAAAACCCAATACCACTTTACCCGACCCGGGATCGAACCCGAAACCTCAGCGTTAGCCTCAATCGTAACGCGTACGCATTACAACTGCGCCATCGAGGCAGTCAAGTTATCGTTCTAGTTATCTCATTTCTATGGGTACAAATAATTGAGACTTCAAAAAAGTCAATCCTATGTTAATGTCATATTTCTCATAACATAGCTACAGACAGGTCGTAAACAAGATAACCTCAAACAAAGGACTCTGTTATCCATTGTTCTAACACGTAATAGTTTGCATCTGTCCTGAATCGGTACATTGAACTCACAGGAAAGCAATTTTGATCATTCATCTTGCCAATTAAATAATTGAACCGACAATCAGTTCTCGTTGTACATCCTTAATTTTTATTTCGGCACCTACGTATAATTTTTGCATGGTGCTGATGACCTTTGTGGTAAAAGAAGTAATATTCGTGAATAGTAGACTATGTTACAATTTACAACCTCATGAGACACATGCTGCCCACCCTTTTGATACCTCTAGTTATTGTTGTTTTGCAATGTGTTGTTCCGTTTTTTGGATAAAAAAATGTGCCGAATGTTTTTGTTTCTTTTTTTATTTCTATACTAGCTTTTGCTCGCGGCTCCGCCCGCGTTAATAGACTTTTCCGAAATAAAACGTAGCCTATAACCATCTCCAGGGTCCCATCTATGTCTACATCAAAATTCATCAAAATCGGTTCAGTGATTTAGGCGTGAAAGCGTAACAAACAAGTAGATATTTTTTTTCATTAAAAGTATCCTATGTTATTTCTTATAAGTATCTCCAAGAATATGTGTACAAAGTTTCATGATGATCGGTTAAGGAGTTTTCGCGTGAAAGCGTAACAGACAAACTTACATTCACATTTATAATATTAGTATGATATATCACCTCATCCATCTAGTTGCAGCGTACTTAGGCTGTGAAAGCAGTGAGGTCCTGAGTTCAAATCTCAGGTCGGGCTGTCACAATGCAGTTTTAATTAATTGCCAGTGATTGAAATTTGTGCCCAATATATCAATACTGTACAGTACTACGATTAATATGTGCTTCGGTAATCACAGGATTTTTCGAAAATATGGACATTTTATGACGATGATTACCCGATCTTTTTTTTTCTTGAGAGACTTGACCGGAACCGAATAGGCCGGTATTCATTGTGTATTCTTAAAACAAAACATTGCCAAGTTACAAAAAATAAATCGGTTGCATAGTTTGGAAGAAATAGGCGGACAAAAAGACACGACAGACGCATATAGCGACTTTGTTTTACTTATACTTTGTATGGATACAGTACGATAAATTATGCGGTTTTTTTTTATTAGTCTGAAACGAAAAGGTCGCTCGGCTGATCATAAGCGCCACACCTGCCTATAAACAGAAGCAACACCACACAGAACTTTGAATTACAAAAAAGGCGCTCGACACATGTGTGGCACATCACATAAACTAACAAGACATTATAATATTTTTATACACCTTAGTCATCGACTTAAAATCATTTCAGACAGGTCATTAGAAAATAAGTGGATTACCTAATTTTTCGATCCAATTACCTGCCTACATAGATAGGTACCTAAGTAAAACATTACAGTTTCGGCACGTTTAGGAATGACCTCAATGACATTCATGATTTATTACATTATGTAGTAGGTTTTTTTTTATTAGCTTTAAATGACGAGACGAGCAGGTCGCTCGCCTGGTGGTAAGTGTCAAGCCTGCCCATAAACAAAAACAACACCAACCCGAACATCGAATTATGAAGTACTTACTTCATGACACTGAACTGCGCTCGTCACCCTGAGACAGAAGGTGTTAAGTCTCATAATGCCCAGTAATTTCACTGGCTTCAATGTCCTTCAAACAGGAACACAACAATGTTTACACACTGCTGCTTGGCGGCAGAAATAGAAAAAGTGGTGATACCCAGACCTACCACCTAGTAAATATAGTAAACACCCACCCACCAACCTAGTAAGTATATTTCCATATAAAAAGATGTAAGTATGTTTAAAAGAACAAACACGATTGTCTATTTATCTCGTGTTGCATATCTGAAGCCCCCATGACACACACCTTTGTCTTTTCAAAGATATGTAATAATGTGGGTATTGTTAATGACCGCTCGTTTCAATGGTGAAGGAAAACATCGTGAGGAATATTATCCCTAAGAATTCTCCGTAACGAATTTCGAAGGTCGACCAACCAGCTTTAGGACCAGCGTGGAGGGTTTTTTTAAAGGATCTCGTAACTTGAAAAAACAACTGGGTAGAAGCTATCCAGATGTCTTTCTTGCGAAAAAAACGTGATAGGGTAGAACGGTAATTTATGATCGAAGCGGACAAAAGATAGAAATAAACTGACTATAAGGTAATCAAAAGGTTAATAACTCTGGGATGACCCTAATAAAAGTCAAAACTTTTAAGGATCATGAATTTTGTCGAATCTTTATTCTTTTTTATTCTGTTCACGATTTAAAAATACACCGTTAAAAAAAGCGTTGGAAAAAAGAAAAAAATGTAAACCGTGCGTTTTATTAGGAGCAAGTATAAACAATGTAACTGCACGGAAACTTGTCAAAAATAAATAAAAAAATGATACAGACATTTAATTATAATTCACATTTTGTATTATATCGCAGTTTACAAAAGTGCCAAGCAAAAGCGCATAGTAAAAAATAAAAATACGTAGGTACTTATATTGAAGGTGTCTGGTGCAATGAATATTATTGTAAGCCGGGTGTACGTAGCGGTTTCGTAAGTCAAAAATGTGTTTACAATACTACTACTACAAACACGTATGTCGTAGATACATAAAAAAGTAATATATCATTGTTCCTACCAGAACATTTATTATACTTATACGAAAATTTTAAAAGATAAAGAAACCTTGCCAATATTTATAGCACTGACGGGTACGATTTACGAAAACTCTAGAAATATAAAATTATATTGCTACATATACCTAATTTATCAGAAAAATCCCAGAGTAAATATAGGATTAAAGTTTTAACAAAGGGTACTCACATTTATTTTCGACTTCCATGGCTTCTTCCACTAGGACCCGAACAAAGAGACTCCACAACCTGGTAGACGACGTCCGCCGAATACGAAATACTGAGCAATTGTAATCCAAGATTAGCCCACCACAATTATTTCAACTTGCTTATGCCGTTGGAACTGTTATTTTTTGAACATAAGAAGGACAGGATGTGAGAAAATGAGGAACGTTTTCTTTCTGAATAAACTTTACGTGCTTCGGACAATTTGTTTGACAAAACGGCTGAATGCGTGCACCTGATTGGTTGAAATCAAATTTACCGCTCTCGTGTTCGATTCTTCGACCAAAGATCTAGGAAGCTGCGTTCAGATAATGCTACAATTATATTAGGGTCGCGTGTTTAACTATACATTATGGTATTTTTAATGGAGGAACTTGTTAGCATTTTATGTTAGAATATAAAATGCTTGAATGATTTATCCACATAATAAACTATTTATTTACATTATTTTTTCTTTACAATCTTTGTATCGAGAACAGAGCCATCTATAAAACTGAGGAGTAAACAATGAAGCGCCATCTATTCTTCTGGTTGGTGTATTACTTATGAAATCCGTTGTGATAGGTATATATTTAAGTACCTTATTCTAGTAAGATTTGTTTAATTCACACACCAGTGCAGTGTAGTGGATATAATTATCACAGAGTACTTTGTATTGCTGGGTCATATTTTATTTGAACACTCCCGTCAAGGTTTTCATCCAATAGCTTTTATATTTTTATTGCTACGCCGTTGCTATAAATTCATTGATAAACTGCAATAATAATTATAATTTATGGAGAACTTATAAAAATGAAAAAAATATTGGAGTTAATGTTATTGAATCACACAATATTTAATATAAAACAATAAATACTAACACAGTCCTTGCTATTAATAATTTAATAAATTAACAATTCCCTAAAGGAAATTACAAACCTTTTGTCACGAACATTCATCTAATACATACGTACATTCGTAGGACATATAAAATACCCCAAAGCGATATCGCATTAACTTTAATATAAAATTACGCTCTAATATTATAATTAACTATATTTCTTGGCCATCATAAAATAATATTCGTTGGACTGGCGACTAAAACTTTTAGCTTATGAAACAACGGACAACTTCTACAAATCTTTTGGATTAAGTATAGACTTGAAACTTTTGTCCAGCGTTATTTCATAAGCGAAGTCTTGAATATAATACTCGGTCTCTTGCACATGTTTTTGTCTCCACACTTCACGAAAACATCTACACAAAACACTGTTTCGCTACACATTTTTGTTGACGAAACTGCTTTGTATAGATGAAAACAATGTTTTTTGCTGTCCATGCCTACAGGCTAACCATGAGTTTGTCTCAGTAAAATCGCTAGCGGCGACGTAAAATATTTGTATGGAAAAAATTTAGTTTCTCACGTATCCGCTAGAGGCGCCACTGAGTTTTTCTTATAAATATCTTACGCGCTAGCGATTTTACCGAGACAAATTACTAAAGCCATTTTCGACAGACGTTTTATGAAACATCAAATAGAAATCTCAGAGTAGGAGACCACGTGTTTACATAAACAAAATTTGTTTTGAGCAGATATTTTTAGTGTGTAGGGAAAAACATGCGCAGGAGACCCGGCTAATACATAAAACAATAATATAAAGGGATAAAATTAATTTACCACAGATCACGAGATTTTAAAATTACCTTGAGGAAAATGTACATTATATCAATATAACAATACGTTTAGTTTGTGGCAAATGCTCAAATGCTAACCCATATTTATTCACAGAGAAATGTGCTACAATTTCAAAACTTGTGATAGATAGTAAATAAAGTTAGATATGCAATCATAGATTTAAAAGTTAAAAATCATTAAATATTCAACATTTAAATGAAATTTGAATGTGTTTTATATCGACACCTTAGTAGGTAACCGTCTACAATGTAGATACATAGATATATTTTTCACAAGTTACAATACACGCAAAATAAATTGGCCGGGGTGACGTTAGCCACTTCATCTGCCGTCTACGTCATCCGACATCCATTACTGATTATTCTCTGAAAACAATAGACGCGACGCGACTAAATTCAGGCCGGCCAAGTTATTTTGCGCGCATTATACATTTCAAGCAACACTTATTTTGGGGCGGAACCGATTTATTTGTCGTATAATTATCATAGTATTTTAAACAAGTGTCTTCGCACAATGCGTGGTTGTACGGATTAATCCACGCACAGTCGACGACCACGGACAGGCACCCACCGAGCCTCTTTCCGTGGTGGGGGTCGAGATTTGAAACTATTTTGTTATCCCAAAATGCCAAGTGGAAGCACGCTGAATAAGAGTGAAAGAGAGCTCGCACCGCGCCCGTTCAAGTTACAGTCTCAGGAGAGTACGGGAGCACCGTTACCAACGTGTTTGCGTTACCAACTACTTCTCACGATGCGTCGACGCAAGCTCTTCCGTGCTAACTCGCGACATCACGCCCCTTGGGAAGCCAGCATAGGAGGTGTTACATTGTAATTAGAACCGACAAAAGTTACTTTTATATTTTGCCGGTCACAAAGCTTGACGTATGCCGCGCCAAGTCCCGCCGCGCCGGGGCAAGAGTTCCCCAGCTAAGGTCCGCCCCTGCGCTTTAATTATATTTCTAAACAATTTTATAATATTCTCATACCTATGTGTATCTCCACTTTTTGTTCCAATAAATGCGAATATTTAACACTACTAAGCAATATACCCCTTTCTACATACTAATGAATGAATAATGTGTAATACAGTATATTTCACATAGTTTTAGTAGAAACGAATAGACTCTCTGGCTCATTTGTGCACATCTTGCACGCATTTCGATCACACACAAAAAGTGTGTTGTAAATATATGGTTCTGATTTGCGTGGCAATTACGCGTCAGGCGTCATCATACCTATTCTCACTATGCCTATTACAGAATTAGACTATACGGAAAACCTATTAACAAGCACATACAGTCATTGTGTCTAATGGCCGTTCCCTATATTCTATCTATCGAAAGATTTGCTTACTGTCAATAGTGTTTTGACAGATCTTCCATTCAAAATGTGTCAAAATTTTACTGCCGGTAAGCAAATCTGTCGATAGACAGAATATTGGAAACGGCCATAAACAAATAAATCACTCGCATAGATAGATATACGACGAGCCAGTGTATTTTCGACTGTTACATGAGATGAGAGGTATATTAATTTACAAATATGGCTTTAAAGTTGTTGCATTGGTTGCAACTTGTAACATTCTTATGCATACCATTGATGACTTGGTTAAGGAAAATTAATATTTATATTACCTAAATAGTAATAAATAGGTACCTACGTATTATATTTTTAGCTATAACTTAGGCATTTTAAAGCCACTATTGAAAAAAAACTAGTATAGTTCGAGCGATAACACCCAAAATCAATTCAGTAACAAATCCCAAGTAATACTGTAATGATAAAATAATGATAATGTAGTCCATAGTCATATGTTTAAGATTAATCTCTTTACTCAAACTTATTAAATCAGTGTTTTGCCAAGGAATAAGTGAGGGCGCACACATGGCGCGCACTATGTGTTTATCCAGGAGAGTTGCAGCGATCTGCAGCATGGCATAATGCCCTTAGGTAAGTATGTCGCACCGCGTCGCAGTATTGTAATTAGTAAGTTGTAACACAGTTTTCAACTGTGTCGGGCGCAGTTAATAACAAAGTTACCAAAAAGGCGATATGTGTGCACAACAAAATAATACAAAACTATACAATGCTACGGTGCATCGCGACATTATGCCGCAGCACTTTTTCATCAGACGGCGAAAAAACTTGGCGCCTAGCCTAAACCAACAAAATAGTAAAATGTTTATAAGTAGAGGGATTATTATTATATAACATTAATAGCACAAAAATAAATTAAAAATAGAAATGTGAAGACAAAGAGAGCGTCATAGAGATTAAAAAATATATGAATATGCAAATATACATGATACACAAAATATGTGACATTGAATAAATAAAAATATGTGATATTCATAAACTAACATACACTAATGGAAAAATTGAGTATTCATGTAGACACAACAAAATTATAAGCTAAGTTTAAGTTATGTTGACAATCAGAAACAAAGTACCATTTGGGGCAATATTTGGTTTATTAATTATTCTCTAAGGGTCGTCGCATATTTGTTAGCACAATATGTGCAGTACGCATTGAATACCTTCAACATTTTACTGATATGTGGCACATACGGTAGGACATGTTACATGTTGGATTTTTTATTTGTAACTGCATAACATTTTAATAGAAAGAATTCTAGAGAGCCGCGCGTACAGTGCTGACAGATATGCGACAACCTTAAATAGACCAGAAATTATAAAATTGGCACCTTTATAACCTATCTATTATTTTAATTACATTTTAATATGGCAAATAAATGGGACTTAGGCACATGAATATCCAAGATGCTAATACTGCAAGCCAGGTGCTAATACAACTATGTTTTGTAATTCCTTTTTCATCATATTGGGTCCAGCCCTCAATTACATCAAGGACAAAATCAGATTTTTCATTCATTAACTTCCCAAGTTATCCAAGGTTATAATTTCTGGTCAAGCTACTATTTTAAATTATTTTTGTTATAAGTCAGCCATATTTTCTGGCTTAAATCCAAATACTTTTATTTGGAGAATATCAAATCACTGTGATCATTTACCAAAAAGTGGTATACAAAATGGGCCTTCTTCTTGTCAATAACTTGCTTATTTATCCGTGATTGAGGTTCTTGGATCTGATTGGGATTATCCCTCAAAAATATGGCACCGAATAATGTAGACAAAGTTTTCGCATCAAGACCATTTTCGGCACCGTGTTGTAAAGCCTCTTGCAAAAATTCACACAAATAGAGAAACACATTTTTCCTAAATTCTGGCAACTCCATTACAATCTGCTTGCACTGTAAATAGTTTGCTGATGCCCTTAAACATATGGATTGGAGATTGTAAGGAATGATAGGATCTGCAGTACTTTCAAGTAAGAGTAACAATGCTTCAGCCACTGAATGAATACTGCCTGGTATGGGGTCCACAGAACCACTGTCTAACCAGTCCCGGATTTGCAGTATCTCAGAGTGAAATCCTGGTTGTTCAAACAAATTCGGCTCTTTCAAGCCATGCAAGTAAATATGATCTACTAAAAACCATATCTCCTTTGGTATGGAATAAGTAGATTGATTTGAAACACATTGGTCTCTTTTGCTTTCAAGCTCAATCAGTTTGCCTACGGTAACTTCCTTTATGGGCATGTTTAAGTTGACTAGTACTTCTATTGAACACCCAAAACAGCTCCTTTGATATGTGCCATTGATTGTAATGAATATGTCTTTGCCCCCATACAAATGCAACACAAGAATATCATACAATTTGTCTACTCCTGCATTCATTTTGCATGCTGAAGTTTTGTTTATAAGTACTTTGAGTTGAATCTCACATGACTCATCGGCGCAAATGCACTTTTTGTATGGTTCAACTATCAACCACTCTTTGCAGAAATTTGTTTCATCTAATTTCTTGATGAATTCAAATTCCACTGGAAGTTTTCCAGTGTTTTTTATTGTGATTGTTTGTACTTGTAACTCTAAGTACCGTACAGTGCCAAAATCAATTTCAGTCCTATCTACTTTGACCTGAGGTATCAATTCATTCTCCATTTTGTCCAACTGTTTAATAACTTCTTCATACACTTTCCTGTATTTCTCCTCATCTATTATTTTAATAGAAGAGCTAAATATTGCTGACACTGGTTTGTGGTCACTGATATTTAATGATGGATGGCTTCTGTAAGCCAGTTGTGTGATGCTCTCTCCTTTCCAAAATATTCTGTCACACCATGCTGGAGCTCGGTTCTTCTCACTGGAGTCCCAGTTGTCTGTGCCAGGGTCATACTTGTATGTAGGCTTGAACATGATTGTACCTTCCATGTACCCAGAAAATACATTGTGCAAGTTGTGTTGTTGCCTTAACTGGTCCCATTCCAAAACATATGCAAAATTATTTTCAGCAACCATTTTTTTTACTGTTGTTGGATCCATTTCAGTAATGCGGTAGTTGAGGTCACCCAACCAGTAGACATGGTCATGGTCTCCTATACCTTTGGGCAATTGGTTCGGTTGAACAAACCTAGTCCTGTTACATATATCTCTGAAGTCTTGATTGCGTCTCTCATACTCCTCCACATGTGCTGCTAAATGAGAGTTGACAAAACATAGTGAGGTGCTGTGAAGGTCGAACCTGATGGAAACTCCACCTTTATTGCCCATTTTGCCCATAATTCCTGTTCCCACTGTATCACAAATTATGTTACGTACGTGGGACATATGCTTTGCTTTTATAAGGACAATCAGCATCATACCAACTAGTCTCACTTTTTCAACTTTTACATATTTTGCCCTCGGGTCAATGTAATTTAATACAGCATTGTACCATTCATCTTCTCTAAAAGTCTGGTCAAAGAGGAATGTCTCCTTTGATAAATCAAGTTCTTGGAAGCCTACTGCATATATATCAGGTGGTTCTTTGTCTATGTTCAACCAGCCTTTGAGAGATATTGTAGGAGACTTGTCATTTACATTCCAAGTGCCACAGAAAATTGTGAATCTCTTCTTAAATGTATACTCAAGTTCCTTATCAGACATTTTGTGTTTTATGAGACTCTCTCTGAGGGCAACAGGTGCAGAACTCTGGGTATGTGCCACCCCACTCCTCGGAACAACCATGTTCTGTGATATGATGTCATCTTCACTTTTACCATTGTACTTCTTGAGCCAAACAAACTCGGGCTGTGTAGGCACTTTATTCACGGCATCTATGCCTCGGAATAAATCATCGACAAAGTTATCTACGCGCGGAGTCATTTGAATTTCGAACTTGAACTTACTGTTGCGGGATTGCAGGTTCAGGTACAATACCGCCTCCGGATCCGAAGGCTTGTTATCTATCTCACACTTGAACGTGTTGTCGATGGGCAGCACTATCTCTATAGACAGGTCTGTGAAAGACTTAGGTGGGTAGCACGAGGTGAATAAACAGAACACAGCCTTTTCATCTCCGAATTCGACGATCGCCAGAAGGCGATCTTTCATTAAACGTTCTGGATACAGTACTTTTGCATCCCACAGGAAAGCCGTTACCCGCTCACTGGAGAGGAATTTTTCTTGTACCACGGACTTAATTTCCTCGTGATTCATTTTGTTATGTTTATGGATTTTCTTCTAATTAGATCACACGTAATATTCGCAACATTATCACTTGTTTTACGCGATGATAGCAGTGATGATAGCACTGTCGCCTGTCAAATTGACAATTTTTATTGTGAATAGTGTTGGAACGTCGTTCGAAAACAGGATCCTATTACTATTTACAAATTATCTAATTCATGTCATTTAATCATACATTTTATAAATATAATACATGATGTTTCCCACACGAGTTTCGTGTGCTTAGCCAGTACAAGGTATCACTCCAAATGCGGCGAGGCATCTTGAACTTTACTCGCTCGTTCTCATTCTTTCACGCACGCAGCCCGCGTCATGGGTATAGTAACAGAGAACGTCAGTTCTTTCTAAGTAGTCTGTGTAACAGAGTAGTTCGCGACAAAAACATAAAATAAAATAAAATAAAATATAAAGTAGTATATGAAAAAATTTAAGCTGCTCTTACAATATTTCGTAAAGTACGGGGCAAATGAAATGCCTCTTGTATGTCCTACGCACAGACTAGATGCTACGCATGTCCTACGTAACGATAATACACACTACGCTACACCACTAGCAGTAGCAAGCACTTTGTTGTGTTGCGTTTAACAATACTGTTAAATAACCTTGTAGTCATAAACATCGCCCACACTCATATTTATTTATTTACCAAATATTAATAAACTATTTTAAATTACATAAAGTAAGACCACAATTACACGGGTTATGTTACACCATATTGCTGTATGTATTAGACTGAAAAAAATATAATTGTTGGATTAGTAACTTCGTAAACACAGTTGTAATATCAGTAAGAGCGAATGAATCAAACGATTATTTTGGTGCTCTAACCAATTTTGTTTTTATTGAAAAACTTCCAAGTTTATTTATTCTCACGCAATAAGTATTACTTTCAGCAGTGCAACATAAAGTACAGCGCCTAGGAACCTTGTAACATGGCTGCAATGCCCAGTGATTGGCAGTTAGGGTGTGTTAAAGTGAAGCAAAGAGGTGCATATCTTTTGCAGTCTGGGCAATGGTCAGACTGCACTTTTTTGGTGGGCGCCGAGCCAAACCAGATCCTTATAGCTGGGCACAAGTTGATCCTGGCCATGGCGTCACCGGTATTCGAGGCTATGTTCTATGGAGGCATGGCTGAGAGGAATGAGGCAATACCAATCTTAGATGTACAGCCTGATGCATTTAAAGCGCTTCTGGAGTAAGTATAAGTGTATGCGGAAGCAATATAGAATGAGACAAAAACTTTGCCATTTACAGTATTAATAAGTTTAAAGTGTAAAGTATGAATTAATATATTATGGAATATGTAAGTAAAAATTAGAACTTTGACTTTCAAGGCCATTAAAAAACATATTATGTAGTGAACTCAAATGAATGGTAAGGTTGTTTTACATCTATTAATAAAATTTACAACAGATCCGACACATATTATTAGGTATAATGCAATCTAATTAACATTGAGAATTATTTTTCTTGCAAATCATACAATTGTTTGTTGACGGTAGTGTTGTGTAGGACATACAAGAGGCAGTACATTTGACCCATACATGACAAAATAAAGTAAGCATCTCTAGTTTTTTTTTAAAAATTATTAGTGTGAGTGACGAAATGAGCAGGCTGCTTGGCTGATGGTAAGCACCACACCTGCCCATAAATAGCACACCACACAGAACTTTGAATTACAAAACACTACATGACTTGGACTGTGTTCTTCACTCCAAGAGATAAGATTTTAAGTCTCATAATGCCCAGTAATTTCGCTGGCTTCAATATCCTTCGAACTGGAATACAATGGTGCTTACATACAGTTGCATGGCAGCAGAAATACACAATGCTGTGGCACCAACTCAGACGGCCTCTCATACGTGGGACCTAGATAGTAAATGTATTTGGTATTCCATGTGTATTGTTTCAAATTCACCATTTCTTTCTTTTATCTGTATACTTTTACTTAATTTGCAGATACATTTACACAGACAATATTAACATCAGTTCATTTGACAAAGCTTGTGAGCTATGTTACGGCGCCAAGAAGTACATGCTTCCACACCTGGTGAAAGAGTGCACCAAGTATTTGTGGTCCGATCTGTACCCTAGGAATGCTTGTCGAGCTTACGAGTTTGCCCGCCTGTTTGAGGAGAATGTTCTCATGGAGAAATGTTTACAGGTAAATATTATATTGTTAGAACTATTACCCATGAGCACTCTGAATGAACTGAATGCTCCTAGGCAACAGTCCAACTGAGCCAGCGTAACTTCATAGTAATGTCAGTACTCACAGTACTCACAGTACCGCAACACTCACAGTACTGAGCTCCCAATGACGGAGTCCTATATCCATCTTATGTAGGAGTACAGGGTCCATTTGCGTAGGAGGCGAAGAAGAATAAAGTACACTTTGTATAACCTACTATGATACATAACTATCTGATACTGTTTTTTCTATGAACACAATTTAAAGGTACACTTAAACTTAACTACACTTTAAACAAACGAAACGAATAACAGTTCCTAGTGTAGAGGCACCAATCTCGAAGACGGCCAAATGGTAAGTGAGCCTTGTTCTGGCGCTCCCGTATTGACGACATCGCGACAGTGCCGCCATCTCTCGGAACTCGTTCTGCGCTTCGTTTGGCGTCTAAATTATTGACGGTCTCTGACATACATTATATGTAGCTTTTCAGCTACTCACACTGTTACATTCAATACTCAAATTAAATTCTAATTCTAATTATTTATTGAATCTCTACAATGTTATACATTATTTAGATTCAGTAAATAATTTTACCATAAATTCATAAGGGTTTTTCGTTAGAGAAGAATGGGAAAGAAACTAACATTTAAATAGGTAACTGCATTGCTTCATTAGGATAACTATGTGGATAGGCAATCTGATTTCCATTATTTTTTTCAGATAATAAGCACAAACACCAAGGAAGTGCTGAACGACAGCAGTTTCGAAGATGTGGAACTGAACACTGTCATCACAGTGTTCTCCTTAGACCACCTGAACGTAGACAGTGAGTTGGATCTATTTGAGGCTGCGGTGAGGTATGCGAAGGCTCAAGACAAGAGAGTCACGGAGAGGAGCGTCAGCCCTCCTACTGATAATGGACCACCCACAGAGAAGAGATCCAAGAGTCCTGAGGCTTCCACTTCTAAGGAGAAGGTAAATTCACTTAATAATACATGAACATTAATAGGCATGCAATGAAATCTATATCATTAAATAAAATAAAAATGTGGTGCTTGATGGTAATCAAGATAGTTTTTTTTAATAGTATAAGCATACGAGCAAGTGGGTCACCTAATGGTGACGTACACCCACAATTAAAGGAAAGGGATAATTAAGGAATAAAAATTATTAGTAAAGTAAACATACACACATGATTTTGCCATATAATACATTTCAACTAATCAAATGAAAGCATGTTGATCCTGATCATGGGTTTATGGGCTATAGCTTTGCATTCTCTGTACAGGAAAATCTTATGTAAAAAATTACAGGTGGTTAATATAGAAAGCAGTGCTGAAAACAGTCCTGAAGCTGCAATGGAACCACAAAAACCTGAGGAAACTGCTGAACATACAGTGCCTGGGCCTTCGCGAGAAGACAGTCGGAGAAATAAAGGTAATTACCATTATAGAATAAGAATAAAGAACAGAATTACTTACTAGCATTTACTTTCACTGCTCATGTTCAAATCTTGGAATGCTGGGAAGTGCAAAAGGTTGCGCTTAATGTTATCTGTGTATAAGCACAGCAAGTCACTGGACTTTACCTTCACATTTCCAGAAGCCAAAGACAACAAGCCAAAGATCCGCAGTGCCATAGAGAACATCCGTTTCCTGACCCTCACGCCGCAGCAATTCGCGGAGGGTCCAGCCAGGTCCTCACTCCTCACAGAGTCGGAGGCTTTTGCGGTGCTCATGAATATCCTGTCGAGTAGCTCTGATGTTCCCCTGCCGAACGGTTTCTCCACTTGCAGAGTGCCCAGGAAACAACTGATCGGTGGCGGACCTTGCTCTAATGTGAGTATCGTGGATCTCTATTTTCGTTTGCTAGCAGTCAGACAGTCTAGCAAGTCAATTCCTAGCAAAAAATAAACATATGTAATATTATAAAATAATAATGATATTCGATTAGTAGCTCAAACTGATTCGCGGTTTATGGCTCGGACTGAGGCGTTTTTGAACGCGACAAAAAACTGTGATAACATGGTTCACTCAGTCCGAGATGATGAAATTCATAGCGCAGCATCTATTAAAAACCAAACTAAATGTGACGGTATTTGCCTCTTG
The DNA here is from genome assembly GCA_905332985.1 of Mimas tiliae. Lineage (NCBI taxonomy): Eukaryota > Metazoa > Arthropoda > Insecta > Lepidoptera > Sphingidae > Mimas > Mimas tiliae. The sequence continues at coordinate 19,184,462 of HG995241.1, read as the reverse complement.
GTGTGATGTGCCTCACGTTGAGGCAGCATCTCCTGGTTGGCCAGTTATAAAGATGCGTAATGTGATGGTGTCCAGATGCCGACGTTCACGGTGGACACGCCGAGCCCGGTGACGGTGGAGCAAGTGTTCGGAGATCAGCGACACTCGCTACAACCACACGCCTTCCGACCGCCGCGGCACGACGGTGCCCATCATGGTAACACTCAATTTTTTATAAAGGGTGTAGTGCTTATGATTATGTACATGATACCACTGAATAAATCGCGAATAAAATAAAACTAATAAAAACAAAAAATAATTTTTAATAACCGACTCGACAATTAACTCAAAATGATAGCATAGTGGAGATCTTCAGAATACAGCCACATCAGTTGTACAAACCTGTCTGATTACAACATAATAATAATAATTAAAAAAAATCCTGCAGCATCATGATGCTCATGTTTAGATGATGAACAGAGAAAGGTAACGCTAGTAAAAGATCAGCTGACCCTCGATGTTATACATGTGCGAGCGGCGCGTGCGCGTGGTTGTAAAAAGAAAAAGTAGATTTATTTAGCAATTTTTGTAGTGCTATCATGTCCGTAATGACTAGCACTATCAACTGTTTTATATTTTATTTACAACGCACTAATCACTGCTCCATTATTGGGCTTAAATGGTCAACCCACTAGAGGTCCCGTTTTGTTGACACGAATGATCCTGTTCAACAGCGATCACACAAAATAGCAACAAACACAGTGACATAGGATATTTACTGTTGGCTGTTTTAATTAATGAGATTCCCGGAGGCTCAAAAATCTCAAATTTCCAGTACTTATCGGTAATGTACCCATGAGGATATAGCTTATAAGCCATTCGATTGTTGTTGCCTTGTTCCACATCAACCATACACCACGCATAATATTAGATTTCGTGTTTTTATCCCCTTCGTGACGCGACATTCAGCACAATGCGCACTATAAAATTTATGCGCATTGCGATGACGTCTGTCTACATAATAGAAATTAGCACGCTTGGTTTATATTGACGTGGCAGAATCTACTTTACCGGGTGTAAGGGAAACGCTTCCGAAAAGGAAGACAGGTGATATAGACAGGTGATATTGCTGCTGACTACAGGCACGATACCACTAAAAAATATACGTTTCTGTCAAATGGAGTCTACCCTCAAGTTAATCCCTAATTAAAGAGTTTCTACAGGCCCCGACTCTTGCCATAAATGACGCGCATATTGGTATGCGAGCCATTAGTTCCGTGTTTAGCATTAGTATGATTAACATTGCGGGCTTACGTTTCCAAAATGGCAAGTAAACAACAAAGGAATAGCGTTTTCCGTTTAGGTAAAGGTAGTGTTTTATTAACGAGGTAGTGTTGGAATAATCGAGATATAATAAATAATATGGAAAGAATTCTTTTAAGTTGTATTTAACGTACACGAAAAATCTCAAACAGAATAGAATAAGAAAATCAACAGTTCCATTTGTATGCAAAAATTAAAACACAAAAGTAAACAGAGCTCTTATTGAATATGAAATTATTCCTGTTCAGTCAACAGGGAGATATGAGGGCCAATGGTCTCATTACGGAGGATGCTCTAGATCGGGCGAAGTGGAGGCGTCTTAATAGGAAGGTCGACCCTGACACTAGTCGTGACAACGCCAGGTAGAAAGAAAGGGTTTTATTACCGTTGCGGCTTCGGAAGCGGTCTTCTTACAACTGGTATTATCGGTGACCCTCATTTACTAATATCCCCTTTCAGGTGTGCGCATGTCCTCAATGATCCACAACCCGGCGCTCCCCGGCCTGAGCGTGGAGCACCTGGAGCGGCATCAGCAGGGCGCCGACATCAACAAGGTGTACTGCACGCGGCCCATCATCCAGCACACTGACTGTCTCAACACCAGCGTGCTCGACTGCTCCGTCACCTTCATGGTGGACAAGAACATCTGCCTGTTGGGGGTGCAGGTAACGCCATTTTTGAACTGCTTCTTCTTCTTCTTCTATCGTGTCAGTGACTATAAATGTTGATATGTAGGTACATATTTTAAAATATCTAAAAAATAAAGTTATATTTCCCCATTCCAAGTACACTTACAGCAGCGTCTGTAGCCTCCATGAGATATTTTCTTGTATAGGTGGTAGAGCACAATGGCCACATTTGAACTTAGACTTGATCGCCAGGTGCCGACGCAAGCCCCTAGCGAAGAAAGTTCTATGACGTCACTGGGTGGTGGTGGCGGTAGTGTGGGTGGTGTGGGCGGTGTGGGTGGTTACTCGGAGCTGCTGTACGCTCATCTGCTGGACGCGGATGGCGCTCGTCTCACCTACACGCACTATACCAACCGAGTGCCATACAGACACCTGCTCGACATTATGTTCAACAGACCAGTCTTCATACAGAGGAACAAGGTACACTAGTATTATACATTGAGTGGTAGAGCCAAGCTGTAGACAGTTTTGTCTACAGCATGAATGGGCCGGTTCGTCCGGGTCGTTACCACTGTCTCACAGAAAACCGACGTAAGGAAGCAGCTTGCTGCTGCGTTTCGTACGGTGAGTGAGATATCCGGAGGCCCAAACCCCCCTCACCTTCTCAATCCCTTATCCCTTTCCTTTAAGGGCGGCAACGCACCCATAATTCTTTTAGTATTGTAGGCGTACAGGGGCGGTGGAGATCACTTACCATCAGGTGACCCACTTGCTAGTATGCCGGCCTATGCTATTAAAACATTAACAGTCTCCGTGGCGCAATGGCCGAGGGGGGCGTGGGGTTCGATATTTATGGGATCGACAAATATTTGTTTTATGTTTCGGTGTTGTGGGACCGTAAATCCCTCGTAGTTCTTGATACCCACGATACAGGTTAACCTCGTGTGGGGTCATGACTATGTGTGTGACTATTGGTGTATTTATTTATTATTTATTTACAATTGGAGCTGCTTATCCATTTGAGATACCTTATAACGAGCAGCCTCGATTCAAAACTAAAGGCTGCTCAAATTGATATCTATAGCTCCGGATCCACTAGAAGCAGCCTCAGGTCGATATACCGCCAGGAGTAGACATTTCGAGTGAAGATGCTGCTCCTGAGGCAATTTTGTCGCCTCGTGGTGAGAATCCTATGTTGAAAGTTAAGCATGAAATAATTGTATAATAAAAAAGCGATTTGAAAGTTATAAGTTGAATAATCCATATTGAAACACAAATTAACATAGCATAAATAGTATAAAATCATCGAAACGAAATTCGTACAGGCATAGTTTAATTGTCCAATAGTATAAATAATTTTATTTTGAATCAATGCGTTCAGTGAGTTTTTCGTAAAAACACCGATCCCAAAGTATATTTTTTAGGCGCTCGATTTTATCACGAATTATTGTGCATTTCACTCAAACACTTCACGCCGTGCGATGTTAGGGTGAGATAGCAAGCATTTTTGACTCCGCCCACTAACGAGTTCAAGCTGTCGACTAGTGTACTCGAATGTATGTGGAATATACAATATGTAACAAAAACCCTGTTAGCCATTTTAACTGTGATATCAGAACCGATATTCAAACGTAATAAAAAACTCGCATACGAAAATTGGATTGCACTCACGCCTGTAATCCCCGAAGAGGTAGGCAGAGGTGTAACCAGTACACCCACATTTCGCCGAGCGTATCTCTGTCCCACGATGTGATAGGGGGCGAGCCTATCGCCATACCGGGCACAAATTCCAGACTCCGGGTTGATAGTGAGAATTTCGTTATAGAAAAACCCAATACCACTTTACCCGACCCGGGGATCGAACCCGAGACCTCAGCGTTAGCCTCAATTGTAACGCGTACGGATTACAACTGCGCCACCGAGGCAGATTATAAAAATAATCATATTTTTTTTTGAACTTGAATTAATTTATTGTTTGTAAACCATATTCTGATTAATTACCCCTGTAAGAGCGATGACTCGGAGTCAGAGCGAGATAGCAAGTTGCGGCGTCTACGTACATTAAACGCGCCGCGCCGCGTGCGCGCCCGGCATCAGTCAGCTGTTCATCAGTTTTGAAATTAAAATAACAATTTTTAAATATGTTCATTTTTCTATGCTACCTGTGGAAGGATAATATCTCGCTTCTGTTTATTATTTTTTATAATTTACTATTTTATGTCGATCTTCACGACCCAAAAAGGGCCAACAGGGTTTTTTACATATGTACTGTATATTTATGTATACAATATTTATTCGACAGCCTCCGTGGCGCAGCGGGCGAGTAGCCGGCTGCGAAGCGAGAGGCCGTAGGTTCGATTCCCGCACTGAGACAAATGTTTGTGTGAACCACAAATATTGGTCTCGGGTCTGGGTGTTGTGGGACCGCAAGTCCCTCGTAGTTCCTGATACCCACGATACAGGTTTACCTAGTGTGGGGTCAGGACTATGTGTGTGACTGTTGGGTGTATTATTTTTTATTATTTTTATTTATTGTACTTATATATTTTACTCTTAGATGCTATTAGATGTTTTTCGTTTATGTATGTATTATACACTGCCCTCTCTTACTTCCCCTCCATCTCCATCCTATGGTTGTCTGTAAGAGATTGCCCTGAGCGATATGGACGCCAGTTGTACTATTATTTTTCACATACTTGTACTCTTAGTGTTGTACAATAATAATTATAAATAAATACTCTCAATTATTCAAACTGTATACCGCGGCCTCGTAAACAAGAGTTTTCTGTCTACACCAACCGGTAAGAGGAGAGTTCTCCGTATAAATAGAGTTTTTTTTTCAGGTATACAAAGTGGGCATAGTGTTCAACAAGGTGGGCTGGTATCCGATGGGTACATGCGCACAGCAGGTCGCCGCTGAGTCTGTGTTTTTTAACTTCGGCATCGGACAGAGCAGCGACTCGGTCCGTGATGGTCTCATACGATCCATAATATTCACTTACTGACGAACTTCAGACCGTGTGCCGATACAAAATGGCGGCTGAAACCATACGTCTAGGAATTATACATTTAGGTCGCGTCCGAAAAATGACAAATGGCATACTGTCAGTATTGGATTTTCGTTCTAAAATATTTTTGAAAGCAGACATGGATCTAAGAGGGGGAGAATAGGGGCAATTGCCTCCCCATAAGCCAATTAAACACGAAGTATTTACAAAATCCTCTCATCTACGTAAATTTTACCGAGATTACACCTCCCCTCGAATGAATACCCACAGATTTTTCATCATGTATACAGCAGTCGTTATACAGTTGGGCATTTACCTATAATGTCAAGTAGCTACGAGAAGTTTTCATTGACATAACTGCGTTCGACATACATCACTACTCCCGTCAGTGGACCGCTAAAGCGCCATTACCACGAGCGATTCTCTCGAGACGAGTCGGTACAAAAATCTAAATGTTAATAACGCGATATGAAGATTGTTTCGTAGAGTTCTACTCTAGTGAATGCATCCGATGTGATTCCATTCCGAATCCGAGAAATGTCGGTCAGAATTAGTCGTAATATTTCTATTGATTGCGTACTAGATCCGAAATAGGTGTTCCGAAGTCTTGATTATCGGACTTCGGAGCATAATATCAGATTAGGATCGGATGTAGTGCATAATCATTAAACACTAACACCCGATTTCTGAAAGGCTAATCAAATCAACATTCAACTATAGATGGATAAGTTCGTGCACGACCGTCGTGCGGGGTACAAGACGTTGGGGGGGACGAGGTTCTCTAGATGTTAGCGGGGGCGCCGGGCGGCGGGGAAGGGAAACAAATGCAACCGTCCGGCGCCCCCGCTAACATCTAGACAACCCCCCCCCCCCTAACGTATTGTACCATCTATAACAGAACTTTGATTTTGACACCACTGTCAAATCAACTCGAGTTGCTGAAACATTGATTAGTGTAAAAATTAATAATACCTATTTGATGTCTCTTTAGGTCCGTTTGACATATGATTATTTCATATTAATTTGAAAGTTATGTTAACTAACATGTGTGTCAAATCAAAGGTGTTGATCACGCTTCTAGCAACTCAATTTCGACTTGACATTTGATTAATAAATTTTACTTTGATCAGCCTTTCAGAAACCGAGGGTTACTGTTTTAAATTATAGCGAGATTATCGCCGGCTCGTTCGTGGAAACGGCGTCTTTATCTAGCGTTCACATTACTAGCGACAACCCATGGTCATATTGTAAAACAAAACTCATGTAATGAAATATACTCCCTTATTTATAAATCTTATGCCAGTATTTGATGAATTACCGATATGTCTATTTCTCTAAATTATTTGACGTATGAAAAAAATGAAATACATTACGCGCAGAACAACTTGGCCAGGTTGAAGTTAGTCACTTCACCTGCCCTCTACGCCTTCCGACACTCTTTAGTCTCGAAAGCAATAATTTCAAAGCCATTACTGACTAACGTCAAACTGCACAAGTTATTTTACGCTTACTGTATAACTGTTTACTTCGATTGGTTTAGGGGCGATTATACAATTTCCGATTAAATTTTATCTGCCGTATAATACATGAAATGGCCAATAAAGGAAGTACAATTTGGCATATGCTTCTTCGTATACAGGTGTAACACGATCAGTGGATCAACGGAAGCAGGTCGAGGATCTTAATATCTATCGATTAATCCCCCATGTATGTTGCTCGAAAATGAGTTATTTGGCTTTATAGGAAGTTTTAATAAAAATAATCTTTATGACTAAAGTTAGACAAATTTAGACATAAGTCTATAGTGGGTCTTTTGAACCACCATACTACTAAGCGTAAATATTCTGTGGAATTCGTAATAAATGATAATGTCAACGTCGAATTTTTCCTCGAACTTTAAAAGGTAGTTATCAAGTTTAGTCCACTCGTGATTTTAATTAAAATTAAAAGAAATCATATAACTTTTGAACCACGCACTTTCAGGTTAAATCGATAGATATGGAGGTCCTCTATCGAGATTCTGTTGATCCACTTAACTTTTTACACCCTGTATATTGACAATGTGATAATTTTGTATTTTGCTATCTTATATTTCGTGAGTGGTAGAGCCACGCTGTAGACGTTTGTCTACAGCATGCATGGGCCGGCTCGTCCGGGTCATTACCACTGTCTCACAGAAAACCGGCGTAAAGTAGCAGCTTGCTGCTGCGTTTCGTACGGTGAGTGAGATATCCGGAGGCCCAAACCCCCTCTCCTTCCCAATCCCTTTCCTTTAAGTTCGGCAACGCACCCATGATTATTTTGGGATTGTGGGTGTACATGGGCGGTGGCGATCACTTACCATCAGGTGACCCACTTGCTCGTTTACCAGCCTATGCCATAAAAAAAATATAACGTTTGAAGCTGATGATTGAGAATGTCATGAAGATTGAGAAATCGGCCCTTAATTATATTAACTAGACTCTGGCAGTCATTGTAAACAGTTGTTCTGGCTTCATAAATTATATCTGATCTCTGTGTGTTGACTGTTTGTTTTAAACGTGTATGAATGATGTTCTGTTTAATATGTGTGTTTAATAAAAATGTGTTATTGTATTTTCATTGTTTTATTTATAAAGTAAGTAAAAACAACCCAAAAAAGACGGAATTAGAAGACCTATTCGATTTATCTATATATATAAAAAAGAATGTATGTGTAGAAAGTATGTATGTTCACCTAAAACTTAAGAACCGTTAGCCCAGTTGATATGAATCTTTGCCCACATATAAAGGGCGACATGACCACTCCGACGAACATTAGTGCCGGATAGGTGTAAATTTTGTATATGTACATGTGGCAGCATTGGAACACCAACTAATATGGTTACACTGGTAACTGATAGATGGCGTTAGTGCCGTTTAGTTAAATTAATTAAATTTTGAGTGAGTTGTAAAATTTTAGTTTAGTTAAATTAATTAAATTTTGAGTGAGTGTTTGTTGTATTAAGTAGATGGATAATATGCTCTACTTTAAATATAATGTGGCACATGTTTCTCATTTTTGTATTTACACATAGGCTAGGTACTTTTTATCTCCGACACACCAGTGTCAGCACTGCAGCTGCGACGAGGACACCGCACAGCACACTCTGGAGGAGTGCCCCGCGTGGGCAGAGCAGCGTCGCGAACTCGACGCAGAATTGGGGGACGACCTCTCGCTACCAGCTGTGGTTAAGGCCATGGTCGAGAGTGAGAGGTCGTGAAACGCGATTACGGCCTTTTGCAAAAAAGTCATGTCGCGGAAGGAGGTGGCGGAGCGTGAGAGGGAAATCACATCCCAGCTCGCTATCCGCCGCCGAAGGGTCACGCGCAGGAGGATGCGGGAGGCACTCCTAACCCCCTGACAGAGGTGTTCCCGCGCGAACCTCGTCTGAGCGGAGCAGAGGTGGGTGGATAACTCCCCCGTCACCCACCAACCGGAGAGGCCCTCTATAAGGGCCGCGCCGTTGGGGCCGCGGAAGAGTACAAAAGCGTCCCCGCAGCCCTGACCAAACAAGCGCACCCGGAGGAACATCGTTGGGTTTTAGTCCGTGGGAGTCGGACATAACCGCCCCGGCCGACCATGCGGTGTGGTAGTACCCATAAAGGGTTTCCCAACGTTAATAAAAAAAAGGTACTTTTTATCTATGAAAAAGACATTCACGCGGGCGGAGCCGTGATAAAAAATAGTTGTTTTATAAATAAAGAAATGAATGGAAAGCTGTCGAGGTCGTCTTAAGCAAAGTCTTATTCGCAGTTTCCGACGGACCTTTAGGTACTTCCATTAGGGGCGGTGGAGATCAATTACCATCAGGTGATCCACTTGTCCGTTGGCCCCCCAGAGATCACTATTAGCACAAGATCGTAGTAGGTAGGTATACGTAAACAGTACATGGCCCATATGGTCATAAAAAAGGTATTAAAAAGCCCTAATCGTTAAAATGACATTAGGATCCAAGTAAATTCTGAGGAAACTGCTGACTCAATCGTATATAAAAATTTAAAATATGTAATGTAGGTTCATTCATCTCGAAACTTTCTGTCAATACCCACGATACAGGTACATTAACGTGTGTGAGGACTATGCATGTGACTGTTAGGTGTATTTACTTATTTTACTAAACAATGTGTAACAGAAATGCGTGGTCATATTTAAGTGCCGTTACATGCATTAGACAATGACTTATGCATTTACAAAATCTAGATATTCTAAAATTACACGCTGATTAAAGCAGAAACACAACAGTGCTTACAAACTGCTGCTTGGCAGCAGAAATGGACAAAGCGGTGGTACCAACGCGGACTGCTTTTCGTTTACGATGAACCTTCCACCTGGTAGGTATAGGGTTAGCGAACACTTGCCTCGACTGTGTATTAGGAGCAAGGGGGCCCTTTGACGGTAGCTCCTGTCCAGGGAAAGGCGCACTCTGCCCACAGTGCTTTCGCCACGGTGTGCATTTGTATGTACCTATATAAATTCTTCTTCTTCCACCTGCCCTTATCCTACCCGCAGTGGGGTCGGCGAATCGTAGTTTTTACGATCGCTGACGTTAACCCCTCTGGGGAGAAAACATCCAGACCCGAAACATATACATTTGCCTAGGTGCGGGAATCGAACCCGCGGCCTCTCGCATCACAGCCGGCTACTCGCCCACTGCGTGGAGGCTGTCACCTTCATAAATGCTTATTAAAAATATTTTATACTTAATCGGTTGTTTTATTTATACTAAGCGAGATAAAACCCGCTGGCCGCATATCTTTATCCCGTAAGAAGATATAATTATGTATGTGGAGGTGACCTACTTTTCTTTACTTCCGCGTTAATGACCGCCGCGCCGCGCCGCTCTGAGTATTTATTAATGTACCCAGTACATAATACACAAAAGAAATAATTAATATTGCTATGTACGTGTCTGAACCTTGGTATTATGCGATTAACTATTGATAACTATTGAACATTGTGTTCATGGAGGTCAAACAAAATCGTAAAAAATCTTCATTCAACATTACATACGCACTTATTCCTGTGGTCTCCGAAGGGGTAGCCAGAGGTGTAACTTGTACACCCATATTTCGCCGAGCTTATCTCCGCTCCATGGTGTGAAAGGGGGCGAGTTACACCGGGCACAATTCCAGACTCCGGTCTGATGCTATCCATTTCGAAATAGAAAAACCCAATATAACTTTTACCCGGAATCGAAGGCGAGACCTAAGCACAGCAGTCTTACCGCGTACGCATTACAACTGAGCCACCGAGGCAGTTGTTCAACATTGATGTTTATTATGATGAAAAAAATTATGAGTCGCTGACAAACGGATCTATGTCGCGTTATAATATGTTCGTATAACAAGTTTACTTTTCCGTTCAATAAATTGGTAAACAAGACAAGAAATATTTAATGGCAAAGTTTACGGCTACGTGTTTATTATCTGCGTGTATAAAGTTTGTTAGACATAAAAGTTTTGAAATATTGATTTAATTAATAAGTCAAAAACTATCATGGTAAATGAATTAATTATAAATAAAATTAAAATCTGTTACTATAATATCTTGCTTAGTATAAGAATTCATAATTAAATTGTTAATATTATCTTTACTTTTTTTCCTTTTAGGATGTTCTGTAAACCGCAGCTGTCAATTGTGACTTTTGTCATGTTGGAAGTCGCGAATATTTCCAAAGTTATAGTAACAGAGATCTTGTTGTTTTAATCCATACTAAGGACAATTTTGTTTATTTTAAACACAAAAGCAGACTCATGTGGCTTTCTTTAGCACCTAGATAGTGTTATCCAATAAGTGTACGCGTGTACATTAAGGAAATATTTATGATATAGTGCAAGATGTCCCCGAACAGGTGTGATGGGTTGCTTGCGAAGGTGGATTTTCCTCTTTACACGCTCCAGACCCTCACGAACCGCCACGTCCTAGTGGCCGGGGGCGGCGGGCCCTCTAACACAGGCGTCGCCAATGGTTTTGTGAGTATTAAAATTTCCTTGCAGGAATGAAAACTGTTCGAAAGAGCTGAATTAGTGTATGCGACAGCTGTTTAAATTCAAGGGTAAATACTACCTGTGCATATAATTATCCCCACAAGCGTGTGTAATCGTTCTGTTGTGTTTTGTTTAGGAAATATTCGAGTTGTCACACAATGGCAGTAGGTTTGTGGCAGAAGAGGTGATGCGTCATGAGACAGGACCCAATGTGGTGATGACATGTTCTGTGCGGAGCTTGCAGAACCGCACTTACCTCACCGCGGGCCAGGAGAGCCACTGCCAACTGTACAAAGTGAATATCCGCATGGTAGACGCAGCTGAGATGAGGCGAGGCAGTTTCAGAGCTGAGAATGGACTCGTGAGGCGGAGACGTCGCACCGTCTCCGAGAACGATAATATATCTAAGAAGGACAACAACTGCAACACTACAGAGAAACGAATTTCATTTGAAATAAGGCCTTGTGACAGTGTACAAACTGATTTTGGGTAAATATTTAGTTATAATAAGATATTAAATCAGAGAAGGATATTTCAGTTAATTTTTGCACAACTTATGATGCTATCCTGTTATTATGTATAAAAAAATCATTGTCAGACAAATCAAAACTACATGTTTACAATGGTCAGTAATAAAACCTACAAGGCAAATTTTTCACACATGTTAAAAAGCATGTTGCGCCGTCCCCGTTACGAGAGGGATAAAGGCAGGTGGAAGAAGATGAAATAAAGGTATATACAACATGTTATAGAAAGGTATGGTCAAATATGAACTATGTATAGTGTACAATGTGGGTATTACATCCACCATAGTAAATCCAATTGCAGTTCTAGGATATATTAACAAGGTGGTAGGTCCCTCGTTTGCGAGGGACCGGCTGTGTTGGTACCACCGCTTTGTCTATTTCTGCCGCCAAGCAACAATGTGTAAGCACTGTTGTGTTCCGGTGTGAAGGACATTGAAGCCAGTGTAATTACTGGGCATTATGAGACTTAACACCTTATGTCTCAGGGTGACGAGCGCAGTCCAGTGTCATGCAGTGCTTTATTTAAAGTTCTGTGTGGCGTTGCTTCTGTTTATGGGCAGGCGTGGCGCTTACCATCAGGCGAGCGACCTGCTCGTCTTGACATTCAATGTAATAAAAAAAATATATATATATATATATCCTAGCATACACACACACACACACTAAATGATACACTGTGGTATTTCAAACCTCCTTTCATTTCAAGATGATTTCCCTTCTAAAAGATGGTAAATCGTTTTCAGAACACAGGCTCATTCCGTGTTAATTTGTAACATAAATTTGTGGTTATATTACAAGTTATGTAAGTATGTCTGTAGAATTATGTACACATTATTCACCTTTATTAATAAGCGAGTTTCGATCATATATAATGAATAGTGATGTGATCCATCTTATCAATCTTAATAAACGAATGATTAAAATGATGTGCTCGGTATGGCGATAAGCTCGCCCCGTATTACATCGTGGCACGAAAATAAGCTCAGCTAAATGAAGATGTACTAGTTACATCTCTGTCTACCCCTTCGGGGTATGTGTATATATTTGTATATAATTAGAATCAACGTGAAATTTTAGGACGTCTCGATTTTGAAAAGATCCGGTAAATAAATACCCACAATATACACCTTGTATGTGTATACAAGTATTGTGGTATATTCTTAAATGTGACCACACCTTTCTGTAACAACGTGTATATATTTTTTTAATCAAACATCGGTTATTATTAGAGCATCAAGATTTCAATTGTTACATAATATCCACTAGTACCGTGAAGCAATTTTTCATTTACAAATCGTATTTTCTGCTTTTTTAGAAATGACCCCCTCCAACGAATTGTAGTGATAAGCAATAATGGCAAACTGATGGCCACGGGCGGCTTCGACACCAAGGTGCGCGTGTGGAGCTTCCCTAAAATGGAACTGCTTTATGTATTAGAAAAACACACAAAAGAGGTAAATAATTGGGTTAAAACCACAAATTTATTATTTTCATACATTTACGTTGTTACCTTTTTGACTTATTTATAGCAGCAAAAAAATGTTTATCTACACTTCCTTCGGTTATGAATCTAACATCATAACAACCTCATTGACCTAACTGATCTTTGTTAATAATATTCATAGAAATAACACTCATCACTTCCAGTTGGACGACTTAGACTTCAGCCCGTGCGATAGCAAGCTGGTCAGCATCGGTAAGGATGGGCTGGCTTGCCTGTGGAGCACCGCCCCTGCCAGCAAGCATGCGCCGCTGCTCACTCTTACCTGTCAGCCGCCCAATGGTAGCAAGTACCTCTTTAAACGGTGTAGGTCAGTATATTATTACTAAGTGGTAGGTTCCTCGTATATGAGAGGCTGTCTGTGTTAATACCACTGCTTTGTCTATTAAGGCCATCAAGCACCACTGTTAAGCACTGTTGTGTTTCGGTGTAAAGGACATTGAAGCCAGTGAAATTACTAGGCATTATGAGATTTAACAACTTATGTCAAGCGGTGACGAGCGCAGTCCAATATAATGTAGTGCTTTGCAGTTCAAGATTCTGTATGGTATTGTGTCTGTTTATTGGCAGGCGTGGTGCTTACCATCACGCGAGCGACATGCTTGTTGCGTCATTCCGGCTGGTAAAAAAAGAAAAAACTATTATTTTTTCTCGCGGACGACTTTGGCTATTTTAATCTTTGTCCGGAAATACGCTAATAAAACGTCATACACTTGAATTCCTGTTATCTATAAAATGTTAACACTTTATAACTTTAATAATCACCACTTAATAATGTGCATTCATTGTAATTCAATTGCATAATTTAATCGCATTCCCTCGGCTTGCGGGCTGTTGCGAAACCTCTCTAGTTAGTTACGTGAAGTAACTATCATATATATTATAGTAGAGTGTGTTGCAATATTTAATATATGGTCAGGTTTTTGTTTATTTATTTATAAACTATATACATCTTTAACAAGTAAATGAAAAATATAAAAAAAACCTTAACAATTATAAGAGAAGTACAAGTTACGGTCTTATCGCTAACTGCAATATCTTCCAGACAACAAGATTTTTTGTTAATTAATAAATAAATACACCCAACAGTCGCACACATAGTCCTGACCCCACAGTAAGATACGAGTCTTGTGTCGTGGGTATCAGGAACTATGAAAGCCTTTCGGTCTCAACACCCAGAGCCCTAAACAAATATTTTTGGATCATACAAACATTCGAGGATCTCGTATCACAGCCCTGTTAACTTTATCCCGCGATTGACCCCGTGTTATAAATCTTTGCTAAAGAAACATTTTATCTTTGGAAACAAGACTTCATACCATTGCTCGTCAGTTTAGCGTTAAATTGTGTTTAACTTACATACCCAGATTAGAGGCGATTTGTTCGTCTCAAAGCTCTTTTTTTATGTTGGCTTGTCGCCAAAATATTCGACTTTGATGTTGCCTTGTCGCCCAAACATTCAATCACGATGTCGCTCAATTCGATTTTAACTCATTGTTGGAATACTCCATTAACAGGTTCGGCCTAATCGAGGATGAGAAAGGCGCGTACCGTATGTTCACGATCGCGAACCCCCTGACGCGATCTGGCAAGCAGCAAGGACTGGTCCAGACGTGGGACCCCAAGGATGGGAGTCTACGTCACTCCGTGGTAGTGGGCGAGTCGCTGTCAGCGCTGGCGGTCAGGGATGATGGGCGGTACGTGGGTGTGGGCACAATGTTCAGCGGATCCGTCGATATATACATCGCGTTCAGTTTACAGGTTAGTAGTATTCATAAGTTTTTGACTACACTGTCAGGGTTACACTGTCTCGGTGGCGCAGTTGTAATGCATACGCGTTACGACTGCGGCTGACGCTGAGGTCTCGGGTTCGATCGCCGGGTCGGGTAAAAGTGATATTGGGTTTTTGTATTACGAAATGCTCAGTATCAGCCCGGAGTCTGGAATTGTGCCCGGCGATAGGCTCGCCCCCTATCACATCATGGGATGGAAATAGGCTCGGCTAAATGCGGGTGTAGTCTGCCTACTACTTCGGAGATTACAGGCGTGAGTGTGTATGTATGTATGCACTGTACTTAAAATCAGGTCCGGTAATCACTTTGCTGTTCCAGCATAAAAAAATGTAAAAAATATTTAATTTGTATTACAGCGGGTGCTGCACGTGAAGAATGCCCACATGATGTTCGTGACCGGTCTGTCGTTCCTGCCGGTGCGAGGATATGGTCCGGCCATCACCTCCCGCAGTGAAGCTGCACTGCTCTCCATCTCTGTGGACAATCGACTCTGTGTGCACAGCCTGCCTTACCGAAGTGAGTGTCGTTCTATGTTACATTATATCGACAAGCAACAGTGTGTAAGCACTGTTGTGTTCCCGTTTGAAGGACATTGAAGCCAGTGAAATTACTAGGCATTATGAGACTTCGCATCTTATGTCTCGGGGTCACCAGCGCAGTCCAGTGCTTTGTAATTCAAAGTTCTTGCTTTTGTTTATGGGCTGGCGTGGCGCTTACCATCAAGCGAGCGACTTGCTAGTTTCGTCAATCAAGCTAATAAAAAAACATTCATACCACAGTGCAGACCCGCCATGACCTATCATCTCTTGCAGTGTATAATTTGCTTAATAAAGCAGGTCTATCACCCCACATCGCACCTTTAAAGACAAACCGTTACTAAACGAAAATATAAAATTAAACAATTTGAAAGAAATGTTCAATAAAATAAATAAATAAATAAAATAAATAAATAAATAAAAACAATATATAAAATTCTCGTGTCACAATGTTCGTTCCCATACTCCTCCGAAACGGCTCGACCGATTTTTTCTGAAATTTTATATGCATATTCAGTAGGTCTGAGAATCGGCTACGATCTATTTTTCATCCCCCTAAATGTTAAGAGTGGTCCACCCCTAAATTTTATTTTTATTTTTAGACAATTTTAATTACTGGGCATTATGAGACTTAACACCTTATGTCTCGGGGTGACGAGCGCAGTCCAGTGTCATACAGTGCTTTATTTAAAGTTCTGTGTGGCGTTGCTTCTGTTTATGGGCAGGTGTGGCGCTTACCATCAGGCGAGCGACCTGCTCGTCTTGTCATTCAATCTATTAAAAAAAAAAAAAAAAAAAAAAAAAAAGACAAAATTTTTTGTTTTTATTTTTTATGATACAGCATTAAAAAATACATACAACCCTTAATTTTCAACCCTCTACGATCAACCCCTATTTTTTATTAGCGATGTTAGTATTTTTGTCAGACGCGTTTCTCACACCGATCGCGATGACGGGACTCGCTTGATGCGACTAGACTACTTTAATCCTGGAAATAGGCATTCACGCGGGCGGAGCCGCGGGCAACAGCTAGTAATGATATAAAATATCTAACATTTATTTTCTCTGGTTTTGTGTTTGTCAGTTGTCATTCTTTTGACGGCATCTTCATATCACAGTATAAAATATATAGGTATTTTCATAGTCAAGATTTCATATTTATCTATATAAATAAAAATGAATGGCAAATTTTTTTGCTAAGCGCAAAACTCAAGAACTGCTCTACCGATTCAGATGTTTATTTTTATGTGTTTTAAGTGGATCCCTGGATGGTTTATATTCACAATTGGACCCGGTAGGTAGCGCTGCAATCGGGTTCCAACTATCAATAATATGTTGCGGGAGACCCCGCGCGAGACAGCTATATTCAATAAAAAAAACTAATTAGCTTCTTACTCCAAGCACCACAAAATTAAATTAAATGTCGATGTACGCATTAATAATATGATTTTTTTGTTTGCAGGTACCGTACCTGTCTGGGTTGCCATCCTTCTCATAATTTTCGTACTATTCTGTACCTTTACGTTTTGTTCATACATGGGCATTTAACAGCCCTTAATTTTATTTTATTTTAATTATTATGTATACATTATAAATAAAAGTTTCCTATGTAAGTAATTTCGGGGATATGTTAGTTTAATTTTATTGTAATAGACAATTATGGACATGCTCATATTATACATTGCTTATGTATAAAACAATCGATTAAATGAAGTGCAGTGTTGCTACATTCCGATGTTATTTATTATAAACCATTTGTAAAGCAAGTGCAAATAAATTCAGCAAATTTAAATTCTGATAAAAAAATCATGTACATAACATGGTTTTTAATTTTTGTTCTTTGACCAAATAAAATATGTAGCGGATAAAAAAACTTCTCAATCTTAGTGCATTGTTAAAACTGAGCGTAAGGTCGCCAACTACTTTATTTAAAGTATTAAATGTCGATGTTCAATTACTATAAGTTTAATTTTATTTGTTTCTGAAAAGCCCTTTTTATTCTTATGGTAATCGATTCGATTATACGTGTCATGGATAGGTCTTGATTATCTGCGTGGTGTAACCAACAAAATGGTAAATTGTAACTGTACCAGCGTCCGCATTCCTACTAAGACACCTCCACTTCGCTTGATCTTGATGATTTTCAGTAGTGAGATAGGTACATACATACATACGCACTCACGCCTGTAATCCCCGAAGGGGTAGGCAGAGGTGTAACCAGTACACCCACATTTCGCCGAGCGTATCTCCGTCCCTTATGTGATAGGGGGCGAGCCTATCGCCATACCGGACATAATTCCAGACTCCGGGCTGATACTGAGTATTTCGTAATAGAAAAACCCAATACCACTTTACCCGACCCGGGAATCGAACCAGAGACCTCAGCGTTGGCCTCAATCGTAACGCGTACGCATTACAACTGCGCCACCGAGGCAGTCAGTAGTGAGATCATTGTCGCTTCTGTCTCTCTATAATACGTCGGCGCTTTGTGGACCGTCCGCGGGATTCTACCCCTAGTACGATCTGGCACATGCATTTGCGACAACTCCTGTGGATTTTTAAATACGTGATCAAACCATCCTAAGTGACATTCCTGAAGTTTATCTACCACGTCGCGGACACTAAGGCTCAAAGTACTCGTTACGTATTCGGGCTAGTCGTGTAACGTTGTACATCTACCACAGCACCTTCATCTCGGCGACGATCTCAATTCTACACGAGCACAAGCCGAATGATACTCTTGTATATCTTTAAGTCTCATCGACATCTTTCGGTCGAAAGTAACGCCTGTAAAGCCCACCACTTAGCCCAGGTGGCGCCAATACAGGCCCTGACATCGGTATTTAAACTTGTTCGTTCCTTGTCTGTGAATACTCCAGCAGGCCATGAACGAGTACACCGCCGTCCTCTACACAAGCGTCCCCTTCAACAGGTTTAGTCTTTGCTCTAATCGCTGATTGTCCTCGTATATTAGTGTTATGGACTACACATGAGCACCCATGGTAGGTGCTTCTGTATATCAGCTGTCATGACATCAAGCACAACACTAAACAGCAAAGGACTCCGCACCGAGCCCTGGTACCAACAGTAATCGCGAAGGGATGGGTATCGCTAATAGAAGTCCGAACCAGGGACTTGGATCGAAGGTACATGTTCCTGATGATGTCATTATAGGCTTCTGGCCTGGCCTCAACCCTTATTGCCTTTTCTTAACTAACAACACATAATTTTATTTTAAATATAATTATTTTACAATCAACCGACGTAACGTGAGACATGAGTACGGTTGGGATATTTTTAATAAGTACCTACTTATTTTTATCGGAACGAATAGCACTACAGGTTTGGCAACATTGGTGCTTTTAATAAAATACGTGTTTTTTCTTTTAGTATCACTCTATCACTCAGTATAAAAATATTGAGCGTTTAGACTAAGTTGTAAATTTTCCTTTCACACGTTTCTGGGCTTAGGACAATCAAGTTCCAAAATGCTTGAATTTGTCACTGATTACTGATTAGAATTTAATAATCTAAATCGTAAATAATCAGATACAACAATAATAAAAACGGTGAATAAAAAATAACGCAAAGAATATACCTTACGTACCTACTTACCTTATGCATTTAGGCGTATATAACAAAACGATTAACCTATGTACAATGAATTATAAATTAGCTTACCACAACAACGTTACGAATACTTACTTGCACAGTGTTTTTAATTAATCTCGAGCTGCACTGTCGCTGCTCGCGCGGCAGCTGCGCGGTGACGCGGGCTTTTGACTGAAATTTGTTAGCGTATTCTGTTAATATTGGTATATTGAGGGTGTCTGAGAAAGCAACGTTGGGTACACTGAAATAATAATGGTGCGATATAGTTGTGGAAGGGTAGTTAAATGGTATAAGAGGTTGTCGCCATAACTGGAGGTCTATTGCCCGCAGTCAGTCAGTCAGCCTCCAGTTCATTAAGATCAGTGCTCAGTCGATAGTACAAGTGTTCATTACGCGGTAGCCAGGCTGGTTTAGTATTCGGTTCTAGTTGTTTGAGTTATAATTAGAGAACGGTCTATAGAGAATCCTGACATGGGGTTTGTGTCTGTAAAGCAGTAATATTGTAAATGTAACCAATAAACTATGAGTTAAAGTGATTACAGTCGTTTATATTAATAAAATAATACTCGTCTCACGTAACTTCTAGCAAATTACCGAGTGATATCGTCCGCATTCCTTCCCAGCCACTCCCCACTTATTTTACACATTTTTTTTGCAAAAATGGGGTCTTCGTATGATACCTAACGCCTGGAAATGTTCTGGATTGTGACTAAAAAGTCATTCGGTATAGTCTACACGGTACACGGAATTTTATATGGCCATATCTAGTATTGTAAACTATTAGCTTTATGCACATGCAATAGGTTTGACGCATGTATATTTTTATGATTTTAATCAATAACTTACATTGGCCTTAATTCCTAATAGAAAGAAGTTTAGTAATCCCCACAAAAATATTTAAGTTATAGGCTGTTTAAATCTGGTAGAGGGCACGACTTTCGAATGAAAATAAAAAGATGCACGCCATATACGATGACGTCAACCTATACGATGGTCATAACGCGACACACGCGTGCGAGGGAGACAGCGAGAGCGGGAGGCCCTACTACTCCTTCACTTTATTTCACACGCGTTTTAATCAATATTTGGAATATTAATTGTAGTCTCATTTGTCAACAAATATTGATTCTGTTTTCGTAATTCTATTATTTCTATTGCGTAAAAATTAATGTTCGAATTCAAGTTCAAGCATCAACCCCCACCAACATCGATTGATTTAAAATTTTAAACTCTAGAGCAGAGGTTTCCAAACTTTTTTCTCATAAACCTCTTTCAAAATTTTGCTGGTTCCGGTGGACCCCGTGAAGCTACATTTCTGCCATATTCCCAGAACTCGACAAAAAATGTGAAGATTAGATCTAACTATAGACCCCCGTCGAGTCTCCCGTGGACCCTTGGGGGTCCACCTGGACCACATTGGGAACTAATGCTCCAGAGCGACATTTTAGACTAAAAAGCTATATAATATAACATAGGCTTGCAGGTTAGTTTGTTTGTTGTAGATGACGAGGACGAGATTAATTTTGTGATGAATTGAGATCAAAATACCCCCTTGCCCTGGGACCTGGGTTGAGTTGATATATAATATAAAGCCCGCTCTACTTATTGGGCGATAAATGAAAGTAAAGAAGTGTTTTTCATAACATTTAATTAATTACATCAAAACAAATAACATACAATTGATCATCGCGACACACCGGCAAGTTGCATCCATGATTTAGACCGACTAGAGGATCTACCTACGCCACATGTTACCTCCAATTATGTACATTCTAATTTCTCATACACGCGTGGCCATTAAAATTTGGCTTCAAATGGTCTCAACTGGCTACTTGGCATCTTAACACATTCAATACATAATATTAAAATATAGCAGTCCATTAGCTTTGTGTTTCATTGACTTTAAGAACCAGAATGTTAATTAGAATATACAAAACTGGATGTCTTCACTATTATATATTTTAACAGTAGGATTTATAATACATACATAATAAATTCAGTGAAAGAGGTGGGCATACATTAGTAGAGAGGGAATTTCGTTGCTACTATCGTTATCGAACACATTAATCGATTATATCGATAAGAATCGAGGTATTTTTATTTATTGGGGTTTAAAAATATTTGATGCTCGTAAACCCCCTTCTTTCACTGTAGATGGTAGAATAAAAAAATGGAAGACAAAAAATTACTTTTAACACAAGATAGTGTGATGAATTTTAAAATGTACATATCAGTATCATCATAATATACAAAATGCTTTATAATCAACATACAACAAAAGTCTGAAGAGAAATCATTATTTCATTAATAGGAAGACTTATCTGAAGAGATTCAGTACAATGATCTGATTTTGAAATGCACCGTGTCATGCCTCTTACGGACTTGTAGGAATTATGTTACAAAGCGAGTAATTTAAAAACGATCACATTATACACAAATATATACCGATACAGTAAACTCAGAATATCGATATTACTTAAAACTATCAAATTGAATCGGTCTTTATTATATTTTGAGTAAATTGACATTGTAATTGTGAATTTACCATGACCGCGTTTAAAAATCTCACCATGTAATATTAGAACACTTTTATCAACTTGTGTTATAATATTTTCCAAAAAGGAAAATTAGTAAATCGATTAATATCAAAAATCTATTTATAACCTTTTATCTTAAAACACAAATTGAAAAAAATGCACATTTGTATGAAAGTACAAAATTTAATATATGCATATGGTCCCCAGATCGAAATACTGCATAGCAATAATGTAAAAATGTACACACCACCGCGGCGAGCCAAATGTACAAAAATATTTCATAAAATTGTATTGACTTTTAAATACGTCAATTTAGAACAAAGTCTACTACTGCGACGTATATGCACGTCGTGTAAAAATCATACTCAGAAAAATATTTGTAGTTTAAGGATTTATCGAGATAATATTATGAGAAGTATTTTATTCCCAATTTATGTATGAGCTATGAGCAATTAATTTGGCTCGCCGACGACCTTCCATGGCTTTCACCATGAAGGCACGTTCTGTAGACTGTAAAGGTCTGTGTCGGCCAACACTTCGTTTCGGGCTACTTGGTATGTCGATAAAGTTTCACGAAACGAATTTATAAACATTTGTTTCCTGTTAGCAGGATACTAAACTTAAAAATATATTTCAAAACTTAACCAATGTAACCAGCACAAAAAAATAAATATTTTTGGTTACACTCATGATATATATAAAAAAGATTTGTGTAGGTTTGTATGAAATATAATTTTCTGCGTCAGTTCTGCTTTTTGTAATAAATTCCATCGCAAAACGTCCTATCGTTCCTATAACCCGCATTGTCACGCCAGATATGCTCTCCACATGTCATCTAAGCTAAATTACACATAAAATGGCACAATTATGTAGCATTCGACTTTATAAAATGTATTATAATTAACTTTTAACATAATTCAGGCTGCCAGAATCAGAGTGGCCTAACTGTCAGGAGTAAAAATATTGTTTTAGGTAAAAATGTATTATTAAAAATTCCAAACTGCCTGTTTACATGTTTTATAAAGAAAGCATATTTGATTTTTTATGCATTTCTCATAAATAAAATTACAGAACGCTAATAGTTTATTTTTAAAAGTTACACTTAGGCCTCTCTGGTTGTCACGGCCCGATATATATATTTTTTTCTAACATCACATCAGTTTCTCACGCGTACACATATAAAAACACAATTACCTAATGTTGGTTATAATAACGCTGTTATAGCTCACAATGTTGACAAACTAGGCGTTGTGCACTTTCGTTTTTTTACTTTAACTTGTTTCTGGAAGACTTAAAAACATTCAAAGGATTCGATCCAGACTTCGACATATTACCCGACCGATGTTCCGTTTACAAATATTTAAATATTTTTTTTATAAGAATTTATAATTTTTGAGGATTACCCTTTGAAAATACATACAAAGTTTTATCAATCTACACTAATATTATAAAGAGGAAAGATTTGTATTTTTTTTTTGTATGTAATGAATAAACTTAAAGCTTTTGGACTGATTTCAAAAAGTATTTTGCTGTTAGAAAGCTACATTATCACTGAGTAACATAGGCTACTTTTTATCCCGGAAAAGGCCGTTCTAGCGGGCGGAGCCGCGAGCAAAGGCTAGTGATAAATAAAAATTCATAGCAGCTTGGCTTCACTAAACAACAACACAATACTAAATTATATTTTATTTATTACACTAGATGCATTCGAAAATGAAACATCGACAGCGGCCAATACGTCGTAGTCGGGAGCTTGAAATATATAAAAGTTAATATGTCACTGTCAACGTTTTTATCTTAAACTCTTTCGGCTCATGAAGATATTTTGTTACAATTGTTTTTAAGGTTTATTTAAAATGTTTGTGTAGACGCGACTAAAACATCTATTTAAATTAATCTCTTATAAAGTGTACATGTAAATATGTTTATTATATAAAACATAATATTATAAGACCTTAGCACAACACCGTAATATAGTTTCTACTACAAGTAAATTTATCAGTAGGCGCGGCTTTTGCGTTACGCTATGTCACTTGATTTAATTATTTTTAAATAATATATTTCTCTTACTGCTGTACTCAAAGACTTCAATCAACTTTAGTTAGTACAATTTACTCAGAGGTAGTAAAACGGGCGCTAAATGCCATAAAATTCGAATTAACACTCGTTGATAATTATCACTTATCATATAGTAGAATCACAGCCTACGAATCCATACAGTTGTCCAACGATGACGTTTCGACAGAGCAATCGTGTGTATGTGTGTGTGTTGTATGGAGAGTTCCTACATGGAAAGGCGGAATATGCAGGTCGGGCTCCCGCGACACCCCCACCACGATTGCTTTGTCGAAACGTCGTCGTTGGACAACTGCATGGCTTCCTAGGCTGGTTGGCTGGTAGAACTGTCTCATAGCGTGGCAACTCTGATTCCATCTTGTAAATGAGGTTTCGGGTATTTCGGTGACATACTTTAAAACATTTATTCATATCAATAACAATTTATTATAAATAGGACTTAGTCCGGCTTGTGATCATTAGTATTCGATAAAATATTTTTTTAAATAAAATAGTGTATATTTGTAAAAATTTACTATATTTTTTTACGTTCAAAGTTAATCTATTTCGTCAATATTTGAAATGTAAAAATGTTGATGAATGGTATTATTTCATGCAGTAGGTACCAACAAAATTTCAATCGATTAATTTCATATTTATACCGTACTAAGGATCTCAATTTCGATAAAAAAGTATCACTAATTGGGTACCAATAGATCGGACTGTTATCGTGTGACACAACCGTACAGTTTCTTACGCCCAACTTTGTGCAACTTCTTTTAGTTTAATAGATTCTCATTGTTCTGACGGCACCGCGTTTATAACTAACATAAATACAAAGCTATCGACTATTTACAAAAATAATAATTCGAAATCAAATACCGTTCACACACACGCACGCATTCATTTTTGAATTGGTTTCATAGCATTTTTTTCCATTTAAAAATACATACATCTGTTTTGCACGTACAGCACTGAAAAGTACTGCATGTCGTAATGTAAATATCGATAACAGCATCACTTGTGTCGATAAAAAAGTAAAAAATATCGAAAGTTTCAACGCCGTTTTATCACTATCAAATCGATTTTTCTATTACCCTGCAGTAATTTCCGTACACACTGTATAATATAGATATTTCAAAAATGTTATTAGCCCTGTAATACTGACTCACATGAAGTAATTGACGTTTCAAACACTTTAGGTCGTCAATACATAAAATATAAACAAAATACCATAAAATTAAATTGAGAATCATCATTCGGAGCACACTTCACACGACGTGCACTTGTGTAAACGTCTCAATATATCGAGATTATAATGTTCTATAACACGTAACTACGTAACTATAGTGACATCCATTAATAATTCACATAAAAAGTGCGTTTTGAGCCCTCAACACATCATCTAGAAATGCATTCAACGTAGGCGTTACGAGTCCCCCGAGGACAATACGATCGCGCGAGATACGACGCGGCCCGCTTACACTGCAAGAAACAACACATCACATTAGTAGCGTGTCCACTCGCCAGTACTCAGTACTCAGTCAACAGTGTCAGTGTTCAGCAGTATCCAGTGTCCGCACACCATCACGGGACACACGTCCAAGCAGTTATTACAAGAATGATCAAACTGTCACATCGTAGCTAGCCGTAGTATATGTCCATGTACTCACCCTGGTCGAAGGTGCTCGGGTTGATGTAGGAGAGCAGGTCCTGGTCGCTCATGTCGGTGAGTCGCTGCACCGGCGCCGTCATCTCCTGCGAGACGGCTTGCGACACCGCCTGCGACACGGCTTGCGACACCGCCTGCGTGACGGCCTGCGACACCGCCTGCGACATGGCCGCGAGCGGCGCCTCGCCCCCGCTCGCGGCCTCCGACGCCGGCGGGCCCGACGCGTCCGACGCCGAGCCGCGTCCGTCGCCGCCCCCGCTCGCGCTCTCCGTCGTCAGGATGTTCGCCGTGTTGATCGCTGACGTCACCAGCGCGTTCATCGTCGTGTCCGACGTCAGTATCTCGGCGGCCGCGTTCAGTATCATCGACTTGACGGCGGCCGGAGGAGTCTTCACCGACGTCAGCTGCACCTGGTCGGGGAGCATCATCAGCTCGTCCTGCGTGGGGCCCGACGGCATCACTATCCGCTGGTTGTTGTCGCATAGCATGCTCGGCGACACTTGAGGGTTGAGGATCACGTCAGGTGAGATGGTGGATGCTGGCATCGGAGCGAGTAAGTCTGCGGTGGAGTTTCGGTTGACCATCGCGGCGTTTGGACTGAGAAGTACGTCTGACGCGTGCGAGCTCGTCGACGGTGACGTGACGGAGCCGGACAGATGGTCGTCCACCCGTAAGTTGACGAGTTCATCTAGTTTGGCGGCGTCGGCGGGTAGCATGGCGGCGGTGGCCTTCATGGCGTCCTCCACCAGTGCGTCCATGTGCGCGGTCTGTTGCGCCAGCCGCTGCTCCATTTGTGTCGTCTCCATCTCTAATTTAGTGATAGTTCTGAACGGGTTGTAGTCATCCTCGGGCCTGCTCTGCGGCATCTGGTTGTACGCCATCAGTCTCTGCTCATTAGTTTGTAGCACGCTCGTCTGCATGCTTGTATCCGTGATCATTAACTCAGGATTCATCACTTTCATCTCAGTCTCTAAAGAATCCATGTTAGTCTTGGCTGCGATGAGTTGCCTCATGGGATCCATGGCATCCATCGGCATGATGGGCGGGTATATCTGACCGCCATTTTCTTCTGAGTTGAATATCGCCGCAGTCACCGTCTCCACCATTTTGTCGGTTTGGACCTGGTTCTGTATGACCTGGAGTTTCTGTGTGAAAGAGGCGAGGGGGGAGGGTGGCTGGCTCTGTGAGGGTGTGGTGGGCGATAGTTTCATAGAGTCGTAACTGCTAATGAAGCCGACCTGATTCGAGTACAAGACACATTATTAATATTTTTGTGAGTACAAGTTTGACACAGTCACAGTAAATATCAGACAAGTCTTTTATCTGACTGTGTGGAGGATATTACGGGATAATTATCGATTATTGACATTCTGATTATCGTCCTGCAACCTCCAACAAATTAAACAGTTTAAAATACAGCACTATATTTTAACAGTGAAAATCTACGTTAAAAATATTATCGACTATCGATAGTTTATATATAGTCTTTCTGCGACTTTTGTCTGAAAGTCTCATAAGTGTTAGGGAAAGATATCGATAGTCTTTACGATCTTTCATCAGTCCCAAATATCTAGATTTTCTAGCAGTTGGGCATGTTTTTGTAAATTAGGAAAATATATATCGATTATTTGACAACCTTCTCTAAGGTTACAAAGTTATAAGTCTAAAGTATTATCTAGCAGTGGAAGTCTCGTAGCTACATATTATTTAAGCAAGGTCCCGTACCTGTCCCTGTGAGTCTCTCATAGTCTCCGACTTGAGCCTCAGGTCCACGACGTTAAGTTCGTCGGACATCATGCCCGGCGAGGCTTTGTCCGGACCCTCAGGGCCGCATGAATCCGCGTGATCCAACGAGTGCTGGCTAGTGTCGTCCGTCATCTGTGATGGTAATTATCGGTTAAATTTGTGAATTTTGGAATCCACCAATACTTTATTATTTCCAGAGTAGTCAAATTAGACTATTGTTAAAGTTCTGTGCTCATTGTCACACTTAACTACTAGGAAATTAAAAAATAGTCAAATCTCACTATTGACTCATCATATATATCATATCTGACTAAAAATACAATGATGTCATTGCCATACATCATATATCATATCATAAAATTTTAACGATAGTCCTATTTGACTACGGTTGAAACAAGTTCGTACAGGAAAAATTAATTGCTACTTTCGATGTACAGTCGGTTTGCTGTACTAATTTTCATTCATTTCATAACGACTAAAGCAGATTGACATAGAGCTTTAACTAAAACATTTTCAGTGATTAACCTAATTACTGTTGTCTCTGTCTAAGTATTACAATAATAACTAACCTATTGCAGTCTTCGTCCACCTGACTTTATCCCACTCGCAGTGGGGTCGGCGCAACATTTTTTAATACATGTTACAGAAAGATTTAGCTTGTAGTTTTTACTAACACTAAGTAACTTTTTGGAGTAGTTATCGATATTACAGTAGTTATCAACACAGCAGTATTTTATCGATATCTATAAGTTAACATATGTTTAATGGTTATTAACTGAGTAATATATAAGCTATATTATTTATTTATTTTAAAGTTGTTATATCGTGCGCAAGGGATCTTAAAAAACATTCCACTGTTTCGACTTATTAAAACTAATCAAGTAGATTTTTTAGATATCGTGCTCTATTCACAGACCTTTGGCCGTGCATCGTTACCGTGTGCATTTAACACTTTTTTGTCGTCTACACAGTCTTTAAACAAAAAATAATAGTCGGATTTTAATCGAAATCCCCAGATTACTCCCAGAAATGAGCCAAACAGAATAAGTTTTAAAATTGTCACGCCTAAGGATTGCACAATTTTTTTCTGAATATTTGGATGATAACCGACATGCCGAACGTCAATAAAAATACAGACCCCACGCGTATGTGAGAATAGACTTTGTATTCGAGTGAATTTCCAAAAGGACTTACTTATTCCTATTTCATCACACGTCATAAATAAATTAAATTTAACTCATTCTAATGAATATAATTTTTATTAGAAACTCGTTTAATCGATATTTGCTTAGAAACGAGGTTGTTTTGACGCAAATATATACATGTAAATATGTTCTGAATCAGAAATGTCGATTTGCAAAGTAAGTGGTTAATTATTGTTTTCATTACCTCGCTCTTGAGTCCCAGTGGCTCGTGCGGATCAGGCACGATGATGGAGGGTCGCCTGACGGGCAGCGACGGCAGCGCGGGCGGCGGCATCATGCCCGCCCACATCAGCACCGGCCGAGCCTCCTCCGCACCTGCACACAATTACAGTCAGCCACGGCCGCGGCGCCCCCACGTGCCTCCACTCACCCGGACACATCCCTACACGCCGACCACGACGGTTCGGACTGACACAGACTTGCCCATCCAACTGACGGAGGTCTCACGGCTGGTGAACATTTACCATTTAAACTTGTTTTTGTGTCCACCAGTGTTCTAACAAGGGACTTACAAAAACGCTTATACGTCGAATGTATAAACACGATTGTATCATACCCGATAGACTAAATTTTAAAGTTATCGTCATAGAAGCATTTATGTGCGAAGCACCGAGAGCAATTGACTTGGCTGGAACTAAAGTAATTTGAGTAATGTTTTTGACGAGATCGATATGAGGGCATTTAAATTTAGAAATGAACTCATAAGCACATCATCACTGACTTCAAATGCATTTTAACTGTTTTCTCAATAATGAAACATTATCGTATCATAAACCACTTCAGTTCCAGGCTAAGCAATTTGCATCGGAACGCTGATCTCGCTATACATAAACTTTACTATCAGAGTAACTCTGAGGAAATTATTGACTATCGGGGACGAGGATTAGATCTGACCTGATAGACCTACTCGATTGCCACGTTAGCGTATGCCTACGCCTATGGAGTGAAAAGCTTTTTATGGTATTATGACGAGGGTGGTACATGTGAGAGATTTCTTATAAAAGTAATTTATTATGTAAAAAAATCTATCGCAACTTTTGACCCAAATATTGGATCCAATAATTGCAGTTTTGATAGATTAAAATAATATGGGATTGCATATCTTATAAAATAACATAAATTTAGTCTTAGAAACGCCATCTGGTAACGATAATAGACAACACCAAAATTATTTTAAAAAATTATTTCATTCATTCTCTCATATCTTTTATTGGCATTTCTGATTGCTAGCTATTTTGGTAAATTCGAAATAAACTGTTATCTCAATGTGCATTCCGAGGTCCGAAGAACATCTCAAAATATCGAATATAAAAGTCGATAGTCTCAGTAGCCTCAGTTGCCCAGCGGGCGAGTAGCCAGCTGTGAAATAAGAGGCCGCGGATTCTATCCCTGTACCGAGACAAATCGACGTGTCACACAAATATTTGTTTCGGGTCTGGGTTTAGTTGGACCGTAGCCCCTCGTAATTCCTGATACCCACAATATAGGTTAACCTAGTGTGGGGGTCAGAACTATGTGTGTGACTGTTGGATGTATTTCTTTATTATTATTTATTAGTTAGAACGACGCTGTTGTAATTCTCAAATATCAATAAAATCTTCAGTCTTGTCTTGGATTTTTTCTCAGTGGGCAATATTTGGCAATCTGTGGGCGGTTGGGAACCGGGTGCGATGGAGGTACGCATAGTAAGGGCATATTAGTGCAGGAATCTGGGCACGTTCTCAACTAGTGGCTATATGGGAGGGGGGTGTGGAAATGTACCGAGTGTGTCACTGCGCAGTCAATTCTGTCTCATGAAAATTATAGTATTGAGTGTATCAGATATTTTTTCTAAATTTACTAATAACATTTTGTCACGTTTTAAAACATCCAAGTCGTTTTTAAAATATAAGTAAAATCCAACGATACATCAAAAAAAAAAACATTATCAATGCTATTTAAAATAATTTATAACTAAGACTTATTTATGTCCGAGTCAATAATCTGCGTAATTTTATATGAAACTTGATGTTTTAATCGGTCGGAATATTTAAAATAACTACTCTACTGAAAAAATATTTCAATGTTATCGACAAATTGTACAATAAAGTAATCCTGTACAACAATTATATACATTATGCGTATAATATTTAACGAAAGAATAGGACTGGATGGTAAAATGGAATTGATATTAGAATCAAGTTATTTATGGTTTGAAAAATACGGAACAAAAACTATTCAATGAAAAGAATATTTTAAATTTAAACAAATCTAGTTATCGATATCGATATTTGTACGGAGTGTTGATCATGTTGAGTACATCAGTATAGGTGTAAATGTTTGCGTGTGTGTGTGTATATGTGTTGCATGTGCGATATATGTAGTGTATAAAGTGTATTTAGTGTATGCAGTGTATGCAGTGTATGCAGTGTATTCGGTGTCAGTACCGTGGCGGCGAGGCGGCGGGCGGCGGCGGGCGCGGCAGCTCGCTACACAGACCTAGACAGACCTAGCTTGAACAGAGGGAAACAAACAGATGCCGTTTCTCATCAGTCACTTCTTGTTCTCATTACACTACTATATACTATTTACTATATAATAAAACGATACTGTCACACCAACACCACATATAAGCAATATTATCTACTATCATTAAAGCATTAAGGTTCATGATTGAATGCGTGCCGTGAATATGATATGAGTTAGGATGAATTTAATATATACTCTATTTTTGTATATTATGTTAGCAGCCAAAAATTATATTGAGCTAAATAATAATCAACTTTTGGATACTATTATTAAATACTATTAGCAGCAGCCTTTTAAAAATTTCAGTATAAAAAGTCAATTGTTTTTTGCATAACATGCTCTATAGATATTAAAAAAAAAATAGCTCTTAAATAATTATTAGTACAAGCAATCTACAAATCAAACTGCCTCATTTAAAAAAAAAAATATATGATCGATCATTTCATTTCTATCCACAAAATAGTGATGTTTTAACGACGATGTGGTATAAGGTATTATCGAACTTTATAAACATGAATGCAATAGTAACATTTTAAATAACTAGTTAGGGATCTAAATTCCCGATGTTAAATTTAACTTATTTATATTTATTAAATTCGATAAAAATATAAAAATGGAATATTAATGGCCGTCATGTATTATGTGAAGCGATATAACAATACAAATTCATCCATAGACAAAATTTGAAAAAGCATAGTAGATATTTAATATTTGTTTAATTTATCGATAACTTGTTATCGTTAAGTTTGATTGCCCTAGTAAAACACTTTATGTAATACAAAATACAGATTTATAGTATTATATCAACCATAGTTACTTTTGTCTATGGTTGTATAAATAAATAAATAAATAAATAAATACACCCAACAGTCACACACATAGTCCTGACCCCACACTAGGTAAACCTGTATCGTGGGTATCAAGAACTACGAGGGACTTGCGGTCCCACAACACCCAGACCCGAACATATATTTGTGGATCACACAAATATTTGTCTCGGTGTGGGAATCGAACCCACGGCCTCACGCTTCGCAACCGGCTACTCGCCCGCTGCGCCACAGAGGCTGTATGACATCACAGATTAAACGAACAAGTGATTAGTACACAATTCAACAGCAATTTTGTACATATTTGTATACATAGATAAGCGAGACGCGTGCAAGGTCCATGCCAATTATATACTAACAGATGTACTATGGGACGGCGAGATCGTCACATTTTGACACCAAATGTCTATGCTTTTAACAAATTCATCGATGTCGATTTTAAGTGACGACTCCATGAATGGTGTTCTGGATGTAATTATATCATGAAACGAGCGCATTCTTTGCTGACTTAACAGTCTTCAACTATCATACAATAACTAAACCAACAAAAATTTTATCGACTTTAAAACACTTAATAACTCTTTAATTACTCAATAAAAAAATCCCAACTTTTGTCAGCAAAGAACCCACTTTTCGACAGTATATCCCAAGCTGTGAGCGTGGTATATCGATTGGTAATGTTGGATACCTTGCGATTGGTGTCGTGAGCAGTGTAGCGGGCCGGTGTCGAGAGCAGGCGGGGTGTATGTGAAGGCGTGCGGCTCTGATGCCTTGCCACCAGACCGTACGAACAGTTGAACTGTCACCGGCTCTGACAGCTCAGTGTGAGCGTACGGCGGTACACAGCACAGTAGGTGAGTCTGAGAACAGATAAAATACAATTAATGGGTTTTTCTATTATGAAATGCTCTGTATCAGCCCGGAGTCTGGAATTTGTGCTCGGTATGGCGACAGGCTCGCCCCCTATCACATCGTGGGACGGAGATACGCTCGGCGAAATTTGGGTGTGCTGTTTACACCTCTGCCTATCCCTTCGGAGATTACGGGCGTGAGTTCGTATGTATGTAATTAACAAGGTGGTAGGTCCCTCGTTTGCGAGAGACCGGCTGGGTTGGTACCACCGCTTTGTCTATTTCTGCCGCCAAGCAACAGTGTGTAAGCACTGTTGTGTTCCGGTGTGAAGGACATTGAAGCCAGTGTAATTACTGGGCATTATGAGACTTAACACCTTATGTCTCGGGGTGACGAGCGCAGTCCAGTGTCATGCAGTGCTTTATTTAAAGTTCTGTGTGGCGTTGCTGCTGTTTATGAGCAGGCGTGGCGCTTACCATCAGGCGAGCGACCTGCTCGGCTCGTCATTCAATCTAATAAAAATTAATGCGAATATTTATCTAGTATCAAGTACATCCACGGCAACCTTGGTATGACATGGCAGATAAATTCTTATGTTGTCGGTGTTTTGGTCACGTTTTGAAGAAATCACAGGAGTACATGGGTCGCACATGCCTACGCCAGTTTGTACCTAAGGTACGATCACGTGAAAGACCCAAAAAACGCTGATTAAATGTAGTAGAGAGAGACATGTAAGCCAATGATCTCACTACAGCGATGCTTAACGGGTGTAGTAGAAGCGTCTAAGTAGCAAATCGGACCCTGGCAATAAGCTGAGATAACACCAGAAAGAAAAAAACTCCACACACCTGCTGCAGAAACTCTTTATCTGGGGTGACCTCCTCCTCCCAGGAGGTGCGACCGTCCTGCCGCAGACAGAACACCACCTTGGTCTCCTTGAGGAAGTTCTTGCCGAGCAGGTACAGTTCCAGTCCACCTGTGGCCGGGCACGATACCAACGACTTGCGACATACTTCGGGGACGCCCGGTGGTTGCGCTGTGAAATAAATTTACTATTTTAATTTACAGTTCACCCATTCATAAAGCTCATGCCTGTATTCTCAAAGTGGTAGGCAGAGGTGTAACTATACCCAGAATCTGTCGAGCTTATTTCCGGTCGATAATTACGTGACGAGCAAATTGACATATTGTGATGAACGCAGGGCAGTGTAATGCAGTACTTTGTAATTCATAGTTTTAAGTGATGTTGGTTTTGTTTATGGGCAGGCGTGACGTTTACCATCAAGCGAGCGAACTGCTCGTCTCATCATTTAGGCTAACAAAAAAACTTAACCTGACGGTACTCACTGCATATGATCTGCGTGGAGCACACCTGCAGCGTCTCGCGGTGTCCGGCGGAGTCGACGATGTCGGTGCGGAACACCATGCGGCAGCGCGTCGACTTCTTCTTGCCGCGGGACACGTGTCCAGCACTCGCACCACCGCCACCACCGCCACCGCCACCACCGCCGGGAACACCCATAGCTTCACCGAACCTGTGCTCCACGTCCACGTTACGCTCCTGTAAGTATATCATAAGTATGCTAGTTGTAAAAATGGTGCCTTCATATTGCTTTTTCTCTATGTGTACACCCGTAAATTTGTGTTACGATGATGTATTTAAATTCAACTTAAAAATAACATAATCGATGCGGTCCAATAATGTAAATCGATCCAATTCTTGAAGTTCTGGAATCGAGTCATTGAATCGATCTACACATGATTTTGAATCAACCTTAAAAATCGATTTTGTTGCCCTTAAGAATCGTGTTTAAATCGACATGGCTACTTTATCCCTCATGGAGATCAGGCAGGCATACTGACCTTGAGTATCCCAACGCAGTCGCAGGTGACCTGCCAGTTCTTGGCGGGCTCCAGGTCGATCTCGATGATGACCGTCCCATCCTCCTTCCTCTCCTTGCAGGGCGTGGAGTTCTTGCCCGACACTCTGCACGCTTGATAGAACATGTGAGGTGCTACTCGGCCCGTATCTGTTCCAATGAACACCTGTAAATAATATTTTAAATTAAAAATGACGTGAATTGAAAGACTGCCTCGGTGGCGCAGTTGTAATGTGTACGCGTTACGATTGAGGCCAACGCTGAGGTCTCGGCTTCGATCCCCGGGTCGGGTAAAGTGGTATTGGGTTTTTCTATTACGAAATGCTTAGTATCAGCCTGGAGTCTGGAATTTGTGCCCGGTATGGCGATAGGCTCGCCCCCTATCACATCGTGGGACGGAGATACGCTCGGCGAAATGTGGGTGTACTGGTTACACCTTCTACCCCTTCGGGGATTACGGGCGTGACTGAGTGCGTGAGTGCGTAAAAGTGACGTTTATTATATTTTGTATATGTCTACTGCGTTTCAAGTTTTATGGAAGTAATTTCAGAGAGTCCAAATATGGTGTATGTAATTACCCTGAAATATGACCACACCTTTTTTTTATAGTACAGGCCGGCAAACGAGCAAGTGGGTCACCTGATGGTAAGTGAACTTATATTAAATTTATATGGGACCACATCGCAGCTAAACTCTATCGAGTGAAAAATTTTCGAACAAAATCGGTCCACTATTGGAGAAATCTATGTACATACATAAAAAAAGCAAAAAATATATATATAAAAACGCCGAAAATCCGTTGTCTCTGCCTACCCCTATGGGGAACAGGCGTGAGTCTATGTATGAATGCATGTAAAAAAACGCGCCGAATTGAGAACGTCCTCCTTTTTTGAAGTCGGTTAATGAGATAATCTTTCCTCTCTCAAAGTAAGACGCAGTGATATATATGTATTACCTGTAACACAGCTGGTTTGTCGTATCCAACAAGTTTGACTATCGGAAACCCATTTCCTGAGTTGTCTTTTACCGCACCACGGCTGCCTTCAGTCTGGTATCTGTAACAACACATTTTGGTATTTAGTTTTTTTTTTTTATAGTATAGGCCGGCAAACGAGCAAGTGGGTCACCTGATGGTAAGCGATCTCCACCGCCCATGTACGCCCACAATACAAAAGAATTATGGGCGCGTTGCCGACCTTAAAGGAAAGGAATAATAAGGGATTGGGAAGGGGAGGGGGATTTGGGCCTCCGGATATCTCACTCACCGTACGAAACGCAGCAGCAAGCTGCTACTTTACGCCGGTTTTCTGTGAGACAGTGGTAACAACCCGGACGAGCCGGCCCATTCATGCTGTAGACAAAATTGTCTACAGCGTGGCTCTGAATATAATTAAGATAAAACAGGGAATATACATGGACAGCCTCCGAGGCGCAGTCGGCGAGTAGCCGGCTGTGAAACGAGAGGCCGCGAGTTCGATTCCCGCACCGAGGGAAATGTTTGTGTGATCAACAAATATATGTTTGGTTGTTTTCTCCCTAGAGGGGTTGACGTTAGGCAGGTGGCCGGACTTAAAAGTAACAAGCCAAATCTTTCTGTAACATATGTTAAAAAGCATATTGCGCCGACCCCACTGCGAGTGGGAAAAGGGCAAGTGGGAAAGAGGGTCCACTTGCCCTTCCTTGCATCATGGATTTAGTGACTAGATAGGTCTTTATATATCCCTCTGGGTGAACACCTATTGAATTTTTATCAAATTTAAGGCCTGTTTCACAACGCGCGATTATTTTTTTATCTCCACATAACGCAATAGACAACCAACTGAGGAAGTAGTAATTTTACATACACTCATCCATGTGATATTGACTGTAATGCCCTATATTTTAGTTGTTAAGTAACGTTTATTTACATACATACGCACTCACGCCTGTAATCCCTGAAGGGGTAGGCAGAGGTGTAACCAGTACACCCACATTTCTCGGGTTTGATCCCCGGGTCAGGTAAAAGTGATATAGGGTTTTTCTATTACGAAATGCTCAGTATCAGCCCGGAGTCTGGATTTTGTGCCCGGTATGGCGATAGGCTCGCCCCCTATCACATAAGGGACGGAGATACGCTCGGCGAAATGTGGGTGTACTAGTTACACCTCTGCCTACCCCTTCGGGGATTACAGGCGTGAGTGGGTATGTATGTATGTATGTATTATTTACATAGATAGTTAATCAATAAAACGTTAGATACATACATTTAGGTTTACAAATAAGTTACAAGACTTTGAACACAGCTTATCTAAATTTTTTTTAGATTTATTAGATACGTTTTAATTAAGCTCACGGATACTTAGATCTGACAAGAATTTATTAGGGCAATAAACGCTAAAATTAGATAAATGTGAGCGGGATAAAAAACGTTGACGATAGCTGGCTAGCCTTTAGTGTAAGCATTAAACCATGTTATTGCTTTATAGGATTCAGCACTCGAATGGTACCAAGGAAACTATAAGTATTACAGAGCCGTATGAAAGATAATTTTATGAACTATAATATGTAAGCAACTGGAATTATTATCTAATTTATAATGATATTTTTAACTATTTGTTCTAGATCTCAGTGCAATAGGAGGCGTGGTCTTCGAAGATTCTGATACTCTAAGACCCGTATTATAGAACAACACTCAAGTGAGCTCTTTGCTAAGTGTCGATTTCAGTAGACGTGATTGGTCTATTTTTGGCGCCAAACCAAACCGGACCAATCACGTGTACAGAAATCGACACTTAGCAAAGAGCTCAATTGAGTGTTGTTGTATAATACGGGCCTTAGATTTTAGAGACTGCGGGTTCGATCCCGCAACTAAACAAATCATTGTGATGCGGAAATATTTGTTTCAAATCTGGATGTTATGAGACCATAGCTCTTAGAAGTTCCTGATAGCCACCGCGCAAGAGATGTATCTTTATGTGGGGTTAAGACTGTGTTTTTAGGTGTATTTTTTTAATATATCAGTACAACCTACCTCGCTCTGTGTTGCGTCTCGGGCTGGCACAGTATCTGCAACTCCACGGTGCCATCTCTCGACTTATTAGTAAGTGGTGCCGCCAAGCCTGGCACGCCGGTCTGCGTCATTGCCGCCAGGGCGCGCCGTCTGGCCATCGCCTGTGCTAATTTGCCGCCGTATTTCCCGGCTAATTTTCCACCGAGCTTACCCCCGCCGCCGGCCAATTTACCGCCGCCGGGGTACTTGTTGGCAAGTTTGCCGCCGCTGCCCAGTTTGCCGCACGATCTGTACGGGTCCTGAAACCTCTTGCCGAGCGACTCTGTGATGTTTGGACTAGATAAACTGCAGCCCGCTCTTATTCTGTAAATTGGGAAAAAGTATTTTTGTATTTTGCATTGAGTGACGGAGGTATGTGGTTTCATGGAATGTGAAGGGATATTTGAGCGACTTAGTAGGGCAGATCGTATTGTTTCTATATTTATAATTGAACTTAAGCTCACAATTAGTTATGACCCATTTAGATGTGATATTTTAAATTGTTTAGTTATGTACTAACAAAATTAAATATACGCTTGAATTTATAAAACGAACCTTAATTATGTAGGTAATTTTATTCACAATTTGAACACAAATGAGAAAGCAACGAGCAATTTAAATAAAGCGAGGATATAAAGTTAAGATAGCTGATGACATTGACGTGCAATGATCATGCAGTATACGTTAATGACGCGTGATTAGTGATGATCATGATTCTCTCCACAGTTCCCCGGACATTCTTAAACAGATAATTTATCACGTTGAAGAATGTTTACAAATACTTATATATTTGAACATTTTTATTATTATCAATGTAAATGGCTAATTGCTAATTCACACCAATTACTAACATCAACCGTTGTAATAGGTGAGAAAATATTTTTTTAGTAAAATGAATAGAGTTTTTATTGATAGTGCTTTAAACAAAATAAAGCATAACAAATGTATTTTGTTTACAGTGTACACAGTCTGTTGAGTGCTGGTACTTTTACACAGATCGGAGACTACACAGGCGTTTAAATCCATGTAACATGCAATAAAATGTTTCATAAGCCCATTTTACTTAAACAAAGGGATAAGGGAAGAAAAACATATGCCATGTGTTTTATTAATGTTGTGATTTTATAAAAAAAATATTGTTTCAAAAAATAAATGTGGACGTACACAGGCACTGGTAGTACAGGCGCAGGCGCAAGTGGTGTCAGCGGAGCGGTGGGCGGGGAATGCCCGGGAGCGTGCGCGGGCGCGGGAGCGGGCGCCGACGGCGGCGCGAACGCGTATGCGTCTGTCGCATTGTCGCACTCTATCTTTACACCCGTCTCGCTCTCTCCGCGCCTCCTTTTCGACTCCGGATGTTCCCACTCCTCCAACGTGTCCGATAATCTGTACACCATCGCATAGCGATTTGTTAATAATTTTGAAAAGCCCAGAAACATAACCTATTTAAAAAAACACTGCACTAAAACCAGTATTGGATATAAGGGACAAAGATGTTATCATACTGAAAATATAAATTATCATTTATATAAATCGGCCGCGACCGCTTTGAGTTTAATTTCGAGGCAGACTTTAAATCATTTATATTGACAAATGTGGACACATAAAAATATAACTAGAGTCACGTGTGCGGGAGAAAGAACGAGCGGGGAGCGTGAGTGTCACGACACTCGGCCCATTCATTGCTACTTAAGTGCGGGATGTATGGCCGAGAGTTGTGCCAAAAATAAGAATTAGCACATATGGCACTGCGTCGCGAGTCGCGAGTGTGCAAAATCCATACCACTGTTCAAACACGTTATTATTTTCTTTTAATATTAAATAATGAGTGAGTGTAAGCAAGAGAGGGGAGTGTAAGTGGATCACCAACATCTTAGGCTCAAAGCCAATCTCACCTGCACGTTGTCTGCTGATTAACGGACAATGGGGAAACTTGGTTCCCCTTGCGGGTTGTGGAGGTCAGACGGCGGGTCGCCCGCTTAATAACAAATCCACCGTCAAACCATGACGGGACAGCGGACCATGGCATTGAGCCGGGATAATGCCACGCGGAAATATTAAATAATGAGGAGAAAGAAAATGTGTCAGGATGGTAGAGTTTTACTACTGTTTACTTTTTTTTATAGCATAGGCCGGCAAACGAGCAAGTGGGTCACCTGATGGTAGGTGATCTCCACCAACCATGTACGCCCACAATACCAAAAGAATTATGGGCGTGTTGCCGACCTTAAAGGAAAGGGATAATTAAGGGAATGGGGAAGGGGAGGGGGATTTGTGCCTCCGCATATCTCACTCACCGTACGAAACGCAGTAGCAAGCTCCTACTTTACGCCAGTTTTCTTTAAGACAGTGGTATCGACCCGGACGAGCCAGCCCAATCATGCTGTAGACAAAACTGTCTACAGCGTGGCTCTACCACTCACTTATCACAAAGTAAAGCGATTGATGGTCCCGAGTCACGACATATGTTTAAATTACTTCAAAGCTTAAACCATGCTGTTTATAAACGTGCACAATATGTGCCATATAAACCTTTTTGCTATACCCGTTACGCTCAACATATCAAACGTATTTCCCAATGTAACTCATGCATGTCACAAATAATGTGCGACTAGTTTAATTATAATCTAAGTGCGCATAAAAACGACTTAATTTTAAAATAATAACTTACAGAAATCTAAATGTGAGTTTACACTTTACACGATCAGTTAGCAAGTAAATAGGAATGGACGTATTTTGCACATGTACAATGGGAAGAAAAATGTTTTCTATGTAAATGAACGTAGCGGATTTATGTAAGCCCATGATAGTATACATTATCTGATTAAATACAATAATACTTATATAATCTACAGAGTACCTACATATCATTCAATTCAATTCAATTCAAATAATGTAGATACAGTATGGTGTTAAACAACTTTAGAAGAGGTCCAGATAAATCCAAATGGTGTGCAAATATTCGTCACAGATTCTATATTTACATTATTTAAGTATTTAAGTCGTCGAAAATTTTGTATAAATATCTCGTATTATCATGATAAAATTAAAGTATTTGCTATAAATTGATACACACATACTTAGAAAAAAAACAAAACATAAACTTTCTTTCTCAAAAAAGTTACTTAACTACTCGTATCGGGTCGCCCCGACTCAGAGATGAGCAGCAAAGCACCCTCGCAATGCAGGGGTAATCGGTACAATACTACATATAATTTTTGACGCACATTATTATATGTATACAAAGTGCAGCCCGGTAGGGCTCGCGGAAACGTTTCAACCAATGAAAGTTCTTTTTTTCGAAGCATACGCATAGGAAATCTTATTATATTGTATTTAAAAACCGATGCCACTAATACACAAATGAAAATGAATTCGTGACGAAACACAACTATGTTGGCCTTTGACCAATACGTATACATTTTGCTTATATCTACAATATATAACGTGTATTCAGCAAAACGTTGGCGTCTATCGATACGCCTCACAATATGTATTTTAGTGGCTCTCACACCTTTTATCGCACCAAGTGAAGGCAATACGTGATAATGATCTTTTTGATTACTGATGCAACGAAAAAGGAATGTAGGGTGTCTTCCCGTAAGATATTAATGAATAAAGTTAAAACATTTTAATCAAAAATCAAAGAGAAAGAAATTTTAATTGGATGTTTTAGCCAAAAATAAAATCGAAAAAAAAACAAGTTTTATTCGGTACTATTGTAGTTTAATGGTCAAAAACCGATACAAAAGATTCGAAATGTTTTACTTTTATAGAATCGATTTTATTTTTGGTAAAACTTTTTATTTAAGTTTTTTTATATCATAGGCCGGCAAACCAACCACTGGGATGGATGTGTAATAACTATATAAGAATAAAAACAAAACCAAAAAAAAAACAAAAAAAAAATAACCGCACCTAAATTTTAGTATTATAAATTTTATTTAATTAGTCAAATATCTGGAACACTAAATTTGATTATCAAATTTTGTGATTACCAAGTAGCAATAAGTAGAAATAATGTTATGGTATAAGAAATCAGCAATTGGAAACAATTATTTATCTTATTAAGAATTTTATATGGTAGCTATTAATTAATTGATTATTATTAATGTATGATTATGATTGCACGTGCTCTTATTGTATTAATAATATTATAATTTTATTCATATTGCACTCTCCGCTGGGCATGTGAAGCATGTCCACGCCGGAGAAGGATGTACGGATTGCTGGCTTCTTCAAGCGAGAAGCCAGCAATTTAAATAGATTTTTTACTACAGTTTTCATTTATGCCATGCTTCTTACACTATGATAAAAATCAAATTAATAACTTTAAAGCAAATAAGGTCTCCTGACTAAATCCAGGAGGTACCAGAGTTAAAAAAAAAAACCAGCCACTGGGTCACGTGATGGCAAGTGATCTCCACCGCCCATGTACTCATACAATACCAAATCATGGGCGCGTTGCCGACTTTGAAAGGCATAATTAAGGGATTGGGAAGGGTGGGGATTTGGGCTTCCAGATATTTCACTCACCGTACGAAACGCAGCAGCAAGCTACTATTTTACACCAGTTTCTGGTGAGACAGTGGTAACGACCCGGACGAGTCGGCCCATTCAGGATGTAGACAAAACTGTCTTCAAACCTTCATATCGAACGCTGGATCAGAGATAATTATAATGCAACACCTATTAAAACTTATAGACAATTGTTTGCACATTGCAATATTTCACACTGGTACTACGACGGCAATGTTTACAATGCTTACGGCCAGTGTAAACACGGTCTGTTTACGCTGCACATCATCTTGTGTATATTTTTTGCAAGCCTATAGTTTTTTACAATATTTTATCGAGTTTTATGTTGGTTTAAATTTGGAAGGGATCAAATTTTAATCGTTTTTATATTGAAGCTATCTTTAACGTATTATGCCATTACTAATGATAAATAATTCATGA
Source organism: Mimas tiliae (assembly GCA_905332985.1). Taxonomy (NCBI): domain Eukaryota; kingdom Metazoa; phylum Arthropoda; class Insecta; order Lepidoptera; family Sphingidae; genus Mimas; species Mimas tiliae. The sequence continues at coordinate 19,142,279 of HG995241.1, read as the reverse complement.
TAGTATTCATGGTAGCTAGGTGAGAGTTAATTGAGACACTGGAATTAGCAAAATGTGTTAAATAATATTCTGTTTAGTTTTTAATTGAAAATTCTAATTAAATGTACAGATGCAAATGCTATGTCAGAGAGATTTAACGACTTTATAAAACTCTAACAAAAAAACGAATAAATATTTATACAATATTTTACGTTGAAAAATCTTTCAAAACTTTACAAACTAAATTAAAACTGCTGCACTTATCTAGAATTGGTATACGACCTTTAAACCAATAATATATACTAACAATTAAGTAAAAAAAATACTAAATAAAATACGCGCCAAATTGAGAACGTTTTTTTTTTTTTAAGACGGTTTAAAATACTTGATGATACTCTCGGTACTATTATTAACTTCCTTAATAAAGAGTCAACCAATCATAATGATTTATAATGTAAACTTATAAATATCATAAATCGCGCATTAATCACGGCTCTACCTATTACTACAAAACAAGTAACCCATTACAGCACGTACATTTTCATTGAACGCTAAAAATGTCGCACGGCCTGTCACACAGCTTATACTCGTAAGTCGTAGATAAGGCTGACGCAGCGCGATAGATAAGACGTGTGATAACGTCGCGACGTCTTATCTACAACGAAGGTCGAATGGGAAGCTGCACCACGCAATAGCTGTTTGGTTCGAATGCGAATGTGCTGGCTATATAATTTGCGGAGTTTTTTTTATAGTATAGGCCGGCAAACGAGCAAGTGGGTCACCTGATGGTAAGTGTTCTCCACCGCCCATGTACGCCCACAATACTAAAATAATCATGGGCGCGTTACCGATCTTAAAGGAAAGGGATACTTTAGGGACTGGGAAGGGTAGGGGAATTTGGGCCTCCGGATATCTCACTCACCGTACGAAACGCAGCAGCAAGCTGCTACTTTACGCCGGTTTTCTGTGAGACAGTGGTAACGAGCCGGACGAGCCGGCCCATTCATGCTGTAGACAGAACTGTCTACAGCGTCCGTCTACCACTCAAAAAGGAGTGGTAAAATAATAGTTTAAGGCACGTGTTACAGAACGATACTCAGGTGAGTTATATGCTAAGTGTCGATTTCTGTACACATGATTGGTCCGTTTTTGTTTTTGGCGCCAAAAATAGTGGCGTAATACGGGCCTTAGTTTTAAACACTCTTATTTGTAGAGGAAGACCATGTCTAGCAATGGGACATTAAATAATACAGTGTTAATAGTAAGTATACTATTTTACAATTTGGTGTTCACAGAAATTGGGTTGATGCATGAACTTGAATTCAATGAATATGAAATTATACTTGATCAAAACCGTTATGCCAACATTATTTCAGACTGGAAATACTTTTACCCTAAACAAATGTGAAGTGAAAATATAACTACTACTTTCCCTCTTTTATTATTTTCTGGAAATATCTGTAACATCATGCTTCAATTATAACTCTTCAAAATATTTTGTCCATTAACAAAATTGACCATTTAATTACAGCATTTCAAATGTTAGTAAAATGAACATGGGCTAGGAATACACGTCAACGTGATGTCTAAAATGACTGTACGCATTTTAGATAGATTTTACTTATAATACGATAATTATACAAGTCATTTAATTAATTTACATGTTTCACCTATTACTGCAATTATCTTGAACGTATTGATCTTTATCTTGAACGTTCAGCGTATTCTGAATATGAATTCAAAAAACGATAGCTAACAGAATCCCATCTACAATATTGACAGCCTCTTTATTTTCGGACAAGGTTTAGTCACGATGACGAATTTCTTTTAGTGTGTATATTTAGATTATAATATTAAGAGAGTTGTTAAATTAATACTTAGCTAACTTCGTGGTGAGGTATTTATTAATCAATATCAAATTACTAAGTTATCAAATTCTTATGACCTAAACAAAGCTAGTTGGAGGGTGTCTGGTACATATTTATACTGCGACTAGATGCGACCACCGTATACTTGAAAATTGTGTCTCGTCCTGACAAGAGTCAGTGTATATGCAGTTACTTCATACCGGCATTATTCTTCAGATGCATTGTAATTACTTTTCTGTATTAAAGTAATAAAGCTTGGATTTGTTCAACGTTCTTATAGAGCAACACTACAGCACATGGTCATTATTTTTTTTGCAACATAGCGTAATATCGCCCTAAATTTTCAAAATCACTTCGATGGAACTACACGTAGACAGAACACGGGTGCACGAAAAACAGACGTGACGGTGTTATAAACATAGATTAGCCCGAAATCATTACCCGATAGTGTGATCTATACAAACAGCTTTTTCATTATTAGTATAAACCCATGTAGCCAGTACATTCTAATTGAATTGTTATGAGACGGACGTACAAACATAAAAATGTTACACACACGTGCAATGATACAAGCTATTGCAAAGGTTTTTGCATTTCGGTTATATACTGTCTAGTAAAGTTGGCAGTTTTGTTACCAAGCCGGGTCTCGTGCAACTATATTTTTTTTGGCAAAAGACTATATCATTTAGCATGCTTTTAATGAAAAGAGGGTGCAGCGTAAATGCTTACGATCGGTTTATTTATTGTCACCGAATATACATCTATGTCCAATGTTTAGATTTTTGTCGCAAGATTTCCGACTTTACATTTTGGTCGATTGAATAATATAAGTTGGCAGTTTTTTCCCGTAATTTTACTGTGTTATCTATTATTGCTGCCAACTTACATTAATATACATAACATGTGCGTAGGTTATATATGCGAGGGTGCAAAAGCTTTCGAGGTGCATTACCCGTTTGAGACCGTGTTATGACGTTTCCGTTTTCATGCGGTTGACGTTGATGATATTTTTATGCTATAAGTATTATAATTATAAATATGTCTGGTTCTTTCAGAATACACAATGTTTAAACAGTTGCCAGTAAAAGTAGCTATTAAAAATACTCTACAGAAATATTATTAATAGAATAATTTAAATTAAGTCCCCCGAGTGGTTGACGTCAGGCAGGCGGTCGGTCCTAAAAACTACAAGCAAAATCTTTCTGTAATATGTGTTGAAAGCATGTTGCGCCAACCCCACTGCAAGTGGGATAAGTGTAAGTGGAAGAAGAAAAAAAAAATTAAATTAATTAAATCATAAAATAAATTATAATACTTTTGATACTTCTTAGTAGGACATATATGTTTTGGGACATATAACTATCTAGTAGACAAATAAAGATATTAATCACATCACTGTTCAATCAAATGGGCAACAAGACAACTTGTGAAATGAATTAACTGAAGAAAGTGAGGCATATAGGACGGCTTCTTATTTCCATCACATATACATTTCGATATAGCAATGTATATTTTTTTTTGTTCAACACCTATTAATAATACCTGAAGGCTAATTCTCGTAATTTAAATTGTCATAATATATATTATTCCGATCCAAGCTCAGTGTCAAGAATTTCATAAATGGTATTCGCCTAAATCCTAAACCATTAAACAACGTCAAATGCTAACTTATATTGATAACCGGATTTATCTTTTATAGGGGCAGAATACCAATTTTTTAGTTCGTTCATAATAACCTCAGTTCGGTTGAAATACAGTCGCAGTGTCAATTAAATACAAGAATTGACCTTCAGGTCGGGTCTCAAACGGGTCCATACAAAGTATAAGTACATCATATGTTTACCTGTTGACAGCGTCGGGGCCAAGACCACTGTCGTTACTGTTTTCACATGGCTCCGGCGGCCGCAGCGAATGCGTGTGTGCGTAATGGGCCAACTTGCCGAATTTGCCCAAATGTGCCATTTTTCCCGGGAACTGCGTTTTGCCCGGATGCGCGCGTTTATGCGGTGCCCGCATAACCTTCCTGTGAACGCGTGCATTCATTGTTGATGTCGTGGACATAGTCATTTTCATGCCTGCAGACAAACGAAGAATAAACTTTTTATTATGTTTATTATTGTAGTCTGTGTGGAGGTTCATGAACACGAATAATAGCTAATGTATTTTTAGGTTTATTGTACTTCTGCCAAATTACTATTCAAATACTGACGACAAGTTAAGTGCATTATAAAACCTACGGGACCAATGGGTGTAGATGTCATCAGTGACCTATTCGGCACATGAAGCTAATTTGTATCATTAAACAATACAAAAAATCATCCCATTATATTTTATGATTTATAAAAATATAATATGATACTTTGTTTTGCCCAGCTAGCTGCCTCGTCCTTGATGACAATAGTGTCATATGACAATAATATAGAGTCATATGCTGCTTAATAAGTAATTTTATTATTTCGTTTATTAATAAGTTTGAAATAACTTATGTTCTAAATAACTACAAATTATCCAACGCATGTCATATTATTACCTATAATATTGATTGAATTTTACATTATAAAACATTTCTAATTCTATCAATCCATTACTCTGGGTTTGTGGGTGTTGATAAGTGACGCACTTGCATGTTTAGCTTTCTATGCTATAAAAAGGCAGTGCTCAAAAACTCTCTTCTTACTAGTAAGTAGTAGTGCATCATGTGACACGTGTTATGCAAAAGAAGTTGTAATTCACGAAACAAGGTGACTCACGGTCGCTTCGTCGCCCGCCGGCCGCGGCACCGAGATCGCAATCTCAGTTTAACAGCCCATAATGTGTACACTCGTAAAACTATACGCTTTGACGAATACATAAATAAACACTTCCCTTCGTTATGATAATTGGGGATTGTTGAGGGTCTACGCTTACTTACTTTTAGTAGCGATCTAGTACTCTATTCATCCTTAGACACACCCCTAAGAACAAAGTAATAGGTAAACGGAATGCCAACTGACAACCAATAAAAATCTGTTAAGTCCGAGTCGAACTCGCGCACCGAGGTTTTCGTACATACATCCTTTAATATTTACTTTTTATTATTACTACTTGTTAAGAAATCCGCCATGATAACACATATTTTGAGTTATTATGGCGGATGTAAAAATTCTGTCTACTACGGTTTAAAAGATAGAGCTCATTTAAGATAGAACAGACAGACAGACACACGGATAGACAGACAGACGGCGCGGCATAGGCTCTGTAATAGGGTTCCGTTGGTACTTTTGGTATGGAACCCTGAATCATATTAAAATGCGCTTAGATACTTTTTTGTGCAGATTTCATGATAATACACATTTATTTTCATAATATTACTAATTGACCATACCGTTATATGGTCACAAAACGTGACATATCAATGGTTATCACATAGAGAACCTTCAATATTTCTCAACAATCTAGGCGGAGAGGTAGGCACGACGAGATACGATAAGATAAAGCGCAAGATCCATTCGCATCATAAACAATTACATACATCGACAGTTCAATACAATCCAACTAACGAAAAAACATGTAGAGATTCCACTTCACACTTTCACAATACCATTTTCTGTCAACATCACAAAAGCTTTAAACATTTTGCTGGTGAAAGGGTTCGTAAAAAACACGTCATAGTGTTTCGTTGAGGTGAGTCATATTCCGGGGTCAGCCAGTGTATATCCAGAACTACTAAAGGCCCGCATAATTCTGGCGACCGTCGAGGGCCGCAATGTCTCTTGACAGTCGAAATTATATTGCACTGCGCTTAACATCTAGTCCTAGTTTATTCTCTTTGCCGTGCCAGAATTAAAAAAAAAACTATTACACAATCCGCTGTGTAATTAAAAGCGACGAAGAACAATTAGAAGAAACTATTATAAGTCAAATATTTTTCTGGTGTATCACAGAAAGAAGAGAAGTAACAAATAGTATTACTTTTCGATTTATCTGACCTAGTCCCACTTGCACGAATAGTTTAGCCAATAAACCTGTTTAAGAAGCGTCAAACCGTTTGAAAATTTGACATAAGTGACGTCAGCCTTAGCGTAAATAAAATTATATATCACGACAAATTGATTCTGTGTTCCATTGAAATTTAAGCAACCGTCCATGAGCATCCATGAGCGTGTTCCTAGTAATCCCCATAGTTTGTAATATGGAAAACCCTTAATACCTTTGATGCTGGTATAAATTTGATACTGCACAGTATTAAAACATAATAGGGTAGTTTCCTATATTGAATTTTATATAATATTTTATAAGCAAAAGACAATGATACGCAAAAGAAACCCTTTTATTAAAACACAATCAAAATTGGTTCAGAAATGTGCCCGCAGTTATGACTTTAAATGTTGGTATGAGGAAAAGTGGGTGCGTAGTAGGGATATCTCACTATCTCGCTTGCACGCGTGCACCGTAATGAACATTTACACAGTGACGTCAAAGTTTGCGTCGTCCGTCATTTGACAATTACCCCTTCTACAGGATTTGAAAGGCTTCTAACTTATTTATTTATGGTCCGATTTATAAAATTCTTTCTGGAATAGATTTTGAGTAACGTAACTTATTGATTTAAATAATAAAAAAAAATCTAGTTAACTACCCTATTTTACCCAAAACAAGTAATAAATATAATACTGTGAACAATAATTATCCTATGACAAAATGATGAATACCAGACTTGCTATAGACGTGTAATAACGTCGTGCAATAGACAAATGTATTTCTATCAAGACACGTAAACAAAACGCGTACAACACCACTATATTTATCACCGAGTTGCGAATTTATAACCCTGAATATATTAATTTTATGTAGTTTGGCAGTAACCGAACGCGGATTGTGGAAAGTGGTTAGCATCGCATCACTGCATGTTTGATGACTTCAGTGGCGTATTTTGATTATTTATGAAATAGTGTTTGATGTGTAATATGTGTAGGATTTTTAGCCCCAATTTCATGGTAAGCCTCATGGACGCGGACTGGTAAATTTTTCTGATTCTCACAAAGTCGTTCCGACTATTATCGGCGTCACCTCAATACTACGTGTAGTTTATTTGTTAATAGCTTTAAAAAGTGTTTTTATGGCATAGATCGGAAACGATCAATTGGGTCACCTGATGGTAAGTGATCTCCACCGCCCATGTGTACCGATAACACCAAAAGAACCACGGGCGCGTTGCTGACCTTAAAATTGGAAATTGAATTACATACACCAATAAGAATCATGCTTTCTTGTTTGTTGGTCACTTTACAAATGAGATGAACAATACTTATGATTCGACCATTGATGTCTCATTAGGCATTACCTTTTAACGCGAACTGAATATAGGTAGAATTTAGAATACTTTTATGCTATTATGTTCATTCCCGGCATAGTGCATACGTTTGCGGAATTGATTGCGAGAGTACACAATGTATTATACTTGAATAGTAAATAAACTGCCTCGGTGGCGCAGTTGTAATGCGTACGCGTTAAGATTGAGGCCAACGCTGAGGTCTCGGGTTCGATCCCCGGGTCTGGTAAAGTAGTATTGGGTTTTTCTATTACGAAAAATCTCAGTATCAGCCCGGAGTCTGGAATTTGTGCCCGGTAGGGCGATAGGCTCGTCCCCTATCACATCGTGGGACGGAGATACGCTCGGCGAAATGTGGGTGTATTGGCTACACCTCTGCCTACCCCTTCGGGGATTACAGGCGTGAGTGCGTATGTATGTATGTATTAAATAAACGACGTTTTTGATGTCTAATTCAGACCAACACACGAAGAACTATATAGATAATATATAAAATTCTTTCCCTGTCGACAGGAAACAATAAAATGGGTTTAAAAGTTGACCTTGCACGGCCAATCTCTACACGACACCGTTTTATACACCTTTTGAATATATTATAGTAAGTTATGGTGCGTCTATGTGCCAACTAACAATGTGCAACGTATTTTATGATTGAAAGATTTAATCTACACTAATATCTCTCTATTCTAAAAAAAAGTAACTGGCGCCGCCGCCGCCGCTGCCAAAAGCTTGTCACGCTATCTCCTCCGAAACCGCTGGGGGAATGGGGTCGAGACCGATACCAATCGATGCAGAATAATGTGGGGAAGAAAGTAAGATATGTCTCATATTCGTCGGACTTTAAGTTTTTTTTCTTTATTTTATGTTTTGTGGAAAAACATGGGCAAAGCTCCTAGTTATTAAAAAATAAAGATTGTGACGGATGGTCGGTGGAGCAGACAAGTAGTACTGGAGTGGCGACTGCCTTTAGGCAGACGTAATGTGGGAAGCCTTGCTGAACGATAGACCGACGCGACGGGACGACTTTAAAAAGGTGGCGGGTAGTTGATGGATGCGGTCACTTAGGGTAGGCCTCCCCAAGTGATTATGACTGTATGAAAGGTGTAATTATCTGGAACTACTGATCCAATCCAGATAATTCGTTCATCAATAGGAAAAGTAGGAAGAGAGTTACTTTATCCTTGAGTGCTATATACTATTTATCATTGTGCACCTAGGTGTGCTATTTACTAAATGATTTGGTCAGTTTGTGTTTAGGGGCAAAAACGGAGCTTCCACTAATACTGAAATTGCAATTGAGCGTGTTAGAGGGAGAAAGAGAGAGAGTGTGAGAGAAGGTAAGAGAGGAAAGAAGCAGGGAGGGGAAAGGGGTCATACTTATAACCATTATTTTTGTCGGGGGTTTATAACATCGCGAAATACTCGAAAGTAAAAACCGCGAAAAATACACTTTGATTAGTAAAAATAATACATTTATTGAGACACATTCACCTGTTCAAAGTGGACATGCTACAATTTAACGTCCTTGTTTCTGAAAGGTCCTTATTTGGCTCATTGAGATCGGCCTAAAGTCTTCGGTTGTGTGTAAAAGTCCGTTTACGTAAAATGTGGTTAAAAATAAAACATGATACAGTTAAAAACTTGAATTCCGGAGAAACTTGTTCACATTAATTACCTAATTGCTATTTTTAACCGATCTCTTAATTCGGCAACAGGTAAGTACTTTCACTGTAAACAAAATCGACTTTTAACGAAGTACTTGCACCAATCCGGACGTCCCATTCGAAAGGAATTAATACAGTCTTTGTCAATATGTACCTTAGAAAGTGATACCATGAGTTTTAAAACTGGAACTGTAAAGTAGGTTTGTCATTTTTGTTAACAGACAGCAGACAGGGGGGAAAGTAAGTTGCTATTTTATGTCGGTTTTCTGTTGCGTGTCGTATGATGGGTGAGATATCCGGAGGCTCTAATCCCCTTCCCCTTCCCAATCCCTTAATAATCCTTTTCCTTAAAGGATGGCAACGCGGCTATGATTCTTCTGGTATAGTGCGAGTATATAGGCCGTGGAGATCACTTATCATCAGGTGACCCACTAGCTCGTTTGCCGGCCGATACTATAAAAAATAAAGTTACTTATCTGTTCTTCTACACTCCACAGCAAGGGCAATCACATAGAACCAGTTTCAAGGGACAAGCGAACTATTGAGAATCTACTATTTCACTTCGATAAATCTTTTCAGAGACAGGGACAGATTAAAAGGTGGGAAAATGATCTGCCAAAGGGTTGGAGAAGAACAACACTGGACCATAATAAGTGGAGGGAATTAGAGGAGGTCTATGTCACAAGACAGCCTGACCTGGTAGTTGATGAGAAACAGTAAAAAGAAAAAAAAAGAAAAAAGTAGATTTAATAAATATAAGTTCACTAGTTTTAAAAATTCGGTATGTTTTGTATGAAAAGTCAGAGTAAAATAAAGTCTATTTATATTATTTTTTTTTTAATCTTGTCACGGTGTGGACTGTCGTCGTGCACATTATTCGTGTACGAGGTCTAGTATAACAGAAATAGGAATCGGTTATACGCATTGTACCTGCCACAAATTAAGTCCATATTCAACCACGAAATGCTCGATCAAGTTAGTAAGGCACCGGTCTCAGTCAATAAACAGTTATATAACTCATTTAATACCAACAATTAGAAACTACGTAACCTGGCTTATTTACCAAGGTATATTCTACCACCATATCTTAACACATATGGACAACGAATTTGGGAATATATATTACCAATGCTGTTAAATGATTTAAGTAGTGATGTACATGATAAACTATAAACAAAACCCGAAAATTGAAAAATAATACTAAAGTCTATGTATCTGCTAAAAGAGGCTGCCAATGAATAAGAATAATAATGGTAGTAGCGAATAACAGCAGCGATACATAACCCATTTGTGGTTTCTTATCGCTGTTTTTCTTATGTATGTTCTTCACTGTATTATTATTTTTTAAACTTGAATAAAACTAAAAAATAATAATATAACTAGCGCCGCCGCCGCGCCCAGTAAATAAGCCAGAGAAGAAAACAACATTAATTCAAACGCAGACATTGAAGAAACTCAAGATTATAAGCTTAATTCATGGTCTTCAACTAAAATTGTAACTATGGTCTCGGCAACGCAGAGGTCGAACTAACTGCATAATACAAGCTAAGCTATGCACCAGAGCCGTCGTTGTCTCAAACATGTTTTGGCAGATCCCAACGACTCCATCACAGTCGCTATCGAAGCAGTACTTTTCTTGCCCAATCCGAATCGCAATAATAATACGCGACTCTGACATAGGACACGCCTGCGAGTCCGAAGAACTCCCACAACTGACCGTCGGCACAATGATGTGCAGAGACGCCTCTAAACTATACTCCCCAGCGTTTGCTCAAGCTGAGGTCTGAGCCTTCTAAAAGGCGCCTCTGAGCAATCGCTACTAAGTACATTATACATATTTCTGGCTAGAGCGCCATAAGCGCCGGCTTTACTGTCAGGTGAAGCTGTAAAAGCAATATAAGCTAACAGCACAAATCCAATCGAAAAAAAACCTGAGCCGCCAATATTGTTTTCAAATTATTCAGCAAGTCCCAGTAATTATGCAAAACTGACCTTCAAGATCACTACGCGATCCAGAGGTTGAGATTTTATTTTGTATCTAATTGTAGATACATGAGAGTCTAGGATACAATCGGACATCCAATTAAACAAGTTATAAGTTCAAATATACTATTTGGCAGCTCTTATGAACTCAATTCGCAAACAAAGACTTTAATGTATGCTACTAGATAAGCTGCGCGGTACTTACTTAAAAATCGCGAGACTAAGTTACGGTCAATTGACCGTAACTCAATATTACCATCTCGCTTTCTCTCAACTAGAACCCTTAACGCGCTCCCTATTTGTGAGCTGTCAAACTCCCGCGTCATGTGGCTCAATTTTACTTTTAAACAGCCCGTCTAGTAGTATACATTAAAGTTTTTGTACGCGGTATAAACTCAATTACGCGCAATTCAAGGCAGTCCCCAATTGTTAGCTCAGTTGCAAACTATTCGTCTAGTACTACTTCAGACTCGTTTACAACAAGCGTGTCTCCGGTCTGTTGTTGAAACGGTACAATTTATAATAATTGAGATTGTTACGTCGCGTCGTGATCATGACTACTGTCGAGTACAATCAGACGCGTCGTCTGTCGCCCCGGCTAGCTCTCCGATGCTTTGTTAACCTCTCAACACAGCTCATATTGGGGGCCATTATGAGTCTAGTTATTTTAATATTTTATTTATTTATTTATGGCATAGGCCGGCAAACGAGCAAGTGGGCCACCTGATGGTAAGTGATCTCCACCGCCCATGTACGCCCACAATACCAAAAGAATCATGGGTGCGTTGCCGACCTTAAAGGAAAGGGAAAATTAAGGAATTGGGAAGGGGAGGGGGATTGGGCCTTTATACTTTAATATGTAAGTATTATACTATTGAACGATAAAGGAAGCCATTAAAAGGAATAATTTTCTGTTTTCGGACCAATGCTGAGTGGGTCATCTGATACCGCATAAATCTGAGGAATGGAAAGGGAGGAATTCTTGGAACAAGGACGAAAACTTGACATTACACACTTTACGAGTGGTAGAGCCACGCTGTAGACAATTTTGTATACAGCATGAATGGACCGGACCGGCTCGTCCGGGTCGTTACCACTGTCTCAAAGAATACCGACGTAAAGTAGCAGCTTGCTGCTGCGTTTCGTATGGTGAGTGATATATCCGGAGGCCCAAATCCCCTCCTCTTCCCAATCCCTTAATTATCCCTTTCCTTTTAGGTCGGCAACACCTCCATGACTCTTTTGGTATTGTGCGCGTACATGGGCGGTGGAGATCACTTACCATCAGATGACTCACTTGCTCGTTTGTCGGCCTATGCTATAAAAAAAACAAAAAAAAACATGAGAGTATCTTCCCACCAACACAACTCATTCCATATTCTTGGGTGAGGTAATTATGAACACTTCATTTGAGATAGTATGGAAAATGCTAATGTCATGTGCTTGTCTTGTGCTCAGCAAATATCACTCCTTTACCTCTTTCCTGTAAGATTATCAACGTATCCACGGTTCCTCAACCTTCACCTCACTCACCTCAGTAACAATAAAACCTATTACGTCAGATCTAAAAAAATAAAATCCAAAAAATAAAATTCTATTCTATTATAAATTACATAAAGTTGATAGTAGATCAGGATGATCGATCACAATGCACCGATCCTATAGCCGTGACCTCACTGAAACCAAAACTGTTTGCAACGAAATAAGAGAACTTGATGTATTCAAATGTTTTAAATATGAGGCACTCGGTGACGTCTATGAGAATATTAAAAATCTATCCTTAAATAGAATATAGGGAACGGCCGTAAGACAATTGCGAAACAGGCACAGTAGGCCTATTACGAGTTACAAATACGTTCAAAGTTTTCGAATTCGTATAAAATTACTACCGTCGAAGTGTCAAACTAGTAATTCATACGGTAATAAAGAAAATAATCGCACGAAAACTAATTTCATATTCTATTATTATGAAATAAAATAAACCATATCATTAATTTTAATTCATCATATTTCCCATTAGTGGCTACTAATGTTTGACGTATTGAGAGAAAACGAAAACTTTCATCGTTTTACAAAACTATTATAACTTGTACTAGGCCTACAGGTCTGTTTAAACACTGTGCGCGTCTGGGTAGGTGGGTACGTAGCGTGGGTAGGCTTTGACTTATTCTGCCGCCAAGCAACATCGTGTATTCACTGTTATGGTCCGGTTTGATCGACATTGACGCCAGTGAAATTACTGAGCATTATAAGCCTAAACATCATGTCTGAACTCTTAGTGTATTACCATGTAGTTTAGCCGTTCATAGACATACATGACGCTTACCATGAGGCAAGCGATCTCCTTGTATCGTCATTGAGGCAAAAAAAAAACAGTGATATCAATATTAAACTTGCTGAGTGACAGTTCATTAAGTGCATCAATATACGTACATAGAACATAAAGACTAAAGCACATTGGAACATCGCATCACATATCATCGCTCTTTATGAGATACTTCGTATGCGCCAATATATGTTAAGGGAAGTTAGCCATCATATTTTATCACGAAACTCTATTTATTATTACTATACATTACGAAATGCTCAGTATCAGCCCGGAGTCTGGAATTTGTGCCCGGTATGACGATAGGCTCGCCCCCTTAATATGTAATCATAAGGGACGGAAATACGCTCGGTGAAATATGGGTGTACTGGTTACACCTTTGCCTACCCCTTCGGCGATTACAGGCGTGAGTGCGTATGTATATATTATATAGAACAAAAAAAACTACTACACTTTACACTAGGTGGTAGGTCCCTCGTATGCAAGCGTATTACTGCCGCCAAGCAGCAATGTGTAAGCACTGTTGTGCTTTAGTTTGAAAACATGACATTGAAGTCAGTGAAATTACTGGGCATTATGAGTCTTAACATCTTACGTCTCAGTGCGACGAACGCAATCCAATGCCATGCAGTGCTTTGAAATTCGTGGTTCTGTGTGGAGTTCGAACAGGTTGTTCGACTGATGCAGATGGTAAGCACCACACCGGCCCATAAACAGTACCAACACTACTTCAAATTACAAAGAACTGTATAGTATATCACGGCATTGAGTTCGTCACCCCAAAACATTATCGGAGTCCCATTATGCCCAGTATTTTTATTGGCCTCAACGGCTTTTGAACCGAAATACGACGCATACGAGAGAACTGCTATCTTGTAAAAAATCCTGTGCTACGTTTACCACTCCATGTCATATAATCAGTGTGCGTCAAGCTTAACTAACAGATACAGGGCACAGTCCGCTGGGCCACGCGGCCGGGTTCGTTAGTCGCCACGACACGACACCGCGACCTCGGTTATCGGTCGTCAATCGCCAATCACCATCGCAGCGACGAAATCCAAGCAGCTGATTGCATTCTACTGGATGCGACTACGAGACTATCACGCCCACGCATCCGTCACTGTAACTCCTGTAAGCCAGAATCTACAGTGGTGCGCAATTTTTTTTTGTGAGCTCGGCGTGTCTCCGGGAATGCAAAAGTTTTTACTCCCAAAGAAATTAAAAGGTGAATCCTCCTTAAGGCTTTACTAATCCATTTACAATTCTCAACTTTAAAAAACACAAGTCGTTATTTACATCAAATTAATTTGTCAAACCAACCCATCCTAACCTAACCACGTTCCATTTATAAAAACGGATTTCTGAATTCAAATCTTCGATTCGGTGCAATGACACCAATGCAATATTTATCATCGTGTACGCACTTACATGTTAACATTACACAACAGATTTTGATAGCACTGGACGAGTGTGATATGTATAAAAATATTATATACCTACGTGACTACTGTGGTGAGACCACGCTAGTTTACTGACACGATATCGGTTGTTGTTTTTTTTTATTCTGGGTCAATTTTGTTTGGGTAATGGTTTTGTTGATTTGTTATGATGACTGATATAGAGGCGGATGTACAGACACACTTTAAGTTAACATATTTTATCATTAAATAAATAGAATTAACAGTCACACATAGTCCTGAAGTCTGAACACAGAGATATAAATCTTGAATCGAGAATATTAGGACTTGCTCGAGACTTAAGGTCCCATACTCAGATTTGAAATAAATGAATATTAAATAAATATATAATGTGGACGACACAAATATTTAATATTTAATTTTTATTACGGTGCGGGAATACGATTACCAGATTTTTTTATTTATGACAAAGTGCCTGATTTCTTAAATAAAAAACAAATTTTATCACAAGCGTGCACCGCGTTTCTATCACATGTATTTTATTCATTGGGTTGATTAATTATTTATTAGATTAAAGTTGTTGCCAAAACAAAAAAATATAGTTCGTTCAACATTTTTTTTTCATTGCAAGTGTCCATTAATCAAAAAACGCTGACGTTTTAATGGCCAGCCTGAAGTCCTAAGAATCCTGACATGTCAGGACAAATCTTGACGTCTGGTAAACCTATGCGGAAATCCTCTCGTTTCATAACTGGCTACTCGCCCATTGTGCCACCGAGACTTTCACATACATTTAGTACAATAGCTATAAAACTACAATTTCTAATTGAAATAGCGTTCTAGCGTTCCTCTTTCTTAATTGTTTTGGTTAACTTATTATATAAGACTACACAAATTGAGCTTCTAACGTAGATGAGACATGATCATGTTGAACCAAAACATCTATAACAAAAAAAAAAAAAAACATAAAATCCAATGAAAATCAATTACCAGCACCTCAAACAAACATAAATAAGCACACCACATATCGATTTACATATATACATAAAGTATCTAACTAATACATAATATTGAAATAAAACTAGTTTATACGGAATTTATCGCGGTTTAATTTTTATTTTTATTCCCTACTACTACTACTATAATTAAACCGCGATAAAATCCGTATAAACTAGTTTTATTTCAATGTGTAATATTCGCGTACACCTAAGAAATCACTTATGTATTAGTGATTTACATGAGTATGATTGATTATACATGAGTATTGGTATCCAAGTCAGCTATATTGTATTGATACATCGTAAGGTGAGATCCGATTTATATTCATTTAATGTTATGTAAGAGATGAACATAATCCGCCACGACTCAGCATTTGAGTATCGCGTTTAATCTTCTTCCACCTGCCCTTATCCCACTCGCAGTGGGGTCGGGGCAACATGCTTTAACACATGCTACAGAATGGTTTGGTTTGTAGTTTTTACGACAGGCCGCCTGCCTGACGTCAACTGCTCTGGGGAGAAAACACCCAGACTCGAAACAAATATTTGCGGACCACACAAACATTTGTCTCGGTGCGGGAATCGAACCCGCGGTCTCTTGCTTCATAGTCGGCTATTCAACAACTTGAGCATCGCGATTATTGAAATAGAATGAAATATTTTTTTCCCGATTTAATCATTTAACTAGCTTTGGAAAAACTAATTGCAGTGCAGGGTGATCTTTAATAGAAAATGTTTCCTGTAAGGTACCTGAAACATGCCCGCATGTATACTGATCAAGTCACTGGTTTTTTTTTATTAGCCTGATTGACGAAACGAGCAGGTCACTCGGCTGACTGTAAGCACAACGCCTGTCCATAAACAGAGGCAACACCACACAGAACTTTGACTTACAAAGTACTGCATGATATTGGACTGCGCTCGTCACCCCGATACATAAGATGTTAAGTCTCATAATGCCCAGAAATTTCACTGGCTTCAATGACCTTCAAACCAGAACACAACAGTTCTTACCTAATGATGAATGGCGGCCGAAATACATAAAGAGGTGGTGCCAATGCAGACGGCCTCCCACATTTGAAGGACCTACGACCTGGGTACTAGCTAGTTCGCTATATGCCTTTAAAATTAATTGAATAATTAATTAAGAAAGATCATAATGGCCGCAGATCGACATTGTCGCTGTGACATTATCGAAGCGATATAAGTCCCGGTGACTGACCGACAGACAAACAAACAGTGGCGGACAATGTTTGTCTATGTATGTACTAAGTTACATTCGGTACTTTGACCACATATATTATGTACACACAATACATATATCAATACATAACACTAAAGTAACATTAGGATTGTCTTTATTAACGACTAGCTGTCTCGCGCAGTTTCACCCGCAACATCTATCGATTGCAGCGCCACCTACTGGGTCCAATTGTGAATATAAACCATCCAGGGACCCGCTCAAATACATACAAAAACAAATCATCGAAATCGGTCCGATCGTTTAGGAGTTTTTGCGAGACTAACGAACAGCAATTGATTTTTATATGTGTATAAGAAGATAGAAAATTATAGATTGGTATACGGTAAGCATAAAAGTCCCTTAAAAAGACAAAAGCAGCATCTAAAGTTTGAAGCCTTGTCTGTCATTGTAATAAAACTAGTTTATACTTTATTTTAGTCCCGACGTTTCGAAAGCTTTTCAGCCTTCTTGGTCACGGGAGAGACTCTCAACGTCCGTCAGTATGATCTGGCATAAGTATCTGCGACTAACGAAGTCCTAACTTCTAAGTTATTCAAACACAACAACGCCCAAAACCAACAGTTGCTATGCCCCCCCTATGCCTATAAAGTACCTACTCTTGATTGCATTGGCTAATAGTGTTGAGCAGGACATGATTTGTAAATGAATTTGCAAGAGTAGCCTCTTTTTCGTACCGAGCCAGTACAAGGTACCACTTCAAATGAGGAGAGGCGTCTAGCTCGCTCGTTCTCACTCTTCCACGCAAGCAGCCCGCGTTATGGGAATTGTTAAAGAGTGAGGCGACATAAAGTTTGAAGTAGTACGTAAAACATTTGAGCCGCTCCTACATAATTTCGTCATGTACGGGACAAATGTAATGCCTCTTGTATGTCCTTGTTTATTATCTATACTTAGCAAAGAAGGAAGCGGATACAGTTCGCCAATTGAATTTACGGTACACACATACATACATCACGTTTGTTGCATTTAAAATATAAATATTCTATTAGTTTATTTCAAAACGTATTTCTATAATTATTTATGGGGTTGGGGACTCTGCCACCAACACGGTGTGAGAAGGCATACACAGGAAATATAAAATGATTGGATGAATTGTTACGCCGGCTACTGCAAGCGCTCTCTAGCGGGAAAAAGGAGAGAACTTGGTCTTCTGAAAAAAGTGGCGATCGGAATACAAGGAGAAAACACAAATAATAAATAAGTCGGCAAAAAACAGAGATTTTAAAGTGGCGCAGTTGTGGAAAATTGTTTCGGAAGCTGGCGGAGTCGGGGTGAGTGTAGGTTATTTGTATGTGTATATGTATTTTATTATTTCTATGCACTCTTAGAGCGTGAGGCCGGGACAGCGACGGGACCTTCTAGAAACAACCAGCGGTGAATTTGTCGTATAGGTTTTGGCTTACAACCAAGGCTTATACACATCATTTGGTCTTGATCGAGTCGGATATTGTTTTTTACGAGGTCTTGCCGTTGTCTTGATTTTGCGAGCTATTACAAAAACACGCGGTCGGTTCCTTGTCGAAGTATTCTGGCGGTATATGAATACTTTCGTCAAGGAAATTCTCATATCCGTAGTTTATGCGGTATCATAAGCACGGATAATATCGTTCAGATAAATATACTTTAGCGGATAAAAGTATGTGATTGACTGAAATTCACATTAAATTGAATATTAGCGGAGATATTAATTAATGCTGGATTGTGCGGACAGGTGCTAATATTGCGCTATAATAATATACTGCACACAGAAACTCGAATTATATTATATTTCGGTAGGGCTACACATATTTGTAATTGCTTTTCCCTTTGGTATTGGTATTTATTGTTTCATACATTACACAGACATAATACGGCGTCTGTTCCTTTGGTGTAATAAGTACCCGCTTTCTTTTGCGGGTTGTATGAGTCGGTAATAATTATTTTTCTCATTACAATAATATAATCTTAGATTACTGTAAGGAGTTGTCGCAAATTCAAAAGCGGTTTTATTTGTGATTTCTAGATTATTCAACAGTTGACGTTCAAATTTGTGACATACCATTAGCTGTTGACATAAGACCTTTGGTGGCCTAGCGGTTTGAGCGTATAGATACAGTGGTAGTATTGAACGCGGGTTCGAATCCACTTTGAAAATCCAACGTTTTGTTTTTTATTTCTATAGCTCAATATATTTTTAAATTCAATATAATTTTATTCCTGACCTTAATATGGTTTGAGAGAGTTTTTGTTAAAATAATATTTTTTCATAAATTTTCATAATGCCTCCTAAAGCTCAGCCTAGACTTTTGAAGGTGAAGTATGATATAGCTTTACTGAATTTAGACAAACTCTGTGATCTCTCACAGTCAGGGCTTATTTCTGAGGAAGAAAGAAATGAATTTAAGTTAAGATATGCGGATTTAGAACAAATATATACCGGCTTCTCATCTAATCATATAGAACTCCAGGCTAACTTGGATGATGAAGCTGATTCGGAAGAATTTGCAAAAAGGTATACGGTATATAACCAGAAATATTATGATGTGAAACGGAAGTATTTGGAGTTGTTTCCTGAGAGCAGTTGTCAGTCATCGGAGTATGGCACTGCATCCTCAACGGATAGGGCAAAGGGCAAGCGGGCTCTTTTGCCCAGGGTTCAGCTTTCAACTTTTTCGGGTAAAATAGAGGAGTTTGCGGCTTTTATGGATTTGTTTGAGTCACTGGTTGGGAGAGATGCAACACTGACTAACACTGAGAAACTATATTATTTACTTGGGTCTCTGTCTGAAGAGGCAAAAATGCTAACCAAGCATTTGTCCATCACTGGTGACAATTATTCAATAGCTTTGGAACTATTGAAGCGTCAATATGCTAACAAAAGATTATTAGCGGATAAACTATTACATAATTTATTGGGGACCACTAGGGTTACTAACAGCTTTTCTTCCTTGAAACCATTTCTTATTACCTTGTTGGAGAACACAAAAGGCTTAGAAAAAATGAATTTTCCTGTGACGGCATGGTCTTATCTTTTATTTTTCATAAATTTCCAAAAACTTGATGCTAGTTTGAAAAAACCATTTGAAGCTAAAGTCACGGACAGAGAGTTGCCCAGTTTTTCCGATTTTATTCAGTTTTTGGAAAACGAGGTTAGGATTTTAGAATCCAGTGGAGAGGGTCTCGGTGGAAAAGGTAGTTCTTCGAGTTCCCGGGTACACCATTTAACATCTGTGAGTGAGCAGATTGGGTGTAAATTTTGTAAGCGGGGAAGCCATCATTTATCAAAATGCGAACAGTTTTTAGCATTCAGTCCTCGCCAAAGAAAGGAGCATGTAAAAAAAAATGGGCTTTGTTTTAGGTGTTTAGGAAAACACAGCATCAGTCAATGTCAATCGGGTTGGTTATGTTTTAAGTGCAAATCCAACAAACACCACTACCTTATCCACTTTGACTTGCCGACGACGGCTGCGACTGGGGGAGTGCCGGGGGGTTCACCAGCGGCTGGGGGATCTCATGCTCCAAATTCGGACCCAAGTCGGTCAGGCACATCCGGAGCGGATCGGTATCCCGCGAACGTATCTACTTATACAGCGTCTAGAGTAGTGGAACCATCAGCAGTGGATGGTGGTGCGGCTTTAACAGCTTGTAACACAAGGAATGCTGTAGGTAGTTATCGGCGGACAGTGCTACTCGCAACGGCTGTAGTGCGTGTTATGGACAGATTCGGTGAATATCACGAAGTGCGCGCGCTATTAGACGGGGGTAGTCAGAGTACTTTTATCACTGATCACTGTGTTAGGTGGCTAGGATTAAAGCGATTTAAGTCAAATATCGTTTCGGTTACGGGACTAGGGGGAAGGCCAGTGAGTGATTGCAGGGGAGGGGTAAACTTGGCCATATGTCCTAAGTTTTCGGAACGCCCTAGATTGGTAACAACGGCCATAATATTGAGTGACATCACTCACAACCTACCAGCTGAAACACTATCCCAGAATTTGGCGGATTGGTATAAGGGTATTTATTTAGCAGATGACCAGTTTTATGTTAGTCGGCCTATACATATTTTAATAGGCGCGGATCTCATGGGTGAAGTAATGACTGGGGGTTGTGTAAAAGTTAATAGTTACTTACCGTGCGCAATGAATACGGTGTTTGGTTATGTACTAATGGGTCCGGTAGCCCATGCAGCTCCTCAAAGTGATAACTTTCAGACTCAAATGGTGTTCACCGCGCATATTACCACTGACCAGCTTTTGGAAAGGTTTTGGGAGGTGGAAGATATTCCGGAAACAGTTTTAGTTAACCCTAAAGACGCCGAATGTGAAAATGGGTTTCGGGAAACTCATCAGCGGGATGAGCAGACAGGGAGGTATGTGGTACGGTTACCTTTTATAGTCGATAAACCCGAGTTGGGTGACTCAGTTTTAATAGCTAAGAAGCGGTTTTTGGCAATGGAAAGGCGGTTAGTTTTAAACAAAGCATTGCGTGAAAAGTATATTCAATTTATGCGAGATTATGAACGTATGGGGCATATGTCTGTCTATGATCGGGGGCTAGATAGCTATGCGGGAGGAAAAGGTAACGTAATACCTCATCATGGTGTATTCAAAACGGGTTCAGCGAAAATTCGTGTGGTGTTTGATGCCAGTTGTAAGACTACCACGGGAGTATCCCTAAATGACACGTTACATGCTGGACCAAAGCTTCAACGGGATATAATGGAAATTATTTGTCGGTTTCGGATGTTCGAATATGTCTTTACCACTGATATTAAGATGATGTTTCGGCAAATCGTGATCCATGAAGAGGATCGAAAATATCAGCTGATATTTTGGAGGGAGACACCGGATCAGCCTTTACTCTTGTACGCCTTGAACACTGTTACATATGGTATGAAGTCTAGTCCGTATCTTGCAATTAGATCTCTGCGTCAACTGGCTCATGATGGTGAGTCGAAATACCCGGCAGCGGCTGAACTTTTAAGATCCGCAGTTTACATGGATGACATATTAGGGGGCGCGGATTCAGAGACGGAAGCTAGAAAGTTAAAGGCAGATCTGTCATGCTTGCTTATTTCTGGTGGTTTTGAGTTAAGCAAATGGGTGTCAAACAGTGAGCGCCTGTTGGAAGACATTCCAGCTGATGATTTGGAGAAGCCACGAATTTTTGATAAGGAGGACGGTACTGGCTTTTACAAAATTTTAGGTATAGAATGGGACCCGAATAAAGATAGCTTCTCATACCATTGTAAACTGACGGATTCTGGAAAGTATAGTAAGCGGATAATTTTATCAACCTTGGCAAGGACCTTTGATCCCCTAGGTTGGATAGCGCCGGTGCTATTTCAGGGTAAGGTTCTTATGCAGCGGCTTTGGAGATTAAATTTGTCGTGGGATGATACTCCACCACCGGATGTGTTAGCGGAATGGAGTAATATTGTTGCTGACATTCATAAAATTGAAAATATTAATATAGAACGTTTTGCGCCAAATAAAAATAAGACTTGTTCTTTGCACGGTTTCTCAGATGCGTCTGAAAGCGGATACAGCGCGGTTGTATACCTTAGGGCCGTAGATGAAAAAGGCGTAGTGAAGGTTTCTATTATGATGGGCAAATCGCGCGTGGCACCGTCTAAAATGAAGGTCACAATTCCGAAACTGGAATTACTGGGTGCTGCCTTGTTGATACGGCTAATTAAATATGTATTCGAATCAATAAAAAAAAATGTAAAAGTACAAGATTTATACTGTTGGTCGGATAGTACAATTGTGCTCTCATGGCTGCGAACGCCTCTTCATACTTTACAAACATTTGAAGGGAACCGGGTGTCTCAAATAATAAATTGCGGATTAGACCTGAAATGGAGGCATGTGCCATCGGAAATGAATCCTGCAGATGTCGCAAGCCGAGGATGTCGGGCATCAGAGCTGATCGCATGTACTATTTGGTGGTCACCCCAGTGGCTTAAAGGTCATGAAACGACGTGGCCTGTGGACTTAGTTAGGCAAGAGAAAGACATACCGGGATTGCGGAAATCGTTAAAGGTCCATGTGGGTACTGTGGAACCAGACCCCGTGTTTTATAGGTACAGCTCGTTAGTCATGCTACAGTCGACCGTAGCTTACTGTTTTAGATTTTTTAATAATGTTAGTAATCCCTCTAATAAAATTACTGGTGTTCTGACGGTCAAGGAACGAAATTGGGTCATGGTTCGTCTTGTTAAATTAGTTCAGCAAACGGAATTTGCTGCGGACATAGATGGTTTAAAACGAAACAAACAGTGTTCCACACGGTTAAGGCGGTTGCTTCCTTTTGTGGATAACACGGATTTATTGCGCGTTGGAGGCCGCCTCGACTATTCGAGTCTCTCGTTTCAGGCAAAACATCCACTTATTTTACCTAATCATCATCCTTTGACTAAGCTAATTATTGACCATGCACATCGAGCTCATTGTCACGTTGGAGCAACAGCCCTTCAGGCTATTTTACAAAAAGATTACTGGATTCTTTCGGCTCGGCAAGCCATTCGGAGTCGTATTTTCAAATGTATGTCGTGTTTTAGGACTAAGGCGAAACCGATCGAACCCATAATGTCCTCGTTGCCGAGTGACAGAGTGAATGCAACTGGTATATTTCATACAGTGCAAACGGATTTCGCAGGGCCATTTTCAATTAAGTCATCTCGTCTTAGAAATGCTAAAGTGTTGAAGGCATACTTATGTGTATTTGTCTGTTCTGCAACCAAAGCGGTGCATCTAGAGGTTGTTGGAGACTTAACGACAGAGGCATTCACGGCGGCTTTAACACGGTTCACATCTCGGCGCGGACTACCGAGCGTGATACGTTCCGATAATGGTACTAACTATGTAGGGACGAACAAACACCTTAACGAGGTTAATAAATATCTACGGAATAGGGAAGTTGAGGATAACCTGACGAACGTTGCAGCCAAGAGCGGTATTACTTGGTTATTCAACGTTCCTGGGGCGCCACACTTCGGGGGTTTATTTGAAGCGGCTGTAAAATCTGCGAAAACTTTATTAAAACGTATGATCGGGGAGCAAGTTTTGACTTATGAGGAACTGACTACAGTGTTTGCCCGAGTTGAAGCGGTACTCAACTCTCGACCATTGTGTCCCTTGTCTAATGATCCTAGGGATCTTGAAGTGCTGACACCAGCACATTTCTTGGTTGGTAAACCATTGCTTTCTGTACCAGAATATAATCTGGAAGATGTGACTAATACACGTTTAGGTCGGTTTAGGTTAGTTCAGGCTATAACTCAAAGGTTCTGGAGGCAGTGGAGTGACCGGTACCTGCATTGTCTACAGAACCGCAATAAGTGGACAACACCGACGGATCCGCCTAAGATAGGGGACCTAGTTTTAGTTAAAGAGGAAAATGTTCCAGCTCTTAAATGGAAACGCGGGAGGGTTATAGAACTTCTGCCTGGAAAGGATGGGGTGATCAGATCTGTGAGGCTGAAAACTCTCTCAGGGATATTTTTGAGGCCAGTGGTAAAAATAGCTAGGCTGCCACTGGAGTAGGAGAATTTATTTTTAGTTTGAAGTTATTATTTTTCATTTATATTTTCTATACGGTTTAGAAGTTGTTAATTTGATAAAGGCTTTTTAGCCTTTCTCGGGCGCGGGGATGTTTATTATCTATACTTAGCAAAGAAGGAAGCGGATACAGTTCGCCAATTGAATTTACGGTACACACATACATACATCACGTTTGTTGCATTTAAAATATAAATATTCTATTAGTTTATTTCAAAACGTATTTCTATAATTATTTATGGGGTTGGGGACTCTGCCACCAACACGGTGTGAGAAGGCATACACAGGAAATATAAAATGATTGGATGAATTGTTACGCCGGCTACTGCAAGCGCTCTCTACCGGGAAAAAGGAGAGAACTTGGTCTTCTGAAAAAAGTGGCGATCGGAATACAAGGAGAAAACACAAATAATAAATAAGTCGGCAAAAAACAGAGATTTTAAAGTGGCGCAGTTGTGGAAAATTGTTTCGGAAGCTGGCGGAGTCGGGGTGAGTGTAGGTTATTTGTATGTGTATATGTATTTTATTATTTCTATGCACTCTTAGAGCGTGAGGCCGGGACAGCGACGGGACCTTCTAGAAACAACCAGCGGTGAATTTGTCGTATAGGTTTTGGCTTACAACCAAGGCTTATACACATCATTTGGTCTTGATCGAGTCGGATATTGTTTTTTACGAGGTCTTGCCGTTGTCTTGATTTTGCGAGCTATTACAAAAACACGCGGTCGGTTCCTTGTCGAAGTATTCTGGCGGTATATGAATACTTTCGTCAAGGAAATTCTCATATCCGTAGTTTATGCGGTATCATAAGCACGGATAATATCGTTCAGATAAATATACTTTAGCGGATAAAAGTATGTGATTGACTGAAATTCACATTAAATTGAATATTAGCGGAGATATTAATTAATGCTGGATTGTGCGGACAGGTGCTAATATTGCGCTATAATAATATACTGCACACAGAAACTCGAATTATATTATATTTCGGTAGGGCTACACATATTTGTAATTGCTTTTCCCTTTGGTATTGGTATTTATTGTTTCATACATTACACAGACATAATACGGCGTCTGTTCCTTTGGTGTAATAAGTACCCGCTTTCTTTTGCGGGTTGTATGAGTCGGTAATAATTATTTTTCTCATTACAATAATATAATCTTAGATTACTGTAAGGAGTTGTCGCAAATTCAAAAGCGGTTTTATTTGTGATTTCTAGATTATTCAACAGTTGACGTTCAAATTTGTGACATACCATTAGCTGTTGACATAAGACCTTTGGTGGCCTAGCGGTTTGAGCGTATAGATACAGTGGTAGTATTGAACGCGGGTTCGAATCCACTTTGAAAATCCAACGTTTTGTTTTTTATTTCTATAGCTCAATATATTTTTAAATTCAATATAATTTTATTCCTGACCTTAATATGGTTTGAGAGAGTTTTTGTTAAAATAATATTTTTTCATAAATTTTCATAATGCCTCCTAAAGCTCAGCCTAGACTTTTGAAGGTGAAGTATGATATAGCTTTACTGAATTTAGACAAACTCTGTGATCTCTCACAGTCAGGGCTTATTTCTGAGGAAGAAAGAAATGAATTTAAGTTAAGATATGCGGATTTAGAACAAATATATACCGGCTTCTCATCTAATCATATAGAACTCCAGGCTAACTTGGATGATGAAGCTGATTCGGAAGAATTTGCAAAAAGGTATACGGTATATAACCAGAAATATTATGATGTGAAACGGAAGTATTTGGAGTTGTTTCCTGAGAGCAGTTGTCAGTCATCGGAGTATGGCACTGCATCCTCAACGGATAGGGCAAAGGGCAAGCGGGCTCTTTTGCCCAGGGTTCAGCTTTCAACTTTTTCGGGTAAAATAGAGGAGTTTGCGGCTTTTATGGATTTGTTTGAGTCACTGGTTGGGAGAGATGCAACACTGACTAACACTGAGAAACTATATTATTTACTTGGGTCTCTGTCTGAAGAGGCAAAAATGCTAACCAAGCATTTGTCCATCACTGGTGACAATTATTCAATAGCTTTGGAACTATTGAAGCGTCAATATGCTAACAAAAGATTATTAGCGGATAAACTATTACATAATTTATTGGGGACCACTAGGGTTACTAACAGCTTTTCTTCCTTGAAACCATTTCTTATTACCTTGTTGGAGAACACAAAAGGCTTAGAAAAAATGAATTTTCCTGTGACGGCATGGTCTTATCTTTTATTTTTCATAAATTTCCAAAAACTTGATGCTAGTTTGAAAAAACGATTTGAAGCTAAAGTCACGGACAGAGAGTTGCCCAGTTTTTCCGATTTTATTCAGTTTTTGGAAAACGA
Source organism: Mimas tiliae (assembly GCA_905332985.1). NCBI lineage: Eukaryota > Metazoa > Arthropoda > Insecta > Lepidoptera > Sphingidae > Mimas > Mimas tiliae. The sequence goes on along the minus strand of HG995241.1, from coordinate 19,115,582 downwards.
GGTTAGGATTTTAGAATCCAGTGGAGAGGGTCTCGGTGGAAAAGGTAGTTCTTCGAGTTCCCGGGTACACCATTTAACATCTGTGAGTGAGCAGATTGGGTGTAAATTTTGTAAGCGGGGAAGCCATCATTTATCAAAATGCGAACAGTTTTTAGCATTCAGTCCTCGCCAAAGAAAGGAGCATGTAAAAAAAAATGGGCTTTGTTTTAGGTGTTTAGGAAAACACAGCATCAGTCAATGTCAATCGGGTTGGTTATGTTTTAAGTGCAAATCCAACAAACACCACTACCTTATCCACTTTGACTTGCCGACGACGGCTGCGACTGGGGGAGTGCCGGGGGGTTCACCAGCGGCTGGGGGATCTCATGCTCCAAATTCGGACCCAAGTCGGTCAGGCACATCCGGAGCGGATCGGTATCCCGCGAACGTATCTACTTATACAGCGTCTAGAGTAGTGGAACCATCAGCAGTGGATGGTGGTGCGGCTTTAACAGCTTGTAACACAAGGAATGCTGTAGGTAGTTATCGGCGGACAGTGCTACTCGCAACGGCTGTAGTGCGTGTTATGGACAGATTCGGTGAATATCACGAAGTGCGCGCGCTATTAGACGGGGGTAGTCAGAGTACTTTTATCACTGATCACTGTGTTAGGTGGCTAGGATTAAAGCGATTTAAGTCAAATATCGTTTCGGTTACGGGACTAGGGGGAAGGCCAGTGAGTGATTGCAGGGGAGGGGTAAACTTGGCCATATGTCCTAAGTTTTCGGAACGCCCTAGATTGGTAACAACGGCCATAATATTGAGTGACATCACTCACAACCTACCAGCTGAAACACTATCCCAGAATTTGGCGGATTGGTATAAGGGTATTTATTTAGCAGATGACCAGTTTTATGTTAGTCGGCCTATACATATTTTAATAGGCGCGGATCTCATGGTGAAGTAATGACTGGGGGTTGTGTAAAAGTTAATAGTTACTTACCGTGCGCAATGAATACGGTGTTTGGTTATGTACTAATGGGTCCGGTAGCCCATGCAGCTCCTCAAAGTGATAACTTTCAGACTCAAATGGTGTTCACCGCGCATATTACCACTGACCAGCTTTTGGAAAGGTTTTGGGAGGTGGAAGATATTCCGGAAACAGTTTTAGTTAACCCTAAAGACGCCGAATGTGAAAATGGGTTTCGGGAAACTCATCAGCGGGATGAGCAGACAGGGAGGTATGTGGTACGGTTACCTTTTATAGTCGATAAACCCGAGTTGGGTGACTCAGTTTTAATAGCTAAGAAGCGGTTTTTGGCAATGGAAAGGCGGTTAGTTTTAAACAAAGCATTGCGTGAAAAGTATATTCAATTTATGCGAGATTATGAACGTATGGGGCATATGTCTGTCTATGATCGGGGGCTAGATAGCTATGCGGGAGGAAAAGGTAACGTAATACCTCATCATGGTGTATTCAAAACGGGTTCAGCGAAAATTCGTGTGGTGTTTGATGCCAGTTGTAAGACTACCACGGGAGTATCCCTAAATGACACGTTACATGCTGGACCAAAGCTTCAACGGGATATAATGGAAATTATTTGTCGGTTTCGGATGTTCGAATATGTCTTTACCACTGATATTAAGATGATGTTTCGGCAAATCGTGATCCATGAAGAGGATCGAAAATATCAGCTGATATTTTGGAGGGAGACACCGGATCAGCCTTTACTCTTGTACGCCTTGAACACTGTTACATATGGTATGAAGTCTAGTCCGTATCTTGCAATTAGATCTCTGCGTCAACTGGCTCATGATGGTGAGTCGAAATACCCGGCAGCGGCTGAACTTTTAAGATCCGCAGTTTACATGGATGACATATTAGGGGGCGCGGATTCAGAGACGGAAGCTAGAAAGTTAAAGGCAGATCTGTCATGCTTGCTTATTTCTGGTGGTTTTGAGTTAAGCAAATGGGTGTCAAACAGTGAGCGCCTGTTGGAAGACATTCCAGCTGATGATTTGGAGAAGCCACGAATTTTTGATAAGGAGGACGGTACTGGCTTTTACAAAATTTTAGGTATAGAATGGGACCCGAATAAAGATAGCTTCTCATACCATTGTAAACTGACGGATTCTGGAAAGTATAGTAAGCGGATAATTTTATCAACCTTGGCAAGGACCTTTGATCCCCTAGGTTGGATAGCGCCGGTGCTATTTCAGGGTAAGGTTCTTATGCAGCGGCTTTGGAGATTAAATTTGTCGTGGGATGATACTCCACCACCGGATGTGTTAGCGGAATGGAGTAATATTGTTGCTGACATTCATAAAATTGAAAATATTAATATAGAACGTTTTGCGCCAAATAAAAATAAGACTTGTTCTTTGCACGGTTTCTCAGATGCGTCTGAAAGCGGATACAGCGCGGTTGTATACCTTAGGGCCGTAGATGAAAAAGGCGTAGTGAAGGTTTCTATTATGATGGGCAAATCGCGCGTGGCACCGTCTAAAATGAAGGTCACAATTCCGAAACTGGAATTACTGGGTGCTGCCTTGTTGATACGGCTAATTAAATATGTATTCGAATCAATAAAAAAAAATGTAAAAGTACAAGATTTATACTGTTGGTCGGATAGTACAATTGTGCTCTCATGGCTGCGAACGCCTCTTCATACTTTACAAACATTTGAAGGGAACCGGGTGTCTCAAATAATAAATTGCGGATTAGACCTGAAATGGAGGCATGTGCCATCGGAAATGAATCCTGCAGATGTCGCAAGCCGAGGATGTCGGGCATCAGAGCTGATCGCATGTACTATTTGGTGGTCACCCCAGTGGCTTAAAGGTCATGAAACGACGTGGCCTGTGGACTTAGTTAGGCAAGAGAAAGACATACCGGGATTGCGGAAATCGTTAAAGGTCCATGTGGGTACTGTGGAACCAGACCCCGTGTTTTATAGGTACAGCTCGTTAGTCATGCTACAGTCGACCGTAGCTTACTGTTTTAGATTTTTTAATAATGTTAGTAATCCCTCTAATAAAATTACTGGTGTTCTGACGGTCAAGGAACGAAATTGGGTCATGGTTCGTCTTGTTAAATTAGTTCAGCAAACGGAATTTGCTGCGGACATAGATGGTTTAAAACGAAACAAACAGTGTTCCACACGGTTAAGGCGGTTGCTTCCTTTTGTGGATAACACGGATTTATTGCGCGTTGGAGGCCGCCTCGACTATTCGAGTCTCTCGTTTCAGGCAAAACATCCACTTATTTTACCTAATCATCATCCTTTGACTAAGCTAATTATTGACCATGCACATCGAGCTCATTGTCACGTTGGAGCAACAGCCCTTCAGGCTATTTTACAAAAAGATTACTGGATTCTTTCGGCTCGGCAAGCCATTCGGAGTCGTATTTTCAAATGTATGTCGTGTTTTAGGACTAAGGCGAAACCGATCGAACCCATAATGTCCTCGTTGCCGAGTGACAGAGTGAATGCAACTGGTATATTTCATACAGTGCAAACGGATTTCGCAGGGCCATTTTCAATTAAGTCATCTCGTCTTAGAAATGCTAAAGTGTTGAAGGCATACTTATGTGTATTTGTCTGTTCTGCAACCAAAGCGGTGCATCTAGAGGTTGTTGGAGACTTAACGACAGAGGCATTCACGGCGGCTTTAACACGGTTCACATCTCGGCGCGGACTACCGAGCGTGATACGTTCCGATAATGGTACTAACTATGTAGGGACGAACAAACACCTTAACGAGGTTAATAAATATCTACGGAATAGGGAAGTTGAGGATAACCTGACGAACGTTGCAGCCAAGAGCGGTATTACTTGGTTATTCAACGTTCCTGGGGCGCCACACTTCGGGGGTTTATTTGAAGCGGCTGTAAAATCTGCGAAAACTTTATTAAAACGTATGATCGGGGAGCAAGTTTTGACTTATGAGGAACTGACTACAGTGTTTGCCCGAGTTGAAGCGGTACTCAACTCTCGACCATTGTGTCCCTTGTCTAATGATCCTAGGGATCTTGAAGTGCTGACACCAGCACATTTCTTGGTTGGTAAACCATTGCTTTCTGTACCAGAATATAATCTGGAAGATGTGACTAATACACGTTTAGGTCGGTTTAGGTTAGTTCAGGCTATAACTCAAAGGTTCTGGAGGCAGTGGAGTGACCGGTACCTGCATTGTCTACAGAACCGCAATAAGTGGACAACACCGACGGATCCGCCTAAGATAGGGGACCTAGTTTTAGTTAAAGAGGAAAATGTTCCAGCTCTTAAATGGAAACGCGGGAGGGTTATAGAACTTCTGCCTGGAAAGGATGGGGTGATCAGATCTGTGAGGCTGAAAACTCTCTCAGGGATATTTTTGAGGCCAGTGGTAAAAATAGCTAGGCTGCCACTGGAGTAGGAGAATTTATTTTTAGTTTGAAGTTATTATTTTTCATTTATATTTTCTATACGGTTTAGAAGTTGTTAATTTGATAAAGGCTTTTTAGCCTTTCTCGGGCGCGGGGATGTTTATTATCTATACTTAGCAAAGAAGGAAGCGGATACAGTTCGCCAATTGAATTTACGGTACACACATACATACATCACGTTTGTTGCATTTAAAATATAAATATTCTATTAGTTTATTTCAAAACGTATTTCTATAATTATTTATGGGGTTGGGGACTCTGCCACCAACACGGTGTGAGAAGGCATACACAGGAAATATAAAATGATTGGATGAATTGTTACGCCGGCTACTGCAAGCGCTCTCTAGCGGGAAAAAGGAGAGAACTTGGTCTTCTGAAAAAAGTGGCGATCGGAATACAAGGAGAAAACACAAATAATAAATAAGTCGGCAAAAAACAGAGATTTTAAAGTGGCGCAGTTGTGGAAAATTGTTTCGGAAGCTGGCGGAGTCGGGGTGAGTGTAGGTTATTTGTATGTGTATATGTATTTTATTATTTCTATGCACTCTTAGAGCGTGAGGCCGGGACAGCGACGGGACCTTCTAGAAACAACCAGCGGTGAATTTGTCGTATAGGTTTTGGCTTACAACCAAGGCTTATACACATCAGTCCTGGTCAACACTATTGCCTAATCACATGAAGGTTTGTCGGCCTTTATTAATATTGTCATTTAACAACAACTTCTGACCCAAATATATTTTGTCTTGAAGCTCATGCTCGAGGATATTATTAAGTAACTAAGTAAGTAGTTTTGGTATTTTCCTAACTACTTACTAAGATTTAAGCTGAACCCATATTGGCACATAATATCATTTGAAGATTTTTGTATATAAGTGTGAAGTTAGCTATGCATTTAAGTTACGTTATATTGTTTTAAAACTAACAATAAAACAAGTTCCGAATTGTGACGTATTTCATATAAACACTGTATATATTTACATCTTTATCCTCAGACGTAATAAAAAAACGGAATCTATGTATTCCAGAATAGTATTACGTAATGTTGAAGTAACCGTTGAATAATATATAGAATATAGATAGCGCGGGAAACGATGTCGGTATACAGAATTATATTAAAATAATTTAGAATAAGTTTGTTTTATAACACGAACGAAGACGAATGGCCTTATTGGTCTAGAGGCAGTGTACTAAGGCTGAGAACTGTGAGGAACTGAGTTCAATTCCCAACAACCCTCTCACATACATGGATTTCCCGATCACATTAGATGTGCCCGGTATGGCGATAGGCTCGCCCCCTATCACACTAAGGGACGGAAATAAGCTCAGCGAAACGTGGGTGGAGCACTCGGGGATAAAGGTCACGCCTATGTCACGCTTCACGCTTATGTTTGGACGATGTAGACGGAATATCTTGATATGTTCTCTTGGAAAAACTTAATCGATAATAACCTGCCCGAGTCCATATAGGTAGGTTCCACCTCTGTATATTTCTGTTACAATGCTGTAGGCACTGTTATGATTTGCGTTCCGATTTAAAGGACACTGAAATTACTGGGAACTATGAGACTTCATATCTCATACAAGTTGATAATTGTAATATCAAAATCAAAACAATAATCTTCTATATATTAATACGTGAAGAGAAACTTTGTACCCTTTTTAAGCAATATACAATGTACGCACGGAGGCGTATGAGATTTGACATACTTACGCCCGGTTTCTGAAAGGCTGATCAAAGTAAAATTAACTAATCAAATGTGAATTCTCATGTCAAGTCGAAATGCAGTTGCTAGAAGCGTGGTCAACACCTTTGATTCGACACACATGTTAGCTAACATAACTTACAAATTAATATGAAAAATCGTATGTCTAACGGTACTGAAGAGACATCAAATATTATAAATTTTTACACGAATCAATGTTTCAGCAACTCGAGTTGATTTGACAGCGGTGTCAAAATCAAAGTTCTGTTGAATGTTGATTTGATCAGCCTTTCAGAAACCGGGTGTAAAAGTTGATATGGAAAAGGAGTGCAGAAAGCTATTTTTTTTATTATTTTTTTATCCTGGCTCGGCAAAGTGACTACGCTACACCTGATGATGATAAGTGTAGCGCAATCCATGAATACTGTCGACCAACGACAGACACTGAATCTATCGCCGATCGGCAGAATTATGCCGGCCTGCTTAGTTGCTTCTTCACACTCCGTTTAAAGGATCCCATAAATAACATCTGTAAAATTATACATTTGTTTAAATAAAATAAAACATTCATTGTATACGCTCACACTGTCAATGTCTGAATGTAAAATCTCGCAGCTGACTTTATAGAACAAAAAGTATATGATTATAGACGTGGAATTTCGACCACTACGCGACCAACAATCTTCATAATAGGGTATTGACTCGATTATTTTTATAATTATAATCAATAAGTTACGTTCTCCAAAATCTATTATCGAAATAATTTTACAAATCAAGTCATAAATAAATAAGTTAGAAGCCGTCTAGATCTGTTGGAAGGGGTAGTTGTCAAATGACGGAAAAAGGATGCACATGTCGTGTGACGTCACAAGACAAGTAATGCCATTACGGTGCACGCGTGCGAGGGAGATAGGGAGGTTTTCCCACTACACGCCCACCTTTGCTGATACCAAGATTTAAAACATAACTGCGTCTACATTTTTTACCAAATTTTAATTCTGTTTTCGCAAATCAATTTATTTTTCGTATTCTTGTTGGTTCCATATAGAATAAATTAGACATAGTCAAATACCCTATTATTATTAAAATAGATCAGCTTAAATTGTGAACGTAAGGGCCGTTGAAACCGTATTAATAGAGGTCAATACAGGGTCGGCAGTCGCCACGGTCCAGTGTATATAGAGGCAACTAAATTATATAGTTCAATTTTAGAACAGTAGTACTTCTTTAGAGAATAATCTTTGATGATGTTTCGAATTGAGACGAATAAACACGTATTTAATAGTTGGAACACATTTTTCAATCAAATTATTCATCGCTTGCGTCATTAAGGACTGTCTTTAACCATAATAACGTCGCTAGTGTGTGACGCACATACGACTATCCTTACCAGTTTATATTTATTTTCCTTATTTATAAACATGCAACAACACGTGTGTATAGAGCAAAAGTAGCACCCGATATCAATTACACGTAGATAACGTGCCTCGGTGGCGCTGTTGTAATGCGTACGCATTACGACTGCAGCTAACGCTGAGGTCTCGGGTTCGATCGGTCGGGTAAAAGTGGTATTGAGGACTAGTCTCATTTTTTATAGCAGAAGCTGTCAAGGACCTGCCTGCCAGTTGGCCACCTGATGGTCAGTGATCTCCTAACATTCAAGAACATCCATAATACCAGAAGACGCGTTGCAGACATTAGAAAAAAGGATCATTAAGGGATTGTGAAGGGGATTACGAGACTATCCCGCCCACACACCCGTCACTGTAACTCCTGTGCACCAGGATCGACAGTGGCACGCATTTTTGTTGACACCGAGCAGTGAAGCTCGGCGAGTCTCTGGAAATGCTAAATTGTCTTTGTCCCGCAACGAACTTAATCAAATAGAAAATTAAGGAGGAGTTGGAAATAATAATTGTCCACTTCCCTCCATAGCAAAGCGGTAGACACAATACTGAACTAAGGAGGCATTAACCTCAGGCACAAGGACATTTACAACTGGAGAAGCCAGATGTAAAGTACCACGGATGTCATTACGTGGGTCCTATCACGCGAGCGTTTAAACTTGATTCCAATAATAGGTATGGCAAAAACGCCGAAAAGCACGGAAGTTCTTCCTAGTTTCCACAAGATCCATATAGTATACTCAAGATGTTATTTGCATACTGTCTAACATAATTTTGCGCTCTTGTTGCCAGAGACCACACTCCCAAAGAATATGATGTGCGGATTGTTCGTACCGGCAATTAGGTGTAGAACATGGGCACGTAGGCGAATCAACCAACCTAAATGAGAACAGTTTAAACTTTAAGTTGCCATGGCCCGTGAGAAATGAGAAACACAATGATCTACTTCCAGCCAAGTTTTTGTAAGACGATCGCGAACCGACGGAAAGTATTGATATAGATGCCGTCCCTTGGTAGAATTATCCCAACGCAATTGCCATTCGTTTATTAGTTCGTTGTAATTTTCGGAGCACGATTTGAAAAGTCGATTGATTCTTAATAGCTCACGCGGCGTAAGAAAATTTCTGTCCATATTCTCTTTCGTTGAGTAATACATAGCGGCGCGACGCTGCACCTCCAGATCGACTGGAAGGACAGGTAAAGCTTCAGTACTAACGGTTCTATACGCCTTACACAAGAATATCAACGCCAGACGTTGGCTTTGGAGCAGTTTTCGTCGTACGGCACCGATAGTAGCCCCTACAGGTGATGAATGGTGATGATGTGAAGGGGATTCTGGTCTCCGGATATCTCTCACCGTTCGAAACGCAACAGCATGCTACTACTTCACGCCAGTTTTCTATGTGACAGTGGTAACAATCCGGTCAAGCCGGCCCATCCACTAGCACTGTCAGTTTCGTATACACCTATACAAATTTACCATTTTATTTAGTCAGGTAAAACATCACCTTTTACTATCCCATTTACGAACAAAAACCTATAGAGAAATATTAGCGCGTTGGAAAACTACACGGCATTTTTTTTTATAGTCCGCCATTAAGTTTTATGTCGTAATATAATAAGGAATTTCATATGAGATCTTTGAAAAACAAATATAGATCACTAACTCAGCCCCGGATCTACGATTTTTTTGAACCGGAGCAGAAATTTAATAGTGGAGCCCCTCTCTCCAGCGTTTGAGATAAATAATAAAAAAACCTCACAAATATATAATGGTTGGCATTTTTCGTGTATGTGAACGTGACAATAAGAACCCTATAATAAATTTGTACTTTTCACTTGTGGTGTGGGCCTGTGTGGCGACTTTTTTTACAAGTCAACCAGGCTTCCGTATGCTAGGCGCTTTGTGGAGCAAGATTTTTATTTTCAATCATATTATATTATGATTTTGGCGCCCCCTGAAATTGCCATCCGGTTTGCCCCTCCTAGATCCGTGGCTGCACTAACTTTTACCTGTAGCTTTGAGTAATAGAGCCACGCTGTAGACAGTTCCGGTATGTATCCGACAAGTATGCGCAGAGCTAATTCCCCTCCCCTTAATTATCCCTTTCCTTTAAGGTCGGCAACGCGTCCGTGGTTGTCGAGTATTGTGGGTGCACATGGCCGGTGGAGCTCACTTACCATCAGGTGAATCCACTTACTTGTTTTACGGCCTATGCTATAAAATATGTCTCAGACATATTCCCCTGCCCAAAGGGGTTGAAGTCAGACAGGCGACCGGTCGTAAAAACTACAAGCCGAATCTTTCTGTAACATGTGTTAAAAAGCATGTTGCGCCAACCCCACTGCGAGTGGGATAAGGGCAGGTGGAAGAAGAGAAAATATGTCTCAGACTGGAGATGTAAGACCGATAAATAACAAATATTAAGCTCTTTTTAATAATAATTATGTACTTAATGAATTTTACGACGGTAACATTAAAATGTAATGAATATTTAAACAGGAAATTAATATTATGTAATGGGTTTTTTCAAAACAAAACAGAATGATTTAAAACAGGCGATAAATTTTTGATAAATTATATAAAATATTATGATAACAGTTAATTGCATGTGAATATTATAAATGTTATTATAAATGTTATAAATTGGTATTATAATTATTTATCATATCAATATCAAGATTATACATTATGAATGTATTATGACAGTGACAGAATGTATTATGTAGTTTGACAGCTCCGTGGCGCAACGGGCGAGTAGTCGGCTGCGAAGCGAGAGGCCGTGGCTTCGATTCCCACATCGAGACAAATGATCCACAAATATTGGTTTCGGGTCTGGGTGTTGTGGCACCGCAAGTCCCTCGTAGTTCCTGATACCCACGACACAGGTTTACCTAGTGTGGGGTCAGGACTATGTGTGTGACTGTTGGGTGTATTATTATTATTATTCCACATCTTATGCCTCGGGGTAACGACCGTAGTCCGGTGTCGATGGTCGTGCAGAGCTTTGTAATACAAGGCTCTGTGTGGTGTTGCTTCTGTGTATGGGCAGACGTGACGCTTACCATCAGGCGAGCGACTTGCTCGTCTCATTCAAGTTAATAAACAAAATGTATTATACACTAAAACCTTCCTGAAATATGTAGATTACGTTATGGAAACCACTATCAAAATTAATTCATTATGAAACAAATTTACATACATGCGGGTCGAATACAGAACCTCCTTTATTAAGTAGGTTAAACTGCTATCGTACGAAAATTACAATACGGCAATTTTCGTATATTCACTTTCAAATACCCACAAGAATAACGTTGAAAACGTCAAACATTTATAACAAAAAAAATTGTAAAAAGGGTAGGCGGAGACAACGGACAAGGTATCAATTATAAGTACATACAAAATTACATGCCCTAACTGACTGAATCACCAAAGTCAAGGCCAAATTTTGAAAATTACCCTTTTCATCCGAAATACCAAAATCAAATTGGAACCAGTAATTTGAAGATTTTTTTATGTAACAAACACACCCAGTTCCAGACGCTCGCCAGTGGGTACATCCAAGATCGCGTTCCGTGAGCCGTGCCTCAAGACACTCGTCCAACGGAGTCGGACCTCGGTCTCTCCGTGACCCAGTTATTTAATAATGTTTACACACTCGGCGCCGGGCACGCCACCCCTCCCCCCCCTCACCCCCCGCCCCGCCCCGCGTCACCGGATAATGTGACAAATCGTTTGTTTACCTTTTGTTATCTTTTATCGTTAACAAACGCGGCCGATGGCGCTCGCTACTGTGCGATTGATTCTATGATTGTCTGTAAGTCACTAGTTGATAGGCAATAGTTTTCATTGTTATTATTCCGTATATCCATTGTGATTATTTGCGCAAAATCATTTTTATCCATATTTAATCGAAGGTTCGAGCTGCAATAAAAAAAAAGAAAGAACAAAATGAAATTGAATTTCGCGGGCTATTGCTGACATTCCACTTTAACAGCTAATTTGATGGATTGATTCTCCAGATCGATCCCAAAAATCAACCAGTCTAACTTAGTAATTTATACGCGTGACTTTCAAACTGTATTCTTATTGGCTAATTTCTGGGATCGATCGGGAAACTCAATCTAATATCGTTTATTGAAATCGGCTATAAGTCATCTTGTCTAAGGGGATTGTAGCATTTCGGTAATGCCTATGGTCCATATCGATCCATAAAAAAGAAGAAATAATAATAATACTTAACGATTCTGGACTATTCCATAATAAAAATACTGTAAAATTTATAGTTGCCCAGTGTATTTTGATGATGCTATGTATGTTATGTATACATTACTTGATATTATTTCTATACATAAGTTTATTTATTTTGTACTGACTTGTCATAAGCGCTATTTTAATTGCCTACATGGTTAATAAAACTATTTCATTTCATTTCATTGCGCTGAGATATAAAATGATAATACTATCCTTGGGTTGTGTACCCAAATATGACTTTTGTATCAATAAAGTAAATCCCCGAATTTTAAAATTTCTAATTGACACTACATTTGATATTGAAAACGACAGCCGCAAATCGCAACACAATTCTAAGCCCCTTTTACACTATGTCCAGGCCGCGCGTCAGAGAGAACGTTGTCGACATTTTTCTTAAGGCAAAGGCCGGCTAACGAACAAGTGGGTCACCTGATGGTAAGTGATCTTCACCGCCCATGTACTTCAACTAGTTTCACGTTTGTACTATAACGACATAAAGAAAGTGATAAGATACACAGGAGAAAACGAGACAGCAAAATTTTCTCGTGACTTGAATACCTTTGAATGTTAGCTTGAATAGACAGAACAAGATAAAACCGGTTTTCACCACAACGTGTCGACAAAATTATCTCACGGCACATTTGTTGAGCCCGCATGTAAACCTTACTTATCAAAAAGACAACAATCACCACACTGTCAATATGCAAAGAGGATCATATGATAATAGGGTAGTTGACTAGATTTTTTTTATTATTTAAATCAATAAGTTACGTTACTCAAAAACTGTTGCAGAAAGAATTTTATAAATCGGACCAAAAATAAATAAGTAACAAGCCATTCAAATCTTGTAGAAGGGGTAATTGTCAAATAACAGACGGCGCAAGCTTTGACGTCACTGTGTAAAATGTTCATTGTGGTGCACGCGTGCAAGCCAGATAGTGAGATATCCCTACTACGCACCCACTTTTCCTCATACCAACATTTAAAGTCATAACTGCGGGCACATTTCTGAACCAATTTTTATTGTGTTTTAATAAAAGGGTTTCTTTTGCGTATCATTTTCTGTTGCTTATAAAATAATGTATAAAACTCAATATAGTAAACTACCCTATTAACTCTCTTTGCGTTATCTGGCGCACTGAAAATGGGCGTCTGAAACAGATATCCGTAAACGGGATTTTCCCCGCAGGGCAAAAGGCCCTAAATCTCCAATAGCGATTTAAGTACTAGACTGAAGCATGATTCTTCTCCCCAGAAGGGTTGACGTCGGGCAGGCGGCAGGTCGTAAAAACTACAAGCCAAATCATTTTGTAACATGTATTTAAAAATCATGTTGCGCCGACCCCACTGCGAATGGGATAAAGGCAGGTGGAAGAAGAAGATTAATGTACGATTCTAATTTACTTGTCCGACATAAATAGAACCATCTAATTAGTATTTAAATGTCGTAGTATTTACAATTACCATAAATTAAATCCTCTATAAGGAAGAATTCCAGTCACATAGCAATGAGTACTTCTAAAATATAGTTGAAGGCCGTAAGGAAGCTACAGTACAATCACCTTTTGGTTCAGTCTGCTGCATCGTAATATGGCAGGATGGTAATTATTCTCTCTGATGGATGTTTAAATAGTAACATACATACGCACTCACGCCTGTAATCCCAGAAGTGGTAGGCAGAGGTGTAATCAGTACACCCACATTTCGCCGAGCGTATCTCCGTCCCATGATATCCCAAACACGTGGGTATAGTAAGCTTGCTAGCATATCCCACAGACTTGTCAAATCAGACAAGCTGACGCATGTTTTGGGCCCTGCTGTGTACAACCGTCTGTCAGAACATATATTGGAAGCTTCTACCAATATAATGTTCAAGACTAAATTAAAATCCTGGTTGATTAGAGAAAGGATTCTATGAGTTAGACGATCTTATACACAATAATTAATAACTTAATTTATTTTATTTCATAAGATGTATTATCATGTCTAAATTTATTAAATAATTGTTAAATACTTTATAAGGAGTTCGTTGTAATTTTATGTTATTTTTATTATAATTGTAGACAGAAGACGTGTAAAGTTGTCCTTTACCAATAAATTGATTATATCTGATTATTTCTGATGTGATAGGGGGCGAGCCTATCGCTATACCGGGCACAAATTCCAGACTCCGGGCAGATACTGAGCTTTTTGTAATAGTAAAACCCAATATTACTTTTACCCGACCCGGGGATCGAACCCGAGACCTCAGCGTCAGCCTCAGTCGTAACGCGTACATATTACAACTGCGCTACCGAGGCAGTCTAAACAGTAACAAATTAAAAATCTTAAATCCCCCTCCCCTCCCCAATCCCTTAATTATCCATGAGTCCTTTGGTATAGTGGGTGTAGATGGGCGGTGAAGATCACTTACCATCAGATGGCCCATTGCTCGTTACTCATTTGCTGACCTCGGCTATAAAAAATAAATAATAATTTTTTTTCCTCGTGTCATTCCCCGGTAAATATGACTAAAATTAAACAAGTTTTTTAAATGATACCATCTATTTATAAACACTTTATTACGCACATTTTCGCACATACCACAAAAAACGATCATAACAAACAGTGTTCTGAAACGTTTCTTGCGCCAAACGGAACGTAAAATCCCACTTTATAAATGGGGCCAAACAAAAACCTTTTAAAATAAAAAAAGCTAAGACACAAATGGACCCGGTAACAAAAAAGGCTGGCAACATCTTATATATAAAATTCTCGTGTCACAATGTTCGTTCCCATACTCCTCCGAAACGGCTGGACCGATTTGTATGAAATTTTGTGTGCATATCGGGTAGGTCTGAGAATCGGCCAACATCTATTTTTCATCTCCCTAAATGTTAAGGGTGGTCCGGTCCACCCCTAACTTTTTATTTTTATTTTTTAGACAACATTTTTTGTTTTATTTTTTTATGATACAGCATTAAAAACTACATACAACCCTAAATTTTCAACGTATACGATCAACTCCTATTTTTTTATGGTCATTTTAGAATTTTTGACAAACGCGTTTCTCACCGGGGGCGCCCACTAGGCTATTTTAATCCTGGAAATAGGCATTCACGCGGGCGGAGCCGCGGGCAAAAGCTAGTTTAATAAATAAATTCCACACTATGAACCCCGTAGGCGGGGATACATCAAGTGCACACACGGTTCGCCGTGCATATTTCTGTCCCATTATTCGATAGGGAGTCTAGAGTTTCGCCATATCGAGCTATTCAAATTCAAATCATTTATTGTGTAAATTGGATCATAAATATCACTTTTACATGTCAATATTTTTTTATGCTACATTACATTTACGACGGCATTTCGGGGGTAGCCATGAAAAGAAATGCCGAAACAAACTCAGGGCTTATGGCCTCTTTTAATATCCAGATTGTTTTACAGAACTATGCGAGTGTAGTGTACAGAAATTCCTAGATAGGCCTTTTCAAGAAATAGCCAAGAGTATACCAGACATACTGTAGCTCATATTATTTTCCCAGGCAACACGTATGCTTACACACCGCTGCTTGGCGGCAGAAATATATAGTGTATGTAACTACCCAGACTGCCTCACGCTTTCTTTATTCTTTTTTTTATTGCCTAAATAGACAGACGAGCAGACGGCCCATCTGATGGTAAGTGGTTACCGCCACCCATGGACCTCAGCAATGCCAGAGCACAGCCAAGCCGCTGCCTACCGTTAAGGAACCTTTCTAAGGAACTACTACCTAATAAAAAATGAGCTTGTTTATAATCAAGTTAATATGCGTCACGCACTACCGGCGTGTCAGTGGCGGGTAAGTTGCTGCGAGAAGTGGACATGCCATACGTAAAGGTACATTTGCGTATTATATACGTAAAGGTACGTTTTGAGATGCGCGACCGAGACGAGACTATGATACGGCCGCTTTGTATGCAAAGGTACATTTTGAGACATGCGATAGACAGACGCGACCGTTTTAAAATAAAATACAGGTAAATTGAGTATGAATCAATTAACAAATCCACAATTATCATGACACGATATTATTATGATTTTTTATTTATTTTTATTTTTATCCTAGCTCGGAAAAGTGACTACGCTACACCTGATGGTATTAAGTGTAGCGCAACCCATGAATACTGTCGACCAACGATAGACACTGAATCTATCGCAGATCGGCAGAATTATGGCGGCCTGCTTAATTGCTTCTTCACACTCCGTTTAAAGGATCCCATGTTATAGGAAGGAGGAAACATGTGCGCCGGCAAACTACACAGCTTTTTCACTTTTTCTTCTTATGACTGCCTCGGCGGCGCAGTTGTAATGCGTACGCGTTAAGACTGAGGCTGACGCTGAGGTCTCGGGGTCGATCGCCAAGTCGGGTAAAAGTGATACTGAGTTTTTTATTACGAAATGCTCAGTGTCACCCAGGAGTCTAGAATTGTGCTTGGTATGACGATAGGCTCGACCCTATCACATCATGAGACGGGGATACGCTCAGAGAAATGTGGGTGTATTGGTTACAGCTCTGCCTACCCCTTCGGGGATTGCAGGCGTGAGTATGTATGTACGATATTACTATAAGCCTATTGTCCAGCTGGCAATCTACAATGTCTCTTAGCAGATCTAAGCAGGTCTGAAATGCCCACTTTGGTTGATATCATGGGGAAAACCCGAAATGCTTACATAAAAAGGCACTCATATAACATAGCGTGTTATTTAAGCAACTTGTAAAAAACATAGTATGTATATTAATATAATTTATTATATCACTTAAAATATAAGTTATAGACCCACACTAGGTTTTGCCCCGTCTACGTGAATGTTTTTTTTTCCGAGATATGTACATAGTCAGACAACATACTCACAAACATTTCACATTATCATTTTATTAGGATAGTATGAAAGTAGGAAGAAGGAAGTAGTACATCATATTGCAGATGGTGTGGTTATAGTACGCCATAGCATTATGAAGACAAGACGCGTACGCATTACAACTGCGCCAGTCCCCAGTTTAACAGAAACACCGGCCCAATAATAACTAGCGGATCTGTTATATTATTATGAGAAAAGAAAACATTTACATAATCTTAAATAATGATTATAAGAACACAGTTGCGTTGAATATTTTGTATCAATTATACAAAAAAATCGAGTGATTGTCTTGCATGTCGAATAAAAATGTTTTAACTAACAGAGGTTAAAAATAATTGAGTTTGTTTGATAAAAATATTACTTTATTTTGCATCACCTTAATAGCTGCTGCTGCAATTTTAAGACAAGATTGGTCTGAAAAACAACCTGATGGTTGATGGATGAAGTAACGTTCACTTATTTAGGCCTTTGTATGTTTACACGAGTTTATTACGAGAGGAATAGCCACGCTGTAAACAATTTTGTCTACAGAATGAATGGACTGGCTCGTCCGGGTCGTTACCACTGTCTCACAGAAAACCGACGTAAAGTAACAGCTTGCTGCTGCGTTACGTACGGTGAGTGAGATATCCGGAGGCTCAAATCCCCTTCCCAATCCCTTATTATTCCTTTCCTTTCTGGTCGACAACGCGCCCATGACTCTTTTGGTATTGTGGACGTACATGGGCGGTGGTGATCACTTACCATCAGGTGACCCACTTGCTCGTTTGTCGGGCTAGGCAATGACCTGGCTTAGCTTTAAATGTCCAGTCACCGTCGCCAAATGTTATGGTCCCCGAATATGCGGTTAAATTGGCTCGATAGTCCATTTTAGATTTTACGATATGGCAACCTCAACTGGCAGTAGCGTCACTAGCGGCTTACACGAGACATAGGGGTATGACATATGCGATAGTCACCAGTTTAACACCATCCACGTGTAATAGTGTTGTGCAACACGCACACTAACCCGTCTGCAGCAACATTTAACCGCCGCCGTCTGCGTGTGTAGTTCGGCGCTCGAACGCGACATTTTTTCGAAGTCTGCGCTATTATTAGTTTGAAGCTATTTTGGTAATTGGGTACTGATGTTTGAAGGACGTGTACTGAGTCAGTTTTGCGTTATGCTGACTTCCGACGGTGCGTGATAAACAAATATTTGTGGATCAAACATCCTCCTTCTTTTTTTAAGTCGGTTAATAAAATAGGTCGTTCGGGTGAATATCACCACATCGAGATTAAACGAAGGCCTACACGGCACAGGTGAGTATCCAGTAAGTCAGTCTCAGCGGCCCATCGTTAACTCGTGATTATAATCCGATTAGTTGCTCGTTACGCCGGCATTAGCGCCGTCGATAACAATCGACTATTAAAACTGTATTAATATATCTACCGGTGACCGATAGCGGGTCGCGAGCCGAATAACAAATAACAGATACAACACAATTTTATTGTATATGTTAGAAAAGAAATCTAATAGTCACTGACATATAAAATAAAAATATATAACGTAATGATATTAAAATGTGATGTGTAAAAATGTATGCGATAGGTGCTAAACATTAAAATAAGAAAAATATTAGCGCCCAACGTGGGGCTCGAACCCACGACCCTGAGATTAAGAGTCTCATGCTCTACCCGACTGAGCTGGCCGGGCTGTGAAAACAATCTCGGAATAGCGAATAACTACTAATAACATGTTACTATAGCAATCATATTTTTCTTTTCCAAATATTAACAAAGAACACGTTTTTCATATTATTACATTCATTCATTCTGATATTTTTCTAAAACAGTAAAAAAACTATTTTTAAACAGGTTTACGCGGTCGTTCGGCATAATAATATAAAAACTAGAAATTTTATAATAAATTAAGTTCAAACTTTATTTTTTTTTATCTTAATCTTATTGATGTAACATTGATTATTCTTGCCGGAATTTACTCTGAGAAATCATAAGTGATGAAACAATTATTATATTTGTGCATATAAGAATGAATGCCGTATACTGTTTTCTAAGGTAAAGTAACCAAGTTTTACGCCCGAATACTGAATAGGAAATGGAGGATTAAAATCGTTTTAATCATGCTCTTATTATGTGTCAAAACTATATGAAAATAAGTAGTCGTAATCCATGGGCCAGCTAAGTAGCGTTACATTATTCAAGCGTTAATCTGGTATAGAAAATAACAAGCTTGGCCGAATGCGAACGTCCAAATCCGAAGCAAATGGCACATCACATAAACAACAACAGAATGTGCACGGTATCATGAACATAATGCTTTGTAACACGTGTTAAAAAGTGAATATGTACCCCCCCCCCCAACACTCCTCCGCATCTCACAATCCGCCCACGCCTTCACGCCGGCAGAATGATGTACGGAATTATCAGAAATATTTCGCGTGTCTTAACTAGTTTCAGTTCGGGAAAGCTTTATAGTATCGTTTCTGATGCGTACGATACATACATATATTATAAGCTCACGCCTTTATCCCCGGAGGGGTAGGCATAGGTACATATAATGCTGCCCCCGATGAGTTCCGCCGAACCCATCATCATACCAGACAAATTGTGTAATTTTTCGGATTGAAAACTCAAACATAAATTGTGATCGGTTGACCTGAGTATTGCAACTAGGATTTCACGGTTCTCAGCCTTAGTATGCTGCTACTAGAAAGGTAAGTTAGTTCCTGCTGCAATAAGGCGATAAGGTGGTATTTAGGAATATATTTCGCAATTTTCCATCTTGATCAAGACTTGATAAATTTTAGTCGCGGACCTCAAAACAGCCCTTAAGACTTGATAAATGATCTATACAACATACAAACGTCCTTCACGATAGGCAATACGTTACGTACAAGGAAACAAACGTTTATGAACAAAAATCAAGTCACAGAGATCTTGATAAGAGTCGCGTGTGTTTGCATATTGTTTAACTTGCAAGTGTGAGCTGCGTACGTGAACTGACCACTAATGTAACACACTAGGGTTGTCCGTTGTCACCGCCGGCTTATCGGTACCGGAGATTGGGATGTTTGTAAATTCAATATTTTATTGTTTAGGGCGGCATATCGAGTTTAAGTGGGTCTCAAACATCTTAGGCTCAATACCAACCTCTCCTGCACGTGTACATTGTTGATTAACGTACAAGGCAATGGCGAAACTTGGTTCCCGTTGCGGGTTGTTGGGAGTCACATCATCTACGGTACGAGAAGGCGGACCCTGGCATTAAGCCAGGATTACGCCAGGCAGAAAGAAAAAGAGAAGGCGGCAAACTAGCAAGTGGGTCACATGATGTTAAGGAATCTCCATCGCCCATGACGCTTAAAATACTAGAATAATCACTATGATTCTTCTAGTATTCTGGACGTGTTACCGACCTTGAAGGAAAGGGATATTTCAGGTGTAGGAAGGGCTGGGGGATTTGGGCTTCCAGATATATCACTCACTGTACGAAACAGCAAGCTCCTACTTCACGTTGGATTTCTGCGAGACAGTGGCAACAACTCGGTTGAGCCGGTCTATTCATGCCGTAGACAACACTGACTGCAGCGTGTCTCTACCACTTAATAAATAAATAGATACACCTAACAGTCACACTCATTATACTGATATACTATGATAGCCTGTATCGTGGGAAGAACTACGAAAGATTTATGGCCTCACAAGTCGAAACACCCAGACCCGAAACAAACATTTTTGGATCACACATTTGTCTGTGTGCAGGGAACACGCGGCGTTTCGCTTTACTGTGCAACGGAAGCTGATTTGTAGAGACATAAATACCGAGGGCTCCTTTAGGGTTACATGAGGCTGCATGGATAAACTTAGCTTATCAAGCAACGAGCCCGTCCGAAACCATTCGGAGTATGTGTATGTGGAGTATGCTCAATATCGGGCGAAGTGGAGGCGTCTAAGTAGCATCGCGGAAGCTGGAACTAAGCCGGGATAGCGCCCGGCAGAAAGAAAAATCAACCGGAGAGTCCGTACCGTCTTTTTGTAATTTCGACAGCACATCCCTGAGGGTCAGGCTAGTGACTAGTCGCTACCGCCGCTGTTAACAGACGAATGGTTTTAACGATCGTCTGTACAGACTTGGAGTAATAAAACGCCTCGTAAAATGTTAACGAGATCCTTTTTATGTGTTTTACGGTGTCATTATTAATGTTTCGATTGATAAGTTACGTAATACGGTATGGCAGATTCAAAGCACCGAATACTTGAAGGCTAGACTAGAGACAACGCAACCGATCTGTGACGTTGTCTACACTCTTTTGAGTCTTTCCTTTATCCTGGACACGGCAAGTGAAATACATTTGACAGCCTCCGTAGCGTGAGGACGGGGGTTCGATTCCCGGACCGAAAAAACTTTGGAATCTTCAAGAAAACCTATTCACTCCGCAAAGGCTGGCAACGCACGTACATCTCTGGTATTGATGGCGTCCATGGGCAGCGGTGATCACTTACCATCAGGTAACCCTCTTGCCCAGTTGCATCCTCTTACATCCCACTATTCTACTACTAATATAAATGTGAAAGTTTGCGAGTTTGTGCTTTAACGTATGAACGGTTTAGAATGAAATTTGACACACAGATAGACCATAACCGATAATAGGACATAGGCTACTTTTTATTCCGCAAGGAGCCGTTAACGCGGGTGGAGACGCGATCAAAAGCTAGTAAACAATAAAAGAAATGAAATACATCGGCGACATAGTTCCGATTACATCCTTGTAGAGCGAGTAATCCAGCACGATGCATACACAACACAATATAAAGTCGATAAGCCAGACAGTTGTCGACAAACAGCTGATTACTTATGTAAACTTATGTAGTATATACTCTGGTAGCTGGACAATAGAACGGCACATAACTACAGTATTATAAGCATTGTCGGTTCATGTACATACTGGCCACTCATTCACTTGTTAAAATATCTTGTAAAATTAGAATGAAGAAAGAAAGAACGAAATCAGGCGTTAGATAGATAGATAGAATATTCTTTATTGCACACCAAATAAAGTAGGTAGCTTATAAACGAGGATCATACAGTAAAGTTGATACAATAGGCGGTCTTATCGCAAACAGCGATTTCTTTCAGACAACCTTAGGAGGTACATGTAAAATTGATGTAGAAAAATATGTCCTTAGCCATAGAAATTGGACATGTAATACGCACCTTTCATTTCATTGCATTACATTGGTAAAAGGTGACATAAGTATTCCAAATTCGAAGTGGATATAATGCAGATGGAAGTCATGAGTTTGATCCCACCACACACGGCACATACCTTTGACTTTACGAAGTAACGTGTATATTGACAGCTCCGTGACGCAGCGGGCGAGTAGTCGGCTGCGAAGCGAGAGGCCGTGGGTTCGATTCCCACACCGAGACAAATGTTTGTGTGAACCACAAATATTGGTCTCGGGTCTGGGTGTTGTGGGACCGCAAGTCCCTCGTAGTTCCTGATACCCACGACACAGGTTTACCTAGTGTGGGGTCAGGACTATGTGTGTGACTGTTGGGTGTATTATTATTATTATTACTTATTAATGTTAGAAGTTACGTGAGACGAGTATTATTTTATTCATACCAAACGACTGTAATCACTTGAACTCATAGTTATTGGTTACTTTTACAATGTTACTGCTTTACAGACCACAACCCCATATCAGGATTGCCTAGAGACCGCTCTCTAATTATAATTAAGACAACTAGGACCAAATAGTAAACCAGCAGAGCTACCGCGTAATGAGCACTTGGACTATCGACTGACCACTGTACTTAATGAACTGGAGACTGTGACTGACTGCAGGCAAAAGACCTCCAGTTATGGCGACAACCTCTTTTATACCATATAACTACCCTTCCACAACTTTATCGCACCATTATTATTTCAGTGTACCCAACGTTGCTTTCTCAGACACCCTCAATACAGCAATAAAAAGAGTAAAATACGCTAACATTAATTACCGCTCTCTTTAACGGCTAAAGAAAACATCGTGAGGAAACCTGCATATCTGAGAGTTCTTTAAAAGATTCTACCTAGTGAATATATACCTAATATATTGTGTCTACGAACTCGGTAGGCCTGCGTGCTGGACTCGACAACACACGCGCACAAAAATCGCCATGGCCCAGGGTTCAACAGACACATTCAACAAATTGTACTCGCCACTCATTCACGTCAATCGCCCACATTAGGTACGTTTCGTGACGCACTTGGTACTAAGGTTCGGATGATTACATCGATATCGACTCGATACTTCCGCCCAGGGCCATAGCTATTGTTGCCCTGTAGGCCTAGTACAAGATTTAATAGTTTTCCTAAGCGATGAAAGTTTTTGTTTTCTCTCCATACGTCAAATATTAGTAGCCACTAGTGGGAACTATGAATAAATTATGAATAAAAATTCATAATATGGTTAATTTTATTTCATATTAGTCGAATATGAAATTTGTTTTCAAGCGATTATTTCCTTTATTACTGTATGAATTACTAGTTTGACACTTTGACGGTAGTCATTTTATACGAATTCCAAAACTGTGAACGTATTTGTAACTTGTACTAGGCCTATTGGTCGCGATTCGACGGAAAAAAGAAACAAAGCGATAGTACCCAGACGAAATCTCACATACGAGACCTATCACCTCATAAAATATTATATACCTAACAAATGTTACATAATAACTATTATAATAAAACACACACTTACGTGTCACTCGGACGCCTCGCGAAGGCCTTGAGCGCGTTATTAAATAGGTCGTTGATCCCGCTCCGCCGTCTGATAAACGTTATCAATGGGTATGGCCGTATGATAGACTATCATAAACTTAGGTATAGTACTACCATTTCATTTTACAGATGATAAACTTATATTAAACTCTGGCGCCAGGCCGGGGTAACGCCAGGAAGCAAGAAAAATTAATTACAAATATAAATACACCCAACAGTCACACACATAGTCCTGACCCCACACTAGGTAAACCTGTATCATGGGTATCAGGAACTACGAAGGACTTGCGGTCCCACAACACCCAGACCAGGAACAAATATTTGTAGATCACACAAACATTTGTCTCACTGCGGGAATTGAACCTATGGAGTATCGCTTCGCAGCTGGCTACGCGCCCACTGCACCACGGAAGCTGTCAAATTCTACTAATTCTTACTACAATATAAAGTTTAAATATTTGTGAAATTGGATGTTTGTTAGTACATCACGCCGTAAGGGCTGAATGGTTGTGGGTGAAATTTAGCACACAGGGAGACCATGACCTGGATTAGAACATACTACTTATATTACTTATATCATACTATTATATGCTACTTTACATCCCGGTAAAGGCCGTTCACGCGGGCGGAGCCGTGAGCATAAGCTAGTTACTAATATTGTGATAATTCGCACTAAGACATCCAAAGATAATGCTAAAGATGTCTCATACAGAAATACCAATTACCGACAAATCAATGGTACGAAAGGCGGACTTTGGCATCAAGCCGGGATAACGCCAGGCAGAAAGAACCACAAATCGACACATTCAAACTTTAATAGATTCAAATCTGAATTTCTAATGTGCATACATCTGTTGGTTCTCTAACATGTCTTGGGTCAAACTAAATCCCTCTCATGCTATGTAAAAATGAATTTAAATACATGGTGTTATGGTACAAAATGAGTTACCGATAACGGCAATCGCTATGCAAGTGACCGGTCCGGAATGAGTGAAAGGCGAATTTCCTCTGCTCGAGTTGATTTGTGGGCGACCTGACTTGCTCAGCTAACCGACCACGTGTAAATGACCCGTGACTTGAATAGATGTGTCCAGCAATAATTTTTTTAATAGCATAGGCCGGCAAAAGAGCACGCGGGTCACCTGATAGTAAGTGATCTCCTCTACCCATGTACGCCCACAATACCAGAAGAATTATGAACACGTTGCCGACCTTAAAGGAAAGAAATAATTAAGGCATTGGGAAGGGGAGGAGGATTTGGGTCTCCAAATATCGCAGTCACCGTTCGGAACGCAGCCGCAAGCCGCTACTTTACGTCGGTTTTCTGTGAGACAGTAGCAACGACCCGGTCGAGCCGGCCCAATCATGCTGTAGAAAAAACTGTGAGATTATGAAATTTCGTTTAACATGAACAAACATAGTTTTAGTGATTGTTAATCTAGTTGCGACAACATCGGCACCATGGGCATTTGTCAAATTAGACTTCTGAAATAAGAAACATGCTTCACAAACTACTTCGTAGTCCCAATTAATCTGCACAACTTCCCTGCACGTGTTTTGTATATATGTATTAATTAAAATAGAAACATTTTGACCACAACACGCATAATATTCCGCGAATTCATTGTCAATTAATGATAAACTTAACCAATTGTGTTCTAACAAACAGGACATAACAGATTTTTCTATTCATCCACGACCTCGAAGACAGGATAATTGTAATATATTGTTTAATTCGGTTATTTAGTGCCGTCATTTAATGTAAGATTAATTTTCAAGGTCTCTTCTGGTATGAGTTGGCAGTTATTTTAATGAAGCTGTTACATTTATATTACACATTTTGTATGAAAGACAAAAGGGTCTATTCTGTCTGACTTGAAGCCAACGATATTGAATAAGTGGTTATCAATATGGTCATGAATTGGTGGAGACTTGTAATAAGCTATTCGTCTAAACCATAGATTGTATATCATAAATGTTATTAGTCTGTAAGCTTCCTTAAAATTAACTGGTGTACAATACTATAATACAATAGTTCTAGGATGACACTTATCCTATGCCGTAAGAAGTCAGTAGTTAAGTAGTCAAATGGCGGGATAAGATGAAAATCTGAGTGGTAGAGCCACGCTGTAGACAGTTTTGTCTACAGCATGAATGGGCCGGGTCGTCCGGGTCGATACCACTGTCTCACAGAAAACCGACGTAAAGTAGTAGCTTGCTGCTGCGTTTCGTAAGGTGAGTGAGATATCCGGAGGCTCAAATTCCCCTCCCCTTTCCAATTCCTTTCCGTTAAGGTCAGCAACGCATCCATGATTCTTCTGATTTTGTGGGTATGCCTAAGATTAGTTATTTATCCCTTTCCTTTAAGGTCGGCTACGCGCCCATGATTACTTTAGTATTGTGGGCGTACATGGGCGGTGGTGATCACTTACCATCAGGTGACCCTCTTGCTCGTTTGCTGGCCTATACTATAGAAAATAGAAGATAAAAAAAATGAAGGCCTAACTGATACAAAGGTAGTAATCAAGATCAAAGAAAGCATAAATTAAAGAAGAACAACTCAGCAAAAACTTGTATTAAAAGCATGTACTGTTTGCCCTAATTTTCGCTAAGAGGACACACGCAAGTCCATAGAAAATTTCCAACATTTCTATTTATTCTTCAATAAAACTATTTCAACACACTGAAAATACTCGAGAATGCACCGTACTCGGCCGACACATTGAGTGCAACCTAAAACGTGTGCATAGTGTCGATGGGCGGAACTTTCCCTGCGCGCCGGCTGATATGGATCAAATGTGGGTCACATCACATCTCGAACACGACTGCAGCAGTCAGGGTTGCCACTCGGCAGAAAAATTTTCACTTTTATTATTTGCCTGGATGACGAGACGAGCATGTTGCTCGCCTGATGGTAAAGGTTATGCCGGTTAATAAATAGTAGGAACACCACTCAGAACTTTGAATTACTGCATAGTCCTGCACTGGTGTTAAGTCTCATAATACTCAGTAATTTCAATGGCTTCTTCTTCCAACCGATACACAACAGTGCATTGTTGCGAGCATGTTGCTCGCCTGATGGTAAAGGTTATGCCGGTTAATAAATAGTAGGAACACCACTCAGAACTTTGAATTACTGCATAGTCCTGCACTGGTGTTAAGTCTCATAATACTCAGTAATTTCAATGGCTTCTTCTTCCAACCGATACACAACAGTGCTTAATCAGTGTTGTTTGGCGGCAGAAATAGACAAAGCGGTGGTAGCTACCCAGACTAGGCCAAACAAATGCTTTACCCGGGATCTCCAAAGCCAGTGGCATCATCTAACTAAATCTGTTGTAATATCACTTTTCAAAATAGGGTAGTTTCCTATATTGAATTTTATACATTATTTTATAAGCAACAGAAAATGATACGCAAAAGAAACCCTTTTATTAAAACACAAACAAAATTGGTTCAGAAATGTGCCCGCAGTTATGACTTTAAATGTTGGTATGAGGAAAAGTGGGTGCGTAGTAGGGATATCTCACTATCTCGCTTGCACGCGTGCACTATAATGAACATTTTACACAGTGACGTCAAAGGTTGCATCGTCTGTCATTTGACAATGACCCCTTCTACAGGATTTGAATGGCTTCTATCTTATTTATTTTTGGTCCGATTTATAAAATTCTTTCGGCAATAGATTTTGAGTAACATAACTTATTGATTTAAATAATAAAAAAAATCTAGTCAACTACCCTATTGTAAAGTTACAGTACAATTTTCTTTTAATTTTTTCCAGATAAACTGGCCAAGAGTCTGTTCCGTGACAACCCTGGTTATAACTAGGATGCGAGTCCGCGCGCTGCGTGCCCAACCCACGCGTCATATAACCGGGGATGAGGTCGCCGCGGTGATACAGTTTGAAAAAAAATTCATAAAATTTACAATTATTTCAGATACATACATACGCACTCACGCCTGTAGGCAGAGGTGTAACCAGTACACCCACATTTCGCGTATCTCCGTCCCTTACGTGATAGTGGGCGAGCCTATCGCCATACCGCGCACAAATACCAGACTTCGGGCTGATTCTGAGCATTTCGTAATAGAAAAACCCAATACCACTTTACCCGACCCGGGGATCGAACCCGAGACCTCAGCGTTTCCCCTAAATCGTTACGCGTACGCATTACAACTGCGCCACCGAGGCAGTCATCATATTTCAGACTTTACCAATATCTAAAAAAAAAACATTTTTTTTAACCAAATGTAGGAGGAGGATCTCGGTACGCCGTACGACACGTACTTATATTTTTTGTTCTCCCTTTTTAGAACCAAGCATTATATCGTTTTGACAGATTAGTCATGATATTGATTATTTTTAAAAGAATGTCTGGAAATCTTAACAAAACAAGAACCGGCAAAATGCAACAGTAAAGCAAAAATGTAAATCGGCTTGCTGGAGTTGAGTTATGTTCTAAATTTCCCTAGCAATTTCGATCGCCACTACAAAGATCAAGTCAGAAGAAATCGATGACGGTAATTTTTATCTATATATTTTAAATATCACGGCCTATACCAATAAAAAATAATAATAAATAAACACACCCAACAGTCAGAGACATACTCGTAGTCCTGAACCCACACTAGGTTAACCTGTATCAGGAACTGCGAGGGACTTGTGGTCCCAAAACACCCGGACCCGAAACAAATATTTGTGGATCACACAAACATTTGTCGCAGTGCGGGAATCGAACCCACGGCCTTTCGCTTCGCAGCTGGCTACTCGCCCACTGCGCCACGGAGGCTGTCAAATATACCGTATATAAATAGTCGGACGGACGTTACACGTGGAGTCGAACTGATAACATATTCGGTAACCGGTTTCCTTATTTTGTACGCCGCAGCACCTGCGGGACTCGTGTCGCAATGTCTGCATAAGTTACCGACTAATTGGATACAAAATGAAGGAAAATTATTTCAAAATGCTTCGAAATAGCCTTTTAGCTGTTACAATATACATAACTTGAAGTGATGATTCGATAATTACTACACTAAAATGTAATATAGTATCTAGTCTTTTTGACATTAAAGCTCAGTTCAGTGTTGCCCAAAACTGACGACAACCAAAGACGTACACAGTGTCTAAGTTTACAAATGCAAAGGTCAAGCAAGCTTTGACGACTTAATAAATTTGTAATTTACAATTTTATAAACTTTACAAGTTACAACATGTGACATGATGATAGTTAGGTTAATAAACACTCCATTTAAAGCCAGATTGCTCAATAAAATAGGGTACGTTATGTAATGTAATTTTCGTATTATGCGGAAAGTCTTTACTCTCTCGAGTTAAAAATGTACCATAGAGACAATTTTGTTTAATTCAGCCCTGCGTTATACAGGAACTAATTCTAGGAACGAGGAGATTCTAATTACAGGAACGAGTTCTTTCAACTAATGAGAGAAGTTAGGTTTTGATCTACCACGATGGCTTAATCCAAGTTGGGAGATTTTACATACTTTCGCCATTCATTCAGATTTTCGCCAAGATTCTAAGGTGTGCCCGCGATGTTTTTCTTCGCCGATAAAATTAGCGATAATTAACAATGAATATACACGTAACTTGGAAAAGTCAGAGCTGTGTGCCAAGGGGGCTTAGATCAAACCCGTTATATTTGTCTCAAGGCAGCGCAGCGTGTAACATGATGAGAAAAAAAAAAATTGTTATATAAATTTCATAAAATAAAAAAATCCTTTCATAAAAATCCCAAAAATAAGATAACTTTCATCCATTACTAACAAGTGGTAAGTGTTACGTACAAAATCTGTTCCCAAGGGTGTTCACCCTTTTACGAAGAAGTGAAGTAAATGCCGGGGAACAATGCTACCTCCCCCTTCATTCCTCCGCTCCTCCCGCCCACCTGTAGCCGGGGCTAGTCTCCCGGGGAAAAGTGTTGCGCACGGACCAAAGATCTTAATAAACGCCGTATGTCCAGGGTCCTCAGGCCATGCCCCCTGCACACACAGAATTTGGGGTCTTTTTTGAAAGCACAAAAAAGTGAATGCATGCATCATGTTCTTTTATTTTAATCACTTTTTATTTTTAATCGGAAATAAAAACTGTCGATTTTTTTGATTGATGGTAATTGCGAAAGTAATTTCACTGCTTTCATTATTCATGTGCGCCGAGTTGCACTATTATTTTTTTTACCGACTTTGAGACAAAAAAAAAACAACTTCGCGATTTTGGGATCCTGTTAGACCGGAGCCTTGTGTACCCTTACAGTATAGACGGGACTGTTTATAAGCGCTGGGTGGTACCATTTCGTGACCCGCATCAGGCGGTAGGCTGTGGGCGTATACCCTGAGTGTCCATGGGGTAAAGACGAAAATGTGTATGTCCTACTACTTTGCGAGCCGACATCCTGTGAATATGATAGACGCACTCTAGGAATTTATGCACAGTAGATATTACAGAAGTGTACATAGTAAAAAAACTCAAACGCTGAAATTATTATCTTCGTAATTAAATGGGAGCTACTTTGACCTAATACAAAACTCAAAGGCTGAAATTGTTTTCTTCGAAATTAAATGGGACCTACTTTGAGGTATACACCGTATCGAGTAAAAGAAGAATCACAATCGGATATATAGCGTAAAATATACAAAACATTGACTTTGGTGTATATATTTTATGCATATAACTCAATACATGAGAAAGACTAAAATTATTAGTATTATATACTAAAACCTTATATGAAGTATGTAGAATACGGCGTTATTTGTCAAAATAGATTAATTCGTTAAAAAACGCGAAAAAATTTACATACATACGAGTCAAATACATAACTTTTTTTAAGCCAGTTAAAATAGTGGTACGCTTGGTTTTCATACAGTTTGACTGACATACAGCACTTACGGACTACGGCGTCCGATGATATCTTTGGTCTGTATGCGTTACATTTAGTAAACAACTTGTGAAATTATAGCTCACTCGATCGAGAGGCCTTTCCAATAGGCTTTGCGATGGTCGACAGCTCTCGTACAGTGCTTTATTTTGTTTATTTGAAGTGCTAAAATGTAGCCATATTTGAGAGAAATTGTTTTATGTATGTTTTGTGGTAGACCAAAAAGAAAATATTGTTTGCGAAAATCTTTCCTGATCGGTTTTATTTACGTTTTTGTTTGTATAAAATAATTAGTATTGAGTGGTAGAGTTACGCTGTAGACACTCTTGTCTACATAATGAACGGTGAGTGAGATATCCGGAGGTCCAAATTTCCTTCCCCTTCTCAATCCTTCATCTCTTTTCTTTAAGGTCGGCAACGCGCCCATGATTATTTTGGTATTGTGGGCGTATATGGGCGATAGAGATAAGTTACCATCAGGTGACCCACTTGCTTGATTCCGACCTATGCTATAAAAACATAAGACAAATATACTAGTTGAATTGAGGACCTCCTCCGTTATTTCTGTCGGTAAAAAAAATGATTTATTCACTTTTAAAACATGTATTATTAGGTCATATTGACCATTAAAAGAAATCAGTGTCACCAAGAAAAAATAGGGCCTTTGCTATGGTCCGCCCGCCTTCTCGTGCCATAGATTTGACTGTATTTGGTATAACCCCATGACCCGCCGTCTGACCCCCACAACCCGTAACGGAAACCAAGTTTCGCCATTGCCTCATCCGTTAATCAGCAGAGTGTACCACGTACAGGTGAGGTTGGCTCTGGGCCTAAGATGTCGGTGGCCCACTTACACTCCAACACCATAATATAATAGCACCGTGAAAATTAAATAAAAACAACACATAAAAAGTTAATCTAATTCAAATTATAGAAGGCGGAGAACCGGTTGCAATCTTCCCGGCGGATCCGGCTGCGACTACTTTTGCCGGATTCGAACCGGAATCCGACCGGTCGTACATGTTGAAAGTTCGAACGTAGGTAGGTACTTTACCGAGGAAATGTATAAGGCTTATTAGACCACGCGTTATCCAATGTTTAATATTTAGGCTGTGCTAAAGGAAAGAATGATGGCCCCATCAGTCTAGTAGCAGCGTACTAAGGCGGAACCGTGAGCTAGGTTTGAGTCCGAGTCGGCCACACAACTTCTGTTTGCGTTTTCTATTAAAAAAACCACACATGACTTACCCGCGATTGGAAATTGTGTGTGATAGGTTTGCCCCTGTCACACACATCATGGGACAAAAAAAGCTCATCGAAACGTGGGGATAAAGGCGTAAAATGGGACATCCCCCGTCCTATTATTCTAGTCGTTAAATTGCATGACACGGGTCGTAAAATGAGAGTGTTTGTTTTTTATAGCATAGGCCGGCGAACGAGCAAATGGGTCACCTGACAGTAAATGATCTCCACCGCCCATGTATGTATGCCTACAACACATACCCCCGGTTTCTGAAAGGCTGATCAAATCAACATTTAACTAACAGAACTTTGAGTTGACATCGCTGTCAAATCAATTCGAGTTGCTGAAAGATTATTAAGTAAAAAAAAATATATATTTAATCTCTCTTTAGTACCGTTTGACATACGATTTTTCATATTAATTTGAAAGTGATGTTAGCTAACATGCGTGTCAAATCAAAGGTGTTGATCACGCTTCTAGCAACTAAATTTCGACTTGACATGAGATTTGACATTTGATTAGTTAATTTAACATTGATCAGCCTTTCGGAAACCCGCGAAAGAATCGTTTTGCTGACCTTAATTCTCAAAGTTGTGGGGCAGGTTGAATGTCAATCAAGTTGAATTCTGCTTGCACATTTCGAGCTGTCAGTTTACGGGTAACGGAGTTAAAGGATTGCAAAGAGGAGGATTTGGGCCTTGGATATCTCACTCACCGTACGAAACGTAGCAGCAAGCTGCTACTTTACGTCGGTTTTCTGTGAGACAGTGGTAACGACCCGCTCGAGCCGGCCCATTCGAGCTGTAAAGAAAACTGTCTCCAGCGTGGCTCTACCGCTCGAAAAAGTGGTTACTTTAGTTTATAATGGACCTACCATAAAAACATTTGATTTAATTGAATAAATTAAATGACAAAAGCTTTCGACCACGTTGACCATGATATTTTGCTTAAGAAATTGGACCACTATGGCATTAGAGGTAACATTAATAAATTAATAAAATCTTATTTATCCGGTAGACAACAAGCAACGCAAATTAGTAGAGTATGTACCATAATAAAAAACGAGATTATTTACCAATCTCCATACAATAGTATTTGTTACGGGGTGCCACAAGGTAGCGTGTTGGGCCCGCTACTTTTCCTTGTTTATATTAATGATTTACCATATACAACTAATCATCAAATGACTCTTTTTGCCGATGATAGTACGGTTTTATTTACTGGCAACCATATATATCCGAATCTTAATGGTGAAATTGATACTTTTTTGACTAATATAACAAATTGGCTTTCTTCAAATAATTTAAAATTAAATCTAGCAAAAACAAAAATTATGAACTTTAAACAGAGATATCAAGCTAAGGCAAATTTAAATATAACATTTCAAAACACTACAATTGAAGAAATAGATGAAATTAAGTTTTTAGGACTTCATATTGACAGAAAATTAAACTGGAAAATCCATATAGATTACGTATGTAAACGCTTAAATCAACAGTCATATGCTCTTTATAAATTAAGCAAAGTATCAGACAAATCTGCCGTGCTAAGTGCTTACCACGGCCATGTATCTTCGATTTTAAGATATGGTTTGATATTTTGGGGAAACTCAGTAAACAAAGACCTAGCTTTTAGGGCTCAGAAGCGATGCATTCGATCAATAGTAAACATTGAACCAATTGAATCCTGCATACCACATTTTAAGGAACTAAAGATACTTCCACTTCCCAGTATGTACGTTTATGAGTGTGCCATTTTTGCTAAAGCGAATATCCACCTTTTTAAATTTAGTAACCGAACTAGACGCAATGACAAAATGACATGTGTACCCCACAAAACGGCATTATTTCATAAAAGTGTATTTTACTTAATTCCTGACATATACAATAGTTTACCAAAATCGATTAGAGAATTGAATGATTTTAATAGTTATAAGAATACATTGTTTAGATATTTGAATGATAAATGTTATTACAGTCTAAAGGATTATCTTAATGATGTTAAAATTTAGAATATGATTAGCATTATGTTAATACTACATAATATTACATATTATATTTTTCAAACAATTGTATGCCAATATGGCGGGTCATAGCTGTACAAACAATGCAATTTAATAAAATAAAAATTCTACCTATGTACCACAATACTATAAATAAATAAAATAAATAAATAAATAAATAAATAAATTGATTACTACTAATTGGGTACCATAAAATAAAAACAAAACAAAATGTTTAATTACGACGCGACCGCGACGTGCAAACGTGTGTAAAAATAACTAATCTAAATATAACCTAATGATTTTAATTTTATTACACTGGTTTACATTTTACAATGTGGTAGGTCCCTCGTATGCGAGAGACCGTCGTGGGTTCGATTCCCGCACCGAGACAATTTTTTGTGTGATCCACAAATACTTGTTTCGAGTCTGGCTGTTTTCTCCCCAGAATGGTTGACGTTAGGCAGGAAGCCGGTCGTAAAAACAACAAGCCAAATCTTTCTGTAACATGTGTTAAAAAACATATTGCGCCGACCCCACTGCGAGTAGGATAAGGGCAGGTGGGAGAAGAAGTGGTACGGAAACCACCCCAATAATAATTGACCCGGTCCATTCATTATGTAGACTACTAGGTCTCTCGTATGCGAGACGTCGTCGGGGTAAGTACCACCGCGTTGTCTATTTCTGCCGTCAAGCAGCAGTGTGTAAGCGCTGTCGTGTTTCGGTTTGAAGACTTCCATCATAAATTACTATTATTATTTATAAGACTCTACATCTTATGTTTCGAAGTGATGAGCGCAGTGGAGTGCCGAAGCAATATTTATAGATTCATTGTTATTATTCCGTATATCCATTGTGATTATTTGCGCAAAATCATTTTTATCCATATTTAATCGAAGGATCAAGGTGCAATTTTCAAAAAAAAAACAATTTCGCGATCTAGTGCCGACATTCGACCTTAAAGGAGTGTATTTCCTTATTATTATTTTAATAATAAAATCATAAAATAAACATAAAATCTGGGTCTTGTCAGTATCTGCGTCACACAAAAAAACCATATTACCTACCCGCGGACTCAAAACACGATGACTAATGCAAACTGGACAAAACCTACGTCAAACCGAATGAGAACACAAGAAAAAAATATCGATCGAACGAAAATAGAACGGCGAAGACGTCTTGTATGGGCTATCGGGGACTTACCCGAAGGTATCTTTCGACGGGAAGCCGGATTGTCCAGTAAGTTTAACCTCACATTTTAAATAGACATTAAAAACATGAGGCTCTTAATTCATCTGCGGGCAACGACTTTAATGTATAGTACTAGAGAAGCTGTGCGGTAAAAAGAAATTGCGCACTTAGTTACGGTCAATTGACCGCAACTTATTTAGTCGCCCGCGAGAGAGCGACAAGAGCAGTTGTTGTTTAAATAGCTGCGAATGTTAAATTCGATAAACTAACACGAAATTGTTTATTGTGACCCATAAAACATTGTCATTATTTACGTGTATATATTATTCATTAAATTTGAAGTTATTTTACTCTCGCTCTCGCTCCCACGCCTTAGACGTCATTCCCGCCTCGCCAGCCGCGTATGCAACACAATTTTACTTGTGAACAGCCCGTCTATGGTATTAGTCTTTGTCTGCGGGGTTAGAATGTAGCGTAAGAAACACGACAGGAACCTTTTTGCTGTTTAATTGTGATTGGTCGAGAGACCAACGTGTCACGTTATCCTACAACTATTTTTGAAATAATAATAAATAAATAATAAGCCGTTTATGCGCGGAGAAGCGAGCAAAAGCTAGTTTTACTATATTTTTTCATTAATTTAATATAATTTTAACATCTAATTCATTTTAGGTTTCTATGTACACATGTTTCTAGAGTAAAATTTAGATAAAAATGTACATAATTTTATTTGATATCATTGTTATAAAACTATTTATACGGATTTTATCGCTGTTTAATTTTAATTTAGGCCCGACGTTTCGAAAGTTTTCAGCGTTCGTGATCACGGGAGAGACTGATTGTATAAACTAGTTTTATTTCAACGTGTAATATTCGCGTAAACATAAAAAATCACCTTTATTAAAATTGTAAAATTATACACAAGACGTGTATAATAAAATAAATAAATAAACGAGTGCAATGACCCGGCGAGGCGCGGCGGCGAGGCGCGCCACCTCTCACTGCGTCATAAGAAATCCCCACTGTCTTATATTACCTTCGATTATATTTTTTTCGCCTGCACCCGAAATTACGGCGAGTATTGGAATGCCCTTTTAATTTGTATATTAAAATGTAAAAATAAAATCGATAACTCGCAATTTAAATACCTACGTGAACGAATCGATATATATTTTTAGCACTGTTGAACGTCACTGTCTGTGTTGAACTTGATGTTTCTAAATTTAAATTTAGACCGAGAATAAAATCTTTAATGATATATTTTATCTAGGGTATAATTTATAATGATATATTATCTAGGGTATAATTTATAATTATATATTATCTAGGGTATAATTTAGCCATTAATGTATTTTAATATTTAGATACAAATTCGAAAACCGGAAAACAAGGTTTTCTAATTACAATCCAGGTTAAACCCCAATTATAAAAAAAAAACTATAAAAAATATTATAAAAAAAATAACCTACTTAAAAATAAAAAGTCTATTAGTGAAACAACCATCAAAATTGAATCAGTAGTTTTGACAAAATCGCAAATAAATTTAAATAAAGGTTGGTCGAATACAAAACCATAACAATATTCAGGTAAATGTACGATAACCATTTTATAAAGCCGCAAGTATACACACGACACTACTGTGGCGTAATTGAAGAGTACAAATGACGATGAGCAAGGACTGGCGAAAAAATCGCGTGACGCGTCGGCGGCAATCCAACAATCAAACCTGAAAATTAACTACTGCATAGATCAAGTTTGGTCCACAACTAGTGCTGGTACTTGTATTAATATACGATGCTTTAGTTAGACCCGCACGCCTATTCCCAAGATAGGTAAAAAACCTACCAAACCCTTAATAGAACGTCTTAGCACGCAACAAGTTAATTATCATTAGACAGTGGCTAGATATTGCCTTTCTAAAGATAGTCTCAACATTATTGGGTATACTAACGTAAATAACCAAACTAGTTTAACGTTATTGTAAGTGGCATCTTTAGGAAAAGTGAGTGGTAGAGCCACGCTGTAGACACTTGTGTCTACAGCACGAATGGGCCGGCTCGTCCGGGTAGTTACCACTGTCTCACAGGAAACCGGCGTAAAGTAGCAGCTTGCTGCTGCGTTTCGTACGGTGAGTGAGATATCCGGAGGCTCAAAATCCCCCTCCCCTTCCCAATCCCTTAATTATCCCTTTCCTTGAAGGTCGACAACGCACCCATAATTCTTTTAGTATTGTGGGCGTACATGGGCGGTGGAGATCACTTACCATCAGGTGACACACTTGCTCATTTGCCGACCTATGCTATAAAAAAAAGTGACATAGACGGATTTAAGCCGCGTACAAACTGCGCGAGCCATGCACCGCGATTGAATTGACACGCATGCCTCATGATGAAGCATGTGACGTATAAATACATCCATTCGAATGGTAAATATGCTAGGTGAGCTCGCTCATAAGCTAACATGCTTGTGACGCACGTGTACACTGTACTATCAGTAGCAAAATCCCTCCAACAAGGCGAGAAGTCAAAAAACATAAATAAATAAATACACCCAACAGTCACACACATACGAGTAGTCCTGATCCCACACTTGGCTAACCTGTATCGTGGGTATCAGGAACTACGAGGAACTTGGTCCTACAACACCCAGACCCGAACAAACATTTGTGGATCATACAAACTTTTGTCTCGATGTGGAAATTGAACCAACGGCCTCTCGTTTCGCAGCCGCCTATTCACCCACTGTGTCACGTTGCCATCATTTTGTTATTTAAATGCCGAGACGAGCAGGTCGCTCGCCTGATGGTAACTGCCATGCCTGCCCATAAATAGAAGCAACAACACACATAACTTTAAATTACAAAGCACTGCATGACATAGAACAGCGCTCGTCACCCTGAGACAAGATGATAAGAAAGTCTCATTATGCCCATTAATTTCACTGGCTTCAATGTCCTTCAAACCGTAACATAACAATGCTTACACACGGCTGCTTGGCGGCAGAAATAGACAAAGTGGTGGTACCAACTCAGACTGCCTCTCGCATACGAGGGACCTACCACCTAGTGAAACTATTTTTTTTTTTAAGTCAATAGCTTTAAAAAATGTCCTTAAAACCCGAATCAAGATGCGTTTTTTGTTATCCGTTGATGAGAACCTAATTAATTATCCGCCGTACTTAGTCATCGGGATGTCGGATGGAGTGATCTTGGGTTTTTCTATCATGGAATGCGTAGTATCAGCCCGGAGTCTGTATGGCGATATGCTCGTTATCACATCACACCATGTGACGAAAATAAGCTGCGCGAAATGTGAGTGTACTAGTTACACCTTTTTTAACGTTGGGAAACCCTTTATGGGTACCACCCCGTCGCGTGGTCAGTCGGGGCGGTTATGTCCGACTCTCACGGACTAAAACCCAACGGTGTTCTTCCGGGTGCGCTTGTTCGATCAGGGCTGCGGGGACGCTATTATACTCTTCCGCGGCGTACTAGCTTACAGCTACACCTATGACCTACCCCTTCGGGGATTACAGACGCGAGTGCGTACGTATGTATATGTATGAATTGAGAAAAGCTGCTTATTTTTGAAGTCGGTTAAAATTAAACAGTTATAATCAATCTTACAACAATCAATATAAAAAAATGTAGGTGTGCGGCGCGCGCGCAATAATATCTAATCAGTCAATTAACCAAGATTATTCGTTACTAGCACCCAATTATTTGCTATGATAAAGCGAAGAATGTAGATAAAACAAAGTGTTATATCTTACTTTACTATGTACTTTTATATGTGCTCGTCACTCGGGGATATACTGTTTTTTTTATCTTGGCTCGGAAAACGCTACTACGCTACACCTGATGGTAAGTGTAGAGCAATTCAAAAATACTGACACTGTATCTATCGTAGATCGGCAGAATTATGCCGACCTGCTTAACGGCTTCTTCACACTCCGTTTAATGGATCCCATGTTGTAGGCAGCAGGAAACACATGCGACGGCAACTATTGTACAAATTAACAACCCTTGGACCTTGGGACCTTTAGGTAACTAACCATTCGTTATTGGGAACATTCATGCCCTGAATAATTCTTCCTAATTTTTATTATAACATCGATGGCATAACTCAAAAACACTCCTTTACGAACATGGTTATGTTTTATAAATAAGTTGAATTCATAAATGTTTTTGAGTGGTAGAGCCACGCTGTAGAGTTTTGTCGATTTGAATTGGCCGATTCGTCCGGGTCGTTACCCGAAAACCGGCGTAAAGTAGCA
The DNA here is from genome assembly GCA_905332985.1 of Mimas tiliae. NCBI lineage: Eukaryota > Metazoa > Arthropoda > Insecta > Lepidoptera > Sphingidae > Mimas > Mimas tiliae. The sequence continues at coordinate 19,076,545 of HG995241.1, read as the reverse complement.
GCTTGCTGCTACGTTTCGTACGGTGAGTGAGATATCCGGAGGCCCAAATCTTGTCATGCCACAGACAACAATGTTTACAAGGTGGTAGGTCCCTCGTTTCCGAGAGACCGGCTGGGTTGGTACCACCGCTTTGTCTATTTCTGCCGCCAAGCAACAGTGTGTAAGCACTGTTGTGTTCCGGTGTGAAGGACATTGAAGCGAGTGTAATTACTGGGCATTATGAGACTTAACACCTTATGTCTCGGGGTGACGAGCGCAGTCCAGTGTCATGCAGTGCTTTATTTAAAGTTCTGTGTGGCGTTGCTTCTGTTTATGAGCAGGCGTGGTGCTTACCATCAGGCGAGCGACCTGCTCGTCTCGTCATTCAATCTAATATATATATAAAAAAAAAAAAACAATGGGGTTAACATAAGCCGACGAGATAGCTCGGGTGGGAGGGACCAAGAGTGTCAATATTCGATAAAATTACGTAGCGTTGTCATGTTAGGGTTCGTAGACAAAATACCACAAAAAGGTAAACGATACTATTTGTTCTACTTTTCATCTCTTCTTTTGATACAACGAGTCGAGTCTTATAAGCCAGTATGTTAGCTTCGATAGACCTATGTCTATCTAAAATTTTCTCGAGACGTATGTGTTAAGCTCCATGACTTTTTTGCTCACCATTAATTCACTAAGCATTAATGATGAGAAAAAATCTTACTTTAGTCCTCATACAAATATCTAAAACTCAACCTTGTACAAAACAAACTATATGCGTTGTTTCGAGTTCAATGAAATACAAACTACGTCTTAACACTATTAATTTATAGTGGCTGTCTACGGAAGGACGGCACGCGTAAACCGATGTCGGGGGAATGGCGCAACTGATGGTTTTTCTCTAGGAAAATATTAACGATTTTTGAAGTTCCGTACCCAAATACTGCCTCAACATAACCCAGAACGCCAATAGAACTAAACCTACGCGATGCGCAGTTTCTCTGTCTGTCTGTTTGTTTTTAAAGAACTCTACAATCCGTAGGCTCGCCGCCCTTTCACATCATGGGACGGAAATACGCTCGGCGAAATGTGGGTGTACTGGTTACACCTCTGCCTACCAGGGATTACAGGCGTGAGTGCGTTTGTTTTGTTTCGATTGTTAAAACATTTTAATGGTTTTTCAATTATTCAAACTGACTGAAAACTGACTCGAAAATATTTCGGAGTTGTCCTTTGGCAAAGATGTTAATGGATTGTCTAACTCAGCAAACTAGCATATGGATGATTTGGCACGTGCATCCAACGCTTCTTTATAGGACAAGAGATAGTAACAAACTCAAGGCCACGGTCTAGATACCAGATGGATTTTCGGATTGTTTTGTGGATTGTATTGCGGATGGATTCTAGACGCATCGACTTTATTAGGTTAGTTGGCCTTTTAACATCTAGGATCGATGTCTAGGATACAAAGATTAAGCAGTGTCCGGGTAGTATTTACATTCGTCGTCCACTCGACAACGGTATGACAACAACAAAAATTGTGATTGCCCGACTTGGGACTTCAACCCAGAACCTCACTCTAATCGAAATTTTACTCCACACATCATTTATTTTGATTGTCCTGGCTGGAGTAGGACCTCAGGGCATGTGCCCGGCGTGACCATAGGGTAAATACAGAACGGACTATATAAACACTGGGGTGTGAAATTATCTTTTATTCGGTTTTTCAATACTTTATACTCGCCACTTCTTGGGAGAGACTCCAATAATTACCCAATCTTATATCTGAATCTAAAAATACATTTTCCAATGCAACACTCCTAAGGTCTCTGAACCGTTTGAAACACGTTACTCAATCTATTTGAAATCTCCGAGATTAACGGGTGAAGTCCTAACAAATTGAGTCCAGTTCAGGACTAACAAATTTTTTTGAGTTGAGAACAGAACAGCGTTTTTAGGGTCTCATAGTAAATATACACTGTGGTTTCACATCCTTCTCTAATGTGTATAATAAAAAAAACCTATTATCACTTAAAAGCTCAACTCGAAATACATAAGTAATATAAACATAAAAAAATAAACGTAATAGACGTTTGTAATTTTTTTTTATGGTATAGGCCAGTAAACGAGCATGTGGGTCACCTGATGGTAAGTGATCTCCACCGCCCATGTACGCCCACAATACAAAATAATCATGGGTGCGTTGCCGACCTTAAAGGAAAGGGATAATTGGGGGATTGGGAAGGGGAGGGGGTTTGGGCCTCTAGATATCTCACTCACCGTACGAAACGCAGCAGCAAGCTGCTACTTTACGCCGGTTTTCTGTGAGACTGTGGTAATGACCCGGACGAGCCGGTCCATACATGCTGTAGATATGTGTCTACAGCGTGGCTCTACCACCCAAAAAATGTCGAATTTCACTGAATTACGAAGTTTATTTAAGTACCGCTTTATGAAGCTAAATTGTTTTGTACCATAAGAGGATGATGATGGCTAGTATGTCGTGGGTGTAAGAATCCACATATATATAAGATCTAAACCCAACCTTACCACTCTGTGGTCAACTAACCTGCAACAGATGAGGGAATGACGAGTCTCTAACACGCACTGGATCAATATCGGTAAAACTGTTCAAAGCTCACGTTTGCCCTTTGAGACAACAACGCTGATTAAAGACATATCGATGTACTAAATTATAATAGGCATATACATATACCTAGGTATTGAATCTAGTCGAATCTTGGTTTTCATAAATTTATTAGGACTGCATCGGTGGCGCAGTTGTAATGCGTACGCGTTATGATTAAGGCTAACGCTAAGGTCTCGGGTTCGATCCCCGGATCGGGTAGTGGTATTGGGGTTTTCTATTATGAAATGCTCAGTATCAGTCCGGAGTCTGTTCCCGGTATGGCGATAGGCTCGCCCCCTACCACATCGTGGGACGGAGATACGCTCGGCGAAATGGGGGTGTACTGATTAGACCTCTGCCTACCCCTTCGGAGATTACAGACGTTAGTGCGTATGTATGTTATTAGGTATTTAAGAATTCCGCAAATACTCAGGCAATTTGACATAGATTTCCAACAACTGCAAATTTACTAAAATGCGATATTAAGCCAAACATGTCAAACGAAACAATAAAATACCAAAATTCCGTCAATTAAAGGTCACAACACAACTTAAAACTACAGACACTCATCCGCTACCGTGTTTTGCGTGTGTAATTATAATTTTTACAATCTAAAAATAACTCGAGCATGTTCGGCAACATTGCGCCGGCCACGTTCATGGAATAGTGTTGTCGACCCATTATACACCATGTATCGCTGTTAATACAGATTATACACAATCTGTTGAACTTGTACGTTATGTTTGTGTGTTGGGAACACACGGCGGGCCGCGCTCGAATTAGAAACAACGTGGCCAAGTTATAAATAGCATTTCGGCACTCATTTACATATAAAAATAAAATAAAAATTGAACACGCAGCATTCCGTTTATGTTTTCGGTGTGAATGTGTTCTTTGACATGTGTTTGGTGTGTGAGTTTGGATATGTGTGCGGCAGCAAGGTGACTTGACCACTCACCATGCGTATTGCAAAACATAGAACGGTATAAGGAGGGATTATTAAAGTTTACTGTCGTTCTGATTGGATAACAAATTGCGATGAAGAGAAAGGTAGATTGTAGGAGGGTTTATTTTAAAGTTTTACTAATTAGTGTTTTCCGTGTATAATTATAATACTAGCCCTGTATTATACACGTCCCACTGCTGGGCACGGGCCTCCTCTACTGAATGAGAGGGATTAGGCATTAGTCCACCACGCTGGCCTAATGTGGGTTGGCAGACTTCACGTACCTTCGAAATTCTAATGAAGAGCTTCTCAGGTATGCAGGTTTCCTCACGATGTTACATTCACCGTTAAAGCAAGCGATAATTAACAATTAATACTTAGAAAAGTCAGAACTGTATGCTCTTGAGGCTGGTTCGAACCTGCGACTTTAGTCTCGACAGTCCGTACTACTCGCCACTGAGCTTTCCGTGTATACATAAATAAATATTAGGTAAGAATAAATGTTATATTATAATGAATATTAATACCTAAAAATATTTTAATGATAAGCGGCACCCATTTAAAAAAAAATCGTTTATACCTACGTAAAAGTGTCTGCCTCCTTTCATAGGTCCCTTCCCATTAGGTGCAAAAGTCATTCTGTAGGTGTTATGAAAGTCTTTTTGATAGCTGACACGTAATTCGTAAACGAGAAATAAGTATGAGGCTAATAAGTTTCCAATACAAGCCTCGAGGGATGCTGTACGCACATACATGTTTTCGTAAATACCAATGACGTGGAAGATATCAAATAAGTCGCAAAAACTTGAACTACGGGCACTGAGAAGCCTTCAAAGTGACGCTGTCGTCAATCGTTATAAATTTTATCCCAAGTGATTCTAGGGCATCTAATGTGGGACCGAATTCCGAATTGTGACGTATTTCATATAAACACTGTATATATTTACATCTTTATCCCCAGACGTAATAAAAAAAAACGGAATCTATGTTTTCCAGAATAGTATTACGTAATGTTGAAGTAACCGTTGAATAATATATAGAATATAGATAGAGCGGGAAACGATGTCGGTATACAGAATTATATTAAAATAATTTAGAATAAGTTTGTTTTATAACACGTACTAAGCCTGATGGCCTCATTGGTCTATAGGCAGTGTACTAAGACTGAGAATCGCGAGGTCCTGAGTTCAATTCTCAACCCTCTCAGATACATGGATTCCCCGGGATTAGAATTTGTGCCCGGTATGGCGATAGGCTCGCGGACGGATATGGGACGGAAATAAGCTCGGCGAAACGTGAGTGCACTAGTTGCACCTCTGCCTACCATTATTATAATTAGTTGTGAAAGCATAAACAAATTAAAATTACTATTTTTTTTAAAACAGTAAGTAGGTAGTCGTTTTTTATTGCCACTGCTGACATGCGTGCAAATTCATCATCCCAAAATCAGTCCAAAGTCCATTGAATGACGCACCAGACATTAGGCAAGTCAGGGGCTCTATAACCCCTCATTTACCTACATAATTACAAAATAGAAGGGTAACTCATTGTCTCGGAGGAATGACGCACGTCATCCTCGATCACCTTCGAGTCTTGAGGAAAACCCACCTTACTAGACCTCAAACGAAATCCAACCTTATTATGTGGGAATTAAAAACCAATTTACAATCAAGTGAAGATAATTCCTTCAGTCAATTAAAACCATAGTGATGTAGTGACTCGATATTTCTACTGTTTTTTTATCGACCAGAATTATTAGTGTTTTTCTATGTAAACAAGTTGTAGACTATTATTTATAATAGTTCCGGTAATTTGTCGTCAATAACTTTATATTTGTCCTGCATTGTCTTTTATTGGAAAATTAAGTGCGACGGTGATGGTTGGTTAGTGTGGATTGCACCAACTGTCAGTAAAAGTTTTTGTAGCAAGCAATGGTTTATGTTATTTAAGGTTGTTTTCAGTACTACCAAAATTTCAAAATCAGTAATGTCGTCAACCATTGCTTGTTACTTTAACCGACGGATGGTGCAAACCACGCTCAGTTTACAATCTAATTATTTAGTGTTAACACAATATTTAACAAGTTTAAACAATGAAACATAATACTAGACTTGAAAACTGTTCTATCGATGAATCCGCACTCACCACTCTGTTTTGTATGCACTAAAGTTTAAAATGGAATGGTGGCGTTCGCGGCATTCTTTCTACGTCACTTAATCAATGCAAAATATATACGAGTTAATAAATAATAAGAATAATCTGTATTATTCATTGAATGACTATTTAATGTTACTTTACAATAATTTGAATTTCCTTGATTGGACAAATATGTATGAAATACGCGACATTGTGAATCATTCTCGTTGCCTTTTAGGATAATCCAATGTACACCTAGTTATTATATAGGCCAAAATAACGTTACAATTTATTAGAATCGGTCATATACATGTGTGTTAGTCATTGTTTTCCGAACGCACTGAACATACTCGTACACTCAAGCTACACCGATTAACTTTACCAAAGACCAGCTTATGCTTGGCATACGTTGCAATGTTAACGCAAAAGTCAACAACAACTGTAAAAAGTTTGAACTCAATCGGAAGACCTATACAAAAACTGATTCTTGAATATAAAAGTATATAAAAAAATCGAACACACCTACCTCATTCTCTGTTGACATCAGTCATTCACTTTATCGATGTAAAATATTCGAATATTAATTTTCGATAAACTTTTGGTTTTACCATCACTAGAAACAAACAGTGCGTCAACGACAGTGTGTTACATAAAATTAACTTTTATCTTGCATCTGGAGCGAGGTGGCAGATAATGTAATAGATTCGATAAAATAAATGCAGATGCACATAATATACTCGTACGCTATAACCGGTATATTATGTATGTAGTTATATTAAACAGGTGTAAAACGGCGGTTCTAAAATAAAATCTACTATTTTATGTGGAATTGATGGATATCTCGAAGTTTCTAGTGCCCACATCTACATTGAACAACTTGAACTTGATTCCACTTTAATCCGACTATTACAGTTACATGCATTATAAGAATATTCAATAGCAGCTGATTTCAATAACCGATCTTAGATTGAGTCTCCCGATCGATCCCAGAAATTACCCAATAAGAATACAGTTTGAAAGTCACGCGTATAAATTACTGTTTGATTGGTCGATTTTTGGGATGGATCTGGACAATCAATCCAAGATCGTTGATTGGAATCGGCTATTAGACAGCTAACGAAATGGCAAAAATCGTATTGGAGAAATGTATAAATGACTTGGAAATTGGGGCACTATACCTTCGATCATAAATACTCTAGATCTAACTTCTCATACAAACTTGACGCACGAAAATGTCTTGAGTTTCATCTATCTGGTTTGCGTCGGGCGTCTAGTAAAATTTAACTTTATATGCATAGCGCTAACGCTTCAAATTAAATTAGTCACGTGGTTGTCATGACGATATTAACAACTTATCTGTAAAAACAGTGACAGAACATGGAATCCCATGGAGTTAATTCAATTTTTTTTTGTAGAATACTATATCGATGCACAAGACACACTTACATTTGATGTAATAAGGAATCTAAAGTAGTACATAAACGACCCTAAAGTAGTAGTTGTGTAAAAGAAGAGTCGTGTTTGAAGGTAATTAAGTTTTATTATTAAACTGATGTACAACTGGAATGTAAAGAATACTTTAACTATAATTGTTCAGAAGATGGCAATGGATTCATACACTACATTTGCAGTTATCGGACCAATAAAAGAGACTATCTCGGTGGCGCAGTTGTAATGCGTACGAGTATGCAGTACGACTGCTGTGCTGAGGTCTCAGGTTCGATCCTCAGTCCCCAGCTCCGGTAAAAGTGATATTGATTAGTGGTAGTACTATCGCGAATTCTTTAGTATCAGCCGGAAGTCTGGAATTGTGCCTGGTATGGCCAAAGCGCCCCCTATCACATCATGCAACGGAATTAATCTCAGCTAAATGTGGGTGTACCTACTGCCACACATCTGCCTACGCCTTCGGGGAAAAAAGATCTATTTCTTCTTTACTATCTTCCAGAAACCATTGAAACTCAATATACCGGAGTAACGCAATCCGATTTATTTCTTTCAGAGCACATTTCTATTAATGAGCTCCTTAATTATAAGGTGGGAGGGAGGCAATCGGAATGTTTACATCCCCCGGGAGCCCGGAAAGGCACCCGACACTTGGATAAGAACATGTAATTACTTGGTTACTCGTGTTACAAATACACCAAGGACATTGTTTACATTTACTCTTGGAAGAAAACGACCGTCGCATTTATCTATTGGAACTGTACTTAAGATGAGAAACCTTCCTCTAAATCCAGATCGGGCAATTCTTTATGCTGATTTTTGATTCAAAGAACATTAGTAACTTGATGGTAAGCACCACGCATGCCCATAAACAGAAGCAACGCCACACAGAACTTTGAATTACAAAACACAGTGTGGTCACCCCGAGACATAAATTGTTAAGTCTCACAATGGCCTGCCGATATCTCAGGCAATTAAAACCGCCGAAGACAGGACCACATGGAAGAGTATAGTGCATGGGGTGATCACTACTTCAGGCTAGACACGACCTTCAGCAATGAAGAGACCGACTAAGAAGAAGATGAGATTGGTACAGGGACATAAAAGACTGGTGTACAAAGAAGAGGCCTATTACCAGTAGATGATGACTATGGACCAACATGATAATGATGTACGGATAATGGAGTTCGAAAAATCCGAAGTGCCATAGATTGACTAACAATTTGAAACCTTGAAGTCTAATATACCTCTGTCTCTGTAAATAGCAATTGCGGACCAGTTATGATACACAAAAACATAACATAATTAGAATGTTTACTACACGAAAAGGGGGAAAAAATCTATTTTTATACAAATTGAGTATTGCGTTGTATGTTTTACAATATAACAGGTTGTAAACATGTACCTTTATAATGCAATCACGTTTTGCGAATCCACTGAAAAAAGCAAAGATGTTTTTAACTGGAATGATGAGCGATGCCGTTCAATTTTGAACCGTGCTGTTTACAAAATAAAGTGGTGCGAGGAATAATGGCGCGCGTCCATTCACATTAGACAAGTTCTGTATAAAAAAATGTTCAATCATTTTGTAAAGTTAATCTTCTGAGCAGTTGTTGTAAACATTTTTCTTGTTAGTGACACGAGGTTGGATTAGCGATAATGTGATTGTATATTTTATTTTTCTTTATTTTGTATTGTAAATATTGTATTGTATTGCGTTTCGTTACTGTAATTCTGGGAAGAGATATTTCGTTGACCTAAGCCGCTTTATGCCTTTAAAAAGGTTTATCATGATAAAGTTTGTAAACTTCATCAAATATTCTTCCATCTGCCCTTATCCCACTCGCAGTGGGAACGGCGCAACACGCTTTTTAATTCATGTTACAGACAGATTTGAATAAATACATACACCCAACAGTCACACACATAGACCCATCCCCACACTAGGTTAATCTGTATAGTAGGAATCAGGAACTACGAGGGACTTGCGGTCCCACAACACCCAGTCCCGAAGCAAAGCATTCTCTCGCGGCCGGTTTCGAACATGCAACTCTTGTCTCGACAGTCGGTAGGTACCCTGTTGATTTATCGCTGCTTTCTATTTTGAATTGGATTGGACTTTCTGGATTTGATTATAATATTTAAAAGCTAATTTTACAGAGATGTTTCTTAGTTATGTTTGAAAATCTACCCAGCCATTTATAAATTACAGGTTTATGAGTGGTAGAGCCACGTATGGGCCGGCTCGTCCGGATCATTACCACTATCTCACAGAAACCGGAGTCCAAGCGTATCTCTGTCCCATAATGAGATAGGAGGCGAGCCTATCGCCATACCGGGCACAATTCCAGGCTCCGGGCTAATGTTGAGCATTTCGTAATAGAAAAACCCAATATCACTTTTACCCGACCCGGGGATCAAACCCGAGACCTCTGCGTCAGCCTCAGTCTACGCGTACGCATTACAACTGCCCCACTTAGTATCATCCCGGAGTCTGGAATTTGTGCCCGGTATGGCGATAGCCTCGCCCCTATCACATCGTGGGACGGAGATACGCTCGGCCTTCCTTTTTTCCTTCGGGGAATACAGGCGTAAGTGCGTATGTTTGTATGTATGACAAAATTATATGCAACAATTCTAAGATAAAATGCAATCTGGACGTGACATCCAAGTTTCTAGCGACAATTATGACGCGTGCAGTACAACCTAGTGTTTTATCTACAGAACGAGCCACGCACATCAGAATAAACATCAGTTAGCTATAAAATGACATAAGGCCGCACCGCGCAGCTTCCGCCGGTGTGGCGCCACTGTGCGCGATAACGTTTTGCAAATTATATTATGAATCGTTTGTTCTTTATGCGTTTATCTTACGATGTCCAAGTAAACGTTACTTATCAAATAAATATAGAACAGCACGATACAAAGTTTTCATGCTGTCAATACACATGGAGAGGTGTGTGTATGTCACATAGGTACTCCCCAATAAAATTATATTTGTTTTTATTAGTCTGCCTAAACAAAAACAGTAGCAACATCACGCTGGGTTATGAATTACAAAGCGCTACATGGCTTTGGACTGCGCTCGTCACCCAGAGACATAAGATGTTAAGCCATATATCGACAAGTACACACACACACTGCTGCTTGGCGGCAGAAATAGACAAAGCGGTGGTACAAACTCAGGCGGGCCTTCAAACCGGAACACAACAGTGCTTACACACTGCTGCTTGGCGACAACAAAACAAGTGGTACATAGCCCAAGAAAAAGATTGCCCTTAGGACCTGTTTCACTATGTCCGTTTATATACGCCAAATAACGCATTAAACAGCCAATTTAAAAAGTACCAATATGACCTTCATTTTCATAATTTTGTATTTAGCGGTCTTGTATTTAAAATTTTGATAAGTAACATTTACTTGGACATTGTGAAACAAGAGCTTAATCAAACAAAACAAAACAAACTGCGTAGCCATTGTAGTCAATATCCATCGATATACTAACAAGAGACTGTTTATCTTTACACTATTTAATAACGCATTAAACATTAATAAAAATATACAAGTAATATTAGTCGTAGATCGGATGAAACAAGGCCAAGCACACGGCGTCTTCGTGTACAACGTACATACGTGGGTCACGTTACAACGGGCGCGGCAGCCTCGATGCGTTGATGGCAACCGACCTACACCCCCCACCCGTCTCTCACCCCTGCCACATTAATTAGCCATTAGCAGGACCTAATAACACATAGTTAATCAGTGTCATAACGACCGTATACGATTAGGGGTACAATTTGAATGCGTTTTGATGCGCAGTTCATCTATCTATGTATCATAAATTATATTTTTCTATCTAGATTAAAACGTGTGGAGATACCGATAAATATTAGTTATTTCGGTCGCCAAAGTAGATATGTTATGATTATTAATTAAATATAATTAAGCAGTTTACGACTTTAGAATTCTAAACATTTATGAGTCGACCATAATTAACGGTATTATTGAATCGAGAATAGGAATTTTAAATTTGAAACTGGTATAATTTATAACTGCACTCTAAAATTCGTTTCAGTTTATAAGTAATATACAGATACCAAAAACAAGACCAGAAAGTAATATCTAGTAAACAGATAAGATATTTAGAAAATCTTAATGTTTTTGTTATTGAAAATATAAAGGTCAATGGACTAATAGTAGGTATATTTATCTAACGATGACGAGGTGAATAACAATAATCTAACCGGCTTCAATAAGAAAAACATTTATAACTTTAAACGGTTGGATACGTATGCGTTCTTTAAACATAGCTAAAAACCATTTCGATTAAACCAATTTTCAAACACGAAAAAATATATTCTAATCGGTCCATTCGTTTAGGCACTACGATCCCACAGACATACACACACACACACTTACAGACAAAGGGGTCAAATATATGTATAACTACTATTTTGTCGGAGGTTTAAAAATAAATGTTTAATGAATCTGAATCTTTTGTTACGTCTTTTCATTATGATACGCCGTATTATTTTATAATGATAATATATGCCATTTTATTAAGTATTTCGCAATTCATTGATCCGTTTATAATAGTGATAGAAAACGATAGTTTCATAAACCTGGAACGGTTTTGAACTGAACCTTAACAATTTCAACTTTTTAACAAGCTTGGGTAAACTATAACTACTTACTTACTGTATACCACATTACTACAGATGTGATATGACTAAGCCATACCGGCGTAGGCGAATACGACGTAGGCGTAAGATACCTATTATTAAGTTGCTAACATAAAATATAAGCTTCAAAATCGCTCCGCTTATCGTCGCACCCCACAACCACTGACCAATGGGCGTCGAAGTGATTCAGCGCATTGCATCGTTACTTTACTCAAAAATGTACTCAATCATGTAGGTGATTAAACTCATTTTGTAACGATATCGTCTGAAGGCCGATCACTTGCAGATCAAAATACGTTGACGTATTAAAAATTCTGTAGAAAATTAGTAATACTATTATCCTTATGACGTCAGTGGTTGAAAATACGCGAATTAATTAAAATGTAGTAATGCTCAATGATCGTGAAACAGGTTTTCGTCAAAAATAAAACAAATGGTTTATTAATAACGTTTATCAACTAACCATTATGTTTACAAAAGAATTGCTCGGATTTCCTTTTCATCGCTAATTGGGTATTATTGTTTATCTTAAAAAAATAAACAATCGTGTCCAGTAAACAATTAGGAAAAAGAACAAATAGTGAATACAACGTTATTAGAAGCTTGGTATATTGGTAAGCAACGCTATTAGGTATTATATTACTAAAACAATTGTTATTTTCTAAAAAAAAAGAACCCTGTATTTTATCATCAATAATCTGCCAATCCGCATCAAGCCAACGTAGTGGGAGTAAGGCCTAACCCCTCTCATACGATAGAGGAGGTCCGTGCCCATCAGTGGGACGCGTATAATTCATGACTAGTAAAAAAAACTGCTACTTTTGATGCTCTATATCGGGTGAACTGGATGCTTCTAAGTAACGCGGATCCTGGCACTAGGCCGGGATAACGCCAGGGAGGAAGGAACAAAGGTGAAACATAAAAGATCTGCATAATGAATAAGGCATTAATAATTCAAGTATAGTTCGTCAAAGACATCCATTGCTAACACACACTGGGTGGTAGGCTGGGTTTCGTGTGTATTGGTGATACATTACTAGGCATTATGAGACTTAACAACTATGTCTCAGGGTGACGGACGTGGCGAAAAATCGTCGTTTCGAAAAATCGTTTCGTAACACAGTGTAATAAAATTTAGTATAAAAATATTTAAAAAAAAACATTGAAATACTTAAGTCTCTTGAAAATTTAGAAAACGTCGTAAACAGTACCGTCATGCTACATAGGTTAAATCCCCACGTAAAAATAATTATAAATTAGCCCGCTTTGTCTGTCCGTGGCGTCAAAGCACTTAATTGAATGAACCGATTTGAATGTGGCATTTTGTAATTACACAAAAAGTAGTAGTATGAAGCTAAATGACTTAGCACAAAATAAAATAAACAGGAAACCACACATGTACAATACACGCAAACGAATTTGGCCAGGCTGAAGTTAGACACTTCACCCGCCCTCTACACCTCTCGTCACCATTTATGGCCGTTCCCAATATTCTATCTATCGACAGACTTGCTTACTGGCAGTCAAATTTTGAGAGATTTTGTATGAAAGATCTGTCAAAACACAATTATACAAGGTGGTAGGTCCCTCGTATGCGAGAGGCCAGCTGGGTTGGTACCACCGCTTTATCTATTTCTGCTGCCAAGCAACAGTGTATAGCACTGTTGTGTTCCGGTTTGAAGGACATAGAAGCCAGTGAAATTACTGGGCATTATGAGACTTAACACCTTATGTCTCGGTGTGACGAGCGCAGTCCAGTGTCATCCAGTGCATTGTTGTTTAAAGTTCTGTGTGGCGTTGCTTCTGTTTATGAGCAGGCGTGGCGCTTACCATCAGGCGAACGACCTGCTCGGCTCGTCATTCAAGCCAATAAAAAAAAACACTATTGATAGCAAATCTATCTTTAAATAAAATAAACGTAACGGCCATTAGTCTGAGAACAAAACCGCTACGATGCCACTTGCGACTCGAGTTCATGTCGGTCAAGATATTTTGCGCGTATTATACTTCGAAGTGTGAAGTTTGGAGTGTCAGTTGTCCAACGTCTTAGGCTCAACGCCAACCTCACCTGCACGTGGTTATTGTATTTGTATTAATGGTGGGGACGCCTGCGAGTTGCACAGACGGGTGATCAGCTCACCTTGATAGAACCATTTCACCCTTAATCCCATCACCTGCACGTGGTATACTCTGCTGATTAACGGACGAGGCAATGGAGAAACTTGGTTCCCGTCGCAGGTTGTTGGGATCTGACGTCAGGTCGCCCCATATAATACTAAATTGTGTCATTAGGAATGAGATGGCGAAGAGTATTACACTCTGAAGCATAAAGATAGTGCGACTGAAACGTCCCATCAATCTATCATTACGCACAGATAACATGGTATAAACATAAACAAACCGTTTATGTTGTTCCGCACGGACAATCGCTAAACAACGATTTAAAAAAAAAACAAAGCTTAAATAATTATGAGTGGGTGCTATTGCAGTTTAAGTGGTCAATGATTCATACCATTGACTCAAAAATTTTATTTTTTTAGAATCGATTTTATTCTTTGTTGGAAAGTTTTTATTTTACTATTTTTAGTGTAAGAATCACCAAAAGCGGTGCATAAATGTCGAAGTCTATAATTCCCGATTGCACCACCCCTTAGGTGTGGAATATTTTCTTCTTTAAATCGGACTACCACAGAAGTAAACCACTATCGAATACAAAACAATCATTAAAATCTACATTCAGCCGAGTTATACTTGAACATACATAAAATTAATTTTATTCAGACGAATTGATAATCTCCTTTTTTCGTCGGTTAACAATAATACAGCATTGAATATAACTAGTGACTAGTAAGTGTGGGTTGCTTTAAACCATCTGTAACCATCAAACCCGTCGTAAGAAGCAATGGTTCATGTAATTAACAAATTGTCGCCCGCTGATTTATTTGTTTTAGTTCTAAAATGCGTTAACATTGTTAATGTCGTAAAACAATTATTCTAACGAAGGTTCTTTCGATCACAAATGATTTGAAACAATCCACTCTAAGATGGATCATAAAATAAATAAACAGTGGAGCAAGATTTAAGCTCTTTAAAACATGAAAGAATGGATACATTCTAAATCCTTCCTGACTTCCTGTTTGCTTTGTACAAAATACTCGAGAAAGGTTATTATTACAAATTATGACTATGATCTAATGTAGACATCTTCGAAAGAACTTAAATCCAGAAAGTTCTTCGAAATGATGAAATACGCTTATTAATGCATTTTAGAAACCAACAGTCGTATTAAGTGTCGCATGTTAATCAGCTCATTAAAATCTAGGACATGCAAACGAGGACTATAACACTGCACTGTCCCGCTTTTCAAAGGAAAATAACTATTGGAAAAAAATACAAACATACGGGCATCGCCGCAAATCATCTAAACATGTCTCTTATTTAGTGCATTTACTTAATTGCGCTTTTGCAACATTTTCGACAATCAAAACGATTAAGGAAAATGATACTTTGAAGCATAGAATAGCAACAGACATACCAATCGTAAATATCGTTCAGGGATCACTTCACACATCCAAAGTCATAGAAATCATGCACGTGCCGTCACTCGAAAACCGAAAAGACGGAGCGGTCCGGTCTACACTCGACGACGTCGCAACTTATACTGAACAACCAAGTAGGAATGAGGTAAACACCATTATATAAATTTAATTGGAGGTAATTACGCGAAAACCGCAAGTGTGACGGGCGCGACCGTACTGCCGTACGACGCGTACGGACGTTAGACGACGTGGTTCCTGGAAAGGCGAGGATGGGCGAGGTGGGCGATGTGGGCACGGCTCTCGGCCATTCGTCTCAATTATACTAATACTAGAAGGCTAGAAGGCCGCTCAACCTGAGGCTTGAGCTGAATACATTTACGTTTTTAACAAAGAACTATCGCTTGTGATTCTAGGAGTGAGCTATAAATATTGTGGATAAACTTGAATTATCTTTCTTTATAACGTAGGCCGTCAAACGAGCAAGTGGGTCACCTGATGGTAAGTGATCTCTACCGCTCATGTAAGCCCACAATACCAGAAGAATCATGGACGCGTTACCGACCTTAAAGGAAAGGGATAATTAAGAGATTGGGAAGACGAGAGGGATTTAGGGCTCCAGAGATCTCACTCACCGTACGAAACTCAGCAGCAAGCAACTATTTTACGTAGGTTGTCTGTGAGACAGTGATAACGATCGGGCCATTCGTGTTGTAGACAAAACTGTCTACAGCGTGGCTCTACCACTCTTTAGTCATTGATTGCTTGCCCATTAACGTGACTATTTTTTTATTTAAGATAAAAGTTGCAATGCATTCCATATACTAATAAGAAATATTCTCACTTGGTATACACGATGAAAATCAATGGTAGATTCATTATCACATAGAGTCAAGTGTCTAAGTGTGGGCATAGGAGTGAGTGACGATGGTAACATTACTATTAATAGACATATTGATTAATGTTTTAAAAAAATGTGATAAACACAACCTACTTAAGCACAGTGAGTAACCATACATAAATACGCACTCACACCCGTAATCCCCAAACGGGTAGGCAGAGGTGTAACCAGTACACACACATTTCGCCGAGCGTATCTCCGTACCACGATGTGATAGGGGGCGAGCCCATCGCCATAATGGGCACGAATTCCAGTCTCCGGGCTGATTCTGAGCATTTCATAATAGAAAAACCCAATATCACTTATACCCGACCCCGGGATCGAAGCCGAGACCTCAGCGTTAACCTCAGTCGTAACGCGTACGCATTACAACTGCGCCACCAAGGCAGTCAGTGAGTAACCATCTGCAAATATGATCTAATTTTTACATACTTAGTAACTTTTATAACAGCCTCCGTGGCGCAGCGGACGAGTAGCCGCTTGCGAAACGTGAGGCCGTGGGTTCGATTCCTGCATCTAGACAAATGTTTGTCTGATTCACAAATGTTTGACGCGGGTCTGGGTTTTGTGGGACCGCAAGTCCTTCGTAGTTCTTGACACCGACGATACAGATTTACCTAGTGTGGGGTCAGGACTATGTGTGTGACTGTTGGGTGTATTTATTTATAAAAGCCTTTTTATACCATGCGTTATTCAAATTCATGTTTTAAAGGAATATGTGCGGCAGAGTACTTTCAGTCGCTCTGCATTTAAAATCAGACAGGCCATTAAATCAGACTGTCTAGTCTGAATATCGCCTGGAGTAATAGGCCTTTATTGACTTCTCTATTGTCTATTGTTTGTTGTTTCATGTATTTTATACTACAGAATGTTCTGGTAGTTCGCCTGATTGTAACAACAACGCCTGCTCATAAACAAGAAACATCACTCAGAACTTTGAATTACATTATTTAAGTATTGCACTGCGCTCGCAGCCTCGAGACATAATCTGTTGTTTCATAAAGCTCAATAATTCCATTGGCGTCAAGGTCCTCCAAATAGGAACACAACAGTGCTTACACACGGTACTTTGCGGCTAGAAATAGGAAAAGAGGTGGTACCTAGAACATACGATAGTACCCCTCGTAAGTGATGGGCTTGCACAATTCCGATTTTCATAAAACGTATCGTTATTTCTTAATTGGACAATGCATAATAATAATGATTTCAAAATCGACTCTTTTGTTACTAAACTCCAGAAATAGTCTAAAATATGTTTTGTTTTCGAACACAGAAATATGGTGATGGTAGAATAATGCTTAAATGTCTTAAAATAAACAATTAAATATAGAGTTCGATTGTGTCCTTCCAGAAAGCTCGCAAAGAATTATTTTTTAGGAAACTCGTAGTTCACAGGTCCGTTTATTTTATTTTTAACGTTTAATTGTATCTAAAGGTAAATATTGTTAAAATACAGGTTATCTGACGTAGGTTGTAAGCCGGAATTTTAAAAGTTGTACCCCACTGACCATTCATAGCTCGATAAGGAAAGGTATATTGCAAAATCATAACCTGACGATTACAGGTTATTATTACGATACAGTATGTACCAAAACCTCTGTTGGCCCTTTTTAGGTCGTGAAGATAGATATAGATAGCTTAATAAAAATAGTTAAATTAAAAAAATTATAAACAGAAGCGAGATATAATACTTACACAGGTAGCTTAGAAAAATGAAGATAATACAAAAATGTTATTTACATCTGAACTTCTGTGTATACATCACGCGCGCGCGGCGCGGCGTGTTTGATGTACGTGGACGCCACAACTTGCTGTCTCCCTCTGGCGTCAAGTCATCGCTCTTGCAGAGGTAATCAATCGAAATATGGTTTACAAACAATAAATTAATTAAAGTTTAAAAAATAAATGTGATAATTTTTATAGTAGTTTCGTATGCGAATTTTTTCATTACATTTGAATATCGATTCTGATATCACAGTTAAAATGCCCAACAGGGTTGTTGTTACATATTAACTACCGTTACTGCCCGTTTTCACCAATGCAAATTCTAACATTAGTTGACACCTAAAACACAAAAAACATCAAAGCGATGATGGAACGTAAAAACATAACCCTCATTCCGGGGCAGTCGGGTAAAAAATAAGCTGATGTGCAACAACATTAAGCGTTAGCAGTCAACTAATATTAAACGGTCATCTGTAAAATATAATCCGCAGGATAGGTTGATGAAAATAAGCATACGATGCTAAGGGTCTGTGACCCGGTAATCGAGCAAAATTAATAGACATATTTTTCCCCGTATATATGTCGTACTTTTTCTTTGAACGTGTCATATTTTATTTAGTGAATAGCATTTAATCAGAGGTTGAGAAACAGGCGTTTAATAAACTAATTTATTCAAAAGACCCACGCAATCGGATAAACCCGTAGATATACTCATAAGGTCAGCGGGATATGACGATCTGTTTGGACCCGTTTAAATAGCAATATATTTGTTTGTGGTCCCCATTACATACTTCATACTAATATTATAAATGTGAATGTAAGTTTGTTTGTTACGCTTTCACACGAAAACTACTTGACCGATCATCATTAAACTTTGTACACATATTCTTGGAGGTATAAGTAGTAACATAGGATACTTTTTATGAAAAAAACTTATCTATTTGTTTGTTACGCGTCCACGCCTAAATCACTGAACCGATTTTGATGTAGAGATAGATGGGACCCTGGAGACGGTTATAGGCTACGTTTTATTTCGGAAAAGTCTATTCACGCGGGCGGAGCCGCGAGCAAAAGCTAGTAATTTATATTATAACGCCACGCGTCACGGCCGATAAGGCAGTCTCGTAACAATTAAACTGACCGCAATTTGACGTTTCTGGGAATCCATTGCATATCATGATCCGGCCATTTGACCGATACTCGTGTTTTGAAGACTTAATTGGTTTCTTATTGTATTAATTATAATAATTTAAACACCGACTACCTGAATAACTAGAACAAATTCGAGTCATCGTCATCGCTAACAGCTCTTTTAATATCACTGCCTCTGCTTTTTTGACCCTCTGCCTTTTTTGGCTGTGTGTGTGGTTTGATGTGTGTGCGTGTGCGTGTAGACAACATCGCGTCGTGCTGCAGGAGATGCCGATTGGCATCATTATTATGAGGGGCTTGTGAGTTACTAGGAGACGGTACGCAAAGCGGTATAGCGGTCCCGACAGCAATCCGGAGTACACTCAAGACTACCTCAATGGGACAGCGTAAGGATTATGGTTAGGGAACCGATCCAGCGACCGCTCGGGAAACATCTGGATCGGTAGGCTGGTGAGCCCGAGATACCCATCTCTCCTCCCCTCACCTCGGGGCTGAGGTATCTGTAAATGGGGTTCTCTTCTTGAAAAAATGATATAATGTGTCCAGTTACATAGTACCTAAATGAATGGAACGATTTGAATGCGTTTTTAAACCAGCAAGCTTAGCAACAAGACATCTCGCGCGCGAAAGAGATAACTATCGACGAAAAATATCTCAGTTAAAAGTGTCAACATTCGATAAAATTCCGTCATCATGGTAGGGGTCGTTGGTTTTTGCACACCAAGAGTAGAATAAACATGTATAGACCGCAGAAACATTTGTCCCAATAAGGGAGTAGAAACCGCGACCTTTCGATTCTGAGCAAGCAACTTGATTGTTGAACTGAGATCTGCGGAGGTCATTGTAATTAAAATCAACATACAGAACTACCATTTAAACTAAACGTAACGGCAATTTTCGTTTTTTTAAAGAATTAAGGCCTGTTTTGAGGTACCTACGCGATAGAGACAGGGATACCAGTAATTACTTTACAATTACCGTGTGTCGTGATGCTTATATAACTCATTCGTATTGTTTAAACAACTTAATAACAACGCCCTTAAGACGGAGTAAATAATTTACAAGAAAGATAAATAATACCGAAGAATCAGATCCAAATAACTTGGATCCAATAAAAACCCCCGACGTTAATTAGAAGAACATTTGTAACTGATCAGATCTTCAAACACGTATGAAACATCTCGATTAAATCACCTTTCAAACAAAAACACACCGCATTCAAATTGGTCCATTCGATTAGACGCAGTCCACGGGCAGATTTACACACACCCACCCGCACCCAGACAAAGGGTAATAACCCGCCTCTTTCTTGTTGTGGGTTAAAAAACACAAATTATTTACAAGTTTACTCGGTTTAGGCGCATAATGCCCTTTTCTCGAAATGATCTAAATAATCGATTCAGTACTACGTTTATGACAAACAACGTTTGAAACAATCGATGCCTTTTTCGGTTTTTTCTGAAGGTTTCATTGCAACATCTTTATTAAGATGTATAATAAATAAATTAATAAATGAATGAAATAAAATGATTTTGAGAAAGGACATCATGGGACGGAAATAAGCTCGGCGAAATGTGAGTGTACTGGTTACACCTCTGCCTACCGCTTCGGAGACACTTCGAGAAAAGGAAATTTAAGGACAAAGACATATCGAGAAAAGGACATTATACGCCTAAATTGTTTACTCACTCATATCGCGTGCACAAATGAGTTAAACTATTTGTTAAAACCCTTATAAGTAAAACAATAATACACGAGTAGAGGCTACAGCAAAATTTAAATATTAAACGATAATTCTCGCCGCTAGTGACTAGACCGTTTGAACGTAATAATTGATTAATATGTTCATTCTAATAGACGGTTCACACGATTCGATTTTAGTTGATCAACTGTTAAATCGCATACTATATCAACTGTCTAAACATACTTACAATCGACAAAAACATTACAGCTTTGTTGATTCCAGTCTCTTGTTGAAAACGAGCTCGACTTGTCAGAGCCAATCAGAAGAAAGGTAAATAAAAAACAGTCGAAATATTAAATACAGTCTACTGGCAAAACACACACAAACGTACAAGAACTTTCAATCACAATTGCCACGTGAGAATGTGTTCCATTAATAAGCAATTAGAACACATCGGAAGCAAACATAACACCACCAAACACGTTTCAATCGCAATTGACATGTGAGAACGCACATCAAGCCGCAAGCGTGGCAATTACGTTGATGCAAAACGTAGACGCACGCGTTGGTGGAACGTGCACTTCTAGAATAAGGAAATCGAGAGCCGGCTCGCCGCTGCAAGGTCGGCAACCTCTGCTAGTGGCCGCGGTGTGGCGCGGGCGTGGCGTGCGGTTTGTTTACTTCTGTAATGACGATTCGACTCACGATATAGAACTATACAACTTATTATTTTATACGTTTCATAGTATTCAGAACTAGCCTCTGCTCGCGGCTCCGTGGACGGACTTTTCCAGGATAAAAAGTAGCCTATGTCCTGGTCTACCTGTGTCCCAAATTTCATCGAAAACCGTTTAGGCGTGATTGACTCACAAACATCCAAACTTTCACATTTATAATATTAATAGTAGGATTCTAGTTAGTTCAACATTCTAGTGTATAAGTAAGAGCCACGCTGTAGGGAGTTTATGATTCTTCTGATACTGTGGGTGTCCATGGGCGGTGGAGAACATTTACCATCAGATGATCCACGTGCCCGTGCACCAGCCACAGATTAACTAACAGTTACTACATAAAAGTCTCTTAACCAAGCCAAGTGTTTAAGATGTAGTTGTTAAACCATTACAGGAAACCTTCCTTCGAACCTTCGAAAAAATAGATAAGAATATAATCTAGTTGAAATGGGAACATTAAGTTCCAAGGACAGATAGACAGAATGATTCGAATGCGCAAGGAAATTTAAATTATTTGGATGTAGTTGTTAAAACCATTACAGGAACGACCTTCGACAAAAACCCTACAATAGATAAGAATAGAATCTAGTTGAAACGGGAACATTTAGTTCCAAGGACAGACAGACAGAATGATTCGAATGCGCAAGGAAATTTAAATTATTTGGATGTAGTTGTTAAAACCATTACAGGAACGACCTTCGACAAAAACCCTACAATAGATAAGAATAGAATCTAGTTGAAACGGGAACATTTAGTTCCAAGGACAGACAGACAGAATGATTCGAATGCGCAAGGAAATTTAAATTATTTGGATGTAGTTGTTAAAACCATTACAGGAACGACCTTCGACAAAAACCCTACAATAGATAAGAATAGAATCTAGTTGAAACGGGAACATTTAGTTCCAAGGACAGACAGACAGAATGATTCGAATGCGCAAGGAAATTTAAATTATTTGGATGTAGTTGTTAAAACCATTACAGGAACGACCTTATAAAAACCCTTAAATACATGAGAATAGAATCTAGTTGAAATAGGAACATTTAGCACCAAGGACAGCTCCGACAGAATGGATCGAATGCGCAAGGAAATTGAACGTCAATCTGTTTAATTGCTCATAGTTAACCTCTACGTTACATTTAATTAAATAGTGACACTGGAATTATTCAGATTTTATTACATCTGTCACAGTAGTTATGGCTTACAGTAAAAGACAATGGTTTCATATCGCTTCATTGGTCTTCGCTAGATGCAGTCTACTCGAGTTGCGGTCTTGGGTTTAAAGCCCAGTCGGACAAAAATGACATTTATAAACGAAAATCGTAGGCGTCCTCGTGGATGACATTTTACTGATAATACATACATACGCACTCACGCCTGTAATCCCCGAAGAGGTTGGCAGAGGTGTAACCATTACACCCACATTTCGCCGAGTGTATCTCCGTCCCATGATGTAATAGGGGGCGAGCCTGTCATCATACCGGGCACAATTACAGATTCCGGACGGCAGGCTTATACCGAGCATTGCGTAATAAAAATCACAATAACCACTTTTATCCGACCCGAGGATCGACCCCGAGATCGCAGCGTTCAGCCTCAGTCGTAACGCGTACACATTACAACTGCGCCACCGAGACAGTCATTTGCTGATAGCGTCGCCTTTAATCAAGAACAACTCTCAACTTAGTTTTTGTTTAGCGTCCAACAACGGACCAATAATGTATACAGAAATATACGCATAACAGAGTTCACATGACGTGTTCTAGACTACGGGCGAATAATACGCACTCATACGCAGTCACGCCTGTAATCCCCGAAAGGGTAGGCAGAGGTGTAACCAGTACACCCACATTTCGCCAAGCGTATTTCCGTCCCTTATGTGATAGGGGGCGAGCCTATCGCTATACCGGGCACAAATTCCAGACTCCGGGCTGATACTGAGCATTTCGTAATAGAAAAACCCAATACCACTTTACTACGGGCGAATAAATAAATACACCCAACAGTCACACACATAGTCCTGACCTCACACTAGGTTAACCTGTATCGTGGGTATCAGCAACTACGAAGGACTTGCCAACCCACAACACCCAGACCCGAAACAAATATTTGTGGATCGCACAAACATTTGTCTCGGTGCAGGAATCGAACCCACGGCCTCTCGCTTCGCAGCCGGCTACTCGCCCGCAGCGCCACGGAGGCTATGAATACAGTGAACTGGTGAGCAGTCAGTATTGATTTCATTATTCAAACCGACTTGATCAAATAAACATGGCCCCCGGTCTTAAGATATGATCTCTTTGGTCGACGTTCTCTTTGAACTACACTGTGCTTTAGTAGTCATTTTGGAATTCCAATATAAATAAATAAGTAAACAAATATAGAATATATTTAATTTTATATACAACGTGTTATAGAAAGGGGCGGGCAAATTTAAGATATGTATTGGTATTTTATCCCCCATAGTAGCAAAGCCGA
The DNA here is from genome assembly GCA_905332985.1 of Mimas tiliae. NCBI lineage: Eukaryota > Metazoa > Arthropoda > Insecta > Lepidoptera > Sphingidae > Mimas > Mimas tiliae. The sequence continues at coordinate 19,052,520 of HG995241.1, read as the reverse complement.
TTGCATTGCTAGGACAATAATTATAGAATATTCTTTTTTATCGAATGAGTAACATGTCGATATAGACTTTCAACTTTGAACAACACTAAATGATAAAGTATCACTGATACTTCAGACCTCCTTTCATTAAATTATTTTATAATTAAAAAACATTAAACAGTTGTCAAATGTCAATATTTATTTGACGCAGTCAGTTCGGCTATTTCTGATTTTATGAAGTATGATTACAAGTTCAAAAAATATGTTGTGTTTGACTAAAAACAAGTATTATGTATTGGTATTTTGTGTTGGTGTGATTGATAATAGCTTATAAGAGGCTCGTCGACTGTAGTAAGCCAAATTCATAGATGGATGACCCGACAATGAAATCTTTGAAATACTTGAGAGGATGGTACCTATTACGTCTTCAGCAAACAGTCTCTTTCAGGTATTTTGTGTTTAAATTACGTACGTATGCCCGTAGAATTAAGTAAATCTTATTCAAGTTTATTAAAAAGTGAGTGTCATTCATTATAATTAATAGTGATGTCATCAATCTTATCGATCTTAATAAATGAGTGATTAAAATTAACGTGAAATTTTAGGATGTCTTGGTTTGAAATGATCCGGTTCATAGGTACTTACTATAAGGAGTGTGTAATGACCCTAAAATATGACCACACCTTTCTGTAACACGTTGTATATAAAATTCTCGTGTCACAATGTTCGTTCCCATACTCCTCCGAAACGGCTGGACCGATTTGTATGAAATTTTGTGTGCATATCGGGTAGGTCTGAGAATCGGCCAACATCTATTTTTCATCTCCCTAAATGGTAAGGGTCGTGCACCCCAAATTTTTATTTTTTATTTTTTAGACAATTTTTTTTGGTTTTATTTTTTTATGATACAGCATTAAAAAATACATACAACCGTAAATTTTCACCCTTCTACTATCAACCCTTATTTTTTAATATTCATTTTAGTATTTTTGTCAAGCGCGTTTCTCACCGGTGGCGCCCACTAGGCTACTTTAATCCTGGAAATAGGCATTCACGCTGGCGGAGCCGCGGGCAAAAGCTAGTATTTATATATATAAATATATTCCAGGTCGGCCTGGAAGGCATTAGGGGAGGCCTATGTTCAGCAGTGGACGTCTTGTGGATGATGATGATGATGAAACAAATATATGTACATCGCAAGTTCCAATAGTCACACGTGTTGCTCATCTCACACTAAGTAAGATACGAGTGTTGTGTTGTATCAGAAAGTACGAGTCTCACACACCCAGACCAGAAACATATTTACATACATTTTGTTTCCGTGTGCGAATCGAACCCGCGGCCTCTCGTTTCGTAGCCGACTAATCAAAACATACATTTTGCAAGTAGGCCACAAAAGGCTCTTTCACGCCTCAATAATAATACCATGTTACATTGAAACATTTACCGGTACTTCGGAAATGCCACAGGTCTGAGAAGAATCCGTTGTCTCTGCCTACCCCTATGGGAAACAGGCGTGAGTCTATGTATGTATGTATGTATGTCTGAGAAGAAGCAGCGGGTCAGCCCATGTATGCCTACAATAACAGAAGAATCCTGTGCGCGTTCCCGATATTATAGGCAAGGGATACTAAATAAATAAATAAATAATAAATTAATTGGGAGGAGGAGGGGATTTAGATTTCCGGCTATCTCACTCACCGTACGAAACGCAGCAGCAAGCCGCTACTTTACGTCGATCTTCTGTGAGTCAGTGTTAATAACCTGGTCGAGCCGGCCCATTCGTGCTGTAGACAAAACTGTCGACAGCGTGGCTCTACACCCTATTAATTGGGTCCGGGGTTTAAACTGGGACCGTTCTATTCCTATCGACCCAGTACATCATACAGTTTTCGCCATCTATAAATAATTATTAATTGGCAGCCGATATCTCCCGGCATCGACGCGACATCGCGTGCGTCGACCTTTGAGCGCTGATATTTTACATCACTGCACTACAGACTATTGTTTGTGTTGATTGATGTAACGTTCATTATTTACTTTAAATGCATACAACTGGCGAGTTTGTACCCTTTATCTTCGAAAACTTCCTGTATCTGGAGTATATTTTATTACCAGCCCCGGCAAACCGGGGCACCCACCCCGGGCGCAAGTTTCAAGGGGCGCCAAAATCATAATATAATATGATTAAAAATAAAAAACTTGCTTCAGAAAGCGCCTAGAATACGGAAGCCTGGGTTGGCTCACCGTCTACTTGTAAGAAGAAGGCGGCACACAGGCCCACACCATAATTAGAAAGTACAAATTTATTGAAGGGTTCTTATTGTCACGTTCACATTGAAGAAAAATGCCAACCGTTATATATTCGTGAGATTTTCCGGGGCTGTTTATTAACGACACCACTCGTGAGAACATAATGACATTTGCGGACAGATGAGAGTCCAATAAGGCGAGTACGAGGGATCTACGAATCTAGGTGGTAGGTCCCTGATATGTGAGAGGCTGCCACTAAACAACAGTGTGTGTGTTTAGGTTTGAAGGACATTGAAGGCAGTGAAATTATAAAGCATAATGAGATTTAAAATCCGATGTCTTGGGGTTTTTTTTTTTTTTTTTTTTTTTTTATTTATTTTTTAGGGTTTTTGTCCACATGGACACACCAACCCTATTGTACCTTATGTGTCTAGTTACATATGAAATAGGGAAAATTCTAGATATTAGTCGCCAAAATACAGAGTCCTTTTGCCACATCAGTACATGGGTATGACAGGATGGACTGGATTAGACCCACATCCAATCTATTAAGTTTGAAGTTTTTTATAAATTCATCCCTTTCTACTCTGTTTCTTAAACAATCCATCAGCAAATGTTGTATGTCCTCAATGCTGTTGCAAACACCACATTTTGGAGAATCCACTTTTTTCATCAGGAATGCAAAATTTGCCGATGGAAAGTGTCCCGATCTTAGTCTTAAAGCTAATTTAATATGTGTCCTACTCAGTCTACTATCATCAAACCAGGGGTAACGAGGAGGCTCACACTGAATAGTTTTGTACCAAATACCTTTTGTTTCAGAAATCCTATTAAAATATTCTTTCCACACAGTAAAACATTTCATTTTAAATTTAGGAATCAAATCGGAAAAATCTGGATAGAAATCGATTTCGTTACCATTCAATGCGGCTAATTTTGAGATATGGTCAGCCTCCTCATTACCCCTAACTCCAATGTGTGCTGGAACCCATTGCAAACTGAATGCAATGCCATTTTTATTAAAGTTTTATTAAGTTATAAATCATGTTTAAAATATCATAGGCTATCGATGTACCTCTGATACCAGAGGTGCATCGAGCCAAATGTTGCAAAGCGCTTTTGCTATCCGAAAAAATAACAATTTTATTAACACTTTGATTAGCAGCATATGATATAGCTTGAAAAATCGCAATGAGTTCCAGCGACATTATAGACACATGACTGTTTATTTTAAAACCCCTTTTGAGGTCAAAATTTTGATAAAAGAATCCAGCCCCTTGTCCTTGAGTACTCTTTGACCCATCGGTAAAAAAAAATTGCCAACCATTATATTTTGTATAGATTTCCATGATTACATTGTTTAATAAGATATTAGGCTCTATTTTGTTTTTGTTGTCCTTTATACATTCTAAATCAATATTAATATTTTCTTGTAAGTCAATGGCTGATACCCAGATTTCTAGACTGAACATTCTAAGAACATTAGATGAAACGATTTTAAATTCTTTCACATCAATAAATATTTCCGTAAGCAGAGGTTTTCTCTTATTGACCCAGTAACTTATGTGGCAAAGAGACCTTAAATCCGATATCAGATCAACAGTTACATTACGAGACCAGGATACACTTCTCAACATAAACTTATAAGCTAGAAATTGTCTTCTTAAAAATAGGGGCATCAAGTTTAGCTCGCACTCCATGACGTGAATTGGGGTACTTTTTATAAATCCTCCCACAACTCTAAGAGCTTGATTTTGGATTTTATCGAGTTTGCTGATATGTGTTTTAGCAGCACAGTCATACATAAAGCTCCCATAATCTAACCTACTCCTAATAAGTGATATGTACAATCTTCGTAAGTGTTTTGTATGCACACCCCAAGTACTACCAGCCAATATCTTTAAAATATTAAGAAACTTAGAACATTTATCTCTCGTCTCGTTAATGTGCTTTGCCCAACGTAAGCTCCCATCTAACCACATACCTAAATATTTTATGCATTCCGACCTAGCTAAAATTTGTCCATTTGCTGTAAAAGTAGGGAGCAATCTTCGTCTGCCTCTGCTAAATATGCAATACTTCGACTTATTTGGAGATAAAGTAAGTCCTAGTTCATCCAATGATTTTGTTACAGAGTCTAGAGCATCTTGAATATGTTTCTCGCATTTTTTTATTTCCTTGTCACTAATAAATAAGACAAAATCGTCAGCATACTGCAATGATAACACATTTTGCGTTTTTTGCCATATTTCATGTGTTATAAGATTAAAAAGTAATGGGGACAGCGGGTCTCCTTGCGCGAGGCCTTTATTGGTCCATCTAGAGATTATAGTTTCTTCATTATCAGACCTAATATTTAAATATCTCTCGTTCAGAAGGGACCAGAGATATGAACAAATTTTCGTACCTATTTGAAGCTTATCCAAAGTTGTCATTACAACATCAACTGATACATTATTGTAGGCGTTTTCGATGTCTAAGAAACAAGCCAGAGTTGGAATGTTTTTTGAAAAACCAATTTGAATGTACGTAACTAAACGAGATATCGAATCTAAGCAGGATTGAGACTTTCTAAACCCAGCTGTATGAGGTGACAGAATTTTTTTATTTTCGATGTACCACTCTAAACGCCTAAATAGCATTAAATGGAAGATTTTACACAAACAGGATATTAAAGATATAGGTCTTAATTTAGGTTCAACATTAAAGTTAGAATTTGCTTTAGGTATGGCAATTATTTGTATATTCCGCCACTGCTGGGGAACTACACCGAAACTTAAAATGTTATTATATAACCGGAGTAAAAACTGCTTTCCTATATCTGGCAGATGATAAATCATAGAATAGGTTATGCTATCTTCCCCCGGCGCTGTATCCTTTTTTTTAAAACAGCTTTTAAGTTCCTGCATCAAAAAGTCTGATTCTAAAAGCTGATTTCTAGAAGAAAATGTTGGCATAGCATTTGCAGCATAGTGAGGTGCAAGTGAGCCCAATAGTTCAGTCTGTTTTTCAAAAGAACAATGCAACTTCTTTTGTTTTGCACCCTTCATCCACCTCATGCGACGCCATAGTTCAGAGGCCGAGGTCACTTCGTCAATTGAATCACAAAACTTTTGCCAGCTAAGAAATTTTGCTTTACGTATAAGAACATGGGATTCACGAGTTAGGGATTCTAATTTAGTCAAATTTGTGGGTGTTGGGTTACGCCGAAAAGTACTCAAAGCCAGTCTACGTTGAGCAACAATTTTGGATAATTGCGGATTCCAATATTCTTTTGGAGAAAATCTTCCCTCAGGCTTATTGCAATACCTCTTGTAGGGTATATATATATCCGCTGCTCTATAAATTTGATTAGTAAATAGATTGTACATATCTTGCAAATTGTCAGGGCCATCGCTAAAACTAATAGGATTTTCAGAAATACTTTGACGATAGCCTTCCCAATCTGCTCTCTTGAAATTCCGTTTATTGGTAAAATTACAGTAATTTTCTAGATTAATCGATAGTTTAAGCAATAGGTGATCGCTACCCAGGTTTTCATTAGAAGCTTGCCAATTGAATTTTATAGCTAGATCAGATGAAGCAAAGGATATGTCTGGTGAAGTCTTCTGTAAATTTCCATTGACTAGTTTCAAACGTGTAATCGCGCCATTATTAAGGGATATAAAGTCATTGTCGAGTGCCGAATCCATTAATTGAGTCCCTCTCGTGTCTGTTTTAACCGACCAGTTTGTGTGGTGACCATTAAAATCTCCGGCAATTAGAGTTTTTGCGGAAAATGCTGAAAAAAGTGTATCCCAGTCGGATTGTTGAGTATGCACCGAAGAAGGGCAATAAATAGATAAAACGTATTCTAAATCCTTGCAGTTAATCAATTTTATACATAAAACTTCAATGCCTGAGTTAATTAACTGAAATGGATGTACATGAGATTGAATGGACCTGTGAACCATAATTGCCACCCCACCATAGGAATCATATCTGTCAGCGCGGTAGACATCATACCCGCTTATATTTAGAATAGAATCCGTACTAAGCCACGTTTCACTGATAATCGCTATATGAATATTTTCCCTAGCCAATAAGTCCACAAAACTAACAAGTTTAGGTCTTAGACTTTGAGCATTCCATTGGTATATATTTAACTTAATATGTTTAGGCAAATTATCCATTTATAAAATTAATTATTCGCTCTAATAACCCCTTATGAAATAATAAATTAGTCACAAATTTCTTTAGTTCTGCTGAAAATAATTTTAACACAGAAAAAAATTTCTCTTCTAGCTTATCTTCTGACATTATTATTCTTTTCATTTCGATCCATAGCTTCTTAAACTCAAATCTGTAAACCATTTCTTCGGTTCTTTTGGCACTTTTTACTTCATTCTGTGATGTCTCGTGTTCGGTTTCCATTGGTTGCTCTGTATAATTATGTCGATTTTTTGTTTGTGTCTTATTATTTTTTCGCGTTTTTTGAGAGTTTGTCCCAGTTTCGTAGGAACTTAATTGTGAATCTTCTTCTAAATATTGTTCATTTGACAATTTTTCTTGATGATTCGAGCCCTCGGCAAGTTTATCCCGATAAGATTGTGTATCATTTAATATATTACTGGATTGGGAGTGCGGATCGCTGTGTTCCTTTGTATGTAAGTTCCTAATCTCCTCTTTTCGTTTTGCTTCATAGATTATTTGTAAGGCTTTACGATATGTTACTTGCTCCTTACTCATAAGATCTCTGATAAATTTTTCTTTTAAGTAAAATGGGCATATTTTGTCTAGTACAAAATGATCACCTTTGCAGTTTAAGCACTTAAAATGCTGGATATTGCAATTCACATGATCACCGCCACATTTGGGGCATAACATTTTCTTAGTAGGGCAGTATTTTAAGAAATGTCCAAATTTCCAACATCCTCTACATTGCGTCACTGGGAAAACGTACGATTCTACTTTGAAACGACAGTTATATGCATAGATGAAAGGTGGCAGGATGCTACTTTTAAAACATAATCTCATTGCTTCGCTATCCACCCATTTTCCATCTAAGTTTAAGCGTTTTAATCTTTTGACGGAAAAAATTTCAACGGTTGACTCAAATATATCCATAAGTTCCTTTTCATTCAGATCCAGATCTACGCCTCTCACCAAACCATATGATAAAGTTAACTCTTGAGTTAATTGACATTTAAATCCCTTTTCTTTGATTTTGCCACATTCTACTAGTTTTACAGCATCTTCCCTGTTATTAAATTGAATAAGCACTTTAAACGAACTTTTATATTTTACTCTTATAATGTTTTTAATATTCTCTGACTTTAAAAATTTGGCCAGAGCTATTTGTTTAGGTAGGGCATCCAAAGAGGTAACACAAACTTCATAATTTTCTGCATGTTGAGAGTCGTCATTTTTATTTAGGTCTACCGCCTTATTTTTATCTATCTCCGACGAATCACTTCTGATAAAACGCTTGGGTCTTCTTCTGATAACCGTTATAAATTCATCATCTTCGGTATTTTCATCTTCTCTTTCTTTCCTCTTTTCCACAATTCTTCTAAAATTTATATTTCTTTTATCTCCCGAATTTTCGCCTTCTAATATCGTGACAGTTTCCCGATCACTATTCTCCATATTAGATTGTAACTCCAAATCACTCAAACTTTCCTCATCTACATCGTACTCCATTCTCACAAAAAAATAAATAAAAAAATGTAGGTAGATTTAACAGTAACGTTAATCACAGAAAATATAAGCCGATACGCGTGTGCTCGTCACCGCGACTCGCGCCGAACTGATGTCTTGGGGTGATGAGCTTACTCCGGTGCCAAGCAGTACTATGCAATTCAAAGTCTGATTGGTTTTGCTTCTGTTTATGGTCAGACGTAACGCTTATCAGGCGAGCGACATGCTCGCAATCAGGCTATTAAAAAAAGAGTATCGTCAGCCCATCCCGCGTTCCTTCATTCCGCCAATCAGAACTGTGAATTAACTAATGCGCAGGTGAAGTTTGTACTCATGACTCGTGTCGGTACAGAGCGCAAAAATCAAATAATTAACCATGCATATTGGGTTGGAATAAGTCAATAATAACTACGTCATCGTCTTACGCACAGTGATGACATAAATACATACAGAATATCAGGTATGTATACCATAGGGATAGCCAGATACTATGGATTTCCATTTTACGCCGTCCCGACATACCACTTTTATCTGCTTTCATCAATATCTTCATGCATTATCCTCGGTTTCGAGTAGCTCTGACCTGTCCTCTCTAATGACAGCAACCGAAAGGTATTAACTGGTGCGAGAGTACCTGATCATTTTTGTACTTGTCTGAATAATGACCACCGTGAAAAACCCAGCATAACGACTCATTCAGGCTATTCGTGTTCCGGGGTCTGTCAGTGTATACCCAATAACTTCACGCCGGTATAATTTAAGAGTGGTAGAGCCACGCTGTAGACAATTTTGTCTACAGCATGAATGGGCCTGCTCGTCCGGGTCGTTACCACTATCTCACAGAAAACCGACGTAAAGTAGCAGCTTGCTGCTGCGTTTCGTACGGTGAGTGGGATATCCGGAGGCCTAAATCCCCTCCCCTTCCCAATCCCTTAATTATCCATTTCCTTTAAGGTCGGCAACGCGCCCATGATTCTTTTGGTATTGTGGGCGTACATGGGCGGTGGTGTTCACTTACCATCAGGTGAACCCACTTGCTCGTTTATCGGCCTATACAAAAAAAAAACTGACGCCAGTCGAGGGTCGCAATGTCTCTTGAAGGTTAGAAATTATATTTGGACTGCACTGTACTTTTGCTTAAATGACGAGACGAGCAGGTCCCTCGCCAGATGTTAAACGTCACGCCTGCCCATAAACAGAAGCAACGTCACACAGAACTCTGGGATACAGAACACTGCATGGCACTGAACTGCGCTCATCATCCCAAGACATAAAATGTTAAGTCTCATAATGCCCAGTAATTTCACTGGCTTCAATGTCTTTCAAACCAAAACAACAGTGCTTACATACTGCTGCTTGGCAGCAGAAATAGACAAAGCGGTGGTAATAACCCAGACGGCCTCTAGCATATGAGGGACGTACCACCTTGTTCTAGTCTAGTTCTAGGTCTCGTAACTTTGCTGTCAGGATAAAAAAAAACATACTTGGTACTGTTTCAAAACATTCATTCATCGACCATTTGGAATGTCTGGTAAGTAAATAACAATTAATTACCTACTTACCTGAGTAGGTAAGAATAATTCACAGGTAAGTGGGTAAGGTAATATCTACTAATTATTTATTCCAAGATTGAATCTTTCGTCAATATGTTTGTCATTTTAATTTGCTCTTGGTCTTACAAAATGTTGTTTAATTAAAAAAAAATCCGCCAGTTGCCATACAAAGAGGCTTTTCTTTTGTATATAATTAATAAATTTCTCATTCAAATAGGCGATTAAGAAGACGTAGAAATATCGAGCATTACGAATGATAAAACACATAACCATATTTAAGAAGTTCAATAGATTATTTCCATAAACAGAATAGAAGACCTAGGAACGCAATATCCCAAAGGAAATGACACAATTACAAAAGCAATTTCATATTTCCCTGATTTTATATTTTGGGTTGAAGATTAAGTCCTTTATTTGGTTTAATGAAGACCTTGTAAAACAGGAGGCAATCTTATTGGTTGATTCAGTTTCGATAACAAATAAGGGTCGATTGCAACATCTGTGGGTTAAGTTATAATAACAATCAATGGTTGACGACATCGACAGATTTTGAAACTTTGATTGTACTAAAAACAAACGAAATAACCTTTAAATGACGTAGATGTTTACTTGTTACAATAACTTTAACTGACAGATGGTGTAATCCACACTAAAACTTTTGTTTCACTTTAGATTACAATAACTACAGCAAAACTAACGGTTAAATTATTTTAATCCAGAAGACACTGAAAGAATAGTCACAATTGCCTAAGTGTCACAAGTGATGCTGTATTCCTACAAAAATCATAATATCACCCACCATTCTTGAGAAGTATCGTAATTTCAAAAACTTGTCACTTTTGATAAATGAACTCACACCAAAAATATTTAAATAATCTATATAACTTGCGTTGCAGCAGATCCAAGTTCCTACGTTGCAGTTAAGCCACTGTGCAAATATTTACTTACTTAACTTAAACAGTACTCGAAGTGCTTTACCTGTAACAAAAAAAGATTTAATCATTTTATTATCAAATAAAAACAAGGAGTACAGTGTCGATAATAGGTGGAGAGAAGACCAGAAAAGTTAACGTTAGGAAGCTAAATTAGGAACGAGAAAGAGATAGAGAGAGAGAGAGAGAGAGAAAAATCGTAATGATTGGTGTATTAAATATGTATCCCGTAATTTTGTCGACGTAGCCGATGATACATTAGTAAGTAAAAAACAAGTAGTCCACTATAGGATCAATTTTAATGTTGATAATGCATTTACCATTCGTCATTTTAAGATCCATGGGTGGACATGATATACCATCAGGTGACACATATATTTGTTTGCCCGTCATGTATAAACAGAGATGAATAAACATATCTGAAACTCTAAAATTAATGCATCTAATATCTAAACATGATTCATATAAACCTACACTGACCATTATCAGTGACTTTACTGTCAACCTGATAAATTTCACAGCTTCCCGCACATTTAGCACGTCGACCTTGATCACAAGACAAACAATTAGCACACGTTATACAATACACATGTTGCAATTGATGTGATGCGATGCAGATGGGACAGCTACACGGCGAACAAAGCGCCAACGATCCGTGTTTACATTACTACTATGTAGGCCGAGGTTCTAACTCATGAGGGATGAGAAATTTTACAGTGGAAATTATTGCCTTTCCTATCATTAAGCGTCATTTATATTGACAGATTTTCTCTTATCGTACGGCATAAATGAGAATATCACAAAAACTGACATTTACGTGTCATGAGATTCTTATTGTCAAATAGCATGACGCGGCCTTATGAATTTAATTTTGCTGTTAAGTTCATGCCTCGGTCGTGTCGCATGCGATAAATTCTTTCCATTTAAATGTGGCTTTATGTTGTTCTTTTTGAGGAATCTCGCATGTTACAGAAATTATCAATTTTAGATGCTGTTTCGGGCTCATACGGAATCGTCTCATGCCTCGGGTCTTGTCTGTGACAGTCATTTTAGGTATAGTTATAATCTGCAGTTACCCATTTTCGAACGAATAAGTTTAAAAGTATTTTTTATGAGCTTCTTTATTACTTGAAATGATAATTGTGACGCAATTTTCAATGCATCAAATATTTGTTTCGAGTCTGAGTGTTTCCTCCCCAGAGGGGTTTACGGCGGCAGGCGGCCGGTCTTAATAACTACAAGGCATATCTTTCTGTAACATGTGTTAAAAAGCCGACTCAATTGCCAGAGGGAAAAGGACAGATGTAAGAGGAATTTTCAATGCATCAGCATTGCCAAAGACACTACGGACGAACTTAAGAATATTAATACTATGCTTGATTTTAAAAGTGCTATGAGGATAAGACGACAGCTAAGTTTTGGGTGAGATGATATAAGGTAATCTTATATCAATTCGTGTTTTATCTCTGCACTACCTTGGGTAGACTGGTAGAGAATGCTTTTGGCATTAAGTCCGCCTTTTGATTAATTTAAATGTAAAAAGTTTAATAAATAATAAAAATTTAGCTTTACCTAAGTATTTAATTTTCGATGTATTTATTCTAATAAATAGTAGGTATAAATGCTAAAGTGAATATATCTGGTGTTTTAAAGGCTGAATCACTGACCTGATGTTGATGGTTGATAATGAAACTTAGTACAAAGCACTGAAGGACATAAACTACTTTTTCCCAGAAAAACATCATTCACGGGGGTTAAAAAACAGAAATAAAAGCTAGTAAGATATATCAACCTCCATCCAAATAGAATATATTCGCAAAATATTGTGTTGAATACGAAATCTAGAACAAGTTCGTTTCAAGCGAAACAGCAATAAAGTTACTGTAATCAAAATGTGCCTATAAAATCCTAATTGTAATAAACAATAACATCCATTGCTCATGTAATAAACCGACGGTCTCTCAAGGAGACCATAAACCGTACAACCATTTCAGAACTTAATTCAATGCCGAATGTTGGCATAAATTATTTAGTGAAAACTGTGTGCTCTAGTTTCCGAGCATTCATGCATGGTTAATTGTATCGGGGGCTCGTAATTCAGACGGTAACCTAGGTTTGAATGTTAAATGGGGACTTAGTTGGTTATGTAGAATGGTTAGTGGCAGATAGACAATGGTGTTCAAGCAGCTCGAAGGCCTCCGACTTGGCTTAACGACTGCTGTCAGTTGATAACAGCCTGAGCCGACTTCTTCATGCCCTCTGGAAACACGGAGACGCTCAGTTGAAATACCACTAAGCGGTCACTCATCTAAAGACTGACCGCGTCAAGGGTTGCTTAATTGCTTAACTCGCTAATCGTTTGCTGATTAGCTAGTGCAACTGGCTATTGACTCAAATGTATTCTCAAGAGTTCCTCTGTGCATCACATTAGAACCCTCTGATATTACCAAGAACAAATTCTTAACTGGACAATTCCGAACCCGTACTGATGAGCACTAATAATGACTAGTGTTATAAAACTTATTCACCACCAGAATATTTCAGATAATCACAGAAATCCGGCCCCAGGTAGAATAGATTACATACTTGATAAGTGCTAAGCGATCGAAACACATTTTTTTATAAAATGTAAGTAATCAAGTAAGTGCATGGTTAATTATCACTATTCTACTACTATTGTAAATGTGAAAGTTTGAATGTTTGTGAATTTGAATGTTTGTTACTCAATCAAGCTTTAACATTTGAACGCTTTTGGGTGAAATTTTTCAAACAAGTAGACAATGGTTTGAATTATTATAAATAATATTCTTATCCCGGAAAAAGTCATGAACCCATAAACCCACAGTGCAGGAATTTCATGGAATTGTGGATGCGTTCAAAGAAAGGATTGAGGATTAAGAAAAGAGGGAATTTTAGGCCATCAATAGCAGATAAAAAATAGTCCATATTCCTGAAAACTTTGGGAGCAATCTATAAACTCGGCATTTAGCCCACAGTCCACACATGATGGCATCATTACATGCCACAATCCGCAAAGCCAACAACCCAAGTTAGCACTTATTGGCATTTGGACGTTAATCAGTAATTTGCACTAGTTACAGCGAGTTGTGTCATACCGACTTTAGGCTGAAGCTTGTTTACCTTATTGTGGCAGTGGGCATATGAAGATAAAATAAATTTTAACAAAAATGTCACATTTTATTTGATATGCAGCATTTCCTCAGAAGTGTTAAAATTGGCGCTTAGTATCTCGAATTATAAAACGAAGTAAAGTTAGCACAACTTCCCTGTTAGTTGTTACTAATTTTGTTTTTAAAATCGTGCGCATATTTTAGCTCATACTGACTGAATTAGATTATAAAAAATTCAAAATGGTTAATTTTATCGGGCGTTTGGACGTGTCAGGTCGTTACTCCTCAATGTAAACTACACGAGATTTGCAACATTTTTTGCGCAGCACCCGCTCTGTTTACTTGCGTGATGTACGCATTTTTTTACGTAAAGCTACCTACATTTTCATATAGGGTAAGAGTACCAATAATGGTCTAGTCAATAGTGCTTTTATCACCATCATTCCTCATCTTCAAACATAAGATAACAGCAGGGTCGGCCCAAAACACTTTTTACACGTATTATGTTGGAAATAGAATTTGGTTTAGTTTTTACAACCAGCCGATATATAAAAAAAATACAAAGTGACCGATCTTGGAGAATCCTGATCCTCTCGGTTCACAGCGTATATTATACCTACTAGAAGATCGGTGATTAGGCTATAGATAGCAAACAAAATATAGACAGTAGCAGTTACACACGGTCTCCATTAGCCTTTCGTAACTTCGCCCACAACAAGTTTGAAAGTGTTATACAATAAAATAATATAATAAATCAATCTTAAAATCTACTTCAGAAATAAATTAATAATTATTTACACTACATCTGTATAAATGTCATTCATTTCTTAGATGAATAGTAGAACTTCTTTTGGAGGAGAGATTTGCCCCGCCAGCCAGTTAAAAATGGTGCAATCACCCTACATTTTAATCAGTGATAAATGGTATGCAAATATGTTTTATTATGTATATTATGTTCTCTTACCAGTATGATATGTGGTAGTTTGATTGTCAACGATAAAAATAATCATTTGTTTGACGGTAAAAGCATGTTTCCTCGTGCCGTGTCTATATTTAGACATATAAATAGTATAAATATATGGCAGAGTATTTGAAAGTTATACAACATAGCTTAATGATTTATGACTAGAATTAAATATTATTTTTACTGCGTGATATACAGTTCCTTGTCAAATATGGCAGTCATTATAAAAATCTCCACCGTGAATGATTTGGCACTTAAAATAAAATATACATAATTTAACGATGGACTTACAAGATAAAAAAATAAGCTTTACAATTATTATTAGCGTCTAATTATAATTCACAGAAACTTATTGAATATCGGTAAGAATACTATCTACTATTATATTATCAAACCTACTATCGTTACATTTATTTATTATAACATTATAAATGTCTGAATTTTAGTAGTTGCTATAATTCTCATCAGACTTCTATAGGTACCTACATTTTTCAATAGACATCAAAGATAGCGTAAGCTGATCTACTATTTTTATGGATTTTAAAGGTTTTATGATGAAATAAATGTGCATGCAGTTCTGGATAAAGGGAATAAAGATTCACATGGAATTGCCATTGTAAATTATCTCGGGGATGGCCTTTTCAGCGCTTGCTTAATAAATCAATGAATGGTCTCACTACGAATGCCCAATACCGGGTAAGGTGGAAGCGTTAAAGACCAGGATAATGCAAGGCACAAGAAGAAGTTGTAGTACGCAAACTCAGATGTTGGATAAAAGGTTTACTCCACAACGTCTGCAATAAAACTTATTGGACATGCATTATAATCATATGTAACGCATGTGTCGTCAGCCGTGGCGTTGCGCCCGTCAAGGCCTATGATAACACCACGATTAGATAAAGGAGTCAGCAGATCCGAAATCTATTGATAAGAGCTGTAACAGCTATGTATGAATAAGCTGTTTGAACTATTCTGACAACTAGTGGTGCTGTATATTGATCACGAATAGAAGAAATCATGTATCAATAGGCTGAAAACGATTGGGGTAAGACGAAGAGAATACACAGTTAAGAAGAAAGGTATACACATGCATAAATAAAGAGGGAATAAATACTACGAGGTTCTAATGCTGTACCGTCCAACAGTATTCATCACCTTGGTGACTAAACCACATAGTATTTACGAGCATTAATTAACATCAAGTAGGCAGCTCGATTCAAACACTAGATGCAACATCTCAACCTCAAGCAGGCGATAGCACGGTGGTCATTTTCAAATTGCAGAGAGAGGTATAGCAAGTTTTTTTATTAGCCGTATTGACGAAAAGTTGAGGTCGCTCGCCTGATGGTAAGCGCCACGCCTGCCCACTCACTAAACAGCACTCGTCACCCCTAGACATAAGATGTTAAGTGTCATAATGTCCAGTAATTCATTGGCTTCAATGTCCTTCAAACCGAAATAAAACTGTGCTTACACACTGCTGCTTGGTGGCAGAATATGATGGTGACATCAAACCCACACAGCCTCACGCATACGAGAGATCTACCACCTAGTAGAATGAATACATCCAGGTAGTACCACTGGACGTGAAATTACAACTTTGCTGCTAAATGTAGTATGCCGGAAGCCCAAAAATCTAGAATATCCCCGTATTCCTATACTTTTCTTTTAAAGTTGGCAACGTACATATTCTTCTGGTATTATGGGGACTCACAAAAATAAACAGAACCTAGCCAAAATGTTTTTGCTGACCAGGATACAATTGCGACGTTTATGAGGCAGTGTTACACGAACAATATGCATTATGTAATGAAAGAACTTTATTCGCGCAACAGATGTTCAAGGTTATTTTTTACTATCTCGTATTCAGAGTGTTAATTCTGATATGTAGATAAAAAATATTCTTTAAATAACTCATCGGAATGTACGTTAAGCTGTTGGACCAATTTGTTGGGAATTCGAGGTGTAGTATTAAATCCAAGTCCAAAAACCTATGAAACCCTAGAAGTTAAATTTTATCATGATATGGCGTATTGATAAGAAGTCCACTGACATTAGAAACATCTGTATCTGGCTGAAAAGATTCTCCTCAACGATAGCCAAGAAGTAAAAACCATCTCGATAAACCATGTTTAAATAAAAAATACAGAGTCCACCCGTTTCGAAAATGTCACAGACAGACAAAAGTTTCAAGGCTTTTGGACAAGGGTATATTTTTTTTCCTGAAATGGTCACAGTTTATTTGGGAATCAGAACAGGATCTTTTCTAAGATATATTGTGAAGCATATTGGATTAATTGCCACAGATGTCATTATCTTTCGACGCTAGCCATTATCAGAACTGCTGGTGTTGGCCATTTGATGTTCGAGGGAGTTTGATTAATGTGACTTAGCAAAGTAATTATACTGATGGCAAGTGTAGTGCAATATAAGAATAGTATCGACCAACGATAGCTGATGCATCTATCGCACGTATCCAGATTATGATTATGATGATGCCGACCTAATCACTTCTTTACCCTTCGCTTAAACTGGCTTAAAGGATCCCATATTGTAGGAAGGAAGAAACACGCGTGCTGGCAAACAGTTGCACTACTTAGGTACAGCAGAAGTATGATTGAGTGAACTGCTTGAGAAGAGAAAGATGTAACACGGGGTTCTGTTAAGATCTCGGGATGCTTATGGATTCTTTGGGTGGCTTTACGATTATATTATATATATATTATATATTAAATAGACTAACCACTAGTAATCCCATATGAATGAACAACTAGCTTTGTGTTATCGTTTACTATTAAAATCGTTCATAGAGGATTAGATTCGCGGATTACTTGGGTAGACTGTTATCAGTAAAAAACGTGTCAAGTCTAAACGGCCTTGTAACGCTTGACTGTGTACGGTTATTGTATCCTGGCCGATTTCGTTATCAACCCAATTTGGGCCAAGAAGCGACTTCTAAAGAACATACCGCTATACATTTTTCACTAGTCACAACTCAAAAGCGATGTTTAATTTCATTGTAGAAGTTGCACGTGGTAAGTGGAGTACATAACTACTTTGTCCTTCACCAATTAAGTTTGTAAGGATTACTCCGGTAATTGGTAAGAGACCAGCTTGGCAGACTGGCTTCTTCGAGGCAATTGACCCGCATTTTATCAATTCTCATATTCATTGTTTTTGATCAATCATCAGGCACCAACTTGGACATTGCCGATCAGTAACGAAGCAAATTAGGTCACTATCTTAGCCTTCTTAGCAAAGAACGAAGGACCAAGTTCGGATTTAGTAATTTAGTCAAATATTGATGATAAGGAATAATTATCTAACTCAACAACGCTGAAACAAATAGAGTTGTAACTGAAGCGTATTCGTAAGACGTCCATGAAACTTTTAACGCGGCGTAAATTATTTTTCGCGCGTTTCGTTGTTCTGATATCATTCGACAAACGATGACGGCATTGTTCGTCAGATTGGCCGAAAATTTGCGAATACTATAGAATAAGCCGAATCTAAGCATGAGAGCTACCTCTAAGATTCAGGAGCTATTATAAAAATTACAAAAGTGCGTACAAAGTATGATATGCGAAGCCCAGAAGGAGCACGTGGGTCACCTGATTATCTTCAACGTCTATGAACAACCTCAATACCAGAAGAATCATTGGTGCGTCTCCGATATTAAGTATAGGGAAAAGACACGAGGGGTTCCCAGAGGGGTTGACGTCAGGCAGGCGACCGGTCGTAAAAACTACAAGACAAATGTTTCTGTAACATATGTTAAAAAGCATGTTGCGGCCACCTCACTGTGGGTGCGATAAGGGAAAGGTTTGAAAAGGAAGAAGAAGAATTGGGAAGGGATAGATTTTTTGACCCCCCGTAATTTTACTCACAGTCGTAAACGCAATAGCAAGCTGCTTCTTCATGACAGGTAAATAATTAGCTTAATTAACAAGTGTGGTCTACAGAGTGACAGAAAATTTAATCGTTTACAACCAAAGACTTTTAATGTATACTATTAGACAAGCTGCGCGATACATAGAAATTGTACCACTAAGTTGCGGTCAATTGACCGTAACTCAATATTACCATTTCGCTTACTCTCAACTAAAACCCCCCCTTTAGCGCTCAATGTCTGTGAGCTGTCAAACTCCCGCTTTATGTGACGCAATTTTAAAGAGCCGGTGTAGTAGTATACATTAAAGTCTTTGTTTACATCACCCTCTCCATCCCTTCACCTCCCGGGCATAGTTCCTGACTACGGACCTGGCACTTTATGTCACGTAGGCCAGCTTCAATAACTAACGTACGACCCTCATAATGTTACCTTCGTAATATATGCATATAAATGTTTAATATGAATGAACAACCTAATTACGAAACCCACAAACCTCCAGTTTCACGTTAAAACGTAACTTATGAGTATCACGTTTGCGTTACTGTAAGGTTACATCACAATATGTGAAGTTAGTTAATATATATGAGCATATTTTGCTTTTTTACTTATATTATCTCTATGGTATTTTTTGTCGAAACGCCATAACTTCTATGATTTTTCATAAAATTTAATGAATCAAACACGATTTTAAAGCTTATGTTCGCCGCTATTGACGAAAAATAGACAAATGTTTTAATATTATAGGTTTTGCCAAAAAAAGTTGGTATATATTTCTACTTTATAAAATTACGTACTTAACTGACCACTATCGGTGCGAAGTACTCGCACGGGTCCCCTGGTAATTTGTTATTAATGATTCTCTTGATTTTTTTGTACCTAAAACATTATCTCTTTTTTGGATTTTGACACCTCATTATCATTATATTTTGTTTATCTAAAAATGCATGTGATAAGAAACCCCATACTGCTACTATTAGGTAGTAGGGGAATGATCGCAGTCCAATGCCATACAGTGCTTTAAAAAAGCCAGTGAAATTACTGGGCAATATGAGACTTAACATCCTATGTCCAGGGGTGATGAGAGCAGTCCAATAGTATGCAGTGCTTTATTATTCTGTGTGGTGTTGCTACTGGTTATGGGCAGGCGTCGCGCTTACGATCGGAGAACGACTCGCCCGTTTCGCCATTCTAGCTAAAGAAAAAGTCTTTTTTGAATTCAGTTAAAATTTAATACAACAATGAGTATAAAATGTACGTTAAGTGCGTAAAACAGTCGCCATGATGCGACGTATCAATCTGTATAAATATCTGGAGATATCGTTATCAGTCAACGTTTGCAGCGCATCTAGCCGAGCGACAAACACGGCCTACACAAATACCAAACAAACAATCATTTATGTTACATTTTTAGACAAACTGACAGTAAACTTATATTCCACTTACAGGCAACTTCGTTTCGTCATTCACGCAAGTAAATAAATACTGACCAACTAAAAATATAAGCAGCCATAACCTAGCGGCGGGTGGGTACGGACTGCCGACACAAAAGTCGCGGGTTCGACACGAGCACTCAGGGTTCTATGACTTTTTGAAAATTTATGTGTTGTTAATTATTGTCATCACTCGTTTCAATCATGAAGAAAAACAGTAAAGACACTTGCATACCTGAGAATTCTTCATAAGAATATCGAAGGTATTTAAAGTCATCAATCCCACAGACCACAGCGTGGTCTGCCTTGAGGATAGGGTGCATTTGAAGAATTCTATCACGGTATTCCCTGCCTGTCGTAAGAGGCTAATAATTAGGAAAATCGGGTTCGCGACCGTACAGCGAGGGATATGTGGTCTTCGAACACTTAATACATTTTCTTGGTGCGTCTCTGAGACGGACGGCAGTGCGAAACTTCGCGCTGCCGCAGACACCGAGGCTATTTCGGCTGTTACGGGTTCCAAGCCCCAAATCAGACGGCCCACAATGGCAGAACGCAGGGGTGGTACCGGCAACAATCCAGGCATACCAGAATTCCCCGGAACCTCTTACGCCGCTGAAGGAGGCCGCAAGGGGTTTTAGTCGGCATATGGGCGTAGGAAAATTGGTTAGAATTCCAATCTAACAGCCCCTTGGTTGTGAACTAGATCGGAAAGCTGGCGAGTCCGTCATACCTATCCTTCCACCTCCTGGTATCGGAAGGTAAGATGAATTTTTCGCGCGGCAAGAAAAAGCCAGGGTGGTGGACAATGTTAACTCCCCACATTAGTAGATAAGCTTAGCAGTCGGACATTAAATATAACACAGTGCTGATGACAATGAAGAAGTATATGAATCTATTGTTAAACATTACCACATAATATAAGGAACATAGGCTTTGCTAAAAGTGACCTACACCCGATTGAGGCACTAATAACAAAAATACAATTGATCATTAAACATTACTTACTTAAACATTACGAGGACACCTTTATTATTGAATGTTCGTTAAATGTATTTAAACAATTGTAGAACCATATTAATCCACCGTTAAAGCGCATCAGTTTGTACACTAAAAATGAATAAAAGTCTTTTGTGTTCGATTATTCCAAATTAATATTCCGTGAAGAAAATCTAAAAATGGGTTCCACGATTTATTCATATACAAGTTTGTATAAATATTGGTGTCACAATATTAAAACAAATAATTGTATATTATGTTGTAATCATAATTTAATAAAAACGACTGACACAATTTTTTGGGTAATATCAAATAGCAGCAATTTATTTAGTTCATAAGATGTTGAAGATAACCACCTTGAAAGCTGAACGCGCCTGCGTCCTGCTGTGCTGGCATCAACTATTGCTTCAAATTATATACATATAAACATATCTCAGTGAGCTAAAACCAATGGAGAACAACTAACTAAACCATTTGGGCAAGCTGCTATAACAACGAATTGGCGGAACTAAATATTTTGATTTCAACAATATAATTGTCCGAAACTTGGTATACGTTATAAAATATGTCAACCACAATTAGTCTCTCCCGTGACCACGAAGGCTGAAAAGCCTTCGAAACGTGGGGACTAAAAATAAAAATTAAACCGCGATAAAATTCGTATAAACTAGTTTTATTTCAACCACAATTAGTTAGCAACTTAGCTGACAAACCAAGTGATTGTAAACATAATTTAGTTGAAAGTGTTAAATAAACAATCAAACGTCAAATCGATAATAACAGGATATCAAAAGCAGAAGCAAAACATTTTGTTTTGAATGATAACAATTTAAATGAGAAAAGACTGGTCTAATCAAAACAGTTCAAACTAATAAAGACCAAGATATTCTCAGAAATAATAAAATTAACTTAAAACAATTCGTTTTGCTTTTAAATGTTTTATTACAATTAGATATTTTAAGTTTCCAGCTGTACAATCAAAATACACATTTAAATATTGGCAACACGGAGCTTGTTACGTCACTCCATTCAATATTAAATTACTTGCAATTTTGTTTACGTTATTTTTTGTGATCGAAACGTGTTAAACAAAAGTGATTTGCAATATTGTTTCTATATTACGTAATTATGAAGACTGTAATGATTATATCATATTAGAATGATTTCCCAAGATAAAAAAAATTGCGCAAGGACCACCATCCTTCATAAATGAAAAAATATACATAAAAATTTAGCTTCACTACGAAACTTTTAGTCTTTATAGAATTTCTAAGTGGCCTGAAATAATGTAGAAAAAATCATTTCAGCGTTCAGACAGGCAAGGTTATTCATGCGGGGTACACAATACAAACTATAAGCGATGGTAGAACTACACATGAAACAATAGTAAGGAATAAAGTGCGGCACGTGTTCGACATCACATATATCAGAATAAAGTTCAATAACGACCAAGAACTTGTCTTGCTGTTCGAAACCAGCCTCAATCAAGATCATGGACCCCTGACTTTTCTTAATTACGTATTCATTGTTAATTACCCATTGCTTTGAACGTGAGGAAATCTGCATACCTGAGAGATGTCCACGAGAATCTCGAACTGTGAAGTGTGCAATCCCGCATTATACCAGCGTTACTCTAGGTGTTATCTTCTTAATCGTAGAGAAGGCCCGTGCCCAGCAGTGGGACAGTGTATAATACAGGGCCGATATTTTATTATAGAACAGAGTTATTTGAGGAGTGGCATACCCTCTTAGAATAGATTAGAACTTTCAGCGCGCTAGTCTAATGTGTATCAATATTGCAAATTACTTAACAGTGCGATAGCTCGATCCACTACAAGGTCAAGGCTGATTAGAGCTCTGCGTTTGCACACGTCCAGCATGGTGTCGACGGACGTCTATCCGTCTCTCTCGCACCCGCACAAAATGCTATTTCAAAACGAGATCAGTGAAATGAGCGAACAACAGATCCATCACAAGACGTCCAGGAACGTCCGCATTCTTATGCTGAAAATAAATCATTAACGAAATTAGATTTTGTCTCGTACATCATTTTGTGTCGAGATTGTCGAGTTAACTCTTAACTAATTACATCGCTGGATGTTCCACAGATGTTGTGTCACTTTAGTTTATTAAACGTAAGTTTGTGATCGAGTTGTTATTTCGGTAAATTCGCCGCCGATCTTGGTAATGACTGCTCACATCACGACTTTGTAGGTAATACTTCAAAGTGGATGGCATGTGGGTGTACTGGTTACACTACTGCCTACCCCTTCGTGGGTTACAGGCGTAAGTGCGTATGTATGTACATAATATGTAAATACGTTACTGGTTATAGTCATTGTATAATCACGTATCATTCAACTTAAATACACGTGTAAATCGCAACTATTACAGCGATTAGGTCTCACACCTGTCGCTTCTAATGTTTTGAACGCCATTCATTCATAAAGAGGATTAATCAACAGCTAAGAGATATTTTTAGTGATAATCCATTTACCCATTTCTGCTCTCCGAGATTCGAAACGGATGATTTATAAGGCAAGGACAACAAGAGCTAAAGGTAATTGTCAAACCAATAGGAATAGGGATTGGGGACCGGAGGACAGATTTGGTCTTCCAAATATCACACTCACGGTACGAAACGCAACAACAATCACCCACTTCACACCGGTTTTCTGTGAACCAGTGATAATAAACCGGTGGAACCAGCCCATCGATGTTGTAGACAACATTGTCTAAAACTTGCACTACCATTTTTTTGAACGCTATCAAGTTATATCTAGCGAGACTGTTGCATGCTTTGTCATAATGGTAATAATTATTCCAGAATTCGGCGGAGAGACCATCAGTTCTGCAAAGTACTTAACCATGGCCATAACACTTATGTTTACTTTATTTTCACGTCTATTTGCATACAAAAGGGCAAATCTAGTTATTAATGTACCGAGCCTACTGATGCCTATTGATGTACCTAGTGATATCGGAAGTGTGATAGATAACCTAGCGGAGGGGCTAGGCGCGGTGCAGCGGGTTGACAGGTCGACGCAACGTAGCAACAATCTCGATGGTTACGTATAAATATGGTAGAATCCTATAATGAATTTTATACATTATTTTATCTCCCCAGAGTGGTTGACCTACTTATTTTCTAGGTACTTTATAAATGAAGAGGCAGTGTAAGTGCGCTGTGATCTAAGGTTCTAATGTCTTGGATTTTGTCTCCGAAGAAGACGGATACACTTTCGTAAATACTACCAACGAATAAATCCCTTGTTTTAAGCTCGCCAGCAAATCTCGCTTGTGTATGTACCCAGAGTTTGGACCGTATATCGTCAATCTTCAAACAAGCTCCAGCATTTGACTATTTACGCCGGCCGATTATCACCGATCGGCGCGAGGAAAGCCGTCGGTTTTATAACATTATTATGCTTGTGCATAACACCTACCTGACGGTAATGAGACGGTCTCAGACCATACAAGTAGCTATGCGTTACAAGACCCATTCGAATCCGGATGTCGTAGTATCCTTTTTCGTAAATTTCTGGTATAGTCTTGATTTGGAAAGACGTTTTTACGTTTATTAGCACTGCTCGTTTCCTTATTGGCTTTACTATACGTTCGTATCAATGAATATCACGAGGAAACAATACGCTCTTATGTGTTATGTAAACACTGGTTAACAGTGACCGTTGAGTTATTGCATACGAGTAACGTTAGTTGATGAAACTTTATTACCGAGTTCTATTCTGAGAGATGGAACTGCTCTCTTTGGTCAGAATAATATAATATTGCACTGTCCCTTCTATCAGGTGCAGTGTAGTCAATGTGTAGTCAGCCAGGCCCGCTTTATCATAATGTTTAGTGCTGTTTGGTAGGTGCAGATCCTGAACTCTGTCCATTCTGTCCACGTTCTGCACCTGTACCGGCCGCTCCTTTCAACATATAGTAGGACCTGCCCTGGGTGTATTAATATTGTCAATAACAGCATGCAAAATTATTGGTTTCTAGAACTTTACGGTTGATCGAATCGGAGAAACGTAGATAAAAGAGTTGAGCGAGGTATTCGCTGATTAATGCTTGGTAGCCATCTAGCAACCACTTGAATCGTTCAATCTTATCTAAGCATTAGATATCTGTAAAAAAATTAAAAGTGTAAGTAAATTAATTTATCAGCCTGTCATACGTAACACGAAGACTGTTGAAAAATGTAACGCTTACCGCCGTATCGACAATTTTTTATATGGAATACAAGTAAAATCCCATTCAAAAATATCTCTTTTCCAAATCCATCACCATACAAGCATCATGAGACCCGATCGGCTATGATTGGAATATTTGCATATAAATACATTTTGCATATCGTACGCGTGTGTACGTAATTATCTACGACGCGGACGCGGCGCCGGTCAACGACTCCTTCAGTCAGCTCTGGACCTAAATTGGTTATCTTATCGATGGCTTCCCTGCGTGTTTTCATTACATGTACTATTGCAATCTATGTTTCTCAATCTATGTTTTATGATTGTTTTCGATCGATAATATAGCTTGTTTTCTTTTTAATTCGAAGATAGAGAATTACAAAAAGGATCCATAAGCCCTGCGTTGCTATGGAGTTAGGGGATTTAAAATAATGATTAATATTACGTACAAAAGTGAAGTTGTGTACAAGAAAATATATTTTAGAGTGGTAGAGCCACGCTGTAGAAGTTTTGTCGGTGACCAGAGCAATAAAAAAGAGGCCATAGTTTATATGTTTTAATAAATTTTAATTCAATTTTGTTTTTTTTTTGTGTTTTAATCTGAATGTTTTAAAATTATAAATTTATGCCAATATGGACTGTTCTTTGTCGGAAACAAACGAATATATATTTTTTTTTATTTGAATAAATCTGTATGCAGCCGGCAGAGGAAACTGGGTGTAGTAACCACGGTAACAGTGGCTATGAAAATGCTACTTATGAATATAATTGAATATAATCATTTGACATTATAAACAAGACATTTACATAATAATCCCCAATATTTTGATCAAATTACGAGATCATTTTATAAATATCGTACTCCAGTGGTCCATTTAAAAGGCAATTTTCTCAGGGATCATAAGCTCTTTTCTAAGGCAGGACATAAGCCCCTCCCTTTGAACTTTAATTGGCAAAGTAAATTTAGAGTATTATTTCTTTATCCCAGTAACAGTTCTTGTGTGCGTGCCTTTTATGTGAAATATTTTGTTATTAATTTTTTATTTTTTGTTAGACAAGTAATTTTTCATGGCGAGAATATTTATTTAAAATGTGTGTTGTCTACTTTATATAAGAAAAAGACACCAAATTGAACACTAGCCAATGTCTTGAAAAGAAAATGATAGTATTACGATATTATCTAGAATTCAAAAGTATATTTTTTGAATCACTTAATAATAAGTACTATCTAGAATAAACTTTGGTAAGTGGTACAGCAATTGTCTTTATTTTTTATTATTAAACAAATCTGAAATAGATTTTAAGCATGATGATAACAAATCTAATTCCACTCACATGTTATAACTGAGACCCGGATGACTAATGGCCGATCCCTATATTCTGTCTATCGACAGATTTGCTTACTGGTAGTTCAATTTTGACACATTATGTATGGAAGATCTTTTAAAACACTATTGATAGTAAGCAAATCTATCTTTAATAGATTATTGGGAACGGCTATAAATGAGTTTGCACATCGGATACTGTGTATTTAATAACTTATTCTAATTTCTATACCAGCAATGAACGATGTCTTCCTGCAGGTCAGGAGTATAAAACACATTACGCGCAATTTAACTTGCCCGACCTGAAGTTAGCGACGTACTAAAGAGCTATGTATGATGATATTGTTATTAACATTAAATTAAAACTTCCGACATTTATGCACCGATTTTGATGAGTCTGCTTAGTGGTAGCACAATAAAAATAAATTCGACTCAAAGTACTAAAAAGCTAAACATACAACTAATCTGTTTTGAGTCTGTGCTACCAAACACTGAACAAATACACTGCATTAGCGCCGACTCAAGAAGGCGTTAATTTTATTTTTAATTTTCATACTTCGATTTCGGAGTGTATTTGGGCCGTCAACATCTTAGGCTAAAGCCCACCACACCAGCACGTAGTACACTCTTCTGATTACGTGGGTCCGCCCCACGCCATACCAAATACCCTCAAATCTGTGGTATGAGAAGGCGTACCCTGGCATTAAGAGGGTAAGCCAGGTAGAAAGAAACTTTAAGAGTCGGTTTTAGTGTTTAAAACTAAGGGTGACGAGAGGAGTAAAGAGCGGGTGATGTGCTTAAGTTCAGGCCGTCTAGGCACGTATTGTACGAGGTAATTTACAACTTATCATCACATCGATAAGCCATTTAACATAAAGGGCACGTACCAAATTCCAGTAGTACACCAGTTTAGTTAAACATAACATCGTGTTATCTGACATATTAAACCGGGTTATCAGTTAACAGTCGTAATGTTTTAAATATGATTTATAAATTTTCTATACTTAGACATACATACATACGCACTCACGCCTGTAATCCTCGAAGGGGTAAGCAGAGGTGTAACTAGTACACCCACATTTCGCCTATAGCGTATCTCCGTCCCACGATGTGATAGGGGGCGAGCCTATCGCCATACCGGGCACAATTCCAGACTCCGGGCTGATACTGAGAATTTCGTAATAGAAAAACCCAATACCACTTTGCCCGACCCGGGGATCGAACCCGAGACCTCAGCGTTAGAATCAATTGTAACGCATCCGCATTACAACTGCGCCACCGAGGCAGTCATACTTAGAATAACTACATATAGAAGGCAAATGTCCAAACAACGCATACTCACAATCGTAAGATGAACATTCGCTAAGGTGTGTTTACTAGCAACGTCACGCACGCAAACGCAAATGAAATGTCAGCTAAAATGTAATTTTCCCAAAAACTTGGTAATTTGTAGATGGGCAAAATGTGTTTATGGTGATCGTAGTTAGGCAATTGAACGGCTTAAATTTTGTGCGTGTACTTACGTTTCTATAAGTAGGTATTCTAGGTTACTATATAAATTAATTGGAGTTACAGTAGTACAACGACCATGGTAATGCAAAGACGTACAGGTGCGCGACCGAGACAAGAGACCACAAAACTCGTCAACAACGACGTCCGCGTTATATGCAACCGAGACAAGGCACAGGGATGCGCGACCTTTTCCATATAATTTCATTAAAAGCAGACTTATCTCTTAGACTGACTAACAGACATTTTCAATAAACGATTTCAGTTTGATTATCCGGATAGATCCCGGAAATCAACTAAGTAATTTGTACACGTGACCTTCAAACTGTATTCTGATTGGCTCATTTGTGCGATCTATCCGGTGAATCAAAAAGATAGTTTATTGAAAATGGCAGTTAGTGTAACTGGCCCTCGCGACAAAACGGACCGTTACTATTCCCGAATTGGGGCGAATTGCGTTTGAAGTAAAAAACAAAAACATTGTGCAAGTAATGTTGTACTCGTACGTTAAATAACAGATAGCCATTTACAAAACGAGGTCGGATTACGTGTTTGTACCGAGTGAGCATAATGTGAGACAGTGGCACTATACTTTTACCGGCAACTCGGCAAATTACTGCAAGACAACTGTGCCCGTATACGAATATAAAGTTAATACGTTGCCAATACAAGGGACTCTATACGATAGTTATCGAGTCATTTATATACGAGAAATATGTATGAAGATACAATCGACGTAAGAGCTGTCAAACACTGATAGTAAATTAAATATAGTAACATTGAAGAACGATAGAAGATGGTGAAGCGACTATCGTAGTTATGCTGAAGATCGCTTGAATTAGTTTTCTTGGAAATAATACTTACCTACTGGATAACCCAAACCTACATAAAGTATTGCACAAAGTCTCAAAAGTGTAGGATTGCAGATTAGTATTGCTTCGTAAAGAGATCCACCGATTTTTATGAAGCGCTTTACGACTTTTCATATTCTACCATCCTATAATAAACAGCTCCAGGCTCCCCCTGCTTATCATCATGCATCATTGCCCATCCATAAGCTTCTTTTTTGAGTTCTTTAGTTGGTATCTGTTTTTATGGTTCTATTGTTCTGTTACTAATTACTATGCAATGACAACGATTCCTGGAAATATAGGCATCATCTCTATTTCACTTTTAAATAACACTACATTTACAAATCCAACTTTCTCAACCAGACGAAAGTAGGAAGTTATGTAGATATAAAAATAAACGGTAATCTATCACATTAAGTCAATGACCAAAAACGATCAGCTGTACCACTGCAAGCGGGTGCCACACACTCGTCGCGTGCGCCTATCTGTACTATAAACAGAGCGCAGTGTCGCTCCTGACCTCCGACAGCTACTGATAACACCGAGATAACTCGTACAACCCAATAAAACAACCGACCGATTTGAAACAGCTATAATTATACCCAAAACGTCGATATAACACCTCATTTACAACATAGTCGGGTATTAGGAGATGAGCAGCTCGATTTAGAATCTTAGCGAGAAATCTGTATCAATTAGAGAGGTCGGAAAACAAATAAATAATAAATATCAGTCACAAACATAACAATGATATTATGGGTCTTACTTATATAAAAGTTATTCAAGCACTGATTAGTTAAATACTGTTTTGTCTCTTTCTAGCAAGTTTAATCAGAGACTGAATAACGTTTATAAGGCCCTACATTTCTAGATTATGTGCAGTGAAAAAATATTTTGATCTCACAACACACATACACGATGCAAACATTTGCGAATCCTACAAACATTGCTGTAACGCACTATCAGATTATTAGTCTCGTTAAAACTTACAAACGGTTGGACCGATTTTGATGAAACTTTTTGTAGGTGTTTGAGTAGGTCCCTGGATGGTTTATATTTACAATTGGACCCGGTAGGTGGTGCTGCATGCGATGGATGTTGCGGATGAAACCGCGGGGACAACTAGTTTCTTATAATTAACACATATCAAGCCATGCCTTTGTCAACCCACAGCTATCTAGGCCGCTGAGATAAAGGGAATGCCATTATTCGCGCACGTCAGTAACGTAAACCATTACAATAATAAAGAGCATTGTGTTTTCACTGCCTCGCTACACTTAATTCATGTACATTAAACGTTCACTGACTGCGATTTAATGAAATTGAGATCTTGAAATAGATGCCGCTGTTGGAATAGGTTTGCTGGTTATGTTTTCAACAACATGATTTTAGGACTACAGTTCAGTCAGTACATAAATAAATAAATACACCCAACAGTCACACACATAGTCCTGACCCCACACTAGGTTAACCTGTATCGTGGGTATCCGGAACTACGAAGGACTCGCGGTCCCACAACACCCAGACCCGAAACAAATATTTGTGGATCACACAAACATTTGTTTCAGTGCGGGAATCGAACCCACGGCCTATCGCTTCGCAGCAGGCTAATCGCCCGCTGCGCCACACGGAGGCTGTCGTTTTGTATCGAACCGTGAATACGCCTCTGCTTCCTAAAAACCAATACCTATAGACAATTTAATTAGATTTCAAATGATACGCCTATGATGTAAATGCCGGCTTCTATTAGAAGTAAGAACGATAAAAAGAGTAATTTTTACCTGCCAAAGAACAAATACAAAACATAACTACGTAATAAGTTACGCAGTTTTGTATCACGCAAAAATACTTTTTTTATAGTGTAGGTCTGCAAACGAGCATGTGGTTCACCCGATGGTAAATGATCTCAACTGCCCATAAACGCCCATAATACCAGAAGAATCATGAACGCGTTGTCGACCTTAAAAGAAAGGCATTAATTAAGGGCTTGGGAAGGGGAGGGGATTTGGGTCTCCAGATATCTCACTCAGCAAAGCAGCAAACCGCTACTTTACGTCAGTTTTGTTTGAGACAGTAACAACCCGGTCGAGCCGGCACATTTATGCTATAGACAAAACTGTATATATGGCTCTACCACTCCTAGCAAAATTGACGTACGTTAACCAGATAATAGGATATACATTTGTGTAATTTATTGAGTGTTGATATTTAAAATTGCTTTTTAAATGAGTTTTTCCTATGATTATGTTATAATATGACCAAATAATTTGTGTAATAATCACACCTTTGTACAGCTGTTTATATAAAACTCAGTTTCATCAACAATTTTGTTACAAAGTTATGACATTTAAAATTAGCAATAGAAAAAAACCGTATTTCAGCAAAAACATATGCATTATTTCACAATACCGCCAATAACTGTTATAAGCTGTTATTATATAAATATGAAGAATATACATACATACGCACTCACGACTGTAATCCCCGAAGGGGTAGGCAGAGGTTTATTCGCCCACATTTCGTGGGCGAATCATATCACATCATATCTCCGTCCATTGATGTGATAGGGGGCGAGCCAATCGCCATACCAGGCACAATTCCAGACTCCGGGCTGATACTGAGCATTTCGTTATAAAAAAACCCAATATCACTTTTATCCAACATGGGGATCGAACCCGAGAGCTCAGCGTCAGCCTCAATCGTAACACGTATGCATTACAACTGCGCCACCGCATATAAATATGAAGTATAATAGAACCAATGTCAGCGGAAGCGTGACAATAGAAGTTGAACTGAATATTGTATCAAGTTTGGTCACAGATGAAAGGCACCAATATAGATTTAAAATCCTTGGGTATAAGGTTAACATTATCGTAGTTTTGGATGTTTGTCACGAGTTTAGGTTGGAGGCAGAGTGACAGGCAGAAGACCTCGTATTTTGGCGTGCCATAGACTCTAAGGCCATAGGCCAGATTTGGCTGTCCGAAACCCGCTTAGAAAGGTCTTTCTGATTTAACCCTTGATACTAATTTACTTCGTAAATTGTGTGTAAATTATGAAACACAGAATTAAAAAATTTAAAAAAAATGTAAAGTACATTTCTATAAACCGTGGGTGTGCTAGTTTAGGTGTCTAGCTACACCTTGGGGGATATAGGTGTGAACTTATGTTATGACATTTTTAATCAATTGCTTATTGTTTAACTAACAAATGAAGAAATAAATACTAAATATGATATAATATGAAACTAAAACCTTTGTCATTTATGTATATATATTTATATGCCGAAACAGGCCGTCCTGTTAACAGTATTTATCTAATCAGTCTCATATTATGTAATGTAATATAAAATTAAGAAATATCTACATATCATGTACTCGACATTGTGAAACTTATACGCTTCTAAAATCTCTATCGTGACAAGATGTGTCAATCTTATAGAAACTACTGTTTCATATAAAAGAGAAGACTCGAGGTCAAAGTCGAAAGATAAAGTAATTGCCTGTACACTGTTTCATTAAGAAATGAAATGGGCTATGAAAACTTCTTGGGCACGTAGTTGAGATGCTCGCCAAATATGGAGAGGAAAAGTTAGACCGTGGACCTATTTTTTTTATAGCAGTCGCCCACAATTGATGGAAGTGATCTCCATTGACACCCACAATTACAGGAATAATGGATACGTTACCGGCTTTAATGTACCTACCACTCAAATTGATTTGCGGGACAATGTCAGATTAATTAGCTAATTGCGAATGATTAATCTTGATTTGTTGCACAACATTGTGTCCTAGCATTTTGCTGGAACTCGTCGCATATACCACATTGCTCGCTTCGGTAATGGACCTCAGATTTACTTATGTGCATTCAACATTAACGGTTATAAGCAAAGACTTTATGTATACTACTTTCTTTTTTTTATTTGAGTGCGAGCGCCAAGTACCTATGTCTGTTATACTCTTGGCTATTTCTTGAAAAGGTCAATCCAGGAATTTCTGTACATTACACTCGCATAATTCTGTAAAACAATGTCTGGACATTAAAAGAGGTCATAACCCATGAGTTTATTTCGGCATTTCTTCTCATGGCTAGCCCCGAAATGCAATTGTAATAATAATGTAGCATAAAAAATTATTGACATGTTAAAGTGATAATTATTTATTTATTTATTTAATAGCAATACCATTAGGTAAAACACACTACTAACATAATATAAAAATCAAATAAGTAACAAATCATGTGCTTACCTTTTAAAGGTATTTACAGCTAACACAAAAAAATTACAATGTCATAATAACGTAATAATTATTATAAATTATAAGATAAGTAAAGTAAGTAAATTATTTTTAAATGAAATGTAATATGTGAAATACGTAAACTAACTATTGTGAAAAACAAATAACTTAATTTTATTTTTAAATGGGCCAATCTTATTGCTTAAAATGTCAGCGTCAATACATTTGGGCAAATAATTATAGGTTCTCATCATTCTTGTTATGGGAGTAGTGTAACCCAAATTAGTTTTATAAAATTTTTCTTTAAATAATTTGATTAATTTCTGTATTATGATACAATTTACAGAATACATGATTTGAATTTCAATTTGAAAAGTCAATATGTATGAAATTGTATATATCCTATACCATGGACTGTTGAAACTAGACATTAATGTTTTACCACAAGTTTTCTGTCAATAGATCTGCTAAGTTTAAAATAACCCTACATAATAATTAAGGAGATAAGGATGCCTTTACTTTGCAATCAAACTTATTGCTTAATGCAATACTGTCGCACGTTTGCATCCAGCCTTAACCGAAATCCGGATTCTCGAAGCACCTCACATATCGACGGAAACCTCTTTGATGTCCGCCAATAATATTGATTCATATAAAACCGTCAGATAAATATATTTGTTGAAAGTTATTACGTCTGTATTTATAATTAAACTGTTTGTTTATTCGACGATCTGGAACGGAAGGTGTGGTGTACGCACTGCACATCAATCGATGGATCTGGGGTTCCAATTTATTTAGGGTCCATACATAATAGACCAATATACGTATCGCACCTCTAGAATTACAATGACGTAAGTGCGAATAATCGCAAAACTGACTTAAGTATAGCAAACAGTTAAAAAAGTGACAAACTATTGAAGGCAGCATTGACTTTCATGTAAATGTAATTTATGAAGCTAGATGGAAGTAGCGTCGATGTGGAATCAGCGCGGGGCAACAAGACAACATTGCCTGATTGGTATAAATGACTTGGTACAAAGATTATAGATTGTGTTGATGTATCTAATGCGAAATATAGATGGTTCCTTATAGCCATACAAGGTGGTAAGACACTCGTATGCGAGAGGCCGTCTCGGTTGGTACCACCGCTTTGTCTATTTCTGCCGCCAAGCAGCAGTGTGTAATCACTGTTGTGTTTTGAAGGCAATAACACCTTAGGTCTCCGGGTGACGAGTGCAGTGTTTTGTAATTCAGAGTTTGTTGCTTCTGTTTATGGGCAGGCATGACGTTTAACGTCAGGCGAGCGACCTGCTCGTCTCATCCTTCAAGCATATAAAAAAAAATGAACGAAATCTTAATTATTTTACATTATGACAGCCTCCGTGGCGCAGCGGGCCAGTAGCCGGTAGCGAAGCGTGAGACCGTGGGTTCGATTCCCGCACTTAGACAAATGTTTGTCTGATTCACAAATATATGTCTCGGGTCTGGGTGTTGTGGGACCCCAGGTCCCTCGTAGTTCTTGATACCCACGACACAGACCACGTCCTGACCCCACACTAGGTAAACATCTAGTGTGGGGTCAGGAGTATGTGTGTGACTGTTGGGTGTATGTATTTATTTATTATTTTTCTTATGGATCTTTAATTACCGTGCTTAAACACTGAAACATCGGCGTCTGGTTAGTACGTTATAGGACCTTGATCCGAGCTGTAGCGCACAAAAACCGGGCGGCAAGGACGCGTGTCGCGGACCGCTACTTTTTGCGCGTCGCGTCGATAATTATTATCAATTCAGATTTCATAAAGTGCAATTCTCAACACATTCCCGCAGGCTTGCAAAATATTATGTATTACGTCAATACCCTACTTCCTACTAATGTTATAAATGTAAAAGTTTGGATATTTGTGAGTTTGTGACGTTAACAGATGAACGGTTTTGGATGAAAATTGGCACACAGTTAGAGCATGATCTGGATAAGACATAGGGTTCCTTTTATTCCGGGAAAGGCAGTTCACGCGGGCGGAGCCCCGAGTAAGTACTTAAGTTATAAAAACTCAAATCTGATTGAATATATTTTATTTATTTATTTATTTATTTAAACTTTATATACATAACATGTATAAAGGCGGACTTAATGCCAAAGGCATTCTCTACCAGTCTACCTATGGGTGATGCAGAGACGAGATAATGTAAAACATTTAAATCAAAATATTTGGGGCTATGAAATGTTATTTTAACGGACAATTGTCTTGGAAGTTACTATCGATAAGTAATAGCTATTTAGAAAGATATTTTAAAAACCTGTTTAAGAACGTCCATGTATCTCGCTACATTAACTTTGCAAGCATTTGGCTTGCAAAAAGTTAAGTTATTGTAACAAGTAATGGTTGACATCTACAGATTTGGACGTTTTGATTACTGAAAATAATAAATAAATATACCCAACAGTCACACACATAGTCCTGACCCCACACTAGGTAAACCGTGTCGTGGGCATCAGGAACTACGTGGGTCTTGCGGTCCCACAACACCCAGATCCGAGACCAATATTTATGGATCATACAAACATTTGTCTCGGTGTGGGAATCTAACCCACGGCCTCTCGCTTCGCAGCCGGCTACTGCGCCACGGAGCTGGCATAATTTATACAACCTTTAAATAACGTGAACGCTTACTTGTTTTGCTACAATACCTTTGGTATTAAGCGACGCTTAGTGCAACCCACACTAATGGTCACTCTCAATATTCTATGGATCGACAGTTTTCCTTACTGGCACAAACATTTTGACACATTTTGTATTAAAGATCTGTCAAAAAACTATTGATAGAAGTAAATCCATATTTAAACTAGCTGTACCGGTTTCACCCACAACTACAGCAGCGCCACCAACCGGGTCCAATTGTGAATCTAAACCATCCAGGGCGTCACCCAAACGCATATATAAAAATTCATTCAAATCGGTCCAGCCGTTTAGGAGGAGTTCAGTCGCATACACACGTGCAGTAGAATTATATTTATAAAGATAGAATATAGAGAACGGCTATTATAGATCAACTGCCAAACCGCGTGCGATTTGAACAGTTTGAACTAACTTTTCCAATTGATCAATACATACCATACAGCTTTTTGAAATAAAACAACTTTATACGAATTTTATCGCGGTTTAAGTTATAATAATAATTATAATACTAGCCCTGTATTATATACGTCCCACTGCTGGGCACGGGCCTCCTCTAATGAATGAGAGGGGTTAGGCTTTAGTCCACCACGCTGGCCTAATGCGGGTTGGCAGACTTCACATACCTTAGAAATTCTTATGGAGAACTTCACAGGTATGCAGGTTTCCTCACGATGTTTCCTTCACCGTTAAAGCAAGTGATAATTAATACACACGTAACTTAGAAAAGTCAGATGTGTATGCTCTTGGGGCTGGTTTCGAACCTGCAACTTTCGTCTCGACAGTCCATACCACTCCTCGCTGAGTTTATCACTGTTTAAATTAAGTAAAAATAAATGTGTAATATTCGGGTAAACATAAGAAATACAGCATTTGCTGTTTCAGGTCAGTTGATTAGAGTAAGTTAAGTAGAAAACGCTATTATTATCAAATAATCTTCTCCTAGATACGCTCGGCGAAATGTGGGTGTACTTGTACGTGGCGTACGCATTACAACTGCGCCACCAATGCAGTCATTATTATAATTAATATTTAATTGTGAACTTTGTACCAAAATAACATATTTGTCACATTGATTTGTTGAACATCATGTGCAACTTGAACTTTATATTTTCGAAATATCCGATGATTGTCGAAACGCATAATTTTATTTGCGTAATACTATACAATTTTATTTACATATTTATAATATCACAGTTTTATTTAAAGTTTTTTTATCGCTTATCTTAAACCAAAATAGCTGGACTTTTCGCGTGTGGCTACTGAAATTTCATTGTATTACTATCGCTGCCTCATTGTTTGATTATCATCGAATAAAACGGCTCATTACTTTACTTATTAGGCATAAAATTGGAGTTTTAGAAAACATATATTACCTAGTTAACGAAATAAACTATAAATAAAAGTGGATTAAGTTATCCTATTGCTTTCTCATCATCGAAATAAGATAACTAGAACTATAAGTCTCATATGAAACTGCCAAAAATACGGCTCCACTTACTTGCAAAGATACGAAAGATAAAAGATAAAAAGACACGTAAAAGATAAAAGATAAAAAAGATAAAAGACAAAAAAGATAAAAGACAAAGATAAAAGATAAAAGATAAGACAAAAGACAAAAAAAAAGACACGACAAAGATAAAAGACACGTAACACTCATACACGCAACAAAAATTAATGAACGTTCAAAATAAAATCACCTTTATTTCACAAAAGTTAATGTCTCAATATTAAATGTCTATATCGAGATACGACGTTTTGCACCGCGCAAAAAATTTGACGTATAAGTGTGATCATGAATCAATTTTTATGAATTGATGGATGAAAGAGCTGCACATACTTTTATAGCCCCGCCCCCTTGCACAGAGTGTTGGTGGGGTAATTTTTTGCTTGAGTTACGATCATCTTATTTCGATGCTTCTCATACATAATTCCCAACTATATTATCGGTAGCATCGTATTTGAAACAAATTAGATGCACACCTGACACATTTCATAAGCATAATAAAATCACACTGAACTATTTATTCATTATTCTACAGTAAATAATAGGATATATTCAAAGTATAAACAGATAGGTAAATTTAAAATAATTCAAATTGTATGTGCATTAATTTTGTTTAGGTCACATAACACTATTTTTTCACAATAAGATTTATATGTTTCTAGGCCAGCATGTATTTGAATACGAATAATTCTATTTCTTACAGAAATGGGACATTTATTACCTATAACTTTTTTTAATACAGTTACAATACACACAAAATAGCTTGCACAGACTGAAGTTGGTCACTTCATCCACACTTATATATACCTCTTGACACCATTTAGTCTGAACACAATCGCAGTGACACCGCATGTGACCAACTTCAGGCCAATCAAGTTGTTCTCTGCATATTGTACATATAAATAAAGATATGACTGCAGGCCTCATTCCATAAAGGTGTATGTACAAATGTGATTTTTTTATTATTTTGGTTCAACAAAATGTACTTAGCTAAAATAATTATGTTTCATCATTATTATCTTTTATCATATATATTACACAATGTTCCTTTTGATGTGTACATACATACATACATAGACTCACGCCTGTTTCCCATAGGGGTAGGCAAAGACAACGGATTTCCACTTGCTACGATCCTTGCATACCTCTTTGGCCTCATTCACTCTGATTAAATTTTTCATACATGCACTTCGGTTTAGGGTACTCCTGACCTGGCCTTTCTTGAGAATATCTCCAACTTGATCTATGAAAGTTCGCCGAGGCCTTCCTCTTCCAACTGTACCATTCAAACTCGCCATGTATATTTGTTTCGTCAATCTTCTTTCATCCATCCTCTCTACATGCCCAAACCATCTTAATATTCCTTTATCAATCTTCATCACTACATCCTCTCTCACACCACACCTCTCTCTTACCTCACTATTTCTTACTCTATCTTTCTCTCTTCTCTCTTTTTTTGATGTGTATAAAAATCATTATGTGTTTATGTTGTTCTTGAGGCACAAATCAAATAAATATGCACATAATATTATTTCTCCATAATGCTTAAGAGCTAAGATCCCTTTACCTTCTCTACACAGGAAATTATGTAACAGTATGTATGTGACATAAGTTGACATAACAGTTCCCATTTCTCCCTAATTTTGGTGGAGATTTAACCACAGGCAATACTAGTTTTATATAATGACTATCATTTATGGGCACAATCTTCAGTATTGAGGGATAAATGATGAGGAAATATGCATTTTACATCATGTTATCACAGACAATACAAGAATATTTATTTTGTAGAATGTGTGTTTCAGTTTCAAATCTCAGCAAAAAGATTTGTAGTTTTTGCCACTCAAAAGGCCATATCAGTATAGTTTTTATCAATGTTCTCGGTATGTCGTTCCAAAGACCTAATATGAAAGTGGTTGGTGGTGTCACGATGAAAAATAATTGTGGGTACCCGACCTTACCTCTCGCACCGTTGCCGTGGCTGCCCGGTGCGCCGCTCACCCTCATCGGCCTGCCGTCCGCAGTACATTTTAATAACATTATTCCAACATGTAAACACTATTTACGTTTATTATACATTTTAAGTGCAACAAGTGTCCCAGATAATCAAAACACGCAACTTTATTACAGTTTAATTTTCCCTTTGGCGCCAACTGATTGGCTGCCTTGTGTGACGTCAAAAGTAGTATTGAAACCACTCGAATTGACATTAAAACGAAACTTTACTTAAAATCAGTCCAGTAAGAATTCGTCGCAGATTACACAACACGATTGATGCACTTGTTGAATTATTAAAAAAAAATGCACAAATTATTTCTATAAAAGTCACTATAATAAACATACACACTGAACTCAACAGGCTGATTGACCAACTGACTGAAGTAGCAACTTCGTGTTTTGATTATACACGCTGTCAAGTTTACGAATGAAAAATGAATGAAACAAGTGTGAAGTTTGATCATTTGTTATCTCGCTCACTCTTTGGTCATCCTATGAAAATAATGAAGATAGTCACACTTTTTACTAATACTTCCATGCAAATATATAGCATGGATCACTCACAGGTATTTTCAAATAATTACTTTTTATCTTAAAAAGTAATAATACAATTTACAAATGTTAGATAACGCTTAGTACTAATTCTGTAATCTACACATTGCCCAACAAGGCGAGATTAAAGCTTTACTCACAGACTACTTAGAAAGAAGCTTTACTGTTATGTTGGTTCACCTGCGCTTGCTATCAGTCTTTTTTTTTTTTTTTTTTTTAATTTATTCATAGCCATGGAAACATATCCTTCAGCCGGACACTTATTTAATTACATAAACATCTTGCATGAATACTTATTTTACCTATAACTGACTATAACATTAATACAACTATTCTACACATTCTCCACTGGAAACAATGACTCAAAACAAACACATAAAATACAATACACAGACAAAATAATAATAAAGCTAGTTTTTAGACAAATATGTAGTATGTAAAAATAATATTTAATAAATTACAGAAAATTAAATTTTCTGTACAGTTGTGCATATAAATTTATATAATGACATATAACATTTTTTGTTCGATAACAAATCCTGAACACGGCGGGGAACACTTATTTCTACTTCACTGTTACTAAATTGTTCACAAATGTCACTAGCTAATAGCAACCGTTCCAATTTAAATGCAGGGCACTTTAAAATTATATGGTCCAAGTCTGCGTTTTCTTGTGAACAATAAGAACAGAAGGAATCTTTATTAATGTGAAGCCTTTTCAAATGAGTTGGTGTCAAACAGTGTCCTAATCGCATACGCGTAATGATAGTAATAAGTTTTCTTTCAGTGCACTTGTAACTGTAATACCAAGGCTTCGATGGCAAATCTTTCTGGATGGTTGCATACCACTTGCCTTTTGTTTCAGTAGTAAGATCCCAGTATGCTTTCCACAAGGATCTAATCTCTGTATTGAAGCTGTCGTAGTAGTCAGTGAATGGTAATTTTGCTGTCCCTGTATGGTCTTCATCGTGGCTTTCTCGAGCAGCAGTATCAGCCATTTCATTACCATAAATGCCACTGTGTGAGGGAACCCATAGGAACTCTACATTAATGTGAGTCATTTTTGATAACAAACTCTTTATGTTGTAAATGAAATAATTTACCTTAAATGACATTTTTACATGAGCTAATGCAGATAACACACTCATTGAATCTGATACAATTACAATCTTATTGACATTATGTACAGTACTACTTACATATTTCAATGCACAATATATAGCATAACTTTCTGCTGTAAAGATACTAGATTTCACATCTATTTTGATACATTTAGTTTGGCCAGTCTGTGGATCAAAATATGCTGCTGTTACATATTCATTAGTTTTAGATCCATCAGTATAAATAAAATAGTAATCTTTTTTCTTATCTTTAAATTCTAAAAATTCCTCCTTGCTATTTACATTGTTTAAGAAAATGGCTTTCAAAGAGCAAATAAGAGTTCTATATGGTTGCTTGTACATTGGCCATATAACATGTTTCTTTATATTTTGTGATTTATTTTTCACACATGTAAAAATGGTTGGAATTTCAGGTAGAGTTCTGTCAATGAGTGTAGAAACTGAGATAACTATTGAAGGAATTGTCTGAGAAATATTTGAATACACAGAAAGTTTGTCTAATAATGGGCTCTGATTCAAGGATAATATTTTCAGATAAAATCTCTCAGCTAATTGCAATCTACGTAAAACTAATGGAGGTATACCTGTTTCAACTTCTAGTGAATTTATTGGTGTGGAGCGCATAGCACCACATATAAGCCTCAGACCAGAGTTTTGGATGACATCTAATTTTTTAAGAAGAGCACTGCTGGCATTCATGTAAGCTAAACTACTGTAATCGAAATGGCTTCTGACAATACCTTTGTATAACATAGTCATGGTTTTTGGATCAGATCCCCAAAATGTTCCAGCTAAATGTTTTAGGACATTAATGCCTTTCAAGGCATTCTTAATAATATGTTTCATATGCTCATCAAATTTTAATTTGTTATCAATGATAACGCCTAAGAATTTGTGTTGTGTTACTAAAGGTATCTCAATATTGTTATAAGTGATTTTAATATTAATTGTTGATGTTTTGCTAAATACTAAAACTGAACTTTTTTCTGGGCTAATATCTAATTTAAGTTTATCATTATAATAAAAGTTCAACTGACTGAGTGCTATATTTAAATTATTCATAACTGTGTGTATGTTTTGATCTACACCATACAAAAGTAAGTCATCTGCAAATTGTAGGATTTTTATATTGCTGTTGTCAACATACTTAAGAATTTCAGATGTATAAAGACTATATAAAAGAGGCGATAATGTGGCACCTTGCATTGTACCTTTATTAACAAATGTAGGGCCATGTAGTTTATTATTGTATTTAACATACATTGTTCTATTACTCAGAAATTGATAGAGCCATCTTAATGTTTTACTTGGAATAGTAATATCATGTAATACTTGTATAAGTTCTTCTATATTGACATTGTCAAAAGCACCCTTTACATCCAAAAACACACAGATCATGTTAGAGTGACTTAGCTTAGCATTTTTGATATCTGCTATTAAAGTTACAAAACTCTCAGAGCAACTTTTGCCTTTTCTAAATGCATACTGTGTTAATGGGATGATGTTATTAGATTCAGCAAAATAATCTAAACGCATCTTCAACATATTTTCAAAAAGTTTACCTATACATGATGATAGTGAAATTGGTCTGTATGAGGTTGCATTGTTAACAGGTTTATTGGGTTTTAATATAGGAATGACACACTGAGTTTTCCAGGATATGGGTATAACTAATTCTTCCCACAATTTATTGAATATATTAAGTAAGACTATTTTTGCATTTATATGTAATTTCTTAATTAACATGTAAGGTATGTCATCCAAGCCTGGCGTAGTATCTTTTCTACTCTTTAAAGAAACATCCAATTCATCCATTACAAAATTATTATTAAGAAAAGCGTTCTCCTCATTTTCTGTAGCAGTATTAAATAAACATGTCAACCTATCAAAATTAATTTGAGTATTATCAGTAAAATTATTTATAAAAATTGGGATCCACTCATCATTAAAATTTTTATTTTGGTGACTGCTTCCTATCCTTTTGAATTTTTTAATGTAACTCCATATTCTAGATACAGGCGTCAATCTGTTAAAGCTACTACATAAAATATGCCAAGAACTAATATTTTCTTCTTTAAGAGTTCTCTTTTTAATGGCATCGAGCTTTTTATAATTAATCCAATTGTCTATAGTAGGTACCAAATAATATTGTTTCAATGCATCTTTGGAATTCTGTACTGCATCGCTACATTTTTGATTCCACCAAGGTACTGGTTTTCTCATTATTAATCGAAAGTCATTTTTATGTTTAGGTATTGTTTTGTCTCTAATATTATTTAATATTGAAATAAACTTTTCATATAATATGACTGGATTATCATTTATTAAGTCTAATGTGGAGAAACAATTTTCTGATAGGCAGTAATATTCATTCCAATTTCCTTTATTATAAATATATTTGTCTTTAATATCGGAATCTACAGAATACAAGGATGGTTGGACATTTATCTCAAGCAGTGTTGGAAAATGATAACTACCTAAAGCATCATCATGTACAGACCACTCACATAAATTAGCAAGGGAAGAACTTACAAGCGTTATATCTATAGCAGAAGCTTGTCTATTAGGATATGGCACAGTAGTAGGTGAACCATTATTAATAATACACAAATCATATTCTTCTATAATATCAAACATACACTTTCCTCTATTATTGGTACTTGAACATCCAAAAGCTAAATGGTGTGCATTAAAGTCACCCATAATTATACATGGCTTTGGTATATTCTTGAAGATATTTTTTAGCTTTGTGGAATTAAATCTATTACCAGGAGGACAATAAACACAGAGTACTGCAACAGGTCCAGATTTAGTTTCTATTAAGATACATATGTTTTGAATAGATTCATGAAAAGTGGTATTGATAACATTATATTTTAAATTATGTTTCACCAATATACCTACACCGTTGTGAGTATTCACAGAATGTTTATACTCAAAATTATAATTTGGAAAATGTGGAACTATTGAATCAGTTTTAAGCCAAGTTTCATTAAGTAGACATATATCTATATCTTTTTCTAGCAATAAGTTTTGTAATAAGGCTTTTTTGCTCCATAGACTCTGTATATTGAATTGTAATAGGTTAACAAAATTATCCATTAAAGTAAGTTATGTAAAAATATTTCTTTTATTTTCTTGGTAGTAAGGGGGCCATCTATTTTATTACCTAGCGTAACAAGAGATTTTACAATAGCATTAATTATAATATCATTGTTGACTATTTGCTTAGCGTCAAATTCTTTATTGTTTTCAGGCTGCGGAGGCAACGAAGGATAATTCTTATTACTTATAATTGGGGGTGAACTCACCACAGTGGCATATGGTTGCTTGACATATTTATTTCGTTTTTCTTCCATCTTTTGTTTCTTAACAGGACAGTCTCTTGAAATAGCTAAATGATTGCCATTGCAGTTTATGCATAGTAAATCTTCTACATCACATTCTTTATATGAATGTTGTCCAGCACAAGACGAACATTTTTGTGAACCTCTGCACACCTTAGCAGAGTGGTTAAATTTCAGACATTTAAAGCATTGCAACAATGGTGGTATGTATGTATGAACTTGGTATCTAAATAATTTTATATATACATGTTGTGGTAAGCTGCTGCATGAAAATGTTACCGAGACGGTGTTCAGTGGTACAAGTTTTCCTTCTACCTTCCTCATAAATCGCCTTATAGATATAACTTCTGCATCACAAATAATATTTTTATAGATTTCCTCGTTACTTAGGTCAGCAGGTACAAATTTTAAGACTCCTATCTTCTCCGTCAAGTATGAGGGGATAAATGCTTTCATTTTATTTTTTAATAGGAATTCCTCCATCTTTAAGAAGTTATTGGCTGCGCCGGCTTTTTTAAAAGTGACACCTATTTTGTGTGCATTGATTCTGTGCACGCCAGCTATGCCTTTTACACTATCAGTTAGT
This sequence comes from Mimas tiliae, assembly GCA_905332985.1. Classification (NCBI taxonomy): domain Eukaryota; kingdom Metazoa; phylum Arthropoda; class Insecta; order Lepidoptera; family Sphingidae; genus Mimas; species Mimas tiliae. The sequence goes on along the minus strand of HG995241.1, from coordinate 19,007,800 downwards.
ATATTCGTCAACAATATTGGATTTTTGTTACCAATTTTTTCCTGTTCAGTAGACTCAACATATACTATATATTCATAACTGCTATTTTCAATGAAGAGACGTTTGTAGTTCTCTTTAACATAAGGTTTATACTTATCTTGACTATATGTGCCTCCTTTAGCCATTGCATATTTCCTTTTTTTGGAGCCGGATGGGTCCTCCCCATCACTATGCGGACTCATTTTAGTTTAGCCTAGGATTTTAAACCAAAATAAAAGAGGTTTGAAGGGTTTTATATAATAATTTAAATAAATTAAATTTCCTGTGAAATTTAAAAGACCGCCTTCTTTGACTTCCCGCCAAAAAGTCGCTATCAGTCTAAACATATAATGTTGCCAGTCAATTTTTTTTTTGCCGCACCATTATTTTGATATTTTTATGTTATTTTATGATTCCTTGAAATTAATTATTTCTGTTGTTCTTTCTTTTATATGTAAGAAACTATTTACATGTCGAATATAGTGGAATAGATTGGCCGTGGTGGACCAGTTAATTGATTACAACTCGTACTTCAAGATATTTATTTTTGGAACAAAAAAAATAATTGGAAATTGTATCTATCTACGAATCCTACGAATAGTTACAGCATTTGGAAAATTAATATGACAGATATTTTGGTTTAGCTACGCATAAGTTCATAATTATGGTAAAACAGTTTCCAAAATGCCTTTAAGTACAAAACGGGCATAATGAAATATCTCCAGGATCTTCAAGTAGAAGTTACTACTGATAAGCCTAGCTAGTGCATAATTTTAGGTGAGTTATTGTGATTTTTATTAAGTGCAGAATAAGAACAGTAGTGTCTTCCTGTGGCAGACGCCAAGACCTGTTTTAATTTCTACCCAATGGTATAAATTATTGTCACTTTTCTACCAAGATATTTTGGGAAAATACGTGGCAACATTTTAAATCGCCATATTTATTTTGTGCCGCGCGGCGCGCCATTTTGGTAGGTTTTATAGAAGTGACGCTAAATAGGACGTAAATTTTTCGTAAGTTTATCCACAATGGGCAAAAAGGATAAGAAAACAGACGCCAGTGATGGTTCCAGTGAGGAGGAGTACGTTGTTGAGAAAGTCCTCGACAAGCGCACCGTCAAGGGCAAGGTTTGTAATTTTAAATTATTATGATTTGAGAGATCTTGGATATATATTACCCATGTCTACCGTTTTATTTGGTTATTCCGTGTCCAGCATCATTACATTGAGTTTGGTTCTCAACAATCAAGCAAGTGACCGGCAACCTCTCGCATGGTTATATTATTTTGAATGCTCCAGGCATTTACTGGAACCTGACGCTAAGAAAGGTGTCTCCCGCCAATTCCATTGTATGCTAATGTACGGAATACGACTGTATTTCTGAATTGATGTTACAATTTTGCAGACAAAACTGCTTAGCAAAACTAGGTTATAATTTGTAATAATATTGACATTAGGTTCTTACATGTCGCAGTAAAACCTTCAGATAATCTCTACTTTTTAACACATCTCACTTTTTTTGTATACATAAGTGTAATCAGCTAGGCAGGGTGTGTTATGAAGATAATTTATTGTTATTATTACAATAACAATGTTTCTAAAGAAATAAATGTGTTTGTAAAAGGTTCAGAGATAATCTAACTTGTAATGTATAGGCACATCTTGTAGTTGATTTTATTGAATATTTTGAGGTGTTGGTGAGAAGTTATATGTAGTAATTATTTTGGTATGCCAGTGGATATACATATTGTAGATGTGGTGAAAGTGAAGTACTTCAGGCCGGTATAATTCTGTTGGGATAGAAAGTGTCAGTGGTTGAATTATATTAGTTATGACATTATATTTCGATTGTGCTGTACTTACCACAAGTGTAGTTACTTGCACAACAGTGTCAGGATTACAAAAAAAAACAGGCATTGGTCAGTGTAACATGCGTGAGTATACTGCACAAACAAAACAAATGTGGTTGACGCTGAGGTCTCGGGTTCAATCCCCGGGGTGGGTAAAAGTGATATTGGGTTTTTCTATTACAAAATGCTCAGTATCAGCCCGGAGTGTGGAATTGTGCCCGGTATGGCGATAGGCTCGCCCCCTATCACATCATGGGACAATATACGGTTGGTGAAATGTGGTTGTACTGGTTACTCCTCTGCCTACCCCTTCGGGGATTACAGGTGTGACTGGGTATGTATGTATGTTATAGGACAATTAAATTTATTAAATGATATTGATGAGTGGCATAAGGCCCTTCTTGTGCTCATAACCTCAATAATAGTTAACTTAGAGCTGATATCATTATTATTCAATAATTAATAATCAATATTATTCAATAATTTTATTGTTTGTTCTAGACCCAGTATTTACTAAAATGGAAGGGCTACAAGGAAGAGGAGAGTACTTGGGAGCCAGTAGAGAATCTTGACTGTGAGGAACTCATAAAGACATTTGAAGAGGCTAGGAAAGAAAAGGAGGTAGGCTTGTTTGGGCAAGTTGCTAAGTTTGCCATATTTTTTGTTTTTTTTTTGGAATATAATCAGTGGATCAACAGTAGCAGATAGATAGAGGATAAAACTAGTTTATACGGATTTTATTGCAGTTTAATAAATAATATAAAATCCGTATAAACTAGTTTTATTTCAATGAATATTGATGTAAACATAAGAAATCATTAGATAGAGGATCTCAATTCTTTTTCTATTGAACCCCTTTGTGTATGTTGTCTGAAACTGTGTGGTTCAAAACTTATGCAAGCATGCCATATGCACTATTTTATTGCTGTTTTGTCACTGATGACTTAAAAAAAAAATTCTATAGCCTCTGGAACTTGTGGTGTTTGAATGTGTTTAATGAATAAGTTAGGCAATAGGCATGTTTTGTTAAACAAAACTAATGAGCGGAAAGCAATAATTGTGTAGAATCGTAACATTTCAATTTTTTTATAATTATTGAACAAAACTAGTTTATACAGATTTTATCCTGGTTTAATTTTATTTTAGTCCCGACGTTCGAAAGCTTTCGAAACGTTAGGACTAAAATAACATTAAACCAGGATAAAATCCGTATAAACTAGTTTTATTTCAATGTGTAATATTCGCGTAAACATAAGAAATCACTTTTATAATTATATTTGACTACAATATTATGACTGAAATATGTTTAAAGTTTTTTTTTATAAATATCATAGCCATTCGTTTTATATAATGCGTTGAAAGTAACGAAATAATGAATGTGCGGAAGTTACATTAATAAATCCTATGAACAGTTACAGTCTAAAACAAAGAAGCCCGAGGACAGAGGCAAGAAGCGCGTCCGCGAGTCCAGCGTGGAGACCACCTCGGGACGTAAGGGGCGTGCCACCAGTGTCTCATCAATAGACGAACATAAAGAGTCCAAGCGGGATCGCAAGGAGGAGAAGACCAAGTCTGGCTTTGATAAGGGGCTGAAGGCAGAAAAGATTATTGGTGGGTTTTTGAAGCAGTAGCATTTTAGACTGACTAGCTTTTGCTCGCGGCTTCGCTCGTGTGAACAGCCTTATCTGGGATAAAAGTAGCTTATAACCTTTATTCTTAGTTTAGGTTTATTCCTAGGTCTTATCTATCTCTGTACCAAAATTCATCAAATTAGGTTCAGCAATTTATATGTCAAAACATAACATACTAACTCACTTTCGCATTTATAATATTAGTTTGGAATTAGGGTATATAGTAGATATGACATGCAGACACTAAGTACACTGTCATTATGGTGCGCATCCATTTTTACGCGTACTCATGCTCGCGTTGAATATTGCGCATAATTGCTGCACGCGAACGCAGTACGTATATGAAGGTATATATTATCAATGGTCAGTGGCTACAGGTGTTTACAGGCAAAGTTATGTATTTATTTAATTTATTCACTTCCACTTACAGCTTTACAGGTTTACCTAATGCGTTACGAGTAATTACAAAGATAATCATAGTAATCTCAATTATTACACAATATGGTAGTTTCCTATATTGAATTTTATACATTATTTTAAAAGCAACAGAAAATGATACGCAAAAGAAACCCTTTTATTAAAACACAATCAAAATTGGTTCAGAAATGTGCCCGTAGTTATGACTTTAAATGTTGGTATGAGGAAAAATGGGTGTGTAGTAGGGATAACTCACTATCTCGCTTGCACGCGTGCACCATAATGAAAATTTTACACAGTGACGTCAAAGTTTGCGTCGTCTGTCATTTGACAATTACCCCTTCTACAGAATTTGAATGGCTTCTAACTTATTTATTTTTGGTCCGATTTATAAAATTGTTTCTGCAATATATTTTGAGTAACGTAAATTATTGATATAAAAAATTAAAAAAATCTAGTCAACTACCCTATTCATGCAAGTGAGCATGAAAATAAGTCCAGTTCCTCTGCCACCGCATTTGAATCATAATTATGAAATGATGTGATTGTTCAGGTGCATCCGACGCGACAGGCGAGCTAATGTTCCTGGTGAAGTGGGCAGACTCGGACGAGGCGGAGCTTGTGCCTGCAAAAGTAGCCAATGTGAAATGTCCTCAGCAGGTGAGGTTTAATTCTGTTTGTAATTACATCATCGACAGCTTACATGGCGCAGTGCGCGAGGAGCTGGCTGTGAAGCGAGATGCTTTGAGTTCGATTCACGCACTGATGCAAATGTTTGTGTGATCCACAAATATATGTTTCGGGTCTGGGTGTTTCGTCCCCAGAGGAGTTGAAGTCAGGCAGGCGGTCGGTCGTAAAAACTACAAGCCTAATCTTTCTGCAACATGTGTTAAAAAGCATGTTGCACCAACCCCACTGTGAGTGGGATAAGGCCAGATGGAAGAGAGTAATTAATGTATATTTTTTTGAGTGGTATAGCCACGCTGTAGACAGTTTTGTCTACAGCATAAAAAGGCCGGCTCGACCGGGTCGTTACCACTGTCTCACAGAAAACCGACGTAAATTAGCAGCTTGCCGCTGCGTTTCGTACGGTGAATGAGATTCCCCCTCCCATTCCCAATACCTTAATTATGCCGTTCCTTTAAGGTCGGCAACGCGTCCATGATTCTTTTGGTATTGTTGGCTTACATGGGTGGTGGAGATCAATTACCAACAGGTGATCCACTTGCTCGTTTGCTGACCTGATAAAAAACACGTAAGATTTAATTATACCTATTGTATATTTATTTATATTTTATCATATTGCAGGTGATTGCATTCTATGAGGAGCGACTAACATGGCACACCCCGTCGGAGGCGGAGTGATTATTATTTAAGTTGTTTATAAAGTTACGTACGAGAGGTATTGGTGCATTTCTATGGCGATGTATGAGTTCCCGTTAGGTTATAAACGGTTGTACTGATATTAAACTGTGTACTTTGATAAAGTTAGCTAAAATTTTGTTTTTCGATGTGTATTAAATACTACAAGGTAGGTCCCTTGTATGCGAAGGCCGTCTGGGTTGGTACCACCGCGCCGTCTATTTCTTCCGTCAAGCAACAGTGTGCAAGCACTGTTGTGTTCCGGTTTGAAGGACATTGAAGCCAGTGAAATTCCTGGGCATTATGAGACTTGTCTTGGAGTGACGAGCGCAGTGCAATGCCATGCAATGCTTTGTAATTCAAAATTCTGTGTAGTGTTGCTTCTGTTTATGAGCAGGAGTGGCGTTTACCATCGGGGAGCGACTTGCTCGTCTCGTCACACAATAAAAAAAAACAATTTGAGTTATGTTTTTCCATGTATAATGACAAAGTGATGATTTTGCATATTGATGTCATATTATTATTTTATTTGATAAAAAAAATCGTTGGATATTGTGAGACAAGTGTTGTATAAATTATACATAAGTACTGAAAGTAAGTAAGGGTGTTGTTAGCTTAACTTTATCAAAGTAATACGGAATCAGTGTCAGTTGAGAAGACAGGAATAATTGTAAAGCATGTTATTGACGTGTCCTACGTAAACCTGTATAAAAAAAATGCATATTTTTACTAGCTAATATAACTTTAGCCATCTCAATGTCGAATCGGTTGATTTACTGACGATTTAGAAGATTATTATTATTTGATTTTATTTACCTTTGTAGCACTAATTGTGGGGCATCGTTTATTACTCGTGTGTCGGTTAATTCTTAGTGATCCGTTCGTTCAATTGGTTTGTGTCATTTCGATCGTTCGGTTTGAGTCGGTCTCGCCGCCGCTCATGCTCGTTATCAATCACTAGCTTTTGCTTGCGGCTCCGTCCGCGTGAACGGCCTATTCCGGGGGAAAAGAGCCTATAGCCTTCCTCAGTAAATGGGCCATCTAACACTGAAAGAATTTTTCAAATCGGACCAGTAGTTCCTGAGATTAGCGCGTGCAACCAAACAAACTCCTCAGCTTTATAATATTAGAATAGATTCTGATCTGTTATTCGTGTATCCTAATCAGAACTTGCGTAATACAGAATCATTGAAAACGAATGAATCATCAATACTTTTACGCGATCCGAGTCAAATGACCTAATCTTTTATTATTGACACTGGTTTAAACTTTGTACCTTTTCTAATATAATTTTATTTTGGTGGACACCCTGTGCCGTCGGTGCAGTGAAGTCAATTTGCATGCAAGGATCTTTAGGTTATGTATAAGTTGCAGAAGAGGTACAAATTAAATAGGATGATAACCTGCTTTCTGTATCACGTACTTAAAAAATGTTTAAAGGAACTGAAGCCCGAATTAAGGTAATAAAATTAGACTTTCTGATTTTTCTATTTCGTTTTCGGATAGACTTGCGGATCCCCAAACGCAACAAAAGTTGTTCGAAGTAAGATTTCAAAGAAACGAAAGTTCTAAACGGTTTCAGAATAACATTTAACTACCCAGTGCTTGATATGTTTACGTAGTACCCAGTCAATATGGTGTGATTTATGTCTGTGTATCTCATAGTTTTATACAGCTCGTCAAATCTAAAATGACGTATGCCATTAATCCTCACGCTACTCTATTTTGTGTGCATTATAAGGATCAAAATTTAGTGGCAGCCTTAGAATAACTACTTACAGAAGGTAGTTCAAACAACGCATACAACCGTAAGCTGAAATCGCTAAATGAGTGTACCGCTTTGTCCATTTCTGCCGCCAAGCAACAGTGTGTAAGCACTGTTTTGTTCCGGTTTGAAGGACATTGAAGCCAGTGAAATGACTGGGCATTATGAGACTTAATACCTTATGTCTTGGGGTGACGAGCGCAGTCCAGCGTCATGCAGTGCTTTTTTATTTAAAGTTCTGTGTGGCGTTGCTTGTTTATGAGCAGGCGTGGCGCTTACCATCAGGCAAGCGACCTGCTCGTCTCGTCATACAAGGTAATAAAAAAAATTAAAACAAACTCAAAAGAAATGTCATATCAGCTAAAATATATTTTCCATAAAAATGGTAATTTAAAGATGGAGTAAATGTGCTTCATAAATTTGTAAGTGAGGATCATAAACATAACATTGTGATTATTAGTGTAGTGATCGTAGTTTCGAGTCATAAATGGCTCCAATACGGTAGTTGACTAGATTTTTTTAACTATTTAAATCAATAAGTTACGTTACTCAAAATCGATTGCATAAAGAATTTTATAAATCGTACTAAAAATAAATAAAGTTAGAACCCATTCAAATCTTGTAGAAGGGGTAATTGTCAAATGACAGACGACGCAACCTTTGACGTCACTGTGTAAAATGTTCATTATGGTGCACGCGTGCAAGCGAGATATCCCTACTACGCACCCACTTTTCCTCATACAAACATTTAAAGTCATAACTGCGGGCACATTTCTGAACCAATTTTGATTGTGTTTTAATAAAAGGGTTTCTTTTGCGTGTCATTTTCTCTTGCTTATAAAATAATATATAAAATTAAATATAAGAAACTACCCTATTGAACGGCTTAAATTTCGTGAGTAGTTAGTTTTTTTAAGTAGTTATTCTAAGGTGGCAGCGCTCATCATTTTGGTTGGACGATCTTGAGTAAGATTTGTCTGAAGGCAAGCGACTCGATACTGCCGTGTGCAATGTAAGAAGTTATATTTTTGTTCTCTGAGACATGGAACGATCCGCGATCACGTATCGTGGTTGATGTTAGATAATTATATTAATAAATACTTTCTTAAATAGAATCAGAGTTTTATTTCAATTATTACATCGTTATATCTCGCAATATGACATTCATACAAAAGAATTAAAGCGAGACATACACACGTGACCTGGTCCATTTGTCGTAACATTTATTGTGTATGTGGATACAGATTTATTCTCATTTTACTGAAAAAAATGAGCAAACCCAAATCCAAACATGCATCCCTGTAAGACAGCAGCGTTACGATCCCTTTACACATACATGCTTGACGATTCGCTCATAAAAATTATTCCTTAAATACGAATAGACGTTCACATTTATCATACTAATACAACATATTTTAAACTGATATAAATTCAAGATTCGCGAGATTGTGAATACGGTTGTAAGAGTTGTCATAATAAACAGTAAAAAAATGATTCGTATTAAATCATGAATCGAAAAAAACGAGTCGTCAATGTATGTATGGGTTCTTGGTATACAGTTCATTCCAAATATTTTAAACAAGTCTTCTGCCATTAGATGTCAAAATATTAAACAAATACACTCACCCTAAAGTCACACACAGTACTGAGCCCACACTAGGTTAACCAATATCGTATCACGATTGACTTGCGGTCCCACAACACCCAGACCCGAAACAAATATTTGTGGATCACACGAACATTCATTATTTCTCGGTGTGGGAATCGAGCTCACGACCTCACACTTCGCAGTCGGCTACTCGCCAACTGCGCCACGTAGGCTGTAAATAGGTACAATATCTCATTTTAGTTCTCAGCGTGATGACAAGTCTATATTTAGTTTCAAAAAGACATGATTGTCGATCAAACCAGAGTTTGAAATTATCTGATAATCATCCGATAATGTTGCATCCCAGAGTATGGAATCGGGTAATTGTCCGATAATTTCAGCCTCTGCGGGGCTAACATGAGCCGACGAGATATCGCGCGGGAGTGAAAACACAAATATCTCAGATAACTGCAGTTTTCATAAACTATCTTAGTTCGAAGTAATTTGTATGCGTGACCTTCAAACTGTGTTCTGATTGGCTCATTTGTGCGATCCCGAGAATCAAACTATATTCTATTTTTAGAGTTACGGCCCCACCGGTTTTCGATGATTTCGCCAATGTCGAGTATTAAAACAGCAATAACTAACAAAAAAGATCAAAACATCTACATCTTTCAATGTCAACAATGTCTACCAGTCTACTTTTTTCGAGAATCAAACTAAGATAGTTTATAAAAAGTGTCAAAATTCGATAACATTAAGTCATGTTGTAGACAAAATATCTACCACAGAGAAGACTTTAATGTATACTACTAGACAAGCTGCGCGTTACATACAAAGTGTACCACTAAGTTGCGGCCAATTGACCGTAACTCAATATTACTATCTCGCTTACTCTCAACTAGAACCCCTCTCGCGCACTCTGTGAGCTGTCACACTCCCGCGTTATGTGACGCAATTTTATTTCTAAACAGCCCGTCTAGTAGTATACATAAAGTCTTTGCCACAGAGTAATAAAAAATACTATTTTCTCTACTTATATCTCTAACGTAACGAATAGAGTATGTGCAAGCATGTAAGTTTCGATAGACATAAAGAGCAGTTATAACTGGTTATTTCACAAAGCGAGGCACTTCCTTTGTAAGAATCCGCTGGTATCATAAGCTAAAAAAAACGTACAACATTAATTATAAACACATTATTATAGATTTAAAAGAATACTGATTACATTGAGTAGAAAATTTAAAATCTATGATAAAAATCTCGCAGGTTTTTAGTTGCAATTACTGAACCTCAAATAATCTAGACGTAATTTTAATGATTTATTATGGATCGCGCGCAATTGCTGATCACCTGTGTGACGAATAAAGCACCATGTGATTAGCAGTTGTATTGTAGACTATAGCTATTTTTACAATATAGATATAGATTAGATTTTTTTTCTATGTAAATACACCCAACAGTCACACACGTAGTCCTGACCTACATTAGGTTAAACCTGTATCGTAGGTATCAGGAACTACGAGGACTAACGGTCCCAAAACACACAGACCTGAAAAAATACTTGTTGATCACGAACATTTGTCTTAGTGCGGGAATCGAACCCGCGGCCTCTCGTTTCACAGTCAGCTACACGCCCACTGCGCCATGGAGGCTGTATATATTGCGATAACTGCTCAGATTATACAGAAATGCAATCGGAAACTATTCTAGTACATGTAAAACCAGTTAACATAAAATCTAGGTCATATATTTTGTGGTCCCTATAAATAAATTGTGAAATACAAGTATACACTACATACAGTTTAAAAGTAATATTGCAATGCATTATACAGATTTTTCGATAAGTGTAGGTACATATTTAAGCTCTTCTCGGTATTCCCAAGGGGGTAAGCAAAGATGCAATTAGTGCTCCACCCAATGGTGAGCATACCATACCGGGCACATTACAATCCTGGCGAATTCATGTGATTAAATAAAAACTCACATACATTGTGATTACCTGATCTGGGAATTGAACTCAGTACCTCGTGGTTCTCAGCCTTAGTAGGCTGCCACTAGACCAATGAGGCGATTTCCTTCCTTTTTTATTACTACATAATAGAGAAGAATGTTCTAAAGAATAACATTTTTGAGATATTAAAGAAACGCTAAACAATAAATCCAAATATCGAACTTTACCAGATTAGTATTTTTTGCCTAATCTTAAAAATTTCTTTGGCGATGAATCCTTTCACTTTTGTTATACAAAAGCATCCATACACTTATCCAAAAAGACGCTCCTTTCTACTATATTTTGTCTGTAAACTCTTATTTACCCAGCTTGATAAACCGTAGACTAACTTTAAACTAGGTTTATATAAGGCAAGGTATATGGCTTATCAAGTAACTTGATAAAAACCTAGGTTAAAGTTAGTCTAAGATTTTTAATAAGTATGTATGTGACTAATATTGTGTTATTGACCTTATTATAAACAAAATGAAGGCTAGCAAATGGCGTGTTTACAGTTTTGGCTTACGTGCTTAAAAATGTCTTAAAACCCTTTCGAAACAGTCATCAGTTGCTAAAATTTTAGACATCACGCATAAGTCTTGTCACGTTTAAACCGTCATACCGGTTTTATAATAAACAGGTTGAATTAGATGAGAGAGAGAGAATAAGATGTCATAATAAAAAGAGAAAGGATAATAGTAGCCGCACCCTACGTTGTCACTTGGGACATAAGCACTAGTGTTGAGCCGGACACGATTTTTAAATGAGGTTGTATGAGGAGCCTTTTTTATACGGATCCGGTACAAAGCCCCACTTCAAATGAGGAGAGGCGTCTCGATGGTTACTCGCTCGTTCTCACTATTTCACGCACGCAGCCCGAGTCATGGGAATAGTAAAAGAGTGAGGCGACATAAAGTTTGAAGTAGTACATGTAGAACATTTGAGCCGCATAATTTTGTCATGTACGGGACAAATATAATGCCTCTTGTATATCCTACTCAAGACTAGTAAGCACGCCTCATGATTTCCGTAAATATTAACAACCCGTGAAAAAACAATTGTATGAACCGCAATATTGACGTACTGCTGGAGCTATAATATATCGAAACTAGAGTATGTCACAAAACTATTGCAAATTGTCATAAAACTATCGTATGGTGCCGGTACTGTAGTCCTAAAGGGCCTGAAGTGCTCAGATTATCGGAGAGTGGTAGATGGTGGTGCGTCTTGATGTATAGCTTATACAGTAGTATACGGTGGTATAATGATCGATACCGCTCATAGTGGTCCGCTCTAAGCCTGGTACTTGTAGTCGTGCTTGCTCAGACCATTGCTGTGAACATACAAATACATTTTACTATGAAAAATACATATCTAGTATTTTTTTATATAGAGGGCCAACTAAGCGGATGAGTTAACTGATGGTAAGTGATTACATTTGACATTTTCGAGTGGTAGAGCCATGCTGTAGACAAAACTGTGAATGGGCCGGCTCGTCCGGGTCGTTACCACTGTCTCACAGAAAACCGACGTAAAGCTTGTACGTAGGAACTTACTGCTGCGTTTCGTACGGTGAGCTAGATCCGAGGCCCAAATCGCCCTCCCCTTCCCAATCCCTTAATTATCCCTTATCCTTTAAGATCGGCAACACGCTCATGATTCTTTTCGTCTTGTGGGCGTACATGGACGGTGAAGATCACTTGCCATTAGGTGACCCACTTGCTAGTTTCCGATCCATGCTGTAAAAAAATACAATGCCAAGGGGTTCGTCGGTCCGTTGCCGGTATTTAATATGCCGGCTATACTCAAATATCGCACGTCAGAACACGTTGGGCAACCCTCGCAGTTAGATAATAGTCCAGGTGCCATGGGCCATTTTTGCACTTGATTACTATATAGCTAATTTTCCGTGAGGAGCTTCATTTTGATGAGACGCCCAACAATTACCTGTACGAAAACTCTGATTGTGGTAGGTAATACCGGTGTGACTCAGCTGTAGTAGCAAAATACAGAAAATAAATTGGTTTTAATTTCATGAATTTAAAATATGTATTCAATTGGAGCATCGGGATAACGTACACGCAATTAGTAGGACAATATGACTGTTAAATTATATAAATATTAACTAAGTAAACACAAAAAAATCAGCTGGTTAGTTATAATTTTTGATGACCTCGTTATCGATACATGTTGGAAGGAGGGGACTCTTTGATCATACTACACATTTTGTGGGACAAATATTTTTTCGAATAATTTAGATAATTATCATCAGATTTAACAAAACAAAACCCGGTTAGTAATAAATTTTTGAGAATCATCAAATCAACATATTTTATCCCTGCTACTCCTATTACCTACCACAATCGAGTTTTCGTACAGGAAATTGTTGGGCGTCTCATCAAAATGAAGCTACTCACGGAAAATTAGCTTGATAGTAATCAAGTGCAAAAATGGCCCGTGGCACCTGGACTATAAAGGCAAAGGTTAGTTACCTGAGCTGCGCGACATGTGAGGGCGTGGCTTGTATGAGCGGTGCGAGTCTCTCGGTGAAACGTTGCAGGTTCCGTTCCAACTCGCGCTGGTACTCACGCTGGTCGCTGCCGATCAAGTTCTTGTTCTTCTTTAACGCGTCCTGACATCTGTACAAAAGGTATACCATTATATAGGTACCCAACAGTCACACACATAGTCCTGACCCCACACTAGGTTTACCAGTATCGTGGGTATCAGGAACTACGAGGGATCTGCCAACCCACAACACCCAGACCCGAGACAAATATTTGTGAATCAGACAAACATTTGTCTAGGTGCGGGAATCGAACCCACGGCCTCACACTTCGCAACCGACTACTCGCCCACTACGCCACGGAGACTGTCATACCAGTACCAGTACCTGTATTACAACTGATTATAATACACATCTATCACCCTATCTCAGGGTGCTACAGTCTTTTTAAAATAATTTATAAAACACATTTCAAGGATTTTTAATTAAAGTATTGCAGAAAGTTTGTACAATATTATATACAGATACAGAAAGAGATTCTTTTTCAATAGTACATTTAGAAGACATGATACTGCTAAGTATAATAATTGTAAAAAACATAACTTACTTCTTGGAGAAATCTTTGAAGGCAAGCCGTAGTTTATTCGTTAATCTTGTGGGTGGTTGTGTGCCTTCTGCGACAGGAGCTAAGAACACCTAAGAACAGTAGATCTGTAGTATATTCTCTAAAATAGGTTCTTAATTTTTTTAGGGCATGAGTCTTTTGCACGGTGTTGAAACTTGAAGTATCTTTTTATCGTATATTTATGGGACATAAGCAGCTTTAAAAATGAAGAAAAACATATTTTTCAATTCTAACATTTGATCTGTCATCTGTGGCTACAAGACATCACTGATATCAATTTTGAAGTCAATAAGCCTTAAAACAAACTGGCAGCCACACATTTCACAATTCTAACATTGGTTCTGTCACCAATAATCTATGACTGGCTTCCCCGAATATCGATTATGAAATTAACCGGCCTTATAACAAAAAAAAAAATAGCAAAATGGCGGCATTTTTTACATTAAACCTATTATTATTTGTGACAACAGGTCCCACTGATATTGATTTTGAAGTCATTTGGCCTTTACATACGCACATATACACACGTCTGTTTCCTATACGGGTAGGCAAAGACAAAGGATTTTCACTTGCTACGAACCATGAACACCGATTGGCCTTTAATCAATAAAAAAAATGGCGGCTAATTTAAAAAAATCTAACACTGGATCTGTCATCTGTGACTATAGGGCCTTACTAAATATCGTTTTTATAGCAGACGTTGGCAAGTGAACAAGTGGGTCACCGGATGGTAAGTTATCTGTACTGCCCATGAATGTGCACAAAATTTTTGGTTATTTAACTGTTCCCTCTATTTCTGACACTCCTAAGTCAATCCAAAGCATTAAGTTACAGGAGTAAGTCGCGTCTAATACATACGCACTCACGCCTGTAATCCCCGAAGGGGTAGGCAGAGGTGTAGCTAGTACACCCACATTTCGCCGAGCGTATCTCCGTCCCACGATGTGATAGGGGGCGAGCCTATCGCCATACCGGGCACAAATTCCAGACTCCGGGCTGATACTGAGAATTTCGAAATAGAAAAACCCAATACCACTTTACCCGACCTGGGGATCGAACCCGAGACCCCAGAGTTAGCCTTAATTGTAACACGTACGCATTACAACTGCGCCACCGAGGCAGTCGCGTCTAATAATAATGTAAAATGTGTATGAAAGATTTACCTGTGCTAATTCAAGGGGTCCTTGGTTGACTGTGGTGCCTATACACCCTTGCACCACCATCTGCAGCATCTTCGGATCCGCTGGCTCCTGACTTGTGGCAGCTGCCAGCTCGTTTATCTATAAAATGTTGCACTTAGGCCCGGTATCCAGAGATGATAAATAGCCAATAGGATATCGTTATATCTCCGCTTGCTCTTCGGCTCTCTTCTCTGCTCATCTCCGATTTAGTAGGTACCGTCTCTAACAATTATTTTGTACCATTTTTTTTTTATTATTATTAGATTGAATGACGAGACGAGCAGGTCGCTCGCCTGATGGTAAGCGCCACGCCTGCTCATAAACAGAAGCAACGCCACACAGAACTTTAAATAAAGCACTGCATGACACTGGACTGCGCTCGTCACCCCGAGACATAAGGTGTTAAGTCTCATAATGCCCAGTAATTACACTGGCTTCAATGTCCTTCACACCGGAACACAACAGTACTTACACACTGTTGCTTGGCGGCAGAAATAGACAAAGCGGTGATACCAACCCAGCCGGTCTCTCGCAAACGAGGGACCTACCACCTTGTACCATTTACTACTAAAGTAAAATTTGGTTTCTGATGGGTACTTGATACACATTTTTTTTATAGCGTACACCGGATAATCGTAGTGCCGTAAATGAATTCTAGAAGAACCATGGTCGAGTTGCCAACATTAAAGTAATAGGTATAATTACAGGAAGGGGAAAAGGATTCCAGACTCCGGATAACTCACTCACTGTACGAAACGCAGCAACAAGCCGATACTTTACGCCGGTTTTTTATAAGACAGTGGTAACAACTCGGTCGAGCCGGCCTATTATTGACAGCCTCCGTGGCGCAGCGGGCGAGTAGCTGGCTGCGAAGCGAGAGGCCGTGGGTTCGATTCCCGCACTGAGACAAATGTTTGTGTGATCCACAAAAATTTGTTTCGGGTCTGGGTGTTGTGGGACCGCAAGTCCCTCGTAGTTCCTGATACCCACGATACAGGTTTACCTAGTGTGGGGTCAGGACTATGTGTGTGACTGTTGGGTGTATATATATATATATTAATGCTGTAGACAAAACTGTCTACAGTATCTTTATCACTCAACACTTGAACGCGACTGGATAGCAAGTACCATACATATAAATTATGATGCATACCGTTGTTTGGGTGGACTGATCTACTCGGACTGGTTTACTTTGATTTTATTTTATCATAGTTTTTATAATATATTAAATGTATATTAATTGTTAATTATCACTTTAACGGTGAAGGAAAAACATCGTGAGGAAACCTGCATACCTAAGAAGTTCTTCATAAGAATTTTGAAGGTATGTGAAGTCTGCCAACCCACATTAGGCCAGTGTGGTAGACTAAGGCCTAACCCCTCTCATTCAGTAGAGGAGGCCCGTGCCCAGCAGTGGGACGTATATAATAAAGGGCTAGTAAAAAAAAAAAGTTTTTATAGTTTAGTTAGTTGTGCTATCATAATGGTGCATGCTAATCTAATCCGTAGCTATCATCTATATTCTATACTAGCTATCGCTCGCGACTTCCTCTGCGTAAACGGTCTTTTCCAGGATAAAAAATAGCCTATGCCATAATACAAGCCATGGTCTACCTGTGTACCAAATTTCATCCAAAACCATTCTGCCGTTACGGCGTGATGGACTAACAAAATTCCAAATTCACAAACATCCAAACTTTCACCTTTATAATAGTAGTAGGACTAGTAGGACTAGTAGGCCTAGTATGGCTAGTAGAAAGTAGGATAACGCTTACCTTCTTTTGTATATCCTCAATGGCGACTTCAATGGGTGATAGAATAATCTGCGTCTTCTGAACTACCTGAAAGATTATACATAATAAGCTCTCACATCTGTACCCCGAAAGGGGTGGGCAGAGGTGCACGAGTCTATTGCCATACCGTCATGAGATTTTGGAAATCTAAAACTCGAAACATAAATTGTGATTGTGATTTAATTTTTTGAACTCAAGATGTCACAGTTTCTCAGTCTAAAGTACACTGCCACTAATAGATCAATGAGGCGAATATGATAGATTTTAGTTTTGATTTGTGTCATATGACATGTGACAGTCATTATGTATTTACAAATCATGCACACAAAGAAAAAAAGTTATGGGAATAGAAATTTCGTTTTTTAAAGATGTCTACGTTTTGATCTTTATTTTTAGATATTGCTTTTATAATACTTGACATTGGCGAAATCATCGAAAATCGATGGTGCCATAATCTAAAAAATAAAATAAATAATGCACACAAAGTACAGCGCGCACAAATTAGTTGAATTATCTATTCTTTAGTAATTAGTTGAGGGTAACATTTATATGTTACCGTCTTGGACAGAGAATAGAGAATAGAGAATAGAGAAAGAGAGTGAGATATAATGAGATTTACAGAAAAGTTATTTTTTAATTTAGACTAAAGGGTGACGGGATGAACTCTTGGCACGGCAAAGTGACATTGGACTCGATAAATATTTTGATTGAATTTGATTTAAATGCTGGTAATTTTGGAAAGTGTTATTGGACCTGTATCCGTGTTTTGACATATGGGAAGTGGTGAGCGGTGGTGAGTATGGTCTTCCGCTTGCATTGTTCCGCGATGTCGCCGTGAGCTCGACCGTCCGCGGTGAACGGCGTCGCGAACATGAACCGCTCTGCAATACACACCTTTATATTAACCTCAATTACGAAACGAGCCGGTTGCTCGTCTTATCGTAAGCGTCACGCCTGGACATCAGGCGTGCCACCTGCTCGTTTAATTATTCAGGCTAATAAAAAACAAAAATCGATAAATCCATATAAATGATTTTATAAGAAAACATTGGAATCAATTATTAATTGTAGTATTAGATTTTTGAGAGATAGAGAGATTTTTGTTATTGCAAAATGGGAATGCCCATCAGCCATACAAAAAAAATGCCTGAAATGTACAACAATGAAATATATTACGTCTCATCCTTGCAATATCGAGAAATCCATTTTGAAACAACAAAGGGCAAAAGTCCAAAACAACCCGTTGTCCGTTGTGAGGAAGCCGAGTCGTCGTTTAGGCGGGTCCAATCTAAGTCCGTGTTCAAAAATGGGTAACGTGTGCAGAAGTAAAATCAAAATCCTTAAAAAATGCCCACAATCGTCGCTAAATATCTTAAAAGCAATCTGTAACTAAAATCGCAAACGCAAAACCATAAATCAAGTAAAAGTAAACAATCGAAAACATGGAATGCAGTATGTCAAACTGTCACTAAGGCAAAGGACATGTTTTTCATACAGCCTGCGATACGTTTTCTAAAATAATGATAACTGTGGAATAATTCTGTTTATGTTATGTTATGTTTTATGTTGTGTTATGTTATGGAATAATACTATAAAATAGTTACCTAAGAATAATTTACAATTCTTGCTTGGCTGAATGTTACCTTACTCATGTGAAATAAACATTGACCACCAATAAACAATAATAATGAATTAGACGGATATCAAGTTTAATATTTTAATTATCGTTATATTTTTGCCCTAGTCAAACAAACTTGAGAAATATTTCATTAAACATATTTTATTCTAAATACAATTAAGGACAATTAAAAGTTACTGTCCATGTCAGGCATTTTTTGGGCGTTCCCCTTTGTATGATTTGATTTAATATTCTAAAATAACATTATTTTAGATGCAATTTGTGAATGCGGGCAAGACCCGCCATGTTTTGAAATTACACCATTCTAGCGTAAACCTCGAGCTGGCGTTGTACAAAAATATTAAATATATTAACTTCTTCCACCTGCTCTTATCCCACTCGCAGTGGGGGCGCAACATGCTTTTTAACACATATCATAGAAAGATTTGGCTTGTAGTTTTATGACCGGCCGCCTGCCTGCCGTAAACCCTACTAGGGAGAAAACACCCAAACCAGAAACAAATATTTGTGGATCACATAAAAAAAAACTCGGTGCGGGAATCGAACCTGCGGCCTCTCGCTTCACAGCCGGCTACTGCCCTACTACGTTACGCAATCTATCATTAAACATACTAACTGATTGAAATAAAACTAGTTTATACGGATTTTATCGGAGTTAAATTTTTATTTTAGCCCCGACGTTTCGAAAGCTTTTCAGCCTTCGTGGTCACGGGAGAGGCCTCAAAAATAATAGCCTAAAATAAAAATTAAACCACGATAAAATCCGTATAAACTAGTTTTATTTCAATGTGCAATATTCGCGTAAACATAATAAATCACTATACTAACTGATGTTATAGTTCCTTTCATAATGCGTGACTCGTTTCCTGAGCTCGTGGGGTTCGAAGTACGGCTCGACGTATGTGATCTGTATGTACGCTTTGTCAGGATCCAATGCGGTCGCGTCCACGGTGTTCGAGTCCTGGATTATGACCACGTTCTCGGCACCGAAACGAGCGCCGTAGAAATTCTGCAATTCGAGGGTAGTATTAGAGAAATAGCAGGTTTTGTGAGTTTTTTATTCAGTATTATAATAATAATAATAATAAATAAATACACCCAACAGTCACACACATAGTCCCGACCCCACACTAGGTTAACCTGTATCGTGGGTATCAGGAACTACGAGGGACTTGTGGTCCCACAACACCCAGACCCGAAACAAATATTTGTGGATTAGATAAACATTTGTCTCGGTGTGGGAATCGAACCCACGGCCTCACGCTTCGCAGCCGGCTATTCGCCCACTGCGCCACGGAGGCTGTCATAATATTCATAATATTATGGCAATAATAATATTCCTTGAATCGGGGTAGTTCCGAAAACGACAAAAAAATAATATGAATATGTTAGGATTGAAACAAGTTTATGTCAAGCACGGAGACTAGAATATCGATGACATCATACCTTTTATTTTATTCATATAAAATACAAGCCTATATCTCCGAAGCGGTAGGTACAGGTGCAACTAGTGCTGCACCTACGGTTCATCGAGCTTATTTATATCCCATTATGTACTAAAAGTCGAGCCTTTCGCCATGCCAAGTACACATTTTAACCCCGGGTAACACATTTGTGATTTTTACGAATCGAAAACTTAAACATAAATTGTGATTGACCTGGGATTGAACCCAGGACCTTACGTTATTCTTAGTCTAAAGTACTCAGCTCCTAGACTAATTATACAATAATTTGACATTTCGCCATCGAAATAAGATGACTAGAACGACAACTCTCATATGAATCTGCCAAAAATACGGCTCCACTTAGTTATACATGCAAAGGTAAAATCACACGTAACACTCATACACGCAACAAAAATCAATGAACGTTCAAAATCAACTTTATTTCATAAAAGTTAATGACTAAATATTAGATCGTAAATCGAGATGCTGCGTTCTGCACCGCAGAAAAAAATATACCTATCAAGTGTCAACTAGAGATCATAAATCAATTTTTAAGAATGGATGAATGATCGAGCTGCACAGACTTTTATAGCCCCACCCCCTTGCACAGAGTTATGGTGGGCTAATGTTTTTTGCTTGAATTACGTTTCTTGTCAACTTATTCCCACACATTTTGTTATATGAAACACATAAATTCCCTCACCTCAAGCCTGCTGAATATCTCTGGTAGTTTAGTGAGTGCATGCTCCTTGTATATGAATTGTTCTCCGTCGAGGTCTCCGAAGCGTGCGCCGTAGAAGGAGACGCGGAAGTATGTACCGAACACGCGTTTGCCGTGTAACTGCTCAATGCGTGTGAACGCCTCGTTTAGTTTGCTAAAAATAATAGTAATAGACATAGATAGAATTGCTTACTATCGATAGTGTTTTGACAGATCTTCCAAACAAAACGTGTCAAAATGTTATTGCCGGTAAGCAAATCTGTCGATAGAATGAATATTCGGAACAGCCATAATAAAATAACTTTTTGGTTCGAATTTTCGTTTTTATCGAGTGACTAACATGTCGATATTCGACATGCAACTTTGGACAACACTAAATGATAAACTGCTGAGCTTTAGTCTTGCGTGCATTGTTATTCTCGGTCACGCACGATAAACGAGATCCGGTACATAAACACTCAGTCAGGTGTATGTAACGTCACTAAAATACGACACACCTTTCTGTAACACGTTGTATATGGGAAAGTTTGGATGTTTGTGAGATTTTGTGAATTTGCATGTTTTTTAGTCAATTACGCCTACTTTTATCCCGGAAAAGGCCGTTCATGCGGGCGACGCCGCGAGCAAAATCTAGTTTAATAAATCTGGCTTGAAGGACCAACAATTAATTTTGATATTTGCCGGCATGAACTATGGTGATCAAAAAGGAACTAAAGCTGTGATGAAGGTGAACGTACACTTGTCCAACTGCAATACCCACCTGCGCTACATACATCGAATTGTACGACATAACGCTGCCAGTTGGTTGGTTAGTTGGTTAGAGTTTCATACAACGAATGTTAACATTCGTTAACTGCGACGCGTGCGGATTGGTGTACGTTCATCTTGTAAAGTATTTTCTTCACACAATCTATACTCTATACCTGTGTATGTTCGCCAGTTTCTTATAATCCCTGTTCTCCTCCGCGATTGGTATGAGCACTTTATACACTTCGTTAACAGTCTCGTACATTCCCGCTGTCATTAATTCACTCGCAGCATGTTCCAGCAGGGCCTGAGGGACACAACATCATTTTACAAGAATAGCAACATGGTTAATATGTTATAAAATAAAATAAATCATAAATCAGCAAGTAACAAGCAAATGTTTTAAAATAACAAAATAAAAAATAAATCTTTATTTCAGGCAAAAGGACTCATAGTAAAAACAAACTCAATTGGGGGAGCGACCCAGTAAAAGTGGTGTTAGGTGAATATAAATAAATATGTAAAAAAAATACTAGACAGATAAAACTATAGATGGTGAGAGGGGGCGATTTGATGTATTTTGTACTCGAATGTATAGCGACCATTATATACATGGTAAAATACCGCCATAGTGGTTTGTTCAGGCGAGTTTCGTTCTGGGGTCAGCCAGTGTGAATCTCGTATCTTCAGGCTGGCATAATTCTGTCAGGCATCGAAGTACGCAATTGTTTTTAGACGGTCGACATTGTATTTGGATTGTACTGTTTTAAACATCAAGTTTATTGTATACATTTTGCCGTGCCAGGATAAAAAAGTGTCATCCTTCGAATTGAAAACCCTGTCTGGGTTCTTGTGATAAGATCTTGTGATGTGATAAGATGTGATGGACGCAGAACTTAATTTTTTACAGCATAGACCGTGAAACGAGTAAGTAGCCCCGCCCCGCCGCACAGAGCTGTTCAGTATGGTGTGTAGTGTATAGTGTATAGTGTATGGTGTATGACCTGCAGTTCATGATGCGTGAGATGATGATGCAGAGCATCAGCACAGCTCTCGTCCAGCGCGTTATGTGTGACGCGATGCAGCAGCGCGGCGCCGCGCCCCGCCGCGCACAGCTGCTCAGCGACGAGCGCCGCGCCGTGGATCAGGCACATACCCGCCTCCGTGTGATTCGATCTCTGTACAATCATTAATACTAGAGTGGCTAGAGAAATGGCATATACAACATGTCATAGAAAGGTGTGGTCAAATTTAAGCAATCTCTAGTGTACGATATAAGTATATTATCCCCCATAGTACCAAATCCGATTGCATTGCTAGGACAAAAGTAAATCATTTTCTTTTTTATCGATTTTGTAACATATCGATATGGATTTGCAACGTTGAAAAACATTAAATGATTATACGTGACACTTCAAACCTCCTTTCGTTTCAATTTTGTATTATTAAAAGATATTAAACATAGTGATTTCTTATGTTTACGCGAATATTATACATTGTAATAAAACTAGATTAAAAAGATTTTATCTCGGTTTATTTTATCCGAATTAAAATGAAAATCTTTCAGCTGTAAAGTGTGATTGGATTAAGAACATTCAAATTCACAAACATTAATTTTTTTACGTTTAAAATATTAGGAACATGCATATATTTTGTAAATAAGACTGTGTAGGGCGCAACGTTACCACGCGAACGCGTCCCGTGCCGCCACCCCTAGCGCCCCGCTCCGTGCTCGCAAGCGGCAAGCGGCAAGCGGCAAGCGGCAAGCGGCAAGCGACAAGCGGCAAGCGGCAAGCGGCAAGCGGCAAGCGGCAAGCGGCAAGCGGCAAGCGGCAAGCGGCAAGCGGCAAGCGGCAAGCGGCAAGCGGCAAGCGACAAGCGGCAAGCGGCAAGCGGCAAGCGGCAAGCCTACATCACCCCGCGCTCAACACCCCGCACTTCCGCAGTGCCCAATTAGCTTCCATCCGGGGTGGATGCGTGCCCGCCGCTTGAGCCTAATTGTATCGTGTACCATGTATAGTGCTTATGTACCTATTGTACCTCCGTACATAACATTCAAGTTTTTTTATGGTACTCGTTCTGCTTTGCTTCTTTTCTGTCCCGACGAATATTACAGTCGAGCCGGCGACAACTGTTGATTAGTTTTCAATGCCTACCTCCATATGCTTCTGCGCCATGTTGTTCAGCCAAGTGAGTCGCAGATCAGGGCTGTGCTGGTAGCCGCGGGCGATGCGGTGCATCAGATCCAGAAGCATTTCAGGATCTTCCTGGAACTCCTTCATCTTCACCGTGTCTGATAGGATCATGTGCAGGTTGAACACTAGGTCTTTCACCTGAAAATAAAAAGCTTAAACATTATATTCTCTTTCAAGTTTTCATCACGATAAATGTAACAAAAAAATATTATACATCCACATTTCGCCGAACGTATCTCCGTCCCGTGATGTGATTCCTATCACATCACGAGCCTATCGCCACACCGAGCACAAATTCCAGACTCAGGGTTAATACTGAGCTTTTTCATAATTGAAAGACCCAATACCACTTTACCCGACCCGGGGATCGAACCCGAGACCTCAGCGTCAGCCTCAGTTGTAACACGTAAGCATTACAACTGCGCCACCGAGGCAGGCAGTATTATCCTAGTGATATTATTAATATTGCGTGATATTCATTAGTGCCAGTTCCTCACCTGCTCCGGGAAGTTGGTGTCCTGCAGGTCGGTATCGTGTTCTGCATACACGAGGATCGTCTTGAGCGCTCGCCGCAGCGACTCCTCGCTGAAGGTGGTGGAAGTTCCCACCAGCGACGACAGGGACATCGTCACTTGCATCTTCACGCGACTGAAGTTCTGCGACAGTAGATGTAGAGTTTATAGTTCACTTTAATGGTGTTGTTAGCAATCCCTATACTTGTTGAAAGTCATCAGGGTTAAGAGATGCTAGTTGAAGAATTTACCCCTTTTTATCTGCCTATCCACAGATCATCCCAAATTGTAGTGGGATGAAATCTGTTAAGTAATCATTACTAATTATTGATTGTATATCGGACAAGTATTTGCTCGCAGCCCCGGCTGCGTGAATACCCTTTTCCATGATAAAATAACTTATAATCGTCTCCGTAATCATCTATCTTTGTACCAAAATTCATCAAAATTGGCCTAGCGAAATATGGGATTTAAATCGAACAAACAAACCCACTTTTGCATTTATAATATTACTAGCTGTTGCCCGCGGCTCCGCCCGCGTGAACGCCTATTTCCAGGATTAAAATAGTCTAGTCGCATCAAGCGAGTCCCGTCATCGCGATCGGTGTGAGAAACGCGCTTGACAGAAATACTAATATCGCTATTAAAAAATAGGGGTTGATCGTAGAGGGTTGAAAATTTAGGGTTGTATGTATTTTTAAATGCTGTATAATAAAAGAAATTTGTCTAAAAATAAAAAAATAAAATTTAGGGGTGGACCACCCTCAACATTTAGGGGGATGAAAAATAGATGTTGGTCGATTCTCAGACCTACCCAATATGCACACAAAATTTCATACAAATCGGTCCAGCCGTTTCAGTGGAGTATGGGAACGAACATTGTGACTCGAGAATTTTATATATAAGATTTAGGATTAGGATATTATCAGATTAATTTTAGATTAGCCGGCCACGTGTATGTCTTTTGTATTATATCCCTCGGAAAAGTACTGCTGTGAAAAAATCATCCTAAATTTTTATCCGGATCATGATCTACCTGTGTCCCAAATTCCATCCAAAACTGTTCAATCGTTCAGGCATGATTGATTACCAAATTTCCAAATTAATAAACGCACAAATTTACAAATCACAAACTAGGAAGATACCAGTTATGTTTAGGTTTTAATAGTTTTAGCTTTGTGATAAGTTTATTTATTTAAATAGAATTAGTGCAATTTTGAAGTTTTTTTTTTATAGTATAGGCCGGCAAACGAGCAAGTGGGTCACCTGATGGTAAGTGATCTCCACCGCCCATGTACGCCCACAATACTAAAATAATCATGGGCGCGTTGCCGACCTTAAAGGAAAGGGATAAGTAAGGGATTTGGAAGGGGAGGGGTATTTGGGCCTCCGGATATATCATTCACCGTACGAAACGCAGCAGCAAGCTGCTACTTTACGTCGGTTTTCTGTGAGACAGTGGTAACGACCCGGACAAGCCGGCCCATTCACGCTGTAGACAAAATTGTCTACAGCGTGGCTCTACCACTTTGAAAAGATAGTTTACTTAGCAGTTGTCAGAAAGAGAACGAGGGTATAAAGTTTGAAATAGTTGAGGTGGTAGTTACATTTCCGAGTTGATAGTGATGTCGCATGAGTGCGTAGAGCGCGGCGGCGGCGTGCGCGCGCGGCGGCGCGGCCAGCGCGGCGCAGTGCCGCAGCAGCACGCGGCACGTGCCCGACTCCTCGCCGCAGCACGACCAGCCCAGCTGTACCCCACCACACACCACACACCACACACATATTATACTCATATTGATCCTTCGAGCCGGACTTACTTACCCATTACTTTATTAACATCATATTATACTCATATTGATCCTTCGAGCCGGACTTACTTACCCATTACATTATTATATACCTAAGCATGTTTCACAATGTCCGTTTAATTTGTATCCACCAGGTTAGTGCATTAAACATCCAATTAAAGGAGTATGTCAAAATTTTTTGACACCGTGAAGCATACTAAATTCTACTATTCATTGACGAATAATATATCATATAAACTATATATATGCTCACAGCTGTATCACTGAATAGTTAGGCAGGGTTGAAACGCACTGATTCGCCGAGATTATTTCCATCTTAAATGATGATTTAGGTACCAACCTGGGAACTTCAGCCTACGTAGGTTACCATTAAACCAATCAGGCGAATTTAATACATAGTAGTAATAATGGTACTTTACAAAAATATAATTTAACACCATACTAATGATATTGGTGATTTTTTTCTACATAAATATTTACATATTCACCTCCCGTCCCTCGTACCTTGAGTATGAGCGCTCGTACAGTAGCGAACATGTGTTGCAACACTGTAACACTCTGGTTGCGTTGTAAAGCTCGCAACACTACTTGCAACGCGCCGCTGCACACGCTCTGACCACACTCTAGGTTACTGCACGACTGTAACAATAATATTGTTGTTTCAAAATTTATAGATATTTAGAGATAATTGGAGATAGACCGAGAATTTTATTGAGGGACATAATTTGTGTGGATGGGATATGTTAACCTAAGAATAATCCTAAAAATAAACTAAGATTAACTAAAACATAATTCATATGCACTCACACCTGTAATCCCCAAGGGGTAGGCAGAAGTGTAACCAGTACACCCACCCTTTGCCGAGCATATCCGTCCCTTGATGTGATAGGGGGAAAGCCTATCGCCAAACCGGGCACAAATTCCAGACTCCGGGGTGATACTGAGCATTTCGTAACAGAAAAACTCAATATCACTTTTACCCGACCCGGGGATCGAACCCGAGACCTCAGCGTCAGTCTCCGTCCTAACGCGTACGTATTACAACTGCGCCACCGAGGCAGTCATATTTCAATAGGTAATTAATATTAAAAAATCCAAATGAGAACCTGCTTATAAAAATATTGCGTTTCAGATATACTCAAGGCATCAACTTTCTATAATATGTAAATCAATTTCACAGATTCCGATAAAACTAGCAGTAGGTACCTGCACGATGGTCTCGATGGTGTGCAGCAGAGTGAGCGCCACCTCGGCCGCCAGCGCCGCCGACAGGTCCGGCAGCGGCGCCGACGGCGATGACGCCGCCTCGCGCCCGCGTACCCACTCCTTGCGCCAGCGCTCGCGCTTGCACGCGCCCACCGATGATGAACCGCCTCCTGCACATCACATCCAATTACCTCAGACCTGTGATGTATACAGCCCGTTCTCCCCACAAAACATTTTCACAATAAAATATGCAACTTGAATCCTAGCCAATGCAAAAAAAATACCGGTGAAGTGCGTGTCGGACGACGCACAGTGAAGGGTTCTGAAAATATCCATCAATTCAAAAACTATATTATTATAACTTAACAACAATAGGGTAGTTGACTAGATTTTTTTTATTATTTAAATCAATAAGTTACGTTACTCAAAATCTATTGCAGAAAGAATTTTATAAATCGGACCAAAAATAAATAAGATAGAAGCCATTGAAATCCTGTAGAAGGGGTAATTGTCAAATGACAGACGATGCAACCTTTGACGTCACTGTGTAAAATGTTCATTATAGTGCACGCGTGCAAGCGAGATAGTGAGATATCCCTACTACGCACCCACTTTTCCTCATACCAACATTTAAAGTCATAACTGCGGGCACATTTCTGAACCAATTTTGATTGTGTTTTAATAAAAGGGTTTCTTTTGCGTATCATTCTCTGTTGCTTATAAAATAATGTATAAAATTCAATATAGGAAACTACCCTATTGTCGTTGGAAGTACCTTCTCAGTAATAGTACCTACTATGTTTTTTTTTGTTTTTCACTAAGTAGTTTAAAAATTAGAGGGACGAGGACGACACACTTTTATAGATTTTGGATACGTATATCTCACAAACTAATTATATATATATAAAAAGTCATACAGCAATCTCTATACAACGGGAATAAATATCCCTCAGTTATATGTATAAAGAACCACCCAAAACCATTTTTTTTCTTTATTTTATTACACCTTTAACGGTTCATGAATACATCTACCACATAGTGGTCTTTGAGTAAAATGGTCCGAAGTAAGGATTCCGTTTTTGCAATTTGGCTACGGTATCCTAAAAATAGTTTTTATTCAGTGACAAAAATATTTGTTTATTTTTCAGGGTGAAATTGACAAAAAGAAACGGGTCTGGTTATATTGGACAGGCTGTCACCAAGCGCCCACTCCCGGCCGCTATCCCACTACTGCCCGATACGGGGACTTTTGGCTGCTGGGTCACCCCCCTGGCCCGGTTCGCCCCTCCTTAGTGAACCTGCACCCCCCAGACTCCTCCGGGGGGTCCATATTAATACCAGGCTTAGTGCGGACGTCCGGTCAACATGGACCACTTGGCACCAGTGGATCCCGACCTCAAACCATCCTCCGTTCCCGACCTCCGAGTAGCCGGATTACAGGAGACGCCAAGCTCCCAGTCGAAAGATACGGTGAAATTATTGTACCAATTCGTTAAGAAGATGCGGGTTCAAAACACACTGCCTTTTATGAACATAAAATATTTCTTTTATTTAAAAATAACAATAAAAACCCATTTAAATGTAATATACTGTCGATTAAATATACAATCTATGCACATCCATTATCTATAAAAAAAAGATTTGGAAAAAAAGAAAAAAATGAACGCCATCTGTGAAACAGACATCGGAAATATTTTAGTCTTTGGAAACTAATAAGCTGTATTATTAGAGGCTCTACTAGGTTACGTGAAAGTGCTATAGATGGCGCTATAATTAAGAGCAAATTAATTTTGTGACGTAGTCACGTTGTACAGCTTGGTATACAGTATGAACAGCAACTAGGCGCTAGTTACCATTGTCTCACAGAAAACCAACGGCAACGGCTTACTGCTGCGTTTCGTACGGTATGTGAGATATCTGAAGGCCCAAATCTCCTGCCCTTCCCGATCCTTTAATAGGGTAGTTTCCTATATTGAATTTTATACATTATTTTAAAAGCAACAGAAAATAATACGCAAAAGAAACCCTTTTATTAAAACACAATCAAAATTGGTTCAGAAATGTGCCCGCAGTTATGATTTTAAATGTTGGTATGAGGAAAAGTGGGTGCGTAGTAGGGATATCTCACTATCTCGCTTGCACGCGTGCACTATAATGAACATTTTACACAGTGACGTCAAAGGTTGCATCGTCTGTCATTTGACAATTACCCCTTCTACAGGATTTGAATGGCTTCTATCTTATTTATTTTTGGTCCGATTTATAAAATTCTTTCTGCAATAGATTTTGAGTAACATAACTTATTGATTTAAATAATAAAAAAAATCTAGTCAACTACCCTATTATATATCGCATTCCTATAAGGTCGGCAATGCACCCATGATTCTTCTGGTATTATGGGTGTACATGAGCGGTGGAGACACTCACCATCAGGTGACCTACTTACTCGTTTAATATTAAAAAAGTCAAAAGAGTCTCATGATTTCTCTATGAAGTTTTTAGGTTTCGCTTTTTATAACCACCTAAGCAGTTGAAACAAGTAAAAATTATAGACTACTAGCTGTCCCGCGCGGTTTCACCAGCAACATATAATTGATAGTTAAAACGAGATTAACGCCACCTACAAATCTTCAATTGTGAATTGTGGAAAAGTGGGTTCAATTGTGAATCTAAACCATCCAGGGCGCCACCCAAACGCATACAAAAAAAATCATTCAAATCGGTCCAGCCGTTTAGGAGGAATTCAATCACATACACACATACAGTAGAATTATATATAAATATAGTATCGTACCTTTACGTCGCATGATGAAGTCCGATCGAGCTGATCCTTGCCCCAATATGACATCTTCTAGTTTTGCTTTGATGTCAGTGGTTTTGCGAACATTCTGATGTGCGCATTTCATTATTTCTTTACGACCCTGTAACAAAAATTATTCACCATAATTTTTTTTCTTAGCTTTTTATATTTTTTATTTTATACAGAATTAAATTAAATATATATAAATCATTTCTTTTTCGGTTTTTCTGAGCGGAAATCCATTTATTTTCTTTCTTTTTTTCTATATAAATAAAAGAGATTGATTTCATTGAATCTCGGAGAACATGGAAGTTAATTTTACTTGGTGCTGGTAACGGCTGTGTTACCAGCTGCGCTAAAGTCGAGCATTTGTTTTTATCTGTTGCCTCAGTACACAGTACACTACACACAGAGTCTGCTCCATAACCCATCATCTACATCAGAGGTTCCAAAACTTTTTTCTCATAGCCCACTTTCAAAATTTAGCTGGCTGCGATAGACCCCCTGCAGCTACATTTTTACCATATTCCCAAAACTCAACAAAAAATGTGAATATTAGATCTAACTATGGACCCCCGTCAAGTCTCCCGTGGACCCCTGGGGGTCTACCTGGACCACTTTGGGAACTAATGATCTAAATAATCAGTCACTCACACGTGTAAGCTCTGGAATGAACTCCCTGCAGCGGTGTTCCCTGAGCGCTATGACATGTCCTTCTTTAAACGAGGTTTAAAAAGAGTAATCCTTTGACGGTAGGCAGCGGCTTTGATGTGCCCTGGCATTGCAGAAGTGTATGGGCGGCGGTGACTACTTACCATCAGGTGGTCCGATTGCTCGTCTGCCTATCCAGGCATTAAAAAAAAACTCACCTTATACTCTAGACAGCGGAAGGCCAAGTCCAGCAACGCTAATAGCGCGGCGCGGCGCTGTGCGGGCAGCTCGGCCGCGAGCTGCGCTAGAGCAGAGCGTTCGCTCCAGCGCGCTACCCATACTGCGCACATCACAAGGTTGCGGCTTGTTTCGCTGTTTAACGAGCTTCTGCCACTCTGCGTCAGAAAATGTTAATTGAGAACAGGGTAGTTTCCTATATTGAATTTTACACATTATTTTATAAGCAACACAAAATGATACGCAAAAGAAACCCTTTTATTAAAACACAATCAAAATTGGTTTAGAAATGTGCCCACAGTTATGACTTTAAATATTGGTATGAGGAATAGTGGGTGCGTAGTAGGGATATCTCACTGTCTCGCTTGCACGCGTGCACCTTAATGAACATTTTACACAGCGACAACAAAGTTTGCGTCGTCTGTCATTTGACAATCCTTATACAGGATTTGAATGGCGTCTAACTTATTTATTTTTGGTCCGATTTATAAAATTATTTCTGCAATAGATTTTGAGTGACGTAACTTGTCAAAATATCATAGACTAAATTCAAACTTTTTTACCCCGAGCGAGTAAAAGTCTTTAAAGGAAGAGTGTATGATTTTGGCATCTTCGACCTTTCAAATGGGAAAAATTACTACAGGCTTGACTTTGGCCTTCTAAATTGAAACAAACAACATTAGACATGTCTTTGACCTTTATGGAGAAAGTTATCGACATGGCTTTAGCCTTTTATCACGGCTTTGACTTATCAATTTGTGCCCGGATTTAGATAAACTAACGGCAGACTAGGATGCATGGTTAAGAACCTTTGCCGTTTCCTTCATTGAGACAAATAAAAAAAACGATATTTATTAAAAATCATGGTGTTTACTTTTAATTAATTTTAAGAAAGGGTCTATAATTTTTTATACATATATTTATTTGGAAGTCAATCGGCCTTAAAACAAAATGGCACCATAGCGGCTACTATTTCCAATATAATTATAGCATGATAACATTCATTTAAAACGTAATTTCATCAAATAGTTATCTATTTGGTGACATCAATAATAAAAAAGCAACCCATGTCCGACGACGGATTTCAAGCTATCTTCATAGCAAATCTCATTAAAATCGGTTTAGCGGTTAAACAACTAGCATGTAGACAGACACGCACTGTCGCATTTATAATTCATGGTTCATTTTTTTTTTTTTTTTATTAGCTTGAGTGACGAGACGAGCAGATCGCTCGCCTGATGGTAAGCGCCACGCCTGCTCATAAGCAGAAGCAACGCCACACAGAACTTTAAATAAAGCACTGCATGACACTGGACTGCGCTCGTCACCCCGAGACATAAGGTGTTAAGTCTCATAATGCCCAGTAATTAGGTTTAATCAGGTTCTGTAGGTGCTTTGAAATACTTTAGTAATAATTTTAGATGACAACATTTGTTTGTCGTAAACACGTACGAAATAATGACTAACGTACAAAATAATATTTTGTTGGTCGAATACATCTGAATAAGAAAATCTACAAAACAACCTTTGCTCCAATGTGCTATTAAATGTTATAATATACAGTGATATTATCTACTATGGATGAACGATAAAAAAAATATAACAAACAATAAAAATACTACAAAAAGATCGAGATGCTTATCTTATACCTTTGTTGGAAAAAAAGAAGGGGATATTATAATTCCATTAAAAATTATTATCCTAAGCCATACCTGTTTAAATTCTTCGGGTGTCGGTGTCGTATACAGACTGCCAAACTGTCCCATTTCACTCTCCAATGGTAAAATTTCTGCAATATAATTGTAGAAATTAACTTTGTTCAATGCGGTTTCTTCGATATTTTACTATAATTTTAAGTTTATTATTTTGACGCGTTCATAGACAGTTGCACTCATTAATCGGTAAATGTTTAGCGATTTAAGCAACCGTTGGCGCGGTTAGTCTATGGATGTGTGATCACTTAGTCATATTTCAATTAAGCGTCTGCGTGCTTCGGAAGGCACGTTAAAACTCTGTGTCGGCTGTTATCAACTGACAGCAGTCATGAAGCCAAATCGAAAGCCTTCGGGCGGCTCGAAAACTTTGACACTAGGTTATCGATATACCATTCGATAATTATCTAACATCGATTATAATCGATATAATATATAAACATATAGTTTATGCACTGTCAATTATATCAATTATAATCGATAACGACACGTACACTAGATCTTTATATATTATATCGATTATAATCGATATAATATGTATGTATAATATGTAATGTCAATTATATCGATTATAATGGATATAATATATAAACATATAGTTTATGTAATGATATAATATATAAACATATAGTTTATGTAATGTCAATTATATCGATTATAATCGATATAATATATAAACATATAGTTTATGTAATGTCAATGATATCGGTTATAATCGATATAATATATAAAGATGTAGTGTACGTGTGTCGTTACCATTAGTAGCACTAGGTCGGTACAAGAGCGGCTGTGCATCCAGCGCGGCCGCCAGCAGCGGCAGGTACAGTGCGGCCACTCGCGCGCGCAGCTCCTGCGTGTGCAGCCGCGGGTCGGTGTCGTGCGCCGACGTCAGCGCACACACCGCGCCTACTGCCGCGCTTTGTAGTAGCGGACTCCTGCACAACACAAGCTCACGCATATATTCTCACAAGTAAATACATACATACATACGCACTCACGCCTGTAATCTCCTAAGGAGTAGGCAGAGGTGAAACCAGTACACCCACATTTCGCCGAGCGTATCTCCGTCCCTGATGTGATAGGGGGCGAGCCTATCACCATACCGGGCACAAATTCCAGACTCAGGGCTGATACTGAGTATTTTCGTAATAGAAAAAACCCAATACCACTTTACCCGACCCGGGGATCGAACCCGAGAGATTAAGTAGATTTAGCGGTATATTTCATGCATTTAATATATTCACAAAGTCATAATAATGACTTAAGCGAGCACTCGATCTTTAAATATGTGCATTACACATTACAAACCTAGGTACAAGTTAGGATCAAAAGTGAGTATACTAACTGCAGCTCCAACGCGTTAGTGAGTTCAGTCAACAGCAGCCCGGCGAGGTAGTGTCGGGAACGGAACTCGTGCGACAGCGCGCCGTGTGCCGCGCCTGACGACGACGCGGACGCTACCGACTGAGCCGACGGCGCCGGCGATACTGCACCACAACCACCACCACTACCACCGACACCACCGACACCAGGGGACGGCAGGTTCAACGATACGTAGTGCTCGTGAGAACATATTATACGCAGGAACGATAACTGTCGACAAGAATATATTATATACATCTTGTAGATTGTACTTTATACATACAGACAAAAGTTTTAAAACACATGCCGTTTCGGTAATGCCTATGGTCCACATGGACCCATAAAAAAGAAGAAAAAATAAAATAATAATAATACTTAATAATTCTGGACTATCCCATAGTTAAAATATTGTAAAATTTATAGTTGCCCAGTGTATTTTGATGACGCTATGTATGTTATGTATACATTAGTTGATATGATTTCTATACATAAGTTTCTTTATTTTGCACTGACTTGCCATAAGCGCTATTTTAATTGCCTACATGATTAATAAAACTATTTCATTTCATTTCAAAGGGACAAACTTATAACAATCCTTATTTATCGGGGGTTAAAAATAACCAATTACGTGTAAACTGAATCTTTGGATACCAAACGTATCTAATATTAAAATTTTAACCAAGTGAATGAGATTTTGATTAAAATCAATATTCTTTTAAAATAGATATTAAAGTGGAGATCCTTTGATAACCAATCACATATTAATAAATACATACGTAAAAAATTTAATATGTTGTTTTCATTTTGTTTTCTCGAGTTTTAATGCTGAATTGCTACTAAATCGAAAGATATTAACTTTATGGTTATCGAACACAAACTTTGGTTTTAAAATTACCATTACTTTTTTCTTGCCTTTTAAAGTCGAAAGCTTTAAAAATCGATATCTGAAGATCCTTGTGGTTGCCAAAAATATGTAAAAAAATCTTTTACTTTAGTTTTAAGACCAATCAGTATTCAAAATCGATATCGGAAGGGTCCTTATGGTTACCGAACTTTCTATTTGTCGAACAAAATCGGGGCAACATTTTGGTTTCCTAATTTTTAAGGCAGATTGCTTTCAAAGTCGATATCTGGGGGTCCTTGTGGTTAACAAAAATATATACTGCTGTAACAAGTGAATATCCGTTTTTTTCATAACTTCAAGAGGCATTGCCCTAGCAATCGATATCTGAGTCTTTTCAATCAGATCAAATTGAACAAAGACCAGGTTGAACGCGAATCTGTTATTACTTTTAATTGTTAATGTTAATATGTACCTTGTAATGTACTAAGGGTACAGCGTCAGGCAGCGAAGCAATCTTTGCGCTCATCTGCTTGTAGTAGCTTCGAATCAGGTTAAACACGTAGCCGCGATCTATCACGCTTAATAAGTCGAATAAGAAGAATGCTAGACTGTTGTTCAGACTTTGTGTTAGGCGACTATTTTTACCATACCTGTTGAATAAAATAAATATACTGTAATATGTTGTTATAAACAGTGATCGCTCAGCGGGGAGTGGTATGGACTGTCGAGACGAAAGTCGCAGGTTTGACGCCAGTTATGTGTGTATTAATTGTTAATTATCACTTGCTTTAACGGTGAAGGAAACATCGTGAAGAAACC
Organism: Mimas tiliae; assembly: GCA_905332985.1. Classification (NCBI taxonomy): domain Eukaryota; kingdom Metazoa; phylum Arthropoda; class Insecta; order Lepidoptera; family Sphingidae; genus Mimas; species Mimas tiliae. The sequence goes on along the minus strand of HG995241.1, from coordinate 18,972,374 downwards.
TGCATACCTGAGAAGTTCTTCATAAGGATTTCGATGGTATGTGAAGACTGCCAACCCGCATTAGGCCAGCGTGGTGGACTAAAGCCTAACCCCTCTCATTTAGTAGAGAAGGCCCGTGCCCCGCAGTGGGTCGTATATAATACAGGGCTAGTATTATTATATTATTATATGTTGCTCTAACTCTCAAACTACTCTATTAAGCAGACTCACGGCGAGCATTAACTTGGGACAAATAAGGCTCTCAAAGATACGCCTATTTTATTTAGCACTCAGTTGGAACTAAGGCGTACTTTCTAACACGCCGAGCGCACTACCGTTATTGCGTGAGTAGATAATCGATGACGTAACTGTATGTGATACAGTGCGTCATGGGTTAAGCGATAAATTGCTGACAAATTACAGCTCGTACCTCGGCGTGCTTCAGTTTCAAACAGCATCTACTTTGGAACTGCCTTGGGTCGAGTCAGGACTTCATTTGAGGCTTTTTACTTACAATCCACATATTTTTTTTACCTAATCAGCACAATCCATAAGATTGGATAAGTCACTACATTAGGTGTTACCCTTGTCAGACAAAGTTTTGATATCGATCTAGTCTCAGCGACAAGAAAGTTGCAAATGGCACTATCTTAAACCAATAATTAACGTCAAATGTGAACATAGATCGTAATGAGATTGAATGTAAAATAAAAGTTGACTGAAGCCAAAACGTTATAATGCTACTGCTAATGCTAGGTGCATGTGCAATGCCATTTGCAACTTTCTTGACGCTGAGACTAGATCGGAATGATATTTTGAACATTTAAAATTACGAGAATTGGCCTCCAGTTTTGTTGCGAGTTTAAGTTGATGCGACATGCGATATGACTATGCGACTGTACATACCCGGATATAATTTCTGAGGTGACGTTGTTGACTAGTGTGGTGACGTCATCAGTGAATTGTTCAGGGAAGCGAGCCTTGCGTGGAGCCTCGTGTGCTCCGCTCCAGTACAGGTACTCCACCATCGACTTGATCATCAACTCGAACAGGGACCTGCAGGGAACGGATGCGGTTTTTAATTTCAAATTTTATATGGGGTGATACATAGAAAGGGCATCGCTTACCATGAATTCTGCATAGCAAGGTCTCTGGTGGCACCACTGGCCACTACCCACTGCAAAGCTAACTCTTCGTGCAGAATCTTGCAAGAACCATCGGTGAGTACTGCATCCATAAGTTGGTTAAAAATAGTATTATTGTATTCTATTTTAGAAGGAATCGGAATAGAGATGTGCATTATAAACAAGAGTACACCACAGTTCCTATCGACACACCGAATTAAGGTTTCGATGTTCGAACGAAAGTATTAATTGACTATAGTCAGCCAAAACATCGATATTTACTCATTTTACGCAAAGCAAAAATAGCTCATTAAATTTTTAGGTACATACTCGGTCGTTTCGATACCATTGGATAAGACAGGCCTAGATTGTACTGGTTAAATTCTTACCAGTAGGTGGCAGAGGCAGTCCAATATCTCTATCAGAAAGCGACGGTCGTGGAATGGTGCATTGGAATTGGATGTAACTGGAGATCAGGCTGCTTCGACCATGCGGGTCGCAAGTTGTGCCTTCGTTCATATTCTGCAAATAAGACATTATTGTTCATGGTTTTGCATTGAGATGATCCACGGCAGCATTTCCACATTGTGAATTGTTGCCACTCACCGTGACCTCGGTGAATATATGTGCGAGGCATGTGAAGACGTCCTGCGCGATGTTGAGCGGTTGTCCCGCCAGGCTGGGCGGCGCCACCAGCAGCTGCAGCAGCTTGTCCAGTACCACGGCCAGGTAACGTGACAGCACCTCCACGTTGGCGGTGGGCAGCTCCGATATACTGGGGGGAGGGGGCGTAACAAAGGTTTTTTTGGCATAGGTCGGAAGTGAGCAAGTGGGTCACCTTATGTAAGTGGTATGGCCCATTCATGCTGTAGATAAACGTGTCTACAGCGTGGCTCTACCACTCAAATACAACAGTACCAGTACATAACTACATCGACATTGGTGTCGACTCTTAACAATTACGGTATCGATACTATCTTCAAGTATCATAGCGGGTTAGAAAAATCCGAGAATTATGGATACCTTATTTTTAAATTAACGAAACACATTAAATAACTCAAGTCGATTATTTTTTCAATACTTCAATAATCCAAGTTTTATCTGCTCAGTATCGACATTATTGTCTGTTACTTACATCTTGAAATTCAGATTGAAACATCTACGATACTATAAAAATCGTATTATTAAAATTCAAATTCAGCATAATTAGCTAAAAGTAGTTAAAAGTAACAAAATAAAACAATCTAATTACCTAGTCTCTATTAAGATAAAGCATCACGCTAAAAGTAAGCACAAACCTGGTGCGTAGCTCCGACTCCATATTGGCGAGTCCGATCCTTGCTGGAATGTTGCCTTCTTGTACAGCCTCGCACGCCATGGCAAACCTTTCTATGTACCCGTCCTAAAAAGTAAAAGAAATATGTTACATATATACTAGGGGCTTTGCCCATGTTTTTCCTCAAAACATAAAATAGAAATAAAACTTAATGTCCGACGAATATGAGACATATCTTACTTTCTTCCCCACATTATTCTGCATCGATTGGTATCGGTCTCGACCCCATACACCCAGCGGTTTCGGAGGAGATAGCGTGACAAGCTTTTGGCAGCGGCAGCGGCGCCAGTTACTTTTTTTAGAATAGAGAGATTTCAGTTCATCTTTGCATAATATTTTTATAGCATAGGCCGGCAAACGAGCAAGTGGGTCACCTGATGGTAAGTGATCTCCACCGCCCATGTACGCCCACAATATAACAACTATGGGCGCGTTGCCGACCTTAAAGGAAAGCGATAATTAAGGGATTGGGAAGGGTAGGGGGATTTGGGCTTCCGGATATGTCACTCACCGTACGAAACGCAGCAGCAAACTGCTACTTTACGGCGGTTTTGTGTGAGACAGTGGTAATGACCCGGCTGGCCCATTCATGCTGTAGACAAAAGTGTCTACAGCGTGGCTCTACCACTCATATGTAATTTTTGGCAATTGGATAGTATGTAGCTTAGTTTATTTATTAAACTTACCAGCGGATGCACGGTGGTGTGTGGATCCAAAGTGATACTGAATATGGGTTTATGGTTGTCGATCCATTTGGTCCCAGGCAGCTGGACGTCGGGGAATATGTACGAGTAGTTGGGAGGTGGTTCCTCTTGCATCACTGGTAGGTTGAAGTCGCCACATGTCAACTTTCCATTTCGGCATAGAGGGAGCCACTGGAAAAGAAAATAATAATAGCAGTACTAGATGAACCGCGCGGATACTCCGCACTGATAGTGGTCATTTACGTAATATAATAAAGTAGAAATAAGTAAATACAACAAATTAGTTAATTATACTGTCAACAGATGGCACTGTTAATTTTTCATCTTTTTGTGGCAAAACCTATAATTTAAAACATTTGTCGATTTTAAATCATTAGCAGCAAACATAAGCTTTAAAGTGGTATTTGAATCTTACCTTAAATTTGATGAAGAATTATGCAAGTTATGGGGTACGGACAAAAACACCTTTGAGAAATAATAATAGCAATATTTTATATACAAACGAAATAAAAGTGAGGGACGTACCGACGACTCTTCTGGTATTGTAGGCGATCATGAGTAACAATGATCACCTTCTATATGGAGATTCTACCTGCATTTTTCTCAATAAAAAAATACTCACAGAGTAACCAATAGGCGTCTCGACATTCTTCTCCTGGTCAGGCGCGACTGGTTTCCTCTGACATGAGATGTGAAGGAACGTGAACAGTAGGTGGTGCTGGTCTCCGAGATCAGCAGGTAGTTTCAGTTTTACCTCGTCGTACAGGGATGGGTTTCTAGTTGAAGAATATAAGTATTTTATTCTAATATTAAAATTAAACACTATGCATATGTTTGTTTATACGACAGCGGGTAAACTACCAAGGAGATTATATGATGGTAAGTGATTACAGTATATTTTTTGTATGAAAACATGAATTTCACAAACTACTATTATAACTGGATAGAACATTAATAGGTATAAAGTTATTATTAACCACCCACAATACCCAACAATCACTACCGCCCATGTCACAGATAAGAATAATATTAGAAATATACATACGACATAAAAACCTATCTATATCGTATCGAAGAAAGAAGAAGGATCTAAAGTCGAGCGATGCTTTGTTTCATCTAACTCTTTGAGGATGAAAATATGTAATTAATTTGTGGAATAGCCTAAAACTAAAGATGTATATATTCACTTACTTGTTATGATAAAGCACAGTGGTGTATGCTTCCGTTGTGAATTCAGAACATGAACTACGACCGAATATCGCAGGCAGTGCTGCTGCATCATCTTCACCGGATTTGAGTTGGATACGTACCTATAATATCGATTTGGATGTGAATTGTTTATCGATATTGTCGTTTGGAATAATGACAACTGTATGTCACGCAGTAGTTGTAAGTCACACATAAAAAAATGAGTGTATTTGGTATATTTTACACCAGTAATAATTAATGAACATAACCAAGGATGGACATAAAATTAAACATAAATTATATCGATAATTTTTGACCTGAATGATATTAATTATGGTAAAAAGACCGGGATGGATGTAGAACTATGTTCTGTATTATATATCCAATATAAATTCATAATTGGGAAGTACTAAGAAGGACAAAACTCGATATAGTATACTGGGGAAAATAAGATGGTCTATGTTAAAGTCGATAAAGTATACGTACGGTGATATTCCTTGCAGATCCAGTACGCGACGTATAAGCTTGCAGGTTGATTTCTTTCACGAATAAATATAACAGGTTGCGGTACTGAAGATGCGGCGTAGCGGCAGCGTGGAGCGGATACGCGAGCACCTCCTTGCATGGACGCGGCTTGTCTTCTGCATAATCGACAAGAATTACTACCATCCGATCAGGCTATTTTTATTCCTCCAGATACACGCAGTACTGACCGTACGAAACGCAGCAGCAAGCTGCTATTTTACGTCGATTTTCTGTGAAACAGTGGTAATAACCCGGGCGAGCCGGCGTAGTGTGCGTAACTCTACCACTCAATAAACTATACTATTTACACTGAACTATGTCGCTTAAAACTTTGAACTTGTTTATTTCTCGATTCGATAAACGTATAGATTGCCCGGCATTGGAATTTATATCGAGCGAGAATTTCGTCCTCTATCACATCATAGGCCGTAAATAAGCTCGGCGAACCGTGGTCACGTCTCTGCATACCCTTTTCACGAATTTATGTAAGTAGCTGAGTAATTACATACTGAGCTGTAATAAAAGTGTAAATATAAGCCCGTACCACTATAAGGATTCAATTTAGCCAGTTCCGGAGTGAGACCGTTCTTGATCTCATCGGGACACGGCGACACCTCGATCTTCAGCGTACCGGGGATGCACTTCAGCTTCTTCGGAGCCGAACTCGGTCTCTTGATCTCAGCCAGAAACTTGTACAGATCCTCATCGCGGAGTTTGTCTGTTTCCTGTTGAGGAAAAAAATACTATTTGTGGTGGCGAATAATTCAGATCTAAAAATATGTGAGTATCAAAATGGCGGGTGTACCATAACGGATCCAGTCATATTATATACCAAAAAAATGTACTTAAATTGTACTATTTAGTACTTCGGATAAAAAAATTGTACCGCTATTAAAACTAAGTTATAACAATAATAAAGTACACCCGCCATATTGACGTCAATATGGCGGGTGTATTTTGATTGCTCATTAACCACTCATTGGTAATAAAATATTATTATGTAAAAAAAATGTACTTAAATAGTACCCTAGATAAAGAAAACACACATTCAATCATGTTGAGTAGTTGCTAAGAAATAAACGATTCATATTTCGGTTTATGTGCGTTTACGAGGCGTGTTCCAAAAAAAAATACATTGACAGTGCTGTTTGATTTGTCAAAAACAAGCAGTGCTGCCAACGTAAACATTCTGAATACCCCGCTATACTAGGAATCATTACCCGACTTTCCTCGCTACTATTTGCCAATTCCCTGCAAATTCTCCACCACGATTTAATAACTATAAAATAATAGCTGCCCGTTGCGGCTTCACCCGCGTGAATGTCTCAAACTAATCACAGCGCCAATTTTTTTTGAGAGAGGCGGCAATAGGTTCACCTGATGGTAAGTGATTACCGTCGCCCATGGACACCAAGAATACCAGAGGAATCGTCCTTGCGTTGCCGGCGTCTATACCTTAAATCTTACGAAAGAAATCTTCAAGTATTAAATTGCAACTATTGCTATAACAACCGTTACAAGGTATAGTAAAAAAATGTAGGAAGTCTCGCCCTGTATCATATCATGGGAGGGAAAAAAGGCTCGGCGAAATATGGGTGTACTGATTACATCTCCTACTCCTTCGGGGATTACAGGCGTGAAATAACAGTAATTAAAATCGTAATATTGTGCATGGCATTTATCGATTTTTTTAATTGTCGTTTATTTCTTGGGATTCTAAGCTATAAAACAAACCCTGTGCTATTCCCGCATTAGACTCCTATTCCCCGCAAATCGGGGAATTTTCCGGCCAGTGTCAACACAAGATTCCCCAACCTCGTCACTGTGAGCATCACGGTGGTTAGACTAAGGCAAATGTTTGTAGTTTAAGATATACAAAGGTTTAGTATGCACCTGTTTGCTATTATTTAGTACCTAATGTAAAAATTGTACCTCACTAAACGTAAGAAAAATAATATAGTAACTAGTGGTGCTGGCGTCACGATGCAGGACCAAATTTGTTTTTACTCAAATGACCTCATAGTTATGATTGTCAGGATAACTGAACTATATATTTGCAGTTTGAGTAATGCAAAGTTTTAGTACCTATTTGTTCTTATTTAGTAGTACCTATCATAAAAAAATGTACCTCAGTACAGAGTAACAAAAATAACAATAAAAATAGTCAGCCAATCTAACGTCAGGATGACCTAATCACATCTATTTGACCTAGTCGTAGGACTTCTAAAGACTTTATTTCTTGGTTAAGATTAAGTACTTAATTGCTCCTATTACATACGTAAATTACATCTCTTTTTAAAACACCAAAAAAAGTTACACCCAAAAGAAGTTGTTAGCATCTGGATGGCTGCAGTTACTAGACCAAAGCAGATATTTACAGATCGAGTAATGCAAAGTTTTACTACCTATTTGCTACAATTTAGTACCCATCATTAAGAAAATTGTACCAATCTTAAATCAAAGGGTTTTTTAAGTTTGACCCTTTGTTAATCTGTAGGCGTGCGTCTGTGGCATCGTAGCTCCTAAACGAATGGACCGGTTTGAATGTGTTTTAACAGATAATACTCTAATTACCGACGGGGGTATTAGCGGTTAGGTTATTCTTACTCTGTATTTTTTTTCTTTTAGCAACTTAATAGGTAAATATTAAACGTTGTATATCTCAAACTATAAATATTTGCCTTGTTCTAACCATCCCGACGCTCACTATCTCGGAATTCTTGTCTTGAGGGAACAAGCTTTGTAAACGCACACTGAACCAAAATATTATTGTGAAATTCTCAGGAATTAAACACCCTGATCGAGTGTGTGTTTTCCTTATCTGGGGTACTATTCAGGTTTTGATGTTAAATAATTTTTACTAATATTTAGTATCGACATAAAAAATAGTTTATAATAATGAATGGTATTCGATATTTATATTCCATAGATAATAGTATCGATATTTTGATACCTTTTGATTATCGATACAACGTGTACTCATTAATATATCGTATTGAATTGTATCTGCTGATTGATACTTAATATCTTCAAAATAGACTACACTCTACTCTATGCTCAACAAAATCACTGCCTTCCCTAAGTTAGTTTGGTTTTACCTGTTTAAAGAAGCTGGTGACGGTGATGACGATAGGTTTAAACGCGAGCAGTGCAGCGGCGAGGTCATCAGGAGCTTGTGGTGTGGAGCGTCTCTCCACGGAGCCCTTGCGTGTGAGGGAGCCGCCTACTTCGCCAGCACGCCGCCGCAGCTGCTCTAGACTGGACGAGGATGCCTTGCGGTCTGAAACAAGACTAGCACTATAGCCAGAGCTTTCTACAGTCACTACATCGCAGCAGATAATGAATGTAAGAAACGCCGTGGGTTCAATCCTTGCAACAAAGCAATAATTTGTGTGCTCCATAAATATACTCCTGGTGTTGTGGGAGCATAAGTTGCTCGTAATTCCTGGTATCTAAACATCGAGTTTTAGCGTGGGGTCAGGTTAAAGATTAACATTCGCTGAGGATGTGGAGCTGGTACAAATGTTACTGACCGAGGCTGTTGGTGTTGGAGTTGGTGTTGGTGCTGGTGTGAGGCGCAAGGGTGTCGCGTTCGTGTTCACGCTCGAGGCTGTTGGATCCGCTGAGGATGTGGAGCAGAGACACGGCGCTCCACGCCAGCGGCATGCGGTACTTCCCAAGCCGGGAACACGCCGCTTGTGCCCCAGCTCGAACTTTCTCACGGTTCTGTGAGCGATATTGAATTTTTTTTTAAATTAAGAGGCAGTCAGTGGCACCTTGTACATTTGCCAGCATTACACTATAAGAAGAAAGTTAAAAAATATTCAGTGCAGGTTACATATCCTATATGTGATAAGAAAAACTATCCTAATAAATCGATATTTCGCAAACCTTATCATCTCTGATGTAAGGCTCCACGCACTCATTGACATCGCCTTGGAGTACCTTTTCGACCCTTACGACCAGGAAAACGTCCGGTGACGGATTCTGAAATAAAAAAAACCTTAGATAAAGCCTACAAGACCAACACACCAAACGCATTAACGCTGAATCGCTATGCACTTTTAGTATACTAGATATTCACAACAAACCTGAACATCGAAGACAGCACTACGACTCAGCGTGGAGATATCAGTATGCATTACATGACCAGCCAGCATCTGCCGAGTGCATTCAGAGTTCAAGTTGAAATAGAAGTTTTCTGACAGCTTCTTCTTCTCACGAGCGTCGTATAGGGCCATTGATGCGAAGAGAGGCTCTACATCTAGTTCCAATCTAGAAGATGAGTTTTGGTTTAGTAATGTAGTTTTACTTAACTTTTGGTGTCACTATGATTAAGTCGAATTCCGGAAATTAAGTAAAGTAGGACTATCGATATTTTATGGTGATATATTTATTTCAGTATATTGATATTTTTTACGAAGTATAAAATCATATCAAAAATATATTTTTTATAGTATTCCAAAAAAGGTCGCCCAAATGTCAAGCCGATATACAACGTGTTACAGAAAGGTGTGGTCATATTTTAGGGTCATTACACACTCCTTATACTAACTACCTATGTACCGGATCATTTCAAACCAAGACATCCTAAAATTTCACGTTAATTTTAATCACTCGTTTATTAAGATCGATAAGATTGATGACATCACTATTAATTATAATTAATGACACTCACTTTTTAATAAACTTGAATAAGATTTACGTAATTCTACGGACATACGTACGTAACTTGTAATTTAAACACAAAATACCTGAAAGAGACTGTTTGCTGAAGACGATATAGGTACCATCCTCTGAAGTATTATAAAGATTTCATTGTCGGATCATCCATCTATGAATTTCGCTTAATACAGTCGACGAGCGTCTTATAAGCTATTATCAGTTGCACGAACACAAAATAACAATACATAATAGTTGTTTTTAGTCAAATACAACATATTTTTTGAACTCGTAATCATACTTCATAAAATCAGAAATTGCCGAACTGCCTGCGTCAAATAAATATTGATATTTGACAATTGTTTAATGTTTTTTTAATTATAAAATAATTAAATAAAAGGAGGTCTATAGTATAATTGTTTATCATTTAGTGTTGTCCAAAGTTGAAAGTCGATATCGACATGTTACTCATTCGATAAAAAAGAAAATTCTATAATTATTGTCCAAGCAATGCAATCGGATTTGGTACTATGGGAGATAAAATACTAATACCCTACACTATACATTGCTTAAATTTGCCCGCCCCTTTCTATAACACGTTGTATATCGATGTTTTTTCTCGATATTTAGAAATCGATATCGAGTATTTTTCACTTGCGACACCCATACAAGTGTGGATATCTCAAGTGCCATATCACTGTTACATCTCCTTTCACACACATAATGTACTGCATATTTACTTTTAACTTTTTTTAATAACGAATTTATGATTATACCTTCAATTCAGGTCAGTTCGTTGCCATACTCACGTCCATATTTTCTCATTTAATACTGCTTTGGTATATGATTTATGTATACGTGACTGGTTCGTTTTATAAGCAATAAAATTGAAGTGTTTTTTTTATAGTAGTTATAAGTGACGAGACGCATGCGTGAGTGGTGACGCTGAGTGACCACTCAGACCTGAGACCTCAGAATGCATGAGCTGCGTGGCACTGCCCTACACTTGTCATCCAGATAAAATATTAAGTCTCATAAGGATCAATAACTTCACTAGCTTCAATATCCTTCAAAACGGGATCACAACGGTGCTTACACACTGGTGCCTAACGGGATTAGAATCTTACTTGAGCTGATGGCAAACAACGAGGATCCTGTGCCCCATGATCTCACAGGGCATTTCAGCAGCCAACCTTCGTTCCACCGGCTCATCTTCATCTAGATACGGTGTGTAGAGCCCCATCAGGTCTGTGTAACGGTTCTCTAACCTGCGGAAAGACGATATTTGAATTTTCTTTCTCTAAACAGTGTCAATGCAAGAACATTTTAAATTTATTGTATGTACCCACAATGAAAGAATTACCTATAATTAGGATTGGATTTTAAAAATACTTATATTAAGTCGAACCTCGATAAGTTGTCAACCTCCAAATCTCGAAAAAAATTTACCTTCCCTTCAAACACCAAAACCACCATTACTCGAAATCTCAACCCTCTATTAGTCGAAATAATCAGTGAGTCCCTCCAAGCCATTTTGGTACATATTTTCCCTCCATAACTCGAAAATTAAATTTTACCTCTGTACCTCGAACATAGCAATGTTTTATTTTATAACCTTTACAATTCGATTATTTGAGACTTATTACCTCTATAGTTTTCTATAAGTCGAAAACTCTATAACTCGATTTTTTTTGTGTATCCCTTGATGTTCGACTTACAGAGGTTCTACTGTGTTGAAAATGATTCCATAAGACTTACCTCCTAGCCTCATTGATAGCATCAATCTGTTCCTGTGGTTTCCTCTCAAACAGATCAGGTAGCAGAGGATCTGAAGACGAGCTGCGCAAGTCCAGGCTGGCCCACGACCCTCGAGGTGTGAGCGTCTCGTTGCATGATGATGACGAGGATATCGAAGCTACGGACTGCCGCCCGCTTGACGGTTGGGACTGAGATTCGAACTGGTGGAATGGTATAAAATAATAAGTAATTTTTTTGCATGGTTTAGACATTTTATAATAAAAGTTTAATAATTTTGTTATAAATTGCATAGACACAAGAATTTTAGTCTTTGTAATAAAAAGATTTTTATCGCAAGAGTCACCACATTCAGAACCATAGATGAATAATCGAAATAGATACTGTAAACATTTCAATATTTATAAAAATCAATTTCGCCAAGTTTTACTATATACACTGAAGTGGTCACTACAGTGCGCACTAGTTAGTTATATAGTGCATGTTGGCCCGTTGCCCAACATGTCGCCACTGGCCGTAGCATACAAAGTCTATTTAAACCCTTGGTTTATGTTCAGGATAATAATGTAGATGCCTATTTACATCAGTAAGCTTGTGATTAACCAACAACATTGAATAGTTGCTGTTGTGAAGCCAACTCCTCAGTGGAAGTGGAGTGAGGTTCTGATGTCTCTATCCAGCATAGAGCTTTTCCAGTCGTACATCCTGTCGCTCTCGTCCACTCGACGATGCAAAACTCTTACTTGTATCATCTCCCTTTAGGCATTTTGACTTGTATTTGTATTTATGGTGGGGATGTCTGCGAGTTGCACAGACGGGTGATCAGCTCACTTAAGTTGAACCATTTCACCTTTAATCCCAGTCTGAGTGGTACTACCACTTTCGTTTGGGATCTGGCTCGATTTACCCTAAATCCCTCTAAGAAAAAGACTCCACCGATAGGGTTTAGCCTGCAGCTCATACAGGCCCCTGGGGCATCATAGCTATCTTCCAGCTTAGCACCTTTTAGATATCCACTTATGCCCAACGCAGCCGCCCCTTGATAGTTCCGCCACTCTGATCCCTAGGGACCATTGCGTCAGGACCGTCAGGGCGGACTGCGCTCAGCCTGTACGTAGAACGTACCTGCTGCATAGCGTTGTCTGCCTGCTTGCTCTCCCACCCCCTTTCAGGATTTCGGGGTCACTAACCTTCCCTTGGCTATTCGTGGTGGACTCCACCCACTTTTGACTTACTTGCTGCGAAGCTAACTCTTCAGTGGAAATGGAGTGGGGCTCCGCGTCGATCTCGTACTGATGTCTCGGTCCAGCTTGGAGTTTCTCCAGTCGTTCGGCCAGTCGCTCCCGGCCGCATGACGATCCGGAGTAAGCCCTGTACTTGTACTCCACGACAGTGTAGTCTGATGTATAGCATCGGAGGCAGTCGCGGACGAACATTGGCGCTTTGGTCCTGGTGACAGAAAGATAAATTTCAACATGGTGATGAAAGAGTTGGGAGTTGTCTATTCTTTATTTGTTTGAAAATACAACGATCATGTTGCAATGGGGTAAATAAGTATACTACGTGTTACAGAAAGGTGTGGTCAGTATTTATGAACCAAATCCTATTAAAAAATCATCAGAAAAAATCTAGACATCCTAAAATTTCACACTAATTTTGATCACTTGTTTATTACAATCGATACAATCGATCTAATCATATAATTTAAGTGAAGTGCGTGCGCGAGAATAACAAAATGAGTGAAACAAAAGCACATCTGTTTATCATTTAAAGTTATTCAAAGTTGCAAGTAGAATATCAACATGTTAATAATTCGATAAAAAAGAAAATACTTTACTTATGTCCTAGGAATACCGTCGGATTTGGTACTACGAGGCGTCAAATACTTATATCGTAAACTACACGTTGTTTAAATTTGACCACACCTTTCTGCAAAACGTTGTATAATATATAATATAATATTTTGTGTATGCTTAAGACCAGCATTAACAGTGAAATGGTTCCATTAAGGTGAGCCGATCACTTGTCTGTGTAACTCGCAGGCGTCCCCACTATAAATACAAATACAATGCTTAAGACCGGACGAAGTGAAAAGAAATGATAAAGAGAAATGAAAAGATAAATAAATAAATACACCCATCAGTCACACACATAGTCCTGACCCCATTAGGTAAACCTGTATCGTGGGTATCAAGAACTACGAGGGACTTGCGGTCCCACAACACCCAGACCCGAGACAAATATTTGTGTATCAGACAAACATTCATCTAGGTGCGGGAACCGACCCCACGGCCTCACGCTTTGCAACCGGCTACTCGCCCGCTGCGCCACGGAGACTGCTGTGTTGAAATTAATGTAAAACTGATGAGAGACAAACCAGGACACCGACGTAGTCAACTTGGTTATCTTAGGAAGTGTCTCTAAAGTGATACTCACAGATCCTCATCAGGCAGGATGTGGTTCCGGGTCCTGATGCGGCGCGGCACGCAGCTCAGTTCGATGTCGATGGGCGGGTAGGCGAGCGGGTCCCGCGGCCCCATAAGCCGGTCGCATACCTCCTCGTAGTCTGGTGGTTCGATCATGTCGCACAGGGATATCTGGTGCAGAATATGCGTATTATAGGCATAAATACATACGCACTCACGCCTGTAATCCTCGAGGGGTAGGCAGAGGTGTAACTAGTACACCCACATTTCCCCGAGCGTATCTCCGTCCCATGGTGTGATAGGGGGCGAGCCTATCGCCATACCGTGCACAAATTCCAGACTCCGGGCTGATACTGAGCATATCGTAATAGAAAAACCCAATAATTATTAATTATACAAATGATGCCTTTGTTTGAACCTGTCAATACATCACATACAATAGAGATCTCTGAAAAGTGGGTAGATATTTGTTCACATTTCTGGAACAGGTATAGTGATTAAACTATACAATATGTAACAAAAACCCTGTTGGGCGTTTTAACTGTGATATCAGTATCGATATTAAAACATAATGAAATAGCTCGCATACGAAAATTTTACTATAAAAATACTCATATGAATTTTTACTGTAATTAATTTATTGTCTGTAAACTGTATTTCGATTGATTACAGAGACGCAAGAGAGATGCCTTGGACCCAAAGCGAGATAGCAAGTTGCGGCGTCCACGTACACCCGCGTGCCGCGCCGCGCGCGCGCCTCCGGCTTCGTCAATACACACTGAAATTCATATGTAAACATTTTTTTTAATTTGTTCTTTTTTCTAAGCTACATGTGTAAGGATAATATCTTGCTTCTGTTATTTCTTTTTAATTTAAATATTTTTATTACGCTCTCTATATGTCTATCTTCATAACACTAAAAGGGCCAACAGGGTGTTTGTTACATACTGTATATTGTACATATTATGTATATTGTTGGTCATTATTGTTTGTTTTTTATTGGCACAGCTCAGTGACTCTGCATCTGAAGGTTAGTACAATACAGTTCAAATATGTCGCCCTTCAAGAGACATTGTATTCCTCAACTGTCTGCTAAATTATATAAGGCTGATGTTAAGTGGTAGGTCTCTCGAATGCGAGAGGCCGTTTAGGTGGGTACCACTGCGTTGTTTACTTCTGACGTCAAACAGCAGTGTTTAAAAACTGTTGTGTTCAGTTTGAAGAACATTGAAGTAAAATTACTGGGCATTATGAGACTTAACACCTCATGTCTCAGGGTGACAGTTCAGTGCCATGCGGAATTTGAAGTTATGATTGGTGTTGATTCTGTTTATGGACAGGCTTGATGTTTACCATCAGGCGAGCCACCTGCTCGGCTCAGGCTAAAGCTTATAAAAACACTGGTTATACACTGGCTGACCCTGGAACGAGACTCGCCTTAACAAGCTACTATGGCAGATTTTTCACCATGTGTACAGTGGTGGCTATTTAGTCGGGTACAAAAATATAAGTTACCCTCGCATCAGCAGTTGCCTGTGTCGAGGTAAAAAAGACATGATGGTGGTGGGTAGATATTAAAAGTATTTAATTTCATTTGTCACTATCGTCTCACAGAATTTAACTAATTTTAGTTGATGATAAACAGAATAGACATATTCTCATTCGTTTTATTAACATGTGATAATTGTACCATTGCCTACCCCTTCGGGGATTACAGGCGTGAGTGCGTATGTATAATTGTGTGTAATTTATGATGTATTATAAATATGTAAGTAAAAAAATAAAACACAATAAGGAAAATACATGTAGAAGTTCTAGAAAAAGTAGAAACTTGAATTGTAATATTACAAAGTTTCATAAATATATTCACATCAAGCAGGCTGTTAGGTAATGTATCACTATGTTAATTAATAACTTTCAACATTTCCTATTTTCATTTCCATCTGATGTTTGATCAATAAACACATTTATGAATATTCAATGGAATGGTTTAACTGTGTTAATGTAAATTAAAACATCTGTTTTCTTATTAGACATTATTTAGTACACGGTTATTTGAAACATTTTATTTACAAGTTTTAGTTTACAATACATGAAAACAAAATAGAACATTAAACAAGCAACTCACACAACACCATGAGTTAAACATACCATTTACTATCAAAAATAGACCCATACAGCAAACAAACGAAACCTAACAGTACCAAACCACAAGGAGCCGTTTAATAAACAATTCAGAGCATGCATTACGTTTAAGGAAAGGGTTCAAACATATGAATCATGCATCATGCAGTCTATCGCAAACTTACAGAAGACGAGCAACCAGATAGACTGCCGACCTTCGACTGGTTAGAATACACCTTACGTGAGTCCCCAGCATTCCTATAAATAGGGAAAAATCAATTTTGCAGTATTTATACCCGCCACAGGGTTTCAACATGCATCGTTAAACTTCGACAGGGGAGAGATTACAAGGGCAAACCATTTACCCGAAAGATTGCTGGTATTTACGTCCAAGTGTCATCTAATGCGGTGTTAAGAAGCGTTTGTGTTATGTTTATAAAGTGGTTTATTGATTATTTTCTCACAAATATTCCTTGGAAAACAAATAATAGTGTCCCTTGTTTACTGCTTTGACAGACTTTAGTTGCCTTGACAGATAGTTAAGAGCTGCCAACTGTAAAAACTCTATGGGGTTTATTTTGATGTTGTCAAAAATATTGAAATTGTATTTATCACTTAGAAACTGAAACTTATTTAAAAAAAAATCATATTTCAAAAATAATATGATTCTAAGTACCTAATTATTTTATTTCTTTGCGAACATTAATAAACTTTATTATAATTTTACAAACTTTTGACAGCTTCCGTGGCGCTGTAGGCTAGTAGCCGGCTGTAAAGCGAGAGGCCGCGGGCTCGATTTTTTTTTCTATAGTATAGGTCGGCAAACGCTCATGTGGGTCACCCGATGGTAAGTGATCTTCACCGCCCATGTACGCCCACAACACTAAAATAATCATGGGAGCGTTGCCGACTTTAAAGGAAAGGGTAAGGGATTGGGAAGGGGAATTTGGGCCTCCGGATATCTCACTCACCGTACGAAACGCAGCAGCAAGCTGTTACTTTACGCCGGTTTTCTGTGAGAAAGTGGTAACGACCCGGACGAGCCGGCCCGTTCATGCTGTAGACAAAATTGTCTACAGCGTGGCTCTACCACTCATAAATCGAGACACATGTTTATGTGATCCATAAATATTTGTTTCGGCTGTTTTCTCCCCAGAGGGGTTAACGGCAGGCAGGCAGACGGTCGTAAAAACTATAGGCCAAACCGTTCTGTAACAGGTCTTAAAAAGCATGTTGCGCTGACCCCACTGCGAGTGGGATAAAGGCAGATGAAAGAAGAGGACTTTCGTGTTTTTAAAAACAGTGTAACGCTCCATAAAATCACGGAAACTGCGCATATGGCTTAATCCGTTTGTAGTAGAGCACGTTTTGTGCAGTAATTGGATTTGAGGGTCTCGTGGCCGCGGCTTCACCGGCACGAGACCTTTGGCACGGCCGGATTACAAACACTTTCCCACTTTCTTTAATTTTATCTAGGTAAATAGTGAATAAACATTTAAAAACATATTATAATAAGTAGGTATACTATATATGAATATCATGTTATGATATCTATCTATCAGTATGATAATGATTATAATAATGATCATACTGTCCCAATATTCCCAATATTCAGTTTATCGGCAGATTTGCTTACTGCCAGATAATTATATTGACACATTTTGTATAGAAGATCTAATACATAATAAATAAATAAATAAATACACCCAACAGTCGCACATACTTGACTTTTTGAAAATTTTTGAAGTCTCATTTTTGACATTATAAGATAGTTATTGGTATCGATCTGTTCGTCTTGACGGTGCGCGTACGGCTGTGCCGAATATTATATATAGTTATATAATAAATTATTTAATTAAAGACGTTTTTGTCATTTTTTCATATAAAATTGACACATTTCAGTGGATTTTTTCAAAATTATCATAGGTTTTGTTGATTTTCCTGCGTCGTTACATCCCCCCGCCGGCCCCGCCGCTTCGGTGTGGTTTTTGCCGCATCTGAAACATAAAAAACACAAATTTTATATTAGTTTACCTAATTTTTACCATATTTTCGTAAATATTTTCAAAATTTACCGTCCCTAAAATCCAAAAACCATTTATTTGTGACCCCCTCTGGGCCCCCGACCCGATTCGTGCGAAAGCGCGCCCAAAAAACGCCGGAAAAGTCAAAAAATTGCCCCCGCACCCACCCTAGTCTCAATTAGGTATATCAACTCGGTACCGGTTATTCTGTAAATTACAAAATTATTGTTAAATTTATATAAACGTTAGTCTTACAGATTTTGGCATTATTAATAAATATAAACTAAAAATATTTAAGACAATTTTCGCTAAGAAAAATTCAATTAAAAATTTATTTTAACTTTTACATTGTAAAACTTTACAAAAATTATACTCCATATTTACTTACCATAATTTTACTGACTGATTGACACGTAAGCCATTTACACTTACTTATTTAAATTCTGTGACGCGTACCCCCAATAAAAATGTTCCGAACACCTGCAAAGAGAGGCGCAGCCAAACCCTTGTCACCAGAGTCCAGCCCCGAGGAACCGGCTAGAGCAACCGTCGCGCAGGCTCGGCGTAGTATTGAGTCGAAGCTAGATAGCTCAGACCCAAGGCCCGTCGAGCAGGCGCGGCAGATGCCCAAGCCGAAAGGAACTTACAAGGACCGGACGACGGAAGCCTCTGCCCGTCTTAACAGAATTCGAATGTCGATAAATATGAGCCGGAACACCAAAACTGAAATAAAAAATGAAATTATTGAATCGGCATTACGAATGATGCAATTGGTAAAGGATGCGGAGGAAGGAAGGAAGTATAAAAGATTGGAAGACACTAAGGAAACGCAGACGGAGCAAGGAAAGGAAGAAGTAAAGGAAACTGAAAGAAGCAGGGGATCAGAAGAATTAAAAAGTGAATTGACAGAAAAATTAGAGGAACATTTAAGGGCTATGAAGAAAACAAAAGAGGCAATGGAAAGAATGAGAGAGGAAATAACTAGGCACCGGGAAGATCTGGCCAGCCAAAGGACGTATGCGAGTGCAGTAGCCGGTTCCCCCAAAGTCAAAACGACTGAGGTGGCTACGGCGCTGCACTCGATAGTGGTGACCTCCAATGATGACCTAGAAACGGGAGAGGTAGTAATGGAAAAGATAAGGAAGGCTGTGAAAGCAAAGGAGGAAGGGATAAAAGTGGACAGTATAAGAAAAGCGAAAGATAGAAAAGTTATATTAGGTTGCCGAGACACAGAAGAGATAATCAAAATTAAAAAGAACATAAGTAAAAATGAAAAAAGTTTAAATTTTGAAGACATTAAAAATAAAGACCCTCTCGTCGTCATCAAACACGTGATGAATAGCCACTCTGATGAGGAAATAGTGAAGGCAATTAAAACGCAAAATAGACACCTACTGGACAGAATAGAAAAGGAGAAGGAAAGGATAGAGGTCACGTTCAGAAGGAGAACCCGGAACCCACTGATGGCCCACATAATCCTGCGAGTGTCGCCCGAAATCTGGAGGATCCTCACAGATACCGGCGCAGTGTTTGTGGACGTCCAGAGAGTCAGGGTAGAGGACCAGTCCCCCCTTGTCCAATGCTCAAAGTGTTTGGGCTATGGACATGGGAGGCGATTCTGCCAAGCCTCTCTGGAGGCCTGCAGTCACTGCGGCGGGCCGCACAAAAAGGCCGAGTGTGCGGATTGGCTAGCAGCAGAGCCATCGGCCTGCTGTAATTGCCAAAGGGCGAAACTCGCGGACGTGGGCCACAACGCTTTTAGTGAGTATTGTCCGGTAAGGAAAAAATGGGACACGTTGGCCAGATCGTGCATCGCCTATTGCTAAGATAGAGCCAGTTAAACTAGATGGCACGGCAATGGAACGACTTCGCCTCGGAAGTGGAAGGATAAAAAAAAGAAAAGGAACGCTACAAAACAAACACGCTACAAAAGACTCAAAAGGAAACGGCAAAGTGGTTTTGGCGCTACCTTTTGCAGGGTGCAACAAATAGCGTGATTTTATACATTGGCTAGATAAAAAGATTGAGTAAAATAGGAAAGGATGCACATATAAGAGATGTACAACTAGTACTAATATATATAACATAATGTTATATAAAACATAGTACAAAATAGAACGGACATATAAATTAAAAGATAAAAATTAAAAAACATAAAGAAG
The DNA here is from genome assembly GCA_905332985.1 of Mimas tiliae. Lineage (NCBI taxonomy): Eukaryota > Metazoa > Arthropoda > Insecta > Lepidoptera > Sphingidae > Mimas > Mimas tiliae. Next base: position 18,952,365 of record HG995241.1, on the reverse strand, counting down.
TCGTCATGGAGAGTGTAAGAAAGTGTAGGAAATATATAAGTGGAAGTAGGATGACAAGAAAAGAGAAGCAGAAATGTGAAGTGGAACAGGAGTAAAGAATATTGGCAGAAGAAGAAAATAAAATAAATAAACTAAAAACCATAAAGGAAAGAAACAAGTATAATAAAAGTAAAAGAAAGTACAGAGAAAATGGAAGAAATATAAGAACAATAGTACAGTATAGAACAATAAGTAAATAGAACATAAAGCTATAAGAGATAGAAAAAAATCTAAACATAAAAATAACACATGCGACAAGTAACAGTTAAAAAGAAAAGTCAGAACAGGAGAAAAAGAGGAAAATTTAACACAATTAAAGAAAATTTCAAGTTACAAAAAGGCCCTATCTACACATATCTACACATATACTAGAGTGGGGACATAAAAAGCCCCACAAAAAAAAAAAAAAAAAAAAAAAAAAAAAAAAAAAAAAAAAAAAAAAAAAAAAAAAAACCAGTCGCACATATAGTCTCGACCCCACACTAGGTTAACCTGTATCGTGGGTATCAGAAACTACGAGGGATGCGGTCCACAATACCTAGAGCCGAAACAATTTTTTGTGGATCACACAAACATTTGTCTTGGTGCGGGAATCGAACCCTCTCGCTTCGCGGCCGGTTACTCGCCCACTGTGCCACGGAATCTGTCAAAACACTTACGCAAATTTATCTGTAAATAAAACATAGGGATCGGTCTTTAGCCACAGAGTTTAAAACGTTGGTTCCAAATCCTAAAATCTAGAAAAATCGGAGAGCCATAGAAATCAACCAATGCACTGATTCGAGATCTTGTAGAGCATACAGCACAGCTTTAGGCAGGCCGGCATAATTTTGCCGATCTACGATATACACATCGTCTGTCGTTGGTCGACAGTATTCTTGAATTCCGCTGCACTTAACATACCTGATGTTAGCGTAGTCACTTTGCCGAGCTAGTATAAGTAAAAAGCACGAGGCCAAGTCGTGGTGGGTTGATGGCGACCGCACTGAATCCGCATGCACTCCGCAATGCGTGCAATGCGTTGCGATGACGTATCTGTAATAGCTTTATGAAAGAAAGAAAGAAAAACATTTATTCGGCCCTTTTTGAGACATATTGATATAATAATAATAATAATAATACTAGCCCTGTATTAGATACGTCCCACTGCTGGGCACGGGCCTCCTCTACTGAATGAGAGGGGTTAGGCCTTAGTCCACCACGCTGGCTTAATGCGGGTTGGAAGACTTCACATACCTTCGAAATTCTTATGCAGAACTTCTCAGGTATGCAGGTTTCCTCACGATGTTTCCTTCACCCTTAAAGCAAGTGATAATTAACAATTAATACACAGAAAAGTCAGAGGTGTATGCTCTCGGAGCTGGTTTCGAACCTGCGACTTTCGTCTCGACAGTCCCTACCACTCACTGAGCTATCACTGCAGACATATTGATACAAAACAAAAAATAAAAAATAAACATAACAGCAGAAAACAGCAAGTGGTACATTGCATGGTACAGAGTACATTGCTTCAAGATCGACAAGGGGATGGTTTGTAATATCCGTACCTAAAGTCGAATTTCAGTATGACTACTTATAATAATTAATGTAAAAGTTTGTATATTTGTTAATTGGGATGTTTTATTAATAACTCGCCCCTGATTGATGAAATTTGGCACATAGATAAACCATGACCTGAATTAGGGTATAGGATTTTTATTCCGGGAAAATACATTCTCTCGGGTGGAGCTGCAAACAAGAACTTGTTAGGTATAAAATCATATCATCTAAAGGAGCTAAGTTAAGTCTGTAATTTTAATAACTGCAGCGTTGATAAAGAGCAATGGTCATCATCATTTAAAGGTTATTTCCCCACCTATCATGGGTTGGAAATAAGCTTAGCGAACAGTTGGTGTATTAGTTACACCTCTGCCTACTCCTTCACGAATAGAGGTGGGACCATATGCCATGAGGTTCGTAACGTAAGGTTACTAAACTATTACAGGAGATTAACATCTGTATTCAAAAAACTTTCTATGCGGTCTCATAGTGCGCGCCAACGCATAGAGGCAATTTCAGTATACGTTTCTGTAGTGGTAGAGCAACACTGTAGAAAGTTTTGTCTATAGAATGAATGGGCCGGCTTAACCGAGTTGTTACCACTCTCTCTGAGCAAACTTATGTGAAATAGCAGCATGCTTTTGCATTTCATACTGCGAGTGTGATATCTGGAGGCCCAAATCCCCCTCTCACTCCCAAACCCTTAATTATCCTTTCCGTTTCGACAATGAGTCCATAATTCTTTGAATATTATGGGTGTTAATGGGTGGTGGAGGTCACTTACCATGAGGTGACTTGCTTATTTGCCTGCCTACACTGTAAAAAAGAGTGTTGTTCTTGAATATTTATTTATTTTCACTTTATATACAATGTATAAAGGCGGATTTAATGCCAAAGACATGCTCTACCAGTCAACCTTAGGGTGATGTGGAGATGAACAAAGTGGGTGCAAAAAAAGGAAATAATATAAAAATATTACAAAGCATATAATAAAAGCTAAAATGCCGAATAAAATATATAAACATATAATAATATATACTTAAATACAATATAATACAATATACATTATGAATATGGGCGTGTTAAGAATACAATTTTCATTACATTTACAATCTTCATATTACCATCTTTGGAGTTGCTTGAACCTTGATTTCATTAGACGAAAATGTAATAAAGCTACATTATTGTAAACAATTACGAGTACAAAGGCAGCTCTATATACCAGGACTACATGTATGCAAGAGAGTCATGTGTTATGGCGATTGACTTGTGTCATCAGCCATAAGGAGGCCAATTCTCGTAATTTTAAATGTTCAAAATATCATTCCGATCTAGTCTCAGCTACTGCTAATGCTAGGTGCATTTGACGTTGATTATTAGTTTAAGAGAATGTCATTTGCAACTTTCTTGGCGCTGAGACTAGATCGGAATGATATTTTGAACATTTAAAATTACGAGAATTGGCCTTTTGGTTTTTACGTACATCACCGATTTAGCTCTGTTCGCTCTTACTTTTACCAGGTCCCTCATATGCGAGAGGCCGTCTGCGATAGTATCAACAAAGTGGTTTCATTCATTCATTGCTTTGTTTATTTCTGCCGCCAAGCAGGAGTGTGTAAGCACTGTTGTGTTTCGGTTTGAAGAACATTGACGCCAGGGAAATTACTGGCATTTTGAAATTTAGGGCCTGTTTTATTATATGTTATTAAATGTTTTGTAATTGAAGGTTCTTTATGTTTGTGCTCTTCATTATTGGCAGGCGTGGCACTTACCATCAGGTGAGCGATCCGCTCATTTCTTCATTTAGAGTTTGAATTTCAGACTAATAAAAAAAAATACTACAGGGCTGAAGTGCCATGGATTGGGTGGATAAGATTTAATTGCTTTTATTTGTAATTTTACCTTTTTGTTAATTGTTGTAATTATATCCATAGCGTTTTTTTCTTCATAAGATTTTTGTTTTAAGATCTAAGTGCATCGGTAAATTGATACATTAGAATTAATGTTTAATTAACGATATTAATGTTGTTTTAATAAGTCAAGCGCTCTTATACAAAATGCTGTTTCGAGATAAAGTTCCATAATAGAGCAACATATTAATTAACATTACACATTTTTTTATGGCATAGGCCGGCAAACGAGCAAGTGGGTCACCTGGTGGTAAGTGATCTCCACCGCCCATGTACGCCCACAATACCAAAAGAATGGGTGGTGGTCATGGTTGCGTTGCCGACCTTAAAGGAAAGGGATATAATTAAGGAATTGAGAAGGATCGGTGGTTTGGGCCTCCGGATATCTCACTCACCGTACGGAACGCAGCAGCAAGCTTACATGCTGTAGACAAAAGTGTCTACAGCGTGGCTCTACCACTCAAATATTGCTATTGTTATAATGCTTGCTAACGAAAAGTGTATGTAGCTGGTCAGTCGACAAGCGTACGCAGCCTTCAGAGGACGAGACGTTCGAGACACCGCCAGGTCACTCACCTCTGAAATTTCACGTCTTAAAGACTAAGGCCATCTGTGATATAGAAGATCTGTGATATAGAAGATCTTAGAAGATCTGTGATATAATTTAAGTGTACATCGAAAACGGCAGTAATTAGCAAATTATTAGGTTGTTTTTTTAACTCTGGTAGGTAATTACAAAATTAAATCTAACAAAAGACAAAGGGATCTTTTAGGTTCCGAAAATGGTGTTAAAGACGAAGTAATTAAGTTTCGGAATAAAATTACAAATGATAGACAACGTTATTGAAAATTGTAAGTGGATTAATCTACGTCTCCACCCGCCCAGTGTGACGCGAGGTGGCTACGCAGGGCGGTCCGCCGCCTTAGTACCGTCTGAACCGTATCCACGCACGCCTGCGTGCCCAATAAATTAAATATAAATTTATATTGTCTATCGTCAAATCATAAATTAAAACAAAAAGGAAATATATAAAGAATTCGATATTTAAATTGGAAATAGTAAACGCACTTTGTTTTTAAATTTCCGAAAAGGTCAACTTGCACTGTACCTACAACCAAAGAGAATATAACTATCATTTTTTTTGATAACACGTCTGTAGTGTCTAGTGTTGTGTTTGCAAATGTTATTTAAATAGTAAAGCGTATGTAATAGATTGTATTACTTTATTTTTGCATAAAGGCATCAGTAGTGCAGCTACGATATAATTAATTTGAAAATAGTGCAACAAGTGAGCGAAACGACACTTGAAATGATTTTATATGAGGTAAGTACAATTGTACTAATTATACAAAAGTTTCTGTGTCAATAGCATCGTGTTTCTGTTTCAATTGTTGTTAACAATCATATTTTTGCTTAATTTAAAAGAAGCACCACCGAAATCTCATCAGACTGACTCTATCATAGACTATACAATGACTTTATCAAAAACTTATAAGTTGCCTTTAGTTATAACCAAAGAGAATATAACTGTTATAGCTATGTGTATTATATACAACGTGTTACAGAAAGGTGTGGTCATATTTTAGGGTCATTACATACACCTTACCATTCGTACTTATGTACCGGATCTTTTCAAAACCAAGACATCCAAAAATTACACGTTAATTTTAATCACTCGTTTATTAAGATCGATAAGATTGATGACGTCACTATTCATTATTATGAACGACACTCACTTTTTAATAAACTTGAATAAGATCCTCGAATATTTGTTTAGGGTCTGGATATTTTCTTCCCAGAGAGGTTGATATTAAGGCAGGCGGCCGGTCATACAAGCTACAAGCCTAATATTTCTATAACATGTGTTAAAAAGCATGTTGCGCCGACCCTACTGCGAGTGGGATAAGGGCAGCTGGAAGAAGAAGTCTTAGTAATGTAGTTTAAAAATAATACCTTGAAATTACTTATTTATCCAATACCATAAAAATAGTGAAAAATGATGCATAATGGGGGGCTTTATCCAAATTTAGAATTAAAATAAATGTTTAGTACAGAAGGCCAATTCTCGAAATTTTAAATGTTCAAAATATCATTCCGATCTAGTCTCAGCGTCAAGAAAGTTGCAAATGGCATTTTCTTATACCAATAATCAACGTCAAATGTGAACATAAATCGTAATGAGATTGAATGTAGAATAAAAGTTGACTGAAGCCAAAACGGTATAATGCTACCTCTTCAGGGATTACAGGCGTGAGTGCGTATGTATGTATTGTTTCATATTCACTTTCAGTTAAATCTAAAAAATACGCCACAAAGTAAGTTGTAAATAGGGATTTGTACATGTCATGATCCTTCATTAGATACATATTATATCTACATCCGCATGTATAGTTTGTACGTCAAAACACTGAATATCAAGAAGATTGATTCGCACCGCCCTTCAAAGAACTATTATGTGCAAAAACGCGCGTATTCAAAACGATATTTTATCGTGAATGATCAACAAATACTCACATGTAGACACTTTTTACTAGGGTTACATAGACTATATTGTTAGAGTATTCTCTTTTTGAAATAAAACTAGTTTATACGGTTTTTTCGCGGTTTAATTTTTATTTTAGTCCCGACGTTTCTAAAAAATTAAACCGCGCTAAAATCCGTATAAACTAGTTCTATTTCAATGTGTAATATTCGCGTAAACCTAAGAAATCACTATTCTCTTTTTATTGGTGTATTGAGGGTGTCTGAGAAAGCAACGTTGGGTACACTCAAATAATAACGGTGCGATATAGTTGTGGAAGGGTAGTTAAATGGTATAAAAGAGGTTGTCGCCATACCTGGAGGTCTTTTGCCCGCAGTCAGTCACACAGTATCCAGTTCATTTAGTACAGCGGTCAGTCAATAGTCCAAGTGTTCATTACGAGGTAGCTATGCTGGTTTACTATTCGGCCCTAGTTGTTTTAGTTGTAATTAGAGAGCGGTGTCTAGAGAATCCTGACATGGGCTTGTGGTCTGTAAAGTAGTGATATTGTAAATGTAACCAATATACTATGAGTTGAAGTGATTATTGTCGTTTAGTATTAATAGAATAATACTCGTCTCACGTAACTTCTAACAATATAGGGTTTTTTTTATCTCTTGTAACCTTTGTCGCAATCAAGGTCATGGTTTACCTGTGTGTACATGTTAGTCCATCATCGGAACGAAATTCATCTAACAACAACACACATCCAAATTCCAAACTCACAAACATCCAAACTTTTACATTTATAAAGTACCTACCTAGTAGGAATTTTAAATATTTTTTAGTTGTAGAGCCACGCTGTAGACACTTTTCTACAGCGTGATTGGGCCGGCTCAGTCCGGGATGTTACGACTGTCTCACAGAAAACCGGCGTAAAGTAGCAGCTTGCTGCTGCGTTTCGTACGGTGAGTGAGATATTCGGAGGCCCAAATCTCCCTCCCCTTCGCAATCCCTTAATTATCTCTTTCCTTTAAGGTCGGCAACGCGCCTTTATTTTTTTTGTATTGGCATGTATACATGGGCGGTGTAGATCACTTACCATCAAGTGACTACTTGCTCGTTTGCCGGCCTATGCTATAGAAAAAAAAGTTTAGCGATTGTAAAAATATTGACAGCCTCCGTGGCGCAGTGGGCGAGTAGCTGGTTGTGATGCAAGAGGCTGCGGGTTCGATTCCCGCACCGAAACTAATAATAAGTTTGTATTTCTCAAAGACACTGTGAAAAACTAAGTTATTTTTGCGGTCACTCCTTCTCCCACCTGCCCTTATTCCACTCCAATGGGGTCGGCGCTTGCTTCCTTTTTAAGACATGTTACAGAATGATTTGGCTTGTAGTTTTTCGACCGGCCGCCTGCCTGACGTCAACCCCTCTGGGGAGAAAACACCCAGACCCGAAAGAAATATTAATTGTGGATCAGACAAGTATTTGTCTTAGTGCGGGGAACACGCGGCCTCACGTTTCACAGTTGGCTACTCGCCCACTACGCCATGGAGGTTGTCGAATGTAGGCAGAATAGGAATGTGTGTATAAGGACAAGAGTCTAGTTTTCAATAGTCAGAACTTGCCTCGGTAAGCCAAGTCACTCGTCTATAGCTTCTAGATTCAGATCTAACATCGATTATAAAATATGCAAGTCACGTGTGAGTATAAAATATGCAAGTCACATACATACATAGGCACTCACGCTTATAATCCCCGAAGGGGTAACCAGTACACCCACATTTCGCCGAGCGTATCTCCGTCCCATGATGTGATAGGGAGCGAGCCTATCGTCATACCGGACACAAATTCCAGAATCCAGGCTGATACTGAGCTTTCCATGATAGAAATACCCAATATCACTTTTACCCGACCCGGGGATCGAACCAGAGACCTCAGCGTCAGCCTCAGTCGTAACGCGTACGCATTACAACTGCGCCACCGAGGCAGTCACGTGTGAGTATTATATGACAATCAGTTACACGCAACTTTACTTGATTTGTAAATTGCAACCCTTTAAAATAGAATTTTACCAAGGTTTGAGTAGGTGTTAAGGTGGCAGATCAATTCTTGTCTACAGTATGAATAGGCCGGCTCGACTGCGCTGGTACCACAAGAAACCGACGTGAAGCTAGGTGTTGCGGTCAGTGAGTTTACGCATTTATTAATAAACTATTTTATCTGGTCTACGAGTATCTATATGTCTATCGACGCTAACATGGTTGCATAGAATATTCGACTCGTTACGTCAAAAGTAGAGAAAATAATACTTAAATCTCGCTGTAGTATTTTTTCTACGAACCCTAACATGACTACGTAATTTCATAATGATTTCTTATGTTTACGCGAATATTAAACAACTAACTTTTAAATAATTAAAAAATAAATGTATAATTTTACAATGAAGGTAGCCAATGTAACAATAACTTTTCGAGTCGACCTACACCTCAGTCTCTCCCGTGACCACGAAGGCTGAAAAGCTTTCGAAACGTCGGGACTAAAATAAAAATTAAACCGCGATAAAATCCGTATATACTAGTTTCATTTTGTTGTAAATGTCACCTTTGTTGTGGCTGTCATCTTTATTTTTAGATATATATATTGTTTTGTTTTACTTGCCTAGTTACTGCTCACTCGATTATAAACACTCATGTCAGAAACATCTTTTATTCAACTTTAATTAAATATTTTACAACACATTTCAGTGCGAATATTAAACATTGATAGAAAATTAGTTTATACTGGATTTTATCGCGGTTTAATTTTAATTAGTCCCGACGTTTCGAAAGCTTTTCAGCCTTCGTGACGTAATTTTATCGAATATTGACAATTTTACCCGAGATATTTGTCGTAGATAATTATCTTTCTCACGTAAAAGATAGGTCGTGTTGCTGTATGCTAAGCCCGCAGACAAAAGTTACTATCTATACTATGTTATCACGTAATATGTGGGTAGATAAATAATATTTGAAATTTGGCCGCTTGCGTACCAACGCGTTTATAAGCACTGAGTAAATGGTATGACCTCACCAATGATATGGCTCAATTTGTAAGTGAATAGCGGCTTTAATGGCGGCAGGTCCCTCGTATGCGAAAGGTCATCTGGGTAGGTACCACCGCTTTGTCTATTTCTGCCGTCAAGCAGCATTCTCTAAACACTGTTGTGTTCCGGTTTGAAGGACATTGAAGCCAGTGAAATGACTGGGCATTATGAGACTTAACATCTTATGTCTCAGGGTGATGAGTGCAATTCAGTGCCATATAGTAGTTCATAATTTAAAGTTCAGATGGTGTTGCTTATGTTTATGGGCAGGTGTGACGCTTACCATTAGGCATACAACCTGCCAGTCTCGTCATCTAAAGCTGATTAAAAAAAAACTATATCGAGTAGGCGGATATCCTGAAATGTCAAAGATTCATGAAATGTCGCGAATAAATAAATAAGTGTATGTAATATTGACAGCTCCGTGGAGCAGCGGGTGAGTAGCCGGCTGCGAAGCGAAAGGCCGTGGGTTCAATTCCCACACCGAGACAAATGTTTGTGTGATCCATAAATATTGGTCTCGGGTCTGGGTGTTGTGGGACCGCAAGTTCCTCGTAGTTCCTGATACCCACGACACAGGTTTACCTAGTGTGGGGTCAGGACTGTGTCCGTGACTGTTGGGTGTAATGTACCTAAGTAATAACTACTGGAAACAAGCCAGAGTTAAGTAAGATCACATCGAGTGCCAGAAAATATAGGTCATCGAAATGTTACGGTTCTGCAAAAGTGTTGTCTACGTAACAGTTGAAGTCTGTGGCTTGACCGACGAGCTGAGAAAAGAGTGGGACGGGTTCGATTCGTGAGCCAACTTATAGTGTAATGTGGTCGGTTTTAGTATTAAATTTATCAAAAGTAGATTTCCAAGTTAGATCAATCCGTCCGGTTCACTCTTACTGATCGCAATTGTTGTATGTAGCAACTGGATTTGTGATTAACATTTCAAAATATACGATTACTAAAAATATGTAATCGTATTTTTACACTTCGATCGTTATAAAGATATTAATAACGAAACATTTGAGTATGTATAAGTCCATAGAAATTGAGCACAAAAATAAATTCTAATTCTTGCGACCCGCGAATTCCCGGGATTGTGTTCATTAAATTTTTTGATTTCATTCATTTTCCCGAATAAGAAAACGACGGGCAAAATAAAAAAATCTTAGTGATCTATCATGTACCACAAGCAAGCAAGAGCAGTGGTACAAAAAAACTATAAACTTTCATCATTAGAGCCGACTAAGCACCCCGCTGTGACATCGATGATATTAAACATTTGGCTGAACTTAATAGTTTCCTTGGGCCGGTCGTCACATGCCAATCATCGTCCGTCACTTGTACTAAGCCGTATATACTTACGTATATACGAAGGCTAACCCACTTCCCATAAAACTCAACCTTGTTTTCTAAAGAATAAAGTTTAAATTGGGAAATCGGCGCGAGATGAAGGTGTGAGGCGCTACGGGCCTGGACGGCGCGCGCAGCATCAAGAGCCGTAGAGATGAGGGCCTCAGGAAAACTTCCCGAAGTTTTATCGATAATCATTACTGTTTTATAACGTTGTGGCAGATGTGCTTACATTTTATCCTTGTATGGTTTATGGAGTTGTAATGTGATTATGAAGGCTTTACTCTGAAGTAAGTTTTTCGTGGAAAAGAATGACCAAATAGTTCATTTTATGTTTGTGAAATATGAACTATAAGAATTCCATCTATATAAATACATCATATCGAGGGATTTAGCATAATCGTAAGAGTCTTATAGTACAAATACTACATACTTTTTTATGAAAATAACTTCCATACGTTTTTATTTAGGGTTGAACCTAAATGCACTCCTATTACAACAAATATTACCTATTAACATTCGAACATTCATACATTTTAAAGACATTTGAATTTCGAAAAAGGACACTAATCAAACAGCCACAAACCTCAATAAAATTAAAATTCAATTAAATAAATCGACACGACCACCGACCGTCTCTATAATTTTCAGTTCCCTCCCTCGCTAAAATGGACGCATACGTACAGCCGCATTTCAGCGGCTAAATATTAAAATTAAAACCGAAAAAGGCCTAGTGACACAAAATATTCGTAATATTATGTAAATAGTGCGTCTGTGCATCATGGGAGTGGACAGTACCCCTCAGCAACGAAATACCGTGAGTACATCCTAACAGCATTGTGGCATAATGGACGTGGTGCTGTTTTTTTAAATGTGGCTTTACGTTTTCATCCGAATGTTTTTTATTTATATTTTAATGAGCAAAGGAATAAAGAGCATACATCCTTTGTGCAAACTTTAGAAACATTATAGAAATGAGTATATTATATTTGAGTAAATGCGGGAAATTAAGATTTATCATTAATTCATAGGCATAAACTTTAAAATGTTTCCCTATTCTTCCTATTAGTTTAGTCGTAATTTTATTATGCCATTTATGTGTGGAGTTACATACGCACTCACGCTTGTAATCCCCCAAGGGGTAGGCAGAGGTGTAACCAGTACACCCACATTTCGTCGAGCGTATGTGTGGAGTTGTTAGTCGTTATACATACTATCATCTTAGTAGATATATATCTGCGTGTGCTTTATGTACGTTGGTATGTTCTGCATTAAATGTTCTAGTTTAAATTAATACTTTTTCATATACTACATTCTATAGTCGATTAAATATACTTACCATACATGTATTTCAATAGATTTGAAATAAACATAACGGAAATAAAATACCTTACCCTTGTACTCCCGAAAGGTATGCAGAGATGAAACTAGTGCACCCATGATTCACCGAGCTTATTTTCCGTCCCATAATGTGATAGAGGGCGAGCCTATCGCCATACATACTACGCGGTGGGTCCCTCGTATGCGAGAGGCCGTCTGGGTCGGTAACACCGCTTTGTCTATCTCTGCCGCCATTCTGCCGCCATGCAACAGTGTTTAAGCACAGTTGTTTCGGTTCGAAGGACATTGAAGCCAGTGAAATTACTGGGCTTTATGAGACTTAGCAACTTATGTCTCGGGGGGACGAACACAGTCCGGTGTCATACAGTACTTTAGTAGTACTTTCTAATCAGTAAGTTCTGTATGGTGTTGCAAATAGAAGTTTACGAGCAGGCGTGTCTCTTACCATCAGGCGAACACCTGCTCGTTTTGTCATTTAAGCTAATAAAAAAATACAGGGGATAAATTAAAAACCCCAGCAACTCATGTGTGATTTTTGGAATCAAAAACTCAAACAACATATTATTATGGTTGCTCGTCCTGATACTTGAACCCAGAACCTCACGGTTTATAAAGAAAGTATACAAAACATACGCACTTACGCCTGTTATCCCCGAAGGGGTAGGCAGAGGTGTAACCAGTGCACCCACATTGCGCCGAGCGTAGCTCCGTCCCTTATGTGATAGGGGGCGAGCCTATCGTCATACCGGGCACAAATTTCTAGACTCCGGGCTGATACTGAGTATTTCGTAAAAGAAAAACCCAATAACACATTACCCGACCCGGGGATCGAACCCTAGACCTCAGCGTTGGCCTCGGTCGTAACGCGTACGCAACTGCGCCACCACGTACAACTGCGCCACCGAGGCAGAGTGCAGTATATAAAACGTCGTATAAAAATACAATTACTTAAAGTTCAGAGTACAGTTCGATACTATGCATTTTTATTTCAGTCGTTTGTCAGTAGTAAATCTTTATACCAGTGTTTTATGGCTGGGGTTCGATACCTTAAGGTGTGATATATTTATTGTAGTTGCCAGGGTTCAAAGCTCCTTAACAAACAAGCGAAAAGGCAGTAGTCAAAGAGGGCTTTATTAGTTAAAAATATATAATAATAACTCTTAAGAATGCACATTAGGGTAGTTGACTAGATAGTCAAATCGGGCGACGGCTCGAGGAGCTTTTTAAAAGACTGTTTAGGATGAAGATCTTTATTATACTTAATTTTCATGTACAATTTCCTTATTTATATGGTCGAGCGATGTAAACAATACGCATTACTTATTCTAGAAGCTTCGACATGTTTACGATAAAAGTGCTGAGGTAGCGTCTGGAGCACACCTGTGATGTCTCAAATTACATAAAAACAACATGTACTTGTTCTAAGAACTGTTTTACAAAATATGCTTAGCTTGCGTTTGGGGTACCTGTGATGCGACGCCATCAGATCGTACACATACTCTAGGATACGTAACTAGATTTTTTTTATTATTGTAAATCAATAAGTTACGTTACTCAAAATCTATTGCAGAAAGAATTTTATACATCGGACCAAAAATAAAAAAACCGTTGTGTGGTTTTATGAAACCACGGTAAAAGTGAAACTTTTTTTCACATTATAGACATTTAACAAAATTATTTGAAATAATATTACATTAAACACTAACAAAAACAAACAAAATAGCGTGCGAACGATAGACGCCGCCATATTGGCCTTGGCTGCTCTGGCGAGCGCCTTTCACTTTATCCCTACTCCGCGGCCGACCGTCACGCGACATGCAATACACAGGCCAAAAAAATTGAGGCGATCTAATAAAAGTTTCACTTAAATAAGTTAGAAGCCATTCAAATCCCGTAGAAGGGGTAATTGTCAAATGACAGACGACACAACCTTTGACGTCACTGTGTAAAATGTTCATTATGGTGCACGCATCCAAGCGAGATAGTAAGATATCCCTACTACGCACCCACTTTTCCTCATACCAACATTTAAAGTCATAACTGCGGATTGTGTTTTAATAACAGGGTTTCTTATGCGTATCATTTTCTGTTTTCTGCTTATAAAATAATGTATAAATTCAATATAGGAAACTACCCTATTACAGAGTGGTAGAGACACAGTGTAGTTTTGTCTACAGTATGAGAGGGCTGCATCATCCAGGTCGTTGCCACTGTCTCAGAGAAAACTGACGCGAAACGTTTTCTTTCTTTCTTTCGTTACATATCCGGAGGCCCAATTACCCCTTCTCTACCGTTTATTATACCTTTCCTGTAAGTTCGACAACGCGTCCATGATTCCTTTGGTATTATGGGCGTACATGGGCGGTGGAGATCACTTACCATCAGGTGACCCACTAGCTCGTTTGCCGGCCTATGCAATAAAAAAAACCCAAAAAACCACCACCCATCCCAGTACCCATCCTTTCCTTAAAGGTGATCAACGTACTCATAATTTTACTTAGTTCTACCCTCATTTCAGATGACAAACATGCTGGTTATAAACAAACTAACAATTAAAATTGTGGCAGTTCTTTGCCCAGCAGTGGGACGGCGTGTATGATTTAGTCTGGGTTGCAGGTGCATCATGCGTAGATTGAAGTCAAAGTTATTGTAACAAGTAACGGTTTACGTTGTTTAAACTTTGTATCATTTGTTTTCCAATCTAACAATGTCAAATCTGTAGATGTCGTCAACTATTGTTTGTTACAATACATTTTACTTAATCCAACAATTGGTACAATCAATACTTAGAAATACAATCTAACTTTTGCACCCACACTTAGCAATACAATCAAAATTTTTGCACCCACACTTAGGAGAACAATATAACCTTTTGCACCCACACTTAGAAGAATAATCTAACTTTTTGCACTAACTATTGAGTTTAAAGTTAACTATAGTAATCTGTCAGCATAATTAAAAATTGTTATCAAATATCTCAAAGGGTTACGCGTAGTCTAATTAGTGTACTATTTCTGGATAACAAAATTTTCAGCAACGGTCTAAAGTAGAAGGTAGAAGACAAAAGGACTAATTTGTATGGTAATTAACTACGCCGGCGCGGCGTGTTTTTGCGTCCTACTTTGTGTTACAATTGAGGAATTCTACTACGTTGACATAATCTAAATCAAATGAGAGAAGTTTTGTAATTTGTGTATAGAGTGAAATACCCGTAGTAAAGTGAGAGTTTTATACCCAAAGGTAGGGCACACCTATAAAGTACAATCTCTCTGGAGAGAAAACACCCAGACCCGCAACAAATATTTAATAATATTTGTGGATCATACAAATAATTTGTCTCGGTGCGGGAATCGAATCCGCGGCCTCTCACTTCACAGCCAGGTACGCTCTCACTGCGCCATGGAGGCTGCCTGTCTATCTGTCTGCTATATAACATGAACTAACGGTTGGTATAATCCCATACTCAGTGTGTGTATATTTCAACGTACTAAGGCTGAGAACCGTAAGTTCCTGGGTTCAATTCCCAGGTCGGATAATCATAATCATGTTTGAATTTTCGATTCGAAAAATCACATATGAATTTCCGGGGATCGGACTTTGTGCCCGGTATGACTATAGGATCACCCCTTATATCATCATGGGACGGAAATAAGTTCGGGGAATCGTGGGTGCAACACTAGTTGCTCTGCGTACCCTTCCGGGGACAAAGGCGTGTGTTTATGTACATATTTTAGTACATTACAATGGAAACAATATGCAAGTCGCATTAAGTTTGGCATTAGGAAAGCGGGCACATTAAATGCACTACTATAATTTGTATTCATAATCAATAATTTTGTGGTAGAGCCACGCTGTAGACACCTTTGTCTACAGCATGTATGGGCTGGCTCGTCCGGGTCATTACCACTGTCTCAGAAAACCGGCGTAAAGTAGCAGCTTGCTGCTGCGTTTCGTACGGTGAGCGAGATATCCGGAGGCCCAAAACCCCTCCCCTTCCCAATTCCTTAAATATCCCTTTCCTTTAAGGTCGGCAATGCACCCATGATTCTTTTGGTATTGTGGGCGTACATGGGCGGTGGAGATCACTTACCATCAGGTAAACCACTTGCTCGTTTACCGGCCTATGCCATAAAAAAAACCAAAACTTCATAAAACGTACAACGTATGTAATATCCGTCTTCATCTGATCGATACACATTTATCCGACAAATCGGTGATTAACCGGCTCGGCGGCGTCTGATAGCCCAGCGAGCAAATTAATCTGACGACATGCGTTGCGTCACTCCTCGTAAATATTTATATCACGTTTTTCTGTCTGGCATTATCCTGGCTTATAGAAGGCTCAGACCTCAGCTTGAGCAATCGCTGGGGAGTATAGTTTAGGGCCGTCTCTGCACATCATTGTGGTGACGGTCAGTTTTGTGGTGACGGTCAGTTGTGGGAGTTCTTCGGACTCGCAGGCGTGTCCTGTGTCGCGGTTGCGTATTATTATTGCGATTCGGATTGGGCGAGGAAAGTGCTGCTCCCACTTTCCTACTTAAAACTTCCACTTTGGCCGATCTTGATCATCATACGTTATGAAAATTGGCTTTCATGTCGCCCTCCAATAAGTGAAGCTACCGCTTTTTGAGCTATTCGCGGGATCGTACCCTTGGTATGATCTGGCTTACGCATTTTGCGGTTTCCTCGAAAGGTGGCCTAACCACCTCAAGCAACGTTGCTGAAGTTTGCCTGCCACGGCGCAGACACCATGACTGCCGCGGATGTACTCATTATCTATACAATTCAGTCGTGAAACTTGGACTTTCATCGCAGAGTCTTCATATCTGCGTCGTGGATTACCTATAACATAGACTGGCAAACGAGCAAGTGCGGCACCTTATGGTAAGTGATCCCCACTGCCCATGAACGCCTATAATACCAGAAGAATCAGGACACGTTGCTGACTTTAAAGGAATTTGATATTTAAGGGATTGGCAACGGGAGGGGGATTTGAGCCTCCGTATATCTCACTCACCGTACGAAACGCAGCAGCAAGCTGCTACTTTACGTCGGTTTTCTGTAAGAAAGTGGTGGTTAATATGTTTATAGCATAGACCGGCAAACGAGCAAGTGGGGCACCTTATAGTAAGTGATCCCCACTGCCCTTGAACGCCCATAATACCAGAAGAATCAGGACACGTTGCTGACTTTAAAGGAATCGGATAATTACGGGATTGGCAGGGAGAGGGGGAATTGAACCTCCGGATATCACACTCACCGTTTCATACACAGCAGCAAGACGCTACTTTATGTCGGCTGTCTGTGAGACAGTGGTAACAACCCGGTCGAGCCGGTCCATTAATGTTTTAACAAAACCAACAACAGCGTGACTCTAATAAATAAATACACCCAACAGTCACACACATAGTCCTGACCCCCCACTAGGTTAACCTGTATCGTGAGTATCAGGAACTACGAGGGACTTGCGGTCCCACAACACCCAGACCCGAAACAAATATTTGTGGAACAATTTGTCTAAGTGTGGGAATCGAACCCACGGCCACTCGCTTCGCAGCCGCGAAGCTACGGCTACTCACCGACTGCGCCATGGAGGTTGTCACTTGACTCTACCACTCAAGGTCTGCTCGATTGTTTTCATTGTGCTAGGAAAAATGAATTCTGAAGTGCAAAAAGAATCCAATTAAAATATCTAATCATTTTGTAATTGTTCATTGTGATTATCTTTCGTTTCGTATCTTTCTCGGTTTCGCGGCACTACCACTGCAATAATTTTTACATGCGGCCTTGTAGAACTTGGCTCGAATGCTAAACGAGCGCGGCATTGAGGTAAGCACAACTCGAGACAGGCAATACTGCGATGTATCGCACTGCAATATCCGTTTTGATTTTATTTTACGTTCAATAGACCGTGACCAATCACTTCATTTCTATGTATCTCTTCTTCTTCCATCTGCCCTTAAATCACTTGCAGTAGGGTCGCAACATGGTTTTTAAACCATTTTTTTTTCACCCATACATACTTATAGCACAACAAAACAAGATTATTAAACATGCATTTTTAAACCATAAATATGCTACAATATAGGTATGTGGTAGAAGGGGTCCAGTTCAGTGTACGCTGTTGAGACACAGCACTGATTTTCAGCTGAACCCCACCGTCGCGTCATCTTAGTACTTACAAACAAATCTTACAAACGTGTGACAATTGACAACAAATAATCAAAAGGAAAGAAATAATAAGGAAATAAAAAATATTTATCGCCTATTTCACCACCACGCAAATGCTAACTACCCAACTAAACATGAAACGCACAAACACAAAAATCACACTCTGCTGACATATAAGGAACTTGTTCTTCAGGAACTTTCAAAAACAGCTGACCCAAACGTTAACTGGTGGTTAAAACTTATTGCAACAATACGGAATAAAAGTAAAATATATAAGATTGAATACCTGAATACCATAATACCTGACAAGGGTTGCAGTAAGCCGATGGATGCAGGCCGCTTCCAACAGGTTGGCCTGGAAGGCATTAGGGGAGGCATATGTTCAGCAGTGGACGTCTTGTGGCTGATGATGATGATGATGATGATGAAGTGCGACATTTCGATACCTGTCGCGTTGTTCATGAAAATAAGTATGCAGACCTGTACAGCGCCCCTAATAAATCGTATTTGAAACGTATATATATAAATTTTTTTGAAACGGACGACGCATCGAGTATCGGAAAAACTTCTACTTAATTCCGGCGAAATAAAATTTGCGAATGAAAAACACACAAGAAACGGAGTATTTTGGGTATAGGATCCAACATTTCACGGTTCACACTACCTAGTGGCTCTACGCTGCTCAGAATTGAAAATCACTACACATAATGACTTAATTAGTCTTCTTTTTCTTGTATCCACCCAATACTGAGTGTATGCCTTTTGCATTACACGCCCTCTAGTTCTATCCAAAGCACTCTTTATCCAAGTTCTTGCAGCCGCATTCACCAGATCGTCGAACCATCTCATCAGTCACCTGCCCACGCTTCTGCAACCATTTCTGGGTCTTCAGTACCCCTTTGCCCCGTCTGCCATCATTTCTGCGGTATATATAGCCCACACAGTTCTAATTCCTTCGAGCTACAACCATAACAATGTCAATGAGCCTGGTGCGTCTCCTTATTTTCCTATTCCAGGTCCTACTTCAAAGAAAAACACCTAACAACAGCCGCTCTATTACTTGTAATCTAAAAGATTATAGTGTATCTACTAGACCCCAAGGGCATAAACATCTAATAGAAATCATCGCGTTTTTCTATTACGATATGCTCAGTATCAGCCCGGAGTCTGGAATTTGTGCCCGGTATGGCGATAGGCTCGCCCTTTATCACATAAGGGACGGAAATACGCTCGGTGAAATGTGGGTGTACTGGTTACACCTCTGCCTACCCCTTCGGGGATTACAGGCGTGAGTGCGTATGTATGTAAATCATCGCATAGCGACTCTTTTGCATGAATATTGCATAGCATTTCTTGGAGCATCTAAATGTGTGCTTACCTCATAGAGCTGGCGCAGTAATAAAGTATGTAGAAACATGTCTCAAAATGAAGTTTGTTCACCTGATATGTAGGTTAAGTTTGATGGCCTTTGGAATACAAATTATAAATGTGTTATACTTAGTAAGTTGCTTTCGATTTACTAGACTTGATACAAGTACTGCTTTTTTAGAGAGTTCTGAATTCTGAAAAAGGAGTGACCAATTATTATCCCCTATGAAAAAAGAGAGGCGTTATTAGTTTGAAGCTTTTTGAAAATGGTGTGTTCGGGATGATTCTTAGCTGTTTGAAGAAAACTTGTTCAATAATTTAGAAAAAATAGATTTTATTCAATTGATTTCTAGGATTTATTTATTATAATTTATATTGTTGAGATATTTCCAGATATTGCCAGATGCAGTTACCAAAACAAGTCTAGAAATGGTCCCTAATGGAGACTATAAATAAATAATAAATACACCCAACAGTCACACACATAGTCCTGACCCCACACTAGGTAAACCTGTATCGTTGGTATCAGGAACTACCACCCAGACCCGAAACAAATTTTTGTGGATCACACAAACATTTGTCTCAGTGCGGGAATCGCAGCCAGCTACTCGCCCGCTGCGCCACGGAGGCAGTCAACTATCGCGCCCATAAACCCACCACTGTAACTTTTATGGATATATAACTTAACTTAATAATATCACTTAACTGTAACCGGATAATTATATATATTCTGTTAGGTGTTAAGCGAGACGAGTATTGTTTAAAAAATACAAAACGACGGTAATCAATCCAACTAAGGGTTTATTGGTCATCTTTACAATGTTACTTCTTAACAGACCACAACCCCATATCAGGATTCTCTAGAGACCGTTCTCTAATTAATTATAACTAAGACACAAATAGGATTGAATAGTAAACCGGCAGAGCTACCGCGTAATGCACTCTTGGACTATCGACTGTCCACACAGAACCCAGAGAACTGAGAGAACTTGCAGCACTCACAGCACTGAGCTCCTAATGACGGAGCGCTCTCTTATAATACAATGCAATGTCGCCCCACCAGGCGTACAACTGGTTTATCTACTCTACCATGACTATTTTGACAGCTATAATTTCTATCTACCCGGCGGTACATTCTTGGGTACCTTCATCAACAACCGATAAATGGGGAGTAACCCAATAATACATAATTTATGCAGACACTGAGCAATGAAGTTCAACGAGTCTCTGGGAATGCTAAATTGTCTTTGTCCTGCAACGAAATCAAAAAGAAAGTTAAGGAGGAGATGGAAATATAAATCGTCGACTTCCATCCATAGCAAAACGGGATATAAAATAATGAACTAAGGAAGTCTGAATCTCAGGCACAAGGACATTTACAACTGGAGAAGCCAGATGTAAAGCATCACGGTCCCTATAGGCGAATCAACAAACTTAAATAATAACGGTTTAAATTTAAAGTTGCCATGGCATGTGATAAATTGTGAAACACATTTTTTTTATTGCATAGACCGACAAACGACCAAGTGGGTCACCTGATGGTAAGTAATCACCACCGCCTATGTACGCCCACAATACCAAAAGAGTCATGGGCGCGTTGCCAACCTTAAAAGAAAGGGATAGGGAAGGAGAGGGCATTTGGGCCTCCGGATACACTCACCGTATGAAACGCAGCAGCAAGCTGCTACTTTAAGTCAGTTTTCTGTGAGACAGTGGTAACGAGCCGGACGAGCCGGTCCATTCATGCTGTAGACAAAATTGTCTACAGCGTGGCTCTACCACTCGTGAAAATCAACTGATGATCTACTTCTAGCCTAGTTTTTGTTAGACGATCGCGAATTGATTAAAAATACTAATGCAGATGCTGTCCCTTAGTAGAACTATACCATAGCCAAACACATTATACACATAATTTTTGTATCCGTAAGCAAAAAAGCTGCTTTATATTCAATAATTTTGTTTTGATATATTCAATTTATGTTACTGTAAAGCCTTTATAATAAAGCGGTCTTAGCGTCTAAATTTAATTTCACTGAGTCAACAATCCCCAAGCCGGCGTTGGGAGTCCTCAGGCGTTCTGGAGAGTGTGCTGGCGTCTCAATGTATTACATTTATACATTCCGTATATTTCTCGCTCGCATATGTATTTATACATTATTTTTGTACACAATTGTATCTCACTATGGCACATTACAACGTTTTTATCTTAAGGTTATACCTCGATTCACTACCGCAATGAACCATATCTTTAACTAGCTGCCCCGCGCGGTTTCACCCGCGCCATATAACAGTTAGAACCCTATTACAGCGCCACCTACCAGGTCAAATTATGAACATAAATCATTCAGGGAATTAAATACACACAAAAAATAATCAAAACCGATTCAGGCGTTGTCGAGTTTTGCGCTTAGTAACAAATTTAGGCATTCATTTTTATAGGTATATTGGTTAGGGAAGATAGACAAAATAAGCGAGTGGATGACCTGGAGGCCAACTCTCGTAATTTTAAATGTTCAAAATATCATTCCGATCTAGTCTCAGCGTCAAGAAAGTTGCAATTATGAATGCCATTTGCAACTTTCTTGACGCTGAGACTAGATCGGAATGATATTTTGAACATTTAAAATTACGAGAATTGACATTCTGATGTTAAATTATCACCATTGCCTATGAAAATAACTACAAATCCGGAGGAATCGTTTGTATGTTACATTTGATGTTTTTGGGTCTCCGGAAATCTCATGGACCCCAGGAAAACTAGCAAAGCTGTCGCTTCGAAGCCCATTCTGTAGACGATTATGTATAGTGTTCTATAATAATGTGATCAATTTTATTTGAATTAACAGTGTATTAGTGCAGTGTACCTACTGTACAATAACATTCTAGTTCATAAATTTTCTCAAACTGATCACTTTAATAGATCGCCATAATTCTGGAGACCGGCGAGAGATGGCATGTCTCTCGTCAGTTGTCGTTCATCGTCGTCGTTGTCATTATTATAATGAATTGGATTGTTGTAAGATAAAATAACAGTTTAAAGGTAATAAATAATAATAATTATAATGATAATAAAATGTAATGTAGTAATGTTGCTATATATAAAAAAAAAAAAAAAAAAATTAAGGAAAAATAGAGGTGAGTAGATAGTTAAATATCATAATAATTTGTTAGAAAATCTGGCACTCACTTTTCTTTTCTTTTTTATTTAAGAAAGGGATTGTAGGTAATTGTAATGTAAGAATTATAAATATTATGTAGGTAGGTGCATATATAAAATAAATCAGTCTTGGCTCCGTCTTGGTGTTTGATTGACGCTATACCTTTACAGTCGACATTATACTTAATAACCTGGAGGCCAATTCTCGTAATTTTAAATGTTCAAAATATCATTCCGATCTAGTCTCAGCGTCAAGAAAGTTGCAAATGGCATTCTCTTAAACCAATAATCAACGTCAAATGCACTTAGTATTATTAGCAGTAGCATTATACCGTTTTGGCTTCAGTCAACTTTTATTCTACATTCAATCTCATTACGATCACATTTGACGTTGATTATTGGTTTAAGAGAATGCCATTTGCAACTTTCTTGACGCTGAGACTAGATCGGAATGATATTTTGAACATTTAAAATTACGAGAATTGACCTCCTGTACTTAAGTACCATCAGGTGTAATGTAGCTGAGTCTGTTTATGACTACTATGAGAATTGTGAGTCGCCGTGTATATGGGACGGTTTGTACGCGTGTACTTTACTAGTTTTGTTTACAACTTTCATGTAACTCAAAAGCTTTGTAATACAATTAGTCAAACTCCGTACCAGTTTGACTAATTGTTTCACAAAGCTTTTGACCGCGGTCGTGTAGAAGTTGTGTAAAAGTTTTAGAGAACAATCGTTGAATGACTTTCATTGTGTGAGATTGAGTGTAGTACATCCCACAACTATTACAAATGTTTAAGTTTAGTTGTTTGTGAATTTGGATATTTGTTAACCGCCCCAAATGCGTTGACGTCAGGCAGCCAGTTGTAAAAATTACAAACCAAATCTTTCTGTAACATGTGTTATAAAGCATGTGAGTGGTAGAGCCATGCTGTAGACAATTCTGTCTACAGCATGAATGGGCCGGCTCGTCCGGATCGTTACCACTGTCTCACAGAATACCGATGTAAAGTAGCAGCTTGCTGCTGCGTTTCGTACGGTGAGTGAGATATCCGGAGGCCCAAATTCCCCTCACTTTCCCAATCCCTAACTTATCCCTTTCCTTTAAGGTCGGCAACGCGCCCATGATTATTTTAGTATTGTAAGCGTACATGGGCGGTGGAGATCACTTACCATCAGGTGACCCACTTGCTCGTTTGTCGACAAATGAAAAAAAAAATGTTCTGCCGACCCCACTTAAGGGCTCACCGCGGGAAAAAAGGTGGAAGGGGATATCTGTTAACCGACTTCACAAAAGGAGGAGTCTAATTCGGCGAGTTTTCTTGTTCATCAAATATATTATAACAGGTTTAGATAAAATATGGCACACAGGTATATTATGAACTGCATTAGGATAAGGGCTACTTTTTATTTCGGAAAAGACATTCACGTGGGCAGAGCCGTCAGCAAAAGCTAGTATGTAATAAAGCTGTATTTGCAGACTTGTTTAAGACACACTTCTGAAAAATAAACGCGTCATCAAGCCTCGCGCGAGCCATTTCGCTTTTGTGTGCAGTAAGATTGAAAATTGAATGGCGGAGCACGTCGTTATTTAACCAACTATATCATCATCATCATCATCATCAGCCTGAATTCGTCCACTGCTGGACATAGGCCTTTCTAAGTTGACGCCACCCTTGACGGTCCTCCGCCTTCCTCATCCAGCCGCTTCCCGCTACGTGTATCAGGAGTGGAGACCACGTCTATCCAAGCGTAGTGTAGGCCGACCTCGAGCCCGCTGGACCAACGACCTGATACACTGAACTATATAGATTGAATTTTTTTTCTACCAAAGTAAGATATACGTTTCCTACGGGCAAATTTCTCGTTAATATAAACTTAGTTGTGATTGTTTGATTCAGTGAATGAAGAAACAAACGTATAATCATTATTCTTACCTTACTCAACATACGCACTCCCGTAATCCCCGAAGGGGTAGGCAGAGGTGTAACCAGTACACCCACATTTCGCCGAGCGTATCTCCGTCCCTTATGTGACAGGGGGCGAGCCTATCGCCATACCGGGCACAAATTCCAGACTCCGTGCTGAGACTGAGCATTTAGTAATAGAAAAACCCAATACCACTTTACCCGACCCGGGGATCGAACCAGAGACCTCAGCGTTGGCCTCACTCGTAACGCGTACGGATTACAACAACGCCACCGAGGCAGGCAGTCGTGTACTTTACTCAAATCATAGTTTATTTACACAAGTTATTTTTTTTACATAAATAATTCACGATAGTGAAGTAGTCTGTAGTAGTTGTAGACAGTAGACAAACGGATTGTAACAATAAAAAAATATAATTGTTCCGCTACAACGACGCGAAGCTACGCCGCGCCGTGTCGTAGACACTCGCCTACACGCGCCGTAGCCCGTAGCACGCTCTACAGAGCAGGTACAACGGTGTCATTGACATAAATAATGTAGAAGTTTCCCTCGGTGTATTGTTCTGTGGTCCTCAACTTTACGAAACAGTATTTACTTAGTAACTTTTAACCAACTTCAGAAGAGGAGGTTTTAAGTCGTAGAGTATTTTTTGTTGCTTATCGTTGCTCATATGCACGACGATCTTCAAATAATCTACAGTAACTACTAAAATTAAAGTAACGCGCTTCAGTGGTCTTTGTTTTTTTAACATAAACAATTTTAAATCCCTCAATACGTATTGTGTTGAAATTGTGGGCAAATCTAAAATACCCTTTCATTTTAAATTAGAAACTCTCTTTCATTCTTTCGAAGCGTGAACCGTTTGAAATCCATTCGTTCTTTTCATTCGGTTGTTTCAATACGCTGCTGTTTAATTAAAACCACTCCACGTTTGTTACGTGTAAAATTGTTTAGAAGTTTTAACCCCCGAAAAAAGAGGGGTGTTTAAGTTTAATCCCTTTGTCTTACTGTGATTGTGTGTATGTGGCATCGTAGCACCTACATGGTGGAAGGTCCCTCGTACACGAGAGGCCGTCTGAGTTGGTACAACCGCTTTGTCTATTTCTGTCGCCAAGCAACAGTGTCTAAGCATTGTTCTGTTCCGGTTAGAAGGACATTGAAGCCAGAGAAATTACTGGGCATTATGTGACTTAGCAAATTATGTTTCGTGGGGACGAGCGCAGACCAGTGCCATACAGTGCTTTGTAATTCAAAGATCTGTGTGGCGTTGCTTCTGTTTATGTGTAGGCGTGGCGCTTACTATCAGGCGAGTGACCTGCTCGTCTCATAGTCTAAGTTAATAAAAAAATATATCATCAATTAGTACATGTACAACCTACATCGTTGTTCATAGGTTATTAAGACGTTTTCTACCATAAATATATCGTGTAGGCCTCACTTACTTGCCGCTATAAATCTCGATCCTGTGTCACTGTAAAGCAATTTAATTTATTACATATGCACTCACGCCTGTAATCCCCGAAAGGGTAACCAGAGGTGTAACCAGTACAAACACATTTTGCCGAGCTTATCTCCGTTCCGTACTGTGATAAGGGGCGTGCCTATTGCCATACTGAGCACCAGTAATAGAAAAGCCTAATATCACTTTTACCCGACCGGGGATCGAACCCGAGACCTCAGCGTCGGCCTCAGTCGTAACGCGTACGCATTATAGCTGCGCCACCGAGGCAGTCGCAATTTAGTTTATTAATTTTAATATAGCTGGTACATCCAGGTAAACTGACTCTACTTTGGATGTGCCCACTACTAGTACTGTACTAGATGGTAGGTATCTCGTATGCGCTTTGTCTATTTCTGCCGCCAAGCAATCAGGTTTGATGGACAGAGAAGCCAGTGAAATTACTGGCCATTATTAGACTAAACCACTTATGTCACAAGGTAACGAACGCAGTTCAGCGCCATGCAGGGCTTTGTAATTCAAAGTACTGTGCGGTGTTGTCTGATTATGGGCAGGCGTGGACTCTACCATCACGTTTCTATATTGAAAACTAGCCTTTGCTCGCGGCTCCGCCCGCGTGAACGGCCTTTACCGGGATAAAAAGTAGCTGATTTCACCCGGGGATAGTATAGCTTCCCAACAGTGAAAGAATTTTTCAAATCGGTTCAGCCTATTCAATGCAAACAAATAAACAATCAATTTTTTCCTCTTTATAATATTAGTATACGCAAAAGGTCATATTTACAACTATATTTGGAAAAATACACCCTCTCTTCCATTACGGCTACATTTAAAGGTTGTCACAAAATAGTTCACAGCGGGAGTTGCGTAGGCTGGATAATAACACGAGGGTGTCAGAAGGGCTTGTGGATGGGGGGGAGGTCGAAGGGGGTTGAGGCAAAGGTCGCCAGCTCCGTTGCCGCCAAATCTATTGGCATTTTGTTATTAATTTTCACGGTCTGTCTTTATGGACCGGGTTTTAGAAGTAATCTCGGCAGATTTTCAGACATAATAATTGTATAGGTAAACTTCTTTTTCTTCTTCCACCTACCCTTATCCCATTCGCAGTGGGGTCGGTGCAACATGCTTTTTAACACATGTTACAGAAAGTTCAATCATCAATTCATAAAAAAATATTCATGATCTCTAGTCACTTAAGACGTCAAATTTTTTGCGGGGTGCAGAACGTCGTATCTCAATTTAGAAATTTAATATTTAGACATTACCTTTTATGAAATAAAGTTGATTTTGATCGTTCATAATTGTTTGTTGTGTGTATGAGTGTTACGTATGATTACCTTTGCATGTGTAAATAAGTGGAGCCGTATTTTTAGGCAGATTCAGGCAGTTATCGTTCTAGTTATCTTATTTCGATAATTGGAAGCCGGTTTTTAGGGAAAAAATGACAAACACTGGTTTAAAATGTTTGAAATTGAGAGGTATTAGGTTATACAACATTTCAGAAATATTTTTAAGTGTCATTGAAATATCTGTCCTAATCAAAGACTTTAATACTACTAGATCGGTGGTGCGGTACATAGAAATTGCGCCACTAAGTTATGGTCAATTGACTGTAACTCAATCTTCCCATCTCTCTTACTCTCAACTAGAACCCCTAGCTGTCACACTCCCGCGTTATGTGACGCAATTTTACTTCTAAACAGCCCGTCTAGTAGTATACATTAAAGTCTTAGGTCCTAATCTGTTGGTCGATCTGTTGGCGATCCTAAAAATCCCTGGAGACCAATTCTCGTAATTTTAAATGTTCAAAATATCATTCCGATCTAGTCTCAGTGTCAAGAAAGTTGCAAATAACATTCTTTTAAACCAATAATCAACGTCAAATGTGAACATAGATCGTAATGAGATTGAATGTAGAATAAAAGTTGACTGAAGCCAAAACGGTATAATGCTACTGCTAATGCTAGGTGCATTTTACGTTGATTATTGGTTTAAAAGAATGTCATTTGCAACTTTCTTGACGCTGAGACTAGATCGGAATGATATTTTGAAGATTTAAAAATACGAGAATTGGCCTTCTGGTGCTATTACATTATTATTAAAATTTTGATGAGTTACCATAAAGAGTGCTAATCGTTCAATCACCCGAATAATAGAAGTTACTAATAAGCGGGGGGTCATCGTCCAATATCACGACCACTATACCGCGGAGGGAAATGGGTAATTTATATTTTCAACCCCTCCCTATCTTTCCAGTTACTTAATTAAGTTGTGGGATAAAGACAGATTAGCGTATCCAGAGACTCGCCGAGCTTCACTGCTCGATTTCAAAATATGCTTATCACTTTTGATTCAAACTTACAGGAGGTACAGTAGGAGGTTTTGGACGAAATAGTCTTTCTTCTTAGTCGGTCTCTTCATTACTGAAGGTCGTGTCTAGCCTGAAGTAGTGATCACCCCATGCACTATACTCTTCCATGTCGTCCTGTCTTCGGCGGTCTTAATTGCCTGAGATATCGGCAGGCCTGTGTTTATTATGTCTGACTAGTGGATTGGTGAACGACCACGAGGTCTTTTTCCGTTGACCTGGCCGACTACCATCAGCTTTTCCAAATTGTCAGGGTTCCTACGAGCAACATGTCCGAAATAGTCTTTACGCCAAGTCAAAATACAGGCTTACTGAGTGGTTTTAGTTGCGCGCCATTTTGTAACTAGTTGCGGTTTTTAAATCAGTCGCTGGAAAAAACCGCCAGTGCGTTCGCTTGTAATGATATCTTTGAATCACAAGATGACGCGGTTAGAGACCACACGCGGTTAACCGTAGTGCGGCTTTACACTTTATGAGTGGTAGAGCCACGCTGTAGACACTTTTGTCTACAGCATGAATGGGCCGGCTCGTCCGGGCCGTACCACTGTCTCACAAAAAACTGGCGTAAAGTAGCAGCTTGCTGCTGCGTTTCGTACGGTGAGTCAGATATCCGGAGGCCCAAACCCCCTCCCCTTCGCAATTCCTTAATTATCCCTTTCCTTTAAGGTCAGCAACGCACCCATGATTCTTTTGGTATTGTGGGCGTACATGGGCGGTGGATATCACTTACCATCAGGTGACCCACTTGCTCGTTTGCCGACCTATGCCATAAAAAAATAAATAAAAAAAAAACTTAAAAGCACGTTTTAAAGTATGTGACCGATAAAGGAGCTATCGTTTCCATAAAATTTCATACAAAGCGTGTCGCTATCACCTGACTCGCGAGCGTCGTGGTCTCTCTGTCTCGGTACCTTAGCTCGTTGGTCGATCACCGCCATTACTATGGGAGTATATTCCTTTAAAGTTTAAACGAATGTTTCAAACTTTGTTTAATTTATAGAACTTTTATCATGCCAATAATTCAGACAGAAAATATTTTTTCTAGTAGCATATTTTAAATTTTCCATTATGAAAGGTTTCTTGTAGAATGTGTTTTTTACTAAAGCGAGGGAAAGTTTGTTATTTACAAGGAATTTTAATAAAACCCTGTATTATTTCATTATGTAAACTTGGAAAATTACGTTCGTAATAAGCAGGCGTTTGTTACTAGCTTTCTTACAATGCCTATATTATTAAACCAACACCCTCCCAAAGTTTCTAGCCTTAATGCTTAAACCTGAGAACCGAACACTGGACTCACAACTTATGGTCCTGGCACTCCACCAAGGGGGCGATAATTTAAAACAAGTACATTTGGGCTATTTAGGTATATCGCTAATCTATATAATATAGTCTATATTAGCTTTTATTTTATATACATAATTGTTGTTGCATCTGTGTGTTACCATGTAACTCTTGATAGTCACGCCGTATATTGGTTTTGTTGAGACGATGGTTCATAGCTATATAACATCACGCTACGAGCCACGGGAGCGGGGCAGTAGTACGCAAGCGGGTGATTCCCTGAGGGACAACTGTTTAATCTCTAAAAGCAAGTTGGTCTGAAAGTGAACCCAGCTAAAACTCAAGCCATAGTTGTGGGAAGCTCTCGGCAAATTGCCAAAATACATTGGTCAGTGCTTTCTCCGATAGTTTTTAGCGGGGTTACAGTTCTGTTCAGTGAGTCTGTTAGGAATCTTGGAGTTATAATGGACCGTAAAATGTCCTGGGACCCACAGCTTGCAGTTACGAGCCGCAAGTTGTTTGCGTCAGCTGCTTCATTAAAGAGACTACGTAACTTCTTGCCCACTGCCACTAAAATTACGCTTGCACAATCCTTATTTCTTCCCGTGCTTGACTATGCGGACGTCTGCTATCTTGACGTTACCCAAGTTCAACTTGATAAACTTGAGCGTCTTCAAAATTTCTGCATACGATTCATATTTGGCTTGCGTAAATATGATCATATATCTCATTTTCGCTCTAAGCTCAAGTGGCTCCCTATTCGTCTTCGTCGGAATACTCATATTCTATCCCTACTCTATAATATTCTCTTTAATCCTGCGTCTCCCCAGTATCTGAAGGAAAGTTTCAATTTCCTTCACAGCGGTCTACCGCGATCGCATGTTTTAAGATCGTCAGAGCATCTGGCTCTGAAGACTCCGGCACACAGCAGTGTTTTCTTTGATGGTTCCTTTGCCGTTCAAGCTGTTCGTCTGTGGAACGCTTTGCCGGTGTCTATTCGACAAGCTCCATCACTAAGTAGCTTCAAGAGACAGCTGAAACTTTTTTACCTCTCGTCGCAACAATAGTTTGTTTGATTTATTGCATTCACATATATTGTATATACACATTATTATTATATATGTATAGGTAAAAATATTGTTATTTATTATTTATAATATAGATAGCAGTGATAGCTCAGTGGGGAGTGGTATGGACTGTTGAGACGAAAGTCGCAGGTTCGAAACCAGCCCCAAGTGCACACACCTCTGACTTTTCTAAGTTATGTGTGTATTAATTGTTAATTATCACTTACTTGCTTTAACGGTGAAGGAAACATCGTGAGGAAACCTGCATACCTGAGAATTTCTTCATAAGAATTTCGAAGGTATGTGAAGTGTACCAAGCCGCATTAGGCCAGCGTGGTGGACTAACCTAACCTAACCCCTCTCGTTCAGTAGAGGAGGCCCGCCCAGCAGTGGGACGTATATAATACAGGGCTAGTATTATTATTATTATTATTTCAAAAGTTGTTATTTATTATTATATAATATATATATATACATATATATATGTATGTATAAAGAGGTATGCAAGGCTCGTAGCAAGTGGAAATCCGTTGTCTCTCCCTACCCCTATGGGAAACAGGCGTGAGTCTATGTATGTATATATATAAGTATGTACACCCCCACTTATTACTTTCTTTTGCCACTATTCCATCCTAAGGTTGTCTGGCAGAGATCGCTATTAGCGATTTGAGCCTATTGTAACACACTTTTTAAATTACTTTCCTTTGTAATTATCCGTGCAAATGGTGTAGAATAAAGAGTTAAATAAATAAGCAAAATACCTATTATTTTTTATATACTGATTAAAGAAACGCAACGTAGTGTTTTAGAACCACTCTGTAGACACTCTTGGCTACAGCATGAATGTGCCGGCTCGTCCGGGTAGTTACCACTGTCTCACAGAAAACCGGCGTAAAGTAGCAACTTGCTGCTGCGTTTTGATCGGTAGCAGCAAGCTGAGTGAGATATCCGGAGGCCCAAAACAGATCCCCTTCCCCATCCCTTAAATATCCCTTTCCTTTAAGGTCGGCAACGCGCCCATTATTATTTTAGTATTGTGGGCGTACATGGGCGGTGGAGATCACTTACCATCAGGTGACCCACTTGCTCGTTTGCCGACCTATGCTATAAAATAAACTACTGTAGTCGTGGTATCGATATCTTATTCTCATTTCCGATCTGATTGAATCAACATTGAAGTCTGCATCTAGATGGATGGTAGAAGCGTCGAAGCACCCATTTCATTAATGGAAGTCACTTGTTGCGCCTTCCATTCGTCCACCATAAAATACAATGTCAAAACTATATTACGTGAATTGAATTCTATTTCACTAGATTGGTATTTAAGTCGGATATTAGTTTTGGAGTGAAGCAAGTTGAGTGTGTGAAATTGTATCGTATTTGGCTTTATTTTCAATAACATTGGCAGAGGCAATTACTATGTTCAACTTCGATATGAAAGATTTTCTTAAGATACATACATACGCACTCACGTCTGGGATTAGGGTAGGGTAGGGGTAGTAAGTGTAGGGTAGGTAGTGTAACCAGTAAACCCACATTTCGCCGAGCGTATCTCCCGTCCCATGATGTGATAGGGGGCGAGCCTATCGCCATACCGGGCACAATTCCAGACTCCGGGCTGATACTAAGCAGTTCATACGCACTCACACCTGTAATACCCAAAGGGGTAGGCAGAGGTGTAACCAGTACACCCACATTTCCCCGAGCGTATCTCCGTCCCATGATGTGATAGGGGGCGAGCCTATTGCCATATCGGGCACAGTTCCAGACTCCGGGCTGATAC
Source organism: Mimas tiliae (assembly GCA_905332985.1). Lineage (NCBI taxonomy): Eukaryota > Metazoa > Arthropoda > Insecta > Lepidoptera > Sphingidae > Mimas > Mimas tiliae. The sequence continues at coordinate 18,920,056 of HG995241.1, read as the reverse complement.
TGAGCATTTCGTAATACAAAAACCCAATATCACTTTTACCCCACCCGGGGATCGAACCCGAGACCTCAGCGTCAGCCTCAGTCGTAACGCGTATGCATTACAATTGCGCCACCAAGGCATTTTCATAACAGATATCTCAAAATTTGCAGAGCCTTATGGAATTAAAATATTTGTATTCAAAATATTATTTTATATCTGTTATTGTTTGCCGTGACATATAACTATAGTACAAATAAATTGAATAATTATACCAGCATGATACGCGGTATGTTTTTTATAGAGCAGGTGGTTTAATCCAAATTCTACAAGTCTCACAATTTCTAACAATTAAGGTACTTTGAAATAAAACTAGTTTATACGGATTTTTTCGCGGTTTAATTTTTATTTTAGTCCCGACGTTTCGAAAGCTTTTCAGCCTTCGTGGTCACGGGAGAGACTGAGGTGTAGGTCGTCTCGAAAAGTTAATGTTACAATAGCTACCTTCATTTTAAAATTATACATTTATTTTTAATTATCGGGACTAAAATAAAAATTAAACCGCGAAAAAATCCGTATAAACTAGTTTTATTTCAATGTGTAATATTCGCGTAAACCTAAGAAATCACTAATTAAGGTACTTTTTGAGGTACGCGACCGAGACACACCTTTCCTTAACAGAACCACGCGTGCTGGCTTGCGAAACCATAGCTTCGTGGTCTCTTCCATCTCGGATCGGACCAAGAGGTTCGCAAAATCATATTTCTGTCGGACCATAAAGCTGTGGAATAGCTTGCCGGCGCACGTGTTTCCTCCTTCCTATAACTTGGGATCCTTTAAACGGAGTGTGAAGAAGCAACTAAGCAGGCCGGCATAATTCTGCCGATCTGCGATAGATTCAGTGTCTATCGTTGGTCGACAGTATTCATGGATTGCGCTATAATTACCATCAGGTGTAGCGTAGTCACTTTGCCGAGCCAGGATGAAAAAAAGACAGTAGAGCGCGCGAGCGACCGTTTCCATACCATTTCATACAACGTCTGATTCGCGTCACGTGTTGCAGTCTCCCTGTCTCGGTCACGTCCATTTAGATGAATGTCTGTCCGCCAGCAACATCTTGTAACACGATTATATGATACACAGGACCTCAAGATAATCTGCAGTCTCCCACACTATGCTTACTGAATCCCCGGGCCGGTGAGAAAGTTTTCCACTGTAATTAATATATCAGAATTAACGTATGGAATACAAATATTCCAGGTAAAATTGTCTTGAGTTGTGATTCAATAATGTTTGGGAGTTTTGGGAATCGTCGTTTTGGTCTAACGGCAGTACAGGTTGGCTTTCTGGCGGTCTTGGTCTTTTCAACTCAGGAGGATCAAACTGTAATTTTTTGACTTGAAATTGTTTAAGATTTTTTTCGTGTCCGAGAAATGTAGCAATGTTTATTTGTATACTCTTTTTTGGCATATGCATGATGTCATTAGAGCTTATAAAAAACGTCTTATGAAAATTTACTATCTATATTTGAAAAGACGACAAATTCGGTTACTCATTCGGTTGGGCGGCATAATTCTACAAAACGTTTTTAGAAGCGATTGGACTACACTGTATTTAACGTCAGATGCACTGCAATGCAATCGCTTTGCCGTATCAGGATAAAAAATGGATTTTAAAATTCAATCGCAGTACAAATGGAGCTGTCCAATCTGACAACACGCACGATCGTCGACTTTTTTGTTTTGTTCCGTGGCAACGGCAACCGATCTTGTCGTCAACGAACTTGCACGTGGCGAATTGTGGTTCGCCATACTAACATGCTCTTAAAAGATAATTAATGGAACCTCTACAACTCAAAAGTTTACTCCCAAGAATACTTCCAAGGCCATAATAAAGTTAGTAACAGCGTGTTCTGTCATGTTCAGTCTATCAATTTAAGTTCTAACCTTGAGAGTAATTAGCCACTGGCAAAATTGCCGTGTAACAACTAGTTAACGTCAAGACTTACTCACTTAGTTTTACTGCCAATTTACTGAATAAGTAATTGTTTCAGATATCATCTAAAATGGTAATATATTGGCTTTATTCATTTTCGAAAAGTGTTTGTTTCTCCTTGATATCTTCGATAAAAGGTATAAAATATTACCGGAATTAGTAATATAATCCTGAGCTTTTGGATTACATACGATATGCTTACTACTTTAGTTACTAATGAGATGGTTGTTGTCATAGGAAGTCCGTAGACTCTAGGCAGTCAATCTCGATCGCAATAATTGATTTTGATAACAAAAATGAAAAAAGGTTTTTAGTTCATCTTATGAACTTGTGATATATGCCCTAAATAATAGTCTCTATTTAGCAAAGACTTCTTCCGAAGCGTAGAAAGTGTTTTTTTTATCGAACTCCACCCTGTGAGATTCTATTATAGTAATCATGTTAAAGCAAAACCCTCTCAAGATACCTGAAGGCCAATTCTCGTAATTTTAAATGTTCAAAATATCATTCCGATCTAGTCTCAGCGTCAAGAAAGTTGCAAATGGCATTCTCTTAAACCAATAATCAACGTCAAATGCACCTAGCATGAGCAGTAGCATTATACCGTTTTGGCTTCAGTTAACTTTTATTTTATATTCAATCTTATTACGATCTATGTTCACATTTGACGTTAATTATTGATTTAAGAGAATGCCATTTGCAACTTTCTTGACGCTGAGACTAGATCGGAATGATATTTTGAACATTGAAAATTACGAGAATTGGCCTACTGATCGAATTACTTCCACACTCGCAACTTTTAAAGTAACTTTGATGTTATTTAAAAATTTAACACAATACTAGAAAGTGCAATGCACTGTTCGAAGTCACCTCGACCTCTGCCAGAAGAAATTCAGAAGGTAATCGTGTGAAGTTTGTTGAAAAACAAATAAATACACTAACATTTACTTTGAGTTCTTTATAAATATGGATTTTATTTATTCAGAATAGATCTTTGACGCATTTTAAGTTTTAAATGGACTTTTTATTATTCTACACTTATCCATACTTCAAAATTTTATTGTTAGTTTGTTTGCAGCGATTGGTAAATGAGCAAGTGGGTCATCTGATGGTAAGAGATCTCCACTGCTCATGACCATCTAAAGTGCCAGAAAAAGCATGGATGTGTTGTCGACCTTAAAGGAATGGAGATTGGGAAGGGGACGGCGGTAAGTTTATCTCACCATACGAAACTGAACAGCAAGCTGCTACTTAATGTTGGTTTTCTGTGAGACAGTGGTAATAATTTGTATGTATGTTTGTTGAGCGTTGACTGCGCCACGCAGTTGTAATGCGTACGCGTTACGATTGAGGCTAACGCTGAGGTCGCGGGGTCGATCCCCGGGTCGGGTAAAGTGGTATTGTGTTTTTCTATTATGAAATGCTCAGTATCAGCCCGGAGTCTGGAATTTGTGCCCGGAATGGCGATAGGCTCGCCCCCTATCAAATCGTGGGACGGCGATACGCTCGGTTACAACTCAGCCTACCCCTTCGGGGATTAAAGGCGTAAGTGCGTATATGTTTTTTTTTGGATTTCTTTTTATTGTTAGTGTATGATGTTTTTGGTGTTTCTGTTAATATATTTCTTCTATTTCCATACATATTTGCACGAAAATGACGTTTTTTTCGTATTGCTATAGACCCGTATATCCAGTGGTGATATTTAGGCCGCGTCCTGAACAGCTCGCTGTAAGGACAAGTGACGTCACACTGTGACCTACATACCAAATGTCTCCGCTGGCTTTAGTTGAATTTATTTTTGGACCCGCCCGTGAGGTGCTTTTGTGTTTAGGGTTACAGCAATAATGGAGAGTGCTTAGTAGTAGAGAGAATTGTAAATGTACTTTGAAATTAGTATATTATGATCTGTAAAGGTGTTTTTATTTTGAAGTCGGTTTCTAAGTTTAGTTAATTGTGATTTTATATTTTATTTATTAGAAACACCATTATATAATAAGAGATTTTAAAGGTACAAAATAATATCACTTCATAATTAACTTTTAAATAATTATTATACAAATTATATGATACACACATTAAATAATCATTATGGTAATTGGATGTTTACATGGAAGATGAAAATATTAATTGAATACATAAAATGTTATACATCATTTAGATTAAGTCAAATTTTAACTCTACCGCTAGTTCGGGATGCTGTTTCGTTAAAGAAGAAAGGACAAGAAACTCTAACGTCGCTCTTTTCAAAATTAATTTACAATATTTGCACTACAATCATACAATTAATTTTGAAAAGAGTTAGCTGCTCAATGCATGCCAATGAGTAACATTATAAAGTAAAATAATAATATTTTAATGATTATTGCGCACGATCCTCATAAGTACGAATAGTAAATTTACACTGTGAAGATGATGATGAACAAAACAAATAAACTAACCATGCAGATCCTACATAACTAACAAACTAGTGGTAGATGGTTGAGCTGATTTACGATCGTGTATAGTGGTACAGAGTTTATTTATATTCATGCTATTAGAGAATTTGGCGGGACGATGATGAATCGATGTTTGAGGGCGTATACAACATTGTATCTACGCTGGTTTGTTGTCATAAAGAGTTGTACTGGTATGTTCTAAGGACGTATAGCTAAGTGTCTCCTTACAAGGAGACTTTTAGATGAAAGCGTACACCCTTTCATCTTTATAGCAGAGGTCAGACTATTCCGTCCAGGGCTACAGATCGAATTTTTTTGTTCCTGTTTTTTTCCCGGTGGACAGATGGGAATATTCCGCTTTCCAGAATCGGTCCTTTTTTTTTTTGTAACGTTTGGAAACCCTTTATGGGTACCGCCCCACCGCGTGGTCAGTCGGGGCGGTTATGTTCGACTCCCACGGACTAAAACTCAACGGTGTTCCTCCGGGTGCGCTTGTTCGGTCGGGGCTGCGGGAACGCTATTGTACTCTTCCGCGGCCCCGACGGCGCCGGCCCTTGTACAGGGCCTCTCCGGTCGGTGGGTGTTTGGGGGAGGTATCCACCCACCTTTTTGCTCCGCTCGAGAGGTTCGCGCGGGAACGCCACGCGCGTCACCTCGAGGCCTTAACTGTCGGACGACGGACTTCCACGTGTCCGCCGCCCAGGCCTCTGTCAGGGGGGTAGGAGTGCCTCCCGCATCCTCCTGCGCGTGACCCTTCAGCGGCGGATAGCGAGCTGGGATGTTATTTCCCGCTCACGCTCCGCCACCTCCTTCCGCGACATGACTGTTTCGCAGAAGGCGGTCATCGCGTTCCACGACCTCTCGTTCTCGACCATGGCCTTAACCACAGCTGGTAGCGAGAGGTCGTCCCCCAATTCTGCGTCAAGTTCGCGATGCTGCTCTGCCCACGCGGGGCACTCCTCCAGAGTGTGCGCCGCGGTGTCCTCGTCGCAGCTGCAGTGGTGACACTGGTGTGTCGGCTCTCTTCCGGCTATTCCTATTATTTCGATGGTTATACAACTGGAATTCTACTGAAAAATACCTTTAAATTACTATCTTTCACGAACTTATAGTCATTTTTAACTATTAAGTTTCAATTTTGTAAGTAGGTGTTTTTCGGTTAAATATGAATAAAAATGATTTTGCGCAAATAATCACAATGATATCAACCTATAAATATTACTTCTAGATTTAATTAATGGGATCGAGCTGCAATTTACAAAAAGAACAAAATTAAATTGAGTTTCGTGGGCTAGTGTACAGAGGGGCTAGGACGGAAACTTGCGAAAAGTGATTCGAGCTGTCATCGACAACAATTTCTATGAGATTTTAGTACAGCGCCTCTATCGTACGTAAAAGAAACTAATATATATGGAATATAGACCAATGATATTTAAGGAATTATCTATCGAGCCCTCGATACCTTTACATTACGATTTCGATAGTTTTCCGTGCTAGCCCCTCTGATCTTTCACCTAACGTTTTTCATGCTTACGCAAAGTTTATAAAATAAAAAAATGCTGCAACATTCTACCACAAAATATAATATTTTCAATAACAAAATATTTAAAGAAAGCATTGTAAAAGTTAAGAAATGACTTTGAAATGGAAATGTATTTCCAACTCAGCGGGGACATTCACAGAGAAGAATATAAAAATAAATTATGTGTAACTTGACTTGCGTTGGACAGTCATTTTATATTAGATGGATTTTGACAAATAGGTAGGTATATCATTTTCTATTTTTCGAACACTAATTTGACAGACACAAAGGTCGTATCGGAGGGTATTAGCAAATTTATAAAGATCAAATTGGCTAGTCATATTTTGAAGTCAGATTTTCTCAAAATCTTTACGTACAAATAATGTTTATAATTTAAACCCTATACGGCAATTTTTCTCGCATTAAAACAAACTTTAAGATTTTTATATGTGACGATTCTACAAAATTCTTCTTTTGAGTGCTTTTATAATGATATCAGACCTAAATACTGCCTCTGCGCCACTGCTAGGCAACAACTACCTCTACGACTGAAAGGGGTTAGGCCATTTTCCACCACAATACATGCTGCCATGCGGCTTTACAGGCTTCACATACTAACATTAGATATAAGTTAAAATTGTTTACATTGTATGGACATGTTCTGAAATAAATTATTATTATTATGTTTTTAAGTTAATTTTTCTCAGGGTTATTACCTGGGGTATTTTTAAAATCGCACGGGTACAAACCAAAGTGCGACTTTAAGTGTTTTTTTTTTTTTTTTTTTTTGTTTGGGCTTCCGGATATCTCACTCACCGCACGAAACGCAGCAGCAAGCTGCTACCTTTCGTCGGTTTTCTGTGAGACAGTGGCAATGACCCGGACGAGCCCGCCCACACATGCTGTAGACAAAAGTGTCCACAGCGTGGCTCTACCACTCATAGAATAATTATGTATTATGATTTGTCTGCGTAGTTGTCATATTACTATTTTCTGAGTCGAGCTGTAAAAATTTCCTAACTATTCGGCAAGTGTTTAATTACCATCAAAGCAATTTATTAAGATTATTGACAATTAATACACGCGTATCTTCTCGATTATCTATGCCAAAAGTAGTTCAGAGTATTCAGCCACGTATATAGTCCTATATAACGGTCCCGTTACAAACTTGTTAAGTTTAATGGTTTGCTTTAATAGCGATTGTACGGTTGAAACGTTGCAAACACAAGCAAAGCTCATATTATAAACCTTTATAAATAATAATGGCCCTTGTGGATTGTTTCAAACCTAAATCCTATGTAATAAAGAGCATTATTTTAAATAACTAGGGGCGTTGCCCATGTTTTTCCACAAAACATAAAAAACTTAAAGTCCGACGAATATGAGATATATCTTACTTTCTTCCCCACATTATTCTGCATCGATTGGTATCGGTCTCGACCCCATACCCCCAGCGGTTTCGGAGGAGATAGCGTGACAAGCTTTTGGCAGCGGCGGCGGCGGCGCCAGTTACTTTTTTTTTAGAATAGAGAGATGAATTAAATCAGGTGAGCGAGCTGATTGTTGTGTCAACCCCCGAACCCCGAATCGAGTAAAGTGATATTGGATTTTTCTATCATGATATGATTAGTACCCGGAGGCTAGAATTGTGCTCGATATGGGTAAAATGTAGGTGTATTAGTTACACCTCTGCTTACCCCTTCGGGGAGAACAGGCGTGAGTGCATATGTATGTTTAAGGTTGCCAACGCATCCAGGACCCTCATGAATTGTGGATGTTCTTAGGAGGTGGAGATCACTTACCCATCAGATGACACACTCGCTGGTTTGCCGGCCTTAGCTATAAAAAATATTCTGTGAGAATTTATATTGTATCTACTACGATTATAGATAGAGCTGTTTTAATAAATGCAGACAGGCGGCGCGGCGGCGTATGATTCGTAACACGGTATGGAACCCTAAAATACTTATAACAAAATAAACCTTTTGCTCCCGTCTCCGCCCGGGATAAAAATTAGCCTATGTTTTTTTATCCAGAGGGGCTAGCACGGAAACTTGCGAAAAGTTATTCGAGCTGTCATCGACAACAATTTTTATGAGATTTTAGTACAGCGCCTCTATCGTACGTAAAAGAAACTAATATATATGGAATATAGACCAATGATATTTAAGGAATTATCTATCGAGCCCTCGATACCTTTACATTACGATTTCGATAGTTTCCCGTGCTAGCCCGTCTGGTCATGGTCTACCTGTGTGCCATATTTCATTCAATACCATTTAGTTGTTAAAGCGTGATTGACTCACAAACATCCAAACTATGACATTTATAATAGGGTTCAATTTCCAGAGGCTCCAGGATAACAATTGTAAATTGTTAAATCCTTAACATGTTTAAAAAAATACCTACTAGAGGAGTTTGATAAAAAAATGTAAATAACATGTTATATACTCGTATGTCATTTCGCAGATAGTAGGTCTACTAACTTTCTAAATAATTTCTAGTTGTTTAAAAGAGTTGTATGTTCATTTTTGTGAAATAAAATAACCTTTACACCGAATCAGAATATGCCAAACGTTTCCTCTGGGCGTCTGTGTATTCCTGTGTAGCTATGACCTTTTATCATCGGGTGATCCACTTACTACATTGTTCTCTAATACTACAGGAACGAATTTAAGAGATAGCAGTACCTACAACTTTATGCTAATTTGTTTAACTAGTTCAGTAATGCAGGCGACAGACGGTCGCGGGCATGTCGCACGGCAGGCACCAATGCCGCGCATTTAAATTTAAACTGTTTACATGTCTATTCAACTTAAAACTTGCCGTATCGCTTGCCTGATATAGTTATTTAATGCTATAGCTTAGTTAATCTACGGAAGAATATAAAATACAAAAACAGGCCTAGTAATATGATAAGAGAGCTGACTAAAGGTACGGAGTACCTATTAGTTATAGATATTATGAATCAAAGTAAGGACAACCTAATCTAATACATTTGGATAAAATTAATAATGATTATGAATTTAAAAAATTACATATCCTTTTTTTTTAGGCCGCCTATTTTTATTAAATTTGACAGATAAGAGCGTCTTAACATGTTGAACATGATCTTAAATGCTTGAGTTGCGTTTCAGAATTCAGGCATAAAAGAAGAGAGATATAAATAAGAGCGGCCAACATTCCTCTATACTTTATTGAACACACTAACCCACTGCCTTCTATAGTACAGTGGCCTTGAAACACTAGTGTATAAAATGAACAATCAGTAGGCCAATTCTCGTAATTTTAAATGTTCAAAATATCATTCCGATCTAGTCTCAGCGTCAAGAAAGTTGCAAATGGCATTCTCTTAAACTAATAATCAACGTCAAATGCACCTAGCATTAGCAGTAGCATTATACCGTTTTGGCTTCAGTCAACTTTTATTCTACATTCAATCTCATTACGATCTATGTTCACATTTGACGTTGTTATTGGTTTAAGCGAATGCCATTTGCAACTTTCTTGACGCTGAGACTAGATCGGAATGATATTTTGAACATTTAAAATTACGAGAATTGGCCTCCTGATATACGCCCACTCTAAGGTTTCCCTGAAGACGCAATAAGTCTGTTAGTTACAGGCGGAGAGTGTATAATGCTATAAATAGTCTCTGAGAAATACGACGACAGATGTTTTAGTTATTCGATAGTATATTTCTTTGGATTACCTATTATTTTTGACTAGCTGTCCTTTGCGGTTTCACCATCGGCATGTTACTGCCCTGCTCCCGTGGGTCATAGAGTGATATACATATAAACATTTCGGAATTAATTCTTTAAATGATAATGAAAACGTATCTAAATCTATTGCATAATTTAGGAGAAATAAGCGGACAAACAGACAGACAGACTCAGATAACGACTTTGTTTTATACTATATATTGTAGTACGGCGCAGTGATTAAGTTTGGTTGATAACCACGAAATCTATGACTAGAAGGATGTATCCCAGAGAAAGAGATATATGTATATAAAAAAAAAATACAAGCCTTGATGACGAACCGAGCAGGTCGTTCGCCTCATAGTAAACGCCACGCATGCCTATAAACCTCTCATACAAAACTACACCCAACTTTGAATTACAAAGAACTGTATGGTACTAAACTGCGTTCGTCATCTCGTTGTAATAATCCCACTAAGATACGAGTCTGGTATCAGAAACTACAATAGACTTACGGACTCACAGTTCCTAAGCCCGAAATAAATATTGATGGATAACATAAGCATTTGTCTCGGTACGGGGATCGAACCCACGGCCTCTCGTTTCATAGTCAGCTACTCGCCCGCTGCGCCTTGAAAGCTGTCAATACATTAATTACCTCTACAGGTAATAGAGTGTACCATTAGATGAGAAGAGTTCCGGTCATAGTATTTTCTTGTCCATTGCAAGTATTGTATACTTACACCATTGATGAACTATTTCTCACGGGTCCTTCTCCATTAAATTATGCATTGTGGGACTTATGACCGTTTTCACCATCAATCCCTAAGTTTAGGTAAGCCCCTAAGACATTTTAAGTGTTAATTTTGTTTTCACTTAGGGGACACTTATGTTTCTAAGGTGGTCCTTAAGTACGTGAAAACAAACTTAGGTAAGGGATAGATTTAAGAAGTTCCTTGGGTTAAGGGACCCTTAGTTAGGGTATATTGGTGAAAACGGGCATTAATGTAATATCTCAGGGTATCGAGCACCAAGTGGCGCATTGCATAATTATAATATAGAGTTCTGGGTGGTGTTGCTATTGTTTATGAGCAGGCGCTAACAATCAGGCGAGCAACCGGCTCGTTTCATCAATATATAAAAAGTATAATACCTTTTATCTACTCAATAATTTATAAATAAAATAAAACACAAAACCACATAAAGTAATTAAATTAACGCGGCACCATGCATACATATGTTACATTCCGTTGAATACATTCATTTCTTATTGCTATTCATTAGCATGGAGACTTTTGCAAGTTAAGTAACTCGGATTACTGCTGTAACTGTACTAATTACGTAGGGCGGAACAGGTACCATAATGTAAAAGGTAAATGTCGTATAATGAGAAGGAACGTAATAATGACGCGGAAAGGGTTCAATTTTAACCTTAGACATTCTTGTCGATTCTTTACAACATAATTAGATCAAAGCAGCATATTTAATAATATAAAACAGCGATTCCTAAAGTGGGTTCCGTGGATAGTCGCTAGGGTTCTGCCAATTTATAAGTGGTGACTGTCGACAGTTTTGTCTACAGCGTGAATGGGCCGGCTCGTCCAGGTTGTTACCACAGTCTCACAGAAAACTGCCGTAAAGTAGCAGCTTGCTGCTGCGTTTCGTGCGGTGAGTGAGATATCCGGAGGCTCAAATTCCCTCTCTTTCCCAATTCCTTAATCCCTTTCCTTTAAGGTCGGCAACGCGCCTATGATTATTTTAGTATTGTGGGCGTACATGGGCGGTGGAGATCACTTACCATCAGGTGACCCACTTGCTCGTTTGCCGGCCTATACTATATTAAAAGAAAAAAAACAAAAAAAAACTGACCACATTGAAGATGAAAGCATACACGGAATGCTTCTGATATGTTTGCCCGTTTCATGTAAGGTGTTTCTTAAGTGATCCGTAGCTTTGAAAGTTTGGGGACCGCTAATATAAAACATAACATATGCTGATGCCTATACCCCCAGGGGCTAAGCAGAGGTGCAATTAGCGCTGCGCCCACGTTTCACCAAGACTATTTCAATTCCATAAGAAGACAACGGGCGAGCCTATCGCCATTGTATACAAAATCCAGTCCGCGGCAAGTCATGTGTGATTTTTATCGAAAACTCGATTGTGATTGTCCGGCCTGGGATTATCTATTTAAAATATCACGATAATATTTCATAGAATATTTATATATTGTTTTAATTTCGTGATAAAAACTGTAACTCTAGTATGTGATCACCTTAAGATAGATACCTACGCTTTTGTAGTTTTCTGTAATGCATTAATTGTGTGATCAACAAATGATTGCGATTTCTGACACTCGCGAGACATGTAATCCTAGTGCGAGATCTAAACGATGTACCTACGGGCTACGAGTATGTGACTTTTGGATACATTTGTTTGTTTTAGTTCTACTAGTTTTTGCTCGCGGCTCTGGCCTTCACTAAAAAGAATGATTAAATTATCCCATAGGGATATACAACCGGGAGAAAAGTATCATATGTCCAAATCCAAACTTTCTAATATTTAATAGATTAGTAAGAAGTATGAAAGTAGAAAATAGTAGAAAGTAGTATAACTTCCAGGCTCTTTTTCTATTCCATCAGCCACCGTTGAAAGAGCTTATTTGATACCTACTTACTAAAACGCAAAACCTTGTTCATATGCAACAGGTACGGATTATAGAACTTCCAAATAATTACATTTTCAAATACATTTTCTTTATTATTATAACATTTAGAATTACAGTGTCATTTACAATAAATTTCCATGTAGTTGGTAGGACATAAATAAATATTGCTTAACACTAAGACTAGGGTATCTGATGCCATCCACAATAGGGCGAGCCTGTCTCGTGGATGGCTTGGTGCCGTTTAACAAAATATTGTGTACAGATAATTAACTAAAGCCTTCCTTGTAATACTTTGGAATCTCATCACGCATGAAGATATGCTTCTGCCAACATCATTCTTCGTCTTACATATCTGCTTTAGTGTATAAACTGGATACATAATGAGCCGTAGTATAGGAAAGCAAATAACGAACGTCTGACCACTAATAACGTGGGACGGAGATACGCTCGGCGAAATGTGGGTGTACTAGTTACACCTCTGCCTACCCCTTCGGGGATTACAGGCGTGAGTGCGTATATATATGTATGTATGTATGATCACTAATACGTTTATTCGGGGACTGGCACATGGCACTTAGTTGACAAGTAGGAAACACAATCTTATATCTACCTACATTTATTAATTATAATATAAATGTTACAAACCTACATTACACATAACAGTAACCCTTCCTCCACAGCTGCAGATAGAAGGCGCCGGTGAGGGCCCAGGACCCCCGAACAACAACGCAGAAGGTGCGGTAGCAAGCCCCCCGAGGGATGACAACCACAATCCACCGCAGCCACCTGCCTCGCCGCGTCCCACTCCACTCACTCCTTCTGGTAAGTGTTTTGTGCAGCGATAGCTCAACGGGGAGTGGTACGGACTGTCGAGGCAAAAGTTGCAGGTTCGGAACCACCTTAAGGGCACACACACATCACTCTGACTCTTTGAAGTTATATGTGCATTCATTGTTATTTATCGTTCGCTTGAACGGTGAAGGAAACATTGTGAGGAATACTATATACCTGACAATTCTCCAGAGTGTCGAAGGTATGTAAAGTCTGCCAATTCGCATTAGGCCAGCGAAGTGGACTAAGGTCCAACGCCTTTTGTTAGTAGAGGAGGCCCGTGTCCAGCAGCAGTATAATACAGAGCTAATATTATTATTAAAATTTATATTATGTATATAAGAGTATATGCTTTTTTAGAATTCCGTACCTGAAGGGTACGATGAAGACGATTATTTTGTCAAATTATAATAAGTACCTAGTAGGCAGCAGAAGAGCTGGGAACTGTCAGAATTGTAAATTGATTTGTTGACTTGGTACTTAGAATAACTAAATAAATACTTACGCCTTAAATTTCATGCATGTACTACATGCATGTGTGTGAAACTAAGTAGTTTCTATAAACTACTTAGTTTCACACACATGCATGTAGTACATGCATGAAATTTAAGGCGTTCAATTGGAGTCATATATGACTACAGTAGAATAAGCAAACACCCATCTTATTAGGTTTATGATTCTCACTTATAAATCAATGTATAAAACACATGCCATTTGCCCATCTATAAATTGCCGACTTTTTAGGAAAATACATTTTAGCTGACATTTCTTTTGCGTTTGTGTGCGTGACGTAGCAAGTAAACACTTAGAATTTTCATCTTATGATTGTGAATATGCGTTGTTTGTACATCTACCTTCTGTAAGTTGTTATTCTAAGGCCCGTATTATAGAACAGTACTCAAGTGCGCTCTTTGCTAAGTGTCGATTTCAGTACACGTGATGGGTCTATTTTTGGCGCCCAACAAAGATGGACCAATCACGTGTACAGAAATGTACTCTTAGCAAAAAGCTCACTCGAGTCCTGTATGATGTATCTATGCTTTAGTGTTGTTCTATAATACGGGCCTAAGACTTGTATTTCTTGAAACTAAATTATTCACAACATTTTGACATCTTGACAGTTCAAGACTTGTAGGTGGCTATGAAAGGGTAAGGTTTCTATTTGTTCAAAGAGTCCAATATTATCAGGATCTTGGCGCAGGTCTCCGGTGTCTCGGGAGTGTTGTGGGAGTTATAACTAAACTTCTATTTTGTTTCTGACACCCACGAGTTTCGACTAAACTTTGAAATATGTTAACCCGTTTCTAAAATGACTTGAGCTAATTCCATAGTACCTCCGTTACTGTTCTTTACCTTTTAATTATCTATTTTAATTAGGCAATAGCCAGGAACTTTCGCCAGGGCTACGCAACTAATAATGAAAAGTTTTAAAAGTTTCTCAAAAGAATCCAATACAGAACTGTATTTTGTTAATTAAAATACAGGCACAGGTCTATATTAATTAAGTTAAATACTCTTTAAAACTCTTTTACTAAAAATAGTTCATGTTGGAACTAGGTACGTAATCAATGATGTAAGTAATAATAAGAAATCACTCTTGAGTAGGTATTTACTTATTCAAGCGTATATTTTTGTATCGTAAAGATAAAGAGAAAATTAGACAGACTAATTTTCTGTTCTAATTTATGAATTCCTTGGATAATGTAATTTAGCTCACCCTGAAAAAAAAATATTATCTACGTTCGCTTCCCGCGACCTCAAATGCCTCGTTAGGTAGCTCTACGTTAGGTAGCCTTTATAAATTGACTTTATTTTTTATTACTGTTGACGTTCCAAAGAGAGGTTTCAATCATAATATATTTATTTTACTAAATAGGGGCGTTGCCGATGGGCATTGCCCATGTTTTTCCACAAAACATAAAATAAAAAAAACTTAAAGTCCGACGAATATGAGACATATCTTACTTTCTTCCCCACATTATTCTGCATCGATTGGTATCATTGATATTTTTGTATCAATCACTTTAAGCCCACTTTCTTTTATCTTCTGCTCATCGTCTTGGCAGATAAATCGTATCAGCAGGTATATATAACTTGTCGCCATGTTATTTTAATCTATCAGCCTGTATTTGTCCACTTCTAGACAGAGAGATTCCCTAAATTCTGTCGCTCTTTTTGGTCGACCCCTTCTTCATCCAACCACTTCCGGTAACTCCATTCAGATCTTCAACCGGTTTATTAGACTATCCCGCACACACACCCATCACTGTAACTCCTGTGCACCAGGATGGACAGTGGCACGCATTTTTTTAACACCAAGCAATGAAGCTCGGCGAGCCTTAGGGAATGCTAAATTGTCTTTGTACCGCAATGAAAATAATCAAATCGACAGCCTCCCTGGCGCAGTTGATAAGTAGTCGGCTGCGAAGCGAGAGGAGGTGGGTTCCATTCCCATATCGAGACCAATGTTTGTGTAACCCATAAATATTTTTCGGATCTGGATGTTGTGGGACCGCAAGTCCCTTGTAGTTTCTGATACCCACGATACAGGTTAACCTAGTGTGGGGTCAGGACTATACAGTGTGATTGTTGGATGTAGTAGTAAATAGAAAGTTAGAAAGTTGGAAATATGAATTGTACACTTCCCTCCATAGCTGAGCTTCCTAACACTGGGCTTGGCCTTCGTCACTTTAACCTATTTTCTTTAACTAATTTCCAAAATCAACACCCCGCTAGATAACAACCACTAAAGTAACGTGCAGTCCGATAAACTCTCGATGATAATTTTCAACGTGCAAACTGTGTCGGTAAATTGCTTCCGAAGTTCCGAGCCTCTTTGTAAACACCATGGACAAACTACCTCGAAATTGTGCTATAATAAAAAAGGTATTATGAGTTTGTAAGAGGATTTGGGTATTGTGTATTCAGGACTCTTGGGCTTAGAGTTTTAGGTAAGAAATCGTGGGACGATATTTGACTACATTAAAGAACGCCTCAGTGGCGCAGTTGTTATGCATACGCGTTACGACTGAGGCTGACGATGAGGTCTCGGGTTCGATCCCGGGTCGGGTACCTATTAAGTGATATTGGGTTTTTCTATTATGATAAGCTCAGTATCAGCCCGGAGTCTGGAATCGTGCCTGGTATAGCGATAGGTTCGCCTCCTATCACATAATGGGACGGAGATACGCTCGGCGAAATTCGGTATACTGGTTATACCTCTACTTGCCCCTTCGGGTATTACAGGCGCGAGTGCGTATGTATGTATTTATATTTTGTTGCTCCAACATTTTATAACTGTCTGATAACTATTAAGGCTTCGTTGCGGAGTTTTGAGTCAAGGATAGGCCGACGGGTTACTGGGACGTCAGTTCATTAGCACATCTACACTTGCCAAACAATTTTGTACCGTATTTTGTAACTATAACATCCGTTTTACATCAGCAATATCCAAGATGCCGGCATTTTCAAACCAAGCGAGTTTGATCTATTTAAATTTGTAGCCTATATTAAAAATCATTGGGTCTGGGTTGCTTTTATCAATTATAGAAGAGTTCTCTTTTATCTCCTTATTCATCTTTTTAATTATGTTTTTTGGAATCTAATGTGGCACGAGCATGGTTCAACGTCCAAGGACGGGGATCACTAGCAGCTGAGATTCATTCCTTTTATTTTTCGTCGGTTTTGTATGGTACGGAGTTTACGACCAAATACAGTAGTAGGTACAATGGGACTTCTAGGGTGGGAGGGGCTAGATGGAGGAGATGTGGCTAGGCTTACCCGGCCGCCAACTTGCTACGCCCATGTACGACTAGTACGCCCACGACTCATTAATAATAATAATAATACCAGCCCTGTATTATATACGTCCCACTGCTGGGCAAGGGTCTTCTCTACTGAATGAGAGTGGTTAAGCCTTAGTCCACCACGCTGGCCTAATGCGGGTTGGCAGACTTCACATACCTTCGAAATTATTATGGAGAACTTCTCAGGTATGCAGGTTTCCTCACGATGTGTCCTTCACCGTTAAAGCAAGTGATAATTAACAATTAATATACACGTAACTTAGAAAAGTCAGAGGTGTATGCTCTTGGGGCTGGTTTCGAATCTGCTACTTTCGTCTCGACAGTCCATACCACTCCCCGCTGAGTTATCACTGCTTTTGACGACTCATCAACTCGGGTTAATTAAAAAGAAAAAAACTGGAAACTAGATGTATGTATATTCCTGTACGCATGTCATTTTAGCGATTCCACCGTGAATAGAAGCGAATCCAGTGCATTACTACAATAATTATTAGGGTATTAAGTTAATTTATAATATGAATACTAATATCATCTAAAGATTTCCTCTAAGAGTTATTATTTGATATAAAATCTATATTAACTTCATTGGTTACTTACTTACACCTGCTCCATGCAATTCGTTTGGTAAAGATGGTGCGGATGGCAAACTTAAAGACTTGACTCGAGTTAAGGTTGGGTCGCTGCACCAACATATTTACTTAAAATCCGAGGTCTAATTTCAGTAGATAATGCCGTAGGGTGTGTGCTCAAGATTTGGCAACCTTTGCGGATAACACTTCGGATCCTAAAAACTTCCCAGAAAATTTGTGAAGAGGTATTTTCATTAACATTTCAATTTTATAATAATACTTTAAAATATATATTTAACAATAAGTGGCTTTCTTAGCCAACGTCATTCATGCAAAAATAGCATCAAGACAAGTCCCTAATATCGTAAGCGTAACAGGTAATCAGCAGCACGAATAACAAACGTAAACTTTTGTAAAGTTTCGAGGTTTTATACGTCCGCGTCATAACCAATAAATAATGTAAAAATAAGTGGCTAAATAGGGAACACCGGCCTCTGGGGAAATTAAATGCCTACGAAATGTAATGCCTCTCCATTTTTGCCGTGTGTATTTTTTTAATTGAGCTCATTGTATCTAAATTATTTATGATTTGACATCATGGAAAACCTAGTCTTTTGTAGCTGGGTAGCTACCATCTCAGCCGTACTAAGTTGATTTATAATAACGCCATCTATTGAGAGAAGTTATATTTTAGTTAGTATGTTTCATTTATTAAATTACAGATGGCGGTTATAGTTTTATAAAAACACGATTGTTATTGACGAAGGAAATAAAATTAAAAGCCAATAAACGAGGACTTTTAAACTTTTAGTTATAGATCCAATAACGAAGTTAATAAACCCAAATAACTTTTGAAACAATAAACTTTTATAAGCTTACTATTATTATAAATGTGAAAGTTTGGATGTTTGCGAGTTTGTGAATTTGGATGTTTGTTATAATCACGCCTCAATGACTGAACGGTTTTTATGAAATTTGGCACACAGGTAGACCATAATCTGTATTAGGACATATGCTACTTTTTATCCCAGAAAACGCCATTGACGCGGGCGGAGCTGCGAGCAAAAGCTAGTATAAAATAAACTAGTTAGTTCAGTTTACTTTTTTCGTTTCATTATTGCGGAAGGAAAGCAGAAAAAGCATTGAAGACACAGCTCCGTGGCGCAGCGGGCGAGTAGTCGGCTGCGAAGCGAGAGGCCATGGGTTCGATTCCCACACCGAGACAAAAGTTTGTATGAACCACAAATATTGGTCTCGGGTCTGGGTGTTGTGGGACCGCAAGTCCCTCGTAGTTCTTGATACCCACGACACAGGTTTACCTAGTGTGGGGTCAGGACTATGTGTGTGACTGTTGGGTGTGTTATTATTATTATTATTATATTTGTTACGTACTTGTATTTCTTCTTATAAGTCTAAAAATACAAAGTAATTGAGACCACATTTACTACCAATAAAAAAGATGATGATATTTTTTAGAAAATCTCTTTTGCATCGCCAATTATCTTGAAGGTACCCGACGGCCTTCGGAAGTGGGTCAACAGGGCGGCCGTACTTAATTGGGCCCAGAGAAAACATCTAGCCGTACCGGAATTTACCGGATAGGCTGCCAGAGAAGGCTGATGATTGCATCTGTTTCAACATTTTCATATTTAGCTATAGCTACATTAAGTAATTTATTGAAATAAAACTAGTTTAAACAGATTTTATCGCGGTTTATTTTTTATTTTAGTCCCGACGTTTAGAAAGCTTTTCAGCCTTCGTGGTCACGGGAGAGACTGAGGTGTAGGTCGTCTCGAAAAGTTAATAAAAAAAAACCGCGGGATAATCCGTATAAACTATATAGTTACATTTCCACGTGTGATATTTGCGTAAACCTAAGAAATCACTAAGTAATTTAAATTTCTTATTATATTTTGTTTGTGACATAGACTTCTTTGAAATCCAAACTTACTGCCTCGTTCTATAGAATTACCGTAATAAGTAGAGCCCCCTTATTAACATAAGGCACGGAGCTCGTATTATTACGGAGAGATAAAACTCTTATTTCTTATAACCTCTTAAATTACATCTGGCTCCAAGATCAGTATCTTGTGGCATTTCTTATGACCGTCTGAAAATTAATAAAATAAACACATATACAATTGAGTGCTGTTTTAAAACATTTTACGTGCATATTATGGCTATTTTTATCTATTTGCTTCGACAGTATATTTTGGGCCATGGCCCTTGCCGAACTATGTTGTATTTGGAATAACTCGTTAAAAGTTGGCCAATTATAAGCTCGAGTTTAATTAATTGAGAACTATGTAACTGTAATATGCAAATGTAATTGCACAATACCTATTAGGGTAGTCTGCGTTCAAAACTGGGTGAGCTACTGGCTAACATTTTTATTTGCACTAGCTCAAACTATTCATAATTCATATGGTATGTTAAAAGGAAAACCACAAAAGTTTTTTTTAAATTTATATTTTTATCTACGTTTGTTTACATAAGTCTAACGTGAGACAGCAATATTGCTATCACATTTTTGGCAGGCTTCAGAGAAATTTAACTTGAATACTTTTACTCTATCGAGCTATCGCCCTGTGTCATAGTCCAAATCATAAAATATATTTTAATGATGTTTGGAATATTGTAAGGAGATCTAAACTAAAATATATACTCTCTGAAATCTTCTGTCTATGCAGCACAACACACAAAAGCCGACAGCAAAATTATTTATTATTTTTGTTTTTAATAATAATAAATGGCACTACAAGCATGTTAAACCTAATATCTCCCTTAACATGTCCCTGTTACTCGACACAATAACTCGTGCAACCAAAGACTTCAGTAGTATACTATAAATACAATCAGGAGATAAGCCACATTAGTCTGCAAAAATAAGACCAAAATAAGGCTAGGTAATTGAAAAACGATGACCGAAAGTAAAGGATTTTTTGTTAACTTCATAGTCTTAATTTATTATATAAAACATAAAATAATCATTATTTTATGTTATCATGCTCCTCATTGGCATAAATTGCTACCGAAACAGCCTCCCAAAGTGGCCGTAGAGTTATAATTTGACTGAATCTAAATATAACATTTCATGGATTCAATAAATAATTTGAATTTGAAAAGGGAATTCCTGACAGCAGCAATCGTAGTGCCGGTATGTGAATACAATTGGGTATATTTTGCTTTTAATAGGTACAACATCAGAGACAAACAGTAGGTACCATAAAAATGCAGTTAACTCATCCCCTTTAGGTTTTGCTGTGTTTTAAGTCGAAATTGCATTTGGCATAGGCCAACATACAAGCAAGTAGCTCAGCTGATGGTAGGTGATCACCGGCCAGAACACTTGAAGAATCATGGGCACATAGAAAACGAATAGGGATTGGAAAGGGGAGGGTGATTTGGACCTCCTGATATATCATCCACCGAAACGCAACAGCAAGCAACCTTTCACGTCGATTTTTTCAAACGAGCCAGCGCGTATATGAGACAAAACTATCTACAGCTGACTTTACCACTTAAACTTTGTCTTCACTATCTGCAAGTTACATTGAAAAGTACAATATCTAGTTTCCCTTTTCAGTTTTATTAAAGTAATAAATGGTATAGCATAAAAGCGTACATTTAAGCGGTAACACAATAGCCGCTCACGTCATTGTTTGGCTAAGCGGATTACGACGGTCCGACGGGTCGCCAGTTCGATAATACCCAATTGTTAGTTAAAACGGAGCCAGTTATTCAGCTTCTAGGAATATTTTAGATTTATATAATTTATGTGCTGAGTAAGGAGTGTGACGCCCGATTTCTGAAAGGCTGATCAATGTTAAATTAACTAATTTAACTGTCAATTTTCGGGTCAAGTCAAAATTGAGTTACTTTTAAGTTAAGCGTGGTCAACACCTTTGATTTAACACACATGTTAGTTAAAATAGCTTTTAATTCAATTCAATTCTTGTTGTGATGGAACATAGCTTACAAATTAATATTGGCGATTGGCCGACTGCGAAGCGAGAGGCCGTGGATTCGATTCTCGCACCAAGACAAACGTTTATGTGATCCACGAATATTTGTCTCGGGTCTGGGTGTTGTGGGACACAATTCCTTCGTAGTTCCTGATACTCACGAATCAGGTGAAGTGTGGGATCAGGACTATGTGACTGTTGGGTGTATTTATTTATTATTTCTTTTTAACCGGAATATGTACCTAAGACGTATGAAAGGAACATATTGTGGGAATAAAAAGATATGATATAATAAAAAATACAAAGCAGATGTACAAACCATGGCAAAACACAAAGTACGGCCGATTAGAGTTCGACAAAAGATTCACAACGCGAGCGCTCTCGGAAAGTTTCCGGAAAACGTGTACTTGCAAGATAAGGGCCACTCACGTCTCTCAATATATGAAAAGATTGATGGCGGAAAACTGGCAAAAATCTTTTTATATAATGTTTTATAAGTATGGACTGAATGAATAAGTATTGATGTTTGAAGATAAATGTAATATTGCTACTTTTATAGGCAGAATATTGATCTAAGGCTTCTAAGGGCGTCGAAACATTACAACGTAATTTACGGAACTTTATTCAGACGCGTCGTAAATAAGACTTACTTGCCGTGGCTCTTTAAATTGAACTGTATACCTATCTATATCTATATCTATATCTATATCTATATCTATATCTATATAGAGTATGTTTTATGGGGTAGATAGCACATTTCAAAGATTACATAGTTACAAAGTACCTATCTTGAAAAGGTACAGATTTTGGAAGCTAGTTGGATAGTAGGTAATTATTTGTTAATTAGCTGTTGCCCACGGCTCCGCCCGCGCGAATGCCTTTTGGTGGGATAAAAGTAGCCTATGTTCTAAATCCTTTCTTAGCACTTACATTATGCCTACAAATTATCATCTGACCAAGTTTCATGATCCTCGCTTTATAGTAAGTAGTTTTTGAGATATCGTGATTAATCAATGACTGAGTTAATTAAGGACATTAGATTACGCAACAACAACATTATATCAGAATCCAATAAAACATTATTACAAAAAAAAGGGAATGATGAATAATTTTCGTCGTTTAACAATCTAATAAAGAATCTTATTATACCCCTATATTAAAAGCCTGAATTTTTGTTGACATTTTCCCAATAATTATAAATACCAGGAATTATTTACTCCATTGCCCGGCCACAGCTTTCCGGGTCTTTAAATATAAATATACAGGCAGCAAATCGAAGCCGACCTTTCGCAACCCAGTGACGGATCAAGGGAAGGATCATGGGGGTCATGGTTCACAGAATATTGTTTATTTTATGAATCGAGCATGAGGGTCACCTGATAGTAAGTGATCACTGCTGACCATGGATACTATCGATACCAGAGGAATTGTCGGTGCGTTGCCAGCCATTTAGTTTGTACAGTGATATGTGGTAGAATATTATAGGTATATACAGGTATGTTACGATTAAACATTCAACCTTTTGCCTCTGATTGCTGTATAATCTACCAATTTCTTAAACTACAAAAATAATCATTGTAATTAGTAAATAATAATAATTAAAATACACCCAACAGTCACACACATAGTCCCCCACACTAGATTAACATGGGTAACAACATGTATCATGGGTATCAGGAACTACGAAGGACTTGGTCCCACAACATCCAGACTCGAAACAAACATTTGTCTCGGTGCGAAGGCCTCACACTTCGCAGCCGGCTACTCACCGACTGCGCCACGGAGGCTGTCTCCCACGGAATTGTCTTTATTCGAAATCTACTGCTACAGCAGTCATATTCTAATTTTGGACCCGTTAGAACCCTTAGCGCCGTCTCTCCCCTAGGGTGCTCTGACGTCATACTCCCGAAATAAAAGATCCGATCCTAATTTTAGGCCCGCAACCTCTCAAACGACGGTAATCCTTTTCATACGCCCGAAACACAACTGAGAGTAACTGCTGACCTTTTGTGAATGGAGCTTGGTACGGTATTTTAAGAATAATTAATAGACCTGTATTTGATCATATAATAAATGCTTTATTCCTAAACGCTGTATGTGACAATAAGAGCGGTAGAGACAATAGCACTCTTATGATAGAAAGTGAATGCCTCGGCTACAATGCTGCTATTTAACATGGATTAGGTCGATAATATGTAAGGTCTTATCAAAATACTTTCATTCTGTCTGGAATTATTCCGACTTATTGCTGGGGTCCTCTCCTATTGGTTCCATCTTTTGATGATTTCAAAGAGTGAAATTATCCGTATTTTTATCACTAATAAAACTTCACGCACAAAGCTATCAAAATCACCGAAAAGAACTGAACTGACAGTTACTTTTTGTACGGTTCAAATTCCTATTCTCAATCTCTGTTCCTTTCCTTTAAAATCAGCAACTCACCTGTGATCCTTTGTTTTAATTAGCATTAGAGGACCAGACGAGCATGTCGCTCGCCTGATAGTAAGCGTATGCCTGCCCATAAACAGAAACGACATCAATCAGAATTTCGAATTATGAAGTACGTATTGCATGGCACTGAACTGCGCTCGTCATATTGTCTAGTAATTTTACTGGCTTCCATGTCTTCTAAACCCGAACACAACAGTGTTCTGATTCTCCTGGGATAGTGGGCCTTATTAGAGATGGAGATCACATACCATCAGGTAAGCCATTTGCTTGCCCGTCGGATTCTTTTATTAAAAATAATCTTGATATGATAAATTGTTATAGATAGTTTTTCATATATAGGCACGAGTTTCGTGTAAGTAAATACATCCAAAAATTTTAGGACTACTCCTATAAGGTACTTAGGGACTTTAAAATTGGGAAGCATAAGAACAAACCTGTTTTTGTTCCAGAAGCCCTCAAACTGTACGGGGAGCGTCTCACCGAATGGGAGAGGAACGAGATCAGGAAGTACCCTCAGGTTTGGTTCCTGGGCCTGGACGCCATCAAAGTGCAAGCCAGGTCCAACCTGCCGAACAACTGTGGGTTTGACGATGAAAACGGCAGCTATAATAAGGTAGGTTGCATATATTTTTTATTATATTTTGAGATTGTCATCCAGGAATCATCTTTAAGACATAGACAAATAGAAAAGCATTAAATAAGTGACTGCCTCGGTGGCGCCGTTGTAATGCGTACGCGGTACGATTGAGGCCCACGCTGAGGTCTCGGGTTCGATCGCCGGGTCGGGTAAAGTGGTATTGGGTTTTTCTATTACGAAATGCTCAGTATCAGCACGGAGTCTGGAATTTGTGCCCGGTATGGCGATAGGCTCGCCCCCTATCTCATAAGGGACGGAGATACGCTCGGCGAAATGTGGGTGTACTGGTTACACCTCTGCCTACCCCTTCGGGGATTACAGGAGTGAGTGCGTATCTATGTAAGTAAGTGAAATCTTTCTGTTCATAATTCATAATTCGATTTACCTTTAATTATATTGTTTCTTCATTAATAGCTTTATCTGCGCTTATTTTGATAATTTACTAGATGGTAAGTCTTTCGTATGCGAAACGCTGTCTGGGTAGGTACCACCACTTTGTCTATTTCTTCCGTCAAGCGGCAGTGTGTAAGCACTGTTGTGTTTCAATTTGAAGGTCATTGAAGCAACGGCAATTACTGGGCATTATGAGACTTACTTTCTTATGTCTAGGGATGATAAGCGTAGTGCAGTGGTGTTGCTATTGTTTATGGGCAGGCGTGGCGCTCGCTACCATTTGCGAGCTGCTCGTCTTGTCATTGAGTTGTATTAATTGAAATGCATGTTTGACCAACTGCTACTAAATCCATAATTCCATGGCTAAAACACAAAACCTTTCACATTTATATATTAATGAATTATTCTACACTGTTAATAGAATAGTTCGCTGATATGGAAGTCCCTAGAGAGTAAAAAGTTGACTACAGCGCGCTTTTTCCGTCATCTATATTCATTAGCATTCTCGTGATAGAACAGGCTTGGCATATCCATAAAAACTAAACGATTCTTGGTTAGGACTTAAGAGCCATTAAGATTTTACGAATATTATATTCCGATGTAGAGTATACTTAAGCAGATAAAACACGTAATTCTATAGAATCTGCTTACTGGAAATCATTTTATGATCAACTTAACGCGGCACACGTGGGAGCTACGTACAAGTTAATTCAATTTTGTCGACATCATATCCAATAAAGAAGAGAGGGAATTAGATATTATGTTTTATAACGATTATTGTCGTGTTTATATGGAAAAGGTAATAAAGGTATAAAGGGTAAGAGTCTGCAGATAAAAATAAAATACCAATTCGAGTATCTTTTTATAGTTGAAACCGACAAACGAGGATGTAAGCCTGTTGGAAAGTCATCTCTACTGCTCCTGGGGTATCAAAATACCAGAAGACCTATTGGAAAGCGTCACGCCTGCCCACAAACAGAAGTAACACCAATCAGAACTCAGTTTACGAAGTACTGCATGGCAAGATTTTAAGTCTCACAATGCCTAGTAATATCACTGGCTTCAATGTCCTTTAAACCGGACCACAACAATGATTACACACAGTATTGTTTGCCGTTTAAAATAATATATCATGTTGTCTGTGGAAATAGATTAAGCGATGCTACATACCCAGACGGCGTCTTATAGATCGGTTGCCAAACTTTATGGAAAAGAATAGAGGTTGGAAAGGGGAAGGGGATTTGGCTATCTGGAAATCTCACACGGAACAACAGTCGCCATTATTGTGCTGGTCTGCAGAATTTATTAACAGACTTTGTGGCGCTGCAAGCGTGTAAGCTACCACTACCAGTTACAATTCTTCGAATTAGAAGTCACATGTTCTATTTCTATATTGAAAATAGGCAACCGCAATTTTCGACTATGCGTGTTACAGCAGGCTGCCTGTCGCATCTAGTGTCAGACGTGTCATTAGTGTGTTTATACTGTGCATTCTATGTTAGTTGCTCTCACGCACTGCTTCACTGGAACTCTCAGAATAGCGTTGACAAACAGGCCACACTGACGCCTAGCGCAACCATCGGAAGTCTGAATTCACAGAGAATCTGTCATACTTCCTGATATCCCTGACTACGATTATGACTATACATATATACATACATACGCACTCACACCTGTAATCCCCGAATAGGGTAGGCAGAGGTGTAACCAGTACACCCACATTTCGCCGAGCGTATCTCTCTGATTATGACTATTTAATATTATATTAAAGTATATTTTCATTATTCCAGCAAATCCACGACCACATAGCGTACAGATACGAAATCCTCGAAGTCATTGGCAAAGGTTCATTTGGCCAAGTGATCAGGGCATATGATCACCGCAACGGAGAACAAGTGGCGATCAAGATCATCAGGAACAAGAAGCGGTTCCACCATCAGGCCTTGGTGGAGGTCAGGGTGTTGGACCACCTGCGGCTGAAGGATAAGGATCAGTCACACAACGTGATTCACATGCTCGACTACTTCTACTTTAGGAATCATTTGTGCATCAGTTTTGAGCTTATGAGGTAAGGTTTTACAACTGTTGGTGATAGATATATTTTTTAACAGCAGAATACTGGGAAAAGAGCAAGAGAACCTGAACGCCAAAGGAACCGCGAGTGTGTATGAAAAATAGGGATTAAAATTGGGATTTGTTGGGACCAATCTGAGTTTTGGGCAAACCATTTCATCGTATGGAACGACACAGAAAAGCTGCCCTACCACGTCGATTTTCTGAGATATCTAGTAGTAGTAGGCGGTAGCGATGGTACCATACCGTCGAGTCAATAAATTCATGAGAAAATTGGCTACAGCGGAGCTCTACCAAATAAAAAAAACAAATAGAGAAAACTATAAGTAGAAATACGTAAATTTAGGATCTAATTTCAAGATAAGTAGCTAATATAGCTCCAGAAAAAGAAAAGAGTTTTTTTATGTTGCAGTATCAACTTATATGAGTTGATTAAGAAGAACAATTACCAGGGGTTCAGCTTGAGTCTGATCAGGCGGTTCGCGAGCTCGCTACTTCGCTGTCTACGGCTGCTTGAGGCAGAGAACATCATACACTGCGACTTGAAGCCAGTAAGTTGTACCTAATAATCTCGAGCTCGTGATTGATGAAATGTAAAATACCATGTGCCGATTAAATAAATGATATAAGAATATTGATAGTAGATGTGATAGCACATTTTCATGTAAGGAGAGAGAATCCAGATCACTTTTGCTAGTGGCTCCGCCCGCCAGAATGTCTTCTTTGTGTTATATTTCATAGGATCTAAATACCGGGATAAAAAGTACCCATTGTCCAAATTCATGTCATGGTCTGCCTGTACCCCTAATTTCATCCAAATCCGTTAAGCGGTTAAGGCGTGACTGATTGACAAACATCCAAATTAACAAACATCCAAACTTTCACGTTTATAATATTAGCAGGAAGTAGGATTCCCTTTCCAATTATCAATAGGGTAGTTGATTAGATTTTTTTTATTATTTAAATCAATAAGTTATGTTACTCAAAATCTATTGCAGAAAGAATTTTATAAATCGGACCAAAAATAAATAAGATAGAAGCCATTCAAATCCTGTAGAAGGGGTAATTGTCAAATGATAGACGATGCAACCTTTGACGTCACTGTGTAAAATGTTCATTAAAGTGCACGCGTGCAAGCGAGATAGTGAGATATCCCTACTACGCACCCACTTTTCCTCATACCGACATTTAAAGTCATAACTGCGGGCAAATTTCTGAACCAATTTTGATTGTGTTTTAATAAAAGGGTTTCTTTTGCGTATCATTTTCTGTTGCTTATAAAATAATGTATAAAATTGAATATAGGAAACTACCCTATTATGGCGTATGAGGCTTGAAAGTTGATTTACCAAGTACGATCTAAATATACGAATTTACCGCGTCTCTTATGCGGAACGGTTCGGCGTAAAAAACGGCTATGCTCCTTACTAAACTGTATCTTTGGGCCTACCACCTTTCCTCGAAAGTGAAAGAATATCACCTCTTAATTCCAGGAGAACATTCTTCTAAAAGCGCGCGGCAGTTCATCCATCAAGGTAATAGACTTCGGCAGCTCGTGCTATACGGACGCCAGGGTCTACACCTACATCCAATCGCGGTTCTACCGGAGTCCAGAGGTCATTTTGGGTCTGCAGTACGGCACACCGATTGACATGTGGAGTATGGGTAAGCGGGCCTAGAATTTTTTGTTCTTGTTATGTAGCTTAAGATTATGCAATGTCTTCTTCCACCTGCCCTTATCCCACTCGAAGTGGGGTTACTTTTTAATACATGTTGCAGAAAGATTTGGCTTTTAGTTTTTATGACCGATGCCTGAGGAAACCCCTCTAGGGCGAAGATTATGACTAATCTCTTCTAAATTTAAACATTTTATTGTTTTACAACAAAATAGTAGTAGTAGTAGGTAGGTTAGAACAAAAATGGTAGGGCATAGTAGTGGTAAATGTTACTAGTGAAGAAATGTCGTACAAAACGAGACCAGATTGTTCCTTTTAAAAATGGTTGGCCGAGGTTATTTATATATTTATATAGGAGTCGATCTCATTGCCACTCAGGGCAAATTCTAATCGCAGGCAATTTATGTATGATTTTTCCAATCGAAATTTCAAACACAGATTGCAAATGCCCGATCTGGGATTTGAGCTCAGGACCTCACCAGTATCTCACCATAAGCACGCTGTCATTATACCTACTAATGAGGCGATAACGTCTTTATATTTATAGTTAAAAACATTGAAGACTTGAAGCTGCGCTCTCCCCAGACGGGTTGATGTCAGTCAGGAGGCCGGTCATAAAAACTACATGCCAAATCTTTATGTAACATACATACACACTCACGCCTGTAATCCCCGAAGGGGTAGGCAGATTTGTAATCAGTACACCCACATTTCGCCGAGCGTATCTCCGTCCCTCATGTGATAGGGGGACGAGCCTATCGCCATACCGGGCACAAATTTACCCAATACCAGTTTAACAGACCTGGGGATCGAACCCGAGACCTCAGCGTTGGCCTCAATCGCAACGTAATCTTTATGTAACATCATGTGTTAATGCATTCCACGCCAACTCCATTGCAAGTATGATAAGGACAGGTGGAAGAGTTATTGAATACTTGAATTAACAACAAGTAATAATACTCCGTATTATCAGCCTCCGAGACGCAGTAACTGGCTGCGAAGCGTGAGGCCGTGGGTTCGATTCCCGCACCGTGACAAATGTTTGTGTAACTCACAAATATTTGTTTCGGGTCTGGATGTTGTGGGACCGTAAGTTCGTCGTAGTTCTTGATATCTACGATACAGGTTAACCTAGTGTGGGATCAGGACTATGTGTGGGACTGTATTTATTTGGGTGTATTTACTCTTTCGAACTATTTTAAGTCAAGTGTCTCATACAATAATTCATTTTCCAACTAGACCTGTTTATTACTGTATCATCACGCTTCGCTACTGTTACGTAGCTGAAGGTTGTCACAGTATTACACAACACCTACCTACAGGTGCAGGTTCGAACATGTGTCGATGCCTTTCCCTTGCTTTCTACCGGGTTACGCAACCTCTTATCGCACAATCGGTCATCCCATTGATTGCTAATTTACGTATCGAAGAATTGTCTTTGGTATTTCATAGTCCACATATACGTGGGTAATATAGTCCATAAGTAAGAAAGAAAGAAAGAAGGAAGTTTATTATTAGAGCAATAATTACAGAGTTAGTAAAACACAAACAAGAAAATACACAAAAACTTAAAAATACTACGCATTTATTGCGCCAAAATGGGCCTCTCATGCTACATGCTGCAGTACTACATAAGCAAGCAGCTGCAGCAATAATACAATATAATTAGTATTGTCCATAATGATAATACAGCCATGGTGTCATGTTTGTTTGTTCATGACATTTATCGCATATTTGTAGCTTTTTACTAAGGAGAGTTTGCGTTAATTTTATCAATATGTGTATGTTGTATGTTTTGCTCGCGGCTCCGCCCGCGTGAATAGACTTTACCGAAATAAATCGAAGCCTATAACCGTCTCCAGGGTCCCATCTATGTCTACATCAAAATTCATCAAAATCGGTTAAGTGATTTAGGCGTGAAAGCGTAACAAACAAATAGATATTTTTTTCATAAAAAGTATCCTATGTTACTTCTTATACCTGCAAGAATATGTGTACAAAGTTTCATGAGGATCGATTAAGTTGTTTTCGCGTGAAAGCGTAACAAACAAACTTACATTCACATTTATAATATTAGTATGATTAGTATTAGTAATTAGTATGATAGTATGATTTATGAAATATTTTTGTATAAGGAAGTTTCTCCGGCATTTTAAATCATGTCGCGTGAGTTGCCAGTTCCACGCAAAGGTTAGTCGACAGCAAAATTATGCAGTGAGATGGTCGTCACGAAATAACATGATTAGCAGCGGCACAGCAACGGTACAGTCTTTATTATATAATGTTAGGTCACGCATTCAAATATTTTACGGTATATTAATCGCCTCAAATAATGTTACGCATTTTTGGATCCCACGGCATTATTTTTATAGGAAAATTGATTTGATATGATTTTTATCGTCTGAATGAGACGAGCAGGTCGCATGTCTGATAATAAGCTGCCCATAAAGAGTCTTTTTTCTTCCTACCTGGCGTTATCCCGGCCATTGCCAGGGTCCGCCTTCCCACTAAGACGCCTCCACTTCGCCCGATCTTGAGCATCCTCCGTAGTAAGACCGTTGGCTCTCATATCTCCCTCTAATCTCCTTAACATGGCGTTTAAGTGTAGGCCACGTCTCACACCCGTACAAGAGTACAGGCCGAATGATGGTCTTGTATATGAGACTTTTAAGTCTCATCGGCATCTTTCGGTCGCAAGTGACTCCTGTAACCTCGCGCCACCAAGTCCTGTAACACTGTAACCTGAAAACTGTAAAGCTGCCTATAAAGAGTGACAGAATTTTAAATTACAAAGTACTACATGTCACTGTGCTGCGCTGGTCACCCCAAGAAATTACACTTTACGTCTCATAATACCTTGTAATGTCACTGGCTTTAGTGTCCTTCAGACCGGAACACATCAGTGCTTACACACTGATGTTTGACTCTTTGTTGGTAGAATAAAGCACTTTCATGTTCCCATACTTTTTTTATTGCATAAGCCGGCAAACGAACAAGTGGGTCACCTGATGGTAAGTGATCTCCACCGCTCATTTACGCCCACAATACCAAAAGAATCATGGGCGGGGTGCCAACCTTAAAGGAAAGGAATAATTAAGGGATTGAGAAGGGGAGGGGGATTTGTGCCTCCGGATATCTCACTAACCGTACGAAACACAGCAGCAAGCAGCTACTTTACGCCGGTTTCCTGTGAGACAGTGGTAACGACCCGGACGAGCCGGCACATTCATGCCGTAGACACAACTGTCTACAGCGTGGCTCTACCACTCAAAAACCTAACCATTTATACAAAATACTTAACACTATATAATATTTAAGTTTATTATCACGATTTTTTAGACAAAATTGACTGCCTCGGTGGCGCTGTTGTAATGCGTACGCGTTACGATTGAGGCCAACGCTAAGGTCTCGGGTTCGATCCCCGGGTCGGGTAAAGTGGTATTGGGTTTTTCTATTACGAAATGCTCAGTATCAGCCCGGAGTCTGGAATTTGTGCCCGGTATGGCGATAGGCTCGCCCCCTATCACATAAGGGACGGAAATACGCTCGGCGAAATGTGGGTGTACTGGTTACACTTCTGCCTACCACTTCGCGGATTACAGGCGTGAGTGCGTATGTAATTGAAATATAACTACATTTTCATATTCTCCTCTGGTCCAGGATGCATCCTGGCGGAGTTGCACACGGGCTACCCGCTGTTCCCCGGGGAGAACGAGGCGGAACAGCTCGCGTGCATCATGGAGCTGCTCGGGCCGCCGCCGCCCGACCTCCTCATACACGCCACCAGGAAGAGGCTGTTCTTCGGTGAGGACCTATTAGCTGTCATTATAGCGTAAGGCAAACGAGAAAGTGGTGCCTCTTGTGATACACCCATAAATCACAAAATAATTCGACAGCCTCCATGGCGCAGTGGGCGTGTAGACGGCTGCGAAGCGAGAGGCCGGGGGGTTGATTCCCACACCGTGATAAATGTTTGTGTGATCCACGAATATTTGTTTCCAGTCTGGGTGTTGTGGGCCGCAAGTCCCTCGTAGTACCTGATACCCACGATACAGGTTAACCTACTGTGGGGTCAGGACTATGTGTGTGACTGTTGGGTGTATTTAATTATTATTATTTATTAAGTCATAAAGTTATCATAAACCCATTAATCCTTACTACGAGGAACTACGGTTTTGATAACATTTTGATAATTTACAAGGTGGTCCTTCGTATGCGAGAGGCCGTCTGGGTTGGTACCACCGCTTTGTCTATTTCTGCCACCAAGCAGCAGTATATAAGCGCTGTTTTGTTCCAGTTTGAAGGAAATTTGGTGTCAGTGAAATTACAGGGCATTAAAACAATAGGTTAAGGTGTTAAGTTATAATGCGAAGTAGTAATTAAATATGTACTCTTCAAACTGGAACAACAGTGGTTTCACAATGCTGCTTGGCGGCAGAAATACTCAAAGCGATGGTACCTACCCAAACGGCTTCTCGCATACGAGGGACTTGCTTAATAAAATGCGGGCTTGCTTGTATCTTTTGAATGTTTAGTAGCCAGTAAGTAAATACTTATAGAAAATACCGTGGGAAATTTTCTTATTATAATAAATTACCAACTACTTTGTAGCATAATATCGTAATCCGATGGCTTTATACGGAAATCAAAGGGCATTTAGTTCCGACTTGTGTCGATAAAGGTCGTCTAGAAACTCAATAAACAAGTCACTTTCTAAGAAGAGGGCAAGTGTGTTGTTTAGTTAGAAATGTGATAGTCTGCCGATCGCGCGTTGTAAATAAAATAAGATTTCAACAAATCTTGAAAACCGACTTCAATAACACTGAAAAATCAAAACCAAAATTTCTTTAGGTCTCTTTGGAGTCGGTGCCCGTGCAGCGGCCGGTTAAATATTTTTTTTCCAATAAAATCTGTCCACAATTGGCGGAGAAATCGATGTAAATACATAAAAAAACAAAAAATTACTCGTCGAATTGAGAACCTCTTCTCTTTCTAAAGACGGTTAAGGAGCACATTACAGAATAGCTGATAAAAAACTATCCAGTGAAGTATGGTAAGGTAGTGATTTCTTAGGTTTACGCGAATATTACACATTGAAATAAAACTAGTTTATACGGATTTTATCGCGGTTTAATTTTTATTTTAGTCCCAACGTTTCGAAAGCTTTTCAGCCTTCGTGGTCACGGGAGAGACTGAGGTGTAGGTCGTCTCGAAAAGTTAATGTTACAATGGCTACCTTCATTTTAAAATTATACATTTATTTTTAATTATTTAAAAAGGTTAGTTGACACTAGTCCGATCTACGCAGAAAGAGCTCACGGTATCTTGAGGTCTGGCAGTTGGTCTTTTGGGTTCCGATTTAATTAAATGTATAATTGGATCCCAGGCTTGTGCAAGCTTCCAACCATCTTCTCTATTGAAATTTGGGTGTTTCTTAATTTCAATATCCTCGCGAATCATCCTAGGTAGGAATCGGTGTTCTTTGGCAAGGATTTGTGGTTTGTTAAATCTAAGGTAATGTTTGGAGCCTTCATCTGAATGTTCAGCAACTGCAGACTTCGTAGAGCGTCGGTGTTTAACATCAGCTATGTGTTCTTTTACGCGGGTCCCTATGCTTCTTTTAGTTTGTCCGATATATGAGAGTCCACAGTCACAATCTAAACTCATTAGATCATCTCAACTCCATTAACAATAAAATTCAATTCACTATGGAGTTGGAACATAATAAATCTCTAGCCTTCTCAGATGTTTTGGTTATCCGTAATCCTGATCAGTCTTTAAGCCATACTGTGTATCGGAAAATGACCCATACTGATAAATACTTGAACGGTGAATCTCACCACCATCCAAAACAGTTAGCTACCGTGGGTAAATCCTTGTTTCAGAGAGCACAAGGAATCTGTGACGAGGAACATCTGGCTACTGAGCTACAGCATGTCAAGCGAGTACTGCGAGACAATAAGCTCCAAATTCCACGCCGCCGTCACAGAAACCGAGTGAAACCAGCCACAGTTGAACGTGCCCCTGTTGTATTACCATATGTTAGAGGTGTCACAGACAAGATTGGCTATATACTGAAGCGTGCTTCTATTAAAACTTATTTCAAGCCGCCCAAGAAGATTAGTCAATTTTTACCATCTGTCAAGTGTCACATACCTCTACAAGAACAGGGTGTATATAAAATAGATTGTGACTGTGGACTCTCATATATCGGACAAACTAAAAGAAGCATAGGGACCCGCGTAAAAGAACACATAGCTGATGTTAAACACCGACGCTCTACGAAGTCTGCAGTTGCTGAACATTCAGATGAAGGCTCCAAACATTACCTTAGATTTGACAAACCACAAATCCTTGCCAAAGAACACCGATTCCTACCTAGGATGATTCGCGAGGCTATTGAAATTAAGAAACACCCAAATTTCAATAGAGAAGATGGTTGGAAGCTTGCACAAGCCTGGGATCCAATTATACATTTAATTAAATCGGAACCCAAAAGACCAACTGCCAGACCTCAAGATACCGTGAGCTCTTACTGCGTAGATCGGACTAGTGTCAACTAACCTTTTTAAATAATTAAAAATAAATGTATAATTTTAAAATGAAGGTAGCCATTGTAACATTAACTTTTCGAGACGACCTACACCTCAGTCTCTCCCGTGACCACGAAGGCTAAAAAGCTTTCGAAACGTCGGGACTAAAATAAAAATTAAACCGCGATAAAATCCGTATAAACTAGTTTTATTTCAATATGGTAAGGTAGTCCAACATAAAAGCCTTTTTCGACGTGTGAATAAAACCGCGGCTATCACTGCAAATCCATATTTAAATGCCGAAGAGCACAGCTTCAGATTGTTATCATACCGCCAGTCTGTGAGTACCAGCCACCGCGAGTAGAACCCACTAATACATATTATAACTGAGGTGTTATAGGTTGTACGTCTATCATATGTTTTATCTATTCTATTACGAGTGGTATTCTGCGAGTGGTAGAGCCACGCTGTAGACAATTTTGTCTACAGCATGAATGGGCCGGCTCGTCCGGGTCGTTACCACTGTCTCACAGAAAACCGGCGTAAAGTAGCAGCTTGCTGCTGCGTTTCGTACGGTGAGTGAGATATCCGGAGGCCCAAATCCCCCTCCCCTTCCCAATCTCTTATTATCCCTTTCCTTTAAGGTCGGCAACGCGCCCATAATTCTTTTGTATTGTGGGCGTACATGGGCGGTTGAGATCGCTTACCATCAGGTGACCCACTTGCTCGTTTGCCGGCCTATACTATAAAAAAAAAGAGTATCACCTCGCCTATTATAACCTCCTTAGTCCATTATTTTGTTTCCCGCTTTGCTATGGAGGGAAGTGGACAATTATTATTTCCAACTCCTTCCTAATTTTCTATTCGATTAATTTCGTTGCGGGATAAAAACACGATTAGCATTCCCAGAGACTCGCCGAGCTTCATTGCTCGGTGTCGAAATATACGTGCCACTGTCGATCCTGGTTTACAGGAGTTACAGTGGCGGGTGTGTGGGCGGGATAGTCTCGTATCATATGTTTTGGCTTGGAACTGGGTTTGTTAAAATATTGCTCACCTCGAGGTAGCAAATTTGCTTTACGGCACAGCATGTGCCTCAGATTGAGGCATCGTCTTCACTCTTGTTGCCTCTATTCGAGACGGTGCGGTGTCTCGACCCGGGGCTGACTAGTTTAACTCGTACTGATCCATCTGATGTAAGTTTGTTATACAAATATAAAGGGGTGGGGAATTAATTTTTTATTGTATTTGGGGAAGACTTACTGACTAATAACATTGTTTTGTAACAATATTGTTTAACTTATCTAAAAGTCACAATGTTGCTAACAAACAGTCTCCGCGTATGTATAACAAAACACCTTATAACAAATAGCAAAAAGATCCAAATAAAAAATTATCAGTTATCAACATAGTTATATAAAAAAAAGAAAGAAGAAAGAAAAAATTATCTACTCAGGAATGCCACAAGTTATATTTATTCCACATGTACAATAATCTTAATGGAATGCTTGTTTTACTAGTTATATTACACACTAGATTTTGCTCGCGACTCCGCCCGCGTGAATGTCCTTTTCCAGGATAAAAAGTAAAAATGTCCTAATACAGGTCATGATCTACCTGTGTGCCAAATTTCAGCCAAAACCGATCACCTGTTAAGGTGATAGACTAAAAAACATCCAATCTTTCACATTTATAATGGTAGTAGGATTACACGCCATAATAAGGAACCATAAAGACATATTTCAACAAATAATTTGTATTCCCAGATTCGAAAGGCTCACCACGCACCGTAACTAACTCGAAAGGCAGGAAGCGACGGCCAGGATCCAGGACACTCGCGTCCGCCGTCAGGACGGACGACCCTGCCTTCCTGCATTTCCTGCATAGGTGTCTAGAGTGAGTCTTTATATTAATATCTTAATATTTTCTCGTACAACACAACGAGAATATTACAGAAAACTGTTATTTACGAAGACGCGTCATAAGTTTATTGTTTTTATATTGCATGACGCGACGTCGCGTCGTGAACGGCGTTTTCAAGTAAATTCTTGTCTCGGTCGATAAACTCATATTTTTACCCATGTACGCTCATATTACCAAAAAAAACATTGGCGTGTTGCCGACCTTAAAAGAAAGGAATAATTAAGGGATTGGGAAGGACATTTTTTTGGTATTATGGGCGTACATGAGCGGTGGGGATCACTTACCATCAGGAGACCCACAGGTTTGCTGGCCTATGCTATAAAAAGAAATAAAAACCATACCATCGATGGCAGCCGTCAGTCACCATTACTTTTTGTAAACTTTCATTTTATGTGATTATTTAACCAGAGGGCCAATTCTGCTATTTTAACTGACACTGCGAATGAATTTTAACCGAACTGAGATTACATTTTGAATTAATTAAAAATATGGCATTCTGCTCCTTTAAAAATTCGATATCATCTCAGTTAAATTGCATATAAACTGTCAATTCGATCAACTTTCAATGTCTTTCTTTTGTTGAAAATATGGCTTCGCATTATTATGCATTTCGCCAATGACAAGTATTTTACCGAATTTTACGTATCAGCTGCCATAGACTAAATTCTAGAAATTAAAAATGACCTAAGCGACAAAATCAATGTTACCAACTCACAATAAAATACCCACAATATGACTAATTTCAGTGATTAAAAAATTACGTAACTGGAGGTTATGATTTTTTAATTAATTGATTTGACTAATTCCATGTATTTTATTTATTTCATTAATTTATCTATTCCATGGCATAACTGAAGGAAAACGGCACAACAGCACCACTCAGGCAGTCCTTTCCGGAAATAACCACAATCACGATTATTTTATTGAAATTTGAAATTCTACCGAATTGCGGTTTTTTTATTTTGCAACACTGCTGAGGACATATCTATACTAAATAAAAATTGTGCGAGAGTTTTGGCGGGAATTTTGACAGTGCGATTGCTCACATAATTTAATCTACACTAATATTCTAGAGGAAAGATTTTTTTGTATTTTTGTATGTAACAAATAAACTTAAAAACTACTGGGCCGATTTCAAAAATAATTTGGCCGTTAGAAAGCTACATTATCACTGAGTAACATAGACTGTAAACTCATTTCTAATACTTTACTGGAATAACGAGCACACAAAGTCGCACAATTTTGACTACTTTTAGTTGCTTGCAGTAAAAGAGAATAAAGTTAACTGAATTTGTCTGCAGTTAACTCACAGTCACTTCACCTCAGTGTTGCCAAGTCAGATTTTTGAAAAAATACAGTCTATTTTACAGTGCAATAAAATGTCATACAAAAAAGGAAATAATTAAATTATTAAATAAAATATAAATTTATTTTAAACTTTATATCCTAAACTAACTTAACATTTTATTTGTATATATCGATAGCTGCAGAAATGGATGGCTGCGATGATGATGATATCGGTTTATTTTTTTTAATCTGTTTAATCAAAGAGTTTTATGTATACTACTAGACAAGCTGCGCGGTACATAGAAATAGTAGTATAATAAATTGTAGTATAGTAAATTAGTTGTATTACTAAGTTGCAGTCAATTGACCGTAACTCAATATTATCATCTCGCTTACTCTCAACTAGAACCCCTATTGCGCTCCCTGTTTGTGAACTGTCAAACTCCCACGTTATGTGACGCAGTTTTACTTCTAAATAACCTGTCTAGTAGTATACAATAATAATACGAAATTTTTACTGTAAAAAAATACTGTGTCTCCATATAAGGTATTTATAAAAATACCGTGTCCAGTAGATGGCATGAAAATATGGCAGATCTGCTGTAATTACAGTGCACTTGGCAACACTGCTTCACCTTCAGTCACATTTCGTTCTCAATATTTTGACGTTTGTCTGTAGACGAAATGCATTTTATATAGTTAAGTGTCTCACAATGGACACTGGCGAAATCACCAATCTACGGTGGAGCCAAACACAATTAAAAGAAGAAGAAGATAGTTAAGTGTCAAAATTGTTACCAGAATGCCGTTTTGGTTCAATCAACTTGTATTCTAGTTTCGATATCATTGCGTTCTAAGTTCTTGAATAATGGTTTAGCAGAATACCATTTGCAACTTTCTTGTCGCTGAGATTAGATCGGAATGATATTTTGAACAATTAAAATTACGAGAATTGGCCCTCAGATATCTGACAATAAAGACTACCTAGAGGTAAGCGTAGTCGTTCAGGTAGTAAAAAATATATTATGACCCGGAATAGGAAGTAAAAAACCAGTATTGCACTTTCCCATTTTATATTTATTAGCACCTTGAAAATGTTTTGTTTTTCAAGTCTTATGTCACGGTGTAGGTTTTGTGTTTAAGCTCTTTTGTGTGTTTAACCGACTGACTACTTATTTAGAAATTGCGCTTGTGTGTATAGTGGCATCTGCTGTCAGAAGAAATAAATGTTTTATACTATAACGCTAGCTTACTGAAACGCTACTGTCGACTGACCATCTATTTATCGGCTGCTTATGTTATACTCATCATTATCAGCCTTAATCCACCCACTGCTGGGTATAGTCCTCTTCTCTGGCACGCTAAGTCAAACGGTGTTGCGCTATCCGTGATTCTTGATTGATTGTGGCCCTTTTCTCTACACTTAACCCGTAAAATATTGTGCTATTGTACGTGAAGTTTATGCCAGTATATTCTCAATTTTTTTTATTCTACTTTTGGAACAAGTCCCCCCAAACCAAAATCCTGGACCCGCCACTGGTCAATCAATTATACCCTTGCATTTAAGTAAGACTTTATTAAATTCAGATAAATAAAAGCTAATATCGTTTGTTTACAATGCTTTAAGTTTAACAAATCACACGGAAAGAGGAATAGAGATCGCCGGGATAAGGCAAGCGATTCACAGACGAAACTGTAGTAAATAGATTAGAATCAAACCAGTTCCACGCCACGCCGGGTTGCGCTATGGGAAAGAAACTATGAGACTATTGCGTCATCGTGTGAACTGTAATGAAATGGAAATGAATTAATGGAAAACATGGCTCGAAACTTTAAAACTCAGTATACTGTTCGCAAAATAACTTGCCTGTGCTGAAGGGAGTCCTTTGTAGCAAGAACGTCGCGGTGTATCATGGTTATTGTACAGAAACAGCAATCCGAACTGGCGGTAGGGTTAAA
Source organism: Mimas tiliae (assembly GCA_905332985.1). Taxonomy (NCBI): domain Eukaryota; kingdom Metazoa; phylum Arthropoda; class Insecta; order Lepidoptera; family Sphingidae; genus Mimas; species Mimas tiliae. Next base: position 18,879,656 of record HG995241.1, on the reverse strand, counting down.
ATTTTACTGAAGCTAAGTGATGCATAACATTTCATGGACTGAATAAATAATTTAAAATTTGAAATTAAAAAGGTACGTTTTGTGGTGCGACCGAGACAAGGGAACGGGACGCGCGACCAATTCTATACAATTTATACTTTATACTGAAGGCGTGTCGCGATTGCCTGATTCTGATGATGAAAGGATGTCTATACGCGTCAGAATGTTTAAAAATATTATGTTTCCGCCATAACCTTCATCGTCAATTAAAATCTTACAAAGACAGATTAATTCACTTTAACGTGCTATCATTAGAACATAGACGTAAAATAAGCGATTTCATTTATCTGTTTAAAATATTACATTCAATGGTTGACTCTCCTTCCCTATTAAGTAATTTAAATCTTAATATAAATCTAAGATGCCGCAAACCTAATGTTTTCGCCCTTAATGTATTTCGCAATAATACTTCTTTTTATAATCCCATCGTACGCATGTGTAGACAATACAATGTCTTAAACAATGATATCCCTTCTCTAGATCTCTTTAACAATAATTTCGGTTTATACAAGCGACAAATTCATAATATCCTCAAAGACTCACAAATATGACATTATGAAAATTTGCAAAGAGAATATAACCTCTACGTTGTAACCACAAATCTATAACTCAGCTTCTGTAATTACTTGGTTACACTACATTACATTTTCTAATTATAATTATTTATTAACAACAACTCGTACTTAGATATTACTTGCTAGAACACATGTTTTGGGTTATAATTATTGTCCATCAAATATGTCTCTCATAATGTTAGCGCATACATGATTGTAACCTGTTTTCTGTTTAATAAATAAATAAATAAAAGAATTCTGAACGCCGATGGCTCCAAACTTACGATTGTGGATTAATATTGCCCACATATTGAACGGTATTTCGTTCTCATGACGTCAGAGTATGACCTAAGCGCGCAAAGAGCTATCGTCATTTTGGTCAGAAAAACAAACTCTATATAATTTTGTATAATATGGTGATAATGCACTTATTAGGTATATTCCAATATTAAAGTTTCAGTCATAAAATATATCTAAAACAGACATTATTACATAAGTTTCTACTAGATAGCATAATTAATGTAAAATATATTTTTTCGTTTAAACACATTACCTAATACGTATTATTAGAAAATGTATCGGTTGATAATAAATTCTATTAATATACAAGGTACATTGATATCCAAAGCTGTCGCTGCCAAAAGGAACAGGTTATGAGCGCTTTCTACAAACTAGTATTATTACGTAAAGTAGAAAACTCTAGTAACATTGGCCACGGATGTGGAATTATAGAATTCTGCACATTTTTGTTACATCATGGTATTCATTCATTGGCTACTTCTTTGAAACATACAACATTGTCTTAGTTGTCACGTATTTTGTTTCCTTTCGTTTGGATAGTGACCGAAGTCCAGAGTTTTTACCGGTTTAAAGAGAGTTCTGAATTCGACTATTGAATCAATGTTGATGGTTGTTTCAATAACGTAATGTACATTCTTACGGGAAGGTTTTAGTTTATAATACATTAGGATATCATTCTTATTAATGACAATGATTAAAAGATACGACGGGTAAAACAACGCACGTCAATATAGTTGTAAAAAATTGATTTTCAATTTCACAAATGAATTATCATACTGGTGGTGAGCCCCTCGTAGTAGCAGCACTGTTGTATTCTGGTTCGAAGGTCATTGAAGCCAGTGAAATTACTGGGACATTATGTGACTTAACACCTTACGACTTAGTGACGAGCGCCATGTGCCATGCAGTACTTCATAATTCGAAGTTTTGATGGCGTTGCTTCTGTTTATGGGCAGGCGTGACGCGTACCATCAGTCGAGCGACCTGACAGTCTCGTCATCTAAAGCTAATAAAAAAAACATCACTACGTGCATAATTGCTTTCGACTTTGGACTCTTTTGAACTCGAATTGGATTGCCTCGGTGGCGCAGTTGTAATGCGTACGCGTTACGACTGAGGCTGACGCTGAGGTCTCGGGTTCGATCCCCGGGTCGGGTAAAAGTGATATTGGGTTTTTCAATTACGGAAAAGCTCAGTATAATACTGAGGGGCTATCCGGGCTGATGCCCGGAGTCTGGAGTTTGTGCCCGGTATGGCGATAGGCTCGCCCCGTATCACATCATTGGACGGTGATACGCTCGGCGAAATGTGAGTGTACTGGTTACACCTCTGCCTACCTCTTCGGGGATTACAGGTGTGAGTCCGTATGTATGTACTTGCATAATTTTCTGTCATAATACATTAAATCTATTGTATGCAATTTTGATGCGAGCAGTTTCTTATTGTACATCTAATAATAATTTACTATTATGTCATAGCAGAAATTACAGAACTCATCATAAAGAGAATATTAGTTAGTTTTTGTCACTTTTTGTTTATATTTATTATATGAATGGAATTAGCGTGGGCGAATCCAGAAGACGTTGAGGGCTGGACCTCCCATATAATTTAATCTTTATATATGTAGTTAATTAACTACCCTTAAGAAGGCGGGCGCTAGTAACTAGATGGTGGCTAGTACCTAAGCTAATGAAGAGCTTGAGATTAAATATAATTGAGTAATTTACATGTATTTTTCATTTTGCTTTTTTATAGCATAGGCCGGCAAACGAGCTAGTGGGTCACCTGGTGGTATTTCCATCACCCATCTACGCCCACAATATCAAAAGGATCATGGCCGCGTTGCCGACCTTAAAGGAAAGGCATAATTAAAGAATTGAGAGGATGAGAGGGATTTGGGCCTCCGGATATTTCACTCATCATACGAAACGCAGCACCAAGCTGCTACTTTACGCCCGCTTTCTGTTAAACAGTGGTAACGACCCGAACGTACCAGCCCATTCATGCTGTAGACAAAACTGCGTACACCGTGGTCATGCCACCCAAAAATTTGGGCCTGGGGCAGTACCAGCTAATTCGCCGAACTTCGGATGTATGCAAATCGTTGTTCGATTAGAGAACCAATGATTCTGACGTACCGCCGCACGACCGTCTAATGGCCAAAACAATGAAGAACGATTTATGACGTCACATGAACTTTAATAAAACCAATTTATTTGAATTAATTAATGCCGCGATTAATCTGAATGGACACGAACGCCGGCAGACTTGATGAAGATCGGCGAATTAGCCGGTATCACCCCTGCTTGGTATTATCTCGGCCTATTTATTCTGTCACGACAATGTGACTTTACTGAACCTTATGATAAGTACAGTGTTGTCCAAATACAATATCAACCCTCTAGAAACGTTGCGTTCCTCGACAGTTTGCAGAATTATGCCGGCCTGAAGCATACATATATACGCACTCATGCCTGTAATCCCCGAAGGGGTAGGTAGTGGTGTAACCAGTACTATTTACTAACAGCGTATCGCCATACTGTGCACAATTCCAGAATCCGTGTTGATACTGAGCATTTCAGAAAAACCCAATATCACTTTTACCCAACCTGGGGATCGAATCCGAGACCTTACGCATTACAATTGCGCCACCGAGGCAGTTTGCCTGAAGCCTTAGGAAGCAATTGGGTTGAATAGTCACTATGCAATCATCTTTTGCTTTTTACACATAATTTTTAATTCATTTCCAAATCCGTCCCTTTGCGCGTTGATCGTCGTCGTAAAGTCTGTAGAGTTAAAAAAGCAATATAGTAAGCAACGCAGCCATGACTTTCACCCACAAGTTCACACATTTTTGCCACACTCAAGTGCGGGACCCGGAATGGGAAGCGACCATTGTGAACGAAGAATGGCGCCTAACAACAATTATTATTTATAATTTTCATTACACACAATCCGCAGCGCCTTGTCAATTGCGAATATGTTTTTTGGACGGCTTTATAGAGCTCCAGCTTTGAGTCTGATGTAATGTAAACAAGGTATCAACAATGAATATTATTGTACTAAGTCATGAGGTAAACATAAAATATTAAAAACTTTAAATACAATTTTTTTATATAACATTGTAATTTTTAAACTTGATACAATTCCATATGCTGATTTATATTGGCTAAATAGAGGAAGCTTTAGTAGTTTAAGACCAAAGTGTAAATCTATTTGCTATGAAATAAATATTTGAATTTGAACATTTGATGGTCTTTACTCTATAGCATAAGTACTACTACCAACTTGAATTGCCACCGATTCAATATGAATGTACTAGCTTTTGCTCGCGGCTCAACCCGCGTGAACAGCCTTTTCCAGGATAAAATTCATCATTCTGTGTACCAAAATTCATCAAAATCGGTTCAGCGGTTTAAACGTGAAAGCGTTACTAACAAACTCTCTTTTGCATTTATAATATTAGTTAGAATTGTGTATAAACTTCAAGGAATTCTTCAAATGATGGTAAAACTGCAAACTAGAGATTTAGAAGAATACAAATAACGTCAGGCATAAATAAAGAACATTCAGACAAATTATGCACTATAAGAGAGCAAAAATATTTTATTTTATAGTATAGGCCGGCAAACGAGCACGTGAGTCACCTGATGGTAAGTGATCTCCACCACCCATGCACGCCCACAATACCAAAAGAATCATGGGCGCGTTGTCGAACTTTAAGGAAAGGGATAATAAAGGGGTTTGGGGTGTCATCTGAGCATCCGGATATCTCAGTTACCATACGAAACGCAGCAAAAAGCCGCTACTTTACGTCGGTTTTCTGTGAGTCAGTGGTAACGACTCGGTCGAGCCGGCCCATTTTTCCTTTAGTCAAAACTATCTAAAGCGTGGCTCTACCACTCTCTTACTCAACAAATTTGTGCCCAAATTCTGTGCAATCGATTAATGATTACGTTATCGTATTTTTTCTGATATTACGAACAATTCACACGGGCATAAAAGCATAAATGGTGTTGATTTGTCACGTATATCTCATATGACGAGCACAGAAACATAATCACGAGTGTTAACCCAAAGTTTACATACGCACTCACGCCTGTAATCCCCGAAGGGGTAGGCAGAGGTGTAACCAGTACACCCACATTTCGCCGAGCGTATCCCCGTCCCATGATGTGATAGGGGGCGAGCCTATCGCCATACCGGGCACAAATTCCAGACTCCGGGCTGATACTGAGCATAATGCAAAAACCCAATACCACCTTATCCGACCCGGGGATCGAACCCGGGACCTTAGCGTTGGCCTCAATCGTAACGCGTACGCATTACAACTGCGCCACCGATACAGTCTACATATATTCGAGTCGAAGGCGAGCCGCGAGAGTGCACGCGGTGAAAGTGCGTGAATGAGCCTCTTTTGTATGCCACGATATCTTGAGATATGGTTAATTTTAAGAGAGAAGAAAGAAATGTATTTATTACGGTATCTCACACTAATACCTAAGACTATTGACAGCCTCCGTGGCGCAGCGGGCGAGTAGCCGGTTGCGAAGCGTGAGGCCGTGGGTTCGATTCCCGCACCTTGACAAATGTTTGTCTGATCCACAAATATTTGTCTCGGGTCTGGGTGTTGTGGGACCGCAAGTCCCTCGTAGTTCTTGATATCCACGATACAGGTTTAACCTAGTATGGGGCCAGGACTATGTGTGTGACTGTTGGGTGTATTTATTTATTTATTTAATACATCGCTTAGCTACAATACCTACTGTAAATTTCGAGATACAAAAAGAGAAAATTTTACAACACAATTTACAATGACAATAGGCTTACGGGTATACTCGTAATAAGCAAAGAATGCATAATAATCAGTTGTGTGAGGCCGGAAATGGTCCAATCTCAGCTTGTAAATGCTACAACGTGTTAAGCCTTGCAGCGCTTGACGGCGCTCGCACGCCGCGCCGGTAATCCCCGAAGGAATAGGCAGAAGTTTACACTTACTTAATTACTTAGTACAGCCGACATTTCGCCGAGCTTATCTCCGTTCCATAATGTAAACGCTCAGTATCAGCCCGGAGTCTGGAATTTGTGCCCGGTATGGCGATAGGCTCGCCCCCTATCACATCGTGGGACGGAGATACGCACGGCGAAATGTGGGTGTACTGGTTACACCTCTGCCTACCTTTCGGGGATTACAGGCGTGAGTGCGTATTTATGTATGTATGTTTATTGGTAAACGAGCACATTGCTTAATGCAATTGCTGCCGAGTGTCGAGTCAACGCTAGTCACCGCCAGTGGCATCTCTAGTGAAACATGACCTCTATTATGCAACGAGTCATACATAGAATTACACAGAACCATAGACGTGTTAAATGGTTACTTTTTATGCGTTATTAGATTGTGAAAGACGATTTGTCTTTATAATATTGTCGTTTTCACTGTTAGAACAATGTTTGTTTAGTCATCTGGTGCTGCGATCACCGCAGCCCATGTACCCGCCTTTTGGATTGGAGGCGTTTGGAGAATCCCGCCACGGTATCCCCTGTCGTAAGAGGCGACTATTTGGGTCATCAGGGGTCGCGTCCGCGCAGACGGTGTTGTAGCGCCCTTCGTATAATAGTATATTGTGTGACCCCGAGATGGACGGTAGCACGGGTGATCGATCTCTACATTTCGCCGAGCGTATCTCAGTCCCATGATGTGACAGGAGGCGAGCCTATCGCCATACCGGGCACAATTTCAGATTCCCAGCTGAGCATTTTGAGCATTTTGTAATAAAAAATCCTAATATCACTTTTACCCGACCCGGGGATCGGACCCGTGACATCAGCGTCAGCCTCAGTCGTAACGTGTACGCATTACAACTGCGCCAACGAGGCAGTCATCATTCTGATGTATAAAAAAATATTTGGCCGACGAAAAAATAAAGCTTAATTATTTAATTAGATTAATTTTACACGTATATATTTTTGTTCTTGTATCATATAAGTATAAATGTCGTATCTGCAATCATATTTCAATGAATTCACGTAACAATATAAACCGTAGAGTGTGCAGTTTAAAGCCTACCGTATACCGAGTTACGTCGCATGTATAGCGTGGCAGCCATGCTATACCAATGAGGCGATTGAATCAACAGGCAATTTAAGGTTACGCCGATCACCAAGAATACTTATTTCAATATATTCTAGTACGGTCACCACCAAAAGTCGTTTGACATCCAGATTTCAAAAATCTCTATACATCATTGGTGGTGGAGATCACATACCATCCAGTTGCTCGTTCACCGTCCTATGATTTCTATAAAAAATAGTCAATAAATATGAAATTATCTATTTAACGTTTTCTCATAATAAATTAAAAAAATAATAAATACACCCAACAGTCACAGTCACAGTCCTGACCCCACACTAGGTAAACCTGTATCGTGGATATCAGAAACTACGAGGGACTTGCGGCCCACAACACCCAGACCCGAGACAAATATTTGTGAATCACACAAAGGTAGACAGGTGCGGGAAAAGTTTTGTGTTTTTAATATTAGCTGTTTAGTCTCATGTAACATTTAAAATGGTAGAATTTACTTTTATATCGTGAAACTGGTGCCAAGCGATGTTTTAATTTAAAGAAATACTTATTAGATACCCTACCTTAATAAATTATTTTGTAATTTATAAGAACATAACACTATGAAGGTTCTCGTTGTATAATATACTTTGTATTGTTTTCTACTTTAATAAATTCTTTTGTAATTTATAAGAACATATGCACTATGAAGGTACTCGTAGTGTATTATATCTCGTAGTATATTCTTTGTATAGTTTTGCTGATCCTGCAGTCAAACTGTTTGTACAGTTTTGTGGGACATTGTAGTAGCTCATAAGTTTTGCTTTTCTTGTATTTTAATAATTAAATAAATAAATAAATAAAATAAAATGCTGACTGCTGTATATGCGACGGACTTAACTTGGCATACTTAACATGCCAGATCATTTGCATTCGCCGTTTATGTCGATTGCTTACTGACATCCAGTCATTACGCGTCTAATTACATACGCACCACGGTTTTACGTAATATGAAAGTTATCGCATCGTATCACGTGTGTTTGTCATCAGTAGGTTTAGTATAAGTCACAAATACGTTCATAGTTTTCGAATTCGTATAAATTTACTACCGTCGAAGTGTCAAACTAATAATTCATACGGTAATAAAGGAAAGAATCGCTTGAAAATAATTAATTTGAATTAAATTAACCATATTATTAATTTTAATTCATTATAGTTCCCACTAGTGGCTACTCATAGTAGACGTATGGAGAGAACACGAAAACTTTTATCGTTTAGGAAACCTATTAAAACCTGTACTAGGCCTACTGAACTAGGAATGTTGTTTATTACATGCCTAAGTAGTAAGTACCTTTTTTTACATGGGGAAAATCCTCTTGGATTCCCGGCCACCTTAAAAGAAGATAGACGGGGTATGCCGGATTTTTACCGGCTAAAAACCCCATGGTTGTCGCTATCTGCACTGTGGAAGGGTTTCGGGACCTCCAACAGAAACACGCCGAAACCCCTCCAATGCAACGCTGTAATAGCACGAGGGTGGAGTATGTGTTAACTCCTCCAGCAAATACCTATATCTTGCCTCTAGGCAGAGAACCGAGGTGATTTCTGGCATCGCCGCGGCGTCTACGCCTCCGAGCAGGGTCAGCCCTCTCCCGAAGTAGTAAGTAACTAACATACCATAGTGGCAGGTCTTCTTATGCGAGAGGCCGTCTGCGTTGGTACCACCGCTTTGTCTATTTCTGCCGCCAAGCAGTGGTAGCACTGTTGTGTTTCGGTTTGAAGGACATTGTAGTCAGTGAAATTACTGGGCATTATGAGATTATACAACTTATGTCTCAGGGTGACCAGCGCAATCCAGTGTCATACAGTGCTTTGTTATTTAAAGTTCTGTGTGGTGTTGCTTCTGTTTATGGGCAGGCCTGGCGCTTACCATCAGGCGAGCGACATGCTCGTTTCGTCATTCAGCTAATTAAAAAAACATATATCTCGCCTGTATTCCCACAGGGCTTGGCAGAGGTGCAACTAGTGATGCACCCACGGTGCGCCGAGCTTATTTCGGTCCCATGATGGGATAGTTTGCGCGCCTATTGCCATATCGGGCACAAATTCCAATCCTGGACTACTCATTTCTGATTATTTTCAAGTCAATGATACAAATGTGATTGGTCGGGCAATCTGGGATTCGAACCCTATTACTAAGCTTAAATAATAATAATAAATACACCCAACAGTCACACACGTAGTCCTGGCCCCACACTAGGTTAACCTGTATCGTCGGTATCAGGAACTACGAGGGACTTGCGGCCCCACAACACCCAGACCTGAAACAAATATTTGTGGATTACACAAACGTTTGTCTCGGTGCGGGAATCGAACCCACGGCTTCTCGCTTCGCAACCGGCTACTCGCCCGCTGAAAAATAATATTTGTATCTGGTGTACCCCAATCATCATCATCATGACCTATTTGTGTTCATTCTTGGACGTAGGCCTCTTCTCTCCTTTTCCGTACCCGGTGGTCTTGCGCCCGACTCATCCTAGCCTCCGTGTACGAGACTATCCCGCCCACACACCCGCCACTGTAACTCCTGTGCACCAGGATCGACAGTGGCACGCATTTTTTTTGACACCGAGCAGTGAAGCTCGGCGAGTCTCTGGAAATGCTAAATTGTCTTTGTCCCGCAACGAAATTAATCAAATAGAAAGTTAAGGAGTAATGACCTCCGTGTAGCCTGATGTCATCTACGCAGCGTCGTGGTGGTCTACCGCGTCCTCTGGTGTTGGTTCTGGATCTCCACTCTGCTATTTTCCTTGTCCATCTGGTGAACCCCAATAGATAATAGGTACGCCTCTTTTTTTCGTTGGTTTAAATATATTTAAATTGTAAGTTCATTTATGGTATGTGGTGCGGGTGTGAATATTTTAAAGAATTCTTTGAGTTGATAACCTGTTGGATGTTGTCCGACCGGAGCACTTATCGGATGTTAGTTGCATTTGTAAAATAACTGTGACATGTTAGTTATAATGAGAATATTTTTTAACGGACAAAATAAACAACATTTATACATACGACTCACGCCTGTACTCCCCGAAGGGTAGGCAGAGGTGTAACAAGTACACCCACATTTCACAGAGCATATTTCCGTCCCGTGATGTGATAGGGGGTGAGCCTATCGCCATACTAGGCACAGTTCCAAACTCCGGACTGACACTAAGCATTACATAGTAGAAAGACCCAATATCAGTTTTGCCCGACTCGGAAATCGAACCCGAGACCTCACTGTACCGCGTACGCATTACAACCGCGCCACCAAAGCAAAAAACAACTAATAAGCTAAAAATAAAACTTCAAACTTAAAAATTTAGAGTCGGTAGTATCATTAATTATTAAACTACAGTACCAAAGTTTTTATTTTTTACTTTAACAACAAGCCAACTCTAAAAATTTTAAGATAAATCTTTGTACCTACCCCTTTTTAAGAATATTGCACTCGCGGAATGTGTGAGATTTTACATACTTACAGTTTATATGGAGGAGAAGCGCAGAAAGCTATTTATACAAAAATCTGTAACAATAAAATTATATTAAATAATTTTAATAAATAAATAAAAATAATTAATAAAAAATTAAACCAACCTTATTATCGCAATTCCCGCCTAAGCTTGTTAAAGTTTTTATATTAATTATTTCCAGAGGAAAAGGCAAAGGCATCGCGTTCCGTACAGCCTTGGCTGTCATGTTTATTTTAATTGGCTACCTCCCCTGCGCTCGATGACATAACTTTAAGACCTATTCCCATAAGATCGCATTACCCAATATAGCATTCTAACGTTCCTTTCTAAAATAATAATCTTCTTAGAAGGCACTTTATATAAATCAGACCTATCCTTTCACGAATTGAATAACATTATAGCAAAACGTTTTACTAGCCGGCCCTTAGGATCGGAGGTCGACGGTTAATGGTTATTTATGAAAGCCATATCGAATGTTCTAGAGTTGACGGCAAAAGTGATAGTGGTAGGCTCGCCTTGGGCCAGTTTCAGCCACCATCGGCCACCGGCACGTTCTAACACGCGAGGTAAACGAACCAATAATCGTCCTGATTTATGAGATTTGAATGTTTCTGGTTCATCTTTCTGCCCTAATTTTACTGAGTAGGATTGGTAGAACATGTATCTGAGATACGGCATATGCCATTAATTTTTTTATGTACCTAGTGACCGAGATATCCAGAGGCCCAAATCTGTATGTTAAGATCGAGATTCATGGATAGTGTAGACCTCTTACCATCAGGCGACCACTTTCTCGCTTGATTTATGATTTATAATCATAAATTTATTCTATTTCTTCCAAATGGAAAAAAGTGTAAATATCTTGAGTGCTAAGGCCACGCTGTAGACAAGTGTCTACAGCGTGAATGGGCCAGCTCGTCCGGGTCGTTACCACTGTCTCACAGAAAACTGGCGTAAAGTAGCGTGCTGCTGCGTTTCGTACGGTGAGTGAGATATCCGGAGGCCCAAATCTCCCTCCCATTCCCAATCCCTTAATTATCCTTTTCTTTTAAGGTCGGCAACGCCCCCATAATTCAGCGATCTCTTACCATAAGGTGACCCACTTGCTCGTTTGCCGGCCTATGCCATAAAAAAATGTATATAAATGTGCAAGGTTCGTCACTATGTTTTCCTTCGGCGTTGATGAAATAAGGGAATATGAAATCTTTATCTTCTTCTTCCACCTCCCTTTATCCCACTCGCAGTAGGGTCGGCGCAATATGCTTTTTAACACACGTTACATAAATATTTGGCTTGTAGTTTTTACGACCGCCCACCCATCTCGTCAATATTTGTGGAACACACAAACATTTGTGTCGGCGCGGGAATTAAACCCGCAACCTCTAGCTTCACAGCCGGCTACTCGCCGTCTACGCCACGGAGGCTGTCTGAAATATTTCTTCGTTTCAATTTTAAATTTAATTTATCGTAATGGCCAGCGATGAGGACCTTTCCCATATAACATGCTACATATTAAGGACAACATGTGCAGATCTCAGGATGTTGTTGGCCCTACCACGGTGTCCGGTGTGCTACATATTATGCCGCTACGGGTATGTTAAGGTTTCATAAATAACTATGCGTTGCAAATGGTAAAAAAAAACAATAATTGATGTTCGTTTTCATAATCAATGACGGATGAATCTAATGATCTCGTACCAGTCAAATTATCAATTTGTTAGGCAGATGCTACTTTTGCTAGCTCAGTCATCAGTTTGCTAGAGTGCCTTAGAATCTCTTATGGTCTTAGATGAAATCTCTTTAAAACTTTCGTATAATTATTGCGTCGACATCACACATGAGTTGTTCGAGGTTGGAATAAGCTCGACAAACCATGGGTGAACTTGCATCTCGGTCTATCCCTTCGGGGATACTGGCATGAGAATTTCTTGGCTCCGTCGCGTCCGTCGAATCTATCAACGTGTACACGTCTTGATCAAATGTCCGTCACAGAAAATCATTACATGAATTGCATTAAAATGAATTATAACCTAACATTCAATTCACAACGAAACGCAACAGCAAGCTGTTATTGCACGTCAGTTTTCTATGAGACAGTGGTAACAACCCGGTTGAGCACCTGGCACATTCCTCCTGTAGACTCTGTACAGCCTGGCTCTACCACTTGTATCTATTGAATAAGCTTCTTATTCTCAAAGGATGATCAGCATAAGATGACCTTAACAAACCCTGGGAAAATGTCAACGTTTATACTGAAATTAAATGTAACAGGCTAGGTACATTCCGATCTAAAGAGAACGTATAATAAATACTATATTGGGCAACAGTAACTTGTTGAGTTACCAAACCAGATGGCTAGACTAGGCCGCAGCCGTACCTAGGTTACTTGAACGTTTCAATGTGTATCGAACTCACCTGGAACGTATTTAGACAGTTTCCAAGTGGGTCATACTTTATGACATGTTCAGATGAGTCAAATAGCTTATAAAAGACTTGAATCAATCAAAACTGTAAGGTTTTTGTTGATCAATCAGATTGAAAATCTGTTCAGACGGTATAAAGCGCATGTCATTTAACAGATCAACTGTTAATTGACATGTAAAATCGAATCGTATGAATCCGTTACTATGCGAGTAAATCATCGTCAATTTTAACAGCATTGACACCGTGAGTGAGTAATCGGCTGGCTTATAAAAGGCTGTGGGTGCAATTCCGACGAAAGTTTATGTCATCCGTAAGTGATGAAATAAACAATATATATATATATATATATATATAATATGTAATATATTTATTTGTTTCATCCGAATATATTTGTTACAGGTCTGAGTGTTGTAAGACCAAAATTCTTTCGTAGATCCTGATACTCACGCCATAAGACAATCATTTCTTATTGTGGGTTAGGACTATGTGTTATTAACGTAATCGTACCCTAAAAGGGTGAAAGAAGAATAGGCATCAGACCCCCTGTGATTGCTCCCTGAAGCCGTACTTCACAGCTGGTGACCGGTCGCACTTTCACAGAAATCTTCGCCTATCTAGCCTATTTCATAATAGGGCACCGTTGCTTAAGCTACGTTTATTGTTCTTCACCCGGAAAGTTTATTCAATTGAGTCACCAATTGCATTTAATATTGAGTAACTTCAAAAACGCTCATGGATGAAAGTTAGTAGACGTTTTTAACAGACTTAAAAAAAGATTTTGTATTAGACCTTTTGGAACTATGAATGAGGTTATTGACCAGATTTATCACTGGGTTTCTTGGTGATTCTTTTCGCACTTGTGGGCACTGGTGTTAGTCTTTTTAAATATGTAATTTGATTTACGTGTAATAATAGGTACGCATTATTGTAAGAGAGTCCTTGGTGAAGTATTTGTTTATTAAACAATTTGGTTTTGTATCTTATTTCGATGGATATATGAGTCACATCTTTCGTTGGTTGACAAGTCTTTTTTCATTGTTATTTCAAATCAAGTTTCTTTCATGTGTTACACGAACTAATTAATTAATACTTACTAACTATCATTGGCTATTATTTACTTTACCGCGCTACTACTTTTTATTTACTTACTTTATTATTTACGGGTTTCCCATCAATGGACAGTAGTAAAAGTGTTGTGTCTGTTACGTGAAGCAATGCTTTTATGAACGTTTCTATGATTACAAAATATAATTTGAAAAATTCGAGTAATGTAAAATTCTCTTTCCGAAATTTAACATTTAAAAGCAGGGTATTTTTTGTGATATTCGGCCCTTCTAAAGCATGAATAAGGCTACTAATCAGATTCTATTATGAAGACATTTAACAAACGGTCACGTTTCTCGTAGCTTAACAAAATATGTTTCTATTAAAGTCAATATTGAGAGCAAATTGATGGTTTTTATAAAATCTTCAATCCGAATCGAATTGGGCGCTGAAAAACAACTAAAATGTTAGCAACAGAGTAATGTAATGACATTTATTCTCCATTTTGGTAGTTCCACGCAGTAGACACTTTACTAAACAACATTAAAGTGGAATGTCAGCACGAGCCTACGAAATTCAATTTAATTTTGTTTTTTTTTTTGTAAATTGCACCTCGATCCTTGGTTTAAATATTAATAAAAATGATTTTGCGCAAATAATCACAATGAATATACGGAATAATATGGATAATGGATATAAGGATAGAGCTGCAATGTTCAATTAACCAAAATTAAATTGAATTTCGGTAGGTAGTGCTGACATTCGACTTTAATGAACCGGCACGACCGGATTGTTAGAGCTTTATAATAATACTAGCTTTTGTTCCCCCCGCGTGAACGACCTTTTCCGGGATAAAAAGTAGGCTATGTCCTAATCCAGGTCATGGTCTACCTGTGGGCCAAATTTCACCCAAAATCGTCTTGCCGTCAAGGTGTGATTGACTAACAAACATCATAACTTTCACATTTTTAATAATAGTAGGAAATACCAGTCTTGAATTATACACATCCCACTGTTGGGCACGGGCCTCCGCTTCTAATGAGATGGTTTAGGCCTTCGTCCACCACGCTGATCTCACGCTGGTTGGCAGATTTACATACAGCTTAAACTACGAAACACATCAGGAAGCTACCATATTGTCACGTCAGTTTTATAAATATATCTAATATATAAAATTCTCATGTCACAATGTTCGTTCCCATACTCCTCCGAAACGGCTGGACCGCTTTGTATGAAATTTTGTGTGCATATCAGGTAGGTCTGAGAATCGGCCATCTATTTTTCATCCCCCTAAATGTTAAGGGTGATCCACCCCTAAATTTATTTTTTAGACAATTTATTTTTATTTTATTTTTATGATACAATTTTAAAAAATACATTCAACCCTAAATTTTCAACCCTCTACGATCAACCCCTATTTTTTAATAGCGACATTAGTATTTTTGTCATGCGCGTTTCTCACCGGGGGCGCTCACTAGGCTACTTTAATCCTGGAAATAGGCATTCACGCGGGCGGAGCCGCGGGCAACAGCTAGTATACAATATAAATATATACACCCAACAGTCAGACACATAGTCCTGACCCCACACAAGGTTAAACCTGTATCGTGGGTATCAGGAACTACGAGGGACTAGCGGTCCCACAACACTCAGACCCGAAACAAATATTTGTGGATTAGACAAACATTTGTCTTGGTGTGGGAATCAAACCCACGGCCTCACAGACAGACTTACTTACACCGTACCTCTTGATATGTTAGTGACATGCTTCAAAACTAGAACTTAAAATGCTCGAGTTGTTATTGAGCGACATTTTACGAGCAAATTGTTGCATGAATATTGATCCACATTTTTTTGAGACCAATTTTGTATTCTTAATCTGTCACTCCGAATCTTAATCAAGCAAAATAAACAAAAAAGCGGTTACGTGCTAGTCGGACTCTCTCACTGCGTGTTCCGTACCCACATTCTTTTTAATCGACACAAAAAACAAAGGTTGTAAAGTTGTCTTTGTCTTCTTCCACGTGCCTTTATCGCAGTGGGGTCGGCGCAACATCCTTTTTAACGCATGTTACAGAAAGCTTAGGCTTTTAGTTTTTATAGCCTGACGTCAACCCCTCCGCGGAACAAACACACAGACCCGAAACAAATATTTGTGGATCACACAAAACATTTTGCCTTGGTGCGAGATTTGAACCCGGCTTCTCGCCCACTGCGCCATGGAGGCTATCTCAATTCGTCTTTATATTTTTTTTTGTTCACGCATAACTCCACCGAATGTGGAACAATTTGTATGATTCTTTTTTTATTCATTAGGGTTTACTGTGGTGGTAAAGAAGAAATAACCCCACCACATAAGGGGGTGAAATCAGGGATGAAAAAACACCTTAACTGCAGTGATTTATGTATCGATTTTGATAATTATTTCTCTAATAATATTACCTAATATAGAAAAGTATTCTCAAAAATATAACCTCAAAATACTAAGAAGCTAAAAATATAACTCAGCAATTGTGAGTCAGTGGTATCAACTGTTAAACTATAGTTCCACCGACTCATTTAATTTTTATTTTAGCCAGACAGTCAGCCAGTAGGATTAACAATAAGATTCCGTTGGCACCCTTTGCCTACGGAACCCCAAAAACGAAATACTTATGCCAAAGTGTTTATTAAAACAAAATAAATATAAATAAATAATAAATATTACTTTTTTGTTTATGTTTATTTTTGTGTTAATAATCTAGTTATGCTAGATTTGTGCGCAATCTATAACTGTCATGTTGTAACGTGTGTCGTAATTTATTATGTTGTATAATAAGGTCAATACCCTCCCATTTAAGATATTAAGTCGAACAACTGAAAGCCTAGATCAACATCGCAAAGATATTTGAGTTGGTTCGCTACGTTTTTAAGTACTTAATTTAGGTAATTTACGAATGTTACCGATACTGTTGGTTTTTAACCAGTGAAAAAAACGGGGGAGGTTTTCAATCCGACGTGCATATATTTTTTTAAGATAAGTGGTAGAGCCACGTTCTAGACAGTATTGTATCTTGTCTTGGACAAATTCCTATGCCGAGCACCTCATGTCTGATTTTTAGAATCTTGCCCGACTTCGGATTTGAACCCAAGACCTCATCGGTTTCACAGCCTAAGTACTAGACTCAATGAGGCGATGCTTCTTCTTCCACCTGCCCTTATCCCACTCGCAGTGGGGACAGCGCAATATGCATTTTAAGACATGCTACAGAAGGATTTGGCTTTTAGTTTTTACGACCGGCCGCCTGCTTGACCCCTCTAGGGAGAAAATGTTTGTATGATCCAAAAACATTTTTTTCTCTGGGAACAAACTATCTTACGATATTCTATCTTCCAGGTGGGATCCGAAGCGCCGCATCACGTCAACAGAAGCGACTCGGCACGAGTTTGTAACAGGGTGCCCGCTAGGCGCAGCACCAACGCTGGCGCTACCTCGGCTAGCTGCCCGGCCGACGCGCGGCGCCCTGCTCCACTCGCAGTCGGCCGGCGATGTCGCCGCCATGCTGGGCAGAGCGTGACCTCGCCCCTGAGCCAGGCCTGGTTCCGCTAGATGACTTTACCGTGTTTCTATCCTGTGATTCAGTGTGAATCTTGAAACGGCTTCAGAATCGTGTCTTGAACCAAAATAGTTTGTTGATTTTTTCTATTAGTAACTAATAGATATTATAGTGGAAGGAGTGATACAGGATAAGTTTTTCCCCTAAAAATATATAAGGTAGCAAAAGATTGGATATCAGATGGGATTATCTGTACCACACAAATATCAATGTAACTCTTAACCATCATCGACGGTGGCACATGTTTTGTCGACACTCTGCAGTGAAACTAGGCGCGTATGCGAATGCGTAATTGTCTTTGTCCCGTATCGATATATTTTTAATGGTCGAAGTCAATCAAATCAATAAAATTTATGGAAAGTGGAGAAAGATAAAAGTTGGAAAAATTAGATAGCAACGTCTTATTTATTTATTTAATTAGGTTTTCCAGCAGATTATATAGTGTAGATACGACTTGATCCCAACGTAGGATTTTGAATAAAGTGGACATCAATTTTTAGCGACTTCTGACTAAAATGCCGACGATTGGTTGACCAGGAAACTACCGTCTGTAGTTCATGTGAAACGAAGAGGTATTTGCGGACAGTCTTTATTTCGAACCTATATAATTTTAGGACAGGTAAGGACGCTAAAGTCTCTTGTAGTTCCTGATACCTACAGTACACGGAATTATATCTACTGAAATTCTATTCGGCTCTAATCGAATTATTAGGGGCCAAATACGTTGTCTGGTAGAGATCTCTATTAGCGATAAGACCGCCTATTGTTACATTTATAATTTTGTTTTTGTTTTTATTTACTGTATTTTTTTTTTTTTATAGTATAGGCCGGCAAACGAGCAAGTGGGTCAACTGATGGTAAGCGATCTCCACCGCCCATGTACGCTCACAATACAATAGAATTATGGGCGCGTTGCCGACCTTAAAGGAAAGGGATAATAAGGGATTGGGAAGGGGAGGGGGATTTGGGCATCCGGGTATCTTACTCACCGTAGGAAACGCAGCAGCAAGCTGCTACTTTACGCCGGTTTTCTGTGAGACAGTGGTAACGACCCGGACGAGCCGGCCCATTCATGCTGTAGACAAAATTGTCTACAGCGTGGCTCTACCACTCGTAATATTCTGCATGGTGTACAATAAAGTGTTTTCTATCTATCTATCAAATAGTGTCAAAGTTTTCAAGCCGTCCGAAGCCCTTCGACTTGGTTTACCGACTATAACTAGCAGTTGATAAAAGCCGGTACCGACGTTTTACGTGCCCTCCGAAGCACAGAGACTCTCAGTTGAAATATCACGTAGCGGTCACCCATCCATATATTGACCGCGCCAAGATGTGCTTAACTTGCTAATCTTTTACTACTTAGTGAGTGCTACTTTGAACGCCTCTGCTGAAATTACACAGTACGATGATGTAAGTGACTGGGGTATTTTGGCTATGCCCATATCTAAATCTAATAATGAAACAAGTTCTCAAATTGCTTTGTAGTAACTACGCCTACTATCTGATGACATACAAGATATCATCAGTGAGGAAATAAAGCAACTCATCAATACATCTGAGGTTTTTCATCTTTTGTATTTCTATAGCTGATATTGTCGGCAACAAATAACGTAAGTGTCGCGCAATTGTATTGTACAGTAATTTTTATTTCATGTACGTATTAGGTACGCGAATAAATAAGTAGATATAAAGTACCTACCTGCAGGTTTTTGAGTCAATGTTTAAGTTTTATGAGTGGTAGAGCCACGCTGTAGACACTTTTGTCTACAGCAAGAATGGGCCGGCTCGTCCGGGTCGTTACCACTGTCTCACAGAAAACCGGCGTAAAGTAGCAGCTTGCTGCTGTGTTTCGTACGGTGAGTGAGATATTCGGAGGCCCAAATCCCCCTACCCTTCCCAATCCCTTAATTATCCCTTTCCTTTAAGGTCGGCAACGCGCCCATAATTCTTTTGATAAAGTGAGCGTACATGGGCGGTGGTGACGCTGGTGGTGGCTTACCATCAGGTGACGCAAGATTTTTTATAATTTGCAATGTTTCCATTACTGGAAAAGTTACACAACGTCATTTAATTTCATGATTATTTCAGATCACATCTTTATACGAAACATGATTTGCATTTCTCGTCAGATTTATCTACATAAATTCACTAATAGTAAAAGTTTATTGCTTGATCTTTATCTGTATCAGTTCGATCTGTTGCCGAATGTTTGACATAATGTAAAAGTAAACATGTCGAAATTCAGGACATAAACACGGAACAAGTGAAGATAAAAAGTCATTGGCGATCCATGCTCGATCGAATGTAGGTCAGTTAATGTTATTATCAATGCAAGTAAAAAAAAACCTTAATGATTCGTATTCAGAATAATATGTCAGAAATGTAAACCATGATAACACACATAACAGCTTGTTGAAAGCTTCATACACATAAAAAATGCGACAAAACATGCGTGTATAAACATATTATTGTAAGAAATTATTTTTGTTGTTGACAACTGACCCGTTGAAAGACACCAATTGCAAAGATTATCTTGTCTTTTGATGTCTTACATAAATCTTAATTTTCTGGACGTATAGCTTTTTCTCGCGGCTTCTAGAATGTTGTCGACTAATTTTGTTATATTTATGTATATTTATTTACTTATTGGACAAAATTGATCGTAATGTTCATGAAATAAAGTAATATATTGGCTGGTGTTTCGGCATTGCAATGCTCAGTTAAAATTCTTTAGACGTTCACCGAAACCTAGATGGGTTTCAAATACTACAACCAGGATAAAACAGTCGCTGGTAATCCAGCAGTCACATATTACGACTACTTCAGGATAAGTATCCTGCGTCGACGTCCCAAACATGTTTTGGCAGATCCCAACGACTCCATCACAGTCGCTATCGAAGCAGCACTTTCCTTGCCCAATTCGAATCGCAATAATATTACGCGACCCCGACATAGGACACGCCTGCGAGTCCCAAGAACTCCTACAACTGGCTCTCGGCATAATGCTGTGCAGAGACGGCCCTAAACTATACTCCCCAGCGATTGCTCAAGCTGAGGTCTGAGCCTTCTAAAAGGCGCCTCTGTGCTTAATTGCTACTAAATACAAAATACATATTTCTGGATAGAGCGCCATAAGCGCCGGCTTTATTGACAGGTGAAGCTGTAAAAGCAATATAGGCTAACACCACAAATCCATTCAAAAAAAGGATAAGTAAGGAGGTCGGTTCTTTGAAACATCTTAAGATATGACTGAGAGACAAACACACATTTTTTTGTGTAGGTATCATTTATTTGGTATTTTAATCATCACATAAATAGTGATGATTGATGACTAAATTTACACTGAGGTCGCATATTTCTATATAAAGTGTATTTCATTCGGTTATATCTATTGATTGATGACTATTATAAAATTGATGAAATAATAATTCACACAATCTTATTCACAACAGTTACAAGACATACATATGTATTGCAAAATGCTAATGCCATGTTGTTATCTATTGCAATTGAATAATTATTTTAATGTATCCATTATATCGTAAATATTTTTAGTTACTTAATTTTATGGTACTTATTGGTAGTTCTATTTCAATAAATGTGCCAAAATGGGAACAAATAGAAAAATACAACTGAAAGTCACACAAACTCATCCCATACCAGACTACAAGTCTGTACTGTATAGTGGGTATCAGGAACTACGATGGACTTATTGTCCCACCTCTCCTTAACCTAAGACTGACTTGATGGCGCTGTACAACTGCTGTGCTGAGGTCTCGGGTTCGATCCCGGGTCGGGTAAAAGTATTGGGTTTTTCTATTTCGAAATGCTCAGTATCAATTCGGAGTCTGAAATTAAGCCCGGTATGGCTATAGGCTCGCCCCCTATCACATCATAGAATGGAAATAAAGTCGGCGAAATGTGGGTGTACTGGTTACATCTCTGGCTATTAATTCGGGGATTAACGGTGTGAGTGCGTATGTACACACGTTTCACACACGGGCGCCGCGCCGCACCGGCCACTCGCTCATTACGTACCAAGTCTGTCAACATTTTTAAACAGTTACAAATCAAGAACATTCATTCCTTTACAGTTGGATTTCCTTTACAAATTCTAATAACACGATATATAATGATGTAATGGATCCGATATTCAGTCACAGCAACTAGTCACTCCGCAAATGGGATTCAAACCTGAACAATTTATTATAAGTAGTTCAGCTTACGTTCAGTAAGTTGTTAAGTATGCAAAATCGTTTCAACCCCCAGCAAGATCAAATTGAGATATTCATTTTATTTTGCTAAATTCAATAATATAAATTAATAATATTAAGTTTCTTTTTCCAAAATCGTATATGAAAAATGTTTGTTAAAATTTTATAAAAAAAAACGGCGTTTAAATTAATTAAAATTAATAAACTTAGTAAAATTAAATCAATATCTTAATTTGTAGTTGCTGTGGGTTGAAACATTTTTGAGTGTTTATTGGCCGTTCCCAATATACTGTCTATCGACAGATTTGCTTACTGGCAGTAATATTTTGACACATTTTGTATGGAAGATCTGTCAAAACCATAGAGTTATTCAGCACTACGTACAAGTAGTACATATTAACTCCATGGTCAAAACACTATTAATAGTAAGCAAATCTATCGATAGATAGAATATAGGGAAAGGCCATTAGTCCAACTGTGCTACCAACCACTTAACCCATCCCCAGTATCACATAATATTGTTCTTACGTCGTATCCTGTATCGCGATTCGTTCTATTCGAACCTAAATGCCACGATCCACGAAGTCGTTTCATGAAATGGCGCTCTTATTTCAACACGTGCCTGACGCAAGTGTACATGTATCTCATCCCTTTCTAATTTCCAAATAGATTATTAATATAGAAATAAACAGTGCTACTAACTTTCCGTTGCTGCGAAACTACGTTTTGCGAAATACACCATTTCTGATGAGATTGACCCAATGTATGTGTGAATTGTTTTGGGGCTTTTGCAGATGGGGTGAATAAAACGCAGCGGGATTTTGACCGCTCAGATACGTTGCCGCGATCATAATACATTTTGTCAAATAAGCCTTACTTACTGATAAGTCGTTACCGTCAAATTGTGTTGTAAGTACATTCCAAAAGGTGTGTGGTGTATTCCGAGGTTAGATGCATTAGAACTGTGTCATATACCTAAATTATCGTATCTAATAAGGCTGATTTCAATTAATTTTGTGCTCTAAAAAGACAATTTTAGTGCCAAATTTAGATTAACATGTGGCATGCTACTCGGTTTTTTCATCAATAAATGGGTACCAACTTGATCATTAACCAGAATGCAGCAAGTGATTGTAACTACCGCTGCGTTTTATTTTTCTTGCTTATACAGAACCATATAATAATTTGCTTTATTCTTACATGTACCAGCATTGACTGACTTCACAACATGTGGTTATCTTTATTGCTTAATTTTACTCTTATTTTAAAGTTTGTATGAAAATGTTCTCTGTAGAATATTTTACAATAAAATTATCATACAGTGTAACTGATCCGATATTTATGTAAAATCATCATTATTATTATAAAAAATCAACGTTACTCACAGATATAGAAAATTCGTTTTAATCATGGATACTATACTTGAATGTTGTCATCATCTTTTAGCAATCAAGTAGTAAATATTATTGTTTTATCGCTGTTGCACACTTTATATGCTAATGTTTTGCAATGGTGCCAAAATATTATTACTTTTTGTTTATTTTACGGTTTATTGTATGTTAAATAGCAATTTACTTTCGCAAAATATAAATTTTATTAAAATTATTTTTTATAAATCTTTGTTCATAAAAATTATTTAGCATAAGTCGGCAATCAATTTGATTGTTCTGTTGGCAGTTTTTCAAGACACTATATAATTTTGTTTTTCACTAATTAATGTTACAATAATTATTATCAATATTGTTAGAGAACCATTTATTTTATTTGTAATGAAAATGTCGACTGAAACATAGTACAAGATGGTATACGTCTATCTTCATATCATGAAATAATTGTACGGAAAAAATAGTTAAATGTAATTAAAATTAAAAAAGCTTTAGAAGGAATATAGCTTTCCCTTTCCAGGTTACTTCTTTCAATAGAATGCAAATGTAAAATAGAATATTCAGTTTAACCTGAATTTCTTTATTCAATGCTTCGTTGCTTTAACTCAGTCTGGTAATTTCAGTTTCTGTAAGATAAGAGGCATATAGCACCATTAAATATTCAACAATAAATAATTCTGCACTGTTAGAATCTCCAGGACCTTCAAAGAACTTGTACAAGTAGCTTTAAATGTGCCTCTTTATAAATTGTTTCTTAAAACCTCCTTAAAAAATAGGTTAAACTTATATCTGTAGGGATCAACTTCATACACGAATTTACATGTCGCGTTTTAATCGCCGTGTAAAAATGTATTACGTCGGAATTTCTAGCTAGTTTCTGTATAGAAAATTGGGTATTTAGTCTAAATGTTCTAGTCATTATTGTAGAATTTTGTATAATTAGAATCTTTTGCATTCACTTATGCGGAAGAAAAATGCAAAAGGTTGTATTGAAATGTTTCGTACTTAATTTTTTATGTAACTTAGGGTACAATCACACTCGGCGGTTCTCGTTGGTATTACGAATCGCTGTAGTTAGGTCTTCTATCAAGTAAAAACTAATATTTAAGTAATTTAATTCTGTGTTAGTTGAGTCTAGGGTTTTGGTATTACGCGTTTCCAAACATTGTAACTGCGTTTAGTTCCTAATATTTTCTTATAATTAAGTGTAAATGTAATCTCAAAGGAATTTTAAGATAACAAGTGTGTGATCAAGACCTGGATGTTCAATAACTCTGGACTCCCGCGTCTGATGCCTAGTTTGAAATTGGAATAAAGATTTGTTCAAGATTTTTTATCTTGAATCTGATCGTTTGTTATATGGGTTTATGGATAGATGGATGATATTCTGTAGCCAAGAAATATCTTGTGTAGGCGTGACTAAGCTTTATTTATATCTTTGAAGTACCTGTCATGTAAAAAGAATTGGAGACAAATGATAATCCTAATATTATGTATCGAATAAGGGCTACAGCACACACGTAACTTTTAAACATCGTCGAACGGCAATTTTGCAACTGCATCGACTTACTTGCTGCATTTGATCGTGATGTCACGCGTGTGTTTTTTGTTTCAACAGTACCTTTTAAATTAGAAAATATTATAATTATTAAATATTATTTAATTATATTTAAAATGTAAAATACATTTTTAATTTATTTACAAGGCATAAACTAATTTAATTTATTAAGAAATCGTTCGAAAGTGTTGCCTTGTTTAAAAAACAAAACACAGTTGAAGAATAGTGATTTTATGTTTTAATTATTTTTGTTATCGCTTAGGGCTAATGAATACATCGAACGTTATTTTGAAGAGGAGGCGATGAATACCAAACTATAAGGCGTAATTATCATTAGTAAAGTGTAAAGTTACTTCGTTGTATATACTTGTGTAGTTTAGGCGAAGCCAAAACGTGAATTGATTAAGGATCCTTTATGTGAATTAGTTTATTTATAGAAATGTGTTTGTGATTTTCATAAAACTAGATGTTAGAGTAACGGTTGTCATATGTATTAACTGTGTACTTATCTATGGGTAATATTTGTTCAAACTGAATTATTAAAGTTCTTCCAAGTGGTTTGTTGTTTTTTAATACAAAATAAATTATATATTTTATTTTATTATTTACCTATAAAAACGCCGTTATGTACGAAAAAAGGATTTTTCCATCTTTATTATTTTTATTAATCAAAGTAACCACCCCAAAGACTTTAATGTATAGGTACTACTAGACGGGCTGTTTAGAAGTAAAATTGTGTCACATAACGCGGGAGTTTGACAGCTTAAAGACAGGGAGCGTGATAGGGGTTCTAGTTGAGAGTAAGTGAGATTGTAATATTAAGTTACGGTCAATTGACCACAACTTAGTGGTGCAATTTCTGTGTACCGCACAGCTTGTCTAGTAGTTTACATTAAAGTCTTTGAACCACGCATGCTCTCGATGCATCTTTGCCAGCGCAGTGGCAATTTATTTATTTAAAAGATGCCCTTCTTGTAGAAATCGGCTGAGTGGGAGGCAACAAACTCTTAAAAGGCATTTTGTTCTACCTCTCGGGTATTGAATTTTTCCCGCCAAAAAGTTGTCAGTAGTTGTTAATCATTGTATTATTTGTATTCTGATGGAGAAGCTTGCACTTCTGCAGACAACTATGGTCAATCGCTCCTTCCCGCTGCTCTTGAAAGACAACGCGCGACCCCATACTGCACAACAGTACTGATCTCCAAGCTACAAGAGCTGGGATTGGCAGCTCTTCGTCATCCGCCTTACTACGTATTTTTACCGGCTAAAAGTCCCACGGTTGTCTCCTTTTCACTATGGAAAGGATCCGAGAACTCTAGAAAAAAACCTGCAAATAATATGGTGACATAAGTACTCTAAAAACGCTTAAAAATACAAATACTGAGAAAATATTTCTTGTCGGATCGAATTGTACAAGACACGAGTCTCTGCGATACAAAGCACAATAGTGTGACGTGATCTTATCTAATGTTATTAAACTTGTGGAATTCGTGAGCACTGCATTCCTCAATACCTATTCATTGTATTTATTATTATTTATGAATGGAATTCGAGGAGGGCATATTTTAATAATAGAATTACATATTTAAGCAAGAATTAATTTATTTAAGCTAAGTGCTTTTCGATTTTGGCTGTTTATGACGGACTCCTTTGCCTGTAATAAAAGGGTTCACACTTCACAGTTCACACGATTTCATTTTAGTTGATCAACTGTCAAATCGCATGAGATATGAACCATCTGAGCAAACTTTTATTTAATTGATCAAGAAAACTAAACAGCTTTTGTTGATTCAAGTTTCTTGTTGAAAGCGATTCGACTTATCCGATAGT
The DNA here is from genome assembly GCA_905332985.1 of Mimas tiliae. Classification (NCBI taxonomy): domain Eukaryota; kingdom Metazoa; phylum Arthropoda; class Insecta; order Lepidoptera; family Sphingidae; genus Mimas; species Mimas tiliae. The sequence goes on along the minus strand of HG995241.1, from coordinate 18,853,136 downwards.
GGGGTTACGGTTCTATTTTGTTTGATCAACTAACTTGAATCAGCAAAAGCTGTATGATTTTTGATCAATTCGATTGAAAGTCCCCGGAGCGGTTGAAGTCAGGCAGGCGGTCGGTCGTAAAAAGTACAAGCCAAATCTTTCAGTAACATGTGTTAAAAACAAAGACTTTCATGTACTACTAAACAAGCTGCGCGGTACATAGATATTGCACCACTAAGTTACGGTCAATTGACCGTAACTCAATATTACCATCTCGCTTACTCTCAACTAGAACCCCTAACGCGCTCTCTGTCTGTGAACTGTCAAACTTCCGCGTTATGTAACGCTATTTTACTTCCACACAGCCCGTCTAGTAGTATAGATTAAAGTCTTTGGTTAAAAAGCATGATTTCACTGCGAGTGGGATAAGGGTAGGTGTAAGAAAAGAAGAAGAATTTGATTGAAAGTCTGTCGAGCTGTCTGTCCTGACGTGTGGTGTTCAGTGTTCGCCGTGTATCTGGGCTGCAATCCACCCCTACACCCAGCCCGGTCTTCACGCACACACGTGAACACCATATCACACACACAGATTTGGTTATTGGTATTTTTTCGGTCGGCAGAGAACTGGCTCTCCGTAGTGGTAAGACTGGTAAGTGTATTTATAAGGTGTTATTCGACGTTAAGATAGATTGGACAAAAATGTTGTGAGTTCAAGTCCCAGGTGTTCCTTTTTCCTTTTTTTTATTAGTTTGAGTGACGAAACGAGCAGGTCGCTCGCCTGATGGTAATTGATGATATATGATTATTGGTTTAAGAGAATACCATTTGAAACTTTCTTGACGCTGAGACTAGATCGGAATGATATTTTGAACATTGAAAATTACGAGAATTGGCCTTTTGGTTTTGGTGCAATCAACCCCGCATTTGGTGTAAAATAATACATTTCTTTAGTTTTTGTAGTATTTCCAAATAGTGATGCAATACATTAATGTTGTTTATTCTTGAATTGAAAAAATATATTTTTCTTACATTTTATTAAGTTGTCACATCTTATAATATTAACATACTATAATGATCGCAATAAAGATAATTAATTCCGTTTGAATTTAAATTTAAAACGATTTTCTCTATTATGTAAATGTCAATGAAAAAATAAGGACGCACCATCAAAAGTGGTTTATGGAAAGCCGTAACTATGACATAATATTTGGTTATGTCACAATAAAAAAAATGGAGGGAAAATGGAGGGAAAGAGGTCGAGAGGAAGGAATCCAATGCGCTGGACTGATCAGATCCGCACCACACTCAACATGGATGTCGCCAAAGCGGTTCATATCGCTGAATGCAGAAGCAGGTGGCACAACATCGTACGCAAGAAGTTGGTTCCTTCATGGATCACGACCCCAGCATTGGGGAATTGACGCAAGGAAAGGAAATGTCACAATAAACAATATCGTATTATTAGGCACAAATACCCTTTATAAATAAATATTCGCAGGTCGATCGGTAGTACAACACTGTTTTTTTTCAATTATTGAATGACGATACGAGTAGATCGCTCAAGAGGTTTTTTTATGGCATAGGTCGGAAACGAGCAAGTGGGTCACCTGATGGTAAGTGATCTCCACCGCCCATATACGCCCACAATACCAAAAGAATCATGGACGCGTTGCCGACCTTAGAGGAAAGGGATAATTAAGGGATTGGGAAGGGGGATTTGGGACTCCGGATATCTCACTCACTGTACGAAACGTAGCAGCAAGATGCTACTTTACGACGGTTTTCTGTGACACAGTGGTAACGACCCGGACGAGCCGGCCCATTCATGCTGTAGACAAAAGTGTCTACAGCGTAGCTCTGCCATTCACAATTGGTCGTGGCAATGATACACTGAAGGTGCCAGTGACGTCATGCGTTAATAACTGTTCCGTCGTAGGTTTGGCGAGAATTCTGACAGTGCGGTCGTTCAAGCTACCGTAAGTATTACTTATATTATAATATTATCCTACTACTAATACCACGAAACCAGTAAATTGGCAAATTCATGGCACGCCTATGAATTACTCGGCAAACACTATTTACTCGGGAAATAGCTGACCGTGGCACGCCCGCCTTTGAAAGACTATATTATTAATAATAAACGAATTTGTAGACCAGTTTATTGCTTAACTTAGCCGTTGAAACCATCGGTTCAAACTGCTGATATAAAAACATTCCGATTTACGCTTCAATTGAAATGAAATGAAATGAAATAGTTTTATGAAATGAAATAGTTTTATTCATCATGTAGGCAATTAAAATAGCGCTTATGACAAGTCAGTACAAAATAAAGAAACTTATGTAATTACAGAAATCATATCAGCTAATATATACATAACATATATATCGTCAAAATACACTAACACTAATTGGTTTTGATCTTTCATTTCATTTAGAATTCATTAATAACACCAGCCGTGTATTACCATATTATTGGTACCAACGGTATCCTATCACAGAGCGGATACCGTCTGTTTGTCCATCTTTCTCTGCCACCTTTAAAAGGCTCATCTCCTAAACCATAATAGGTAACCGGTTAAAATATTCACAGAATATGTGTATTACGGTAGATGTCCTAACAAAAATAACAGAAAGTAACATTTTAAAACTGGGTACGGAACTCTTGGTCTTCTTCTAATTATAGAAGATTAAGCACATTAAGTTAAATTAAACATACATTAATAAATAAAAAAGACAAATACTTTAATGTATACTACTCTAAAGGCTGTTTAGAAGTAAAATTGCGTCACATAACACGCGAGTTTAACAGGTATCAAACAAGGAGCACGATAGGGGTTCTAGTTGAAAGTAAGCGATGGTAGTATTGATTTACGGTCAATTGAACGCAACTTAGTGGTACAATTTTGTATATACCGCGCAGCTTGTCTAGTAGTATACATTCAAGTCTTTGAAATAGAAAATATTTTATTAAACTACAAAATATCAATATAGAAAAAAAAACATTTGGTAACTTCATCTGTGTTAATGTAAATAAAAAGCCAACGTTTCGCTGTCACAAGCAATCCTAAACAGGAAATATTACAATGATAGTGAATGTCCGATAAATATGTCTGCTATTATGAAAACACCTTTCTTCACTTTTATTATCGCTTGCCACTGCTACTTATTAGGGTTGGCAGATTTAAGGAAGATTTATGTTTTTTATTTGAATAACCAGACGAACAAGCCGCTCGCCTGACGGTAATCGTCACGCCTGACTATAAACAGAAGCAACACCAAGCAGAACTTGGCATTACAGTGCACTTCATGGCACTGGACTGCGCTCGTGCTGCCGAGGCATATGATGTTAACTCTCATAATGCCCAATCGGTACACTGGCTTCAATGTCCATCAAATCACAACACAATGCACTGTTGCTTGGCGACAGAAATAGACAAAGCGGTGGTACCAACGCAGGCGGCCTCTCGCATACGAGGGACCTACCACCTTGTTTTATTATATATTTTTTTCTGCACCACCCATAGTTTGACTGGTAGAGAATTTCTCTCGCATTAAGTCCGCCTATATATTAATTTTGTTTAAAGTGTATAAATAAATTATTAAACTTAGGAGTATAGAAATATAAGTGTAATCTATCGTTACGCCCCATCGCCCTCACCTCGACACTGTCTACTAAATGTACGTTTTGAGTCACGCGACCGAGACAGGACACTGCGACGTGTGGCGCAAGTCAGGCATTAACAACAAGTCCGCTTTGTATACAATGTATGGAAAAGATAGGTTCCGTCTCGGTCGCATTTCTCAAAACGTACCTTGGTTTCTATACAACGTGCTACAGAAAGGTGTAGTCAAATTTAAGCAACGTATAGTATTTCACCCTCCGTAGTACCAAATCAAATTGTATTGATATGCTATAAATAAAGTATTTCTTCTTTTCGAATGAGTAACATGTCGATATTCGACTTGCAACTTGGGACAACACTATATAATAAACAACTGAGGTTTTGTCTCACTCCAGCAAATTTTATTCCCATTCATATACTGTGCTTAATTTATATAATATGACCGATTTTATCGGTCGTAAATCGCGTAATAAACGAGTGATTAAAGTTTGCATGTAATTTTAGGATGACTATATTTTGATAACACGCATGATGAGGTGTATGTAATGACCCTTAAATATGACCACTCTGTAACACGTTGTATAAACTAGAAAGATCACTAAAATCTGACAACCCTATTTGCTTACTGTTCGCACACCATAGCATAGGTGTTGTAAAGAAAGCGTGCTCTGATGTTTGTTATTGCGCGGTCACGGTTTAAAATGCTTATATGATTGATATATGTGCTTGATCTGTTACACTTTTATTCAAATTTACGAGTGAGTGTTCTTTATTAGGTATTTCGAGTAGTGTTTTTATAGCAAAGGTCGGTAAACGAGCACAGTCCCGGATCTACGATTTTTTTCTAATCAGGGCAGAATGATAGTGGCGGCCCTTTTCCCAGCGTTTAGGTATGATAAATTACTTTAAAAAAAAAAAGAATGATGCACAAAGTGCCTGTGTGGCGCCTTTTTCTCACAACTCGACGGTGAGCCAACCAGGCTTCTGTATGATAGGCGCTTTGTGGAGCAAGTTTTTTATCTTTAATCATATTTATTATATTATGATTTTGGCGCCCACATGAAACTGCTGCCCGGGGTGGGTGCCCGGTTTGCCTTCCCTTCGCCAGGGTCCCATCTATCTCTGTACCAAGATTCATCAAAATCGGTTCAGTGATTTAGGCGTGAAAGAGTAACAAACAAACTCACTTTCGCATTTATAATATTAGTTAGGATGGCTTTCTTCCAGACATCCTTATATGGCAGAATTAATAGAAGGTGGTAATTCCGTTCTGTTTACGTTAAGGATTGTATTTATGTATGGATAGGGTTACCAAGTTACCATATGGAGAATGTAAAAGTACGCACTCATACGCACTCACGCCTGTAATCCCCGATGGGGTAGGCAGAGGTGTAACCAGTACACCCACATTTCACCGGGCGTGTCTCCGTCCCACGATGTGATAGGGGGCGAGCCTATCGCCATACCGGGCACAAATTCCAGACTCCGGGCTGATACTGAGCATTTCGTAATAGAAAAACCCAATACCACTTTACCCGACCCTGCGACCCCTGGGATCGAACCTGCGACCTCAGCGTTAGCCTCAATCGTAACGCTTAAGCTAATACGCGTACGCATTACAACTGCGTCACCGAGGCAGTCCCATGTAAAAGTCCTGAAAAAATACCTTATTTATTTATAAAACCCCAACTTTTGCCACAAGGGTGTGTGCATTTCTATCACGTGTATGTGCATTCATTGGGTTGATTATTATTAAATTATATCAAAGTTTATTTTTTCTCCCAAAGTAGTAATAATAAATAGTTCTTTCAAATATATATTTTCCATTACAATTCTTCATTATTCAATAATGCTGACGTTTTCAAAATCTGTCTTAAATCCTGACGTCTGGTAACCCTATTGTATGGATAGTCTTAAATTGATACCAACAAATCAGTTGTGTACTTTCTCTTAGTTTCACTGGTAATCCACACTTTGTAATCATTGACCGTGTGTCCTACAAGAACTAATTTAATTAATGGAGTCATTTTTAGGGTACCGCACCAAAAGTTTGCGTACTAATCTCTATTACCATAGATACGTAATACAAAGGACTAGTCAAAGTTTACGCAGTCTGTCCCTATTACCTTCATTGGCTTTAAGTTTTGAACTGATATGGCCAGCTGAAAATTTCACAGAATACATGACATTATCAACGAGGTGATAGGTCTCTCGTATGCGAGTGGTTGTGGTGTGTAGATCACTGCTTTGTATATTTCTGCCGCCAACCAGATGTCTGTAACCACTCTTGTGTTTCGGTTTGAAGGACATTGAAACCAATAAAATACTAGTCATTATTAGTCATCTTACGTCTCCGGATAACGAACGCAATGCAGCCATGCAGTGTTAAATTCAAATTTCTGAGTTGCTATTGTTTATGGGCAGTCGTGGCACTTACCATCAGACGAGCGACCTGCTCGTCGGGTCGATTAATTTTATAAAAAAATAGTATGAATTAAGACAAAAGTTATTTCAATTAATATTAACTCAAAACGAATCTAACCGAGCATGATGAAAACTCAATGGAATCCAGCGAATCGATCATCGCAATTTGTAATCGTAAAAATTCCCAATCGATTATCCGCATGGTATGTATATTAATAATTTAATATAAAATAACACTTTCTAATATGGAATATGGTTTGTTAATATAAGAGAATGGCTGGGTGTCGCAAGTGGTTACCGCAGCATTACTCAATAACACTGCACTGAAGATATTGCATTACATCAATATAGAATCTTGTGTTGGAACTTGGCACACCGTCGACTTTTAATCGATTCGTAATCGATTTTATTACTTATAAATCGATTTATGTTTTAATTAGTAAAATAATTTATGTAAATATTAATTTCGTGGCATAAGCGAACTTCTTTGCACGTTTTTCAAAAATGTATTAAACAAATACGTCTACGACATAGGAAAACAGTTTTCAGTTATAGAATAACTGTTCTTTATAAAAGTGGAAGCCCGTTTATTTTAATACCTAAAAGAGTCATACATAGATAAGAGAGAGATCGAGTGTTAGAGCCACGCTGTAGACAGTTCTGTCTACAGCATGAATGGGCCAGCTCGTCCGGGTCGTTACCACTGTCTTACAGAAAACCGGCGTAAAGTAGCAGCTTGCTGCTGCGTTTCGTACGGTGACTGAGATATCCGGAGGCCCAAATTCCCCTCCCCTTCCCAATCCCTAACTTATCCCTTTCCATTAAGGTCGGCAACGCGCCCAAGTATTTTAGTATTGTGGGCGTACATGGGTGGTGGAGATCACTTATCATCAGGTGACCCACTTGCTCGTTTGCCGGCCTATACTATAAAAAAAAACCTATTATTAAGATTCTGCTTATTGCTAGATGGTCGATCTCTCACATGAGAAAGGCCGTGTGGGTTGGTACGAGTATTACAGCTTTGTCTATTTCACCGCCAAGCAGCAGTATGTTAAGTACCGTTGTGTTTCAGTTTAAAGAATATTGAAACCAGTGGAATTATTGGCCATTATGAGACTCGACATGTATCTCGGTGTGACCAGCGCAGTCCAATGCCATGCAGTGCTTTGTAATTCAAGGTTCTGTGTGATATTGCTTTTGTTTATGGACAGATATAGTGCTTAATATCAGGCTAGCTACCTGATCGTTTCGTCATCCAGACTAATAAAAAATATTATAAATGTATAAGAATAGATGATTTTATGTGTTTGAAATGAAATGAAATGAAATGAAATAGTTTTATTAATCATGTAGGCAATTAAAATAGCGCTTATGACAAGTCAGTACAAAATAAAGAAACTTATGTATAAAAATCATATCAACTAATGTATACATAACATACATAGCATCGTCAAATACACTAGGCAATTACACTAAATTGTTTATTTGTTGTCTTTTTATTTTACATTATTAACAGTATTTGTAATATGGAAACGTCCCATTATTAATTATTAAATATTTTGAGTCGGTATGGACCACTGCATTTACCGAAACGGCACGAGTTTTAAAACTACCACCGGATCCAAAACGACCCAGCTTGAGAAGACCCGGCGAAACAAACTCAGTGGGCTTAATTTACCACTGGATTCAACGCGGCGCGACCCAAACTCTGAGAAGATCCAGCTACTTGAACTCAGGGGGCTTGTTTTAGGTCCGGATTTTCAATAATTTATATTAGGAAATACAAAGTCCTATAGTTAACTTTAGGGAGATTTAATGCGGACCATGTGTATCTCCGAAGTCTTGTTTTAAAACTACCACCGGATCCAAACGCGACCCAGCTTGAGAAGACCCGGCGAAACAAACTCAGTGGGCTTGTTTTTTGTCCGCTTACTATATTCTTGAAGAGCATGACTTGTCTTTTAAAAAATTGCCAATTTTCCGTTAGGTATTATTTATTCGCGATCGGTCGTCTTTTGTTTATTTGATATCGTTTTATTTTTTTGGTTTAGGTAGGTATTTTATGTTAGGAAGCATTCCATTTTAGCTTGCTCGTAGAATAATACAAATCATTGGTCAATTTATTTAGATCTTGGTTACTAAAACATACATTCTATTTATAATTGTTTAATTATCTCATAATTAACCTAAGCTACAGGGCCCCAGGAGGTCACAGTATGCAAGGAGGAACCGAACGCCAAACGTCTCTATCCTCTAGATATTGTTTAACATTATAGTAGCCCCTGGTCATAAGCTCACGTTTAATGTGTGTCTTGAACAAATTTTCGGGCATATCAATAACATTATTGGGGAGCTTGTTATAAAATTTAACGCTATTACCCATAAATGACTTTTTAGTCTTAACAATTCTAAAAGAGGGTACTGAGAGTTTATTTTTGTTTCTAGTATTTATATTATGAATGTCACTATTTTTGTGAAATTTACTTAAGTTTTTACGAACATACATAATATTTTGATAGATGTATTCAGACGGCACAGTCAGTATATTACTATCCCTGAATACAGATCGTAGGGAATCGCGGCTCCTCAGGTCATATATAGCACGAACTGCTCTTTTTTGTAATATAAATATAGTGTCTATATCAGCAGCTGATCCCCACAATAGAATGCCATAGGACACAATACTGTGGAAATATGCGAAATATACTAACCTAGCCGTTGAAACATCAGTTAAGCGTCTTATTTTCCGGACAGCAAAAGCTGCAGCACTTAATTTACCAGATAATCTTTCTATTTGAGGATCCCAATGCAATTTACTATCTAGAGTTATTCCTAGGAAAACTGTTGAAGAGACTAGATCTAATGTTTCATTGTTTAATTCTATACGTGAATTCACCTTTACAACATTTGGTAATGTAAAACGGATACATTTAGTCTTCCCTGTATTTAATAAAAGGTTATTTGCAGAGAACCAGTTTGAAATTAAATTCAGAATTTTGTTAGGTGTAACTAGATCTTCATCCTTACGATTCACTTTAAATATTAAAGAGGTGTCGTCAGCAAATAAAACTATGTCTGCCATCTTATCAACCATATAAGGAAGATCATTAATGTAAACTAAGAATAGAAAAGGGCCCAGAATGGAACCCTGTGGGACCCCTATTTTGACTGTAGATCCTACTGAAGTGACGCCATTTATACATACTCTTTGTTCCCGACCAGATAAATAGGATATCACAAGATCAAGAGATGTACCACAAATACCGTAATACTTGAGTTTAGCAATGAGGGTTTGGTGGTCGACGCAGTCAAATGCCTTGGAGAGATCACAGAACACACCCAGAGCATCCTGCGACTCCTCCCAGGCCTCCAACACAGATGTCATTAAGGCTGATCCAGCATCTTGAGTCACGGCGCCATCCGAGAAGCTCGTTTGTCTGTGCCCTTATGCCTCTTCATTTCTCCTTAAACGTGATGCTAAGGTAATAGAAAGGTTTAGTTACGTGTGTAATACGATATAATAATGGTGAAATTATAATACAATACAAAACTCTTTATTGCACACACATTTACAGAAAACAAGAATAAAAATTGGTACAGATAGCGAGAAAAAAATATGTACAATGGGCGGACTTATCACTTTAAGCGATCTCTTCCAGACAACCTAGCATGGAGAGTGATGGTTTGATTTTGTAAGGACGGTAATGCTCAGTACAATATGCCCAAGATGGGCGACTTGAAGTTAGTCCGTCGTGGTGTTGCGAATAATGTAGGTATTCAGAGGCTACAGAGTGACGGGAGGTGTTGAGGGTAGAAGAAGTGATAAACTTCAACCCGGCCAAATTATTTTACGCATTTTTATAGCATTTGCCGCCAATGAGCAAGTGGGTCACCTGATGGTAAGTGATCTCCACCGCCTATGAACCTACAAAACCAAAACAATTAAGGTTGCGTTACCGACTTTAAAGGAACGGATCGGTGTGAAACGATTGGTAGAGCCACGCTGTAGACAATTTTGTCTACAGCATGAATGGGCCGGCTCGTCCGGGTCGTTACCACTGTCTCACAGAAAACCGGCGTAAAGTAGCAGCTTGCTGCTGCGTTTCGTACGGTGAGTAAGATATTCGGAGGCCCAAATCCCCCTCCCCTTCCCAATCCCTTATTATCCCTTTCCTTTAAGGTCGGCAACGCGCCCATAATTCTTTTGTATTGTGGGCGTACATGGGCGGTGGAGATCGCTTACCATCAGGTGACCCACTTGCTCATTTGCCGGCCTATACTATAAAAAAAAAAAAATGAAAGGGGAGGGGTTTGGACCATCGAAAATATCACTCACCGTCGGAAACGCAACAGCAAGCTGCTAATTTACGTCGGTCTTCTGTGAGAAAGTGGTATTTAGTTAGACGGCCTCCGTGGCTCAGCGGGCGAGTAGCCGGTTGCGAGGCGTGTGGCCGTGGGTTCGATTCCCGCACCTTGAAAAATGTTTGTGTGAACCACAAATATTTGTTCCGGGTCTGGGTGTTGTGGGACCGCAAGTCCCTCGTAGTTCCTGATACCCACGATACAGGTTTACCTAGTGTGGGGTCAGGACTATGTGTGTGACTGTTGGGTGTATTTATTATTTATTATTATTATTTCACCAGTCGAGCTGGTCAATTCAGACAAGTTTACAGTGTGGTTCTACAACTTAAAAAAGATATTGTACCTCCCAAACATTACAGAATATTTATACAAAACTTTGTAAAAACAGCATACTCTCGACAGTACCTCCTCCGTTTTCGAAGTTGGTTAACAATTGATCGCGCCACTTTTTCAGAAGTGTCTTATGTTCGGTTACAGCAATTTTCTAGGTCATGATTGAATACTCGACTGTCGAGAGTCTAGACTGCCTAACATGATTTATTTATACACACGTGTAAGTAATAAGTATGTCAGAGACTTTTGGGGTTCTAGTTGTCCGAAATTATGACTGCTCACAGTTTATTTAATGGCATAGACTGGTAAACGGCCAAGTGGGTCACCTAATGGTAAGTGATCACCGCTTATTTACGCCCACAATACCTAAAGAATCATGGGCGCGTTACCGCCCTTAAAGGAAATCGATAATTAAGGGATTGGGAAAGGGAGGGGGATTTGGGCCTCCGGATATCTCACTCACCGAACGAAACGCAGTAGCAAGCTGCTACTTTACTTTGGTTTTCTGTGAGACAGTGGTAACGACCCGGACGATCCGGCCCAATCATGCTGTAGACAAAACTCTCTACAGCGTGGCTCTACCACTACCAAAATATAATAATAGTTTGAATTAAGTATAGAGAATAAGAAAGAGTATAATTAAGTAAGAGTAATATATGATAGGCAGCGGCTTTGCTGTGCCCTGGCATTGCAGAAGTCTATGGGCGGCGGTGACTACTAACCATCAGGTGGCCCGTTTGCTCGTCTGCCTGTCCAGGCAGTAAAAAAAAAAAAAGTCTTAATAGCGAATCACACAAATAACTTTCACAGGGGATGTTAACTCATTCATACCTACTTGTTCTCAGTAGGCTTCTCGCTGCGCCACTGGAGTCGACGAATAATAAATAATTTATTGGAATCTGAGTTTGTCAAGACTAAGTTTATTGAATGATCCACTTATCTACCAATCACGACGGACAATTTATTTTGTGGTTTATTCCTCAACTTTTTGCCCAATATTTAATATCTTTTTGTTCCAGTTAGAAATATGCGGCCATCATTGTCAATCATACTAAAAAGATATTTCTTATTTTTTCTTTATTAGCTTAAGCCAAGTGAAGTGACGAAACGAGCAGCTCATTCGCCTGAAAGTATGCGCCACACACAGAACTATAAATTACAAAACACTGCATGACATTGGACTGGGCTCGTCACCCTGAGACATAGATGTTAAGCCTCATAATTCCACTGGCTTCAATGTCCTTGAAACCGGTACACAATAGTGCTTACACATTGCTACTTGGCGGCAGAAACAGACAATGCGATGGTACCAGCCCAGACGGCCTCTCGCATACGAGGGACCTACCACCTTGTACATACATACGCACTCACGCCTGTATTCCCCGAAGGGGTAGGCAGATGTGTAACCAGTACACCCACATTTCGCCGAGCGTATCTCCGTCCCATGATGTGATAGGGGGCGAGCCTATCGCCATACCGGGCACAAATTCCATACTCCGGGTTGATACTGAGTTTTTCGTAATAGAAAAACCCAATATCACTTTTATCCGACCCTGGGATCGAACCCGAGACCTCAGCGTCAGCCTCAGTCGTAACGCGTACGCATTGCAACTGCGCCACCGAGGCAGTCCACCACCTTGTGTTTGCAAAATAAACAAAATTATGTCCGGAAAGTAAATTAAACTCAGGCATGTTAATTGGGAAGTCGGAGCTGAAAACTCGGGAAAAAATAGTTAATTATTTATTTAAGAAGCGTGTAAAAGTGAAACGTCTTGAAAGCCTACGTGTGACCTCGGAGCCATTTTAGATTTCAGTCGACCGCCCAATGCCTAGAGCATTGATCTATTAAATATTAAATAAAAAGCATACATAATTGTAAACGTTTTGCAATATAACCGGATCTGTTTGTTATAATTTAATAACTTGTAAAAAAGCATAACTAAGCTAAATGTCAGTATATTTAGAGAATTCTAGTCTAATCTGTTAATACAGATATTCAGTTTAATTTTACAATCGTTTTATAGTCATTTAATACAAGAAAAAAATAACAAGATGTGAAAGTAGAATCTTCTAAATTCAAATTTTTCTTTCGCATCAAACTGAGATCGTTTTTGCGCCAATTTAGCTGTCAATTGAAACAACATGGCGGTTGATGCAATGACCTCTAAGCATTAACCTAAAACATTGACAGTTGAACTTGCATCATAAAGATATTTAATGACGCTCTGATGACCTATGAAGGACCCATTAAGCGTCAAACTGTTTAATCTTCTTCTAATGACATCAAACGACTAGGTATAAATATTTGATATTCTCAAAATAATTAATATACTTCATGGCCTCATGTATGCATAGCAAAGGTACCGCTTCGTCTATTTCTGCCACCAAGCAGCACTTTGTAAACACTGTTTCCGGTTTGACGGACATTGAAGCCAGTGAAATTACTGGGCATAATGAGACTCAACACCTTATGTCTCAAGGTGACGCGCGCAGTTCAGTACCATGCAGTACTTCATAATTCAAAGTTCTGATTTGTGTTGGTTCTGTTTATGGGCCGGTTTGACGCTTACCATCAGGCGAGCGACCTGCTCGTCTCGTCATCTAAAGCTAATAATAAAATATGTCTACTTATGGCCGTTCCCATTGGTCTGTCATTGAAAGATTTGCTTACTGGCAGTAAATTGTTGACAATTTTTGCATGGATTATCTGTCAAATAACTATTGATAGTAAGCAAATCTGTGAATAGACAGAATATTGTGAACGGCCATTAAAGTTCTTTGATACCTTAGGTAGCAGTCTTATTCTAAAATCCTATTGATTATTCAATTTCTTTACATATATTTCGAAAACTAGGTTCCCGCGTGGGCCGAATAGACAAAACATATAATTTTATATTAAAATTTCGGAATTATTACACATATAAATTAATTGCACTATTAACCTAAACATTTTATGGCACATAAAAAGTATTTTATCTTATTACAAACATAAAATTTGCATTCGCATCTATTACACAAATGATAATACGATCGTGATGACTTGGCCTAGAAAAATATCTAAGCATTTAGAAAAATCTTTAGAGACCATATTATGACAGCCGCTATGGCGTAGTGAGCGAGAAGCCAGCTGTGAAACGAGGCCCTATGGGTTTGATACCGTATCTATATAAAACGAGTACATACGCACTCACGCCTGTAATCCCCGAAAGGGTAGGCACAGGTATAACCAGTACACCCACATTTTGCCGAACGTATCTCCGTCCCATGATGTGACCGGGGCCCCGAGCCTATCGCCATACCGTGCTTTGTTATCCAAAGTTCTATGTGATGTTGCTTCTGTTTAGAGGCAGGCGTGGCGCTTAACATCAGGTGAGCGACTTGCTCGATTCGTCATTCAGGCAGATAAAGAAAAAAATATATGCTGGCAATGAAGATGGCTGCGTATACCGAGCTTAGCACAGAAATCCCTCGCAATCGATCTGTGTGAGATAATAAATCCTGCACATTTTACAACTCTCAAACAAAGAGTACTGTATACTACTGTATACTAGACTGTATACTGTATACTGTATATTAAAGTAGTATACATTAAAGTCTGCTCTCAAACAATAAACGGTGATAATAATAGATAGCCACACAGGCCAATGAAGAAAAAACTTTTCTAATAATTTTAGCTAATTCCTGTGTTATTTGGTGTGCTGATACTGAAAATAATAATAAAAATGTCGTATCACCCAACAATTTTTCACATTTTAATATTATAAGTAAACGTCATACTATCATAACTACTAATATTATAAATGTGAATGTAAGTTTGTTTGTTACCCTTTCACGCGAAAACTACTTAACCGATCATCATGAAACTTTATACACATATTATTGGAGATACGAGTATAAGAAGTAACATAGGATATTTTTTATGAAAAAAAAATCTATTTGTTTGTTACGCTTTCACGCGAAAACTGCTTAACCGATCATCATGAAACTTTATACACATATTATTGGAGATACGAGTATAAGAAGTAACATAGGATATTTTTTATGAAAAAAAAATCTATTTGTTTGTTACGCTTTCACGCGAAAACTACTTAACCGATCATCATGAAAATTTATACACATATTCTTGGAGATACGAGTATAAGAAGTAACATAGGATACTTTTTATGAAAAAAAAATCTATTTGTTTGCGCTTTCACGCCTAAATCACTGAACCAATTTTGATGAATTTTGATGTAGAGATAGATGGGACCCTGGACGGTTATAGGCTACGTTTTATTTCGGAAAAGTCTTTTCGCGCGGGCGGAGCCGCGAGCAAAAGCTAGTAAATTATAATCTATTCTCTATGTAATAGAGATAGCTCTCGTATAGCTAAACACGTGGTAATATTACAAAAGAGATTCGCAGGTGTAATGATCAGTCGTGCCGCGCGTCCGTCACTTTCACCCGCGACCTTGTCAAAAATGGGAGAAAGCTGACTAACGTGATTTCTTACTACTTGTAACTTCTGAGGACCCTTGTCTGTTGAGGCCGGTTGAGGCCAAAGTTTATCAATAAACTAGCAGTTACCCGCGACTCCGCCCGCTAAAATGTCTTTACTGGGATAAAAGTTGCCTATGTTCTAATTCATATCTTGGTCTACCTGTATGCCAAATTTATTTAAGGCGTAATTGATCTAAGTACAAACTTTCACATTAATAATAGCTGTACATACTATGAAACACCCCCCATTTCGCGACTGGAATTTTACGAAAATGTGAAATACGTTTCTCACTATTCTTAATAAACCTAAATATAAATTTCCAGGTCGGCCTGGAAGGCATTAGGGGAGGCCTATGTTCAGCAGTGGACGTCTTGTGGCTGATGATGATGATGAAATATAAATTTGCTAGCTTTATACGGGACGCGGGTGACAATCAATTGCATATTAAATTACATTACATTGCAAATTGCCGCCGCAGCATGCATGGTGACAAATGAAATGTATGGCGCTAACTCATACAACAAGCTGTTCCCCAAATTATTTAAGTGTTTAATAAATGAAATGTTCTAAATAAGCAATCATATTAACTCTGAAGCCACAAAACCTAGTATTTGTAAGGTCATTTACCAATAGTTTTGTAAAGTATTTTTTCCATCAGCAATCGTGACGAAAGTCATGGAAATCAATTTGTAGCTCATTATGGACCGGACCGACTACCGCTTGGTATAGGCAATAGATGATGGGTTCGCAATTTCGATTATAAATTGCGATTGTATGATTTAATTAGTGGTAGAGCCATGCTGTAAACCAGTTTTGTCTAGGGCATAAATGGGCCGGCTCGACAGACCACTGTCTCAAATAAAACCGAAGTGCCTTGCTGCGTTTCGTACGCAGTGAGTGAGATATGGTGAGTGAGATATGGTGAGTGAGATATCCGGAGGCCCAAATCCCTTAATTTATCCCTGTCCTTTATGGTCGGCAACGCGACCATGATTCTTCTAGTATTGTGGGTATGCATATGCGGTAGAGATCACTTACCATCAGGTGAACCACCTGCTCATTTGCCGACCTATGCTATAAAAAATGCATTATTTTATTCGCATTGACGAGACGAGTAGGTCGCTCGCCTAATAGTAAGCACCATACCTACTCATAAACCGTAGCAACATCACTGCACTATGCTCGTCAGCCCGAAACATTAAGATCATTATGACAATTATAATGATCCAGTAATTTTATTGGCTTCACACTTACGCACTCACGACTGTAATCCCCGAAGGGGTACCAGTAACCAGGGTGTAACCAGTACACCCACATTTCACCGAGCTTATCTCCGTCCCATGGTGTGATAGGGGGCGAGTCCATCGCCATATCGAGATCAATTCCAGACTCCGGGTTGATACTAAGCATTTCATGATAGAAATCCCAGTATCACTTTACCCGACCCGGGGATCGAAAACGAGACCTCAGCACAGCAGCCCTATCGCGTACGCATTACAACTACGCCACCGATGCTGTCAAATACTTAATACCTTTCATTCCACCAGAAAAATCTATTTGTAGATATTATATACTTTAGTCAAAGAATTTAGTAATAAAAGAGAGATCATTAACAATAATACCCACTCAAAAATCGTTAAATGTAACATCCATAAGTCTCTATTTGGTAATAAGACAACAAAAGCGAAGACTGTTCTATGCAATACGTGCAAAGAAATAACTTAAGTTGTGAAAGTGCCTTTTGTAATTTTAAGTATTTACTATGTTACAAAAAAACCTGGAGATGTTTTGAGTACTTTATTAACAAATAATATAACGTTTAACAAAACTTGGAAACCGACTTCAATGTACAGCAATAGCATGTAAATTCCAATACAATAACACAATCGCGACGAGTGTACTGTTGTCCGTTGAGGAGAGTTATTTTTTTTCTCTGTACTCCATTAGATTTTAACCAAATTTAAATGGGACCCCATCGGAGCTAAACTCTATCGAGTGATTTTTTTTCCTACAAAATCGGTCCACAATTGGCGGAGAAATCGATGTGCATACATAAAAAAAGCAAAATTATAAATAAAAAAAACGCGCTGAATTAAGAACCTCCTCCTTTTTGAAGTCGGTTAAATAACAATACGTGACGCTATGCTAACAATACAATAAGCAAAAATAAAATTAAGTATTTTTGCAGTATAATTCAATGATTGATCGGTATCAATCAATTGAACTCAAAATTGAATAACTTTATTAACCGACTTCAAAAAAGGAGGAGGTTCTCAATTCGGCGCGTTTACTTTTTATTTTATTTTTATGTATGTAAATTTTATGTACCCGTATGTACATCGATTTCTCCGCTAATTGTTTACCGATTTTATTGGAAAAAATTTCACTCGATAGAGTTTAGCTGTGATGTAGTCCCATATAAATTTGGTTAAGATCTGATGGCGGAGCACGGAGTAAAAAAATAAACATCATCGCCAAACATAATCGGTGTTTATCAAAGGTAAGATAAACAAAGATGTATAATACTAGACGAGCTGTTGAGGAAGTAATATTGCGTCACATAACGCGGGAGTTTGACAGCTCACAAACAGGGTGCGCGATAAGTGTCCTAATTGAGAGTAAGCGAGATGGTAATATTGAGTTACGGTCAATTGACCGCAACTAAGTGGTACCATCTCTATGTACTGCGCAGCTTGTCTAATATTATACATTAAAGTCTTTGGTGTATAATGGTCTATTTTTGGCGCCAAACAAAAACGGACCAATCACGTGTAGCGAAATCGACACTTAGCAAAGGGCTCACTTGAGTGTTGTTCTATAATACGAGCCTTAGTCTTTTATCTTAGGAGTAATTTTTTTCTTCAAATATAGGGTAATTTCTTTCTTCGTAAATGGGATTTTTATGACTTCATATTACAAATACCGCCTTGGTGGCGCAGTTGTAATGCGTACGCGTTACGGCTGAAGCTGACGCTGCGGTCTCGGTTTCGATACCCGGGTAGGGTAAAAGTGATATTGGGTTTTTCTATTACGAAATGCTCAGTATGGCGATAGACTCGGCCCCTATCACATGGGATGGAGATACGCTCGGCGAAGTAGTTAGCTACCTACCTCTGCCTACGCCTTCGAGTATTACAGGCGTTTGTGCGTATGTATGTACAAATACTTTGGATTAACAACTTAAGCCAGGATCATTGAATACATACAAATCTTTTATTACCTACCGTAAATGTTCTGTAGAGTCGTTCGGCACGCTTCCGTAGTAAGTAATATGCAGCCGGTGCACTCCCTTGTAATTGGTGGCGCGTATGTTATGCAAGTACAATTAACTTGCGACAGCCGCTTGCGCCACTAGCTGGACTACCGGCATGTCCGTGCAGAATAATTCACACATACATATCAGGATTATTGACAGACGAAAAGTGAATGCATTCTAGATCTTGTGCTTTTTTATTCATTTTCTAGATTAGACTGAGTGTGATTGAAATTTGTTTAGAGTTTTAAAACTATGTACTTATAACAGTTAAAACCGCACCGGTTTGCTTGTAAAACTTGAAAAATGCAACTGATTAAAAAACTCTAAAAAGATGACCACCTGCTTGTATTCCACTCACAGTGGGATCGGCGCAACATGCTTTTTAAGCACATGTTACAGACAAAAACATTCATAGTTTTTACAGCCGCCTGCCTAATGTTAAACCCTCTGGGGATCTGGAATAGAAAAACTAAAAAGCTAAAAATAACGTTAACCAATTTTGAGTCGGTGCTACTGCAATTTAATTGGCAATGATTGATATCACCAACTCAAAATTGATTTTTTTTAACTCTATAGTTTTTTATTTGTTGTTCTTTTTTGACTTGGGTATTGAACCCAGGACCTCACGGGTCTTAGCCTAAGTACACTGCCACTAGACCAATGAGGCGACACTAAGCATACCCACAGCATTACCTGCATTGTGGGATAGTAGCCGACAGTGAAATGATCTCACGATTCGATTCCCGCACCGCGATAAATATTTACATACATACGCACTCACGCCTGTAATCCCCAAAAGGGTAGGCAGAGGTGTAACCAGTACACCGACACTTCGCCGAGCGTATCTCCGTCCTATGATGTGATAGGGGGCGAGCCTATCGCTATAGCGGGCACCAATTCCAGACTCCGGGCTGATACTGAGCTTTTCCGTAATTGAAAAACCCAATATCACCTTTACCCGACCCGGGGATCGAACGCGCGACGTCAGCGTCAGCTTCAGTTGTAACGCATACGCATAACAACTGCTTCACCGAGGCAGTCTCAAATATTTGCCTAATCCAAAAATATTTGTTAAGGGTCTGGGTGCTGTGAGACCGTAAATCTCTCGTAGTTCTTGAAACAAGATAATTGTAATTTTCTGTGGCGTCAGGGGTATGTGTGTGAATGTTGGATGTTATATCATTTATTCGTGGCGCAGCGGGCGAGTGGCTGGTTGGGAAACAGGAGGCCAGAGGTTCGATTCCCGCACCGAGATAAACGTTTGTGTGATCCACAAATATTTGTTTCGAGTCTGGGTGTTGTGAGACCGAAAGTCTCTCGTGGTTCCAGATACCCACGACACCAGACTCGTATCTTAGGGGGTCAGGACTATATGTGTCAATGTTGGATGTTATAGTAATATTATTTATATAAAGATACACTACTATATACTATAGCGCTTATGACAAGTCAGTACAAAATAAAGAATCTTTCTATACATAAGTTTCTTTATTTTGTACTGACTTGTCATAAGCGCTATTTAAACCGCGTACATGATTAATAAAACTATTTCATTTCATTTAATTTCAAATGCATCGTAGATTCTAACTTAATCACGCCTTAATTCAAATTCAAAATTTGAATTTGAAAGATACACTACGCTACAAAAAGTCGCGTCCTACTTGTGAGATCCGCGCTGTGACACCGTCACACTTGTTATGTAACGCGACAACATCAGCTCGTCGTCTCATTGTCGGTTGTGTTGAAACTGCCGTGTGAATCAACTTTAAAAGCGTTTTAAATAGGCGTGATTAAGTTAGAATCTACGATGCATTTGAAATTAAATGAAATGAAGTAGTTTTATTAATCATGTACGCAGTTTAAATAGCGCTTATGACAAGTCAGTACAAAATAAAGAAACTTATGTATAAAAATCATATCAACTAATGTATACATAACATACTGTATAGCATCGTCAAAATACACTGGGCAACTATAAATTTTACAATATTTTTATTATGGAATAGTCCAGAATTGTTAAGTATTATTATTATTTTATTTTTTCTTCTTTTTTATGGGTCGTTATAGGCATAGGCATTACCGAAATGGCACGTGTTTTAAAACTACCACCGGATCCAAAAAAAAATATATTAAACAAGTTGTCGGAGTCTTTGTTCCCCGATAAATATAATCTGGGTGTCTTCAAGTCCCGAGTGAATCGTTTTTTGCTAGGCAATCATGCTTCATCTTAGGTCATATCATCGCTTACCATCAGGCGTGATAGTGGCCCAACGCGAGCCTATTACGTATTAAAAGAAATGTGAGCATTTGTTTTAATATTTACATGAAATCTTTGTTATTTCTGCCTGACGTTATCTCGGCTTAAGGCGGTCCTTCTCATATCATAGTATTGACGGTATTTGGGATAGGGCAACCCACCGTCTGACCCCCACAAACTGCGATGGAAACCAAGTTTGACCACTTTAATAAGCTGAGTGTACATACAGTTGAGGTTGGCTTTGGGCCTAAGATGTTGGTGGTCCATTTACACTTCAATATTTAGATCAAATCAATTTATTAATTATTTTTTTATTACCTTTAATGACGAAACGAGATGGTCGCCTGATAATAAGTGTCATAAAAAGAAGCAACACCACATAGAACTCTGAATTACAAATGATAAATAACATTGGACTGCGCTCGTCATCCCGAAACATAAGATGTTAAGCCCCTTATGGACAGTAAACATAACACTGCTTACACGCTGCTTTTTGGTGGCAGAAATAGACACCTACCTACCTTTATCAAGCCAGATGACCTCTCGCATATGAAGGACCTACCCACCCAGTAAATATAATTTAACTAATACATAGGATAATACTGCCTCGGTGGCGCAGTTGTAATGTGTACGCGTTACAATTGAGGTTAACGCTGAGGTCTCGGGTTCGATCCCCGGGTCGGGTAAAGTGGTATTGGGTTTTTCTATTACGAAATGCTCCCGGAGCCCGGAGTCTGGAATGTGTGCCCAGTATGGCGATAGGCTCGCCCCCTATCACATCATGGGACGGAGATACGCTCGGCGAAATGTGGGTGTACTGGTTACACCTCTGCCTACCCCTTCGGGGATTACAGGCGTGAGTGCGTATGTATTATCAATTACCTAACTCAAACAATAGCAATGTATAAAAGAACCATTTCTACCCATGGATGTGCTATTAATCTTGCGCGGGCGCGATGACGAAACGCATCCGCCTTGTATGTTAATATATTCACGCCGGCTTTCTTATGACGTGAGCAGACATATACGGACAGGCAATGAGATCGGAACAACGTACCAGTAACTTAAGATGTGCTGACGCGATGATGTGAGAATTCGTAATGATATTTTAATTAGATTAACTTCTGGACTGCCTCGGTGGCGCAGTTGTAATGCGTACGCGTTACGATTGAGGCTAGCGCTGAGGTCTCGGGTTCGATCCCCGGGTCGGGTAAAGTGGTATTGGGTTTTTCTATAACGAAATGCTCAGTATCAGCCCGGAGTCTGGAATTTGTGCCCGGTATGGCGATAGGTTCGCCCCCTATCACATCGTGGGACGGAGATACGCTCGGCGAAATGTGGGTGTACTGGTTACACCTCTGCCTACCCCTTCGGGGATTACGGGCGTGAGTGCGTATGTATGTATTAACTGCTCATTCGCATTTGAGATTTGGGCCATCGGATATCTCATTCACTGTACAAAACGCAACAGCAATCTGCTACTGTGAGACAGTGGCAGACTATGTAGCAAGCTCCTATTTTACGCCGGTTTTCTGTCAGACAGTGGACGAGCCGGCCTATTCGTGCTATGGAAAACATTGTCTACAGCGTGGCTCTACCACACAAAAAAAATGATAAGCGTTGATAACGGTTATGAAATTCAGTTTCGTTTTTATAGTTCCGTACTCAAAGGTTTGCTAGGCCTACGACGACGTGATGTCTGTCTTACCTCTGTCTCTTCTCATCTAGGTAGATGCCCAAACAACGCATACTCACAATAGTAAGCTAAAAATTCGCTAAGTGTGATGTTTATTTGCAACGTCACGCATACAAACGCAAAATAAATGTCAGCTAAAATGTATTTTCCTAAAAATACTTTGCAGATGGGCAAAGTAGCGGCTTGCTGCTGCGTTTCGTACGGTGAACGAGATATCCGGAGGCCTAAATCCCCCTCCCCTTCCCAATCCCTTAATTATATTATTCTTAAAGGTTGGCAACGCGGCCATGATTCTAGTATTGTGGGTGTAGATCATTTACCATCAAGTGACCCACTTGATCGTTTGCCGGCCTACGCTATAAAAATAATCGTAGAGATATTGCAAATTACATATTTTCGCAATCGGTTCTTTCCTCAATTCTGATTTTCGTGTGCAAACGCGGTTGGATGGTCACGCGTTGGTGCTCAGATAAGAAAATCACAAATAACTGTAATCTAGTAACCTCAGTTAAGTAGTGCTTGTAGGTTATGTAAAAAAAACTTAGAACTGGGTCAAAGGTCTTTTAAAATGCGGTAAATTACACATGAAGGTTTTGTACCAATGTATCAGAGAATGTTACCACATACATAAGCTCACGCCTTTATTCCCGAAGGGTAGCCGGAGGTGCAAGCAACTACGAGACTATCCCGCCCACACAACCGTCGTAACTCCTGCCAGGATCGACAGTGGCACGCATATTTCGACACCGAACAATGAAGCTCGGCGAGTTTCTGGGATTGCGAAGCTGTCTTTATCCCGCAACGAATAATAATAATTAATCGAAGATATAGTTAGGAGGAAGTGGAAATTTGTCCTCTTCTCTCCATAGCAAAGCGGGAGACGTTTCGCTGAGCTTATTGTCATCCCATGATAGGGGGCGATATATTGCCATACCGGGCACGAATTCTAATCCCGGGCAACTCATATTGAATAAATGTCTTTTTCTTTCTTTCATGTGTGATTTGTTCAAATCGAAAAAGTCAAACACAAGTTGTGAAAACCTGACCTGGGATTTGAACCCACGGCCACACAGTTTTACGCTGCCACTAGACCCAATAGGCAATACCGCTTATACTGTTTATTTTTATTTTTCTAATTGTCTAAGCCCCGCTCCAGTTGCCTGCTGCCCTTGAATTTAGTATGCTCTTTTATTACCTAATCACACAGACTAATCTAGATTTTATTCTAATTTTGTAATATCCTTATTTCTAGGTTTCAATTGTTATAATATTACAACATACCTGCGGAAAGGAGCGTCTTAATGCATTTTACTGATCACCTTTGTTTATAAAACAGATAAACCTATTATTATTTCATACTTTACATAATGTTTTTTTTAGCTTTTTTTAGACTAAGCTATATAATTATGTCCTAGCGATGCAATCGGATTTGGTACTATGGGGAATGAAATATTGTATACTATACAGTGCTTAAATTTACCCACACCTTTCAATAACACGTTGTAAAGACAATACTGTCTATGTAGGTACATGCAACACCATACAACCCACTCAAAGTGTTGAAACCATCGATTGAAACAAAGAAATAATCGCTAACAATAAATCCTTTTTAATCTCCAGTCTCATCATATTCTTCACCAGCCATAAAAAAAGATAAGATTCTCTATGATATATAATTGAATCAAGATTGAATCCTTCGTGGATAGGAGTAATACATCAGCTGGAAACTGACGCGTGTAACTTAACTAACTTATTGCAACAAGTAATGCGTTTAAATGGTGTAAAACTGTACCACATCAATTAAATTTCAGATAATATGTTTCTATTCTTTCGTGTGATGCCAGATTGGTAATTAGAAACGTTATAAACTGAAACAACGTGTTTACTTTTTATAATATATAAAAAACAGAGATGAAAGCGGGTAATTCAATAATAATAAATACAGCCAACAGTCACACGCATAGTCCTGACCCCACACTAGGTTGACCTGTATCGTGGGTATCAGGGACTAGGAAGGACTTGCGGTCCCACAACACCCAGACCCGAAACAAATATTTGTGGATTTGACAAACATTTGTCTCGGTGTGGGAATCGAACCCACGGCCTCTCGCTTCGCAGCTCACTGCGCCACGGAAGCTTTAAATAAAATAAATTAAGTGTGGATGAGTTGCCGGCCGTTGACGAAAGTAAACATTAAAAAACACAACTAACATAAAAGTAAAGCTGTCACTTTATCACTATTTTCTGTGAGACAGTGGTAGCACACCAGAAGAACCGGTCTATTCCAATTTTTTTATATAGAAGAGCCACACTGTGGACAGTTTTGTCTATAGCGTGAATGGGTCGACACGACCGGGTTGTTACCACTCTCTTACAAATAATCGACGTAAAGTAGTAGCCTGCTGTTTTGTTTGGTACGGCGAGTAAGATATCTGAAGGCCCAAATCGCTTTCCCAATCCATTAATTACACTTTTCCTTTAAGGTTGAAACCGAAACACAACAGTGCTTACACACAGCTGCTTGGCGGAAGAAATAACTGGGTATTATGCAATTACTATAAGATATTATTACACTTTATCCAATACTGATCGATCGGGAGAGCTCCAAGGACAACATGAAATACATGGCCTGAGAGACTGGGGCGCCCAAAAGCTCAATCCAGAGGCCAATTTGTACAAACAGTATAATATGTAAGGTGGTCCAATAGAACTACTATAGATTAGTATCTAGTGCTATTTATTTCTTTATTTATTTATACTTTATTTGGACAACGAAACAGATTACAATCGAATGTAACATATATTCTCTACATACATAGTACACAGTCTTATGCTAGATTGTAATCCTAATTATGTCTACAGCATGTATGGGCCGGCTCGTCCGGGTCATTACCACTGTCTCACAGAAAACCGGCGTAAAGTAGCAGCTTGCTGCTGCGTTTCGTACGGTGAGTGAGATATTCGGAGGCTCAAACCCCCTCCTTTCCAATCCCTTTATTATCCCTTTCCTTGAAGATTGGCAAAGCACCCATGATTATTTAGGTATTGTGGGTGTACATGGGCGGTGGCGATCACATACCATCAGGTGAACCACTTGCTCGTGCCGGCCTATGCCATAAAAAAAACATCACAATAATTAATAGTTATAAACAGCTATAAGCTACAGTTATTAATTGTTTATAATTGCTTACAAAGAAATACATAGAAACTATGCAGGAATCAAACGCAAAAATCGCACACTTTTATTAGATAAGTAAGTTGTATTATAATGGTCGTTCCCTATATTCTATCTATCGGCAGATTAGCTTACTATCAATAGTGTTTTGACAGATCTTCCATACAAAATGTGTCAAAATTTTACTGCCAGTAAGCAAACCTGTCGATAGACAGAATATTGGGAACGGCCATTTTACAGGCCATGTGGGATAAGTGATATATATAACATTATAATATTTACCCATCTTATTACTTATTATATTGTTTTTTCGTGACGGTTTCCCGCCAAATCCGTAGCTGGTTGGCACATTTCACGAACAGCCGCACCGGCCATTGTGTTCATGGTACGTTTAACGTGCTTACAAAATGCAGATATCTCGCCTGATTAATGATTTTACCATAAGATTTCCGACAAATGAAACCATCGGTTTGTTAAAGGTTAAATGTTGTTGCAATTATGCAGATTTTTATTGTCATCATTTCTGCGTGAGGGCGAAACACGTTTTCTTAAATCGAATGTTTGGTGAAATTTGGCTGTGGATTTGTTTTGAATTTGATCCGCTTCCCCTAAGCTCTCCCCAGAGGGGTTTTAAAATTATTACATACATGACTAGCGACAGCATCTGTGGCGCAGTGGGTGAGTAGCCAATTAATTGTGAAGAGAAAGGTTCGATTCCCGTACCGAGACTAATGTTTGTGTGGTCCACAAATATATGTTTCGGGTCTGAGGGTTTTCTCCCCAAACGGGTTGATGACAGGCAGGCGGCCGATCGTAAAAACTACAAGCCAAATCTTTCTATGACATGTATTAAAATGTATGTTGCGCCGACCCCACTGCGAGTGGGATAATGGCAGGTGGAAGGAGAAGAAGAAATTGGGCTAGCCTAAGTTCCTAATTCAAACATTGTAAATTGCCATGAATTTATTTGCATCCGAGAGATCTGCGCGTCCACTATTGCATGAGACGATACCATCGTTTACTATACTCTGCAACTCTGAATTCCCGTTAAATAAAAACAAAAACTTAAACACAAATTGTGATTGCCTGATCTGGGATCAAGCCCAGGCCCTCGGCGGCTTCTCAGTTTAAGTACGTAGCCACTGGACCAATGAGGCGATAAGAAAACCAATAAGAAAGGATAAATTACATAAAGTATCAACAAACCTGTCAATCCTCATTATGAAATCAGATCAAAAACAACTAAAAAAACAACAAGTTTATTAGCTAACATTATCTTTAACCACATTACTTCATCGTATTAACAATTATTTTAGAGAATATTGAGGCATTACGCTGGCAACATGTCGAAATGTACATCATACACGACATTAAAATATAGGTCGATGAGATATTAATTACTTAATTGTCAATAAAGATTGTAAAGAGAATATTTCCGTGTGCTCTGACCTCAAACCCCCTGTTTCTGCATACAAAATTAAAACGTCCCACACTTGACGCTAAATATGGTATAAATCGGTCAGTATATCTGTGAAATGCGAGAGTTCTGTACAATTTTTTGATATAGTGGGCTTTCTAACAGGTTAAAAGACGAAGTTGAGTCTAGCTGCTAGACTCTAGCAGCGAGGATTTATTTGAAAAATACCTCTGCTTTCTTTATCATATTTTAGTTTTATATTATTCTAGATTTATGTTGTTGAACTGGGTTTTCTCTTAATATCCATTTCAAATCCAGGTCAAAATCAGATAATAATAATTAGTTTAGTTTCATAAAATGAAACATTTCACATCAATTTCATTAATAAATAGCTAATAAAACTGCATTGACTGATTTTTGCATGCAATTGAATACTAAATAGTGATACGAATCTATAAACAATACCTAGAAAGTATATAAACCTAAATCGCATCATTTTGATAGATTTAAAAATAATAAGTACTGGCAGGCGGTCTGCAAGGGCCCTAACCCTCCCATTGATGGCTTCTGCCCCATCACACGGAACTCTAAACACCGATTCTCATCTGAAGTCCTTTCGAAACATGAGTAGGGGCGAGCGGAGTAGGGGTGGTAAAACCGACCGTAGCGCGTCTCTCGCGCTACTGCCCACAGAGTCGTCGCCGCGCGCGTCCGCCATTTTACAACCGCCATTTTGCAGCTGTCATTTTAAAATTCGAGTGCCGCGAGTGTTGCCAGTGGTAAAAAATCAAGTGGGCGCCGATTAGCGCTGGACAGTGGTTGTGTTGTGATGATACTCTGACTTATCTGAACAGCATGAGAGGCGGCGTGTGGACGATTGTGCTGTTGGCGCATGTGGTGAGCGCCATTACCGGCCCAAGGGTAAGTTTTTGTGCTGGTAGCACCGGCTAAATTTCAAAAATAGAAACGAAATTGATTTTAAGATGTCGAATTAAATTAATTAATTGTAAAACATCAGGAGGGATAACAAAGATTAGAACTTTATATGAAAACGTTAGAAAGAAACTCTTGTACCTAGACATTTTCTAATTTCCCATTTTTATAAAACTTTTTTTTATTAGTACCTGAAGCATACTAAGACCTGAGGTTTAAGAAGTTGATAAATAATTTACTAAAGTCAATAAATCATTAAAATATTTGTATGAATGTGTGGTTTTGCTATAGTATTATGAGAGCAATAATCTTTAATACTTAATAGCATTAGAGGCAAAACTTATTGCAGTAGGAGAATCTGAATGTAGGATTTTTTTATCGCTTATGAGAATAGTGTCCACCTTTTGATCGTTACTTTTAGATATTACTATTATAATATTGGACAATGGCGAAATCATCGAAAATCGATGGGGCCATAATCTAAAAATACAATAGGGAATAGTGTCGTAGGTCGTAACTGTTATGTCTTCAATGCTTATTGAGTACATAAACTAAAATCTTAGTTATTAGCAAACGTATACTTTGTTCTCGATGGAGCTTTTGACAAAGCTTGAAATTGAAATAATGACTAGATAACACTATTAAATAAAAAATACACATACATACATAAGCTCACGCCTGTATTTCTGAAGAGGTAGCAGAGGTACAACTAGTACTGCACCTGCGTTTCGCCGAGCTTATTTCCATCTTATGATGGATTAGCGAGCGAGCTTATCGCCATACCGGTCACAATTTCCAATCCCGAGTAACTTATGTGTGGTTTTTCGGATCGAAAACGCAAATTTGACAGCCTTCGTGGTGCAGTGAGCGAGTAGCCGGCTACGAAACGTAAAGCCGTAGGTTCGATTCCCGCGAGACAAATGTTTGGGTGACCCACAAATATTTGTTACGGGGCTGGGTGTTGTGGGACCGCAAGGCCCTCGTAGTTCCTGATACCCACGATACAGGTTATCCTAGTGTGGGGTTAGGACTATGTGGGTGACTGTTGGGTGTTTTTATTATTATTAGGTACCTATTATTAAATACAAATTGTAAATCCCTGGGATTTGAACGTATCTAGAGAATGGTATCTCGGGCTAAATACTCTGCCACTAAACCAATAAGGCGATAAATCTAAATACTAGAATAAATCAAATACACGTACTTAAAAAATTGCTTAAAAATTTCACATATCACCTTCATTAAGAATAAGTACTTATATAAGGAAATTCGAACCAAGATAATGTTTTTAGCATTAATTTAGTCATTTTTATTTTGCAATTACATAAGCAGCCGTAGCTCAGCGGGAAGTGGCACGGACTGTCGAGACGAAAGTCGCAAGTTTGAAACCAACCCCAAGAGAGTACCTACACCTCTGACTTGTAAGTTACGTGTATATTCATTGTTAATTATCGCTTGCGTTAACGGCGAAAGGAAACATCGCGAGGAAACCTGCATACCTGAAACGTTCTCCATAAGAATTTCGAATATATGTAAAGTCTGCCAACCTGCTTTAGGCCAGTGTAATGGATTAAGGCCTAACCCCCTTTCATTAAGTAGAGGAGGTCAGTGCTCAGCAGTGGGATGTGTATGCTGCATAACATAGGGTCACTATTAATACATCATTTCTATCCTAGAGATAAACAATCCGTACGTTCGCATTCATAATCACAATGCGTATTAAATTAGTCATTTAAAACTTCTGAGAATTAATTAGATAACTCTAACAATTGCCAGTTACGGCCGAATATTTCATTACATAGGCCTTCCCACAAAGTTATGAGGCAGTACAAATAATGACGAAGATAGAAATCGCAAGGAAATAAGCATTGAATGACTTTGTTATAAGCCTTGAGTAACTTTAATCAAAGTCAAAACGTCAATTAAAATAGGTGCATAGATGTCGAAGCTTTAGGGCCTATTTCACAGTTCGAGTAAGATTAATTAACCACCAATTAACGTACCCGACCCGGGAATCGAACCCGAGACCTCAGCAGAGTAGTCGCACCGCGTAGGCATTACAACTGCGCCACCGAGGCAGTGGAAATAGGAAAATATTGGTTATTTCGGATACTGCATAGAAAATTACAGTGATAGCTTCCATTTTGTATTCAAATTACCTCAACTTCGTCTATGAGTCATTGAGTGTAACGCTCTACATTTTGTGTCCCGGACGAAACATACACTTCATACGCCTAATAAAAACTCTAATATCCTACTATACTATCCTATAATATTATAAATTTAAAAGTTCGATGTTTGATAATCAATCACACCCGAATGGCTGAACAGGTTTGAAGGAAATTTGGCGCGTAAATAGACCATGACCTGGATTGGGACATAGAATACTTTTTATACTAGCAGTACGTCTGTGTGATATATAATACGAAAATACATTCAGGCAGGTGGAGCTGAATGCAAAAGCAAGTTAAAGTAATAATTATTTGTTGGATGCCAACACCCATGTCAAGTTCAGTAACATACAATGGTACGATTTAAATTACGCGCTTGGGAAATATTCGTTCATATTAGGAAACACGAAGGGTGATAATGTTGATCCAAAATTAGATTAGATTTTGTATAAGTCTCGGGTTCGATCCCCGGGTCGGGTAAGAGTGATATTGGGTTCTATTACGAAATGCCCACTATCAGCTCGGAGTCTGGAATTATGCCCGATATGGCGATAAGCTCACCCCCTATCACATCATGGGATAGAGATACGCTCGGCGAAATGTACTGGTTACACCTCTGCCTACCCCTTCGGGGATTACAGGCGTGAGTGCGTTTGTATGTAACTAATCTACAAGCTCCGGGCTAGTAATGGCGGATGAACTGTTGCATAAACTGACGCAACTTCAGCTGATTCACGGTCTATGTCCTCATTAAATTATGTATCATGTGCATAGGTCGTAATAATATTACACCACTATATGAGTTCAATATACCGACTTCATTCATCGTTCATACCAGCCTCATTGAATACGCTGTCTCACTGGTGGCGTGGGTCTTCTATAGTAATGAGAAGGGTCTGGCCTTAGTCCACCACGCTGGCACATTGGTGGGTGGTAGACTACCCATGCCTCCGAAATTCTCATGGAGAATTCCCAGGTGTGCAAATTTCCTCATGTTATTTTCCTATACCATTGTAGCGGGCGATAATTAATAATAAAATGCAAACATTTTCGTACCTGGCATAAGGTCATAGGAAAGAATTTAGAGACGAGACACTCCCTTGAAACTCTTTGTGGAGCATTCCAGCATAAAAAGGTATTTTTGCTGACGTTCTACTACTATATCGTCAAATGCAGAATAAATATGAATCCGCGCAAGATTTCGATTCGATTTCGGTATTCTTGCGATATCTATTAGATCTATATCCGTGACTGGAACTGACCATCAAGTTTAACATTTAATCGAACCTGAAATAATAAATAAATACACCCAACAGTCACACACCAGTTCTGACCACACTCTAGCTTAACCTATATCGTGGGTATCAGAATTGCGGTCCCACAACAAAATGCTTTAACTTTTTAAACTCACTTTGACCACGGTTCGTTTTTACCACTCGTTTAGCATTTTAATAGGCCTCATTATAGAACAGCGAATTTATATTACTTACGCATTTGCATCAATCAATCATACGTTTATGATTGATTCGTTGATCATGCATATGTCATAAATTGATATGCATGCGTGTTGCCTTGTATATTCCTATATTAGAATTTAATAATTACCTACATATAATATTTCCGTATTTTTGACGTAAATTAATTAAAATACCGCATTGCGAAAGCGTGAAGATTGTTGTAAAGATATATTATTTGGTAGGACCTGGTTTATAGGAGGATTTTTTTTTTTTTTGTTCACAATTTGGGATATACACAACTTAAACTATAACACTTTAATTACAAAACATACCTACACTGTTATTCCTAATATTAGTGAGCACAACATGCATGACATGATTTGTAATATTTTACACTATACATTGTTTAAAATTATCCACACCTTTCTGTAGCACGTTGTATATAAAATAAATAAATACACCCAACAGTCACACACACAGTCCTGACCCCACACAAGGTAAAACCTGTATCGTGGGTATCAGGAACTACGAGGGACTTGCGGTCCCACAACACCCAGACCCGAAACAAATTTTAAAAAACTAATAAATTAAAAACCAAACTCTCATCTCTCACTTATAATAACCAAGCACATTTAAATATTTTTCTGTTATAATGTTCACCGATTACAAAATATCTATTACATTAATTATATGATATTCTCAAACCTCGCGTGTTTCGTGTGTACACTTTCACTCGTTCCTCTGTGCATCTACAATGTTGGTTATTCAAATTTCTCTCGCAACCTTTGGCCGAAGAAAAACGCGTTACTCGACGTTGCTTACTTTGTTATTTATATGTTCTATAGAATCTATTGTCATTGCAATTTGCATGTGTAGATTGCTTTGTCTTTTGTGAGATTTGCAAAGTTCTTGTAGATTTATTGGTGAAAAACCAGCGTCTATGACTACGTTTCTATTAGAACAAAAGTGTGAAATGTCTATGATTTGTGGCTTTAATCTTACAGTTGTACTTAGTAAAGAAGCTTATAACATTTATAAAATATAATGGTTTTCAATAAATCCAGCAGTAAATGTTACTAACAATTTCATTCAAGATGAAAATTGATTGGAATTAGCCATTAGCCTACTATTTATTTAAACATAATTCAACTAGCGCTATTAAAAAAATATATAATATGACTTATTCATCCTTTCTACTAACTGAGTAGTACTAACTAGATAAGTAGCAAAATTTACAGCGTCGGGTCCAACCCACCAAATCTAGGCATAATTCCACTCAGTTGTCTGTAGTTCCATTTTCTGTCATTTCACAGTTAGCTTGTTCCATCCGTGCACAATAATCTGTCAAAATAGAGCGCTCGTCAAAATAACGCGCGACCCCCGTGTCTACCAACGATGTTTTCAAGTTTACTCCAAATGTATACAAAATTAGGACAGGAACATGACAATGCTCGTGATAAACCTCGTAACAGCTACATCACTTTTCCACTTCTATTTCCGATACCCAATTAGATATAGCAAAAATATGTAAAAAAACGCAAAAAGCATATTTTCGCCATATTAGTACAGTTGTGCAACGATCTACTTCGTTTCATAACTGGTCTACTTAAATGGGTTCTAAGAAATCCCTTAAATGTATATAAGTACTAGCATTGCAAAATGCGGTACTTATTTAAATTGCTAACCGCAAATGGCATATGTGCTCATAAGATACGGTTAACTAAGTTATACAATGTTACGTTATAGGTAGTCATCATCTCATTGGTATAGTAGAAACATACTTAGTTTGAAAAACCAGGATGTCCTGGATTCGAATTCGTTTGAGCCTCCGGACGTACCACCGTACGAAACGCAACAGGAAGCTGCTACTTTACGCCGGTTTTCTGTGAGACAGTGGTAACGACCCGGACGAGCCGGCCCATTCGTGCTGTAGACACAAGGGTCCACAGCGTGGCTCTACCACTCACAAAAGGTGATGATTCGAATTGAGAGGCAATGTCGTAAGTGATAGCCACGCTGCAAACAATAATTGTGGGTGTTGAAGGACGGTAGAGATCACTTTCACTCACCACTTACTAGATTTCCGGCCTATGCTTTAAAAAATCCTAAAACTACTTTCGTTGTTGCCAGCACTTTGTAATTTAGCCGTTGATCTTCATAATATGAAACTAAAATAAAAACAAAACCAAAACTTAGGTACCAAGTAAATCTCTTTTGATAATGTTAGTTGTTAACGTGTTATAGGGAGATATAAAGGCCAATGGTCTCTTTATGGACGCTCGTCAAGATCGAGCGAAGTGGAGGCGTCTTAGTAGGACGGCGGACCCTGGAACTAGCTATGATAACGCCACGTAGAAAGAAAGTTAACACCCAAAATAAAAGGAACATAATGTTGCTCCTGTATTGTATACCTACTGTCTTACTACTGGGCACATGCCTTTTCTACTAATGAGAGAGGTTAGGCCTCAGTCTACCAAGCTGGTTTAATACAATTTGGGAGACTTTACATAGGTACCTTCGAAATTCTTGAAGATAACATTAGCTACTATGGTGTTCAATTATAGCTCGGGCTCTCTTACAGTACCTCCGTAAAATTCCATAAATTTTGTAATATCACCGCTAAATATAGACCGATATTGAGGCCTTTTTTGAAGACGATAAGTATGGATAAAATATGAAGAAGTACGAGGCAAATATTGGAATGTCTGAATAAATGCAAATGCATCGCAAATTGGATTTTTTATTAGAGGTGACAAATACATACTGCAGCTGTTCCTATAAAAAATTGCCAAATAAAAATAACCGACTTCAAAATATCACTCATAAAAGTCACAGTTATGGTCATCTTTAAGAGTTAACATTATGGGTCGGTTATTTAAATTATATAGTTTTATATAATTTCCACCTGTCTTTTTGGCATACAAAGTACAGTGCACAAACGATGTAAGTAATTGACACAATTTGATATGCTATGCAAATTGGCATCTCGTAATATTGCAGTCTTGGATGCAATGTCGGACAATCCTGTTCGTTAAGTCGTAGTGTTTATTTTGAATTAAATCGATTAGTTGATTTAAGTTTTGGATTATAAAATCGACTAATGATTTTATTTATGGTTACAAACTAAATGTTTTCCGTTTCTGTTACTTTACCCTTACGAGACCAGGGATTTATCTTGGTCCGAAATTATTTTAGACCTTTTTACATTTCAAGTTACCTCTGCCCAATTTCAACAATATCAGTTAATTATTAGCCACGTTAAAGTAGCAAATAGACATACAGGCAAACGTATTGTTACCCTCATGTTCTTAACAATTTAGAAGCTTACAAATCGGGATCCTACGGCGTATCACATTTTCGACTCATAACTTTACTGAATCTAATTATTCTTCGGAAACAATGAATTATTTTAAATACCATACATACGCACGGGTAGGCAGAGGTGTAACCATTACACCCACATTTCGCCGAGCATATCTCCGTCCCACGATGTAATAGGGGGCGAGCCTATCGCCATACCGGGCACAAATTCCAGACTCCGGGCTGATACTGAGCATTTCGTAATAGAAAAACCCAATACCACTTTACCCGACCTGGGGATCGAACCCGAGACCTCAGCGTTGACCTCAATCGTAACGCGTACGCATTACAACTGCGCCACCGAGGCAGTCAGTATTTTAAATACCATACCAAACTTAAAAAATACAAAAACACCACCTGCGCCGCGCCGCGTCTAAACTGTACAAACATAACCTAACATTCATGTTTGTATGATTGTAAAGTGACTTTCACTATCAACGTGCGGAGACAGGAGTGCAACCGGTTCTGCGTGTAACTTTCGGTTTCGTTATATCTTCCTTTTCAAAGGTCATCGAACGGACCACACTACTCATTCACTGCAATAATAAAAGTTTTAATTCATAAAGAAAATACATTGGCTGTATAATTTAGTGACCTTTACACGTATGTAGAATTTTTAATAAAACGCTACGTTAAAGATTTACCGCGCCTTTTTAGGTGCACAATATAAATGTAAAAAAATATTCTATAACTGTATTTGTATCAGTTTTACTTAAATAAAGAAGTATACAATAAACAATTTTTCTAAATTTTATGGCATATGTTTTTTCCTCGTTAACTTTGTTACCAAATTAACACCACTTTATTAGCTGCAGTAGCCGTGCTTGATATTTCATCTAAGCATAAGTACTAAGTAATCAGCATAAGTACTAAGTTATATTAATTACCTTATGTCCTTACGACAAAATAAAAACGGAGAACGTTCTCAATACGTCGACGCGTACCTATTTGTTTTTTTTTATATCTAAGTATAAACACGCTTATCTTTTCTCAGAGTAATGCTATTTTCATGATTATTTTTATTCGATAGGGTAAAGCTCAAAGTTAGTCCTATTTCAATTTAAAGAAAAAAACCACTTCTAGCCGGATGAAAGACTAAACTACGATACTTATGCACAAATTTGGACGGTTATTTTATTTTTTCTTGATTATCTTTTCTTTACCGTTGTAATGAAATCATTATGTAAGTACCTACTTTTTTCTTTCACAATGTAAAAAATTGGTCATACACCCAATTATGTGTATGCGCTGCAACTTGTAACACATTGCATTATACAATCTTTTTACTTTCACATATGTCAATTAACATCAATTTTCACCTTGTCAAAATGCATTTTCTAAAGGATTCCACGACGAAGGCTCGCTAGTTGAATAACAATACGTTTGTTTCCACAAAACTACGAAAGTTCGCTTTCATTCGAACACTTATATGCATTATTCAATGTATTAAGTACTTGGTGTTATGTGTTACTTAATTTATTTTAATGAATTCATATGCAAATGTCTCTTCAAGGACATTTTTATTAAAAAAAGTCTACTTCCGGAGAGTTTCCGGAGAAACAGAGACAGAGAAAGTGGGTTTTGTAGACTTTATTAAGGCAGGCTTCGAATGATCGTGTCACGGGCACCATTGACGTTGTTGCCAGATGCCCGCGCTAACAACTGACGTTAGACGCGAATAGTCGCGCGATGACAGAAGTCTGCTTTAAAACTTTTATTTGGAGTACATAAAATTGGTTAAACACCAATAAAAAAATACATATAGGTACACACTCACGACTGTAATCTTCGAAGAAGTAGGCAGAGGTGAAACTAGTACACCCATATTTCGCCGAGCTTATTTTCGTCCCATAATGTGATAGGGGGCGAGTCTATCGCCATGCCGGGCACAATTACAGACTCCGGGCTGATACTAAGTATTTCGTGATAGAAATACCCAGTATCACTTTTACCCGACACGGGGATCGAACCCGGGACCTCAGCACAGCAATCGTAATGCGTACACATTACAACTGCGCCGTCAAGGCAATCAAAAAATAATATCTCACTAAATATTTTACATTAGGTAGGTACTAATTATACATTTTTGTAAGGTCACTAGTTATTCGACTCCAAAAACAACTAGGTACTTATATTAATTTTCTACCTGTGATTTTCTACACCAGTTAGGTCTCGACAAAAAAAATGCCGTAGATATTATAAGCGATATATTTTTGAGTGTTAGACACGCTGTAGACACTTTTGTCTACAGCATGAATGGGCCGGCTCGTTCGGGTCGTTACTACTGTCTCACAGAAAACCGGCGTAAAGTAGGAGCTTGCTGTTGCGTTTCGTACGGTGAGTGAGATATCCGGTGGCCAAAACCCCCACCCCTTCCCAATTCCTTAATTATCCCTTTCCTTTAAGGTCGGCAATGCACCCATGATTCTTTTGGTATTGTTGACGTACATGGGCGGTGGAGATCACTTACCATCAGGTGACCCACTTGCTGGTTTGCCGGCCTATGCCATAAAAAAGAGAAATAGTGCAAACTGGGCAACCGGCAAACCACAATAAAACGCTTATAATTAACTGGTCCAGCAGATATTGTGCCATATCGTACATAATTATCAACAAACTATTAGCAGTGTTGCGAGAGTAAATCATATAGTCTTCCGCGTAGTGGCCGCATATTCTCATGAAACTAAACACCGGTTATGTACTACACACGTGATTGTAAACTGAAATTCTCACGGGGAGAGTGTGCCCGCGATGTGTAACGTTTCCCACGATGGACCAGATACTCGTTAAATACATATCATTATAAACTGGGTGTGTATTTCGACGTAACCTATTTTGCAAGTTTGGTCCTTCGAACCAGATAATATGGTTGAAAAGCATTTGTATTCAATCATCTTAACTCAGTCAGTGACTCATCTTTAGCTTCCAATTCTACACTTCGCCCAGTCTTGTGGAACGGATCTTAAAGATCTTAAGTTGAAAACGGTGTTTTCCGTTGAAGAGTTTCCCATTTTCTTCTCGTACCCCGTCATTAGATCTTTACCTATCAAGAGATCGAACACAAAGAATCATCAAATTCAGTCCAAATATAGGAGAAATATCGCGTAACATTCATAAAAAAATAGAACAGAAAATAGAAATATTCCTTTTTCAAGCCATTTGACAAGTGATAGGATGAAGTAACAGTATTCAGTGGCAACAGAACAATTTGCAATGTAAATCAACGGTAATGGAAACAGTATCGGCTTACTGATTACTTGTCTTGTTCACACCTCACGTTGGGTTCGTTGCACTATTATGTCTCCTAGACAATTTCGCATTATGTCGCGAATTTTCGCATTCGCTTTACGAAAGTTTTCGCGTGTTGTAAGGAAGCGATGACTGATTATGGAGTTACAGGATGATTTGGACTTGCAATATTATGCTTTCTTTCTATTTACAACTAATAAACTCGAAACACATGGTGAAAATCTTACTAGAGACTCCTACTAGTCGAGAGAAGCACTGTCTCAAGACGGTCGATATTATATTTGGACTGTAATTTACTTAACATCAGGTCCAGTGTAGTCACTTTACCAGGTCAGGTTAAAAAAATTAAAACAAATAAAGGCGAAGAACCAAGCACCTACCTAACGTAAAACGTTTAAACTACATCAAATTTACTGTGGTACTTATGACTTATTTGGCAACAGTCAATTGAGATAATTATTCTAACTAGCTCTTTTTGGACGAGATCTTAGTGTTTTCAGAGTTAAGATATCATGAAAATAGATTCTGATTACATCGTTTATCATTCATCAATTATCTTCATGCAATTTCATTGGCCTACTTTTGATCAAATATATTTGATGGAAGTTTAGTATTTCACTTCCAAATATTTGATCAAACATGACGAAATTATCATATCATTTGATGAAAACATTGGACAAAGATACTTGACGAGTGGCACACTAAAATAATCACCGTTTATTTAGAGATTGCACCACTATTCACCATTAGAATATGCCCATGTGCCAAGGACAAGATTAAGTCATACAGGACACACCAGCACATATATTACTTAATAATAAATGACATAAAAGAAACTCAAACGCATCCAAGTGACAGTCAGATGTTGCGAAACAGCGCGTTCGTCTGTAGGAATGCGCTTTCTTGGCACTGATGCGGCACGATGGCACACGTTACGTAGTCTCGTGTGATGTATGGGCATATCACTCGTATTTCTAGTTTCTAATGCGAGTTATTGGAGAATACGTTACGGAAATGGTATAATGAGATTTAATTGTTGAAATAAAACTAGTTTATACGGATTTTATCGCGGTGTAATTTTTATTTTATTCCAAGTAGGCAATGTAACATTAACTTTTCGAGACGACCTACACCTCAGTCTCTCTCGTGACCACGAAAGCTGGAAAGCTTTCGAAACGTCGGGACTAAAATAAATAAAAAATTAAACCGCAATAAAATCCGTATAAACTAGTTTTAATTCAATGTGTAATATTCGCGTAAACCTACGAAATTTAATCTGTTCACAAAATTTATTAGTTACCAATCTATGTTCGAGTTACCTATCTAGTTGTTTGAGCTAATATTACAATGATGTAAACATCGATGTAAAGGTCGTATCCATATTCGTGTAAATAATATCTTAGATTTAAAAAAAAACTGAGAAATATGACTTAACAAATAAATGGAATACGTTCAAATACAAGTTACGCTTTGACTATACTGCCAGAGTGGTCTACTTGGTACTTTCAAAGTTAGTTATGTTTTACGTTAATCAGTGGTTTAATGTTACTCGAACGTTGTGAAATTCACCAGCCTTTCCATTATCACTTTTAAAAAATCTAAAATGAACTTGATACTTTTTGCAAACAGAGAACGCTATAAGCTATAAGTAGTGACTTATAGTAATTATCTCTATTTTTGAATATTCATGCGCAAAAATCTACTGGAGATCTTGATAAAAAGCACTCAATGGAAGTCACTGTATAACTGCAATAAAAAGAAATATGCCATAAGCCTATGCCTTATGCAATGAAATAAATTATTTGATTACATCACAGCTATAAAATTTTACCGTGTCATCATAATAATTGTAAACACAATTACCAAGCAATTTGTGGACTATTGACACAATTTGCAAGTTAAATGTCAAATTATTTGTTAATGTGTTTAATAAAGGAAATGTCAGGCTTATTGTAGCGATTTTTATATATATATATATTTCATAATATAATTACATTAACGTTCTTCGCAAGCAGAGCCGCGGGACAAGAATTTTACAAAGCAGTGTGGCAATTCTTGTTCTTTTACTTATTTCCATACGTAAGGCAGAAAGTGAGATACCAGTTTTTCTTAAACGTGCAACATCCATAATCCTGCATCACCAGGAAAAGGCTATATCTGAGATTTGCGCGATAAGCCTCGACCTGCCACGATGCCGACCGGTAATAAAATATAACATTTTATAAATATAGATACGTAAAGATTATAATGTTTGATTTCAGCATTCATGATCATGATTGTACATTAAAATGTTAATAGGTACATATTTTGATGTGTTAACATTATTATAACGACAACAATAATAATTTTCTTTCATTTTATTATCACACAAGACTGCAGCTTGCTTAATGTTTATGATAACATTCATGAGACTCATCACATGACATTCTAAGAAACTATTACTTACTCGTTAATACTTAGGTATTGCTTGACCTAACCTTAACCTAGGGGGGGGGGGGGGGGGGGAACATCTACTACACATCTACATCAACTAGAATAAAATAGGGTATTTGACTCGATTATTTTTAGTATCTTATCTCCTGCCTAATAAATATCATGCAGTTGGAAGCTTCAGATCGCTTGTTTGCAGCATCAGGTTAAGGTTACTTAGCTCAGAACACTTTAGACGAGATTAATTTTTATATAAAAATATCCTAATCGGTCCATTCGTTAGGAGACAGCCACATCGACAGAAGAAATGGACACCCCTTGTTTTTGTCGAGGGTTAGAAATTGGGGAATCAACAATTCCCTATATTTGTCTAAGGTTTTCCGTCAATTTATTAGATAGGTAGATTCGATGAGCTATCTATCTAGAGTTTTATTTTCCGCTATTCCTCGCTTTCAATTTATTTTCTGTCGTATTCGACTAATTTTCTTTGTCCAACATCTCAACCATTTCATAGATTACAGATAAATCTACCAATTATGAGTTATGATGACAATAAGTTTTATTTGTTGAGTTCTCCTGATAACTACTATTGTTTTACTTTGCGGTCGACAATATTATATGTACCTAACTTGCTGCAATGCGCTTGGTAAATCATGAATTTTGCAACGTTTACTACTCCGCAGATATCGACGCTTCCTGGTTATAAAAAATAATAACATTAATTATGGAGACTAAACGGAAGAAATAACCCTTTTGGATATTGCAATAGCAATGGCTATTAAGGGGACTATTATGCTTAATCAAAAGATTGCAATAAGACTCCAAATGTTCGAAACAATTAATACAAGGTCTTTAACATGGCTTAATGTCGGTCATCGCATTACCAACACCGAAACTAAAGCCACGTTGAATTACATTTCACAGTTATTATAAATGTTTAATTAAGCTGTGACATTCACTAGAGAAAATTACATTTTTCGCGGTAGTGGGGTAAAGTAAGGTTATTTGTTAGCCCCTTGGTAATTTGTATAGACAACCTTAACAAATTCATTTGTATTTCCTCATTTTTAAAAGATTTCAATTGCAATACAGCAAAAAAAAGCCATTTAATTATAATTACTACTTTTAAAACTTTTTGTCATTAACGTCTGTATTTCTGAGTCAGAAGGCAAATCTCTACATTGCTATCAACAATATATTTTCTTCCTTTAAATAATAACTCAAACAAAGAATTATCCATGATTCATGTTCTATTTTTGTATCTATCTACTATAAAACCCTTACCTACATCGCATCGTATCTACTGCTTTCATTAACATACCATTTTCTTCCTTTTCAGATAGATAATGACTTCGAAGTAAGAAGACCAGCACCATTACAGCATCCTGGCTTCAACGAGCATCAGACAAGATTCGGATTAAGCTCTCCACTCCAAAACTTTCAACAGCAACCAAATTTACTGACGAGTCCTGCACCGCCTGTCCAGTTCCAGCAGTCGGTGTACCAACAACCCCAAGTGCAACAGTCATATGTGCCTCAGTTTAGTAACATACTCGCCGCACAGGCCATCCCTACACAGAGCATCCCCAACAATGTCGGTCTACAGAATAACTTGCCGTTACAAAATAATAACTTCCAATACCAAGCACAAAATGGCAATCCTATAATTCCAAACAATTATCAACAGCAGAATATCAGACAGCTGCCTCCACAGCCTCAGAATATTCTGCAACAATCGGTCCCTACGTTACCGACGTACCAAAATATCCCAACTTCACAAAACACCCAGACTTTCAACCAAAACAGTCAACAAAGTTTAAACATTGGCCAGCAAAGGCCAACTTCAGGTGCCTTTTTGCCTACAATAGCCACTTCTCAAAATCAACAGATATACAGCCAACCAAACCCAATCACAATACAACCTGCGCCTAATCTAGCGCCCCAGAATCTAGCACCTCAAAATCTGGCATCGCAAAATTTGGCACCACAGAATCTCCCATCACAAAACCTTTCTCCTCAAAACTTAAACCTGAATAATGCACAACTACCTTTCCAACCATCCCTGGGCCAACAATCCGTGTTTTCAAATAACCAGGCAGCTCACATCCAAAGCCTTTTCGAACAGCAATCGCAAGAAAACTTAGAAAAGTTAAAAGAATTACAAGATAGAGCTCGTATTATCCAAAAACATCAGGAATTCGTTGAGAAGCAACAACAAAAACAACAGGAAAAAGTACAAAAGCTGCACGAAGAATTTATAAGTAAACAAGCGACGAAATCTCTACCCTCTTACACAACTACTGAGAACTATGATTACTACGGAAATAGAAATCAGGAGCAGCGCCGTCCGATCTTACCGCATGAGACGGATTTATTTAGGAAAGCTGTCGAACTGTATGAGAGAGAGCACCCGACGACCACCACAACGACTACGACTACTACTACAACTACAACGCCAGCTCCGCCACCACCGCCACCACCCGCACCGACTACTCGCAGGTACACGCCTAGACCTAAACCGAAGGGTAGGCACCCGCCTCAGGAGAGAAATAAGCAAAAACTTTACAATGATATCAAAAACCTCTTGGAAGAAAGCGAAACTAACGGTTTCGATGATAACTTGAGAGCAAAAAGCGCAGAACTATTGCAAAAACCGGATATTCTCAAACAACTCAAGGTGGCTCTGGCAGAAAATCCGGAAGATTTTAACGGCAAAAATTTCAGTTCTAGGGAAATAAGTGTTAATGGGCAAAAATTCGAAGTAATCAGGACTACAAATCCCAATCTTATACCGAAGGGAGCAATCACAGCTGAGAGTCCCAACTTTGCCCACATTGCGAAGGCTGCGCAAGAAGCTCACATTGCAAAAGCTGCGCAAGAAGCTCACATTGCGAAGGTTGCGCAAGAAGCTCATATTGCGAAGGCTGCAGAAGATCAAAAGGAGAGCCGTGTATCATTTGAAGAGTTAACGAAAGGGGTACTACCTCCAGGTGCTAACTTCGAATTGGTTAAGCAGGCAGAAAATGGCAAACTCGAAGAAGTGTCAAACATAAACACTGACTTGCAAAACAAAAAGAAAGTTACCTTCGTGTTTCTGGAAGAGCAAGAGGATGGTTCTTATAAAGTTAAAGGAGTTAAAGCTAATGGTCAACAAACAGAAGAAGGGCCGGAAGTTGAGAACATTTTGAATAAAATTAAGAAGGGTGAAATACAGTTGCCGGGGCCAACGAAGATATCCAATAGCATTTTCACCACGACTACTGTCAGTCCATCGACTGAGAAGACTGATTATATTACAGCATCATCGCACCCGCCGTCTAGTTACTCCAACTTTATAACCACAACTCATCATGGAGCCAGCGGTCACACAAACCCAATTACACAGACAACACCAACTCCTGTATACCATAGTCCCATAATACAATCGACAAGGTCCACCGTCCCACAAACGCAGACCTTTGTTCCTTCAACTGTTGCCATTACGAGTACTGAGAGATACATAGCAAAATCCAGCACCCCGATCTTTGAAAGACCATCAGGCAGAAATAGCATTAGTCAATCACCAAGGAACACTTACTCCAGCTCAACATTCTCGTCTACTATAAATACAACGCCATCATATCGGCCGCCACCGAAAGATTTGGTTGTGATAGGATCAAGTACAATACCGCCTTCCCTCCCAACGTTT
Source organism: Mimas tiliae (assembly GCA_905332985.1). Classification (NCBI taxonomy): domain Eukaryota; kingdom Metazoa; phylum Arthropoda; class Insecta; order Lepidoptera; family Sphingidae; genus Mimas; species Mimas tiliae. The sequence continues at coordinate 18,808,846 of HG995241.1, read as the reverse complement.
GAAGAAAGCAATTCTCATTTAGCTTCATCTAGGCAAGCGAGTCCAGGTCTTGTTGAAATCCTGAAAGAAAATGGTTTATTTGCAACTGCGAAGTATTTGAAGCAGTCAGGCTTGGACTCGATATTGAATGAGACTGGCCCGTATACTATCTTCGCTCCGACTGACAAAGCATTCAGGACCTTGCTGGTGCAGCTTGGAGGACCGGATAAGGCTGAGGAGAAGTTCCGTGATAACCCTAGATTACTTAGCGGGGTAAGTAGACTAAAATAATTGCGGTCTGCATTTTTACGATCAGGATTTGGTAGGAGAATATTCTCAGAATAATATATCCTCGTTAATTTTTACTTATTTAAAATCATAGAAAACATCAGAATAATATAAAATATAGTTGCAAATTGCGATTTCAATAATGTTTACTTTCTGTTCAATTACCCTATTTTAGATTCACATTAGTATTCTAGAAAGTAACTTTTATGGTTTTGCTACGAGTATTAATTTTTCTCCTAATTTTAGATTACCATTAACAAAACTTTCGGAATATTTAATTTAACGGTAATTTTTATCAAGTAACTGTTGGAAGCCATAAAAGACAGCTAAAAAAGCTTTTACATTAACCCGTTATATCTATCCTGCAGCTACTCCTCCACCACGTGATCCCAGGTGCATTCGATATTGGATCTCTTCAAGACGAGATGACGGGCGTGTCACTTGCCGGCACGCAGTTAAGAGTCAACCAGTACGACATGCACGACGTGGAATGGAATGAGGTCCGAGTCACTACCATTAACGGAGCGAGGGTCCTTGATGATAAGAAGGATATACACATTCCTCAGGTGGGTTGACGTAATTACTTCTCAACTAGATTAAAGTTAATCAAGAAAGTTAATTATTTTTCATTTCTGGTATATTTCTCCTCCATAGAAACTATCATGAACAGGTTTTCAACAATTACTTTGATATGATTAAGTAATGTAATATGGAGGAGGGTAACATTGTTCTTTATTTAAACATTACAATAATTATAGACATTAGGTATTCGTAGACTCATAAGTACCTATTGCTTGCTTTTCCAGGGTATAGCACACGCAGTAGACCGTGTAATGTTCCCTCTGCCCGTCGGAGATCTGATCCAGACTCTGCAAGCCGATAGAGACAGAAGGTTCACCACGTTCCTGAAGGCAGTCCAGGCCAGCGGCTTCGCTGATACACTTGCAGGTAACGTATAATATATCAGGAATAATAAATATAAACTTATAGTTCGAATGCATCACGCATAATTGCCAGCATTTTTCAAGAAATGGCAAATGCTTGGCTGTTTAAAAACTATGACCACCCACAATAAAGTTGACGATCAGTTCATCTTTTTTATTAGCTGAAATGACGAAGCGAACAGGTCATTTGCCTTATGGTATTTTTTTTGCTGTGTGGCTGCTTGCTGATAGCCTGACGAGAGTCGGCTTTAGTCAAAGTGACCACGCTGAGGGCATCCCCCTAATGAGGGTACGAACCTCGGCTCAGGACGGCCTATGGGGGCCATTATGGTAAGCGCCGCTGTTCATAAATAGAAACAGCACCACACAGAACTTTGAATAACAAAGTACTGAATAGCATGAGATTGCGCTCGTCACCCCGAGATATAAGATCTTAAGTATCGTAGTGCCCAGTAATTTCGCTGGCTTCAATGTCCTTCGATCCGAAACTCAATACTGCTTACATAGAGCTGCTTGGCGGCAGAAAGCGGTGGTATCAAACTAGACAGTCTCTCGTATACGAGGGCTCGACCATCTAGTGACCTTCATCTGCCTTTGTTATCAATTAAAATAGGATCTCGTTGGTCTAGTGGCAGCCTACTTAGGCTGAAAAACCGTGAGGTCCTGAGTTCAAACCCCAAGCAAGCCATCGCAATTTGTGATTTTTGCCCGGTATGGTGATACATTCGCCTTTATCACATCATGCGATGGAAATAAGCCCAGCAAAAAGTCGGTGCAGCACTAGTTGTACTTCTGCCTACTACCCCTTTGTGTATACAGGTGTGAGCTTATGTAAGGTAGGAAATGCAGGCAACAGCTTGATATTACCGATGTCTAAGAACCATGCTGACTACCCTTAAAGTAGAGCTTGAATTCATTACCCAAATTAATTAATTAATTTGGGTCTAAACCCAGCGTAGGCTGGTAATTGGTATGTAGCGTAGAAACTTGACTAAACACAATAACGATAGCGTAGTTGTAATGCGTACGCGGTAAGACTGCTGTGCTGAGTTCTCGGGTTCGATCCCCGGGGCGGGTAAGTGATATTAGATTATTCTATTACGGAATGCTCAGTATCGGCCCGGAGTCGGGAATTGTGCCCACTATGGCGATACGCTTGCGAAATTATTTTTTTTCTTATTCCGTCACATTATGCGACGGAATCGTCACATTATCGTGCGTATGTATGTATATGTATTAATTTTATCTTCCAGAAAGCAAAACCTACACAGTTTTCGCGCCAACGGACGCGGCATTCGCTCAAATGTCACCGGCTGAGTTGTCGAAGTTGTCTGAGAAGTCAGCGGCTAAAGCGTTTGTAGCAAGACACGTGCTAACTGGTACGCTGTACAGCGCTGGAATGAGATACTACCAGCTCAGGAACTCTATGGAGGACGCCAAGCCATTGACGCTGCAGAAGAATTCCGGTGAGTTATTGGTTTTTTATAGCACTGACTGACATATGAGCGTTTCATCTGCTGGTGATTTTCACCGCCCATTTACTCCCCTACAATACCAGAATCATGGAAGCATTGCAGACCTTACAGGAAAGACATAATTCAAGGATTGGGAAGGGATAAGAGATTTAGGTCACTGGATATTTAACTAACTATGCTTACATAAGCACATGTCCGTGCGGTACTATTACATCTCTTTATTTCATCAAAATACAATTTTGGCGCTCAATGTAACCTAGCTATAGAATAAAATAAAGTAGGTACCTACACGCCAAAACTTCCTATCATATAGGTTTCATCACTCTTGACCATTTGGTGCAGACTCCATACAAAACTACAATCATAGTTGGGTGCCTACTTAATATGTATTAGGTGTTTAGCTGTTGTTTGTCATGCTATTTAATTACTATCTTTACAAGGTGGTAGGTCCCTCGTATGCGAGAGATCGGCTGGGTTGGTACCACCACTTTGTCTATTTATGCCGCCAGGCAACAGCGTGTAAGCACTATTGTGTTCCGGTTTGAAGGACATTGAAGCCAGTGAAATTACTGGGCATTATGAGACTTAACACCTTATGTCTCGGGGCGACGAGCGTAGTCTAGTGTCATGCAGTGCTTTTATTTAAAGTTCTGTGTGGCGTTGCTTCTGTTTATGAGCAGGCGTGGCGCTTACCATCAGGCGAGCGACCTGCTCGTCTCGTTAGTCAACTAATAAAAAAAGAACTATCTATTGATTTAAATGAAGATGATGATAAAAAAGATAGTTTATTAATTAAGTTTAAAACTACGTATTTTTGTTCCAGGTCGCATAAAAGTGAACAATGCTCAAGTGATAACGCACAACATTCCGGCTACGAACGGAGTCATCCACGCTATAGACAATATACTATAATCCTACCGCTTTATAGCTTCAGTGAAGCTTACGCCGTACTATATAAACGGAACTTATGTCAAAATAATGGACAAATTATGTAACAAGATACGAAGTTATTCAGGAACTGGAGTTGTAAATATAGGTGATGCTGACATAAGATATTGGTCAAGATTGATCTATGAGAACTCATGAAGGCTGTATGTTCCTAATTACCTTGCTACAACTTGAAAGAAAAAAAAACTCGAGAAGCAAATTCTTACGCTATTTCGATACTTGCAGGGCTGCCAGTAGAGTCAACATATTTTACACCTTTCATGTCACAAATAGTAGTATAAAATCGAAACAAATACAAAAATGACTATTATTTTATCACTTTAAACTTATGTTGACTTTGTTTTGCTTAGGTATCCAAACTATACATGAGATACCTACCATGATACAAAAAGAATACAATCGACAACCTAATTAATATTGTACAGTTTTTGTATCCAATGGGATACAAAAACAATAAACAATCTGGAGGCCCTGGAAATATGGGACCAAATAAAAAAAAACAATTATTTTATTATACAGATAATTCATATAAAATATATTAAACACATTGTTATTGGAAAGCTAAAATATTTTCAACAGCCTTGAAAATGAAATGTAATTAGAAAAAGTGACTGTTTATATATATATTTACGGTGTACATTACCTATCGAACGAACGATTCCATTTATTCTTTTAAACAGAACGACGACTGCGTCACTGTGTGTTGTCGCGTTCATTTAAGATTATTATTAAGACTGTAAATATAAATTAGGATAAAATAATAATTTATGAATGCGTGTTTGTATTTTTTGTAAATAAACTTTTATATCTTTACAATTCTGAAATTTATTTGCCTATTATGAAAGGCTTTACTTTTACCCATTTTATTTGTATAAAAGGCCCACTGTGGAACATAATACAGCTCTGATGTAATTGTGTTACGCTCTGATGTAACATACTCAGTAACTATTTAAAGAACAGAAAATAAACCTTTATAAATTACATGGGGCTTATTAGTGCAAATTGTTAGTTATACAACGTGTTACAGAAAGGTGTGGTTATATTAAGGGTTGTTACATACACCTGATAGAGAGGTATTTATTTACTGGAACTTCCGGATCAAAATCTAGACATCCTAAAAGTTCACGCTACTTTAATCCCTCGTTTATTACGATCGATAAGATCGATCACATCCGAAGGGATGGAAGGGATCCCACAAAAAAATCCTTTCATTCAGATTTGATACTAAAAACTTACGAAATCGTAACTATACATTGTTTATATTCGACCAAACCTTTTTGTAACATGGTATGGCATTAATACTTTACCATAAAGACAACAAAACACTGCTTTCCGATCTGAAATTATTATGAATTATTTTTCTGCACAGACGAGATATCTGATCGTGTATCGTGACCCATCAATTAGAATAATTTAAATAATTAATAATATAACAAAAAAATATTTATTAACTTACAATCTCACACACAATCACACATTAGGAATTATAATTTAGTTTCGCGAGCATCATCTTCAATTTCGCGATTTCGTCATCTTTTGCCGCCAATTCCTCTCTCAAGGACCTGATAGTTTCATCCTTGTTTTCTTTTAAGTTTTTCAATTCTTCTAGCAGTTGCGGACAATCCAATCTCTTGGCAGGCCTACGCTGGACCAGTTTTCCTATGATATGGGCTACTTTGGGATAGTTGGCAGTGAGGTGTGCTGGGATCTGACCTTTCCGAAGGTCGGTGATCGTCTTCACTCGCTCCATGTTGGTGCCGAAGGGCTCCACCATTTCAAGAAGTATTATTCCAAGGCTATACATGTCACTCTGAAATTAAAAAAAGATCATTGTTACATTTAATATCAAGATAAAACTGAAAAAAAGTAAATATACGATGAATCTCTGTCAAAAACTCTTAAGGAGTTGTTAAAAATATATAACCAACCTTAGGATTACACTGGCCTTCCAACTGCTCCGGTGCTGCATACAACTGTGTACCAAGCACCAAACCAGAATGCGACTGTTGTAACGGGCAAGCCAGGCCAAAATCACCCAGTTGTACAAGCAGTCCACCATCATTCGGAGCCACAAACACATTACTAGGCTTGATATCATGATGGATGATCCCTCGGGAGTGGATGTAATTAAGTCCTTTAACAAGTTGCGTAAACATATCAATCAGTAAATCTATATGCGTAAATGCAACCGGGTAGTTCAAGTCATGGTGTTCTAAAGGAGAATCGCAGTGGAGAGTTAGGTCTTCGGAGTTTTTCCTTGCCAAAACCATGTGGTTGTTGCGCTCGTCGAGCCACTGCTTCAAAGTTTGCTGACAGAATGTCATCTGAATGTAAAGAGTGGCCCACTTGAGGTTTATACGTGAGCAGTGTTCAAACTCTTCTCCGGAGAATAGTTTACAAATGGCATTCTCTTCTGGCGTGGTTGAATCGTCTTCACTATCAGATTCTTCGAAATCTTCTGTGGTACTATCAAGGTTCTCGAAACTATTTGAGTTTTTGAAGGATATAATGAAATCTGACATGCTTTTCTCCTTCGTCAACTCTTTGGAGTTATGGGTTTTGAATGACGTTATAGTGTTTGGATGTGCTGAGGAAATTAGTTTGGAATCAAGGGAGAATTCATCACTGTCAGTGTCCATTTGGTATTTGTGCTTCTTCTTCACAGGTGTCGATTCTATCATCGGTTCCAACCATGCTGCTTTATAATTAACAATATTAGGATGGTTTAGACTCGCTATAGTTTTCACTTCCGCCAAATGACTCATTATAGAATTGATGTTTGAAGATTTTATGAATACTTTTTTTACTGCATATTCAACACAATCAAGTCTATGGCGAGCTTTGAATACACTACCAAACCCACCACCAGCGATAAAATACAACTCTTCAAATTCTCTGTGATACCTGGACCATTCTAGGCCTGTTGAAGCTACTATAGGCCATGTTGCTGGCAGAGAGATGGGAATTTCTGATCCAGTTGCAACTGTCACTAGCTGGTACAGAGCCCTTTGGTACTGACTCCTCATAGCCTCAAACTCCCCCATGGAATATGAATCGTCTATCAGCTTCATACTGTGTAGTTTCTCACATATTGTGTTGTAGAGTTGGTTAGCCTTCAAGGTGTCTTTTTCAAGGAGTGAGCAGAGTTGTTTGACTAAGGACTGTACGAGGAGGCTAATCGGCGTGGTGGTAGCGGCGTTGATGATGTCGATCTGTTGAATACTCTGTTGGATGATGGATTCATGGTGACTGTTAATTATTGGACCTGGAAATAAAGAAAATCTATATTTGATAACCAATTCATTATGAGAGTTATTTGCGGTTATTGAACCTACAACCATTAACTCGGTAGTATGTTCCATTTATAGCTAGGCTACCATCACTCCTTGAAAGTACCAGTTACTTTTACTGAACAATATCAAAGTGTTCACAGAATTACAAAAGGAAGTTAAAACACTTTATTTCATACATGTAACCAATGACTGAATGATGAATGTGTTTAGTTTTTTTTTTTTTGTAGTAGCTAAAAATAATGAAAAACAGGTATGGCCGGAGTTATGTTTGGAGTTTTGGTTTCGAAGTAACAAAATTGATCACTGGTTGATCAACAAATTAAAAATAACTTGGACAAAGAATACCCTAATTTACCTATATCACTGTTTTCATACACAGTTCATCATTGTTAATGCTTATTGAGCAAATCCACATCACATTTATGCAACTTTAAACCATTATAGAGTTAATTAAAATAAGTGACCTACCACATTGTAAGAATTTTCCAAAACTCCTTGATTCATGTTAATAGCAAAGACATAAATTTAAATTAATTTCTATAACTATATTGAAATGATTTGCATTATAGACATTGTATAAAACCACACCTCTAAAATACTTTCTTTGCATCAGTATTTTCTTTCACACAAAGTAAGCCATATAAAAATAATAGTGTACATTTCCCTCTTAAAATATATGAGAATATTCTAGCATGTGGTTGATATGGTTGGTTTATCACAACTACAAAATATTATTTTTTTATATGACTAATGCATGCAGTTGTGGTTTCCAATGTTCTGTATTTTAGATACCATTTTATTCTCCAAGTTATGAATGTTGTTATAAAATTGGATACATATATACAAATGTAGCTTTTATTGTTTAATACAAATAAGAATATATAATTTTTTTGTTGCTGATAACAAATGAGTAGCCAGCTGTGAAACAAGAGGCTATGTGTTTGAATCCTGAACCAAAACAAATGTTTGTTATCCACAAATATGTTTTTATTGTACATATACCAACAGAACACAACCTTTACAATACATAATATATACATACGCACTAACGCCTGTAATCCCCGAAGGGGTAGGCAGAGGTGTAACCAGTACACCCACATTTCGCCGTGCGTATCTCCGTCCCATAATATGATAGGGGGCCAGTTTATCGCCATACCGGGCACAAATTCCAGACTCCGTGCTGATACTGAGCATTTCGTAATAGAAAAACCCAATACCACTTTACCAGACCCAGGGAATGAACCCGAGACCTCAGCATTGGCTTAATCGTAACGAGGATGCATTACAACTGCACCACCGAGGTAGTCATAATAATATGTTTATGTATAATATAGGTGTAACATGCACTCTGATAACAAATATGCACAGCATTCATGATACATAAAAACATTAAATTTAATAAATCATAGAAGTAATTACATTCGGTACATAAAATAAGTCAAAAAATATTTGTTAGGCTCTAGATGTTGTGTAACCATAAGTATGTTGTACTTCCCACAATACAGGTTAACCTAGTGTGGGATTAGGAGTATGTGATTATTAAATGTATTTATTTATTTATTATTGCCATTTTATTATTATAGTTCAGATTAACGATAAAAGAGTTTGCCATAATGAATGAGGTAGTCTATTAATTAAATGGATTAAAAAAGGGGGAAAAACGTGTTTAAAGATAGCAAATGAATCATAGGTATTTTACGTAACTGTTACTATTGTAACATTGTGTTGTTGTATTGTGTTCATCATGACCTATATTGAATGTTCATTCAAAACTATTTAATATGTGTAATTAAATTATATCTTAATTTAATGTCAGGGGTTTTTACAGAAATGTTTAAAATATTAAGCTAGAGTATATACGAATAATTGTTCAGGAAGAAATAAAGTTCTCAGAGTCCCGTTAACGTTCGGCGACGTAGAGCCAAGTTAAAGAAAAATAAATAATTATTAAAGAATGGGCAACATAAGGTGTAATAAAGTACTTTTCAATAATGGTTACATACCTAAATCAAAGGATTTAACAGTTGCTAAAGCCTTCCACTTGTCCTGGTTGTTTTTATTCATTATTTTCGTTCTTCCTTTTACGACACTGATTTATATGTGATGTTGAATCCACGATTTTAACTCGCGAAAATCTTTATAGCCCATTTTAAGCGCGGGCCATTGTTTCTTTATTTTACAATAAGTAAAGATGGGGATGGAAAACACAATATCAGTAAAAGTAACTCACAAAATATGTTTTTTTTATAAATTCATAACAATCACACCACAAGTCACAACATTACGCACCACCATTTTTTTATTAGTGTTGCCAGATCGTGTTATAGAATTTTCCTGTTCACAATTTATAGACTAACATTTTGCCTAAGAACAAGGAAAATAGTATGTTCAATTCAACATACTAATCTCTAGCGAGAGCAAGTATGTAGATGTACCAAGTAAACTGTGAATTAAAGAGCTATTCGTTCCAGTATTGGCATTTTTACGACTAACCATTCATACTAAGGGATTTATGATATTTCAGGTGTTACGACAAACTTAACCTTCTTGCTGTGGAGAGGCGCAACGATGGCAAAAAGTCACAACTTTTCGCCGCGCGACAATGGCAATAAATGATTCCCCGCGAAACGCCAATACCGCGCGCCGAGGTCATATTACAAAAATCATAAAAAAAGTTTTATTGAATGGATCTTTAATCTGTAAATGATATTTTACTTATAGATACATTCTCATAAAATAAACAATAACAAATAAAATGTAGTTATGATTTATAATAAGTGTATCCGAATTTAGATTTTTTTTTATGGTGGTCAACCGAATCGGTGCAATCGTTTTGGACTAATAAACTATAATTTAATTATAGTTTAAAGTTGTGTTTGTTGTTTAAAAGTGGTGTGGTTTTGTGCAATAATCTTTTACGATGATGAATAGCTTATGGAAACATTAAAAATAGGGAATTTACGTGATTTTTAATCAAGGGTATTGATCAACCTTGTGCTTTCGATCCGCTTGAAGAAAGTTGTTTAAGAAGCATTGAACTGAAAGGAATTAACACCAAAACTCCAACAAGACCTTGAAATCGGCCACAACCTCGTTTCATCGTTCTTGGAATATAAGAAAAGAATATAACTAATGACTTGGCAGCATGGTCTCTGATCTTAGCCGGTTTCATGTGGAACAAACAAACAAAAAAGAAACATAAACAAACTTACATGTGCACAATTCGTATTGTTTTTTGTTAAAAATACGTGACTTCTAAAATGAATCTTCTTCCCAAAAGTCACAAGGAATTCAGTGATAAAGATTACTGGAATAAATTTTTCAAGAAGCGCGGCAACAAAGCTTTTGAATGGTAGGTTATGTTTTGGTCAATCACAATTTAAATACTAATAAAATATCAATAAATTTGTGTTATCCTCATTTGTTTTACTTGTTTCAAGGTATGGCGAGTATTTAGAACTGTGCGGACAGCTTCACAAATACATAAAACCTAAAGACTCTCTACTTGTTACCGGATGTGGTAATTCAAGTCTTAGCGCAGATTTGTACGATGTAGGCTACCAGAATATCGTAAACATAGACGTATCTGAGATAGTGATTAAACAAATGAAGTCTATAAACTCGCAGCGGACGAATATGAAGTTCCTTTGCATGGACGCCACTAAAATGACTTTCGTAGATGAGGAGTTTAGCGTGGTACTCGATAAGGGAACACTTGATGCTCTAATGCCTGACAATGCAGAGGAAACTAACGTGATCATAGACAAATATTTTTCAGAGATTAAAAGAGTTTTGAAGTTTGGGGGTCGGTTTATTTGCATATCTTTGCTGCAAAGTCATATTTTGTCAAAATTACTGGCAAATTTCTGTGATAAGTCGTGGATGTTTCGTGTGGTGAGATGCCATGAAGCTGAGGAGAAAAACGCTGAAGATGGAGACGGAGCAACACTCCCGGTGTTTGTCGTTATAGTTACAAAGTTTAAAATGATGCCACAATTGGTATGTTTTTGGAATTTATATAATAATAATACTAGCCCTGTATTATACACGTCGCACTGCTGGGTACGGGCCTCCTCTACTGAATGAGAGGGGTTAGGCCTTAATCCACCACGCTGGCCTAATGCGGGTTGGCAGACTTCAAATACCTTCGAAATTCTTATGGAGAACTTCTCAGGTATGCAGGTTTCCTCACGATGTTTCCTTCACCCTTAAAGCAAGTGATAATTAATATACATGTAACTTAGAAAACCTGCGACTTTCGTCTCAAGAGTCTATACCACTCCCCGCTGATTCAAGAATGTGATGGATCTCCGGATATCTCACTCACCGTACAAACCACAACTGCAAGCTGCTACTTTAGGCCAGTTTTCTGTAAGACAGTGGTAACGATCTGGAGAAGCTGGCCGTTCATGCTGTAGACAAAACTGGTTAATTTACATTACATTTTTTACATTTACAAAACAAAATTACACTATATTCTTTTTACCATCAAGACAATTTCAAATTTAAATATTTTTTTTTTACTTGTGGGCTCAAATTATTTATTTAATTGAAACATTGTGTTATCTAGATACTAGAAGTGTGCATGGCCGGAGACAAGATGTTGAGGTTGCAGACTCCTGAGGAGTTGCAGACTCAGGTGAAATCGGCACAGGACGCTGCATTCATCACCAATGGACTGGCTAAAACAAATCTGGACGATGATAATGAGGTGGTATTTTTTTTATAACAGTGAAGTAGCAGCTTGTGGTGTTTGATATTGTAAGTGGAATATCCTGAGGCTAAAATACTCCACTTCCCAATACCATGTATTAAACATGTTAAGACCGTCCTGCCTGTCAAAATTGTTTTTTTTTTATGGCATAGGCCGGCAAACGAGCAAGTGGGTCACCTGATGGTAAGTGATCTCAACCGCCCATGTACGCCCTCAATACCAAAAGAATCATGGGTGAGTTGCCGACCTTAAAGGAAAAGGAGGGGGTTGGGGCCTCCGGATATCTCACTCACCGTACGAAACGCAGCAGCATGCTGCTACTTTACGCCGGTTTTCTGTGAGACAGTGGTAATGACCCGGACGAGCCGATTCATAACGCGTACGCATTACAACTGCGTCACCGAGGCAGTCAGTTATAAGCAATACTCAGATAAATTTACTACTCCTCTAAACCTAATTATATTTTGTATTTATCAGGTATCACTCGACCTGATGCGGCCCGGTGAAGACTCGCCGCGGTACACTCTGTACATTGTCGACAAAAAACACTCGCAGACCATCAACAAGTATGCAGTATTCATTGTTCCCCAAGGAAGGTGAGTAAAAAGTCTGTATTCACAAACAAAACTTAAGCGATCTCTATGCTAAGTGTAGATTTCTATGTACAGGATTGGTCTGTTTATATTTAACGCCAAAAACTAACCAATACAAAAAAAATGATCCCACCAAAACTCTATGCATGGGGGCGGGATTATAAAAGTATGTACATAATAATCTCTAGTTGACACTTGATACGTCTAATTTTTGCGCTGTGCAGAACGTGATATCTCGATTTAGAAATTTAATATTTAGACATTAACTTTTATGACATAAAGTTGATTTTGAACGTTCATTAATTTTTGTTGCGTGTATGAGTGTTACGTGTGACCTTGCATGTGTAAGTAAGTGGAGCCGTATTTTTTTGGCAGATTCATATGAGAGTTATCGTTCTAGTTATCTTATTTCGATGCCTAAAGTAGATCAATGCAGTGTGTTGCATCACAAATGTACTGAAGTTTTTTTTTTATGACATAGGCCGGCAACCGAGCAAGTGGGTCACCTGATGGTAAGTGATCACCACCGCCCATGTACACCCACAATACCAAAAGAATCATGGGTGCGTAACCGACCTTCAAGGAAAGGCATAATTAAGGGAATGGGAAGGGGAGGGGGTTTGGCCCTCCGGATATCTCACTCACCGTACGAAACGCAGCAGCAAGTTGCTACTGTACGCCGGTTTTCTGTGAGACAGTGGTAATGACCCGGACGAGCCGGCCCATACATGTTGTAGACAAGTGTGTACAGCGTGGCTCTACCACTCATAAATAGGTCAAAGGCATTTCACACCTGTGAGGAGAGGGAAGGGGCACGTAGGCGCGCAACGTAATGCTTGGCAGCCGGTATAAATAACACGAACAGTCTCCAAACGTTTGTATTTTATAGGACAACTCCAGTTCCGAAAACAATTTTATTATCTTTACTTCTGGAATTTGATAGACAGAGTCCGTGACGCGGTGAGTGAGTAGGTGACTGAAACGAGAGGCTGCAAGTTCAATCCCCGCACCGCGACAATTTTTCTATGACCAAAAATATCTCCTAATTCTTCGTAGGTAACGAGACTACGAAACGAGATAATCTTAAATTAAGGTGGGATGACTTTGTGTGTGACTGTTGGATGTTATTATTTTATTTTTTACAATTGTTATTTACGTTTATGTTGCACAAAATACTAATAAAAAAATTATCGCATTAAAACAGGATTCATGATTTGACATAATTATTTACTTTTCGTCTAATTACCCTTGCGTGACCTCTAGAGTTGAATTCATAGGTTTTTCATTTCATTAAATTTCGAACAATTCTTTTAAAAAATTAGGCGGCTAGACACATTTTTATTAAGTTTAAGTAGGTAATCATTAAGACGATAGGGTTGTATCCTGTCATATCATAGAAGATTTGTATCAGATTTTGTGGCTGATAATGAGAGACTCGCACCCCACGCGAAAAATAACGTAAATTAAGTGTGGATGCACACTGCACTTAATATTGTCCACAAAAAACGGCAGCGCGTGGCGTTCCTACTTCCCACGCCTTCGACCTGGAACGTAAACAAACGGAGGCGGGTCTTATTTTGATACATGTTTGTTGTGGAAACTGAAGGATAGCCGCGGTTTTTCTAGAATATTCACTCGCTTGTTTACCACGCCTCTTATTTCTGGATATGTTTTATTTTCGTACCACAATCGCAATGTGCGTAATAGTGTATTAAAAATAATATGGTAGTTTTACAAGGTGGTAGGTCCCTCGTATGCGAGAGGCCGGCTGTGTTGGTACCACCGCTTTGTCTATTTCTGCCGCCAAGCAACAGTGTGTAAGCACTGTTGTGTTGCGGTTTGAAGGACATTGAAGCCAGTGAAATTACTGGGCATTATGAGACTTAACACCTTATGTCTCGGGGTGACGAGCGCAGTCCAATATCATGCAGTGCTTTGTTATTTAAAGTTCTGTGTGGCGTTGCTTCTGTTTATGAGCAGGCGTGGCGCTTGCCATCAGGCGAGTGGCCTGCTCGTCTCGTCATTCAAGCTAATAAAATAAATAAATAAAGTATTGATCGTTGCCTCATTGATCTATCACCACTTAGGCTGAGAAATCGGTGAGGTTCTGGATTCAAAACCCAGAGTTGCCCGGTATTAGAATTTGTATCTAGTATAGCGATGGATTCGCTCCCTACCATATCATGGGTCTGAAATAAACTCGGCGAAACTTGGATACATTAGTTGCAGCTCTGCTAACCCCTTTGGAAACGGAGGATAAATGTTATTAATACAATTAAATATAGTTTTTAAGTGGCAGAGCCATGCTTTAGACAGTTTTATCTACAGCATGAATGGGCCGGCTCGTCTGTGTTGTTACCACTGTTTCACAGAAAAACTAAGCGAAGTAGGAGCTTCCTGTTGTGTTTCATACGGTTAGTGACATATCCGGAAGCCCAAACTACTCTATCCTTCCCAATCCCTTAATTATCCCTTTCATTTAAGGTCGCAACGTATCCATGATTTGTCAGGTAATGTGATGTTCATGGGCGGTGGACCGTGGAACTCGCTTAGCATTAGGTTTTTTTTATAGCATAGGCCGCCAAATGAACAAGTGGGTCACCTGATGGTAAATGATCTCCACCGCCTATGTACGCCTACAATACCAAAAGAATTATGGGTGCGTTTCCGACCTTAAAGGAAAGGGATAATTAAGGGATTGGGAAAGGGAAGGGGTTTGGGCCTCCGGATATCTTACTCATCGTACGAAACGTAGCAACAAGCTGCTACTTTACGGCGGTTTTCTGTGAGACAGTGGTAACGACCCGGACAAGCCGGCCTATTCGTTCTACTACTCAAAAAACTAGGTGACCTACTTGCTTGTTCGCCGGATTCTGCAATAAAAAATGCATTTTTTATCATGCGTTTTAGATTTTGCATTATTTTTGTTGCATCATAATTTAATATTTCACACATGACCCATGTTATTTTCGCGTGCGGTTTGGATTGATGCCCGCTACCATGCCGCGTACATTAGACTGCGCCCGCTTTTCCCGCCGAAAAACATTCGAAAACTAGTTCCAGAAGTGCAGCCACCCGTGTCAGAGGTGCTCTCGCCTTGGTATAAGATTATTTCGAAAATAAAATTGAATGTAATTGAACTAATAGAGTTTGTGAAATCTGATTGGTAGTGAGGTTCTATAATAATAATCAATTTGAAGTTTATCGTGCGTTTAAGGTTTGTATTTATTTTTTGAAACTAGCTTTGTATGAAGACTATATTTTTAGAACAATATTATTAAACCGTGGATCGTTTTGAATATAAATAAAATGGAAATTAATCTTAGGTCGGAATCAAATAATGATTGTGCAGTTCATGCCTCTATACCCTAAGGGGTAGGTAGAGGTGCGATTAGTGCTGCACCCACGGTTTTCCGAGCTTGAAACATGAATAAACTGCGCGTTTAACATAAGGAAAACATTTTGTCGAGCCGTTTTTGCGTGCTTTCTTTACATGTGTATTGCTAACGGGCCGGCCCGGTATAAACGTCACGAGAAAATATTGACGACTTATCTTCTCGTGACTTATCTCTATCATTTATTAATATCTCGATGCCGTAGTTGTATGTTACAGCACACAAGAACCAGGTACCTAAGTGGTAAGCATTTTAAGGGGTTTTTAATAAGACGGTATTACTTATTGTATACTGACATAAAAAGAAAGAAAGTACCTATTTATTGACAGGCAGTATAGCTAGTACATGTACAATTGATGTAGTTTTCTTTTTAAATGGGTAACATTCATTTTCTTTACCCACTGATATATTTTTTATTTTGTCCTAGCCTAAGACAAATTACCTCTCTCGCGCACGAGATATCACGACCTTATGCTAAGCGGGCTGGAGTCAGGAATATTATTCGTATCGCTAACCGGTGTAATATATATAGAAGACTAGCTTTTGCTTGCGGCTCCGCCCGCGTGAATAGACTTTTCCGAAATAAAACGTAGCCTATAACCGTCTCCAGGGTCCCATCTTTCTCTACATGAAAATTCCTCAAAATCGGTTCAGTGACTTAGGCGTGAAAGCGTAACAAACAAATAAATAAGTTATTTTTCATAAAAAGTATCCTATGTTACTTCTTATACCTCCAAGGATATGTGTAGTTTTCGCGTAAGAAACAAACTTACATTCAGATTTATAATATTAGTATGATTTATTTCTGTCACAGTCACGCCCCTTTACATCCATCTCTCGGTGACACATCCCGTCATGATACATCGTTATAGTGTCCGTTTACCACTTTTATTTTTACACTAAATAATATTAATTATAGACATTGACTGTTAAAAAAGCGTGAGTAGCATAGTTCACTTGTCACCTAAGTATACGTTTTAATTATATGGCCTCGATTTTGCTAAAGTTTAGCGAAGTTAATTAAGTTCAGAAACTCGAATAAGTTTTAATTTGTCTATTCCGGCATTATACAGGATCGCGGAAATTCGTTTTCTTTAAAAAATATAGCATTGATTTATTATAAGAGTATTAAAATTTTATGGTAACTATGAAGGAAACATCGTAAGGAAATCTACACATCTGACAAGTTCTCCATAGGAATTTCGAAGGTCTACCAACCCGCGTTACGCTACCGTGATGGACTGAGGCCTAACGCCTCTCATTCAGTAGAGGAGGTCTGCGAGTTTTCTAAAAGCGTCACACATTAGGCGAATTAAATGCTCCATCTACCTGAGTATGTACTTCGATGCTCGAAATAGCTTCGATATTATTTGTTGTGTTAATTTTTTGATCTTATTTCAACGCACACTGTACTGCCGCGGTGGCGCAGTTTTAATGCGTACGTGTTACGACTGAGACTGACGCTGAGGTCTCTGGTTCGATCCCCGGGTAGGGTAAAAGTGATATTAGGTTTTTCTAACGAATACGAAATGCTCAGTATCAGTTCGGAGTTTGAAATTGTGCCCGGTATGGCGATAGGCGCTTCTCCTATCACATCATGGGACGGAGATAAGCTTAGTGAAATGTGGGTGTACTGGTTACACCTATGCCTACCCCTTCGGGGATTACAGGCGTGAGTGCGTATGTATGTATTCAACGCACACAAAGACAATAATGCTTTGGTAGTGAAAAATGCTTCGAGTATGTGCTCCGCTTCGCCATATGTGCACTGGCCCTTAGTTATAGTATTTTTTTATTGCATAGGCCGGCAAACGAGCAAGTGGGTCACCTGATGGTAAGTGACCTCCACCGCCCATGTACGCCCACAATACCAAAAGAGTCATGGGTGCGTTGCCGAACTTAAAGGCAAGGGATAATTAAGGAATTGGGTAGGAGAGGGGGTTTGGGCCTCCGGATATCTCACTCACCGTATGAAGAGCAGCAGCAAGCTGCTACTTTACGCCGGTTTTCTGTGAGACAGTGGAAATGACCCGGACGAGCCGGCCCATACATGCTGTAGACAAAAGTGTCTACAGCGTGGCTCTACCACTCAAAAAATTCCATTGCAGGGAGTCCGAGTGGCTGTTCGGAACACCGTCGGGTCGTCGTCAGTTGCAGGACTCAGCTCGGTTCGGCAGGCTGGTGGTAGCTGTGCTGCGTAGGGGACATCAGTTCGACAACCTCGACGCTGTGAAGGAGGAACTTACTCATTCAGCCAAGATGCTCATCCCGTACGGATTTAGTGGTCAGGTTAGGTTAATAATAATAATAAATAATAAATACACCCAACAGTCACACACATAGTCCTGACTCCACACTAGGTAAACCTGTATCGCGAGTATCAGGAACTACGAGGGACTTGCGGTCCCACAACACCCAGACCCGAGACCAATATTTGTGGTTCACACAAACATTTGTCTCGGTGTGGGAATCGAACCTACGGCCCCTCGCTTCGCAGCCGTCTACTCGCCCGCTGCGCCACGGAGCTGTACAAGGATAGTTTGTCTTACGGCCATTTTCAATAAACCAAGTTTGATTACTGAGAGACTGCCTCGGTGGCGCAGTTATAATGCGTATGCGTTATTATTGAGGCTGACGCCGAGGGCTCGGGTTCGATTCCCGGGTCGGGTAAAGTGATATTGGGTTTTTCCATCATGAAATGCTTAGTATCAAGTCTTGAATTGTGCCCGATATGGCAATAGACTCGTCCCCTATCACATCATGGGGCGGATACGCTCGGCGAAATGTGGGTGTAGTGGTTACACCTCTGCATACCCCTTCCAGGATTACAGGCGTGAGTGCGTATGTAAGTTTGATTATCCGAACAGATCTCGGAAATCAATCAATTAAAGTAAGTGATTTGTACACGTGACCTTCACACTGTATCCTGATTGGCTCATTCGTGTTATCTATCTCGTGAATCAATCTAAGATAGTTTATTGAACTAACTGGTGAATCGCCTCATGGTAAGCGCCACGCCTGCCCATAAACATTACCAATAGAACTCGGAACTTTTGATTTACAAAGTGCTGCATGACCCTGCACTGCGTCCGTCATTCGCCCAGTATTTCACTGGCTTCATTACCTTCAAATCAGAACACAGCAATGCTTGCACACGGTTGCTTGGCGACAGACATAGACGAAGCGGTGGTACCTACCTAGACAGCCTCTTACATACAAGTGACTTAACAGTTTAAATTGGCTGAGAATTGTGCTGATATTATAATACAAGGTGGTAGGTCCCTCATATGCGAGAGACCGGCTGGGTTGGTACCACCGCTTTGTCTATTTCTGCCGCCAAGCAACACTGTGTAAGCACTGTTGTGTTCCGGTTTGAAGGACATTGAAGCCAGTGTAATTACTGGGCATTATGAGACCTAACATCTTATGTCTCGGGGTGACGAGCGCAGTCCAGTATCATGTAATGCTTTGTAATTCAAAGTTCTGTGTGGCGTTGCTTCTGTTTATGGGCAGGCGTGGCGCTTACCATCAGGCGAGCAACCTGCTCGTCTCGTCATTCAAGCTAATAAAAATAAAATAATAAAAAACAATCGACTTCAGATTCCATTCCTGTCGCTCGGCAGCGACGTGGGTCGTCGCGTGAAGGTACACGAGGGTTCGTCGAAGGTGTCCGGAGACTTCGTGGTGGAGGATGTGGATGTCGAAGGCGCCTCGCATCGCCGGCTCGTGTTCCTCGACAACCAGTTCCTGGTGCAGTCTGAGGCGAAGCTTAAAACCGGTGAGGATCTAAAAGGATGCTGAAATTTTATCGATTTTCGATGAAAACAAATATTAAATCCAAATGAATATGTGACTGTCTAATGTGTGAGTGGTAGAGCCACGCTATAGACACCTTTGTCTACAGCATGAATGGGCCGGCTCGTCCGTGTCGTTACCACTGTCTCACAGAAAACCGGCGTAAAGTAACAGCTTGCTGCTGCGTTTCGTACGGTGAGTGAGATATCCGGAGGCCCAAATCCCCCTCCCCCTTCCCAATCCCTTTCCTTTAAGTTGGGCAATGCGCCCATGATTCTTTGGAGTTGTGGGCGTATATGGGCGGTGGAGATCACTTACCATCAGGTGAACTACTTGCTCGTTACAGACCTATGTCATAAAAAAAATCTTTACTAAGATTTCTTTAAATATTTATCAAGTATCAAATGATATATATTAAGTATTTATTTATCTTTAAGTAATAATTATATCTGGAGGCCCATATCGCCCTCCTCCTTCCCAATCCCTTAATTATTCCTTTCCTTTAAGGCCGGCAACGTATCCATGATTCTTCTGGTATTGTGGGCGTACATGGCAGATGGAGATCACTTACCATCAGGTGACCCACTGTAACGTGTGCCGGCCTATATTAAAAAATAAAATATAATTAAAACTCCATTCCAGAAATTCCACACCTATACTTTTGTAAAATCAATATCTTTACTTTTAGAGGCAATTACTCTTGAGTTTTAATTCGACATTACTTTTCAGCTTCAAAAATAATTGGAATGATAGTGATTTTTCTGATCCAACTTTTTTTTAATTGAATTAACTTCAAACTTAAACATATACCAATGTAATATCATCATATTTTTTACAGTAAAAAGAAAAAACAAAACGAAGCAAGTAGTAGACTTCGGTCACATATCGCTGTACCACTCGTTCATGTGTGTCGGGGTACATCTCTGCCGGACCTCTACACAGACCAGCGTGGCCGTGCTGGGGCTCGGCGGTGGTTCACTCTGCATGTTTCTGAGGAAATGCTACGATGACCTCAAGGTCACTGCGGTCGACCTTGACCCCGCCATGCTCGAGGTCGCTAAAGGTTACTTTGAGCTGAAGACGGATGATAAGTTGGTAGTTCAGATCAAGGATGGATTGGATTTCTTGAAGGATGAAGCTAAATCTGGTAAGTGGGGTCATTTTTGATTGCGAATGTTTTAAAATGAACATTGCATGTTATTTTGTTAAATAAGGTAATAATTAAAAAAAAGGCATATTTTTAAAAGAATTTTTTTTTCTGTAATGAATATTGGTAATGATTTTGATTATGTCTATATTAAAAATGCGTGTACCGAAATTAATGATGCTGATGTTAAATTAATAACTAAAAAAAGGAAATGCCACCGTAATAAATTCGCTATACCCATCATAAAGTTTTTATTGTGACTATGATTGGTACATGCCAGAAACTTCAACACACTAAAACATCTCCCATTAAGATTGCAGGTTTGCAATCTGAAATATATCGATATTCTTTATTTGTTTATTTTATAAGTATCGAAATCATATCACAAACTATATTTTTATAGGACGCCAAAAAAGATCATTTAAATGTCGATATGGAGATATTTGTTCTCGATATATTGAAATCTATATATATATATATATCATACTTTTTATAAACATCGATACGATTTATCGATACTTTTTTGCACTTCCGTCATGCCTAATTGCAGGAAACCATTACGAAGCGATAATGTTCGACATGGACAGCAAAGACCGAACGCTCGGACTCTCGTGTCCTCCAAAACAGTTCCTGCATGATGAAGTACTTGAACAAGTGAAGACTATACTCGCTGATAAAGGTGAGGATTTTCATTTACCTTTTCATTAGACCAGCGAACGAACAGGTAGGTCACCTGATGGTCAGTGATCTCCACCGCACATGAACGCCCACAACGCCAGAAAAATCATGGACGCGTTGCCGGTAGGAATGGTATAGCTAAGAGATTAAGAAGGGGAGGGGGAGAGTGGAGCATTGGGGCTTCCGGATATCTTACTTATCATACGAAACACAACAGCAAGCAGCAGTCAATTTTCTGTGAGACAGTTGTCGCAACCCGGTCGGTTGTCCACAGCATAAATGGGCTATACATGCTGTAGACAAAACTGACTACAGTGGTAGCACTTGATAATCTTTATTATAAGTCATTTTAACAAACCATTATCATTTTTCAGGTCAATTCATACTTAACTTAGTATGTCGCGACACAGAACTTCAATCGTCAATAATCGACACACTGAAGCGCCACTTCAAGCACATAATGAGCGTGAAGTTGTTTGAAGAAGTAAATGAAGCAGTGTTCGCGACGAACAGTGATGAAGTATACAATATCGAGGTGTTAGAAAACTGTGTCAAGAGTTTAAACTCTATGGCAAGGCAGAAGGGACTGGTCGATGTCAAATGTGTCGATTTGAAGGATTTCTTACAATCTATTAATGTTATTTCTTAAGGATGACTTGTTGAATTGTTTTATTAAAAATAATAGGTACCGAATAACTAAGGTTTACCCCTCTCAATAGTAGAGGAGAATAAGCCCATATACAATATGTAACAAAAACCATGTTGTTCCTTTTAACCACGTCATCAGAATCGTTATTCAAATGTAAAGAACATACATACATACGCACTGAAGCCTGTAATCCCCGAAGGGGCAGGCAGAGGTGTAACCAGTACACATACATTTCGCCGAGCGTATCTCCGTCCCTAATGTGATAGGGGGCGAGCCTATCGCCATACCGGGCACAAATTCCAGACTCCGGGCTGATACTGAGCATATCGTAATAGAAAAACCTTATACCACTTGTAGAGAAATATCTCAATTAATAAAATTCTACCATAAAAATGACGATCGGCGATCACCCGATGGTTTATCAAAAGTGGTAGTTACTCGGTATGCCACCTTTTTACTATTACAGAAAGACGCCGCTTTAGTAATACGCACGTAAAACACATAAAATTATAGTTTTTAGTAGTAATTCATTTCAAATACAACTTTCATTGAGCTGCTGGCCCACCATTTGTCCCATTTTTATGTTAGATTTTTCTCATTAGAGATATTTCCTTATATTTGAATATCGATTCTCATAACACAGCTAAAAGGACCAACAGGGTTTTTGTTACATCTTGTATATACAACGTGTTACAGAAAGTTGTGGTCATATTTAAGGGTCGTTACATACACCTGACAGTGAATATTTATGTACCGGATTTTATCAAAATTTCGACATTGTTTATTACGGTCGATAAGATTGATCACATCCCTATAAATTAAGTGAAGTGCTTGAGCGTGAATAACAATGTTGGAGTGAGACAAAAGCTCATGAACTGTTGCAATTTGCAATTTGAATATCGATATGCTACTCATTCGATATTTTTTTTATTGTTGGCCTAGCAACGCAATCAGGATCAGTAAGTCCTACGGGGGTGAAATTTTATATCGTACACTAAACGTTGCTTCAATTTGACTACACCTTTCTGTAACACTTATACAGTATGTAACAAAAATCCTGTTGGCCCTTTCTTGTTGTGAACATAGACATATAAACAGCTTAATAAAAATAGCTAAATTGAAAAATAATAAACAGAAGCGAGATATTATCCTTACACAGGAAGCTTAGAAAAATGAACATATTTAAAAATACAATACAATTGATATTACGTATTGACGAAACCGGTTGCACACGCGGCCCGGCGCGTTTGATGTACGTAGACGCCGCAACTTGCTATCTCGCTCTGGTTCCGAGACATCGCTCTTGCAGAGGTAATCAATCGAAATACGGTTTACAAACAATAAAATAATGAAAGTATAAAAAATAAATTTGATTATTTTTATAGTCTTATTTTCGTATGCGAGTTATTTCATTACGTTTGAATATCGATTCTGATATCGCAGTTAAAAAAGCCCAACAGGGTTTTTGTTAAATATTGTATATATTTTTTCTACCGCCTCGTCAAAATCCTAGTACAGCTAGACTTAGATATTAAAATAGTCTAACTGCTTAGTGTAAAAAACTAGGTTAAGGTTAATCCAATTAGATTTTGGTAGTAAGGCCTTATGGTTCCTGTTAGTCTTTCGAAAGTGCTATTTCTAACATGTAACATAAATAGAAATTTAGAATAATGCTATATATTTTAGATGATCTATTTATAAATTATGGTAAATGATGTGTTGGTATTTCAAATTGTAACATATCTAGTTATTTAAATAATGGATTCGGGAAGATTTAAAGCTCAATAAACTTGTTCAATTGTTTTATACCAAAATTTCAGTAATTGGGGGATCGTCATTCGTTTTGCAATTTAAAATAATGGGAATCATGCATATAAAAAGTAGATACTTTATAAAATAAATTATAAATAATCTTATGTAATTACCTAAATTTATAAAACCAGACTGCATATACGAGCCAAAAACTTCTTAGTGGACTTTATAGAAGTTGAAATATATATAAAAAAGCCACGATACAGGATGTGCCTAGTGTGGACATCATTGTACATTATGTCATAGTAACATTGGACTTGTTAAATAAATTATTCTTATTCTTCTTAAAATAATTTGGTGTAACAATACTTGTACATTTTTCAATAGATCTTGTAAAAACAAAACAAACTGCAGTTACAGCAGAGGCCTGCGACCGAGCAAGCGGGTCACCTGAAGGTCTCGACCACCCATAAACACTCCAAGCCAGAAGAATTATGGATGCGTTGCCTATCTAAAAGAAGGGAATGGAGATGGGGTAGGGCGCGAGTTTTGGACCTATGGAAATCGTTTTCACCGTACAAAATGTACCAAAATACTAATTTCAAATAACTTTTCTGTGAGACACTAGAAATAGCCCACTGTTGCCGGCCCATTCAATGCTGTAGACAAAACTGTCTACAGCATGGCTCTACTACAAATTTTTTTATTAGCTTTAGAAGCATCGAAATAAGATGACAAGAAACGACAAAAACTTAAGCAAAAAAATGACCCCACAAAAACTCTGTGCAACGGGGCGGGGCTATAAAAGTCTGTGCATAATAATCTCTAGTTGACACTTGATACGCCTAGTTTTTTGCGCGGTGCAGAACATCGTATCTCGATCTAGAAATTTAATATTTAGACATTAACTTTTATAGTTGATTTTGAACGTTAATTTTTTTTTGTTACGTGTGATTCCCTTTCCATGTGTAAGTAAGTGGAGCCGTTCTTTTAGACAAATCATATGAAAGTTATCGTTCTAGTTATCTTATTTCGATTTCTAGATGACGTGACGATTAGTTCGCTCGTCTGATGGTAAGCATCACGTCACCCCATAAACAGAAGCAACCATAACTTCGAACTATGAAGTATTGCAAAGCACTGAACTGCGCTCTTCACCCTGAGACATAAGGTGTTAAGTCTCATAATGCCTAGTAATTTCATTGGCTTGTAGTATCCTTCAAACATCTCACATTTTGTGTATTGTTATAGATTAAAAGTGTATAGATTAAAACCCTTGTTCATATAGTTTGATAGCTTAAGATTAAATATTGAGTAATGTTTGTTAACAACATCTGCAAGTTCTATTGAAAAATCGTACGCACTCACGCCTGTAATCCCCGAAGGGGTAGGCAGAGTTTCTATTTCGTAATAGAAAATCCCAATATCAACTTTTACCCGACCCGGGGATCGAACCCGAGACATCAGCGTCGGCCTCAGTCGGAACGCGTACGCATTACAACTGCGCCACCGAGGCAGTCTATTGAAAAATATTTTGTTTTTTTTTAAGTTTTTCATTGTTATGATTATTGATTGATGTAAGTGGACCATACTGTGGTTTGATTAGTTGTGTTATGTCAGTGATGAATAATATTAGTGGGAATGAGTTTTGCAATGTGATATCTATGTTTTGGTATGTATTTTGTAAGTTGTGATCTATTAAAATAATAAGTGATCTCCTTATTTTTTTGTTTGGCTTTACCTGTTAATTGTAGTGTATGAATGTAGTGATACACTCATGGGCGCGTTGGTGGCTGTACAAATAAATAGTTTTTCTTTCTTTCTTCTTCTTTCTTACCTGTCAATTTATGATTAATATCATATTGCGACCTTACTAACCTCTGTCGCAAACAGGGGTGTGTGGACTGTGGCATTTCTAGGTACCTATTGGCATTTGAATGATAATTTGTAAACTGTTCTATGATGCTTCTATATCTCCACTTCCAAAATAAATTATATTTTTATGAAGCTAATAAAAGTCCGGTTATACAACGTGTCACAGAAAGGTGTGGTCAAATTTAAGCAACGTATACGTATATGATATGTGTTTCAACCCCTGTAATACCAAATCCAGTTGTATTGCTAGGAGATATAATAATAATAATAATAATACCAGCCCTGTATTATATACGTCCCACTGCTGGGCACGGGCCTCCTCTACTGAATGAGAGGGGTTAGGCCTTAGTCTACCACACTGGCCTAATGTGGGTTGGCAGACTTCACATACCTTCGAAATTCTTATGAAGAACTTCTCAGGTATGCAGGTTTCCTCACGATTTTTTTCCTTCACCGTTAAAGCAAGTGATAATTAACAATCACTTTAGTTTCAGCTTACCCATACAGTGTGTTAGCTCAACTTGATAAATCATTATCGGGATGGGGAGACCTTAGTCATCAAGCACCAGGCTAGCATAAATTGTAAGGATATTCTCGACTAACACCAATGGATAAATGCTGTTCCGCCATTGACGCCAACAGTTAAAATATATGAAAAAACATAACTCGTGAATGTATTTTTTTTTATTTATTAGCTTGAATGACGAGACGAGCAGGTCGCTCGCCTGGTGGTAAGCTTCATGCCTGCCCATAAACAGAAGCAACGCCACACAGAATTTTGAATTACAAAGCACTTTCTTTTTTATGGCATTCGCTGCCTTCAATATATTTCAAACGAAACACAACAGTGTAGTTTAAAATTGTTGCTTACACTGTTGCTTGGCGGCAGAAATAGACAAAACGATGGTACCAACTCAGATGACATACGAGGGACCTACCACCTTGTAATGAAAAACACCTTATAAATGAAACTATGTACGTAATACGAATGCATTTAATGCCGTTTCTTTGTTACCGAACATTCGTCGAGACTAGCACTCGATGCCGCTTCATATTATTGTCATCCTCCAAACAACACTCACATGCACACTATACAAGCAAACATTACGTAATCATACAAAAACAAACATTAGGCTCCAAGACCTGGCGCTCAGTGAAGAAGGGACACCACAGAAAGGCAGAGCAAGTTATTTTAAATCTTATTTTTGTAACATTAGCGCTCTTATTCCATTGACATTGTAACGGCGTATCGATAAAGCTAAAACAAACTACAAATTCTATCGTTAAAATATTTTTAGATTGATTCCCATAAAGCGTCCTGTAGTGCCCTGTACTGTAGGTGAGCGTCGGTCTTTATTTATCACAATTGGCACCTATGAGGTCTACATATAAACAACAATACCATTTATACAATAATTTAAACAGTACAATTAATATTCGCAATGAAATAAATTACAATAGCAACGCGCTTAATCAGTAAGCGATTAGGAAATACTTTTAAAACTAGTTAATTGTCCTCAAAAACAGTCTCAAAACACTTTCTTCAATATATTTTTGAGACTTTTCTTCTTTTTGCCGCCCCCGCTGTCGCTGTCTTGCTGTCCGTTCTGAGATAGTTCCGTGGACTCGGACCAGAGGCTGCCCGTCGGCGACTCTGAAGCGGCTTTCTTGCCCAATTTTCCGTTAAACAGTGGCTCAATATTCCTTACAACAGGACTTGGTGTGCTTCTACTGCTCTGCCTACTTAGGGTCCTCAAAAACGCCGGCGAAGACAACCTTCTCGTTTTCATCGTTTTCGTCTTCAAATTGTTGAAAAAGGACCCGTTTGTTTTCGGAACTTCTGCTCTTGGCGGTTCTATTATTTCTGTCTCTATGAATTCCTTAGGCTCGGAAACAGGAGCTATATGTTCCTCCTCATCTAACGGTATGGGATTGTCTTGTAGTTTTACAATACTGTCTTGTCTGGACCAGTCTTTCACTTCTATCTCTGCGGCTCTGTGTATCACTGTTGTCTTTCTTCTTCTGTTCTTTCTGGCAACTTGCCATTCACCTTCGTCTTCTTCCTTGGTTTCCTCTGTAAACTGTCTCGCTATCTGCAAGGCCTCCTCGCTAGGCCTCCTTTTCTTGGTTGAGGGTGTCGCGTGACCACTTACACCTTCAACTGATTTTCTTCTGAACTTATCTTGTTTTTTTCTCGTCTTCTTAGGTACTGGTATGATAATAGGCTCCCTTCTCTGTCTCTTTGTTATGTAGTAGATTATTGCTGCCACAATGATCGTTTGAAACACTACAAACTTGAAGAAATTCATGTTCCCAAACCAGCTGTCCCTCTCTTCCATTAATGTGTGTATCGCGGCCGCCATCTGTCCCATCTGCTCCTGTAGAATCGTCATCTGTTCCAGATACTTTTGTTCCCTCTCGTTGCTCTTCTTCCTTTCCTCTGACATCTGCTGCACCGTCTTCTCGAATGTTTTTTGCATTTCCTCCACTTGCTTCTTGTATCGCCGGCTCAGTTCTTCTAAATATTGCCCCGACAGGGACATGTTTCGTTCTAGTGTCTGAAAATAGAAAATTGATTTTATTAATATATGTCTAAAATATGTTGCGGAATTTACAAATCTAGAATTCAATGTAATTTAAATGAGAAATTACTCATATTTTTTGTATAGCTGTAGATTGGAGAATGCAAAATTATCCGGAAAGACCAGTTTAGGTGTTTTCTTAAAACAGTCGCTATTTTAGAATTTGAATTTCAAAACTACTTGTCCTTGTATGTTGTAGTGGTTCAGCAAGATTTGGCATGTGTTTGCTTTTCGCATGTAGAGTTCGTTAATCTTTTGATTTAAATGGGTATTGGTATACGGGTACCAGAGATAAGGATTAAAAAAACATCACTTTTATGTGTGGTGCGCTAATTCATATCCTACTTCTATTATAAATGTGAAAATTTGGATGTTTGTTAGTCAATCACGCCTTAACAGGTGAACGGTTTTGGATGAAATTTGGCTCACAGGTAGACTATGACCTGGAATAGAAAATAGGCTGTATCTGTAATATCCCAGAAAAGGCTATTCACAAGGGCGAGGCCGCGAGCAGAAGCTAGTACACCATAAATCTACAAAGAACCTAAATAGTTCATGTTAGGCGAATGCAACAAGTTGGCTATCATATGCAAATGCCGATTTATAGTGGTTAAAGCATGGTTTCATAAAAGAGACCGCCATGGTAGCCGTTAAAGGAGTCGATCAGTTCTTGAGCAGATAAAAAGAGGCGGTCAGCTGTCATTTACACTAATTAATATTAGTGTATCTTTCGTCTTTATAATTAAAGACGAAAGATTTGTATTTTTGTATGTTACGAATAAACTTAAAACCTACTGGACCGATTTCATAAATTATTTTGCCGTCAGAAAGCTACATTATCACTGAGTAACATAGGCTACTTTTGATCCCGGAAAAGGCCGTTCACGCGGGCGGAGCCGCGAGCAAAGGCTAGTAATATATATTATGTTGATCTTGAATATATATATGACAGCCACCGTGGCGTGACAATGAGCGAGCTAATCGATTAAGAAACGGTAGGCTATGGTACCGGTAACCAATTCGATCGGTGTTGTGGGGGGACGAAACGCCCTCATAGATCCCAATACCCAGACTTGTATCTTGGTGTCGGATCAGGAATATTTGTGATTGTTACGTATATATTTATTATATAACACCAATAGTTGAAAAGACATAACATGCTTCCAACACTCACCTTTACTCTATTAGATAGCCGCAGGAAGACGGACTCCTTCTGCAATGTGGTTTGTTGGTTTTGATTCTGAGATACATACACTCCCGCTCCCGCCCCCGCCGGGACCGGATCCACCGCTATCTGGTCCAATTCAGATAGTAAGCTGTCGTTGTCTATTATTATCGGATCAGTCACTTCATCACCACCATTTTCTTTAGGTTTCTCCGTAGCATCAGCTTTACCATTTTTGATTTCTGTTTTTGATATTACATCTTTCTCTTGTTCGATGGTAGTCTCCACTGATTTGGGTACATCTGGTGTGATCTCTGGTTGTTCTTGAATTATCTTTTCGTCAGTCATAGGCGTGTCTTCTTTTTTGCTATCAGCACCGTCCCCTTCATCCTTTGGCATTTCAATTGAGATGGTACGACTCTCGCCGATTTCGTCGGGAAGTGATTTTTCCTCCGATTGAACTGTTTCGTTAATTTTCTCGTCGGATCCGTTGTTCTTTTCGGGTGCTAACTTTATTTCTTGCTCGGCATTAATCTCATCCGTTACAGATTGCGGTGATTCATCCATAGTTATGTTTGTGGTAACATTCGTTTCAGTCTCGAAA
This sequence comes from Mimas tiliae, assembly GCA_905332985.1. Taxonomy (NCBI): domain Eukaryota; kingdom Metazoa; phylum Arthropoda; class Insecta; order Lepidoptera; family Sphingidae; genus Mimas; species Mimas tiliae. Next base: position 18,778,970 of record HG995241.1, on the reverse strand, counting down.
CTTGTGTTCAAAACTACTTTCTTCTCTTTAATAGCTAAGATATTACACAAAGCGGCTAAATATTTTTGCGGGAACAATGCATTCATGTAAGCTACTCTTTCATCACTAAACTCTATTGTCTTTGTACTTTTAAAATCTAAACCGAACTGTTGACAGATGCCGGTGCACTTCAACGTCTCACGGAGGAACACTTGTCGCACTAAACTAACTAACTTGTCCGAGCTACAGCTAATGAGTTCGTACACTTCATTGTATAGCGTCTCACTGCAGTTATCACATACAATAATATGGCTGGGAGAGCAACACCTTTTGTACACTTTGTCTATAGATGTGTCGTTATATTCGCACGACACATTCTTAGGAACTTCTGTCTTGACTAACGCTTGAGCCGCCTTCTTCATTATGGACATGACGGCGTCACGCGCGGAGCCAAAAAGATTCTTGGACGGCTCCGTTTCAGCTGCCGGGACGTCGGGCACGTCTATTATTTCATCGTCTTCATCTTCATCTATATGAGCAGTGTGTTGGGAATTCTCCTTTTCCAAAACTTCAAATTCTGATGTTCCGTACACTTTGAAAAGGGAAATGGGGCAGTAATGCTCCGAACCATGGTGTGAAAGCATTTCAACTTTAATAAATTTACCAAACAGATGTGGGAATAAATCGAAACTTTGGACATCTCTCATGTCTTGAGCAGTGAACTGGCCGACGCTGGCCCAGTCTCGAGTCGGGAACCGATCGCTGAAATATACGGCTATGTCTTTCGGCGTGGAAGAGAACAGCTCGAAGTTGGCTATTTCTATTTTCTGCGCCTGGACCGCTTCGCACAGTTCCACAACGAACCAGATGCGGCTGTTGCAAGTGTTGAGCATGTATTCGTCTCTGTTCGGCGACAATATGGAGCTAGCCGACCCCGCCTCCGGATTGACAGCCACGATCTTCGCTCCGCACGCGAGAGACGCGTAATTCTTTGATCGCAATTTTGTACTTTTACTACTAAAATTCGTATTGCTATGACTAGGTTGACTCGAATGATTCAGTACTGTGTCTTTCTTCTCGGCTTCCGCGAGTTGTTTCTGTGCCCACTCTGAGAACGAAGGTATGTCCTCCTGGGGCGTCTCCGGCTTCACTGGAATGTTTTCTGTTTCTGGTTCCTTCTGTTCCTCGGGTTGAGATTCTGCGACCTCTGGCTCGGCAGTGGTCGATGGAAATGCGTCTTCTGTAAGTCTAGTTTCGTGAACAGGTTTGGCTTTGACAACGAGCCGGGGCTCCGTACTTTCCTTTTCTTCTTCTGGTTTGTCGTCATGTTCTTCGGGCTCGTCTATGACGGAATATGTCTTGGTGTCGTTATGCTCGTCCGAGTCGTTGACGAACAGAAGCTCGTCGGGGTTCCTCAGTTCCAGTTTGGCGTTATCTGCTAGCGAGATGAGCACAGGAGGCTGCCCGGTGTCAGGTAACCTGGAACGACAAACGTTGAACATTATCAAATTGTTCTATGCAGTAAATATTTTCTTACGTTTATAATTCAGACCCAACGGGTCACCAAATCGTCTGATTGTCTTATTCTAAAGCAAATGCGCTGTTATTTTCTGGACAACGTAAACGATAATTGCGTTCAACATCCATTCATGCAGAGAGCAACATTACAACAATTAAAGTTAAACGGGTCGTTAAACAATTACATCGAAAGTTAATTAGCATTAAAACTTAATTACATGGAACAATTAATGTGTACATTTCCTATTAAATATATCAATAAAATATGCTTAGAAAGGGAAATTATGCTTAGATATAATGCTGATAAGGAATTTAATTTAGCTGTTTTATGTATTCGACTATAATGTGAGAAGACATTTGCTCTATGTATTTACATAAAATGGAGCTCAGAATATGTAATAAAATACTAGTTTAGAAAAAACGTAACTTAGCTATAGGTGCTATGCAGGCTTATTTACAATACAGTTTTGATTTGTCACATTTCATATTTAGTTCTATGAATAAATAAATATTCAGTATTTTAGTTATGTTTTAACACGCATATTATAGTAGTAGATAAGACTAAGGTTGATAAGACTAAGGTAACTCACAGAAGAATCGGATAGTCCACATTCAATAGATTCAAACATTTAAACTCTAAACAATCTCGCTCATACATCGACGACTCACTTGAAATAAATGAAAGAAACGGAGTACGATATCATAGATTCTATTATAGCAATTAGTCGTCCATCCATGGGTAAATAAATTGAGGAATAAGTTTATAGTTTTAGGTTTACAATACCTCGTGAGCATTGCCCTCGCTATGATTAAACATTTAACATGAACAAATATTGGATTGTGCAAACCAAAGTTATGTCCAGAGCTATTCGGTTCCAATGATGAAAGTAGCAGGACAAAACAAGTTCTAAAATACTGGAATGCTTAACTAAGTTACAACATTACAATATCACAGGCCCTCGAAGTAGGGTGCCTTGAACCAGATATTACACAATACACGCATACAGACACACTTGACGCGAACGTTAGAGATAACGCATGCGCATATGGCATGTGGGTGTACACACGCAAGGATCCATTTATATTAATGAATGAACATTTTTGATCATTCTTGATGTCTGGGATTTTGAGATTGAAATTTAATTAAAATTAGATGTCTTAGCGCTTACTTGCCCCATCTCGCCTACAAACGTTATAAATCAGTGTTTAAGCCAGTCACTGTTATGTCCCTTTCATCGTTACGAATTGCGACAAAGAATAATATAAAAGAGACAAAACGTTAGCAATATAAATTTTAAAATTATGGTTCTTATTTGAAGAAATATTGCAATTATGATACCAAAAAGTTGGACTTTCAAATAGTCTACGAGCCACATCGTCAGTAAAGCAACCATTTTATCAAAACACCGCAGTTTACAGCAATAAAAACATAATACAGAGATGCTGTACAATTCAAAACGAATTTATGATCATTGACTGCGTTGGAAGCAATTGAAACAATCAGCTGTACGATGGACCCAGCGTCCGTTGCTGTTATAGCATTTATATGTCTTATGAAATCATTATGAATAAAGTCTGAATTTTTCTTCTCTGCTATACGACATAATGTGTGTTTTTTTTATTTGTTTAAATTAAATTATTATTACTTCCTCGGTGGCGCAGTTGAAATGCGTAACGTTACGATTGAGGCCAACCACTGAGGTCTCGGGTTCGATCCCCGGGTCGGGTAAAGTGGTATTGGGTTTTTCTATTACCAAATGCTCCGTATCAGCTCGGAGTCTGGAATTTGTGCCGGGTATGGCGATAGGCTCGCCCCCTATCACATAAGGGACGGAGATACGCTCGGCGAAATGTGGGTGTACTGGTTACACCTCTACCTACCCCTTCGGGGATTACAGGCGTGAGTGCGTACGTAAATTATTATTATGAAATAAACGTTTGTTCGGTAAATCCATGGCTAAGTAAATAACTGTTGCTATTTTTGATGTGCTTTGTGCTAATAATTTGGTATTGTAAAGAACGTTATCCCCATGAGTTTGTAAAGTAAATTTTCTATGTACTATGAAGGCATGCATGTATTCTTGTACGGATTCATACGAATATTAATAATTCTCTTCACATAAGGCTACAATATAAAGCAAAACAATTATTATCAAAGAAAATATATTAAGGTTTTCTATAGATTTTTGAGTGGTAGAGCCACGCTGTAGACACTTTTGTCTACAGCATGAATGGGCCGGCTCCTCCGGGTCGTTACCACTGTTTCACAGAAAACCGACGTAAAGTAGCAGCTTGCTGCTGCGTTTCGTACAATGAGTGAGATATTCGGAGGCCCAAATCCCCTCCCCTTCCCATTCCCTTAATTATGCCTTTCCTATAAGTTCGGCAACGCGCCCATAATTATTTTGGTAATGTGGGCGTACTTGGGCGGTGGAGATCACTTAACATAACGTGACCCACTTGCTCGTTTGCCGGTTTATGCTATAAAAGAAAAGATACATATTAAATATGTACATTGTACAATATGCGCAGAATAACTTGACCGTGCTTAAAGTAAGTCACTGTCCACCCTCAACCATTCCCGGAACCTTTTAGGCCTTTTGCTAAGTGTCGTGGTCTATTTTTGGCGCCAAACAAAAACATATAATAAACGTAACTATTCAAGTATTCTATGCAACCATTTTAGCTTCGATAGATATATAGCGATAACCAGATTAAACTGCTTTTATATATAAATAAAACTGGTCGAAAATTATCTCGTATTGCATATGCTAAGCCAAATTCTTAATGGCTGGTCAGACTGGTGTAGATCTAACAATGCAGTAACAACAGTCTGCAATAACTCTATTTAATATATGCAGGACAGATAACTATGCTAATGATTTTCACATAAATAGATCAACTTTGCAACTTTATAAAGTTCAACCAGTCGCAAGCAAACTTTGTAACAAGTTGGTATATTATTGGATAATCTCAAATATTTTAATCAGTTACATAATTATGGTAAAACACTATGTTGTTTGTGAAGTAAAGGACAAAATATGCAAAGACCTATGTAGGAATCGAGTCTCAGATTTTTTGTTATTTTACCGGCTCGGCAATGGAATGCGAATTCCCAGAGACTCGCCGCGACTGAGGGTAAGCTGAGGTATTGGGTTGGATCCCCGGGTCGGGTAAATGTGATATTGGGTTTTTCTATTACGAAATGCTCAGTATCAGTCCGGAGTCTGGAATCGGGCCTGGTATGGCGATAGGCTCGCCTCCTATTACATCATGGGACAGAGATACGCTCGGCGAAATGTGGATGTACTGGTTACACCTACCCCTTCGGGGATTACAGGCGTGAGTACGTATGAAACAATCTGTCTATCTTCTAGAATGATTCCAATAAGTAGGTACACAACGTTTTATACAAATATAATACCTAAGGCCGCTATCCACTATCATATTTGCATCATAGATATATGACGTCATATATGATCCTATGTCACAGCATGCTTTGAAATAGGACCATAGAAATATGATCATAGAAAATATGAAGTTTATATTGCTATTACACTGTCATACATTTCTCAGGAGTAGTGGAATAGCGGCCTTAATACCTAACGAATATTTTGCCCATTGAATCGTGTAAGTGAAATAAAGATGGACTTGAAATTCGGTTCACTGGAATCGAATCCAATTCTAATTTCCAATGAAATGTAATAACGAACAAATTTTACCAATGTCATCTTCGGACAGTGTATTGTCGGAAATTAATAGGATATTAAAATTTTGTTTTCAGATGATTGCACAGTTGAATAAATACAAATTTATTGTATTTTTAACGAGTTTGAATAGTTACATTTAAGTTGGTTCTTATAACAATTATGTTTTGGATATTTAGATGATAAATAATAATATATTAAATTAGTCACCACATCTTAAAACGTATATTCCAATGGAAACACCCGTTCCAGAAATGTAATGTTTTGTGAGTGGTAGAGCCACGCTGTAGACACCTTTGTCTACAGCATGAATGGGCCGGCTCGTCCGGGTTGTTACCACTGTCTCACAGAAAGCCGACGTAAAGTAGCAGCCTGCTGCTGCGTTTCGTACGGTGAGTGAGATATCCGGAGGCCCAAATCCCCCTATCCTTCCCAATCCTTTTTTTATCCCATTCCTTTAAGGTCGGCAACGCGCCCATGATTCTTTGGTATTGTGGCCGTAAATGGGCGGTGTACATCACTTACCATCAGGTGAATCACTTGCTCGTTACCGATCTATGCCTTAAAAAAAATATAAAAAAATATCTACATAGTTTTCAATTGCTTATCTCTGTTGTATTAGATCCAATCGTCAGATCATAGCAAACGAGTTATTTGAAAAGTGGTAACATATTTGTTTACGTTTCTGGAATAGGTATAATGATAAGACTTCTAGTTTAGTTGTTTGAAATATTTTTCAAAGGTACTTACAGCCTTACAAACTGATCTGTTATATCAATCAACTTCAAAGATTCAACTTCAACTTCAACTGTATTTTTACGTATGTTACGGGATATCTCTGCCAAATGTTCATGATACTCTTGTATGCGATAAGGTTTCCCCGTTGATTAAGATCGAGAAACAGCGGGTACAAACTGATCTGTTACATCAATCAACTTCAACTTCAACTGTATTTTTACGTATGTTACGGGATATCTCTGCCAAATGTTCATGATACTCTTGTATGCGATAAGGTTTCCCCGTTGATTAAGATCGAGAAACAGCGGGTACAAACTGATCTGTTACATCAATCAACTTCAACTTCAACTGTATTTTTACGTATGTTACGGGATATCTCTGCCAAATGTTAATGATACTCTTGTATGCGATAAGGTTTCCCCGTTGATTAAGATCGAGAAACAGCGGGTACCAGTGACCGCACCACGAATCAGCTCCAAGTCGGTTTCTACCGTTTTTAACTTGTAAATAAATTGAATGGACAAATAATGACGATACGCAGTTCAATATAAAGCTAATTGTAATATGCATATGTTTTCATTAAAATCAAAATGAAATAATAATGAAAATGTTTGTTTACACTATCTGACAAACATAGAGAATTCTGTTGGATAATACACTATTAAGTTTCACAAGCAATCTTCATTAACACGTAAGTAAAAATGACTATCAAAACTGATGTTACAAATTTAAAATCATCTATGTATAACTCACAGCAAACATGATTACAAAGTAGTTCAAAATCACCCGCAAAACCCCGAAATCTGTCGCAGTAAATCGTTCAAGCCACTTTCTCAACAGCAGTGGTATCTCCTACGGTCACAAGTCTAGATACGGTGAAAATGCTGGGCGATCTCAACGCGAAACTTAGCAATGTTAACACAGATTCGCAACAAAATCTCTCTAGCACTTACCAATTTACATTCTGCGTAGATATGTGTATGGTGAAAGCGGACGTTTATTTCCATGTCCAAACATTTGTGTAAGACAATGTTTGGTTGTGTTTTAGGGTGTAAGTAACCCGTAATGGTAGATTCTGTCGAGAGATATATGGCATATGGAGAGGATGGATAAAAGACTAATTACGAAAGGTAATTATCGTGCTAATGTGAATGGAAGAAGGGCGCTCGAGGAGAACATAATATGTCGATCAAATAAATGATATTCTCCGAAAAGTGCACGTCCCGAGTATCTTCAACCGACGAAAATGTATGAGAAGATGTATGAATGTGGAAGAGGCGAAAGAGGTGTGTCAGGATCGTAGCTTGTGACACTCAATAGTCTCTACCTACCCCCACGGGACAAAGGTGTTAGTGTGTATGTATATATGTATGTTCAAAAAGGTTTTCCATTCGTGTGTATATTTTTTATAGACACATAATTCGGACAAATATGCACAGATTTGGTTGATTATTCTCTTGTTCCAAAGATATTTCTTCCTTTGTGTTCCCATATAAGTTTGGTTAAGATCTGACCAAGTAAGAGGGAATACCGGAAACTCATCAAGTAACTGAACGGCAAAGACATCGCTATTCGCGGTTTTAATGTAGTTAGGTAAAGTTTTTTTAAGTAAAATGTTTCTTACGAAAATATAGTTCATTAAACCGAAAACGGTTTAGAAATTTTTGATTAGCAAAATAATCTAGATGAGTAATTTTGTGAGGAAAATGACTATGTGACTGAACTGTTATTGTGAACTGAGCAACTGGCCTGTTAGCACTTGATATTAACAGTCTTTGCCCAGGTGCGAATTCAAGTTCAAGACGAGCAAATGCGGCCTTTGACCTTCACATCCGTATTGGATTATATCATTGATATTTAGAAAAACACTCGTCATATTTCATAAAAAATAATTACTTAATAATTTGTGTGAAATTACTACTTGTTCAATGTTAATTATAAACGATCATTTTGATTCTTTGTATGTATGATCTGATTTATATAAAATATTTGCCCTTGCTCGGCACTTCGCCCGCTTGAATGTCATTTTCTCAAAAAAGCCCTCTGTATCCTTCAGGATATAACCTATTTACTTACCAAATTTATTAAAATCCGATCAGCTATTTAGCCGTGGAGATGTAACAGACAGACGGAGTTACTTCGCATTTATAGTATTAGTACGGATAATCATACATACGTACATACATACACACTCACGCCAGTAATTCCCGAAGGGGTACCGGCAACAAATTCTAGACTCCGGGCTGATACTGAGTATTTCGTAATAGAAAAACCCAATACCACTTTACTCCACCCGGGGATCGAACCCGAGACCTCAGCGTTGGCCTCAATCGTAGCGCGTACGCATTACAACTGCGCCACCGAGGCAGTCTACGGATAATTAATTATCAAACATCTAGAGTCCACGAATATTGTGACAATGATGCTTACGTGTAAAATATCTTGGTGAGTCCTTGGTGGCCACCGTAGGACAGCAGTTGACATATCAGCAGAGCCGCCAGCAGCGCCCGCGGCGGCGACATCCTGCAACCGCCGCCGGCGCATTGGCGTCGCACCGATTCACCTATCACGACACGACCCTCACGTGTCGCTCGCGACACAACCACAGTGCAACGACTGGTTCACACTACCACGATATTATATTTTCCAATAATACGTCTTTAGAGCATACGTCACTTTGTTGTTGATACGTCACTTCGTTGTTGATACGTCACTTCGTTGTTCACACGATGGTTATATCACTTCGATCCTTCCATTATATCACTTCAAATTTAAAATATTACACACGTTCATACAATTTTTTTGTATTATGAACTCTTAAGTATTTTTTTCAATTCACATATCACGTCACGAGCGCCATTAGTTTTAATCCTAAAATGGAAATTTTGTCATTTGACGTGAAAGATAAGAAAACCATTCGAGAAACAGTAATTTATGATAGCTACAGGTGCATTACAAAATTAAATGTTAATTAAGCAAAAAGAAAAAAATATTATCAAAATAACTACGTTACAAATTCTGAACTAAACGAAGATGTTGCACCAGGAAATAATTAATTAAGATTCTATATTCTTAGATAATCAGATGAGATATCAGCTTCTTTTACTATGCTAGAAAAGTTAAGCGTTCATAGTTCAAAAAAATCACAATCAATTATTGTAAATAGCTATCAAAAATACAGTTTCAAAATTCAATTCCTCAATAACTCATTTGCGTGTGTTTTAAAAACATAAATTGGTAAGACATTTTTCCCTTTGCTCCTTTTTTTTATCATTAGTTATTAGTTATTTAGTTATTATTTCAGTGTATAAATTAATGTGTTTAAAATAATTTGCGTATTTATCGAACTAATAAATCGAATACATAAAATGCCTGTTATGAGGTGCGCGAGACTAGAGACCGCGACGCTATCGAATCAGAAGAGTGCAAAGTCCGACCGTTTCCATACAATTTCATACAAAGCGCACGTGTCACTACCGCCTGACTCCGCATCGCGGTCTCATTCTTTTGGTCAAGTACCTAAAAATAGACCTAGTGATAATGGACCTCAGAAACTGGGCATCAGGCGCCAAAGTGTCGGCTACCAATTAGTCTACAAAATGTACTGCGACAACATTCACCCAACCCGAAACGGCGACACCTCCGACATTGTGTCACGGTGTGATCAAACACTGTGTCGTATCGCGCCAATTAATCAACAACATGTAACACCGTGCATTGTGTTGGAAAACGGCCAGCGGTGCTTGGACAATGATCTCAATAGGCCATCGGATTGTTGAGTCGGGGCGTAGTGAGGAACGAGATTGGGGACAATATAAATTAAATAACGTAATACATAATATTAATTATTAGCCGTCCTTCGCGGTTTCATCGTAGGCATGTTGCTGCCTTGATCCCATGGATCATAGATAGCGTGATATACCAAAATGATAAATAATAGTGAAAACGGCATATAAATACGTTGCATAGTTTAGGATAAATAAGCGGACAAACAGAGAGTCATAGATAGCTACTTTATTTTATACTATGTATTGAAAATTTTGTATAGACTTAACTTCGAATTAACGTGCGGATTTAAGTGAAAGAGTCACACTGTAGATAGTTTTGTCTGCAGAATAAATGCGCCGGCTCGACCGGGTTGTTGCCACTGTCCTACAGAAAACCGATGTGAAATAGCAGCTTACTGTTGCGTTTCGTACGGTGAGTGAAGTAGCACATTCCGTTAATTCCCGTCACCTTCCCAATATTTTCGCGTCCATGATTCTTCAAATATTATGGATTTTCGAGGGCGGTGGAGATCACTTAACATCAGGTGACCTACTTGCTATTTTCTCGGCTTCTGCTATACAAAAAATAACTTGAAACTTTACGTTTTCGTTTATTGTTTCAACACAGTTTTATGTTTTCCATTTTTATTTATTCAATTAAATACAAGTTTTTTCTGATATATCTTCTACGTTCGCTAGGCTTCTAAGAAAGGGATCAAGCATTTTATTAGGAATTCAAAACGTTTAAATACAATGAACCTTGCTATTTATCTATGTTTAACTTACATACTTTGTAAGGCAATAAATCTTCAAAGGGAGCATCTTTTTAAAGATGTCTACGTTTTGATCTTTATTTTTACATATTGCTATTATATTAATTGACATTGGCGAAATCATCGAAAATCGATGGGGCCATAATCTAAAAACAGAATAGAAAAAAATCTTCAAAGTACATCGGTACAAGAAAGGGGCCCCACGACCCCCAGTCCCTTAAATCCGTCCCGTACATCGATACCAAGACCACGACAAGGCGTTACATAAACTGCAGTTCAATGGGCGCGGATATCGTTCCATACTCGATGCACTGCCCATTGCATTATAATTGAATATATTAATTTATGTGCGAACGGGTCGCGGGTCGACGCTGCTTGTCTGCTTTTTGTTATTTCTATACGTTATTGATTTCTAGCCGTTTTATGAATCGACTATTGCAAACTGCCTCTCGCGACTCGGACAAATATGGAACCCAACCTGGGCCACAATAAATTGTATGGAGATGTGAAATATTATGCAAATGAACTGTATATTATTTAAGAGAAAACATTATACATAGAGTCTCCATGTTTGGAAAGTGTAGACATAAATTGTCAAAGACGACTCACGACTGTCTTTAAAAAAGACAACACTTCATCGAACTTACAAAACACCGCATGGCACTGGACTGTCCTCGTCACCCCGAGACCTAATTGTTAGCTTTATAATATATATAGCCAGTAATATCGCTGGCTTCAATATCTTTCAAACCGAAAAACCACAGTGCTTACCACTACTGCTTGGCGGCAGAAAGAGCCGTGGTGGTACCAACACAGACGGCCTCTCGCATACAAAGGACCCACCACTGTGTTACTATATTTTCTCAGTAAACACGTAATAGATTGGTCTAAAAAGAAAAATGTTAATAAATTCCATTATATATTCATTCAAAATTATTCCCCGTATTCTATACCGGATCGAAGCAATAAAGCCCCGTCTATATCTCATTCAGATTTAGAATTTCAAATCTGAAATAAGTAATAGCTTTATAGGCTGAAGTTACAACTCGCCCGTGGCTTTTATACCGTAATGCCATCAAATATCGATAAATCCTATTTAAAGCAGGCCTAGTTCCATTCAATAGACAATAATGAGCCAACGGTGCAGAAAATAGATCTCGGCAATCCCCACCCCCCCTGTTTCCTTGTCCCCCCATCGTTAAATATTTATGCGCCCGTCGACCCGTATTGTCTATATTTGAAATGATTAAATGATTGAAACGGGACATAATAAGATGTTTGAAATTGGATTTATCTATGAAACTAAAGTATTTGTCAACCTAATTTCTCAGGAGTTCTCTAAGATTTGTCTTGGAGAGTCAACTAAAATGGTTTATGATAAGTCATAGGCCTAAAGGCCTATTTGCACGATGATACTAAATCGAGATTTACCACAAAATTTACCAACCAGCTGTCTCGCACGGTTTCAAACTCAATATATAATTGATAGTTAGAACCTGATTGCAGCGCCACATACCGGGTCCAATTGTGAATTTAAACCATCCGACCCACTTAAACACACAAAAAATCATCAAAATCTCTCCTGTGCGTGCGTGCGTGCGCGTCCACGCGTGCGCGTGTGTGTGTATCTGTTTGTGACATGATAGCATCGAAACGAACGGACCGATTTGAATGCGTTTTTTCTTGTTCGAAAGCTAGTTTAATCGAAATGGATCTTGGCTTTGTTTGAAAAAAATATATATTCAGTCATTTAAAAGTTACAATCATTTTCTAATCGTCGTCGTGGGTTTTTAGAGTCCCGTAGCCAATTGGCAAACCGGAACCCTTATAATTTCGTCATGTCCGTCTGACCGTTTCTCCGTCTGAGTGTCTGTCTGTTCGTACACTAGTCGCACTATATGGATCAAATTTAGATGGTAGGTGTATTATATGAACCGCTATATGTACTTACATGAGTTGGTTTCAATAAGCTACGTTGTATAGTTTTTGAGACATGGAATTCTCGGTCACACTACGGAACTCTTAATAGGGTAGTTTCCTATATTGAATTTATACATTATTTTATAAGCAACAGAAAATGATACGCAAAAGAAACCCTTTTATTAAAAAACAATCAAAATTGGTTCAGAAATGTACCCGCAGTTATGACTTTAAATGTTCGTATGAAGAAAAGTGGGTGCGTAGTAGGGATATCTCACTATCTCGCTTGCACGCGTGCACCATAATGAACGTTTTACACAGTGACGTCAAAGTTTGCGTCGTCAGTTTGTGTCGCGTGTCATTTGACAATTACCCCTTCTACAGGATTTGAATGGCTTCCAACTTATTTATTTTTGGCCCGATTGAATAATTCTTTCTGCAGTATATTTTAAGTAAAGTAACTTATTGATTTAAATAATAAAAAAAATCTAGTAACTACCCTATTGTGCGTGGTCCGACACGCATTTGGCCGGTTATTAACGGTTATGACGTAACGAGTTCGCCGATCACTGACCTTACACAATATATTGTTTCTAACTAAAGACACAGAGTAATCACATATCATCATATCTCACAGACATTGGTATCGGCTGTTCCCCAACAACTTCCTGTTAACCTTATTAGATCGACATGATTTACTAAAGGTCGCGGGTTCGACTCCGCATTATGTCACTGTATTTTACGGTGCACGGTGTCAGAGATTAACATTTGATTGTGTCACATCTGACAAGGAAATACACCCGAGAATGATTTACATAGTCCTTTTTTAACAATTGTAATTACATATACCATGCTAAGCAAAGATGGCTTTGCAGGGAATGGTACCGACTGCCGAGGCGAAAGTCACAGGTTCGAAACCAACCCCACGAGCATACACTTCTGACTTTTGTAAGTTACTAATAATTTCTAGTGAACACTAGAAATTTTAAATTGTTTATATAAGTTCAGCGCACAAATACAAATTATACAACAAAAATAAAATATTTTATTTAAAAAATGTGCATCATATTGCTTATAGCAATTAAATTCTGTAATACTAAATACATAAATAAGTATTTATATTTAATAGATTTTAAAATCAAGTCTTGATAAGATTACGACAAAATATTCTATTTACGTAAATAGAAGTTATCACGCATGACAGAACAGCGTAGGTCTGAGTTCGACCTACACACATGATCGGATAAAGGTCGCAACGGGTCGTCGAACACGAGCTAAACACCGTGCATAAATAACTTTTATCACTATGAATGAACTATGAATTTAAAAGGTGGTAGGTCCCGCGTTTGCGAGATGCCGGCTGGGTTGGTACCACCGCTTTGTCTATTTCTGCCGCCAAGCAACAGTGTGTAAGCACTGCTGTGTTCCGGTTTGAAGGACATTGAAGCCAGTGAAATTACTGGGCATTATGAGACTTAACACCTTATGTCTCGGGGTGACGAGCGCAGTCCAGTGTCATGCAGTGCTTTGTTATTTAAAGTTCTGTGTGGCGTTGCTTCTGTTTATGAGCAGGCGTGGCGCTTACCATCAGGCGAGCGACCTGCTCGTCTCGTCATTCAAGTAATATAAAAATAAAAAATGAAGAATGTTTCAAAGACCTTCATAACATGTGAGAATGTATGCGGTCGGGTGTTGTTTTATAAATAGTTAAACCTCTAAAAATTGTTATTGCTAACTGTTCGCTGTTATTTTTTGAAGTCGGTTTTTAATTATTTGTTTAATGTTGATTCAAGTATCAGATTGAAAGTGATTAGACTCGTCTGAATCTGTCGGTAAAGAGATTGTCTTCGTCATCGACAAGGCCGCATCTACGAATTACGTTTCTCGATTTCAGATAGCTTGGCACGGTCTTTTAATTAATGACAGGTTAAACTCTTCCCGTGTAAATAGGAACTTAAAACCAAACAAATGCGCACACATGCCATTTACGACCATTCCTATCTTCTTATCAACCGTGGGTTGCCAGAGGTCAGGATTTGTCCCGACATGTTGGGACTTATAGACACTTGTCAGGATTCCGGCCAGACTTTAAAAACTATCGGGATATTTTATAGTAATGAAAAATACTTATATTTAAAGGCACTATTCTCGACAAATCTACTTTAATTTGACTGGGTTATAATGAATCCAATGTTCAATGCAGTAAAATCCAGTCCAATTTAAAACTTGTGGCAAAAGCCGGGTATTTTTTTTAGAAATCAGTCATCTTGTAATGTCTTTTAAATTTTTCATCTGATAACCCAAACCGTGGGGTTAAGAAACATATAAAGCGCACTCCTCGTGCAAACATCGCCAACGGAACGTCATCTAATTCACATTTACAAGCATTATATGATAAGTGAGCGCTGTGATTCTATTTACAATGCAGATAATTGTTTTATCTATACGAGTGTGAAATCTTCACATTTTACAATTTAATTACGTTAATATAATATGATTGTTACACGGACTTGGTGTAATATATGGCGCAATAACTATCCATTTTCACCTCGTGGAAATACTTAATTTTTATCTTGACACGGCGCGGCGGCTAATACACTGCACCGGTTTTTAAGGAGTCCAAATATAATAAATAGCCCTTACTTAAAAACTTTTTAAGCATTGATTAGGATTAAGCATTTTGCTATGACCCATGGGAGCAGGATAGTAACATGTCTGCAATGAAACCACGAGGAGACAGCAAGTCATTAATGAAGCTAAAACACTGAAGGTTTAAAGTAAAGTATTGAATATCAATAATCATATACATATACGAGTATTATTATGTTTATATGTAATTTATAAAAAGTGTCATTGGTCATGTCGTAGCGTACTTGGATGAGAAACCGTGATGCTAGGTTCAAAATCAATGTCGGGCAATCATAATTTGTATGTGACTAATTCGTTTAGAAACTAACCAAACTATTTTAAGTTGTGGAAGTTTGAAAGTGGCAGAACCACACTAAATTATCTACACCATGAATGGGCCAGCTGGATCGGGTTGTTGCCACTTTCTCACGTGAAGTAACAGCTTGCATTTTATACCGTAACTGAGATATCCAAAGGCCAAAATCCTCCCGCCCTTCCATCACTTTTAAGTCCTTAAAGGTCGGCAACGCGTCCATGATTTTTCTAGATGTTCATGGTTTGTGGAGGTCACCTACTACTAGATGACCCAATTGCTCTTTTGCCGGACTGTACCTACTATAAATAAATACGAACACAAAAGGATCATGTGCCGAACGTCAGTCGCATCACATGACTGCACATGCCAAAGTCACGTTACACGTTGAGCAATGGCCCCGGAGCCATATGGCATTATGATATGCGGATGTAGGGTTGTCATCTGCACTCACGCCTGTAATCCCCGAAGGGGTAGGCAGAGGTGCAACCAGTGCATCCACATTTCGCCGAGCGTATCTCCGTCCCATGATGTGATATGGGGCGAGCCTATCGCCATACCGGGCACATATTCCAGACTCCGCACCGATACTGAATATTTCGTAATAGAAAAACCCAATATCATTTTTACCCGACCCGGGTACGCGTACGCATTACAACTGCGCCACCGAGGCAGTCTAATTAAATATGATATACACTATACAACAGGTAAAGAGATGCAATGTATTGCATAGACAACCCTATCGCTAAGTAGCCTTGCATCGTAATTAAACCGCGCAATGGCTAACCATCGGTAGTCGTACAGTTAAGTTTGAATGAACTTGTAGAATTGCATACCAGAGACTTATTTATTGTACTTTGAAACCTATTTCTTAAGTATCTCATTTTAAGTGAAATGTATATTTCTTTGTTTGATAGCCTCCGTGGCGCAGCGGGCGAGGAGCCGGTTGCGAAGCGTGAGGCCGTGGGTTCGATTCCCGCACCTAGACAAATGTTTGTCTGATTCACAAATATTTGTCTTGGGTCTGGGTGTTGTGGGACCGCAAGTCCCTCGTAGTTCCTGATACCCACGATACAGGTTTACCTAGTGTGGGGTCAGGACTATGTGTGTGACTGTTGGGTGTATTTATTATTTATTTATTTATAGTTTGTAGACTGCCTCGGTGGCCCAGTTGTAATGCGTACGCGTTACGATTGAGGCCAACACTGAGGTTCAGGTTCGATCCCGGGGTCGGGTAAAGTGGTATTGGGTTATTCTATTACGAAATGCTCAGTATCAGCCCGGAGTCTGGAATTTGTGCCCGGTATGGCGATAGGCTCGCCCCCTATCACATGAGGGACGGAGATACGCTCGGCGAAATGTGGGTGTACTGGTTACACCTCTGCCTACCTCTTCGGGGATTACAAGCGTGAGTGCGTATGTATGTATGTATATTTCTTATGAGAATAAAGTTTTTTAAACCGGAATTCGCCAGTTTATTGTTTGTCAGAAGTGACCGTATTTACGTATTTTACACCACACTACACATCTCTGCATACCCCTCGGAGATATATCCGTATGTTTATATTACGTTATACATGCAACACACACTTTGTTCATACGGGGGTCGTCTATCCCGATCTCATACAATTCATCGTACAGTATGAACTACAAATCTTACTACTAGAATCACATTATCAGCCATAAATCCATAAACATAAATATTCTGCCAAATTCCCTTTTTTTTATTAGCTTGAATGACGAGACGAGCAGGTGGCTCGCCTGATGGTAAGCGCCACGCCTACTCATAAACAGAAGCAACGCCACACAGAACTTTAAATAACATAAGCATTGCATGACACTGGACTGCGCTCGTCACCCCGAGACATAAGATGTTAAGTCTCATAATGCACAGTAATTTCACTGGCTTCAATGTTCTTCAAACCGGAACACAACAGTGCTTACACACTGTTGCTTGGCGGCAGTAATAGACAAAGCGGTGGTACCAATCCAGCCGGCCTCTCGCAAACGAGGGAGCTACCACCTTGTGAAATTCCTCCCTTGTATATGTTCAAAATACATAAATAGTAATAATAATAAATACACCCAACAGTCACACACAGTCCTGACCCTGCACTAGGTTAACCTGTATCTTGGGTGTCAGGAACTACGAGTGACTTACGGTCTATAGGTAATTAAGAAATATCTAGAATGTGGTATACATAGTAATTTACCAAAATTGGTGTGTCATGCTAGCCGAACAATGCGAGCTGGTTTCGATAAATATGCGCATATTAATACAACCAACCATCACCGTTCGTCCTAGATTAATAAGCATTAAAGAAATGAACACAAATAGCAGCGATAGCTCAGCAGGGAGTGGTTAACACTAGTTAGACAAAAGTCACAGATTCGAAACCGACGTAAACTAGCAGCTTGCTGCTGCGTTTCGTACGGCGAGTGAGATATCCTGTGGCCCAAATCCATCTACCTTTCCCAATCCCTTAATTACCCCTTTGCTTTAAGGTCGGCAATGCGCCCATAGTTCTTTTGGTATTGTCGGCCTACATGGGCGGTGGTGATCACTTACCATCAGGTGACCCACTTGCTCGTTTGCCGGCCTATGATATAAAAAAACAACCCTAAGAGCATGCATGCACTTCTAACTTTTTCTATATTACATGTAAATAATGTCACACACATAGTCCTGACCCCACATTAGGTAAACCTATATCGTGGGCATCAGGAACTACGAGGGACTTGCGGTCCCACAACACCCAGACTCGAGACAAATATTTGTGAATCAGACAATCATTTGTCTAGGTGCGGGAATCGAACCCATGACCTCACGCTCTGTAACCGGCTACTCGCACGGAGGCTGTCATGTGTATTCATTGTTAATTATCGCTTGCTTTAGCGGTGAAGGAAACATCTTTAGGAGACTGGAACATCAAGTCTTGAGTTTACAGAAATAAATACGTAATGACGGCCTCTAGCCGCCGCTGTCAATCAAACACCACTTTCCATTTCATCCCATCAGAGAACTTTATTATACGAAAGTCAATTAGTTAACATGGTATGTATAGCGCGGGCTTTAGACTTGTGTTTAATTTAAGTGGTAGAGCCACGCTGTAGATAGTTTAGTATACAGCATGAATGGGCTGACGTGAACTACAACTCGCTGTTGCATTTCGTACGGTGAGTGAGATATACGGAGGTCCTAATCCCTTATTTAACCCTTCGCTTTCAGATCAGCCACGCGTCCTTCATATAATATTATGTACATGGTAAATGATCTCTCATTTAACATCAGGTGACACACTTGATCGTCTGCCGGTCGATACTATAAAAAAAACTACGTTTGTAAGACGAAGACTTTGTTCTGAGTCAACAAGTATTTATATCTAGTAGCAATGTATATGGTTACTCTAGCTAACATGGCTTCAGGCGGGAAAAAAACCGGGTCGAGAGGACCTCGAGGCGTCCTTTTAAAAATTGTACGTCCAAATATTCGTACACAAAAAATACACGTTTCAGTAAGTTCAAAAGAACGTATAGCCGGGAAAAGGAGAGTGTGCCGGAATATAAAAGTGTATTACGTATTAAATAATGTACTTGGGTAATCTTTGGATATTTCGAAAATACGGGTGTGTTTTTTATTAGCTTGAATGAAGAAATGAGCAAATCGATCGCATGATGGTAAGCGCCACACCTGCCAATAAACTGTTGTACGACTACTGTGCTTTTCTATCATGGAATACTTAGTATCAACCTGGAGTCCGGAATTGTGCCCGGTATCGCGATAGACTCGCCTCCTATCACGCGGGAACTAATCTCTGTGAAATGTGGGTGTAATGGCTACACCTCTGCCTACCCCTTCGAAGATTACAGGCGTGAGTCCTTATGTAAAATAACATTTCACTCATTAACTTCTTCTTCTTCACTTGGAAGATCAAGCAAAGTTCCATCAAACCTTCGCAAAATCGCGATAAAACCCTAACAGGGTCCAATAACAAGATACCCAATAACCTTAACTCTAAACCTATTAAACCGTATTTATATATTGTTAAATAACCATTGAATCCGACAATGCAACCACTATAACATCGAACACAGCTCGATATTGAAACCACTGCCCACATTGACGTCTGTACGTTGAGATTTATGTCGCATTTGGCATAGTTAACCCGAACCCTGCAGTATCCGCTACGTAGACGGCCAGTTTTCGTCGGTGAATTTTTATCCAGCGATGTCTGCTAGTGCATCAGCCTTCGTGCCTCAGTGGGCGAGTAGCCGGCTGTGAAACGAGAGGCCGCGGGTTCGATCCCCGTACTGAGACAAAATGTTTGTTTCGAGTCTTCAAATTCAAATCATTTATTCTGTAAATTGGATCATAAATATCACTTTTACATGTCAATCATTTTTTATGCTACATTATATTTAAGACATATATTTAATTCTTGGTGTTTTCTCCCCAGAGGGGTTGACGTCAGGCAGACGGCCGTTCATAAAAACTACAAGCCAAATCTTTCTGTAACATGTGTTAAAAAGCATGTTGCGCCGACCCTACTGCGAGTGGGATAAGGACAGGTGAATGAAGAGGTGTTAGCGTGAGAACCATTATCTGTTTTACAAACCGACTTCAAAAAGGTGGAGGATTTTAATTCATCTGTATTTGTTTTTATGTATGCATACATACACACACACACTCACGCGTATATCTCTTTTACTAGGTGGTAGGTCCCTGGTATGCGGCGCCGTGTGGCTATATCTATTTCTGCCGCCAACCAGCACTGTAAGCACAGTTCAATGTCATTGAAGCCAGTGAAATTACTGGGCATGAGACTTAACAACTTATGTCTCGTTGTGACGAACGCAGTCCAGTGCTATTCAGTGCTTTGTAATTCAAAGTTCTGTGTGCTATTGCTTCTGTTTATGGGCAGGCGTGGCGCTTTCCATCAGACGAGTAAAAATAAAATATTGCGTAGGAGTAGGCACAGACTATTGAGTGCCACAAGGTACGATCCTTAAACACCTATTTCACCTCTTCCACATTCACACACCTTCTCAGACATTTTCTCCGGTTGAGGGTCCTCGTGACGTAACCTTTTTTTCAGATCATTTATTTGATCGATATACTCCTCGAGCGCTCTCCTCCGACCCTCCCATTCACATTCGCACAATAAATACCTTTCGTAAGTCGTCCTTCATCCATCCTCTCCATATGTTAAAACCATTTCAGTTTTTATGTGTTACG
Source organism: Mimas tiliae (assembly GCA_905332985.1). Classification (NCBI taxonomy): domain Eukaryota; kingdom Metazoa; phylum Arthropoda; class Insecta; order Lepidoptera; family Sphingidae; genus Mimas; species Mimas tiliae. The sequence continues at coordinate 18,758,391 of HG995241.1, read as the reverse complement.
AGATATCTACGCTAAATGAGGATTTGATTTTTTTTTTATTATTATATTTTATGTTCGATATGGTTTACTGCAAAGGTGAACCATATACATTTGATTAAGAACTGATGATAAAGGTACAAGGGAAAATGGAAAACTTACAGAATATCAGAAAATGCACAGCGACTCTTGATGTTAATGTTTGAAGGTTTTAAGTAGAAACGACGTAAAGTATGAGCTTGCTCATACGGTGATTGAGATATACAGAGGCCCAAATCTCTCTCTCTCCCTCCCAATCTCTTAATTACCCTCTTCCTTTAAAGTCGGCAAGGCGTCAATGATTCTTCGGATATTGCGGGCGTGCATGGGCGGTGGAGATCACTTACCATCAGGTGATTATTTCTCATTACTCATTAATAAAAAGAAGAGCCAATTTTTTACCAAATGTTTGCGTTAATCGTCCAATTTTTGCCGAGTTATATCAGACCAACATTACCAACAGTCTGCAAGGCCTATGAATCTATACAAGTTCCAATGAGGTTTGTTAGTGGTAGCTTTCGCTGCGTGGGATCAACGGCCTGAGAGCGGTTTAGCGAAGGATCGGCCATAAATAACAATAGTTTCTAGGGCGCCGCGCGGGGTATGGTGTTATTATGAGAAATGTTTCAAGGGCTATATTGGTAAAAGTTTCAAGTGATGTCGGTTCGAATCCCGGTCGATGTTCGAAAATAGTTGTTTCCTCAGCGCCGTTTCTTTTGCACATTTGAACCGATTTTGATGAATTTTGATATATAGATAGATACCCTGGAGACGGTTATAGGCTACGTTTTATTTCGGAAAAGTCTATTCACGCGAGCGGAGCCGCGAGCAAAAGCTACTATAAAATAAAGTTAATAAAAACAAGTATTATAAACATGTGTTTTAAGAACGTAAACAGAATTGTCAATGTTTACTTTTAGCTTGAGTTTAATATCACGCCTAATGTTCGAATAGTTTGTTTAATTAAATTTAACAGGTGCGACCGTCTATACACGTCCTTCAACATTAACCCAGTATAACATTTAATGAAGTCGGTAAAAAAAAGCTCAATGCTAAATATGTAGACTACATTTCAGCGGTTATAATTTATTAAATAAATAGAAAATTTAAAATTTTATCCTCAGTTGTTTATTTAATAGGTAATAGTATATAATACTTGCTCTTACCCGCGGCTCCGCCCGCATAAATGTCTTTTTCTGGGATAAAAGTAGCCTATGTTTTGAATAATATCTTGGTGTACTTGCATGCCAAGTTTTATCCACAATTCAGTGTGCATAGATTGGTGATACTGGCAGTGGCGGACTAAGCTCGTCGGGGATCGAGGCGGTAAATCTATTTGGGGGACCCCGGTGTGTTTTTTTGCACATAGGTTTGACGTTATATGAGATTTCGAGATTTGGGAGCTACCTAAAACAGGAGCCTCCTTAAGACCGGAGACACATTGACAATCATTTAGCATAAAATATAGTTTTAGATATCTAATTTGCTAATCTACAATGAAATAAATAGAGCACTTTATGATGACATTTAAAAAAGAACACAAAATCCATTTTTAAAGTGATCGCTAGTCTAAATATTATGCAGCTATGACATTTAGGCGAAAAATAAAACACTGCTAAGTGGTACTTATCTTATCTATCGTTATTTGTGAGTTATACTTTGGTGTTTGTCGCTTAGTATTATCACAGTATAAAAATTATATAGTCTGTCAACAAAGGTGTCTGGGAGCAATCTTACTATGCGGTGCTGGATTAGACTAGGAATGACCTGTATGTGTGGCAAAGCCTGTTTCATTTAAATTAAGTACACATATGCAAAGCAAGATTCTTCTTACGCAAATCTTCATGGGCATGCATGTTGTACACATGTCTCACCGCAATATAATGGTATAGAAACGAATAAACAAAGAAACATATTTTTTATATATCAATAATGTTACTTTGGTGAGTGCCACCAGATTTAATGGCTACAGACGATGTCGCCATTTTTGTCAACATCAAACGCCTTGACAGCCTGTATAATTTTTAGACTGTGGGGGTAGTACTGTGCTCAATCGTGTGTGTGCGACCCGTATACAGAGAAATGTCGCGAAAAAATGCAAATTAATTTAATAGTCTCAAAACCAGTTTCACTGAACTATTCTAGGGTCACGATAAAATATCAGATAACGTGTTGTTTTGTCGATAAATATAAGTCGAATGTTCGCGAAAGAATATAGAATATAAAAGTAAAATTACCTAACTAGCTATGTATTATACAATAATTAAATTTATACAGAACCAAATCGCAGCTAAACACTATCCAATATTTATTTCTTTCAACCAAATCGTTCCACAATTGGTGGAGAAATAGATGTAAGTACATAAAATAGACTAAAATGTAAACGATATAATTGAGAAACTCCTTTTTTGAAGTCTGTTAAAAATTTAAAATATCTTAGCTCTTTTAAGGAAAATTATGCTGGAGAAATCCGACTCACATTATCTCGTACTAAAACTAATATAGCAACAATGTTAGAACAGAAATGAATAGTGTTCACAAGCGGTAACAGCGGACGATCTCGAACCTCGATAGATTTGTATCTCTGCCCACTCCTTTACAGGACAATCTTGATATGCACTGGTATCTATGAGGTATCAATTAATACGAGTTAACTTGATATAGAATTAGTTCTACATCTGTGTTAAGTACTATTAACTATACATTACTTACTTAAAATATTATGAATCATATGAAAGTTTGGACGTTGGTGAGTTTGCGAATTTTGAAGATTGTCAGTCAATCACACCTTAACTGCGGAACAGATTTGGATGAAATTTGGCGTACAGATACACCATGACCTGGATTAGGGCATAACCTAAATTTTAACTCGGTAAATGACATTCACGCGAGTGGAGCCGCGAGCAAAAGCTAGTACTTAATATTATATTGTGCGAAAATGTGTTTGTTAGTTTGTTTTTCTTACACAGAGAAACAGAACGACTTGATTTTTTTTGGTACAAAGATAATATAGGCCGACGACTGACGTAAGCTACTTTTGAACGTCTCCGTGCTTCGTGAGCACGTCTAACATACTCGGTCGCAGCTGTTATCAACTGAAAGCAGTCGTAATGCCAAGTCTTAGGCCTTCGGGCGTCTTGAAAACTATGACACTATGTTGGCCACTAACTATTCGTTATATAGATCCATCGAAATAAGATGACTAGAAACGTAACGCAAGCAAAAAAATCACCCCACCAAAACTCTGTGCAACGGGGCGGGGCTATAAAAGTCTGTGCAGCTCGTTGATTCATCAATTCATAAAAAAAATATTCATGATCTCTAGTTGACACTTGATACGTCTAATTTTTTGCGCGGTGCAGAACGTCGTATCTGGATTTAGAAATTTAATATTTAGACATAAACTTTTATGAAATAAAGTTGATTTTGTACGTTCATTAATATTTGTTGCGTGTGTACCTAAGTAAGTGGAGCCGTATTTTTTGGCAGATTCATATGAGAGTTATCGCTCTAGTTATCTTATTTCGATGGTTGGCCACTAAATATTCGTTATATAGATCATGGGAAAGCATAAGCCATGTCGACATGGTTCGACATTAGAAATACAACCAATGATGATAAATCAGCCGATAGCCGGCCGTTTTGCAATTAATCAACACTGCATAAAATTTGTACTGGTCTATGTAAATGAAAAGCGGCTACCTTTCGGCTTGTATATCAATCTAAAAATAATTGAACGCCTCGAACGTCTCGTCGTGTCGGACGCTTGGGAGTTGGGACAAAGTGGAAATTTTACTGAACTAGGTCATATATAGGGCTGCTGCTGTGAATTTAAATAGGGCGCTACGCATGAATGAAAGTTGGACACTAATGGCCGTTCCCTATATTCGATCAATCGACAGATTTGTTTACTGTCAATAGTGTTTTGACAGATCTTCCATACAAAATGTGTCAAAATTTTACTGCCGGTAAGCAAATCTGTCGATAGACAGAATATTGGGAACGGCCATTAGCTGTATGGAGCGCTATGCACGGGTAATGAAACGGTGAACACTAAGCTGTATTTATTATAACAACAACGAAATGACTATCCAAAAACCATAGCAATGCCACAACTATAGCATGCAATGCAACTCAGTACTTAGAATAGGGTAGTTTCCTATATTGAATTTTATACATTATTTTATAAGCAACAGAAAATGATACGCAAAAGAAACGATTTTATTAAAACACAATCAAAATTGGTTCAGAAATGTGCCCGCAGTTATGATTTTAAATGTTGGTATGAGGAAAAGTGGGTGCGTAGTAGGGATATCTCACTATATCGCTTGCACGCGTGCACTATAATGAACATTTTACACAGTGACGTCAAAGGTTGCATCGTCTGTCATTTGACAATTACCCCTTCTACAGGATTTGAATGGCTTCTATCTTATTTATTTTTGGTCCGATTTATAAAATTCTTTCTGCAATAGATTTTGAGTAACATAACTTATTGATTTAAATAATAAAAAAAAACTAGTCAATTACCCTTACAAATTACGTCATGCCGCTGTACTGCGTCACTGTTCAGTAACGTCGTATACTCAGTAATTACACTGGTTTTTTTTTATTGCCCTAGACAGAAAGACGAGCAATTAATTAATTAGCTATTATAGAGTTTCAATGGTCAATCGCTCGTCCCCGTTGCTCGTGCACGACAACGCGCGACCCCATACTGCATAACAGACAATCTCCAACCTACACGAGCTGGAGTTGAAAGCTCTCCGTCATCCGTCGTACTCACCAGACCTTGAAGCTACAGATTTGCTACTTTTTCCATAATTTGGAAAACTTTTTGGCGGGAAACAAATCAATACCCGAGACGCAGATAAAAATGCCTTAAGAGTTTGTTGCCTCCCGTCCAGCCGATTTCTTCAAGATGGGCATCGATAAATTGCCACTGCGCTGTCAAAGATGCATCGATACCATGGGTGGTTACTTTGATTAATAGAAATAAAAAAGATGGGAAATAGTTATTTTACTTTTAACTTTTTTCGTACTGAACGGCAATTCCATATGTATATTAAGGTAATTTCATAGACATATTATAACAAGTCATAAAAAATGAATGAAAAAATATAAACATTATGTAACTAAAATTCTGCATACCTACACCATGATAATTTGGCAACCAGCTCACCATGATGCGCTCTTTTCAAGTGGCAACCGAAAAAAATATTTAAGATACTAAAGATTTACATCCAAAAGTTAACATGACAACCCTAAACAACCAAGTAAATCAGGTAGTACACCCGCCCACGACAAGCACCGTGGGCGACGCCATAATGAAACTACACAACAATTATACAGGGGCAGTGCAACACACTGATTCGACGGCCGCCGCACTCGTAATATATGTTGCAGCGGAAGTGTTGTTGTCATAAACAAGGATGTCAATTTATTCTTCCATAGACATTTTGAGGGAAACATATTCTTTCTACAATTGTTTGTAGCTGTTGAAATTTAGACCATTCTTCTTCCACCTGCCTTTATCCCACTCGCAGTGGGGTCGGCGCAACATATTTTTAAACACATGTTACAGAAAGATTTGGCTTGTAGTTTCTACGACTGGCCGCCAGCCTGACGTCAACCCTTATCGGTAGTGAAGTTTAGACCATTAATACATAAATACACCCCACAGTCACACACATAGTCATGAACCCACACTAAGATATGAGTCTTCTGTCTATAAACTACGAAAGAAACAACAAATATATGTGTGGAAACACGATCGAAATAAGATGGGAAAAATATGTACATACATACATATGCACTCACGCCTGTAATCCCCGAAGGGGTAGGCAGAGGTACACCTCTGAAATGTGGGTGTACTGGTTACAACCAGTACACCCACATTTCGCCGAGCGTATCTCCGTCCCTTGATGTGATAGGGGGCGAGCCTATCGCCATAACGGTCACAAATTCCAGACTCCGGGCTGATACTGAGTATTTCGTAATAGAAAAACCCAATATAACTTTTACGAGTGGTAGAGCTACGCTGTAGACAATTTTGTCTACAGCATGAATGGGCCGGCTCGTCCGGGTCGTTACCACTGTCTCACAGAAAACCGGCGTAAAGTAGCCGCTTGCTGCTGCGTTTCGTATGGTGAGTGAAATATCCGGAGGCCCAAATCCCCCTCCCCTTCCCAATCCCTTATTATCCCTCCCCTTTAAGGTCGGCAACGCGCCCATAATTCTTTTGTATTGTGGGCGTACATGGGCGGTGGAGATCGCTTACCATCAGGTGACCCACTTGCTCGTTTGCCGGCCTATACTAAAAAAAAAAAACGCGACCCGGGGATCGAACCCGAAACCTCAGCGTCAGCCTTAGTCGTAACGCGTACGCATTACAACTGTGCCGCCGAGGAAAAACCCCTTCCTTTTTATGATAAGATACACGCACCATATACTACACAGTATTTGAAGCGCTTTATGACGATAAGAACTCAAGATTGTAAATTAAAAGAACATTACACATTCAAGTTAGTTAAACATTTAAAATAACAAATGGGAAAACCTTCATCTTGCTGTAAATATGCCTATCGGTAACAGTAGGTTATGTGAAAAAATGTGACGCTACATTCAGTCAGTAAGAAAACCAATCACCGATCAACCATTCATGGCCGTTCCCTATATTCTATCTATCGGTAGATAAGCCTACTATCAATAGTGTTTTGACAGATCTTCCATACAAAATGTGTCAAAATTTTACCGCCAGTAAGCAAACCTGTCTAGACAGAATTTTGGGAACGGCCATCATCGGTCAAATACGGAGGGAAATCCATGATGTATGTGAGATGTTTTGTCATAGACTATAATGACAAGTGGTGTCGTATATGTCTATGACAATATGATAAAATAGTTGGCTAAGTGCGTCATTTCTCATCACTATATCAATATCACGCTATAACATCGGTGTTGGTAACTTTCTCATTATATTGGATATTTTCACTTGTTATGAGTGAAAACGTTTAGACTCATTAGAGGAGTGGTTTGAGTTTGATGTTGTGCTAAATATACAATATAAATACTTACATATTCAAATATATCGTTAAGTATAAGCTACTAGATGGTAGGCCCCATCGGCTGGCTGGGTTGGTACCACCGCTTTGCCTATTTCTGCCGCCAAACAGCAGTGTGTAAGCACTGTTGTTTCGGTTTGAAGGGACATTGAAGCCAGTGAAATTACTGGGTATCATGAGACAAACCATTTATGTCTCAGGATGACGAGCGCAGTTCAGTGCCATGCAGTGTTTTGTAACCCAGAGTTCTGTGTGACGTTGCTTCTGTTTATGGGCAGGCGTGATATTTAACATCAGGCGAGCGGCCTGCTCGTCTCGTCATTCAAACAAATAAAAAGAAAAAAAATATCGTTAAGTATAATATACTAGGTGGTAGGTCCCATGTATGCGAAAAGCCGTCTGGTTAGTGTACCACCGCTTGAAGTCAGGCAGGCGGCCGGTCGTAAAAACTACAAGCCAAATATATCTGTAACATGTGTTTAAAAGTATGTTGCGAGTGGAATGACGACATGTGGAAGAAGGACTGTCAGCAGTCAAAATTGGTTGATATCCGTCAACTTAGTTATGTAAGAATTGAACCTTGATCTCAATCTCGTCCAATTACCACAACGCAATTAATTACTTTTAACGTAAACAACTAAAGTTCTTCGTGGATGATGAATTACTACTATTTATATTGACACCAAGGTTACGTGCCAGATATTTGTGTCTATGCCCACCATGCCCACTGTGCAACATTTTGTCACGTCATCCATTTTACGAAAATACACTAGAGGCTAATGGCTAGAGCTACAGATTACTTTTAGTAGCAGTAGTTTGTTTTTGTTTGAAATAGTTTTTCTTCGTGCTGAACTGTGATGAACCCTTAAAGATTTGATTTAAATCTAATAACGAAGTACTAGAAAATCTTCTTCTTGTGGTGTCGGCGCAACATGTTTTTAGCAGATGCAGAATGATTTGGCTTGTAGTTTTTACGAGCGGCCGCCTGCCTGACATCATCCCGTCTTGGGAGAGATAGTATAGTGAGAAGGAAGTACGAGAAAATAAATAAATATTCCCAACAGTCACGCACATAGTCCTGACCCCACACTAGAATAACCTGTATCGTGTGTATCAGGAACTACGAGAGACTTATAGTCCCACAACAGAAACAAATATTTATCCATCACACAAACGTGTCTCGGCGAGGGGACCGAACCCGCGGCCTCTTGTTTCACAGCCAGTTACTCGCCACTTAGGCTGTCGATATGGGGAACTTCTCCATGGCAACCAACAAACACACCATGTTTCTTTATCATGGCAAAGTGAGCGACCGGTTTTGCTCTCGTCATTGAAGAGAAATAACAAAAATGAAATTTGCAGCGCGCGCTTCTTCGAGAAATGCAAAAACTATAAAGAAAATGTTGTTAATCACTCACAATCTCCATTACAAAGTATCAAGGTACAGACTAATTTATAAATTGTTTATTGAAGTAATAAATTATAGTAAAGCCGTGGTTAAATGTTGTAATTGTCGCGAGGTTTACTTTATGTATGTCCAGAGGCAACGTTCACAACGTTGTGGCGTACGACAACCTTATTGGCGGGAAATGGAAGTAAGGTTTCTATTTTAAATATTTATGGTTTTGTATTTAATTTATCCTATTATTTACTTTCATTCGTTAATTTATTATTCAATAAAAAAACTGAAGAAATTCTCATTTCGAGATAAATGTTTGTGAGATGTCTCGGTGGCGCAGTTGTAATGCGTACGCGTCACACGACGACGAAAACTTGCCGCAAAAAAACAATTTTGATTGTCCTTTAATAAAAGGTTTCTGTTTCGTATTATTTTCTGTTGCGTATAAAATTCAACATAAGCAACTAGCTTATTAAGACAGTCTACAAATTACACATATGCCATACTCGTACCTACATAGTATTATATCCATATATTATAGATTTTTTGAAACGGTCTGTAATTATACTTATTTTCAAGAGCTTTAATTAATAAATAAATACACCCAACAGTCACACACATAGTCCTGACCACACACTAGGTTAAGGTAATACACGTGGGTATCAAGAACTACGAGGGACTTGGTCCAACAACACCCAGACCCGAAGCAAACATTTTTGGTTTACTTAAACACTCGTCTCGGACTCACGGCCTTTCGCTTCGCAAATTGTTTAAACTTTAAATTTGCCGGGCAAAAAAATATATATTTTAGAACACTCTATACCAGCATTAAACCCGGTTAAAATCAGAACACAAAGACTTAAATCCACGTAAATTCACGGACAACTTTCACAAAACGCACATGGTTTTCAGCGAACGATAAAAAAATTACGACAGCGGCAAGAAAAACATTGAGGCGTGTAAAGTAAAACAAGACAATTTGATAACACCGGTCTGCTTACAATGCTACAATGCTTTAAACACGTACCGAGCTATGACCTAAATAACTAGGGTACCTACTGTTATCATAGAGTTTGACTGCCTCGGTGGCACAGTTGTAATGCGTATGCGTTACGATTGAGACTAACGCTGAGGTCTCGGGTTCGATCCCCGGGTCGGGTAAAGTGGTATTGGGTTTTTCTATTATGAAATGCTCAGTATCAGCCCGGAGTCTGGAATTTGTGCCCGGTATGGCGATAGGCTCGCCCCCTATCACATCGTGAGACGGAGATACGCTATGCGAAAAGTGGGTGAACTGGTTACACCTTTGCCTATCCCTTCGGGGATTACAGGCGTGAGTGCGTATGTATGTATGTATGTATATCATAGAGTTTATGCATGCATGCTATGTGGTAGGTCCTTGGGGTATACGAGGATCTGTTTGGACCGGTACCTTCGCTTTGTAATTCTGGCACCAAGCAGCAAGCATTAGTTTGTTTCGAGTTGAAGGATATTGGAACTTAACATCCAATGTGCGGAGGTGACAAGCGCAGTACAGTATTTTGTAAGTTCTGTGTGGTGTTGCTAGTGTTCATGGGCAGGCGTGACGATTCCACTTAGGCGAGCGATTGGCTCGTCTCGTGGCATAAAAAAATGCATAGGACAAAACGTTGTCCACACGTCTTGTGTGCGTTTATTCTCAAATTGCGTTTTCCTTAGAGGCAAGGTATGCATCTCATAACATGCATTTAATGCAAGCGTGTGACTCACATTGAATTTCCTTCTTTTACACGTTATTATTGAAGTTTACATTACAGGCACACAACAGTGGAAAAAGGAACTTGCAAATTAACACGCACGCACGCAAAAAAAAACATAGTTGACCAGCTACGTGCGCTGCTAGCTACGATCAATCATCTAATGGAACGGATTATCCTGAATACGATCATTATCGCAGATAGACTCAAAATCATATATATCACAAATATTTTGTAAAGTCGTCTACGGACATCCACCGGACATCTGGGAAACTAAGATAAGTCTGGGGAAACTATTAGTAAATAACATGAAATAGTTTAAAGGGTCAGATATAATAGCAACCACATTTAACTAGAATATATTTCCGTCGCATGATTTGACAGAAATATCTGGCTGAAAACGATAAACACACAATACCCTTTCAGCATTATAAGACACACGCTGCCCTTTTGATATTTTTGGCGTTCATGGGTGTTGATCTCTTTCCAGTAGATGACCAACTAGTTCGTTTACCAGCTTATGCTTTAAAAAACATACCCACACTGGAAATATACATACATACATAGATATGCACTCACGCCTGTAATCCCCGAAGGGGTAGGCAGAGGTGTAACCAGTACACCCACATTTCGCCGAGCGTATCTCCAGCCCTTGATGTGATAGGGGGCGAGCCTATCGCCATACCGGGCACAAATTCCAGACTCCGGGCTGATACTGAGCATTTCGTAATAGAAAAACCCAATATCAATTTTACCCGACCCGGGGATCGAACCCGAGACCTCAGCGTCAGCCTCGGTCGTAACACGTACGCATTACAACTGCGCCACCGAGGCAGTGAAAATATCGTTAAACCAAGTCGACATTCCGCAGATACCAAACAACCCCCAAATGAAACTCACCCACCCAACATCGGTATCAGTGAACAAATCACAATGTGACTAACGTATTTCATCATCAACGCCAACATTGATCACGGGAATTTGTGAAACCGTGCAACTTGCCGACATCTATCGAATTCCCACCGGCGACTGTCCGATATAAACAAATGTTTGCCGCGGTAAACGATATCTATAAATAAACGGTTCCAACTAGAACCTAAAATGGCCACAGTCTGACAATCAAGGTTTTCTAGTGGCCTGAATACTGGTGGGTAGGCATGCCGTGCTCGCGTCCGTGGGCGGTGCAATGAGTGCATAGATTTTCACTTTGAAATTATAACTGAGTATCTATCGGGCGGCGCGGCGGTTTTGTACGCTCTCCGCAGTTGCGGTGGAGATCTCGGCGATGTAGATGTTTCCTTAAATGGCTATGAATTGTTAATGACGTTTGAAATATGCTTTATAATCACTGTACATTTTGTGCTTTAAAGAGTTCCGTACCCTAAAAGGCTCGCTCTTTTGTAACGTAATAGCAGTCGGCTGAAGTTTTAACAGAATATGTGTTATTATGAATATATGACGTATATTCCGTACTACTACAAATACAGAACCTTCGGTGTCGAGTCCAACTCGTCCTTAGCAGTTTATTAGAATTTTAGTAATTGTCTTATTCAGTTTTTACTAAAATCTTTTAACAACTTAACTGCACGGTTATAATTACACGTAAAAATGCGCTCGGTATGTGACGAGCTGTTTGGTGCTGTATTGCAAGTGCATTAAAGGAACCCTTATAAACATGAACAGGAAGGTAAGACAATAAAGTACACGAAACCTCATACTAGACCAATATAATCCTGGGAACAACAAGAGCCAATGCGATAGTGGTGAGTGGGTTACAAAGTTCTGAACAGACGGTGGCTAGAAATTCATTAATCATTCATACGTCGTCATTTGGGTGTATATTTTTTGTAATATTAATAAAATCTATTTAACAACTAGTTCTAAACGCATAGACATAATGCCTGAGAAGCACAGTGCTACTGAGTTTCATAAATTACATAGTTAACTTGTTCGCTTGTATTGGTATTAATAGGTTCGCATTGTTGTTCGCTTAGTATTGTCTGTCTTTAGTTTTAATACGTCTATTGAATTAGTGTTGATGTAAGCACACATTAAGATTAGCAGCATCGCCTGGCATAGCATCGCATTAGATAATAACAATTCTTCTAGTCACATAACAAGGAAATTTATATGCGTCAACCCTCGTGTAAACTATATCAACAAAAAGATCATCAAAATCGGCCCTACATTATAGACGGATTATTAACCTCATTTTTAATGTCGGTTTTGTCTCGCATCATTTACTTAATACACAATAAAAAATATTTTCTACTGGTTTTGTATCAAATATTTTCATGAATGACAATGAGATGACTGAGAAACGAGAGAAAGAATAATTTAAATTGGATTTGCTAATATTTAACGTAGAACCAAAACCCTTGTTGGTTTTGATACTAACAAAATGGAAATTATCACTGGATTCCCGACTACTCTAAGACACTCCAACATCAGCACATGTGACTTGTGTGTAATGTTGAAATGAACCGAGATAAATTTTGCAATACAATGCGAAGCTATGCGGCTCATCTCACGGTACGCTTACCTTTAATTAAGTTCTACTGCAGCGGACAAACAGTATACACCTGCAATCCTGTAAATTACATTCTTTTTGCTATTGTTATTTGTAGACTATTTAGCTCAAACTATTCGTCAGAGTTTTCAACCATTGTTATAGATTTACTATTTCTGATATTGTTTTTCTTTATTTTTATTTCAATGCATGTTGTGGCACCATCACAGTTTACCGTGTACAGTGCGATAACTATAAGTTTGTGAGAAGAGATATGCTGTTGTCAAACGCTCATTAGTCGATTTATAATTTTTACAAATACATTTTCAGTCAGTTCCAACATATTTTTTAGTGGTAGAGCCACGCTGTAGACATTTTGAGTCTACAGTACGAATGGGTCGTTACCACTGTCTCACGGATAACCGACGTAAAGTAGCGTCTTGCTGTTGCATTTCGTACGGTGAGTAATATATCCGGAGACTGAAGTCACCCTCTCCTTTCCAATCGTTTAATTATCCCTTTCCTTTAAGCTCGGCTGGGCCTATGATTCGTCTAGTATTGTGGGCGTACGTGGGCAGTGGAGATCATTTATCATCAGCTGACCCACTTGCTCGTTTGATATAAAATATATTATTATATACCACTGACACTGATGATGAAAATAAATAAATAAAATTTTTCAACTGTCATATTTATTTAAACCCATTTTATTGTCAGATTTAGGACAACGAAAGCCGACGTGATGGTAAAACGCCCATAGCTTAAAAATTACCCAACAGTCGAAACCATTTGCAAAAAAATCTAGGTAAAACTTTTTAGATCAGTTCCAAAAAGCGTCAAACAGAAGCGATTCACAAGTAATATATTTCTCTTAGTTTCTCTTGGCAAGTTTCCTTTCATAAAAAGTATTTCTAAGAATGCAATGTAAACAGCATAGTCGTAAGATTTTTTGGGACATGTTTCCGAGTTATTCGTGTCACATGTTTATATGCACATCACACATTACAGTAATCTTAATGTGTTAAATATTCGCAAAAATGTGTTTAACGCATTTATCTAACACTTGAAAATACGGAAATAATGACCCACAAAAATACCTAGCCTGTGATGGTATTGGATTCTTTATGTCATCCCATGAGATTTTGGTATAGGATTCTGTAAATAATGCCATGAGATGGGCTCCAAAACGTAAAATAGCTGTTACAAAAATCGCACAGTTTCTCAGTAGGTACTTAAACATATTCTGGGACTACTGAGCTCAATTTGTAATTGTATTGTGACCTTAATACAAATTGCGATCTTAATACAGCATAACATATCTCCTTCAAAATATGAGTGATGAAATAACCCAATAACTTAATGTTCACCGAAAAACACACACTGATGCTTGGCAGCAGAAATAGACAAAGCGGTACCAACCCAGACGGCCTCTCGCATACGAGGGACCTACCACCATGTGTATCTTTTGAAATCAATAACGAACATATGTAACACATTAATAATTAGTATGATTAACATACCAAGTAGGTTACTTAATAAATATGGTAATCATAAATCTTCTTTCTACCTGGCGTTATCCCGGCCATTGCCAGGGTCCGCCTTCCCACTAAGACGCCTCCACTTCGCCCGATCTTGAGGATCCTCTGTAGTAAGACCATTGGCTCTCATATCTGCCTCTAATACGTCAAGCCAGCGTTTTTTGGGCCGCCCGCGGGATCGTACTCCTGGTACGTTCTGGCACAGGCACTTGCGACCGACGTACTCCTGTGGTTTGGTAATCATAAATATAATTTCGAAATTATGTCAATCTCAGTGAAAGACCCTCTTTGTCTTTGATCGATTCATTCAATGCAAATGTCAGTACAACCGTCGCGGCGATGCAATCGGCAGTTGTTTGATTTAATCATAAGTAATACAAACATGATTGATCAAGTCATTCAGAAACTGGTTGGTAATTCGACAGATAGTGTCGAAAGCATGAGTAAGCATAATGCAAACAAAAGTACACTTGTGTCACACCTCTTTTATATACTTCCCACATTATAGCAACTCGCTCGTGTTAGCTATGGTTGACAGTAGCAGGCTTTATGAAAGACAGTCAGAGTTTTGGCGGGAATTCAGACAGTGCGGTGGCTCTCTTGTTTTAATTATTTCCTACATTTATTATTTCCTATTTTTATATTAATTTTTTCATTTTTTTTATGTGAGTGCGAGTGCCAAGTATGTCTGGTATACTCTTGGCTATTTCTTGAAAAAATCAATCCAGGAATTTCTGTACATTAAACTCGCATAATTCTATAAAACAATGCCTGGACATTAAAAGAGGCCATAACCCATGAGTTTGTTTCGGCATTTCTTCTCATGGCTAGCCCCGAAATGCCGTCGTAAGTGTAATGTAGGATAAAAAATTATTGACATGTAAAAGAGATATTTATGATCCAACTTACAGAATAAATTATTTGAATTTTTATACACTAAAAGTCGAAGTTCGAACGTACTCTAAGAAGCATCGTACTGTGGAGTTAACTCCAAAACTCGATCAAGACCATGAAATCGGCCACACCCTCGTTTCATCGTTCTTGGACAATAAGAAAATAATATTACTAATTACATGGCAGCATGGTCTCTGATCTTAGCCGGTTCCTTGTGGAACAAACAAACAAAAAAAAGTCTGTCCAGCGTCGAAACAGCTAGTCTCAGAGAGAACTTTTTATTCGCTTGAATGAAGAGACGAGAAGGTCGCTCGTCTGTTAATAAATACCACACCTGCCGATAAACAGAAGCAACACCATTCAGAACGATTAATCACGAAGTACTGCCTGGCACTATATTGCGATCGTCACCCCTAGACATGTCAAGTCCCATAATGTCCATTGCTGTGTTATTTTCCTGACCTTAAACATCCTTCAATTCGAAACATGTGCAGGCCGGGGTGCTTGCACACTGCTGCTTAATAACAGAAATAGATAAAGCAGTGGTGCCTACCTAGAAGGCCTGTCGCGTATGAGGAATCGACCACCTAGTAAACTGAGCTTCGAACCCACAACAAATCTCTCTATTCTAAAAAAAGTAACTGGCGCCGCCGCCGCTGCCAAAAGCTTGTCACGCTATCTCCTCCAAAACCGCTGGGGGTATGGGGTCGAGACCGATACCAATCGATGCAGAATAATGTGGGGAAGAAAGTAAGATATGTTTCATATTCGTTGGACCTTACCTTTTTATTTTATGTTTTGTGGAAAAACATGGGCAAAGCCCCTAGTGGTATAACAAAAACGGCTGCTGCTGACTTTATCTGTCACGTCACGGCATCGTCACAGACTTGCAGACGAGTCATGCGAATGCGAATGGTAGCTTCATAGGCTTCGTACCAAAACGGGGCCACTTGTACTGGTTATCAGCGGTTTTCTAAGTGAAAATCCAGATTTGCAGCACGCGGCCGACGTCAATTTGAGCTTAATAAGCGCTCGAGCCGTTTACGCTTAAGCGTGAATTTCAAATCGATAATTTATGTACGTCGAATCAATTTAAACTAACTACTCGGTTACAATAAACTCGCTACTGTCAACTCAGAGCAGAGCTCATGCAATTTCTTTTGTTTTAATGACAAATCTTGTTTTACCGCCCCGTTGCGTGCTTGGTATCCAAGCTTAATTATGAAATAAATAATAAATTTGCAAGTTAGTAAACACATAATATTGATAAATTGTTGCAGAGCTTAGAACTCAGTATACGGAACTTAATTCTGAGCTTAAAAGTCCGTACATACAATCGGTTAGTAATTAAATAAATAAATACACCCAACCGTCACACACATTGTCCTGACCCCACACTAGGTTAACCTGTGTCGTGGGTATCAAGATCTACGAGGGACTTGCAGTCCCACAACACCCAGAACCGAAACAAATATTTATGGATCACACAAACATTTTTCTAGGTGCAGGAATCGAACACACGGCCTGACGCTTCGCAGCTAGCTAGTCGCCCACTGCGCCACGGAGGCTGTCAATTGCAATGTTGCAACAAAAAGATTATAAATAAAGATTTATTTCCTGAATATGCAATAATACGTTGCGTCGGCTTTAACTCAAACCAAAGACTCGCGCCAAACTATACGACGCGGCGCCACGTATACACGTCGAAGACATTCCACTTATTTTATTGAATTATCCCATACAAACATATGGTAATGAAACATCTATCGTCGACGTCTAAAACGTCGTAGTCTATTGCGAGAATTAAAACGTAACTCCTGAAATGAGGATGAGAAATAAAATCTTTCCGTTTTCCACTTCTCGCACAGAAAGCGAAAGTGCGGCAGACTAAATAAAATTGCAATCGCTTTCCCACTCGATACACTATATGCATTATACACACGATCAGGATTTGGTGAAATGTGTTGATGTACATTTATTGAAGCGCATGCTATCGGGTGGTTATTTATGATGTAGTGATGAGTTTTCCACAAACGAAAAAATCTTGAGAACATATTTTGATATTAAACAATTCTTATTGTTCTAATGCAACGAATTATTGAACTCAAATTATTTTCTTATGAACGTTTTTGTTAATGTAAAGTCGCGCTACGCTACGATACATTAAATGCCGACGATGTTCAATAATTATGTTTATGTTTAAATAAATAAAATAGAATAAGCTTCGGCGTAATATTTCGTAATGTGGCACAGGGCGCGATTAAGCTATGGTAATACCCAAATTGTTCTCTCCAGAGGGGTTGACGTCAGTCAGACGGCCGGTCGCAAAAACTACAAGCCAAATCTTTCTGAAACATGTGTTAAAAAGCATGTTGCGCCGACCCCACTGCGAGTGGGATAAGGGAAGTGGGATAAGGGCAAGTGGAAGAACAAGATGGCCAATTGTAAAATCAAGTTGAAGCTTCTCATCTTTCGAAATTCTCATTCAACTGCATTCTATTTTCGTTTTGTGCAAGTAATGCCTCAATTGCACGGTAAAACCTTTCAAGAAAAGGTTTCAAACCAATACTAAAGCATGCTGGTATAGTATGGGTTGGTGTATATCGGAGAACGCAAACAATCGCCGCTTTAATATACCAGAAATAATCGATTATTATAAACATCGTAACCATTACCAAAACACAATGAGTCACATGGCACACAATTATCTACGGTTCAAGTTTACATTCAGTTATATAAACTATTGATAAGGTTTAGCAGAATATCGAATTATACATACAATATTATTGAATATGACTATAAAGTTAAACTGAAAGTGAGCCACGCTGTTGACAGTTTTGTCTACAGCATGAATGGACCGCTCGACTGGGTCGTTATTACTGTCTCACAGAAAACCAACGTAATATACCTATGCTATAAAAATATTGGAAGTTACTAGCCTGGCGCCTCATCAATCTTCGGTTATTATCTGAAATACGAATGAGCATAGTGCGACTCGAAATAATAAAACTAGTTTATACGGGATCTTATCGGGGTTTAATTTTTATTTTAGTCCCGAAGTTTCGAAAGCTTTTCAGCCTACATGGTCACGGGAGAGACTGAAACGTCGGGACTAAAATAAAAAATTAAACCGCGATAAAATCCGTATAAACTAGTTTTATTTCAATGTGTAATATTCGCGTAAACTTAAGAAATCGTGTGTGATCGATATGCCCGAAAAAATGATCAAAGCACACATTAAACGTGTGCTTATGACTAGGGGCTATTATAATGTTAAGCAATATCTAGAGGATAGAGATGTTTAGCGTTCGGTTCCTCCTTGCATACCTACTGTGACCTCCTGGGGCCCTGTAGCTTGTTGACAATGTAGGGAATAATTTAATTTAATAAATGTAAATAATATGTTCAAGTAAGTACCATATAAATAAATTGCACAATAATATTAAATACCTACACTATAACAATATATTAAATAAATGTATTAATAAAATTTAAATACCAAATAAAAAAGACGACCGATCACGTAAAATAAATATTGGCAATTTTAAATTGACAAGTCATTATTGTTGAGATTATAGAAATTGGACCAAAAACAAGCCCACTGAGTTTGTTTCGCCGGGTCTTCTCAGACAGGGTCGCGTTTGGATCCGGTGGCAGTTTTAAAACAACAATTTAGAGGTACACATGGTCCGTATTAATCACCTTAAAATAAAAATAGGACTTTTTATTTTCCTAATTTATTTTGGTATGATAAACCGGACCAAAAACAAGCCCACTGAGTTTGACTAGCTGGATCTTCTCAGGACTGGGTCGCGCCGCGTAAAATCCAGTGATAAAGTAAGCCTACTGAGTTTGTTTCGCCGGGTCTTCTCAGGTTGGGTCGTTTTGGATCCGGTGGTAGTTTTAAACCACGTGCCGTTTCGGTAATGCCTATGGTCCATATCGACCTTTAAAACAGAGAAAAAATAACAATAATAATAATACTTAACAATTCTGGACTAATATAAAAATATTGTAAACTTTATAGTTGCCCAGTGTATTTTGACGATGCTATGTATGTTATGTATATATTAGCTGATATGGTTTCTGTACTTACATAAGTTTCTATATTTTGTACTGACTTGTCATAAGCGCTATTTTAATTGCCTACATGATGAATAAAACTATTTCATTTCATAAAACTATTTCATTTCATAAAACTATTTCATTTCATTTCATTTCATTTCAACATTAGCACAACATAATTAAGACAGGGCTGATATTATTATACAGAAATTTCTAAATGACCCAGGCACCAAGTTAGATGCGTTCCATTGTATCTTAGTAGAACCGACAGAAATTACTGGCTAAAATGTTTCAGAAACTTATAACGCAATACTATTTCAATATTTGATATTGCAGATGTTGCCAAAAGTGTGCATAGACGTTTGCAAATACAATCCTACGCTTAAACCATTACATAATGTAGATGTGAGTGACCGACATTGAGAGACTAGTCACTAGACGAATCTAGGTCGCTAGGAGCCACTTATGGGCAGTTAAGGTCAGTTACAACTTACATATCACACTTGTTTTACATAATAAAATGCATACAACACCGTAACACTTTATAACATAAGTTCACGTCTGTATTCCCGACGGTGTAGGCAGAGGTGCAACACGTCCTCGAACTTATTTTCCATCCCGTAATGTGATAGTTAACGAGCCTACCGCCATATCGGGCACAAGTTCCAATCCCGGGCAAAACGCATGTGATTTTTCGAATCGAAAACTGAAATAGAGATTGTGATTGCCCGATCACGGATTTAAACCCAGGACGGCAAGCCGGCTAGCGCCTTATAACAGTACCGTAACAGTAACAGTATCGGCCTGATAACAGTGGACACATACCAGCAGTCAAGGGCATGAAACTTCTTAACCTTCAAAAGGCGCAATATTTGAATCGCACTCTGGGCGCCAATTACCCTATTTAGTGCTTACGGCGTTTCCAGGACCGCGCCGGTCTTTCAGCGCAATTACACTGCCACTAGTGGTTTTATTATCCTGGCACAGCAAGGTGAATGGACCTGATGTTAAGTATAATGTCGATCGTCGAGAGACAATGCTGCACTCGAAGGTCGGAAAATTATACCGGCCTGAAGTTATATTAAAGAAGTGTCAGATGTAGACCAATGAGCCGGCATGATAGTGGATGGACTACATGTTTTCACTTTCATTACACAGTATCATTGGAAGCGTTCTAATCTGTGTATAGCTTGATTGGTCTAAAATGATAGGCTGCTACAAATCAGATCAAATCATTTATTCTGCAAATTGGATCATAAATATCACTTTTACATGTCAATTATTTTTTATGCTAGATTACATTTACGAATTCATTCCTCGCACCATAAAAATTTGAATGCAATAAAATTAAAAATTAAATAACAGTGTGCGTATTAGTACAAACAATCCACTCTACAAAAGCATCTACGCAACATTGACTAGTTTCGTTTGTATCTAATTTAGAACCGCACGTCATACTTCTCATCGCGTCGTGTCGAGTCGTTTGCGTACTAAATCATAATAACATGTTTACGTATTTATTATAACATAATATATAAGGGGCAACTTCGCATCACGGATAATATTATATATTTTTTTTATTTTTATTAGATTGTACAACGAGACGAGCAGGTCGCTCGCCTGATGGTAAGCGCCACGCCTGCTCATAAACAGAAGCAACGCCACACAGAAATTTAAATAAAGCACTGCATGACACTGGAGTGCGCTCGTCACCCCGAGACATAAGGTGTTAAGTCTCATAATGCTCAGTAATTACACTGGCTTCAATGTCCTTCACACCGGAACACAACAGTGCTTACACACTAATATATAAATATAATTATAGCTTTAGTGTCGTCATTGTAAAACTTCCATATCTATAATATCCTGGTCTGTGTACAAAATCTATTATGATATATAGGTCAAACAACTCGATTCTGTGAATTCAAGTAGGTAATACATTTTTGTAGATCAACGCGTTTTGAGGTTATTTTATAAACACTATCATCGACCTTCCTCAATGTTACTTTGTCCGTGGTGCAGCGGATGACTGAATAATTTACCTCATAACTGATGGTAGTTGTGTACTGGTTACTCCTCTGCCTACTCCTTCGGGGATTACAGGCGTGAGTGCGTATGTATGAATGATTGTATTTCCAAAGTCTTGGGTTCGATACCAGCACCGGAACAAACGTTTGTATGATCTAAAACATTTGTTTCGACTATACTATAGACTAAAAGTCTCTCGTATTTCCTGATACCCAAGGCACAAGACTCGTATGTTACTGCGGGGTCAGGACTTTGTGTGTGAATATGTGTGTGTATTCATTATTTAAAAAGAAACAGTAATAATGATCAAAATACCTTTGGATCCTACTTCAGGTGTTATAATAATCACAGCATAGAATATAATAATGTGTATAAGTAATATAATTGCTAGTTTCTTTGATCCAATCATATTTTAGAGACGCATCTAACAATTGAATAGTCCTCATCAATTTACCTTCAGTTCAGATCATCACATCTAACCTCCCATTAAATATACAGTACTAACAAGTTGACAATATAGATATTACTAAGAATAAAAACAAGTTTTTATACAGACATCAGGAAGCACAATCCTTATAGAGATTAGGAATCAAACGCGTACTGTTATCGTATACCAATACGGTAAGGTTGTTCGAGCTACGAGTGTAAGCTGTAATTGAATTGAATGCGGAAAACCTACGCAAAAGAACTGTACATCTGAAGATTATGGATATGAACATCAAAATATTTCCTAAATTAGCTGTATGTATGGAATAATAAAAGGATACGAGTGGTAGAGCCACGCTGTAGACAATTTTGTCTACAGCATGAATGGGCCGGCTCGTCCGGGTCGTTACCACTGTCTCACAGAAAACCGGCGTAAAGTAGCAGCTTGCTGCTGCGTTTCGTACGGTGAGTGAGATATCCGGAGGCCCAAATACCCCTCTCCTTCCCAATCCCTTAGTATCCCTTTCCTTTAAGGTCGGCAACGCGCCCATAATTCTTTTGTATTGTGGGCGTACATGGGCGGTGGAGATCGCTTACAATCAGGTGACCCACTTGCTCGTTTGCCAGCCTATACTATAAAAAAAAGGATATAAAATTTGATGAAGATGATATAATAATATGTATAAAATAAAAATAATAACGTAACCCGTTCAAAACTCCCGATGCGATGTTAATTAGAAAAAAACTTTTAAACAGATCTTATATGAACCATCCCGATTAAACTGACTACCAAACAAAAAAACTTCTTCTGAATCGGTCTATTCGTTTAGACTAACTAGAACGATAAATGTTCAAAATATCATTGCTATCTAGTCTTAGTGTCAAGAAAGGGTCAAATGATATTCTCATAGACCAATAATCGTGAACATAGATCGGATTGCGAATGAAATGAGATTATTAGTTGAACGAATTGATACTGAAATGAGAATTTAACATGATATTGGCAACAGAGCGTTTTTTATTTAGAAATTTAGTCTATGGTACGATTGGGAATGAAATGAGATTATTGGTTGAACGAATTGATATCATACCGCAACTAAGGACCGGAATACTATTTTTTAATTAATTCAAAATCTAATCTCAATTCGGTTAAAATTCATTCGCAGTGTCAGTTAAAATACGAGAATTGGCCTCCTGATGCTTCAGCTCGTCTCTTCGAATTCTAACAAATCCTACTACTATTATAAATGTGAAAATTTGGATGTTTGTTAGTCAATCACGCCTTAACCGGTGTACGGTTTTGAATGAAATTTGGCACAAAGGTAGACCATGACCTATTTGTACTACATGTACATAGGCTACTTACTTTACATCCTAGAGAAGGCCACTCGCGTAGGTGGCGCCGCGAGCAAAAGCTAGTATAGTATAAATTGATTAACTTTACTTTCTTTGGTCTACAATCTACATCGATTACCTACCTACCTACTTATATTTCATACGACTTAGAAATTAACAACTGATGTTAACTTTACATACATCCGCATTCGAATTCCAAAAAAAATGAATTATAGAAACAATTATTCATCGAAATTATCTCTCTTCTTTCTATTCTAAAAAAAAGTAACTGGCGCCGCCGCTGCCAAAAAGTTGTCACGCTATCTCCTCCGAAACCGCTGGGGGTATGGGGTCGAGACCGATACCAATCGATGCAGAATAATGTGGGGAAGAAAGTAAAATATGTCTCATATTCGTCGGACTTTAAGTTTTTATTTTATTTTATGTTTTGTGGAAAAACATGGGCAAAGCCCCTAGTATTATAAAAAATAAATCGATATCAAAGGTGACTTAAATTTCATGCGTTGGATTGTTTCTGATACATATTCTAAATAAATAAACATATTTAATTCAACCATCACGACAAATAAGAATACTAATGAGGGCACGTAGAGTTCATAAACATGGCTTATGTTATATTGAATTATTTTTATCTTAACTCCGAGGTGAACGGCCTATTCACAGATATATGATTCTATTTTAGATATTTATTATACCATTGACATACCAACGAAAAAGAAAAAAGTATATTTTGGGGATATTTTTGTTTTTGATGTTGGCACACCAAAAATATATTAATGGTAGAGGGTGCAGTTTTCTGTCTGGGTTTTTAAAATACAATTGTACTAATTTCATTTGATTATAGCTTGAATAACCAATGCCGTTCAAGGAGGAAGACGAATTAAATGGTAAATGGTGATATTTTATGCATAACGATCTCACGCCTGTATCCCCGAAGGGGTAGGCAGAGGTGCAACTTATGTATCCACGGGTCACTGAGCTTAATCCCATACCAAGACGTGATGAGGGGGTGAGCCTAGCACCATAATGGTTATAATTTGACTGGTAAAGCCACGCTGTAAAGTTTTTTCTACGGCATGATTGGTTACCACTGTCTTATAGAAAAGTAGCAGCTTACTGCTGCGTTTCGTACGGTGAGTGAGACATCCCAAGACCAGAATCCCCCTTCCCTTCTCAATCCCTTAATTATCCCTTTCCTTTAAGGTCGGCAATGCGCTCATGATTCTTTTGGTACATGGGCGTTGGAGATCACTTACTATCAGGTGACCCACTTGCCCGTTGCTATAAAACCAACCAATGCTACAAAAATAGGCTTAACACCCTATATTATAACTGGACATACGCCGGCCGGTTCCGAAACGCGTTTCATTAGACTGAGTCACTGTGCCATACTATTCCACCACGTGTGCGGTGGTCGCCGTTCAGGTGGGTGCAAGTACCGCTAAGCCGTGCGAATGGTCGTTCGGAATCCGTCGATCGCCAACACCCACTGCAATACGACTCTGCATTCAAATTGCAATATGACATTTGCATATATCTTGGCTTTATGGTGAACAATTTCATCTAATTTATTATTTGCTATCTATTATTGTATTGCAAATCGATCGCGAATGCGTAAATTATACAATTGTTCCGGTTAACAAATGTTAGATGCTTTATGAACCGACTTCAAAAAACATTTGTCTCGGTGCAGGAATCGAACCCGCGGCCTCTCCTACTGCATCACGGCGGCTGTCTATAACTCCCTATCACATTATGGAATGGAAATAAGCTCGGCGAAACGTGGTTGCACTAGTTGCACTTCTGCCTACCTTTTTAGGGATAAAAGTGTAAGTTTATGCGATTTGAATGATATGAGCTATACAATCACTATAATAAAAAATCCGCGAATCGCGTAACACCACGTAATCCTCGCTTTATCATTCACATCGTTCGACGATACAATACATTAATATTGACATTTTATATGTGTATATGACATTCACATGTAGGGATCAAGGTCTTTATACTTTCAAATTGATCTGACAGCCTCCGTGGCGCAACGGGCGAGAAGCCGACTGCGAAGCGTGAGGCCGTGGGTTCGATTCCCGCACCTAGACAAATGTTTGTCTGATACACAAATATTTGTTACGGGTCTGGGTGTTGTGGGACCGCAAGTCCCTCGTAGTTGCTGAATTGCGCGGTGGTTTATCAACGTGTTTCGGATCCCGAGACAATCCCACCAGCTCGTGACATAACCTATCAGACGAGGCAATGGCTACCCATCAACAGCGTCGGATCTAAGATTTTTTTTGAACCGGGGCAGAATCTTGATCGTGGCGCCCCTCTCTCCAGCGTTTGAGAAACTGCCTCGGTGGCGCAGTTGTAATGCGTACGCGTTACGATTGAGGCCAACGCCGAGGTATCGGGTTCGATCCCCGGGTCGGGTAAAGTGGTATTGGGTTTTTCTTTTACGAAATGCTCAGTATCAGCCCGGAGTCTGGAATTCGTGCCCGGTATGGCGATAGGCTCGCCTCCTATCACATAAGGGACGGAGATACGCTCGGCGAACTGTGGGTGGACTGGTTACACCTCTGCCTACCCCTTCGGGGATTACAGGCGTGAGTGCGTATGTATACTAAAAAAAACTTAAAAGAAATGAAAAAAATGATGCACAAAGGACCTGAGTGGTGCCTCTTTCTTACAAGTCGACGGTGAGCCAACCAGGTTTCCGTATGCTAGGCGCTTTGTGGAGCAAGATTTTTATTTTTAATCTATATTATATTATGATTTTGACGCTCCCATGAAACTGCCACCGGGGCGGGTGCTCCGGTTTGCCGCCCACTAGATCCCTGCCCTGCCCATCAACTCATGGGAGCAGCGTGGTAAGATCACGGTACAAACTCGCCCATAATAAAGGAAGGTCTTTACCCAGCTGTGTGATAGCGAAGTGGATTCAGTTTTAAAAGGATAACTTAGTCCAGATTTTTGTTAAATTACTTTAACACCGGCTTAACGTGCTCTATGAGGCTTAGAGACTCAAGTTTCGTAATGAAAACTTTATAAAAGCTTTGAACTTTGGGTGGTTAGGGTGGAATTTTCAGTTTAATATAGCTTTGAAGATCTTTAATATCTAATTAAGAAATATTACGTAGACTGTAGAGCTATTTCATGCAATAAACAGCCAATTTTAGGAAGTACTCATTTGACATACGCTTTCATAATTTTGTATTTTGATGTCATAGATTCTTATGCGATTTAAGTAACGTTTGCATAGACATTGTAAAATAAGCGCATAAAACACATTTTATTGTTACGCATTAAGAAGAAGGATAATAAGTAATAGAAAGATTATATTTACGTATAATAATGATTAACTAATACATTTTCCTGTACAACAATTGAATAATTAGTTAATTACCTGTCAACTTTCATTGGAATGCTGATTACTAATTATTTTCTAGCAACATCAATGTTTTGATAAACTACAACTGATTAATAACATTTGATATGTTATTATATATAAAAAACGTCATTTACGATATTGTACACCGGCATCATGGCCATTCACAAAAATATTTTTATAAACGTAGTAAAAAAAACAGAGTACTGCATGGCAGTTACATTTTAAGTCAATTTGACATATGCCAAATAATATAAAATATTAATAAACATCAAAAGTACATAATTAATAAATACTATATTATTGTAGAGACGCGAATTCTGCATAGAGTAATAAAAGTCTAAGCATTGGTACCTGAAAAGTTTACGTGGGCTTTTTTATCTTGTCACATAGAATTTACAATGATAATAGTAATAAAAAAATTGTATACGTACACAAAAATAAATAAAAATGTAATAAAAAATAAGGCAAAGGAAAAATTATGTTCATTTGTAAGTACACAAACGATGTTTTCCAAACACACGCAAAAGGTTTTTCACACGACGTAAGAAAAACTCACGAGACAACAGAGTTACCACACTTTAAAATAATACGAGTACTTTATATTTCAAGTCTAACACCATAGAGACATTTGATTAATCATAGACAACGTCGGCGTTCGAGTTTCAAAAATAAGAACTTGTAGCTACTCGATCGCGGGAATCGTGTTTGAGTTCGTCAATCGACAAACGTCCATCCACCACGCGGTCACGCGCTGTACTGAATTATTACTGAGGCAACTACGACGGCTGTCGAGAGCGAAATTGGTTTTCCGACTACAATATCATCAACACTGAACTCTAACAGTCACGGGTTAAAGCTGATATTTGGACTTGTGAAGGCTGTGTTTTTTTTCTTCAGGCCTAGCAAACAGGTTGGGCACGAGAAATTCGCAGACTGCCAGGAAATTGACACATGAGGTTTTAGCATTTGCACCGATAGCACGTGACGCGGTTCACGCTTTTCATTTCGTGCAATTATTTTTTGGCGCTATGCAGCAGAACAATCGCATTATGAACTTCTTTGTATCTATGTATATACATGTTACGTAAGGCACGAATCTCGCATAGCATAGAATGAGGAGACAGTGTTTTGTATGATATTAGCATCCTCTCATTTCGGTCCTTAGAAAAACCCCACTAAACATAGAGGTAATCACGCGGCCTTTTTCAGGATCCGTCTTAGGACCACCATCGCTTGACGATTCTAGCTTACGTCTATGAGATTACAATTGATACAGCTAACATCGTAACATGCTCACCCTAAATTCATTTGAAACGAGCATTCCGAGATACTGGTGATGTGATTGGCTCAATATTGATGTAGAGTAAGAGATAAATCAGTGCCAGACTTCGGTATAAAGTTACAACGTTCTACCAGACTCTTTAATTATTACAGACGTTAATCAACCTATAGGCTGCAACTGGCAATCGGATTAGAAAAAGACAATTACGTCATAGGTAAAGGAAAGTAATAGTGGATTAACATACGCCCATTAAAGAGGTAATTGATGCTTAAACATGTCTCGGGTATAATTTAATAATCGATAAATTCAATCTGAACTGTTTAATTGCGTTTTTATGATTAACTTCTCAACAGTTCTTAAGATAATAATTCTTTCATTTTGAGTGGTAATAACTAAAGATCAGCCTAAAGCAAAAAAAAAAAATTTGATCATAAACCTTAGAAATTCGTCAAGCGTGCAGCCTACCATTGCCTACAGACCTAACGCTGGACAAAGTAATGTAAAACTCTGGAGGTTTTAGTTTAAAACAAATTTTTCGCTGGTCACTCGTGTGGCGAAAATGATGTACCCAATTTTTTTAAGGTTGTTGGAAATTCAGTTCTTCAGGACTTAACAAAGAGTTTAATCCAGACATTTTGAAAGGTCCTACTCAGTCGTCCCTCGAAGAACTTGCAGCTAGGAAAAATATTGGGGAATCTAAGACGGATGGCAACTCTAACTCTCTACTTCTGTATAATACGGAACTGCAAATTGAAAAATTACACAACCAATCTTTATTCACCGAAGTTGCTGTAAGTATGTTTACTAAATAAAAATTTGATTTAGAGGCGTAAAAGCCTAAACATTTTCTGTAAAACACGCACTCGGATACATTCACATACATAATTCTTGTACACGGGAAGTTGTCATTGAAACAAATGAAATGCAAGCATCCCGAAACAGCGTCATATAAATTACCTAACTACATTGAGAATCTTTGCGCCAGTTGTAATGCGTACGCGTTACGATTAAGGCTAACGCTGAGGTCTCGGGTTCGCTCCCCGGGTCGGGTAAAGTGGTATTGGGTTTTTCTATTACGAAATGCTCAGTATCAGCCCGGAGTCTGGAATTCGTGCCCGGTATGGCGATAGGCTCGCCCCCTATCGCATTGTGGGACGGAGATACGTTCGACTAAATGTGGGTGTACTGGTTACACCTCTGCCTACCCCTTCGGGGATTACAGGCGTGAGTGCGTATGTATGTATTGAGAATCTTTATCTAAATCTCCGCATCAGGAGCTAGCATAACAAATATTTCTAATTTGCCACGTCATCAGCTTGCGCTTACGCGTGCCGCGTGACGATACACTTTTAAACCACGATAACTATAATATTTTCGTTAATAGTTCATGCTAATGATAGTATTAATTATTTTATTTATGGACGGTCTTAATGGTATTAGTTGGAAATTGTGCGTGTCTTCTCTTTCATTACATCAATAATACGATATCGTTGCGTGACTCATGGCCGTTCCCAATATTCAGTGTATCGGTAGATTTGCTTACTGGCAGTAACATTTTGACACATTTTGTATGAAAGATCTGTCAAAACACTATTGATAGTAAGCAAATCTGTCGATAGACAGAATATAGGGAACCGCCATTATACGATCAAACAGATCTATGGTTTATGGACTATGTGTAATATGTATGGTACTTTCATTTTCTGCTTGTTTGATCATTATAAACCGACTTGAAAAAGAGGGTTCTGTTTTTAATGAGTGTTTCGCTTCACTTCACAGTACTTGTAGCATCGTACTTTGGCTTAGTAACCGATGATGTTCAGGGATCAAATCTGAGGTGGCAATTTATTTAAAAAAAATCGATTGAATAGATCACACACGGGTTGACTAGGATTATAATTTGTGCCTGATATGGCGCTCGCCGTATATCATATCATGGGACGGTAACCCTTCGGAGATATAAAATACCATAAGCTCACATGGTATTTCATATTCCTAGAACTAATCACACTGAAAAACCAAAACCAACTTGAAAGAAATAGATAACTAAATAAAACACTGCCAAATTGACAGCCTCAGTGGCGCAGTGGGTGAGTAGCCGGCTGCGAAGCGAAAGGACGTGGGTTCGATTCCCGCACTGAGACAAATGTTTATGTGATCCACAAATATTTGTTTTGGGACTGGGTTTTTTTGGGACCGCATGTTCCTGATACCCACGATACAGGTTGAACTAGCGTGGGGTCAGGACTATGTGTGCGACTGTTGGGTGTGTTTCTTTAATTAAATAATACTAAGCACCTGTTTCACCACCTCTGAGTAAATGCTACTCTCCAAATAAATGTTACTCTGACATAATATATACCGGAAGAACAATGTCTACTTAGTACATTCAAAACTGCTTGTCAAATATTATATGCTAATTAAATCTTACTCGAACATTTGAAATAGGCTTTAAATTTAACAAGCAAAGGATATCTTTAACAAGAAATAAACTGGGTAAACAACACATTTGATCAACAAACACCAATAAGATTATTTGAAAAACAAAATGAAAACACAATTGATCAAATAAGTACAATTAAATTATTTGAAAAACAAAATAACAAAAAACGCAAGTTATTATTACGCATGCGTATAAACCATTAATTTACATACATGTGTATATTTTAACATATCCTTCTTACACTAGTCGTGTATAACATCAAGGCAAATATTAACCACAAATGTATGACCAACTAATTGATTCTTTAAATTACATATTTTTAGCAATATAATCTTTTACATAAGCATGTGTTCAAGTAAGATTGATGGAAATTTAAGTAACAACACTTAGCCATTGGTGGAAGAACAACGCTGTAAACAATCTTGTCTACAGAACGAATAGGCCGATTCGACCAGGATAGTAAGACAGTCTCACAGAAAAACCTACCCGAAGTAGCAGTGGCGGTTTGTACAGTAGATAAGATTTCCGGAGGTCTAAATCAAAGCTCTTTGCAATCCCTATTAATTTTTTCCTTTAAAGTCGACAACGCATTCATATTTTTTTGAATTTTTGGGCGTTCATGGGACCGTCCACCGGGAGATCACTTACTACCGTTCACCTGGAACCAGGTTCTCATTTGCCGGGCTCTGGTAAAAAACCTTTTTATTTCATATAATGATATTATGTTTCAGATTAGCATACATTAAGTAAGTTACAGATAAAGTTTGTGATCGAAACATTGTGATACGGTTTCTTTTACTTCTTTTGATTGATTTTTATCTAATTTTATAAAAAAAAAATACTTTTAACATATTATTTGAAAACAATAATTCATCAAAAGCTAGTGTTCAAATCAAATAAAACATTAACTCCATATTGTTAACATATTTGCCAACCTACAGTTTAAACAATATGTGGGTACTTCTATAACTATTGACTTCTTTTAAATAACTATTCATCAAACAAACAGTGTCGTGAATTGTTTAACGTTACGTCGGATAGTAACAGTGACGTCAATGGAGTACGTCAATAAGTTATTAATAAAGGCGATGAAAGGGAAATCATTTATTAATAGTGTTTATTTCTAGTTTTGAAATATTCTTTTTCCTTTTGATTATTTTTTTTTCTAAATTATGGATGGAACTTCAATATTTTCTAAATTCTGGATGGAACATTGCTGTTGCACTCGATGTTAATTACAATGTAGCCGAAGCATAAAGTTCCCCAGAATTATGTCAGCCTATATGTTTGTTCACATATTTTGCAACTTTTCAAATGCTGACGTTTACGTCAATATTCGAAAATTATTGAAATTTGACGTACTATTTTGAAAGAAAGAAAGAAAATAAAAAATTAATTTGACCCCTTTGTCTGTCTGTGAGTGTACTTGGTCTGTGGCATCGTTGCGCTTAAACAAATGGATGGATTCGAATACGGTTGAGTTTTGTTTTGTTTGATAGCTGATTCAATTATGATGGTTCTTAATTGTTTGAAGAAAATCTATGTATTAATGGTTTAAAGATGTTTCTTAAATTGACATCGCGGAATTTTAACGGTTAAGTTACAACATATTATCATTATAGATATTATCCACAGTTAGTCATGTAATCATAATATTAATAGCTTTCCAGAATTAAAAATCCATAAAAAAAACTTCATTATTATTTTATTTCTTTCATCTCGCTTGACTTGTATAAAAGTTCAACGACATATGATTTCATTCAGGTACAGGGCGCGGCAAGCTATTAAAATACTTTTCATTAATAACTTGTTAAGTTACATTTTACTCGAAAGCATCTAGCAATGATTCCGAAGTAACTGCGTGCAGGTGAAAATATCCTTACTCACAGAAAATACATATCTATACACAGCTTCATCTAAATTATTGGTTCGGGAACTCCTTAAAGACAAAAGAGCCAAATATCAATATTTAAATATTTATTTATCGTTCTTTCGAAATTGGCCACACAAACACACTTGAAACATTCAGTTCCATAATTGGTCATTTGTGACCGAGCCCGGCAAAAAACCGGCAACGCACTGACGATTCGTCCGGTATTGTAGGTCTTGATTGTCGGCGGTGAATGCTGGTGGTACTCACCAACTAGTTTAGCGCCTGTTCCATAAAAAAATTCTAACAATTTTGTCCTAAGAATTCCTTCCTTGTAGTATTTTGATCCCATAACATCCAAAAATAATTCCGTGTGTGAACCAGGAAGCTAATTAATTTGTCCAGCTATTAACACATAATAGTTTCTATATGTGGTATAAGATATTATGCGTCCCATCCGACCGGATGTGCAGTCAGCGGATGTTGCTCTTCTATTCATATGCTGGTCGAGTGGCTGCAAGCATTTTTACGCACTTTTTAAGTCATCGACGCAAGCTATATTTGGCAGCAGGCTATGGGCCACTCAGGATCGTAATAATATCCAATACCGAAAATTCGTGACCGTTGGACGGATTATAATAATTTCTAATGATTGTTTAATAATAAGTTAATGCCGAAGGTGCTGTATCCCTACATCTACAATTGTCTTTTCCTCAAAGGTCGGCAATATATCCACTAATCCCTTGTTATTATATAATAGATGTTCATAGACATTGAAAAGATCAGTGATCATTGACCAACAGGTGACCCGCTTACTTGTTTGCTCTCATTTACCATCAAAAGTTATTCGCGATAACAAATACACGGAGATGAACATCATAGTAAGTAGGTAACCAAATTTTAAGACTATTTTCATAACGCAACCATCTTCTGAAAATATAATAATAGAATGCATAATACCACCCACGGTTACATCAAAAGCTTGATTCACACAAGAACCTAGCGGGTCAGACACGCAAAAGCAAGTTTTCATGTCATACAAATTACAGTGTGACATGCGCCTCTACAGACAAAATACTCTTCCTAGAACTGTGGCTAGCACTGGATGGAACTCTCCATAGAATTGAGGAATATCACATGGAAAGAAACATTCATGAAGTGCAAAATGAAACCTATTTGTACTTTCATTAGTCTTCATACGTGCTGACGGCTTGTCTATTAGTAATGGTTACTGTTGATATCAGCCACGGTACAAGAGGTTAAAGCAACCGTACTGCTCTTAGAATTTATTTAGATAATACTAAAATACGTTCACAAAGGTAGGAACTTACAATTAACTTAGATCTTGCACTCATTCGTTATCATATTAAAATACTTCCTAGCATTTTCACGATCACTTACCACATCCTCAAGAAGATAACCAAACTCGATCACATCTAGCTAACACTTAAACATCGATAAACAGAAACATCGCGGTACTTCCGAACAATTTTGTCCTAATGTTACGTGCATGTTACTAGAAAGTACACAAATGCTTCCCATTGCAACACTGAGGTGAACAGTTCGACCGCTCCCAGGGAAATATCTGTCGTGACTCACGCAAATGCCCACTCCGATTACACAGTTGAGAGCTAACAAATGCCACCTAAATGTAAACTTAATTATGAATCATATATCTGGAGTTAAGGACGTGCACTTCTTTATACGGACGGTGGTCCCGGGCCGGTGCTGTGCGGAACCAGCTTAATTACAGCGAACAATGGTTTACGTAAGGCGCGGTTGTGGTTTGACCCCAAGCTAATGCAATATTAGCTTCAAAATGACTGCACTTTCGATTTATATTAAACTAGGTGGTCGCCCTTAGTTTACTCAGATTTAATAAACAGTTTGAACTTGTCATTGAATTTTTATCCTTTAATCTTCGAAAGCCTAAGTAGAGGTACAATTGTACATACATTCAATCGAGTTTATGCCTGTCGCTTGAAAAAATGGGAGTTGGAAATGTTAGAACATTAAATCAAAGAAATAATGTCTGGATTCCTCAGCGCTAACAGTCAAAATACCTAGCAAAGATTAATAACATTATATTTCATTTTGTTCCCAAGGCTATA
Organism: Mimas tiliae; assembly: GCA_905332985.1. Classification (NCBI taxonomy): domain Eukaryota; kingdom Metazoa; phylum Arthropoda; class Insecta; order Lepidoptera; family Sphingidae; genus Mimas; species Mimas tiliae. The sequence goes on along the minus strand of HG995241.1, from coordinate 18,724,270 downwards.
AATGACAGCTCTCATCCCAATTAGATAAAACATGAACATGAAAAAAAAATACTTTGAAAAAGACCTTCTCAAGCATTATCAATACAGACAGACGTTTTAACTTCTCACACTATTATAATCAGATAGATTATTTTGTAAATATCCAAGAAACTTTCACCGCAATGTCCCGTCTCCCGATCATGATGTTGTTAATCGATTGTTTGTTTTATCGCCATTGTTGCAGCTGATGACCGTTCGTGTCAATTCATTACTTTATTACTGTACAGCGTCTATTCTTTGTCTCATGAGGATTGGTGAATGCAAAATCTTTATTGGATTTTATCATCTTTACTTGCTTTTAGGTAACTGTGTGATTTTATCAATGTTTGTTTAATTTGTTAATATTTCACAACTGAATGTTTGGGATTGACATCATTTCAATCTAACAGTTCGTACCCTGAAAGGTGTGATCAAACTTATAACTAAATTAATTAATATATAAATAATTTAATTTAGAACTGAATATCCTCGTAGATTTAGTTTTATGGATAAAATTTTCATCTGCAGCTAAAGATCCAGGCATCGCGCCATTTATGTAACTGAAAAACCACCACCTTACGATTTTTGTGGTCTTATTTCCAGTTCTTACTCCACTGGTTTTGTTACTATTGGTAACATTCTGTTAGTGACATGCATGACATGACTATCTTTTGCGTAAGTATAATCATATTAACACATGCGGTATCTCAAACTGGTCTGTCGTCTGCCGGCTTTTGCCACGGCCCGTTAGGTAAGTAGAGCAGTCGTCTGCCTCGACTGTTGTTAGTAAGACACCGTTGACACGTCACGTAATACAATTGTGAATATTTCAGGATTTTGAACGTGACTATATTTGATTGAATGGTGAGTTGAGTGAGAAGTTTGACCTTTTACGATGCTCATCCAATATTGGCGCTATTCTGATCAAGCGACCTATATATTCTACGATGTATAGGGTTTTTGAAAAACTGGATGTGTTCAAACGTTTTTTTTTATCAATGACTTTTGGTGTTGATTGTACCACTGTCTCAAAAAACTATTTAAAACCGCGAAAAGTGGCAAAAGTGCTTTTGCATTTGCAGTAACATTGAAGAACTCTTGTAGGACTGCGCAGTCCTATACTTCGCAATGCCTTGTAATTTAAGGTTATAAAAGCATTGTGTTGGAAAGCGATCTGTTTGTTCCGTGATTCAGCTTAACAAAATATAGGAATTCCTTTCTTTCTTTAAGTATATGTCGGTAAAAATATCATAAATTGCTTACAGTGCCCAACGAACTCGCTCGCATATATACATTAAAAAAATCCGTTTCAACATCTAAACACCCATCGCGATGAAAAGACAAATCGTCGATGTGTGAATGAGTCCCCAATTTGTAAATATGCAATATTATGCAGTGCGCTTGCAATGTACTGAGTTAAGCAATTGTTTGTAGGTGGTACACTTCAACATTTGTAACCGTATGTTTGTTAGACACAAACTGATAGTTAGGTACTTACATAAATTAGAACATGCGTGGAATTATCAAATATTTGCGAAACACTCATTGACAAGCAATGGCTTACGGAACCACAGCTTTGTGGTCTCTTCCATCTCGGCTAGAACTAAAAAGTTCGCAAAATCTTACTTCTGCCGGACCATCAAGCTGTGGAATAGTTTGCCGGCACACGTGTTCCCTCCTTCCTATAATATGGGTTCCTTTAAACGGAGTGTGAAGAAGCAATTAGGCAGGCCGTCTTTCGTTGGTCGACAATATTCTTGGATTGCGCTGCACTTAACATCAGAGGGCCAATTCTGTTATTTTAACTGACACTGCGAATGAATTTTAACCGAACTGAGATTAGATTTTGAATAAATTAAAAATATGGCATTCTGCTCCTTTAAAAATTCGATATCATCTCAGTTAAATTGCATTTAAACTGTCAATTCGATCAACTTTCAATGTCTTTCTTTTGTTGAAATTATGGCTTCGCATTATTATGAATTTCGCCAATGACAAGTATTTTACCGAATTTTACGTATCAGCTGCCATAGACTAAATTCTAGAAATTCAAAATGACCTAAGCGGCAAAATAAATGTTACCAACTCACAATAAAATACCCACAATATGACTAATTTCAGTGATAAAAAAATTACGTAACTGGAGGTTATGATTTTTTAATTAATTGGTTTGACTAATTCCGTGTATTTTATTTATTTATTTAATTTATCTATTCCATGGCATAACTGAAGGAAAACGGCACAACAGCACCACTGAGGCAGTCCTTTCCGGAAATAACCACAATCGCGATTATTTTATTGAAATTTGAAATTCTACCGAATTACGGTTTTGCAACACTGCTGAGGACATATTTATAATAATTATGAATTGTGCGAGAGTTTTGGCTTGAATTTTGACAGTGCGATTGATCTCATAATTTAATCTACAGTAATATTCTAGAGAGGAAAGATTTTTTTGTATTTTTGTATGTAACAAATAAACTTAAAAACTACTGGGCCGATTTCAAAAATAATTTGGCCGTTAGAAAGCTACATTATCACTGAGTAACATAGGCTGTAAACTCATTTCTAATACTTTACTGAAATAACGAGCACACAAAGTCGATCAATTTTGACTACTTTTAGTTGCTTGCAGTAAAAGAGAATAAAGTTAACTGAATTTATCTGCAGTTAACTCACAGTCACATCGCCTCAGTGTTGCCAAGTCAGATTTAACCGTTAGAAAATACCGTGTTGTCCACATTAAAATACGGTATTTGCGCCAAAAATACAGTGCTTGATGGGAAAAAATACAGTGTATTTTACAGTGCAGTAAAATGTCGTACAAAAAAGGAAATAATTAAATTATTAAGTAAAATATAAATTTATTTTAAACTTTATATCCTAAACTAACTTAACATTTTATTTGTATATATCGATCGCTCCAGAAAAGGATGGCTGCGATGATGATGATATCGGTTTAGTTTTTTTAATGTGTTTAATAAAAGAGTTTTATGTATACTACTAGACAAGCTGCGCGGTACATAGAAATTGTAGTATAATAAATTAATTAAATTGTAGTATAGTAAATTAGTTGTATTACTAAGTTGCAGTAAATTGACCGTAACTCAATATTATCATCTCGCTTACTCTCAACTAGAACCCCTATTGCGCTCCCTGTTTGTGAACTGTCAAACTCCCGCGTTATGTGACGCAGTTTTACTTCTAAATAACCTGTCTAGTAGTATACAATAATAATACGAAATTTTGACTAAAAAAATACTGTGTCTCCATATACGGTATTTATAAAAATACGGTGTCCAGTAGATGGCATGAAAATACGGCAGATCTGCTGTAATTACAGTGCACTTGGCAACACTGCTAACTGCTTCACCTTCAGTCACATTTCGTTCTCAATTAATATCTTGACGTTTGTCTATAGACGAAAAGCACCATAAATAGTTAAGTGTCAAAATTGTTGCCAGAATGCCGTTTTGGTTCAGTCAACTTGTATTCTACTTTCGATATTATTGCGATCTATGTTTACATTTGATCTTGAATATTGGTTTAACAGAATACCATTTGCAACTTTCTTGTCGCTGAGATTAGATCGGAATGATATTTTGAACATTTAAAATTACGAGAATTGGCCTTCAGGTGTAGCGTAGTCAATTTGCCGAGCTAGTATAAAAAAAAGTCTAGTAATTTTTTATAGCATAGAGCAGGTGGGGTATCTGATGGTGTGCTCTCCACCGCCCCGGTACGCCTAATATTCCAGAAGAATCATGAGCGCGTTGCCTAAAAATAACCAAAAAGTAAAAGCTTCAACGTGTATTGGAACGGAACCCTAGTTTTAATAAAGAAAAAACTCTGTAATGACATATCACAGGATGGCTTTGATAAAGCATATCAAAAAGTGACTATTAAATTAATGGGAATTGTTATTTTCCTTATAAAATATTTTCCCTTCAAAAGCAAAAAACACGTTTGAAGCTCGAAATTAAACACAATATATTATCTATCTATAGGTTTCAGACGACTTACATCAATATTATAATAAAAACAAAATATAATTAAAATGTACATTTATACAAATATGTTCATAATTATAAACGTACATACTAATTAATTGCCAATCCCATTACATTGCTTTCGAGGATAAATTCTAATCAATGTTATTATAGAGGCACTCATTAAAACAATTTATATATCTTTGTTTGGTAAAAATTATTAATTTTTCAGATAAATAAAATTATACAAACAAAGAGAATCTCAAGACACAATCACTGTGGTCTTTTAACTAATTTTGATGAAACTTCGTTTCTGGGGTAACAGAATTATACTGCTTGAACTAAACTAAAGCCTGTTTTTACCATACTTAAAAAAAACCACCACGCTTATATGCGAGGCCGTCTGGGTTTGTGCCACCGCTTTGTCTATTTCTGCCGTCATGCAACAGGGTGTAAACATAGCGACAGCCTCCGTGGCGCAGTGGGCGAGTAGCCGGCTGCGAAGCGTGAAGCCGTGGGTTCGATATTTAACTCCAATAAAATATGCCACACGGTTGTTTGGTATACAAAAAATAACACGTAATGTTGCATTATTTATTTACGTCATGTACTCAAGAGGTGTCAAAACATCACCACGAGAACTTCGTATAAACGTATTTTTCGAGAAAAATAACATTTCGCCGTGAAAATATAAGTCGTATATAAATTATGTAAAGTAAAACTCTTAAGCTGAAAGGTTAAGTTATTTTTATGCGGTACTTATTATGGATAAATTGTGGGAGTATAAATAAACCGCATGCGCGAAGCTAGCTAGGGGGGCTAGCTATTTATCACTATTCCTTTCCGTAATCCCTTGAAAACTAATAAAATTCATCAATCTTTAAATAAAATAAAAAAATGCTAATAGAAATGTGGGTGTACTGGTTACACCTCTGTCTACCCCTTCGTGGATTATAGGCGTGAGTGCGTATGTACGTACATAAAACAATGTATAAAATCAAGCAGACTTAGTGTATGATAATGTTTGCTTCTTTCTACATTCTGTTGAGCTGCAATAAAAAAATGTGCTCAAACAACTCACTCCTAAAAACGCTAAGTAGGTACCGTCCGAAGTTGACAAGACACAAATACTCGGAAATCATTTCGGATTCAGGCATTTCCTATTTTCCTTTCGATAAATGTCAAAATAAATGAATTATATTATCCATATTCTATTATTTATGTTGTTCCTTTCAATAATTCTATTGATACATCTGTAGCTAAATCCAAATTGTAATGCAACAATGTAGGAATCGTGATGATTGAGTAAAACTCTATTGTTAGTAAAGAGAAACTACTTTATGAAATTGAATTATTTTGTGACATGGAGACACTTTTCTAATGCGGGATTATGTTATCATAATAATGATAACATTTAAAATCTACACACAGAACACCGCGTAAAGTAGCGGCTTGCTACTGCGTTTGGTACGGTGAGTGTAATATCCAGAAGCTCAAATTCCCCTCCCCTTCCCAATCCTTTAATTAACCTTTCCTTTAAGGTCCTTTAAGGTGGGCGTTCTTGGGCGGTGCAAATAATATACCTTCAGGTCACCAACTTGCTTATATGCCTGCCTATACTATAAAATAAACAGGTTTATATGTCAAGGGAATTACAATATCCTCCACAACTGTCGTAAAGCTAGAGTCGATTTCTTGAGTTTCACACATTTATTGGATCAATGAGATTGCTATGCATATCCTAATCGGTGACCTAGGTGCTAAGAGCATTCTTAGACGCAACAAGACCCGAGTCAATAATTACCGTGATGACAAGTCGATGCCATATAATCCCGAAGCTCACACAATGTAAATCTGAATCTGCACACAAGGCAGTACACATTGCACGTTCTGCAACACGAGGCAACAAACACGTGTTTGATCTAATTACAGAGCAGACACGTTATACAATCACCCTGTATATATTCCAGATCAAGGCACTGCTTCTCACAATACGGCAAATGGTGTAAAGGTCGCAGTGCGTAATTTTACACCTTCTGAATTTTCAAAACATCAAGCATGGTATTTCTGACTTCCAAATAAACAGCAATTTCTCACTTAATTTTCATCTTGATAATACGACTAAGTTCTAACATCTAACAAGGATCCGGAGGATTTATTGTACCTACCAAGGTACTGTTTTGAAGTATGATAAAAAAGTTAATTTGCTAGTTAACGCGTTTACTTTTCTTCATGTCTCTTACGTGACTTCAGTACACTTAGGCAACCATATTTTACATACTGAATCACAAATTACAGGTAAAATTAAACCAAAAGTGAAAGATTTATAATATAATGAAAGAATATTAATCATTAAGATTATACAATGAGTTATTAGTATTGAATTAGGTAAAAGTGAGGATGAATTTTAATGGTTGCTAAATTAATGTTTTGGCGAATTCCAGCAGATGGATGAGAATGATTTCTACTATTATTAATATAATAGTAGAAATCATTGAGTGGAGTCCAATGAAACATTGCTTTCAGTAATTGAGATATAAGGAATTAAAACGAAAGACTAAATTATGGAATGTTGAGGTAAGGCAGATCTTGAACTGTTAAAAGATGGGCTCTTTGAATTTTTACAATAACAAAACGAAACCATAACTAAACTCAACCAAATAATACACTAGGAATATAAGTATAACTTTCTAACATATATGTGCTAGCAATACGTCTTAGATAATTGCAGCTAGAACTAAATACATATATATTAAATTACATTTAATACCTTTAAAAATAGCAGCATGTAAACCAGATATAAACTAAATAAAGTTTTATTGTGATCTATGCACGGTGGTCTCAATATTTCACGCCTGTCAAACAGCAAAAGTAATGATTGAGTGAAAGTCAAATGTGATGTAATTAAATCACTACAGACTGCATTAGCTTGTGCCATGAACTTTCGTGTAATTGTAAAACAAATAAAATTGTAATGTCTTCGTTGTTTGATTTTACTTTCAACAGAACATTCGCTGTGAGATATTAGTCACATTAATTCTGAACTTTATATATTAGAATTATTAAATTGATCATTAGAGTTAATAATGCCCATAAATAGAATGTTAGAGTGGTAGAGCCACGCTGTAGACACTTGTGTCTACAGCACGAATGGGCCGGCTCGTCCGGGTCGTTACCACTGTCTCACAGAAAACCGGCGTAAAGTAGTAGCTTGCTGCTGCGTTTCGTACGGTGAGTGAGATATCCGGAGGCCCAAACCCCCTCCCCTTCCCAATCCCTTAATTATCCCTTTCCTTTTAGGTCGGCAACGCACCCATAATTCTTTTAGTATTGTGGGTGTACATGGGCAGTGGAGATCACTTACCATCAGGTGACCCACTTGCTCGATTGCTGGCCTTTGCTATAAAAAAATGCAGATTAGTTTTCGGCTCATTCCAAACATTGGTTACAGGCTGGTTATTTTTATTTAATGGGTGGCAATTTATGTATTTATCAATATCATCAATGGGAGGAAAGCCTTGGGTGGAAACGTGCTAAGACAACTTAAGCTAATACAAACGTAAAATATCCATTTCCTTTTGGCCAATATCCCAAAAAGGAAACCTTCGAGACATCCTCATTCCACACAACAATACGTGGAGTATTGTGCAACATTACCCTACAACTACGCTACAACAAATACGGTAAAAGAACTAAATACACAAAAAAACTCAATGATACAAAGAAAAAATATCCAAATTTATATCTGAACTCGACAATGACGCGCCGACGGACGAAAGTAACAACTTCCTGATACTTAAAATAAATCCGTAACGTGGTTCAACGACCACCTCATCTCAATACAAACACGTAATTAAGGCTGTAAGGTCATCAACACAGTGTGTCAGTAGTGTAAGCGGTATACATTTTGGCATAGACGAAACTTGGCAGCACCGCTGTAAAATTACGTTTGAATTGTGGATATTGGATGGTATATGAGACTATCGCGCCCACACACCCGCCACTGTAACTCCTGTAAGCCAGGATCGACAGTGGCACGCATAATTCGACACCAAGTAATGAAGCTCGGGGAGTCTCTAGGAATGCAAATCTGTCTTTATCCCGCAACGAAATTAATCAAATAGAAGGTTAAGGAGGAGATAGAAATAGTAATTGTCCACTTCCCTCCATAGCAAAACGGGAGAAAAAATAATGAGCTAAGGAGTTCTCAGCCGGCACAAGGACATTTACAACTGGAGAGGCCAGATGTAAAGCACCACGGATGTCATTAAGTGGGTCCTATCACGCGAGCTGTTAAACTTGATTCCAATAATAGGTACCTATGGCAAAAACGCCGGTATGCACGGAAATTCCTCCTAGTCTCCACAAGATCCATATAGTATACATTGGATGGTATAGTGGTATTTTCTTTTTGCTACGCCTTTACGTAACTTGTACAGGAAAGCCTTCACCACAGAGTATTGTCAGTGTCAAGTTCAACTGTCTCGTGACCCCTGGTCAGTAATGGCAGCCACACACGCACCGAGAAACTACGATCAAATCGTAACGTCTGTGTGATATAGTAGTACAGTTTTGAAGTTCAGTTTTTACAAGGTAGGTCTCGTTTGCGAGAGACCGTCTGGGTTGGTACCACCGCTTTGTCTATTTCTGCCGCCAAGCAGCAGTGTGTAAGCAATATTGTGTTCAGATTTGAAGGACATTGAAGCCAGTGAAATTATTATTATGACACTTAACATCTTATGTCTCGGGGTGACGACCGCAGTCCAATACCATGCAGTGCTTTGTAATTCAAAGTTCTGTGTGGTGTTGCTTCTGTTTATGGGCATGCGTGGCGCTTACCATCAGGTGAACGACCTGCTCGTTTCGTCACTCAAGCTAATGAAAACACCACTAAGACACACTAGTACGTTACTTGAATCAGACTTTTTTTATTAACGAAATAAATCACCTCTTTTTGTATGTTTCATCGCATGCTCTCACTTGTTACCTAGTAAAAAGAATCACTAGTAAAAAATCTGCATCATTGGTCACATTCAATCCGCATAAGTCGTATTTACGGACAAAGACACGAGTACATACTATGTTTACATCCAATACAATTACCGTACATCTGTCAGTCTTTGTGAGTCATGAACTGTACTCGCTAATTTTATCACAGTCTCTTGGTACTCTATTTAATTTGGACACGTTAATGAGATCGTTGACTTCTGAATAAGTTACAGAACGTTATTAGGGCTTTGTAGTTCCGTTGTTGAGATGCACTGAACTGCATTAGGATATTTTTTTATACAATTAAATGACTATGTTTCATAATGACCCAGTAATAGCTTTAAAACGAAACCATTTGCACAGCTTTCTGTTGAAAAATCTATATATATTTTTTTTAATTGCCAGATGATAACCAAAATGAGGGATTATTGTTTTAAGATATTTCAATTCATGCAAATTGACATTATCAAAGTATTGATGAGTTTTTAATAAAGATCGGATAAGATAAATTGTTGAGCAAAAAGTTCGGAATACCTTTTATCTTTAACATGACGTGGCCTTTAGTATTATCTATTACAGATACTGAAATGTGTGAAAAGAAAGGTGACATGAAAACACACGTGTTTTATAACGGCAAGATGTTAGGTTGTAAGTGACGGAGCCACACTGTAGACACTTTTCTCTACAGCATGAATGGACCGGCTCGAAGGGGATGGTAACATTGTTTCACAGAAAATCGATATGAAGTAGCAACTTTCTGGTGCGTTTCGTACAGTGAGCGAGATATCAGGATGCCCAAACCACCACTCCCCAATGCTTCCTTGAGGGTCGGCAACACATCCATTATTATGTTGTTATGGGTGTTCACGGGCGGTGATCATGTACCATCAGTGACTCACTTGAACGTTTGCTGATTACTGCTATAAAAAAATAAACGAAGATTGGGAAGAGGAGGGGATTTGGACCTCCGATAATCTCACTCACTGGACGAAACAGAACAGTTACTTGCCACTTCACGTCAGTTTTCGGCGAAACGATGGTCAAGCCGGGCCATAAATGGGAATGTTGTAGATAAAAGTATCTACGACGTCGCTCACTTAGCTAATTCTTTCACATTTCATAGCCAATTTACTCGAGCTCTATGCTACTGCGGCCATCAACAATGTCTTTGTTAAAAAATGTTCTAATAATTTTGTCAGCACCACGCTTTTCTGATTCTTTGTTTCTTCTATTCACACGCAAACCAGACAAATATAATGTATGCAGAAACAAAGACGAATTGTATCTAAGAGCATTCAAAATCAGTCATAGATGGCATTATAACAATTTAGAGTGCTTCGTGATTCATAAAGGATCAACGAATTTGTAAATCACTATGCATAGTGCATTTCATTTTCTTGGTTTTAGACAATCTAATATCATCGACTTTATCAGCGAAAAAAGATGGCATGGTAAAGAGAGCACTACAGAGACAGAAGTCACGGGGTCGATGCTAGGCCGCTACAAATGTTTCAAAGTTACGTGTGTACATTGATCGCTCGTTTTAACGGTAAGGAAAAATATCACGAGGAAACCGGCATACTTAAAAAAATCATCATAAGAATATCGAAGGTATGTAAAGTCTACCAACTCGCATTACGACAGCGTGGACATAGGGCTATCTTCTCATTAGTATAGGAGCCTCCTCCTATTAGGAGGTCTGTGTCCAGCAGTGGGACATTTTTATACAGGGCTGTTATTATTTTAACAGAATTAATTTACCCACATTTATACAAAGGTACAAAGAATATATACCTATTGTTGTAGTTCATTCATTCATTCATAACAGTCAACTTCACCCACTGCAAGATCCATATATGTGTTTAAGCCGATCTTGTTCAGACCTAAATGTCTGAATGTCGTCTACTATTTACCACCTTCGCTCTCTTATGCCTACAAGCACATAAATAATTGGTATGTATCTCAGAAAAGGGTATCATAATATAAGTTCATGGCTACATCTGGTGGAAAGGTGGAAAGAATGCATTCAGTGTTTATCTAGCTTATTTCCATCCATGTTAAAGTTGGCGAGCCAATAGGGTAGTTTCCTATATTGAATTTTATACATTATTTTATAAGCAACAGAAAATGATACGCAAAAGAAACCTTTTTATTAAAACACAATCAAAATTTGTTCAGAAATGTGCCCGCAGTTATGCCTTTAAATGTTGGTGTGAGTAAAAGTGGGTGCGTAGTAGGGATATCTCACTATCTCGCTTGCACGCGTACACCATAATGAACATTTTACACAGTGACGTCAAAGTTTGCGTCGTCTGTCATTTGACAATTACCCCTTCTACAGGATTTGAATGGCTTCTAACTTATTTGTTTTTGGTCCTATTGATAAAATTCTTTCTGAAATAGATTTTGAGGAACGTAACTTATCGATTTAAATAATAAAAAAAATCTAGTCAACTACCCTATTATCATTGTACACATAGAATAGGATTAGGAATACACGTAGGATAATACACGTAGTAATACACGTTATACACGTAGGATTGGAAATCCTGGGGAAGCGAAGCCTTAAATTAAATTTTAGTGTATTGTAACAAAAATACATTTTCAATGCCATAGGCGGACGTGCGCAGTGCGTGTTATTATAGGCGCATGCCCCGCTGTGTTAATAAGTGTTTAGACAATATGCAGCAGCGAATTTTTCATCACAGTAACTTCCGTCAATAACACAACAACGTTCCGTTACAAGGTGGTAGGTCCCTCGTTAGCGAGAGGCCGGCTGGGTTGGTAACACCGCTTTGTCTATTTCTGACGCCAAGCAACAGTGTGTAATCACTGTTGTGTTCCGGTTTGAAGGACGTTGAAGCCAGTGAAATTACCGGGCATTATGAGACTTAACACCTTATGTCTCGAGGTGACGAGCGCAGTCCAGTGTCATTGCTTTGTTATTTAAAGTTCTGTGTGGCGTTGCTTCTTTTTATGAGCAGACGTGGCGCTTACCATCAGGCGAGCGACCTGCTCGTCTCGTCATTCAAGTTAATAAAAATAAAAAAAACCATCACGAGTCACGACTTTTTTTTTTACTATTTTATGTATGTATTTACTATGTGGTAGCTGTCGTATGCGATATTCCGTCAGGATGACCAACTCCACTTTGACCAAGATGTTGTGCTGTTTGTTCAATTTTTTTAAGTGTACAACATTAATGGATTGTTGACATTCCTCACGTATCGAGCCAGATAGTCCAGTCGAAAGATTTCTGATATAATATCGTGCAATAATCGTCTTATACAATAAAGAATGCGATTATAATGTAACATTTTGATAAGCTAATGACACTGTGTACGTGGGAAACTTATTGTGATATATTTAATGCTGTTTCTTGTGATGTTGATGTCGATCTTTTCGACACCAACAGTATTAAACTTAAAAAAACTATGTGCAATATATTTTTTGGCGCACATAGCACATAATTTATTTAAGTCGCTGATTACCCTCGGCTTATTTAGTGTACTTATTGTTTATATCTGTGGAAACTTGTAATTGACCTTTCTTTGTTTAAACTATTTATTACTCAACATGTTAGTTGTAAGTTTTCCTAATAAAATAAAATAAAATAAAATAAAATAAAATAAAATAAAATAAAATAAAATAAAATAAAATAAAATAAAATAAAATAAAATAAAATAAAATAAAATAAAATAAAATAAAATAAAATAAAATAAAATAAAATAAAATAAAATAAAATAAAATAAAATAAAATAAAATAAAATAAAATAAAATAAAATAAAATAAAATAAAATAAAATAAAATAAAATAAAATAAAATAAAATAAAATAAAATAAAATAAAATAAAATAAAATAAAATAAAATAAAATAAAATAAAATAAAATAAAATAAAATAAAATAAAATAAAATAAAATAAAATAAAATAAAATAAAATAAAATAAAATAAAATAAAATAAAATAAAATAAAATAAAATAAAATAAAATAAAATAAAATAAAATAAAATAAAATAAAATAAAATAAAATAAAATAAAATAAAATAAAATAAAATAAAATAAAATAAAATAAAATAAAATAAAATAAAATAAAATAAAATAAAATAAAATAAAATAAAATAAAATAAAATAAAATAAAATAAAATAAAATAAAATAAAATAAAATAAAATAAAATAAAATAAAATAAAATAAAATAAAATAAAATAAAATAAAATAAAATAAAATAAAATAAAATAAAATAAAATAAAATAAAATAAAATAAAATAAAATAAAATAAAATAAAATAAAATAAAATAAAATAAAATAAAATAAAATAAAATAAAATAAAATAAAATAAAATAAAATAAAATCATACATACATACGCACACACGCCTGTAATCCCCAAAGGGGTAGGCAGAGGTGTAACCACTACACCCACATTTCACCGAGCGTATCTCCATCCCATGATGTGATATGGGGCGAGTCTATCGCCATACCGGGCACAATTCCAGACTCCGGGCTGATACCGAGCATTTCGTAATAGAAAAACCCAATAACACTTTTACCCGACCCGGGAATCGAATCCGAGACCTCAGCTTCAGCCTCAGTCGTAACGCGAACGCATTACAACTGCGCCACCGAGGCAGTCATATATAATATTATGATGTCAATAACATTGTTATAAGCTTTTTTTATCCTTACACTGTAGGTACAGTGACTATCCTGGTACACTGGACCTGTGGAGTACAGTGCAGTCGAGTATAATGCCGACCGTCAAGGGACATTGCGTCTCTCAATGGTCGGCACAATAGAGTAGTTGACTAGATTGTTTTTATTATTTAAATCAATAGGTTACGTTGCTCAAAATCTATTGCAGAAAGAATTTTATACATCGGACCAAAAATAAATAAATTAGAAGTCATTCAAATCATGTTCAGGGAGGTGTAATTGTCAAATAACAGACGTCGCAACCTTTGACGTCACTGTGTAAAATGTTCGTTATGGTGCACGCATGCAAGCAAGATAGTGAGATATCTCTACTACGCACCCACTTTTCCTCATTCCAACATTTAAAGTCATAACTGCGGGCACATTTCTGAACCAATTTTAATTGTGTTTTAATTAAGAGGGTTTCTATTGCGTATCATTTTCTGTTGCTTATAAAATAATGTATAAAATTCAATATAGGTAACTACCCTATTATGGATATACACTAGCTGACACTGGAACGCAACTCGCCTGAACGAGCCACTATGACGGATTTTTCACATTACATTTCACTACATGCGCTATGAATCGTTAAATAACTGCATTCGTCATGCCGCCACACATTTGCAACAGCGTAAGAAGATATTTGCAAGTTGCATAAATGTGGACGTAGCTTTAACTTTAAGCACTTTATACTTTATTTACACATGTTACTGAAACGTACAAGGTGGTAGGTCCCTCGTATGCGAGAGGTCGTCTGGGTAGCTACCACCGCTTTGTCTATTTCTGTGTGTAAGCCCTGTTGTGGTTCGGTCTGAAGGACATTGAATCCAGTTAAATTACTGGGCATTATGAGACTTAACATGTTATGTCTCTGGGCGACGAGTGCATTCCAGTGCCACACATTCTGTTTATGGACAGGCGTCATCAGGCGAGCGACCTGCTCGTCTCGTCATTCAAGCTAATAACATAATTGACATTGACAATTTATAGAAATCGATTTACGGCAACCACACATATACCGACCGCGATGAAACATAAATCATACGCACTCACGCCTGTAATCCCCGAAGGGGTAAGCAGAGGTGTAGCCAGTACACCCACATTTCGCCGAGCGTATCTCCGTCCCTTATGTGATAGGGGGCGAGCCTATCGCCATACCGAGCACAAATTCCAGAATCCGGGCTAATACTGAGCATTTCGTAATAGAAAAACCCAATACCACTTTACCCGACCTGGGGATCGAACCCGAGACCTCAGCGTTGGCCTCAATCGTAACGCGTACACATTACAACTGAGCCACCGAGGCAGTATGAAACATAAATCTTCGTAAATAATTCATAAGCTATCACAATTATCATTATAAATAGGAATTATTCATCAGTTCGTATAATTGACACGCAATTCTGAAATGTGCAATGAAAAATGTAATGCTTTACATTCGTGATAACATACATTAACTCAACCGTGTAAAAAGTGGTAAGCAATGGACTCTTTTATCATGCTTATGTAATATTATGGAAGAAACATATTCTTGATTCTACTTTTTAGGCAATCGAACATCCAAATATAACGACATAGAAATTACATATACATACGCACTCACGCCCGTAATCCCCAAAGGGGTAGGCAGAAGTGTAACCAGTACACCCACATTTCGACGAGCGTATCTCCGTCCCACAATGTGATAGGGGGCGAGCCTATCGCCATACCGGGCACAAATTCTAGACTCCGGGCTCATACTGAGCATTTCGTAATAGAAAAAAACCCAATAGCACTTTACCCGACCCGGGGATCGAACCCGAGACCTCAGCGTTAGCCTCAATCGTAACGCGTACGCATTAAAACTGCGCCACCGCGGCAGTCACATAGACATTAATAAAAGGTAATCTTACAGCACACACTTCTATATGATACGCAATTAGCCTTACTGTTAGTTCTATGTACAGCATAGGTTCGATTGGGATTGCACTATGTCTTACAGAAAAATGATTTAAAGTAGCAGCTTGCTGTTACGTATGGTGATTGAGACATCCGGAGGCCCAATTTCTCCTCCCCTTCCTAACCCAGAATTATCCCTTTCCTTTGGATTTGGGTATCCGTATATCTCATCCACGGTACGAAACAGCAGCAAGCTACTACTACTCTACGTTGATTTTCTGTGACAAAGTGGTAACGACCCTGTCGAACCCAGCCATTCATGTTGTAGACAAAACTATATACAGCGTGGCACTACCACTCAACTCACTTACGGTCATATAAATAAATAATAATAAATAAATACACCCAACAGACACGCACATAGTCCTGACCCCACACTAGGTTAACCTGTATCGTGCGTATTAAGAACTACGAAAGACCCAGACCCTAAACAAACATTTGTCTCGGTGCGGGAATCGAAACCGCGGCCTCTTGCTTCACGCCACGGAGGCTGTATAAGTTTAACATGATGTTACACTTCACCACTTGCCTATGCTTTAATAATAAATCAGTTTTTTTTTTTTTTTACTGCTTGGATAGGCAGACGAGCAAACGGGCCACCTGATGGTAAGTAGTCACCGCCGCCCATAGACTTCTGCAATGCCAGGGCACAGCAAAGCCGCTGCCTACCGTCGAAGGATTACTCTTTTTAAACCTCGTTTAAAGAAGGACATGTCATAGCGCTCAGGGAACACCGCTGCAGGGAGTTCATTCCAGAGCTTGCACGTACGTGGTAAGAATGCCTTATAAAGACTAAACTAAGTTTCTTATAAAGACTTGTAAGCATCAAGTACTTAACATGTGGGTAGAAACGACCGCCAAATCAATAGACAAGCCGTCGCGGCGTCGACCAAGAGGCTGTTGGTCTTGGCGCGTGTCCAACCCGTATCGATCTGGGCTCCCCGTCGTCACAACAACCATTTCATTGTTATCGTCATAGTGGATAACGACACTCCATTAACCGCGCTTTTATTACATCATACTATTATAATCTATGGTCTAATGTACCGGGCTTGTATAGTTTTTGGATAAATTGATACTGTTATATCGCCTTATGGGTTATTCATACATAAGAGAGGATACACAATTCGTTTCATGCTTTATATGCTGATCAAATCAACTTTCAACTAACAGAACTTTGAGTTGACATCGCTGTCAAATCAATTCAAGTTGCTGAAACGTTGTTTAGTGAAGAAAATAATAATATATGATCTGTCTTTAGTACCGTTTGACATACGATTTTTCATATTAATTTGAATGTTATGTAAACTAACATGTGTGACAAATCAAAGGTGTTGATCACGCTTCTAGCAACTCAATTTCGACTTGACATGAGATTTTACATTTGATTAGTTAATTTAACATTGATTAGCCTTTCAGAAACCGGGCGTTAATGTCTCAGCTATTTCCTTGCTATCGCCTTTTTTGTCATCTTCATATGAGGACTTAAAAGATTTTTACATGGTCGCCAATGTGCTGATGTGTCTGGTGTAGCGTCAATATTCACCACCAAGCTGTTCTTGTTTGCCAAAGTATATTCAAAAAGACCATCAGTAAATTGCGAGGACTACTTTTATGATTCCTACTAGAGACGCCTCACGAACATCGCTGCTCAATTTCATCAGGGTACATACACCTCACGCCCACCATAACATCACTATTCATGTGTCCAATCACTCATATATTGTAATTAATTTTACCTCAACACCATTCGGTCAAGAGACCGTCCGCTTTGTATCTATTCCGCACGCCATTCAATAAAATTACATCACAGACTTTCTCACGAGCCGCGCCGCAGACGTTAGAAAAAAAAACAATTATTTGCCTTGTCTACGCCGAATTAAATAATACGGTTACGTGATTAGATGTAACAAATATGAATCAATATTTTATTGGTGTACGAAATACACAACACTATTAATCAAGTCAATGTGATAACAGTCAGATCAATATATTTTCTTTGATTTGACAAAAGAGGGTGAACATATCATCTGAGCGTCCTTATGACATGATGATATTATCACCACCGCTCAAGAGCACCCTGCAGAATTAAATCGTAGGAGCATTGTCGTGGTACTATCTCACATTAAGTTGTATTCCTACTGAATTTGCTTCTACTTTTCTATATCTTTAACATGACTTCCATAGAATAGTCTACGTGTTAATCCATCGACCCTACAGTCCAAAAGTGTTTCTAATCTCAATAATGCTCGTTGTCCGTCATTTTACTAGCGGACGGGGGTGTCTGATGGTCGGCAGGGTGTACCATAGTCCGGTGAGGTTGCCTGATCCAAGTGTTGAAGTTGGACCCTTTCGTTCGTTTTTAAATTACATCACTGTAATTCAACATTAGCCTGATGCTTTCAAACCTTATCAAGTCAAAGCTGATTAAACCATATGTAACTATCAGCTACAAAAATGACGAGCACACATGAAGAAGCGCGGGCGTGCGAGTGAAAGCAGGGAGGCTGCGCAGTGCACAGTGCGCATCTCGCGGTGGATTTAATGGAGATTAATGATTAGGAAGGGTATTGATTGAGGCCGATGATTACGCCAATGATAATTACTCGCTCAGGGTAAGGGCACACTGTTTAATTGTAGTATTAGTCTGCTTTAGTTCATCAATTTAAATTTGAAAGGAGTTGGATCTTGTTTGCATCGTTAATAAATTTACTAGCTAAGCCAGATAATCATGGACGCTTGTTAACATTAAAGGGAAGGTATGATTAAGGGATGGGGAATGGAAGATATATTTGGGTCTCCGGTTATCTCTCACCATACGAAATACAACAGCAAGCTGTTGCTTTACTGTATCGGTTATCTGTAAAACAGTGGTAACCCAATCGAGTCGACCCGTTCATGTTGTATGCAAAACTGTCAAGAGCCATTTAAAAAAAAACTTAGTAGAATTACTTGCACCCAGTTGAATTTATAAGACGAAGGTACCTTAATGGACTCATCATCATCAGCCACAAGACGTCCACTGCTGAACATAGGCCTCCCCTAATGCCTTCCAGGCAGACCTGTTGGAAGCGACCTGCATCCAATGGACTACTAATCAGTAAATAGTACAGTCTTCTAGTATTATTAGAGTTTACAGAATTTGGAGTACAAATTAAAGTATTTTTTGTACATAGTCAAATTCGTTAAAAATATTCTGCTAACTTTATTGTGGATCGGTCTTTATATGGGAGAGTGAAGTCATAAACATTGTTTTTTTAATCGCTATGAGATTAACGCTCTAGGTGTACATGTTAGTTTAATCAATCGATACTTAATAAATATTTTTAGTCTTATTTGCTACACAGCCTACGCTATTTGTTATAATAGATTATATAAGAGTATATATACATCTAAACATATATAATTACATGCTCTGATTGATAGATTGATTGGTCATTCGAGTGCCAGATCAAACAAATGTATCTAGAAAGCTGAAATGTAGAGAGCCTATTCTTATAATGATAAAGGTAACCACTAAGAAAAAAGGAAATAAATATATTCCATCCTTATAGGGATTAAAAGGCGTTAAAAAGTTTTTACTTTTTCGGCATTAATGCTCTTATACACAATTAATGAACCCCGAGTTTGGCATTTCAGCTTTATTCAATTCAATCAAACAAATGTTCGTTCTAATATAAATAATACAAGTGGAAACTCTCCTTTAAGTTGGGAACTATTAGCATTCCTTGATCGCAGTCTTTTGCTTTGAAACAACGTCAATTATCGTTCATTCGGAATTTCCAGCACCATTTTGTCCAGCTCGTTGAACTAAACTTTATTAGATACTAAAGCACTAATTTAGAGATTTTTATAATCACTTTCAAACAAGTTTACACCAACGTATCGGTTCATGGATATTGTAAATCTGGTGTAATGGCAAATTAT
The DNA here is from genome assembly GCA_905332985.1 of Mimas tiliae. Classification (NCBI taxonomy): domain Eukaryota; kingdom Metazoa; phylum Arthropoda; class Insecta; order Lepidoptera; family Sphingidae; genus Mimas; species Mimas tiliae. Next base: position 18,704,718 of record HG995241.1, on the reverse strand, counting down.
GGTATTACAATTTGCCACTAAGGTAGATTACAACCCACGCCAACGATGTTGCGAACTCGCAAATATCTTTTGTAAGTGTTCACCAACTATAAAATAAACAGGGTAAAGATTTCACCGCTAGACACTTGCATTCAGATCAGTCATGTGAGGTGTGAGAGTTCTAATGTAAACTTTATTGCTTTCGAAGGCGTCGTAAAAAGCAAACTATAGATCCGAGCAACAACTGGTGCTGTTTAGCTTGATGGTACCTACTAGCACCCGACTTTGTAACAATAGTCAGGTAAACGACCAACTGGGAGACCTGATGGTAAGTGGTTAGCACCGCACATGAACGCCCTCAATACCAGAGGATTTATGGATGCGATGCCTAACTTTAAATAATGATGATTTGCTTATTTCCGAGCCTCTGTTATTCTTACTGGCCGTAGAATATGCATCAACCGTACAATACAACAGACCGTAGGACGTTTTCAAATCAGACTGTTAGTGTCCTCCTGCTATCACATTGCAGTGTTGCGACGACTCGGGACGTTTATTTTTCCATATAATAATATGTCAATAATCTATTTAGATTGTAGCAGCACGGTGGCCGTCTTTGAAAGCGTCATAAGCTGTCAATTCACGGCAGAGTCTGTAAGACAGGGACACAACCCTGGCCGGGATATTTATGCTATAGGCAAATTGGGTACAATGAATTTACTACGGCTAGAAGGTCGAGTCATAAACACGAACACAGAAAAATCAATCCCCATCAAAGAAACTATGCGCATTTCCAGTATCCTCATACAAACGATCCTGCATTGCCACGATACATTATTTACGTATTGAACTTTCCAATATTAATATAATAAATATAAAACAATCAATTTGGAAAGCGGGAGCTGGCTGCTGGCAGTGTTGCTTCCTGCGTGAAAGTATTCGCTTTGCTTTACTATGCTATTAAATCACCACTCATCATTGGATCATCAACGTTCTGTGCTGTCTGCGTTGCGATGCGATGGATTCGTGCTCGGTTTTACGGAGCAATTGTTTAATTAGTTTTGATCGACGTTGTTCGGACTGTATTATACTATGAAACTTAGATTGCAATAATTGGTTATCACCAATTGGTATTGAGCAAGGATATGCTCTAATTGTTGGAAGGTAGTCAAATACCAACTACCAACCATCGTATATAATTTCATTTTCTAATTTCCATCGTACCTTAGTATCATAGAATTGCAATTGTTCTTCTTCATAGGTCATAGCAGTCGCAAAACAAGAATTACCATGTCATCTCGTTGATCTTCATATGTTTCAGCTGCAACACTTTTTCAAAATGACTAGTCCTAATATATTTCAAATTATCAATGGCTGTATCTATAGATTCTGGGTTATATTGAGTCTTCACAAATAGCTCGAGTAAATTTTCTGCGCCGCAATAAACATAACTGCTTGAGTTATTCGCTTTTATAGTAACTAAATTGCTTTAGCCTCCAGTCGATCCCAAGCACTAGCTACTAACTAGGTGCTACCTATGACAATAAACCGATCATCTACAACTATTATTGTCAAAGACCAAACAATTTCAGTGTGTAAGCACTGCTGTGTTTTTTAAATGGCATTGAAGCCAGTGTAATAACTGTACATTATGAGACTTAACAACTTCAGTCTCGGGGTGACAAGCGCAGTCCAGCTCTGTGTGGTATTCTTCTGTTTATGGGCAGGTGTCTTAGAATGATGATTTCTAGCAATAAAATTATGTTCTGCTAATTGTGTACCTCAAAGTTTCTTTGAATCTGTACAAAACCTACATATTATCGTAAGCAACCACTACCGCGCGTTCTCTATCATTATATTTTATGAATTATTTGCGAGGTGTGAACAAAATGAGTTTGTTTTACGACGCTATGCATTCGATATTTGAATGCGATAGTAAAATTACACGACCAATTAGCAAACTCGTCTGATATTATACGCTGACGCGACGGGACGGTTGTTAGTTGTTAATCGCAAGTTTCACCGTTTCATACGACTAGTGTGATAATAAACTCGCTCGTTTCCTCGATACCAGTACGATTTCAACTGTCACCGCATCTCATTCAATCATTATAATTTATTAGTTGCAGTTGCGGCGAGTAATTGGTGAGTTACTCTCTCATGGTTAGATATTAAATGTGTTGGTTTGTTTGAGGCTTTATTGATGTTAAATTATTTAACATAAATAGGTTTACCTAAATAGGTTTACTATGCTTTCTAGATGACAAATCTTGTTGATCTTTGCGTAGCTGTGCGTTGCATCTGCATGTCCGAAGATAATCGAATGCGATAAATTTTACGCGATTTTACACTATTACAGAATATATTTGTGCGATTTTATTTATACGGTAGCTATAGATGGTAGTAAACGGTCGTGTTTACCGTGAAGGCCAATTAAAGCCGAAGAATTGCATTTGAAGAATAGAAACGAGCACCATTCGTGTGACGTGACCATTGCAGCAACGGTGATTAAGTACAATTTTGTAGTTTTAAGTAAACATAAACATTATTAAACAATTTGATGCTAGCTTATTATGTCATGTTGATTTCGAGAATGGGGACATGACAAATTGTTCGCTTACCGAACGGTCAATGCATTCTAAGACAGATAGTACTAAGGCAATATGCCGAGGATTCCTAGTAGGGGCCAGTCAATTAGTATTTCACCTCTAAGTAGTCAAAAACGACATAAAAATTATATTTCCCAAAAGTTTAGATACAGAAGGCGTAAAGGGCGGACTGACTAACTTCAATTACAATCATCTCTAGATAATTAAGGAGGAAAGAGGATGAGTAGGTACTATTACACATTCGCAAGACAATGTGTGGGGTTAGAATGTGCTGTAACAAACACGACATTCGTTGATTGTGATTGGTCGAGCAACTAACGTGTGACGTTATACGATTTAGATCCAGAATGCTACGCATTTAGACGGAATCCGATATTTGGTTGATTCGTATTGGAAAAACGCGTGACGATATCGCTTAGACGACGCGAAGGAACGTATCGTTTTTAAATTTTTGCATTCTAAGGGGACTGACGCACCTCCCCGAAGGTAATCAGAGATGCAACCTAGTGTACCGTAATCCGTTTCGTAAGATCGTCACATCTCTATACATACATACATAAGCACTCACGTCTGTAACCCCGAAGAGGTAGGCAGATGTGTAACCAGTACACCCACATTTCGCCGAGCGTATCTCCGTCCCATGATGTGATAGGGGGCGAGCCTATCGCCATACCGGGCACAAAATCCAGACTACGGGTTGATACTGAGCTTTTCGTAATAGAAAAACCCAATATCACTTTTACCCGACCCGGGGATCGAACCCGAGACCTCAGCGTCAAGCCTCAGTCGTAACGCGTACGCGTGCGCAACTGCGCCACCGATGCAGTCGTATTTTAATATCGTAGAATAATAATACGACTGTATTATAAATGATATTGAAAAATATTTGTTTACGATTCTATTCCAACTATCGCCAACGTACAAATCGTGTTCACTTTATTATACGAGAATCGAAGAGAAAATTCTTTCCACTTTGGTGAAACTTAAAGCAAAGTTATAACTACGTGCACTAAATTTGTTGTTTCTTTAATTAAATGGTACTATTTCATGTTTTAATTTACACTTAATACCGGATGTAAAGGGAAATGCTTCCGAAGCCACCGTAATAAAACACTACCTGAACATAAACAGAAAGCTTTGCCTTTTTTATGGCATACTAGCTTTTGCTCGCGGCTCCGCCCGCGTGAATAGACTACGTAGCCTATAACCGTCTCCAGGGACCCATATAACTCTACATCAAATTTCATCAAAATCGGTTCAGAGATTTAGGCGTGAAAGCGTAACAAACAAATAGATTTTTCTTTCTCATAAAAAGTATCCTATGTTACTTCTTATGGCTCCAAGAATATGTGTACACAGTTTCATGATTCATTCATTCAGACACTATTAGCTTATTTAAAACCCTAGACATGATCGATAAGCAAGCATTAATCAGAGTACCCACAGTCGCGCAAATCCATCTCATTAAAACCACTATGAGACAATAAAATAAATTTCCTTTAAACCGGACGTCAGTGTGGAACATCGTAAAGCTGAACAGTAAACACCATGATCGTAAATTATAGAAATAAGGACGAAGCTAGAGTTTAGCTGGTTTAGAACATATTATAGGCTCGTTAGTTGACCGGCTGGGTTCGATCCCCAGATTGAGCAGTCATATGTGTGTGAGGGCAGTACATTTTTCAGTGGTAGAGCCTGGCTGTAAACACTTGTGTCTACAGCATGAATGGGCCAGCTCGTCCGGGTCGTTACCATTTTCTCACAGAAAACCGGCGTAAAGTAGCTTGCTGCTGCGTTTTGGTACGGTGAGTGAGATGTCCGGAGGCCCAACCCCCTCCCCTTCGCAATACCTTAATTATCCTTTTCCTATACGGTCGGCAACGCACCCATAATTATTTTGGTATTGTGGGCGTACATGGGCGGTGGAGATCACTTACCATCAGGTGACGCACTTGCTCGTTTGCCGGCCTATGCTATACAAAAAGTGTGATTCGATTCGATAGTTTTACTAGATCGTAGGTCCCTCGTACGCGAGAGACCGTCTGGGTTGGGACCACCTCGTTGTCTCTTTCTCCCGTCATGCAGCAGTATGTAAGCACTGTTGTGTTTTGGTTTGAAGGGCATTGAAACCAGTGAAATTACTTGGCATTATGAGACTAACAACTTATGTCTCCGGGTGACGATCGCAGTCCAGTGCCATGCAGTACTTTATAATTCAAAGTTTTGTGTGGTGTTGATCGTGTTTCATTTAGGGACTAGTTCGCTTTGTTATTCAGGCTAATAAAAAAGTCTGGTCACCAAATTAGCAACCTCCGATCCCGGACAAATCAAGTGTCTTTTTCGAATTCGAAAACCCCGAACTATTTCATTGCTTTCACTTGTAACCGAACCGAGGATATCACTAGTTTCACAATCTATGAACCTGTCGGTCTACTAGTTATGATTTGATTTACTTTTAAAACAAGGTCTAAAATTAGTAAAATTTAAGAAGATGGTAGATAACAAACATCACATCTCATAAAAAAAAACAAATATGCGTCAGCCGCGCATTTATAACACGTCCAAAAATACACGTCGAGACTATTTTTACAAGGAGATTGTATTATTTTAGATAATTGGTAGAAATGTGGGAGCAGACGCTAGAAGCTGAAAGGGATATACTTTTGATTTTATTAAGTTATATAAATAAATAATACAAACATTCTTGTATAGTTAATGGCACGACTCGTGAGTACAAATGGGAAATAGTGGGGGGAGTTGAGAGTCCAGTAGACGACGAATAGCGAGTAACAGACCAATTTTGTGAAGAGTTGGTACACCGCGCTCCTGTATTCCACCAATCAAACCTATAAATGGACTACACAACGTGTCACAGTAAACTGTGATCAAATTTTAAGCAACGTATATATAGTATATACAAACATACGATAGGCATCACGCCTGTAATCCCCGAAGGGGTACGCAGAGGTGTAACCAGTACACCCATATTTCTCCGAGCGTATTTCCGTCCCATGATGTGAGCCTATCGCCATATCGGGGACAGTTCCAGACTCCGGGCTGATACTGAGCATTTCGTAATAGAAAAACCCAATATCACTTTTACCCGACCCGCGGAGCGAATCCGAGACCTCAGCATCAGTCTCATTCGAAACGCGAACGCATTATACTCGTAACTTCGCCACCGAGGCAGTCAACATTATAGTGTATATGATGGCAGTCATTTATTACAAGTATTTCACCCCCCGTAGTACGAACATAAAACATTTCCTTTTTTATCATATGAATAACTTGTCGATATTTCAACACTAAATGATAGACAGCTAAGCTTTTCCCTCACTTCTCGCTGACGCACTTCACTTAATTTATGTGGATGTAATCGATCTTATCGATCGTAATAAACGTGTGATTAAAATTTGTGTGTAATTTCAGAATGTCTACATTTTGATAGATGTGGAACATAACACTCACTGTCAAGTGTATGTAACGAGCCTTAAATATGACCACACCTTTCTGTAACACGTTGTATACGTAAGCACACAGCGGAATCGATAAATTTAAGCAATAACTTTCAAGATGAAAGTATCTCATTAGTAACTGATGTTGTTATAATCGCTGTCTAAAAACAACATCCACTACCAATACTCTTCTCACGACAACTAATAAAATTGTGAATCTTACCGATGCCACTACGGATTGCTTTCTATTCCGTGGATATAATCTAGACCCTCGAAACAGCAGAGGTCTCTCTCGATCCCTTAATAGAACTTAACGAATATTGGTAATGATAGCTCATTTGCAATTATAACCTACGAATAGCCTCAACACCTGTTCGTCAGTTTTGTAGTAAATTGTACTTTTACGTTCGCATTATAAATATAAATAAAATACTATAAATAAAATACCCTCAAGGATATGCCGCGATGTTATGCATCATAAGTCATAACTTATGTGGCACGTAACTAATGTCCAATATCAAACGTGAGATTTCATCAGAACGTCACGTTTTCACGTAACTGCGCGTTGCACATGCATTTAGCTTGTGTTTATCATCTCTATTAGTTATATTACCATCAACTTCTAAACGGTGTCCGTGACGGACAAACAGGGTGACGACACGCACGTAGTCTGCACAAGCTGATGCCGATGTCAAACTGCTTAATCTAGCAAGATGTGCCCGCCATATTTGCTATGATGCTATCGCATCCAAGACTAATTCAAATTCAAATTCAAATTCAAATTCAAATTCAAATTCAAATTCAAATTCAAATTCAAATTCAAATTCAAATTCAAATTCAAATTCAAATTCAAATTCAAATTCAAATCATTTATTCTGTAAATTGGATCATAAATATCACTTTTACATGTCAATCATTTTTTAAGCTATATTACATTTACGACGGCATTTCAGGGCTAGCCATGAGAAGAAATGCCGAAACAAACTCATGGGTTATGGCCTCTTTTAATGTCCAGACATTGTTTTACAGAAGTTATGCGAGTGTAATGTACAGAAATTCCTGGATTGGCCCTTTCAAGAGATAGCCAAAAGTATACCAGACTAGAAATATATCGTCAAGCCCTCCCGTCAAGAAATATAATATCGCCTGGAGCAAACACATCGATTATTAATTCTAACACTGAGCAAGATGGAGATGAAGATTTTAAACGATCAAACATGTTTGGTTTAACTAGAAACAACGTTATTTCCAAGTCGTCTGATCATGTAGTATAATGTCTTTAGGTTAGTAGCTTAATACATTATATTATTTTGTACATGCAATTTCACTACTAAGCTATATTGATCGTTCTAATCCCGACTAGAGGTCCACCGCTTTGATGATTAAAACACGTTAGGCTATTACTTCGGTATTGTCAATTTCCAAATCATTAAACAAACATATTGAATATAAAATATTGTCACGTCTAGCCACTAGACTGGTAGTACCAGGAGGCCAATTCTCGTAATTTTAAATATTCAAAATATCATTCCGATCTAGTCTCAGCGGCAAGAAAGTTGCAAATGGCATTCTCTTAAACCAATAATCAACGTCAAATGTGAACATAGATCGTAATGAGATTGAATGTAGAATAAAAGTTGACTGAAGCCAAAACGGTATAATGCTACTGCTAATGCTAGGTGCATTTGACGTTGATTATTGGTTTAAGAGAATGCCATTTGCAACTTTTTTGACGCTGTGACTTTATCGGAATGATATTTTGAACATTTAAAATTACGAGAATTGGCCTCCAGTCCTACAAAATAATTTAATCAATCAAAATCATCACCTTATGTTATTCTATGATAACTTCGCGAGATCTAGAATTCAAAAAATAAAATATTATTATATGCGTTAATACAATTTAATATAAAATAAAAAAAGTTCTTGCGTAACCTCCTTTTAAGCATATAAGAAATGCCTGTGCCAACTGCCAGGAGGCCACACAAAAATTGATAGGCCATTTACATAGGGAGTGGCAACTCATGAGTAATAGAAGATTAAAAGGCAATGTGCAGACTTAGCGTTAAAGTGCATTGCCGGGCGTTTCTCTGAGACAACTAAAGCGAAGAATTAATGTAAAAAAACATAAAAGACATGGTTTGGCGTTCTGGCACAGCAAAGCGACTACAATCGACCTGATGGTAAGCATAATGCAGTCCAAAAATATCGAGGCGTTGCATATCTTGACGATCGCCAGAAATATGCTGCTTAACTGGATGGTCACCGTCTGCACCAATAAGCCAATATGACAATATGATGTTATTCAGAATTCAAAACAAATAATAAAGTAGCAAATTGAATACCCAAGCAATAAACACAATCGCAAAACTAATCACTATAAACAAATATTGAACTTTCGAACGCACATCAATTTCGAGGCGGGTACGGCTCGATCTACTTACTCGTGCTTAGCACTCGCGATGTTATTTAGACGCATTTGTCAGCGGAATGTGTGGGCGGCAGAGAAAGGCCCATTTCTCTGGGCGCTTTTGGTTTACGCGGCCGGTAAAAGCTGCGCGGCGAATCATTTATTTTAATCCAAGTGTTTAGTAGGCCTGCATTCATTAGGGACCACCCAAGAGATGGTTTCATCGATTCCGTGTTCATTCAGTATGTTTAAATCAATGCTTAATTCGCAGGGCTTAGATTAGTTTACGAGTGGTAGAGCCACGCTGTAGACAATTTTGTCTACATCATGAATGGGCCGGCTCGTCCGGGTCGTTACCACTGTCTCACAGAAAACCGACGTAAAGTAGCAGCTTGCTGCTGCGTTTCGTACGGTGATTGAGATATCCGGAGGCCCAAATCCCTTAATTATGCCTTTCCTTTAAGGTCGGCAACACGCCCATGGCTCTTTTGGTATTGTGGGCGTACATGGGCGGTAGAGATCACTTACCATCAGGGGACCCACATGGTCGTTTGCCGGCCTATGCAATAAAAAACAAATTGTAAGTTAAGTTATCCAGGGGCTCTTGGAAACACAGAAATTGGAGCCCTTTTAGAGAGCATAAAAACATTTAATTTCAGGATACCTTCAGCCACCTGGTCCTGGGGCTCTGGGTTGGAGCTTTGCGTGCCCTTATAGTAAAGACGGAAATTGTTTATAGGTTTTTTTTACTGGGTTTTAAGATTGCGGGGTCCCATCAGTTTGTAGGTTCAGGGGCCCGGGAGCCCATAGGTTAAAACTGTGAATGCGTTTATGTTTAGTCTATAAACTTATGTATCATTAGTCTTCACAATCCTATAAAAGCACACATGAGTTTCCCGGGATTGGAATTTGCAGTAGTCAATTTGCTATCAGCCCTATTCTGTAACAGGACGCAAATATCTAGGTTGAACCTTGGTTATAACAGTTGCATCTCTGATTGCCCCTTCGGGGATACAGGCGTGAGCTTATGTATGTATAAAAAAATACAGAAATTCATACATTCAAATACATTCTGGCAATCAAGGCAAACATTAGCCGATAATATGAATATGCAAAAATGATCTCAACTTTATTGCCAAACCCAAAAAGGGAAAAATGCTACTCCACGTATAAAATCTCATGCCACATATAGAGGTTTAGTCAGTAATATATCGTTCCTAATCAAAATTAAATAACAATTAATAATATTTTTTTGCGAGTGGTAGAGCCACGCTGTAGATACTTTTGTCTACAGCATGTATGGGTCGGCTCGTCCGGGTTATTACCACTGTCTCACAGAAAACCGGCGTAAAGTAGCAGCTTGCTTCTGCGTTTCGTACGGTGAGTGACATATTCGGAGGCCTAAAAACCCCTTCATCTTCCCAATCCCTTAATTATCCCTTTACTTTAAGGACGGCAACGCACCCATGATTCTTTTGGCATTATGGGTGTATATGGGCGGTGAAGATCACTTACCATCAGGTGACCCACTGGATCGTTTGCCGGCCTATGCAATAAAAAAAAAACTTAAATAATCATTTCAACTTTCTAAAGTTTATTTCTGAATATGCGAAATATACGTACAAACCGCAATTTGTATCAATAATGAAACGATCCCTCTTTTCAAAGCCACAATTCAATAAGCTTCATGAATAATAAATTAGTCAAATAGTCGCCTTCGAAGCATTCACTATTAATGCATTTTCCCAACTGCGGCTCGCCTTAACCGCGCCCAATAAGACCTTTTATAGAAACGTCATCTAATTAGAGTTTTTACAGGCGGCTTATTTGTGTGGGCAGCTGAAAATTCACCTCAACACTGTCTAACTGTTAGTGCAGCGGCACCCAACATGAATGGCAACGCCTCCTTTTTAGCACCTTAATATTCTTAACACTAATGTAATTGTTTTATTTCATATTATTTTTTATGGTTCGCTTTTTATGCAGGGTTTTATAATTTAATTGTTTATCGATACAGCACACTTGCGAAGCTCTACTCATTTAAGCAAAAGTTAAGTCGCCGTGGCCGAAATCGGTTTGGAAGAAGACATCGTATATGGTTTTTTTTATTCTTGAACATTACAATACAATTCATATAATATAAATTCACTCTGTGATTAAAACTCTTAATGTAATCCAACTGCATTTATTAGAACCTTTCTTACATGCATCACATTTGATATGTGCGATACAAATACATCTACTCATAGCGAAGCATCTCGCCACAAAACATTTACTGCACATCGGCAAAACCACTGCAATTTAGGCATAAAACTACACCAATTTTATTTACGTTTTTTTATAGCATAGGCCGGCAAAGAGCAAGTGGGTCACCTGATGGTAAGTGATCTTCACCGTCTAGGTACGCCCACAATACCAAAAGAATTATCGGTGCGTTGCCGATCTTAAAGGAAAGGGATCATTAAGGGATTGGGCATCTCACTCACCATAAGAAACGCACCAAGCTGCTACTTTACGTCGGTTGTCTGTGAGATAGTGGTAACGACCCAGACGAGCCGGTCCATTCATACTGTAGATAAAAGTGTTAACAGCGTGGCTCTACCAGTCAAAAAAAAGTTTGGCCACAAACCAAAAAAACGTTGAGAACCGTATGACTTAGAGAGATTTATTATCGTAAACACGTCCGTTTCACTTTCAAAATCGTGTCCGATACGAGGTACGGCCAACAAGTGCAAGCCAGGTATTGTCAAATGATTAAACACAGACGCAGAGTCGCAACTTTCCATAACTTGCAATGTTGCTTATTAATAAATGCCTATGTCAATATATTGCAAGTCGAATGCTGATGGAATGTTCAATATTTGTAGAGACACGAGTAAGTAATAAAACTTTAGTGTTTGATCTGCGAATCTACAAAAATTATAACCATAAACATGCCTCGGTGGCGCAGTTGTAGTGCGTACGCGTTACGATTGAGGCTAACGCTGAGTTCTCGGGTTCGATCCCCGGGTCGGGTAAAGTGGTATTGGGTTTTTCCATTACAAAATGCTCAGTATCAGCCCGGAGTCTTTAATGCCCGGTACGGCGATAGGCTCGCCCCCTATCACATCGTGGTACGGAGATACGCTCGGCGAAATGTGGGTGTACTGGTTACAACCTGTGCCTAGCCCTTCGGGGATTACAGGCGTGAGTGCGTATGTATGTATGAATGTATATATAAACCTATAAATATTAACTTAAATGTTTTCTTTATAATAATTGTGTCATATAACGTGGACTAAAGTGATTGCTTTTATTTTTTTTAAACACAAACGAGTATGTATAGTATTTACACATTCTGATATTATGTTGTTTTTATAACAGAAAATAATAAGCTATGGCCGGAATTTAAATAATCTAGCCATTGAAATTCGACTATCTCTCATCATTCATGCCACGAAACATCAAGACACTTTGGTATAAGAACCGATGTTTTTATATCAGCATCATTCCACCACCGCACAACGCGTCACAAGTTGGGATTCCATCCACACCATCTGGATGGCTGGCGTTCCTCAACGGTGCGATATACGCGAAGTTTTCTTCCCGGTACGGCACCCTTATGGAATCAGTTATCGCCTGAGGTATTTCCAGACCGATACGACTTAGGAACCTTCAAGAAAAGAGGCTACTCTTTCCTCAAAGGCCGGCAACGCACCGACAAATCCCCTGGTATTGACGGTGCCCATGGGCGGCGGTGATCACTCACCATCAGGTGACCCGCTTGCTCCGTTGCCCCATCTTTCATAAAAAAAAATATCTATGTCAATTTTAGCTCAAAATATTTAACCATTAAATTCGATAAAATATTGTATTCATAATGCATCAAAACAAATTCGCAATTGTGGGTAATTTTCGCTCCTCAAAGGCAGTTGTGTTAATTGGTACTTAATTTCAGTAATCAATTGATGTCGCCGCTGTAAATTTCCAACTCTTCTCCCGGTGCAAAAGCTAGTTGTTCCATACACATCTGAGATGTGGATCGCTTTCCCCGCCACAATCGTAAATAACGTATTCATTCCGTATAATGCAGCGGACAGATTATTGCACAGCTCTCAACTTCTCACACTAGTAGTATAACACTAAGCGTGACAAGCGTAATCGATTTATTGGGTTAGAAAAATCGATTCTAAGTCTGTTCGAAATATTAAATTTATTCGATGCATCGCAAAACTCTACACAACACACAGTGAAAATCTTTATAATATTATTATTTTAAGATATAGTCATAATTTATGTACAGGAATGTATAGACTGAAGTTAGGGGACGACCTGAATGGGGGACGATCTCTCGTTACCAGTTGTGGTTAAGGCTATAGTCGTGGAACGCGATGACTGCCTTCTGTGAAATAATAATGTCGCGGAAGGAGGGGGCGGAGCGTGAGCGGGAAATAACATCCCAGCTCGCTATCCGCCGCCGAAGGATCACTATGCGGGAGGCACTAATAATATTCTCATATCAGCTTTATCATTTATCACGTTTAAAACAAACAATTTAATCTATCGATGAATTAACCTTGCAAGTTTCTGTATTCACTGAATCTGAATTAACGCTACCGCAATGTTCGATTTAAAAATCGATTTTATCGACAAGAATCAACATCCCTAATCACCAAATGGTCCATTAAAACGTGATTGTTTCTGTAGAGTAGTGAAAATACTGTAAAACTTTACGATGATGATCATTTATAATGTGCATTAACTTGTCAGTGTACGCGTTGTTTATTTTAAGCTATTAAGTATTGGAGCCATTTACATTTTCCGCAAGATATAATTTCCTTAAGATATCATAATTAATTAAATAGAGCTACAGCTCAGTATTAAATACATTCAATAATTATGCATGAATAATAGCAATATAAAATTGACACGTATTTAATTAGAGGAATTTATAGTACATAACCATTTTATTTAATTTTTTCTAGAGAAAACTTGATTTTGGACATTTCAAAAAAAGGAGGGAATGGTAAACCATGGAATATCAACTCACATCTGAAATTCCCTCCAAAGTCGGAGGAAATGTTATTGTTAAAGATAATATTATATACTTTTTAATATGCTAGAAGTCTCTCGAAAGACTAAGGTAAAATATTTTTTCAGTAAATAAATTCCATACATACGCACTCACGCCTGTAATCCCCGAAGGTGTAGGCAGAGGTGTATATAACCAGCGCCTACATTTTGCTGTTATTTCTGTCACATGATGTGATAGGGGCGAACCTATCGCCATACCGGGCACAATTCTAGACTCCGGACTGATACTGAGCATTTCTAAATATAAAATCCAATATCACTTTTACCCGACCCGGGGATCGAACTCGAGACATCAGCACAACAGTCGTACCGCGTACGCATTACAACTGCGCCACTGAAAAAATCCAAGTAAAAATAATAATGTAGGTTAATAAAATCATATAATTTGAAAAACATGTACGACCACACAAGGCAGTCGCTGCTAGAGTCGCGACCGTCTAAAACAGGTGATAGTAACAAATGGCTATGGTCTACAACCTTAGTTAATTACTCAAAAGGTTAAAAAAAAGAAGCGAGTATTGATAAGGATTAACAATTACCCGTGGAGAGAATTCACGAAGAGATTACAGAAAATATGAAATGTCAGTTGTGTCAAAAACATGAAAAATTCTTCTTATCTTCCGTTTTTAATAGATAGACCATATAATTGGATGCTACAATCGATTTGTTAAGCAGGAACATTTGATATAACTAAAGTCAGATTGTACTCTTTCCGAAAGCTATTAACTTACTCGCTTTACGGCCTATAACGGCCTTATCCGGGATAAAAAGTAGCCTATGTTCTTATCCAGGTAATGGTCTACCTGTGTGACCAATTATATCCAAAACCGTTTAGCCGTTAAAGTGTGATTGACTAACAAACACCCAAAGTCACAAAGATACACTTTCACATTTATAATAGTAGTAAGATTACTGGTTTATTTACTCCACAATTCTCGGAACATTTATAACCCCATTGAACAAATTCTCACACTTTACGAGCAAACAGTTTCATTACAGTGCAAAGGTTATCACAGTCGCTGAAACGGCGTGAAAATCTATTTATAAACCAATTTGCCATTTAAATTTGTTACTTATTTACATTACAATTAAAGAGAGTTTCCCTTTTCAACGGGTTCGGAATGCAACTATGTAGCAACGGCAAAAAGTTGCGTTAGTTTGAACAATGTTTGAATTTATCACTTTCCCCGTATCGGACACCAGCTGAGCTCGACTGAAGGCTGCTAATCGGATTCCGTGACGCTACCACGGGTTTTCGAAACAATTTCATTTTCTATTACATTTAAAGACGTTTTGTAGTGATTAATTATTTGTAATTAGTGTTGTAATGCGTATGCGTTACAACTGAGGCTGACGCTGAGCTCTCGGGTTCGATCCCCGGGTTGGGAGAAGTGATATTGGGTTTTTCTATTACGAAAAAGCTCAGTATCAACCCGGAGTCTGGAATTTGTGCCCGGTATGGCGATAGGTTCGGCCTATCACATCATGGGACGGAGATACGCTCGGCGATTACAGGGATTACAGGCGTGAGTGCGTATGTAATTATTTTATTATTGTGAAATGTGTTGACAGTATGATGGATGGTGAAGACTATTATGTGTGTGTGTGTGGGTGCGTGCCTTGACAGCATCTTATTTCGATGCTTGACAGCCATAATTTAGGCCCACTTGCACGACGATTCTATATAGAGTTTATAACCCACTAAACCAGTTGAAGAAACGTCAAATCGTATGAAAATTTGACATATGTAAATAAGATCAGTGGTAAATCTCGATTTATAATTTGGCGTAGGGATTCTACACTCCCCTCAGCGTGCTATTATAGGATAGGACTCCGCTGCATTGGAGGGATTTGTGCGTTTCTCTTGAAGGTTCGGAACACTTCCATTAATTTTAACCTTATATTTTCGGGTCTGGTTTATTTTGTTGTTAAAATGATTTTCCTATTTCTTGTGAAAGAATCTACAAAAACGGTGCATAAATGTCGAAATTTTTAGTCTTTCGCCGAGTTATGCATGAACATGCTTACAAAAAAGAACGACCTACGACAAATTGAGATTTTGAGAACCTTTGTTGTTTTTGCGTCTGTGATAAAAGGGCTATTAACGAACCCATCGAAGTAATTACACTAAAAATAAATCTATCAATCAAATTATACGCCATAAAAGTTATACATGCTTTCGTAATTTTACCTATAACTATGTATTTTACACAATACCTTAATTAAGTATAATTATTACAACAACTATCTCAACTCATTAATCAAATCGTCCCTTACGGGCTTATTCACATGTAGCGTTCAAAACGTGCGGATGTATCAAAAAAAAAAATACAAGTAGGCCAGAAAGAGATCTTTTAGACGTTAATAATTACGTACATACATACGCACTCACGCCTGTAATCCCCGAAGGGGTAAGCAGAGGTGTAACCAATACACTCACATTTGGCCGAACTTATCTCCTTCCCATGATGTGAAAGGGGTCGAGCCTATCGCAATACCGGGCACAATTCCAGACTCCGGACGGCAGGCTGATACTGAGCATTTCGTAATAAAAAAAAACCAATATCACTTTCACCCGACCGGGGGATCGAACCGAAGACCTCAGCGTCAACCTCAGTCGTAACGCGTAAGCATTTAAACTTAGCCACCGAGGCAGTCAATAGAATAAATGGCATTCAAACGTCTCTACCGGTGCTTAGGAAAAACCCACTGGTCTGAGAAGACGCACCAAGAAACTCAGCAGTAGGTATTCGCGTCTTCAAAATCGTATTGGTATTCTTTATCACTATAATTGCTAGACAATTACCGACTCCAAACATCCTCCCCCTAGAAGAGGTCAACCTTACACAGATAACACTACTTAATTTTTATGTAAACAATAATTATACATTAAATTTATTTTAATGATGTGTTTTTTTAAGCGCACTAGGCGAGTAACCGGCTGTATAACGAGAGGCCGCGGGTTCGATTCCTGCACCGAGACAAATGTTTGTGTAATCCATAAATATGTTTCGGATCTGGTTGTTTTCTCCCCAGAGGGGTTGACGTCAGGGAGCCGGCCGGTCGTTAAAACTACAAGAAGAATCTTTCTTTAATATGCGTTAAAAGCATGTTGCGCCGACCCCACTGTGAGTGAGATAAGGGCAGGTGGAAGATGAAGATTTGTTTTTTTTTGTACACGGAATATAAAAACATATATTTTTATAAGTTAGGGCGGTCATTAAGCAAGAGACCCCTTGATGAAAGTAATCACCAACGCCTATAAATACTCACATTGTCAGCAAAATCGTGGGTGCATCACGAACTTCAGGGAAAAGATAAGATTGTTTAATGAGAGAAGCAACAGAAGACTGTCTCTGTCACATCACGTCGATATTCTGGATCAGTATTCTTTATCTCAATGGGATGGGAGTGTAAATGGGCCACCGACATATCAGGCCCAAAGCCAACCTCACCTGCACGCGGCACACTCTGTTGATAAAAGGACGAGGCAATTACGAAACTTAGTTCCCGTTGCGGGTTGTGGGGGTCAGACGGTGGGTCGCGCTACATAATCCCGGCATTAAGCCGGGATAACGCCAAAAAGAAAAGAGAGAGTATTCTTTATATGATAAAATATAAGTCTATATTTAAACATTGCATAATATGGACTACATAATGCGCGAACAACCAAATATCAAACGCATTTCCGACGCCCACGGTAAGCATTCTAAACGCAGCACCACGCATGCGCCAATTACTTCATGATATATACCGTAAAGGTACGATTTGAGGTGTGCGACCGAGACACTTTTTGTTTGAGACATTGTAAATTGTTTTGCAACTTTGTAAACGTTCGCGTGTCACGCTCTTCTGTGCCGATCATATACATCAAAACGTTCCTATACCAATGCATCCAAAGTAGACGTATGGCTATTGGCTGTCGTCTCACGTCTTGGTCGCGTACCTCAAACCGTACCTTAAGCAAACCATAGCCGGCCGCCTCTGTGTCTAATTTGGGCCAATATTAGCCATCGATTTGAATGGCCAAGTTACGTATGCCCATTATGAGATTATTGTGTAACAGTCGTTCATGTTTTGGCATGCGTGTATTGTTACTCATTCATCATTTGTTTGATGTTGTATAATTATAGTGATTGGTTATGCGTTTTGTCTGTTGTCTGCTGACCCTATTTTTAACCGACTTAAAAAAAGGTGGAGTTCTCAATTCGGCGCGTTTTTTTAATTGTATGTACATGGATTTCTCCGCCAATAGTGGAACATTAACTGCAATTTGATCCCATATACATTTTGTTAAGATCTGATGACGAAGTACGGAGTAA
The DNA here is from genome assembly GCA_905332985.1 of Mimas tiliae. NCBI lineage: Eukaryota > Metazoa > Arthropoda > Insecta > Lepidoptera > Sphingidae > Mimas > Mimas tiliae. The sequence goes on along the minus strand of HG995241.1, from coordinate 18,686,870 downwards.
AAAAAACCCCCTACGGATAACAGCATAGTCATCGCGGTTGTGTTATTGTATTGGAATTCATAATAGTACCGTACCTACCACAAAAAAATTAAAAATAAAAATATTTAACAAAAATAAAAAAGTGTTAATTTTTTAAGTCGAATTTTCAGTTTTGTTAAAACTTTATTTCAGGTCATTATCATGTATGAATTGTTTCGCCACTCTCTCATGCACAGTATCGCGTGGCTCGTAAGTATATTTCCCACACGCATATATGTTTAGGTCGTCGCAAATCTGCAACTACGTGTCACTTTAATTATCTTGCACGTATAATAAATACTACTCGTATCTTCATTTCAATGCGTAATACTTATTTTTAACACCGCGGGATGGCGGGATCCCAATTTACGGGATTGAACTCACTTGTAGTGACATTACGTAAACCTAGCAACAATATATTATAAATATAACACTAATTATGCCATAATTGTCATTTTTAGCACAAACATGATGCTGCGCCTCTACCATGGGTCACGCAGTACGATTGACCCAACACCAATTAGATTAGTCCAAACAATAAGTATTAATTGCTTTTTTTGTATCAAATTACACGTGCTTTATATAATATCTTTTGGGTTATCAAACTCAATGACATGTATCAAATTAAAAACGCAATATTAAAGATGGCGTATCGAAACAGAGGTTGACATCATCCGCGTTGGTAACAATCACAGAAAAGATTAATAATTTATCATTTCCATGGGTAAGCGGCCATAGAGCATCGGAGAGCGGAACGGACTGCCAAGACAGAGGTCGCGGATCATATCTAACTTCCACGACACACATTTTTTTTTTTATTTATTATTTTTATCCTGGCTCCGTAAAGTGACTACGCCTACATACACCTGATGGTAAGTGTAGCGCAATCCATGAATACTTTTGACCAACGACAGACACTGAATCTATCGCAGATCGGCAGAATTATGCCGGCCTGCTTAGTTGTTTCTTCACACTCCGTTTAAAGGATCTATAACATACATACATCTACAACATGGCATCACACACTATCAGTTCAGTTATTATTTTATGGCCTTTGCAGTGTTGCCCTAACATAATTCTGCCAGTGTCACGTAGATATTACTAATCAAAAATAGATACCGAATAAGATACAGAACAACATATGAACTTTAAATCTATGCATACCCCGAAGACACGTCAATCTATTTAGTAACAATTGTTACGCTTGATTACTTATATAGATTGACAATAGGGTAGTTGACTAGTTTTTTTTTATTATTTAAATCAATAAGTTACTTTACTCAAAATATATTGCAGAAAGAATTTTATAAATCGGACCAAAAATAAATAAGTTAGAAGCCATTCAAATCCTGTGGAAGGGGTAATTGTCAAATGACAGACGATGCAACCATTGACGTCACTGTGTAAAATGTTCATTATGGTGCACGCGTGCAAGCGAGATAGTGAGATATCCCTACTACGCACCCACTTTTCTTCATACCAACATTTAAAGTCATAACTGCGGGCACATTTCTGAACCAATTTATATTGTGTTTTAATAAAAGGGTTTCTTTTGCCTGTCATTTTCTGTTGCTTATAAAATAATGTATAAAATTCAATATAGGAAACTACCCTATTATGTCTTATCTACTTACTATATTGGCCCTGGGGCCTTATTCTCTACTAGCATTTCCTTGCGGCTCCGCCTGCGCGGATGGCATGCCATTTTCAGAGTTTCACAAACTCACAAACATCCAAACTTTCATATTTATTATTTATAATAGAAGTTTGTGAATTTGGATGTTTGTTAGTCAATCACGCCTTAACGGCTGAACGGTTTTGGATGAAATTTGGTGCACGTGTAGACCATGACCTGAACTAGGATATAGGCTACTTTTAACCCGGAAAAGGACGTTCACGCGGGCGGAGCCGCGAGAAAATCTAGTAAATAATAGTGCATGCTGTGACGCCTGTAATAGTGGCATCAATTAGTTTTAAATCTCTTTTATTTTGTAATTTTACGCTTAATGTTTCTGCCATCGTAGCGCCTAGAAACGAATGGACCGATTTGAAAACTGGTTCATTCGAGATGGTGTTTCAGAGAATGTTTGAATTTCAAATCTCGTCGCTGCTGTAATAGAACAAAATTCAAAAAATAGGTCGAGCTGCGAGCTACACAACCACTACTTATGATTATTAGACGACCTATACATCCATAAGCCCCAACTCGCACGAAACTCGAACCCAAGTCGCATCTACCGTACAACGGTAGCGCATCATTGGGCTAGACAGTTGAACGGCCCATTGCGACAAGCGCTAGGCAATACCTTTTACAATGTGCGGAAAGCGACAACGGCTGTAGGCCGGGGTGGCCGGGGCACTTTCAAAACTGGATGGTGGGTGCTGCACCGACCACCGACCCGGCACAGAACTGGATGACGACTTGTTCCGGGATGCGAGAGATCTATGATGGGCGTGTTCGTTGATTCTATATGCGACGTGATCAATATTTATCGTGTACGATCATATCACGCCTGTATTGTCGAAAACGTAGGCAGAGGTGCAACTGACTAGTGCACGAGCTTATTACCGTCACATTATGGAATAGGTGGCGAGCCTATCGCCATATCAGGCCCAAATCCTAATGCCGAGCAACGCAAGTCTGGTTTTATAAAAACACAAATAACAATTATTTTTATTAATTAATAATTAATTTGCAACGATTCGATGGCGACAAGTCTTCAGGTCTTTCTAAAATACTTACCTAGATAATTTGCTGTAGCTCTCAGCGAATTAGGATGTATAAAAGTAGGAAGACCGCGACGCATGGTAAGTGTTATACATATATATACGACAACTCGGTTGCATACTCTTAGCTCCAAACGTGTCTAGATTGATGAAACGTGTGAAGATTTAAATGAAAAAAAAAAAAACATTGGAACAACGTCGGCATCTAGTACGTCGTAGTATATCGGGACCCTTATAAGTTATAACCATACATACATTACATCTAAACTAATATTATAAAGAGGAAAGATTTGTATTTTTGTATGTAACGAATAAACTTAAAAAGTACTGAACCGATTTTAAAAATTCTTTTGCCGTTGGAAAGCTACTTTATCACTGAGTAACATAGGCTACTTTTTATACCGGAAAAGGCCGTTCACGCGGGCGGAGCCGCGAGTAAAGGCTAGTATACTATAAAATACATAACAGTCATACAAATACTCTATAAGATTACGTAACTGTCAGACGCAATAGCACATTCGTACATTAGACAGCGCTATTTGGCGATACACACGCTCCAGAATTAACTGCTATAATTAACGGCATACCGTTATTATTAACGACAACGTAAACGCAACCTCGGCTGTAACATTGCCAAAATATCATCAGTGATGACATATGACGTATTACATTGTTTTCAATGTCATTTATACTGCGCCATTGATAGTATCGTGAGATTAATGGGGGTTAATTAGTGTATAATTATGTTTAACCTACTACTATTATAAAAGCAGCGATAGCTCAGTGGGGAGTGGGACGGACTGTCGAGACGAAAGTCGAGGTTCAAAACAAATCCCAAGAGCACACACCTCTAACTTTTCTAAGTTATGCGTGTATTAATTGTTAATTATCGCATGCGTTAACGGTATTTATACAAGAAGAGAGTTTATCGCACAAAACAGGCGAGAATATAAAATAACAGAATTCTCTAATTTACGAGGCCGTCATGCAATTTGACTGCGAAATTCGTATGACATGTAATCAGGTTTTCTGTCATATTCCCATTTCTCACTTATGTCATTGGAAAAACTACCTCCGTGTAAATTGGGTTTAAAAAGTTTGCTAAAAATCTCATTCAATAAACAGACTTCTTTAGGTTTTCCTAAAATGCAAAACTTTATCGAACCCCTAATCTACTATTTTATTTATATGTTTATTTAAAAAATGGGGACCCTTGTTTTTTTATACAGATCGATTTAAGGCCCCATTACAGAAAGCGTCTCAAACAGCGTTTAAACTCTGATCTCTCAAAACGAATTCTATGACATTCACATGTTACAGAAAGATTCGGCTTGTAGTTATTACGACCGGCCGCCTGCCTGACGTCAATCCCTCTGGGGAGAAACACCCAGACCCAAAACAAATATTTATGGACCACACAAATATTATATCTCGGTCCGGGTTTCGCTCCCACGCCCTCTCGCTTCGCAGTCGGCTACTCGCCCACTGCGCCACGGAGGGTGAGGTATAGTCATGCCAGGACAAAAACTGTGACTGTAAATGTCGTGTTTCGGCTGTTAGCCCTATAGTTAAACGGGAATTAGTGTTTTAAAATGCAATCACGACTCAAACATAAAAAATTACTACGACAATGAACGCTATAAAACTATTGTATCTGATTTATTTTTAAATCTTTACTGTCGGAGGCGATGCAATAAAAAAAAACTACACGCGGACAATACGTTTCACTGATAAATGATAACCAGGGCTGCCAGGTTGTATAGTTGGATGAAAAAACGATTCTTAAGCAAAAACAAAATCAACATAAGTTAAAATGATAACAAAAAATAAAATCGACTCAAAAATACTAAAAAGCTAAAAATAAAACTAAACAAATTTATATATTTTTTTCGAGAGACGGCTGTAGCGTCAACGGACTTTCGGGTGAGTGCTTTAGGCACTCTCAACCCTTAAAATATATCGGTGCTATTCGAGTTTAATGGGTAACCATTGATACCACTCACTCAAAACTATTGTTTAGTTTGATTTTTAACTTATGATTATTTATAATCAGCTTTATTTTATGTAAAAAAAAAAAACTATTTTTGCTAAGTAATCATCAAAACCGGTGCACAAATGTCGAAGTTTTAGCTTTTCATACCAAATATCACCCCCTTAACGGTCTTTTTTTTCTTAAAATTTAAATGACACTACGTCCAGAGTAAACCCTATGGAATACAATAAGTCATACAAAACGGTCCACATTTGACGGAGTTATACGTAAATTATAAATTGTTTTCTGGCGGATCCAGGCTTTTGGTTTGGTGGCGGCTTGACCCAGCTAAGAGTAGGTTATCAAGATTAATTTGAGATTTGTCAGTAGACCCAAATGCTTTTTTGGGCTTGAGCTCCTTAGCCTGGATCCGCTACTGCATAGATATATACATAAGCACTCACAAGTATAATTACCGCTTTTTGTGCCCGGTAAAGTCTTACGTTTATGAGACAAATGTTTGTTTGGTCCACAAATATTTGTTTCGGGTATGGGTGTTGTGGGACCGCAAGTCCCTCGCAGTTCCTGATACCCACGATACAGGTTAACCTAGTGTGGGGTCGGGACTATGTGTGCGACTGTTGGTTGTATTTATTTATTTATAATTTCAGATATAAAATAAATTTTCACTACTGGCAGCCTGACTGATAGTGGAGTTGAAATTGTTTAAAACAAACGCGTGTCAAAGGCCGTTATCAACCAAACGAGGGATAAACGTTCGCCGACACGACACACAAATTAAATTCCGACACATTGTGTTTGGAGTAAATATGTAGAACAAACTATGCGTTGTTAATTACTTGTATACAGTACAGAGATCTAGAATGACGAACTATAATAATTGGCGTGTCGACGAAAATGTATATAAAGATACGAAATATCTTCAGTTATTAGTATAACTGGAGATACGTAGGTAGGTATATATGTAGTTTATTTATTAAATTCACCTATATATAAAAAAATACAACCAACAGTCACACACATAGTCCTGACTCCACACTAGCTTAACCTGTATCGTGAGTATCAGGAACTAAGAGGGACTTGCGGTCCCACAACACCCAGACCCGAAACAAATATTGTGGATCACACAAACATTTGTCTCGATGTGGGAATTGAACCCGCGGCCTCTCGTTTCGCAGCCGGCTACTCGCCCGCTGCGCCACGGAGGCTGTCAATAAAACTTTCGAGTGGTAGAGCCACGTTGTAGGCAGTTTTGTCTACAACACCAACGGGTCGGCTCGACAGGGTCGTTACCACTGTGTATCACAGAAAACCGACGCGACGTTAAGTAGCTGCTTGCTACTGCGTTTCGTACGGTGATTGAGATATTCGGAGACCCAAATCCCCCTCCCCTTCCCATATTAAATTATTATATTATCATATTCCCTTAATTATATATCTCAAGCTCGATATGAAAGAAAGAAAGACTAAACATATTTTCGATTTCTATGTATCGCCGTCCATGCATAATAATGGACTAAAACTCACGATCTTATATTCATATCTACACAATAAAAAAAACCAGTACATTTTAACATTACCCATAGTAATGGTATCGATTTTACGCTAAAGATTAATAGAAAAAATATTGAAAGTGTATTAGATATAGCGATTATTCTAAGTAAGTAATTCGATTTCTAATATCGATTTTACGGTATTGTGAAACGCTTGCAACACGGATAATAGTTGCGATAGACTTGTCATTATGTATTTATTCAACTAAAGAAATCGGTAGGTACAAAATAATAAATAACATCAGAATCGGATCACTGTGAAAATATATGCGTTATACATTCAATTCCGTATAAACATCCCGGTCCAGTGTCCAGGGTAGGAAGGGGCCCCTGAATTAGAAAACCCAGTTAGTATAAATATATTACTTAAAATTTAAATCACTAAAACAATTAGCTTCAACATTGACTGCCAGGGTGGCGCAGTTGTAATGCGTACACGGTACGACAGCTGAGCTTATTTCCGTCCCATGATGTGATAGGGGGGAAGCCTGTCGCCATACCGGGCACAATTCCAGACTCCGGGCTGATACTGACCATTTCGTAATAGAAAACCCCAATATCACTTTTACCCAACCCGGGGATCGAACCCGAGACCTCAGCGTTGGTCTCAATCGTAACGCGTACGCATTACAACTGCGCCACCGAGGCAGTCATATTCTGTTAACTAAAACCAAAGTAATAATTTTTAGTTTCGTCAAGTTTTATTTCAAAGTTAAGCTTATTTCACGAGAAGTAGGACATACGACGTATATTTAGATACACTTGGTCCATGGTATTTGTGAATACGTATTTTAAATTTTTCGCCAATTGCCAATACTGCACGGTCTAAATAATATTTTATATTTACGGCACATTATTACGTGTCTATCCGTGTCCTCGTCAAAAGGAAGCTAAAATTGTCTGCCGTCGAAAATGTAGCAACATTCAGAGACCGTATGAAGGTCGACAGACATCGATCTAGTTTACAAGGTGGCAGGTCCCTCGTATGCGTATGTATGTCATTAGCAGAAGATGAAATATCACGAAAGTATCGATGTATGTGTTACGGTAAATTTTGGGGGGTTACGAAGGATTTCTAGATTAAATTGGACCGCGGTGATAAAAAGATTGCAAAACACTGAATTGTCAGGATTCTGTGTGGATTAAAAAATACATAAAGTTGAAGGACGTAAAATACTAAACTAGGTGGTAGGCCCCTCGATTGCGAGAGGCCGGCTGGTTTGGTACCACCGCTTTGTCTATTTCTGCCGCCAAGCAACGGTGTGTAAGTGTTGTGTTCCGGTTTGAGGGACATTGAAGCCAGTGAAATTACTGGGCATTATTATACTTAACACCTTAAGTCTCGGGGTGACGAGCGCAGTCCAGTGCCATGCAGTGCTTTCTTATTTAAAGTTCTGTGTGGCGTTGCTTCTGTTTATGAGCAGGCGAGGCGCTTACCATCAGTCGAGCGACCTGACCGTCTCGTCATTCAAGCTAATAAAAAAATTAAAAAAACACCCCATTTAATTGTAATTTTAATACAGGCGCATCTAGCAAAGGATCAAAAGATTTTCAACGTATCCAAGATTGACAATACTTATTGTCAGTATATTTTGACTAGAATATCTGTACGATACACATATTCACGAGTATGTTATCGGTATCTCGTATCACGATAGTTTATTAAGCGTATTGTTTTCATCGTGATTCGACCACGTAAGTATAATATTGTAATCGGTCCAAAATCATGATAAATGAGTTGCATTTCGCTCAAACGAGTTATGCGCCAAACACTAATACGTTAAAATCATCGATTTTTTTGTTATTCGTTTGAATCAAAGACTTTTGGTCTTATTCATAATAAAACGCTTATCGAAGGTATAATCCTTCATTAGTTAAAACGTATTTTAAGCCTATCAAACGTTCAATGAAATTCTTTATTCATAATCATTTGATAAAGCTCCGATAGCTAAAATAGGTTTATCATACACAAAGTTGCCAGTTTACACCTACTACTAGACGGGCTGTTTACCATTAAAATTGCGTCACATAACCACGGGAGTTTGACAGCTCACAAACAGGGATCGCGATAGGGAATCTAGCTGACGGTAAGCGAGATGGTAATATTGAGTTACGGTCAATTGACCGCAACTTAGTGGCACAATTTCTATGTACCGCGCAGCTTGTCTAGTACCTAATATACATTAAAGTCTTTGGTTTGAAGAGTTTTCTATTAAAAAACAATATGATAACTAATAATCCCAATCACAGACGTAGGTAGGTACGTCCGAGACGCGCAGGCTCGCCCGTACACGCCCACTTTGTGACGTCACACGCTGTTATTTTAGGTTAGCGCCATGAGGTGACGACTCAGCTGACAAATAACGGAAATACTACGGTTTTTTCTAGTGGCACACATTTATACCGGTGTGTGCCGCCGGACATCTGCGGTGACAGTTAGGAATATGATTTCCTTTTTGTAAGAAGATAAAATTATTACAAAAAAAAAACATAAAAAAAAAGATTTTAAGAAAAACTGAATTAGTGAATTTCTTATTTAATTATATTATTATTGTATTATTTACATTTCATTCTATTTCTCAAATCATATTTACTTATATGATTTGAGATTTGATTTGATATTTACTTTAACTTAATTATTAAAATCTCTGGTCTGTGTTTAAAATATCCGTAGAGTAAGTAAATACATACCTATAAATAACTAACATCATGAACCATGATGCAAACACCAAAAATGTTACACACATGGGCACAGAGGAAGTATTTTTTATAGTTCTATGTTATGACCTTAAACATAAAATTTATTGTGAATACTTTAATTGTGTTCACAGCAGTATCTTTGATAAAATATCTCATAAATTATATTTTCACAAAATGCGAAACTGTTTCAGAATTATTTTTAAATATTATTTTCAACAAAACAATAATAACACATTCATGTTATTGAAAAAAAAACAACTTGAAAATATTAAACAATTGTACCTGTCATAATGTATGTGTATGAACAGCTAAGTAAATAATTGCAACTAAATTAAATATGCATATATGAAAAAAAACCAATACATACAAGATAATAAAAATCATAGACGTCAATTAGAAAAAACATCTGTAGATTATAAATGGCTAAACACAAACAAAATTATGCATTCAATTTGGTCCATTTGTTAAGTCTGTACAATGCCACCGACAGATACATACACAGATAGGACAAAGGCTTGTAAAAATATGATAATGAGTGTTTTTCTAAAATTAAATTAAATCATAAAAGTTATTAAAATTCTTTCTTTGTATTATTCTGAACTATCTTCGGTGTATATAGTAATGAATATGTATAAAGATACCATTATCTTGGCAAGTTTTGTTATAAATTCAATTTACTTGTACCATAAAGAATGTATAAGATTTAATCTATCTAGGCCGTACACATCTCAAGTATTTGGGTCAAAGTTAAATTAATTTAATACCAAATAATATTAAAAATTATTTTTGTTATCAGCTGTCATTTGAAATTTTAATCAATGCATAAAATGTGAATTAAAGTGGTAGTCCCTTGTGTATCTACATTGGGGGACAAGATGTGTTGTCCTGTATTGTATGAACCAATTAAATAAATTTAAATAAATAAATACACCCAACAGTCACACACATAGTCATGACCCCACACTAGGTTAACCTGTATCGTGGGTATCAGGAACTACGAGGGACTTGCGGTCCCACAACACCCAGACCCGAGACAAATATTAGTGGATCACACAAACATTTGTCTCGGTGCGGGAATCGAACCCACGGCCTCTCGCTTCGCAGCCGGCTACTCACCCGCTGCGCCACGGAGGCTGTCAAATTATTTAATAACATTTGATTTCAGTATTACATACTGTTTGTTAATGGTTTAGGAATACATTGTGAGGCATCATTCATACCTGAGAGTTCTTCATAAGAATTTTGAAGGTGTGTGAAGACTGCATACACATTAGCCTGCATAGTTGACCGAGGTTAGTAAAGGAGACATGTGCCAAGCACATGGGGTAGCACTGGGCTGTTATTTACAAGGTAATATGGAATATAAATCATTTACATAATAATTGTGTGACAAAAATATGCTTTTTGTAATAATACACCTAAAATTCATGAATGTTGAGTATTCACTAGTAATTTATGTCTAGTAGTAAATTAGTATGTGTCTAAAAGAAAGAGATCTGATCACATTTATAAGATTAAAACAGTAATTCATATACAAAACTAAATAAACACTTCAGTCAATAAAGAAATATAAACTTTCAAATGGCTTGAACCAACTGCCATTTCAAATTATCATTAGACATCAAAGTTTGCTTCCTTTATAGTTTGTACAAATAAACCAACATTGGTTTACAAAAAACAGTTCTGAAGGCCAATAAAGTGTTATTTCACAACTCACTTTCACTCTTCAATCAAACAATAAACAAAACAAAATGTTTCATATTCACTCACCCGTCAGTTGTCACAGAGTTCAATGACAGCGGCTCGGTGAGCGTCATCTTTTGATCATCGGCAGTCTTCGGATCCTCAACCAGCCCTGCATCACCCCCACTGACACTCGCACCTTCCGCCACACTAACATCGTCCTCGCTAATAGTCCCACCCTTTTTACTGACGTTATGAAGCCCTGACAGGTCAACGTTCTTATCGACACCACCCTCAGCATTGAGAGCCTCGGAAACCACCAAAATGAACAGCGCACAACTGAAATCCATCAATGTTTCTTTCAAATGTCGCTCGATCAATGTTTATGTAATGAAGATGCCAAAAAACCTTGGGCCACTCACCTGGACAGCACAGAAATTGTCAACAAAGACGTGTAGATGATACACAGCCCACCCTTCATCGTAAAATCAGTGATATGTCCACGGTCCATACCATTTTGCGAGTTTTAACACATATTTTCACAACGCCACCGAATTTAAGGATTTTTCAATGGATATTGAAATTGTCGCGTAAAACTAGCTCGATATATACATTATAAAGTGCGAATTTAATAACAATAAAATGGCCAGCTGTCCACAAATGTAAAAAATGCAGGAGCAAACTTTTCATTAAATTTTACTAAAATCGAATCGTTTAGTTTGACATCTACCAAATTTTTGGTAAGAAGAAGCAATAAACAACTCTTTGGTTTGCGATTGGTTGAAATTCTAAGTATTGGTAGAATCTGATATTTTAACCAATGAATATAAAACAGTTAGGACAACTGCTGTATTTTCATTGGTGTTTCGTTTTTATTTTCTACGTTCCATTTTAGGAAGCACTACACTCTTATTATATCAATATTTTATTTAAATAATATAAAATCAATAAACAAAGTTAAAAAGTTCAATTTAATCACACAATTAGCTGCGTAATACTTATTCAGATAAAAATATATCTTGAATTCACATAACTTGTACAATATGATAATAGCAAGTAGTTTTTATTGGAACGAAACGTACAAAATCTCAACAGTCAGCTGTGAAAAATGAAAATTCATTAAATGTTGCCAACATCATATATTAATTAATTAATTTTATATTATTTTCGGGTACAAAACACTAGAAAGTTGTAGTAATTATAATTACTATGTAATTATTGCATCTATGTGATTTGCATCTTGATGCAAAAAATTGCAAATAATGTAGTGCATTTCTGCAGAATATCAGCAGAGCAACTGCCTGTCTGATAAATAAATAAAATAAAATAAATCTTTAACATAATAAATAATCAAATAAGCCTTGTTGTCTATTTAATGGCAACAATACGTTCAAACTTCAAGTGTAAGATTAACTGTCATCGACGTCAACAGGCAAAATCGGTTTACGCCGTAGATTTACGCTCGTTTTTGTATATTTAATATTTAAAAATGGAGGCCCTGTTCGCTCTTCCTTTCACTTTTCTGGAAATTCCAAACATTAAAATCAAAAAGCCGACATGGTTGCAGGCCCCGTCCGCCATGACAACATTTTCATTGGTGCTGTTATCGTACTTTTTGGTGACAGGAGGTTAGTTTCTTGTTTTTGTTAATTTCCAATGTTTTTCTTATTGGAGTGTGTCGGATAAGGTAGTTGTAGAGTCTTTTTGTTATAGGGATTATATATGACGTGATAGTTGAGCCACCGAGTGTCGGATCAACGACCGACGAACATGGGCACAGCAGACCAGTGGCATTTATGCCGAACCGTGTTAACGGCCAGTATATCATGGAAGGGCTGGCTTCAAGCTTCCTGTTCTCACTGGGCGGGCTAGGGTTCATCATCCTGGATCGCACACACAACCCCTCCACTCCTAAACTGAACAGGATCCTACTGATCTCAGTGGCATTCTTGTGCATCCTCGTGTCTTTCTTCACCACATGGATATTCATGAGAATGAAACTGCCAGGGTACCTACAGAACTGATCTGTTAATCACCTAGAGGTCTAAGCATTTTTTTATGTGTATCTTTATTTGGGCTGTACACCTGTAAGTTAATAAATATTTTTATACTTACCAAATTGTGCATTTATTTTAAAGATATCCTTTATTAAAATAATATAACACAATGACATTGTAAAATGGGCTTAATTGGGATCAAAACTGGTTTGGTTTTTTACACTTACGATTTATACATATGTAAGCTTTATACATATGTATGGTATTGTGGGTGCACATGGATGGTGGAGATCTTACTATCAGGTGATACAATTGTTTGCCAGCCTATGCTATAAAAAAAATTACCTATAACTTCTATAACATATGTATGTATTAATTGTTAATTAACAGCGAAGGAAACATCATGAGGATACCTGCATGCCTGAGAAGTTATCCATAAGAATTTCGAAGGTATGTGAAGTCTGCCAACCCGCATTAGGCCAGAGTGGTGGACTAAGTAAAGCCTAATCTCTCAAATTCAGTAGAGGCCTGTGTCCTGCAGTTGGATGAGTACCTACAGGGCTAGTATTAGTTAAACTGTAAACAATTTGATTGTTGCTCTACAACAATAGAGTATACTGAACATTGCAGCTAGCAACACCCATGAGGTGGCACACATACGAGTACGTGTATGCGACGCAACACAAGGTATGTGTGTAACACCAGAGCTAACACATCCGAGTGTTGTGCCACACTCGGGTATAGCCTTTTAACGCGCCTAGCGTGCCGCAGTCTTGGTGCACCACACCATTTTTGATATATAAATAAATAAATAACACGCCTGGTATGAGCTGGCCGCATATAAGGCGTGTATGTAAAAATACGGCAGGTGTGTTTCGCCTCACGTCTTCATCATTGCTAATTTCATAAATTATAATTGATCTAATACTGTGGTGCACACATCAACAAATCACATTGATTTATGGTGGGTAGCCACTTTGATGTTGGCCTCTAGAGGTGTACTTAAAGTTCAGGGCAACTCATTAAAAGAAAAGGGCAGGTTTGTAGAAAAACAAATTTATGTACCTAATAAAAAATTTACTAAATGATTTGGCAGATAATAAAATTTATCTATTTGTTTTAATATGAAAGCAGTAAGATTAGTATACTGGTAAACTACACAGATATAATAAAAATCTATTGAGATCACAGATGTGAAAAAATATAGAAGTGTAAATTGATCTTTGGACAGTAAATTGTCTAATTCTTGGTGATATTCTTTGCAAATATGATGATAATTAGGAATCTTTGGACAGCAATTGTCTAATTATTATTCGCAATGTCTACTTCTTGGTGGTATTTAGGTTAAAAAATATTGTTTGCAAAATATATCATAATTAGACAATGTTTAAGTTTTTCACACATATTCTTTCGCAGCTCTGAATAAATAAAATAGGTTGCTAATTCTGACAAATGAATTTGAGGTAATAAAACACAATATAGAAAATCAGCACTCTTTCATACTTGCATCTTCAAAATAGGTTGTTGCTATTAGCTATTCACACCTTATGAGCCTCATAATTGTGATAAATAAAATATTTTTCTAAATTAATAATGGTGTGCAATTTAACTAATGCCGTATATTAACTAGAATTCAAACAAATTTGACCAAAAAATCTGAAATACAATAAGTTTCAAGTAATCACTTTCCACTTCAATAAAAATGTCACAACATTCAACACAACTAAATAAATTTCACAAAAAATATTACTACATCAGTGTAAAAAAGGAAGACAAAAATTGTAAATGCATTACATGAAATCACAAGTTATTATGTATAATACTTGGTATCTACTTATCAATACTTACTTACTACATAGGTATATTTTAATATTTATTAATTTTGATTCGTACCATACTCCAAAGACTACTGAATCAAGCCATGGCTTGAAACAGCATATTTAACCGTGAGGACATGTGGACACTTGGCTCAGGGGGACCTAAAGGAGTCACAAATGCAAAAAAAAAATATTCAAAAGTTTATAAAAACAGGACATACAACACAGTCTATATAAAAGAAGTGAAACATTGAAATTGCGTTTTGAAAAGGCCCCGAACTACCAAGTCCAAGCTACCCTACATGACCTAAAACCGCCCTATATATTTGTGACCAGTTGTGAGATATGCATATTATTAATACAATTATGATTATTAATCAATTAATATGATATTAATCATATAAAATTATTACATTTGTCTGGCTGTGTAGAACATTTCAATTATTAAATAAATAGTTCAGTTTTTACCAATAAAGAGATGTTACATTTAATGGTCCTTTACTTCGATTGATTTACCAACATGAACTTCCATGAAGATAGATTATACCTCCCAATGTACTATAATCGAATACATTTGGTCAAAGTCCAAATTCATGTGGTAAAAACCAAAGACTTTAATGTATACTACTAGACAAGCTGCGCAGTACATAGAAATTGTACCACTAAGTTGCGGTCAATTGACCGTAACTCAATATTATCATCTCGCTTACTCTCAACTAGAACCCCTGTCGCGCACTCTGTCTGTGAGCTGTCAAAGTCCCACGTTATGCGACGCAATTTTACTTCTAAACAGCCCGTCTAGTAGTATACATTAAAGTATTTGGGTAAAAATCAATTGCACTAACACATGAATATACAGAGATATCTAGATTCATACACCAGTATTCAAGAACAGTTTAGAGAGTTCCATCCTCACAAATTATTCTAATAATTATTCTAATAAGGTTGACATTACGGCTGCCTATGTGTACAAACATTTATCTACTATAAAAGTGATAAAAGCCAAATATTCAAAAGTCAAAATTTGATACACGGCATATTGAACAATGCGAACATTTTAACATAAACGTTTATAAAAATGATGAGAGTTATATTTAGCATCGTCTTGCTTCCTATTAGCAACGGAAGTATCGGCACGAGTCGTGACTACACACTTCACCTGTGGAGTAGTTTATTTATAGGTATAATAGGATTGATGCATGAACTTGAATTCGGACATTATTAATGTACACGCAATATTACGAAAACAGAATCAAAATTGCTTGTATTGAAACCAAAATATTTCAAATATTTATTATAATGCGTATGAAATTAAATGAAGTAGTAGGTCGTCTCATTATCTCCCTCGCACGCGTACGACGCGTTAGGACCACCGTATAGGTTGACTTCATTGTATATTGCGTCTTTTTATTTATATTCGACAGTCATGCCTCCACCAGATTTAAATAACCTATAACATAAATATTTTTGGAGAATTAAAATTGTTCCCTTATGTATTATGGGCAATGTAAGCTATTGATTAAAATCTTAAAAAAATGTATCAATCCCATTGACGGAATGAAGGAGATCCGGTCGACGACGCCTTATGCTATTGGTTCGCCACTCAATGGTCTATGTCTATTAGAGTCTTAACTCCCCCAACTAATGACTATCTGTGCTCGCATCTTGTGCCGGTAACTATACGAAATAAGATGACAAGAAACGTAACTCAAGCAAAAACATGACCCCACCAAAACTCTGTGCCCTTGCACATACCCTTGCTGCCCCCTTGGGCAGGGCTATAAAAGTATGTGCATAATAATCTTTAGTTAACACTTGATACGTCTATTTTTTTGCGCGGTGCAGAACATCGTATCTCGATCTAGAAATTTAATATTTAGACATTAACTTTTATGAAATTTGATGTTGAACGTTCATTAATTTTTTGTTGCGTGTATGAGTGGTACGTTTGATTTTACCTTTGCATGTGTAAGTAAGTGAAGCCGTATTTTTTGGCAGATTCATATGAGAATCCAAGTTATCGTTCGATCTTACTTCGATGCCGGTAACTATACGAAAGGTCATATGTCGCGCCTCAATTGTTGACTAATGATACTTGACTACATATATCTTACGGCATGCATATTACATTAAGACATTGCTATTTACTAATTCGAAATGCTATTATCTTAATTTTGCTATAGATAATTATTTGGTTTTAAAATACAACTGCACATAATATTTCAATACTGTTTTATCAGACCATTGTATACTTTGTTAGTCATTTTTTACATTCAGAATTTACTATAATATGGTAGTTCTCTGGTATGCAAGTGGACGTTTATACAGGAACCACAGCCTTGTTTATTTTTGCCGCGAAGCAGCAGTATGTAATCACAGACGTGTTCCCATCTGAAGGACATTTAAGCCAGTGTAAATACTGGGCATAGTGAGATATAACATATTGGAATGACGAGCGCATCGCAGTGCCTTGCAGTACTTCAAAGTTCTGATTTTCTATTGTTCATGGACAGGCGATGCGCATAATACCAAACGAGTGGTCTGCTCGTCACGTCATTCAAAGAAATAAAAAAAATCCATTCTCGCACATTGCATAACATTTTGTTATGAGCTGCAAACATTATATAATTTTTAAAGTGTGTGTAGAAAGAAAGCCGCCATAGGCGATGGCGGATAAGGGAACTAACAAAATAATTCATTGTTAATAAATACATTTCGAAATGAGTACATCAACGAGATTATATTAGAGATAGTAAAAAAAACTATTATAAAATTGTCATTGTACGTCGACTATAACGCAAAAACTACTGGACCAATACTGATAAAACTTTTTGTGTTTAAACACAACTACACAGACTGATCTTCTGTTTGGGAGCAACCCATTACTGAGAGTAACCATAACTCCCTAGAATCTAGAATACAAATTTAAAAAAGATCTTTCATTGTTTTTTTAACTTCATTTTCTTATCAATAAGATAAATGCTTTTATTAGTCAATGTACAAAACACATTTACTGTAAACTTAATATAAAAAAAATCTGTGCGTATGACTTTCTTGTTTCAATTATTGAATTATTGTTTTGTAAAATATATCTATAAAATTAAATAATCTATTATGCTATTAGTTACTTTGTGACTATAAATTATGTGTTATATCTTCTACTGCATCTTCAGTTTTACAGTCTTATTCTAAATGAGCTGTAAAATAAAAATATGTGTATAAAGTACCAGCATTGTTAGTCTTTTCTTAAATTGAATATATTCTGCCGCCAAGCACCAGTGTGTAAGCACTGTTGTGTTCCAGTTTGAAGGGCATTGCAGCTAGTGAAATTACTGGGCATTATGAGACTTAACACCTTATGTCTCGGGGTGACGAGCACAGTCCAATGCCATGCATTGCTTTGTAATTTAAAGTTCTGTGTGGTGTTGCTTCTGTTTATGGGCAGGCATGGCGCTTACCATGAGGCGAGTGACCTGTTCGTTTCCTCACTCAAGCTAATAAAAAAAAATGAACAGGTAATACAAATATTTATATTATAAACCAGCAACATAACATAAGCTCACACCTTTATCCCCGAAAGGGGTAAGCTGAGATAAAACTAGTGCACTCACGTTTCGCCGATATGATAGGGAGGCCGATCGCCCTGTGGATATGATAGGGAGCGAGCCGATCGCTATACCAGACACATATCCCAATCCCGGGCAATTCATGTGTGATTTTTCGGATCGAATATCCATTAATCATAAACAAGTATACTTGTAGGTCATTTACCAACGCATCTTGTACAGCATTGTAATTTTCAGCTGTTACTATAATGAACAAAAAAATTGAAACGAGCTACAATGCAAAATCTTGAATGCGAGTTCAAAATCTTAAATTTTTGAGTGGTAGAGCCACGCTGTAGACAGTATTGTCTACAGCATGAATGGGCCGGCTCGTCCGTTACCACTGTCTCACAGGAAACCGGCGTAAAGTTGCAGTTTGCTGCTACGTTTCGTACGGTGAGTGAGATATGCAGAGGCCCAAATCCCGCTCCCCTTCCCAATCCCTTAATTATCCCTATCGTATAAGGTCGGCAACGCGCCCGTGATCCTTTTAGTATTGTGGGCGTACATGGAGATCACTTATCATCAGGTGACCCACTTGCTCATTTACCGGCCTATGATATAAAAAAAATGCATAAGTCACTTACTGACAGAAATCCGAGCTCTTATCAATGATATGTTCAAACTCCGCAAAGGACAGAGCTCCATCGTCATCAAGATCGGCTTCTTCTAGAACATTCTGCACCAACTGTTGCAATTCAGAGTCGCCAAGCTTGTGGTCCGGTCCACAGAGACGCTCTATCACTTCTCGTAAGTCTGATACGCCGATCATGTCGTCGCCGTCGAAATCTGGAAATTGATGCACATAATTGTAAGTTATAAGTACATCAGTGTCATTTGATCAGTGTCGTTATAAATAAAAATACGCCCAAATTCAATTAATCTAAAATTAGAAAATAAATACACCCAACAGTCACACACATAATCCTGACCAACCATGTCGGGGATTACAGGCGTGAGTACGTATGACAAACAATTGTCTCGGTGCGGGAATTTAATCCGCGGCCTTTCGTTTCACAACTGGCTACTCGTCCACTGCGCCACCAAGACATTTAGTAGGTTCTGTAACTAATTACATGATGACTTTTGAGGTATCCAACGTCTCGAGATTTAATTCTATAGGTATATGTATCTAGTTCAAAAGCTATGTTCAGTAAATATTAAACCAATGTAATGAAGACCCAAAGGGTGAAATGGTTCCATCAACGTGAGCCGATCACCCGTCTGTGCAACTAGCAGGCGTCCCCACCATAAATACAAATACATAAATATAACGAAGAGTCGCCGCTGCGCCCGTCTCTTCACACTGATCCGCCATCACACACTGCATGAAGCATTATATGTATATGCTAGCAGTGCACACGTGGAGGTGGGCAGACACTATTCGAATTTCATTTAAGATAGGCAAAGACTTTAATACCATAGACGGTCTGTTCAGAAGTAAAATTGTGTTGCATACGTGGCCGGCGAAGCGGGAATGTCGTCTAAGGCGTGGGAGCGAGAGGAGTTGAGAGTAAGCGAGATGGCAATATTGAGACAGCTGTTTTGTTTGGTATTAGTTTTCATTCACAATAAATGACTTTTTCTATTTTATTTAGTGAATAATATATGCACGTAAATAATGACAATGTTTTATGGGTCACAATAAACAATTTCGTGTTAGTTTATCGAATTTAACGTTCGCAGCTGTTCAAACAACAACTGCTCTTGTCGCTCTCTCGCGACTAAATGAGTTGCGGTCAATTGACCGTAACTAAGTGCGCAATTTCTTTGTACCGCACAGCTTGTCTAGTAGTATACATTAAGTCTTTGAATATAGGCCCCTAATTCAATGCCAGGAAATATTTTATCCAAGCACAGTGTGGGCCCAACTCCAGCTCGCTGTACCGACTACCTAATCACGTAGCGGGAAGCGGCTGGATGAGGACGGCGGAGGACCGTCAAGGGTGGCGCCAATTTGGAAAGGCCTATGTCCAGCAGTGGACGAATTCAGGTTGGTGATGATGATGATGAAATATTTTATACCTATGGACTATAAAAAATCTTGTAAATATTTCTTACCAAATATCCTAAAAGCATGCTCCGCCTTGACAGCTTTTGGCGCCATTTCACTAAACACCGACATCATGTCCAGAAAGTCTTCAAACGTACAGTCTCCATCATTGCTGGAACTGAACACCTTGCATATCCTGTCCCTGAATGGATTGACTCTGAGTTCTGGATATTGCAGGATCTTTGCCATTGGTAGCTTGGCATTCTTGTTGTGTCCCACCTTCTCGGGCGCCAGGGCTTTGAATTTCTGATGAGCACTGTATGGCAGGAATAATATATATAAAAATAGTGGTAAAAAATATTGAACAGTATTCGAAAACGCTCTTTATACCAGGCCAATAAAAATATAGCAAAGGTTGCTTACTAGCACACATTCAGAATATTTTTTTTTTATTAAATTGGCTCCTTACTCACACACAAACCCACATATATTTTTTTGGCTTAGATTATACAGTCTTACAAATTTTCATTACTTGGATAAACAGTTTGATCTCACAGCTTTTAGTCTATATTTTGATATACTACACCAAGTCATCCACAAGACAGGCTCAACTTAGTATGGATACGGTAAGACTCATACTAGTATTAAGATATTATACAATGTACTTATTTCATGTAAAGATTTTATGGAACATTATTATTTACACTTGTACACTAATATTATAAAGAGGAAATATTTCATTTTTTTTTTGTATGTAATGAATAAACTTATAAACTACCTATTGGACCGATTTCAAAAATTATTTTACTGTTAGAAAGCTATATTATTACTGAGTAACATAGGCTACTTTTTATCCCGGAAAAGGCCGTTCACGCGGGCGGAGCTGCGTACAAAGGCTAGTAATAAATAAAAATAAGTATAGCAGTCAATAGAAGCATTTCTCTGCCTGACTGCCTCGGTGGCACAGTTGTAATGCGTAAGCGTTACGATTGAGGTCAACGCTGAGGTCTCGGGTTCGATCCTCGGGTCGGGTAAAGTGGTATTGGGTTTTTCTATTATGATATGCTCAGTATCAGCCCGGAGTCTGGAATTTGTGCCCGGTATGGCGATAGGCTCGCCCCCTATCACATAAGGGACGGAAATACGCTCGGCGAAATGTGGGTGTACTGGTTACACCTCTGCCTACCTCTTCGGGGATTACAGGCGTGAGTGCGTATATTTTAGAAGCATTTCTACAGCTGTTTGCTGTTGATCAGACATCCATTTGTCATTACACCTAATTATAAACAATAGTAGGTGGTAAATATATTATTGCACATAACAAGTTCTATGGAGAAAAACTAAAACTCAGCTAAGTATGAGGTGTCCTTGTGTACCTAGGATTTGGTATGTAGATACCAAATCTTACCCGTAAATTTTTAAATTAGTAGTACCCATTATTTTTTCAACAAATCGCAAATATTATAAACAAACCACTACCTCATATGTTTGCTCTTCACTTCTAATTTTTTTAAATGAAATTAAAGTGCTAATATGTTTTTCAAAATAATAAAATAGTGTGTAAGTAAAATTGTTAGATCCTGTAGGCTTAGTATGAGTTACAAATACGTTTACAGTTTTTGAATTTGTATAAATTTACTACTGTTGAAATGGCAAACTAGTAATTCTTATGTTAATAAAGGAAAGAATCACTTGAAAACGAATTTCATATTTGTCTGATATGAATTAAAATTAACAAAATTTTAATTGATCATAGTTACCACTAGTGGTAACTGATATTCAACATATTGAGAGAATACAAAAACTTTCATTGTTTTTGGAAAACTATCAAAATTTGTACTAGGCCTACTGAATAGTAAATTGACATCAAACGATTTTGCTTCACTTCATCAGAGAAGTCTAATGATTATAATTTTATGCAGTCTGATAACATTTGATTAATTGGCACCTAATATAGAAAGATACTGTGAACATAAATAGAAAATGTTATAGGGCCAACCAAGGGTTAACCAAGTTGTAATTTATGTATGATAACCTAATGAATACTGGCTAGTACTATGTTGTTCTGTACTAATATATAAATAGTTACATCCCACTAAAGAAATAAAGGAAAAACATACCTGTCCATATGGAAACGAGATTTGATCACTGTTTTGAATTATAAAAACAAAACAAAAGAAACTAAGCCTCTAGGTTTATAATCTAAGGCCTCGGCGGTAAAACATACCGCGAGTTCATTGCATTTTGTAATTACTTTTTTGTTCTACTATTCATATTAAAATGCGGTATTTTAATTTATGCAGTACTTAACCTATGGAACAAATAAAAGAATATACTTACTACAATACCTCCTTCTTTGTGAAATACGTGAGATCCTATGAAAAAAATGGGAATTAGTCACAGGTAATTATAATTGTCTAATAAAGTATGTATCCATTTTTTACATTACCTCATAGTCCTGCAGTTCTTCCTCTGAAAACTGGCTCTTGCCTTGACCCATTTTAATTCAAAATATTCTATTAAAATATATATAAACAATAACAACCACCACTTCTCGCTCTGATTTAAAATAAACTGAGTGGCGGCTGGGAGTGGGGGCTGGCTGTCAAAGTCATTGAAATTATAGCGTTACGTTTTGTTATTGCTTTTTATTAAATTATCATTAAAATTATATTAATGGACCTAGTCTATTATTGTTGAAATCTATGTGATGTTTAAACTCATAATATAATTAATAGTCCGTCATAAATCTATAAGTTGCCCATACAAAAACTGGGTTCTCACAGTTTGTAGCACAGAGAGATGCTAACAGATACTAACGTGATATTACTCTATCGCATGTCTAAGACTGGGTAGGTACATTCTAAATACTTTTATCATTTACAGTGCACGAAACGTAAGTATTTAAGTACTTATACAGATTCGGTCGTATTTAAATAAGAAAAAAATACCTATATACACCAATTACCAATGGCGGATTTGCAGTCTTGGTCGCTCTAGGCCCGGGCCTACTGGGCCTTAGTGTAAATCCGCCACTGCCCATTACACCTACATATTCAAAGAGGCCTCAGACTGAGTTTACCACTGACTATCTGAGATAGATTTCATATATAATTCTATGGATTTCACTATGATTGGATATGTATGTAGGGTATGTGGGTACATAATATTAGTAAGTAATTATTTTAATGACTATAAATAGTCAGAAGCGTATTGTATAATGTTGTCCACTGATGTATCTGAAAAGAAATATTTTTGAAAATCATACGTCATACATACATACCTACATATCTACATACATACTCACGCCTGTAATCCCCTAAGGAATAGGCAGAGGTGTAACCACCCACATTTCGCCGAGCTTATTCCGTCCCATGGTGTGATAGGGGGCGAGCCTATCGCCATACTGGGACTACAATTCCAGACTCCGGGCTGATCAGCCATTTCGTAATAGAAAAACCTAATGTAACTTTTACCCGACCGCGACCGGACCTGGGAATCAAACCCGAGGCAGTTGAAACACGTACGCATTGCAACTGCGCCAACGAGGTAGTCTTTAGAGAATCAATCTTAAAAAAACAGTTTGAATTTATACGGACAATAGACGGCTAAAGAATTAATTAAAATATTTTGACCTACACTAATGGCAGCGTACAGGCTACTGAGGAGTCTTAAAAAAGATTCTCAAATCATAAAACACTTTTCTCAATATTGCAAGACAAGAATTAAATCCGGTCCATTGAAATTGTAGCCAATGTAGGTATAGTTCCACTTCCTCTAAGGTTTTTTGCCCGGATACTGTAAATCCCGTTGCTAAATCAATTTTACCTGGTTGATTCCGGTCCGCAAATATGGATCCTCTTTTGTATGGACCTTTTGGCATAAGTTCACAAAGAGCTCGGTAAATACTACTGCAGGGTGTGGTCTTCCAAGTCTTATGTCGGGTGATGAGCATGCAATTATATATAAAAAAGGTTCTCCGAGGGTGCCCAGGAGCCCAGGCCCGGTATGGAGTGCAATCCAAAGAGTTTCCTGTAAAAATATTATGTTACATAGGACAGGTTCAGAAAAGTTCACCTTACAACAAGAGACTTAAATCAATAAAAGCTGTATGTTCAATTCAATTGAAAGTCTGTTCAGACAGTTCAAGTCGCATGTGATTAATTTTGGCAGTTGAATAATTAAAATCAAATCGCGTAAGCCCACTATTAGCGTCAACAGATGGCGCTACTTGAATGTTAAAATGTATAAAAATACTAAGTAGTAAAATAATTTACTTGACCAGATTGCGACACATTAATACAAAATTGCATATAATTCATTAATATATTTCTGTTTCTTTAACACATGGATATTATGATAATATACAAATTTTTGCTATTAATATTATTATTTTCTATTTCTGTAGCAAATAATTTGTACACCGCGTCCGCGCCTTCTCAAAGTTCTCTAAAATAGTTAGGACTTTAGAAAGTACCTAGTTAATTTTAAACCGACATTTATTTTGTTGAAACTTATGTAGGTAGGTATATATATATATCGTAAACCTCACCGTTATCCATGCTAAAAACACTTGTATTATGTCTAGTCATTCCCACGAAGGCTTCATCAACACCAACATCAGCCAGCACTTGTGCCAGTGCCTCAGTCCTCTGTTCCGTGATGATAATATCAGCCAGGTTTCCACTTAGGTTCTTACACTCACGAACAGCCTCTGTGTAGTTTAGCAACTCGGGGAGTAAGTGAAACATGCCAGTTGCTGGGACACAAGTTGCGTTTTTGATTGCTGAAAGCATAGTAGACTAGCAAATCAATAAAGAAAGCTTTGCATATTCTCTATTCAAATGGGTAAAACGTCATGTTCGGTGTTTCAATGTAAAGGAACGATTCCAAACTCGGCGGCAGTTTGCAGACGTCAGCGGTGCAAGTGCTGGCATCGTTAATCACAGACGACAGCTCTTTTAGAAAACAAGAATTTAAACGTTCCATCGCGTCGTCTAAGCTATATCGTCTCTCGTTTTTTATATACGTATCAACCGACTTTCCTGTTCCGTTTTTAAACGTGTAGAATTCTAGTGTAGGTATATCGTATAACGTCACACGTTGGTCGCTCGACCTGGCTCGACCAATCATAATTGAACTGCACGAACGTTCGTGTCGTGTTTCTTATGCCACATTCTTACTCCGCAGTGCTGCTGCCGTCTGCGGTTGTGTTTAATTCACCTACAGCGGCAACGCAACACTTTCAGTCGTTTTGGATTCGAATAAAATCGGATCAATATACTCACGTATAGGCCTCGCATATAGGCTATAATAATCGAATCTGGTATCATTGACCAGTGAAGTGCCACCCTCAGTTTCAGCACATCTCAGTACTTCACAGCTGTACAGATCCTTATGATCTTTTCTGGCTTCAGGAGGACTAAAGTTCAACGCCAGACCCTTCTTCTCGACACCAAGTCTCTGGCAACTGGTCAGTGAAGTGAAGTTAGCATACGCGGCTATGCCTAGTTTGGATCTGTTGCATTTCTCTATGAGATGGTATTTTGGAGCCTCATTGTTGCTTGAACAAACGTCATTTGCAGATATTATTGCTAAATTTAATAATGATACGAGAAAAAACATCATTTTAGGTAGGTACTACGTTTTCAGTTTTTCATGTGGATCGGCACACGGCCGGCTTTTCTTTCCAAGGCTTCTTTTAACTTATAGGTACCTACATATATTACAAGTATAGTTTTGTGTTAAATATTATCTGTATTTACAGTATTTTACATTGTACATCACTGCTATTATTACAAGCTAACTTTTAAATAACAGAAAATAAATGTACGTAGGTAAGGCCGCTATATTACCGACACAATGAATACTCGGATGGATTCTACCAGTCTGTCTATCATTCATATGCGACAGCTTAATGGTTGTAATCTTTATTATATTATGGAAGTCGGAAGTTATAATGGTGGTATGTTCCGTTTTTTTTATCAAATTAGTCCGTTTTTATGAATGTAGCCAGTGGCTATATTAGGTACCTATTTACTCATTGTACTTACAATCGGATAACCTGGTAAATGAAATGAAATGAAATAGTTTTATTAATCATGTAGGCAATTAAAATAGCGCTTATGACAAGTCAGTAGGTACAAAATAAAAACACTTATTTATAGGAATCATATCAACTAATGTATACATAACATACATAGCATCATCAAAATACACTGGGCATCTATAAATTTTATAATATTTTTATTATGGAATAGTCCAGAATTGTTAAGTATTATTATCATTTTACTTTTTCTTCTTTTTTATGGGTCGATATGGAGACCATAGGCATTACCGAAACGGCACGTGTTTTAAAACTACCACCGGATCTAAAACGACCCAGCCTGAGAAGACCCGGCGAAACAAACTCAGTGGGTTTCTTTTTGGTCCGGTTTTTTCAATACAAAGTGATAGTAGTGTTACAATACGCACGAAGTAACCTGACCTGAAGATAGTCACAAATATAGAGCATAATATAATTTACTATAGAACGGGTTTTAAGAGGGGGCAAGTGGGTCCCCTAATAGTAAACGGTTACCTATGTTCATGAATACCTACAATACCAAAGGAACCATCGCCGGCCACGCCGGCCGGAAGGAACAAGTAGACTCTTTCCTTGAACCTTCAAGGAACCTTCCTAAGTCGTATTCGTCTGGAAATATTGCAAGATGACTCCTCAAGGGTGCAGGGGAATGAAACATCGTTGAGGATTGTCATTTATCTAGATCGAAAGTGTGGATTCCCACTTGTAAGAAGTCTATTACTTTGCTAATGATTACAATTGTACTTGACCAGCGTAAAGTTCCAAGCTCGACTGAATTTTCTTAATTAATAACGCACCCTCTTATATACCTCACCAACCACCTCCACCATGCCTCACAATCCTATATCTACCCACCTGATGTAGTTATTCTCCAGAGTACTCCAGTGCTATTACTATTATGAAGCTAACACACTTGTAATACTTTGTACGGTGATTGCTCTTAAGGAAAATCATCGATTCATCTGAATATTGAACCAGCCTGAACCTAAAAAAAAATACCACTAAGCACCACCGCTGGCGCTGGTCTGAAACCAGCTTAATACAACTGTCATCGAAGCCTACAGGTTCCATGACAATAACACTGTCTGATTTTCAAAATCACTCACAAATCTATGAGCTCTTTCAAACGACTGTCAATAATTTGGAAATGTCATTTTACCGCACTGGTTTTGTTAGGAAAAACTAATTATATTTATATTTACAAAACGTTTGTAGATAGTGGAATCGGTGATACAATGGGTTGTTTCTTTTCCAAAGCATTTGATGAGGTACGTAGTGTGATAATTCTTTATGTGGAGTGTAAGTTATCAGATATCTAACTTATCTGATGACATAGATTCTATGTTGATAGCTTGTTGATAGAGCATTATTAATCTAAGGTTGAATGGTAATTCTGCGATGGCTAATAGTGTTGTAGAAAAGATGGTCGTCGAGGCTACACAGAACTTATGACAAATCATTACATGACACTGGCTTGTGTTCGTTACCCTGAGACATAAGTTGTTAAGATAATGCCCCGTAATTTCATTGCCTAAAATGCCCTTCAAACACAACACTGCTGACATACTGTTTCCTGGCGAGAGAAATAGATAAAGCAGTGGTACCAAGCCCGTCTCTTGCACATGTGGGACCTATCACCTAGTAGGTACCAATATTAGATTCATTTAACATATATATGATGATTACATTAAAAAAAACCGGTAAAGCTTGCAACGGTGAAGTAATATCACTCATTTGTGACCAGTGAAGATAAAACACAAATATTTAGTAAAACATTTTTATCTTCATCCTAATGACCGTAGAATGACGTAGTATACGACATGGGGCCCATCCGAAACCTGCCGGTGATCTTCGTGAACGGCGTGCCAGGCGCTGGCAATCAGACCGTGGCACAGACCATCTCCAACATCACTGGTTATACTATGATCAGGCCAGGAGAACTGGTGAGAGAAGAGGCGTTGAAGGACACCGCCAGGGGACGGCTCATTTCGGATAAACTGCAGGCGCAGGATGATATTCCAGAAGTGAGAAATGTTTTCTTCTATGGCTGAGGTATTTTATTCTATGAGGAGCTTGTGTCTTCGTGATAAATTATTATGGATGCGGATGTCAGGAATACCAAAGGGGCAGCTAAGTCACCGATTACCATGATTTTATCAACCAAAAAACGATATGAATAGGAAATACAAATATTACCAAACTGCATCTTCCAACAGAGATTTTGCCTACCCAAAGTTCAGTGTCCCCCTTTTTAACAACTAATCACGTAGGTATTTTCTTTGTCTGAACGTATCGCCCTATTTCTCTTTGTGAGGTCTATACGTGCCAATAAATGTCGGTGATGCAAAAATAGTCTGAATACCCAATCCTGATTCGATTCCGGAATGCAACGATTCGATGCAAAAACACGATGCTTCTGGCAGTATCTGACAAAGCATTATGTGACCAAAAAAAAAGCAAAAATTGTGTAATTGTGTACGTGCGCAGAGCACCTTCCGATCTACCATTTCAAATAACTTCGATATCAGGATAAATAAATAGACCAACAGTTACATGTATAGTCTTACCTCCTGACCTCACTATATATGATCATGGAGCGATTATATTGTGTCTTGGTATATTATGGCTAGAATCTTTCGGTCTCACAGCAGACTGTGCGGGGGTTGAATGTTGACACTGCGCCCTTTATGGCTACTCACCTATATTGGTGTTAGCTAATTTCCTAATTTTCTTTCATCTGTAACCACGCTTAATTCCAGCAACTAACAGTAGATCTTATAAAAGAAGCAATGCTGTTACAACAGGAAGCGAAAGGTTTTATCCTGGTTGGGTTCCCGAAGAACCCGCGCATGTCTAATATGTTCAACAGGCAAGTCAAATGGCCCGAAAAGGTGGTCGCCCTGGAGGTTGATAATGAAGTTAGTATTTCAGCGTCAGAAGTAAGGTTATGTTTTTAATTCTGAATTTATACCATTATTTTAGACAAAGATGGGGAATCATTATTAAATTCCTTTGAATCGTCGTCTTACGTTATATATTAGCTGAAGACTCACCTACCTACAGTAGTCCTAGGTTTTTTTTTATTTATCCTGGCTCGCAAAAGTGACTACGCTACTTACCACGCGTTGCCGACCTTAAAGGAAAGGGATAATTAAGGAATTGGGAAGGGGAGGGGGTTTGAGCCTCCGGATATCTCACTCACGATACGAAACGCAGCACCAAGCTGCTACTTTACGCCGATTTTCTGTGAGACAGTGGTAATGACCCGGACGAGCCGGCCCATACATGGGCCACTCAAAACCTGATGGTAAGTGTAACGCAATCCATGAATACTGTCGACCAACGATAGAAACTGTATCTATCGTAGATCGGCAGAATCATGCCGGCCTACTTAATGTGTGTACACCTACCTACAGTTTACTAGGTGGTAGGTCCCTCGTATGCGAGAGGCCGGCTGGGTTGGTACCACCGCTTTGTTTATTTATGCTGCCAAACAGCACTGTGTCACCACTGTTGTGTTTCGGTTTGAAGAGCATTAAAGCCAGTGAAATTACTGGTTATTATGAGACTTAACACCTTATTTCTCGGGATGACGAGCGCAGTTCTGTGTGACGTTGCTTCTGTTTATAGGCAGGCGTGACGCTTAACTTCAGACGAGCGAGCTGCAGCAAATAAAAATAAATAAAAAAAGCCCACTATCACAATAATATTTAATAAGGTTTCCGTGTATAGAATAATATATCTAACGAGTGCTAAGTATGTCTGGTATACTCTTGGCTATTTCTTGAAAAGGCCAATCCAGGAACTTCTGTACATTACACTCGCATAATTCTGTAAAACAATGTCTGGACATTAAAAGAGGTCATAACCCATGAGTTTGTTTCGGCATTTCTTCTCATGGCTAGCCCCGAAATGCCGTCGTAAATGTAATGTAGCATAAAGAATGATTGGCATGTAAAAGTGATATTTATGATCTAATTTACAGAATAAATGATTTTTTTGAATTTTGAATTATCAAAATAGGTAACGAACGAGGCAAGATTATAAATACACAAAACTTCACACCACTGTCGAATTTTCAGCATAGCCATGCTGGTCTGAAACAAGTGTTGAAGGACACCGTCTATTATTCTAGCATTTACTAATATAAATAAATAAATACACCCCAGTCACACACATAGTGCTGACCCCACACTAGGTAAACCTGTATCGTGGATATCAGCAACTACAAAGGACTTGCGGTCCCACAACACCCAAACCCGAGACAAATATTTGTGAATGACACAAACATTTGTCTAGGTGCGGGAATCGAACCCACGGCCTCACGCTTCGCAACCGGCTACTCGCCCGCTTCGCCACGGAGGCTGAATATCTAGAAATATTCTCTTAGATTCTGTGTTTTGTATTTAGGTAGCAGCCACGAGGTTGCAGAACAAACTGTCTGAGCTAGGCCGGCCTGATTCTGAGATCAACGCGGCACGGCAGATCGTCAGGGAAGCGGCACACAAAGTCAAAAACATTCACAAACGTTTCGGTGGGCATGTCGTGACGGTAAATTAAGTTTTTAATTTGATTTGACTGCCTCGGTGGCGCAGTTGTAAACCGTACGCGTTACGATTGAGGCTAACGCTGAGGTTTCGGGTTCGATCCCCGGGTCGAGTAAAGTGGTATTGGGTTTTTATATTATGAAATGCTCAGTATCAGCCCGGAGTCTGGAATTTGTGCCCGGTATGGCGATAGGCTCGCGCCCTATCACATCATGGGACGGATATACGCTTGGCGAACGGTGGGTGTACTGGTTACACCTCTGCCTACCCCTACGGGGATTACAGGCGTGAGTGCGTATGATGTATGAAGTGGTGATGGAAAGCATGATACTAAATAATATTATAAATCCGAAAGTGAGTTTGTTTATTTGTTACGTTGTCACGCCTAGATCACTGAACCGATTTCGATGAATTTTGGTACAGTGACAGATGGGATCCTGGAGACGGTTATAGGCTACTTTAACCTGGTTATAGCCATGCTTTTTATCTCGGAAAAGGCGGTTCCGTAATAAATAGGCGCCATAGGCGAGGACTGACCTGGCTAAAGTAGCTTATCATCATAATCAACTTAAATACAGACGTAGTAGAATTGTTGTAGCATTGATCGGAAACTATTCACATATAATCTTATGTGGAAGATTAAAATGGCGACTTTATTATTTTCAACTTACTTACAACTTAAACTCGATTTTACAACTGTTAATTTTTAGTATACGCACTCACGCCTCTAATACTTGAAGCCTGAGCGTATCTTCCGTACCATGATGTGATATGGGGCGAGCCTATCACCATACTGGATACAAATTCCAGACTCTGGGCTGAGCATTTCGTAATAGAAAAAACCCAATATTTACCTGATCCGGGGATCGAACCCGAGACCTCAGCGTCAGCCTCAGTCGTACCGCGTACGCATTACTACTCCGCCACAGCCATTAATTTTTAGTTTATAAATGATTTGTTTTTTAAGACTAGATGTTATTTGCTAATAAATTATTTTCTAGCTGGACAGTATGGGAAGCCCTATGGCATTAGCATCAACTCTTAAGGAGATACTGTCAGAAACGATAGAGAAAGGTCTGAAAAGGCCTGATTCGGCGGAGTCCAAGCTAATGTCAGCCTCCGCCCCAGCAGTTGCCCCAGGAGTACTCCCAATTCCATCAAGCCTTGTCCCAACTACGGAAGCTCTCGTAACAGAAACCGTCGACAGCGACAAGTGATTTGTAGCTTAATTTGAGACTTGTTTTAATTTTTGATTTAAATGTAATTGTTTTCCAGCATTTTAATTATAATATTGGATCGGAAAATGAAGTATTATTTTATGTGATCTAAATGGCCTAAGTAATAAAATGTTTTCAGGTAAAGAATTCAACATTATTTTGTTTCTCCCCGAGTAAGTAATTAATTCATAGGAATTTTATATCTTGATTCATTGAATTTGTTTAGACAACTCAATGACGACGAGCAGGTTTCTCGTCTGATGGTAAGCGTCACACCTATAAACAGAAGCAACTCCAACCAGAACTTTGAATTATGACGCACTGGACTGCGCTCATCATTCTGAAAGAAAAGATATTAGTCTCCTAATGTCTATTATTTACACAAAAACGCTTACACATTGCAGCTTGGCGTCAGAAATGGACAAAGAGGTGGTACCTACCCAGGCGGTCTCTCGCATTCGAGTGACTAAGCGAGTGACCCACCAAATTCTATATAGGAGATACTGTAACTTTGCTCCCGTTTTGGTTCTTTAGGTACAGATAGAATTATGTATCTTGGTAACTGCCCAAAGGTCTGGGGGGTCGGCAGTATCCCAATAGCAGAGACTCCTCTAGTTAATTATGATGGTTAAAAAAAACTGCCCAAAGGTGCCAAACCCCATTACTAGACCTACGCCATCTATGCGTCTGGCCAACCCATTGAAATGGCTCTATCTTTGAACAGTAATACGAAATTTACCGTAATAATACTCTTTGGACTATAGGTCAGACACCTATTTTCTCGGTATTTGATGGCAACACAACGAATTCACGAAATATATAAATAGATAAACTTTAACATGCTTTAAAAATTAAATTAAAGTTTAATTAAATAAATAAAATACACCCAACAGTTACACATACTTCTGACCCCACACTAAGTTAACCTGTGTCGTGGGTATCAGGAACTACGAGGGACATGCGGTCCCACAACACCCAGACTCGAAACAAATATTTGTGGACCACACGAACATTTGTCTCGGTGCGGGAATCGAACCCACGGCCTCTCACTTCGCAGCCGGCTACTCGCTCGCTACGCCACGGAGACTGTCGAATTAGTGAATGCGATCCAAAAGTCTACATTAGAAATAGATCAGATTTCAATAATCGTTGACTATACATACCTAGACTTACGCCTGTTTCCCATAGGGGTAGGTAGAGACAACGGATTACCACTTGCTACAACTATGTAAGTCGACAAATCCAAAGCACGAAGTGGCTTACCATAAAAACAACCCAGCACATCAAAAAATCAATAATGTCTATGAAATCGCTTTTCTGCGGTATACAGCGGAGAAAACGTGGAGAAAAGATCCGACTAAATATTTGGCAACTAATACCGCGGTATTTTAAAAACGTATTTGCTGAATTTACTATATTTTAGGATGTCTGTAGGTTAAACTAGATACGGCTTTCTTTGCCTCTACAGAAATGGGAAAGGCTCAATTTTATCTACATTAAAACCTCTTTAGTAATCTAATGCCCCGGTACACGCCGCTGGCATGTATCAAAATTCTTTTTTTCAAATTTCAAAAATGTAATCAAAATGACAAACGACACACGTCGTTGTCAATTGTCACGAATTGTGTGATTTTTGAAAAATAAACACCAAAATAATGTTCATTTTGCAGTTCGACGCTTAACAATTACCATCTCTTATACGTATGAAATAAGTTTTATCATTTGTTTTTCATTTTATAATAGTAATATACCAAATATAATAAGCAAGTCTACTTCGACGTTGGCATTGACGTACAAGGCGGGGAATTTGCTTTGTAAACAATCCGATTATCTACCAGACTGCGGAAATCAGTGATCAACGTTATGAAAATCAAATTGCGTAAGTATTCGCATTATTAAAATCTCCAACATCATTTATGAGGTAAACATTGGTAATCTAAATAATCAGAATTAGGTACATGCTCCAGAATCCAGATCTAACATCTCACATGTACTGGATTTGATTCCTTGGTTATAATAAACATTTGTGTCTTTTTGTTTTGGATTTGGTTGCGATGGGTTTAACAGTACCTACTTAGGTATAATTAGTCACAAAAATTGCCTATTGAATACATTGAAAACTCCTTCATATTAATTTTAGCATACAAAATATATTTACTAGTTTTTTATCGTCGTTCTTCAATGCTTTTGGCTTATAGTTCTATAAATTAGTGTTTTCTTCAGCCCGCGATCGATTCCCGTCAACATCATCGACCGATGAGAATGAGAGCGGCACCGACTGGGACAATGAGACAGCGCGCCAGTCGCTGCCGCAGCCGCATCCATATCCGTACCCGCATCCTAACATGACTCATCCGCACTCGCATTCGAATCTGCAATCGCATCCGCATCTGCACCCGCACCCGCATCCGCATACGTACTCGCATCCAATGATGCACCCGCATGTGCGCCATCCGCCACCCCCACAGACGGTGATAGTGGGATCCGTGCGGAAACGGCGTGGCAACCTACCGAAGCACTCGGTTAAGATTTTGAGGCGGTGGCTTTATGATCATAGATATAACGCGTATCCGAGTGACGCAGAAAAGCTCGCGTTAAGCCAGGAGGCGAACCTGACTGTTCTGCAGGTCAGTGTTTGGGACTCAGTGCCTTTAATTTTTCCAACATTTTTGTGTCTCCAACAGCATTTAATCTTTAGGTAGTAATTTGGAAAATATAATTTTGACATTGGACTGATCGCCAGATAAAATTACCGGCATGAGTTGTGAGCCCATGTGGACAATAGTGAGGGTTGTTGAGAGTCCTATAGACGACTAGCATCGGGTGTTGAAGCAATCGCGTGAAGCGACGACACCCCGCGCAACTTCAATCAACAAATCCTATAAATGAACTACCGCGCCGGTGAAGACAATGCTCATGAGTCATGACTCGTGCCGGTAACTATATCTGGATAAATAGTCAATGATCACAGGCTTCGTGGCGCAGTGGGCAAGTAGCCGATTGCGAAGCGTGAGGTCGTGGGTTCGATTCCCGCACAAATGTGCTGTAGACACTTTGTCTACAGCATGAATGGGCCGGCTCGTCCGGGTCACTACCACTGTCTCACAGAAAACCGACGTAAAGTAGCAGCTTGCTGTTGCATTTCGTATGGTGAGTGAGATATCCGGGGGCCCAAAGGGGAGGGCCCCTTCACATTCCCTTAATTATCCCTTTTCTTTAAGGTCGGCAACGCACCCATCATTATTTTAGCATTGTGAGCGTACATGGGCGGTGGAGATCACTTACCATCTGGTGAATCACTCGTTTGCCGGCCTATTATATGAAAAAGAAGTTTGTCTGATCCAAAAATATTTGTCTCGGGTCTGGGTGTTGTGGGACCGCAATTCCTTCGTAATTGCTGATACCCACGATACAGGTTTACCTAGTCTGGGGTCAGGACTATGTGTTTGACTGTTGGGTGTATTATTTATTTCATTTAATGACATTAAATTAATTTCTAACAATGTTGTCAAAACACGGTAATTTACATTTTTTAAACAAACCGATTTCGATCTATATTATCAGGTATGCAACTGGTTTATTAACGCGCGCCGTCGCATACTGCCGGAGATGATAAGGCGCGAAGGCCACGACCCTTTGCACTACACTATATCACGCAGGGGCCGTAAGCAGCTCGGCGCGGTTACCGGTGTGGGCTCCATGGTGACTGGAATCTCCGTCCCTTCTACCTCCGGCATGGGTATGGGCATGGGAGCTGGCAATGTCACAGTCACTTCCTGGGATGGGATTGTGGTTGAGGTTTGTGGTATTTTATCTTGGAATATAGTAGATGCTGGTGACCCACTTGCTCGTTTGCCGGCCTATGCAATATAAAGAAAGTCAGGTGGACATAACCGTTGTGACCATCAAGATATGCAATGTTTCTTGATGGTTGCCATCACATTTGGATTGCACTGTACTTAACTCCTTAACTCATAAAAAAAAATCATACATGCACATCGGTTTAGGGTAGGTACTCCTGTTCTGGCCAAATAGAATGAAAGTGAAGGAGGCCAGAGAAGTGTGCAAGGATCGTAGCAAGTGGAAATCCGTTGTCTCTGCCTAACCTTATGGGAAACAGGCGTAAGTCTATATATGTATGTACTCTCCATCAGGTCTTAAGTAGTCACCATGTCGTTGCTAGAATAAAAATAAACATTTTGGATCAGAATGGCATGGAAGTGCGTGCCCATGAGTATGGAGACGGTCTACTGGTGTATCGCAGCGATGGTGACGAGCTCGGCGACGGAGAGGAAGGATATTCCAGCGCAGTCAGCGAGGAGGAGGTGAAGTACGACCCCTCCGTGTGGCAATCCGTCATCAGATACGGTCCGGAAGACCACGACCTCAACCCGGCCTCTAGAGAGTGAGTTGGTTATCATCTGTTTTTAACAAAGACTTTAATGTATACTACCTACTAGACAGGCTGTGCGGTACAAAGAAATTGCGCACTAAGTTACGGTCAATTGACCGCAACTCAGTTAGTCGCTCACGAGAGAGCGACAAGAGCATTTGTTGTTGTTTGAAAAGCTGCGAATGTTAAATTCGATAAAATTACACGAAATTGTTTATAAAACATTGTCATTATTTACGTGCATATATTATTATTCATTTAATTTGAAGTTATTTTAAGGAAGTAACTAAATTATTTCTTGGTTTTGATCGAAAATATCATTTATTGTAAATGAAAATTAATACAAAACAGCCGTCTCTATATTGCCATATCGCTTACTCTCAACTCCTCTCGCTCCCGCGCCTTAGACGTCACTCCCGCCTCGCCGGCCGCGAATGCAACACAATTTTACTTCTGAGCCCGTCTATAGTATTAAAGTCTTTGGTTTTTAATGTGAAACTCAGAACTACCTTCTGTTTTTGAGTCAAAAGCAGGATTTTCATATTCATCAGTCTAAAGCCCACTTCTGCACAATACACCACATGCCATTAGACCAAAAGATGTTTTAACGTCTTTTTAGTGGGCTTCCTCGATCTTACATATACGCACTCACCCCTGTATTCCCCGAAGGGGTAGGCAAAGGTGTTACCAGTTCATCCATATTTCGCCAAGCTTATTTCCGTTCCATGATGTGATCTAGGCCTATCGCCATACCTGATATTGAGCATTTTGTAATAGAAAAACCTAATATCACTTTTTCCCGACTTGGGGTCCAAACCCGAGACAGCACAGCAGGTGTGCCGCGTACGCATTACAACTAAGCCACCGAGACAGTCGATCTTCCTTAATATAATATGTTCGTTTTTTTTATAGTATAAGCTGGCAAACGAGCAAGTGGCCATCTGATGGTAAGCGATCTCCACCGCCCATGTACAGCCATAATACCAAAATATTGATGGGTGTGTTGCCGACCCTAAGGGAAAGGGATAATTAAGGGATTGGGAAGGGGAGGGGGTTTGGGCCTCCGGATATCTCACTCACCGTACGAAACGCAGCAGCAAGCTGCTACTTTACGCCAGTTTTCTGTGAGACAGTGGTAACGACCCCGACGAGCCGGCCCATTCAATCTGTAGACAAAAGTGTCTACAGCGTGGCTCTACCACTCAAAAAGTAGTCTTGTCATACTATGGTAGCACATTGTGGATTCTGTTTCGATATAGCTGTCGCCTATTCAATATGTTTCCTCTATTACTTTAGCGGTGAAGGAAAGTACATACCTGAGAATTTTCATGGTATGTAAAGTTTACGAACGCATACTGGAAGTCTACTACCACCTAACCCCGCTCATTCGTAGAGAAAGTTGTAATGTAGGGTTGGTATTTTTGAATACAATATATTTGTAATCCAGCACGGCGTCAGTGGTAACAGTGACCACAACGGAAGATGTACACTCTGAAGTGGTGACGTCAGACGGTGGTACATGGCACTCGCTGCAGCCAGTACCAGCGCCGCAGATGCCGCGGCCGCGTCGCATGCAGGTGAGTCCGCCTTCACAGATGCTACCACAGGTGCCACCGCCACCACCGCCAGTTGCTGTAGAACTCGAGGTCGCTACTACGGACATGTGGTGTCATACCAACTCTTAGTACAAAGGGATTCAGTCATAGCTCCTTTAAGTTTGGTTGAATTGTCTTTAAGCTTGGTTCATAGTCGCTGAGCGTGGTTGCATTATTTCTAAGTTTGGTTACAATAATAATAAACAGACCCAACAGTCATAGACATAGTCCAGACCCCACACTAGGTTAACCTGTATCGTGGGTATCAGGAACTACGAAGGTCTTGCGGTCCCAGATCAACCAGACTCGAAACAAATATTTGTGGACAAACATTGTCTCGGTCCAAGAATTGAACCCACGGCCTCTTATGTCGCAGCCGGCTACTCGCCCGTTGCGCCACGGAAGCTGTCATAGCTGTAACTATAAATAAGCAAATAAATATAAATATACGATCTCTGCATATAACAATTACATATTGAATATTAACTGTCAAATCTATGTGTCAAATTATATTATGATCTGACAGACTCTGTGCCGCAGTGGGCGAGTAGTTAAATGTAAAGCGAGAGGCCGCGGGTTCGATACCCGCACGCACTGAGTCAAAAATATTTGTGTGATTCACAATTATTTGTTTCGGATTTGAGTGTTTTCTCCCCAGAGGAGTTGGACGTAAGGCAGGCAGCCGGTTGTAAAAACTAAAAGCCAAATCTTTCTGTAACATGTGTTAAACGCATATTGCGCCGACCCCACTGCGAGTGGGATAAGGACAGGTAAAAGATAAAAGCCAAATGACCAATTTTCAAACTAACCCCAGTATAATTTTAAGGTGCTTATTACAATTGGTAAAGCTGTTATTTCTGCTTCTCGTTGATAAGAAGATTGTCGAATTAGCTTTGATCATTCTCGTGCAATAGTTTATTTTATATCACAGATTATCTGACATAAAATAAATTGTGACTATGTTTTTTTATAATGTGGATTGCTTTTAGTTGATAAGATTTTATTTGTGTTTTGTAAATAATGTAGGAGAGGTCGGTGTTAAAACTGTATTTTGAAACCATCATTTTTGTAAGAGAATTAACTTTTTTGTTTCTCGTTTGTCTTGCAAATAAATATATTGATAATATAAAATAATTGTTTTTATTATAGTTTGTTTTAATACCGGCATCACCTGCAGTTGGGTTCTAAAAAGTTGTCATTGTTGGTTTTTAATGGGATCCTGTGACTCCAGGTGGTGCCGAAAATGGAGGGGAGAGAACATGACAAGTTCAAGTGTCTATACCTGTTGGTGGAAACAGCAGTCGCGGTCCGTCAGAGGGAAAAGGAGCAAGAGCAAGCGCTCTTTTCTAGGTAGATACTTAGGCATTAGGCAGTTATTTCAGTATGGTAAAAAATCGCCGAGAAGAATAGGGAATTTACGTTTTTTAGTTTGTCCTAAGTGAGATTTTTTGATTTAAGAAAATGTTTTAAGATAGGTAAATAAGATCGAAATGTTTCGTATAAACTTGTGTAATAAAAATAATTGCATGTTTTTATGTTTTGAAATTGTTTTCCGTGGAATCTTACAGATGGATCTTACGGCTGAAGCTTAGGAGGTTTTTATATTAAGATACCTCTACTGACAGGCGTTTAGTCTCGAAGTTGAATTCCGATTCAAATACACATTTAAAAAACCTCCGACGGCAATTAGAAAAACGTTATACGTAACAGACTTTAAAACGGCTGAACCAAAGACTTTAATGTATACTACTAGACAAGCTGCGCGGTACATAGAAATTGTACCACTAAGTTGTGGTCAATTGACCGTAACTCAATATTACCATCTCCCTTACTCTCAACTGGAACCCCTATAGAGCTCTTTGTTTATGAGCAGTCAAACTCCCGCGTTATGTGACGCAATTTCACTTCTCAACAGCCCGTCTAGTAGTAGTATACATTAAAATCTTTGGGCTGAACAGATTTTATTCAAACATAGCTAAGAACCCCGCATTCAAATCGGTCCATCCACTCGACTTTAGTTGCAACGATACCACAGACAGACACACGCACAGATAAAGAGGTGAAACTCATAACACCCCTCTTTTTTATCAAAGGTTAAAAATTACACACTTACATAAAACTCGTAAAATAAACTGTATTTAATTAACAATGCGTATAAATTATGGCTAATATGTACAGATCAGTGTAGAAAAATAAAAATTAATGCGTGCGCGACTTTTAGGCAACGATCGGGTCTAAGATCGTCTGGACTTCGGCGAAGATGTCGTCCACTGGGCGTTCTGCGTTTATCTGGAAGTGGAAATAACTTCAATAAGTAATAATACATTACTTTATTAACTAGCCCTGTATTATACACGTCCCACTGCTGGGCACGGGCTTTCTTTAGTTCAAGAGAGTGGTTTAGGCCTAAAACTACCACCTAATGCCGGTTGGTACACCAGATACCTTCAAAATTCTAACGGAGAACTTCTCAGGTCATCTCACGATGTTTCCTTCACCAATAAAGCAAGAGATAATTAACAATGAATACACACGCACCCATACGCACTCACGCCTGTAATCCCCGAAGGGGTAGACAGTTTTGCCTACAGCACGAATGGGCCGGCTCAATCTCGGTCAGATCTTTACTACTGTGTCACAGAAAACTGACGTAAAGTAGCAGTTTGCTGCTGCGTTTCATATGGTGACTGAGATAACCGAAGGCCATATCCCCCCTCCTCTTCCCAATCCCTTAGTTATCACTTCCCTTTAAGGTCGGCAACGCATCCATGATTAATCTGGTATCGTGAGACTAAATGGATGTAGAGATCACTTACAATAAGGTGACCCACTCGCTCGTTTGTCGGCCTATGCTATAAAAAAATGACGTAAGAGTGACGACTGATGAACCATGCTTTTATCTCGGTTGGGTGCGGCAAGCTTTTGGTTCACTGTCTCTTTGAAAAGTGCATAAATTCGAGCAGTGTATTTAGCCTTACCCTCCTCAACTTTTCAGGGTATTGCGCTAGCACCAGATCGTTGTTGTCGATGAAGGTCTTGAGCCTCAGTTTGATGGTGTCCTCGTTATCATCAGCCCGGCCTGAACTCGCCGCGCGTCCCAACAGACGCTTCGTCAAAGTCTCCGATGACGCTTCGAAGTAGATTATCACCTGGAAAAAATATTCTTAATTATATTTAAAGATGTTGAGCGAGGAGAGTGAAGGCGTAAAATGTTACTTTTTAGTTATACTAGGGGCGTTGCCCATGTTTTTCCACAAAACATAAAATAAAAAAGAGACTTAAAGTCCGACGAATATGAGACATATCTTACTTTCTTCCTGACATTATTCTGCATCGATTGGTATCGGTCTCGACCCCACACCCCCAGCGGTTTCGGAGGAGATAGCGTCACAAGCATTTGGCAGCGGCGGCGCCAGTTACTTTTTTTAGAATAGAGAGATTTAGTGCATTTTATTGTATTTCTTTTTGGATTTAGTGCAAGTTTTTTGTATTATTTTTTGGATTTAGTGCAATTTATTTGTACTTATTTTTGCACTTGGTGCAAGCAAGTCACTCGAGTAAGCGCAACGTCTGCCCATTAAAAATGTACCTGCCTCTGCATTAATAAAAAAATGTATGGCAGGGGACTGCGTTCGTTACACCGAGACAAAAGATGTTAAGCCACATAATGTCAAGTAATTTCACTGGCTTCAATGTTCTTCAAATCAGATAGTGTCATAATGCTTCATCACTACTGCTTGGCGGGAGAAACAAAAAAAAACATACTTTGGTTATAAAGAAAAAAAAAATGGTTTCAACAAAGAAAAAGAGTGCCATTTCTACCGTGAACCAATGTTATAAGAGTTATGCTTAATAAATATGTCTCATAATGTGTGTTTTACACAAAAATCAAAAGAACTTAGCAATAAAATATTTCCCCCCGGGAATCAAACCCGCACGATGTTTTACTCTGAGCTACTAGATCGCCATTGAAATAACAATTTAGAATCAAATTGTTGGCACGGAATATACAATGAAAATATTCGGAGCAGAAACTAAATTTAGATAATTCTTACGATATGTAGGCTCATAGCAAGTATTTCCATGAGATGAATCTTGGTTCTCAACATATCTAGCGATTTCCAAAAGCTGGATTGAAGGTAAAATGCGTCAGTAAGCTGATCAATAGAAGAGAAGAATAGAATAATTTATTTAACAAGTCCAATGTTACTATGACATAATGTACAATGATGTCCACACTAGGCACAGCCTGTATCGTGGCTATCGTAAACTCATCAGATCAAAATGATCAGCTCATGCAATGTTATTATTAGGTATATTCTACTGCATGAATTTGAATATCCCCCATGATATCCAAATACATTTAATTTCATTATCCTATAACTTGAATTTCTTGTGTGATAAGATCTAGGCCTTCGGAAAAATACATCGATGTATGGTAATCGAATAGATTCATAAAAGTTCGGGTGACGCCCCATTCCCTCGGAATCATTGGGTAAGAATTTTCCAGCAACCATTAACACTATCCAGGTTGTGTTGTCGTTTAACTATAAACCGTCTATTACCTAAGTTAAAGTATGAAAATACTCACAGTAACAGGAGCGATGGCCTGTTCAAAGGCGATGCCCTGCGACTTCTCGCGCGGGTAGCCATCGATGAGGAAACCTTTAGCCTCCTCAGCGCGCGCCAACATCGCCTCCTTCAGTAGGTCCAGGACTATCTCGTTCGGGACTAGCTCACCTGGAATTAGAAATTATCACGTCATTGTAAGCAGTTCAAATGACTTCATTATTTTCGTAACCCTTTGTTGCCAATTGCCATCATGAATCAATTTATGTAAGCAGCTCAAATCATATGAAATATGGGGCATCAAATAGCAAATAGTATCAACGTCTGTGGTCTCTGGCAAAACTTCGGAGAAATAAGTGGTAGAGCCTCTCTGCAGACGGTTTTGTCTACATTATAAATGGACCGATGGAATGCTCGAGCAGGATAATGACACTGTTTCACAGAAAACTGACGTAAAATAGCAGCTTAGTGTTTAGTGAGATTTCCAGAGGCTCAGGG
Organism: Mimas tiliae; assembly: GCA_905332985.1. Classification (NCBI taxonomy): domain Eukaryota; kingdom Metazoa; phylum Arthropoda; class Insecta; order Lepidoptera; family Sphingidae; genus Mimas; species Mimas tiliae. The sequence continues at coordinate 18,643,880 of HG995241.1, read as the reverse complement.
CAATTGGGCTCTTCCCACAAAACATCCAAGATTCGTCTGGTACTGTGGGTGTCTATGGGCGATAGAGATCACTTACCACCAGGTAACACACTTATACTCATTTACTTTTATAGCAGACTATAAAAGTAGAATATGATCAGAAAGTAGAAACATAAAAAGTAACAATATAAAAATCTAACTAACCCCGCTCCATAATAGCAGTAAGGCACTTGGCCCTCTCGGAGCCGCTCTTCACCTCGGCGCGCAGCAGGTCGCCGGTGGAAAGGTGGGTGAATCCGTACTTCGCGATGATCTTGTCGCATTGCGTGCCCTTGCCTGATCCGGGACCTCCCAGCACCCACACGATCGGCTTTTTCGATGTGTCGATTGGTGCCTAAATTAATGTAAATGTCTATAAGATATATATCAAGTTCCAGAATTTTAAAAATATATTTATATTATTTAACCTACTGTCAAAATTAGTCATGTAGATACCTCGTAGAAATCATAATAAAGACACTCAAAGGTAGATCACCATCGGTTAATATGTATTTATACCATCCGAGCATTTGGGACCAATCCCAAGGTGGAAGAAAAATCAGCAAAGTATTCCCAAGAAGGAATGGAGTCAGGCATGCGCCGACTGTAGAAATAAAGCTAGAAAAAAAAACATAGAACCTACTCTTCAATTAGGGTTAATAGAGTAATCAATGATGTAAATAGGATAATTAAATAAAAATACCCTCTGATAAGCTTTGCATTTCGGCGATCGGCAGAACAGCGGACACGCTGGCTGTTTATCAACTACGGGCTGTTCGCACGGGTGGCATAATTTGTCCTCCATTGTAAATAAATTCTATTTCGTAATCATTTTCTTATTTATTTCTTTGATATTTTTGGATATTTTTGTGTAGTCAAATAGAGTTTGACGCATTGTCAATCAAAATGACATAATGTTTGTTTTTTTAAGATTTACTACATAACTGCTTGGTATTTTTTTGATTTATCACTATGGTAGAATGTTTCCGGAGCTAGAATAAACTTTGGCAAGGAGTTCTGCGGACGCCCTGACCATGGATTATCGCAAACCTTCGTATATGCCGCGACCGTCAGCTAAATTTATATTAGCCCGTAAAGAGCCAGTGTCCCTTAGCAGTGCCCTATATAGAAACCCGTGGTCGATAGCTATCTGGGTCTACTCAGTAACATGTGAAGAATGAACCTGCTGTATATTTAAATATTCATCGATTCAGTAATTAATCTGCAATGCGGCTTAACTACAGCACTACATTTATCTAAGTAATTCTATTTTCTTTCTTACTCTAGTCTTTTTAAATAACTTTGTTCAAAGCAAGTTATACAAGTTGTTATATAAGTTACAACTGATCTTCTGCAGTAATTCCAAGTTAAGATTTAGCGCATTATTGATTAGAACTTTATGAGTCCACTGCGGTAATTTGATTGTCGTTTGCAGTTAAATCATAAAGGTTTTTGACTTGTCTTCGTGACGACTGAGTATTTTCATGTTTATTGTCGATAAATTGACGTAGATATTTATGAGCTCGTGTAGTCTTTATTACTGTTCAATTTACATAGTACTTATATTTTATGACGAACAAATAGGACCAGACGCAGATCTATCCGTTTATTTCTGGTCGTTATTTTCTATATATTTTTTATTAAAATTTTCTATATGTATTTATAAAATAATTTCAAAGTTTGTAATGATCTAAATTTCTTGACAAAAACGTGTGCGTATTAAAAATATTCTTAGCCAGAGTTTTAACTTAAACTATGAAGGTAGAGTAAGGTGGAGTCAACACTTAATAACTTTTTGAAGCTCAACTTCGTATCGCTCTCTTACTGTCTGTAGACTGATCTCTCTTTCATCCGTGAAGTCCAATCTTGATATTGTAATGCTATTTTTTATAGCATAGGCCGGCAAACAAGCAAGTGGGTCACCTAATGGTAAGTGATCTCCACCTTCCATGTACTCCCACAATACCAAAAGAATCATGGACGCGTTGCCGACCTTAATGGAAAGGGATAATTAAAGGATTGGGAAGGGGAGGGGGATTTGGGCCTCCGTATATCTCACTCACCGTACGTCAGTTTTCTGCTAGACAGTGGTAACGACCCGGTCGAGCCGGCCCTTTCGTGCTGTAGACAAAACTGGCTACAGCGTGACTCTACCACTAATAGAAAACTCTAATAGAAAGAGAGTAACCGAATATACTATGTTCTACAAGAATAAATAGTTTGGCAATTTAATTATATTTACTACAAAAAAATTGGCACTATTCACTTTCACGTACTCATTTCGTGATTTTACCCTTCTTCCCCCTTTCCTTGTAAAAATAACCGAGTTCAGTGTACTAGTAGGTAACGTTATTTTGATAGCAAATGTAATAATATACAGAGCTCATGACGTCTGTATCGCATCATCATCGTATAATGTTCGAATTCACACATTAGATTGGTAAAGGCTTGGTTACAATGGATAGCTTCTAAGCACACTCGTACTTCAAATATAAGAAACCTTTTGTCATTATCGTGTATAGATGCACCAAGGTAATTGTGAATTGAAGAGCGTCGCTCAGTGCCTCAACCATGAGTTTGTCTCAGTAAAATCGCTAGCGACGACGTAAAATATTTGTATGACAATATTTAGTTTCTCACTTATCCGCTAGAGGCGCCTCTGAGTTTTTCATATAAATACCTTACGTCGATTTTACCGTGACAAACTCATGGTTAGCCTGCTGTTCCCTCCAGTATTGCCATATTACGAATAATCATTAATTATGAGGATATTTCAGGTGTTATGACACACATATTTCACATTACATATTTCGTTTATTTTCAGCCAAATTCAAGAAATTATAATTATAGATACCATATCAAATCGTTTGCTCTACTAGTAATGCTATAAAGGTCAAATTACTTAATTGACTTTAAGAACATCTGTGAGAGGGTATCTGTGGGCTGCCAACTATGAAGATGACTTTTAATTATCATTCTTTTTTTTGTTTCCTTTAATGTTTTGCTTTAAAATCGTTGACGTTTGTTTCGAAATCCATGAACATCGAGCTGCTCGATTATATGTTTTTCCAATAGAAAACTAATTTCGAAAACAATATTATTTCCCCTACACATATGCTTACACCCTTACACCAGCTGATGCTATTTCAATCTCGTCTCATTGACACCGGACGAGGTGTTTCCGCACGTGATGTGACAGGGGGCGCCCTTGTCGTGCCCGCCAAAATTTTAACGATGCTCTTTTGTACGGTTCATTAATATTTAAGAATGTATTGTTCATTGGTAATGTTATATTATAATTCAAAATAAAATAAGAAAATCGCCTCATTAGTCTAGTGGTAACGTACTTAGGTTGTAAAACCAGTGACGTCCTGAGTTCAAGTCCCAGTTCAGATGTTCGAGCTTTTCAATTCGAAAAAATTGTCAGTAGTTGCCTGTAACTGGAAGTTTTACCCGATATTGTGATAGGTTAGCAATCTATAACACTATGGCACGGAGATGTGTGCTCTTGGGGTTGAGTTCCAAGATAAGACATTATTTTATAAAGTAGGTAAGTATACACATCAAATTTGATCAGCCGTTCAGTCAATTATATTTTGAATGGTAACATCCATTCGAACATTAATTTCATTTACCTCGAAAATGAACTCGACCGCGAATCGAACCGCCTCCAACCAAGCACACACTAACACAAGTACGTATCGAAAAGTGCAAACATGCGAGGTTTTCATAACCAGAGACGATTGTGGGAGATTTTACCAGCAAATTCGGCGTGCCAGCTGGCACTTGCCATACGTTCGATCCCGGCTGTACACAAGATCCCACTGGATTTATTTTGGAGAAAGCACGTTTCAAACAATGTTATATGTTTATGTTTTTGTAATACGCATCTCTGGGCTATGTAAAACTACGTCACTAGAATTCAAAACATTGCTAAGGTCCCCTTGGAATATCGTTTGACGTGACGTCACCCATAAAACTAAGGAGTATTGCGAAAGGTCACTTTCGAAGATGATGAGCTGTTACTGTGGTTGTTTGGATCAGTACTATTCCTCCTTTCCTTTTACTAATCCAATGTGAAATAAGCGAAATATACTTTTTACACAATATTAAGTTGCAGAAAAGATTTGCTGTTGTTTTTAAGATCGTCTATACTATCTGATGGCAACACTCTGTAGAGGATCCATCATCCAATCTGAAGTAAATCCTGATGCAATTCAACTTACGTCTACAGCATGAATGGGCCGGCTCGTCCGGGCCGTTACCACTGTCTCACAGAAAACTGTTGTAAAGTAGCAGCTTGCTGCTGCGTTTCGTACGGTGAGTGAGGTATCCGGAGGCCCAAAGCCCACTCCCATCATGCTCAATGTGGGCGTACATGGGCGGTGGAGATCACTTACCATCAGGTGATCCACAGGCTCGTTTGACGGCTTATGCAATAAAAAAACGCGCGTTTTTCAGAATATCTCCAGAGTTGTAGTCAGCATATTATATAAATCTACCATCTAGGATTTTAACCTACGAGCTTTTCTCAAGAGCTCGATATGTAATATCCTAAAACGTGTGCTAAAACTATGAATCTCTCTATAGTATTGCAAATATACATTAGAACACGTTGAGTGAGAAACATCACGCAATTTATTTGAATTAACTTGTAATAGGTTACCTACAACCGCATGAAGTCTGATGGAAAACTTACGCACTGGAGGCCAATTCTCGTAATTTTAAATGTTCAAAATATCATTCCGATCTAGTCTCAGCGTCAAGAAAGTTGCATTCTCTTAAACCAATTACCGAAAACTTAAGAATTTTTTCTGTTAGTGGATAGAAATTAAAGTAATGGGCTGAATAGTGATTTCTCATGTTTACGCGGATATTACACGTTGAAATAAAACTAGTTTATACGGATTTTATCACGGAAGATGACCTACACCTCAGTCTCTCCCGTGACCACGAAGGCTGAAAGCTTTCGAAACGTCGGGAATAAATAAAATGAAACTATAAACTAGTATTATTTTAATGGGCTGAATATCGACCATATTTATTTATTTCAATGCAGTTTTTTTATTGCAAGTTGTTGCTTAGACTCCCAGAGAAATAATGTCCACATCTATTCACATGGTTTGATTTTAGTTGATCAACCATTAAATCGCATGCGATTGAACCGTCTGAACAGACTTTCAGTCAAAGTGATCAAAAAACCAAACAGCTTTTGTTGATTTAAATGAGTTGATCAACTAAGTTCGAACCGTGTGAACTCGTTAAAAGGATTATAGAATGGATTAGCAACATATATATATATATATATATACGAGTATGTACATGTGTTACTGCATCGTTATCAGTTCATGCGTTCCAAATTCAATGCCCCGACGTAATCTTATCAAAGATTATTACTATCAATTTTTTTTTAATACAACTCTTTAATTATATTTTCTACTTTTATTTACATTCTTAGCGGATTTTCGTAAAATCATTCTGTACGAAAGGAATATTTCTCAAACTATTACAAACGACAAAATATGTATATAAAAATATTAAATACTCAGAAATAGTAGATGTAATGATCGATATACTATATTTCTGAAGTTACGCTACAAATCGAAAAACTTACAAACTACTTTATCCTCTGGGAATCAAACCTAAGGTCTCCTGACCATGCCACTGGACTAATGTGGTGACACCACTTTGAACGTGTTAAACAGGTAAATCCAGTTTATCCAAAAGGTTATCCAGATCAACGTGCAGTGCAAAAAATATTGGTATCTTTCCTTTCGAGACATGTAAACATGAAAGAGTTAACGAAAGAGTTAACTTGAAATAATTAATCTGCTGTATTTAGCCTCAATAGTAAAAAACATGTAGAGATAAAGTCATTTAGTTGATTTCTAAGACACCCCATTAGAAATTTTTATTCGACTCCTAATTGTTAAAAGGATTAAGTAACATTAAATAATGCTAAATTAATTTATTAAGAATATCTTTTTGTAATATCAAGGCTCCTAAAAAGAGTCATTAAATTATTACTGCCATTTATTGTGTAACAAAGTAACCATTATGATTAATTTACAAATATAATAATAATATGATAAATATAATATGATAGCTCAGCGGGGAGTGGTATGGACTGTCGAGACGAAAGTCGCAGGTTCGAAACCAGCCCCAAGTGCATACACCTCTGACTTTCCTAAGTTATGTGTATATTAATTGTTAATTATCACTTGCTTTAACGGTGAAGGAAAAACATCGTGAGGAAACCTGCATACCTGAGAAGTTCTTCATAAGAATTTCGAAGGTATGTGAAGTCTGCCAACCCACATTAGGCCAGTGTGGTAGACTAAGGCCTAACCCCTCTCATTCAGTAGAGGAGGCCCGTGCCCAGCAGTGGGACGTATATAATAAAGGGCTAGTAAAAAAATAATAATAATAATAACAGTAATGCACACATAGTAACTTTTAAAATAAAACTCATTTGTTATATATGGAAAAGTTCTTGCTAAAGTTTTAATGCCACGAAACAAGGTTTAAATACATAGGTAATATTGCTTTTAATTTATAAAATTGATATATAACAGCTAGGTTACCCAAAGCTACACTTATATTTTAGCTTCCTATAATATTAAACAGCCGATTGGTGATCTATTTTTAATGAAAAAAATTCGCGTTGTCTCATTCTATTCTCGACTGATTGTGATGTAACACGACTCGTATTGAAAATTGTACGAAAGCAGTAAAATTTTAAAATATATTTTAATATAACAATGTATTTGTAACTCACCTCAAATGTCATTTATGATCATTACATTAAAATAAAGTTAAAATAAAAAGCCACATACCATTTTTTAAGAGTAGCGCGTATAACCCAAAGGATTTAAAATTAGAACACGCGACACGTCCTCCGCGTACAAGCAATGCGGACCAACTGCGGTGCCGAGTTCGGTCAAGGTCATGGAAATTGTGCCAAACAGCCGATAATCGACCTCAGTTGCGCGGGAAAACTGGGTACGGGCGGGAATCCGCTTGATGCGGTAGTAGAGACCGCCCTAACCTAGAAACGATGGCCTTTTGGCCATTGTTGGCTACTTTGTTGCGTTTTGAGATTTATCTGCACATTTCTCATGCCAAAAATAAAATTTCATTCATGACATACGTTAAGTATATAAAATAGTTAATTATTATGCTCTAGTAAAAAAAAATTCAAGTATGCACTAAATTCACTGCAAATATACTGCTGAATAAACCGTGAACTTCAAGCATCAGCAGTATAGGAAGAATCATAGTGACTCTATCATACATTGTGGCTATTGCAATGCAATTGTACTGAAAAGCTTTGAATAATTTAATTCTATCACCGATCGCAAAGGGATATTAATATATAGTAGACATGTATAGAGTTACCTTATCAAAGAAAGTGGATAAACAATAATACGTACCTAAATGATTTCCTTTTGATAGGCAATGATTAGTTGGTAAACACACGTAATAACATGCTTATCTACTTATCGCCTGTCACGTACTGAATTAAAAAAAGTTAATTTTTTCTATTTTTTTATTTTATTTGCTTGAATGACAAGACGAGCGGGTCGCTCGCCTGTAGGTAACGCCTGCCCATAAACATAAGCAACACCACACAGAACTCTGAATCACTAAGCTCTGCATGACACTGGACTGCGCTTGTCGCCCCGAGACATATGATATTAAGTCTCATAATGTCCAGTAATTCCACTGGCTTCAATGTTCTTCAAACCGAAACACAACAGTATTTACACACTGCTGCTTGGTGGCAGTTATAGACAAAGGGGTGGTACCTACTCAAACGGCCTCTCGCATACGGGGGATGTAACACCTAGTAAACGATAAGATAAGATACCTAGTGTGATAGAGTTTACTCTACAATGAAATTAAATGTTGCCAATGGTAAATTGCATTTATCGTAACAAATTAAATCTTAATTTATTTATCTTATATATTTTAGTGCGTGATAAAAGCGTAATTTTCCGTTTTTTAAACTACATTTTTAGCTTTATTTTTATTTTTGCTGACGGTACAGTCTTAGTAAAAGGTTTCCCACGTTTAGTTTGCCTGCAATAAAATATTTATTAGTGGGTAATGTAGTAATAAATGCACCAGATTGTTGGAAAAAGATATTTTATTCTATATTTATTTAACAAAAAACATACTATTAACATAATATCCATCTCAATATAAATATATATTCAATGTTATATCTTTTGCAGCAGTAACAAATACTTTAATTAATGTCGAAACAAAAGAAGTGATAAATAAACGTTTATTAATATAATATTCGATAAAAATATAAATATAATATGATCTATTTTTTATAAACCACGAGTTTAATATAAAATTGTGTGCATTTAAGTGAACATCATTGTAATATAGTCTTTATCTAATTCTCTAACTTGTCTAAGTCTAAATTGGCCTCTGAATTGTGATAGTAACTACGTGATATAACTAACTATAGACTAGATGCATTGCTAAACTAATATTTTGTATTCAAGTGATATGTACATTATATATGATGTACAATATAACCCATTGTGCGAAGTAGATATCATAAATTCACATTTCTGAAGATACCTAGGTACAGCCACCATTTTCAAAATGGCCGCAGCCGCCATCCTTGTAACCTTTTGCTCAGTTCCATCCTAATATTTATTTTGCATTTAAGAAGTTGTTATATATTATATATCTACTTCTTCTTTCCCCTGCCCTTATCCCACTCGCAGTGGGGTCGGCGCAAAAGCCACACGTTACAGTAAGATTTGGCTTTTAATTTTTACGGCCCGAAACATCCAGACCCGAAGCAAATATTTGTAGATCACACAAACATTTGTCGCGGTGCTGGAATCGAACCCGCGGTCTCTCGCTTTACAACCGGCTACTCACCCACTGCGCCATGGAGGCTGCCATATGTTATACAACTACTATTTAATCTTATTTAAGAACTTTTTTAGTATTTCTTTACGTATGAAAAAATCATAGATAAATAGCGACCTTGTTTAAAATAATAATCTGTTTTATGTAGAGCTGATGAGTCGAAGATCGGTTAAATGATTTCGGCCTGAAGTTACTGGATGTAAACTGGCTGACTTCACAATGACAGCCTCCATTGCGCAGTGGGTCAGTAGCCGGCTGCGAAGCGAGAGGTCGTGGGTTCGATTCCCACACCGAGAAAAATGTTTGTCGGATCCACAAATATTTGTTTCGGGTCTGGGTGTTGTGGGACCGCAAGCCCCTCGTAGTTCCTGATACCCACGATACAGGTTATCCTAGTGTGGGGTCAGGACTATGTGTGTGACTGTTGGGTGTATTTATTTATTTTAATTACAAACCGATTGGAGAATGTGACTCGCCGGAACGAGCCACAATGTTGGGGTTTTCAACATGAATACGATGGTCGTTATACAGTCGGTTACAAAAATGTATCAGGTACATGAAGTATACATAAATTATGTCCATAATTAACTGTGCATTAGAAACAAAAAGTAAATTAAAAAACAATAGAGCGTGACGTAACCAAAATGTAAAGAACATTATCATCATCATACTTACTTAATATTATAAATGTAAATGTAAGTTTGTTACGCTTTCACGCGAAAACTACTTAACCGATAATCATGAAACTTTGTTCACATATTCTTAGAGGTATAAGAAGTAACATAGGATACTTTTATGAAAAAAAATCTATTTGTTTGTTACGCTTTCACGTCTAAATCACTGAACCGATTTTGATGAATTTTGATGTAGAGATAGATGGGACCCTGGAGACGGTTATAGGCTACGTTTTATTTTCACGCGGGCGGAGCCGCGGGCAACAGCTAATATTATATAAAATTACTACAATTCATGCTGATATTTAATATAGGCCCAAACTATAGACCACGGGGTACATTGATTAAACGGAGAACATGTATAGATCATAGGTAAATGCACAATATCCCTTATCAGTTATCATGTTACTGATTATCATTATGAATATGTAATTACTAGCATTAAATATATAGTGGGAACTTAGATTGTGAAATTATTAAATTTATGATAGCTATTAATTATGTTAAATAGGTATATTATAATTCTCGTTTCACATCACGTTCTCGTGTATATACATCGATTAAATTCTTAATAACTATGAAATATAAAGTGTTTTTTCTTGTGACGTTTGTGTTACTTCATTATTAAGGTTTGTCCATACTTGCGTCTTGCAACTTGCGTCTTCCGCTGATTCATTGCGCATTACACGTTACATACATACATACGCACTCAGGCCTGTAATCCCCGAAGGGGTAGGCAGAGGTGTAACCAGTACACCCACATTTCGCCGAGCGTATCTCCGTCCCATAATGTGATAGGGGGCGAGCCTATCGCCATACCGGGCACAAATTCCAGACTCCGGGCTGATACTGAGCATTTTCGTAATAGAAAAACCCAATACCACTTTACCCGACCCGGGAATCGAACCCGTGACCTCATTACACGTTACAGGCTAACTATATTTCTGCCTGGCGTTATCCCGGCTTAATCTTGTACCATAGATTTGATGACATTTGGTGTGGCGACCCGCCGTCTGACTCCCAAAATCCGCAACGAGAACTAAGTTTCACCATTGCTATATATTAGGATACAAAACCTGCCTCTTTTTATTGTGGAATCTCATTGGATGTGAAAATAAAATCAGTGTAAATTAAAATTTATCCTTGTATTTGTTTTGATTTTTTACCTCTGTTAGTATCCTGAAAGTTAATTTTATATAATTTTTAGAATAAAATTAATTGACTCTACGATCAGTCCTGTTATGTAGATCACAAGGCTTGCCGCCAATGCACGCTGATTCGAAACGCATGTGTCAGAGAGAGACGCAAGATGCTGATGAAGTGCACGAGTGTGGACTATACGGACATGACAACGCTACAATACATTTCTTTTTAGCCATTTGACGTATAAATTTATAAATCTGTAAGATATGTTGTGTAATTGATTGTCCAGATTTGCTTGCAAAAATCTCACTTCGCACAAATCTAATAGGCTTTAGACAAAGACCTATATTAAGTGTACCGTTTGCACATACTAATTACAGAAAGAACTCGTTTTTGATACGTAGTATGGATAGCTTCAATAAACTGCCTTTGACACTAGATTTTGATCTTTTCTGCACTAGCACTACTACTGTTAAACGAGTGTTAACGCAACAATTTTTCACTAACGTTTAATACTGTATTTTAGGAGACATATTATTTTTATGTATATTTGTTATCCTTTACCATAAATGTATAGTATAATTTTATAGTTTTGGTATATCTAGTTAGGTGCCAATTTAGTTATCTGTATGTGGAGGCTTATAATCAGCAATTTAGTTTGTACATGTTTCTTTTATTTTATGTTTCTATTGTTATTAGTCTGTAAGCCTTCCTAAAATAAAATAAAATAAAAAAATAATCAGAAATCAATTATAAAAAACTTATACTATATTACTAACTCGATAATTATGGGCAACCAATCAGGGGAAAATATGGTTGTTAATTAACAAAAAAGCCGCCATACAGAATGAATAATATGTGTCTCACGATTTTATTAACGTTGACTACGTACTATAGTTCAACGGTTGCTGCTTGTGTGGACTGGTCTACTCAGATTGCTTATTATTATTTATTAATAATTGTATTGTAACAGTTAATTGGTCTGCTTAGATTCGGATTACTTTTAGATCCCCAGAATGGGCACCTGTAACAATCCCAAGTTGACGTATTACGTACGTTTCTATGAACGTATAACTTATAACGTAAATTATTTAAGTTTTGTAATAACAAATATAAATTAATAAAAAAATTACAAACTATCAAAAGACCTAGGGCTGAGTTTCTTGGTGCTGCTTCTCAGACCAGTGGGCATTTCCGAAGCATCGGTAGATTCCAAACTCGATGTGTAAAAGTGCCTTTGGCGGCCTATTTACTGAATAAATGATTTAATTTGATTTAACTATTTATAAATTTTCACGTCAATTGGCTAAACCTTATACATAATGTTTTGTACTAACGATGCTACATTGTAAATATATTATTATTTATTTAAACTAAAAATACGTCTTACACTAAGGCACTTAATATTTGTGTGCGTAATTTTTCTTTATAAACCTATATTATTTCATTTACCTACTTATAAACGGACAATACTTTCTATCTATGTAACGTTATTTCAGTGTGATGATAGGATCCTCCTGCCTAGTTAAAACTGTATACGTACGGATATATAATTTAAGAAATAATGATATTATAAATAAATAATATCTACATGTGGACTCTGATCCAAGCAATATTAGAATCTTTCCACATTTATCGATATCTTGGAATCAGGTTGTAAAGCTCCTTAGACGGCAGAAGACATGACACTACGTTTGCTGACGAAACTGAAGTTTGCCAAATTACTGATCCCTGTCGTAAGACGCTAATAGTAGCCAAATGATCACTTCACGCTGCTTTAGGTTCTTCTATAGTATAGGCCGGCAAACAAGCAAGTGGGTTAACTGATGGTAAGTAATAGCATTACTAAAAGCGTTGCTGAACTTAAAGGAAAGGGATAATTAAGGGACTGGACAGGAACATGGAGATTTGGGCCCCTTAGATATTTCACTCACCGTACGAAACACAACAGCAAGCTGTTACGTCATGTCGGTTATCTGTGATACAGTAGACACATATTTAAATTTACGCGAATATTACACATTGAAATAAAACTAGTTTATACGGATTTTATCGCGGTTTAATTTTTAATTTTCCTAAAATGAAACCTCGATAATATCCGTATAAACTAGTTTTATTTCAATGAATAGTTAATCTTTATTTAGGTTAGGTCGTCGAAAAGCGTGACAGTCAATATACCTAGGTAACTCGGCACAAGGTTATTCCGCATCGATAAATGTGGGGCGACCTTTCTCGATATTACGAAGTGTCTTGCTTGACATTCTGCCCAATACGTGTCGATGAAATAAATCCTACGATATATATCATCTTAATTTGAAATATCATCATATAATAATAAAAATATTTCTTTATAATTGCTCATTGCATATAGAATAATACCCTTGATAATAGTTCGGCTAAAATTTTAATATACAAGGTGAAAATTGGTCGAATTTCGTAACACTGATAATATTATCGCATATTTATATTAATGGACGAAATAAATATATTTTTATTTATACTATAATACTTAGTAATTAATATACATAAAGATATTAAAGTGACTGAAAATTTTCCAGTGTTAAATACCTAATTATAATATATCGTTACATAATAAAAATTCTATGTGATGTTTATCTAATTATTAGTGTTATACTTATTTTAATCTACGATAAAAAATTGTTTCCCAGTTTTTCGCCCTTATTTCTTACGTCTATCATATTAGGCACATTTCAAATTATTTGTAACATTTTAATAACTAGATATAATAAAACCACAGAAGTTATGTTACGCGTTTGACTTTAGTTTTGGGGATGGCTGAAAAAGTAAAAATTAAGAAATTTTGGACACTTTTTATCATTGCCCGCCCCGAATTTATTTTCGCTAATCGTATACTTTTCAAAACTTATTTTTATACAACTGTGATTAGTTTTGTTTTTTTTAGTTAACTAAGGTCAAATCCTTAAATGTGAGTGTTCATAGTGATAAGAATTTTATTTTCGCTAATCGTATACTTAACAAAACTTTTAACTCTGTGATTTCTTAGGTTTACGCGAATATTACACATTGAAATAAAACTTGTTTATACGGATTTTATCGCGGTTTAATTTTTATTTTAGTCCCGACGTTTCGAAAGCTTTTCAGCCTTCGTGGTCACGGGAGAGACTGAGGTGTAGGTCGCCTCGAAAAGTTAATGTTACATTGGCTACCTTCATTTTAAAATTATACATTTATTATTTTATTATTTATAAAAGTTAGTTGACACTAGTCCGATCTACACAGAAAGAGCTCACGGTGTCTTGAGGTCTGGCAGTGACCAACCAAAAATTAAACCGCGATAAAATCCGTATAAACTAGTTTTATTTCAACTTTGAACTCTGATTAAAGTTTTGTTTTTTTTGGTAACCAAGACCAAAGCATTAAATGTGAGTGTTCATAGTGATCTCTCCTGTACTCTGCTCGTAGATCTGTCTCACGTCGTCGTGTGTCATCTGCGATATCGTGGGGATTTTGGATATGTTATTCGTTATCGGCTTTACCTGGAATAGAAATAGTCTCTACAATTTATCTGCATGGTATCAGAAGGCCAATTCTCGTAATTTTAAATGTTCAAAATATCATTCCGATCTAGTCTCAGGGCCAAGAAAGTTGCAGATGGCATTCTCTTAAACCAATAATCAACGTCAAATGTGAATATAGATCGTAATGAGATTGAATATAGAATAAAAGTTGACTGAAGCCAAAACGGTATAATGCTACTGCTAATGCTAGGTGCATTTGACGTTGATTATTGGATTAAGAGAATCTTTCTTGACGCTGAGACTAGATCGGAATGATATTTTGAACATTTAAAATTACGATAATTGGCCTTCAGAAGCATGGTGGTACTGAGATTTTATCACATTAAAGAGTAATTGTATCCTGGTACGGCAAATTGATTGTACTACACCGGATAGTATGTTGTCTTCTTCCACCTGTTCTTATCCCACTCGCAGTGGGGTCGGCGCAACATGCTTTTAACACATGTTACAGAAACATGGACACATACACAACATAGGATGTTACACAAAGTATTGGCTTGATGTTTTTACGACGGCCGCATGTCTGCCGTCAACCCCTCTGGGGAGAAAATACCCAGACACTTAACATTTATTTGTAGATCACACAAACATTGCGGTGCGGGAATCAAACCCTCTCGTTTCACAGCCGGCTACTGGCCCGCGCCACGGAAGTGTGCGTGTTGCATATGCTAAGCCCCCTGCTCATCTATAATAATAATACTAGCCCTGTATTATATACGTCCCACTGCTGGGCACGGGCCTCCTCTACTGAATGTGAGGGTTTAGGCCGTAGTCCACCAGGCTGGCCTAATGCGGGTTGGCAGACTTCACATGCCTTCGAAATTATTATGGAGATATTCTCAGGTATGCAGGTTTTCTCACGATGTTTCCTTCACCGTTAAAGCAAGTGATAATTAACAATTAATACACACGTAACTTAGAAAAGTCAGAGGTGTATGGTCTTGGGGTTGGTTTCTAACCTGCGACTTTCGTCTTGACAGTCCATACCACTTCCCGATGAGCTATCACTACTATTCAAGGCTAATTAAAAACACGATTCGCCAGAACGACATATTAATGTAGGTTTTTCAATATATAAGTCGGTGAAAGAGACCGGTTAATATAGCATAGGTAAGTAGGTATATGTAAATATTGTTTGCGAATTGTGAGTTGATTCGTTGCACATCTGTCTGCTTATTGTTTCGTGGATCCAGGTGGTGTTTTTATGGACGTTTCTGTTACCTTCTAGATGTTTTACAGCTTCATCTAATAATATATGACGGCGCTTGTGGCGCTGTACCCAGAAAAAATAATATTTTATAGCTCTATTGAGCTCTAATGACGCCTTAATTCTAGAAGGGCTTGAGCTTCAAATTGAGCCGCGTCGAGTCGTTTAAAATATAGGGAAGGGCAGTCTTTTTAACACGCTTTTTAGTAGGTATAGCGTTAATGACAGTCGAGCAAGACGCTCGCATGATGGTCAGCGTCACGCTTGCTCATTGTTATCAAGCAACATCAATCAGAACTTCGAGTTATCGAATTAATACTTTTAAAACAAATATTGCATGGTATTGCACTGCGCTCGTTACCATGAGACAAAAAATGTTAAGCCTCATAATGCCCAGTAACTTCAATGGACTTTAAACCCGAACACAACATTGCTTACACACTGGGTACTTGGCGGCAAAACTAGACAAAGCGGGGTAGAAACCAGGACGACCTCTCGCATACGAGGGACATAGATCTAGTATATCAGTCCAATGCCATGCAGTGCTTTGTAATTCAGAGTGTGACGTTGCTTCTGTTTATGGGTAGGTTACCATCAGGCGAGCGACTTGCTCGTCTTGTCATTCAAGCTAATAAAAAAATATGTGTCATTTATTTACCTTATTATTGTTCATCCCGATGAATCCATTATGTACGCCTCCATTGGCGTGTCCGTTGGTGAGGGTTCCGTTTCGGAGGGTCCCGTTGACGTGACCGTTGCCCATGCGGGCCATCGCGTGGGCAAACTGCTGCATCGCTGACATATCTGACAAATAATAATAATATCAGCCCTGAATTATTATATACTACGATAAGACCAACTGCCAGACCTCAAGACACCGTGAGCTCTTTCTGCGTAGATCGGACTAGTGTCAACAAACTTTTTAAATAATTGAATAATTAATGTATAATTTTAAAATGAAGGTAGCCAATGTTACATTAAATATTCGAGACGACCTACACCTCAGTCTCTCCCGTGACCACGAAGGCTAAAAAGCTTTCGAAACGTCGGGACAAAAAAATTAAACCGCGATAAAATCCGTATCAACTAGTTTTATTTCAATGTGTAATATACGCGTAAACATAAGAAATCACTATTATATACTGTTCCACTGTTGGGCAGGGACCTCCTCTATGAATAAGAGGCCTTAGTCCACCACAGTGGCCTAATGCGGGTTGGCAGACTTCACATACCTTCGAAGTTCTTATAAAAACAATCTCAGGTTATGTAGGTTTCCTCACGATCATTCCTTCACCGTTAAAGCAAGCGATAATTAACCATAAATACACGAGTAACTTTATTTTATTGCTTATGTCGGCAAACGAGCAAGTGGGTCACCTGATGGTAAGTGATATCCACCGCCGACAATACAAAAAAAATATGGGTGCATTACAGGAAAGGGATAATTAAGGGAATGGGAAGGGGAAGGGGATTTGGGACACAGGATATTTCACTCACCGTACGAAACGCAGCAGCAAGCTGCTACTTTACGTCGGTTTTCTGTGCGACAGTGGTAACGATCCGGAGGAGCCGGCCCATTCATGCTGTAAACTAAAGTGTCTACAGCGTGAAATATGGGTAGGCAGAGGTGTAACTAGAACACCCATATTCGCCGTCGTATCTTCATCCCATGATGTGATAATGGGCGCGGCTATCGCCATATCGGGCACAATTTCAGAGTCCGGGTTGATAGGTACTAAGCAGTTCATAATAGAAAAACCCAATACCACTTTACCCGACCCGGGGATCGAACCCGAAACCTCAGCGTTAGCCTGTCGTAACGCGTACGCATTACAACTGCGCCACCGAGGCAGTCACACTATATGGGTAGTAATTACCTTTTCTAAGTGCCGGGCTTTGTTTCACCCTTGTTTGTTCGGCGTTTGGGATCCTGGCGATGACGTCAGCTTTCTCCATCTCGTCTAGCAGCACTCTTGTAAACTCTGCCTGTACCTCGGAGGAGTCGGTGTCACCATCCACCTGGAAACGACATACTAGTGTTAGTCTTGAACTAAAATTAGCTAGACATCTTATACATATATAAAATTCTTGTGTCACAATGTTAGTTCCCATACTCCTCCGAAATTACTGGTAGGTCTGAGACCGACCGACTCGGGTAGGTCTGAGAATCAGCTACTATCTATTTTTCATACCCCTAAGTTGTCCACCCCTAACATTTTTTTAAATTCTATTTTGACATATTTTTTTATAATGTGGCTTTAAAAAATACATACAACCCTAAATTTTCATCCTTCTACCATCAACCCCTATTTTTTAATAGTAATTTAAGTATTTTTGTCAAGCGTGTTTCTCACACCGATCGCGATGACGGGACTCGCTTGTTGCGACTAGACTACTTTAATCCTGGAAATAGGCATTCACGCAGGCGGAGCCGCGGGCAACGGCTAGTAGATAGATAGAATATTCTTTATTGCACACCAAATAAAGTAGGTAGCTTATAAACGAGGACCATACAGTAAGGGTGATACAATGGGCGGTCTTATCGCAAAAGGCGACTTCTTCCAGACAACCTTAAGCTAATACATAGTTTCAGGAGTAAATTCCAATGAGTGTCATTGAACATATTATATGAGTACATTACTCGTAAACCGACGTAAAGTAGCAGCTTGCTGCTGGGTTTCGTACGGCGAGTGAGATATCCGGAGGCCCATTCTCAATCCCTTAATTATCCCTTTCAGAGCATTCACCGTGATACAGCCTGTCATTACTTACAATAACCAGCCGATGCTCTTGGTCTAAAGTCTTAAGCATAGGTAGGCTAAGCTCCCTGAACACTTCAAGTCGTCTTCTAAATGCTGCAACAGAATCATCCCGTCTCCCTCGACCTAGCTGCAGCTTCGAGCAGTCCAGGAGTACCATGCGTGGTGACAGTCGGTACTGGAAATAAAACAAAAAGATCTAATGACTATTATGAAATTGGTACCACAAAATGAGTGAATAATTGGTAGGTACTAAACGACAAATGAATGGACCCTAAACGAATAATTGGCGGCCCATAAAAAAATTCATGGACCCTAAATGAAAAATTGGTGGGTACAAATAGCAAAATTGTTGGGTCCTAAAAGAAAAATTGGTGGTCCCTAAATGAAAAATTGGTGGGTTAAAGAGTTTCGACTGTTTATTTGTAGCACCAGATACTCATTTAAACGAACCTCATTCTGAAACTCATCCATCTGCTCCAGATCTCTAGGATACCCATCCAGGACGAGTCCATGCCCACTTCTAGAAGCATCGGTGACCGCGTGCCTGACCAGCTTGGTGACCAGGTCCTTGCTGGCGAGCTCTCCGCCGCTAATGGCCGCGCGGGCCAGCGCACCGTCTGATGCAGGACCGCCTCCGGAGTCGGCGAGGGCTCGGAGACGTTGGCCAAGACTGAAGATGGATAAACAACGTAATATTACTGAGTATAGTTAGCTAGTTGTTCTGATTGGTTTTGTTCGAGTAACAATGTACTGACGTGCTTAACATAACGCCTCGACATTTTGTCAACTGGTTTTCTCGTGCTATCTCTCCATGATATCTAAGCTAACATGCATGCCCTATATTAATTCTATGAGGAAATGGTGTCATCTCGTTATCTTTACATCATCCTCTTTATGTTGTGGGATACACGTTACGGTTCAAACGGCAAAATAGTCGATATCGACAATATTGTCTCTCATGCTCGAGTTCTTGCTAAGCGGGTTGGGATAGACGAAAGCATATTACCGAAATTATTTTGAGTCCATGATGCAGATCATACAACTGATTTTTAAATTTTATTAAGTTTGTCGATCCGCATTATTCGCAAGTCGCAAGAATGGTCGCAACACTTGTGCTGTTGTGAACAGTTATTCGTCGTGTATGGTTGAGGTTTACACACGGATCATAAAGATTGCAGTTGCTAAAGTGTAGTTTACGAAAGGACCAGTTGCTTATTTTCTTGGTGAGGAATAAGTCGTTGGTTAACATCTTTAGGCCATCAACAAGGTCCAAGTGTTATTGTACATCGGAATACATCTTAAAACTTATTCAAAAATTGTAAAAACCTTCTTGGACAGGAATCGCACATTTCTTTCTTTTTATCTCATCTATCATTAAATTATAAAGTTACCTGAAATGCGTCCAGCCTGACCGCTGACCCACAGCTCTTTGGCACAGTGCCGCCTTGTTACTGCCTGGACCCCCCACCACCCACAGGATGGCAGGAGTGGTGACTGCTCCTTGTACCCTTATTACTTGTGCCTTGGTACAAATTAAAGTTATTTTAATTTAAGCAGTAATAGATCAGTGGGGAGTGGTACGAACTGTCAAGACGAAAGTCGTAGGTTCGAAAACAGTCCCAAGAGCACACACCTGTGACTTTTCTAAGTTATGTGTGTATTAATTGCTAATTATCGCTTGCGTTAACGATGAAGGAAACATCGTGAGGAAACCTGCATACCAGAAGTTCTTCATAAGAATTTCGAAGGTATGTGAAGTCTACCAACCCGCATTAGGCCAGCGTATTGGACTAAGGCCTAACCCCTGTCATTCAGTAGAGGAAGCCCGTGTCCAGCAGTGGGACTTGTATAATACAGGGCTAGTAAAAAAACCTGGCCTGATAAAATGTTGACCAAATGTGATCGAAAATGGAAAATGACTATAAACTGAACTCATGACTCGTGACTGACATCATGCCTCATGGGTGTTACTCATTAAAGGTTAGTTTAACTGTTCTGTATATTTTATTAGCTTGTTATGAATAATAAAAGCAATGGCCTCCCGTCTCTTTAAAGGAACGTATACGATCCGCACATAATATTCGTATGCGAATTTGTGGACGGTTATAACCTGATTCGTATGTCAGCAGTATATATCACAAGCAGGAGGAACTCAATTTCCGGCAGATATTTCCTCACAAACCTAAAGTACCTAGTAAATTTATATTTGTAACTTCTCGTTGTCTCTATTTGATTAATTTCGTTGCGGGATAAAGAAAGCTTCGCGTTCTCATTTTGCAGAGACTCAACAAGCATTGCTCGATGTCAAAATATAATGTGCCACTTGATCTTGGCTTAAGAGAAGTCATCTTAGCTGAAGGTGGGTGTGTTTGCGGGATAGTCTTGTTGAACCCTAATAGTAGAATAGATATTATATAGTAAAATGGTATAATATAAATAATAATAATAATACTAGCCCTGTATTATATACGTCCTACTGGGCAAGGGCCTCCTGTACTGAACGAAAGGGGTTAGGCCTTAGTCCACCACGCTGGCCTAATGCGGGTTGGCAGACTTCACATACCTTCGAAATTCTTATGAAGAACATCTTAGGTATGCAGGTTTCTTCACGATGTGTGCTTCACCGTTAAAGCAACTGATAATTAACAATCAATACACACGTAACCTAGAAAAGTCCGAGGTGTATGCTCTTGGGGCTGGTTTCGAACCTGCGACTTTCGTCTCGACAGTCCATACCACTCCCCGCTGAGCTAACATATTATATAATATTTTCATTTACCGTGAACCTAACTAAGTAAATAATAAGTTATTTACTCAGTGAGCAAACAGAAAGATATAAATATAAGTAAGGTATTTTCGTTGATATGCAAACATGTGAAAAACGTACCTTACTACAAAATAGCAAAAAAATCCAATAGTATTTTACGAAAAACCCACGCACCAGGTCAAGGCGCGACCTCTCCCATGCAGGGGTGATAAACTGCCTGTCACAACACACATTGTACTATTTTTACGTTTAGTCACCCTCTTTCATTAGATAGCAGAGTTCCATGAAGAGGTTATGCTGTATTCATACGATTATAGTTAAAAGTCGAAAATACATGTACTTTATATATATTGTAAACTTTGAGCAATGCTAGAAGATTAGAAATTTCATTGACCGTCCGGTACGTATACTATGTCTCTACGGATCTACGGCCTACGCGATATCATTAAGTTACTATGTAACCATATGGTTTATATTTACTTTATAAAAACACTTTTCTCGTAATTAAATCCTAATTTCCATCTTTACTTGACTGCTTTCTGTCTGCGAAATCCCTAAAGCTACTAAATCACAGCACATAAATCACGTATAATTTCACAATTCAAAAGTTATTTCATACTAACCTTTGGAGTAACAACTCTCTCCGATTCCATGTGTACAGGCATAGCTACAGGAATAGGCACGGGGTGTGGCAGAGGCTCTACATCATCTTTTATATCATCTTCTAGAATCTCCTCTCTCTCTTCTCTTTCGATATCCACTACAGGAGCGGGTTCCACTCCCACTATCTCTCCAGGTATGCCACCAGCTCCAACTCCTACTCCGGTCACGCCGTTCATCGTTGAATGGTCTTCTGTTGTCCCCAGTATCTGTAGTACGGCTGATCTGAAATCCTTGTAAACTTCTTCTGGATTCCGTTCGCCATTTACCTATGGATAGAAATATTTTAATTAGATAATCATCATTTACAAGGTTCAATAGTACTGGTATATTCAGTAAATTGTATTTAATTGGGGCGTTTTATGAATATAAATTACAATTTCGACTATCACCTCAATTAATTCACAAGAGGAGATGAAGAACTATCCAGCAACTTGTGGCTTATTTAAGAAACCTCTATTAATCGTCCAACACGTGGTATTATATTCGTAATTTTATTTTCGTATTCATTTTGCAATATTCTTTTACTCACGACCACTCTAGACACTTTTGTAAAAGAAAGCTTAAAATAAGTTTAAGTAATGTATTAGAGAATTGTATTGTAGATTTAATTATTTGTATCACAATTATTATTTGTATAATAATAAAATCTCCGATACAAAATCTTAATTGCGACGTATTTCAAGTTATCCATTGAAGAGATGTTTCGGTCATATTCCGTCATCAGATCGTTAACATTTTTTTAAGGGACCATTCTTGAGGTGAAACCTAATAATTACAAAATTAGTTATCAAAATCTGTCCACATTTAGCAGAGGTAATAAAAAATATAATAAATAAATATTAATACTAGCCCTGTATTATACACGTCCCCAGGGCCGCGCCGGCCCCCCACAGTGCCTGTGTGCGAAACCTATGAAGCGCCTCATTTTTTCACGAATCTTCATGTTTCAACTTATTTTTTGAAGTGAAAACTTCTGTAGCCCCGTTGGGCACTTTTTGGTACTTAAGGGAAAATATTTATGTTGTTGTACAAGTGTAACAAATGTGTGTATGCACTTGGGGCTGGTTTCGAACCTGCGACTTTCGTCTCGACAGTCCATACCACTTCCCGCTGAGCTATCACTGCTTATTTTTTAAATAAAAAATAATACAACCGAATTGAGAACCTTTTCTTTTCTACGAGTCGACTGTGAATTAAAAGCTCATTATGATTGAATTGTATAACCTTGCCACTAAAACTTTGGTTTAAAGATTCTATTGATGTTACCCCGAATATGAAAACTAAATACAAGAACGTTGTCCGTACTCCACATATCTATTAAATATTGAACAAAATTTGAAGGCAAAAGTCCGTTTGTTTGCACAGCCATGTATTGTTTGGTCGTTTATTTCTTAAATATAATATGGGGTCTCTCTATCTTTTTCTAACAAAAATCGAAGACGTAATCTCGATATTTACGACGGGCTTGACCAAGACTAAGCAATAACATACAACAGTATCTGTGAAATAATCTGGAAATAAATACCCACTCGCGGAAGATTTGGCATTAAATTAATTGTAACCAACAATCATAACAGTAAGTGAAATAAATCAGATGTCTGATGCAGAAGGCAGTATTACTGGACACGGCACGCAGTGTGAGGAGGTTCCTCACACTGCTATCGTTATTCGGTTAGCTTAGTTAAGGTAGTAAGTGTCAGGTCCGCAAACTCCAAGAACATGAGAATTTATTTAAAGATATCCTGAACCACCTTCCTTATTACCCTCGCTTTCACTCAACGAACTATAATCAGACACGTCATTCTTTCGGCTGTCTGGTGCAATTTTTCTGATATGGAAAAATTTCAAAATTGCAAGCAGCTTGGGTTGATTGCTATATTGAATTTTGATTATACAACATCTAGACTCAATTATTTGTTCTCTTATTCATATAAAAAAATATACACTAACTAGGTGTAACTAGTATACCCACATTTCAGCGAGCTTATCTCCGTCCCATGATGTGATATGGGGCGAGCCTATCGCCGAACCGGGTACAATTCCAGACTCCGGGCTGATACTGCATTTCATAATAGAAAAACCCAATATCACATTTACCCTACCCGGGGATCGAACCCGAGACCTCCGAACAAGTCGTTCCGCGTACGCATTACGACTGCGCCATCGAGGCAGTCAATAAATAATTCAATAAGCCGGATAGGTATAATTGGATCGTAATAACTAAGAGGAACTTTTAAAAAATTCAATTGTAATTGGACAAGTATTTAATTACAAGGTCGGGCACACCCGCCATATTCAGGTTAACATCTAAATTATAAATGCTGCAATATGTCCCGATAGTCATAACTTCACTTCTTGGGTATGTAGGTACTACATGGTCTTGTATTTTGAACGGGCGTGCTGCATTTTAATGTTGAAAATCTATGCGTTGCTTTTTAATGCTCTACATTGTAGTATATACAAAATTGAGTCCTTGGACTTAATATAATTTCTGAATAGTATAAAAACTACGTCAATAATTAAGAAGAATATTCTAAAGTTCCAGTACCTACGATGCTCCTGCTAATCTATACATCATATGGAATGGAATCTCTTTACGCTGCTTGAGAAATCCGATAGAACAGTGATGGAGACTCGATTAGTATTGTATACACTTTCGCCAGGACGTGGCCAGAGACCAGCCAGACCAGATCACCGATGGGACCAGTAGTATGGGTCCGAGGCTAGTTTTAGGATGGAGCGAGTTCTAAATATGTTTAGTTTGATTTGAATGGGTAAAACCTGAACTCTGAAGACAAACAAGCGGCTTTCTCCAGAGTGTAAACAATGAACAAGCTTCTATGATGATCAGCATAGCTATTTCAACTGCGCAGGCTCTCTGTTGTTCATCAGTCTTTTTATTGTTTGACTACATTGATCTTTAGATCAAACTCATAACTCAGGACATAACAGTCATAAGTATTTTCTTCTATAACATAACAAAAAGAGGCTATCGGTTCAGACAACACATCGGCCTGTAGTTTCCCAGGTGGCTCAGTAAACTATCGTAGAATAACTATTCATCTGGGTCGTAGAAGTGTTGTCTAATTCATAAACATTTCCTTGAAAGTAGCGCGAACGGCACGCCCTGAGGCTTTGTATTTATTTATCCGTTACTCATAGTATAATGATCGTACTGTCGGCAGTTATTAAATGGGTAATTTACTTACTTTGACTGCCTCGGTGGCACAGTTGTAATGCGTATGCGTTACGACCGAGGCTGACGCGGAGGCCTCGGATTCGATTCCCGGAAAAAAGTGATATTAGGTTTATCTATCATGAAATGCTTAGTATCAACCCGGAGTCTGGAATTGTGCCCAATATGGCGATAGGCTCGCCCCCTATCACATCATGGGACGGAGATACGCTCGGCGAAATGTGGGTGTACAAGCTACACCTCTACCTAACCCTTCAGGGATTACAGGCGTGAGTGCGTATGTATGTATGTTTACTTACTTCACAAACGACGATATTAAAGTGTTTGAATACATGTTTCGCTCTAAGAGACGTTTGTTGATGCAATGCATTTAAGTATATTTTCGTTTAAACTGTTTGGGCCTTTAGTTATTGATGTGTATAAGCCTTGGTTGTAAGCCAAAACCTATACGACAAATTCACCGCTGGTTGTTTCTAGAAGGTCCCGTCGCTGTCCCGGCCTCACGCTCTAAGAGTGCATAGAAATAATAAAATACATATACACATACAAATAACCTACACTCACCCCGACTCCGCCAGCTTCCGAAACAATTTTCCACAACTGCGCCACTTTAAAATCTCTGTTTTTTGCCGACTTATTTATTATTTGTGTTTTTTCCTTGTATTCCGATCGCCACTTTTTTCAGAAGACCAAGTTCTCTCCTTTTTCCCGCTAGAGAGCGCTTGCAGTAGCCGGCGTAACAATTCATCCAATCATTTTATATTTCCTGTGTATGCCTTCTCACACCGTGTTGGTGGCAGAGTCCCCAACCCCATAAATAATTATAGAAATACGTTTTGAAATAAACTAATAGAATATTTATAATTTTAAATGCAACAAATGTGATGTATGTATGTGTGTACCGTAAATTCAATTGGCGAACTGTATCCGCTTCCTTCTTTGCTAAGTATAGATAATAAACATCCCCGCGCCCGAGAAAGGCTAAAAAGCCTTTATCAAATTAACAACTTCTAAACCGTATAGAAAATATAAATGAAAAATAATAACTTCAAACTAAAAATAAATTCTCCTACTCCAGTGGCAGCCTAGCTATTTTTACCACTGGCCTCAAAAATATCCCTGAGAGAGTTTTCAGCCTCACAGATCTGATCACCCCATCCTTTCCAGGCAGAAGTTCTATAACCCTCCCGCGTTTCCATTTAAGAGCTGGAACATTTTCCTCTTTAACTAAAACTAGGTCCCCTATCTTAGGCGGATCCGTCGGTGTTGTCCACTTATTGCGGTTCTGTAGACAATGCAGGTACCGGTCACTCCACTGCCTCCAGAACCTTTGAGTTATAGCCTGAACTAACCTAAACCGACCTAAACGTGTATTAGTCACATCTTCCAGATTATATTCTGGTACAGAAAGCAATGGTTTAGCAACCAAGAAATGTGCTGGTGTCAGCACTTCAAGATCCCTAAGATCATTAGACAAGGGACACAATGGTCGAGAGTTGAGTACCGCTTCAACTCGGGCAAACACTGTAGTCAGTTCCTCATAAGTCAAAACTTGCTCCCCGATCATACGTTTTAATAATGTTTTCGCAGATTTTACAGCCGCTTCAAATAAACCCCCGAAGTGTGGCGCCCCAGGAACGTTGAATAACCAAGTAATACCGCTCTTGGCTGCAACGTTCGTCAGGTTATCCTCAACTTCCCTATTCCGTAGATATTTATTAACCTCGTTAAGGTGTTTGTTCGTCCCTACATAGTTAGTACCATTATCGGAACGTATCACGCTCGGTAGCCCGCGCCGAGATGTGAACCGTGTTAAAGCCGCCGTGAATGCCTCTGTCGTTAAGTCTCCAACAACCTCTAGATGCACCGCTTTGGTTGCAGAACAGACAAATACACATAAGTATGCCTTCAACACTTTAGCATTTCTAAGACGAGATGACCTAATTGAAAATGGCCCTGCAAAATCCGTTTGCACTGTATGAAATATACCAGTTGCATTCACTCTGTCACTCGGCAACGAGGACATTATGGGTTCGATCGGTTTCGCCTTAGTCCTAAAACACGACATACATTTGAAAATACGACTCCGAATGGCTTGCCGAGCCGAAAGAATCCAGTAATCTTTTTGTAAAATAGCCTGAAGGGCTGTTGCTCCAACGTGACAATGAGCTCGATGTGCATGGTCAATAATCAGCTTAGTCAAAGGATGATGATTAGGTAAAATAAGTGGATGTTTTGCCTGAAACGAGAGACTCGAATAGTCGAGGCGGCCTCCAACGCGCAATAAATCCGTGTTATCCACAAAAGGAAGCAACCGCCTTAACCGTGTGGAACACTGTTTGTTTCGTTTTAAACCATCTATGTCCGCAGCAAATTCCGTTTGCTGAACTAATTTAACAAGACGAACCATGACCGAATTTCGTTCCTTGACCGTCAGAACACCAGTAATTTTATTAGAGGGATTACTAACATTATTAAAAAATCTAAAACAGTAAGCTACGGTCGACTGTAGCATGACTAACGAGCTGTACCTATTAAACACGGGGTCTGGTTCCACAGTACCCACATGGACCTTTAACGATTTCCGCAATCCCGGTATGTCTTTCTCTTGCCTAATTAAGTCCACAGGCCACGTCGTTTCATGACCTTTAAGCCACTGGGGTGACCACCAAATAGTACATGCGATCAGCTCTGATGCCCGACATCCTCGGCTTGCGACATCTGCAGGGTTCATTTCCGATGGCACATGCCTCCATTTCAGGTCTAATCCGCAATTTATTATTTGAGACACCCGGTTCCCTTCAAATGTTTGTAAAGTATGAAGAGGCGTTCGCAGCCATGAGAGCACAATTGTACTATCCGACCAACAGTATAAATCTTGTACTTTTACATTTTTTTTTATTGTTTCGAATACATATTTAATTAGCCGTATCAACAAGGCAGCACCCAGTAATTCCAGTTTCGGAATTGTGACCTTCATTTTAGACGGTGCCACGCGCGATTTGCCCATCATAATAGAAACCTTCACTACGCCTTTTTCATCTACGGCCCTAAGGTATACAACCGCGCTGTATCCGCTTTCAGACGCATCTGAGAAACCGTGCAAAGAACAAGTCTTATTTTTATTTGGCGCAAAACGTTCTATATTAATATTTTCAATTTTATGAATGTCAGCAACAATATTACTCCATTCCGCTAACACATCCGGTGGTGGAGTATCATCCCACGACAAATTTAATCTCCAAAGCCGCTGCATAAGAACCTTACCCTGAAATAGCACCGGCGCTATCCAACCTAGGGGATCAAAGGTCCTTGCCAAGGTTGATAAAATTATCCGCTTACTATACTTTCCAGAATCCGTCAGTTTACAATGGTATGAGAAGCTATCTTTATTCGGGTCCCATTCTATACCTAAAATTTTGTAAAAGCCAGTACCGTCCTCCTTATCAAAAATTCGTGGCTTCTCCAAATCATCAGCTGGAATGTCTTCCAACAGGCGCTCACTATTTGACACCCATTTGCTTAACTCAAAACCACCAGAAATAAGCAAGCATGACAGATCTGCCTTTAACTTTTTAGCTTCCGTCTCTGAATCCGCGCCCCCTAATATGTCATCCATGTAAACTGCGGATCTTAAAAGTTCAGCCGCTGCCGGGTATTTCGACTCACCATCATGAGCCAGTTGACGCAGAGATCTAATTGCAAGATACGGACTAGACTTCATACCATATGTAACAGTGTTCAAGGCGTACAAGAGTAAAGTCTGATCCGGTGTCTCCCTCCAAAATATCAGCTGATATTTTCGATCCTCTTCATGGATCACGATTTGCCGAAACATCATCTTAATATCAGTGGTAAAGACATATTCGAACATCCGAAACCGACAAATAATTTCCATTATATCCCGTTGAAGCTTTGGTCCAGCATGTAACGTGTCATTTAGGGATACTCCCGTGGTAGTCTTACAACTGGCATCAAACACCACACGAATTTTCGCTGAACCCGTTTTGAATACACCATGATGAGGTATTACGTTACCTTTTCCTCCCGCATAGCTATCTAGCCCCCGATCATAGACAGACATATGCCCCATACGTTCATAATCTCGCATAAATTGAATATACTTTTCACGCAATGCTTCGTTTAAAACTAACCGCCTTTCCATTGCCAAAAACCGCTTCTTAGCTATTAAAACTGAGTCACCCAACTCGGGTTTATCGCCTATAAAAGGTAACCGTACCACATACCTCCCTGTCTGCTCATCCCGCTGATGAGTTTCCCGAAACCCATTTTCACATTCGGCGTCTTTAGGGTAAACTAAAACTGTTTCCGGAATATCTTCCACCTCCCAAAACCTTTCCAAAAGTTGGTCAGTGGTAATATGCGCGGTGAACACCGTTTGAGTCTGAAAGTTATCACTTTGAGGAGCCGCATGGGCTACCGGACCCATTAATACATAACCAAACACCGTATTCATTGCGCACGGTAAGTAACTATTAACTTTTACACAACCCCCAGTCATTACTTCACCCATGAGATCCGCGCCTATTAAAATATGTATAGGCCGACTAACATAAAACTGGTCATCTGCTAAATAAATACCCTTATACCAGTCCGCCAAATTCTGGGATAGTGTTTCAGCTGGTAGGTTGTGAGTGATGAGGACTGAATGCTAAAAACTGTTCGCATTTTGATAAATGATGGCTTCCCCGCTTACAAAATTTACACCCAATCTGCTCACTCACAGATGTTAAATGGTGTACCCGGGAACTCGAAGAACTACCTTTTCCACCGAGACCCTCTCCACTGGATTCTAAAATCCTAACCTCGTTTTCCAAAAACTGAATAAAATCAGAAAAACTGGGCAATTCTTTGTCCGTGACTTTAGCTTCAAACCGTTTTTTCAAACTAGCATCAAGTTTTTGGAAATTTATGAAAAATAAAAGATAAGACCATGCCGTCACAGGAAAATTCATTTTTTCTAAGCCTTTTGTGTTCTCCAACAAGGTAATAAGAAATGGTTTCAAGGAAGAAAAGCTGTTAGTAACCCTAGTGGTCCCCAATAAATTATGTAATAGTTTATCCGCTAATAATCTTTTGTTAGCATATTGACGCTTCAATAGTTCCAAAGCTATTGAATAATTGTCACCAGTGATGGACAAATGCTTGGTTAGCATTTTTGCCTCTTCAGACAGAGACCCAAGTAAATAATATAGTTTCTCAGTGTTAGTCAGTGTTGCATCTCTCCCAACCAGTGACTCAAACAAATCCATAAAAGCCGCAAACTCCTCTATTTTACCCGAAAAAGTTGAAAGCTGAACCCTGGGCAAAAGAGCCCGCTTGCCCTTTGCCCTATCCGTTGAGGATGCAGTGCCATACTCCGATGACTGACAACTGCTCTCAGGAAACAACTCCAAATACTTCCGTTTCACATCATAATATTTCTGGTTATATACCGTATACCTTTTTGCAAATTCTTCCGAATCAGCTTCATCCTCCAAGTTAGCCTGGAGTTCTATATGATTAGATGAGAAGCCGGTATATATTTGTTCTAAATCCGCATATCTTAACTTAAATTCATTTCTTTCTTCCTCAGAAATAAGCCCTGACTGTGAGAGATCACAGAGTTTGTCTAAATTCAGTAAAGCTATATCATACTTCACCTTCAAAAGTCTAGGCTGAGCTTTAGGAGGCATTATGAAAAATTATGAAAAAATATTATTTTAACAAAAACTCTCTCAAACCATATTAAGGTCAGGAATAAAATTATATTGAACGTTGGATTTTCAAAGTGGATTCGAACCCGCGTTCAATACTACCACTGTATCTATACGCTCAAACCGCTAGGCCACCAAAGGTCTTATGTCAACAGCTAATGGTATGTCACAAATTTGAACGTCAACTGTTGAATAATCTAGAAATCACAAATAAAACCGCTTTTGAATTTGCGACAACTCCTTACAGTAATCTAAGATTATATTATTGTAATGAGAAAAATAATTATTACCGACTCATACAACCCGCAAAAGAAAGCGGGTACTTATTACACCAAAGGAACAGACGCCGTATTATGTATAATGTCTGTGTAATGTATGAAACAATAAATACCAATACCAAAGGGAAAAGCAATTACAAATATGTGTAGCCCTACCGAAATATAATATAATTCGAGTTTCTGTGTGCAGTATATTATTATAGCGCAATATTAGCACCTGTCCGCACAATCCAGCATTAATTAATATCTCCGCTAATATTCAATTTAATGTGAATTTCAGTCAATCACATACTTTTATCCGCTAAAGTATATTTATCTGAACGATATTATCCGTGCTTATGATACCGCATAAACTACGGATATGAGAATTTCCTTGACGAAAGTATTCATAAACCGCCAGGATACTTCGACAAGGAACCGACCGCGTGTTTTTGTAATAGCTCGCAAAACCAAGACAACGGCAAGACCTCGTAAAAAACAATATCCGACTCGATCAAGACCAAATGATGTGTATAAGCCTTGGTTGTAAGCCAAAACCTATACGACAAATTCACCGCTGGTTGTTTCTAGAAGGTCCCGTCGCTGTCCCGGCCTCACGCTCTAAGAGTGCATAGAAATAATAAAATACATATACACATACAAATAACCTACACTCACCCCGACTCCGCCAGCTTCCGAAACAATTTTCCACAACTACGCCACTTTAAAATCTCTGTTTTTTGCCGACTTATTTATTATTTGTGTTTTTTCCTTGTATTCCGATCGCCACTTTTTTCAGAAGACCAAGTTCTCTCCTTTTTCCCGCTAGAGAGCGCTTGCAGTAGCCGGCGTAACAATTCATCCAATCATTTTATATTTCCTGTGTATGCCTTCTCACACCGTGTTGGTGGCAGAGTCCCCAACCCCATAAATAATTATAGAAATACGTTTTGAAATAAACTAATAGAATATTTATAATTTTAAATGCAACAAATGTGATGTATGTATGTGTGTACCGTAAATTCAATTGGCGAACTGTATCCGCTTCCTTCTTTGCTAAGTATAGATAATAAACAGTTATTCTATTCTTTCTTTCTGCCTGGCGTTATACCGACTTAATGCTAGGGTCTGCATTCTCATACCATAGATTTGACGGTAATTAGTATGGGCGGCCCACCATTTCATCCCCAAAACCCGCAACGAGAACAAAGTTTCGCCATTGCCCCATCCGTTAATCAGCAGAGTGTACCTCGTGCACGCGATGTTGGTTTTGGACTTAAGATGGTAGAACCAAAATCAGCGAGTTTAGTAGACAGCATGAATTTACCAGCTTTACCATCTGTACCATTGTCTTATAGAAATCCGAATTAAAGCTTTGCTGTCGTATTTCGTAGATACGGTTACTGGGATCGCCGCAGACCTAAACTTCCTCCCTTCCCAATTCCATTTTATCAGTAACGCATTAATGGTTTTTTTCTGGCATTGTGTTTTTATGAGCAGTGGTTATCTTGTATTATCAGGTAACTAGTTGCTTGTTTGCTTATACATATGCACGCACGTATGTAATCCCCGAAGGTGTAACCCACATTTCGCCGAACTTATTTCCCTCCCATGATGTGATAGCGGGTGACCGCCATACCGGGCACAATTCCAGACTCCGGGCTGATACTGAGCATTTCGTTATAGAAAAACCCAATATCGCTTTTACCCGACGCAGGGATCAAACCCGAGAATTCAAGTCGTAACGCGTACAGCATTACAATTGTGCCACCGCACTCGTCTACTTAATTTTTCTTATAAAATTTTTAAAGTATTAATTCCCACTTTTTCCAAGTTCCCGCCTACCTACGAGCATAAGAGCAAGTTATTGAGTTTGTTCGTATAAGTATACCTAAAACTTCCATCGCAGGTCGCTCGACATTTGTCTTTTCCCACAATTGTTTGAATTATAAATGTAACTACTGGTACTGGTACTGGTTCATATTTATGTATTTTTATCGAGTATATTGTGTACCAAAAATGCAATGTCTGTTAACTAGAAATCTGCCCCTTTTTGTTCTTTCTTTACGTTGCAGTCTTTGAGGAATTTAATGGAATCTAGTTGGATTGATTCAGCCTTGGGTAACCGTTTTTCCCAAAAAGTTCACCTCATTGGGCTAATAGCAGCATATTACAGATATGAAACCATTATGTAATTCGATTCGATCACCAGGGACTTAACATATAAAGAAAGTAATAAGTAGTAAAAATAATTTATTTGGTGCAACACAGTTTGGAAACAAAAATAAATGTTACTTACATTTATAACTAAGTATATTCTAAAATATTGCTTTGTGCCAAATGGGGGTCAGTTTAGCGTATTGCAAATTGGTGGCCATGAAGCAACATCACACACAACTTTGAATTACAAAGTGCATGGCACAGGACTGTGCTCGTCACGCCGAGACGTAAGATGTTGAGTCTGGGCAGGCCTGGCGCTACCATCAGGCGAGCGACCAGCTCGTCTCGTCATTCAAGCTAATAAAAAACAACTCACGCCTTTGTACCCGTAGAGATACGCAGTGCAACTTGTGCTGTACCTACGTTTCGCCGAGAGTATTTTCGTCTCATAATGTGCTAGAGGGCGAGCCCATCGCCATAGCGAAGCGGCTCAGCGGAAGAACAGCGTTGGTAAACTCATACAACTTGTAATTGCCCGGGTAATTGAACCCAGGGCTTTGCAGTTCTCGACCCTTACAGTTAAGGTAATACCTACGCTGTCACCATACAAATGAGGCGATTTTCCAAATGAGGCGCTTTTCTAATAACTCTAAATAATAAATGAACCAAATCATGTTACACAGTAAACATATAGATGTTTGTGTCACAACTTCTAGAATTCATCAAATATGTATACCGGTAAGTCGCTGACTTGTAAATCGTGAAGTTTCGACAACTGCTTCAGCGGTATTGTGCTCTACATCATTGAAATTAGGTTTAAAATTAAATATTTAGACAATCGGTCGCAGTGGGATTTAATTTCGATTTATAAAACCTTTGTCTTTGCCTTAGTTTTGCCTTAGAAATTGAGCACGATACATTGAGAAGATTTTTAATGAAATGTGTTTAATAGTCAATAATTCAATCTTAACCGTCATTTTCTGTTTTTTGTGCGAAAATATATTGCTCTTGTGCAAATAAAGCGAAATGAAACTTTCGCTTAATAAAAATGGTTAGAAGTTATTGTAAGATGCTCGAGAGATATTTACTACCAAAACAAGTGTCTTCTCACAATATATCACATACAGTGTAATTTTTGAGTGGTAGAGACACGACACTTTTGTCTACAGCATGAATGGGCCGGCCCGCCCGGAATCCCCCTTCCCTTTCCAATCCCATAACTATCCCTTTCCTTTAAGGTCGGCAACGCGCCCATAATTCTTTTAGTATTGTGGGCGTACATGGGTGGTGGAGATCACTTACCATCCGATGACCCACTTGCTCGTTTATCGAGACAGACAAATGCAATACAAAAAAACACACAAAGGTTCATAAGCTAAACGACTATATGTTTATATATATAATTCTACTGTACGTGTGTATGTCACTGAACTCCTCCTAAACGGTTGGACCTATTTGAATGTTTTTTTTGTATGCGTTTGGGTGGCACCCTGGGTGGTTTAGATTCACAATTGGACCCGGCAGGTGGCGCTGCTGTAGTTGCGGGTGAAACCGCGCGGGACAGCTAGTTTTATATAAATCTGGAAGAGCGGAAACACCTTGAAATGATAGCTTACGCAAGTAATAATAAGCTTAAATATAATATTTTTTATTGGCTTGTTATTAATAATTTAAGCTCTTAGTGTTCAATTGAAAGTAAACTTTTTACATTATCATCAGATATAGAAGCATGCAGTATTTCCTGTAATCGTTTGGTTAAATTTGTCATCTTTCTGTGTGTTTGTTTCTCAACGATTTGGTGTATCCAAACGTTGCTAAATGAAATTAAAAAAACATAGAAACGTTTAAAAGTTTTAGGAGACTATATTCAATCTTAAAAGCTCGTAGAGTAACTTTACAGCTGTTTATGTAATACGCGGAAAAGCAATATTATCATATCTCGATCTTTAGAAGGTTTTACTTTATGGTGTAGGAGAGGTATATAGTATAGTATATCCCTATGGCCCGATTTTTTTGTTCTTTTATAAATATAGTCCTTAATAAGGATTTTTATTTTATTTTTAATTTTTTAGTGTTAGTTATAGTAATAGCATGTAAATTCCAATACAATAACACAGTCGCGACGAGTGTACTGTTCTCCGTTGAGAGAGTTTCATTTGTTTTCTTCGTACTTCGTCATCAGATCATAACCAAATTTATATGGGACTACACCGCAGCTAAACTCTATCGCATGATTTTTTTACAACAAAATCGGTCCACAATCGGTCGGCGGATAAATCAATGTAAATGCAAAACGCGCTGAATTCAGAACCTTCTCTTTTTTTGAAGTCGGGTAAAAATTACATCGTTCTTTAACGTACAACAAATTACGCGACGGAAGATTGGTGAAGCGGTAATGTAACGAGCAAAGTCGGTCCTTCCGTGCTGAATGGAGCGGCCGCCCTAGGCGCTGATACAGGTTAGAGGTGCAAATCCCGGATTAGAGGCGTCTCAGCATGCCCATTCAAGCTTGTAATATACCAAACCGTGGGCAAAGGGCGCCTTATTCTGATCTCTATGCATCCTAAAATAAGCCTCGGGCCGGCACTGGTAACAAGACCTGTGGAGTTGGCATTGACCATCAAAATAAGATAACTCGATGGCATTGACAGCCCTACAGACGGCCATGATGACGCGACATTGTCAGTTGACCGCCGCCCTGAGTCGACTAGATACAAATCGATACGGCCGCGGCAGCGTCCGCCGTCCAGCGACAAAGCGACTTGTGTTTTATTGATGTCCATCGATTACGTGCCGCGTCATACTCATGAGTCATGACCAACGTGTACTTGAAATTCCTAGGTTCGTCTTAGTACTCTTTATATAAAAGTCACGATATAGAGCAACTTTTTTGTATAACTGCAAAGTAATTAAACTGCACCTGATCGGTATGTAAGTATACAGTGCAGAGCTCTCTGCAATTCAAGAATCGTGCCCGCCTGAAGTAACTGGATTAAGCGGTTGCTATTTTTACACTTAATAATCTATCCCTATACCTAGTATGTTTTAATACACTTTGTAGACCTTGCAAGCAAACATTTTGCCTAATGTTTCACTTGAGGCTTTCATAGTACATAAACATTACAACATTACGAGTGGTAGAGCCACGCTGTACACAATTTTGTCTACCACCGTCTCATAGAAAATCGGCGTGAAGTAGCAGATGGCTGCTGCGTTTCGTACGGTGAGAGATGTCCGAAGGCCCAAATCCCCTCCCCTTCCTAATCCCTTAATTATCCCTTTCCTTTAAGGTCGGCAACGCGCCCATGACTTTTGGTATTGTGAGCGTACATGGGCGGTGGTGATCGTTTACCATCGTAACCCACTTGCTCATTTCTCGGCCTATGCAATAAAAATAAAAAAACAATGGTTCTAGGTGAATTTTAATTCCTTTAATTTCTTATCTTTTCAAATCGTTTCGTCATATTTCCAAAAAATATTAAATATGTTCATTTTAGAATTTATCTGTGTAAGGATAATATTTCGCTTCTGTTTATTATTTTTTTAATTTAACTACATATTTTTATTAAGCCGTCTATTTGAATATAGGTATTTACGACCCAAAAAGGGCCAACAAGGTTTTTGTTACATACTGTATAAGACACGGTCATTTCAGTCACCAGTGGATGTAAGCACATACGGTTCACATGAGACCAGTAATTTTCTCATAAAACATGCAAACGTTTGCTTTATAAACCAACAATTTCTTACGTGAAACGTCTTATTACTATAATGACCCTTTCTTAAATATGACTAGACTCATATATACATACATACGCACTCACGCTCGTTATTCCCGATGGGGTAGGCAGAGTTGTAACCAGTTCACCTATATTTCACCGAGCTTGCCTCCCATGTTATAGGGGGCGACCCCATCGCTATACCGGACACAATTCGAGTCCGGGCTGATATCGAGCACTTCGTAACAAAAAAAACAAATATCACACTAACCCGACCCGGGGATCGAACCCGAGACTTCAGAACAGTAATCGTACAGCGCACGCACCACTGCGCCACCGAGGCAGTCTAATCTGATACATACGCACTCACGCCTGTAATCCCTGTTACCAGTACATCCACATTTCGCCGAGCGTTCCTCCGTCCCACGATGTGATAGGGGGCGAGCCTATCGCCATAATCTAGTCTGTATGTTAATTTTTAATTACCTTGGGGAACTAATTTGGCTATTTTTTATATTTCAGTTTTCGTGTGGTATATGAGTATTGGGGAGTAGTAAAGACTGCCCAGCAAGGCAAACCTTTTAATTCTACAAGCAAAAAATACACTTCTGGGCCAGTCGGGTAAAACCAAGTTTCCTATGTTAGCAACAAAAACTATTTTCTAAGTCTTGATTCTAATAAAGATAAAGTAAAAATATAATAATAGGTAACAACAACATTACACAACAACAAAATTTAGATAACACGTATTATTGAAAAAGAAAAATAAAAAGCGATTGTGGCCCATGAGGGGATCGAACCCGCGACCTTCGCGTTATTAGCACGACGCTCTAACCAACTGAGCTAATGGGCCGATGTGTCGTGTAACGAAATATATGTAGAGATTGTCTGACCGGTGACGTACATATGTGATCATGTGACTTGCGGTCAGTATTGTTACTATCACTATATGTATGAGATTTTAAGCCATTCATTTCTTACGCCCATTGCACGACGATCCTAAATCGAGTTTAACCCACTAAACCAGTTTAAGAGACGTCAAATCGTATGAAAATTTGACATAAGTAGATGAATAAGTTTAGTGGTAAATCTTGATTTAAGGTCGTCTTGCAAGTTGGCCTTAATAATATAACTCAAATAATTTGTTATGGTGCCTGAGTGTAAGTACCACCAACTCCTTAGGTCCAAGGCCAAGTTCACCTGCACGTGGTAGGTACACTCTGCTGATTAACAGACGAGGCAATACCGAAACTTGGTTCCCGTTGCGGGTTGTGGGGTTCAGACGGCGGGTCGCCCCACTTAATACCAAATCCATTAAATCATGATGGGAAGCGGAAGGAAGTTAAGATAACGCTCCGCAAAAAAAGAGTGGATTCTGGTGTTAAAATCAAATATGATGAATTTATCCAATTTCTGCCTCGGTGGCGCAGTTGTAATGCGTACGCAATACGATTGAGGTCAACGCTGAGGTCTCGGGTTCGATCCCCAGGTCGGGTAAAGTGGTATTGGGTTTTTCTATTACGAAATGCTCAATATCAGCCCGGAGTCTGGAATTTGTACCCGGTATGGCGATAGGCTCGCCCCCTATTACATCGTGGGACGGAGATACGCTCGGCGAAATGTGGGTGTAATGGTTACACCTCTGCCTACCCCTTCGGGGATTACAGGCGTGAGTGCGTATGTATATCCAATTTCTTTGGCCAAATGAACATTGGACAAAGATCTAAGAGTGACACACCAAGCTTAAAGAACATTGCCTTGTTCGTCTTTTAGGTTTGTATTCATCACGGTGTTAAAAGTTAAAACGTAGGTAGGCAGGTACTTAATAATCTATTGTTTTTATAGAATCATTAAACAATTTTATGTTCTTCAACATCATTATATAAGTAATTGAAGAATTAAAACGCTAGTTATTTAAGCACTCAACGTAACTTGGAAACCCAACTAACATTTGCAATAATACGTTTCGGAAAATCATTCTTATGTAAAACATATTAAATTCCCTTTTTCTCAGCACAATGTTTACAATATTATTTGTGATTATTCAAATTATTTTAAAGCCACACGCATTGTGTGGTCTGTTCTATTTGTATCTTCTGTGTATTAATGTGGAGTATTTTTAGTAGCCTTACATCTGCTAGCATTGAAATACGTAAGAGGATATACTTATAAATATGGCTTAACTGATGGCTTATTTTTAAGGCAGTTCTGACACGTCATTATTAAAATTCACCGTTAGGTCCCTCGACGATAGAATTATTCAAGATTTTTATGCGATTTTTAATCAATGAACCAAACCACAGCCTTGTATTATATACGTCCCACTGCTGGGCACGGGCCTCCTCTACTGAATGAGAGGGGTTAGGCCTTAGTCTACCACGCTGGCCTAATGCGGCTTGGCAGACTTCACATACCTTCGAAATTCTTATGAAGAACTTCTCAGGTATGCAGGTTTCCTCACGATGTTCCTTCACCGATAAAGCAAGTGATAATTAACAATTACACACATAACTTAGAAAAGTCAGAGGTGTATGCACTTGGGGCTGGTTTCGAACCTGCGACTTTCGTCTCGATAGTCCGTACCACTCCCCGCTGAGCTATCACTGCTATCTTATGAACCATATGCTCTTAAATAATATACAAAACAATGACATAAAGTATGCGTTTCGGCAATGTTAAATTTTCACGGATTTGTGTGAATATTCAATTAAGTAATAGAATTAGCCAGTAATTCTGGTCAGTCAATACATGCATAGATAATGTAATATTGTAACAGGTTTGTTGTAGGTCATCGACATCACATGTCCGTATAGAAATATCCGAAATATTTC
Organism: Mimas tiliae; assembly: GCA_905332985.1. NCBI lineage: Eukaryota > Metazoa > Arthropoda > Insecta > Lepidoptera > Sphingidae > Mimas > Mimas tiliae. The sequence goes on along the minus strand of HG995241.1, from coordinate 18,604,308 downwards.
ATTTCGAAATATCCAATAATTACTCATAGTTTAAAATTGTGTTCCAGTAAATTTCTTTTTTTTTCTTTCGTTCTATTAACTGACCGCGATGAGTATGTTGGTCTGGTCGAAGTAGTATACAACTGGCATCACGTCCTGTAGATACTTAATCTGACGCTCCAGTATGCGCTGCCGTCAACTCACCTAGATCACGCCGCTTACCTACTGATTTGTTATAACACATAATAATACAAAGGTCCGGCCATACCATCTGGTGAACGGAGCAGCCGCTCCAAGCGCCGTCACCAGAATAGACGGAGCTCCACATGTCTATTGTCCGAGTACAGGCTTGATATATACCTACCAGACCATAGCTAAGCGACGCTACATTTTCATCTTCTCCATCCTAAAATCAACTTCGTTCAGACACTGATAATACAACTCACCGCGATCAGCATGTTGGTCTGGTCGAAGTAGTCCGCGACCGGCATCACGTTCTTGTAGAAGTTGGCGAGCTCCATGCGCGCCAGACTGAGCACCACGTGGCCGAGCCGCGCTCCGTACTCGATCTGACGCTCTAGTACTCGCTGTCGCCAGCTCACCAGTATCACGCCGGTTATTGTCTGGATCTGTGAACAAATTATAGATGAATATACCAAACATATGAGCCTCGGTGGCGCAGTTGTAATACGTACGCGTTACGATTGAGGCCAACGCTGAGGTCTCGGGTTCGATCCCCAGGTCGGGTAAAGTGGTTTTGGGTTTTTCTATTACGAAATGCTCAGTATCAGCCCAGAGTCTGGAATTTGTGCCCGGTATGGCGATAGGCTCGCCCCCTATCACATCGTGGGACGGAGATACGCTCGGCGAAATGTGGGTGTACTGGTTACACCTCTGCCTACCATTTCGGGGATTATAGGCGTGAGTGCGTATCTATACCAAACAGTCAACTGCATCAGTAAGTAAGAGGGTGTTTCGGGACAACAGCCAGTAGGTACATTGTTGACAGTGGACACCTAAACTATACACTGTCCCTGACCTGAATATATACCATGGGTATCAGGAAACACGAGGGTTTATTGTTTTGTTTTTCTGAATCAGCGGTCTCTCGTTTCACTGCGTTCTTTCGCCCGTTGTCCCATGAAGACTGAAATTATTTTATTAATAACAGTAAAAATAGTTTCTAAGGCTGGTGACCTAACTGGAGTACTCATTCTGAAGATTTTAAGTGCCATGAATATGCTTGATGCCTCAAAAGTTCGTTTATATACGCAATCACGCCTGTAATCCCCGAAGGGTTAGGCAGAGGTGTAACCAGTACACCCACATTTCGCCGAGCGTACCTATCTCCGTCCCACGATGTTATAGGGGGCGAGCCTATCGCCATATCGGGCGCAAATTCCAGACTCCGGGCTGATACTGAGCATTTCATAATAGAAAAACCCAATACCACTTTACCCGACCCGGAGATCGAACCCGAGACCTCAGCGTTGGCCTCAATTGTAACGCATACACATTACAACTGCGCCACCAAGGCAGTCAAAAGGCAAACGTTCGTTTCTTGATAGCAAATACCAATTCTGTTTACTACTAACAACAATAAAACATTTTGACATGGTATTGCGTACCTAACATACCTGACAATGTTTTTTTAATACGCCGTCACAGTTAATGGTTAGTCACGTATGTTTATATTGTGCCATGCGATGGCCTTGATTCCTGATGACTCATAATATTTACTGAGAACCATCATAACAATAATATGGTGCAATTTATTTTATAACATGATTTAACAAAATTTTATATTTAAACTACAGTAAGTACTTTTATATTTGACTGACTCGGTGGCGCAGTTGTAATGCGTACGCGTTACGATTGAGGCCAACATTGAGGTCTCAGGTTAGATCCCCGGGTCGGGTAAAGTCGTATTGGGTTTTTCTATTACGAAATGCGCAGTATCAGCCCGGAGTCTGGAATTTTGGCCCGGTATGCCGATAGGCCCGCCCCCTATCACATCGTGGGACGGAGATACGCTTGGCAAAATGTGGGTGTACTGGTTACACCTCTGCCTACCTCTTCGGGGATTACAGGCCTGAGTGTGTATTATATTTAAACTTTACTATACTCTAGCTTTTATTTTCATTCCGCCCACGGAAAGCCTGTTTGTGGGATGAAATACAGTTTTTATAGCTTGCTACCTGTCCCTCGCGGTTTCATCATTGACATGCTACCGGCCTTATATGGGTCATAGCGTGATATATATATACTTAAATCTTCTGGAAGAAATTATCTAAATGTTTGTGAACACCGCATCAAAATCCGTTGCGTGGTTAAGGAGGAAGCAGCGGATAAACAGACAGACGCAGAAAACGTCTTTGTTTTATGGCCGTTCCCAATATTCTATCTATCGACAGATTTGCTTACTGCCAGTAAAATTTTGACGCATTTTGTATGGAAGATCTGTCAAAACACTATCGATAGTAAGCAAATCTGTCGGTAGACAGATTATAGGGAACGGCCTTTATACTACTACTATACTATAGATAAGTTTACTGGAGGTTTGCTTAACATAATACTTAGTGAAACATGCATCGAAATCCTTTCAGCAGTTATTAAGTGATGCGCATTTACAGACAGCATTGACTCTTCTTCTTCGACCTGTCCTTACACCTCGCAGTATGGTCGGCACAACATGCTAAAAAGCATGCTAAAACACATGATACAGAAAGATTTCGCTCTAACCATGAGTTTGTCTCGGTAAAATCGCTAGCGACGACGTAAAATATTTATATGAAAAAAACTCAGTGGCGCCTCTAGCGGATACGTGAGAAACTAAATTTTGTCATACAAATATTTCACGTCGTCGCTAGCGATTTTACTGAGACAAACTCATGGTTGAGGCACAGCTGGCTGCCTGACGTCAACCCCTCTGTGGAGATACAGACAGCAGAGACGGACCGTCTTTTAGTAGGCATATTATGTAAGTACAGATTCAGCGGTTAGCAACGGCAAAAAAAATATTGGATAGGTGGAGTGGAGATCACGTCTATCCAAGCCAAGTGCAGTCTAGGTTGACTTGGTACCTGCTGGACTGGATGACCCAGAGGGGAGACCTGCCACCTTAATTAAGTGAACTATTTGTGTACAATAAAATTTTATGTCGGAAACTCCTCAGGGAGTGGACCATTTCATTACTAGACACTTTGAAACCGGGTCAATTGCATTTTATACTGAATGTCACACGTATCCTTCTTTACTTAGAGTAAATAAATACATTTATTTGATTATACGGTTACTGCTTAGTAACCCTTTAGGTTCTGTTACATATTTATTTAGGTATTATTTATGATTAATTATGTGTAATAGGTTCATATTGAAAATAAATAAATGATAGTTTTAAAATTTATTTGATCTGAATGATATACGTGTTACAGAGAGATTTGGCTGGTAGTTTTTACGACCAGCCACCTGACTGACGACAATCCTACATATTTTAGACAAAATTATCTCATATGAGAAAATGCGAACCATCCAAAGCAGCGAGCAGAGGCTAGTATTAAGAAAAGTAAAACGATTTAGCTTTATTCGAACAAGTGAGACCTTGACACTAATGCGTCCTTTTTGTCTGTACATAATTTTGATGTGTATCGTGTACATTGTACATAGTGCGTACGCCGCACTTTTTCGATAAAATTAGGAAATTAGAAATCTTAAGCGCTTTTTGGAAAGTATATACGCACTCACGCTTGTAATCCCCGAAGGGGTAGGCAGAGGTGTAACCAGTACACACACATTTAGCCGAGCGTATCTCCGTCCCATAATGTGATAGGAGGCGAGCCTATCGCCATACCGGACACAAATTCCAGACTCCGGGCTGATACTGAGCATTTCGTAATAGAAAAACCCAATATACCACTTTACCCGACCCGGGGATCGAACCCGAGACCTCAGCGTTAGCCTCAATCGTAACGCGTACGCATTACATCTGCGCCACCGAGGAGTATTTGGAAAGTCCGGGTATAATATGAGTATCATGGCTATATTATAGTGCACGCACGGGCCGTCTTACGAATAACACCTTATCCCATCACGCTGGACCAATGTTGCCAGTTGGCAGACTTTGTACATTTTCGAGATTCCTGTAGAGAACTTTCAAGTATGCATATTTCCTCAGAGTAATAATTAACGAAGAATACATAGTGATTTCTTATGTTTACGCGAATATTACACATTGAAATAAAACTAGTTTAAATAATTAAAACATAAATGTTTAATTCTAAAATGAAGGTAGCTAATTTAACAATAACATTTTGAGACGACCTACACCTCAGTCTCTCCCGTGACCACGAAGGCTGAAAAGCTTTCGAAACGTCGGGACTAAAATAAAAATTAAACTGCGATTAAATCCGTATAAACTATTTTTATTTCAAAATGAATACATACACACGTAACTTAGAAAAGTGAGAGATGCATTCTCCTGGGGCTGGGTTCGAACCTGCGACATTCGCCTTTGCAGACCGTACCATTTGTGGGCTATTGCTGCTTGCCGAGTACGTACAAATCATATGCATATTATTATGTAGCTAAAACACAATGGCATAAAAATACCTTAATCTCAAGCCTATATTGTCGAAGAGGTAGACAGAGGTGCAACTAGTGCTGAACCCATGGTTCAACGAGCTTATCCGTCTCATGATGTGTTGGTGGCCAATCCCAAAAAAACTTGTGTGATTTTTCGAATCGTAATTGAAACACAAATTATGATTGGTGGCTTGGGGTTTGAACCCAAGACTTTAAGGTTTCTTAGCCTAAATAGGCTGCCACGAGTTGGTGATCACTTTTTGCCAATGGAGGTCAAAGATTAAACAATTCTGACCTTATCCGAATATTCAGCGACATCTCTCATGGAGCGAGGGTACCCGGAGACCAGGTAGGTCTTGGCGGTGGGAGCCATCTTCATCTCCAACATCAGGACCTCGGTCACCGTCTTACTGGACAGCGTTCCGAAGTCTTGCATATCTAGAAAATATAATACTTATTAAAAACAATTTTATTCTAGAAGCTTCTTCTTAGGACGGACAGCCGTCAATAAAGTTGATTGACTGTTGAAATTTAGCATGTTTATACGGTAGAATAATATTATTGGATAATGTATTTCACAGCTTTCTCACAATACGATTGTCCAGTTTCTAGAAATAGTTAATTTTCGATCGGTCAACTATAATGCATGTTAAGAACACCATTCTTTACATTATTAAACACGTATCGAATACGAATAAATAAAATGACAATAGCTTCACCAATACCAACTATATCAGTTATAGAATAGAGTTTAAAGTTTCATATCATGTCTAGAAGTAAGTTTTCAAGAACCTTGGGATGACGCTGACACGTGTCTTTTCCCATGCCCAGTATTGTATGTAAACTAAATAACGGTGTACGTAATTATAGTGTAATAAGTGGTTGTTACTCGATTTCTAGCACATGTGTGACAATTTCTTCGATTTCTTTCGTGACGGTCACACTTAGAGAACATTCTATTTATTATTTTATGATATCTAATGTTAGATGGTGAAATATAGTGTCAATCGATAATCTTCTTACTGCCTGGCGTTATCCCGGCTTAATTCCAGGGTAGTATCAATCAATAATAATATTTTATGTAAATTGTAATTGACATTTTATAATTATTATTTTTTGAGATACTATTTACAGAGTTGATCAGTTTTTTTTATTTGTTTGAATGACGAGACGAGCAGTTCGCTCGCATGATGTTAAGCGTCACGTCACAGACACATAAACAGAAGCAACGTCATACAGAACTCTGGATTACAAAACTCTGTATGACACTGAACTGCGCTCGTCATCCCGAGACATAAGTTTTTAGCTGACTATAACATGAATTCGCAGGTTCGATGCCAGTCAGAGGATGCGAGGCTATCACCATATTAGAAATTCCAATCTCCGACAACTCACATGGGTTTCGGCCTGGGGATTTCATCTAGGACCTATCACGTTGAATGCACACCCACCCACTCACACTTTATATTTCTTCTCTATCCTCCACTATGCCACTAGTCACCCATCCTTCGTCCTCTGAACCTTTGGAATATCACCCATCGATTCCCCATGTAACTGGCAGACGCGGATCCAGAATTTCGTTGAGGAATGGAAGCAATTTTTGTTCACTAACAGTACAATTTTGGTTACAATTACAGAGGCGAGAGGATTTTGCTTTTAACTACCGAGGCTCAGACAAGGTTGCTCCATAATGCCTCCCCCAAATTCTAGATCCGTTTCTGGACACTGGTCACCTGTCCACGTGGCCCTAATGAAGAGTTTGAGGGGCAATGTCGTGCGGGTTCGATCGATGCTATGCATAATTCACCCTGCACTTGAACTGGCCTGACTTTGTAAACAAGCTTTTGCTAGATACAATGAATAGGGTATTTGACTATGTCTAATTTTATACACTATTTGACTATCTCCCTCGCACGTGTACACCGTAATGGCGTGACCTGCCTTGTGACGTCACTTGCCATTTCGTGCATCCTCTTCCCGTCATTTGACAACTACTCCCTCCAGCAGATTTGAATAGATTCTAACTTGTTAATTTTTAACTTGATTTATATAACTTTTTCAGTAATAGCTTTGCGAACACGTAAATTGTTAATGTGATATTAAAAATAATCGAGTCAATTAGCCTATTGACTTCTAGGATATTTTGCAGCTGATTAGTAGTATTAGTACTAAATAATTTACTTTATGTTTTATTTCTAAAGATTAGGTATAGCCGCCACGTACCCTTGAAGTTCAAAGTAAAGCTGTTGAGTCTTTACTTGGTTAAAGTTTGCAATGAGTCCACGGAAAATCATTTTTTATATATTACCGAGCACAATTAGATCAGTTCACCCATTCCTTATTTAAACTTCCAAACAATAAATTGGTAGAGGTATAAACAGTATTGTCTACATTCTACAACATGAATGGGCCGGTTCGGCTGGGTTATTACCACTGTAGTACTGTCTGCTCAACTGCCTACCCCTTCGAAGACACAGTAAACTTCCATATGTTTTGTAGATGTCCACTATAGTTTGAAGAACTTACCGTTTCCGATGGCGTACTGCTGCAGAAGATCCGTCATGTTGATATGGACAACTCCTCGCCTCTCCTGCATGAGGTTATCGCAGTGGGTCACCTTTCCGCTGCCTGGACCCCCTAGTAAAATAAAAGGATATAATAGAACATATTTCTGGATATATTATAGGTATACTCTTCTTCTTCCACCTGCCCTTATCCCACTTGCAGTGGGGTCCCGCTACATGCTTTTTAACACATGTTACAGACAGATTTGGTTTGTAGTTTTTATTATCGGCCGACTGCCTGACGTCTCCGGGGAGAAAACACCAAGGACCGAAAAAAAAATTGCGGATCACATAAACATTCGTCTCAGTGCGGGAATTGAATCCGCGGCCTCTCGCTTTAGCCGGCTACTCGCCCACAGCGCCACGAAGGCTGGCTGAGGATTATATAGTATTGAAATTTAAAATTTGAACTTTTTATATAGAACTGAATGACGAGGCGAAAGTTCTCTCGCCTGATGGTAAACGCCTGCCCATAAACAATAGCAACACTCGGAAATATCGTTCACAAAAACTGATGTGCGTCAGCTTGTTGTTGGGTTTCATACGGATTTCAGGAGGTCCAAACCCGTGCCCCTCTGCCCAATCCCTATCCCTTTTTTATAGCATAAGCCGGCAAACTAGCAAGTGTGTCAACTCATCGTAGGTGATCTCTACCGCCCATAAATACCAGAAAAATCAGGGCGCATTGCCAACCTTAAAGGAAAGGGATAAAGGGATAGGGTAGCGGAGGGGGATTTGGGCTTCCGGACATCTCACTCACCGTATGAAACGCAGCAGCAAGCCCCTACCTACTTTACGCCTTTATCCCTTTCCTTTAAGTTTGTTTTACAATTTTTTTTTTTTTTACATTAACTTTAATATCTTTATCAAAAAAGATTTTGGTTACAATTTGTTGAGTCACTGGTTCCCAAACTAGGTCAATCCTGTATTTTGGGATACCAGTTTCTTCCCATGTGTCACAATGTCCAAGTATATGTGATATAACAGATAAGATATAAAACAAAAACATAAGAAAAATCGACTTCAAAAAATAACACTGAAAAGTCAAAAATAATAACTTTTATAGATCTCTTTGGAGTCCGTGCCGGCGTAGCGGCCGTTCAAATGAAGCTAAACTTTATCGATAAAAAGCAAATATTATATACTCGCTGAATTGAGAACCTATTTTGAAGTCGGTTAAAATTACTGTATGATAAATGAGTATTTCCTAAATTGGTTGATTAATGCGTTATATGGTACATCCACCATGTCATCACATTTAAACGGACATTGTAAAATAGGCCCTTAGTGTATAGACCTTACCCAATACAAATATGACAGGAACATTAGGCGGTTCGAATTTGACATGACTGGAGTTCTGCATGGGGAAGACAGCGGTCGGCGGTGTGGCGCGACCCTCCCAAGCGCTCGCGCCGCGGGTCTGCTCGCCTGTTGTCTCCAACTCTTCATTGTTTTGTTCTGTTCACATGACGATAGTAAACGCATTGTAGATTTTAAGGTTTTACTAGGTGGTAGGTATCTCGTATGCGACAGGCCGTCTAGGTAGCTACCATCACTTTGTCTATTTCTGCCGCCAAGCAACAGTGTGTAAAAACATTGTTGTGTTCCGGTTTGAAAGACATTGAAGCCAGTGAAATTACTGGGCAATATGCTACTTAACACTTTATGTCTCAGGGTGACGAGCGCAGTTCAGTGTCATGCAGTACTTCATAATTGGAAAGTTCTGCTTGGTGTTGATTCTGTTTATGGGCAGGCATGACGCTTACCATCAGGCGAGTGACATCACTAAACATAGCTCTTAGAGTAGACAGTATAGAGTATAGAGTTTACAGTCAATATAACCCTAATTCAAGTCCTGAATTTTGCCACATTATCAATATATCGCCTTGTGGCAGCGTAACTACTAAGTCTGACAACCATGAGGTTCTGGGTTTAACTCCCAGGTCAGTCAATCACAACTTATGTTTGAGTTTTAGATTCGAACACATATGAATTGCCCGGAATTGGAACTTGTGCCCGGTATGGCGATAGGCTCGCTCAATATCACATCATGGGACGGAAATAAACTCGGCGAAACGTAGTTATAGTAACAGTTGCATCTCTGCCTACGGGGATAAAGAAGTGAGCATATTCTATAGCATGCTATAAATATGTTTATTTCATCTTGTAATGGATATGGAACATTTAGTAAACTATTTCCACATATAGTATTATAGGCCCCTAGTGATCTGATAGCTTTTACCAGCTGCATTGGAGTGATCAGTAATTTAGATCCTAGACAGAATCTTACTTCTCAAAAAATGGCTCATAGATGTCTTTCTATGAAGTATATGGTTTGGACTAGTATAGATTGAGGCACTGTATAAGCAAAACATTTCTATAATCACATCTTCGAATTCTGTATCACGGAGCTTATTGACTTTAATTCACCTCCATTTCCGTGGCATTTTACGGGCATGTGTAAATAAACCTGATGAAATTACTAAGTGATCTTTCCTATAATGGCATAATTACTGAAGACTACATTATTAAAGGGCTACTTTATTACGTTGACAATGCTTACAAATTTACCTTGAATTTACTTTCACAGAAGTAAATTTCAAGATGCATTAAACAGTCATCATCACTGGGGAAAAAATATACAGCGCAAACGTGAAGTTGTTTGTTTACCAACGTGGTAGAAGGAAACTTACGCAAAACACAGCTGCGAATATTCCGCTAGATTGTTTTATTGGCGCCCAACGTGGATTCCTTTGAATGAACAGCATAAACAATTCATGCTTTTATTTATGTGACACTCATTTATATCAATATTTGCTTTGTAATAACCATATGTATAGTCAATCATGTAATTAGTCAGAAATACTATATTAAAAATATATAGGTATCACAAACTACTATAAATATCCCAACTATAGATTACAAAACGTATGAGATATTATTTTTAATTTATTTCAAGCTACACGTCGGGCGCCAATACAACGTCACAGATAATAATAAACACTGACCAGTGTCTAAACAGATGCCCATATTCCATGAAGACGCAGATTATATTAAAAGTTTCTTTTAAATCTTAAACACCAATGTCTCTTATAAAAATTATTATACATTAATATATATTTATTAATTGGCACTTAAACACACATTCAAAACGTACTGTTCCGTTGTCTGCCGCCACGGGCTATCACATGCGGCAATTAATAGTCTATCGATTGAAGGACGTGACCTTCGTAAACGAACATAGAAAACAAATTAAACATAAAAATCTTTTACGGCACAACATTCAGCTCATTTTCAAAATTTCAAAACGAAATTATATTTTTTACTTATTCGAAAGTTGTGACGTCGTGATAGCATTTCTGCTAGCGGTTTGAATCTAATTGGCATTGCGGGCCGACCGCTCGGTATCACTGCTTGCTCGCGACTAGACTCGGTGATACTTTACACCTGACCAAAACATATTTCGTCTCACACTTACAGTTGACTTCCGATGGGTGTAAGAGAGATAGACAATCGATTGAATAATTAAAGAGTTGCCCACTTCAATGAAACCGCGTGAGTAATTACGATACGAAATGCAGACTTCTCGAGACATCCGCGTGACTGATCATGTTTGCACAGAAACGGGCGATTAGGGTCACGGCAGAATTCACTAACAACCACTTCATATTTTATTGAAACCGTTTCACTACAATTGTTAGCTTCAGTTCCGTCGTAAACCATTCGTGTCACAATTGTAGGGTGTTAATAAACAATTTATGTGTAATTGTGATGTACCTAGCGCATGATGGATTGGTTTAATAGTTTTGATCAAAGTTAAAAATTGTTAGAATGCAATGTGCCATTCAGTTTAAAACCAATATTGGTTGCATATTATCATTCAATCACATTGAAATTTAAAATCGAGGCGTATTTAACAGTTTAGAGTGGTAGAGCCGCGTTTTAGACAGTTTTGTCTCAACCGGGTCGTTGCCACCGTCTCACAGAAAACCGACGTAAAGTAGCGGCTTGCTGCTGCATTTCGTACGATGAGCGAGATATCCGGATGTCCAAATCCTCCTCCTCTTCCCATTGCCTTAATTATCCCTTTCCTTTAAGGGCGGTAACGCGCCCATGATTCTTCTGGTATTGTGGAAGTAAATGGGCGGTGGAGATCACTTACCATCAGGTGAGTTTACCGGTCTATGCTATAAAACACCGTCTCAATATGTATACATGCTCCATATTTACCAACGATTTTTATTTTTAAAAAGAATCCGGCTCGTAGGACCACATTTAAACAACACCATTATTAACTTATGTAGTTTAACAATAATTATACTTAACTTATGTAGTTCGACAATAATGATAAAAGGCTGACGACCGAATACTGAAACGCTATTCAAGCATTTAAGATCGTTTTAAACATGTTGTAGCCCTCTTAGCTGTCAAAATTGTATTAAAATAAGTATCCGTTAGCTGTCAGATAGTTGTGTAGCGTTTCAGTATTCGGGCGTGAAAGGATCAAATAAAAAGATGAGGTAATATTAAACAATATATATTGATTTATTTTTATTTGATAAATTAATAAGTGCAGAGATTCTGAACATTAACTTGAAACTCATATCAACATGCATTCATCTGCATAATCACAATTTATGGATATTAATGTAAACATTAAATAATAAATTAAGTACTAAAACCATTATACATTTCTGGTTTTGAAAAAATAAATAAATAACGATAATATCGAATTATGTTCCGATTCTACACCGAAAATGAATATGTAAAAAAATCGATAAACTAAAATCGATTCTAGGCGACGGTAATTCGAAGCAATTCTAGGGAGTTCTAGGTAGGTACAATTTGTAGGACATTTTATTATTTTGTTAATATACAATAACACAAGGCACACGACACTAATTACAACAACGCTCACCAGTCGCAATCCCTTTGACGGATTTATTCAATTACTTTTAAAATTATAATAACCAATTTAAATAATTACATGAATCGATACTCAGTCCTTAACACAGGTATGACAATTTTAACACTAATTGCTGTCTACCTTTATCTAAAAAAATTGTCCTAAATGTGATGTTATACTAAATATACAAGGCATAATACAAAATCTAAATTTCGACTAATATACAAACATATATAAAAAGTATGTAATGGCCAATAACGGCCAGCGTAGATCAACGAAATGGCTTGTATTGTTACACTAATGTCAGTCGTATGAATAAAAGATTAAAGTAAAATTTCAATTGTTATCGAATTAATTCTATTAGCTGCCACTTCGTATCTGCGCTGAACCTAGGTAGTCAATTCACTAAAAAGGCGTAAAACATTATTGGGGATTTCTCAGAATTCTATAATTTCCACACTCAGAGCCAGTTAATGCTTGTTCCGTTTCTTATTTGACGTTTCTTAGACACAATAAAAAATTATACGCGTCAGCAATGCGACCGCATTAGAGAGCGGCACAAGCAGGAATTGACGCGGACGTCTCTGTAGTACGGTAGTAAAACTTAATTCTTAAAAGATATAAAAAGGTTATATACATTGGTTTATTTCTAATGTTACGAACACTAGAAATCAATGGAAGAACATTTTACTTAACAACTATTAAATGCTTTTTATCTACTTTTAATATGTGATGTTACGAATATGTCATTGTATCCAAATACAGGTTTAACTTCAACATTAGACAAGCATTGCATAATTATATCTCTTTATGAATGTCTTTAACATGCCTGCCAGATTATATAATTGGATACAAAAACTGTACAATTGTGTTGCTGCTTGCATGCTCTTTGTAGTCTATGGCATAGACTATCATGTTTTTAATTGGACCTTTGTTTTCAAATAAATCACATCCAACAATCTTTTAAAATTGCATTTAGTGATGTAAAATGTACTTGTAAACAGTTTTGTATAATTCTGGTCATCAAAATCGTCTAAGCCCCAGTATCCGGCAAAGATGAACGGAGATTCAGGACGAAGGGGATGTGTTTACTAAATAAACTATAATAAAGTATTCCCCAATATAGTTTAAGAATAAAAATATAGTACGTTATGACATATAGATGTGTACATCTATATAGAAACCAAGCGTGCCAAATTTTACTAAATAGGCTGACGTCATCATTTTATACTGACGATATTATAGTGCGGAATGGCACGTTGAGCTGAATGTTAAGAGAATAGACATACGAAGTGTATATATTTTTATATTACCCTTGGTCCGGGGTATTCCCAGGTCTCCACTTTACTTTCGTAGATGCACACTGTCTACTAACTATAGTAGACAGTGTGCAGTGAGTCTTCTCTCAGGTCCACTTTAATGGATATCATTTCTAAGGGCTTAGACTTCCCTTTACTTCACTAGGTAAGCAAATTACATTATGATTATTTCGAATAACATTCTTGAATTCATACAATTATATTCGTAACATACCTATTTTATACAAATATACATACGCACTCACGCCTGTAATCCCCGAAGGGGTAGGCAAAGGTGTAACCAGTACACCCACATTTCGCTGAGCGTATTTCCGTCCCTAATGTGATAGGGGGCGAGCCTATCGCCATACCGGGCACAAATTCCAGACTCCGGGCTGATACTGAGCATTTTCGTAATAGAAAAACCCAATACCACTTTACCCGACCCGGGAATCGAACCCGTGACCTCAGCGCTGACCTCAATCGTAACTCGTACACATTACAACTGCGCCATCGAGGCAGTTATACAAATATATAATTTAAATATCCATACTAGCTTAACAACGTGTTCTATATATTTAAAAGGAAAGTTCTGAATGACTGGGCTCACTGACTCAAACCCTTGGACCTAGAAAGCTGAAATTTTTCACAGAGATTCCCTTTATGATGTATACAAAAAGGAAGGATATCTTGAAGCTCAACCCCTAAAGGATAAAATAGGGATTCTAAGTTTGTATGGAGAAATAATATCAAATAAACATTTCCACTCAAAATTACTTCTAAAGACAAATACGCAAATGTTGTTTTTCACGTTATTTCGGAATATACCCCTTAGGGGGTGAAATGCTTTAAAGGGGCCCGTCCCATAACCCCGGGTTGTTTCGGTCAAGACATTCACGCGGGCAGAACCGCAAGTAAGAAATATGTATATCATACAATGTATTTTGCTTTTTTTTATAGCAAATCATCCAAAGGACAGGAGTAGGTACGCTATATTTTAGTGCGTGAGAACAGAATTTACACTATTATTATGTTTTAATCTTACCATCTCGCTTACTCTCAACTAAAACCCCTATGACGCTTCCTGTTTGTGAGCTGTCAAACTGCCGCATTATGTGACGCAATTTTTCTTCTAAACAGCCCGTCTAGTACTCGTAGTATACATTAAAGTGTTTGGTTTTTATATGATTACCTATTCTTGTAGAATTTAAGCAAGTAACTGAACCTGCGTGTACTCTTGTTGGTCCATCGAAGGGCACAAAGGTCAAATATTGTCATTCAACTTCAAAGTCTAGAAAGTTTGGTTTTAAATAAATAAAGAGCTAAACGCAGTCTTGATAGCTAACTAAACAAAAACAAGTGATTCACCAGTAAACGAAACTGATGAATAATATATTGGTGAAACACAAGGGTGTGTTATAGCACCTTACTGACGAATAACGGTCAACGAACACTGAGCAAAAAAATGCTTGATCAATTACCATTTATAATGTATTAAATCACAACTAAAATATATCTAACTAACTAGTATTAACTGACTTTTTATAAATAAAAATAAATTATAATTTAATATGAAGGCTCCCATTAACTTTTCGAGACGACCTACACCTGGCTTCCCCGTGACCACGAAGGCTGAAAAACTTTAGAAACGTTCGTATCGGGACCAAAATTAAATTAAACCACAATAAAATCCATATAAATTAATTTTATACAAAAAAAATCCATGCAAGATAATTAGAAGTAAGAAGATAATTCTCATGTAGAATCGCATGTAACTCCTCCTAGTTATTGTTGACTACAAATATGCTCGAGCATTTTTCTTCTCAGTGTGTTCCGACCCTAACTGGTACCAACTGAATATAATAACTTGACTAAAGCCTCAATTAGATGGAGTGAGTTTATTGCATTGCACCGGCGAGAGTATAAGAGAAAACTGTTTACAAGGACGCGTTATACAGTTTGAAAAAATAATCGTATGGCATGTCCTCGTAAATAACATTTTACTGTCATATTTTTATAAATGAGGCATACCTGCCAGATTTTCAATGGAATTTTTATAGTCATAAAATATTAACACGAAATTAACGTACATAAAGAAGCACCTATCACTATAAACAACTTCAGGCCGGCATAATTCTGCCGACTATCGAGGGACGCAGTGACTCTTGATGGTCGACATGATTTCTAACATCAAGTTTAGAGTAGTCACTATACTATGCCAAGATTTAAAAAAATATAACATAGAATTATTCAACTCTTTTTGTTGATTCTGATATACAGTAAAAGTAATACAAAAGCTACAAAACGTAGATACATTATAGTAACCTTTTATAAACATTTTAGAACGATTACTTTCATATAGACAATTAGTTCCCAAAGTGGTCCAGGTGGGCCCACAGGGGTCCACGGGAGACTCGACGGGGGTCCATAGTTAGATCCAATCTTCACATTTTTTGTCGAGTTTTGGGAATATGGTGGAAATGTAGCCCCAGGGGGTCCACTGGAATCAGATAAATTTTGAAAGTGGTCTATGAGAAAAAAAGTTTGGGAACCTCTGAT
The DNA here is from genome assembly GCA_905332985.1 of Mimas tiliae. Lineage (NCBI taxonomy): Eukaryota > Metazoa > Arthropoda > Insecta > Lepidoptera > Sphingidae > Mimas > Mimas tiliae. Next base: position 18,588,421 of record HG995241.1, on the reverse strand, counting down.
AGACGTAGCTATAGTGTAGAATAAATAAATACGTTGTAGTTCGAAGCTGATCGACTTAATTTAAAGACACAAAAGTGACAAATACAGTATTTTTTTTACCTGACATTATAATACAGGTCACTTACCTGGTAGATAAATAAATTATTTGTATTGTATTGTATTAAATATAAAAATATTGACGAAGTTAATCCCGTTTTAAGAAACAAAAATCTATTTTTATTAGTAATTAAATTCAAGTTACACCATTTTTTCACGCGAAGTGAAAACGTCTCCTATGACCCCTGATAATCGGTTATCTTTTTGGACTATGTATGTAAATTATTTTATGTATCGCGATGTATGAAAAAAATATTATACTTCAGTATGCCGAGCATTCTAGATTATTTTAAAGTTTTCTTAAATACATAAGACAATTAATTTATTTATGGCCTGTTGCACAATGTTATACGTATTATTTAACAGATAAAATATAAAAATAAATACAAATTTATGACTCTAGCATACACGGAGCAGCGCATGTTAAATTGGTACTTTCCGAATTGGTCATTTATCACGTTATATAGCTCATAAAATGGACATTGTGAGACAGGCCCTTACGAAAATAATAAACCATACAAACGCACTAATGAACTAAATATTAATGAACCACATTTTATATTAAACAATATTACACAACTAAACGTAACGTAAACATAATTTTAAAGTTGAGTCAACAAGTCGTTGGATGGACTTAAAAATATCACATTTTTTTATTAAGTTAAAAAGGTTTGTTCACATCTAACGGATCACGACATATTAGAACTTTATTTATGTATACTTCTTCCACTCAATTTTGAAAAGCGGACTTATTACCATTGAAGTAATATTTCTAAGAAAAATCGAAGGATTTGACAACGTCCGTGGCGCAGTGGGCGAATAGCCGAAGCGAGAGGTCGTGTATTTGATTCCCGCATCGAGACAATGTTTGTATGAACCACAAATATCGTCGTTCCTGATACCCACGATACAGGCTAACCTAGTGTGGGGTCAGGACTATGTGTGTGACTGTTGGGTGTATTTATTTATAAAAATATGCAAATTTAAATACATGAGTGTACAATATCCGCAAAATAACTTGGCTAGGCCCTTCCTCCGTCGACGTCCCAAACATGTTTTGGCAGATCCCAACGACTCCATCACAGTCGCTATCGAAGCAGCACTTTCTTTGCCAACCCCGAATCGCAAAAATAATACGCGACCCCGACATAGGACACGCCTGCGAGTCCGAAGAGCTCCTACAACTGACCCTCGGCAATATGATGTGCAGAGGCGGCCTTAAACTATACTTCCCAGCGATTGCTCAAGCTGAGGTCTAAGCCTTCTAAAAGGCGCCTCTGTGCTTAATCGCTACTAAATACACTATACATAATTCTGGGTAGAGCGACATAAGCGCCGGCTTTATTTTCAGGTGAAGCTGTAAAAACAGCACAAATCCATTCGAAAAAAAAACTTAGCTAGGCTGAAGTTAGTCGCTTCACTCTACACCTTCCGGCACCGTTTAGCCTCTAAAAACAATAGTAGTGACGCCGCTCGTGACTAAATACAGACCGGCCAAGTTGTTATGCGCGTATTATGACTTGCATAGCTTCACACTTAAAAGATCAAACAACAGATTACCTCTTACACTTTTTAATTATAATAAAGCAGTGTGTAGGTCACCTAATGGTAAGTGATGATGAAGTAATCTCCACCGCCCATGAACATCTACAATCCCGGAGGAATCATGAAGGCATTGCCGATGTAAAATGGATAATTAAGAGATTGGGAAGGGGAGGAGGATTTGAGCCGGTGGATATTCTCATTCACCGTACGAAACGCAACAGCTGCTACTTAACATCGGTTTTCGGTTGAGCCAGCTCATTAATTATGTAGGCATAACTGTATACAGCGTGGCTCTACCACTTAAAACGTCACAAATACCCTCAACCGGCGAAAATGTATGACAAGATGTTTGAATGTGGAAGCGGCGAAAAAGGTGTGTCAGGATTGTAGATTGTGGCACTCAATAGTCTCTGCCTTCCCCCATGCATGAGTAGGGCACACTCATACATATATAAGTACACATAATGTATGTATAAAAATTAGACCAAATACCAAAAAATTCATCTCTTTCCCTTTTTTTAAAATCCGATGCTATTGATAAGCAAAAATCGTCAGAATCATCCGTGAGATATGAACAAACCCTGCATGAGTAAATTAAGTAATTTTAATTTAAAAACATAAAATAAATTATTAACACAATTTTCATATATTATACCATGTACAATTTATTGGTAAATAGATCAATTCAAGTTGGGAATACCAAAATTGGAAATATATATTTAAACTAGCTCGTACCTAATAAGATGAAAAAATAAAAAAAATAACTTTCAGAATTAATCTAAAAGCAAAAAAAAATACAGCATTTTTCCAAAAATAATACAAGGAATAAAATATGAAAAGTTTCTGCGTTAGTGTTCGTTAAAAACGAATGCAGTTTTTATATTTTCCTATTAAGTAAGATAAATGAGCATAATCGATTATTCCGAAGCTTGAAATTGTTTTGAACATTTCTCAACGTGAAGTGGTCATAGGTTTCTGTACCTCTAAGGCCCAAGCCACACAGAAAAGACGTAAGACAGGCGAAGACGCGGCACAACATTTAAATTACAGTAGAACCTCGTTAAGTCGAACCTCGATAAATTGAAAACCTCCAAATCTTGAAAAATGCTTTGTTCCCTCCCTTTCAAACACCGAAACCTCTATTACTCGAAATCTCAACCCTCTATTAGTCGAAATAATCAGTGAGTCCCTCCAAGCCATTTCGGTATATATTTTCCCTCCTAAACTCGAAAAATTAAATTTTACCTCTGTATCTCGAACATAGTAATGTTTTATTTTTTTAATACTGTATTATGTATGAAAATATTTAAATATTCAGAAGGGGCCCCTTCGACCCCCCCCCCCCCCCTCTTACGTGTTCTCTGTATGGTTTAACAGAAGCCGGGGCGAAGACATAGCGCCTCTTTAAGGTATTTTCAAACAAAATAGCTATGACAGTATTAGAGTCTTAACTGTGTGGCTTGCGTGTAACATCTAACAGTAACACACATAATCCTGACACCGCAGTAAGATACGATTATCCTCTGTCCTGATATACTGATTAGGAAGTATAAGACTTTCGGTCGCAGAATACTTAGACCAAAAACAAATATTTGTAGATCGGAAACTTTCATACTTGTTTCTTGTCAATTTAAATGTCTATTCACATTAAGGTTACTCAATAGAAGGCAATATTCCAGTCAAAAGGGCAGAACACTGCAAAACAGCAAAACCTAGCAAAACTATACAAAATTAATAGGTATCAAAATAATGTCTTTTTAAGAACCATTTGTGAGCTTAGCGTCTCAAATTAATTATTAGTATAAGTTATTAACTAAAAATCACATTAATTTAAGTAGACTTTAATATTAATTTTAAAATGTTATTACGATTGTGATTCACATCGCATGTTATTTTTTCTAAATTATTACTACCATAGTAGTACCATTCAAAGTAGTGCTTAAAAAAACTGAGTAGCCTTTTTACGCAGGTCGACCCACTAAAATCATATAAATTCGAAAGATGTGGCTTATTTCCACTATGAACTAAAAACAAATTATTATTTGTAAATTGTTAGACAATCAAAATATCTTTCAATATCTATGTTAAATATTGATATAAACTAGAGACTAACCCGTCTGCTGAGGCCCGTGCCCAGCAGTGGGACAGTATATCATTATTATTATTGATATAGTCATATACCTACTGTACAACAAGTTTGCGTTGATGTGACTTAATAAAAGGGATTTATACAGATTCTATTCATACGAACGAAGGTAACCGACATAGCCCAGCGGATTAGCATGTTGAAGTGGCAGTGGGCAGGCCAAATAGCTCACAGAACTGATAGGGGCAGAAAAGTTCTCGAATGGAGGTCACGTACGAGCAAGGGCAATAGAGGACGTCCACCTACAAGATGGACCGACGACCTGACAAGGGTTGCAGGAAGCCGATGGATGCAGGCCGCTTCCAACAGGTCGGCCTGGAAGGCATTAGGGGAGGCCTATGTTCAGCAGTGGACGTCTTGTGGCTGATGATGATGATACAGATTCATAAATAACTAAGAAGACAAACAAGAAATATACGTGTTCTCTTTATTTAGAAATGAGGAAAATACGTATTGTTAAACGTGACGATACCTGATAAGTAAATAAGGTTAAAAATATGAAAGTAAAGAAGAACAAATAAGATATGAAAGATATAAATATTCAAGGATTTTTAAAAGTATCTTATATTGTTTTTTTCTTCTAATAAGCGCTCGTAAGTCACTTTACGTAGGCCCGTATTATAGGACGAAACTCAAGTGAGTTCTTTGCTAAGTGTCGATTTCTGTAGACGTGATTGGTGCGTTTTTGTGTAGCGCCAAAAATAGACCTGAGTATCGTTCTATGATACAGGCCGTAATGTCATAATCATATCCAGACATTATATTAGTCATGGTGGTTCATTGTATTGTGCTTGTATTATTAAAATTCCTAATGAAATATCACGCAATATGTGATGCACGAATGATAATGCTAATATGTAACAGCATTATAGTTTCGTTTTCCATTAAACACTAATCGATATGTCTATAAAACGACAATTTTAAACAAGACAAATATAATAAATTAAATACTACCAGATCAATAATATTAATAAATAATCTAATATAATATCTACCGGCCATTTAATAAAACACTTACCATATTCGTCTTCACCAATTATGGAATGATTTGCCACAACAAAAACAACCGTACCACTCACGTAATAAAGTCAATAGTCCACTAAAATTCATTTAGGCCGTATCTTCTCGTAGAAGTATGTCTGAGCTACATTATTAGCTTCTTTCACTAGCAATTTTCTTTTAACAAACTTGAATTGTTCGATAGCGAACTCGTAAAGTTCGTTTTCCATCTTCCAAACGACTGATTGTTGGATTTTTTCTATTGTTTTCTGTGATGGGTCTATCTTAGAGCTGGTCTGTCTGAGATGTGACTTGTTACTGCTAAGATAGTACTCCGTGGCGCCGCGGAAAAACCGCGGGAGCGTCGCTTCTAGTACTGTTATAAAGTCTAACATCTCTTCTGTCACTCCCACCACTAAGTAGTGGTTGACTAGGTTGTGTTTCGCTTGTTCTAAAGCCCATTGGTTACCGGGTTTCCTGCAAAAAATAATAATGAAATGTGTATATTAAGCGGTAGAGCTACGCTGTAGACTATACTGTCTACAGTAACGTCCCTATCAATAAACGGTCGCATAACTGGCATACTGCCCACTGCACCACAATCACTTTTTTTTCTTTTTTTTTATAGTATAGGCCAACAAACCAGCAAGTGGGTCACCTGATGGTAAGCGATCTCCACCGCCCATGTACAATACAAAAGAATTATGGGCGCGTTGTCGACCTTAAAGGAAAGGGTAATAAGGGATTGGGAAGGGGAGGGGGATTTGGGCCTGTAATCCCCGAAGGGGTAGGCAGAGGTGTAACGAGTACATCCACATTTCGCCGAGCGTATCTCCGTCCCTTATGTGATAGGGGGCGAGCCTATCGCCATACCGGGCACAAATTCCAGACTCCGAGTTGATACTGAGCTTTTCGTAATAGAAAAACCCAATATTACGTTTACACGTTTACAACTGCGCCACCGAGGCAGTCATTTTACTTTATTGTCACATTTTTTTTATTATTCTCAATTTACAATTTATTTTATTTTCCATAACATTTATTTTATGTGATTTACAATAGTCGTAAATTTTGATTAAAAGAAGTAGGTGTACATTTTCAAATGTGCGCCATCTACCGGACTTAAGGATACTAAATTGTGCTCTAGGTTGGTTCATGTTCAACGAATCAAATCATAAAATTACCTGTTTATCAATTTGTAATTTTCGGAAGGGATTTAATGAAAATGTTGTATTTTGATTCTCAAAATAAATAAATATAATTAACCAAAACAACTAAATGCGATATTTCTTAATTTTTGGATAACTATATTTGTAGTGAGCCGCGTAACGCCATCTAGCAACGTTTTTTTATGCCCACGGGGCGTTCTTCGTAATCAGCAATCTTTCCTTTGTATTATGTATCTATGTGTCTAGTCAGGTACAATCACACATCCTCCCACTAGCACAGTAGGTACACAAAACCCACCATAGTAGCACGCATCGACGAATGGCGTTCCGAGGTCACCTGTATATACCCCGTTTCTTTAGGCCGGCATAATTCTGCCAGCGGTGGAAATAAACTATATCTCTGGACTGTCAATTATACTTAGACTGTATTGTGCCTTAAACCTTGCACTTTGCCGTGGTGTGTTAAAAAAATAAACGCGTCGAATTGAGAACCTCCTCTATTTTTTCATCGGTTAAAAAGATAAAAGACGTGTCTAATGTAATCGCGTCCCATATTCACTTTAAAATTAATCGCACAGGACGACCATACACTTTAGACCTCGATCCAATAATCTTTACAATTATCAGAGGCCTTAGAAATTTCCTTCACCCATATTATTAGTTTCTTTAAGGGTTGGTAAAGCATCCTCTTTTCTTTCAGAAAAGTGAGTGTACATGTACGGTGGTGATCGCTTATCAAGTGAAGTGATTATTGATTTAAATAATAAAAAAAATCTAGTCAACTACCCTATTGTAATTACACTCGGGCAGCGTTACCACGAAAGAGTTCTAAGCACGACTAAGTTCGTATAAATAATAATGCGCCCGCTTATATACCTTAGCAATAACCTCCACCACATCTCAGTGTTATTATCTACCCGCTTTACATAGTTATTCCCTCGACTACCTTCACTAAGACCAATAACGGTGCTATTACTAATATGGTAACACTCGTTTGCCTGTGTTGAGCTATAAGTGTAAACTTACCAACAATCCGCAGCGTGTCCACAAAAGAACGGCACTTGCAGCCACATGTTATTTGGGTCGCAGTCCGGCTGACCCTTCTCCACACACTCGTCGAATGTCTGTTGAACGCATCAAACAGTTATATTCTATACTAGCTTTTGACGGCAGGTCCGCCCGCGTGAATAGACTTTTCCGAAATAAAACGTAGCCTATAACCGTCTCCAGGGTGCCATCTATCTCTACATCAAAATTCATCAAAATCGGTTCAGTGATTTAGGTGTGAAAGCGTAACAAACAAATAGATATTTTTTTTCATAAAAAGTATCTTATGTTACTTCTTATACCTCCAAGAATATGTGTACAAAGTTTCATGATGATCGGTTAAGTAGTTTTCGCGTGAAAGCGTAACAAACAAACTTACATTCACATTTATAATATTAGTATGATGACTCCACGGGAACGTTCAGAAATAAAAAGTATATGTAATACGCACTCACGCCTGTACTCTCCTAAGGGGTAGGCAAAGGTGTAACTAGTACACCCACGTTTTACCGAGCTTATTTCCGTCCCATGATATGGGGCGAGCCTATCGCCATACCGGGCATAACTCTAGAATCTAAATGATGTATAACATTTTATGAATTCAATAAATAATTTGAATTTGAATTTACTGTACGGGTTTGGCTAACGAGATAAGAGTCTTCAAAACTTTCACAAACTTCACGCGTTAATACTGCTTCGAATACCACAAAGGTTCAATGCCACTAAGGTTCCTTCCTTCCTCACCTTTCCTTAACAGAGCCACGCGTGCTGGCTTGCGAAACCATAGCTTCGTGGTCTCTTTAATCTCGGCTCGGACCAAGAGGTTCACAAAATCTTACTTCTGTCGGACCATAAAGCTGTGGAATAGCTTGCCGGCGCGCTTGTTTCCTCCTTCCTAAAACATGGGATCCTTTAAACGGAGTGTGAAGAAGCAACTAAGCAGGCCGGCATAATTCTGCCGATCTACGATACATTCAGTGGCTATCGTTGGTCGACATTATTCATGGATTGCGCTACACTTACCATCAGGTGTAGCGTACTTTGCCGAGCCAGAATAAAAAAAAATAAGGTGCAACAATGAAGTGAACTTTACGCTGGCTTTAATGATCTTTTAAATGTAATGATGGGGTTTTAGAAAAGAGATCACTGGAAGAAAACAAATTTTTTTTTTTTTTTTTAAAGTTCTTCAACTATTGCTTACGTATATCATGTAGGTGATCTTTGCTAAGTTTCATAATGGGGTTGGAAGTTGCATGAAATTGTATGAAACGCGCGGATAGGTGCGCGAGGTTGCATGTATTTTTTTTTTTTTTTGAATGACGAGACGAGGAGGTCGCACGCCTGCTCATAAAAAGAAGCAAGCCGCACAGCACTTTAAATAACAAAGCACTGAATGACACTAGACTGCGCTCGACACCCCGAAACATAAGGTGTTTAGACTCATAATGCCAAGTAATTTCACTGGCTTCAATGTCCTTAAAACCGGAACACAAGAGTGCTTACACACTATTGCTTGGCGGCAGAAATAGAAAAAACGGTGGTACCAACCCAGCCGGCCTCTCGCATACGAGGGACCTGCCACCTTGTAATTTAATTTAATTTCATACAGCTTTTGCACCAAGCGGCAAGGGCTCCGAACTGGTGGCACTCTGAGATCATTTAAATAAATAACATCGATGCGATAAGGCCAACCGCGACGGACATAAACGATCTCATGCCGTTTCAAGACGATATAAGACATCATCAGTGTCGAACTACAGAGTGCACGGAGTTGTATTATATTCTTGTAAACAGATACGCAGATAACTACGCCAAATCGTGGCGCAGCGGGCGAGTAGTCGGCTGCGAAGCGAGAGGCCGTGGGCTCGATTCCCACACCGAGACAAATGTTTGTGTGAACCACAAATATTGGTCTCGGGTCTGGGTGTTGTGGGACCGCAAGTCCCTCGTAGTTCCTGATACCCACGACACAGGTTTACCTAGTGTGGGGTCAGAGCTATGTGTGTGACTGTTGGGTGTATAAAAAAAAAAAATATTATTAAAAAAATATGGTATTTAACTATGTCAAATTTTATACATTATTTAATATGCAACCGACAATAATACAGAAAAGAAACTATTAATAATTAATTAAATACTATTTAAAATTAGCCGTTTATTTAAATAAAAAAAATCTAAACAGAAGCGAGATATTATCCTTACACATGTAGCTTAGAAAAATGAACATATTTAAAAAGAAATATTACATCTTAATTTCTGAGTGTATTGACGAAGCCGGGGGCAGGTTTGATGTGCGTGGACGCCTCAACTTGTTATCTCGCTCTTACTCGTAAGCCATCGCTCTTGCAAAGGTAATCAATCGAAATACGGTTTACGCAGCTTGCTTGCGTTTCGTACGGTGAGTAAGATATCCGGAGCCCAAATCCCCCTCCCCTTCCCAATCCCTTATTATCCCTTTCCTTTAAGGTCGGCAACGCGCCCATAATTCTTTTGTATTGTGGGCGTACGTGGGCGGTGGAGATCGCTTACCATCAGGTGACCCACTTGCTCGTTTGCCGGCCTATACTATAAAAAAAAAAAAAATACAAACAAAAAATAATTAAAGTTGGCAAGGTTTGGTTTTTACGAATTAGTACAATATACAATGAAGGCCCGACTATCCGGTTCCGGTCAGACACTCGAAAGAAACATAAGTATGTGTACATAATCTGTTATACAGGACATCATTAGATCATCATTACATTACACATTCGTATTTCTTAAAAACACGAACATTGCCGAAGCGCTCGATTTAAATCGGAGTACTGCATGTGATACGAGGTTTTCGATTAGTTATATCATATGAGTTTCCCGGGATTGATATTTGTGCTTGATACGGCAATAGGCTCATAAAGGTTATCGCACACATATTATTATCAACTCGCAAACGGATCATCGCCTCCTTGCCGTCAACAAAGCGTCGAACGGAGGCAACGGAGCGGCTCAGCATATTCGGCACGTTGACCCGGCTACGGTTAGACTAGACTAGACCCGCCCACATACCCGCCACTGTAACTCCTGTGCACCAGGATCGACAGTGGCACGCATTTTTGTTGACACCGAGCAGTGAAGCTCGGCGAGTCGCTGGAAATGCTAAATTGTCTTTGTCCCGCAACGAAATTAATCAAATAGGAAGTTAAGGAGGAGTTGGAAATATTAATTGTCCACTTCGGCTACGGTTAGGCGACCACTGGTTGCTGGTAACTAACCAGTGGTAAGTTGCTTTGTGAATGCAGCGGCGTGGGCGCATGAGTGAGGTAGCATGTTGCGGATGCGGGCATGCGGGGCGCTGGTGAGACGTAAGCGCGGGGATTGGCAAGTTAACCATCCGCTTGCTGCCACTTGTGATGCTGATTCATGTGCATTGCAGTATGGAATTTCATACAAATGCCTCGAGTTGAGGCGATGCTAATCCGGTACCGAGCTAATATGTGCGTCAACGTTTAACATCAGCCTTGTATTATACTATCCCACTGCTGGGTACGGGCCTCCTCTACAAATAAGCGAAGTAGGCCTTAGTCCATCACGCTGCCCTATTGCGGCTTGGCAGACTTCACACACCTCGCATGTCACACACACGCGTCAACCTTTAGCAGCTTACCAAATCTTGGGACGGAAAATAAGTTCGGCGGACCGTGGGTGCAGTAGTTGCATCTCTGTTTATCTATTCAACGATACAGGCGTGAGCTTATGTATGTAATTTCTCCTGTCTCCCTAAGGTATAATAAACTAGTCATGTTACTTCCTACAACTATTGCAAATGTAAAAAAAATAATGTTTGTGAGTTTGTGAATTTGGATGTTTGTTAGTCAATCACACCTAAACAGTTACAATTTTGGATAAAATTTGGCACACAGGTAGACCATTACTTGGATAAAAAGGTTATTCACACAAGCAGAGCCGCGAGCAAAAGCTAGTGTTAAATAATGATATTATTTGACAAGATAATTTACATTTGACTTTTGTTCTTGTGCTATTTAAATTAGTTAATGTACTAAATAAGATTATAATTACCATTTTATCGCCATGTTTCTTCCGCACCAAATGAGGACGGTAGTTATCTCCATACCGCAGGAAATAATAATATGAAACAAGTCTATCTAGCGGTTTTCTTATTAAATTTATAAATATAGGTTTTGATGTTGTTCCCAATCTGTAACAAATAATACACTTTAAGGTTTACAGTATCTAATATTTTATTTAGACTTTATGAGTGGTAGTCATACTGTGGACAATTTTGTCTACAGCATGAATGGAATGGCTCATTACCACTGACTAATAGAAAACCTGCGTAAGTAACAGCTTACTGCTGCATTTCGTACGGTGAGTGAGATATCCAGAGGCCCAAATCCCCCTCCCCTTCCCAATCAATCCCTTAATTGTCCCTTTTTAAGGTCGGTAACACCCCCATGATTCTTTTGGTATTGTGGGCGTACATGGACACTGGGTATCACTTACCATCAGGTGACTCAATTGCTCATTTAACACTATATTATAGTGACTACTATAATTATTCTGGCAACACAGTGACTACACTAGACCTGATTTTAAGTACAATGCACTCCAAATATAATGGTCGGCCTGAAATAAGTGACAAATGACTTTCCAGCTGTTGCTATTACGATGAAACAGTGAGGAATGGGGGCAGTGTGTGAAGTGATCTTGAGACTAGCAAAGTTGTTTTGTGCATATTGTAAAAGTCGTAACTTGTAGTTTTATCCTATTTTGTAGAAATAAGACAGAGACAAGCTCACTACACTCTGTTAACTTTGATTCAACCTATAGAGCAGTGAAAAATATATGAGAAAGGAATTCTCCAGCAGTGGTACAAAAATTACACACATATTAAAATACATCATATTATTATCCTATTTTAAAGAAAGTATGCTGTTTATAGAAACTTTTGGCATTATTTATAATTGTAATATTTTGAGTTGAACAGCTACATTTTAGAGTTTTGTTCATACTAAGGGGCCAGCTCAAATATGTTCTTACCACTGTTTCACAAAAAACTGGTGTAAAGTCTCTACTTTACAAGCCAGCAGAGGCTTCTCAGCAAGCCTCTGCTTGCTACTGTGTTCAGTATGGTGAGTGAGATATCCGGAGACTCAAATCCCCCCTCCCCTTTTCAATCCCTGAATGGCCCCTTTCTTTTAAGGTTGGCAACATATCCATGGCCCTTTCTGATTTTGTGGATGTTCATGGATGGTTATATATAAATTAGAGTAGAATGAATAGTTGAGATCACTTACGTTACATTTGCCGGACTATGCTATAACATAATGTTAATTTTACAAATATAATCCAAGTTATACAGGAAATTTTTGGGACATTACCAAATCATAAAATATTCATAAGAACTAATGGCTGAGGAGTGTTACTAAACCATTGATAGTGTTATGACATAAGTTGATTTATAATTACTTTGTTGATAATGATTTGAATAAATTGATTAGATAAAACCAATGTCAAGGATTTATTAAATAAAAATATTTCCTACCTTTCAAAGTTAAGGAAAGCCATATGGCCATGATACAGGGCTGGTTTGACCTCATGCCATTTAGTTACATTCTGCGCAAACTTATACTGGTTGTTTAGTGACATGATATGCCTATTCGCAGTTATATTGATATGTAGCACTTTGAAGTTGTTCCTCTTGCACAAATCGTACGCTACACCAACAAAACTCGTTGAGCCCGTCTTGGGCACTCTATTATATATCACAACAGTGTCATCGTCACTTTTTTCCACCACATTCGGCAGAAACTGGCGAGATTCTGCGTGTGACCGCACTAATCTAAACTCTGCAATAATATCATATATTTCATGAGAAATCCACAAATATCAATTAAATAACTGAAAATCTTCAATTATATACCTATTTTATTATAATTTTCCTCTATCCGAGCGAGTTCTGATTGAAAATATAAAACAATAATAACAATAACGCACAAACACGAAAACAAACATAATTTATTTACGTTGAACATATCGTGTTGTGGACCGTTCGGGACACTTCAAGCAGTTATGAGCACTGGCATATTTAACAAGAGTTTATTATAAATAAACATTATTTGGGACACATAGAAAAGAACAATAATTTCGGCACTCATAGACGCTCGAGCGCTCGATTCCAATGATTCCAACTACGTGATGTTCCAGATTATTTGACAATATTTTTTTTCCATCTTGGTTTTCGTTTTCTCCAATAAATGTTAACGGTTTGAATTTTGAGACAAAGCATAAACTCATGCTACATTAACTAACATTTCGCTGAGTACTGGAACATACCATCAAGCATCAAACGAGCTTGACTTTGACAAGTGACAACACAATAGATGCGTTTTATTTCCTCAGGTGTTTCATTATTTCTTAAATAGTTAAATTATATTAATTAAAACATTTTCTTCATAAATATTGTAGGAAATGTATTACCACCACTACACCGTCTAATTAGACTGCCACTATACCCATTGGTACGTACTAATAAATTGTGAGGTCCGGGGTTTCAACCCAAGGTCAGACATTAACAATTTGTGTTTTTTATAACAGAAGCCGGCAAAAGTGCCAGTGGAACACCTGATGGACATGGTAAGTTATCTCCAAACTCTACCGCCCATGAACATTCAGACAACCTAAAGAATCATGGACCCGTTACCGACCATAAATGAAAGGAATTATTAACGGATTGGGAAGGGGAATTTTAGATCTCCGGTTATCTCAACCAACGTACAAAACGTAACAGCTATTAAAGTTGCTACTTCACGTGCGTCGATTTTCTGTTATACAATGGTAACAACCCGGTCGAGCCGGCACATTCTTGTAGGCAAAACTGTCTACAGCGTGGCTCTACTACTTAAATGTTGTGTTTGAGTTTTCTGCAAAAAAACACGCATGAATGGTCCGGAATTAGAATTTTGACTGAGCATGGAGATAAACTTCCCCCTATCACATCATGGGATGGAAATAATCTCGGCGAAAGGTCGATGCAGCAATAATTACACCATAGTCTGTGCCTACCACTTCGTGTATACAGACGGGAGCATATTATGTTATGTATATTATGTAAACATAAAAGGCCTCAAAGAAGAAGGTTTCATGTCGTATTACACACATTACATAAATGTAATCATAATTTAAGTTTCTGTAAAAAGAGTCTACCAAACTTGTGGAGTCAGGAGACCTTATCAGGTACGCAGATATCCTCACGATGTTTTCTTTATTGTTAAATCAAGCGATAATTAACAATTAATATTCACGTAATTTAGAAAAGTCAGAGGTGTATGGTCTTAAGGCTGGTTTCGAACCTGCGTCTCATCTCGTCAGTCTGTACCACTCCCCTTGAGCTATCGCGCTATAATTATGCGAAAGCAGCGAAAGTGACTATGGGTGTCTGTTAGCTAGGTTTTCATGTCTAATCCGCTGAACCGATTTTGATATTTGTTATGAATGTATAACCCTTCTGAGGAGAAATTTTCCCCCATGGTGTGATACAAAAAAATATACTTTACCTATTTGAAAGAAATTATTATGTTAACACGTCCATATGTATATGTATATGTATTTTACCGAACATAAACGATTAGGTTCGGATGTCTATAAAATCAGTGTTCGACGCAGTACAAATAAATAGACGATTGAAAATACACCGTGAGCGCACAAAAAAATCAATACGTTACGGTGGGCGGGACTAATTTAATTTATATATACCCCTGTTAACTTTAACATAGATAATATTATGTGTTTATAAAAACATCCTACCTATTTACCTATACCAAAAATTATTATCATCCTAGATTTTCATTTTTGAACAGCCCGTTTGTTTTATCGTTATCAATCCAGTAGGTACTTAATACTTTAGAGTAATAACACACTTAATACTATGACAATGGCAATGATCATAGATTTATGGCCAATTTCATCAAACAATCTAAAACATCTACAGATCGTTCCACACATAGGCACTGACAACCGATGTGAAGCTTGAAGACCGACGTCACGTGAACTTGCTGTTCAGTTTCGTAAGGTGAGTGAGATTTCCGGATGCCCAAATCATCCTTCGCAATACCGAGGCCCAAATCACAATATAATCTCCCCTTCGTAATACCTTTTTCCATATAGGTCGGTAACACATCCATGATTCCTTTGAAAGGTACCTACTGTGGGTGTTTCAAGGCGGTGGAGATCATTATAGGTGAGGGTGACCCATTAAGCTCCTCCTTGCTCCTTTGCCGGCAACAACTAAAAAAGTACTCTTTATTTATGTGTTAAAAACGTAAAAATGTTATTGTAGGTACTGTAATAAATTTGATTTTACTGGCTGTATAATTAAGTGGCCTTTGCCATTACGATACGATGACCGCTGGAGAGTAAAGGTGTAACACAGTGATACTGAATAGTTTTATTGATATAAATAATTATCTGTACAGGGACTATGATGATTTAGGCAGGCACAATAATCTACTACAACAATTCACACACCGGAAGTGGATACAGTATATGGATGTGAAGCCTTGTAGCATAGGTAATCTCAGTTTCCGATGGCGCGCAGACCCGTGCGCTCGCGAGCGCGGAAATAGCGCTGACATTAGTTTTCCCGCCAAATGTGGGCCACCGTGCGTTCCATTTACACAATTCCGGAATAATGTCGCTGTAGTTGTATTTTTCAGATTTAAATTACTTGCGATGTGATGTCTCATTTGTGGTAAAAATTAATGTATTTTTAGTAAAGAAACATCCACTTCCATTGAATAAATTGTAATGAGCTCTAAGTAGATAGAGTTAGGTATATAGACAAGCACTGTAATCCCTAAAGGGGTAGGCAGCGGTGTAACCAGTACTCCCACATTTCCCCGAACTTATTTCCGTCCTATAATGTGACAGGGGCGAGTCTATCGCCATACCGGGCTCAATTCCAAACTCCGGGCTGATACTAAGCACTTCGTCATGATAGAAAAACTCTATCACCTTTACCTGACCCAGAGATTGAACCCGAGAACTCAGCACGGCAGTCGTACCACGTACGTATTACAACTGCGCCACCGAGGTAGACATACAGTTAACTTATAACCGACAAAAAACGGAGGCTAACGTATTTAATATAGGTACGCGTCGAATTGAGAACTTTTTCAAATAATTTTCTTTGTTATTTTTAATCCATGTTATAGCTTTAAACAATCATCATTCGTCCATTTCAACTACAAACGATCTTTAAATACGCGTTGAACACTTGAGCGCACTTAAAACCAATGCATCAAGAAATATCCACTGTTTACAACCTCACTTCCGTTCCCTGTTTCGGATTTAACATTGGTACTGCGTGTGCATTATAATTACAATAATACTAACCCTATATTATATACACGTCCCACGGACACGGGGCTTCTCTACTGAATGAGAGGGGTTAGGCATTAGTCCACCACGCTGGCCTGTTTTGTCTGTATTGCTCAAAATCAAAACTGCGACCTACAGTTATAACGAAAATAGTGTTGAAATGTAAACAAAACCTTTCTCCTATTATGATTGACCCAGTTGTTCCAAGCTTACATTATGACCTGCCACTTCAAGTAGGTATAAATAACGATCTTACGATTATACTACTCTTGAAAATCGATTAGTTAACGTTTTTTAAGTCCGAGGATCTTACCTGTCTCCAAAAATTTCACCATAACAGACAATTATAAAACTTACTGCTCTCCGCGGGAAAATAATCATACGCACTCGCCTGTAATCTCCGAAGGGGTAGGCAGAGGTACCAGTACACCCACATTTCGCCGAGCGTATCTCCGTTCCATGATGTGAAAGGGGTCGAGCCTATCGCCATACCGGGCACAATTCCAGACTCCGGGCTGATACAGAGCATTTCATAATAGAAAAACTCAATATCACTTTTGCCCGATCCGGGGATAGAACCCGAGACCTCAGCGTCAGCCTCAGTCGTGACGCGTATACTCGTACGCCTTACAACTGCGCCACCAAGACAGAAAATAATCATCTTGGTTTCGGGCTTCCTTTTCGCACTTAGCCCGTAAAATATCGAGCCATTGTACGTGATGTATGCTAGCTGGAAGTCTAGCTAGCCTCACTCCGACCAGAAGTGCAGGATCCTCCTGGTGTCTCCACAGTCTTCACGGAGCGACCTCGGTGTGTTGAGGATTTCAGCTTGTTGTGAAGCTATACCCTCGCATTCCAGGATGACATGTGAAGCTGTTTCATCGGCCAACAGGCATCCCCTACATAAGGGGGCTCTCGGTTGTAATTAATCAAAATGAAATTAATCATTTATGATAGAGCTCCACCCAGAGCCAAAGAGCCGTGGTTTTGCCATCGATAAAGGTTTGGCAATTGCACTAAAGTTCAGTAGACCAATGATGCTATGAACAAATTACTACGGATCCCTAATAACAGCCATCCATCACGGAAATGAGCAATGATTTTAGTGTTGGAGACGAGAATAGCACTCGTAAAATATTGTCGCGTGTCCCTCAAACGTAGGAAATCAAATGAGACGTGCACCACACGTGATTATAGAAAGTACAGGGACGGATGGTATTATTAACCTCAGACCAAAAAGAGGGATGTTTTAATGTTGTCTGTGGCATCGTAGTACATACATTTTTATAGTATAGGCCGGCAAACGAGCAAGTGGGTAAGTGATCTCCACGGCCTATGTACGCCCACAATACTAAAATAATCATGGGCGCGTTGTCGACCTTAAAGGAAAGGAAAGGAATAAGTAAGGGATTGGGAAGGGGAGCGGAATTTGGGCTTCTGGATATCTCACTCACCGTACGAAACGCAGTAGCAAGCCGCTACTTAGTACTTTACGCCGGTTTTCTGTAAGACAGTGGTAACGACCCGGACGAGCCGGCCCATTCATGCTGTAGAAAGAATTGTCTACAGCGTGGCTCTACGACTTATTAAATACATTAATGTACTGCTTTGAAAGGGTTCTATTCATTCAAAAGCTGATGTAATTGAGATTGTTCTTAGGTATGTTTGAAGAAAATCTATTCAGTAATTTAGAAATAACAGATCTTCATGCAACTATGTCGGAGGTCTTAACGGTTAAGGCTTATTTCCGCGGGTCACGTCAAGCGACAGACGCTTGCGTTAGTGACGCTCTTATCTGTCAAAACTCTACTCCTTAGCCTCGGTGCCGCATTTGTAATGAGTGCACGGTACAACTGCTGTGATGAGCTCTAGGGTTCGATCCCTGGGTCGGGTAAAAGGGATATTGGGGTTTCTATTATGAGATACTCAATATCAGCTCGGAGCCTTTAGCGCTTAGCTTGATTATACCAAACATGTCATGAACTGCAGTGACGTGGGTTTGGAAGCTAATTGAGGCTTATCTTAGTGGGAGGTTATCTGCCTAGTCTATCTAAAAAAAAAAAGCATTTAATATTGAAATAATAATGTGTACCGACATTATGCTTAAAGGCAAATAAATAATTAGGTTACTTCAACAATGGGAACAAGCTCATTCAGCGATATGCGGAACGTCCTAAACATTATTGCAGCGCTGATTTTCAATAAGGGTTGATAGAATGTAGAAACTAATGGACACATGGCAAAAACTCAATCAAATTCCATCAAGTCACTCTTGGGGATCTCCAATGTAGAGACAGATCCAGTATAATATCATGATTATTGTAAGGTGTCGATTATACATACATATTTCAGTTCATTGATCCCCTTTCTATTCCCTGTTCCTTTTTTATAAGGTCATCAAAAAATCTAAGATTCTGACATTGTGGATGTTCACAGGAACTTATTTATTTGCCGGGCTGTTCTACAAAATTACTCACATTATGCTCATATTAGACCATTAGTGGTCGAAAAGGCACAGTGACAGCCGCCGGGACGGAGTGGGCGAGTAGCCGGCTACGAAGCGAGAGGCCGTGGGATCGATTTCCACACCGAGACAAATGTTTGTCTAATTCACAAATATTTGTCGTGGCACCGCAAGTCCGTCGTAGTCCCTGATACCCACGATATAGGTTAACCTAGTGTGGGGTCAGGACCATATGTGTGACTGTTTGTATTTATATAAAAAAAGACCTGCATGGGGTCCACCATTTATAACTGTAGGTATAGATACCTAATGTAGGTGAACAGGTCATACGCAATATCCGCACGATGTCGGATCGGTTATTTCTTGCTGCTGATTCAGTTAAAAATAGATTTTGTATCTAAATATAATAATTAGATCTCGGTAGCTAAGCATTGATAGATTATGTGATGAACTACGAAACACGGCTTGAGGGAATTAGACAAACTGACTAGGTTCTTGGAAACGAAGACTGCACTGTAAATATTTCAGGCAAATAATATTGATGATTTTGAATATTAACCTACCTCATATACTTAGCTGTCTGTACTTTGACCGCTGTATAAAGAAAGGAAGAAACCCATAAAATACTGATGCATAATATTTATTTTGAAAGGAATTCTCCCATTTTACATTGTTCACCAAACAAATCAGTCGAACATCGTCGGTCTTTGCGCGTACACGTTTATTTTTGTCGCGCTGCCCTTCATACGGGATCACGGAATATGTTACACAATAGGTATAATATATTAATTGTTTAGCTATAATAATAGGTATAATATATTAGCTACACAAAAATCACAGTTTATTACAGTAGTGTCTCATAGTTAAGTGTCAAATAGATTAACAATTATAAAAAGTATACTTACCACTGACACATAGTAAAATAAGAAAAATAGCAATACATAATGCTGAGATAAATCAATAAATAAAAAATACCTATTTGATTATGGAAGTGGATCGTATTCTTTATATTTTTGGAAGCTTCTCCCGGAAGAAGCAGGACAAGAGGAAATCTCTGGAGCCGTCTTCAATTAGTGCTGGTAACAGCCCCCTACATGCAAAGGCACAGAGACCACTCAGCCAGTCACTGGCCATCGCGCCCAGGACGTCGGCATACTTCGAAGCAAATCGCAAGAAAAGTCAGCTGAAAGAATGGAACTGTGGGATATGCCGGAGGGAATTGGTAGAGCCTCGACTTTTGGCGTGTCTACACAGTTTTTGTACGAGATGCCTCCAGAGCATGCACCAGGAAGGCGAAGCGGAGATGTGGAGCGAAGTCGATGCAGGTGCGTAGTATCTATCAGTAATCGATAAATCTTAAAAATAAGATTATGCTATTTTCGCAATATGTATTTTGTTTATTATTCCAGTTGCAAACTTTCAAATCAAAATAATGACATAATTAGTTTTATTGATATGCATGAAATTTTACATTTTCTTTGCACCTAAATTAGGTATATTTAGGGATTTATTTATGAATCATATAAACTCACGAAGTATTAGGTACAAGGTAAGTAGAGGCCCAACCAGTATACCCATGCTTCGCCGAGCTTAGCGCAGAACGTTTCATAATGTTAGTGTCGAAAAATTAACACAAGTCTTGATTGCCCCATTGGAAATTCAACCCAGGACCGCATGCGATATACAACCTATGTACACTGCCATTGCGACACGATTAGACGACATACTTAATAATACTTTTTGATCGTTTAAGATTTTACAAGTTTAAGTATTCATTAGCTATTTCTTAGAATTCGACTATTTCTTAGAGCCGTCAATTAAGATGACTTTTCAGTAACGTAGCATAAAGCATTAACTGTTTCTGAGTGTGGAAGTAGTCTGATTATGACTAAGTGGGAATTAAAGTTCATAGATGTTCCTGAATGTGGCAGTTAGTTATCTACCGTTATCATCGTCATTACATTAGAAGTAAAAGGATCCACGAATGTAGTTCTGTATCGCCCGTATTCAAGAGCAATATTTAAATGAGCTCTTTGCTATTGCTGTTTAAGGATTAGTCTCTTTTTTAGCTCCAAAGCGGACCAGGGGCGGTACTGGCTAATTCGCCGAACTTCATCAATTATGCCGGCGTTCAAGTCCATTCAGATTAATCGCCCGCGGGCGGCATTAATTAATTCAAATAAATCGGTTTTATTGAAGTTTATGTGACGTCATAATTCGTTGTTCATCGTTTTGGCCATTAGACGGTCGTTCGGCGGTACGTCAGAATCATTGGTTCTCTAATCGAACATCGATTTGTTCGGAAGTCGATCAATCCGAAGTTCGGAGAATTAGCCGGTACCGCCCCTGTGACGGGCATAGCAAAGAGCTTACGTAAGTGGTGTTCTTAAATACGGGCGATAGGCAAACATTACTTAAACTTAAACAAATTCACTTACAAAACTGTAACCCACTTTTTTTATAACATAGGCCAGCAAACGGACGAGCAGGTTACCTGATGGTAATCGTAATTATGGGCCTACGGGTATCTTTACGTCGGTTTTCTGCGAGACAGTGGTAACGACCCGGTCGAGCCCATTCGTGCTGCAGACAAAGCTGTCTACAGGATGACTCAACCACTTTTAAACCTTTCAATTCAACCACATTTTATACTCTCAACTGTCGTTAACCCATTAAAACACTCTTTACTGAAAACAATAGACTGCATTCATGCGATGTCCATTCTAGACGACCTCTCCTAGACATACTGTAGTTTAAAAAACTGCTATTTAAAGTGGTCTATATAAATTGGTTCTTAGTTTGATGTTAATAAAATCATTTTACTGCATTGACCTACTGAGTACCTTACATCTGGATGCGCCATAAATGTTTATGAGCTAGTGCTATACATTTGCGGTTTCGTCTGTTTTCTTGCCGTTTCTCGAATAATAGTATTTTGGTAGAAAGTTTAAGGGTGTGGTCAGGCCCTTATTTTTATTGTTTCATAAACTGCATCGTTTTAAATTAAGCTCCTGTATGTAGGCAGACACTCAACTATAGATGGACAAGTACGTGCGCGACCGTCCTGCGGGGTACAAGACGTTGGGGGGGCGAGGTTCGATGTAACCGCCCTTTGTTTCCCTTCCCCGCTGCATAAACCGCCCCCGCTAACATCTAGAGAACCTCGCCCCCCAACGTCTTGTACCCCGCAGGACGGTCGCGCACGAACTTGTCCATCTTTAGTGACGTTCGGTTTGTTGAGCTTATTTCCGTCGCATGATGTGATAGATGGCTTTCAAGATGAAAAAAAATAAATGCATTTTGCATGATTTTGTAACCATTGATTTAGGTACTTTGAGCAAAATTGGAGTGTAAGTGGGCCACCGATATCTCAGGCTCAAATTCAACCTCACCTGCATGCGAGGCAATAGTGAAACTTGATTCCCGTTGCGGATTGTGGGGGTCAGACGGCGGATCGCCCCTACATAAGAGTAATGACATAAGATAGATTTGCTTACTATTAATAGTGTTTTGACAGATCTTCCATACAACATGTGTCAAAATGTTACTGCCAGTAAGCAAATCTGACGATAGACAGAATATTGGAAACAGCCATAAATCTACCATTAAGTCATGATGGGAAGGCGGCACGCCAGGCAAAAGAAAAGATTTAGGAAGGTTCATGAAGAAGTATACGAGTCAAAGATTTGTTTACATTGATTACAAATTCAATTGAAAATCCTCTAGATGTACGAAATAATGTAGTGTCTGCACAAAGCCGTGTCCATAGACAAGCTTAATGTTTAAAATAACCTCGATAGATGAAGAAGCCAAGTGGAAGCCTTACAAACACATTATCGCGACTGTGGCCTACATATATGCAATAGTTATATGATCGGATCATTCTAAATCGATACACTTTTACCCGGTTTCTGAATGGCTGATCAAATCAACATTTAACTTACAGAACTTTGATTTTTACACCGCTGTCAAATCAATTCGAGTTGCTGAAATGTTGTTTAGTGAAAAAAAAATGATGTCTCTTTAGTACCGTCTGACATACGATTTTTCATATTAATTTGAAAGTTATGTTAGGTAAAATGTGAGTCAAATCAATGGCTTTGACCAAGCTTCTAGCAACTCAATTTCGACTTGACATGAGATTTGACATTTGATAAGTTAATTTTACTTTGAAAAGCCTTTCAGAAATCGGGCGTTAGTGTCGTTTGATTTAATTCCATATATGGTTGACGCTGGTTTGATGCTGGTTGGTCACATTTTAATCAAATAAAATAATAATCTATGCATTATCTAATATTATTATAACTAGGTGACCCGTGCGAATGCTTCGCACCGTTAGTGGTCAGTTTATAGGTAACCGATGGCATTTATTTATTTATAGTTTTTTTGGCAATACCTATATTTTTAAAACATTTGTCTATTTTTCGTCAATAGCAGCAAATATAAGCTTTAAAATATTAAGATAACCGATAAAGAGTACTGTATATACATACTATGCATTAAAACACGATATTCAAAGTTATATTCAAGTTCTGGCACCGCGCAATTCATTGGTGACATCACACATGTTCATAAAAAATATTTATGTCTCTCCTGAAAAATATCGCAAATTTAACTTGCGCGGTATTGTTAGCTAAGCGACGAAATGCCTAATAAGTAATTAATTTCTACTACTGATGTCTCGGGGTGACGAATGCTGTCCAGTGCCAATCTATATATGATTACAAATCACGTAACTCGAAGTTCCGAGTGGTGTTGTGTCTGTTTATAGGCAGGCGTGGTGCTTACCATCAGTCAAACGACCTGCTCGTTAAGTCATTCAGACCAGTAAAAAAATCTTTCACTTGTTTTCATAGTTTTCCTACCCTAACACCCGGTTTCTGAACGGCTGATCAATGTTAAATTAACTAATCAAATGTCTAATCTTATGTCAAGTCGAAATTGAGTTGCTAGAAGCGTGATCAACACTTTTGATTTGACACACATCTTAGTTAACATAACTTTCAAATTAATATTAAAAATAGTATGTCAAACGGTACTATAGAGAGATCAATAATATTATATTTTTTTTTGCACTAATAACGTTTCAGCAATCGAATCGATTTGACAGCGATGGCAACTCAAATTTGTGTTAGTTCAATGTTGATTTGATCAGCCTTTCAGAAACCGGCGGTTAGTCTATCAATACTAAAGACATGTCCATCATTGAAGTACTTATCGTACTACAGTACAACATAGTTAATAATGTGAAGTAAAACACCGGAACCGGCCTAATGTGTAGGATATAAATAACGAGCCACCCCGGCGCGGGCGCACGCGCTCGCTTGACGAATGGGCACCTCTAATGATCTTTGTGGATGCAGAATCAATCTTACGACGTTACGACGGATCAACATCTGGATGTCTATTGGATGTGTTGTAATTGATGATGATACAATTTCTTTACAATATTTTTAAAGCCTACAGCTTGAAGGGTCGGCCCAACCGGATTTGTAGAACTGTTTTAACAAAAACAGACGTGTAATTGCAGCTTACTCGGGGGCGAGCACGAACAATTTACGAATAAGTATTCGAATCGAGAACACTAGTATTAAATAATTTTTTGACATTTCGATACGAATATGTACGTGCTCGCAGGTAATTCGTGCTAGCGCCTCAGTTGCGTTTCGTGCGGTGGATGAAATACCTGGGGGCCCAAACCTTCCACTTCCCCTTACCAATCCCTTAACTACCCCATCACTGTATGGTTGGCAACACGTCCATGATTCTTCTGGTATTGTGGGCGTTCATAAGCAGTTACGGTAACTTAGGTATTTTTGGTATTATGTTGGCAATTACGGTATCTTACCAACAGGTGACCCTCTTGCTCGTTTGCCTGCCTATACTATAAAAAAGCATAGCTACCTTGTCATCAACTCGAAATATCGACACCCAAAATTTTGATAAGGTAATTCAAAAACTAGGTGGTCTAGGACTCTCGAATGTGACAGACATAGGTATGTATCACCGCTTTGTCTTTGCTGCCCGAGGTAGAAGCGTAGTTACTTATAGTGCCTAGGTAGTGTATATAGTTACCAAAATATCGTCGGTTATTTCGGTCATATTGCCCATCGACAAGCGGACAACCTTGATAAGTTAGCTGTTGTGGGTATGGTGGAAGGAAAGAGACCCCGCGGCCGATCGCCTAGCCGTGGGTGAGACCAAATAACCACCCTAACTGGTCTCCCTATGACAACCGCCCTGAAGGAAGCTGACAACCGGACAAAGTGGAAACAGCTAATATAACGGTCAACGAAGGCCTTTCAAGGACATGACCTTTAGTAATGAAGAATACGACCAAGAAGAGAGTGTATTATTATCAAAGATTTTAAGATTGTTCTAGTTGTACTGCAACCGTTTTGTTTGTAGTTGGTTTAGCTTCCGGACGTCATTCTAGGAGGCCACTGAAAAGAAAGAAAGAAGTTTATTATTATAGCAATAATTACAGAGTATTTAAAAAATAAACACATACAAAAAATACAAAAAAACGAGCGCTGTGTTGTGGCTCGCCCCATAACCACAGTATTATACTGAGCTGGGTCTCCTGTTGTCACCGTGAAGGCATGCAACTGTATAGTTTTAATATTAATTTTAAGTCAGTTGAATTTTATGTATGTTGCATGTCTTATTATGATGACAATAAACTTTTTCTTTCTTTCTTTCTTATATCTGCTGCCACGGTCTAGAAGCGGCAGTGTGCCAGCACTGGTGTTCCAGTTTGAATTGCATTAAAGTTAGTGAAATTACTGGGCGTTAAGACACATCTAATGACTCGGGGACGACGAGCGCAGTGCCATACAGTACTTTGTAACTCAGTTCTGATTGGTGTTATACTGTTTAAAAACAAGCGTGACGCTTACCACCAGGAGACTTAAGCATATGCATCACGAATATCTTGCGCACAAGAGAGATAAATATTGACGGCAAATATCTCGTGTAAAAGTGCCAACATTTGATAAAATTACGCCGTCATGTTACGCAGATAAAATCCCACAGAGAAGTTTAAAGTTTTATTTTCTGTACGTTATTTCTTCTTTAGACATAGTGAGTCGAAGCAACCATGTTAGGTTCCATAGACATTTATTTATTTAAAGTATACTCACAGCACAATGTTTACAACACTCATTCTTTACCACTGCAAAAGCCAAATTCCATCGCTAGCAACACATAGCAGCAAAATTCAATAACCCTTCCATGGCAGTCGGGTAAAACATATAAAAAAAAAAAGGTATAAACTAAAATAAAATAAATCGAGGTTACCAAGTTAATTAATATTTTTTTTAAGTCCACCGGTAATTTTTTGCTTAAAACATAAAATAGTATTATATATATTATATTATATTTATTATATTTGTATTTACACATATAGAAATAACCAGATAAAACTGTATTTTCACGACAAAACGAGTTACATTTCTCGTGTTACTTAAGCTAAGCCCACTGGTGCTCGACCTGCTCGTGACGTCACTCAGGTTGATTTCTTATATTTACGCGGATATTACACATTGAAATAAAACTAGTTTATACGGAGAGGCTCTCCCGTGACCACAAAGGCTGAAAAGCTTTCGAAACGTCGGGACTAAATTAAAATTAAACCGCGATAAAATCCGTATTTAAACAATAACAATAAAACTATTATTTCGATGTCACTCAGGCTAATAAAAAATCCACCAATTCCCATAAAACGCAGCAACCGTGACTACAAATTGCAATACAAATTCGGTGTCATGTCATGAAGCATATCACTCAAAAACCTTCAATATTTCCGCAAAATCTGGCACATTGAACTCTATTCTCAAGCATACCGTAACGAAAACAAAAGATACATTATCCAGATGAGAAAATTAATAAACAACCACTGTTATTCATGCATTTTTATTCGTTTTGAAATACTCTACTCTTGCGGTTTGATCCAAATTTCTTTGATCTCATCCTTTGTTTATTTTATTTAGTGTTATTGAGTTAAATTGATGCAATATCTACTTTTAAAAGTTTCTTGTAAATGTAACATTTAAAATTTTCTGTCTGTAGAGTTTTGAAGATTGAAGAGTGTTTTATTTCTGTTCTTTGCACGAAGCGAATTTTAATTAAAATTGATAGAATAATAATAATTGACTGCCTCGGTGGCGCAGTTGTAATGCGTACGCGTTTCGACTGAGGCTGACGCTGAGGTCTCAGGTTCGATCCCCGGGTCGGGTAAAAGTGATATTGGGTTTTTGTATTACGAAAATGCTCAGTATCGGCCTGGAATTGTGCCCGGTATGACGATAAGCTCGCCCCCTGTCACATCATGGGATGGAGATACGCTCGGCGAAATGTTGTTGAGATGTACTGTTTACACCTCTGCCTACGTATTCGGGGCGTGAGTGCGTATATATGTATGTTAGAATACCAAACCTTATCAGAAGTGTTTGCCGAAAATGACACGGAAACGTGGTTAATTTCAGCCCGGTCAGCATACCTTGCGAGCATCATAGCTGAATGAAAGTCTGTTAACATATAATTGCATTGCGTTTTATTAGTTTCCGTAAAGTACCTATATACTAAAATCATCGTATCGTAAGAGTAACAACTCATAAACATTTGTAATAGAAACATGATTCATAATTGCGAAGGTCAAGTTTTCAAAGCCATGCCCGATGAAACTGGGCGACTCTTCCGTCCAAACGAAAATAAAACGTCATGTTTTCATTTGTTATTGACACTGAGTAATAACATAGTTGTAGATGTTTTTTTCCGAATGGATTTGTGCTGTTAGGCTATATTGCTTTTACAGCTTCACCTGGCAATAAAGCCGGCGCTTATGGCGCTCTAGCCAGAAATATGTATAATGTACTTAGTAGCGATTAAGCACAGAGGCGCCTTTTAGAAGGCTCAGACCTCAGCTTGACCAATCGCTGATGATTATAATTAAGGGCCGCCTCTGCACATCATTATGCCGAGGGCCAGTTGTGGGAGCTCTTTAGACTCGCAGGCGTGTCCTATGTCGGGGTCGCGTATTATTATTGCGATTCGGGTTGGGCAAGGAAAGTGCTGCTTCGATAGCGACTGTGATGGAGACGTTGGGATCTCCCAAAACATGTTTGGAACGTCGACGGAGGAGTTGTAGAAGTAGTAAATTTGTTATAGGATGTACGTGCTTACTGTTATGTATTTTTGTGGTACTTATCTACATACAAGAGATTTTCTACTTTTAACCCATCGACAAAAATTAATGTGGGCGTACATGGGCAGTGGAGATCACTTACCATCAGGTGACCCACTTGCACGTTTATCGTCCTATCATAAAAAAATATATTTAGACTTGGTTGATTATCATGATCATTTAATGTATCTTCTTCCACCGGCCTTTATCCCACTTGCAGTGGGGTCGGCACAACATGCTTTTTAACACATGTTACAGAAAGATTTGGCTTATAGTTTTTACGACCGGCCGGCTGTCTGACGTCAACTCCTCTGGGCTTCATATAATGTATATCTCCCTAATAATTTAACTTTCAGGATCTGTTCAATTAGAGGCTGGTGAGTTGAGGTCAGGTTCAGGCGCCGGGTCCGCGGGGTCCGGCTACGAGAGCGACCTCCGACATTCCGGCTCCGAAGGCAGTTTGGAACAAAAACCTCAGAAATACGGCATTTTCACTAGAAAGGTATATAAATAAAATAAAGATTAAAATTTGTTTTAGGATTGAAAGCAAAATAACCATTTATTTTACGGCAATAATATAACAATCAACAGATGCTAATTTATATCATCAATAAATTAAACTTCGAAGTCCCCTTTTGCCCACACATTTACCTCTGTTACGTGATAAAGAAATATTAAGAAAGTAATCGAGGTATTGACTCTAAAACCGTGTTATTATTGGGGACTAAGATAGATATTGGCGTTATAATAAAGCCAAAAGCCGAACTCAGTCTTATTTTTAAAGATCAGTCTATAGACAAGCAGGAAATTATCCACCAAGAAAAATAGTCGTCCGATATTCCAGCAAATTTGAAAGGCTCCCCCTCTTTGGAGTCACTTTAAAACATATTATGTACCTCTAGAGTACTCTAGACTGATGCTGATGAGGAATATATCCGTTTCAGATATCTGGCAAAAGCGTACAATTCCTTGTGTGTCCTACATGCAAATACGAAACGCCTTTGCCTCTCGGAGGGATATCAGCTCTCCCTCTGAACTACGTGCTGCTCAGGAAGATGGCCGCCGCTCAAGACGACAGTCTCCGAGTCTTATGTGACCTCTGCAACAGCGATAATACGGTGAGGTTATGATTTTGTGAGGCAAGTTTGAAGTTTTGAGGTTTGAAAATAAAATATCTGATTCATGTTTAGTGTTCATTTCATCTCATAAAAACTACTTATATTTTTTATATTTTATGATTGTTGTCGCTGGGTGACGTGACGGTAAGTGAGCTCCACCGCTCATGAAAATCCATAGTACCTGAAGTATCAAGGATGCGTTGCCGACTTTAAAAGAAAGGGATAAGGGATTGGGAAGGGGAGGGGTATGTGGACCTCTGGATATCTCAGTCACTGACCACCGTACGAAACACAACAGTACGCTACTATTTCACATCGGTTTTCTGTAAAACCTGGTCGGGCCGGCCCATTCATGCTGTAGACAATTTTGTCTATAGACTACAGCGTGACTCTACCACTTAAAACTCTCTCTCTCTGACTCTGACTCACTTCTTTCTGCACTCCATATGCATCATCATAACCAATTTATAAAATATATTCTTCGGCACTCCCTTTAAACTGAATCCACTCATAAAGACCCTTACCTTCATTAAAATGTAAATAATGATCGAAACGTGCATCTGGCGGTAACAAATGATCGGGAATTATTTCAAGACCAACACGTGGAAATGAAGTTGAGCGTACCGATTAGCATGCGGTACGAATGGATACTACGTGATGGTAAATTTAACGTTTTGCTTTAAAGACTATTATGGTGTCCATGTCTATAACGAGAACAAAGAATTTGAAGTGCATGAGGTTACGGTAAAGAATTTGTGGTATAAAATTTAGAGTATTTTTGTTGAGGTTCGGTTGTAGTAAACTCTTGAGATACGGAAACATTCTGTTTGTTAGGGTAACCAATCTTAGGAAGTTTATTGGAAATTAACTTATTTTATCTTAAAGTAATGTTTAAACAAGGGCGATCCAAAATAATCTCAAGCAAATTATTACCAATTTTATAAATTTCGATGATTACTAGTATCATATACGATTAGAGAACTTTAATATTTTTAGTTATGTAACTAAATGCAAAGACAAATTGGAAAGAAAAGTCGCAAAGTTATCTTATTGGTCGAAGGGAGAGCTTTTGCACTGTAATGGAAGAAACATTTTTGAAGTAGGTACTTAATCATTTTCTATTTAAGGCGGAAAGCAAATGCGGGCAATGTCTCGTAAGCGTGTGCTCATCCTGCGGTGAGGCTCACGGCAGACAGAAGGCTACGGCACGGCATTCTCTTCAGCCGTTGGAGCTACCGCCGGTGAAGTTCTGCAGCCAGCACCCGCGGGCAGAGCTCAGCGTCTACTGCGCCTCGTGTCAACAGGTTGGACCATTCAATATATCTAAAGTATTTATTCCTGTAGTGTGTAAGTAGATATAGCATATTATCATGTAACATGTTATTTTACAGTCGTAATAAAGGCTCGTAACTGAGCACTTGATCTTTCAACACATCCTCATCAATAATAAGTACATGTCGACCTTTTTTTTGCCGCGAGGGAAATCCGTCTTACGGATACCCTCCCATCCCGGGGGAGGAGGGATGAATATGTCGGACTCACCAGCCTTCCGACCTAGTTCACAGAGTGACTGCTAGATCGGGACCCTAACCAATTCCTACGCCAGTATACCGACTAAAAACCCCGCAGTGGCCTCCTTGACAACGTTGTGACCTGACACAAATGATTTTAGGAGCCTGAGACACCCAGAATAGGGTAGTTGACTAGATTTTTTTTATTATTTACATCAATAAGTTACGTTACTCAAAATATATTGCAGAAAGAATTTTATAAATCGGACCAAAAATAAATAAGTTAGAAGCCATTCAAATCCTGTAGAGGGGGTAATTGTCAAATGACAGACGATGCAACCTTTGACGTCAACGTGTAAAATGTTCATAATGGTGCACGAGTGCAAGCGAGATAGAGAGATATCCCTACTACATCCCCACTTCTCCTCATACCAACATTTAAAGTCATAACTGCGGGCACATTTCTGAACCAATTTTGATTGTGTTTTAATAAAAGGGTTTCTTTTGTGTATCATTTTCTGTTACTTATAAAATAATGTATAAAATTCAATATAGGAAACTACCCTATTCCCTTTCTTCTTAAACAGACAGTAATAATCGATATTGGTCACCAGGTGGTGTGCCGCGACTGTTGCGTGATATCGCACTCGGGGCACGCGCTATCGAGCGCATCACGCGCGGCGTCGGAGCGCGCGCGTTTGTTGCGCGACGCGTGCGAGCGCGCGGCACATGTGCCCGAGCATGTGGAGCGCGCCACGCGTGTGCTTAACATGCAAGCGTATGAGGTCGATGTGAGTAGATTAACTTCTTTACCTTATACATAAATATCTGACTGCCTCGGTGGCGCAGTTGTAATGCGTACGCGTTACGATTGAGGTCAACGCTGAGGTCTCGGATTCGATCCCCGGGTCGGGTAAAGTAGTATTGGGTTTTTCTATTGCGAAATGCTTAGTATCAGCCCAGAGTTTGGAATTTGTGCCCGGTATGGCGATAGGCTCGCCCCATATCACGTAAGGAACGGAAATACTGGTTAGACCTCTGCCTACCCCTTCGGGGATTACAGGCGTGAGTGCGTATAAATATCAGCTGTGCTTATTTATTACTACCCTAGCACCAGCCGGGATAAACCCTGCAGGTAGAAAGAAAGAAATATAAGAGGTGTGTACATTATGCTCTTGAGGAATTTACGGCTTATTACGTATTCTTTAAAAATCCATCGCAAAGCTGTTTGATAGAGATTGCTAATAATGATAAGACCACCTTACATAATATTACTTTGGTAATTATTTTACTACTAGGTAATTATTTTGTCATGGTTATAGCACTTATTTAATTTTACACGATGTAATATTTGTTGTGATTATAATATATATTTTACACGATGTAGGTACAATAAAGTGTTATCTATCTATCTCAAGGCGAGTAGTCTCGATTTGAAAAGAACTGAGGCTGCCAGATTCTGATTGATATCCCTGACCCTACTAAATACAGGGCTTAGATTAATGCTCCTTTAATCGTGACAAAAACAATATGGCTCCTTCCAAAGCAACATAATTCACCCATCAGCGCAGCGTGGCTTCAAGTTGAGGCAGTTTCTCTATTCAAGCTGCCTCAGGCAAAGTCGGTGTTTGATGAAGCTATAATTATTCAACAAAGCCAGCATTTCGTCTGACTTCACTCAGAAAGTTTTACGTAACATTACCACCTAGTTGTGTACCATTTTCAGTCGCAAGCATGCCGCGTGGAGGCGGAAATTCAGTCGTGGCATGAGCAGTACATACGCGCGGTAGATGCGCACGCGCGGTCTCTCGCGGCAGCGGCGGCGCGAGCGCGCGCACGGTACAGACAGCGAGTCGAGCACAACAACACGGAGCTGCAGCGCAGGGCAGAGCAGGCGAAACATGCTGTCAGCTTCGCGCAGGAGGTAATTGAAGTGAAAACTTCTTTAGCCGCGTTGGGCACTTTTTGGTAGGGGAAAATGTTATGGGTTCGCGTCACCGACATGCTCATGACGCGCCCGTGCGTAGCGGCCGTGTGCTGTGCGCGTTAGACACTTTGTTGTTTAGATGCTTATAGATCTGTAGCTATACAGCTGACGTAATCTTATAAGTGAAATTGAATGGATTTAGTGAAAAGTTCAATGTGATACTGTGCATTGTTGAAATAGTGTTTTTGTTTGATTATTATTTGAATCGTTTAATTGTAGAATCATTGTGCAGTACAATAGTGAGTACCCACTAAAAAACCATATAAACATGCATATACGAGCAATTGTTGCTTGGAGTATTAAAAAATGTGAAAACCAGATTGATGTTGATAATTTTAATTCAAACATTATGATTTTCAAATTTTAATACTGAAAGTTCTAAGATTTTATTTCTATTGGCAGTCTCTACAACTGCCAATTTTTATTATGTGGGTGATCCACGCTGTAATCACTTTTAAGTATAAATTTATCAATTCGTCCGGGTTGGATGTAAGTCATTTTGTGGTTGCCTCTGTTACCTCTTGTTCCTTTTATATACAGCTGTTATTACACACCACGTGAGCAAGTGCTGATTTAAATAAATAAATGATACTGTCAACATGTAAACGTCTTTACTTATTATATTTATTTTTGGTCCTTCGAGCCGGATTAAAATCAGTGACCTGTTTATTTATTGAGAAAATCATTGCTTTTTTATTTATTTTTATTGTATAGGCCTATAAACGAGCAAGTGGGTCATCTGATGGTAAGTGACCACCACCGCCCATGTACGCTCACAATACCAAAAAACGTATGGGCGCGTTGCCGACCTTAAATGAAAGGGTTAATTAAGGGATTAGGAAGGCGAGGGGGATTTGGGCCTCGGGATATCTCACTCACCGTACGAAACGCAGCAGCAAGCTGCTACTTTACGCGGGTTTTCTGTGAGACAGTGGTAACGACCCGGACGAGCCGGCCCATTCGTGCTGTAGACAAAAGTGTCTACAGCGTGGCTCTGCACTCATTGCTGATGTTATCTGAACTGTTCAATGCATTACGTATAGCTGGTGTCAGAAGCGAGGGCTGAGGAGCTGCTGTCGCTATCAGCGCCGGTGTTGCGTAGACTGGAGCGCGTGTCGGAGCTGGGCGCGGCGGGCGCGGCGGGCGCGGGCGCGGGCGCGTGCGTGGTGCGCTTCGCCCCGGCGGCGCGCGCGGCGCACGACCCCGCGCTGGTGGGGCGCCTCGTCAGCGCCGCACCCGACCCAGCCCTCTGCGCGCTGCACACTGATGGTGAGTTTTTTTTTTTTTTTTTCTTTTTTTTTTTCTTTTTTTTTTGATTGATTGTTCATCTGTGATCAGTCATAAACTATGAGCAGATTTGTTGTCGATAATATAGCATGTTTCAGAGTGCCCTCCAGCAAGGGAATCAACTCTTAACGATTCAGGCATCCAGGCTTTGAATGTCGTTACGCTTTAAACGTTTCTGATAGCTGATTGATGGCGAGTTATCAACATTTTTTATAGCACTAGGGGCGTTGCCCATGTTTTTTCACAAAACATAAAATAAAAAAAAAACTTAAAGTC
Organism: Mimas tiliae; assembly: GCA_905332985.1. Taxonomy (NCBI): domain Eukaryota; kingdom Metazoa; phylum Arthropoda; class Insecta; order Lepidoptera; family Sphingidae; genus Mimas; species Mimas tiliae. Next base: position 18,554,220 of record HG995241.1, on the reverse strand, counting down.
CGACGATCATGAGACATGTGTTACTTTCTTCCTCACATTATTCTGCATCGATTGGTATCGGTCTCGATCCCATACCCCCAGCGGTTTTGGAGGAGATAGCGTGACAATCTTTTGGCAGCGGCGGCGTTACTTTTTTTTAGAATAGAGAGATAGGCCGGCAAACAAGCAAGTGGGTCACGATGGTAAGTGATCTCCACCGCCCGTAGACGCCCTCGTTGCGCGTTGCCGACCTTAAAAGAAAGGGATAATTGAGGGATTAGGAATGGGATGGGGATTTGGGCCTCCGAATATCTCACTCACCAGGGGAAACACAACAGCAAGTTACTACTTTACGCGGGTTTTCTGTGAGACAGTGGTAACGCCCCGACCGAGCCGGCCCATTCATGCTGTAAACAAAACTGTCTAACCGTGGCTATACCATTCTTTCTGAGTGGTAAAGCAACAACAGTGTGTCAACACTATTGTGTTTCTGTTTGAAGGACTGTACTCAATCTGACGCTCTAGTACTCGCTGTCGCCAGCTCACCAGTATCACGCCGGTTATTGTCTGGATCTGTGAACAAATTATAGATGAATATACCAAACATATGACTGCCTCGGTGGCGCAGTTGTAATACGTATGCGTTACGATTGAGGCTAACGCTGAGGTCTCGAGTTCGATCCCCGGGTCAGGTAAAGTGGTACTTGGTTTTTCTATTACGAAATGCTCAGTATCAGCCCGGAGTCTGGAATTTGTGCCCGGTGTAGCGACAGGCTCGCCCCCTATCACATCGTGGGACGGAGATACGCTCGGCGAAATGTGGGTGTACTGGTTCGTACCCCTTCGAGGATTACAGGCGTGAGTGCGTATGTATGTTTGGATGTATGTATAAAATGATATTACAGGTTTCCAAGACTTGAGGGTTGATTGTCAACACGAGACCATATTGGAGTTACGCGACAGCAGCGGTGAGAGGATCTGGTGCGGCGGTGACCAGGTAAATATGGTCAAGGTTCAGTTCCTTAGACATCCACGCACCCGGGAACTATTCTTATTTGATGGAGAGAGGAGTGAAGAGAATGTAGCATGGAAATGAGATGAGCGGATCGCTCGGCTGGTAGTAACCGTCGTGCCTTTCTACAGACAGTCTTTCTGCCTGGCGTTATCTCAGCTAATGCCAGGGTCCGCCTTCTCGTACCATAAGGTACAAGGTGGAAGGTTCCTCGTATGCGAGGCCGTCTGGGGTTGGTACCACCAAACAGCAGTGTGTAAACATTGTTGTGTTCCGGTTTGAAGCACATTGAAGCCAGTGAAATTACTGGGCGTTATGAGACTTGACACCTTATGTCTCTGTTCAATGCCATGCAGTGCTTTGTATTTCAAAGTTCTGCGTGGTGTTGCATCTGTTTACGGGCTGACGTGACACTTACCATTAGGCGAGGGACCTATTCGTGACGTCATTTAAAGCTGATTAAAAAAAAACATGCATTAATGTATACTCGTATGTTATATCCCGTGATGTCTGTATTCAATTCAAATTCAAATTCAAATCATTTATTCTGTAAATTGGATCATAAATATCACTTTTACATGTCAATCATTTTTTATGCTACATTATATTTAAGACGGCATTTCGGGGCTAGCCATGAGAAGAAATGCCGAAACAAACTCATGGGTTACGGCCTCTTTTAATGTCCAGACATTGTTTTACAGAATTATGCGAGTGTAATGTAAAGAAATTCCTGGATTGGCCTTTTGAAGAAATGGCCAAGAGTATACCAGACATACTTGGCACTCGCACTCACAAAAAAAAAAAACAAAATATTTAATATATGTTATAAAAATTTAAAAAATCAACATGTCAGTATTGCCTTAAATACTAATATTGCGCCAATAGAGCAGTCAATATTAAACAATATATTATATAAAAGAAGAGACCTAGGTACACCCAATTTTGTAAGGAGTGAGCGGCTCAATTCCAAGCTGTTTTGTCTTCCAAGTAATCTTTCACACTATAATAACCTTTTTGGCAAAGCCTAAGTTTAATACATAATTTAAATTTATTAAGGCTTAATAGTTGAATATGGCTTGGAATTTTGTTGTAGAAACGTATACTTTGACACTTGAAAGAGTTACTAATTTTTTGAAGTCTGGTCATGGGCAATATCAGTTTATTCTTATTTCTAGTATTTATCATATGAATGTCGCTGTTTGTTGTAAAAGAATTAATATTCTTTTTTACATACATCAGGTTCTCATATATATACTGAGATGTATGTGCAGGTGTCGGGATACTTCCGTCGCCAGGACTCGAATGCCCGACCCGCGTCCGCGGCGGTGTCGGATCGCGGCGACGGCACCTACACCATCGCCTTCACGCCGCACTCGCCAGGAGCTTATCTACTAGCCGTTACTCTTAATAACAACCCTATTAAGGTAAATATACAGTATGTAACAAACACCGAATAAATATTTAATTCTTAATTGTAATGACGAAAATGTATAAGAAGATGTATGAATGTGGAAAAGGCACGTGTGAGAGCTTCGTGGTCTCTTCCATCTCGGCTCGGACCAAGAGGTTCGCAAAATCGTATTTCTGTCGGACCATAAAGCTGTGGAATAGCTTGCCAGCGCACGTGTTTCCTCCTTCCTATAACTTGGGATCCTTTAAACGGAGTGTGAAGAAGCAACTAAGCAGGCCGGCATGATTCTGCCGATCTGCGATAGATTCAGTGTCTATCGTTGGTCGACAGTATTCATGGATTGCGCTATACTTACCATCAGGTGTAGCGTAATCACTTTGCCGAGCCAGGATAAAAAAAAAAAAAAAAAAAAAAATTATTAGTTGGATTTTCTATAAAAGCGTGTTTTTTAGTTTTTTTAAAGTATATATTTTTGCTTGGGTTACGTTTGTTGTCATCTCGTCTCGATGGTATGTGTCCATGTGTAGGGTAGTCCGTTTCCGTGCGCCGCTCGCGTGTGCAAGTCCCACAGCGGTCAGTTCCACTGCTGCTCGTTCTGTTCGTCGGGCGGGAGACGCGACGCGGTCTGCGGATGTGGCGCCACCATGCCCGGCGGGTACAAAGGTACGTCATTGGTTCTTTAAAGCTGGCGTGAGGCCGTGGGTTCGATTTTTTTATGACACAGGTCGGTTACTAGAAAGTGGTTCTTCTGATAGTAAGTGATCTACGACCACAACTCCAAAGAATTACGGGCGCGTTGACGACCTTAAAGGAAAGGGATAAAAAAGGGAGGGGAGAGGGATTTGGGTCTCCGGATATTAACAATTGTGTGACACACAAATATTTGTTTCGGGTCTGGGTGTTGTTGAAACGCAAGTCCCTCGTAGTTCCTGACACTCACGATACAGGTTTACCTAGTATGGGGTCAGGACTATGTGTGTGACTGTTGGGTGTATTTACTTGTGATATTTTACGGCATCGAGAGGCGTGACTGTGACAAAATGAAATGTGGACGGAAGTTTAATGTAACCCCGTAACATTTCCCTATTAATTTACGAGTGGTAGAGCCACGCTGTAGACACTTTTGTCTACAGTATGAATGGGCCGGCTCGTCCGCGACGTTACCACTCTCATAGAAAACCGTCGTAAAGTAAGTTTGCTGCTGCATTTCGTATAGTGAATGAGAAATCCGAGGCTCTAATTCCCCTCCCTTTCCCAATTCCTTAATAATCTCTTTCCTTTAAAGTACTCGTAATTTGTTTGATATTGTGGGCTTATATGGGCCGATCAGGTGACCCACTTGCCCGTATGCTATAAAAAATATGTGTTTGTGCAGGATGTGGTCACGGTCACGCAGGATGGCCAGGCACGCGGCACTGGTCGTGTTGTGGCAGCACGCGGCGACACTCCGCCTGCACGCGGCCACTCCCGCCCACGACGCCACCACCACCACCACCACTCTACCAGTTCTCATTGTGATACTGCACTTGCACACTTCAATGAACAATTAACATAATATAACTACAACATATATGTAAATTTGATGGATTAAATAAAATTATGATTGTACAAATGTTCTTTCTTTTTACCTGGCGTTATCCCGACGATTGCCAGGGTCCGCCTCCCCACTAAGACGGCTCCACTTCGCCCGATCTTGAGCATCCTCTGTAGTAAGACCGTTGGTTCTCACACCTTTGTCTATTACATAAAGCCAGCGTTTTTTGGGCCGTCCAAAGGATCGTACGAACTCCTGGTACGTTCTGGCACAGACAATTAGCGACCGATGTACTCCTGTAGTTTCCTCAAAACGTGACCAAACCACCGACTTTCCTGAAGTTTATACATATACGATCTAGTCATGTAACGTTACACATCCACCGCAGCATCTTCATTTCGGCAACGTGGATCTCCTTAACATGGCGCTTATGTGTAGGCTACGTCTCACACCCGTACAAGAGTACAGGCCGAATTATGGTCTTGAATAAGAGTCCTTGTCTGATCGGCATCTTTCGGTCGCAAGTGATATACGAGTACATATACATACATACATACGCACTCACGCCTGTAATCCCCGAAGGGGTAGGCAGAGGTGTAACTAGTACAACCACACTTCGCCGAGCGTATCTCCGTCCCTTATGTGATAGGGGGCGAGCCTATCGCCATACCGGGCACAAATTCCAGACTCCGGGCTCATACTGAGCATTTCGTAATAGAAAAACCCAAAACCACTTTACCCGACCCGGAGATCGAACCCGAGACCTCAGCGTTGGCCTCAATCGTAACGCGTACGCATTACAACTGCGCCACCGAGGCAGTGGTATAATATAATAATTAATAAAATAAAATATCAAATTGAAATAATCAAAGTTTATTTTAAAACAATTTATCACTTAGATACATTATATCTTAATAAAATACAGCGGCCTCTGTTCATATTATTGACTTGTATTAATCGTTCCAGCATTCCATTAAAAAATTAAAACACTCTTAGGGCCTATTTCACAATGTTCGAGTAAAATTTACCCACGTATTAACAAATAATACAGCTATTTTTGAAAGTTAAAGTCTAGTTTACATTTTTCTGTTGTATATTAATATTCTAGATTGTGCCTTTTGTATTTTACATTATTTTATGTGCATTTAATTAAAAAAGTAACGCGGTAAAATCCGTATAAATAAGTAACATTTACTCACGAGGTAGTAAAACAGACCTTTAATTATATTTTTCAATTCGCGAGTTATAGTTATTATCTTGGAAAAATCGTTCGAGCATTCAATAAAAAATAACAAATTAAAACACTCTTAGGGCCTATTTCACAATGTAAAAATTGAAACATTTCATTTTTCACGAGTTATAGTTATAAGCTTAAATGAGGCATTGGCTTTGAGTTATCTTTCTATCCAAATATACTGCTATACACATTGTGACAGTAATGTATCAGACTCGACTAGTACCTTGCATTCAAACAAGAGGCGATACAAGCCCTAACTGACTACGTAGGACTGTTGAAAAAATATGGATTTATCGATAAAGGTTTTTTGCGATATATCGATATCTTTTGGACCAAAACTTTTTATAAGATGCCAAAAAAGGGAATCCAAATGTAAAGCCAATATATATAGATATTTTATCGATATAACAAAACCGATATTGATACATTTTAAAAGTATCGATACGAAATAAATCGATACTTTTCATTTTAGACATGCCTACATTTACGCTAAGCGAACGGCAAACGGTGGCTGTTAATACGAATGGGTCTGGTGTGAAAGTTTCAGTTATATTTATACGCATTTATAATTCGTATGGTAGACGGTTGTTACTTGTTATTACTGTATAAACCAAAATACAGTTTTGGGTTATGGTCACTCCAAAATCAATAAGAAGTAATAATTTAAGTTGTCATATATGCAAAACCACACAAACTTAATTAATAAATTTTCCAGCAAAACGATGATTGATCACTATTATGTAACTGTCAATTTATATTATCAAAATTATCACAGACCAATTATCACACCTGTAAACTAATGTACAATATTTCGATTAAATTTATGCGCTGGCCATCTTCTTTTATTTTCGGAAACCTGAAACCGCGATGATGATTATCGAATATAAAGCAGCGAACATAAAATAAAAGTTATTACACCCAAAACCACACACACAGTCCTGACACTACGGTAGGTGAACCTGTATTGCGGGTATCAAGAACTACGAGACTTGCGGTCCCATAACACCCAGGGAATCGAACCCACGCCCTCTCATTTCACAGCCGGCTACTCGTCCGTTCCGCAAGGGAGACTGTCTTGACTGACTGTAAAAATCTTAAGAACCGAAGATTGCCAAAGCGCATAATTTTTATCGTAATACCGTATGTGTTCATAAAAGAAACAAGAGAATCCTTTATTGAGACTATACTGTAAAATGGGGTGAACACTAATGTAGGGATGAATCTATGAGATTATAAAACTCTTAAGAACTTGCCAAGATTTTATCTTAGGCTTAATTTTTGTCGATAGTTGATAACAGCTAAGATATTAATCGTACGGTACGAAAACCAGAGGCCCCAATCCCCCTCTACTTGCCAACCCCGTCCTTTAAGATCAGCAACAAATCCATGATTCTTTGTGTTGTGAGTGAGTGTAAATGGTGACTGACTTGTTCGATTGCTGATCTCTGCTATAAAATATAATACGCTACGCCCTATATGAATTCTTGTTTATACTGACGTGCAATAAACCCGAAGTTTCTCGTACGACGTAGGTGAGTATATAACAAAAAACTGTAACTTACGAGGCCGCGTCATAAAATATTTTTTTCAATCTATATGATGTGAAATCGAAGAAAGAGTTTTCTGTTATATTCTCATACGTGTGATGCGATAAACCGCTCCGTCTAAACCGGACTTTATACAAGGTATAATATCCTCAAAAACCGTTTATTGCATACGATCTTCTTGCTCCATAAATTATGCAGAATTAAAGATAACTACTAAATTAATAATTAAAATATAAACCACCATAGAAAAATGAAAAATTCATGCACGTGAACATAAAAATCAGAACTGAGAGATGAATATTACAATAAATAGATAAAATTCTACATGCACTTTGAAAATCAAATAAAAACTAATTATTTTTTTAAAACATTAAAACCAGAATAACGTTACAATGTAAATAAACAAAAAATTACATTACTTATATAACTAGTTATTTAATCATAAACAATTCACCGCATTGTAGTTACCGGCACGAATCGTGAGTAGAGATAAATAGTGGCCACAGTGCGAGTATTTTCCATAGCTTTCACGTCATACTATGATTTTATTTATGTAAAGAAAATTGTAAACCTTGTTGGTCACCCGCGATACAGGTGCATCTAGTTCGGGGACCGTTGCATTATCATACCTCCATGTAATGATTTTTAGATACGAAATAAATATTTATATACGAGAAATATGTATGAAATTGAACTAAGGAGGAAAACTTGACCTACGGATACAGCAGTGGATAGTTGAGAGTCCACTAGATAACGAGGATCGACTGACTAATGCTCCTCCATTCCGCCAATCAAAACTATAAATCAACAACGGAAGGTGAAGTCTATGCTCACGATTCGTGCCGGTACATGAACCTACAAACGGCATTAATCAGTATCAATATTAAAATATCACTATTTTGTTTCTTACTTTCTTATGTCAAATAATTATAGAGTGAAAGAAACAAAACACTGATTAAGTATAACACTCATTTAAAAATGTTTATAATTGGGCCCTTTTGGACAGTTTATAAATATGCCATTTATTGTGGCCATATTAAGAACTTAAAAAGAATCATTCAAGTTCCAGTGGCAGTGAAGAGACTCAATCGGGGATTGAAATGCACTGAGTAGATCACAAATCTTTAATTTAGTGCATACTAAATGCTGTATAGCTATTTATGAGAATATCGTACAACATTTTCATGTGATGTGCATTTTTTGAATTTTGTAGAAGTGTTTTAAATATTTCTAAGGATTTGCATTACCACCATGAAATGTCGAAAATGGATTCAGGCACTCTTTGCATTAAAATCTCCAATTTAAATTCAATCCTACGTGCCGAATTGAGTATAGCAAGAAGTAAAGCGGCTCAAAGAGTCGCGTCGTACTTTTTCATAAAGTTTCGGTAATTTGTTCAATAACTTCAAAGTATAAATATATTGTATTCAACGACGCAAAAGGAAAGTTTTCAATTCGATGCGTATTTTTTGTTCTTTTTTGCTGACCATAGTTTCTTGCATAGTATCGACTATCGATAGACCGCGGAGATTTATCGTGGTTTTTGTGCTTATAGTCCTAGAGCCCGACACGGTCTGTAAGGGACCGGGGTGGGTGCACAGGCTTGTCGCACACTCATCTCCCATGCGTCCAAAAGTTGGCCCACTGAACAGCTTTTCGGTAGTCTGTGGATGAAATTGTTAATTTGACTATGGTATATTGTTTTTTTTATTAGCAATAAAATGCATAACGCATAATAGGCTAGTTGACACATTTTTAAAATAGGCTTTATTTTGTTTTTGAGGCGTTTCTAGACCATTTTTGAATTTTATCGTATTTTTCAGAGACGTATAAAACAACAAAACTTTAATTCAATTTTTTTTTTCTTGAACATACGAAAACGCCGTCGGCCATGTTGGCCTATAGATTATCTGTGCAATGACGACACATATTAGTAAATAAACACGCGAAATAACCTATGCGAGCTAGATATCGACTGAAACTAAAATTTATTTTTGCGAAGATCACTTCGATTTAAGTACTTACCTACATAATAGCTTATTATTTTTGCTACAAAAGACCACAAGATGCGATTTGCGAATGGCGTTTAGTTGTTTACATAGTGACTGACGTCACGATCATGGCGGTAGCGTTATCGAAGATTTCAAATAAAGATAAAAAAATATATTTTGTAATTTGAATTTTAAAGACATCTTCTACTTTAATGTATTGAAATTGATATATTTGGGTTCCATAAACTAAATACTGTATGAAATAAACAATTATTTATTAAATTTTGGTATAAGTCAACTAGCGTATACTAGTACTAGTACACGTAGTACATGCACGGCGGGTATGTGTATGTACCTGGCACACCTGGCGTCCATGGCGCGCTCGACTCGCTGCAGGAAGGCGGAGGGGTGGTGCGCTCGGACGCGCAGGCGGGTGGGCGGCGCGGCGGGGTACGCTCGCGGCACTAGCACGTGCACGGCGGCCACGCACGGCAGCCGCGCGTCGTCCAGCGCCGCCGTCAGCGAGATCGCGCCTGAACCTCCTGACAACTGCATCGCCTCTAACGACACCTGCACAGTACACAGTACACAGTACACACTGCATAATAACAATATGACAAGTGGTAGTCACGCTGTAGACAATTTTGCCTAAAGCATGAAATGAAATGAAAATATTTAACGAATCCATAAAAATGTTATACGTCATTTAGATTCAGTCAAGTTTTAACTCTACCGCCAGTTCGGAATGCTGTTTCGTTAAAGAAGAACGGACAAAGAACTCTAACGTTGCTCTTTTCAAAATTCATTTACAATATTTTCACTACGATAATACAATTAATTTTAAATAGAGTTAGAGCAGCTCAACTTATACCAATGAGGAAAATTATAAAGTAAAATAATGAAATTATAATGTTTATTGCGCATGATCCCTATGAGTACTATGAATAAATAAATAAATTGGCATGGCTTGGCCGGCTCGATCGGATTGTTACCACTGTCTCTGTAACGTTTCATTTTGGTTCTAGGTTGTAGCCTAACCTAAAATTATTGTATTTCCCAAATACACTGTGGATCTCGAAATTATTTTTGCAGTCGCTAACATTATTGTGACCCAAAATATCTCATATCACAAGAACTATTATACAATCTAGCTTATTGAAACAAATTTTCACATTTTTCACGACTTTCTCAACACATATCTCACAAACTAATGACTTATACAATATGTAAAAAAAGCCCTGTCCGATCTGAAAGCGGCATATCCAATCCATCCCAATGACATTACCGGGAAAAATAAAAATAAAATATTATTCATTAAAATGAAAATGTTATTGTATTTCAAAATGCACGTTATTAGTACCCAAATTACTCGAATTTACCTAAAATGTAGTAAATTTTCAAAGTGTGACATCACCGTCGTCGCCGTCACGTGTTTCTGTAGTATAAATATTTTTATATAGTCTTTTGTTTTTCGTTTGTGTCGCGCGCCGCACTATCACCCCTGTATTGCTATGTAAACTTTCTTGTGAAATTTAATTTTATTGAGTTTTATTTGATATTGGTATTTTCTTTACTATTTATGCAAAAAGGATTACATGAATAGAGCCTTATCTCTCTATACCTAATAACACCTTCACGAATCGGACAGGGTTTTTTTTACATATTGTAAAAAAATATCATTTGGCAATCTCTATATCATTTCTAAAGGCCTATTCAATGATACCACTACAATACACAGGCCTAGGTGGTATAGAAAAAAATCATCTCTGAGTTTCAGGTATGGAAAGACAGGCAACAAAAAAAACTCAATGTCATTATATCTTCATGTAGCGGTTCATAGAATATACCTACCATCCAAATAGTGCTAATAGTCCGAGTAAAATGGCTGTGATATACGGACTAAAATACGATCAGGCGCTCAGACGGACATGACGAAATTATAAGGGTTCCGTTTTTGTCATTTGGCTACGGAATCCTAAAAACGGTAACTGGCTCAATATAGATAAAAATCTATTGAATTCATCGACATACCAAGTGGCGACAACATAGCGATATTAAAGTGGGCTATAGTAACATTGAAGTTTTTAAAATTTTACGCACCAACACAACAATTTTAACAATTAAATTTAAATATTACTGTTTTAAATAAATAGCATATATGTTACTAAAATATGACACCATTTATATGCTAAATTTGCTGACCTATATAAGAGCAGCAAAATGCGCTGGCGGCAGAATGGCAACGTCGCATCGCTTCGTTTAATATGTACCTCCCTATAAGTCTGACAGCTAATATCAGATGCTTCGGGTCGTCTCGGATTTACATATGTATAAAAATTGAGAGCCAAAAAACCAATCCTGTGACTAAACTACTGCTTCTATTTTACAGATTTTTGGCACAAGCTCTTGTAACGTCATAAGGTATATCTGGTAGAATTTAACGTCGCTACATTGTCGCCTCTCGGTATATTGTTACACATAGAAGAGCTACGCCGAACATTAACTTGTGACGGAAACGGTTGCGGCGCGCTAGCCGCAAATCGCTCAGGCGGATTCCGAACACTCCGTAGATAGATGAAAAGACGTCATAGAACGCGAAACAAATAAAAAAAATACCCTCATTAAGCCTGACACAAATACCTCTACGACAAAATATAAGTATAATGGAGTTACATTTCATAAACTAGTGAACAAATTATTAGGTTAAAGTCATAAAAACTATTTAAATAAGATTATTTTTATGACAAAATTAAAAATTATTCGCAATTTTTATGACATCATAGATTAAAGAAATACACAACTGACAGATGGGACACTAAAATGATTTTATACACTACTAGCTTTTGATCGCGGCTCCGCTCGCGTGAATAGACTTTTCCGAAATAAAACGTAACTAAAACCGTCTACTAAACTATAACCGTCTCCAGGGTCCCATCTATCTCTACATCAAAATTCATCAAAATCGGCTCACTGATTGAGGCGTGAAAGCGTAACAAACAAATAGTTTTTTTTTTTTTTTCATAAAATGTATCCTATGTTCGTCTTATACCTCCAAGAATATGTGTACAAAGTTTCATGATGATCGGTTAAGTAGTTTTCGCGTGAAAGCTAAAAAAAAAAGCGTAACAAACAAACTTACATTCACATTTATAATATTAGTATGAAGTATGATGCATAAATAAGATAAAAAGCAGTGATAGCTCAGTGGTGAGTGGTACAGACAACCTCAAGACCATGTACCACAGACTATTCTAAGTTATGTATATACTTTGTTATTACCTTAAATCTTGAGTCCAGTCTTGCTATTTCACCTTGCAACACATCAGGAATTTCCGTCGCGGGCTCTTCCACTTTGGCTATTTTATGCGGTGGTGGTAAATTTCTATAAACAAATAATATTACTTCTTAACTTTTCTCTCGGAATCTTTCTTGTTATGGTGCATTATCGATAATTTTACTAGCACTTCGGAGTGTTGCCAGATAACTGAACACGACTGGATAGCGACTATCGTACACATGGTGAAAAATGCGCCATAGTGGCTTGTTCTGGAATCATGACAGTGTATATCCAGTTACAGTGGTACCAACTTTTCTGTGAACTGAAGGTGTCGCCACTATCATCAAGTATTTCACCCCCCGTAGTACCAACTCCAATTGCTAGGACATAATTAAAGTATTTTCTTTTTTATCGAATGAGTAACATGTCAATACTCATTTGCAACTTCAGCCAACACTTTTCGAATATGACCACACTTTTCTGTAGCATAATTACATACATACATACATACACACGCACTCACGCCTGTAATCCCCGAAGGGGTAGGCAGAGGTGTAACCAGTACACCCACATTTCGCCGAGCGTATCTCTGTCCCTTATGTGATAGGGGGCGAGCCTATCGCCATACCGGGACCAAATTCCAAACTCCGGGCTGAACTATGATACTGAGCATTTCGTAATAGAAAAACCCAATACCACTATTGCCCGACCCGGGGATCGAACCCGAGACCTTAGCGTCAGCCTCAGTCGTAACGCGTACGCATTACAAGTGCGCCACCGAGGCAGTCTTCTGTAGCATATTGTATAACTTTAAACAAATTTTCAACAATTTGCTTATGGACATTAGGTACTCACTTAATCTCTGGTCCATTGAGAGCGTCCAGTGTTGACCCAAAGGTTCGTTTTAGCGTGTGATTGGCCAGAGGCGATTGGAGACAATTGTTCACCACCTCCAGCAACGGATTGAATATTTGCTCCTGGAATAAAAGGAACATATTTCTATCGACTTCATGTATACAGTATGTAACAAAACCCTTGTTGGCCCTTTTTGGGTCGTGAAGATAGACATATAGACAGCTTAATAAAAATAGTTAAATAAAATAAATAAATAAACAGAAGCGAGTTAATATGTTACACGGGTAACTTAGATTAGAAAATGAACATATGTATTTAAAAATGTTATTTACATCTGAATTTCTGTGTGTACTGACGAAACCGGGGGCGCGGCACGTTTGATGTACGTAGACGCCGCAACATGCTATCTCGCTCTTCTCGCGCAAGAGATATATGCAGTGGGCTTATGCAGGCATACGTGAGATGTATTATGTAGTAAATAATGATGACATGTTCATTACCTTGCCAGTTCCCGGTAGTCCTACGACGACGCCCTCGCTTCGCTTAAAGTCTAACTTCTCCAGTACAACTTCACATTTGATTAGGGTTTCCAAAGTGATGCGTTTGTTGGGATTCGACAAAATGTCGAGTAGATTCTTCATTTTCGTCAACTTCTCCACGTCTGCAGAATAAATGTGAGTTACAAATTTCTGCTCAATAGTTGTTTTGGAGTGGATACGCAAACGTGTTAGCGAGTCACCTAAAGACTATTTAGTGTTTTCAATCGACATCAAAAAGGAGGAGGTCAAGTAAAGTAGCAGCTTGCTGCTGCGTTTCGTACGGTGAGTGAGATATCCGGAGACCCAAATCCCTCTCCCCTTCCCACTCCCTTTCCTTTAAGGTCGGCAACGCGCCCAAATACTTTTGGTATTGTGGACGTACATGGGCGATGGAGATCACTTACCCTCAGATGATCATTTGCTCGTTTGCCGGCTATGACATAATAAAAAAGGAGGAGGTTTTCAATTCGCCTGCAATTGTTTTATGAATGTTTGTCGACTCTATTCTATACCTTAACGGGTGGTTAGTGGCCAAACTACTGTCAAAGTATACTAGCCACCCAAAGGCTTACGACTTGACTTAACGACTGTCGGTTGATAGCACCCGGGATTTAGTTTTTACGTGCCATCTGAAGCACGGAGACGCTCAATTGATACACCACTAAGCGGTCACCCATCCATAAACCTGACCACACTAAGAGTAGCTTAACCCGCTTATCGTGTACCGATCAGTGAGTGCAACTGGCCACGTTTTAGTGTTTGACCATATATCCGTTAAATTCGATATGGTTTACTCCGAAGGTATTCTCCAATAAAATTTGGTTAAGATCTGATGACGGAACATGGAGAATGGGAAACTCTTCATCGAATAACGACAGACGCACCGCATTTCGTGTTTTAAAGACGGTTTTTTTGGATTTTGGAAGATTGGTATTTATAATCCCGACCCGGGAATCGAACCCGTGACCTCAGCGCTGACCTCAATCGCAACGCGTACACATTACAACTGCGCCACCAAGGCAGTCATAATATTGTATATACATATTTTATTTTATGTCGATACATACTTTAAGTAACGACCCTTAAATATGACCACACCTTTCTGTAACACGTTGTATATAAACCACAAGTTCGTGACTAGCCTAAGAATATTATAAATAAATACCTAAGCAACTTGTACAATGTCTATTTTAATATTTTAATTTTATAAATACGAAAGTGTGTTTGTTGGTTTGTCCTTGTTTCACGCAGCATTAGATCGACATGATTTTTCGCGTAGAGATAATTTGTGGACCCGAGTGTGATATAGGCGTCTTTTATCTCCGAAATATGATAGGAATGACTTCCAAGTGAACAAAGCCACAAGCAAAGGATAGAGTGTGATATCTCTCTATTCTAAAAAAAAGTAACTGCCGCCGCCGCTGCTAAAAGCTTGTCACGCTATCACCTCCGAAACCGCTGGGGGTATGGGGTCGAGACCGATACCAATCGATGCAGAATAATGTGGGGAAGAAAGTAAGATATGTCTCATATTCGTCGGACTTTAAGTTTTTTTTTTTTGTGGAAAAACATGGGCAACGCCCCTAGTTTTAATAAATAAAACAAAAATCCAATAAAGAAACATATATATTTTAAACCACAACACATATAGTTAAAACACGTCGCACTAATTCACTAAGCCCTCCTCAAATAAATAAGTGTATCGTCAATAGATGAACTGCAACCACCTTCAGATTCTGCTAAATTATATATGTACGGCCACTCAACAGTCAAGTAATTACTGGAGAAATCCCACACGCCCTCGTGAGTATCGACGAAATCCGGCAAGATCCTCAAATCCACGTATGTATAATCGCACACGTGTATTTTAGGTGTGTGGTCTAAAATGCCCAATAACCGATGCTTGACTCGGACTTCTAAATTTCCTTGGGAATCCGGTAGATAGTACGTCAACTTATATGATTGTTCGCCGATCGTCTCTTGTGGTACAATATTCTTGAAGAGTTCCTGAACTTTGTACAAATCGTTATCGATATCGACCATTTTTGCGATCGCTGTGTCCATGATGTTGGATTGTGTGTAGCATGACGGCCGCAGTTGGACGTACGCGGCTATTCTAAGCACTAATGTCGCAATGAAGACGTTTCGCATGTTCGCAGTTTAATCGAATGCTTGTGTACGCTCGTTTGTTGCGTTTAAATATAAATGTTGTGACCATCGTTTGATAGTGATGTGCTTGATCGATTTTTTTGTAATAATCATTAATACATTTGGTATAATATGCTATGAAAATGATTTTTTAGCATACAATATTAGTGTTGTATGAATAAGTTATAAAAATTAACCGACACAAAAAACAAAGTTTCTTAATTCGTTTGCATATATTTTTTATGTATTTTCACATATAACTCTTCCAAATGTGGATCGGTTCGGATGATTATTTTTGTATTAGATAGGGTTGATTGTGTGGCTGGTCCCATTTAAATTTTAATAATCAATTCCAACCCTAAGGGGGTGAAATCGGGGATTGAAGACAAACTTTAACATTTATGCACCGATTTTGATGATTCTTTCACTAACTATCAAACATCGACTATTAAAACTACTGTACCACCACTCAAAATTATTTAGTTTTTTTGAGTCTTTTTTTTATTAGAATTAATAGTTCTGAGTGGCAGAGCCACGCTGTAGACAGTTTTGTCTACAGCACGAATGTGCCGGCTCGTCTGTGTCGTTACCACTGTCTCACAGAAAACCGGCGTAAAGCAGAAGCTTGCTCCTGTGTTTCGTACGGTGAGTGAGATATCGGGTGGCCCAAATCCCCCTCCTTTTCCCAATCCCTGAATTATCCCTTTCCATTAAGGTCGACAACGCGCTCATGATTATTTTGCTATTGTGGGCGGTGGAGATCACTTCCCATCAACTAACCCACTTGCTCGTTTACCGGCCTATGTAATAAAAAAAATAACCGTATACTTTCGAGAAATTTAATTACCGATATTCTTCATACATATAACATCAAAAACAGATGTATTTTAATTTCCACATTCGCAGTTTATATTTTGTAACCAACAAACAATACCAACATTATAACTTGAGTCTGTTTTTACTTTTGATAGGGGATAGAGTTCAGAGTTCACGCCGATAATAAAATTATTATAGACATAAGACTTAAAATAATAACATTGATACACGCATTGTGGAATTCCCGAATACCTAACTAGTGTCATCAGATAATTTAAATACATACATACATACGCACTCACGCTTGTAATCCTCGAAAGGGTACGCAGAGGTGTAACCAGTACACCCACATTTCGCCGAGCGTATCTCCGTCCCATGATAGGGGGCGAGCCTATCGCCATACCGGGCACAATTCCATACACCGGGCTGATATGCATTTCGTAACAGAAAAACCCAATATCAC
This sequence comes from Mimas tiliae, assembly GCA_905332985.1. NCBI lineage: Eukaryota > Metazoa > Arthropoda > Insecta > Lepidoptera > Sphingidae > Mimas > Mimas tiliae. The sequence continues at coordinate 18,537,411 of HG995241.1, read as the reverse complement.
TTTACCAGACACGGGGATCGGACCCGAAACCTCAGCGTTGGCCTCAATCGTGACGCGTACGCATTACAACTGCGCCACCGAAGCAGTCAAATTTATTTGTGAACAGTATTACGATTTCATTATTTTTTTGTATTATGAGCCGGCAAATGAGCAAGTGCGTCACCTGATGATAACTGATCTGAACCCATGTACGGCCACAATACCAGATGTATCATGGGCGCGTTGCCAACCCTAAAGGGATAATTAAGGAGTTGGGAGGGGTAGGGAGATTTATTTAGGCATCCAGATATCTCACTCACCGTACGATATCATATACTCATATACTCATCGTACGAAACGCAGCAGCAAGCTGCTACTTTACGCCGGTTTTCTGTGATACAGTAGTAACGACCCTGACGAGCCGGCCCATTCATGCTGTAGACAGAACTGTCTACCACTCAGCATTTTATGCTTAAAACTTTTGAGGGAATAAAAAAATGCATCTATTTCTGGAACAAGTTTCATTATATTCGGTGGGAATTCTACAAATAGGTGAATGCTTTACGATATGCTTTCTGCGGCTCAAGAACTTGTCCCAGGTGACGGCATTTGAAGTAGACACACATACAATTTCTTTAGAATTTTGGTCTGTGATATGATGGTATGTACTCACTTTCACCCTCGCTGACCATCCGATGCACCATCCTTCTAAGCGGCTCGATGTATTTGGACAACTGTCGTACTTTCTCCCTGTAGGCGGCCTCCTCCCCGCTGGGGGACGCGACCCCCGCCCCCACGGGAGTGTTGAGCGATGATGATGGAGACGCGACCATGCCCATTCCTACGCCCCTGCCAGACGGATATACCTTTAGTAAGGTGACTTTACATCTTAGGTCTAGGTTTGGTTGAAATCCCAGGCCGAGCAATCATAATAGGGTAGTTTATTAGATTTTTTTTATTATTTAAATCAATAAGTTACGTTACTCAAATTCTATTGCAGAAACAATTTTATAAATCGGACCATAAATAAATAAGTGAGAAGCCATTCAAATTCTGTAGAAGGGGTAATTGTCAAATGACAGACGACGCAAATTTGACGTCACTGTGTAAAATGTGCATTATGGTGCACGCGTGCAAGCGAGATATCTCTACTACGCACCCACTTTTCCTTATACCAACATTTAAAGTCATAACTGCGGCCATATTTCTGAACAAATTTTGATTGTGTTTTAACAAAAGGGTTTCTTTGACGTATCTTTTCTGTTATGTATGCTCACCTCTGTTGCGGCGCGACATGATGCGCGAGATGTGATGGCGTGGAGGGGGATGGACTCCCCACTCCTCCGCAACCTGTCAACCCACCCATACCCATCGGAGACGGCATAGGACCACCCATTACAGCTGCAAACACAATTAACCATTATGACATAAATAAATCTTTAGATACAGTAGGTTATTATATCAGTATTAACTATTCATTTTTTTTATCCTAGTTCGGTAAAGTGACTACGATACACCTGATAGTAAGTGTGCGCAATCCAAGAATAGAGTCGATCAACGACAGACAATGTGTCGACAAAATTATGCCGGCCTTCCTAAATGCCTATGCCGGTTCTACGCGCAAAGGTGCTAATAAAATGGTTTGAATGGAACCTACACCGTCTGTCTGATTGTTCTACATTTAAAGAACCACTTTTACCTTTTGGACCATGATAGGCTGAAATTGTCACAAAACATGTATTATTTATATCTGATAATTACATAACATACGATATTTTTAGACACGTGGCTGGGTCCGCCCATGATCAGTGAGGGACTCTGCCGCAGGAACTGGGTGGGGGCGGACGTGTATCACCTCCTGCTTATTTCAGCTATTAGATATATAACATACCCATAGACACGGGGCTGGGTCCGCCCATGTTCGGTGAGGGCGCGGATGGTGAGGGACTCTGCCGCAGGAACTGGGTGGGGGCGGACGTGTATCACCTCCTGCTTATTTCAGCTATTAGATATATAACATACCCATAGACACGGGGCTGGGTCCGCCCATGTTCGGTGAGAGCGCGGATGGTGAGGGACTCTGCCGCAGGAACTGGGTGGGGGCGGACGTGTATCACCTCCTGCTTATTTCAGCTATTAGATATATAAGATACCCATAGACACTGGGCTGGGTCCGCCCATGTTCGGTGAGAGCGCGGATGGTGAGGGACTCTGCCGCAGGAACTGGGTGGGGGCGGACGTGTATCATCTCCTGCTTATTTCAGCTATTAGATATATAACATACCCATAGACACGGGGCTGGGTCCGCCCATGTTCGGTGAGGGCGCGGATGGTGAGGGACTCTGCCACAGGAACTGGGTGGGGGCGGACGTGTATTACCTCCTGCTTATTTCAGCTATTAGATATATAACATACCCATAGACACGGGGCTGGGTCCGCCCATGTTCGGTGAGGGCGCGGATGGTGAGGGACTCTGCCACAGGAACTGGGTGGGGGCGGACGTGTATTACCTCCTGCTTATTTCAGCTATTAGATATATAACATACCCATAGACACGGGGCTGGGTCCGCCCATGTTCGGTGAGGGCGCGGATGGTGAGGGACTCTGCCACAGGAACTGGGTGGGGGCGGACGTGTATTACCTCCTGCTTATTTCAGCTATTAGATATATAACATACCCATAGACACGGGGCTGGGTCCGCCCATGTTCGGTGAGGGCGCGGATGGTGAGGGACTCTGCCACAGGAACTGGGTGGGGGCGGACGTGTATTACCTCCTGCTTATTTCAGCTATTAGATATATAACATACCCATAGACACGGGGCTGGGTCCGCCCATGTTCGGTGAGGGCGCGGATGGTGAGGGACTCTGCCGCAGGAACTGGGTGGGGGGCGGCGCGCGGGCTGAAGGGTATCCCGCGCCGAGCATGCCTCCCACCTCCTGCTTGTTCTGAACACGGTTCTGCATGTGCAGCATGTTCAAAGCTATCTGATTGTTGCCCATACCGCCCACTGGAGATCAATATTTTTTCAGTGCCATTAAATTGGATAGTAGCAAGTTAAATTAATAAATTTTGATTAATAAATTTGTTAAATTTGCTTATCAAAATTATTATCAATTAATTTTAGGTTTTGATTTGTGCAAAGAGGCTCAAGACCCAACCCCCCTCCCCCCAAACCAAAATCCTGACTCCGCCACTGAGTATATTCCAGTTAACTAATAAACATTTTGGCACCGAGTTACTCATTTATTTTTTATATTCAAATTTAATACAAGGTAATATAAAACAGTATAATATAACACAACTTTAATTAATAATATTGCATCACTTACCCATTTGTCCTTGCATCTGGCCCTGCATATTATTAGGGGCCATTTGCCCCCCCATGCCCACTTGGTTGCAAGGCATTTGTCCCACCATAGTTGTAGCCCCACTCATTGGTACCGACATTGTGTTAGACATGGACATATTTGACATCATCTGCCCCTGCATACCAGGTCCAGAGAGTTGATTTTGTAATTGACTTCCCATTGGATTGCCCATTGCCCCCATGCCCATGTTGTTGCCCATTTGCCCTTGATTGCCCACCATGCCCATACCGCCACCGAGTTTATTCTGCATCTGCATGTTCATTTGTGGCCTCTGATTTAATGTCTGGAGTAAGTTTGTGGCTGTCTGTGCTTGAGGACCTTGGGAGACAATAGGCCCTTGCTGACCCATCTGACCTTGCATTCCCCCCATTTGGCTGGCCATGACGCCCTGCTGCTGCATCTGGCCCTGAGGTCCCATGCTCATCATCTGGTTCCTTGAACCCTGGGACGCTAGGGTTTGTAGGGCATTTATTGGGTCCGGTGCAAGTCCTGACTGATTAGGCCCTTGTGATGCTTGCCCTTGTTGGCTCTGGACTTGGTTACTTTGCCCTGGTTGGTTTTGATTTGGCCCTTGCATCTGTGGAGCGCCTTGGTTTTGTTTTGGTTGAGCTTTAACAAACAAAAATATAGAATAGCGGGTTGGGTTAAAGTGATATTGGGTTTTTCTATTATGAAATGCTCAGTATCAGCTTGGAATCTGGAACTGTGCCCGGTATGGCGATAGGCTCGCCCCCCATTACATGGGATGGAGATATCCACAGCAAAATTATCAGGGATCACAGGTGGGAGTGCCTATTTTTTTTTTAAATTAAAATAACTTACACATCTCTCTAACATGCAGGATGAGTTTGGCCGCCATGTTCATGTACTCCTCTCGAGTTTTGGACTTTGTGAACACATGGTTTTCCATCTCGCTGCTGTTCCGTGCTACATGCATGCCTGAACGCTGTATGACTTCCTCTCTGGAACAATATTATAATTGTCATGATTGACTCAAGCTCATAGGGATCATTCATAAAATATGAGTGGTAGACACTTGTGTCTACAGTATGAATGGGCCGGCTCGTCTGGGTCGTTACCACTATCTCACAGCAAACCGGCGTAAAGTAGCAGCTTGCTGCTGCGTTTCGTACGGTGAGTGACATATCCGGAGGCCCAAACTCCCTCCTCTTCCCAATCCCTTAATTGTCCCTTTCCTTTAAGGTCGGCAACGCACCCATAATTCTTTTAGTATTGTGGGTGTACATGGGCAGTGGAGATCACTTACAATGGGGTGACCCACTTGCTCGTTTGCCGGACTATGCTATAAAAAAAAATACAATACTGGTATTACAATATGCATGAAATTAACCAGAATTTGATATTTATATTTTTTTAAAACATGTCTATGTTTTGATCTTATTTGTTAATTCTTGCTAGTATAATACTCGACATTGGTGAAATCATCGAAAATCTATTGGGCCATAACTCTAAAAATAGAATAGAATAGAATATGCATGAAATAACTTTTGCATGCTGACATTAGTTAATTCATCCCTCTACACTTCCCACCAAATTTAGTCTTTGTAAACAATAGCCACTGTACTGCTCATGACTGGTTGTTATTTCTTGTATTTTATTTACACTCAGTGTGTCAAGGGCTGATCAAATCAACATTCATCTAACAGAACTTTGATTTTGACACCGCTGTGAAATCAATTTGAGATGATGAAACGTTATTTAATTAAAAGCACAATAATATTGTTACAGATTTCTCTCTTATTTGACATACGCTTTCTTATACTAATTTGATAGTTATGTGAACTAGCACATTATGCGTTAACACAATATGTTACAAAAAGATTTTGCTTGTAGTTCTTAGGACCGGCCACCTGCATCACATCAACCACTCTAGGGAGAAACACCCAGACCCAAAACGTATTTGTCAATCACACAGACATATATCCGTGCGGGAATCGAACCCGCGGTATCTCACTTCACAGCCACTACTCGTCCTACTACTAATACATTTCATACGAAATGCATTTTAACCAAAGACTATGTATACTACTAGACAGGCTGTTTAGAAGTAAATTTGCGTAACATAACGCGGGAGTTTGACAGCTCACAGACAGAGAGCGCGATAGGGGTTCTAGTGGAGAGTAAGCGAGATGGTAATATCGAGTTACGGCCAATTGACCACAACTTAGTGGTACAATTTCTATGTACCGTGCAGCTTGTCTAGTAGTATACATTAAAGTCTTTGATTTTAACTTACATTTTCGCAACGACAGTTTGGCGGAATGCCTGCGTCCTCCAGTTATCATCAGACGCCATTGCGTTCACTGAAGAAGAAAAATCTTATAGCAAACAATTACAGAAACTAAAATAATACTACACACACATTTAAAATAAATACACATTTCCTAGTAAATAGTAAATATGAAATTAAACGGTAATCAAAATAAACGCAAACATACTTTGCCCTGCTTTGTAAACTTGGTAGGTATTGACAGGACTTGGAATAATGATAGAAGTTAGCAGTGCAGTGTTGCCAGTATAAGTTCCTTGTGCTTCCTTGAAAAGTACATTAGCTTTCCCAAAAGGAAAGGTACAACTAAACCAAAGAAAATAGAATAAATTATTTTAATAATGTAAATCCATTAAAATATAAATCCATTTATTTCAGATAATTATTCACATAAGTTAGTAACAGTGATAATTTTAGGAGCTATGTTAGTATCCAGTGTAGTTTACATATGATACAAATTAAAAAATAATCTTGTTTTTGTGCAATGACACTCAGGAGGCCGTTAGTGCTGCCTCGAAATCTATGTAATAGGGACGCTGCACGTTTGCGTCTGATTGCAGCAAAACCATCAGTATTCGCATCCGCAAACATCCCAGAAGCATTACAGAAGCGAGGCAGGCCCAACAGCATCCTGAATGCATTGTTATATTGAGTCCGAAGAGCGTTGATGGCTTTCTGGGTACAGCGTATCCAAAGGCTACACGTATAAAATACTTGACAGTAAGCTTTAAAAAGTGTCAATTTAACTCAGGTGTGCAACGTGAAAACCTCCTGACAAGTGACAAGCATATTACATCTCACCGCCAACGCTCTTCTTTCCCTTTGAATATCCAGATCATCCTTCAAGTAATGACAAAATTCGTGTTCACCTGTGTAATACACCAGCTGAAGAATGCAATAAATTATTTATGATTTTTCTTTCTGCTTGGCACTATGCCAGTATAGTGCCAGGGTCAGTGGACAGGGACAGTGAAAGTGTTCTCATATCATAGATTTGATGGTAGTTGATAATATTTGGGGCGATCCAAGTAACGTGAACCAAGTTTCATCATTGCTTCGTCCGTTAATCAGCAGAGTATACCACGTGTAAGTGAGGTTCACTTTGGTCCTAAGATAGTAGATACCTACTATACTATACTACGTTTATAGATAGTAGCTCACTTAAATTCCTTTATTTTTATTTTTTTAACAGCACTTAATTTCTATTTTTTTCTGGTAAGGAAAATGTAATTTGGTTTTTGCAAGAGAGCTTGCATTATGTACAAAGCTCGTTTCTGAAGTACGACTCTCGTAAGCTCACAGACGTTTATGAGATAGCAGACCTAATTTAGGGTGCTTTCTTAAAGATACAGATTCCACACATAAACCACTACACTTCACCATTCTATTTAATCTTTTTAGCAATACGTTTGTCGGTAAGGTCAGGTTGTGAATAATACGGAATCTCATACTAAAAGTATGGTCTGGTAACACTTCTGTAGGGTGTTGTCACTTGACAGTATTAAAGATGAGGTACTAGGTACGATTAAGACTGGGCCATGTTTGCTCCCCCGTGTTTCTTGCCAAGATTCGTGTTCGCGACCATTCGCTGTGTGAATGTGGAATAGATGAGGGTACCGTAGAACATCTGTTCTTCAACTGTCCCAGAGTGCCTGTTCCTATTTATGATATCCTTCCCTCAGAATTCCCCCGACCTGTGAATGTCAAGGTCTTATTGTGCACAGTCTTCTCTAGCCAAGTAAAATACCTATGTAAATTTATTAAAAATAATAACCTTTACCTCTAAGTTTTCAATTTTTTTTTAGCAATTTTTTGAAATTAGAATGTCAATTCATTTTGAATTCCATATAAAAGCCTATATTCCTGAATTTTTTATTCCTTGATCTTATATTCCACTATCGTATTTTATTTATGTTTGTGATATACAAGTGATGTGTATGTATACTTATATCCTCTTTGTATGTATCTCTATTGTATGTTAGATTGTGTCCGTCTAAATCATAGAGGGAGAATACGTATAAATAAAGTACTCTGTGGTGTATTTATTTCTCAGCTGTTTATAGTGTATTATCTATGGCATATTGTTTATTGTAAGAGCAGAGATATATATACTCTTTGACCATTTCTTTGACTATTATATAAATATTATTAGATGATTAGTGTAAATGTACATAACAAAAACCAAAAAAAAAAAAAAAAAAAAATGATTTGCCCTAAACCTCTTTTTACTTTTATTATTATTTTTTTCCTTTTTCTTATTGATATTTAATACACCCGTCGTGTCATTGTTGCTATTCGTAACTTCGGGTCGAAAGTGTTTATAATTACCACCCACTGGAAATTGGCAAAATCACCGATGAAACGGTGGAGCCACGAATTATAAAAAAAGAAGAAGAAGAAGAAGAGGTACTAGGTAAAACGAAATAATTCTTTCGAGTTCAAGTATGTCTAAAGACGTCTAGTGCCACGAGTATTTGCAAGTATGTGTTACTTACGTACTCTTTATAAATAACATAATACAAGTTTCTGACCGTTTATTCACTGTTGAAGAAATATGAACCTTATTAATTCTTTATATAGTGAGTCTGCCCAAACCGTAGAGTATATTTAACTCATTGCAAAAAAGAGGATTTCTTTTATGTATGTACAACGATTTCTCCGCTATTAGTGGACCGAATTTGTTGAAAAACAATATTATTTGATACAGTTTAGCTGCGATGTGGTCCCACATAAATTTAATTCGGGTCTGAAGTGTACGTGCTCCATGTATGTAGTAAAAAATACAACTCTTCAACGTATCGCACACTCATCACGATTGAGTATTTGTTTTAGAATTTACATACCATACCACTAAAATAAAATAAGTTTAAACTAAATTGAAAAACAGACTTAATAAACTTACTAACACTGAAAAGTCGAAATAGCTAAAATATCTAATTGGGAACCTCCGGGTTTTGAGTTCGCTTAAAAATAACAATTACTAAATATATTTTATTATTGATCGCGACTTGCCATTACTTCTAAATAGGAACTCGATACTCCTTCATACGCCGTTATGAGACTTACACCCGAATACTAAAACGCAACTCAAGAAATTTACGATCGTTTACATGTGAATTTTTTTTTTTTTTTTTTTTTTTTTTTTTTTTTTTTTTTTTTTTTTTTTTTTTTTTTTTTTTCCGGTTCCGGCTCTGTAGACGTAAAGACGTAGTGTTATTGTGCTCTGACTTTTAACGTATAAACTGCATACAAACTGTGAAATCCTGTGTAAAAACATTTGAACTCCATACATATCGTGATAAACTACACTGCAAAATAAAAATATCTGTGAACTGTGCCATAAAAACAATTACTCAGTGAATTAAAAACCGTAGAAACATTAGAGGTTATCTGTCATCTGTCAACTAAGTATAGACACACCTTGACAACGTCAACTCAGTGTTACCAACATAACAGGCTCATTAAGCTGCGTTCACAACTCAAAAGAATTCCCCCAAGGTTCACAATATTACGTTCCATTCCACGCAAAGGACAGTAGCGAAAATGGAAAACCTTCAATCTTTTTTCGACCAAATAAAAATGGAAATGTCAAAACAAACCGATGACATTATGACACGAATTGATGAAAAATTAACTCCTTTTAGAGTAGAAATGCTGGAATTAAGGTCGGAAAATGAGAAATTAAAGGAAAAGATAAACAATCTAGAAAAACAAAAAAGATCAAACAATCTAATTTTATATGGAGTAAAAGAAACCGAAAAATCGACTGTTAATCTCATCGAAATCATTATAAAGAAATTTAGAGACGATTTAAATATTACCTTAGAAGACAGAGACATTAATACGATCTACAGAATTGGCAAAAATAACACAGAAAACGTAAAAGAAAGGCCAATCCTCGTGACATTTGTAAACTTCTGGAAGAAAAACGCAATAGTGATAAATAAAAAGAAATTTAAAAATGTGTATGTGTCTGAAGACTACCCGAAAGAAATCCTCGACATCAGAAAGAAACTACAGCCAAAATTGGAAGAAGAAAGGAAGAAAGGCAATTATGCATATATAAATTATGACAAGTTGGTTATCAAACAGGGGAAACCAGGATATGAGAAACGCAAAAGGGAACCGTCAACCTCACCTAATGTAAAAGGACACCCCCGCAAACAACAATCGTCAGTTAAAACACATCGTTTAAATGCTTTTGATATAATGAGGAATAGAAGCAACTCTCTGCCTTCTGCCAACTTGCCAATTGATCAGAACGCATAGGACATTGCCATCAGCCACCGGAACAAAACACTAAATAAACAAGAACGTAAATATAACAAAAACAAAACATTCCCCAACCCGACTTGTCCTCGTGGGGAATTAGACTGCAACCCTCCACCAAATACAGAAACAGATCAAGATATAAGACCAACCCTCAAAATTTGCACTTATAATGTAAGAACACTTGCATCAACAGAACGATTCCTTGAATTAACTAATGCTCTAAAAAATATTAACTGGGACATTTTAGGTCTCGCAGAAATCCGAAAAATGGGGTGTAGGATCGAAGAGTACAATGACCTTATTTTTTGCTACATCGGTGAAACTAAAGGACTACATGGAGTAGGATTTCTGATAAAGAAAAAATATAAAAACAACATTACCAATTTTATAGGAATCTCAGAAAGAGTAGCACTTTTACAAGTAAAATTTGAATGCTTCTCCTTATCAATAATTCAAACATATGCACCGACAGAGAGATCAACGGAAGAAGAAATTGAAAAATTCTACCAAGACATTGAATATGCTCACACCAAGACCGAAGGAAAAGTTATAGTCATGGGAGATTTCAACGCTAAAATAGGTTGTCCAAAATCTAACTACTACCCGATAATGGGAAAACATGGCTACGGAGTGAGCAATGAAAGAGGTCAACGTCTCTTAAGATATGCTTACCAACACAAATTGTCTATAATGAACTCGTTTTTCAAAAAGAAGGAGAATTACAGATGGACATGGTTATCACCCGACCAAAAAACTAAAAACGAAATAGATTTTATAATGATAAATAATCATAAACTTATAACTAATATCGAAGTACTAAACAAATTCGATTTCTCTTCCGATCACAGATTAGTGAGAGCAACACTATGTTTAAGTCGTCCAATAAAGAGTAGAAAAACCTACACAACACCATTTAATATCCCCAAGACAGAAACAGAAATAAAAAGTTACATCGAAAATCTACGAGCACTAACAGAAAATATAGAAACAGAGTCTATTGATATCCAAACATATAACAATATCTTGGAAAGAGGTATAACAGAGAGCTTGAAATGCAAAAACACTACAAACCCTAATCAACATAATATTTTCTCTAAAGTCACAGTCCAACTTATAAAACGGCGCACAGAACTACTACACACAAAGAATAAAACTAAAGATATGAAAGAAGAACTAAGCAAAATATACAAAGAGGCAAATAGATCAATCCGTAAGGACTATAACAATCACAGATATGAGATTATTTCAAGAAAGATCAAGAATTTCAGAAGTGCCAAAAAAGCCTATAAAGAATTAACTACATACAAAACATGGATTCAAAAACTTGAGCACAATTCACAAGAAACAAAATCCAGAAGAGATGTAATAAGCCATGCAACAAACTTTTACAAAAACTTATACAGGAAACAAAATAACACAGAAATAGAAGTGCAAACAACTCAAACTCATATAAATACGACTGACTGCATCAGACCAATTGAAGACTCCGAAGTATACGAGCATATAATTAAGCTGAAAGCTGAGAAGAGCCCCGGACCAGATGGATTAAGCAATGAAGCCCTTAAAATGGGAGCACCGATTTTAACTCACCACTTTACGCAACTATTCAATAAGATACTAGCCGAAGAAAAAGTACCAACACAATGGTGTACATCGGACATAATTTTGCTCTTCAAAAAAGGAAACCCCTTGGACATAGGGAATTATAGACCCATAAGTCTGTTGGCAAGTATATACAAACTATTTTCATCCGTAATATTAAAGAGAATATCCGACGACATTGATAAAAAGCAACCAAAGGAACAAGCGGGATTCAGATCAGGCTTTAGTACAATGGACCACATACAGACATTAGAACAGGTCATAGAAAAACACAGAGAACACAATAGACCTCTGTATGTGGCCTTCATTGACTACAGCAAAGCTTTTGACAGTATCAGTCACTGTTCAATCTGGAATGCACTACAACAATCAAACATTAATTCTAAATACATCAACATCTTGAAATATATTTACACAAAAAGTACGAGCAGAATAAAATTAGAAACTAGAGGAGACGAAATAAACATAGAACGAGGCGTCAGACAGGGAGATCCTCTATCCCCAAAACTATTTATAGCAGTACTTGAAAATATTTTTCAAAAACTGGATTGGAAAAACAGGGGAGTGTACATAAACGGACACTATTTAAACCATCTGAGGTTCGCCGACGATATTGTTATAATAGCCGAAACTGCCAAAGACCTAGAGGAAATGATGCGATCACTTGACTGCGAAAGCTCCAAAATCGGGCTGGAAATGAATATAGAAAAAACTAAGATAATTACCAACAAATGCGAACGCCCGATAGCGATAAAAGGTAACAATATAGAATATGTCAGCGACTACATCTATTTGGGCAAACAAATTTCATTCAAAACGTCAAGCAATGAAGAAGAAGTAACAAGAAGAATTAACGCATCTTGGAAGAAATTTTGGGCATTAAGAGAAATCCTAAAAGGGAACTACAGCTTACACATGAAGAGAACAATATTTGATACATGCCTATTACCCTGCTTGCTGTATGGTTGCCAAACTTGGGTATTTACAAACAAAATAAAACAAAAAATCAAATGCAGTCAAACAGCAATGGAAAGAAGCATGTTAAAAATTAGAAAAATACATAAAGTTAAGAGCCAAGACATTCGTCAAAAAACTAAACTCACCGATGCTCTTAGGCACGCACTCTTACTAAAGTGGAGATGGGCCGGTCACATCTCACGATACACAGACAGAAGATGGACCATTGAAGCCACACGATGGATTGGACCAAAGGGGAAAAGGAATGTTGGTCGACAATTAAGACGGTGGGCTGATGACATTACACACGCCGCAGGAAACGACTGGATAAATTCAGGCAAGGACAGGGAGTCATGGAAAAGGATGGAGGAGGCCTTTACCCAAACAGGGGTCCATATCTCATAAACAAAATGAATAACACTGTAATGTATGATGAAAGTGAAGATATGGAATAAATGGCTTTATTATTATTATTATTATTATTATTACATGTGAAGTCAATATTGATTCTCAATATTGACGGAAAAAAATTAAACCATCTCAGATTTGCGGATGACATAATTCTGTTCGAGGAAACCCCAAATAACTTAGAAGTTATGATCCAAGCATTAAGCGAGGAAAGTGCCAAAGTGGGATTGACAATGAACACAACAAAAACAAAACTACTAACCAACTCAAAAAAAATAGATATAAAAGTGGGCACCCAATCATTGGAATATGTAGACGAGTATACATATCTAGGTCAGCTTATATCTCCTAAAGACCAAACTAACAAAGAAATAAACATAAGAATAGCCAGGGGATGGAGAAAATATTGGTCATTGAAAGAGGTCATGAAATCCAGAGATTTAAGTATTTCTACAAAAAGAAAAGTATTCAACATCAGTATTTTGCCATGCATTACATATGGATGTGAAACATGGGCACTTACAAAACAACACAGAAATAAACTGCAATATTGCCAAAGAGCCATGGAACGAAGTATGTCAGGAACATGCAAAATGGACCGAATACGAAATGAACAATTAAGAGCCAAAACAAAGTTAACAGATATCTTGACCAGAATTGACCAGCAAAAGTGGAGGTGGGCAGGCCACATGATGAGAGATAAACATGAAAAGTGGAGTCGAATAATAACAGATTGGTATCCCAGAGATGGCAAACGGAGTAGAGGAAAACAACAAAGGAGATGGGAGGATGAGTTAAAACTGACAGCGGGCCCTAACTGGAGGAGAGTGGCTCGTGATAGACTACAATGGAAACAGCTAGAGGAGGCCTTTGCCAAGCGGCATGCTGAATTAAGAGATATACTTTAACATACAAACTAACAGAAAACAATTCAGAAAATAAAGGGCTTATTTATTATTATTATTATTATACATGTGAAGTGCCTCCTATGTGTCAACTTTTTTTACTATATATATTTGAATTTATTAAGATCGAAAAACAGTATCACATTTATTTAAAAAATACATAATAAACAACACATTTTATTATAAATGTGACACCCCCATCATTTAAAGAAACATTACTACATGTTATTAATACATGTTACAAATTGTATGAAAATATGTAGCCGTTGAGTAGCGTCTCAGTGTTCGGGTGTTAATATCGAGACAAAAATCGAGACGTAATCGGTGAAACCTGAAACCTAGTTTTAAACTTTTAAAAACTTGTTCCAGTATATACTTGATACGCCTCATCTCTAGTCATCTGAGGTCTCATTTATTGTCATCGGTTGGATTTGTTTGTTGGTTTTAATTACAGAGATATATTTTTCTGATTGTGTATTACATAGAATGTCAGCGACTGTTTTACGAGTGAAAAGAAGACTTGAGGACAATCCTCAAGATGCATTGGTCATAACATGTAAACGGATCAAAACAGATAATAAAGAATTATCACCATCTTTATTCGTTTTCCGAGGCACTGTTGAGAGTCAGGTACTTACCAACCAAATTGTCGCAAAATAATTTAATTTTTTTATTTTGTAATATTCACGTATTCATAAATTGTAATTACTCACTACATTTTGCAAATATCAGTCACACACATTATTCCTGGCCTCTAAAGTCGACATGTGCAGTGCGTATCAGGAACTACGAAGGACTTACGGTCCCCTATGCAGTCTCGAAATAAGATAGATAGATAGAATATTCTTTATTGCACACCAAATAAAGTAGGTAGCTTATAGCACGTAGCAACAACTGTATACAATATGTAACAAAACCCTGTCGGGCGTTTTAATTGTGATATCAGAATCGATATTCAAACCTAATGAAATAACTCGCATACGAAAATGAGACTAAAAATTATCATATTTATTTTTTATACTTTAATTAGTTTATTGTTTCTAAACCATATTTTGATTGACTACCTCTGCAAGAGCCATAACTTGGAGTTATAAATTTAATTATTTTTATTAAGTTGTCTATATGTCTATCTTCACAACCTAGAAAGGGCCAAGAGTGTTTTTTTACACACTATATTATCAACTAATTGGAAGAATAATTTGTGAATTCATAGAAGACAACAGAATACCTATCAACTTTTTTTGATTATCCTAAATGTCGAGACAAGCAGGTCATTCGTCTGATGGTAAGGGCTGCACACGGGCCTGCCCATAAACAATAGCACCACGCTCAATATTTAAATTGCTAAGTACTGTATGACTACCTAAATACTTACACACTGCTGCTTCACAGTGGTAATGGTAATGAGCGATGTACCACTTATTAATAAATGGGATTAATTAATTAAAATAAATTCTGGGATTAAGGATAAAATGGTTCCATTACCGTGAGCTGATCACCTGTCGTTGCAACTCGCAGGTGTCCCCACTATTCTTCTTCTTGATGATTGGTGATGAGCATAGAGTGTCGCTATTCCGCCAATGTCATGTTTAATTTATACAAATGTTTCGTGGTCCCCACTATAAATACAAATAAATTTAAAACACTTATGATTCCAGGAAGCCACACATATCAAAGAGTTAGTACCACACAGTGACATCAAAACACATACAGTACCGAATGTTAAAGATATTGTTGATAAATTAAGGAAAGAACGTAAGGAAGTGTCTATAAAGAGTAGGTATGAGGTAGTGAACTGCAGTCGAGGGCTGAAAGATGTTGACAGTGGAAAGGATCTGTACAATTTGGTAGATCTACAGAAGTCTGATGATTCTGATGATGGTGTACAATATGCTTATGATGTGTACACAGCTGTCAAACATGATTTCGATATCTCTAAAGTTGATAATTTTGTGAGGTTAGTATTTAGCTTGGTTTGTTTTTTTTATAGGTAAACCAAATGTAATGAAGCTTTTTTATCTGCCTTAATAACAAGATGAGCAGTATGCTCACTGGATGTTAGCACTACATCTATCCATGAATAGTACTAACATTGGACAGTAAATTATGTACAAAGTACTGCATTGCACATCATCATGCTCGTCAAAAATCTGCCCTGTGTTTGATCAAATTTAATTGACCTTTACCTTTACTTTGAACTCTTGAATGGACTTTTAGAAGATCATAATAATATCCTTGCTCATATTTTCACTTAGGCATGATATTGATTTACATACATATGCACTCACGCCTGTACTCCCCGAAGGGGTAGCAGAGGTGTAACTAGTACACCCACATTACGACGAGCTTATTTACATCCCGTGATGTGATGTGCAAGCCTATCGCCATATCGGACACAATTCTAAACTCCAGGTTGATGCTAAGCATTTCATGATATAAAAATCCAAAATCACTGTACCTACCCTGGGGATCAAACCCGAGACCTCGCAGTCGTACCGCGTACGCATTACAACTACGCCACTGAGGCACTCATATTGATTTATTTCATTATTATCCATTCCTGTTACATACAGGAACAGATAACAATGACACCAGGTTTCATACATTTGAAAGGCCGTCTGGGTTGGTACCACCATTTTGCTCTGTGAGCTCTATCCATAAAATAGATTATATTCATCCAATTTAGAACCAAACAAAACATATAGTCGCATATACAGAAATCACCACTATATGATTGTCTTAATAAGTCTTGTGAATAGATAGGCTAAACCATTTGAATACTTATATCTTCCTGAATTCAACCACTCTGGGAAAGGTAAAAGAAATATTAAAAAGGATGGCCTTATCCAAACTTTCACTTGTTCACATTTCAGCATAGAGACAGACTTGGTATTTGAAGGTAATGAAAAAGACACATCAGGTGATGAGGGGGATGATGATGATGATTCAAATGATGAGAACAACTGGAGGAATGAATATCCCGACTCAGAGCCAAGTAGTATTGATGAGGAAGACATGGTGAGAGCTATGGAAAGGGTTGATATTGGTATGTAAATGTTGATATTTTTATTGACAATGTCATATAAGATCCAATAGAATTTTATGAGACTGAATGGGGCCAAAGAGATATGCAAGGATTGTAGCAAGTGGAAATCCATTGTCTCTGTCTACCCCTATGGGAAACAGGCGTGGGTCTATGAAAAATTAAGTACATTTGTTCTTTCATTTTTAGGTGAAGAATTGTCCAGTGATGAAGGGGAAGATAAAATATACGAAAACGCAAATCCAATATTCGAAAACAACGAACAGCTATACGGTTCGGACTACGCTAAGTATAAAGCAAAGGTTTTAAAAGAAAACCCTGATCTAGCTGATGGGAGAGGCTTGATCCTATGGGCGAAGGACAAAGACGAGGACTCCACAGGATACAAGAGTGATAGCGATGATGGGTTCTATTACGGGCAGGAAGAAGACAGGGATCAGTCCAGGGAGCAATATAAAAGCTCTTCAGACGAGTATAGTCCGGATTGAACTGGATTGAAGTAGATTTAAGAGTTTATATTGGAATTTAATTATAAGACATTTTATATTCAACTGTGTTTTTATTTGTACGTAGAAATGTTTACTTTGACGATTGGCATTTACCTAAAACAATTCTGACTGCCTGTTCACTATGTCTGAGTAAATGCTTCTTATTGAATAAAATACAACCCGTAATATGAACTACCAGGTGGTAGGTGATATGCGAGAGGCCGTCTGTGTACAACCGCTTTGTCTATTTCTACCGCCAAGCATAGTGTGTAAGTAAGCACTGTTGTTTTTTTTAAAGATGTTAATGCCTATTATTATATTATATAAGTAAAAAAAAACCCTGCCCGATCCGAAAGCGGCATATAATCCCAATGACATTACCGAGAAAAATAAAATATTCATGTAAATGAAAATGTTATTGTATTTCAAAATACACATTATTAGTACACAAATTACCTTATCTCGGTACCTAATAATACTTTCACGGATCGGACAGGGTTTTTTACAAATTGTAGGTATGTATGAGGATATTATGAGACGGATATTATGATGTATCGGGATGAAGAGCGCAGTGCCATGCAGTATGTACTTTGCAATTAAAAGTTCTGAGTGGTGCTAATGTTTATGGGCATGCGTGGCGCTTACCTTATCATCAGAAGCAACCTACTATAAGGTTAAAGGCTGACTATCTATTGATGCAGGGCCGACTATTGTGTGGTATACCCTAGTACCTAGTAGGTACTTGGATAATGTTCATATTTCGCACATACTTACTGCAAATAGGTGTAATCGGATTTTCTCAACATTTTATTGTAAGACTACTACACTTCCAGCCTCCTGACCAATCATGGAGCAACTGAAGAAAGATGAAGCTACTCGTGTCCCTCTACTCGTAGACGCAACGGAAGAAGAAATAACCCGACTCAAAAAATGAAAAATTTAAAAATAAATTTTCGTGCTTTCTATCTTTACTTGACCGTTAATTTGCAATCACACAGATATATTTTTTTACTATTTAGTTCTTTGAGTCGGTATTATTTAAAAAAGTTTTAAACGTTTCTATTTTACTATTTTTAGTGGAAGAATCAGAAGAGATGCATGACGATGTTTTAGTCTTTCACTTCTGATTTTAGCGTCGAATTGTACCTTCGGTTTGTTCCTCGTCCTTCGGTTAATAAAACAACAAACGTTCATTATATGTGGTAAATAATTTATTGTCTGGCGGTATTTTACAATAACAACATACGCCTAAGTCAGTTACTGATTTTGTTTCGTTCCATCATAATGTTCAACACTTTAATGACATTGTTTTAATCAGAACAATTATAATGTACAAATGATGCCTTTAATTTTAGATATCGCTAGCACACGCTCGCGGAATTATTGGAATGAACATTAAAGAACGCATTAATCAACAATAACATGAAATCCGTCAGTATTTCGAATAGAAACTTTAAAACCTAGGCCTAGTACAAGTTTAAATAGTTTTGTTTTCTCTCGATATGTCGAGTGTTAGTAGCCACTAGTGGGAACTATGATGAATTAAAATTAATAATATGGTTAATTTTATTTCATATTAGTCGAATATTAAATTTGTTTTCAAGCGATTCTTTCCTTTATTACCTATTAATTACTAGTTTCGACACTTTGGTGGTAGTAATTTTATACGAAATCGAAAGCTGTGACGTATTTTGAACTCGTACTAGGCCTACAGCTTTAAGTAAGTTCGAATTGAGGATCATTGTATAATATTTTTCTGGGCAAAACTTGTTATTAGTACACAATTAATGAAACACGTATTTCGGCGCTTTTCAAAATTCCATCCCTACGGAGAGGAAAGGGAATGGTAAAGTTTTTATGAAACACTACTTTTTATATCTTCTATTTTTATATACTATCAGAAAAGACATTCACGCGGGCGTCGTGCAAAAATTATTTGTCATTGACAACATACGCACTGACGCCTGTAATCCCCGAAGGGGTAGGCAGAGGTGTAACCAGTACACCCACATTTCGCCGAGCGTATCTCCGTCCCATGATGTGATGGGGGCGAGCCTATCGCCATACCGGACACAATTCCAGACTCCGGATCCGGTCTCCGACAAATTCTCAGTATTAGGCATTTCATAATAGAAAAACCCAATATCACTTACTTATACCTGACCCGGGGATCGAACCCGAGACCTCAGCATCAGCCTCAATCGTAACGCGGACGCATTACAACTGCGCCATCGAGGCAGTCATTGACAAGTCTTTTAGAAATTGAGGAAACAATTAAGATTTGATGATTTTTGCGTTGCTTAACATTCATCCCACGAAAACAGCTCTAGTCATAATCAAGGCATCATATCAAAGACTTTAATGTAATTACTAGACAAGCTGCACGGTACATAAAAATTGTACCACTAAGTTGCGGTTAATTGACCGTAACTCAATATTACCATCTCACTTACTCTCAACTAGAACCCCTATCACGCTGTTTGTGCGCTGTAGAACTCCCGCGTTATGTGACGCAATTTTACTTCTAAACAGCCCGTCTAGTAATATACAAGTCTTTGCATCATATAGATAATTTCGTAATGATTTTTATTCGAGATGACTTACATTACAATTACTATGTTTTCTTTAATGAGAAAAACTTATGGCACGTAACATCAGATGCTGCGTTAATTTCTGTATTTTTCAAATGTCATGATTTAACGTCTAATCTTAAGTGCAGTCATTGACAATAGTATACAAATGGTTTATAAATCGGAATCATGTTTGAAGAACTAAAACTTCAAGAGCAACGAAGTTGATTGCCGTACGCAGAGACTTAAATTGTCATTACTTAAGTCATTTCTTACTTCGATATTCATAAACGTTACTAGAACGCATAGTGAAGATTTCTCTAAACGTCATAGGTTAGTTTTTGGCGCTAAATCAAAACAGACCAATCATGTACACAGAATTTGACACTTGGCAAATATCTTACTTAAGTGTTGTTTCTGAATACGGGCCTTAGAATTGGAGTTCAAGCCAACCCCACCTGCACGTGGTACTTTCGATTGATTAATGGCGAAACTTGGTTCCCGACGCGGGTTATGGGTATCAGACGGCGGGTCCCCCTGTAATAACCAAATCCTCCGTCAAATCATGATGGGTACCCTGACATTAAGCCGGGATAATGCCAGGCAGAAAGAGTGGAGGCATTTATTAGAATTCGATTGCTCGTAACATCTATTAAGATTATTTCTGTACCCAGTAACGGAGTAAGTATTTATAAAGTATTTTCTGTATTAAGCGATATAGAGCTTAAAATATTAACTGATTCTGAGTATGGAAATAATCAAGTTCCAAGAAATTACTTAATGACAATTACCTTAATTGACGCCTCTGAGTGCGGCTGTTAGTATTTTCAATATTCTTTATTCTTAGTGAATACTTTTGTCGACAACTGAGTGAAAGTGATTACGTCATAAGATATGGAAGATCAGCATATTTTGTTTGTACCTATGCAAATTCGAGACTCATTCCTTTTTAGACGAACACAAATAACGAATACAATTTACATGTACGTAAGTATGTATAACTACGGAACAAGTCTTGTTTCAATCACAGACCAACAAGCCTAAAGACGCTACACGAAGAATGATCCACATGAAAAATGTCGTAATAATAAATGTTGTGGAGGGCGGCACTCGAGGAGGCGAATAAAGTGTTTATAATGAAATTAGTCAACTGAAAAACATGGTGTCCAAAAAGTACAGAATAAATCAATTAACCGAGGCGTGTTAGGAATCTCGCATAACGTACAAACTTTGCGTAGGCTTGCCGAGATGGAGTACAGAGTGTAATGTGGCGTCTTGTAGGTTTATTCGTCTGTGTTTTCACTTAGCCTAAGTTATATTTAGTGAGATACCTATAAATGCATAATAAGATTATTCTAGCAATGCTTTGGCATAGACAAAACATGGTATTCACTTTATTACGATTCAAATATTACTTGGGAAATACATTATACTGCGGTACTGCAAAAAAGTGATTTTAGTAACAAATACAGTTTTTTTTCTAAATCTAATACAAATTCTTTATTACAGATTTATGAATAATGTAGGTATTTTTGAAATCGAAAACATACACTAGTTTAGTGTAAGTATGCAGAAACAATATTTGAAATACTAAAGTAGCCTCGATATATTAATAATAACGTCATTAGCTTACAGCTTCCTTTTGGTACCAAAAATAATGGGATAAACCACTGGTCGGAGAACCACGGAAATGAGCATTACTTGCTTGGCATGAAATTTTCCTACACTAAAAAAAATAACAACAAAGAAAGAACAATATTACTTATAAACAAATGGTAATAAAATTTAGTTACAATTTAATAATATCTTTACAATGTATTTACATTTTGGTAATTCTTAACGTATACTAATGCAAGAAGGGTTAACATTTTACTATTTTTACATAACAGTGTAACAAAAACTTTAATGTTTGTATATACAGTAATCGATTTAGAAAGAATTTAGAAAAAAACGATTTGCAATTGATATGCAAGTTTAATATTAAATTTATTGCACACGGTTTTAATCCAAATAGATGATAGGATACACACTTATCTAAATATCAAGATGAATTCTTGAAGCAACTTAAGCTTTTAACTCGCTAGCAATAATGGATAATTTAATAGATTCAGTATTGCTACGTGTCGATACTTTGACAGCTATAACTATTCGATGACCTTTCGATTCCGATATCGATTATCGACACGTCTTTGCGTACTTCATAGTACAGGAGTGTCGGTGACTCTCGCAGGAGGTGCTGGAACGTTATTATTGGCGGCGGCGTCTTGGTTATTCGCCGTGCAGTAGAACTGTTTGTGAGCCTTGTAGGTGTTGACGTATTTGAAGGATATGTCACATGATTTGCAGTAGTTAGGTGTTTCTTCGACTTCGGCGTCTGGTTCTTTCTTGATGTCGACGGCTGGGAGTGGGGAGGTCTGTTCCTCGTCAGGTTCGTCGGTGGCGTGTACCAGCCGAGCGTGTCGCACCACGTTCCCGCGGTAGGTGGAGGTGTAGGCGCAGCTGCTGCAGCGGTGCACTCTCTCCCCCGCCACCACGGGGCTGGGGGACGTCGTCTCCCGACTGTCCTCCTCGAGCACGCAGGCTATGTAGGTTTCTTCCTGTAATTGACAGGGTTCTGTTATGAATATTCTCCCTATTGTGGGTCGAATTTGATGGATCAAGACTTTCAGTGGAATTCTCGTGCTCGTTAAATATCTAATTTATATCTTATCACGGTTTGTTAAATATTTTCTCAGTACCATCGTCTTAGTTATCTTTGTTTGGCATTATTTCTTTGTGTACTATTTCTTGGTAGGTCCATTTCTGGAATGAAAGTGGAAAAGAAATAAGACAAAAACTTCTAAGCATTGAAATATCTACTGAATATACGACATCGAGCTACAAATAATAAGAAATTGTGATTCAATTACGATATTGAACAGAAAAGAATGTTACTTCACCTGTAAATCAGCGGGTTTCTTATTGTTGAAATGCATGCGTATGTGCGTTCGCATGCCACGAAGAGTGTTCCCTCTGTACCGGCAGATCGTGCATCGGAATGCCTTGACACCGGCGTGCGCCTCCATGTGACGCTGGGCTGCAGCAGCCGTCGGCGACACAACATCACAGCAAGGACATTTCCATCCACCCTCCGAACCTGACGGGGGCCGCGGAGCATCTGGGACGTTCCGCGGCGATCGAGTCTCCCTTTTAGTGCAGTAATACGACTGATGGGTCGTCAAATTGTCCAATGAGCTGAAATGAATGCCGCATGCAAGACAGATCAGCTGACGGTACTGCGGTGGAGGCCCTGGCTCCGGAGGGGCAGGACTCGCCCTTTCCTCTCCACTACCAGCGGAACAGTAATGCCTCTTATGTACGCGGTAGTTCTCGTACCTGCAGAACACAATATTGCACTCTTTGCATTTTGATACGCCTTGTTTGACTAACACTTGGGGAGATGCTGTTGTTACGGGTAGTTCGGAAGCGAGCCGTAAGGCTAATGCTGGAGGTATGATCGGAGGGGGAACTACTGGAGTGAATTTTTCTTCGGGTGGTGAAGGTACACTTGGTGGTTTCGGTGTAGGGCCTCTGGAGTTGCGTCGTCGTCGCTTCGGCGAACTCTCACCGCTTGGAGACGAAGACCGCCGGGAGGGAGACGGCGTTCCAGGCGATCCTGGCAGCGATGGAGCACAAACAATTTGCTCCGGTGTAGTCGATCGTATTCTGTTTTCTTTCTCATGCTCGTCGGTGGTAACCGACTCCGGTGAACGACGCACGCTAAGATCTAAAGGAGTTGCACCATCTCTTGACGATTCTCGTGGCCTGTTTGCAGACTTGAGAACTTCTGGCGCTTTGCCATCTGTATTGATATTTGGTAACGCTTGACTCAGTGGCTGGAACGTGCCATTCGGTAACAAGAAGCACGGCGTATCGGGGTCAGGCAGGGTCGTTCCTGGTAGAGTGCTGGCACTTCGCAATAAAGAATACGGGACGATCAGGATCGGGTTTGTAGGTAACGCTAAAGCGTACTGATTTTGTGCCGGAGGCGTCGCCCCGGGAGACGGAGGTGCGGACCCTGAGGTTGCGGACCCGGACCTGATGGCTTGCAGAGCTTGTTTCACCACTTGTCGCGTGCTGCAATAGTGGGCTTTGTGGGCCCGATAGGTTTTTATCGAACTGAAGCGGATGTCACAGTCGGCACAATACCGGTCTGGCGCCGGCGGGCTCTCAGCCACTTCACCGTTGGATGTCGGCGTCGGCACAGGTGTGCCACTACTCACGGGTGACGACGAGTGCATGCGCATGTGTCGGTTCAAACTCACTTTCTTGTCAGCGCTATACGAACAAAATGTGCAAGCATATTGCTTGCCTGCAGGACGTGGTGTTTTCGCATCGCCGCTCGATTCGTCCACTGTTCCATCCGCCGCAGCTTCAGTGGAATCTGGCGGCTTAGGCTTTCTGTTTGAGCAGTAATGTTCTTGATGCGCTTGCAGTGTGCTCAGAGATGAGTATCTGATGCCACACGGTTGACATATGTAGCTCGGCGCAGCGTTTGCAGCAAAAATGCCAGGGAATGCGGCTGCCGTCATTGCAATGTAGTCTCTCGGCTGTGGCGCCGGTGCCGGCGGCGGTGGAGGTGACGGTGAGGGCGGCTCACGCTTGAGCGCCGTCGCCTGTGGCACCAGCGCGGGGTCTGTGGCGAGGCTGGTGATGAGTCGCAGGCGCGGCGGAGAGGCGGCGGGCGAGCCCCCTGACGCGGGTGACGCTCCGCCACTGGACGCGGGCCGCTCGCCCCCCGAGCTCGGCGTGCGAGGTTCTCCCGGCATCGCCTCGTTCTCGTTTCCCCATTCCTCGTCCTCACCTGGAAATAGAGACGGTATCGTTAGGTACATGTCGCAAATGGATATGCAAAGTGAGGAAGCAAAAATAATGGACGCCGTATCGACTCCTATTAGTTTTGTTAATAGCCATGCGATGCGGGCCGGCAGCGTTTTCTCGCGATAGCCGTCACTCGTCACGTTTCGTCCTGTATCTGTCGACGTCACTCAGATCGGTTGCCGCGAGTCGAGGCATACATTAGCGCTCCTAATTGAGACGTGCTCGCGCTATGTAAATGCGCCTGCGTGGGTGGGGCACTAGTTTCAACAAATGCGAGAAATGCACTCGAGATTAGCCGGGCATGCATCGACCCGTCGATCCGTCATTACGCGACTCGTCCGTCAGTATCGTGAGCCGGCCCTCGGCCAAACAGAACAAAAACTTAACGGGCCCCGTTGTAATTGGATCTGATTTCCAGAAAACGCTCGCTCACCTTCCTTTTTTGAGCGACAACGATCTCCAGCGAGCGAGGAATTAACCTATCTTTCGCGCAACGATCTCGACTCAAAACGCCAATTAATGAGGGGCTCAACTTCATTCTGTTGGCCCTGTGAAGATCATTATATGAGCACGACAGAGAGATGGACGCGACGATTGGTGCGGGCGCGCGCCGACCGCCATCTCGCGGTAACGAATACCCTTCGGATCGGATTGCGTTCAGGTCACGCTATCCTAGTGTGCGCCCGCGCTGATTGGTCATTACGATTGGTCGTTGACGTGCGATTGGCCCGCTAATGCTGCCACTATCTGCCACCGGCTGGCTTAATGTTACCGTCATACCGAACGCGACTCGCGAGCTTATCGCCGTTCGTTAGTCGCCTGCCCGTGCCCGCATTCAAGCTTCTGTTATTCGCTAAATAAGTTATAAGAGCTGTGATTGTTCGCGCCGAGTGTTGTACGTTCGATCAGATAGATGGCGTGACTCGGTGTCGTTTATGCAGCCTTGCGAAACTGAATGTCGATTCGTTAGGGCGATATTCATCTTTGCCCTTTGTCTTATAAACATGTCATTGCTTTGCACAAGGGGGTTACATGCAAAGTAAGAATTGTTCAAAGCCAGTGCCCGCATAGTTTTCACTCAGAGTAAAACAACAAACAAAGAGCTTATTACGTTGATGCGTCCGACTGCAAAGACCTCACGAATTTCAAAGCTTTTAGTGTATCATAAATTGTGAAATGTTTGTTCTACCGATGTCGGCTAGCATTAACACGTGCCTACACAGAGAAAAACAAAATGCGCCATCTTGTTCAGCGGTTATCAGATCAGAGATCGGGGCCCAATTAAAATAGTCGTGCATCAGGCGCGTCACAATCGTTCCGATACCGATCTGTGCGACGCGTGGACGGGTGTGAGCGATCACATAGCACCGAGGCGCTACCACCGGTTTTCAACTACATCAAATACATTCAATTACAACGCATCTTCACTGATTTTATTACTTTTATCGCGTTGTCAAGTGGCCAGTTCACATAAAATTATGCTAATTTGTGGTCACCAACAAAATAACCGATTCTACAGATTCTATCACTGTTGACTATGTTAATAAAGTCAAAGATTCGGATACGCTAAGGAGTATAAAAGCGATTAACTGACACAACTTAAATTAAACAATTTATAATAGACTTTAATAATAAACCTTTGCATCAAAATTTTATGAAAGGATTTTCTTAGGTCAGATTTAATATTAGAATTTACCTAGACATCATAATAGTCCAAGATGTTAGGGCCGCCAGTCGTTAGGTACTTATTTTCTGAGTAACAAAATGTACGACACATTTAACACATAGAGTAGTATTATTATATACTTTGAAGGTATAGATAGAAGGTATACTTAGAAAATAAGTAACGACTGGCGGCCCTCGGACCTTACTCTATAATAGGACTCTACATTAAGTACTCGCTTCCAAGTCGAATAAAAAATAAACAAATGGTACATCTATTGTGGTTTCCAAACTATCAGGTAAACGAGTTACATCCTAAAATCAGATAATTCGATATGCCCGGGGATAAAGCACTCATGCATTATTAATATGCATGTTTTTTGTAATAAATCTGATATAATATACTCTAGAAATGTGATTAGATACTCGACTGCCCGTAGGAATGTTGTCATGTGATAATCTAAGAAGCTCTGTATTTACCTAGGATGAATACGAAAGGGTCTGAAACGGACTAGATGTTAAGATAAAATACCTTGATATGTTATTTAGATACGCCTACCTAAATGTGGTATATACAATCTATGAATCTAAGAATATTTCTGGGTTAATAAGTAAATAAAAGAATGAAGACTGCCTCGGTGACGCAGTTGTAATGCGTACGGGTTACGACTGAGGCTGACGCTGAGGTCTCAGGTTCGATCCCGGGTAAAAGTGATATTGGGTTTTTCTGTTACGAAATGCTCATTATCAGCCCGGAGTCTGTAATTGTGCCCGGCATGGTGATAGGCTCGCCCCCTATCACATCAAGGGACGGAGATAAGCTCGGCTAAATGTGGGTGTACTAATTACACCTCTGCCTACCCCTTCGGGGATTTCAGGCATGATTGCGTATATATGTATGTATAAGAGTTAAATAATATTGATAAAGTAAAACTACATTACCTACTTACATTAGCAGCGATGGCTCAGCGGTGGAGTGGTACAGACTGTCAATACGAAAGTAGCAGATTCGAAACCAGCCCCAAAAGCATGGACTTCTGACTTTTCTAAGTTACGTGTATAATAATTGTCAATTATCGCTTGCTTTAATAATAATGAAGGAAACATCGTAAGGAATTGCATACATGAGAAGTTTCGTATAAGAATTTCGAAGTTATTTGAAGTCTCAAGCCTGCCAACCCGCATTAGGCCAGCGTGGTGGACTACCGATTTACCCCATTTATTCAGTAGAAGAGGCCTATGCCCAGCAGTGGGGCGTATATAATACAGGGCCAATCTTATTATGAAAGAAACGTGTCGAACTTCATCGGTTAAAAACTACAGTAAAGCTTCGGATAAAACGCAACGAAATCACGTAATAGAGGGTAGACCAAGAAAAGTAAACGTTTTCAATCCTATAGAACTACTCCTGGCAAATCCAATAACCAACCAAGAGAGGTCGTTGTTAAATTGTTTTGACATAGGTATTGTTCAACGTCTATCAACGTATCAAAACAAGATTTTGCCGCGAGCGTCTAAACATTACACGGTAGCCTGCAACAGTTCACCGCATTCTTTAATAATACCATAGACAAAACTATCTACTCTGTCTTCTTAGCGTCACTGCGCATAATGGCCATTAGCGCGGTGTTGCCAGATTCGAAATAAAAAGCTACTAAGATAAAAAAAATGGTTACAAAGAGTTGAGTGACACAGTCTAGCGCGATTATCTCGGCGGCCATCTTGATTTATTTGAATTTGTACGTAGATGTTGTACCGACCATCTGTCATGCGCGGGGCCTGTTTATCGGCGACAATATCATAGGTGTTTAATAAGAGTGTGCTTGTTTGTTATTTGAATTGATGATGTGTACTGAGCAATATGATGTGGTTTTAAGGAGCGGTTTCTTGATTGGGTAGATAGTAATGTTTGTTCAGTAAAAACTTTGTCATTTGATTCGCTTATAGTTATGTTTATGTATTGTGTGTAGTGAACAATCATGATCATTATCATTTTAATTTAGCCTCCGAATGTTTGCTACCGGATATCGGTGTCTTTAAGCGCGCGTTTTTATTATGATCCAATTATTATTATGTTATGCGTAAGAACAATTAAACAACACATATTTATTATTTGGCTAGGTAATGTACATCTTGGCTTATTTTTCGGAGCTTAAATAATATTTTGTGGAGTAGGTAGTTTAATTAAATACGACCCAAGTAGTGGTAGTCTACCCAGTAGATACAAACCTGCAATAGAGTAGTGTGATGAACGAAACGCTTAACCCCTTTACATCGTATAATTTTCCAGTGGCAGTTTAAATAGGTACAAAGTTGATAGGCAATGCTTGTTTTAACCGTAATCTTTTAATCAATGATTACAATCACTACAAAGTTACAACAAGACAGAATCGTAATCGTCTCCTCACAGTCTCAGTAAGTGAATAAAAGCGGCGGACAGCTATCAAGCGGTTGATCTGCCGCAAGTGTCCGCCGCAGGATGAGCGTCGTGCGTCACGATCGGACGCGCATTAACATATCGCCACTTCGATACCGCTATCGAGTTACGCTGAGCGTTGCGGACCTGAGTGCTCGTTTCCATACCACTGTTTTGTGTTTACCATCTGGTAATGTAAGTGTTATCAATAATCTAGCTATGAGAATGTGTAGAAATAAACGGTAAGGCAACATCGTAGATTGTTTTAAGATTTGAATGTTAAAAAGTTACTTTTATAATCCGGGAAATACTGTCTAAAAGCAACGATAGACAGGGTATTTCAGAAATGTGGCACACACGTCCGTTATGATGATAAATTCCTCACTAAAACGACAGTAAAATGTACAAACCAAAAGGTTTAACACATACAAAACAATGGGAATAACGAAAGTAAGACCACCATGTTAAGGTATTTCAACGACAAATCGTGCATTATCTATCAACGGAGGAACTGCAAAAACCAGCGTACTACGTAGATAAACATTTCCTTATAGTGTCCACGTCCTGGCTCATGACGAATAAATCTAGATGTCTTCGCGGCTGCGATAACGCTACGTACAGCTGTGCGGTGTCGGTATGAGCCATTCGTGTTAATAATGTACTCCAGTATATCTAAGATTGCGCGTGTCGGGGTTGCCGGTGTGAAAAAAATAATCTACCTGGTAGAAAATTAAGTATTCTCAGGGCCTATTTCATAATATTTGAGGAAGATTTTACCACCAATTAACATATAAGACAGCTATTTTTAAAGTACTCAGTAGGCATCTTTCTACCGGTATATATTATGTCAGAGTGTGACTTTTGTATTTGATCACTTTTTATTTGGTCAATAGCAATGACTCAGAGGTCTCCTTTACATAAAATATTTAAGTATGAAAATTGCGTGTCATAAGAATATGTAAATAATTTAAAATAGCCATAATAAAGATAGTGTTTACGCTGATAGTGCATCGCCTCGAGACTTTGCATATGAATGCAACTAAGTCATATGATATCTTATGATAAACAACAGTGTATAACAGAGCTTACGTTGTCTAAAAAGTTATTTAAAATATCAAAGCAAATAAACTGTAATTTTAATTATATTGATGATATAATGTTACATTCCATAATATAAACTGACGCCTTTATCCCCGAAGGGGTAAACAGAGGTGCAACTAATGCTGCAACCACGTTTGCTTATTGCCATCCCATGATGTGATAGGGGACGAACTTATCGCCATATCGGGCACAAATTTCATGCCCGGAAATTAATGTATGGTTTTTCGAATCGAAAAACTCAAAATACAAATTGTGACTGCCTGACCTGGAAATTGAACCCAGGACCGCGCGGTTCTCACTCTTCGATCGCTGCCACTAGACCAATGAGGTGACTATAATAATATAATGTTATTTCAACATCTAATTTTAATTGAAGGTTATAATTTTCATCAGCTCCTATAAGATCATGAGACAATAGAATTTATAGAAACTTTATCAAAATTGAAATTATGTTGATGCCGGCTGTGAAATAAAAGGCCGCGGGTTTGATCCTTCATGAGCACCATTTGATTGACATTACATACCATGAAATTTGATTGTGTCATCTGTAAATGTCTTTCGAGTCTGGGTGCTACAATGGTGCGTAGTTTTCGGCCATATCACAAGACTTGCATCCTAATGTGGGGTCAGTTATAAGTATGTATGTGGATTTACACACATCGTCCTAACTCCACACTAGGTTAAACTGTATCAATGAAGATGATTCAGACATATTTTAATGAAGAAAAAAATGTGAATTAATAATTCCATTTGCCACAGTGCAAAAGAAATAAAACCAGACTCTATCAAAGAATAAACAGGAAAAAATGCAGATATCGACGGTTATTTTAATGAAACGCCTCATTAATCACACATGCTTTGTTGATTCTAAACACAATGAAATAAAATAGTAAATAATATTTAATATTCCCGATAAAATACAAGGACTGTATAATAATGATATTTCGCGTAAAATATTTTTTCCTACCATATCGCGTGCAGTCACGGCCGGATTCAGAAATCAATATTAGGAGACATTTTAATATTTTTGCATAGACTTGTAGTAACATTTGTTTTGTGCCGCCAAGTAGCAGGGTTGTTCAGTTTTTTTTAATAGCGTTATTAGCGTCATTCAATGATAAGATTAGTAGGTCCCTCGCGTAATGGCAGAAATTGTTTTGAAGGACACTTAAAGCCAGTGAAATTAGACATCATATTATTCCGTATGACACTTATGCCCGTTTTCGCCAACTTACCCTCAAACACTTCTTAACTAAGAGTCCTTTAACCTAAGGAACTCCTTAAATCTATTCCTTACCTAAATTTGTTTTCACGTAGTTAAGGGCTACCTTAGAAACATAGGTGTTCCCTAAGGGATGGTGAAAACACCAGTAACACTTAAAATGTCTTAGGGGCACACCTAAACTTAGGGATTGATGGTGAAAACGGGCATTAGCATCGAATGTCTCCGGGTCACAAAAACAATGCAGTGCCATGCAGTATTTTGTTATTCGAAATTCTGCATGGTTTTGCTTCTGTTTATAGACAGGCGTAGTGCTTACCCATCAGGCGAGCGATGTGCTCGTCTCGTCATTCAAGTAATTAAAAAAATAAATAAAGATCTTGTGCAAACACATACTGAATTGTCTTTTACGTTATCTCTTCATGTCGAAATACATTACAATCGACTCTAACAAGTTCACAGTGGGTACACAACCGACGCACGCCCTACTAACTCCGTCCCTGCGTGCACTACAGGTACTTCGCATATAGTATTCATTAGACAGTTAATTAACCCACTTCCTTGAGGTCGCGTTGGCTAAATATGAAAGCAACCCCTTCAGAACGAGTGGCGCACGTATCGTGCCCGGGATCTGAACCTCTTCGGGTATGATTGATGTATAACTTAATATTCATAAGGTGTTACCATATGGAAATGCGTGGACTGCGAATTATGGATGCGGTTGTGAGCTGTAATTCAATATTTTCGCGGATAGATGGCGCTGATTGATGAGTTTTTATTACCTACAAGTTTTGGCCCGCAGCTTCGTTTGCGTGATTAGTGTTTATAGGTATCCTGCAGGACTTTGCTGTACACACACCCATTTATAATCCCTGGAGGCGGGGGGGGGGGGATACCTATTATAAATTTGAGCACTTTGTTTAATAAAATATGTTTCAAACTGCGACGCGTAAATGCCGTCATCGTAGTTCTTAATTTTATTAGTATTTGTAAAGTGTATGTTTAATTGCGATATATGCGCGCTGTGAACTATGCAAATAAAGTACTTTTCTATCATTTCTTTCTTCTTCTTTTACATCAATCGGACGAATGATGCGCGAACTAATAGAAAAATACACAAGTAAACAGATTTCTTATAAATATGTGATGATTTCAATAAAATTCCCCATTTTTAATACGCATTTATTACCTTCATACGTATGTTAGTATGTAACGGAATCTTTGAACATGATTTTTTTCATTAACACCGCATCCAAAACATCCCTAATCAACTCCACTCACATTAAAGGCGTTGCGTACTGTATACGTAGTTTTTAATTAAAAACAAAACGCACAAGTATGTACGATCCATTTGATAAGCAAGTGAAGGAAATTAAACCATTTTTCATGTAATTACTATTACGCCATTTGAAAAACTGTTTTGAATATGACTGATTGTAGTAAGGTGAAGATAAATTGTAGTTTTTTAAAAATATCAAGCAATATGTTTGTAAGAAGTTCGGACAGATGTAAATAAAGAGTTAAAGTAGTACTTAAGACAGAATGCATAGAACAAGTTTTAGCAACTTTTTTTTTTTTATTCAACGATAAGTAAAAATGAGCTCACGATTGTTGACCCAAAAGAGATACAGCCACGCTGTAGACAGTTGTTTCTACAACACGTATAGGCACTGAAAACTATCCCACAGAAAAACTGAGGTAAACTAGCGCTTTGCTGCTGCGTTGCGTACGGTGTGTAAGATATGCGGAGGCCCAAATCTCCTTCGCCTTCCCACTCCCTTAATTATGCCTTTTCTTTAAGGTCGGCAACGTGCTTATGATTCTTCTTGGTTTGTGGGCGTACATGGGCGATGGAGATCACTTACCATCAGGTGACCTACTTGCTCGTTTGCCGGCTTATACTATAAAAAAGAAAAATACATAGATATGCAGCTACTACCAACGTGTTACATTTTATTTGATACTAGCTTTTTCGCGCGGCTCCGCCTGCGTGGGTATTTATATAAACTTTCCGGAAGAATGAAGAACGCTTAATCAGGGTTTCCCAACCTGGGGTGCGCGGACCCCCAGGGCTCAGCGAACCTATCGTAGCCTAGTTCTTAACTTACCATAAGTTGGCACTAGGGGTCTGCCCTTGAAAAAGGTTGAAAAGGCTAAAGCCTCTAAATGATAGTGAAAACAGTATCAAAATCTGTCGCGTGGTTAAGGAGGAGTAAGCGGATTATCAGACAGACGAAAAAAAACTACGTTTTTTTATACTATGTGTAGAAGTAGCATTTACTAAGAGTTGGTGAAACGAGGCTTAATGTGCTTTATTCTGCTTATATGTTGCTATGACTGCACTGTCTTTTGTTTGAATATTATATCACACATAGAACATTTGCACCTGTATCATGCGTAACTTAGATATATAGTGATTATAACATAATTTGTAGCAGTTTATGTAAATTTTGGCCACGCCTTTGGCATGCTAACGGCACACGCATGACATTACGTTTTATAGGCCAAACAACGAAGCGGGGCATAGTTTAAAAAGATTACAGACAGTCGGTCTGAAGTCAGTGTTCAGAAGGCCAATCCACGTAATTTTAAATGTTCAAAATATCATTCCGATCTAGTCTCAGCGTCAAGAAAGTTGCAAATGGCATTCTCTTAAACCAATAATCTACTCGCCCACTGCGCTACGGACGCTGTCAAAAGTGTAAAAGTATAGATAAGAATTAAACAAAGTTTGTATAGGATATAAGGATTTTTGTGCAGAAGAAAAACTCAACTACTAAACTAAACGATCGTCAAAAACTAAAGGCCTGTTTTGAGGTACGCGTCCGAGACAAGAGGCTGCGACACACGACGACATCGATTACGCTGGGCAGCGGCTTGGCTGTGCTCTGGCATTGCTGAAGTTCATGTGTGGCGGCAACCGCTTACCATTAGGCCGGCCGATTGCTCATCTGTCTACTAGGGTAATAAAAAAGCGATATGTCCGTTTTGTATACAATTGTATATTAAGTATGTACGTTTTCAGGTATGCGTTTCCTACGCGTAAACGTTTCCATACAGCTTGTCATTGTCGCGGTCTCCATGTCGCGGTCGCGCACCTCAAAACGTGTCTTTAGATGCCTTGTAACCCGAGAATGTTCTGCTGGCATTTGAACGGATATAATCATTTTCTCACAGACCAGTGACAACTTAATTAAAATATACATTTTAATATATTCAAAACTAGTAGTTCTGATTTATGTGGCATTATGGCGATCAGATAAAATATAGACATTATTAACTAGAGCCCAATTATGTTATATCTGCATAATACCGTCTGTTAATTTTTATAAGTGTCGAATATTCCTCAAGTTGTGAGTCAATATGATTATGTCCCGCGAACATGCAAGCCCGTATCGCAATCTCACAAACGCGCGACAGCAAAAAAGCGCAAATTCTCTAAAAAAGTCTAATTCTGATAGGCGCTGGGGTCTATTACCTCGGCACGCCGTAACTCAGAAACAAGTAAACACGGCAGCGGCGACATTTGCATAACTATCGAGTTTTTAAATCTATGCAAAACGCGACGATACGTTGCACGGGCTCACGAGCGCCCCCCACCGACGCGCAAACACATGGGATTTCATAACACACCCCTCTCCCGCGGTTTTGTTCGCGCCTTGAGACTGCCGAGCCTTCATTAACAAAACAAGAATTCAATAAGGCTAATAGTTCCGTCAACATGGCCGCCCGCAACATGGCGCGGAATTACAGATAAATACGATAAACATCTCAATAAATAAACTGCAAATGTTGCGTACACGCACTGCTGGAGGCGTCAAAAGTAGGCGGTACTTATGATGAATAACGTGACGGAATCCGGCGTCCAATCGGATCGATCTCGATTTTAATTATACGAATCGAGAACATCGCACTGCTATAGATCGAATATTAAAATGTCGATGGCGGTGGATGACGGTGGACGGCGCGCGGTAGAGCGCGATAGCGACACGCGTTCTTTGATTCGTGCGCGCTGTTCGAATTTCGCATTACAAATGCGTAATTTGATTTGCGGAACCGGCGACATTCCCAGAAACAGATCAACAAGATAGCGCTCTTCCGCAAAAGATTCCCGATACGTTCCACGGGAAAAATAAAAGTAAAATTTATGGCCTCATTTACCGATCACGATTCGAGATATTCGCAACGGTCGCGTGATTTCACCCTTACGACCCCAGCGAAGTAATCACACCTCATAATTACCGGCGTTTTGATCAAACATTTGTTAATAGTAAAAACAAACGAATCGAAAGTTTTTAACCAAACAAAGCATTGTTACAAACAAAATGATCCATTTCCTTTATTTATCACGGATCAATCGCTACGTGCGATAACATCTCGAACGCCTACAACTCGAGAAATAATTAACTCGGCTCGCCGTCTAACATCATGTTTAACATCGACTACTCCCATACCAATTACTACCGACAGTCGATCGGGGAACAAAAACCGGCGTTCAACACTACTGCGGACTGGTTTTAGAAAAAAAAACGTCGAGGCGCTCGGTCCCGCGGCGGGGACTAGTGTTAACGAGCCTTTGATGGATTGTGGAGCGATATAACACCGTGTACTGCCGCTAACATACAATTTTCATGAGGTACAGAGGGTTTTTACTGCCTGACACTCAACATAACGCGCTGATGCTGGCTGCTGCAGGATCCGACAACGCAGTGTCGACAAACTGAAAGAAGTCAATCGAATTAATGAATAAATCGCATAAATTGTTGAGTAATCGCAACATATTTTTTACAATTTCTCATAAATGTGTTTATGAGAAAGGTCCGCGGGAACGGATCATTGAGTAAAACATAGCGCCATGGTCATGCCAAAGGATCGCTAATAAAGTATATTCTTATCGAAATATGAATCTGAAAAGCTAGTGAGAACTGGTCAATAAATGATTTTAGCGTATTTTTTATTATAATATTAATTCAGATAAAATGTAAAAATACATCTATAGTTGGTATTGAATCTAACGAATTGTAATTTGATAGTTATGAAAATCTAAAATGAAACAACACATTACAAGCATGCAGATTGATAAAATCTCTCTCTACGTTCACAATTTTATTTTTCGTTCGCTACCTATTCTTATTTCTTTCTGGCTGGCGTTATACCGGCTTAATGCCAGGGTTCGCCTTCCTATCATTATTTGACGGTGGATTTGGTATTATGTGGGGCGACTCACCGTCTGACCCCCACAACCCGCAACGGGAGCAGTTACGCCTTTTCCTAATCTGTTAAATCTGAATATTTACCACGTGCAGGTGAGGTTGACTTGGGGCCTAAGACTTAATATGTTAGTGACCCACTTACACTCCTTCGCATCGTTACAGCCTTCGTGGCGCAGTGGACGAGTAGCCGGCTGCGAAGCAAGAGGGCGTGGGTTCGATTCCCACACCGATACAAAAGTTGATGTGATCCATAAATAATTGTTTCGGGTCTGGGTGTTGTGCCACGATACAGATTAACCTAGTGTCGCGGTCAGGACTATGTGTGCGACTGTTGGGTGTAAAAAAAACAATAAGAATAAATTAGAATTGTTATGCTATTTTTAATTTCTGTCCGTAAGTCACAATAAATGAATAAGTTTAGTTGAAAACCAGCGCCAGGCTCTCATTATTTGGTATATGCTGAACTAGAACATTTTCGGCAACCTCACGAAACACAAGGTGCTTGTCCTTTTTGTTGTCATTTAGGTACCTATCTCTTTTTACTATTGCTGTTTTTTGTTTCTTATTTTTGTATCTTAAAAAAGGAGTTAAATATTTTATTTTCTTTCGTTCTTTCATTATAATTATGCGGGTACTGTTAATAAATTCAAGTTTAATCAAAAATCAGCGACCAGTATCTGCAAATTGCTAGCGTCGGCCCTCGATGACGACGATACGTTCTCTCGCTCTCTCTTAATGTAAATTATGTAATTAAAAAAATACGTCGTGATTATTATCAAATAATGTAATGAACAGCCTGATATATATTCATACCATGCTCTCTCCCTAAAGTTCAGCGACACATGTACAAATTTGTTATTGTGAGCGCTTATGGGGGGCGGTAATCACTTCCCATCAGGTGACCCAGTGACTCGTTTGCCATCTACGCCATACAAAAATCTTTCCATCAGACGTTAGAAAGTATTTTTCTAGATATTTATTTAATTAATTTAGTCAAGATATGGTTATCTATCTATGAAAGATAAAATTCCATAATCTTATCGTCTAACGCATAGATAACCATACGGTCAGCTGCTGTGGCCCTCATTGAACACAGTTGGCCGCATTCAACATGGCGTCAAGGAGTAATTTCCCATAATATAAGTAACTTGGTTGTTAGAAAGAAAATGTCAAAAAATGTATTCATATACAAATTAAAAACTTCGAAACGCCCATCGCGATGCGTTTCCTGTTATTGGTTGCGAAGTTTCCCATTCTTTCCAGATCTTAACCAAATTAATAAGGGATTATCCTCGGAGTAACTAAATCCCACCGACCCACAACCAATCATAGATATCGATGTCGCGTAACATATGCAGTTGAGAATATCTTCATAACTTTTTATTTCTGCCTGGCAATATTCAGAGTTAACGTCATAATGCCAGGCTCTGCCTTTCCGTACCATAGATTTAATGGTATTTGGTATTACCGAGTTTGGATATATGGGACGATCCGCGGTCTGACCCCCAGAACCGGCACCTGGAAGGAGTTTTGCTATTACCTCGTCTGGTAATCAGTAAAGTCTACCTTATGCAGGTGAGATTGTCTTTAGGCCTACGACGTTGGTGATCCTTATACACTCCACCGAGTAAAATCTTAAAGTTTGTTATAGCATACCCGTGATTCTTTTGTTAATATGAATTTAATGGGCAGCGGAGATCACTTACTATAAGGTGATCCACTAACTTGTTTGCCGGAGCTCTGCTATGGTAGACTTACGCCCGGTTTCTGAAAGGCTGATCAATGTTAAATTGCCTAATCAACTGTCAATTCGCATGGCAAGTCAAAATTCAGTTGCTAGAAGCGTAGTCAACGCCTTTGATATAACACATATGTTAGTTAACATAGTTTTCAAATTAATATGAAAAATCGTACGTCAAACGCTATTAGAGAGACATGAGATATAATTAAATCTTTCACTAAACATCAACTCAAATTGATTTGATAGCGGTGTCAAAATCAAAGTTCTCAAATCAGGGTGTTAATATCTTAGACAAGACTTAATCATTAGCACTTGTACGAGTTTGCACTTTAAAGACATTTATGGAGTGGAAAACTAGCAAAATAATCCATGACACACTATAATGTACAACTGAAACATAAAAAGGGGGATAAATATAGATTTAATACTTAAAAAAACTCTCTGCGCCACCCGATTGCGGCGGGCGAGCGTAGCTCGAGATTTGAAAATTAGCATTTTTGTCAAATAACTCTGGTGCAGTGTCGCCGACGACCGATACCGCGGCCCGCGACTTTTTTACCGTTTTGTGCCATATCGGTACTCTAAAACGTTTGTTTTTACCAACGTTACTTAATTTTGCTATGTTACATTGTCAGGTCTGAACCCGTAGGAAATTTAATATTAAAGTAAGTACTTGTAATTCCCGAGTTATAAATACTTCAATATTTCATTTAGTTTTCATCATCCTTCCCAATTCTATTTGGGGTCGGCACAACATGGTTTCTTCTTCGATACAGCCTAGCAGCCGTCGGTTCGTCATTCGCCGCTTTTTCTTTCACTGCCTCCTTCACACACTCCATCCACCTTTTCTTTGGCCTTTCTTTAGATACTTTTCCATCCATCAACATTCTTACGTATCACTTTCTTACCCACATATGTTTCATCTCTGCTCATAGCATGTCCATACCAATACAGATGGTTTCTTTTCATCTTATCCACCACAGGTGGCACTTTTAAACTCCCTATAACGTGTTCATTCCTGACTCTGTCCATCCTTGTTCCTCCTTATCAACCTTTTTAATTTAGTTATTTAATATATAACAAAATTATTATTTAATTTTTAGATCTCTGACTCTATATCTAAACTTCGCGCCAGATTACGACGCATTGGATGCTATTTTAAAATGTTTGTGTCGGAAAAAAAAAAAAACGGAAATGGTAGAGCGCCGGCGTCTAATACGTCGTAGTTTTGGGCGACCCTTAGAATTGTAGGTCTCAAATCACTAATCTGGACTACATAGCACATTGGTTGGGTCAGATAATAACCTATTAATATGCGTACTGAAGATTAGAGGGACCTGAGAAATTATTCATTTTTTTCATTCATTCATTTCCTGATGTATGTATAAATTTTGCTATTTGGCAAAAGCATATCCGCTGATGTCGGATAAAATCATTGATAAAACATAATAGGATTAAGGGCCGATTTAAATTCTAAAATATTCCTTATTACTGTAATAATATTATGGTAATGTACGTTTTTTGATAAAATTGTACAAAATGTAATCTTAACGATATCACATTATTCGATTTCAAGATATTTTATACAGATATTCACGATTTACAAACCGTTTTTACATATTTTTGTTCTTGTCTATTTAATATGTATCTGATTGACTTTTAACGTGTTATCTATGGTTTTATTAAGACGATAAATTTAATTATAAAATTTAAAATGTCACGGAGTAAGATGCGTTCATGTGAGTTGTGTCGAAAATAGTCTTAATTTTCATACGTAATAATTGTATGTTTAAATAAGATTGCTACAAACGTTATATTTCGTAAAAATTAAAAAAGGGACAAAAATAATTAAACACTTAACCACACATAATTAACCTCCTCAGAGGGGATGCCGTCAGGCAGGCGGCCGGTCGTAAAAGCTACAAGCCAAATCTTTCTGTAACATGTGTTAAAAAGCATGTTGCGCCGACCCTACTGCGAGTGGGATAAGGACAGGTGAAAGAAGAAGAAGACTTGGTAAAATTTGGAATTATGTTGTAGGTACACAGACGTTGGCTTGCCGTATTAGAGGGAGATATGAGCTCTCATAAGAGCCAACGGTCTTACTACAGACGATGCTCAAGTTCGGGCGAAGTGGAGGCGTCTTAGTGGGAATGCGGACCCTGGCACTAGCCGTGATAATGCCAGGTAGAAAGAAAAATAAGTCGTTGCTACACAGAAAACTACCATTGTGAGCAATATCGTACAAAAGCGCACGCGTGTGGCAGCATCTTTAGATATAAAATGATAATAATTTGTCATTAATTAATTAGTAGCTAAAGTAATTTAGATGTCTAGATGAGCAAAAATTATTGTGTTATTTTTAATGTTTAGTCACGATTCACACCTCGAATAGTTGTACAATAAAATCGTTAATCGAGGAACTACTTTTCAGTCTGAGTCCTATTTAAATAATAATAATTGATTGTTTGCATGAGTGTTAAATAATTTTTAAAATACATAAATTATGTCGACTGGAACTATGTTATAAAATCTATTACACTGATTTTTACCAAATTATATTTGTTCCATAATTATGAAATTTTTAAATTGGGTGTAGTTCTGTAAGACAATCGAGCTGGTCTGAAGATGGATCTGGTTGGTTACTCATTCTCATTAGAGCCTTTTTAGTGTAGTAATCGCAAAACATGTTTTGTAGTATTTATAAACTATTAATTTATTATATTAATATTTTGAATTACAATTAACTATGGTAATCATAAGAAATATGATAACCAACCTTGGCCAGATCAATAAAAAATAAAACGTTCTAATTTCAAATATTTAAATCAAGCACAACCAAAAGCGACTAATTAATCACTCACTAAAATTGACTAGCACATCAGTACCCATTAAAAACTAGCGAAAAAAATTGGGAATGTTCGTTTCAAAAAATCGTTGACCCCTTTATCTTGGGCGCCACTCGCGTTCATTGGGCGAGAGCCGAATTTATGTCGCCGAGTAATCCCAGACCATTTGTATAGATAATTTTTATTATTGCCATCTCGGGCCGGCCGCCGCGATAAACGAAAGAGTTCCTAATGACTCTTTAAATAAGGAAGATGTATTCCCGCCTTCGATAACTCACTAATACGGAATTCGGGATTGGAATTCGATATGTCCAAATTAGGGCTGTGCAATCGATTTGTTTGGGTGTAATCGATATTATTCTTTATATAATCTAAACATTATTTTTAAAATTTGAAAAAAGGTAACTGAAAATATGTACATACTTTAGTATAATAATGTTATGATAAACCGTTACCGACATTTTGTTCGCATAATACGATTTGAACTAATGAAAGACTTCAATGCTCATATTTAGAATTAACTGCAACAATGCATTTTTATCTTGGATAACAAGATGAGGTCATTAGCTTGATGGTAAGCCGAATAAATAACGAATCCCATCACCTCGAGACATAAGATGGTAATTCTAATAATGCGCAATAATTTAACTGACTTCATTGTTCTTCAAAATCGACTACAATAGTGATGACATACTGCATCTTGGTAGCACATGTAGACATAGTTGTGGTACCAACTCAGACCGACTCGCGGATACAAAAAACCTACCACCTTAGATTGACTAATCAGTAAGAAGTTGAAGAAGTACAAATATGTAAGTGTGAGAACCATTGTAAACTTGCTAATCCGAAACAGCTCGATATAATAAATTAGCCACAAAATAGTTATAGGAAAAGATCAAGTAGATGGTTGGTTTTATTTAGTATTTAAATTACAAAACCATTTTAATTCAAGAAACAATTTCAGTACCGTCGCGTCGTATTGAAGCTAACAAGAACGACTCCAAGTCCATTAAACATTCAAATATGATCCCATCCATAACCCTAGCTCACAAACTATGCGTGTAAACTATTTTTAACATGGCCACACGGAGTTTTATCAGCTTCTGCTCTTATGCCGCGTATATCTGGTCCAGTGCATTAGTCTTCGATAATACGGCGATAAAAGCAGATCGGCCGGCGCCACGCTCCGCCAGATTGTACCCGTAGGTTTAAAAGAAAAAGTATTGATCCCTCAGATAAAGTTGTTATTGCTTGTTGTCGTACTTAAGTGACTTAATTGTGGATTCCTA
The DNA here is from genome assembly GCA_905332985.1 of Mimas tiliae. Taxonomy (NCBI): domain Eukaryota; kingdom Metazoa; phylum Arthropoda; class Insecta; order Lepidoptera; family Sphingidae; genus Mimas; species Mimas tiliae. Next base: position 18,495,174 of record HG995241.1, on the reverse strand, counting down.
TATAGTGTATTTACGTGGACGCCATAAATTTTCGTCGTCATGCAGCTGTTAACTTTTTATGTTTATGAGTAAATGGATCTGATGATAAACACGTCCTTTAATATTTTTAATGTAGGTATTCGAAACTGTACTTCGTGAATGTTGTACCTGTGTTTTGGGTTTCTTCGTCTTGATAGATGATGAACATCTATAGCAAAGTATTTATGGGATAGTTTCAATATATTATTATCATGAAACGCCTTTTTATCCTGGCGTGGAAAAGTGGCAATATTTATACCTAATGGTTAGTACAGTGTCGTTCAAATATAAGGCCGACAATCAAGAGGCGTTACGTTTCTTGACAGCCGTCACATTTATGACGGCCTGATGTTACTGGATATACACTGGTTAACGCTGGAACCCGACTCGCCGGAACGTACTACCGGTACCATGTATATTGTGGTCGCCTATGCAGTCGGGTACGAATATACATTATATCAGACACCTTCCCTACAGTCTGTCTGATTTGATCTATTTTTTGAAACTGGCAATTATTGTCAAAACCTCGAATCGTTAAAATATACCCACTCTTATTCTTACCACCCACTACCTGTTGCTCTATCTCACATCCATGGCACATCTTATAAATTCGTCAGACCTTAAGTTGGTTCATAATTATTTTATCGATCTGCTCTTTTATTGTTACCTCATTAGTGAAGTTCATGAGTCCGTTCATGGATTCTATAAATAGTTTTTCCTTACGTGCTACAGACTTCGGCATATATCTTGTATCGATATATTAGTAACGTAAATATAATCGAATAATAATGATAACCCGGTGAAATCGCAAAGATGAGCAGAATCAAGCTGTCAGACTTTGTCATCGAAACGCTTGTTGTCATTATAGGTGTTTGTATACCTTAATTGCTATTACTGAATCGGTCGATTTAACACACATCACTACCCTTACAAAATGGCGTCGTAATTTCCCGCCAAAATTAATAAAGCGTATCATAAGTCGTTTTTCATCAAGCTCATTTTAGTGGGCTTATTATTTATCATGTTTCCCTATAAAAGATCGTTTGTACCGCATTCACGCGGCCCCGAGCTGAAAGACTGAAAATTTTGTCTATTCGACAAAATAGTGGCGATAACTTGTTTGCTAATGACGTCATCATGGCGCCATTTTCGCGGCGGCCATTTTGGGTCTAGCGTTTTGTTTGACTTGTGTGAAAAGGTTTGGGTTTTAATAAATTATTGTTTATTATAACACATTGGTAAGGGTTTTAGATATCACGCTTGTTATTAGTTTTTTTGAGTTCATAATGTTATGATAATAAAGGTTAGACTAAATAAAAACTTGTAAATAATCTTGTAGTGAAGGACTAGGTATGTATTGCACGTAGAAAGAAAGTTATTTCTTTAGCTAAACTAGATCGTACCAGGGAGTACGATCCCGTGGATGGCCTAAAAATCGCTGACTTAACGTATTACAAGAAGACATGTGAGCCAATGTTCTCACTATGGAGGATGCTCAAGATCAGGTGAAGTGGAGTCACCTTAATAAGAAGACAGACCTTGGCACTAGCCGGGATAACGCCAGGTAGAAAGAAGATGAAATATTGATTATAGATACACATTGACTTTAGAATAAGCTGAGTTTGCTTATCAATAACAAGTCATCATAAATAGGGTTTGATATTTATTATATTTAAATACCTACATTATATTTCATCATAGGCAGTTTAACCCAAACGTGGGAGTTTAATCATTATGTATGACGGAAGAGAAAGCTTGAAGCTTAAATCCATCGATAGCTTAAACACCCATAATCGATAGATTGATCGATATTTTATCATAAAAATATGGTATCGTACCTATTGATTTACTGCTTCAAAATGTTAAGCTACGCGTAATCCGCGGTATTTATACGGAAATGCGCGGGCGCAGTACCGTTTGTTCTTGTTAGTTGTAGAACTATCGCCATAATGGGATATTGATGTTGAGCTTTATTTACAGTCTAAAATAGACACAGAAAAATAAAGAAAACAAAACAAAATGGCCTATTGTAATTAAAAAATGAGCTAAGACATTAACAAATATAACTTATCAATATTTATACCAAAATCCATCTTTAAATCATATGGGAAGGCGGACTCTGGCGTCTGACTCTGGCGGGATAATGTCAAGCAAAGAATAAGAAAAAGTGTTAAGACATTAATAAATATATCGCTTTCTCACTCAAAGAAGCACATATTCCACGACTCGTTTATACGATCGGATATAACATAAGGGCGGGTACACACGCGCCTACCTGTTCCTACCCATAAACAAATACCATTTATGATACACAAGACAGAACACTTAAAACAATGCGTATTCAATATTCAAAAAAGTACACAAGTGCGGGCCGAGAGCAACGCCGAAAGATGAATACAATCCCTCGTACAGTGGGCCGAAAGCGATCCAGATCTGGCTATCGGGATCTCAGTTTGTTCTCACATCATTACCCGCGCCGACGGCTACAAATTTACATCCAACACAATGGCTATCCAACATCGAGACATCATTAAGGTGATGCCGATAGCGCCAGCAGCCCCGCACTACAAACAGACTATCCTCACATCCCTGGTAAATGAAACGGTGCTTTAAACCGACCCCTAAAAGGCACACTACTGTACGGCATCTACCCGGTTTATACGCGGATAAATACGATTTTACATAATGACGGAACGTCATATGACTCATGGTAGAGCGAGCGATTATGAACACAAAAATGAATGGGGCAAAGTTGGCTTTAAATTGTCGGAGAGTATTACAGGGCTTCAGGGACGGTTTAGGAAAGGATCAGTTTGAGCCGAAGCCTCGGGCTATCGCGACCGTACAATGGAACTTATAATACGGGTGATTGGGGAAAAATTGGTAATAAGATTTCTGCACCCGAACATTGGGGCTTTTGTTTCAATATATTATAATTTGTTTATGATATTTATACGATGAGTTGTGAGTTATAATGAAATTACGATTACGGTTTGGACTTCAGTAGCTGCTTTTCTGATTTCTGACCAGCAAATTGACTCTATTCTCTACCAGACAATATAATTCCTCGAAATTCTTATCTGTATTCAAAGGCTGAAATGTATGAAGGGAAATAACGTAAAAATATCTTGATTATAGAATACTAAATGCCTTAATCTTGGACTTTTCATTTGCATAAAAAATACGTTTAGAGCGATTTTATGCTTACAGTATTTTCTTATCATCCTTATTACCAATGCTCAAAAAACTCGCGAGGTGATCTTGATGTTGATAATGATTTGATCTACATCGTTTGAGATGTGGCTGTCGCGTAGTTTGCATACAATGCGGTTCGTTACCTCACGATTGACGCGCGTCCACGCCGCACGTGATGCGGTGATGCGACGCGACGCAACGTACAAGTGACGAGCGCTAATTTGTTCCAAGCTTTATACGGAATTTGTTATATAGAGGATAGTTTTTACTGCGTCCATCCCCGGGTCGGGTAAAAGTTGTATTGGGTTTTTCTATCATGAATGCTATAGTATCAGTCTGTAATTATGGCCGGTATCGCGGTAGGCCCCTATCACATCATGGGACGGAAATAACATACGCACTCATACGCACTCACGCCTGTAATCCCCGAAGGGGTAGGCAGAGGTGTAACCAGTACACCCACATTTCGCTGAGCGTATTTCCGTCCCTAATGTGATAGGGGGCGAGCCTATCGCCATACCGGGCACAAATTCCAGACTCCGGGCTGATACTGAGCATTTTCGTAATAGAAAAACCCAATACCACTTTACCCGACCCGGGAATCGAACCCGTGACCTCAGCGCTGACCTCAATCGTAACGCGTACACATTACAACTGCGCCACCGAGGCAGTCTCCGAGGACGGAAATAAACTTGGCGAAATGTGAGTGTACTAGTTACATCTACCTCTTCTACCCCTTCGAGTATTATATATGTGAGTGCGTATGTAGCACATTTTTTATATTTTCAAATTCATTTGATATAACGTGGGCAAAGAAATCAATACCGAAATATCTGCAGCCTATTGAAAATCGGCAGCGATTATTTGTCAATATTTTTTTCTCTTTTGACACCTTTTTAATCAACGATAAAATCTCAAATAAACGAAGAACAAAACGGTGCGGATGAAAACAAGCTCGTAAGACTATTTCTATATTTAAGTATATAGACATCGCTTCATTGGTCTGGTGGTAGAGTAGTAAGGCTGAGAACTGGTCAGGTCTTGGGTTCAAGTCCCAGGTGGGACAGTCACTATTCATATTTGAATTATCCGAGATTGCAATTTGTATCCGGTATGTTTTGTTTTATTTGCTTGAATGAAAAAAGAGCAGATCGATCATCGATATAGTAGATATTCTAAAGATCGATAGCCTGATGGTAAGAGCCCCACGGCTGCCCATAAATAGAAGGAATACCACACAGAACTTTAAAGTATAAATCCCTGCATGGCATTGGACTGCGCTCATCATCCCGAACATCAGTTGTTAAATTTCATAATGCCTAGTAATTTCACTAGCTTCAATGTCCTTCAAACTGAAACACAACAGTGCTTACACACTGCTACTTGACGACAGAAATAGACAAAGCGGTGGTACCAACCTAGACGGCCTGTCGCATACGAGAGACCTACCACTAAGAATATGTATGTGGTATATTTGCTTACCACCTATGATCACATGGGACGAAAATAAGCCCGGCGAATCGTGAGTTTACTAGTTGCACCTCTGCCTACCCCTTCGGGGATACAGACGTATGCTTTTGTATATTGTGACTTGTGTTAAACAATTGAAAGATGTTATAGATAATATCATAATGTATTCCATAAATATAACATGGGATCCATTAAACTGAGTGTGAAGAAGCAACTAAGCAGGCCGGCATAATTCTGCCAATCTGCGATAGATTCAGTGTCTATCGTTGGTCGGCAGTATTTATGGATTGCGCTACACTTACCATCAGGTGTAGCGTAGTCACTTTGCAGAGCCAGGATAAAAAAAAACATTAACTACTGAAAAAAGCTAGCATGGAATACAACTAATTAACTCCTAATAAAGCGTTGATACCATTAAGTTAAGTAAACAAGGCTCATATCGGCAATGAGAGCAATTATAAAATATCTGGGATCGAGAACACGTTCCGATCAGTATCGGACATCACTTGCAAAAATATGGTGACGAAAGCAAATGGAACAATGAGTCCTATGCCATATAAGCAAAACACGGCTACTGGTCATGTAGACTAGAAGATTCCTGTGACTTGGTTTATGATGATTATATATTCTCCAATAAAAACCATAGAGCAACATGATGTCTGACGTCAATGAGCAGCGGTGACCGCTTACCATCGGACGGGCCGCGAGCTCGTCTGCCTATCAGGGCGATAAAAAAAATGGTCGCGTTCGTAAATTAACTTTTTTTTATTGCCGACGAGCCAGTGGTCTGCTTAATGGTAAGCGGTTGGAAATGCCAAGGTCTCAACCAAGCCACTACCTATCGCTGAAGGAATACCTTTTTTAAGCCTCAGCACTCATGTTGGTTTTACTAGAAAACGAGTGTCCGATTTTTCTGACAGTGCCGCCTCTACTTGTAAAAACCTTTCCTTTCTGTCTGGCCCTAGGCTCCGCCTTTCTCCATCATGATTTGACGATGGATCTGGTATTATATGGGGCGACCCTCCGTCTGACGCTCACGACCCGCAACGAGAACCAAGTTTCGTTATTATGGCTCGTTTACTAATCAGCTGAGTGTACCAGGTACAGGTGAAGTTGACTATGGGCCTAAAATGTCGGTGGCCAGTGGGCCATTAGTTTTTACAAGTAGAGGAGTAATTCTACTTGTAAAGAATCAGTCAGTAATCCCGCATTACCAACATAACATATAATGATGATATTTTTCAGTTTTTATGGAAGTAACCAAAGTTAAGCTTTTACAAATGCACAAAGGAAATTAAACCATTCATCCTTCAAAAGGTAAACTAATAAAATCAAAAAAGCAGAAGTATACAAGCAAAATTAAAAACAAACAGACACAATTTCCCATAGCGAGATAGATAAAGGCGCGATTGCATCTGTAAACAATAGCACCGACTCCACGCTCTCATTAGCTAGCCCCGTCTAGATACAAGCGGGATATTGTGCCATTCCGCGGGAATCCGTCGGATCGGGTAAATCGATCGGGCCGATTTGTAATCGATTGTGCGCTCGATGCTCGATCGCGGCGCTGTTTAACTCTTACTTCGATGAATAGGGTTGCCGATGCTTAAAATTGATCGTGTTTTAAGATCGTATGTGTAATTTAGTATTAAATGGGTTTTGTAGATTTTATGGTTTGCGCATTTTTGGATCATATTTTGTAAAATTATTCATCTTTAAACACATAAAGATTAATGATTATAGTTTCCTGCTGTAACGGTTTTACATCTAGCGGAATGATGAAATGATGTGAACTAGACACCTATACCCAGTAGTGAGTGGATGCCCCCTGATTAGATAGATAGCGGTTTTCACTGGTTTACGACTTTCCTCTTAAGCGAATGTTGGCTTTAAAATCTTTTCTATAGGTTTTATGTCAGTAGGCTCTAATTCTAACAATAATCTTGAATACCGATAACTAATATGCACATTACATGCAAGTGTTACCTTCCATAAAAGAGAAATCGTTAGAAACTTCAACTTTTCTAAAATATACCTAGTTACAGAGAGCATGCATGGAAATAAACATTATCTACGAGAAGAGGACGACATTCAAATAATATCTGTCGCAGATTACTTTATCTTTAAGGTCGACGGTCTAGACGACGTTTCGACAGCATCCTTCGATAAATAACCAAAATCGATAAGATAAGATAAGAGTTCCTTTCGCAAATCGGCACATGGGTCAGGGGTTATCAGCGCACTTTGATATTACGTATTGACTAGTGTACGTACGCGTACTTTCTTGCATTGTTAAAATGATTCATTATAAGAGGATGTGTTTACTAGAAACACGCCTGGACGTAAGTGTTATAAGCCATGTTATTAAATAATCAAATAACATTTAATCTAACATATTGAACATATGTAGATGAAAGCTGGGTAGGACGTCATGGATTTCACAGCCGAAGTCTACTTCGGCTGTGAAATCCATGACGTGGTCTACCACTTGCTATCCCAATATCAATAAGGTGATTATCGGCTTAACCAAAAGAAAATCTTTGCTATGTGTATAAAAACCTGTTGCGCTGACGCCAGTTGAATACGATCAGGAAATTGATGATGATTAGGATATAAGAACATCCTGTTAATTATAAACGATTATGGTATCATTTCCTCTTCAATTATTATTTAAAACAGTTTTTTGCATAAAAATATTATTAAAATGCACAATCCTCATTTCCTTTCACACGAAGGAGCCCTAGAGTAAGAGTATAAGAACTAAAATCTTTATAACAAGAAAACAAATAGCAAATGTGTTTGCACCTTAATATTGAAAATAAAAAAGAAAATAATTTAATACACGTACGCGGTATAGTATATAAACAAGTGTATTTTCTAAAGAGAAAATATTTGTACCGGATATTGTATTAGTAAATTTTATTGTAAACTTACCAAAATTAAAGGCTTTGCGTGATGTCTGCGAAGATAAGAACATATGGTCTTAATTATAATTTAAGATTTGTATCTAAAATGAACAAATCGGTGTTGTTTTTCGTACAACTATATATTAATCAAGATAATCAATTATTAAAGAATTTGAAACGTTCTAATTTTTTGTTATTATGCTGATATCAGTTACCTGCTCTAGATTTAGAGGTTATCTTTTAGATTTCGATTAAGATTAATGTTATGATATTAATTTACTTGTGTTTGTTATTCATTTCAATTATCTCAACAACATCGGCATTGAGTGACTGATATTTTTAAATTCTGGTTACTATAGAGAATTTTTAACATTGGTGGTTTAAAAATGGTTGCCATAATTGCCAAAACATAGAGCAAAGAAGTAATGTATCAGATCTAAACGTAGTCGCCCCCATTCCCGGGTTCGATGTACTTCGGAACTCCATTACAGAAAGAAGCTAAAATAAATACAGCCTATTTGTAGTTCAAATGGTAGAGAAGTCATTTCAGGACAAAAATAATCTTTAGATATCCGAGCTACGAAGCCTAAATAACAGTTAAGTGAAAGTGTGTATATTTCGTTATCATTTAATATAACACTTGAACCGGTTTATTTAAACTTGGCACGGAAATGGTTTTCGATAGTCCGGTACATGAGATGTTTTTTTATCTCCCCATCGAGTTGATTCTAATGCATATAAGATAGTATAAATTATTCACGATCAATAAGTTCAGATATAGCAGCGCTATCTTTAAAACAGTGATTGCCAGTTTCGATTTCTAATCTAAGTAAAATCTTCGATTAATCGCTGGTTGAAAGTAAAATCATTGGTCTCATTAGTCTAATGGTAGCCCATTTAAGATGAGAAACCATGAGGCTCTGGATTCAAATCCCAGGTCAAACAATCAAAATTCAATCACTCATGAATTGTCTACGATCGAAAATTTATTTATGAATTATTACCAGAAATCCCATTACACACAGAAGTCTGATAAGTAAACGTACACTAAAACCAAGCATTTTTCGTTGCGTGTATTGACCAATACTCTCATCACACAACTACATTTTATGTTACAGTAACAGTTACATTGCGCGATACAATAGTCGGGTTCACATAACAAGTCGGTTGGTCCCCATTTGTTAACAAATAGCCAACAAATTCCCAACATCGCTGGACATTCTTTACAATAAATATCTTAGCACGCGTCCATACGACGGCTCGCCTTATAAATCTTCCAACGCAGCGTGAATACATCTCTCCCATTGTATACTGAAAAACCATCCCTGTTGGTTAAATGTTATAGTTCAAACTCCAATGGGCGTGGTGAATGCAGGCCTGATGCAGGGCTGACGAATGTGTGCAGGATTTTGTTGTAAAATATTGGATGATTTATTTTGATGCTTGGAAGTAATCAAGGTTAGTTTTATTAAGATTTATAAAGTTTATGTTTTGTAGGTAGCAAAACTACCAATTATTTTAATTTGTCAGTTAAATTTATTATTCCTCTTTTTATCAAACTATATTCATTATGTATGTGTGTTTAGAATTCTAAATACTGATGAAGAATTCGGTAGTCTAAATTGACAACCCTGTTTGAAATGTCATCGATATTTCGCGAAGCAATTAGGGTTGAGACCATGTCGAATTAAACGCGGCGGGCAAGTGAGGCCGAATGCGTACTGACTTTATTTATCGCTAGCTTTTGCTCGCGGCTCCGCCCGCGTGAATAGACTTTTCCGAAATAAAACGTAGCCTATAACCGTCTCCAGGGTCCCATCTATCTCTACATCAAACTTTATCAAAATCGGTTCAGAGATTTAGGCGTGTAAGCGTAACAAACAAATAGATAATTATTTTTTTTTCATAAAAAGTATCCTATGTTACTTCTTATACCTCCAAGAATATGTGTACATAGTTTCATGATGATCGGTTAAGTAGTTTTCGCGTGAAAGCGTAACAAAACAAATTTACGTTCATATTTATAATATTAGTATGATAAGATAACCACTCGATTGTTTATGCACGCGCCATTAAAACATTGACTAATAATATTGACCCGATAATAAAAATACTTATATAAATTAATAATAATAGATTAATAAATAACACTTAAATGTGATGATAGAAAATAAAAAAGACACAAGAGATAAGATAGCCACCTTGTCCTAGCAAAAAATCATAGATTCGAGTTTTAATCACCTTTTTATACTTATTTAACATAACATTATAAACCACAGATGATAAATGTTAGTGTGTGCGGGCAATATTTTTACAGTAATGTGGGATATTGGCGATTAGCTTTAAATACACATGAATATATACAATACATAATATATTAATACGAATTATAATATATCTAAAAACAAACACTTTTTACAAAAAATAATACCGACTCGAAGATTTTTTTTATTCTAATTCGCAAAACGGATACTGTGGACCTGATAGCAAGTAGATAGTACAGTGTAGTCCACATAAAATGTGGACTAACGACTATCGTCGAGTGAAATAACTGGATATACACTGGGTGACCCCGAAACGCGACTCGCCTGAATAAGCCACTGTGTTTGGTTTTCACCATGTATATGACCGCTATCCAGTCGGGTAATAAAATGTATCAGGTATCCTACCTATCCCTCCATCCAAGCGAAGTGTGGGCCGACCTCGAGCCCGCTGGACCGACGACCTAATAGACGTGGCGGGAAGCGGCTGGATGAGGAAGGCGGAGGACCGTCAAGGGTGGCGCCAACTTGGAAAGGCCTATGTCCAGCAGTGGATTTAGGCTGATGATGATGATGACGATCCTCCTACCAGCTAAACAGTACAGACATGTTTATGGTATTGAGCCACTATGACTGAAGACGCGTACTTTATTTCGCTTAGCAGATGGTCTTTCAAACTCTTCTATGATGGTCTTATACTCATAATACGGTTCAGACTGCGTGAATGGCGTTTTCCAGGATAACGCCTATGTCCTAATCCAGATCATGGCCCACCTGTGTGCCAAATTTCATCCAAACCCATTCAGTTGTTACGGCGTGATGGACTAACAAACATACAAACTTTCACGTTTATAATAGTAGTAGGATGCAGTAGGATGATATCAAAGACTTTAATGTATACCTACTACTAGACGGGCTGTTTAGAAGTAAAATTGTGTCACATAACGCGGGAGTTTGACAGCTGACAAACAGGGAGCGCGAGAGGGGTTCTACGTTAGAGTAAGCAAGATAGTAACATTGAGTTACGGTCAATTGACCGTAACTTAGTGGCGCAATTTCTGTGTACCGCGCAACCTGTCTAGTATTATTTTTTACATCACCGTTTTTGGATGTCCCAAAATGATGTTAATAGAACTTGTACAATGATTACTCATACGCCCTGTTGAATAAGTATGCAATTTTGACAGATAGCATCATGACCGTCGTGGAGAGCTGGTGTCCTCGGAGGGAGATTGCCGACCACGATATGCGACTACAATAACCGGACAGTGCGATGCGATATACCGGTGTATGACCCCCCCACCCCCTCCTCGATCGTCGATGGTATTGCTATAAATCTATTTATACGCTGTTTGTCTTGTGACTTCGTTTTTGATGTTTCTTACGATGATCTGGTTAACCACAAATGGAATGAAGAAAAAGTTAACCGGGCCATAATTTAGGATTATGGCTTGTTTTACAGTGTTGAGTGTCCAGTAAAAAAACGTTAAACGGCAAACGTTATGTATCATACAAAATTTGTGAAATCAAAATGCAAAATTATGTAGCTGTCAATATAAACAGAGAATACATACCCACGCACTCAGGCCTGTAATCCCGGAAGGGGTAGGTAGACGTGTAACCAGTATACCCACATTTCGTCGAGCTTGTTTCCGTCTCATAATGTGATAGGGAGCGAGCCTATCATCATACCGGGCACAATTCCAGATTCCGGGCTGATACTAAGCATTTTGTAATAGGAAACCCCAATATCACTTTTACCCGACCCGGGGATCGAACCCGAGATCTTAGCTTCAGCCTCAGTCGTAACTCGTAACGCGTACGTATTACAACTGCACCACCGAAGCAGTCAAACAGAGAATAGTATAGCGAAATGGTACTTCCTTAATTGACTACCTAATGCGTTGTTTAAAGTTATTTTGAAACAGGCCCTAAATATTCTTTCAATTATTCAGTAGGACTCAAGCTGTCAATTTAGGATGCTAATCATATACCCTATGGTCACGCAACAACTTGATAATAATGTAAGATACCCTATACCTGGCTTTAAAATTTATGCTTAGCCTAATTGAATATTATAATATCGTTCAATTTATTTATTGTTGTATTTCATGTATTTTCGATATCTAATGTTTGATCATGGCCCAGATACATCACTTCGCCTTATATTGTAAGTATTTCTAAGTCTTCGAGAACATTTACCTCAAACATTATTCGCTGGTCACACTGAATGGCGCTTTGTGCGATTAGTAACATAATGCAGGGCTATTGGTTGGTGAATTTAAAACGCATTTGCGGTCGTTACGTGCTGTCCAGACTACTGTCATTGTATACAATACCCTTTCATCTTGCAGATGCTTTATTGTGAACTTACCTGAAAATAAAAATATTGAGTTACTTTAGAAAAATAAACAGTTTCTAATATAGATACAAATCAAATCAAAAGTGAATCAAATACTCTACGATTAAGCCAAACCGACTGTATAAAGATGGGTAAAAAACTTTAACTTTTTCGTATGGAACAGCAATTTCATGGGTAAATAACCATTAGAAACACCTGTGCCTGCTTGACTTTATTTACATTAAAACATTCTTAGGATTAGAAGACACAATTGTTATAAATGCTATTTTTAGATATAAATGCGACATCAATACAGTTACTATATAACATAGCATTATATAATGCAGGAACGGGTAGGCACGGAAGTACCAGCGATCATTATCAGCACGCGTGCCGTCAAATCGTTTTTACTGTTGAGAAAAACCGATGTCGACGCTAAGGAAACACTACGTTCTGCCTCAGTTATCGGTATAGCTGCATAATATATAAAAGCAGTGAAATAAGTTGTTTTTAAAGATTTAGTAAATTGACTGGCGTAAAAAAAACAAAGTCTTTTTTTGAATTCGAATATTCAAATCGTTTTTCAGTTTAAAAGACGATGCTTGAGCGAACTCCTTATTACTTAATTATCGAAACTTAGATTATCTAGTTACGAAATAACTATAATGAAGTTGAATCGATTTTGGCGTCTTACAAAACAGTCTGGCATGTTAATCTTTTTCACACAACACGAAATTCCTTTTTTGAAAGATTTTGAACATAATATATATTCGTATATTATTATATTATTCGTATATATCGTTCGTTCGTTCGAGGCGAAGGAAATAGTGTGTACTTACTGATCAAAGTTCTGCCTTTATTAGTTTTGCATGGCTTTGAAAATTATTTGTAAACAAAAAAAATACAGCATGTGTAAATTTTGAAATTTATGTTTATGTTTAATTTTTGGCTTATTTTATTATGATTTCAGTCTTTGCTCGGTTCTGATATTGTCATTACGAATGCGTAAACTTCAAATACTTCTAAACTTATTAAACATAATATAAAATAGTTTCGTAAAGTTATTATTGTTTTATGGTGAATAATGTCGCGTGATACAACTATTCTTAACATTTGCAGAGCGTTTGAAGAGCTTCCTGCATCGATGATGGCCGATGGGGAATGTGGGCGGATTGTTTGCGTCCCGAATTATAAACTTTTGCGAGTATTAGGCACATTTCACCATTTTTTAGTATGGTGGTCTAACCATTGGATTTCCAAAGTATAAATCGTCTAAAAGTCTAAACACGTTCTAGTTTTCCAAAGTCTAAAAGCCGTATCATTTCATTGGTCTTGTGGCAGCATACTTAGACTAAGCAACCATAACGCCCTGAGTTTAAATCCCAGGTCCGGAATTCAGTTTTCGATTAGAAAAATTACACATAGGTTGCACTGTTCTGGATTGGCGTTTTAGAGGGAGACAAGAAAGCCAACAGTCTCACTGTAGCCACTGTGGCGGGTTTTTTACATCTGTGCTATGGTCGCTACCCAGTCGTGTACAAATATGTTTCAAGTACCTATCAGTTACAAAGTTCCCAGAAACTTCTGCCTCGCTTCGCTTTGCTATGGAGGGGAGTGGACAATTATTATTTCCAACTCGTCCTTAACTTTCTAATTCATTAATTTCGTTGCGGGATAAAGACAATTTATCATTTCCAGAGACTCGCCGAGCTTCACTGCTCGTTTGTCAATAAAAATGCGTGCCACTGTCGATCCTGGTGCACAGGAGTTACAGTGGCGGGTGTGTTGGCGGTATAGTCTCGTAAGCTTCTACCTCGCACCAAACCGCCAAAAAACAATTCACTCTGTTAGGAAGTTCGGCAGCGGCAGAGGCGGCAAGGTTGCGCGTGTTGCGTGCGACAAGCGTTACTCGTATCATCGTTATCACCCCATCACGTCACGCGACAAATGCTGCGCCCGTGTCAACGCACTATGACACGCGTGTGTTATATTAGGTACAAGTGGAATATGGGTTAAAGAAACCATGTGAATTTTCAACCGACATTAAAAGGAGCTTTTGTTTTGTAAGTTATCATATAATAGTAGGTCGGTAAACTAGCAAATGGTAAGATGTTAATTGATTTTATATATTTTTTATTTATGGCTTCACATTATTGTGCATTTCGCCAATGACAAGTATAATTTTATATTCTTAAGCCTTCACAAGAACTATGACACACCGGTGTACCCGATTTCAGAGTTTTGTTGGAGAACGATGCTTCATAGACGATTTTCTCCAAGCAAATACAACTTTAAACTAGTTGGAGAATTTCAACCACACTGTCGGAATTTCTGCCAAAACTCTGTAGATAGTTTTGTCTTCTGCACGAATACACCAACGCGACAGGGTTAGTACTACTTTATCACAGTAAGGACGCGTGAAGTGACAGTTGTCCAATGAGATGTCCAACCACCCAAATTCAACCACCTGTTACCCAATCCCTATTGAAATAATATTAAATAAGGCGAAGGCATTTCAAACGCACAGACTTTGATTTTTACAGAAGTACAAGTAAAAAAACTACAAACTTTTTCTAATACGTAACTTACGAATTTCCTATTGGATTTGTCCATCATTGGTTCCATCACTTATATTATGACAACACAGTATGTTAATGAGTACACTGGGCCCGTTTTATTGTAATGCACATAACTAGCGGCCGCACCCGACCCCGCCTCTATGTGTCGTGATAACCGCCAACTGTACACTTTTTATGAAATTAACTGACGTTTACACGCTCCATGTATTATGTAGCAGAATGAACAAGCTACCTTTGGTTTTATTTTAAAAAAATTATGTGTTTTGTTTTTTATTGTGGCAATGAAAGTTTTAGGCGGTAAAAAGAAATCATCCAAAATTCTAACTATCTTAAAAAAATCAGTAAAAATATGTAGTGATTTTGGATACTGATGATTAATTTTTATGCTATAATTATATTTTACTAGCCGTCTCTCGCGATTTCACCGCATGCATGTTACTGCTCTACTCACATGAGTCATAGCGTGATATACAAAATTATTATAAACCTTCCGATATAAATTCTCTAAATGATAGTGAAAATGGCATCAATCGATTCCATAGCTTAGGACAAATAAGCGGACAAATAGACAGACAGAAACAGATAGGTAGTAACTTTGTTTTATAATGTGTAATAAAATATTATCCGAAGAAAAAAGTTCTAAATTCGTGTAAATTTTTTCCCTTATAAATAATGGGCAAAAGCTACACTTCCGTCATGACGTATTCATCGGTATTTTTAATGTGAGCACGTGTGAGCATGACTAAAATGAATGTTCAGATGTTATGTGGCAGTTCGTATTGGTAACAATTTCTCAGAAGATTTTTACGAGTACATATTAATAAAAACAAGAAAGTAATTTATGCGCGGTTAAAAAGGGTAACATATTAAAATTTTAATGTTATTTTCTCACCACCTCGTTAATTGATCGTAAAGTATTTTTGATACGTGGTGTTCTAAAAGAACCGAAAATGGTATTAACAGTATTCGGAAAGCAGGCATGACGGTTACCATCAGCTACCGTCATCAACGCTAATAAAAAAAACTTAGGACCATAATATTGTATGTAAACATTTCAAAATCTAATTTGAAGCTTATAAATCCTATATCAATCACCCCACGTTTCCGCAAAGACGAGACATTCGCAGACTCTAGACAAAAGCATCATCCAAAAGCAAGGGGTATACTATACAAAATTTAGCCTAACAAACCGTCCGAGCCATAGGCAGCGAGCCGGTGACAAAGCAACGTGGGTGCAATGATAACCATCTGCGTATTGTCAAAGGTGGCTGCCTGAGTCTTGGTATATCGACTCCATGTTTGCTTCCAGTCGTGTATGTTGGCAGCACTGATGGGGATTTGAAAATGGAATCTGAATCTATAGAGTACAGTCTATCTGTATGTTATTTTCAATGCGTCACGTAGGCAAAATGTCTGAATGACGTTTGATGCAACATAAACTATTATGTTAAGGAAAATTCCAGTAAACATGCGTTCGGTTTCTATGAGTTCATGAATAGTTTATTCGATGAAGTTAAAAAATTCTACATATTCCTATTATATCCGGAGGCCCAAATCCCGCTCCTCCTTCCTAATCTCTTAATTATTCCTTCCCAATAAGGTCGGCAATCGGCAATCTATGATTCTTCTGATATAGGCAGTGGAGATCACTTACCATCAGTTGATCTACTTACTCGTTTGCCGATTTATGTTATACATAAAAAAGTTATTGGCGCTTGCTGAAGGTTTCCGGCAGAAACAATCACAGGAGGTATAATCGCAATGTATCCAGGGCATTAGCTGGGTAGCAGGCAAAGACTTGAATGTATACTACTAGACAAGCGGCGCAGTACATAGAAATTGTACCACTGAGTTGCGGTCAATTGACCGTAACTCAATATTACCATCTCGCTTGCTGTCAACTAGAACCCTTATCGCGCTCTCTGTTTATGAGCTGTCAAACGCCCGTATAGTAGGATGTATTAAAGTCTATGGTGGCAGGCTGTCAAACGCCACTTTTAATCCGAGAAAGATTTCTAACGGGGCGGACCCAAGAGCTAGAGCAAAAGCTAATCTGCGATATATCTATCTGAAGTGTATACGATGAGTTTGAACTGTTATTTTTATCAAAATGTTATTTATTTTTAATAAGATTTTTGTTAATTAATATAATATGACACACAGATATCATTACACCACCTACCAAATAAAATTACACGTTCAAATTCAAAGTCATATACTTTGCCATTCACCGATAGAAATACCTCTATTAGGAACTTTTAAAAATAACCACGTTATACGTTAAATGGTAAATTTGTTACTATGAAATAGCCTCTTAGAGACGTGTCTCCTATACAATCATACCAGCATAACAACGAGAAGTAATTAGCACAAAAACTCAACGTGCCCGTTCACCTGTACTAACTGAGAGTAGTAAATTAAGACAGGAAGCGATCCCGAACATAAATCTACTGTATCAGCCAATAGACGATCGGAATCTCGTCCCCACCTCCCCCCAACGCTTAGCCTCCCCGGTGCAGCGGACTTTCCTTTCCCGGCACGGCTGCGACCAAACACTGTATAGGTTTTTGGGTACAATGATACGGCTTGTTATAGACTTTGGGTATATTTTAAGATACTCGTAGTTATGATATGGATGGTTCATAAATGTTTCTTAAGTGTATTTTATTACGATGCTGTGTTAATTTGTACTTGTCTCTGAGTCAAATATATTAGAATAATGTTGAAAGACTGCCTCTGTGTCACAGTTGTAATGCGTACGCAGTAGGCGGTCTCACGTTTAATCCCCGGATTGGATAACAGTAATATTGATAGTATACATTCAATTCTTTGTAAGTATATTGGGTTTTTCTGTCACGAAATGCTTAGTATCAAGCCTGGACTCTGAAATTATGTCCGATATGACGATAGACTGGCCCCTTATTACATCATGAGACGGAAATAAGGTCGGCGTAATGTGGGTGTACTGGTTACACCTCTGCCCACCCCTTGGGGATTACAGGCGTGAGTGCCTATGTAATATAAAAACAGTAGCTGTTATAACATGAATGTCAGATTTTTAATAGTAGAGGCCGGCACGGATCATAGATTCATTTTGCTTTGCCTACCTTAAAGCAAAGGAATGGTGATCGGGAAGGGGAGGGGATTTAGGCCTCCGGTAATCTCACTTAGCGTACGAAACGCAACAGCAGGCTGTTACTTCACATCGGTTTTCTGTAAAACAGTAGTACTACCCCAGTCGAGCCGGATACATGCAGTAGATAACACTGTATACAGCGTAGCTCTACCATTTGCTAAAAAGTTTGCCAACTATCGCTATACAAATATATGCGTTTATCGGTATCCACCCAAATCTTTGTAAGCTTCATAAATTAGTTTTTTTACATTATTATTTATTTTTTAATATGCATACTCTAAAAACGTATCAATAAATCTGTCCAATATTGAATAAGTTATCGATCGATAAAGATAAGATGTTTAAAAAAACTATTAATTGCCAAAGCCTTGAAATAAGTTAATAAAAGGACTATAAAATTTAGCTAAGTCAAAGAAAAATACAAATTGGAAGGCCTCCATAATAAGCTCGTTTACATATTATCAACATACATACATAGACTCACGCCTGTTTCGCATAGGGGTAGGCAGAGACAACGGATTTCCATTTGCTACGATCCTTGCATACCTCTTTGGCCTCATTCACTTTCATTAAATTTTTCATACATGCTTTCGGTTTAGGGTACTTCTGACTTGGCCTTTCTCGAGAATATCTCCAACTTGATCTATTAAAGTTTGCCGAGGCCTATATTATCAAACTTGTCAAAAATGTTGGGACGGGCCTCCTCTACTTGTGAGTGGGGTTACGGGTTATTCTATAAGGCTGGCTTAATGAGAGTTAGTAGAGTTGACATTCTGCTCAGTTTCTTCACCGTTAATGTGATTGATAACTAACTAGCCAACAATCAAGCAGCCAAAGAAAATATGTCAACTTTCTTTATATTAATTAATGATGATGCGAGCAAGTCGCTCGCCTGATGGTAAACGCCACGTCTGCCCATAAACAGAAGCAACACCACTGAGACTTTGCGTTACAAAGCATTTGCTATTAGGAGTAGGTACTATACTGCGCTCATCATTCCGTGACAAAGTCTTTAATGTATACTACTAGACGGGCTGTTTAGAAGAAAAATTGCGTCACATAACGCGGGAGTTTGACAGCTCACAAACAGGGAGCGCGATAGGGATTCTAGTTGAGAGTAAGCGAGATGGTAATATTGAGTTACGGTCAATTGACCGCAACTAAGTGGTATAATTTCTACCACACAGCTTGTCTAGTAGTATACATTAAAGTCTTTCTTCCGTGATTTAAAATGTTAAGTCGCATATTGTCCATTTCACTGGCTTCAATACCCTTTTATATGGGAACTTATCAATGTGCTGATTGGCGGCAGAAATAGATAAATCGGTGGTGCCTACCGAATCTAGACTCAATATATGAGAGATATAAGAGTAGTAAAAATGACCGGTTTTATTTGTATCAATATTCGTTTGCCTAGATCTGTGTAGGTTTTAAGAGTACATGAAATGATGCCTGGCGGATATCTTTGCTGTGACACATTTTATTATCTGTGTCTTGTGTGTGGCAATGTCGTGGGCATGTAGGATGTAGTGACAGTTGGGTGCTTTTTATTTGACATTTATATTGTTTACAAATATGACTCGTATAAAAATGAATTTATCAAAAATATTATGTCAGTAGGTCAAACTAGGACGAGGCTCATTGTGGTCCAATTTTCCAAGCCTATGTCATCCCACTGCTGGTCTAAGGTCTCTCCAGTCTTCAAAAAGTTCAAAAATTACGACAATAAATTAATCTATGTAATATATACACGTACAACGTTGAATACCACAAAACTGGCCAATTTCGACTTAAAATTATTATTAACAAGACCTGTGTACGTGCCACAGCACAGCAGTACGCTGAGTGGTCACCTACCTGTCACAGCCATGACGCGCAAATGCCAACATCCTAGTTTTAATAATAATTGTATTTATAATGTAGTTGTCTTTGCTGTTAGTGCAAATTGTATTTTTTCTTCTTTCTCACTATTGATTTCTTTCTATAAATCGTAAATCCGTATTAGTTATTACTATTAATGCATATATGAACCTGAAACCTTGACCACAAATTTTTAACCACTTTAGAGACGTGATCCAAAACAGACACAGTAAATCGTTAGTAAGTAGATATACAAACGCACGGATGGACGGCTAATCGATCCGCGGCCGCCGTTTTATCTCTGGTAAACATAAAACTGAATGTGGCTCTTATCAGTAGTTCGTGGCGCGTCTCCATTGTCTATATTATATTGGATTGTGGGATTGTTGTTGTTGTATTAGTTGGGGTGTGGCAGGTGTTACCAGGAATACAATCCCGCAGACGGTCCAAAACGTGCTTGAGGAATTGGAGGAAGATATATGTAAGCTAATGATTTCACTGCGGACGATAAGTAGCGGAGGAGACTCAAGACCAGGAGACGTCTAAATAGGAAGGTGGGCCCTTACTAGCTGGGATACAAAGAAAGGCTGTTGAGATATTAAATAGATCCAAGTTCCAAATAGGTGGAAGAGAAATAAGTTACGGATATGGCTTTCATGGTGAACAGAGTTGCAGAGATATGGCTGAGATGGATGATAAATATTTTCAGTTGATGAGTTTGGGTATTGTGACTGTGGATGTAAGATCAAAGATTACGCACTTGCGAATTCTATATTGAACTTTCCTCTACGGTGTGCCTTCAGCGCACACACATTACACGTCCTACTTCAAACGAACCTTAAAAAAGTATTTCACAGCAAGCAGCTGTTGTAGCTTGGGAGTGCATCTAGTATTGCTAAAGTCCATGGGCGAAGGTAATCACTTACCATCAAGTGAACTGTCAGCTCGTTAGCCATCGAAGGCAAATAAAAAAGTTCACGCACTGATACTAATGATGGCTGACGGGCAATGGTCACCACGAATTTCTAGTAGAATTATTGCAATTTAATCAACCTCAACGCGGCTTAACAACATAAGAGCAAAGAAATATTAGCTTGAATGACGAAACGAGTAGGTCACTCGCCTGATGGTAAGCGCAATGCCTGCCTATAAACAGAAACAACGCCATACAGAACTTTGAATTACAAATCACTGGACTGCGCTCATCACCTTGAGACATAAGATGAATATCCTTCATAATAAAGTAGTATAAGAGCTCGTTTCGACACGTCAATTTCTCGCGAGTGAGTGGAAACACACAAACTTTAAAGCAAAAACAAATCAGATCTTCCCCCATCTTTCATATCTGCTTAAAGAATTTATTGCCTAATTACGGCCGGGTTATTGTCCACAATTTATTATTTATGCCGGACTGTCCGGCGGTTTATTGGCACCGATAAAAAAAACTTACGTTTTTAATGCTAATGCGATACTCCACATCGGATAAGATTTGCTCTTAAATGTGCCGATTAAAGTCGAATGGGGTCATTTCTTATACGAAATTATTATGCGTTTTTTATGGTTTATTATTTAAGGCTCTATATAAATATTTGCTTTAAATATTGACGATTGTGTATTGGAGTTTGAGGATTAGTTCTGTTGTTGTTTAGGATAAAGTAACATAAGCTCATGCATATATCCTCAAAGGGGTAGGCAGAGTTACATTGGTACCTACGGTTAGCCGAGTTTATTTTCATCCCATGGACAAGCCTATCGCCATCAGGCGAGCGACCTACAAGTTTCGACATTAAAAACCGGGGTGCGCTGCTGACGTATAAGATATAAATTGTAAATATGACAATATTTCGGGACTCAGAAGAATGTCTTTTACCTTATCTGAATTAAATACGCATTGCTCTTAAAAAATCAACACAACAAATGTCAAAGTGCAGCGTTGTGTGTCGCAAGTTATTAGCAGGGGTGGTGCTGGGCTGTGGAGGGGCAGGGGGGGAGGGGTTGGCGGTGGATCTGCGCCGAAGAGATACCGCCGCGCCGCGCGCCCAGGTGGCCTGGCAGATACAATGTACTGCCGGGACATTTTGTTTGTTTTGCACGGATTAAATTGAATTTTATTTATGATTTAGAAATGTATATTCTCTTTGTAATGATGTGGTTGTTCTGGTAATGGATAAAGTGTACTTAGTTTATAAATCTTCTATACATTAATATTTGAAGAGAAAACTGAGAGAGACTGCCTCGGTGGTGCAGTTGTAATGCGTATCCGGTACGACTATTGTGCTGAGGTTTAATCGGGTCGGGTAAAGGTCTTCAGTAGGTCGTTCGCCTGATGGTAAGCGCCCCGCCAGCTCAGAAACAGAAGCAACATCACAAAAAGTCTTCAATTACAAAGCACTGCATGACACTGGGCTGCGTTCGTCACCCCAAGACATAAGATGTTAAGTTTCATAATGATCAGTAATTTCATTGGCTTTAATGCCCTTCTAACCGAAACATAACAGTCCTGACACACTGCTGCTTGGAGGCAAAAATAAAAAAACGGCCTCTCGCATACGAGAAACCCACCATCTAGTAAATCTTCTTGTCTTTGGATAAACAAACAAGTCAACTAATTTATTCGAAAATCAGGAAGTTATTTATTTACCCGACTCTTTTAGCCATAGAGCAATATTTTTATGGCGTATCTTAACACTCTATAAATGAATAAGTTGATCGTCGTTCATTCATTCGAATATTTAATTATGGAAAGGACACTTCTTGTTAACTAAGGTCCATATTCACAAACAACACTCTTTGCTCTTTGCCAAGTGTACAATTCTGTTTACATGATTGGTCTGTTTTGATTTAGCACCAAAAACTAACCAATGACGTTTAGAGAAATCATCAGTATGCGTTCGCGCTCACTATGAGGTCTCACAGTGACGTTTATGAATATCCCGTATTCTAAGTTCTTTTTAAATAACTCGTGTCTATATTTTCATCTCAGCCAGTTGCCGTCCACTGTTAGACGTAATCCTCCCCAAGTGAGCGCCAACTATCCCAGTCTTGTGCAGTCTGCATACATCCGTTACCCGCCATCTACGTTTTGCAATAAATTTTGAAACTATAGCAATTGATTGACTGATTATTTTTGTACCTGATTGGATAGCGACCACCGTACATCGATGAAAAGCCCGCCATAGTGTCTCGTTCAAGCGAGTCACGTTCTGAGGTCAGCTAGTGTATATCTAGTAAATCCAGGCCGGCATAATTCCGCAGATCGTTGAGGCACACAATATTCCTTGACGGTCGGCATATATTGTACTTAACACTAGTTCAGTGTAGTCACTATGCCGCGGCCCTATAAAAAGGTACCAAAAACTATCCACCACAGAGCTGCACCACACTAAGCCCTGATATTTCCCACAAAATTTGTACAGCCGTATTTGTAACTCGCAGTTCATTTAAAATAAACGAGATGTTAGAGTGGCGTGTGGCGTGGTGATAACGCCCGCCCACCATGATGCATGACCGATAGCCGCCCTTTGACGCTGAGCTTACACCTGACCGGTCACTCCCATCCTACATTTAAATAACATTTTTCGGGGAAACGGAACGTAATGATAGAAATCACATGGATACCAGAGATGTTTATTAGCGAGTTAATTTTCTGAATGAAATGGAACGTGTTACAAAGTTTTGAATTTCGAATGCCGTATTGATTTATCTGATCCATGTAAATTTATAAATATAAAAGCGAATTATCACTCACTCACAGGTTAATCACGAAATTTCAAATCTACTAAAGCTAGGATCATTAAATTTGGTCACATAATAGTTTGTGTAATAAACCTACATTAGGAAGGATATTTAGAAAATTACATTTTAAGTGGATAAAAGGAGGGGTTGAAATTTGTATGAGACTTTTTTATGGAACGGAACACGACTGTGAAATTGAACACAAATATTGCTTATTAAAAATAATGAAACATGTGATTTGTAGAACATTACATCAAGTAATGTGAAAAAGCGATTACATTTATTGAGTTTAATTTTTTAATGATACTTTAACACAATTTTTTTCTTCTTACTACGTGTTTGTAGTTGATGAAACACGTGTGAAATAATGTCACAGGAAATACTAAAGTTGTGGAAAAAATATATAAGTAATCAAAGCTAATAAAATTATTATCATAAAAATTATGTATGCAAACCTTTATCAAACCTTTTAGCGCGACTATTACAAAGCAATAAAATACCATGACGTAAAAAAAACACAATCATAAGTCGGTGTAGACAACTCGCTTTACGTATTCACCTCACAATCAGATATATTTAATAAAGAACCAGTTTACCTACATCGCGGGTATATCAGCGGAGTTAAAAACGCCCGTCTGACAATTTTACACACGATAAAGCGACGTCACACGCCGCGACTTAAATCATACGCTGATTTTCGTCCGCGCACGACTGGCCTTATCTATAAAAGCACTCCCACTTATCTGTCGAGACGCAATCTCACATATATAGGCACTTATGTGTAAGCTCTAAGGTTCCGCTCACACAATTTGACGCCTCTACATTTGACGGTTCAAAATATTGGCTTTTTTAAAAAAAAAACAATTGTAATGTTAATGTAAAGAGTTATGTCATCACAGAGTATATTTTCAAATTTCGAACGAGTTCATATCAATGAAATGTAGATCTGTCAAATTGTTGTTTTTTATTATTACAAAGCAAAGGAATAAAGAATGCAATGACGAACAGCGATATTAAATACAAAATAAAATAACAAAAATGAATAAAGCTATGTGTACAAAGGGCCTAAACCAAATCTAATAAAGGTAATGTTTATCCGCGTCGTTCCGTGTGCCCGCGTCCTATTCCATAATGGCAAAGTGATTCATTTGTCTCACAGCTATCCGAATGTTTTAAGCTTATCCTAAGATAACGGCGGATGGGGGCACAAAATTAATGTTTCACTGTGTGCCGCGGCCACACTATCGCGTCAGATAACCGTCTCCATGTTATGTTATTGAGGAATGTGTGTGTAATTATTTTGTACGTATTCGTAAACACTCGCCTAATAGGTGTCGTTTCTTGTGAGAGGGACGCAGCTATGTGAACGAGGTGGGCGTGTTGAGATAGAAGATTCCAGGTGGTTGAGGATTGTTTTAATTGTTTGCTGTATTTGTCGAGTGAGTATTTGTATCGGGATATAAATCACAACCGATATGGTCTCTAGCTATAGGATCTTGTTTCATACTAAATAAATTACACAGATATTACTATTGACTGCCTCGATGGCGCACATCACATGATACATACGCACTCACGCCTGTAATCCCTGAAGAGGTAGGCAGAAGTGTAAAAATTACACCCACATTTTACCAAGCTTATTTGCGTCCCATGGATGTGATAGGTGGCAAGTCTATCGCCATACCGGGCACGATTCCAGACTCTGCGCTCTTACTGTGCATTTTTATGTAGAAATACCCAATATTACACCCGACCCGGGGATCGAGACCTCAGCACAGCAGTCGTACCGCATACACATTACAACTACGCCACCAAGGCAGTTGTAACCGCCACTTCGAATTTACCTAGTTCTATTTTTTAGCATAAGACTACAAGCATGTAGATTAAATTCATTTATTCTGTATTTAATACGAAAAACAAACATAAAACAACGCCATCTATCGTCAAGTAGCTATAGTCACAATATCAGATAGAACAGACATCCAATATGAAAGCAAATTGTCGTGTAAACGGCGCAACAAACCACCGGCAACAATCTTATCTGCCGTTTGCGCAACATTGGCGCAACATTCGCGAAACATTATACACAAACTAACATAAATGTTTAATTAGAAGTGCATCTAAACCGTATTAGTTGCAACGACTGTACGTGCTCGCGTTTGGTGTAGGGTGTGAGCGAACAGCGGGTTATTCAGTCAAGTTTTTATTAACCTGAATGACGAGACGAGCAGGTCACTCGCCTGATGGTTAGCGCCACGCCTTCCCATAAACAGAAACAACACCATAAAAATGTTGTATAACAAAGTACTATATGGCACTGCACTGTGCTCGTCAACCATATACAAAATATTTTTGGCTGGAATAATAATATAATTAAGTGTCATCTGATGGAAGGGATCGCCATCACCCATGAACTCATGCAATACCAGAGAATTATGGTTTGCCGATATTTAAGGAAAGGAATACAGATTGGGTAGAAGAAGGGTATTTGGGCATCAGGAAATCTCTTACCACAGGAATGTATCAGCAAACTGTCGCTTCGCGTAGGTATTCTGGGTGACAGTGTTACTAACCCGGTCGGCCGGGCTCATGCATCATGTAGACAAAACTGTCTACAGTGGGGCTTTACCACTTACAAATATGTTATGCTATTCAAGTCTATCTTCGCACTATGGAATGAGTTTTAGAGGCCACATTTTGTACACACATATTTTATTTAAATAAGAAAGATAATAAGCTTCTTTGCATTTTTGCTACTCAAGTTATATAATACATAACTCAAAATAGAGCCTAAAAATCGTGTAAGAAGGACAAATCTATGCCAATAATGTGATAGCTATAATTTTTTCGAAATCGCCTCCGTGTATGCCATATACCACAGGGAGCCCGTACAACTTTCGGTAGCTCGTATTGGATCTTAGGAAGTTTGGCTGTATCTCCAAACGTATCATAGTCGATGTCTTGACTATACTGTTCGCAATATAGGACGCAGTTCCGCCATTGCCACATATTACGACACGTGAGCTGTTTGTACCGATGGACTATTAAATTATGAACTTGGATGCTGGAGGGGCTAGTTATTTTGAAATAAAACTAGTTTATACGGATTTTATCGCGGTTTCATTGTTATTTTAGTTTATTGTTTAAAAGCTGAAAAAGACCACGAAGGCTGAAAAGCTTTCGAAACGTCGGGACTAAAATAAAAATTAAACCGCGATAAAATCCGTATAAACTAGTTTTATTTCAATGAGTAATATTCGCGTAAACATAAGAAATCACTATGGCTTGCTATTTTGTTAAACGTTGTAAATTATAACGGACAGCGTTCGTGACGCAGAGGGCGAGTAGCCTGCTGTGAAATAAAGGATTCGGGTTCGATCTCCACAATGAAATATGTGTATGATCCACAAATATTTATTTTAGGTCTGCGTGTTGTGGGTTTGTAAGTTCCTTCTAGTTTTTGATACCCCCGATACAGGTATCCTAGAGTGGGATCAGGACTGCATGTGTAATTGTTAGGCGTATGTATTTATTATTTGTGGCTACGGATGTCATTTTCTCTGTTTAAATGCAGCAGTAATCCGCTACTTAACTTCGGTTTTCTGTGAGACAATGGTAACAACGGGTCAAGCAGACTCGTGCATGATGTGGACAAAACTGTCTTCAGTGGAGCTCTACCACTCAATAAAACCAACAATTATTCATTCCATCAATATCTTATAATATCTATAAATACACAAAAACATTTGCTTACAACGGTCTTTCAAAATATAGACGTATGTTTTACCGTACCGTTCTAGTTCGATCCTAGTTTAGTCTTAGCCTCCATGTATCACAGATGAGTGGTAGTTCTAATCTACTACCGTTAGCCAGCTATCTACTATCGATGGATGAAAAATGTTCATCGGTTTAGTGCTAACTTTAAAATTTTATATAGCGTTTGATAACTTTTAGTAGATAGCGTTGAATTATTGGAGTATTAATTTTAAAACGTGATTTAAGCGTTTAAAAACTTGGAATAAAAAATTACGGTATATAGTACCCTTAAATTAATTAGATATTATGTAATGTGCCACTTAAACATTTAAATAGGTACTTAAAGAAATTATATGCATATGCATATTGACAAGACCATGTCAATTTTCAGAATCAAAGTGTATACTAGCTGTCATATTAGAAAGCTTACTATGTACTTATACATACTAATCATAAATACGAAAGTAACTCTGTTTGTTTCTCTGTCTGTTGCGTTTTATCAACTAAACTACTACACGAGTTTTAATAAAATTTGGTAAGGGCATAGGGTACTTTTGTCCCGAAAAAAATCATTCACGCAGACGGAGCCGCGAGCAAAAGGTAGCCAACCATAAATCTACCACGCGAATCATTTCAGCCATACATCAAAGTGGAAGAATTGAAGTAGACATGCGTTAGCTGGTGGTAGATTTTTTAACGTAGATGGCAACACCGACCGAGGCCGACGTATCGCGATGCGATGCAGTGCAACTCCAAAAAGTTTTACTTTGTGCTCCACTACCGTAAGATACGGCGCTTTGATATATACCGTCGAGATACCGAGTTACTAACTTAGTTCAGATTTGGGTGAATTGTTGTTGAATTTTAGTGGTAAATAGTGGAATGTGCGCGATAGCGCTGGCAACTTTAAAAAATTGCCGCGATAACGTCGAATTTTAGTAATGGATTGTAAATAAAAATAATTTTAAGCACTGGTTATAAATTTATGGAGGAATGGTGAACCACTGCTGGATTCAGCACATCAGTTCTGCTCTGGAGAACAGAAATTCAGCTGTTTTTTAAATAATTGAAATATAAGACGAGCAGATTGCTTGCTGGTAAGCGCCACGTCTGCTAGTAAACAGTAGTAATACCATCAGAGCTTTCAATCACAATGTGTTACAAGTCACTGATCTCGGCTCATCATCCCGAGACATAAGATGTTAAGTCTCATAATACCCATTTGTTTCACTTACTAATAACCATTGCAGCGCTGCAACTAAAAAGCATTATTAGAAAATACAGGTAAAAATTCCATTAATCGGCGCAAGGGCTTTCTATATTCATAAAACCATCACAATTATGGATTATGACTATGAAAGAAGCTGTTTCGTATACAATACAATTAAAACTACAACATTACGAAACGATGTTTTGATACGATCTTTTTGAACCCCACTTTACATTTTATTCCGCATTGGAAATCATCATCCGGGAAGACGTTACACATAAAAATATATGTTAATTGTAACACAGGCGAAACGTAACACATCCGTGTCGCATTAAAAATAACACAACAGTCGCAACCCTTTACAAAAGTGGTAAAAAGCACACCCTCACTGATAACCATCGCGGGAAACACATCGGGCCTTTAGTGTAGAATAAATAAGTGCGGACGCATTAAGGCGGGCGGTGTTAGCCTCAGGTGGCCTTCCGCCCGCCCTGTATCGCAGATAACGAACGTTAACAGCCGTTAACGGGCGTTAGCGGCCGTAACGACGCCGTTAGAGCCAGCGGCTTCCTCCGCCATTGTGCCGCGGGAACTTTCAAAACGCCCGGCCAGTGTTGGGCGACCGTAAATTTGTTGATCATGCTTATCTCTCACCCGTCTACATGTAAGTGTGGAGATAAAAAACTACATATTCGGAGTTTTTATTGTTAAAGTAGGTTAGTTATGGAGTATAATAATATGTACTTGAGATTGTTTAAGTGTTAAAACTTTAAAACGTCCCGTCATTAACCGGTGATTCGGACTTGCACCCTGATTTGTCAAGAAGGCACAAGAAACTGAGCTTGTAGGTCTTTTGAATATATTATGACCAGTTCGGCTATTGCAGTTACAATGCGTACGTTACAATTGAGGCCAACGCTGAGGTCTCGGGTTCGATCCCCGGGTCGGGTAAAGTGATATTGGGTTTTCCTATTACGAAATGCTCAGTATCAGCCCGGAGTCTGGAATTTGTGCCCGGTATGGCGATTGGCTCGCCCTCTATCACATAAGGGACGGAGATACGCTAAGCGAAATGTGGGTGTACTGGTTACACCTCTGCCTACCCCTTCGGGGATTACAGGCGTGAGTGCGTATAATAATAATAATAATGCTAGCCCTCTATTATATACGTCACACTGCTGGGCACGAGTCTCCTCTACTGAATGAGGGGTTAGGCCTTAGTCCACCACGCTGGCCTAATGCGGGTTGGCAGGCTTCACATACTTTCAAAATTTTTATGGAGAACTTCTCAGTATGCAGGTTTTCTCACGAAATTTACTTCACCGTTAACAAGTGATAATTAACAATCAATACACACGTAACTTAGTAAAGTCAGAAGTATATGCTCTTGGGCTGGTTTCGAACCCGCGACATTCGTCTCGACTGTCCATACCACTTCACTCCAGGGCTGATACTGAGAATTTCGAAATAGAAAAACCCAATATCACTTTTACCCGACCCGGGGATTGAACCCGAGACCTCAGCACAGCAGTCGTAACGCGTACACATTACAGACACCGAGGATTTAATAAACAATCACTATAAATGTTTTCATCAACTACAAACCCGCACCCTGAAACAAATTCACTAACATACGACACTTCACTCGATATATTCAATTAGACACAGGGCGGGCGCCCGGTTGGGCGGCGATGTTATCTCAGGAAGGGCGGCGATACCTACAAGCTTTTAATTCTGTGCTAACTGTGCTAATGTATTTTATTTAGAGGAAGATCTGATAACTGTTACAATAGTTGAGTCTTTTTTTGTGGTGGAAAGTCTAGAATGCCCTAATTTAAATTTTGATTTAAATATCCCCTATAAATAATCCTATGTGACATATGTTTCTAAATGAATGCGGTAATGAGTTCCCAAATTATTAAGTTCTATCTTGTAGAGTACAATTCAAAGTATATTTGGAACAGCACGGATGGTTTCAAAGTATGATAATTTTATTTATGCTTGTCTGATGGTAAACACCACCTGCCCATATGCAAAAAATCACTTATTTTGAATTATAAAGTACTTTATGGCACTGCTGGTCACTCGTCTGCCCAAGGCATAAGATGTTAGTCTTATAACACCTAGTCATTTTACTGGCTTTCAAGCCAGAAGTTGAAACAATACAATGCTTACACACTTTAAGGCAGAAATATACAAACTATTGGTATCTCTTATATACGAGGTATTTATCATCTATTAAGTTCTCTCATAGCGGGTTGTAGACTAAAGGACACTCATGACAGACCATATATATACAGCACCCACAAAACCACAAAAAAGTCCTAAATACAGTAATCGCAAACAAACTCGGGCCGGCACGTGTTATCACAGTGATAAAAAGCAGCAACTACCGCGGTGACGTGTGGCGTTCGTTGTACAAACGTCGTTATGCGTTACTAAATAAATCGTTAGAACCGCGTGAGCAGCCACCGAGATACGGCACGTAGCGACGTAGCTCTAGGCGCTACGGATGTGGCTACTCGGTGGTTTTTTTTGTAGTTAAAAATGGATGTATGCTGACATGCTGTTTTAGAAAAATGTGATGGGTTGGTAATGAGCTTTTTAGCCGAGGGGAAAAAATGGAACAGGGTCAATTCGTCTATATACATTATATTTTTATGTACGTTCTCGCATAGCTCTGCCATATGTGGACCGACTTGGGTGATTATTTTTTACTCCGATGGTAGTTTCAATGAAGAAAAAATACACTACTATGAGGATGAAAAGTTAAAATTTGTCGAAGTAAAAGTTTTTACTATTATTATCTTCGATTTTTATTGAAAAATAACATCAAAATCGATGCATAAATCGACATTAGGACTAAGAAATGAGAGAATCCAATTCCTTACGTGGAAAATAATATTTCACCCGGTGGCAGAATGTTAGAGAATGCTTATAAGGTTAAAACAAAAAATACGAAGTAAAATTATTGTTCCACTCAAATAAAATGCAAATAAAAAATCCTATTTCAGGGATCTCTACCTTAACCCGCAGACGGCCCAAAAGTGCTGGCTTGACGTTTTAGCCAAAGACGAGAGAGCCAATGTTCTTACAAAGGATGCACAAGACCAGGTGATCTGGAAGGCGGCTACTACTAGGCCGAAACAACGTCAAGTAGAAAGAAAAAGTATTTCTGTATTCATTTTTAGATTGAACCTTGTGTACCCATTCTTATCGCATCTAGTAACTGTAGTTCTCTTTAACCCAAAACAGTCTTGGGCGCTCGCAAACTGAAACACAGAATTATTAGTGTTTTTTGGTATTGTACACGGAGATTTGTTTTAATTCACTCACATTTGTTGTATTATTGTTGACTGGTTTATTTCTAGGTTACTTTCGAGATTTTTGATTGAAGGGTAATAAATAAAAAATCTATTCTAGGTTGCTTTCGAGGCTATTTTGATTGAATGGTTATAAATTTAAAAAAACAATATTTTGTACAGTCCTTATAACTTGTGATGTGTACAGAGCAGTTAAACAAAATGCCGATGCATACATATCTGGTCACTATATTTATTATAATAAGTATTATTTTCATGTTACGTTTAACATATTGTTTCATATATACTTTACGATAGACGACAAAATAGCAAGTGAACCTGATGGTAAGTGATCTCCACTGCCCATGAGCACCCGTTGCCCATCTTAAAGGAGAAGGATAGGGATATTAGCTTTGGGCCTCCGGAAATCTCGTTCACCGTACGAAATACAACAGCAAGCCACTCCATGCCCATTTATAGAAAGCAGAATAGAGTATAGTCGACAACAAATATTCCAAAGTTGATTCCATTCATCATATTTATCTTTAAGTTAAATCAAATTATACATTCTATTGTATAATGTATGCAGATTGCTGATACTTCAAAAAACGAAATAGATAGGTGGACGTTATTTCCTTAAAAGAAAATAACGTCCATCCATGAAATAATGGAACACTTATAGGACCATTTTATTGTCTGTCCGTCTGCCTATATGTGCGCCTGTTAACCAATTTGTCAGTCTTTCTGTCCATCTGTACATCGATCAGTGTGCCAAGACCTTTTTGCTCAAAGTGGGTGTATCTATTTGTTATATAATTTGATATTCAAAAACTCTCTCATCAAAAGTTACACTAACCTACAATCTTAAAACAGAGTTTGCTCCGAGGCAAAATTGACACGGAACTATAAGGGCGCAACTTCTACTTGCGCTTGACTACTTATTTCCATACTTACATCAGACTGCCTCGGTCGCGCAATTGTAATGCTTACGCGTTACGATTGAGGCCAACGCTGAGGTCTCGGGTTCGACCCCCGGGTCGGATAAAGTGGTATTGGGTTTTGCTATTACGAAATGCTCAGTATCAGCCCGGAGTCTGGAATATGTGCCCGGTATGGCGATAGGCTCACCCCCTATCACATAAGAGACGGAGATACGCTCGGCGAAATGTGGGTGTACTAGTTACACCTCTGCCTACCCCTTCGGGGATTACAGGCGTGAGTGCGTATATATGTATGTATGTTACATCTGATACGGCGTAGATGTATCAGTTCATGCCAAATTTTGTGACACTACCTATAAAATATGACGTAATTAATGGCCAACTCAATCTGATTAAACCATAGTATCTGAAAGATCACATTATATACTTACAACATTCCATTTCGTTCTCAATGATACCACTCTGCGTATCGAATTCACTCGTGAATTGCTTATTAAAGCCAGCATCTTCGCTTACATCTGTATTGCAACATTTATCTATTGCAATAACGGACACATACTGAAATCAACTCTATCCCAATCAAGATAAAACTTCAATTTCCTCGCTCCGCCCAGCAATGGAATCTAACACATCAACGCTAAATGTCATAACCCGACATTTTATGATTTTCGAATTTATACTTTATTGGATTGTAGTAAAGTGGGTTTTAAATCGATCGGGGATGAAAGGTTATTTATGAGGTAAAGGGTGAAGAACGCCCCCTCAGAGCCTTAAGGTCTGAATGTGACGAGATAATCTTTATTAAATTAAACACGTATAAAAGTCGAGTGCTCTCTGATTCTGTGTTGATTAGAAAGGATCTAAAGCGTGTTTGAGTACAGATTTGATTTTATGTTAGTTTTAGAAAAGACTTCAATGATAATCATGATAAAGATATGTTTTCCGCGATCAGAAGGCCAATTCTCGTAATTTTAAATGTTCTAAACCATTCCGATCTAGTCTCAGCGTCAAGAAAGTTGCAAATGGCATTTTCTTAAACCAATAATCAACGCCAAATGCACCTTGCATTAGCAGTATTATACCGTTTTGGCTTCAGTCAACTTTTATTCTACATTCAATCTCATTACGATCTATGTTCATATTTGACGTTGATTATTGGTTTAAGAGAATGCCATTTACAACTTTCTTGACGCTGAGACTAGATCGGAATGATATTTAGAACATTTAAAATTACGAGAATTGGCCTCCTGAGGTTAAAATTTATTTACATTTGGAATTCTGTCGATATTCTTACGATGTTTCTACTAATAAGTATTATGAATTAATTTGGAAGACATTTAGTGGATAATAATAATAATATCAGCCTTGTATTATACACGTCCCACTGCTGGGCACGGGCCTGCCCTACTTAAAGAGAGGGGTTAGGCCTTAGTTCACGCTGGCCTAATGCGGGTTGGAAGCCTTCACATACTTTTGAAATATTTGTGGCAAACTTCTCAGGTATGCAGGGTTTCTCATGTTTTTTTCTTAACAGTTAAAGAAAGCGATAAATGATAATTACACATGTTATTTAGAAAAGTTAGAGGTACCTGCTCTAGAGGTTGGTTTCGAACTCCGTACTCGACAGTCCATACCCCCTGACATCACTGCTTTAAGTGTATTTATAATATATTAATAACTAATCAATATCAGGAGGTCAATTCTCGTAATTTTAAATGTTCAAAATATCATTCCGGTCTAGTCTCAGCGTCAAGAACGTTGCAAATTGCATTCTCTTAAACCAAAAATCAACGTCGTAATAGGTAGCTTTAAACATAATTAAATTTCAAAGATCCTCATTGGTGAACCATTAAAATGTTGTTATTTCGAAGCAATTTTTGTTGTTCAATAACACAGACATCCGTAACAACTAATGTGCGCTCGCGAATTCCTCAAAACCTAACAAAAAATAGACATGTCTGAAAAGCCGACCATCAACACATCTACGCGACGATAAAGCCTGCAGTGGTGTGATAAGGGCGGGCGGCCGTCGCAGGACAGGGGCCCCGGACCCCCTCGCGGGTGCACTGTCTTGCCTTATCGCCGGCGCACAGCCGCGTATCGCTTATCGCTGCCTCCCAGCGCGCTTTAAGTTTTAAAAGCCAATGCGTGCTATATTGCGATAGTTTCACGTGTTATAGTAAACAATAGACTATTGTTTAAGTTTTTGATTTTGTTTTTGGTATTGAGATATTGGTTTGCAGTACCATGCGCGAGTAGCCAGAGGTGAAACAAGAGGCCGCGGGTTCGATTTCCGCACCGAGACAAAATGTTTGTGTGATTTAAAAATGGGTTTTTCTCTTTAGAGGAGTTGACGTCAGGTAGGCGACGCGGCGGGAGGTAAAAACTATAACACAAATATTTCTGTAACATGTTAAAAATAATGTTACGTCGACCCCACTGCGTGTGGGATAAGGGCAGGGGAAAGAAGATACTGACATATTGGTTTGCATATGACGTATGCCACACGAGTACATTGATGCAACAATTATGACTAAGTGGTGAGGGTATTTACAAAAACGACTCGTGAATATTTCCATATCATTTTCGTATAATAACAGATATTTGGAAGGGCAATGTTTTAGTAAACAAAAGTAAGGTGGTGAATGGTGATAGTGGTTTGAGAAGACAATGTGTGGGTGCCGATACCAACGCCGCTTTCGAGAGTACGGGGGAGGCGCGTTGGAGCTTCGTCGGACAATCTCAGCATATATTCAAACTAAGTAGAATGAACAAGAAAATTTGATTGGTAAAATAGATTTTATCATTCATAAGTATAAGTAAACGGACTCTTATCAATTTTGCCAAATCAATTTTGTGTTTTTTTTTTCTAAAATATTGCTGGAACACAAATTTAAATAATGAATACGACAAAGTTCTTGAGAAACTGGAGTGTTGAAGAACTGAAGAGCTGTTAAATTGTTGAAAGACACCGTTCATTACACCAATAAGTCTTCAAGTATAGGTTTTCTATTTTAGCCGTATAAAATTCTCAAAATTGATTTTATTTTCCCAACCGGCCAGGAGTAGCTAGTTTCTACAGGCGCTACACATGAAATGCTAGCCACCCTACCGATATCAGGGGTGTGCGGGGCCGATAACGCTCGCCCGCCACACCGCTCGCATCGCGTTGATAAAATATGTCGTAAAATGAAATCCATACCGTTTCGACCAAATTGATATGATGTACTGTAAAACTATGAAAATATAATCTTGAGTTGGGGAGTTTTGGTTACTTGGCACATGTTGGGGTAGAGCGGCTTTAAGCTCTCTTCGAAATATGAATTGGACGAAAAATAGAGTATTATTTCCGGAAGCTAATATCTTCTCCCTTTCTTAGGTTGGAACGCATCCATGATTTTTCAGGTATCGTGGGTGTTATGGGCGGTAGATATCAATTTACATCAGGTGACCTAATTGTTCGTTTACTTGCCTTGACTATAAAAAAGTTTCGGCAGTATTTTGAGGTCTTTTGACCTAGAGAATCTCTAAAGATGTTTCTCATGCGCGGAAAAGCTCTACAGTGTATTTCTCAGCGCAGTTAAGTAAGGTCAGGGATAAGTCCCGAAAGTTGACGGTCTAGTTGGGAAGGAATATTGGGTCGACAGGTCGAGGAAATATCAAGATGTATCCAAACCAGGTTTAACCCATCTAATCCAAAATAATGCAACTAAATTTTTTATTAAGTGAGATTCAAATTGAATAGTGAGGCGCGTCTCTAAACTAGTTAGAAATACATGTGTAAGATAGAACCGATCTGATTAAAACAGCTTTAAAAAACCGCATTTGAAACGGTCCATTCATCTAGACCCTACGATACAGTTGACAAATACACACATACTGACAGACGAAGGGATAAAACTTATAACAATCCTCTTTTGATCGGATGTTAAAATTGGCACGCTTGGTTTCTATAGAGGTCAACGTATATTTTATATCTACTGTTAGTATATTCGCTCTTTATTGGTAAATTAACGATGTCTAAGAAAATAGAGTCGGTTATATTTAAATAATAATGGTACGCTATAGTAGTGGCCGACTGTATAAATACTATAAAAGAGTTCCTCGCCAAAATTGGAGTCCATTTGCCAATTATCAGTGCCCAGGAGGCCAATTCTCGTAATTTGAAATGTTCAAAATATCATTCCGATCTAGTCTCAGCGTCAAGAAAGTTGCAAATGACATTCTCTTAAACCTATAATCAACGTCAAATGCACCTAGCATTATCAGTAGCATTATACCGTTTGGCTTCAGTCAACTTTTATTCTACATTCAATCTCATTACGATCTATACATACATTTGACGTTGATTGAACATTTGGTTTAAGAGAATGCCAAATTAATGCAACTTTCTTGACGCTGAGACTAGATCGGAATGATATTTTGAACATTTTAAATTACGAGAATTGGCCTTCTGAGCTCAGTCACCAGTCGCCAGTTCCTAGTGATCAGTTTTACAGTCGATAGTCTAAGTGTTCATTACGCGGTAGCTCTGCCGGTTTACTATTCGGTCCTAGTTCGCTCTTAGTTATAATAAATTAGAGAGCGGTCTCTAAAGTATCCTGACATCCTGAGTTGTGATCTGTAAAGCATTGACATTGTAAAAGTGACCAATAAACCATGAGTAGAACTAATATCCATCGTTTTGTGTTCTATATTCTTTAACAACTACTATATTATGTCAGTAGAAGTGATTGTTCCAGGAACGATAACAAATTAAGCAGTACCATCGGCAGTTAGTTTACGATTCGGCATGCACGTGCTTGTTCAGACGTGGACACTAAATCGTTTTATTACTCTGCTTCGAAGCTGGATGGTGTAAATTACGAGCGATTAGCGGTTGTGTTTGAGTGCTTACTAACATTTCTAGTGCAATTGTATACAGTTCCGTAGTTAGTGTACAGTTTCCATAGTTTCCGATAAAGTTCACTTCTTATCATTAAGTTTTTTTTTAATTCGAAATAGGCTTGTAGGTAAATAGTATTTTTTTTATTGCCCTTGATAGACAGACGAGCGGGCGGCTCACCTGATGGTAAGTGATTACCGCCACCCATGGACCTCAGTAACCGTTTGCGGCCTAATCCTAACTAATATTATAAACGCGAAAGTGAGTTTTCAACGCCTAAATCACTGAACCGATTTTGATGAATTTTGGTACAGAGATATAGGGGACACTGGGGACGGCTATAGGCTACTTTTTATCCCGGAAAAGGCTGTTCACGCGGGCGGAGCCGCAAGCAAAAGCTAGTTACTTAATAAAGGATTTGAGTTTGAATGCCGCATGCAATTAGCATAATCTGTTATTGACAGAATATAAACAGAAGATAATATAACTATGAGTACCAGAAAATATTGTTTAACAACTTAATAATACCAATAAGCTCTCCCAACTTCGACCGCAAGCCAAGCGAGTTGAAATACAGGAGTGCGCCGTTATCAGCGGCGAACACTCTCGTATCACACACAGCTGATAACAGACGTCGGACGTGCCCCCACAACCTGACGCCGGCCCTGGTCTACTCTCACACCAGTACTGGTAATGATGACTTAAGAATGTCAGCGTATTGGTGACAGTGTGTCATGAGACTTTGTTTTATTCCAGTTTCAGTAATACGGAATTTTTGAAAACCAGATTTGGCACTGTAAGGACTGTCTTGGTGGCGCAGTTGTAATGCGTACGCGTTACGATTGAGGCTAACGCTGAGGT
Organism: Mimas tiliae; assembly: GCA_905332985.1. Taxonomy (NCBI): domain Eukaryota; kingdom Metazoa; phylum Arthropoda; class Insecta; order Lepidoptera; family Sphingidae; genus Mimas; species Mimas tiliae. Next base: position 18,456,718 of record HG995241.1, on the reverse strand, counting down.
CTCGGGTTCGATCCCCGGGTCGGGTAAAGTAGTATTGGGTTTTTGTATTACGAAATGCTCAGTATCAGCCCGGAGTCTGGAATTTGTGCCCGGTATGGCGATAGGCTCGCCCCCATCACATCGTGGGACGGATACGCTCGGTGAAATGTGGGTGTACTGGTTACACCTCTGCCTACCCCTTCGGGAATTACAGGCGTGAGTGCGTACTTATTTGCCATCAATCGGCCTGCCTTGGTAGCGCAGTTGTAATGCGTACGCGGTACGACTACTGTGCTGTGCTGCTGGGTTTGACCCCGGGGTCGGATAAAAGTGATACTGGGTTTTCATTAATGCGCGTTGGTGCGTTGTCGATCTTAAAGGAAAGGGATGACTAAGGGATTGGAAATGGGATTTAGACCTCTGGATATCTCACTCACAGTATGAAGCGCAGCAGCAAGCCGTTGCTTTACGCCGGTTTTTTGTGAGACAGTGGTAACGACCCGGACGAGCCGGCCCATTCGAGCCGTAGAAAAAACTGTGTACAGCGTGACTCTGCACAAAGATATGTTAATAATAATACTAGCCCTGTATTATACACGTCCCACTGCTGGCCACGGGCCTCCTCTACTGAATGAGAGGGTTAGGCCGTAGTCCACCACGCTGGCCTAATGCGGATTGGCGGACTTCACATACCTTCGAAATTCTTATGGAGAACTTCTCAGGTATGCAGGTTTCCTCACGATGTTTCCTTCACCGTTAAAGCAAGTGATAATTAACAATTAATATACACGTAACTTAGAAAAGTCAGAGGTGTATGCTCTTGGGGCTGGTCTCGAACCTGCGACTTTCGTCTCGACAGTCCATACTACTCCCACCTGAGCTATCACTGCTCAGGATATGTAAAGAGAATATGCTCATGAAGATATGTTAGTATAATTTAAAAAATTACATATAAAGATAGTTGTTTAAATCATGATTTATACTGCACAGTGGAGATGCGGTTATCTCGAGCGAGCACGCCCGCCCTATCTCACGCTGGGCGGCCGCGATACGGACACCAGCGCCGTCGTACAACGCCATCTAGCGACTGTTCATTTAGATTGTTTTAAACAACTATAATGCCAGTTTTATTGCGCTACATAATATTGTGTAGGTTAAAATATTAATACCATGTTACTATCATTAAAACATATTATTTTGTAATTTCTCAAACATTAAGCCTGACTTTTTCGAAGATCGTTAAGAAAATTTGAGTAATTTTCATAAGGTTTTGATCATGAATATTGGACCATAAAACTAAATGACTTTTTCGAAGATCGTTAAGAAAATTTGAGTAATTTTCATAAGATTTTGATCATGAATATTGGACCATAAAACTAAATGAGATTATATTTTGATTTTGGAATTAAACTTTTTTTTATTAGTTTGGGTGACGAAATAAGCAGCTCGCCTGATGGTAAGCCTGCCCACAAACAGAAGCATCACCACACAGAACTTTGAATTACAAAGCACTGCATGCCATTGGACTGCGGTCGTCTCGCGACACATAAGATCTTAAGACTCATAATGCCCAATAATTTTACTGCATTCAATGCCCTTTTAACTGGAATACAACAGTGCTTACTCACTGCTGCTGGCGAAACTAGTTTTGAAAGGAAGATGCGTAATTAGATAAATCATTAGTGATTATACTCCAATAAGAACTTCTAAAATGCAAATATTCAAAGTATATCCCACACGTAAATCTACAATGAGCTATAGACACTTCAATGATCAAAGCACCTAGATAGCATAATCCGATGACACAGCGTCTAAACAGCGCAGACAATTAAGCGCAGGAGCCGAATCCGCGTCTAATGAGACGTGGTATCTGGCCGCGCTCCACTGCGCTATCGGGAATTACCTAATAGTGGTCAGGCGACAGGTGACTTCCGTTTGCGGGCCTCGTGGGGAATATATTTACGGTCATGTTGGTAATACAATTTAAAATGATGCAGTTTTAATGCGATTTGATAGTAAACACGTTTTTGAGTGGTAGAGCCACGCTGTAGATAGTTTTGTCTACATCATGAATGTGTCGGCTCGTCCGGCTCGTTACCACAGTCTCACAGAAAACCGTAAAAGTAGTAGCTTGCTGCTGCGTGTCGTTCGCTGAGTGAGATATCCGGAAGCCCAAATCCCCCTCCCTTCCCAATCCCTTAATTATCTCTTTCCTTTAAGGTCGGCTACGCGCCCATATTACTTTTGGGATTGTGGGCGTACATGGGCGGTAAAGATCACTTACTTATCAGCTTGTATTGATGTAGATTTGCTTTATTAACTGACTTAAAGAAGGTAGAGGTTTTCAATTTGTTTATAGTACAACGATTAAACTTATACCCGTCTGCAATCGTCTATTTCAGAAAAACGGACGCGTCATTGTAATTATCTAATAATAAGGTATTGGGTATTCTTATTTTTCTCTGTGATAACTGACAAGGCTCGGATGGCAGAATATTGTCCGAAAAATATAATTTAAGGTTCTGCCATTTTTTGTTTTAAGTCACAGCAATTGTTATGACACAGTGCAAGTTACGACACCTGTCCACATTAGCGTATCAAATACGTATGACACCCAAGCCTCTTGGTGCGGGGCAATATCACATAAGTGTGGACATACCTTTTCATAAATTCCATCTGACTAAAAGCATGATTATACTGCATGTAACTCCCGGAAATCGAATCCAAAACAGCACATTCACTAAAACTTCCCATCTAGGGGTACAGTTAAAACATTTCGATATTTGCATGCACATAAAGCGTCCCATTCACGGCACAATAAACAGCTACCCACGACGCGACATTGTCGTGTCATTTCGCGAAATATCGCGCGCGTCTCGCGTTTAATCGCGCCGGTGGATCGCGCGACGCTCGGCCACCCCGCGCGGCGATACCATGATAACGGATGACGGTCACACCGAAACGAGCGGTCTGGAACTTTATTGTATTGTGTACTATTTTGAGTATAAAATTAGTGTAATAATAATAAATAAATACGCCATAAAATTAGACTCATAGTCCTGACCAGAAATTACGAGGAAGTCATATCCAAATCTGAAATCAATATTTGTTTATTACATAGATAATTGTTATAGTTTATTAGTCTATAGGACGGTTTCTGATTTCAGAGATGGTTATTAGCTCACTACGCCATAGAGGAAGTCAGTAAATAAAAAAGTAATATTAGTTATGAAAGTTATATTGTTAAGATAGCGTTAATCAAAAAATGTGATAGTATTCAAAAATGTAAAATCAATGATTTTCAATCTTGTCAAATCAAAAAATCGTTGTCTTTATCAAATATCATAATAATAATAATAACCTATATTCAGTATTGTTAAGATAGGCGTCATTTAGAGTCTCAAGGCGACAAAAATCCGGTGAAAGACACCATAAAACTATATAGTAACTTTACATATAACTATTGACCGCATCAGTGGCGGAATGAACCAATAACCAATGGTAAAACGAGAGGCTCAAGTCACTGAACACACAAACGAATCCATCCTCACATCAATTCCTATTTTTATATTACGCTACTGTATAACAGACATCCTGTGCCTTGACAAAAAAGGAGCATAAAACTCTACGGGCTTCCTTTAAGGTGCATTATTGAGTGTGATAGTGTAGCTAGTTTTGGAAGCAACTGATTTGTCTTTCTAAGAAGTGACCCTTTGTTCACGAACCGAGTACAATCAAAAGATGTCGTTTAACGTGCATTGAATAGGCCAGTGTTTTAATGTCATGTGGAGAAAGTACACGGGCGTAGGTGTGTTTTATAGATAGGACGGGATCAAAAATACCAGTGCCTTTTATTTTATATTGTCCTGGATTAAAGGTAAGGTGAGTGCTGTGTTCCAATGCAAAAACTATCATACAAATTATTACCATATTACATACATACATACGCACTCACGCCTGTAATCCCTGAACGGGTAGGCAGAGGTGTAACCAGTACACCCACATTTCGCCAAGCATATCTCCGTCCCATGATGTGATAGAGGGCGAGCCTATCGCCATACCGGGCACAAATTCCAGACTCCGTGCTGATACCGAGCATTTCGTAATAGAAAAACCCAATATCAACTTTTACTCGACCCGGGGATCGAACCCAAGACCTCAGCGTCGGCCTCAGTCGTAACGCGTGTACGCATTACAACTGCGCCACCGAGGCAGTCACCATATTAGTCTGTAAAACATATTATCGATCTCTTAACAGTAAATAAGCTTTATTTACATATTATACACATATATTATATACATAGTTTAATACTCGCCTTTAAGAACGGTTAAATATAAAAGCCAATCATTTCAAGCCGGTAAAATTCTGCCAATCGTCGATTAGCAACGTCTCTCGAAGGTCAATATTATAAATAAATACACCCAACAGTCACACCCACAGCCATTATTTTGGACTGCACTGTGTTACCACCAGGTGTAAGCTGTTGCCGTGATAAAAATGGCTATCTGTCTTTCTGCCTGGCGTTATCCCGGCTTAAGGCCAGGGTCCGCCTTCTTGTATCATAGGTTTGACGATATTTGGTATTATATGGGGCAACACGCCATCTAACCCCCACAGCCCACAATGGGAACCAAGTTTCGCCATTGCCTCGTCCGTTAATCAGCAGAGTGTACCACGAGCAGGTGAGATTGGCTTTGGGTCAAGATTTTAGTGGCTCACTTATTAGTCATTTTTAAATTAATTATTTATAGTTTCAGAAGCGGATGAGCGGAGTCCCACAGGCAGATTTCAGCCATCAAGCATTGTTAAAGATGTACTATTCAATGTTATTACTTTAAAAAAAGACATGAAGTAAACGAGTACAAAACAATAACGCAAGCCAGCGCAATTATTCCATTAAGAAACGCTTAGACGTTTTTTGGTCAAAACTTTTGTACCATTCTGATACTATTTTGCCTTCCTAGTAACAATCTAGGTTAGAACACTTTTCTATTGAGGCAACACTGAAATATTTGCCTGTAATGAGTGCTGATAGCAGGCGAGAACGTTATTTGTAGCAAGAAGCGTGGCGCGGTAATGAGCAACAGGTATCGGCAGTGAAGTCCGTGTTTACGATTCTATTTGTGAAGGGCAGAAAAAACTTAATGTACTAGCGCATAACAACCTTCTTCTTTCTTTTAAAATTGGCTTCCATCAAGGCAATGATGATTCCGCCAAAAACAGAGTTGTAATGACACTATTTGCGAGTTTATATGATTAGTTTATACCGGAATCTTGACATTGGGCGGTTGGGATATTATTTCAGGGTAAGGGTAGGTAACCGACATAAACAGTATATTATGAAATACTGTGACCTTCAGTTATGGCCCTCCCACTGGTTATAATTACCTATTTAAGATCCTCGCCGTTGGCGTCAGTGATGTCTCTATCTGTCAAGTGTCAACACCTTATTGTCAACTTGACAGCTAGTGATGTCGTGCGTTAATGATGCTGCCGTCGAATAGGCTCCCACAAATTTACGTAATACTTATGCGTTAACATACTATTACTGACATTGGGTCACTAACGCTCGTAAGGCGACCATCGGAAATTTGCCTTAAAAATTGTGTTTTTTTCAATAAGATGCAGTGTGTATTCAAACTGTACTAGTGATTAATGTATACTACTAAACGGGTTGTTTAGAAGTAAAATTGCGCACATAACGCGGGAGTTTGACAGCTCACAAACAGGGAGCGTGATAGGGGTTCTAGTTGAGAGTAAGTGAGATGGTAATATTGAGTTACGGTCAATTGACCGCAACTTAGTGGTACAATTTCTATGTACGGCGCAGCTTGTCTAGTAGTAAGTATACATTAAAGTCTTTGGATTAATATCGGGTATTCAGTTGTAAAATCTTCAAGAGTTAGTAACTGAATTAAACTATCAAGGTTCCTCGTATGCGAGCGGTCATCTAGGTGCAAACAAACACAATATTTGTATCTGGCACCAAGCCGTGTGTAAGCACTTTTATTTTATTTTTTCGAATGGATTTGTGCTGTTAGCTTATATTACTTTTACAGCTTCACCTGACAATAAAGCCGGCGCTTATGGCGCTCTAGCCAGAAATATGTATAATGTACTTAGTAGCGATTAAGCACAGAGGCGCCTTATAGAAGGCCCAGACCTCAGCTTGAGCAATCGCTGGGGAGTATAGTTTAGGACCGTCTCTGCACATCATTGTGCCGACGGTCAGTTGTGGGAGTTCTTCGGACTCGCAGGCGTGTCCTATGTCGAGGTAGCGTATTATTATTGCGATTCGGATTGGGCGAGGAAAGTGCTGCTTCGATAGCGACTGTGATGTAGTCGTTGGGATCTGCCAAAACATGTTTGGGACGTCGACGGAGGAACGTGTGTGAGCACTGTTGTGTTCGGATTCGAGCATTGAAAGTCAGGGAAATTACTGGAGATTATGAGACTCAACATCTTATGTTCCAAGTTGACGAGCGCAGTGTAGTGGCATGCAATACTGTGTAATTCAATGTTCTGAGTGGTGTCGCTTCTGTTGATAGACAGGCGTGGGCGTTTATCATCAGGCGAGTGACGCGCTCGTCTCGTGACTCAGTAGAATAAAAAATAATGTAATATCATCGACGTTATGAGAACGTGAACACGTATAAAGTCGTCATATCACTGTATTCTAACGAAGTCAGTTTTACAGGGTAGGTCCCTATATTTATTTGCGTATAAATATTTATAAAGCAATAAAAGTATTTTAAAATCACTTTTTTGTGAAAATATGCAGTGATCAACATAAAGGTGCGTTTCGACTGTCCGGGGACGCGATGTCGCGATATCACATGACGAACGAGCGCGATAGGGGATGCGCGTGCGCACGCCAGGGTATCCACATAAGAGTTAAATCCTTTTATCTACAAGGTTTTAAATATTGGATTATTATTGGGAGTGATTGCTTCGGATTTTGCAAAGAATATTTTTTGTGGTTTCATCGCTTGGATTTTTTTTAAATGTATAAATGTATAAATTGCTCGAGTGAAGACTCTCTCTGTCATTAAATGTACGTCACCATATAACCGAGGCAAACCGGGGCACCTACCCCGGGCGGCAGTTTCAGGTGGTGCCAAAATCATAATGTAATATGATTAAAAATAAAAAAATGACTGCCTCGGTGGCGCAGTTGTAATGCGTACGCGTTACGATTGAGGTTAACGCTAGGTCTCGGGTTCGATCCCCGGGTCGGCTAAAGTGGTATTGGGTTTTTCCATTACGAAATACTCAGTATCAGCCCGGAGTCTGGAATTTGTGCCCGGTATGGCGATAGGCTCGCCCCCTATCACATAAGGGACTGCCCCAGTTCAAAAAAATGTAGATCCGGTTCTGTCATATAGTGCTATCTTAAAAATGTGGGCTGGTTAAATTAACAACTTGTATTCTTAATACGGAATGCACTTCCACGACTACCATAAACTGTTATAAGCGCTCAAAGACTTCCATGACGTCAATAGTTTTCGATAAGTTTCAGGTGCGCTTTAAGCATTAAAGTACTAACAAAATTAACTCGGTTGATTAGATCTAAACAGTGATTTTATGTGTCAATCAGCCCCATTGTGATTTGTAGTTGACATGACAGGTGACAGAGTTATTGACCAGCAACTGAACACAAATAAAAACAACTTACATGCACTTAAACAAAAAATATGATATTATTCATTACATATCTCGTGACCATGCCCAAATACATATGATGCGTTAGCGTGTTTTATTATATTTTTTTTCCGTTCACAAAACAGGAACGCGAGAGATCGAAAAGATCGAATTAAAATGGGATCAGCGGTATCGAGGTTATGTTAACGAAGCTGGCCACCCTACCGCCAACGGAACAATGACGCGATAAAAGCGCGGCAATATTTTAAAATCGATGTTTTTATGAATCGATAATTTGTTCGGTACGTTTTGGCGCGACGTTTCGCGAGCCAATCGATTCTTATCTCGTTGTCACAACGCTTTGTTTCGATTCGGGCCCCAACATCGTCCATGTTCCCTTGAAATGTGTTTCTTGCTAACGTAAGGATTGATGCTATCTTGTACATCGTAACAAATGTAGTGTGTGCTGTTTTAAGTGCGGTGTGTATGCGATTCTCGGCTTTATTGATTCGGCATAAAGGTTGCTTCATTTTTTAATGTATAAGGAATTGTTTTTGTATTGCAGTATCTGTCCTTTTCATATGCATGCCAAGCGGTCTGGCTTCAGGTGTGTCCGATGGGTAATATTTGATACTTTCTTGTTCGAGCGCTGGTCACAAGAATGCGACGTTCCGTCATTATACCGAGTTGTTTGGGTCATTCAATAAACGTTTTCTTTTTTGTCCGATGTAATGCGATTTTATTAACCATTTGTGTTAACTGTTAATTAATAATTTGATTTCTTTCGAGATTGTATCTCGGTTTATTTCTGTTCTTTTTTTGATGTTAAAGGACATTTTGCCATATATCTACTCGTAATTCTTTTCCAGAAATAACCTTGATGTTTCCATTTATGCCTCATTTAATTTAAGATCTTTATCAGTAAATAATTTTGTTTCTTGTACAAGCTGTGAGATATTTTACAAATTAACTGTAGTTTTATGATTATGGAGTTGTTTGCAATATCTAATAAAATCTTAGGTGAGCTTACATTTTAAGACGTGTGTCGTTTTATATTGATTCATTTTTTTACTTCCAAATGTTATAATATTCAAGCTATCTTTTGATTAAACTCCTTTTTGTACTGTTTTAAATAAAAATTACATAAGCAAAGCTCATGTTACTTTCGTGATAAATTAAGATTTTTACTGGCATTAGATGACAACTTATTATATACCTACTAAATAGCAGCTATCATAGTAGAAACATTTCAATAATACTAGTTTGACAGGAGCGATGCCAGTTAATAATAAATTCTAAGCAACGAATGTTCTTTCGACAATCCCCGACTACTGTCACGTGGGCGTCGTGGACGGGCTCAGTCGTCGAATAAATAAAACAGTATCATCCAATCTCTAGATACGCGAGATAAAACTATAGATTCGCTTTATTTATATTCGGCTAGATAGCGAATATCTTACGGTACCCATAAATAAAAACCAAGACTGATGGTTATCGGCATTCGAATGCCGAAATTGGCCGGGTCGCGTTTCGGTCGCCGCGCGTGTGTACTCATCCCTAGATCGAGGTTGTTTTGATAATGTGTCTAATGCTGTGGAAAAAATGATTAATTTTATATTGTGTGTGTAGCCCTTACAATAAATTAACAAGGGGGTATTTTCCTTATGGTAAAAATATTTTTTTCATCATGCTTCGCTGCGTAATCGTGACCTTTGTATCGTTTTATGAATTCACGCTATTTTTAACACCAAAACGTGCAAAGGCAACGGCACCTTCAGCCAAACGCATCTGTCATCTGTCAATAAAAAGTACCTATTAAAAACAAAGTAGTAAATTAAGATCAAGTCGCGATACACCCACGGCTGATTTAACGGCGGATATTGTGAATTTATCAATAAGGGATCGACAAGGTCTGACGATCACCCCTTGTAGTTTAAACAATCGATTTGGCTTATGATTATTGGTGACGGGCGGGTGGGTTGAACCCTAATGTAAAGACTTTTATGGTTGCTGAACTAAATGTAATACAAAGTGCATTATATGATTCCCTTTGAGCTGATAAAAAAAGAAAAAAATTGCTGTCTCCCCTTTTATAAGTAGCGGTCGCCATTCAAAGATATTCGCACTTTTTTTTCTTTCTGCCTGGCGGCTATCCCGGCTTAATGCCAATGTCCGTTTTACTCCATCATGATTTGATGGTGGATTTGGTATTATGCCAACCCGCAACGGTAACCAAGTTTCACCATTGCCTCGTCCTTTAATCAGCAGAGAATGCCACGTGCAGGTGAGACTGACTTGGGGCTAAGATTTTAGTGGCCGCTGACATTCCGCAAAGATACACGCACAAAATAATTTTAATTAAATACATATAATTAAGCAGTGACATATATAACAGGCCATAAATTAGACCTTAAAAGATGGATGAAATGTGACCATACATTATATTTTAAAAAACTCCGACGTCGATTACAAAAACAACATTTAATAATTGAACAAATAAACTAATAATATCAGCTCTCAAACAAAAAAGGCACATTCAAACCAGTCCATTCGATTAAGCGCTACGATGTCAGACATACATACTCAAAACTTATAACACCCCTCTTTTTATCCGGGGATGAAACAAGATACGCAAATGATTACAAAAAAGGGCAAGTCATCCACGACGTTTAACTAACGTTTAACAACGCAACGAAGATTAATGCCGTCCGATATATCATCCGACACCACGAGGTGCGCGAACTTTTCAACGATAAACTTTTAAAGACTCAACTTGGTGCGGCTGTTATATCGCACTGAAAAATTGTGTATCAACCGCACTCGGGCCCGGCCCGGCCCTGAGGCGAGGCGATAAAGCGAAAAAATCGCGGGCAACGTATTTGTAAAAGTAGACTAGATATTTGTCACGGGCCCGCTATGCGACAACTTTGGTAATTGCTCTCTGGGAACTTGATTGTGGATTGACTGGGGGCTCTTTGTCGTCGAGTTTGTTGATCAAAATCTTGTATTTAGAGTAAATAAAGTTTATAATTTTGGTAGGTAAAAGGCCTTCGTATGCGATAGGCCGTCTGGGCAGGTGCACGGGTTTGTATGTTTCTATTGCCAAACAGCAGTGTATAAGCACTCGGTTTGAAAGAAATTGAAGCCAGCAACATTACTGAGCATTATGCGACTTAGCATCTTATTTCTCGGGATGACGAGCTGTATTAGATAAGGGACCTTAAATAAAGAAAGTCTAGATTCTTTAATAAAATTAATCGAGTAATTATTAGTTAATAGAGGTTTTGACCTAGATTTAAGGTCTTAAATCAAATCACGGACTTATCTTGGTGTTAATAATTTGATTTATAGTTGCACCACTGTTATCGTGATAATAACAATAGTAGTAACTTTATGTTGAAGTAACTTGCAACTAAGTATAGACATTCAGATTCAATTAAAAATAGATTAGCTTAATAGTTACAATAATAACAATCGCCAAAAGAAAATAGATCAAATGGAATATTAAAAAACATATTTGTCCTTGAAAAGGGAAAACACATTTGATTAATGAAATTAATTAGTTAATTGCTAGTAATATTTATGAATAAAAATACCTAAATAATTCCTTATTTAAAAGAATCCCTCTCAAATACAACATAATTCAAATTACAATACTTTTCCTAAACGCTGTAACTTTTAAAATATCGCCATATCAGAGCGAGCGTATGTCTCGCGACAAAGTGACTTTATTAAACTTTTTTGCATTAGCTTTTTCGAGTTCCGAGTAGAGAGGCGCGGATAAATTGTGCGGCGATAACTCACCAGGCTTTAAACGAGGTTTATACATTAACCGGAGTTTAGTTATTTGCCTTTGCCCCCGAGCGTTCGGCTCGCGCTTGACTGACTAGGATGCGTATGTTTTTTGCAAAAGATGTTTTAGATAACATTTTTTTAAAGTTTTGTTTAATGTTGATTTATGTGTTTTATATTAAGTACTATATTATGATTCGGTCACTCGTAAGCATGTCTTCTCATAAATAATAATAACACCATCCAGAACCTGAATTATAAGGTATTGCATGGCACAGCATGGCGCTGTTATCTACTCCATGACATAATATGTTACGTCATTGGATGTAATTTTAACACACCAAGTTATTTAAACATAACTATTAATTGATCAACAAAAGCATGAAGTATATTTTTTTTTTTTTATTATTGCCTTGACTGACGAAACGAGCAGGTCGCTCGCCTGATGGTAAGCGCCACGCCTGCCTAGAAACAAAAGCAACACCACACAGAACTTTGAATTACAAAGCACTGCAATGGCAATGGACTGCGCTCGTCAGTCGTCACCCTGAGACATAAGATGTTAAGTCTTATAATGCCCAGTAATTTCACTGGCTTCAATGTCCTCCAAACCGAACACAACAGTGCTTACACACTGCTGCATGGCGGCAGAAATAGACAAAGCGGTGGTACCTATCCAGACGGCCTCTCGCATATGAGGGACCTACCATCACCAAAATATCGAAATGAATGTTATTTATCAAATAAGATATTATTTTATTTTATATTTGATTTAAACGCACCTGTGAAAAAGGTCCTCAATATTTAATAGCGTTTATTTAATTTATTACTTTACAACATTTAACAAAATAGGCGTAATTGACAACATTACAAAGTTACAAAATAAAGGATTATTTAATGAAAACCACATTTAACGCAACTGGTGTTTTAAATCATCATTTTACAAAGTCTAACTATCGAAACTCAATTAAGCAACATGAAAAAACTCAAGAACAAGGCGAAATCCTTTCGCTCGCTATCTAAACAATATGAAAATATATGTAAAGCCGGGCGCGGGGGACGACAATAAATCGTACCGACATTGCTGCGGTATCGGCGCGTCATTAGCGCGGGAAGTAATTGCGCAGATTTGTCTGGCCGGGAGTGGAGGGTTTTATCTGACAAGATGTGGGCTGGGCGTGCGAGCAGTTGAAAATAGCTGTCATAATTAGGACGGAATGGACTGTCATATCTTGTCAAGATGATGATTTGACAGCCACATGCTGTGGAAGGAGAGGTCCTGATACAAATGTTTGCATGGTTTGGAAATATTTGTTTTGGGTTTGGGTGAAATAAACCCAAAGTGGTTAGGACTATAATATGTGACTATGAATCATGTATCGTCTTTGTGTATTTTTTGTGGATCATACAGACATTTCTCTGCGCGGTGACTGAACCCATGGGCTCACGTTTTAAAGTCGGCTACTGGCAAATTGCGCCATTGAAACTGTCAAATTAAATTATTATTTATCATGGGATTGTGTATAAAGTGGTTCTACAATTATGCTTCATCATCCGGAAAGCTTTGATCCATATGTTACGACCGCTACATATAATGTCAAATTATTTCCCAAAAAGGAGAAAAGATTTCAGTTGTTCAATACTACTTTATCAAATACAAAAGAAAATACATACACACTCACGCCTGTAATCCCCAAAGGGGTAGACAGAGGTGTAACCAGTACACCCATATTTCGCCAAGCGTATCTCCGTCCCACGATGTGATAGGGGGAGAGCCTATCACCATACCGTGCACAAATTCCAGACTCCGGGCTGATACTGAGCATTTTATAGTAGAAAACCCCAAGATCACTTTACCCGACCAGAGGATCGAACCCGAGACCTCACCGTTAGCCTCAATCGTAACGCGTACGCATTACAATTGAGCCACCGAGGCAGTCGATTTTTGTTTCATATTTGACAATAATGAATTTTGATAACCTTATAGCCTGAATTACGTTTGTTGGCACAAATATATATGTAATTACATCTAGATAACCATCTAGATCTGACTTAATAAGTTTCAGCTTACGTCATGTAATGACATTTACACCGAGCAACTTACAATGTTGTTCAAATATTAGTAATTTCTTTGTAAGATTATTATTAAATCTCAAATGTAAATAATTTCCTAGTCGATACAAGTCTTAAATATCAATTACTATTCAGGCTTATACATTTTCGCAAGACGAATGTAAATTGACTATATCAGAAAGAATATAAATTCACCACATATGGATTGCCGATGAGTTACGTTCATAATGTTTCCTATAATACATTACTTTGACAGTTGTATACGCATAATGACCGTGTACTTACGCGCTAATGTGTCTCACTCTTTTCGAAATAAATCACTTACCTGAAAAGGAATTGAAAGAATTATTACGTAAAAATTTATAGATTGAAAATACATTTAAATGTAATATACTTGTAATGTTCCATTTTTTATCTGTTATAGTCACAGTAAAATTGTGTTGCAATGCTTATTATGTTGCGTATGTAGAATTTTCATTGTTTTTTTTTTTTACATTATTTAATTTAAATCAGGCATTGGCTAATTTGAATGCTTTGGGTCACATATCCTCCTTAGAGTTTATATTTTAGTGTCAGGAAGGTTGAAGTTCGGTAGGTAGGTATAAACCAAAGACTTTAATGTATACTACTAGACGGGCTGTTTAGTAGTAAAATTGCGCCACATAACGCGGGAGTTTGACAGCTCACAGACAGGGAGCGCGATAGGGGTTCTAGTTTCGAGTAAGCGAGATGGTAATGTTGAGTTACGGTCAATTGACCGCAACTTAGTGGTACAATTTCTATGTACCGCGCATCTTGTCTAATAGTACACATTAAAAGTATTTGGTATAAACTTTTTTTAATACATAAAGCCATGCAACCACGCAAATACTACATACCACAAGAGCAGAGTAAAAACGATTAATGATGACTAAACTTATTAGCTACTTAACTAATAGGTACGGTTAGTTTATGGTTATATATATTCTTTTACTTGTATTGCACCAAATGAATGTTTTGTCCTTCTTATTGACTAACTGGAACAATCCATACTACGGCAGACAATATAATGAAGCTCTGCACATCACTGGATCACGATAAATCAAACATATCAACAACGCCACGCGTCGGATATTTTTATCTGTATATCCAGGAAATAACTAGTTATCTACAGTTTTGTGTCGAGGGTAGTTGAGCGGAGAGCCAACAGTCAACCGCACGCGTCGCCTCTTCACAGCTTCCTACTCATCGCACGTGTGAAACTTGATAGTTACGTAGCCACTGATCTCTGCGGATAGAGATTGGTAAAATTTTGGTATTTTTAAGATAGTAATGCTGTTAGAATGTGAGCAAAGAAACATCTGATACTTGGAAATAAAGATCTTATGTGATACCTCTACACAGTTTCATAAATTCTCCATATATTATGGTGATGTTGATTTTAACAGCCACTGACGATATTTTCGTGCGTAGTGGAGTCTACTGCTTAAAATAAATAATATATTAAACCATAAAGTTCCTCTATAATCATAAACGAATCAATAATAAAAGGAATAAAATTCTTATCGAATATTTACAAATTCGATTTGGAAAAAAACAAATATAATTCACCACGTGTTATCGATTAACAATAAATCGAAGCGTTGACTTTAATGATGTTTAACGAGAGTAGATCAAAACGATAATTGAAAGTATTTTTCGAATTTCTTATTTGAAAATCGATTTTTCTAATCGATATTGAAGAATCCGAGTTTGTAATGGCGGCAAAACAAGATGGCCGACAGATTGTGTTTAGAAAGCCTCTTACAAATGCCATTTGCATTTCATTTGGATAGTTAGATTAGTTATCGTATATTTTATTACATTATTATAGGTATAATTAGGGTCGCCGTGTGTCCTTTCTGTTACAGAAGCTTGTGATCGGTAGTTTATTACTTCGTAGCTTGTCATTTATTGGGAGCGCCATATTTAATTTCATTGGAATGAGTTCTTTGTTCATATAATTCATAAATTAACATACCTTATTTTATGATTATATTTGGAATTTATGCTATTAGCCGGTTTTAAATATATTAGTTCTTCTATTGGCAATAACTTACGTTACACAGCGGGAGCCAAATGAAACAAAATACAGTAGTTTTACCGGAAATATAATATTTTGATTATATTCATACGATAAAAATATATAAATTATGCAAATAGCTTATTTCTATGTTTGCTACCTTAATATTACAATTTTTTTAATGTCCAAGCTTGAATGAATTTTAAGTACTTACGAGTAGTAATTTGATATGTTATTTATTAAAATAATAATATACAACGATGAATAGCAATAAAAATAAATAAGTCTAAAATATAGTATTTAGAATCAGAATTTAACAATCCTCGATCATTTTCTTAATCTTTAACGCGCTTCCATACGGTTTAATGTGTCAAAATATAAATTTCAATATATTGAATATTGATAATTATCAAAATATGATAGTGAAATGGACCCGCACCGGGAATTAAGATTAAATCACCGTAAACCGATAGTTTAGAGGCGTTTATGTGGTGATCTCAGACGGTTATTAGATTCTCTTTTTCGTTGTCAAGATTTTTATCAACATCGAATGTTTTGATTGCTTGATTTTTAATTCACATGCTGTCTAAAACAGTGAATATAATATACAGTAATAAGATGGAGTAATAGACACAAAAAAAACGAGCTGTTGTAGTAATTACTCGAATCTTTCAAACCGGCCCATTCATGCTGTAGAAAAAACTGTCTACAGCTTAGCTCTACCCTAATAATAAACTACCTTTTTTGTAATTTTGAATTCCAGGTATCCTACTTCTTGTAATATATGAGTATTATAAATAATTTACTGGCTGTATAATCAAGCTTCGTTAGTCATTACGATGCCGTGAATAAATGTGTATTGTGGTGATATTAAATAGTTTTATTCGTATATAACGATCTATATATAAAGTAGTAAGACTAGTAAGACTTCTCATTATCCTAATCTTACTAATATTATAAATGTGAAAGTTTGAATGTTTGTTACTTTGAACGTTCATCAATCGATCACGCTTTAACGTTGGAAAGGATTTGTATGGAATTATGTTCACCAAACCTTTATCTGGATTATAATAGAGTACTTCTATCCTGAAAAAGATATTCACGCGGGCGTATCCACAAGCAAATCTTAGTACACAATAAACTCATCAACAATATTTAGCACATTTCTAACTCACATTTAATATATTATACGGGTATCTCATTATAACCTTTCAATAAGTTCTGTACAACGATTATAAATAAACAAAATGGTATCGTCAAAGATCGCGCTTCTACCGTTATAATGGTAATTTTGTGCTCATCAACGTACTGTGGGTGTCTGTCTGTGCCTCGACTGTAGATTAACACCTTCACGCTACGATTTGAGAAATTCTGACAATTTTGTTTATTTTTTTTAAGGTGCACTCATTAATTATTATTGATACTGTTTCACAGAAAATCGATGTGTAGTCATCAAAGACTTTAATGTTTACTACAGACGGGCTGTTTAGAAGTAAAATTGCGTCATATATCGCGAGAGTTTGACAGCTCACAAACAGGGAGCGCGATAGGGGTACAAGTTGGAGTAGGCGAGATGGTAATATTCAGTTACGGTCAATTGAACGCAACTTAGTGGTACAATTTCTATGTACCGCGCAGCTTGTCTAAGTCTTTGGAAGTCATGAATTATTTTATAAGAGGTACAGCTGTAAACACCATTGTCTACAGAAACGAGAGGCCGCGGATTTAATTCCCGCTCCGAAACAAATGATTGTGTGATCCACAAATATTGCTTTGGGAAAGGGTGTTGAGGGACGTCCCTCTTAGTTCCTGAAGGCCAATTCTCGTAATTTTAAATGTTCAAAATATCATTCCGATCTAGTCTCAGCTTCAAGAAAGTTATAAATGGCATTCTCTTAAACCAATAATCCACGTCAAATGCACCTAGCATTAGCAGTAGCATTATACCGTTTTGGCTTCAGTCAACTTTTATTCTATATTCAATCTCATTACGATCTATGTTCACATTGACGTTGATTATTGGTTTAAGAGAATGCCATTTGTAACTTTCTTGACGCTGAGAGTAGATCAGAATGATATTTTGAACATTTAAAATTACGAGAATTGGCCTCCAAATATCCATAATAACCTAATGTGGGGGTTAGGACTATATGTGTGATTGTTGGGTGTATTTATTGGTAAATTTTACGTATTTTATTAAGTTTCAATTAAACTTATTTTCCATAATTGACAGCCTCCGTGGCGCAGCGGGCGAGTAGCCGGCTGCGAAGCGAGAGGCCGTGGGTTCGATTCCCGCACCGAGAAAAATGTTTGTGTGATCCACAAATATTTGTTTCTGGTCTGGGTGTTGTGGGAACGCAAGTCCCTCGTAGTTCCTGATACCCACGATATAGGTTTACCTAGTGTGGGGTCAGGACTATGTGTGTAACTGTTGGGTGTATTTATTTATTTATTTATAACAAGGACTAAGTAGATTGTAGAAAAAAAACGGTGTACATAACTATTTTGTTGCTTAAAAATACTATCTTGACATCAAAAGTGTGTTACACACAAAAACTTTGTTATCACCGTATCACTTACATAACCAATGATAAAACGATAACTGTAATTTGATTACTAAAATTACATTTTTTATTACAGACGGCTTTATCAGATTACAAGATATAACGTGCAATTAATTTAGATAACATTATCGTTCATTACCATTATCAATTGTTCATTTTATCAGTTGTTTATTCGACAATTGGACAAAGAACGCCGAGGCATTCGCCGAGGTCATCAAGTGTTTTAATTATTCCCATATAATAGGCATTAGAACTTATGTTTATGCAGCCTTAAAATAAAGGTGTCAATATTTTTCTGGAGTTTAGTCGGCGATCCATTCCCATCCATTTCAGAGTTCCATATTGGTGATGCTGCAAAAAATGTTCAGTTAAAAGCAGATATGAATCATCGACTCGCAGATTTATTAAAACAATATAGGCACTCGCCCGTATCACTGAAGGGGTAGGCAGAGCCAACTAGTAGTTCTATCCACGGTTCGCAGAGCTTATTATCGCTCACGATGTGATAGGGGGCGAGCCTATCACAATGTCACAAATTCCAATACCGTATGTTTTTTTTTTTTAACAAAAGATTATCTAGATATTATTAATAATATTAATTTATCGAATAATGTTTCAGTAATTATTTTACTATTAATTTATTGCCTTTTAGTTTTGATATTAATTAACTTCACTGGTTTAAAATTGCATAGAATGTGTATTATATGCATTAGAATATTTTTTACACAATTTCAAGCAACAGTATTAACAAAATGCCAGCTGCATAGCCAACCATTTGTCGATCGGAAAACAAAACACGCCGTTACGCAGAGCCGATAACGCACGGGGTAGTGTGCTTCGTGAGGGGGTGGGGCAGAGAGTGGAGGGGGGGGGGTATGTGTGATAAGAAAGAAATCGCGCCTTATCGCTACACAACACGCGAAAATCGACGAGTTGCAGCGCTGCGGGTGCTTGGAGCCAACATTTGAGTTGGCATGTTGGCCATGTTGGAAGTGGCGACACATGTGTTGATGGAGGTTGTGTAGTCACTACCATCCTTGCCTATACTATACTATTTTTTTACAGCCTCCGTGGCGCAGCGGGCGAGTAGCCGGCTGCGAAGCGAGAGGCCGTGGGTTCGATTCCCACACCGAGACAAATGTTTGTCTAATCCACAAATATTTGTTTCTGGTCTGGGTGTTGTGGGACCGCAAGTCCCTCGTAGTTCCTGATACCCACGATACAGGTTTACCTAGTGTGGGGTCAGGACTATGTGTGTGACTGTTGGGTGTATTTATTTATACTATTTATTTAGGGTTCCATACCCAAAACCGTGCCAACGAAACCCGTTGGGTAAGCTTATGCCGCCGCGCCGTCTGTCTATTTGTCCTACATTTTAGAACCGCAATAAGTAGCAGGCTGATTCTTTTTACCTCAATTCAAAAAGGCGGAGGTTTTCAATTATATAGTTTATACACCACTATGCTGTGATCTGCGGCGATAGCCTAGCAGAGATTGGAGCGGACCGCCGAGACGATATTCGTGGCCACAATCCTAGTCACTGATTGAATCACTGATTTTTCAGTTGTGTGTCACATAAGCCTCATAACACCAAGTAATTTCACTAGCTTCAATGTAACTGTACTGTAATGTATATAGGTAAGTTTATGATTATCCCAATGTTGGTATATTTGGTCAATCGTTTCCCAAACATGTGCTTAGGTTGATAACAGCGTACACGGGTGTCTGTTGCTTCTGTATGATTTTACACACAAGATAACAGTGTAAAATTTACAGTGGCCGATAAGCGATATATTACTTATAATACATCGATAATGAACAGAATGGCGTAATGTATTGAAATTTACATCCACTTCTTTCTCTATCAAAGAATTAGTTCTATATAGAGTACGATTTTTTTTTTTTTTTTATAGTATAGGCCGGCAAACGAGCAAGTGGGTCATCTGATGGTAAGCGATCTCCACCGCCCATGTACGCCCAATACTATAAAAAATAATAATAAAAAAAACGCTAAAATGCGCGATTGCGATAAAGCGATTGATCGCAGAAAGTAGTCAAAACGCGGTACAGCGTCGATGCAGTTGCAAAACTGCCGATCGCCGATGCTAAAAGTCTCGTGTGTGTCCAGCTTACAAAAAAACCATTCGTTTAAATGCTTGAGACAGATACAGGGTTCAAATTTATAACACCTCTCTTTTTTGTCGGAGGTTAAATAGTAGATAATTGTGCCATATAATTCATTGTTAATTGCGCTAATCCGAATAGGGATTTTGGGTTGAACGGTGTTTCTAGTCTCTATATGGTCCTTGTGACGTTACATGTTTACATACATACATACGCACTCACGCCTGTAATCCCCGAAGGGTTAGGCAGAGGTGTAACCAGTACACCCACATTTCGCCGAGCGTATTCCCGTCCCTTATGTGATAGGGGGCGAGCCTATCGCCATACCGGGCACAAATTCCAGATTCCGGGCTGATACTGAGCATATCGTAATAGAAAAATCCAATACCACTTTACCCGACCCGGGGATCGAACCCGAGACCTCAGCGTTGACCTCAATCGTAACGCTTACGCATTACAACTGCGCCACCGAGGCAGTCATTCAGCCATTCATGACAGGCAGTCATTATTTGTTTTGTTACATGTTTAATAAGCAAAACAAATAAATACACCCAA
Source organism: Mimas tiliae (assembly GCA_905332985.1). Classification (NCBI taxonomy): domain Eukaryota; kingdom Metazoa; phylum Arthropoda; class Insecta; order Lepidoptera; family Sphingidae; genus Mimas; species Mimas tiliae. Next base: position 18,435,948 of record HG995241.1, on the reverse strand, counting down.
CAGTCACACACATAATCCTGACCCCACACTAGGTAAACCTGTATCGTGGGTATCAGCAACTACGAGGGACTTGCAGTCCCACAACACCCAAACCCGAGACAAATATTTGTGGATCACACAAACATTTGTCTCGGTGCGAGAATCGAACATTGACACGCTTTATATACCGGATGACTAGCCTAGGTTCCATCTAGGAAAGATGATCTAGAAGGCGTCATTTAGGATTTTTTTCTCTACTGACTACCACAGCCAACCTTGGATTATTTTTTTACATAATGTAGGACTTCTCGGGAACCTACGATATCCTCTCTATACAGATTAAAATATTTAAAATCACGAAATGCGCTCAAAGTTGGCCTCTTCATTAGACAGGATAGGTCATTTAACTGACCCAGTCTACATAACTTATCACTTCTATGGACATTATCATGACGAGAGAGTGATGTTGGTTTGGCATCGCATCATACGTAAACCGATTACTTTCGCTATTAAATTGGTTGTGCTCATCATTAAACAGACTCAAAAAGGAAACTTAAAAAATAAAAGTAACTAATTTTGAGTTAGCCGATGATTGGTGAAAAGTAGCGACTCAAAATTGGTTACTATTTGCGTCATTTTTATTTTTGTTAAAAAGTTATTATTTTACTACTTTTAGTGAAATAATCATCAAAATCGGTACATAAACGTCGAAAGTTTAATATTTTATCCCCGATTTCACCCCCATAATGGTGGATTATTTTCATGAAATTATAATGGCCTTTTGAGATTTAACCTTTCGTGATGAATAAAAAAATATATTATACGAGTTAAATAGAGAACTTTCTCCGTTTTTTCGTAAAAAGTAGAGTCCTGTAATCATTTTAAAATGCTCTTTTTCTCAAGGCTCCGTCCTCATGGAAGTCTTTCCACGCTATATTTTTAAGATAAAAAGTAGCCTAATTCACTCCGGCTCATAAATTGCCTATACCTACATATGCGAAAAATCATGTTGATCCATTGCTGCATGAAAGGACAACTAACCGAAAAACACACTTTAGCTATTATAATATTAAATTAAAAATAAATACACCCACAGTGAAGCAACAATCGATAATAATAAAAAATACTAGCCCTGTATTATACACGCCCCACTTCTGGGCACCGGCCTCCTCTACTTAATGAGAGGGTTAGACCTTAGTCTATCAATGCTCGGAAAAAATAATCATCCCAGAAGTAATGAATCGTAATTGTTTTTTTTTATGGCATACGCCGGCAAATGAGCAAGTGGGTCATCTGATGGTAAGTGATCTCCACTGCCCATGTACGCCCACAAGAATCATGGGTGCGTTGCCGACCTTAAAGGAAAGGGATAATTAAGGAATTGGGAAGGGGAGGGGATTGGGCCTCCGGATATCTCACTCACCGTAAGAAACGCAGCAGCAAGCCGGTTACGCCGGTTTTCTGTGAGATAGTGGTAATGACCCGGACCAGCGGGCCCACATACATGCTGTACACAAAAGTGTCTACAGCATTGCTCTACCACACATAAAATAAAATTATTACGAGCAACGGGCACGGTTACAACCGTCGCATCTCTTTAAATTGATGCAGTTTTAGCATTGCTTATTTTAGTATTAGGTTGTGCTTAAATTAAAATAATCATAAGAAAAAATAAAAATACATACATTGTTTACGGTTGTGTCTTCATAAAAAAAAACAACACACAGAAAACAATAATTATCTAAAACCTAAACCGAATAAAATTACCGATTTATGCATAAAAATATTTTTTTTTGTAATATTCACTTTTATACGTACAAATATAGTGGTGCACAATGTTTCTAAAAAGAGTTATTATTGGACAACATTTGTAATTATTTTTCGATCTTGGTACCTATATAATATTTTTCATAAACAATTGCAATACGTGGTGGTAACGCGTGAAAACCGCGCGCTGACGGCATACGATCGAATACTGACTGGCGTCCAACCGGCGCCTTTATCAAAACGCTGATAAACGTTTAATCAAGCGCGATTTTTACGATTCCCGTGTATCGGCCGACACGGAGGATTACACAATGCGATAAAGATCAAAATTACTATTCGTATGTGTACATTTTATTAAGATACACATCTCAACATGCGGATTTTATCGAGGATAGGGAAAAATTAAATTCCTTATCGTATTGTATTTGATTTGATTTGTGATGAGATAGGAATTGCAAGGGCATGCTTTTGTTTTCGGAATTACTCAAGGTGAAACGTTAAAAATAATTTTAACTTCTTACATGTTTTGTGTTATAATAATATCTGTCAAAGCTATTAATGAAAATTTTAAACATTGTGTAAAATTATTAATATTTTACCATAGTTGCATGGTTCATAGCGATCATTCATTTAAATTTGAGTACCTACTGATAGCATATTTATCTCATTTCAGTTACATGTGCTGGAATAATTTTCACGCAATTAAACTAACAAACGCAGTTTATAGATCTAAATATTATACAGTGTTAGAAGTTACGTGTAACGAGTATTACTAAATAAATCAAAACGATGGTATTCACTTTGACTCATAGTTTATTGGTCACTTTTACAATGTTCCTGCTTTACAGACCACAACCACATGTCAGGATTATTGTCTAGAGAACGCTCTCTAATTAATTGCAACTAAGACTGGATGTAAATAAGCAGGGCTACCGCGTAATGAAAACTTGGAATATCGTCTAAACTGATCAGTAGGAACTGGCAACTGCGCGTCTGAGCGACTGGGGGCTCCAACTATGGTGAGGACCTCTTTTATACGATTTGTCCACCCTTCTACATAGTACTAGATCGCACCAATATTATTTCAATGTACTTATCTTTATATTTCTTAAACAACCTTAATTAACTAAAAAAAGGAATTACTGCTAATAATAGCTACAGATACTGAATATGTCTCTTTAAAAGTTTAAATTACTCGATTAAGTTAAAATTTATTACCCGTCATAGATAATTCAAATATTTGCAATTAGGTTGCGTTCAATTATCTTGCAAGAGCTGTGTAAACTGGGCTGTTACAAGTGAAACTAATAGATATAAAGCCTAATATCGCAAGTTTTATCGTTTTACGTACATACACATTGTGAAAAAACTATAGTTATACGATTTTTTTATTTATTTTTAAAACAATATTATTATTTTTATATCACCTTTTCGTATGAGTACTCAGTCATATGAGTAGTATTCTATGTGTAATAATATTGTAAACAGGTTTATACATGCTTTAAGGAAATATAGTTAATCAATTTGCAAAATAAAGCTTCATAACGCAGTGGGCGAGTGGCCGGCGGCAAAGCGAGAGACCGCGAGTTTGATACCCGCACCGAGACAAATGTTTGTGTGATCTACAAATATTAGTTTCGGGTCTGGGTGTTTTCTCCCCAGAGGGATTAACGTTATATATTGTTTCTCCTCTTCTTCTTGAGCTCGGAGCCACAGCCAATGTTTTAAGAAATAAGCAATGTAAACCTTGAGATTGGTCATCAAATGGGTAGGTCAAAGACCAAAGTTATTACTAACAGTGTAACGACAAAAGTAATGGTGGACGGAGAAGTCACCGCATATACCGAAGAATATATCTGGGCCAAATGGTTTTCTTTCAGGCCAGGCAAGTTAAAGAAATCAACCAAGGAATTGAAAATGCCTAGAAGAAAGCCCTCGAACACAAATCGTAGATGAAGTTTCGTAAACCAAGGTGAAATGGTTTCGCATGCCAGACAAACGGTGGACCACCGAGTGGCACCTGAACGAAATACAACGTCGACACAGCAGACTAATGATGAGCTCACAACGTTGCCTGGCTCAGGCTGGACCAGATAAGTACAGGACTGGGGGAGGTCTTTGCTCATTTAGTATTTTTTTATTTTTATTTGTTAGGTTTATATGTTCACACTACTGACTGAGCCACGGTTAAATGCTAGTTCAACAATTAATTAGAATAATGTTAGCATTTAGTAACTAATTCATTTGCTTTCTAATCGAGTTTCTGATAACACTTTTCATGTGTAAAACGTTTTGCATGACGATAATGTTTTATCAATTTTGCCTAAACTAGGACTATATTGATAAGTAATTAATTAAACTGAAACCTACTTAAGTGATGTATTTTAACCAACTTATTTCAACTACAAGTAATATGCGTTTTGTTGCATGTTTTAAATCACATGCTTGACTTAATGCATTTTCCCACTATAGCTATATTATCAATTAATCATAGGACCTATTTTACAATGTTCGAGTAAGATTTTACCACCAATTTGAGGTATAAGACAGGTATTTTTGGATATAGGTACTAAATACACAATTTTCTTTCGGTATATATGTCAGAATGGTAGTTTGAATTGGAACGTGTCGTATTTTATTTCGTAAAATCTATTCAAAGCCTTTGGTGAAACGCCTGTTTCATCAAAATAGGCGTTTTAAGTAAAAATAATAGATTGTTAACGTGCGAAATAGTCGAGGTCAACTGCTACTAAAATAGGACAGTGAACTGCACTAAAGTAAAAAGCAAAATAATACTATAGTACAGAATTCGTCCTTCACATCCAACTACTTCAAACAATAAATTATTGCTACATCACCGTCATTGGCAAAGATACGAAAAATCCGCACAGTGGGTACATGAACGGTATACCGTATACCCCTCGAAAATATATTCACAAAAAACTGTGTTGACGTTATTCACGCAGCGATGTATCGTACGTAACACGTCACCTGTCCGCCGTGAGATTTCGATCGCGATCCGCGCGCCTCCATTATGTTTGCTCAGCCGTCAAAAATTCTTTTGTCCGCCGCAGATAAGCGCCGAACCACTGGCGCTCACTAGTCATCGCCGGAGACTTTTTTAAACTAATGTCGCAATATTATTGTATGTTTATGGAAAAATATTCATGGCGAGAGTTTATATATGTGTATATCAGCCCTGTATTATATACTGTCTCTCTACAGGGCATGTACATCCTCTACAATGATGAGAGGCGTTAGACCTTACTCCATCACGCTGGCCTAATACAGACTGGATCACGACCATCAAAATAATTTTTGAAACCTCTCTCGCATTCAAGTCTCCTCCTTACGATGTTTTTTTTCCCTGTTAAAGCGAGCGATATTTAACTTGGTACTAGGATTGAATCCACAACGTTTGTCTTTACGCAACCGTCCGCCTCAATCTCTGCTAGGCTATCGCCGCAGTTCACAGCATAAGATATAGTAAAAATTTCATTTGTTATTTATTTAATTATTAGTAAGTACCTATTAAGAGGGTAAAAACGGATATCGCACTCACCGTACGAAACGCAGCAGCAAGCTGCTACTTTACGCCGGTTTTCTGTGAGACAGTGGTAACGACCCGGACGAGCCGGCCCATTCGTGCTGTAGACACAAGTGTCTACAGCGTGGCTCTACCACTCTAACTATTGAGGGAATCAAAGAATACATCTATTTCTGGCACTTTGGAACAAGTTTCATTATATTCGGTGGAAATTCTACAAATAGATGAATGCTTCACAATATTCGTTCTGCTTGAAGGCTGATGAAATAGTTTGCTGATTGGTTGTCTTAGGAGTTGATATGGGACCGAAAATAAGAAACGTTCAAGCAAATGCTCGCACTGTGATAGCCCGTTAACACATCTATATAGGAATACTAGGTCATGCTGTTTTCGGCGGTTCCGAAATGTATCTATGTTAAAGTCAATATTCTGCAAATGGATTAAAACAAAGCCCTAATAATACCTCACATGAACCTACAAAAAGACGTATCACAAATCCATTAACTCCGAAGCAAGCGACGAGTGTCGACGCGCACAAACACCGCTATCGTACACGGCAGACGTAAACTTTTTCAACATTGCACGGAATGGAGAATGGCTTAGCTGACGAGCGGCACCTGAGCTGGTATCACACGTCTGCCGTCCCGTGATACGTCACTCATGGAAATTTTCTTACTCGGCTGCGAATTATCGTGCGAAAGTTCAAATTGAAGCGGTTTTTGAATAGCTATCCTTGTCCGACTTTTTGTGTGTTAAAACACTGTGCATTTGTTAGCTGAACATTGTCTAGGATTGGGTATTTCAGGAAAAAAACAATTTTATTTTCGAAAGCTATATGATGATATCAGCGTCAGCCGTGGTGTTCATGACGTGGTAGACAAACTTCAAGAATTTCGCTTAAGATAACTTAAAATTGTTACGTTTTGGGGAAACCATAGGAGTACATCGGTCACAAATACCAGTTCCAGACCACGGATACAGATTCAAAAGCGTCAACCCTTATGTCTTAGAGGAAGGCATGAGAGCCAATGGTCTCTTTACGGAGGTTTTTTTTTATCCTAGCTCGGCAAAGTGACTACGCTACACCTGATGTTAAGTGTAGCGCAATCCAAAATGTCGACCAACGACAGACGATGTGATGTGTGATATCGTAGGTCGGCAAAATTATGCCGGCCTGCCTAATTGCTACTTCACACATGCTCAAGATCGGGCGAAGCGTTTATGTAAGAAGGCGGACCCTGGTAAAGGCCGGGAGAACGCCAAGCAGAAGAAGATACGATTATGTCGGAAAACGGTGTATAAAATATATCTTAAAAATCCATTATTCTAATAATTAAAACGCCATAGTTTTGATATCTTTGGTAAAACCCAGAGACTTATCATCGAATCAATCGATCATAGTATGATAAAAAAATTATTAGTAGATAATCTATAGCGGTATTAGAAACGTTACTTTTGTTAATAAAATATTGTATCTTGGGAATCGGATACAATAAGACAGTAATCATCGATCTTTTACTATCCAGTACTATCCAAATAGCAATAAGAGTAACATTTCGGTGATATTGTGATATCTTAGATGTTCTTCTTCCACCTGCCCTTATCCCACTCATAGTGGGGTTGGCGCAACATGCTTTTTACCACATGTTACAGAAAGATTTGGCTTTTAATTTTTTACGGCCAGCCACCTGCCTGACGTCAACTCCTCTGGGGAGAAAAATATTTTGCGGATCACACAAATATTTTATCTCGGTGTGGGTATTGAACCCGCGGCCTCTAACTTCACAGCCGACTATTCGCCTACTGCGCCACATTTTATATCATATAAATGTAATTTTATATCGATTGATAATAAATAAATAAAATTTTTATTAATGCAAAAAAATATGTTTGCAAAATATTTTCCTTGGCTATACAAAATCTGATCTTTTCAAGTGACTATTGGCAGCTTGACTTTCTTATTCTTTTTTGGATCGCAAAGTAGGTACTTACCTAATAAGTACTCATGATAGGTTCAGACGATTCAAATCGCTTCCAACAAGAGACTTGAATCAATAAAAGCTGCAAGGTTTTATTTGATCAATTCCATTGAAAGCCTGTTCAGACGGGTCAAATCTGCAGATTTAGCAGTTGATCATCTAAAATTGAACTGTGTGAACCCACTGTAACATATTATGAGATTTTAATAATATGATGACATTGTTTCAACTCTTCCTTCTTTTGACGGTAAATGCATGAAATCAAACTGTTTCCACAGAAAACTTTGTACCATTATACCCGCCGTATTATCTTAAGTAAGACCCTACTCCATTTTTTCGTCGGCTTTTATAAATACATGCAAAATCATTATTTCAGCGCACCTAACCTGTATAATGAATATATCAATAATATACCACACTAAAAAAATAATGGCACATATGTAAATTCCACTAATTGGTAAACCACAGGGAAACATCAACAACAGATTCTGAGAATCAGAATTTATTCATAATTACTATTCCGTTCAATTTAACAGACCGTGTTCATTTCCAACTTTAAAATAAGATATACAACATACAATCATCGTAGTCTTAAGTATGTGCAGAACCTGCTTTCAACTTGCAACTTGCGTCTTCTTTTGTCGCATGCGTAGCGATATAGCGCATGCATTAGCATACGTATCAAAAGTATGGAATTGAATGACAGCTCATAACGCATGCAGCATGCACGGTGATTCGAGTGGCATGCGTCAAGGAGGACGCAATATGGTGAAGACACAAGGGTTGACTACGCAATAAATACAACTTTACAGGTTTCGTCAAGCTTATGTCTATCCCATGATGTGACAGGTGGCGAATCTATCACCATTTCGGGCACAAATTCTAATCTGAGACAACTGCGCTACTTTCAATTTGGATTTTTTGGATTTGGATTTGGAATCTCAATCACAATTAATGCCCAACCTAGTATTGGAATAATGTCATATAATAATAAAACGCAAGACTGCAAAAAGATATCGAATGGATTATTAGTGCTACCAGTTGTGCGACTATAAGTGGCGTTTACCAGTTCATACATTTCTTGTGAGTCAGATGTTATTTATTGAAGTATTGGCATGAAATTTTGACGTCATAGATTAAGAATTATAGACATTAATGGGTTATCTTGTTGGACTGACTATACCTATTAAGACGTAGGTAGAGTAGTACAAACTCAGCCGTAAGCGCTTAGCAGAACCAATAACCGCCTCGATCATCCAAAATCCGCGTGTCAAGCCAATCGCCAACAGGATAGGTGTCGCATAAAATTGGCAGGTAATTCAGCCCGCCAATATAATGTGTGCGATAATGCACATGTCTGCCGATGCGCTTTCATTTCCGTACGAGTCCACAGATAACAAAGAACTGTTGACATATTTAGAACAAGCCTGAAATCGAATGGCAACGCCGGAGCGCCGCGACAGCCGACTGACGCGTATGTTGCGGAGAGATTTTAATTTACGAATCCATGTCGCCGAGTCTCAGCGCTTTGTTGCCGACGACTCGACGTCCCGATTGCCTCCTCCGGAATTATGGATTTTTTTAAAACTGTCATTGTGATTGACGTGCGGTGATCGCGCGAATGAAGCTGGCTTTCAATCCAACTTTACGACAGCTTGGTGTTGTCTCGGCGCGCACTCGTTTTTTTGCGCTAAGGGCTCGATTGAACGTAATTGCTTTATTTGAGGTCAATATTTGTTGGGTTTAATAGTGATTGTGATAACTTCTTTAGGGGAAAAGTTCGATTAACGTCTATTTACTGAATAATCGAACCGTTATTAACCCTCAAATTGATTTATATGTAATTTTTTAATTGCTGTACCTCAGATCACGCTTATTTTTATCTTCTGAGGATTGAATATATTTTCTTTAAACTTAGCTTAGAACTATCTCGATTAAATCAGCTTTTAAACAAAAAACCGCATTCAAATCAATCCATTCGTTTCGGACCTACGAGTACGTTACCACTCACCCACACTAAACAGACAAAGGAGTCAAATTCATACCGGCCCTATATTTGCCGGGGGTTAAAAAATAAATAGAGCTTAATAAAAGTGCAACTAAACGATTCATTACTATCATTATCTCGACGAATTTTATTTATACCTCAACGCCTTTTACCCCGTTATCGAAAGCATGTAAACACCCGTCCCAACAACATAAAAGTCGGCTAAACCTTCAGAAACCCACCTTTCTGTGAGCTTCGAGAAAAGTTGAAAAATATGAATAGATTTGCTCACGGCGCGTATCGAGTGTAGCCACGGTCCATCACTATCTGGTTTCCACACGGGCGCCCGCGATACTCGATAAAATAATATTTCGAGGCGCAACACTATTGTGCGGTGGACCTTCCGAGAAACACACGATATCGTCAAGAAATGTATTGGTTATTTTTAATATTCGGCTTAGAAAACTATTAAAATGTGATTTCATTGTGGATTTAAGGCACTGTGCAGTGTGACTGAGGGAGCCTTATAATTTTGCACCCGGCTCCGCGTGAATGTCTTTTCCCAGGATAAAAAATAGTAAAACATATCCTAATCCAGGTCATGGTCTACTTGTGTGCCAAAATTCATCCAAATATTTTGGCTTAACTCCTTATATTTGAAAGGTTTTGTTAGTGTTTCTCCTGCTAATTGCTGAATACAGGGCCAATATCATCTGACCCATCGACACGACAGTAAAAGTCACTAGGGCAATTCAATTAATATGTAGGTAACATATAACTTCAAAGATAGGCACTTCTTATACTTTATCTTCTTTTTTAATAGCCTGCATAACAAAACGAGCAGGTCGCTCGCCTGATGTTAAGTACTACGCCTGTCCATAATCAGACCACACAAGATTATTTAATTACAGAGCAACGTATGGCTTTGGACTTCAATGGTCATCCTGAGACATAGGATATTAAGTCTCATAATGCACAGTAATTTCACTGGCTTCAATGCCCTTCAAGCTAAAATACAATAGTGCTTACACACTAACCCCTGATGGGAGCCTTTGAGATTGTTGTTTTAAAACTCCTATGGTACTACCTACCACCATACGCGTGTATGCCGATTTATCCAATGGTGCTGAGAGAGCGGCGCCTGTATAATTAATTGTAATTAATTGTAATTTATGTAATTAATTTTAATTTGTGTAATTAATTTTAATTTGTGTAATTAATTTTAATTTGTGTAATTAATTTTAATTTGTGTAATTAATTGTATGTTTTTAATAGCAGAAGCCGGACAACGAGCAAGTGGGTTACCTGATGGTATGTGCTCTCTACTGCTCGTGAACATACACATATATAAATACACCCACCCAACAGTCACACCCATAGTGCTGACCCCACACTAGGTTAACCTGTATTGTGGGTATCAGGAACTACGAGGGACTTGCGGTCCCACAACACCCACTGGTCTGGAATATGTGCCCGGTATGGCGATAGGCTCGCCTCCTATCACATGATGGGACGGAGATACGCTCGGCGACATGTGCTTGTACTGGTCACACCTCTGGCTACCCCTTCGGGGGTTACAGGTGTGAGTATGTAATTAAGTCTTTAGTGTAATAACAACTATTGGTAAACGAAAATAAAATCGAATAGCCACTTTAATCAAAATATGGCGGGCGCAATAATCCAACATGGCGGGTGAGTTTGATTGCAGATGCAATTGTCACGGGCCGGCGGGCCGACGGCCGACCTGGCGGCTGCTCCTTGTTTTTACTCGATTGCTCGATTACTAGCTCCTCGTTTTTCGTCGTGGCCTGCCGCCGATACCGACGTCCCTGTCATATCGCCTTTGTCCGACGTGTACCGCGGGAAAAAATAGGCGCAAATGGTGAAAAAGTCTCCGCCAGCAAATTGCCCGTTTCTGTTATAAACAACAGAGGTGGAATGTAACGATAGCGAACAATAAATGTCCGATTCGTTTTGGTCGAGAATTTGTCGATTGTTTTGGGCTACATTTTTTTCCGGTAGTTTCGAGCTGTCATTTTGATATATTTTTTTAAGAATGCGTTTCGTTTATGCTCCGATGAACGATAAAGATTCGTAGAAGGTTCATTAGATTGTTTAACAAAATTTATTTTTAAGTATTGCTATTTTGTATTGAGGAAACATCTTCGAGTTTTGTAAATTTACAGTACAATTAATTACGAGTTCGTCTTACTCTGAATTAATTTACTATTGTGTATTAAAACATCTTTCTTTTTTCCTCGCAGCCGAAAAGCTAAAATCTTAATGGTTGTATAAAGTACAAAGGTTGTAACAGTTTGAGACGCTCCAGACAATAGACCTCGGGGCAGTCGCCGGTCGCCAATTGACTCACACCACGAGTGCTCCTGTACGGGTGATAGTTTTCAGCCCTTACCTCTACATTGATTGTTTAATTGTGCATGCTTTTCATTAAAACTAATAGCTTCTTCTTACACCTGATCTTCCACACACAGTGGGGTCGGCGCAACATGTTTTTTAACACATGTTACAGAAAGATTTGGCTTGTAGTTTTTACGACCGGTCGCCTGCCTGACGTCAATCCTGGGGAGAAAACACCCAGACCCGAAACAAAGATATGATATGCTACTCGCCCAATACGCCACATAGGGTGTCTACTACTATAATTACTAGTAGCTAAGTTATAAAAAAAAAAAAATGTTACCTACAGTGTATCATAACACCACAAAAACGCTTCCAAGACTTTTTGTCCTTGTCAGTCTTTCAACTCTGTCCATCGAGTCTTGTCTGGTCAATGCTATTCCGTTGGTTGTATTACTATAGATTTTACCTAGGATGATTCGCGAGGCTATTGAAATTAAGAAACACCCAAATTTCAATAGAGAAGATGGTTGGAAGCTTGCACAAGCCTGGGGTCCAATTATACATTTAATTAAATTGAAACCCAAAAGACCAACTGCCAGACCTCAAGATACCGTGAGCTCTTTCTGCGTAGATCGGACTAGTGTCAACTAACTTTTTTAAATAATTAAAAATAAATGTATAATTTTAAAATGAAGGTAGCCATTGTAACATTAACTTTTCGAGACGACCTACACCTCAGTCTCTCCCGTGACCACGAAGGCTGAAAAGCTTTCGAAACGTCGGGACTAAAATAAAAATTAAACCGCGATAAAATCCGTATAAACTAGTTTTATTTCAATGTGTAATATTCGCGTAAACCTAAGAAATCACTATATAGATTTAGACTTAGGATTCCGGCATACTACGACGGATTATACGCCGAAATTGTTCCATTTTCAATTCCGATACAACATTTTAAAAATAGAATGTCCTCGGACTTCAATACTTTATAATCTGGCGCGAGCCTTAGGGTCACACGATGGAACTGAAGCATTTTAGAATTTACTGGTCTTTGACTTTTAAAGTGTATGAGTTTTTTTTTTTTTTAATTTTAATATCGACAACGGCTGATACGCTTGAAACCCGTAGTATAACATGACCCATAATATTCAATATTCATACTGCATTTTAAACAAATATGACTAAACCAAACATTTATGCAAATACAAGTAATTTATTTACGTATATATCTACCGAGACAATATCGGCTAACGTGCGTTTATCTGAGAAAGCTTGCGGTTGGAGGCGTCGCGTTGGGGGGTCGCCGGGGGGTCGCGGGGGTCGCACGGGGGGTCGGCATGAATCACCGCTAGTAATGGCCGCCAATACCACGTACAGCACTTACTCAACTACACTCTGACACAGATAATGGGTACACTGTCATAATCTGTTGCTTCATGAGTTTAATCTTGCGAGGTGGACAGGATTCGATGTCTGGAGATATCTTTAAAGTTACGGCTCTTACTACTTTATCATTAAATTCGTGCCCCAAATTCCCCTTGCCTTCAATCAACCTTCAAATTCAATTCCTTAATTATCCCTTTCTTTTAAGGTCGGCAACGTGTCCCTGAGTCTTTTGGGTGTTCACGGGCAGTGGAGATCACTTAATATCGTCAGGTGACCCACTGAAATGAAATGAAATGAAATGAAATAGTTTTATTCATCATGTAGGCAATTAAAATAGCGCTTATGACAAGTCAGTACAAAATAAAGAAACTTATGTAAGTACATAAATCATATCAGCTAATATATATATAACATACATAGCATCGTCAAAATACACTGGGCAACTATAAAGTTTACAATATTTTTATATTAGTCCAGAATTGTTAAGTATTATTATTATTGTTATTTTTTCTCTGTTTTAAAGGTCGATATGGACCATAGGCATTACCGAAACGGCACGTGGTTTAAAACTACCACCGGATCCAAAACGACCCAACCTGAGAAGACCCGGCGAAACAAACTCAGTGGGCTTACTTTACCACTGGATTTTACGCGGCGCGACCCAGTTGCTCGTTTGCCCGCCTCTGCTATTATAAAAACTTTTTTTTAATGACTTACTAATTACTAAGAACGTTGCTTCAAACTCAATGTACTAAACATCCAACGTTGAAATTGAATTTGAATTTCGAATCACGCACTAAACTAGAAACAACGCCATCTGCCGCCACGAACTGGAATTAAATCAAGTAAATAACGTTTCAATTCTTGCTCAGCTCAAGTCAGCGAAAATTCCTTTCACAGAAAGATTTCATCCACTTGGCGCCGTATCAATAACCCCTCGTGAAAGGGCGGGCCTCGCCGTGGAAAGAGCAAGCCGCGATATCATCTATGAAGCATCATCACGCTGTACGCTGAGAGGCTGAGCGCGGCTAATCTGCCTTCGCGGACCGATCGCCAATGCTACTTCAAAAGCTTATTGAACAATTATTGACTCCAATTCGGTTCGGCGTAAGCGGAACTTGAATGTAATTTTTAAGTTTCATGGCGAAGGCGCTTGATGCGTACAGCCGATATTTAATAAATAAATAAGTATGAGACATTGTATGATAAGTATGTTTTAAAAGATAAATTTTCTCACTGACCAACATATTTTCATAGATAATTTAAAAACATCAACGATAAAAAAAATAAAGTTTTTTTTTATTTATAGCATAATATCCCAAACATATTTTTTCAAGGTTTAGTAATAATACTTTAAATTACATTAATATTATGAATTAAATAATGAATACATGAATCACTTAATTGCGATCCTAATTTACTTCAAATAATTAGGTTGTAGGCTATAATGCCGAAACACCGTGGGAATTTAGCATTTAGTATTTATCGACAACCGATTGCGAGAGCACAGCTCTAATATTGCTAATCGGACTTTCATTTGTTACTCAATCGATTACATTGGATAATCGATACACCTTGTTTTATTAATCAGTGCTTGATTAGATTGTTTACATTAATTAAGAGTAAAAACAGAGATTTATATATTACATACATACGCACTCACACTTGTAATCTCCGATAGGGTAGGCAGTGGTGTAACCAGTACACCCACAGTTTTCCGAGCTTATTCTTATTAACTTGCTTGGAATGACTAGAAGATTCCGGCGAATAATAATAAACAGAGCAAGGAATACATTCTTAACTCAAACACTTACGTACTCAAGTATTGTTTATGTAGAGCTAGAAACGACTCGTACTTACCTGAAAGAGAAGAAACAAAGTGATTCAGTATAAATAATCATTATGATGCTAACTCTATTAAGAAGTACTTAATCTTTATATATAAAAAAAATGGTTCCGTATGTTTGTGTCCGCGAAACTCGGAAAGTAGTTGATGATTGACTCCAAATCTTTACACAACATTGCATTTTAACAGAACAATGTATGTAGGTATATACTTAAATACAGCTTACTATATTTGTGTACTCAAAAATGAACTTGAAATTTTAATGGACATTTTAAGCGTTTAAGGTTTGGATACGAATAATAAAAAACAAAAGTATATAAAATATGCTAAATATCCATGAAAAGCAAGTATTTTAATGGATTCAATATTAATTTACAATAAAACCACAGCAAAGCGAGGCCGGGTTTAGCTACTAGTTTATAAAAATACAATGAACTCTACAACCATTCTGTACCTAAGCTAATCCATTCATTCATTTTATGAGTGGTAGAGCCACGCTGTACACAATTTGTCTACAGCATGAATGGGCCGGCTCGTCCGGATCGTTACCACTGTCTCACAGAAAACCAACGTAAAGTAGTAGCTCGCTGCTGCGTTTCGTACGTTGAGAGAGATATCCGGAGGCCCAAATCCCCCTCCCCTTCCCAATCCGTTCACGAGTATCACGCATGTGCCAGCCATCGGCCTCCTCAACCATGTTACAGGGAAGTGACGACCCGGCACGCGACGCCGCTATATTGCCGTTTCATCAGTACTAGGAATCAACTCAACAATGACATAAGTGGAGTGTTTGGAAACATACAAGGTGGTACAAGGTGGTAGGTCCCTCGTTTGCGAGAGGCCGGCTGGATTGGTACCACCGCTTTGTCTATTTCTGCCGCCAAGCAACAGTGTTTAAGCGCTGTTGTGTTCCGGTTTGAAGGACATTGAAGCCAGTGTAATTACTGGGCATTATGAGATTTAACACCTTATGTCTCGGGGTGACGAGTGCAGTCCAGTGTCATGCAGTGCTTTGTTATTCAAAGTTCTGTGTGGCGTTGCTTCTGTTTATGAGCAGGCGTGGCGCTTACCATCAGGCGAGCGACCTGCTCGTCTCATCATTCAAGCTAATAAAAAAAAACATACAGTTGACCGGCATCAGCATTGCCATCTACACCGACTCTGGAAATATCTCTACTCTACTATCTGCTATTTTTGACGTTTGAGTATGAATAATGATCTTGATTTTTAAGTTTTAGTTAAACTTATTTTTATTATATAACTCAATAAGCAATCGTAATCTACCTCAATACATGTTTATATTAGCTTTAGATGTCGAGACGAGCAGGTCACTCGCCTGATGGTAAGCGTCACGTCTGCCCATAAACAGAAGCAACACCAATCAAAACTTGGTATTATGAAGTACTGCATGGCACTGAGACATAAGGTGTTAAGTCTCATAATCCTAATCATTTCACTGGCGTCAATTTCCTTCAAACTGGAACACAACAGTGTTTACATTGCTGCTTGGCGGCAAAAAGAAGATATACGTAAGATGTAAAAAAAGTTTTAATTATAAATTAAAACTAGCTGTCCCGCGTGGTTTCACCCGCAACATATAGAGGGTGTGATTGCAGCGCCACCTACCGGGTCCAATTGTGAATCTTAACCATCCAGGGCGCCACCCAAACGCATACAAAAAAATTCACACAAATCGGTCCAGCCTTTTAGGAGGAGTTCAGTGACATACACACGTACAGTAGAATTATATATATAAAGATAGAGTTTTACCAATGGGTTTGTATTAAAAGCCGTTACGACTACAAGCCGCTTCATTCTAGATGATAAATGTAAATAATACAAATATCCTATTGAGTCAAGAAGCATTATAAAATATAAAGTTTACGACAACAAAGTGCAATGAATCAAAAGCGAAACAATGTGATTATCCTCTCGCGTTCTAGTGTTCGTGCATGGTGCGAGTCACGAGAGGACAACGATTGTCAAAATAATACATTTATATTCCCTTTGAAAATTTATTTATTTACGTAAAATTGAAGAATAAGTAGGCATACAATATTTTTTTTTGTTTTTTATTTATAGCTTGTCACTCTCATCAAATATAATATAATAAAGAATTATACCTAATATATAACCTTATAATTGGGGCCTCCGGATATCTCCTCACCGTATGAAACGCAGCAGCAAGTCAGTTTTCTATGACACAGTTTTACGCCCGGTCGAGCCGGCCCATTGGTGCTGTAGACAAATATGTCTACAGCCTTTACCACTAAAAAACTCTATTAGAAAAGGTTTCTGCTTTAATTGATTATATTAATTGATAGGTTTAATTGATTTGCCTATGTAAAAAACATATTACGACACTTTTTTGAGTGTCTCTGCGAAGATTTTTTCCTGCTGTGAAGTAAGGGACAAATAAATATGAAATAGCATTACACAAATACTGTTTATGTATATTCCTCTCTCTTGTAGATATAAAAAAATGGCAGCGTCAGAAAGTACTTACATTCTACACATCTAATTCATAAAGCTGTTCGAATTAGTATATTTTGTTTCTTTTACCCTAAAACCATATGAGTAAGTAAAACATACAGTCGATAAGACATTTTAATTAGTTATGATTTAAAATATTTATGATTAGATACACACCCGCCATCTCTCACAATGTGCGCCCCTACGCAAGTTCGACAAGAGGCGAGCTCAGGAAATGAAACGGCCCGGAGGAGGCTGCGATAAATCGAGCGCGCTCCACACAAAGAACTTGCCATTTCTTGCACCTCTCTATTAACTACCAGCGAGCGACGAACGCAGGCGACAAATTGGCTCGCGACTTGTGCGTTTGTGGCCTTATGATTAAGAAGGATTTTGAATATAGTCGGTGCTGGATGGGTTCTTGCACTTCTCCATCAATTGCTAGCAAGTGTTGAACGTTCGTGAAAAATTGACTCGCAGCTTAGTAAGAATTGGTTTACACGGTTCGGTCTGAACATACTTCTAATCAAATTAATCAATAAAAGCAATACAACTTTAGTTAATTCAAGTCAGTTGATCACCTACAATCGATCTGTCTGAACCTGATATTATGCTATTGTGATCTTTTGATACGACATATAGGTGAGCTGAAAGATTTTGAATCTAATACGTTCAGTTTACTAACACTTGCACTACTCTATCAATTGCCAGCTATGACAAACTTTCGCGAATTATCGCGACTCACTTGTAGAGCGTTTGTGATTTTACCAGTAACTGACAATATTATTATTGGATCTTGGCATCAGGTCAGAAATAGTATGTATATGCGTGCAGTGAAAAGAATATTTGTTGAAGCCTTTGTAAATTTGTTGCATTTTGCGATTAGGAAGGTTAGGATCTGTTGTAGCAACATTAAACCATCCATCCATCAAAGAATTTGTCAAAGATTAAGGGACATATTGATACGTCAAGGATATCTAGTGGTGAACCCTTTTTATAACGTAATAAGATAGAAGAAGATAGGCAAGGTACTGAATAGTTAGTTTTAAATGAATCAATTTCTAAAATAAATATGTATATGCTTTTTGGTATTAAAACAGCAGAGAGGGTTATTCAAAAATCCTACGCATGATTGAGTAAAGATGTTAACAATAGATTGAATAATCTCATGTGATGTTAAGCAACGGAATTTCATCATAGAGCCATGACTAATGACTATGACGATGATCTAGTAAATAAATACATAATGTTACCACAATCATTCAGCCAAAAGCGCTGTAATACCATTACTTCATTAAAATTCAAACAATATTATTTTCAGAGAATTGCAGCAATAAAATCATTAGTCATGCTCCGGCTCTGTTTAAATTTATGAATTATTTATTTTCATGTCATTAATTACGCGTAATTAAATAATTATGTACTTGTTAAAATGAACTCCAGGTTAAAACATAATATAGACTTTTATTAATTTGTATTTTAATAGTACTGCGTGATAGAATTAAATGTATTATAATTTATAATAGCAAAGATACGAATAAGTAAACATTTTGCCTTGTGCGTAAAGTAACATCTATCGCATGCGTTGCTTTGGAAGGAAAAATAATGGTATTCTGTTTATCAAATCATTAATAACTTAATTAAAATAAGAGGCATCCGAATTATTGTCTAAATATTTTAATTAAAATTAATATTAAGTAGTCTACATAATATTTTGGCTAATATTTTTAACATATTTTTTTTATATGAAATTTACTTGCATGAATACAATATTATACTAGTATGCTAATAACTTAGAACATAGACAATGAAATATAGTAGCCGATGACAGAAGCATTACAAAGGATTACAAACCAAAATATAAAACAGATGAAGTGCTAACAGAGTTTTAATATCATAAAGCATTATCTAGCATCATAGTTCACAAATCCCATTAAAACGAAAACCCTTTCGAATACAAATAAACACCAGCTATTTTATATTCAAAACAATCGTTCAGCATAAAGTGAAGTTGAAAATAAGGACGCGCCAACGGGCGCCCATCTGTTTCAGGAAATTAGTACACCATCCAAACTGGGATTATTGCGAAATGAGATATTGTTCACTTCAATCTATTCGTTCATTTTCATTCGTTTGAACCGTTCCTTTGTTTGTTGGCGCGAAATTTGGAGTTACACGGAGCGTGACGCGGAGATCCGCTTAGATAGTTCATTTGTTCATTCAATTTACTCGTTTATCTTTTGTTTGCATGTGTTTATTGTTGTATGAAAGGTTTCGATATTCTTACGTATACGTTCAATGGTAACTGCTTTTATATCCTGTTATTCGATATCCTTCTTATTACTGGAAAAGCAATCTTATATACTTATTAGTATTTGTTTATCCTTCGAAAAGCTGTCTCTCAAAAATATAAAATATCTGTTTTTGTGGTATCTTATCCAGTGACATCAAACAAAATTATTGAGTAAAGTAAATTTTCTCGAAATTAACTTAAATATTACCACTGTAAAATAAACAACATTCAGCAACGTTTATACAAATTACTGTATTTAGAAAGTACACTTTAAAAAAATGCAAAATGACGAATCATTGGTAGCAATAATCATTTTACTAGCTGTGCCTATATTGTGTAAGGTTAGAAAAATAAATATCGATATTTGTGACGGACGGCCGGTTGGCATAGGAAATTGCGCGAGCGGCCATGTCGCCGCGTCTTGTCAACTCTTCACTTGACGCTTGATATTGAATATATTTGCGTTGATTTTTTTGTGAAAACATCTCGATGAAGCTAGAGATTGTGGACTGTGATTTTATGGGTATTTATAAGTTTGTTTAATAATATAATATGATGTAAGAGCAGATTCTCGCAAATAGTATTATATTTAGACAAGCCTATTATGTCCCTCATTAATGAAAACGTTACTTCATTGGTCTAGTAGAAGTGCACTTAGACTGAAATAAAAAATAGCCTATGACCGAATCAAAAATACCTGTGTGCCAAATTTCCGACAAAACGGTTCAAGCATGATTGACTTACAAACATCCATAAAAAGCAGTGATAGCTCAGCGGGGAGTGGTATGGACTGTCGAGACGAAAGTCGCAGGTTCGAAACCAACCCCAAGTGCATACACCTCTGACTTTTCTAAGTTATGTGTGTAATAATTGTTAATTATCACTTGCTTCAACGGTGAAGGAAACATCGTGAAACCTGCATATCTGAGAAGTTCGTCTTAAGAATTTCGTAGGTATGTGAAGTCTGCCAACCCGCATTAGGCCAGCGTGGTGGATTAAGTCCTAACCCGTCTCATTCAGTAGAGGAGGCCCGTGCCCAGCAGTGGGGCTAGTATTATTATTAATAAAAAAACAAAACATAAAACATCTCTCTAACTTCAATCAACTATTACAATGCTGTATTAGTACTGAATCCTGCAAAACATTCTCCCTACGGCTCAATAGGCTCAGTTATTAATTAAACAATACGTTAAAAAATACACATTGCGTCATTGAAACCCGCACATCTTATTGTCTGTATAATGACGTGTGGGACGTTATCGATATATCGATGAATCACTCGTGACTCAGGGTTGCATTCTGTTATATTTTATCAACATTTTATGGATTATATTTTAAATTAATTAAGCAGCGATAGCTCAGCGAGGAGGATGGACTGTCGAAACCAGCCCGAAGAGCATGCTCTTATTTTTCTAAGTTTCGCGTGTATTGACTTTATTATCGCTTGTTTTAACGGCGATGGAAACATCGTGAGGAAACCTGCATACCTGAGAATGTTTCTATAAGAATTTCGAAGGTATGTAAAGTCTGCCAATCCACATTAGGCCAGCGTGGTGGACTAAGGCCTAACCCCTCTCATTCAGTAGTGGAGGCCCATGCCCAGCAGTGGGACATGTATAATAAAAGGCTAGTAGTAGTACTATATCAACGTAGCACTTTAATGATCAACTTTGCATGGCATAAAAAGAATAAAACGTTTACCAACCTGTTCTATTTCTGTACTTTAGATGGTATAAGTCTCTCGAAAGGCCGTCTGGGTTGCTACCACCGCTTTGACTATTTCTACCGCCAGGCAGCAGTGTGAAAGCACTGTTGTGTTCCAGTATGAAGGACATTGAAGCCAGTAAAATGATTATGATACTTAACAACTTATGTCTCGGGGTGACGAGCGCAGTTTAGTGCCATGCAGTAATTTGTAATTCAAAGTTCTATGTGGTGTTGCTTCTGTTTAAGGACAGGTTTAGCGCTTACCATCAAGCGAGCGACCTGCTCGTCGCTCAAGCTAATAAAAAACCCATCCTATTTCTGTAGTTTGTCTACATCATCAATCAATACAATCATCTTAAAAATCACAATAACCTAATCTACAATCTAACTCCATAATCCACATGAAAAACGTCCATAAATCTATATAATATGTAATATTTGGGCGTCACACATAACATCCGCACGACGGCCGGTCCGTACTCTGTGCACAGATTTCAATATTGTGATAACATGGACACAGACGATCACGAGATGTATGCGTCCTCACGAAACTCGCCAATATCCGACGGAGAATTGAAATATCTGACCTATCCCCCCCCCCCCTCAACAGCGGACCAGCCCTCCTAGCGGGGTGCTATGAATATATGATATGGATTTCGCGTGGGAACTGTTTGTCACTCTTTGAGATATTTTTTCAATTTCATGTATATCTTTGGTTTCCAATAACATTTTTTACTGTTTGGATGCTCGTTGTAATGTGTACGCGTTATGACTGTTGTGCTGAGGTCTCATATTGGTCCCCGGGTCAGGTAAAAGTGAAATTTTGTTTTTTTTTATAACGAATCGATTTTTCTTAGGTATGCAGGGTTCCTCGCAATGTTTCCTTCACCGGTAAAGCAAGCGACAATGATTAATGAATATACTTATGCATGCTCTTGGAGCTGATTTCGAATCTAGGACTTTCGTCTCGGCATTTATTGATGAGCTATCACTGCTTTTTATTCTATAATTGATACTTAAAAAGGGGTTTAATTTTTTTTATACAACTAGGGGCGTTGCCCATGTTTTTCCACAAAACATAAAATAAAAAGAAAAATTAAAGTCCGACGAATATGAGACATATCTTACTTTCTTCCCCACATTATTCTGCATCGATTGGTATCGGTCTCGACCCCATACACCCAGCGGTTTCGGAGGAGACCCAGTTACTTTTTTTTTAGAATAGAGAGATACAATGTAACATTAACTTTTCGAGACAATCTACACCTCAGTCTCTCCCGTGACCACGAAGGCTGAAAAGCTTTCGAAACGTCGGGACTAAAATAAAATTAAACCGCGATAAAATCCGTATAAATTAGTTTTATTTCAATGTGTAGTTCGCATAAACATAAGAAATCACTAAGGGATCATATGTTTTGAAGTTTGTGTATTTGTGATTAACAATAAAGAAATATAATGCAAATAATTGCATGCGGAAATTTTAATGACAATATACTGATACGACGCCGGGCCTTTCCATTTCCGAGAGATTTATGGGGCATACTTTGTACTCATAAAACCCAATACTATTCAATCAAAATAAGAAAAGGAATCTTCTTCTATCTGTATATTATATTATTAATACGCGAAGAAAACACTTCGGACCCCTTTTTTGTGCGCATGGAAGTGTGAGATTTGGTATAGTTAAAAGTTTATCTAGAGGAGGAGTACAGAGTGATATTTATTTATAATATCTGTAACAAAGAACTACGTTAAATCAAATAAAATAAACTGGCAATGTCTTAAAGTCATCCCGCAACTAACGTGATAGACCAAAAAGTATAGATACCTATCTAAATATATATATTATAGCATAGGCCGGCAAACGAGCATGTGGGTCACCCGATGGTGATCTCCACCGCCTATGTACGTCCACAATACCAAAACGAACATAGGCGCGCTGCCGACCTTAAAGGAAAGGGGTAACTAAAGGATTGGGAAGGCGAGGGGGATTTGGGCCTCCGGATATCTGTCACTGTCCGAAACGCAGCAGCAAGCTGCTACTTTACGCTGGTTTTCTGTGAGACAGTGGTAACGACCCGGACGAGCCGGCCCATACATGCTGCAGACAAAATGATCTACAGCGTGGCTCTACCACTCAATATGTAATATGATTACTGAGGTCGAATTTCGAATAATACGAGAACACTAGTAACATTGGTTCTTAAGTAAAGAATACAGGCAAAAGTACGAGTGTCCATCAATGGCACCTGAATAACATTATACAAAGAAAGTTTGTATTCCTCAGCATTACCGTCTGTACGTTGTCTAGCCGCTGCACTCTATCGACGGCTTTCGCGCCAACTAACACAATCACACACGTAACCGTGTATGTCATATACGTCTGCATTCAATTTAAATACTTAATGTACACGGTTAAATTGCAAAACCGATTGGCACAACCAAGAACATTGCAACTGACTCTACAATCTGTACCATTGTAATTAGAATTCAAACTTCGAATCACCTGCCAACCCTATAAAAATAAAAATACACCTTATATTACAAGTTTAAAATTCAATTTCCTGTAACACGATAACATTGTATGCACTTTTGTGTGTGCGAAGGTTGGTGCAGCATAAGGCAGTGCGCACGCGCATCGACTGACCAATTCGTACGAGCGATATGATCTGCGATCTGTAACGGAATCGGACCGTGTGAGCTGACTCATTAAAGGGCCCGTGAATCATGCGGTTTCAATTTTGCAGCACGTCGGGTATGTGTGTCGGTGCAACGATCATTATCAATGTCATTTTACTATAGTGTATCTCCGTCCCATGATGTAAAAGGAGGCGAGCCTATCGCAATACTGGGCACTATTCCAGACTCCGAGCTGATACTGAGCATTTCGTAGTAGAAAAAACCCAATATCACTTTTACCAGACCCGGGGATCGACCGCGAGACTTCAGCGTCAGCCTCAGTCGTAACGCGTACGCATTAAATCTGCGCCACCGAGGCAGTCCCCAGTAGTGCTCAGTATTGCGATAGGCGCGCCCCCTACCACATCATGGGACAGAGATACGCTCGGCAAAATGCGGGTGTTCTTTTTACACCTCTACCTACCCCTTCGGGGATTACAGGCGTGAGTGCGTATGTATGTATTTTACTATAAAGAAAGCACCAAGCCCCTTCGCCTTCCCAACTTAAAAATCCCTTTCCAATTAAGTCAACAACGCGTCTACAATTCTTCATATATTGTGGATGTTCATTAACGGGGGAAATCATTTACCATTAGGTGACTTGCTTGCTCGTTCACCAGCCTATACTATAAATACATACCACTACAATCATCAACGCAAACACACGTGTAGGTATTACAAAAAGCTACATTTACCAAAGCTACCCATGAACTGCTGTGGTGCCTTATCAGCTGCGTTATCACCGCCTTATCAGTACGTTATCGGTGCATTATCGGCCCTTTATCACCGTGCAGTCGTTAGTCGACGAGCAGCGAGCGTTAAATCGAAGTCAATCAACATTAAAAACACATTTTGTGTTCATTTAGTTTGTTTAATATTAGGAATTAGAAGGGCCTGGAGCCGGCCTTTTGTCGTGTAGCAGTACCAAGCTGGTAGTAATAATATCAATAGATAGATACATAAGATACACTCAACAGTTACACACATAGTCCGGATACCACACTAGGTTAACCTGTATTGTGGGTATCGGGAACTACGAAGGACTTGTGGTCCCACAACACCTAAATCCGAAGCAAATATTTGTATACTGCATAATATAATAGGTAATCAGTCAGTAGTATGTTAGACAGCCACCATGACGCAGTGGGCGAGTAACCGGCTGTGAAGCGAGAGGCCGTGGGTTTGATTCCCGCACTGAGAAAAACTGTTTGTGTGATCCACAAATATTTGTTTCGGGTCTGGGTGGTTTCTTCCCAGAGGAGTTGATATCAGGCAGGCGGCCGGTCGTGAAAACTACAAGCCAAATCATTCTTTAACATGTTAAAAAACATGTTGCACCTACTTAACTGCAAGTGGGATAAGGGGAGGCGGAAGAAGAAGACTGGCAGTAACAGTCAGTAAAACCGGACACCTATTGTTCAGTAAACCACCATAAGTATGTACATATAGTAATGTCAGTCAATTTCCGAACGCGGCCTAGTACTAACATGTAGAAACTCTGTGCAGATATTTCATCTTTCAATAAAGCCGGAATCGTCAGAACGGCGCGACGTGAAACTTCTCACAATCAAATAGGAAGGGAATAATTTTAATTGCCACACAATAAAATATTGTTAGAACGTCCGCTCCTCGCCGTATCGATTACACGATGCTAGTGAGGCGGCTCACTCGATTGTCGATGTTAGTGTTGGGCTAATTTCGATTAATAACTATGGTTTGGATGGTTTTAAGGTATTTATAGCTTGTCGTCAGGTGATCCAATTTCTAATACCTTGTAATTTATGCAAAAATCTGGAATGGTAAATCATGAATCGTACCTATGATGGTATAAGATTTGTGGGCATTACGGGTATTTAGAACGACTAGCTTTTCTTGCAGCTCAGCCCGCGTGAAAATTTCTTCTTCCGGGACATAAGGTACCCTATATATCCAAACTATCTCCTTGCCAAATTTTAAAATCCGTTCAGCCGTTCGTGAAAACGTAATAGACCAACAGACAGAATTACTTTCGCATTTATATTATTAGCATAATATGAACTGTATGGATTACGGGATTTTCTATATTACAATAATTGTATATTTGATTACGAATCGACTTGCAACCGTTACGTCAGTGCACAAAATAACTAAAAATACTCAAGTGGTTTATAACTGGGCCGGACGGGAGATTGATACTACTCAGCACCTTGCCAACAAAGCAGGCAGAAATGCTGCAGCAATTATATTTAATATAGCTCTTGCCCGCGGCTCCACCCGCGTAAACGGCCTTTTCCGGGATAAAAGTAGCCTATGTCACCCGGGGATAGTGTAGCATTCCAACAGTAAAAGATTTTTTCAAATCGGTTCAGTAGTTTCGGATCCTATTCAATGCAAACAAACAATCAAATCTTTCCTCTTTATAATATTAGTGTAGACTAATGGTGGGGTCGCACCAACATGCTTTGTAACACAATTTACAGCAGAAAGATTCGGCTTGTAGTTTTTACGACCGGCTGCCTGCCTGACGTCAACCCCATTGGGGAGAAAACACCCAGACCCACCGAAACAAATGTTTGTGGATCACAAAAACATTTTGACTCAATAGAAGCCGCGACCTCTCACTTCACAGGTGGCTACTCTCCCACTGCGTCACGGAGGCAGACACTGCCTATAATAGTATTATTTCAGTCATATTACTTCTTCCTATGCTTAAATTGACTTAGATTACTTAAAGTACTTACAATTCATTGGTTAAAAATCAATTAATTGAATTGAAGGAAAATATCGTGGGAAACATGCATACCTTCGATCTAAATAAGTATTTCTAACGTAATCTATATGAAGTCTGCCAACCTGCATTAGGCCAGCATAGTGGAGTAAGCCCTAACAGCTATAACTAGCAGAGAAGGTCCAGTAGTGGGACTGTATAATACCAAGCTGATTATTTTACTTTGATGAAACTTGTAACAAACCAACCTCAAATGTAATGTAACAACTGCGACATACGACAAATTGTTTTGTAATATAATGTATTGAGTAATTTAAACTGTAACCAGATAAGTTAATTGCATATAAATCTTACGAATAACTTATTACACATTGTTTTAGATTAATTACAACTTACAGAAAACCATTAGGAATATATATCAACGTTGTGTCCACATTAATATGTAACTGTTTAAATTTGTCATTTGCAACACTTACAATAGTGTTGTAAGTTGTAATATACTGTAGGTTTGATATTTTATAACTCCACCAGTTCGTCATTATTGCGATTCTTATATCACGTAGCTGTCAATAATTACTGACCTTAATTAGCATCCCTTCGTTCCAAATGACATCGTATGGTGCCTTAACTGTATTTCGAAATAATTTCGTAAATAATAAACAATAATTAGTTTTTTTTTTTTTTTTTTTGAAGCGTGATATTTAAGAATGTATTAAATTCCTTTTAAAATAAAGAGTACTGTACATACAGAATAAGTAACAATGATAACAATATTAATGTATAAGAAGAAATAATAAACAATAATAAAATAGGAAATACAGTAATGAATGAAAAATAGGTTTAGGAGAAAAGAAAATCAATTGTATTAGACTATTTAGCACGTAAGTTTTCAATGTTGCTGTTGTACAAATCTAGAATAATTCAAATTCAAATTCAAATGCAAATTCAAATCATTTATTCTGTAAATTGGATCATAAATATCACTTTTACATGTCAATCATTTTTTATGCTACATTATATTTAAGACGGCATTTCGGGGCTAGCCATGAGAAGAAATGCCGAAACAAACTCATGGGTTACGGCCTCTTTTAATGTCCAGACATTGTTTTACAGAATTATGCGAGTGTAATGTAAAGAAATTACTGGATTGGCCTTTTGAAGAAATGGCCAAGAGTATACCAGACATACTTGGCACTCGCACTCACAAAAAAAAAAAAAAACAAAATAGTTAATAAATGTTATAAAAATTTAAAAAATCAACATGTCAGTATTGCCTTAAATACTAATATTGCGCCAATAGAGCAGTCAATATTAAACAATATATTATATAAAAGAAGAGACCTAGGTACACCCAATTTTGTAAGGAGTGAGCGGCTCAATTCCAAGCTGTTTTGTCTTCCAAGTAATCTTTCACACTATAATAACCTTTTTGGCAAAGCCTAAGTTTAATACATAATTTAAATTTATTAAGGCTTAATAGTTGAATATGGCTTGGAATTTTGTTGTAGAAACGTATACTTTGACACTTGAAAGAGTTACTAATTTTTTGAAGTCTGGTCATGGGCAATATCAGTTTATTCTTATTTCTAGTATTTATCATATGAATGTCGCTGTTTGTTGTAAAAGAATTAATATTCTTTTTTACATACATCAGGTTCTCATATATATACTGAGAGGCGACAGTCAATATATTTATTTCTTTAAATAAATCCTTTAGCGAGTGCCCACGATTTAGATTGTAAATTGATCGAACGGCTCTTTTCTGCAGCACAAAGATAGTTTGAATGTCGGCAGCATTTCCCCACAATAAAATGCCATACGACATTACACTATGAAAATAACTGAAATATACTAATCGTGCTGTTTCTACATCAGTTAACTGGCGAATTTTGTAGACCGCGTAAGCTGCAGAGGTAAGCCTTTTCGACAACTGGTTTATATGTGGTCCCCATTGAAGCTTAGAGTCTAAAGTTATACCCAAGAATTTGGTGGTGTTCACAAGGCTCAACTCCTCTCCATTTATAATAACGCTAGTCTTAATGGGTTTAACATTTGGTGTCACAAATCTAACGCACTTAGTTTTATTCTCGTTTAAAAGTAGGTTATTAACATTAAACCAGTTCACTACTTTAGAAATAGTATTATTTACATCGTCAGTAACAGGTTGCTGTCGTTTCAGTTTAAATAGAAGTGAGGTATCATCTGCAAATAACACTATCCGTTGATCGTCTTTAATAACATGAGGCAAATCATTTATATAAACGAGAAATAGAAATGGACCGAGTATGGAACCCTGTGGAACACCCATTGTGACTACAGATCCCAATGATCTCTGGCCATTTATGTCAACTTTCTGAATCCTATTATCCAAATAAGAAATAAGAAGATTCAGTGCAGTATTCCTAATGCCATAGTGGCGTAACTTCCTGACTAATGTATCATGAGAAACGCAATCGAATGCCTTTGATAGGTCACAAAAAATGCCTAAGGCGTCGTGGAAATCATCCCAGGCGTTAAAAATATTTTCTAAAAGTTCAACCCCGGCATCAGTGGTTGAACGACCCCTTGTAAAGCCAAATTGTTTCTTATGCAGCAAATTATTTGTGCTAAAGTGAGTCTGCATTTGATCAAAAATTAACTTTTCAAAAATCTTACTAAATGTGGGTAGCACGGAAATTGGTCTAAAATTACTGGGGTCGGATGTGCTCCCTGATTTAAACAATGGTATAATTTTACTATTTTTCATTAAATCAGGAAATACGCCACAGTCGATACATTGATTGAAAACTATGGCTAGTTCAGGTGCTACTACATTAATTATAGATTTTGTAATCTCAACAGAGTTACCCCAAAGATCGGCTGTTCTTTTAACATTAAGGGTATTAAAAGTTTTTATAATATCTATGTCACTTATATAACGGAATCTAAAATCATTATTACAACAATTTATATTTTTTTTCAATAATGATTCAGCAACAGAAGGGGACGAGTTTAATGATTTTGTGGTAGAGATTGGAATGTCAGTGAAGAATTTTTCAAAAGCAGTAGCTACTTCAATATCTGATGTAACAATCTTATTTTCAAAAGCAAGGTTATAGTCATTAGATTTTTGTTTTATTTTTCCAGTCTCCTTGTTGATTAAATCCCAAGTTGTTTTTATTTTGTTAGTACTACTTTTTATTTTGGAACTTATATAATTACATTTTGCTACATGACAAATCTTTTTAAATAATTTGGAGTATTTTTTTACATACTGACAAAAAGTATCACTCTTATTATAATGTCTTTCCTCATACAATTCATAAAGCCTTTTTCTACTTTTACATATACCAATAGTAGCCCATTCACTGAAGGTTGCAGTTCCTGTAACTGAGATCTTTTTGGGGATAAAAGTAGAATTAAACTCTGTACAATATATTTCAAAAAAAGAATTGTACAGCTGGTTAGGATTGTCACTGAATAATAATAAGGGCAGTTTACTTAAAAGTTTATTTTTAAAGATCTCCAACCGACCTACAGTTTTAGGCACCACAGTAATAACTCGTTTTGACATATTTTTGCATTCTGTCTGAAAAGTAATTAACTGTCCACAATGATCAGAGTCTAGTTGATTAATCACCTGTTCAGTTTTTGGAATAATGTTTGTAAATATATTGTCTAGACATGTAGCTGAAGTGGCAGTTATCCTAGTTGGCTCCAAGAAAACATTTACGAGATTATAGGAATTGAACAAATTCCTAATCCTAAGACTTAAGGAAGACTCCTCTAACAAATTAACATTAAAGTCACCACATATAATTACACTTTTATTTAGTTTACAAATCTTTGCCAATACTTCATCCATGACATTTTCAAAACAATCATATAATGCCGCTGGTGGTCTGTATACACTCAATACAACAAGCTGCTCTAACTCCAAACAGGCTATCTCTATTATCCGTTCAACAGAGAGGCTCACAATATCTTTACGTTCTTTAAATGTAAATTGTTTATTAATTAATATTAATGAGCCACCATGAATGGCATTTTCTCTACAGAACGAACTACCCAACATATGATTATTGAAATTAAATATGAACTGATGGCTTTGAAGCCAGTGTTCTGTAATGCATAAAATGTCAATATTATTACAGTTCATAAATAATTCAATTTCAAGGGTTTTACTACAGATCCCCTGAATATTTTGATGTACCAGTTTAATAATCTTACATTTATTTATTGTATTATTAAAGCAAGAGGTTGTCTCTATTGTCTTAAGGTTTAATTTAAATGATTAAATGTCAAATTTTTCAGATTACTATAATCTAAGTCATTACTATTATGCTCAATAAAAGCATGTCTATTAGCCAAATTCTTGGCTGATATATTAAAATAATAAGATAGCGCATTAGCTATCTGTCTCTTACAATATAAAGGAAGATAATATTTATCTCTTGTCAAAAAATATTTATTACTAACATAATTGTTAGTGTCTATTAAATGATTTTTTTTGTTGTTGCACGACATAGTGTGCATTGTCAAGTTAAGGTTATACCTTAAGGTATTTTCCGCCGCTGGCAAACTTCTACTATAAGGAAATGTAAACATTACAATTTCTTTTACTGATACCGCCTGCAAGACAGACAGAAGGCTGTATGACTATTCTAGATTTGTAAGGCTCTATCTTTTGAACGGTAATAGCTGACTGTTATGGTGAATATCCTAACAAAAAACAATACTATATACTAATATACTTAAGTAAACATTTCAGGATGGTACGGAACTCTCAGTGCGCTAATCCTCGCATTTGGCCGGTTTTTTTCATTCATCCCTTCGAACCATCCATTCCATTCAAAACAACCAGACTCAAACAGAAGCCTACTCATGCCAAAAATAATAACTCAATAAATATCCAATTATAAAACGAAACAAGATAGCCCAATGAGCTGGGAATTACTTCATTAGAAACTGCAATATCGATTGCTTTGCTAAAAAACGTCCAAGTTGTGACCGTAGCGTGCGCGCAGCCGATCGGCCGGCCGATTGCGTTGCATCTCAGGTGCGACCATCCGCAACTTTCGTGACAATATAATTATGCTGGCTTCTTTCCGCCTCCCTTAATTTATACCTAATAGTGAGATAATCTTATTTCTTTTGGACATGTCTCATTTACATTTTAAACTTTTATCTCGACGAGGTACATTCGCTCGCGTATTTTATGGGATAACTCGGAATTTACTGTTCACAGGCTTCGATTATAATATTTGATTTTATGGTTTCGATTACACAACACATGTTATTTGAAGTAGGTTAAATAGCGGAGTATTGTGTAAAGAAATGGTATTAAGTATAATGCTGTGCCCAAAAATGAAAGGACTAAAAATAACGTACGTAAATGAAAATAATATTACATTTCTTGCTATCAAACCACAATTGTGCCGATTCTTTTACACTATCTATCTATCTATCACAAAACTCTGTAAACTAAAATCACTAAAGTTATGTTTGGTTCTGTCAAGCGACATTTCGTATTCTGAAATCATCTTAACTAGTTTAAAGTAACAGGACTTAAATCTATTGTAGCTTGACAGGATTAAAATTGGTTTAGGTTACTCAACTTACTTCATATTTGCAATATTTTTTTATGTCTGTTTAATTGTTTTTTTTTTAATAATTCAAGCACTGGAAACGATATCTTGAAGTCAAAATTTAATCAGATGCAACAAGAAAACAGCATAATCCAAATCTCTAAACTAAAACAGGAAAATTTTAGTGTAGTTTAGAACAGAATTGCCACCAATACTTCTCAAACTTAAACTAATAATCCCGTCACATAACCTCAAAATTAAATAATGAACAATATTGATCTATGTCAGCCACATCCACGGCTGTCAAACATATCAACTTAGCAATGATTATTATTAAGCTTGACGAATTGACGATACATTTGTGGGTGGATAGGTACACAATAATGATATTGCTGCGATCGGCGGTGAGATAAATCGGCTGTTCGCAGACACATCGGCTCTTGCGCAGTCTTAACGTTTATATTTCTCGCGGTCGGTAAGCGTGAGTGCGCCTCGTGTAAACTTGGCACTTTTAATTGGCGAGAATGGACGTGGTTTAGAAATAAGGGAATGGTTATTGAATAATTTTACAGTTTTATCCATTGTGGTATTTTGTTGATTCATTCTAAATTGAGTATGGTATAATCTTTAAGCTTTTATTTGTTTAATTTTTGGCTATATTTACTTTCAAAATGACTTCGAAGTCCTTTCGTCAACTAATGACAGATTCAGACGAGTTGAATCGCTTTCAACAAGAGATTTGAAGCAATAAGGTGTTGTAAAAACCTGTAAGGTTAGTTGATTAATTTGATGGAAAGTCCGTTCATACGGTTTAAATAGCATATTATTTAGCAGTTGATCGACTAAAATCGATCCATGTGAATCCGATATAAGTATATAGAATTCAAAATGTAGTTTTATATGTTTATCGTAATGTATCGCCTATGTTGTTGCTAAAAAATATTAATCATTATATTATTATTTAAAAAGCTGTCAATAATATCTAACATAACCTTGCTTCAAAACTAACATAGCTAAATAAAAAATCACAAATTCCCAGATTCTAGAAAAACACCAACGAAACCCAATCCCCTGCACTTCCTAGGCATAGACACGGCTCGCGTGCCCAATAAATCCAGCGCAGACGTGCGTACAAATTGGCCCTAGATGGAATCTGGACAAAGCGCCTCTCGTTGTCTGCACCACTCGCTTGTTAACGCTTTTGAGAGATCGCACAAGATTCCCGGGCCTTGTACACGGCCCACGTGCGTTTTTGGGTAGAGTCACGGTTTTCTACGGACACAGGGTTTGTTTAAATAAATAGAAATGTTTCGCTAGATTTATTTCGTTGTTCTGTTTAAAAACTTTGTCTGACATTGTTTTTGTGTTGGGATTCGATCGTTTGTTGGTTGGAGTTGCAACTTTGTAGATGTCTATGTTTTTTCTTTAGGTTCAAAACTGGTTTCCGACTGTTTTCACTCCTTTTATAATACACAATTATAGCCTATTTTTAAGAGAAACATACATTCAAATATATAGATTCACGCCTGTTTCCCATAGGGCTAGGCAGAGACAACGGATGTCCACTTGCTACGATCCTTGTACATCTATTTGGCCTTCTTCATCTTGATTAAATTCTTCATGCACGCAAAGCGGTGGTACCAACCTAGACACATACCTACCACCTTGTAAAACGTCCTCATGGTTGTTCTTTATCAATTCTACGTCACACTCCATCGAAAATAATGTATTACCCCACAATCTGTCCGTCAATGTGATTCCCCATTTAGCAAACGTTGGCGAACATCGATAAGTTCGTGCGGGGCTTCCGCGACTGCCTGATAACGATACTCGAATGTATCGTGTGCAGTGTGCCCTTAATTAAAACTGAATTATCAACCAGCGATAATATAGAGGGAAAACGCCACTTTAAAGGTCGAATGTATTTGTGGTAGAGCCACACTGTAGACGGTTTCGTCTACAGCATGAATGGGCCGATTCGTTACCACTGTCTCACAGAAAACCGACGTAAAGTACTGGCTTGCTGCTGCGTTCCATACGGTAAGTGAATATCCAGATGGCTAAATCCCTCCCAATCCCTTATTTATCCCTTTCCTTAAAGGTCAGCAACACGCCCATGATTCTCCTGGTATTAGGGGTGTACATGGGCGGTGGCGAGAGCTTACAATTAGGTGATTCATTTGCCCGTTTGCCGGTCTATGCTATAAAAAAATCGAAGACAGTTGTTATGAAGAAAAGACGCCGTTTGGGTTGGTACCACCGCTTCGTCTATTTCTGCCGCCAAGCAATAGTGTGTAAGCACTGTAGTGTTCCGGTTTGAAGAACATTGAAGCCAGTTAATTACTGGGTATTATGAGACTTAACATCTTGTCACGGGTGACGAGTGCAGTCCAACCCCACACAATACTTTGTAATTCTAAGTTCTTGGTGGTGTTGCTTCTGTTTATGGGCAGGCATAGTGCTTACCATTAGGCGAGCGACCTGCTCGTCTCTTCATTCAAGGTAATAACAAATAAATAAAAAGAAATGGATGAGGATTTTGAACATGGCTATACTGGACCCGATGTTAATTACAATGCAGGCTGCAGTTTAAATATAACGTGTACGGTGGTCGATGTTCAGTCAGGTACAATAAATCTCGCCAGATTAAGAACATCCTCCTTTTTTGAAGTCGTTTAATGATCTGGTCCCATAGTAATGATCAACAACAATACTGTGTATTTTTTCCACCTGCCCTTATCCCACACGCAGTGGGGTCGGCGCAACATATGTCACAGAAAGATTTGGCTTGTAGTTTTTACGACCGGTCGCCTGCCTGACGTCAACTTCTCTGGGGAGAAACACCCAGACCCGAAACATATATTTCACAGAAACATTTGTCTCGGTGCGGGAATCGAACCTACAGCCTCTCGCTTTACAACTGGCTACTCGCCCACTGCGCGACGGAGGCTGTCAGCAAGCAACAATACTGTGTATTATCCCTAAAAAAATAATATAATTCAGGACACATAGGGGCCAATGTTATCTCGCCATCGGCTGATAGCGCCCGCATGACACCGTGTTTTAGATAAAACCAATTGTTGTATGTAGGTTAGCTCAACTTTTATCACCGAACCGGTCCCGGTATCTTTGTACAGAAAAATGGTTTTACATGCGTTGATCGGTTGATTTGTGCTAACACTTCAATATACAAGCTACAGAAAGGTGTGATCATATTTAAGCTACGTATAGTGTACGATACAAGTATTTCACCCCTTATAGTAAGTACCAAGTACTGCATTGCTGGGACATAAATAATTTCCTTTTTTATAACATGTCGATATTCACATGCAACTTTGGACAACACTAAATGATAAACAGTTAACTTTTTGTCTCACTTCAGCATTCGTGAACTTCCCTTAATTTATATTGAGGTGATCAATTTTATCGATCGTAATAAAAGAGTTTTAATGAAATTGTAGGATGTCTAGATTTGGATAAAGTCCGGTACATAAGCACTCACTGTCACCTGACAGTGAGTAGTGCACTACACCTGACAGGCGTAACCACCCTTAAATATGACCACACCTTTATGTAACACGTTGTATACTACTAGACGGGACAATTAGGCAGTAAAATTGCGCCACATGACGCGACAGTTTGACAGCTGACATACAAGGAGCAGGAGAGAGGTTCTAGATAAGACTAAGCGAGATGGTAATATTGAGTTACTAATCCCGAGAAACTTATGATTTCAATCAGAATACTCAAAGACTAATTATGATTTGGATTTGAATAGGACCCCAGTGGTGTTTCAGCCAAGTCCTTCGCCAGACCAATGAGGCGATTGAATTCCATCATAAACCTCCAGAATTGATATTAAACATTCACCCCACGTAAATCTATTATAAAAAGTCATTAAAACTAGATCGCTCCGAACGATAACAGACAAAAAAGTCTTTTTGAAAAGATACAGGCGTGTAGCCGGGCTGCTTATCACACCGAACGATCGGTGTGTATCGCGGGGGCGCATCTCGCCGCGATCGGGAGCGTTTTGGGCGATAACCGCCCCCAAAGCTCACCCCATTGGACGCCTTTTCAACGGCCGTAGAATGTAAGTTTCGCGTTATGGGGTTTTTAAAGTATTTCGAGTGAGTTGGAATTTGTTATTAATGTGGAGTGTTGTAAACTTGAATTAAAGTGATTTTTTAACAGTACAATGGCTATTAATGTTGTGACAAAATAAATATACGCGGCAATCAACCTCCTCCTCTCATTTTTCGGTTAAAATGAGTTCTGTTCTAGCCACCATACTATGACAATATATTTGTACTCTATTACTACATTATAATAATGATCAATATAGCAAGTTAAATGCAAATAATCTCTACACAAACATTGACTCTGAAACTCGCCACTAACAAGCAAGTAACCTCTAAGCCAGGACGTTATAAACAACTCTTCTCTTTAAATCTTAGATAATGCGATAATTTAGCCGGGCCGGTAATTATTAACACCTATCACACCGAAGCGAGCGCCGTTCGGTTCTAGCGCACTATCGCGATGCAACCACGGTACTTCTTATCGTACACCCGCTCTCCATCTTAGATTACGATCCGCTGAAATAAATGGAATGTTGGCTCGAGCGTGACGGTGTGATGGGAGGAATGATTTCGTTGTTATATGAAAATATGTTAGGTGCATTTAATAATATTCAGCGAGGCGCTCATAGTCAGTTACATTCACTAATGTAAACCTTTAGCGAGTTAAGCAACCGCTGGCACTATCGGTCTATAGATGGGTGACCGCTTAGTTTCTTTGAACATGTTTTCCTTCATCCTTAAACCAAGCGATAATTAGTTACGAATAATATTAAATAGTTCATACGTAACTTCGGAAGTCATAAGTGTGTGTTTGGGTTCGCATCCGCGACTTCTGTCTACGTTTTCCTCTCCGTTAGGCTATCGCCTATTGCAATGAAAGATAAAAGTTGATCTAGAATATAGGCATATTCGTTGACCTTTGTGAAATTGATTACACAGTTGTCCAGGTATTACACCAACGTAGTGGTAGGTATATAGTCTTATCTAAAATCATCAAGTCTACCTAAAATCTAGATTGAAGTTTACATTCATAAATATATTTTCTAAACAAAACAACATTATAGGCACACGTGTTGAGCGATCCCATTGATCTGGTGATGGGTGACGGGCGCAGGCATCGAACCGGCGACCTTTCGCAACCACGCCCCGCGCCGATCTCGAATCAATTAGAGTGCGCGTGAGTGGACCATCCCACCGCGCATGAATCGAGAGCCTCAGCATGAAAGGCTTAAAACTCATCCGACTGCAATAGGTGCGTACTATGGATTAAATATTATGACTGAAACATTAGTACAGCCGAATTGAGAATATCTTCCGATTAAGAAAAAAAATATTTACATTTTAAAAGGGAAAGTCTGACTGCCTCGGTGGCGCAGTTGTAATGCGTACGCGTTACGATTGAGGCCAACGCTGAGGTCTCGGGATCGATGCCAGGGTCGGGCAAAGTGGTATTGGGTTTTTCTATTACGAAATACTCAGTATCAGTCCGGAGTCTGGAATTTGTGCCCGGTATGGCGATAGGCTCGCCCCCTAATGCGAAAGTGAGTTTGTTACGCTTTCACGTCTAAATAGCTGAACCGATTTTTATTAATTTTGGTACAGAGATAGATGGGACCCTGGAGACGGTTATAGGCTACTTTTTGTCCCGGAAAAAGCTGTTAACGCAGTCGGAGCCGCGGGCAAAAGCTATCGACTATAATTTTAACTAGCCTAGGTTTTCCTTATGAACCATTTTTACCCTCACTTTAGCAACTTTTACTAGGTGGTAGGTCTCTCGTATGCACTGTTGTATTCCAGTTTTAAGGACATTGAAGCCAGTGAAATTACTGGACGTTATGAAACTAAATAACTTATATCTCGGGATGACGAACGCAGTCCTGTGCCATGTAATGTTTTGTATTTTTTTTTTTTTACTAAGCAGGCCGGCATAATTCTGCCGATCTGCAATAGATTCAGTGTCTATCGTTGGTCGACAGTATTCATGGATTGCGCTATACTTACCATCAGGTGTAGCGTAGTCACTTTGCCGAGCCAGGATAAAAAAAAAAAATTCAACGTTCTGTGTGGTGTCGTCTCTGTTTATGGGCATGCATGACGCTTATCATCATGCGAGCAATCTGCTCGCTTCGTCATTCAGACTAATAAAAAAATCTGTTATTTTCCGCTTCAATTAAGTGCAAACAAACTAACTTGGTGTAAAGCTTGTAACAAAGACCACACGTATATTTAGCGAGCGGTGTACGGACGAGACGGTGCTATCTCCGAGATGGGTGATACCTCGGCCATGTACCGTATTTCAACACTTCGTAACATAGCCGAGTTTTTACCCAACCGTGAGCAAATGAGACAGGTTGCACAAATCATCATAATGTTTAATGCTACGATTACATTTGTGTGCTTCGGCCAGACTTAATGTATACCTACTACTAGACGCGCTGTTTAGAAGTAAAATTGTATCACATAACGCGGGAGTTTGACAGCCCACAGACAAGACAAGCTGCGCGGATCATAGAAATTGTACCACTAAGTTGCGGTCAATTGACCGTAACTCAATATTACCATCTCGCTTACATTCAACTAGAACCCCTATCGCGCTCCCTGTTTGTGAGCTGTTAAACTCCCGCGTTATGTGACGCAATATTACTTCTAAACAGCCCGTCTACAGTATACATTAAATTCTTTGCATTTATGAAATAATTTCTCGATAAACATTACTGTTAAAAATAAAAATACACCCAACAGTCACATACATAGTCCTGACCCCACACTAAGTTAACTTGTATCGTGGATATCAGTAACTAAGAAGAACTTGCGGTCCCACAACACCCAGACCCGAAACAAATATTTGTAGATCAGACAAACATTTGTCGCGGTGTGGGAATCGAACCCACAGCCTCTCGCTTCGCAGCCAGTTACATGCTCACTGCGCCATGGAGGCTGTCAGGTAATTATTTACTAATAGTTATAAAATACCAGAGTGACAATCGATACCTATTTATTATATAGTTTGTATATTTTGAAACATTTCCCTGTACATAATTTTTATATACCGCTATTTTATAACATAAGTTGTTGATTTTTAACAAACATGTGAGTCAAAATTGATAATAATTGACGCACATTGTTTCATAGTAAAATGATGAGTGGTTTATTTTATATGATAAATAATATGTTTAGGTACTATTTTGAATATGCTATGCTTAATTAATATATTATTTTCAGAGCTAGATAGCATATACATATTTACATATAGAGCC
Organism: Mimas tiliae; assembly: GCA_905332985.1. NCBI lineage: Eukaryota > Metazoa > Arthropoda > Insecta > Lepidoptera > Sphingidae > Mimas > Mimas tiliae. The sequence continues at coordinate 18,396,332 of HG995241.1, read as the reverse complement.
TTACTTATAAACGTTACTTAAGCATTGATTAGTTAAACACTCTTTTGTCTTTATCTCTCGACGCGATTTATAAATTTAGAAAGGGACGAAAGCAGTGTTTACCTAATCAGTGCTTAAAGAAGTTTAGAAGTAAAGGCCATAGTGTGCAGCACTTATTTAATTGTGGAAACTAAGTAAAAAAAGAACAAACAACAAACAAAAACAAAACAACAAGCCTCCGTGGTGCAGCGGGCGAGTAGCCGTCTGCGATGCGAGAGGCCGTGGGTTCGCAGACGGCAGATGGTTGTAGGACCTCAAGTCCCTCTTAGTTCCTGATACCTACTCACGATACAGGTTTACCATGAGTGGGGTCAGGACTATGTGTGTGATTGTTGGGTGTTTTTTTTATAATTATTTACCGAAAAGTTTGTTATTGCCATATTAGACGTAATAAACAGACAAGAACTTGGGTCGTCATCCTTCACGGCACGGTGCGGACAAAAAATCCAACAGATCGCGCGATATCGTGCGCACGGCCGCGGCCGATCCAAAAGATAACGGGTCGATCCCAGCCGCGATCCACAACACTGATTACACTGTTACACTAAAATGTTAGTGTAGACAATACGGTAGGGGTATTTAATAAAGGAAGCTACGTTCACAAATGATGGTATACACACTGATAATTGAGTGTAAGTGGGCCACCAACATCTTAGGCCCAAAGTCAACCTCACCTGCACGTGGTACACTCTGCTGATTAATGGATGAGGCAATGGTGAAATTTGGTTCACGTTGCGGGTTGTGGGGGTCAGACGGTGGGTCGGCCCACGTAAAATCAACAACCGTCAAATCTATGGTACAAGGAGGAGGACCCTAATATTAAGTCAGGATAACGGCAGAAAGAAAGAATGCATAGACAATTAACGCGCAATATGTTGCTAAACATGTAACGCAGCAGCATTTTTTTAAATACGAGAAGCCATTATTGATATAGAGATAGTTTCTCGTACAATATGAAAGAGAATTAGACGGAATACCGCATTTACGAGGCCACACGTGCGATACTCTTTTTGAAATTGCATGACGCAGCCTCACTAATGACAGTTTTCTGTTATATGTCTAGAAGTGATAGAGCCGAGTATGGGCCAGCTCAACTGAGTCTGATACTCATTTATTAATTACCACAGTCTGAATCGAATTGATCAATAAAACGATACAGCCTTAGAATAACTACTTATAGAAGTAGAAGAAAGAAAGAAATAAAACCAATTTATTTGTCACAGACAACGACACACTTAGCATACGCATGTACAACATAAATAAAAAAGAAAACAAAAACTTAAATAATTAATTATTACGTAGTTGCATGTCGTGACCATGACAGGTGGGTGACCCAGCATATTTCTGTGTTGTAGCGCAAACCGCAACACAGTACAAATGTACAGTGGTCACCCTAAATGACGTGCGGATGCGAGCCAGCCAATATTGAGTACTTATATAAAGAAGAATAACACATGCACAATAAGTACACGCACGAAATATAAGCCGTTCAACTGGAACCATATATGGCTCCAAACTACGATCACCATACTAATAACTTCTCACCATATTATGTTTCTGATCCTTACTTATGGAACATATTTTGCTCATCTACAAATTACAAACACACAATACACATTTTAACACATAAACACATTTTAGCTGTAATTTTTTTGCGTTTGTGTGCGTGACGTTACAAGTAAACACATCACTTAAGCCCGGTTTCTGAAAGGCTGATCAAATCAACATTCAACTAACAGAACTTTGATTTGACACCGCTGTCAAATCAATTCCAGTTGCCGAAACGTTATTTAGTGAAAAAAAAATATCTCTCTTTAGTAGGTACCGTTGGACATACAATTTTTCATATTAATTTGAAAGTTATGTTGGCTAACATGTGTGTCAAATCAATGGTGTTGATCACGCTTCTAGCAACTCAATTTCGACTTGACATGAGATTTGACATTTAATTAGTTAATTTAACATTGGTCAGCCTTTCAGAAACCAGGCGTTAGCTTCCAGCTTACGATTGAGTATGCGTTGTTTGAACATCTGCCTTCTGTAAGTAGTTAGTTATTCAAGCATACATATTTTGTTGATTCAAGTCAATTGATCAACAAAAATTGAACCGTCTGAACAGAACTGCTATAAGTTCTCTCACTGACACACAAACCTAAAACTTTGTCTTTCGTCGGTCGATCAATGACGTATCGATGTAATTCAATTTGCATTGAATTTGTTACGGCTTTATAGCACAGCGGGTGACCAGTCAACTGAGAAATGACAGCATGATCGATCCCCGAATAGGATCATATTTTGTATATATATTTTTATAGCATAGACCGGCAAACGAGCTAGTGGATCACCTGATGGTAAGTGATCTCCATCGACCATGAACATCCATAATACCAAAATAACCATGAATATGCTGATCTTAAAGGGAAGAGAAAATTGAGATTTGGAATTTCAGAACCACTCATCGCCTCTTTTTTTTTGTTTTTTTTTCCAATGGATTTGTGCTGTTAGCTTATATTGCTTTAACAGCTTCACCTGACAATAAAGCCGGCGCTTATGGCGCTCTAGCCAGAAATATGTATAATGTACTTAGTAGCGATTAAGCACAGAGGCGCCTTTTAGAAGGCTCAGACCTCATCAGCTTGAGCAATCGCTGGGGAGTATACCTAGTTTTGGGCCGTCTCTGCACATCATTGTGCCGACGGTCAGTTGTGGGAGTTCTTCGAACTCGCGGGCGTGTCCTATGTCAGGGTCGCGTATTATTCGGATTGGGCAAGGAAAGTGCTGCTTCGATAGCGACTGTGATGGAGTCGTTGGGATCTGCCAAAACATGTTTGGGACGACGACGGAGGGACTCATCGCCTCTTATTTTGCCTAATTTATACACATAAAGCATGGTTTTGACTGACTCGTTAATGCCCAGCTGAAACCGTAAATTCCAAATTCTGGGATGGTGAATTTATATTATAAGCATTATTAGAAACCTATAATGGTAAGGGGGTTGCAAATGTTGTATGAGATAAATATTTTTTGGTTTACTTCATGCCGGTAAAGGCGCAAGCAAAAGCTAGTCCTTGATTAAAAGATTAACATTATAACATTTGAGTTTTTATTTCAATATTATATTTGTATCAAAAGGTTGCCAAAAAACCCTGACACTCCACACCAAATCGATAATACCAATCACTCCATGTATAGACACAACACATTAAAAACCAATTAATATAATGATTAAATTCGCACTTTAATTCAATTTTATCATGAACTTAAAATAAATAATCCTTAAACGGTAAAAAGGCATAAAATTCGCGGGCGGGGATTTTAAAATAAGTAAGTAGGTAGGTATGTTATTAATTAAATATAACGTCAGACTTATTTTATCGCAAAGGAAGTAAAACGTACAGCCAGCAAAACGATAAGGACTTTGGCTAATTGACGAAATGTGGCGGTACGAAAAAAAATGCCATAATTTCAACTTCAATGTTGGCTGGTGGGAGGGTGCCTGATATTTGTACTCGATTTGATACCGACCACCGTACAAATGGTGAAAAACCCGCCACAGTGTCTCATTCCAAAGTCGCGTTCACTCAAAGACGGGCTGTTCAGAAGTAAAAATGTGTTGCATACGCGGCCGGCGAGGCGGGAATGAAGTCTAAGGCTTGTTTTATTAACAACAACGGCTCTTGTCGCTCTCTCGCGGGCGACTAAATGAGTTGCGGTCAATTGACCGTAACTAAGTGCGCAATTTCTTTGTACCGCACAGCTTGTCTAGTAGTATACATTAAAGTCTTTGCGTTCACTGGACGTACAGCTAGTGTATGCCCAGTAATTTCAGATCAGCGTAATTCTGCCGACCGTCGGTTAAACAATCTCACGACGGTTGGCATTATATTTGGACTGCACTGTACTTAGTTACAATCAGGTGCAGTATAGTTACTTTGCCGTACTTGGATAAAAAATCGAAAGTTCACCTCAGCTCCGTGGCGCAGCGGGCGAGTAGATGGCTGCGAAGCGAGAGGCCGTGGGTTCGATTCCCACACCGGGACAAATGTTTGTGTGAACCACAAATATTGGTCTCGGGTCTGGGTGTTGTGGGACCGCAAGTCCCTCGTAGTTCCTGATACCCGCGATACAGGTTTACCTAGTGTGGGGTCAGGACTATGTGTGTGACTGTTGGGTGTATTTTATTTATAAATGTACCCCTTGTTTATGTCTGTGTTGGGTCTTTTTTTATAGCATAGGCCGGCAAACGAGCAAGTGGGTCACCTGATGGTAAGCGATCTCCACCGCCAATGTACGCCCACAATACAAAAGAATCATGGGCGCGTTGCCGACTCAGAGATACGCTCGGCGAAATGTGGGTGTACTGGTTACACCTCTGCCTACCCCTTCGGGGATTACAGGCGGGAGTGCGTAAGTATATTTAGTTAGGTTTAAAGTTTTAACTTGGTATCAGAATGTTTATTTTGTATTTGAGGCTCACTGAGTCATCAAACTTCCATCTTTTGTTCATATCTGGAATGTGGGAAAAATTTGACATTCATCTTCACTTTCTGTTAAGATAATCACACATAATGTCAACTATTCTGTATTTAAATTATTAGGTACACTAATGTCCGGTTTCTGAAAGGCTGATGTAAAATTAACTAATCAAATGTCAAATTTCATGTCAAGTCGAAATTGAGTTGCTAGAAGCGTGATCAACACCTTTGATTTGACACAAATGTAGTTAACATAAGTTTCAAATTAAATATGGAAAATCGTGTGTCAAACGCTACTAAAGAGACATCAAATATAAGTTTTTTTTCCATTATATAACGTTTCAGCAACTCGAATTGATTTGACAGCGGTGTCAAAATCAAAGCTCTGTTAGTTGAATGTTGATTTCATCAGACTTTCAGAAACCGGGAGTAATGGCTATAATATATTAAATAGGTTGAAGGTTCTATACCTGATAAAAAAATGAACTTGTTAAAACCTGTCCAGTCGGTCGAATAATAATATTTATTTTTAACACTGGCCGAATCAACGCCGTAAAAAATACAAATGTCAAACCTCCCCGCATTCTCTTCACACAAATGCAAACACACACAAGTAAACATTGATAATGAACGTGAAATCTCAGCGGAGATAAAGCCCTGCCCTCCCGCGCCGGCTCCCCCCGCGTTATCAGCCAGATCGGGAGCCGGTCGGCCGTCCCCATTCACTCGAGCTCGCGTCACGTTTATCATATATAATTGAGTATTTTTTTTCACTGGAAACATTAATGTGGCGTAGACAATCGTGTTTTGAAACAAGTGAAAAAAAATAATTGGCCATATGATTGAAATAAATATTTTTCATATACATATTCATTAGAGTTATAACTTATTATTTTTAAAAAAAATTAACAACTCATTTAAATTAGAATCAATAAATATTTAAATTACATGTAAAAAAGCAAAACTTGACCTTGCCTTCAATTTGCGGGATAAAAAAAACATAATTATTTATATAACATTTCATTACTTAATATAAATCATAAAAACATAACACATTATATGACACAACATAAATTTGAAAATGATATAACTGATAACATATCGTTTAGTTTAGTTTACTGTTTGATATAACATATTTCTGAACGTTATCAACACAAATATTGAATCTCTCCGTACAGATACTGTTATCAACAACTGTTATCATGATAAACTCATCTATATGCTTTCTTCAAAAATGCTACGATGTAGCCAGTTTTGTCTGTAGCATGTCCGGTTCGACCGGGGTGGTAATCACAGAAAACCGACTAAAACCTTAACAGCAGGAGCAGCTTTCCGGTTAGTTAAAATTATCTTATAGAAGGTCTCCTTCCTCAAAGGGCGACAATGAACCCAGGATATATTTGGTATACTCTTCTGGTCACCCACTATAAAGAACATTACCTATGTCAAAACTTAAGAGTTCTGTTTTGGTCCTTCGAGCCAGATTATTATTGAGCATCGATTTTATTATTTTTACTTTCCTTATAATATCTCTTTACTCTAGTTTTACTCTTTTAGTTATGAAAGTTAGTGTGATGAAAATTTTGAACAATCATTGGCTACATTCTCACGGGCTTCTGATTTAGGTAGAATTGTAGACAAAACTAATATGTATTTCAAATAAAGAGTCATTGAGGGCAAAGTTTTTCGTTTTATTAACGTCGATGAAGACATTATCTTTTATTATAGCAGAGGCCGGCAAACGAGCAAGTGGGTCATCTGATGATAAGTAATCTCCACCGCCCATGAACATCTAAAATATCTGAACAATCATGGATGCGTTGCGAATCTTAAATTATAGGGACGACTAAGGAATTAGGAAGTGGATTTAGGTCTCCGGATATCTGTGAAACAGTGGTAAAAATTCGATCAATCCGGCCCATTCATACTGTTAACATAACAGTCTACAGCGTAGCTGTACCAATAAAATTACCACGAACTAAGAACGGAGAAAAATAACACAGTATAGACACACAATAATCAAGTCAGTGTGTGTCTATACATCAAATGAAAGTCATTTTAGAATAATCGTACGCGTGCGGCGCTGCGCTGGTATTTTGACATCCGCTGTCAATGTCAAGCGCACGGTACGGCGGGTTCTGTAGTGTGCCCTGCCCGTATCACATTACTGGATCGTTCTAAAGATACGGATAAGCTGTCTCAGTAGACGTGTTAAATAAAACACAAACATAAATTGAGAAAAAGGAATTTAGTAGCACAGATGATGCATTGAATCCATTTCATATATATTTTCCGTTTATTCGTTACTTCGACATGATGAAATGACATACTTCATCAAAAATTTGGTAGAAATATTAGATAAATTATGCTAATGCTAAGTTATCCCTTTACAATAAAAACAATATAAACTTTAAATTTAAGGGGTTTGGTATGGAACTCTCTGTGCACGACTACCACTAGATCATGACCAGTTTTTCTTTAACAGCAGAAGACCGGTACGCGAGCAAGTTTGTATTTGCTACAAACCATTCATACTTATACCCGGTTTCTGAAAGTCTGATCAAATCAACATTCAACTAACAGAACTTTCATTTTGACACCGCTGTCAAATCAATTCGAGTTGCTGAAACATTATTTGATGTCTCTTTAGTACCGTTCGACATACGAATTTTCATATTAATTTGAAAGTTAGGTTAACTAACACGTGTGTCAAATCAAAGGTTTTGATCACACTTCTAGCAACCCAATTTCGACTTGCCATGAGATTTGACATTTGATTAGCTAATTTTACATTGATCAGCCTTTCAGAAACCGGGCGTTAATGAAATTCAGTGTTATTTTTATTAGCAATATGTCACCTTACTAATTAATTTATGATATAAAACTCTTATAACGAGTTTTTATAACACCACTTTGGAGAGGTGTGCACTTAATGCGCTGAATGCTATACGGTGTCAGTTTTCATTGCAGTAGTTTTACTATGTAATAAACACTAAAGCTTACTGTATTGAGTCAACCTTATGTACAACTAGTTTTTGCTTGCGGCTCAACCCGCATGAATGACCTTTTCCGGGATAAAAAGTAGGTCCTAATCCAGGTTAGCTTGGATGACGAGACGAGCAGGTCGCTCGCCTGATGGTAAGCGCCACGCCTGCTCATAAACAGAAGCAACGCCACACAGAACTTTTAATAACAAAGCACTGCATGACACTGGACTGCGCTGGTCACCCCGAGACATAACGTTTTTGTCTCATAATGCCAAGTAGTCTCACTGGCTTCAATGTCCTTCAAACCGGAACACAACAGTGCTTACACACTGTTGCTTGACGGCAGAAATAGATAAAGCGGTAGTACCAACCCAGCAGGCCTCTCGCAAACGAGGGACCAACCACCTTGTGAATTTCATCCATTTAGATGTTAAGGGGTGTCTGAGTATCAAACATATTTATAACATATTATATTTATGAGTTTCTGAACTTGGAATCTTCTTCTTGTAGTGCCTCTCCAACTAATGAAGGTTGGCATTCAGCTCATCATACTGTCTTTTATCACCTAGCAAAAGTGCTTTCACCACTCAGAGGAAACGCTAGAGCATCTGTGAAGGATTCTTACCAATTCAGTGATATTAAACACCTAATAATAAATGTATAAGTTTAAAATGAAGGTAGCCATTGTAACATTAACTTTTCGAGACGACCTACACCTCAGTCTCTCCCGTGACCACGAAGGCTGAAAAGCTTTCGAAACGTCGGGACTAAAATAAAAATTAAACCGCGATAAAATCCGTATAAACTAGTTTTATTTCAATGTGTAATATTCGCGTAAACAAATTCGCGTAATAAATCATTAATGTCAATAGTTTTTTTATTGCCCAGAACGAGAGACGAGCAGGCGGCCTACCTGATGGTAAGTGGTAACCGCCACCCATGGACCTCAGCAATGCCAGAAAACAGCCAAGCCGCTGCCTATCGTTAAAGGAAAATCTTTTGCCAGCCTTATACTGTTGAATGGGTTAATATCATGAGGAATCAAACTGTCCAAATTATTAGCTTTTCCTGTCTGCCGTTATCCCAGCTTAATGCTAGGGTCCGCCTTCCTCCATGATTATTTGACGGTGGCCTTGGTATTATGTGGGGTGATCCGCTGTCTGACTCCCACAACCCGCAACGGGAACCAAGTTTCGCCATTGCCTCGTCCGTTAATCAGCAAAGTGTGCCGCGTACAGGTGAGGTTGGCTTTGAGTCTATGATGTTGTTGGTCCACTTACACTTCGTCCAAATCCTTACCGATATTTAATAAATAAATAAAATAATAATCATATCAAAGAGGACTCTAATACCATTATTAATAGAAAAACCATGTTTAAAGAACTATAAACACTCTAAACAAACTTCGCTATAGTGATAATTTGAGATAGCAAAGCGTTGATTTATTTACTGTCCAAGATAAAGTATCTAGAAAATAATAAAAATCCGAGTATTTACATCAGTGGGAGATAAACACGAGCATACTTAATGATGCTGTTATCGCGAATTCCGAAAGCTCTTATTGATATATTGATAATAATTACATTTACCGGTTCAGCGCTGGCCAGTATAACCGGTGATACTGGAAATAAGTATTTTCCCATATTTTTTTTAAATAGCATATGCCGGCAAATTGACAGCCTCAGTGGCGCAGTCAGGGAGTAGCCGGTTGTGAAAGGAGAGTAGTGGAAGAATAGAGGAGAGACCGTAAAACCCCATTTAGATGAAGAAAGAGACGCGTACGACGTAGTCTATAATATAAAATAAATAAATTCACCCAACAGTCACACACATAGTCCTGACTCCACACTAGGTTACAGGTTAACCTGTATTGTGGTTATTACGAAGGAATTGCGGTCCCACAACACAACCAGACCCGAAGCAAATATTTTGTGGATCATACAAACATTTACTACAAGCTACTTGCCCGCTGCGCCAAGGAGGCTGACTTAACAGTTAACTGTCATCTACACGGCGCATATACAATTCTCGTTCCACATGGCCTTCTATTCTTTATGTATCAAATATTTAGTGGCCAACTTAGCGTCAATGTTTTCAGGCCTAGGCCTCCAACTTCTGTCAGTTGAGAACTTCTGGTCGGTACCAGATCTGTCATTTTACGTGCCTTCTAAAGCACGGAGCCGCTCAGTTGAAATACCACTAAGCGGTCACCCATCCATAGACTGACTGCCCCAACGGTTGCTTAATTCGCTAATCATTTACATGCTCCATCGTTGCTATAAATTGTACATGTACCACCGAATGCCTGCCAATAAATGCTTTCTTTCTTTCTTTGCCGATCAGTCAGTGCAACTCAGAAATAATAGTTTTCTGTATTATTCTCGCCTCTGCCGTGCGATGAACTCTCTTCGTGTAAATGGGTCTTAAGGCGACATGGTAACGAAGCTGCCATTGTAATGATTGCATACTCGGTTTGCGCGCTTCCAATATTTACTTTGCTTTATTATTTTTAAAAAATCTTACGCTTTTACAAAAAAAATTAATCCATAGAAGTATTTGAATGTTTCTTGGGAGTACACACATTTTTTTTTGTAATTTTTTTTCGATATGAAGGATTGAATGAAATTAATTCAATCCTTCGACGGGACCGTATAAATGGGTGTTTTCTAGGAAAGTTTTTTTCTATCGAGTCAAATATCATTAATCGTGTATCGGCGAACATATCCGACTAAAGAATTTTGTGAACAAATATTATACATAAAAAAAAATGTTAATCAAAAGTCTAGTTTTGAATATTTGTGAGGACGAATCGTCAAATTTGAGGCATATTTCGCCTTAAGTCAGCATACCGTTTGCCGATACCCAATAAAGTGTAGTTTTGTCAAATACTAAAATACAGATACAAAAATCTTATCGTGACATCGTATGTCCATTATCTTAAGTAGTTATCTTATCATCAGCCTCCTGCCCCTACCCCATTTCCGATGTGGGGTCGGCTCAACATGCTTTTAACAATTTTATTTACAATCTTTGCAAAATGGATTTGGTATATATTTAATAAATGGTAGTAATTTAATGGTGGTAGTCCGTCGTATGTGAGAGGTCGTCTAGATTGGGTCCATCGCTTTGCCTATTTCTGCCACTAAACAATAATGTGTAATCACTGTCGTGTTTCGGCTTGAAGGACATTGAAGCCAATGAACTTACGGGGCATTATGAGACTTAACTTATTGTGTCTCCGGGTGAAGAGCGCAGTTCAGTACTATGCAGTGTTTTGTAATTCAAAGTGCTGTGTGGTGTTGCTACTGTTCCCACTTTCTAATTTGCTGACCTCTGCTATAAAGAAATACTAACTAATCTAATTCTAGGCAAATTAATGAAAAAATACGAATTCTTAAAGTTTTCTGATCTGGGAATTAAATCTAGGACAGGTTGATGATCCATCAACTTAACCATAAAAAGAAGTAGGCGGTCAGAAGAAAATGTCTTATAAAAAAAGATAATCGTTGATAATCAGCTACTTATTATAAATCCGTACCTTTGGGTACAGAAATACGCCATGAATCATCATGCAGTAACTATCTACTTTATGTAGTTATTTTGATTAAGAAAGTGATTAAATATTATAATGTAGAGCATCTAGAACGACGTAAATAATCTAAATTGTTTGTTTACCTTATAGATTAGCATAGTGGTAAAGGAAAAACACTCCTAATGATTAAGTTATAAGGTTGATTATTTGCACTTTGTATCAATATTTATTATTGTAGGGGAAGAGGATGCTTCGCCATATTTATAATATAGATTTATAATAAATTACAATCACATTTGAAAACAGTTTACCAAAATATAATTCAAAATTCTATTACGGTGTAAGTTGTAACATTTTGTGAATCGGAACTTTCGCGCCTAATCCGGCGTTACTAGAATCTTCTTCTTTTCCTACCCTTATCCCACTCGCAGTGGGGTCGGCAGCATGCTATTTACTCATGTCACAGAAAGATAATAATAATCCCTAGTAACTTTCCCCAAAATGGGAGAACGTCAATCATCACAATAGTATTGAGTTTATGTATTTCCAAATTTTGTTATTTCAAAGCGGCTATGGTCTAATGGGGATGGTACGGACTGTCAAGACGGAAGTCACAGGTTCGAATCCAGACCTAGGGCACCACATCTTTGACCTTTCAAAGTTATGTGTGTTTTCATCGTTACATATCATTGGCTATATAGCAAAACATCGTCAGGAAATCTGCATAAGAATTTTGAAGATATGTGTAGTCTACCAACCGACATTAGTTGGACTAAGGTCTAATCCCCGTGGCGCAGCGGGCGAGTAGTCGGCTGCGAAGCGAGAGGCCGTGGGTTCGATTCCCACACCGAGACAAATGTTTGTGTGAACCACAAATATTGGTCTCGGGTCTGGGTGTTGTGGGACCGCAAGTCCCTCGTAGTTCCTGATACCCACGACACAGGTTTACCTAGTGTGGGATCAGGACTATGTGTGTGACTGTTGGGTGTATTATTATTAAAAAAAATATTATTAATCCCTCCCATTTGTAGAGGAGGCCCGTGCTCACGAGTGGGACGTGTATATACACGATTCATATTATTACTATTTTATCCATACCATATACAAATCTACCCCACCTCACCGCCTCGGGATACATCTCCCGCAACAACAGAATGTAAATAACGGTGTTAAAATAATAAAAAATGCTTAGAAAACTATTTAAAATTATCCTGTAAATGGCTCGATCTAGTGTATCTGATATAGCAGCTACTATAAAGAAATATTCTAGATTTGTTTGCTAATTATTAAAACTGTTTTGCTTACAATTATGTGTATTGTAAGTATAGATTTTTACAAAATCAGCTCAAAAGTCAACACTACCATTAAATAAAATACATGAATTTACATAAATCAGCCAATAATAAGCACAATATATTCTCATAAGGTTTTTTTTACGAATAACTTTAGATAAAATCTCAAGCCGTTGACATATTTTGCTCAAAAAATCAACAACTCAAAAAATTGTCATTTAGAATGAAGTTCAATAGTATCATAATAATATTTACCTACAGACAATTTTCGCGGGGTATAAAAACGTAAATGATCCAAACAACATCAGGTAAACAACTCACTCATTGTTTTGACGCCGACAGCGCCGCCTGGCGGCAGTTGCACTGCACTGCCGCACGCCGTCTCCAGCTCCTTAAGATACTTTAGCCACAACAACATCACTTCCATTAACACAGACCGTATACACGAACGTTCGATACAACCGTCATACTTTTGCCGAGCAGAGTAAGTGACTGGGCCGGCCGGCGGGCGCCCCACTACTACAGTACCCGGCACACGGCTACAGTGCGCACACAGCCACCCGGCGATCCCTTATCAGGTTGGTTTAACTAGCAATGGCTGCCCTGATGGTATCAGCCGAGCTCGCGGTAACGTTGCATTGAAAGATAACGTCGCTGATCATATCGTTGTTTGAATAAACTTGTATAAAATGTCAAATAAAAAAAGCTGCACGCCATAAAACGTGGTATCTTTGGCCGGGCGATTTTTGATAGTGACCCCGTTTGAGTTTGTGACGCCGTGTTCCGCGGAAGGTCGTTTCAATTTCATATTTTTAATGTTTTTTTTTTATTATTTATTTATGGGATTTTATGAGGAAATTGAAACTTAATACGTTTTGCTAAATTTGTTAATTTTTGTTATTCCACTATAAAAACTGCATCAGCCTTTTATGGTCGAAATCTCTAATGTCCTAATTTAGTAAATAACAAATATTTTAGTGTTATTAATTTCACGCATCCAGCTAAGAAACCCAATTGTATATTTTAATATTTATGATATTTAAGTAGATATGAGTGACGATAAGACCATGAACCCACAGAGCTAAAAAAATTCCCTTCCGTTTCCGGTGCATCAACGCATCAAATTATTTCCACCTTCCTTCTTTATGTCGCAGAATCACCATCCATATAAAATATTTCCTATTTTTGGTTACTAGTGTTCGCAATATTCTGCTCTCTTCATACTAAAGAGCGTACTTTCAGAAAATTACGAAATCAGAATAAAATTGATTGAAAGACAATCTAAGTCTTGAAACAGGAGTATTACACACCGCCTGGGAAGAGCCGAATAGCAAAAACATATACCAAAGATGTTTCGAGCAGTAAAAAAATATCTTGCAAAAACGTTGAAGGTAAAACGTCTGTAATGTTATTGTCTTCAGAAATGTCTAAACATATAAATACTACATAAGAAAACTCTTGGAATATTGAAAGTGATAATAAAGATAACCTAACCGTTAAAACCCCCGACGTGAACTAAACAAACATCTGTAGCTTTTAAATGGCTGAACAGATTTTCATCAAATCATCAAAAGAACCATCGCGATAAAAAAGGAGCAAAAATACCTACATTCACATCGGTTCACTCGTTTAGGCGCTATGATGCTACAGACACACACTTTTTTGTCGTGGGTTAAAACGATTGTTCTCTTTAGAATTTAAAAAAAACTGTTTGGAAGATAAAGCATAGGTTCTTGATAAAAAGTCCTGATAATGGGTTGTGTTCCAAAGACAAAATATCGTAGATTCTTACCTAGCAGCAATGATTAAAGTAGTAATTACTTAAGGGCAAAACTAGAGTTTCTTGATCAATCTTCTGAACTGCCGCGGAGTTATTGACGGAATCTAAACAAAGTATAAAATTTTATGGATTCAATAAAGATTTTGACAGAACAACTCAAATCATTGTCGGATCGGATCTATTTCGGTTGGTTAATTTATTTATGAAATCTGGACGTTTTTGAAATCTGCAGTTTACATATATACCAAGATATACATGATATTATATGTATACATGATATTAATGGTTGACTGATTTGGATTGTATTGACAGCCTCTGTGGCGCAACGGGCGGGTAGCCGGCTGCAAGCGAGAGGCCGTGGGTTCGTTTCCCGCACTGAGTCAAATGTTTGTGTGATCCACAATAATTTGTTTCGGGTCTGGGTGTTGTGGGACCGCAAGTCCCTCGTAGTTCCTGATACCCACGATACAGGTTTATCTAGTGTGTTGGGTGTTAGGTGTATTTATATTATTATATTTAATACTATCAAATTTAGTAAGTACATTAAACTTTATGGTAAACCAAAAATATAATAATAGGAAAAATAAACATCTGCTAACGAGCATGAACCTTCCAATCATAAACAATCTAAGCTAGATAATGTTATAAATAACTATAAAGTACAATCTAAGCTAGATCGTGTTTTGAAAGAACTACAAAGTACGAATATTGTATTAGAAACGTATACATACAGACAAATTGTCGGACTGTCGTATCAGCAGATGGATCTGTGAGATATGCAGCACTTACCTGAAATTAGAAAACAAACATTTAATGTAACATTTGCAAGTCATAATACATTATGCAGTTTATTTTGTAACTGTTGACTATGAATTTAACACGAAAGTCTCCCAAATCAAGGAGTCGCTTTTGATTCTTACGGAGTCCGCCGCTCTCCTTTTGTTTTTCTTTTTACAAACATAATATTTCGGTATTACTTCACAGCTTGTTCTTCAAATTAATTTCCATATTAGTATATTTATATATTGCAGGCAATCAAGTCGAAAGTGTGCAAACCAATTTCTAATATTTTAGTAATCAAACTCTATTTTTATTCTTAATAAGGGAAGGATACCAGATATTTTTGTACTCGACTGGATAGTGACCACCGCACACACGGTGAAAACCCTGTCATAGTGGCTCGTTCAGGCGAGACGCGTTCCGGGATCAGCCAGTCTATATCCAGTAAGTCTATTTCGGCAAGCGTATCTCCGTCCCATGATGTGATAGGGGGCGAGCCTATCGCCATACCGGGCACAATTCCAGACTCCGGGCTGATACTGAGCATTTCGTAATAGAAAAACCCAATATCACTTTTACCCGACCCGGGGATCGAACCCGAGACTTCAGCCTCAGCCTAAGTCGTAACGCGTACGCATTACAACTGCGCCACCGAAGCAGTCAGTAAATTCAGACCGGCATAATTCTGTAGACTATATTTTGACTGCACTGTCCTTAATCAGATCCAGTGTAGTTAATTTGCCGTGGTAGGTTAAAAAAAAGGAAACTTCATATAAACGACTTGTAAAAGAAGCATAAAAATTCCAGACAGATATAATTGTATTTACATTATGTTTAGATTAGATTAAACAAACCAGCAAAGTAACCTTCAAACGGTGAAGGGCATAAAACTGGTTATTAGTGTTCTTTGGAATGAAGACCTAACACGTGTATCTGTCTGTCTGTCTTGAGGTAGACTGAAGACTTGAGGTATTGAGTTCAAATTAATATGGTATATGGACTCATACTGCGGCACAAATCATGACCCTAGTGGAATTCAATAAAGAGATAAGTAATGGCGTTTTAAAGCATAATTTAGCTGGCTCGACCGGGGTAAAACGACTGTAACATAGAAAACTAATGTGAAATGGCAGTCAGATGAGTGAGATTTCTGGACACCTAAATCCAACGAAATATGTGTAATTATGGTAAACATCTGAACAATTAAAACACAAAACAAATTAAAGGTAGTGATACGGAATCCTTGGTGCGGGAATCTGACTCGCATTTGGCTGGTTTTTTGATTCAGTAGACAAGCAAAACTGGTATAAAAATAATTAACAAACACCGGGTGAACTTCAGGGATGTAGGATGAAACAAATGAGTGAGGCACACAAGTACACACTTAACAAAGGTTTGAGATTCGGCGGTGATCGCCTGATAGCTGCCAAGGTTGTGATCCACGAGATACGGGGCAGGTGCTTGTACAGGGCGCGGATCTTTAGGGTTGGCGTGAACGGGATTTATCGGGATTTTGGGAGTTTTAAATGGTAATTCTCGAATTTGTATATTTGTCTGTCCGTTGCGTTTCGGTGTTTATCGTTAGCAAATGCAAACGATGTTTATGTTTATAATATTATTTGCCCGACAAAAGGATAATTTACCACAATAATATTTTATTATAGTAAGTAATAGAATCAGTATACTAAATAATTCTAAAATAATTCTCGAGATAATAATCTAACTATGACTGCCTCGGTGGCGCAGTTGTAATGCGTACGCGTTACAATTGAGGCTAACTCTGAGGTCTCGGGTTCGATCCCCAGGTCGGGTAAAGTGGTATTGGGTTTTTCTATTTCGAAATTCTCAGTATCAGCCCGGAGTCTGGAATTTGTGCCCGGTATGGCGATAGGCTCGCCCCCTATCACATCGTGGGACGGAGATACGCTCGGCGAAATGTGGGTGTACTAGTTACACCTCTGCCTACCCCTTCGGGGATTACAGGCGTGAGTGCGTATGAGTATAATAATCTAACTAACCTAAGAAATAAATCTGACTAGAATAGTAATAAGATAATATCGAAGTATTTAAATAGCACTGTCTATTGCAAGAGAGTTCAAGACTGAGCGAAGTGAAAAAAGCTATATAAATTGAACCAAATCGGTCAAGAACACACACAAGTTGGGGCTCCATTTCCACTATCTATGTATATGAGAAGAGTTACCTTCGCCATACATAATCCTTGGGGAATCAGCTTCTTGGGATATTTTCAGACCGATGCCACTTATGAAGCTTCAAGAAAAGAGCCTATTCTTACCATAAAAGCCGGTAACGCACCGACAATTTCTCTAGTATTGTAAGTGTATATGGACAGCGGTGATTGCTACCACAGCTTAAAAAAACATCTTCGAGACACAATATTAATTGTAACGACCAACTGACATTATATAATAATTTTATTTCAATTAACAATGAAACGCCAGTCTTTAGGCTAACCTAAAATACAACCTCGATAGAAGCGAACAGTGAGACATGAATATATGCCAAGAGAAACATCGATTGCAAGTTCCAAAACATCCTGGTTGGTTCGGTGACAGCCCTACGCGATCTCCATCCGTGATTACCGGCAATCTCGGCCGCATCGCCAGTGTGCAACACTAATTTACATAAAAACTATTATTTTTCGTACGTTTGCTTATCTTTTATCATCGATTAACTTTTTTCGCTACTAAGTGTACATTTTGCTTAATAACTTTTGTATTGCGTTTAATTTTATACAGACTAAAAGGTTTTTATTTGAATTTTCTGCAGAAAAAAACGTATTTGAATACCGTTTTGATCAAACATCGTAAAGATTTTGATGATACTATAAAAGTAACAATTTATTTAGATTTTGTCACATTATAGGTAAATCCGTATGGCGATAGGCTCGCCCTCTATCACATCATGAGACGGAAATAAGCTCGGCGAAGTGTGGGTGTACTAGTTACACTTCTGCCTACAGCGCGTACAGACGTCAGTGCGTATTTTTATTTATATCCGAGCAATGCAATCGGATTTGGTCCTAGGGGGGGTGAAATACTTATCTCGTACATTATACGTAGCTTAAAAACTTAGACCACACTTTCTGCAACACCTTGTATATTTCCAACACACCTCTAGTAAGATTAACTTTAAGGAGACTGATGAGTTTCTTATTTTTGTTTTATTAGCTTTAGATCCTCTTTAAAGGGGTTGACGTCAGAACACTGTCACTGTCTCACAGAAAACTGACGATATGTGGCAGCTTGCTGCTACGTTTCGTGCGGTGAGTGAGATATCCGAAGGCCCGAATCCCCCTCCCCTTCCCAATCCCTGAATTATCCTTCCTTTCAGGTCAGCAACGCGCCCAAGATTCTTTCGGTATTATGGGCGTACATGGGCGGTGGAGATCACTTACTATTAGGTGACACATTTCCTCGTGTCCGACATAAGTCATAAAAAAAACATGCGGAGCAGTCTTTGGGGACTGCCGATAGAAGTGAAAACTAAGTAACTTGTGAATTGTATCGTCGAGCTATTAGATTATTATTTTCGAACATCTTTTGGTTTGTAAAGCAGTGTTTATGATCAAGGAGAAGCGTGCGGTGGCAATAACGCGAGTTTCACGCTTTTTGTTCACCCAAAAAGTAAACCTATATACACAGTATACATATAGCTCATGGAACGCCTTCGGTGACGATGACACGAGTTTCACGCTTTTTGTTCGCCAAAAAAGTACACATATATACACAGTATACATATAGCTCATGGAAAGCCTTCGGTGATGATGACGCGAGTTTCACGCTTTTTGTTCACCCAAGAAGTACACATATATACACAGTATACATATAGCTCATGGAACGCCTTCGGTGATGATGACGCGAGTGTCACGCTTTTTGTTCGCCAAAAAAGTACACATATATACACAGTATACATATAGCTCATGGAACGCCTTCGGTGACGATGACGCGAGTTTCACGCTTTTTGTTCGCCAAAAAAGTACACATATAGCTCATGGAAAGCCTTCGGTGACGATGACGCGAGTTTCACGCTTTTTGTTCACCCAAAAAGTACACATATATACACAGTATACATAGAGCTCATGGAAAGCCTTCGGTGACGATGACGCGAGTTTCACGCTTTTTGTTCACCCAAAAAGTACACATATATACACAGTATACATAGAGCTCATGGAAAGCCTTCGGTGACGATGACGCGAGTTTCACGCTTTTTGTTCACCCAAAAAGTACACATATATACACAGTATACATAGAGCTCATAGAAAGCGTTCGGTGACGATGACGCGAGTTCCATGATTTTTGTTCACCCAAAAAGTTCTCAATGCGCCTAAAGAAGTATTCACTTCAAAAATAATTTAGAACACATCAAAAACTACACCAGCGATTAAAATGTAAACATAACTACAAATTACAAACATCAAATGATTTTCAAGATCATTTAAAGTCACTTATCAATCCTTTACAACACTGGTGTCCCGTCAAACGGGAGCCGCTCGGTACAGTCCGTCATACTATCTAACCACTTACCGATATGAGTACTTCAACTTTATAAAAGAAATCACTGTTTTTTATATCATAGAGCAGAGATGGGTAAGACAGGAATGTTCTCTGTGGTGATTTGTATACACCCACTCACGCCTGTAAGGGGTAGGCAGAGGTTTATACTGGACACCAACATTTCGCGTAGATTATTTCCGTCCCCTGATGTGATATTAGGGAGCGCCTATCGCCATACCGGGTACAATTCCAGACTCCGGATGGATACTGAGCATTTCGTAATAGAAAAACCCAATATCACTTGTACTGGGTTTCACCATTGTATCCAGTCGGGTACAAAAATATCTGGTACGCTACCACCAGCTAGCCAAATTAGCTATTCTACAGTATGTAACAAAAACCATGTTGGCCCTTTTTGGGTTGCGAAGATAGACATATAGACAGCTCAATAAAATTGTTAAAAAAATAAAATAAACAGAAGCGTGATATTATCCTTAAACAGGTAACTTAAAATAGAACATATTTTAAAAAAATATATTCAATTGAATTTCTGTGTGTATTGACGAAGCCGGGGGCGTGTGACGTGGACGCCGTAACATGCTATCTCGCTCTGGCTCCAAGTCATCGCTCTTGCAGAGGTAATCAATCGAAATACGGTTTACAAACAATAAATTTATTCAAGTTTAGAAAATGAATTCGATAATTTTTTATAGTCCAATTTTCGTATGCGAGTTTTTTCATTACGTTTGAATATCGATTCTGATATCACAGTTAAAACGCCCAACAGGGGTTTTTGTTACATATTTTATAATAGCTAAATTTGGCTTATGCATTAAAGAACTTACTAAACTATTTGTTTCACCTTGAGATGAAGGTAATTAATTAGGTATTTTAACAGTAGTAATAATTTAATCTAATAATCTTGCTTGATGTGTCTGTAGGACGCATGTAAGTTGGAACACGATTTAACATTTAATTATTAATTAAAACAACTGACCTTGTAATTTTAGTTATCTGCTTATCTTGGTTTAGTCTTAATATTAGGAGTTATTTATTATTTTTGTATTGTAGTCAGATTGCCAGCAGCAGATAAATATTAATTAACTACTGTAATGGCAACAGGCACTTGTATAGTGGCAAACGTCAAGGCCTTTTTTATTAGCTTTAGATGACGAGACAGCAGGTGGCTCGCCTGATGGTAAACGTCACGCCTGTCCATAAACAGAAGTAACATGAAGAAGAACTTTATATTATGAAGTACTGCATGACACTGAACAGCTCTCGTTACTCCGAGACATAAGTCTCATAATGACAAGTAATTTCACTGGCTTCAAAGTCCTTCAAACCGGAACACTACAGTGTTTACACACTGCTGATTGGCGGCAGAAATAGACAAAGCGGTGGTACCCACCCAGACGGCTTCTCGCATACGAGGGGCCTACCAATTAACAGCACTATAATACTTGGCCAGTTTTTTAATTTTGGTGCAGCTTAAGAGGCATTGAAAGCATTAGTTGTATATGTTTTCTTATATGTCAACTTTCTTTAAGATAAATTTCGTTGCGGCTTAAAGAAAATTTTGCATTCCCAGAAACTCGCCGAGCTCCACACAGGTGCCAGACGCCGTGGCGTAGTGGATGTGTAGCCGGCTGCGAAACGAGAGGCCGTGTGTTTGATTCCGTCATCGAGAAAAAATGTTTGTGTGATCCACAAATATTTGTTTCGGGTCTGGGTGTTGTGGGACCGCTTTCAGCTCGTGGGGTTGATTCCTTATTAGTCAGACCCTCGTAGTTCCTGATACTTGCGATGTATCGCAACCTGTAGGTTAACCTAGAGTCAGGACTATGTGTGTGACTCTTGGGTGTATTTATTTTTAATGGGATTACATTTTAATTGCCTCATGACGTAAAACGTAATTGCTTAACCACAAAACATGTGCGTATCTGTCGGTTAGACGAATTTTACCTCTGTCCTGTTTACATATTCTGTTGAGGAAAATCGAAGAGGCCTAAAGCTTCTACTTCTTCTTACAATTAAGCAAAAGCACTCTTGTACTTCTTATACCTTTATTCCACTGCCTGATTTTTATAGCATAGGCCGGCAAACGAGCAAGTGGGACAGCTGAGGGTAAGTGATCTCCACCGCCTATATACGCCCAAAATACCAAAAGAATTATGGGCGCCTTGCCGACCTTAAAGGAAAGGGATAATTAAGGGTTTGGGAAGGGGAGGAGAATTTGGGCCTCCGGATACCTCAGTCACCGTACGAAACGCAGCAGCAAGCTGCTACTTTACGTCGGTTTTCTGTGAGACAGTGGTCACGACCCGGACGAGCCGGCCCATTTATGCTGTAGACAAAAGTGTCTACAGCGTGGCTCTACACTCAAAGACTTGATGTTGATGTTACCGTATAAAGACTTATCTTGACTTGAAAGAAAGAAAGAAACGCATAAATGAAAGGAACTTGAAAATGGAACATCATTGAATTAATCGGCGTACTCATAAACACAATATGTACTTATTGCATTTATCTAATTTGCTTGTTATAGTATAAGATACGATGGGGTTGACATATCCGTATGGATAAAAACCCCAAAACAAATAAAGATTAAAAAAAAAACATCATTGAAGCTTAACACGGCGAAGTATGACACGAGTCTTGTTGCGCTTACGATCAGCCAAACGTCCTCCGTGGTCATTATAAAAAAAAAAAAAAAACCTGGCTCCTAGCAAATGTAGACACTATCCCGCCTACACACCCGCCACTGGAACTGCTGTGCACCCGGATCGCCAGTGGCAGGCATTTTGTTGACACTGAGCAGTGAAGCTCGGCGAGTCTCTGGAAATGCTAAATTGTCTTTCTCCCGCAACGAAATCAAATAGGAAGTTAAAGGAGGAGTTGGAAATATTAATTGTCCACTTGCTTCCATAGCAAAGCGGTAGACAAAATAATGAACAAAGGAGGCAGTAACCTCAGGTACAAGGACATTTACAACTGGAGAAGCCAGATGTAAAGCACCACTAAGTGGGTCCTATCACGTGAGCTGTTAAACTTGATTCCAATAATAGGTATGACAAAAATGCCGAAAAGCACGGAAATTCTTCCTAGTTTCCACAAGATCCATATAGTATACAACTCCAGATGTTATTTGCATACTGTCTAATATAATATTGCGCTCTTGTTGCCAGAGACTAAACTCCCAATGTAGACATACATACATACGCACTCACGCCTGTAATCCCCGAAGGGGGTAAGCAGAGGTGTAACCAATACAACCACATTTCGCCGAGCGTATCTCCGTCTCACGATGTGATAGGGGGCGAGCATTGTGATAGGTATCGCCATACCGGACACAAATTCCAGACTCCGGGCTGATACTGAGCATTTCGTAATAGAAAAATACCACTTGTACCCGACCCGGGGATCGAACCCGAGACCTCAGCGTCAGATTCAATCGTAACGCGTACTTATTACAACTGCGCCACTGAGAGGCAATGTAGACACTAGTCATTAAAAGGCGTAACCATTGCCCTGTCTACACTAGTCGGTTACTGGCAGTCGATATGGTCGCACGATGGCGCCGCATCCCATCCGAGACTGATAACCACCAGTATAAATCAGACGGCCGCGTACCGTGCATTGATAACGCGTCTACGGACAGATAAAACGTATTAATCAGCACCATTCCTTACATAGCGTTAATGGATTTTGAAAAAATTACATTTGGTAACATCGGTCGAACATAACGCGGCGGATTAGTCTCGGCGCCGATGAAGTCAGTCAGTCAGAACTGAGAACATGTGTTTTATATATGTAAGATAAACATGTCCCCTTTATAATAGCATACATACATACGTACGGACCCACGCCCGTAATCCCTGAAGGGGAGAGGTGTAACCATTACACCCACATTTCGCCGAGCCTATTTTCGTGCCGTGATGTGATAGGGGGCAAACCTATCACTATACAGGGCACAATTGCATACTCCGTACTGATACCGAGCATTTGGTAATAGAAAAACCCAATACAACTTGTACCCGACGCGGACCGAACCTGAGACCTCAGCGTCAGCCTTAATCGTAACGCGTACGCTTTACAACTGCGGCACCGAGGCAGTCATTAAATATTATGTCATTAAATTAGATGTTATGATTCAATACCCAGAATCAGAAGAAATTCTTCATACAAGAACACAATTTTATAACAAGAAATAAAAACTACTCAAAAAAACTGAAAAAGGTAAAAATAGATGTAAACAATTTTGAGCCCGTGCTATTTATTGGTCCATGATTGGTACCATCGTCTCAAAATTGTTTGCGACTATTCTCAGCTTTTTAATATTTTTGGGTCCGTAAGTAAGACCACCACCGAAGTAATCCCTATCGAATGCAAAAAGAATCGTCTAATTGGGTCCACATTTGGCGGAGTTATACATGAACATACAAAAAAAAATATAGACGATATGAGAACCCTACTCCTTGTTTTTTCGTCGGTTAAAAGTGTTTACAGCAACTTGCCGGTATGGATGTAGCAAACAGATGAGACGAGTAGTACCTAGACCATCCTAGAATCAAACCCACTACCTCCCAGATGTCTTAATCAATCTCTCCTCTGTTTTTAAGAATTCAAAAAAGGAGGAGGTTCTCAATTCGGCGCGTATTTTTATGCTTTTTTTATGTATGTACATCGATTTCTCCGCCAATTATGGACCGATTTTGTTGAAAAAAATTTCATTCGATTGAGTTTGGCTCCGATGTGATCTCATATAAATTTGGTTAAGATTTGATGACGGAGTACGGAGAAAAAAAATAAAAATCTTCAACGGACAGCAGTACACTCGTCGCGATAGTGATATTGTGTTGGAATTTACATGCTATTGCTTGAAGTCGGTTTCTAAGTTTTGTTAAACTTTATATTATTACTAATGAGCAGTAAATTAAACTTTGGCCCACATCAGTAACATTTTACAGGGCATTATAACACTTAACATCTTATGCCTGGGGATGACGAGCGCTGTCCAGTGCCATGCAGCGCTTTGTAATTCAAAGTTATGTGTGGTGTTGCTTCTGTTTATAGGCAGACGTGGCGCTTACCATCAGGCGAACAACTTGCTCATTTCGTCACTCGAACTTATAAAAACACTTTTAGACGACCGGGGAGTCGAACCTCTTACAGACTAATTTCAAACTACCATACCGTAAATTATTATAATAGCACAGCAGTCCTTTTGAGAAGCAGCCTAACAGTCATAGCAATAACTCAAGTGTGCCCAGCTTTACCTCCCTAATTATAGTAACCAATAACTCAGCGCTCGTTTACCCGCAGAAATGGACAAAGCTGTGATACCTGCAAAAGTATCCAAGTATCAATGCAAAATATTATAATGTACAACAAAATAAATCTAATAACTATGCGATAGTTGGTGGCGTCATTTCATTGGAGCGATCGCCGCGATAGCCAGTCAATCGATACGTTATCACTGGATCGGTGAGCCCCGCGGACCCCCACGACCCCCTGGGACCCCGCGACCCCCCACCAGGTGGGTCAGTAGCGTCAGCACAGAGAAATCAACTTACTAATTAAGGGCCTAATTAAAATTAAGTAATAATAATAAACTGCCTAGGTGGCATATGCGTTACGACTGAGGCTGACGCTGAAGTCTCTGGTTCGATCCTCGGCTCGGATAAAAGTGATATTAGGTTTTTCTATTAAGAAATGCTCAGTATCAGCCCGGCTTCGGAATGTTCGGCGAAATGTGGGTGTACTAATTACACCTGTGCCTACCTCTTCGGGGATTACAGGCGTAAGTGTGTATGTATTTATGTATATAAATAATAATATGAGTACGGTACAGTTTCATATTTAATTCAAATGCGAGTAATACTTGAGTTACTAAATCCATTGTCTCACAGTACATTAACGGATCTATCAAATCCCGGAGATTACGTATCTTTTTTGCTGTCGGTACCACATTTGGGCGAAGTGTGATCGCTGGCGTGATAATCGTCCGATCAAATTACCGCGCGCCGGTGGGCGCTGTAGGTGCGGTGAAACTTGAGCTGGCCCAGTGCCCGCGAGTAGCATCGCGGGGGCGCGGGTTCTACTGCCGTGAAGGTGCAAAAAGATATAATTTTTATAAAACTTAGGTTAAAGCAGCGGTAGCTTAGTGGAGAGTGGTATGGTCTGTCGAGACGAAAGTCGCAGATTCGAAACCAGTTCCAAGTGCACACACCTTTGACTTTTCTAAGATATGTTTGTATTAATTGTTAATACTGAGAAGTTCTTCATAAGAATTCCTGAGGTATGTGAATTCTGCTAACCCGCATTAGCCCAGCGTGGTGGACTAAGGCCTGACTCCCTCTCAATCTGTAGAGGAGGCCCGTGCCCAGCAGTAGGACATGTATAATACAAGGCTAGAAAAATAGACTTAGGTGTATATGCCCATGTTTCTTTTACATTTATTGGTGTGATTTAAAACAGACGTAAAGTAGCAGATTGCTGCTGCGTTGCAGTGAGTGAGATATCCGGAGGCGCAAATTCCCTCCCCTTCCCAACTCCTTAATTATCCCTTTCCTCTAAGATCGGCAACGCGCCCATGACTCTTTTGGTATTGTGCGCGTACATGGGCGGTGGAGATCACTTACCATCAGGTGACACACATGCTAGGTGGCGGCCTATGCAATTAAAAACAAGTGAAAAATTTGGAATTTACTACAATTACTAGGTTTACCATGTAAAAAGTGCCCGACTAAGATGTACTCAGTACCCCATGTGATGTGATGACCCCAGTTTTATTTTGTCCTCCTGTACTCCTGAGACGGTTTAAATCTTAGTCCACTACGCTGGCCTAATGCGGGTTGGCAGATTATACATACCTTCGAAATTCTTATGAAGAATTCTCAGCTGTGAAGGTTTCATCACTGTTTCCTTCAAATTGTTAATTGACAATGAATACACAAATAACTTCAAATAAAGTGAGAGGTATTATATTAGTGCTGCGACGTATCAAGTGTATATTCCGACTGCCCTTATCAGTGGGTCAGTGGGGTCGGCGCAACATGCTTTTTAACACATGTTATAGAATATAATAGAAAATATATTTTGCTTGTTGTTTTTACGACCGGCCGCCTGCCTGAATCCACCCCCTTTGGGGAGATACCAAGTGTATACTGTGTGTACACGGTATGACCTAATAGTGACAATGCGTCTTTTAGTTATTGGTTGGCATATACAGAGTTAAAATCATGGTGATTTGATCCCATGGATGCTGTCGGGATCTGCTGATGCAATCCAGTTACAAAGCGGCGTAGTCATTTAAATAAAATCAGGAATAAATGCATAAAAACACACACAATTCCATTCACATTAGAACAGTTTTTGGTGAAAGGTTTTTGCAGGCCATAGTGTGTCTGAGTAGTTACCACTTAGTCTATTCCCGTTGCTAAGGAGCATTGTGTAAGCGCTGTTGTGTTTCAATTTGAAGGACATTGACACCAGTGAAATTACTGGGTATTATAAGACTTAACGTCTTGTCCCAGGGTGAGAGCTATTCATGTAATATGCACATTTTTGGACCCGATTGGGTGGCGACATGGTGATCATATAGCCATAGTAGCTTGTACAGGCGAGTCGTGTTCCGGGGTCAGTCAAAGTATATGCAATATATTCAGACCAAAAAGGCTTCAAATGTGATATCGGGATATCTATAACGAAATGCTTAGTATCAGCCCGGAGTAGTCGATATCCTACTCTATCACATCATGGGACGGAAGTGAGATCGGCGAAAGCTTCGCTTTTTCTGTCCTATTTATGAGCACAATTCCTTTCCAACTTATGTGTAATTTTTTGAATTGAAAACTCGACCTTTATATTTGCCCGACTTGATTTGAGCCCAAGACTTCACGTTTCCTCTAGACCGATAAGACCAGGATAGCGTCAAGTAAAAAGAAAGCAATACAGCCATCATAAACGACCGGTCAACACATCACTAGCGTTATAAAACTGAAAACGTAGTGCGGGGCCCCGTCATAACTGCGTCTCAGACAGCCCATATTGCATTGTGAAGCTAATTGGATTGAGATTGTTATCGCTCGCTCCGATAAAATGGAATAGATAACATTCTGTAGTGACTTATTAAGGCCGTTCCCAGAATAATATTAGATGGCACGATACGCCGGCTCGTGTGTGTGAGCGTTCGCACAAAAAATGTACGGGTTTTTGAGTTTTTGGTGTTTTTTGATGCGTTAGGTGTATGTGTTTGGACGTTTTGATACGGTGAGTAATTTTTAAATATTAATTTCTAAGCCTCCGTGGCGCAGTGGGAGAGTAGCCAGCTGCGTGAGGCCGTGGGTTCGATTCCCGCACCGAGACAAATGTTTGTGTGACCCAGAAATATTTGTTTCAAGTCTGGGTGTTGTGGGCGAGGGCCTGCTGGTTTCGTCATTCAGGCTAAAAGACTGAGATGCAGATGGTCTGGGGGTTGTTTGACGTGTATATGCTCAGTTCCACACACACACACAAACACACTCACACGCGCTCATTGACATGACTCACGCTAACAAATTATTTCATTATTCTAATTGGTTTCTCAAGACACAGGCTCCGCCTAATTTGAGTACCCCTGGAAAATGTTTTAGTATCATTCTTTATTTAAATAAAGGTTTTTTCATTTTTCTATATACCTTAAACTATAATTGTTCTCTGCAGTTATTTTTTAATTTTGCTTTATGTTTTCTATATACCTAAACCTTCTTTTCTATTTAGTGTAATATTTTCCTTAATGTTTACTGCTCGTCGCTAGTGTTGGCTGAATTGTTATTTTCTTTCTAAAAAAGACGAACAGCCTAAACTCCTTATTAACCTTCCTTCCACCTGCCCTTATCCCACCCGCAGTGGTGTCGGCGCAACATGCATTTTAACATATTTTACAGAAAGAATTGGCTTGTTGTTTTTGCAACCGCCCACCTAACGTAAACCCCTCTGGGGAGAAATATTATAACCCAAAAACAAATATTCATTTTAAAAAGCCACTCTGTTTTGCGAACAGTACAAGCCTATCAGCGATCAGTACAACGGATCGCCTTGTGTAGTTTTTGCGAAATTGCTCGAACCGATCGAGTTTTATTCACCGACGATTCCGTGAAACTGTGCAACTATGTCAACCTTGGACTTGCTGACGGTACTACGAAATTTTCTATAGTAGGCGCCATGCACTATAGTGCTACTCATCAAATATAATACGACTGAGTGGTTTTTTTTTCTTTTTTATTAGCTTTAAATGACGAGACGAGCAAGTCGCTCGGCTGATGGTTAGCATCACGTATGCCCAACATAATCAACACCAACCAGAACTTTGAATTATGAAGTACTGCATGACGCTGAACTGCGCTTGTCACCCCGAGACATAAGGTGTTAAATCTCATAAAGCCCAGTAATTTCACTGGCTCCAATATCCTTCAAACCGGAACACAACAATGTTTACACACTGCTGCTTGGCGGCAGAAATAGACAAAGTGGCGGTACCTACACAGACGGCCTCTCGCATACGAGAGACTACCTAGTATACCATCAAGTCTCACTACCGTTGATAAGTTGGTACACCAACAAGGTTGTATTCAACTAACAGAACTTTGATTTGACTTCGCTGTTAAATCAAGTCGAGTTGCTGAAACGTTATTTAGTGAACAAAAAGAGAAATATTTGATCTCTCTTTAGTACCGTTTGACATACGATTTTTCATATTAATTTGAAAGTTATGTCTAAGATGTGTGTTAAATCAAAGGTGTTGATCACGCGTCTAGCAACCCAATTTCGACTTGACATGAGCTTTGACATTTGATAAGTTAATTTAACATTGATCGGCTTTTCAGAAATTGGGCGCTAACGTCTTATGTCTCGGGGTAAGGAGCGCAGTTCAGTACCATGCAATGCTTTGTAATTTAAAGTTATGTGTGTTGTGATTCTGTTAACGAGTAGGGCGGCACTTACCATTAAGCCAACAACCTGCTCATTTCATCATTCAAGCTAATAATGTACGTATTTGAATAGGCGAGACAGAAGTTTTCTGAGTGGTAGAGCCACGCTGTAGACAATTATGTCACAGAAAACCGGCGTAAAGTAGCAGCTTGCTGCTGCGTTTCGTACGGTGAGTGAGATATCTGGAGACCAAAATTCCCCTCCCCTTCTAAATCCCTTACCTATACCTTTCCTTTAAGATCAGCAACGCGCCCATGATTATTTTAGTATTGTGAGCGTACATGGGCGGTGGAGATCACTTGCCATCAGGTGACCCACTTGCTCGTTTGCCGGCCTAGACTATAAAAAAAAGAATTCGCAGGTTCGAAACCAGTCCCAAGAGCGTGCACTTCTGACTTTCATATGTTACGTGTACTACGCATTGTTAATTATAGCTTGCTGAAAGATCATGAGGGAATTCTCTAAAGGAATTTCAAAGGCATGTAGAAGGCAAGACCAGCGTGGTGGACTAAGTCCTAGCCCCTCTCATGGCCCATGCCCAGCAGTGGGACAGTACAATACAGGGCTCATAATATTATCTTTCGCAAGTCAAGTCTGCAGTTAAAAGAAAAATAAAAACTTGCTTCTCGTATTCATATCTAAAATCAAAATCAGGCCTCCACTGATTTCATTAATGATACCACAGACAATTACCTGTTAAATAATTTTAGTTTATTTTGCATATACATAAAGCAAAAAGTAAGTGGAGTGCCGAACGACGTCATCTGATACAATTACTCAAAGGTGTTGCAATGAATATTAAATAAATAAATACACGTTACTGCACGGTACGTTCAATAATTGAAGCTTAGAATCTAGTATATCTACAGATAATAAACTATTAGCAATAAAATCAAATATGTTATGAAACCTTGAAAAAAAAACTGACTGCCTCGGTGGCGCAGTTGTAATGCGTACGCGTTACGATTGAGTCCAACGCTGAGGTCTCGGGTTCGTTCCCCGGGTCGGGTAAAGAGGTATTGGGTTTTTCTATTACGAAATGCTCAGTATCAGCCCGGAGTCTGGAATTTGTGCCCGGTATGGCGTTAGGCTCGCCCCCTATCACATCGTGGGATGGAGATACGCTCGGCGAAATGTGGGTGTACTTGTTACACCTCTGCCTACCCCTTCGGGGATTACAGGCGTTAGATTTACATATACGTACGCAACGTATATGTAAATCTTTAAAAAAATATCACATAATATATCTATTGACGATTAATGTAGTGTAATTGTACAGCCGTTCTTTTCTCTTATGCGAGCAATTAATGGAATTAAGTACTTTTTGGGGCTTTATAATTTTACATGAAAATATTTTTGTATATTTGGAATTGGCTACTTACTAGCTTTTATTGGACACCAATATTGAAGGCTTAATGAATAAAGAACACATTTTATGTTTAGTCTCCAATTTTTTCCTAAGATTTTTTTTTTACTTAAATTTATATTAATACAAATATAGCCTAGGACCACCGCACAATAGAGACGCATCGATAGAAAACTCATTTGACAAAATCTGTTTCCTAGGAGCGACGCTAATGTGGAACATCCATATATACTTACTTACATAAATAAATAAATACACCCAACAGTCACACACATAGCCCTAACCCCACACTAGGTTAACCTGTATCGTGGGTATCAGGAACTACGAGGGACTTGTCCCACAGCACCCAGACCCGAAACAAACATTTGTAGATTACACAAACATTTGTCCCGGTGCGGAAATCGAACCCACGGCCTCACGCTTCACCGCCGGCTACTCACCAACTGCGCCACGGAGGCTGTTGATGTATGCATATTTATATGTATATTTTTTATTTTTCAAAATTATTACTCCAAATAATCACCTTGCATCGCCATAGAAGAGTAAACAAACGAACAAACTCATAGGCTGTGGCTAGCATAACCGATTTGGTAACATAAAAATCAGCGAACACCGACCTTTTATTTGTGATTCATTCTCCACGAACAATGAAACAAGTAAGACAATATGCTTTTATCTGCGGTCGCTTGATTATTTTGAACTATTTTAGTTCCTGAACTATCAAGTGTGATATTTATTGAAATGTATTTACGTCATAGCTTTGTATTCAATTGCTTTATTGGCTGAATCATTAAGGGCGTATCATAATCCATAGGCTTAATCGTGAAAACGTTGGACTGTAAGAATTTCATGGGTAGTCCTTTTAAGTGATTGCCGTACAAAATATTCTTCCTTCTATCTGACTTTTCTCCATTAGAATTTCTAAGGTATGTGAAGTCTGCCAACCCGCATTAGGCCAGCATAGTGGACTAAGGCCTAACCCTTCTTATTTAGTAGAGAAGGCCCGTGGTCAGCAGTGGGGCGTGTATAATATAGGGCTAGTATTATTATTATTTAAAAACAAACATGACTGCTTCGGTGGCGCAGTTGTAATGCGTACGCGTTACAATTGAGATAAACGCTGAGGTCTCGGGTTCGATCCCCGGGTCGGGTAAAGTGGTAGTGGTAGGGTTTCTCTATTACGATATGCTTAGTATTAGTCCGGAGTCTGGAATTTGTGCCCGGTATGGCGATAGGCTCGCCCCCTATCACATCGTGGGACGGAGATACGCTCGGCGAAATGTGGGTTTACTGGTTACACCTCTGCTTACCTCTGCTTACGTATTAAAAACATAACTTTGAGGTCCCACATAGCAGCATAAGGTCAGAATGACGAAACCCGCACTAACACACCGACATTGAACCTTCCGGTAAAACCGAAGAAATATCGCTTCCGGCTTCCGGTACAATGATGTATTAGGGAACTTCGATTGCTATCAATTGAAGTGGACTGTACTTCATATCTCGGTGATACCTTTGCCCATATAGTCTTTAAAGTGTAGTTTAAAGTTGTAGATTTTTTAATTGGTAGAGCCACGCTGTTCATCATGAATGGGCCGGCTCGACCGGGTCGTTACCACTGTCTCGTAGAAAATTGACGTAAAGTAGAAGCTTGCTGCTGCGTTTCGTACAGTGACTGAGATATCTGAAAGCCAAAATCCGTCTCCTCTTTCCAATCCCTTAATTATGACTTTCTTTTAACGCCTGTAACGCGCCCAAGTTTATTTTGGTATTGTGGGCGTATATAGGCGCTAGGAATCACTTACCATCAGGTGGCTCACCTATTCATTTCTCAGTCTATGCTTTTAAAAAAGGAAACTATATATTCCAAACTGCAAATATCACATAAAAGAACCAGACTTCGGAATCAAACCTACAACCTTCGATTTAACGTACCATGCCCCTTGACTATAACGATGTTCGACATTTATAAACATACTATATACTCACGCCTGTAATCCCTGAAGGGGTAGGCAGAGGTGTAACTAGTACACCCACATTTCGCCGAGCGTATCTCCGTCCCACGATGTGATAGGGGGCGAGCCTATCGCCATACCGGGCACATTTATAAAGTAACTGTTAAATGGTATTTATTGTATTATTGGGGTTCGGTGTCAGATCAGGGGCGTTGCAATCGCTCGGGGTGAAACATTAAACACCCGATAGAGGGCGTAGGTGACGTGTCGCCCGCTACCGCCTATACCGCGGTTACATGATGTGCAAGCGAAAAGCAGTAGCGAGCGCGCTTATTTAAAATTTCATATAAGAACATTTTGTTGACGATGAAAAACATGCCTAGCATTAGATTTATTTGTAAAAAAATTTTTTTTTTTTAAATGACAATTATGTCGCTTTGTCTTGTAATTTTCATTCACAATTTCGGGTTGATTAATTTCTGCTTAAAATTATATTTACACTGAAGCCAGTGAAATTACTGGGAATTATATGACTTCTTACGGGGTAAAGAACGCAGTCTAGCGTCATGCAGTATTTCATAATTCGATGTTGTTATTAATGTTTCTTCTATTTATGGGCCGGCGTGACACTTATCATCAGGCGAGGGATCTGCTCGTCTCGTTATCTAAAGCAAATGAAAAAAAGACTATTTTTTTTTATATTATAGCCTGGCAAACGAGCAAGTGGGTCACCTGATGGTAAGCGATCTCCACCGCCCATGTACGCCCACAATAAAAAATAATTATGGGCGCGTTGCCGACCTTAAAGGAAAGGGATAATAAGGGATTGGGAAGGGGAGGGGGATTTGGGCCTCCGGATATCTCACTCACCGTACGAAACGCAGCAGCAAGCTGCTACTTTACGCCGGTTTTCTGTGAGACAGTGGTAACGACCCGGACGAGCCGGCCCATTCATGCTGTAGACAAAATTGCCCGTCTAGTTTTTCCAAATTCAAGATAGCATTGAACCTACAATAAAATGACAGAATCATTATACTGAACTTTAATAACAAAATTAAATCCCAAACCTGCCTTATCTCGTCGTTTAGACCACAGCAACACTGGTAACACACACGACCGATTAAACCTTTTGTTACGGCGAAGAAAAATGGTGCAAGTATATCTGGCGATACCCGCCAGATGCGTGACCGTTGATACTGCGGTAAAGTGACACCGCGCTACCTATAGCACGGTAGCATGAGTCGTGTTCGTGGCCGTGACTTTATAAAATACGCTTGTTAGAACTGGCACGAATTATATGTATTCTAAATTTGAACATTTGTAAATGAGCAGCCCTGCCACTATCATGGTACTAGAAGCCGTAGTTTTGAATCTGGCATATTAAACTATATTCTACGTTTGAATTTCGAAATGGCGAATAAAATGGCGCAAGCTTAACTGATGAAACCCACCAGATGCAGGACCGTTGATACCTACTGCAGTAAAGTGACACCGCGCTACCTATACCAAGGTAGCATGAGTCGTGTTCGTGGCCGTGACTTTATAAAATACGCTTGTTAGAACTGGCACGATTTATATGTATTCTAAATTTGAACATTTGTAAATAAGCAGCCCTGCCATTACCACGGTAGCAGAAGCCCTAGTTTTGAATCTGGCATATTTGAAATACATTCTAAATTTGAATTTGCCATAACTAGGCCGGGATTACGCTGTACAGAAAGAAAGAATGGCGAATGAAATGATGCAAGTATATCTGGCAATATCCTTCAGATGCATAACCGATGGTACCACGGTTAAGTGTCAACGCGATGCCTATACCACGGTTGCATAACTCGTTGTCGCGACTTTATAAAAATAGTTCTCTTTGAAAGATAGTACTACCATTACCGCAATATGGACCATGATGTTAGAACTGGCCATCCTGGCACATATTTAATGTACTTATTCTAAATTTTAAATACGTAGCGGTGAAGAAATATGGTGCAAATGTATCTGGCAATATTCGCCAATTACGTGAACGTTATTACCTACTAATGTAGTAACTAATAGTATATATTGATTCATTGTTTTTTAAAGTAGTAAATATGATGTTAGAACTGACAGAATTCGAAAAATCGTAAAGGTTTAACATTTTGTCTCGGTCCGCGAATCGAACCCGCGCAGCTTCTCGCTTCACAGCCGGCTGTGCCCACTGCGCCACGAAGGCTGAAAATAAATAATAAATAAATACACCCAACTGTCATATGCTTAGTCCTGACCCCACACTAGATTAACCTGTATTGTGGGTATCAGGAATTACGAGGGACTTGCGGTCAAACAACATCCAGACCCGAAACAAATGATATGTCAAAAATGGGCTTTTATTATGTGGAAATTCTAACCAACATAATTTATATATATTTGGATAGAACTCCTAAAAGCGAATGTTTTTTAATAATTAGTTTAATTTTAAAGACCTCCAATTTTAAGATATTAATATTTTTATTTTACTGGAATGTTACACCTAAAACGAACAAATCTTTAAAATATAAATAATCAAACAAACTATTTCTAAGCCGCACCTCCGAAAGAAGTAAACTTGTCAAAAAGCTACAAAATTTACAACATGGAATGACGGATTTATGAATAGTCAAGATTTGATTGTCATATATTAGGTCTTTCTTTACTCTTTACCTATGAAATTGCTCTGTACGAAAAAAGTTAAAGTATTTTTTCACTTTTTTATTTCTATTGATCAAAGTAACCACACGTGCTATCGATGCATCTTTGCCAGCGCAGTGGCAATTTATCAATGCCCTTCTTAATATAATCGGCTGGACGAGAGGCTTATTGTCCATGATTTACTCGTATTGTGGGAGTTCATGGGTGCTGGTGATCACTTTTTCTTTGGCCGTTTTCTCCCACTGCTGGACAAAAGGCTATACTAATCATTTACCACCAGAAAAATAGGCGTATTCTTATCGACATAATCTGATTGATGCAATGGCAATTAGTCTTATATCAAACACAAGTATACAATATCATGTGTTTTAGTTTATTTGACTTACTTATACAATTTGTATTATAATAAAACTATTTTTTAAGATTTACACAATTGTTTATTAATTTTGTTCATTTTCAATGTCTTCTCTTATAAGTATAGAGTTTAGAAACTCTGCAGGTTGAGGCATATAATAACATTTTGATGCCGAGCTCATCCAAGATACCAAACAATTGCAATAACGTGAGCAAACACAGCTTCCAACAGTCCTTTTCCCAATTATGCATCTGCAATAATATTCACAAATTCTATCCTGTCAACTATTGCCTGCTACTTTTAATAAGATATGTGTGTTACATACATTTATTGATACACATTAAAGAAGCTATCCGCTTAATTGTTTCGCCTGTTGTTAACTTCTTTAGGTATAAAAAATCCTAGAACTGTTTGTCGTTTTCGGCATACTACTAATGATTGACTAAATCGCTAAAAGATTCAATACGGTCAAGCCAGTCCAGTAACTACAAATGTGCACTCGCACTCACTCACGCGTGTAATCCCCGAAGGGGTTGGCAGAGGTGTAACCAGTAAACCCACATTTCGCCGAGAATATCTCCGTCCCATGGTGTGATAGGGCGGGCCTATACCGGGCACAAATGCCAGACTCCGGGCTAATACTGAGCATTTCGTGATAGAAAAACCACTTTTACCCGACCCGGGGATCGAACC
This sequence comes from Mimas tiliae, assembly GCA_905332985.1. Classification (NCBI taxonomy): domain Eukaryota; kingdom Metazoa; phylum Arthropoda; class Insecta; order Lepidoptera; family Sphingidae; genus Mimas; species Mimas tiliae. The sequence goes on along the minus strand of HG995241.1, from coordinate 18,359,925 downwards.
AGAGACCTCAGCGTCAGCCTCAGTCATGCCGCGTACGCATTACAACTGCGCCACCGAGGCAGTCAACAAATGTGGTTAATCATATTTTCCACATTTTCAAAATAAACTGTGTTATTAGTTTTCTATCTTAACAAATCTAACACTTTATGCAAGAAAATAAATAAATAAATAAATACACCCAACAGTCACACACATAGTTCTGACCCCACACTAGGTTAACCTGTATCGTGGGTATCAGGAACTACGAGGGACTTGCGGTCCCACAACACCCAGACCAGAAACAAATATTTGTGGATTAGACAAACATTTGTCTCGGTGTGGGAATCGAACCCACGGCATCTCGCTTCGCAGCCGACTACACACCCCCTGCGCCACGGAGGCTGTCGAAAATCACAGAAAATCAACGAATCACGAAACAGACAGGATACCGCGATTGACAATACTTAGAAAAATGACAGATTTACATAAAGTGATGTCAGTTATATGATGCAATGGTAGTTATTGTTTTGTGTCCGCATACATCAGTAAAATATATCTACCAACACTTTTATTTTTTATTTTTCTATTTAATGGAGGGGTCTAAAATTATTATTTTAATGGTTCCAAGTTTCACATTTTTAGCACTATCATTTCCGTATAGTTTGATGTTGGTTAGATTTTGTTCGAAATAAAAAACCAACGTCCATACAAAAAGTGGACATGTCCTTTGTGTAGACCACACAAACATTTATCTCGGTATGAAAATCGAACCCAAGGCCTCACGCTTCGTAGCCGGCTACTCGCCCGCTGCGCCATGGAGTCTTTTTGTTAGCTTGAATGACAAGACCAGCAAGTCGCTCGCCTGATGGTAAGCGCCACGCCTGCTCATAAACAGAAGCAATGCCACACAGAACTATGGATTACAAAGCACTGCATGGACTGCGTTCGTCACTCCGAGACATAAGATATTAAGTCTGCCCAGTTATTTCACTGGTTTCAATGTCCTTAAAACCGGAACACAACATTGCTTACACCCTATTGCTTCACGGTAGAAATACGATACGCTTTCGCAGGGACCTACCACCTAGTAAATATGTAACATTGTGATACAAGTAAATAATCGATAATAATAGTAATACCACTTTATACGGTACAGTTCGGTCCAAAAACCTCTCTCTGGTCATAATTATACCAATTGTACAATTGAAAAAAGTCCTTTCCTTGGGTGGGCCGGGCGTGTTCATTTGTCACTCAGCTACCACGCTACGACCTGATACACATCTGGAGAACAATGGAGCTCCGTGTTTATAAGTTTAAATTGTTTAACACATTTGTTACATGCCCATGTATCGCGTTACAGGGGATCGGGAATGTGCTATGACATAAGATAGTATTTTCAATGTAGTAGAGCATTGTTCGATGTCTAACATGGTTATGATATTAAGCAACATTGTCAAGAGATCTAAGTGTGGCGAGATGTCTCGTTTTGGAACCTAAAATAAAATACCCCGCACAAAGCGCTGCTATTTCCGTCCCATGATAGATGAACTTATTGCTTTACCAGGTACAAATTCTAATTTCGGGTATACCATACGCACGTGATAGGGTGCGAGCCTATCGCTATACCGAGCACAATTCTACGACGATCAGCTCGCCCCCTATCATATGATAGGACGGAGATACGCTCGGCGAAATGTGGGTGTACTGGTTACACCTCTCCCTACTCCATCGGGGATTACAGGCATGCGTATGTATATCTATTAACCACCCAAACAAAATAGGTACTTACTGATCATTCCAAATTACAACCGAATTTTCCATATAACGTAACAAAATTGAGACAATGAGCTAGTTGTTTCCACCTTAACTGTACAATTCGCGATTTTATCGATATGTTTAGCGTCCACTGAATGGCCTGTATTGCAGTTTATTGGGGTTATAAATACCAAGCGTACACGCGAAGCTATGTACGGTAAAAAAACATGATAACCTTGGTGCGGATAAAAAATGGAATTTGTCAACAGTGAACGGTTGTAACAATGAAATAAAAAAATATTTTTAACATTTTATAAAATAAGTAAATACTTTTCGTTCCATTATAGCTTAGCGTATATGGTAAACTGCACTGCAGTCTAAACCTCGACAACAATATAACAGAAATCCGTCATTTACGAGGTCGCGTCATACGATTATTTTTTCAAACTGTATGCCGCGACCTCATTGCAAAAATTTTCTGTTATATTTTGTAACATGCGATAATTTCTCTCCATCTGATTTGGGCTTAATGTTTGGAGTTTGAACTCGATGGTAGTACACAGTGATAGACTGGCATTGGTCTAGTGGCAGGTACTAAGAAATTGAACCCAGTAACCATAAGGTACTGGGTTCCATTTCCAGGTCAGGTAACCACAATTTGAGGTTTCGATTCATAAATCTCTCTACGCCTATGGAAACAAAAGCCGCGACGACGTCTCAGGCCGGCCAAGTTATTTTGCGCGTATTGTACAAATATTTTTCGTAAATTTCCACAAGCACACGATAATTTCCCACAGTTTGTAAGTGATTATTGGAATAAATGTTCGCACATCACATATTTCTGTTATAATGCGCCCCATACGCAGTGGATTGTGGTACGATCGTCCGCGCCAGTAGTCAAGTTTTTTCTTATACTCCTTTTCATTGGGACGTACTTAGGTTTGTGTCGAAGGAATCAAATATACTGATCTGACTGAATACTGCTATACTGTATATTCTTTGTATTTGATGGATGTTATTTAATATAGGTACTAGTTGTAAACAAAAAATACAAATCTCACTAATCAGTAAAACTACCCTGTGTTATATATTATGTATTCAATGAATATTATAAATAGGTACGAGTTCTGTATAGCATATAAGATAGGAGTTATATACAGTGCCTTAAAGGTGGGATATTAACATTTAATTGTAAGTAAAACAGTGGGTTTTAGTTCTGCAGTTATATAAAATACTATCTAAAATTACTTTATAGTGCAATAAACATATTTGCTATAATTCCGTACCATTTGTTGTGCGACTATTTGATATTTTTAAGACAAATTAACAATACGTTTCGTGTCCTTTATCATCCATTCCATTCTTTGTCATATGTACCTCTCGAGTAATAACCTTTTACAAGACGCAGACATCGCACGTGTAGTCCGTTGTCCCCCATCTTCTTACCTCGCTACGCACCTGCGCCCACCTTCGTAGCGCTCATTTGTTGGCCCATTGTAAAACACTCACAGTTGTGTTATAGCCTTTTTTATTTTCCATCGATAATATTGTTCTCGGGGCAGTTTCGTTCGATTGTGATCGGATGCTGTTACACCATGTCATCTTATTAAAAATTTTCTGTCTCGTTTCTTTGAATTACATATAAAATGGAGTTTATCTTTTATAAAGACAGTATCGGTTGATGTTAGCGTATTATTTTTTAGATCCTGTCTTAGTTTACGTGTGTTTTATTGGAATTAATAGCGTGTGGGTGAGCCTTGGTGTTGTTCTGCCACTGTGTTATATGACGGTGTGTATTAATTCAATTGAAGATTTATAAATACCTAAATACATTTAGGCTGTCACTGATAAGCTTAAAATTACGTTCGGTTACAATATAATTCTAATAAACCTGCTGAATTAATCGTTGTACACAAACGAAAATAACGTGTAATATAGTTTAGTTAGCGAATTTTGTTTACACCGGAAATTGTATGTGTGCTGAACTTTATATAAAATAAGTTTAATATTATATAATGTTAGACGCCAAATTTCAAGTGAAACTAAATTGAATAATGAATATGAATACACCCAACAGTCACACACATAGTCCTGACCCCACAATAGGTAAACCTGTATCGCGGGTATCAGGAACTACGAGGGACTTGCGGTCCCACAACACCCAGACCCGAGACCAATATTTGTGGTTCACACAAACATTTGTCCCGGTGTGGGAATCGAACCCACGGCCTCTCGCTTCGCAGCCGTCTACTCGCCCGCTGCGTCACGGAGCTGTGATTTAAATGAATCCTTAATCAAAATAATCCTTGTGATCGAATAGAAACCCTTTATATACATTTACCTTTACAACATTCTGAACGAAAAAAATGAATAAATAAAAACTATTAAAAAGCCGCCGCGCTGCATCTCGGTCGCGCGGAAGATTTTTCTGGTAGATTTTTCGCAAATCGTCAAGGTCATTAGCATGGGGTACAATTTTAAGAGTCTTACCATATTAACTAAGATCTGACGACAATGGAATTTGACATCTACTACCCACCAAATATCTTTAAAACACTTCTCGCCAAAACACTCTTTAGCTTCGTTAAAGCGCACACCTATTCAAAAAATAAGAACTAAAGCACTCCCAACTTCGGCCCCTTCCGTCGCCATTCGGCAGTTTTCGGCAACGGTCACCGGCGCCGTTGATATCGCACAATATCGTTTGTAGATTAGCTAAAACAACTTACGTGTAAATTGTATCGGCGAGTGGCGACAGGCTTCATTTTGATATCATAAGTACCTACTTCTTTACTTCCTTTTTCTTTGGCGATAAGATAAAGAGCTTTTATGGGAAGGTGTGCTAACTTTTAAATAAGGTCTTATGTATATACTTTTATACAAATACCGTTGGTCTAGTGGTATAGTATCTAGGAGAACTGTGAGGACTCAGGTTCTATTTTTATAACAGTCGATTTGATTATAGAGTAGATTTGCTTCTTAATATCATAGGAAAGTTATGTACACCGTTATTAGAAAGACTTGGTTGGAGTATTGCCTACACCTTGTACATTACAAGGATAATGTTCTATAACTATGTAGAATATGTATTAATGTGATAAGTCTTTCATACGCAAGGGAATATCTAGGTAGGTACCACTGCTTTGTCAATTTCCGCCGCCCAACTATAATGTGTAAGCTCTTTTGTTTTCGGGTTTAAAGGCAATAAAGCCAGTGAAATTATTGGGCATTATGAGACTTAACACCTTATGTATCGGGGTGACGAGAGCAGTCCAATGCCTTTCAGTGCTTTGTAATTCGCAGCATAGCGCTTAACATCATACGAGCGACCTGCTCGTCTTTTCATTACCACCTGTTAAACTAAAAAAACCGTATTCATATCGGTTCATTCGTTAAGGCGTCTCGATGCCACAGACATAGACACACACACACACACAAACAGACAATGAGGTCCAACTTATAACACCCCTCTTTTAATCGGGTGTTAAAAATCATCAATTTTATACCATGTTGATGTTCAACGCCATCTATCTAACATAATCGAAAACACAATTTTAAACATTATAAAATCTAGTCAAGCTTTTAAAAGCTCAACGACTCAGACAACAACATTTTTAATGCACGAAAAAAGCTTGGAAGCACGTATTTGATAAGGCTGGTGGTCGTTAAGCTGATAACTGGCAGAAGATAGCAGATGCAGTGATACTGTACAGTCAGCAGATTAATGCGCTCATATTTTACGCGCTCGATGGCACATGATAGCGGAAATCTACTGAGGAATGTACGGATAGCATAAAAGGTATTTGGGTAAAGTTTTATAATGTTTATATTGTAATTCGGATGACTAATTGAACGTTGTATTTAATGACACTTTTATACCGTGGTGTAACAGTGACAAGGACTTAGGACTACATATCGACGCCACTCTGAACTGGCAGACCCAGGCAACCTCTGTGTGCCAGAGAGTCACCGATACCTTTCGTGCCTTATACCGCCTGAAGAATTTCCTGCCCTCTAGGACTAAGACAATGCTTGTGCAAACCTTAATATTCCCCATTATCGACTATGGTGATGTGTGCTATTTTGACCTGAATGCAAAACTCGACCGACTTCTTAACAACTGCATTCGATTCATCTTTAATCTTGGCAAACATGACCATGTGTCATTTCATCGGCAGCAACTGAAGTGGTTACCCATCTGTCAGCGCCGCTCTCTGCGCGCACTTACCACACTCTACTCAATAATTATATCTCCTGACTCGCCTTCCTATTTATCTTCCCAGTTTTAGGATATAGGTAGTAACCATGACAGAAACCTTCGCTCCATGAAATGGACAAAGCGTTGGTACTGACCCAGACGGCCTCCACCCACCACCTACTTACTACCTTGTAAATTAGGTACTATATTTTTGGCAAACGCTTTCAACTTACTGTTAATCAGTGAGTCAGGTAAGTCAGTGAGTCAGGTAAGTCAGTGAGTCAGGTAAGTCAGTGTCACTAAGTTTGAGTAAAAGCTTCTCATCATTTTATGGTTATTCTACTTCCTACCAATATTATAGTAAATTACAAATCAAATCATTTATTTAGTAATTAGGCCGCCAAGGGCACTTTTACACGTCGAGTTTTTACACATCTGACCTTTGTAAACCAGTAATTAATATATTATTTCATACATACATACGCACTCCCGCCTGTATTCCCCGAAGGGGTAGGCAGAGGTGTAATTAGTACACCCACATTTCGCCGAGCTTATTTACGTCCCATGGTGTGATTTGGGGCGAGCTTATCGCCATATCGGGCACAATTCCAGACTCCGGGTTGATACTAAGTAAGAAATGCTCATCATATGGTATGATTAAATTTCATTGATACAGGCTTACCTAGTGAGGAAATTAATTGAAACTATTATACCAGGATACGCTTTGTCAGGAAAATACTTCTAAATTGTTTTCTTTACATTGTTTTAACCTGTTTTGTATTGATTTTTGCTGTAATAAATTATTTTTCATTTCATTTTCAGTATGTGAAAGTTTGGATGTTTGTTAATTGATCACGCTTTAACGGCTGAACCGGTTTGAATGAAATCACACTATCTGAGAAGTAGTTATCGATTAGATGCTACCAAAAGTTTTAACAAATACAGAACTTTAAAAAACTTTAAAAGCAAAAATATGTCTAACTACTTTTAAGCCGGTGCTATAGGTAGCAGTTTTATTATTACAACGCCGGAATACTGGAACGCTATTCAAGCATTTAAGATCATTTTAAAAACGTTGAGGCCCTCTCTGCTGTCAAAATTGTATGAAATTAAGTACCCGTTTGCCGTCAGTTAGGAGTAAGTCAATGAGTGATAACACCAACTCTAAATTGGTTACACATTTATTAAACTAAAAACTAAACAATTTTGAGTCGGTGTATCAATCAATATAGTTTTTATGGGTTCGTTTTACTTTTTTGTTAAAAATTTATGAGAGTGAAGGAGCCAAAGAAGTGTGCAAGAATCGTAGCAAGTGGAAATCCTTTGTCTCAGCCTACACCTATAGGAAACAGGCGTGAGTCTACGTATGTATGTTATATTAACCGACTTATTTTTCAAACATTAGGGCATATCTCCCTAGTGCATTGTCTTCTATATTAGAAGTATTTACTCCCAGAGCGTTTGATTGCATACTTATACATATTCTTTTTCATAAATTAATATCCTTCCAAATTTTAAAGTTCAACCAATCCCGACATCACATTTCACCGTCATTCCCATCTATAAAATGTTTTTAAAATTACCATAAAAACTCATTTTTCATCGTATTTTTTGGCACATATAAACAAAAGCGCATGCTGGCTGTATTTTGGCAACGGTCCTTCGATGGCTCACTCGGTTTTAAAATGTGAAACTTCAAAACTATTTTATTACGGCCAGTATTTACGAGTGCGATTACCGTAAAAATCACGGGAATATAGTAAAGAAAAAAACAGTACGTGAATGATGGTTTATTTTTTTGGATTCGGCAGCGGATTCGTTTCAGACTAATTTTAATGTGGAACCCTTATTATATTTTATTTTCACTTTATTGTACTCAAGAGAACTTAAAATAATATCGGAGACGGACGGAGATACGCTCGGCGAAATGTGGGTGTATTGGTTACACCTCTGCCTACTCCCTTCGGGGATTACAGGCGTGAGTGAGTGCGTATTATTTATTTATTCAAGAAGCAATACTAAGTCAGTCAGTGGGGATTAAAGGTAAATCGTAATTATATTATGGTAAATAGTAATCATAATCGTAGATCAGCTAAGTGTAGGAATTAGGCAATTTTTCCAAATGGTATCGCTTGGTTCACGCCCGGCCAATACCTTCATTTACATGTCCCATTTCCTTAACGGCCTTTTTCGAGAATACTGCATTTGACTGGACATTGTAGAGTGCAAGTTATAAGAACTGACGTGTTATAATTATCGCCCGAGGTATAAGTGAGTTTTGCAGGTTGACCTCAATGTCACACTCGCTACATTGTTGATAAATATAATAATTACAATTTTGATAACTAGTTTTATTAATTACATTTATAAAATACTAGCCTTTTCTCGCGGCCCCGCCCGCTTGAATGGCCTTTTCCGGGATAAAAAGTAGCCTGTTATTCAGTGATAATGTAGCTTTCCAACGGCATTTTTTTTTTATCGGTCCAGTAGTTTTTAAGTTTATTCGTTACATACACAAATAAAAATCTTTCCTCTGTATAATATTAGTGTAGATAAATAATTTTTTACACATTTTTGATATTTGGAAGTTACCTATGTTAATAAAAGGAAAATATCGTGAGGGAATCTGCATACCTCAATGTGAAGTTCTCTAAATCACATTGGACCAGCGTAGTGGACTACACCCTAACCTACCTACCTAGCCCTTGCAGTCGTAGAACAGGCGCAACAGACAGACGGTATAAAACTTGCAGTTGCTTAAAAAATCACATACAAGTATTTACTAATTTAATACACTACAAAACCGAGGATTCATAATCGAATAGAATATCTACAAAGTAGCTCATAACATAATATATAACCCTAAAATGTCATATAACCCTAAAAGGGGCATGTATTGATGATTTATATAATACTTTTCACCGATGTGCAGTCCGATAAACTCGCTACCGCTCGCATCTTACACACAGTACACAGTTTAACGTATTTTTAGTTTTCAGCGCGGGCAAATTACAGATATACACAAGAAATGTGCAGTTGCATTACTGTATTAACATTTTTATGGGCAATTTATTTTGCTAAAACGCTGCCCCGTACAATTGATGGGCGGAGAATGCGAATTTAATGTATCTTTTGTTGGATAGCCTAGTGATTAGACGTCTTTTATAAATGTTCAAATGGGTGCGGCTTTATCGAAATTCGTTTTTAAAACCTTGAGCGTAAATTTTGTCGACTAGTGTGAACGCATTACGAAAGAATATGCAGTTTGACCAGCAGATTCAAAGTCAAAATCGGACGAAAAAAAACATGTCGATTGTTCACCAGTGATTCATCTCACTAACATTTAAGATAGTTTGCGGGTAAACATATGTAGGTATTTATTGTAATAAGGTATGATGGGGTTAGCTTGCCCATACTGGATAAAAACAAACAAAAAACCCAGCAGATTATATACAATACCTCCATACCTATAGTCAGTGTTTAAGTTACGTGTGTATTACTTATTAATTATTTTCTTTGTATTACTTTGAGTGACGAAACGAGCAGGTCGCTCGCCTGATGGTAAGCGCCACGCCTACCCGTTTACAGACAACACCACACAAAACTTTAAATTACAAAGCACTGCATGGTACTGGACTGCGTTCGCCACCCCGAGACATAAGATGTAAAGTTCCATAATGTCCAATAATTTCACTGGCTTCAATGTCCTTCAAACCGGAACACAACAGTGCGTACATACTGTTGATTGGAGATGGAAATAGACAAAACAGTGTTGCCAACCCAGACGGCCTCTCGCATACGACCCTACCACCTTGTAAACGATGTGCGAGTACTAGTTAAAAGCAGCAAAAGTAGTAGTTTAAAAGCTAGTTTAATCGAGATAGTTTTAGCTATGATTGATGAAAATCTGTTTAGCCGTTTAAAATGTACAGATGTTTGCCTAATTGCTGTCTGGGTAGTGTTGAGTAGGGCAATAAAGAGGTATTCCATTTGTCCCGTACATGTAAAATTATGTAAGAGCGGCTCAACATTTTTATATGTACTACTTCAAATTTTATGTCACGATACTCTTTAACTATTCCCATGACGTCGGCTGCATAAGAAGTGTGAGAACGAGCGAGTGAGCTTCAAGACGCCTCGCCTCATTTGAAGTGGTACCTTGTACTGGTTCAGTACAAAAAGAAGGCAACTCTTACAAACTCAATATGTCGGGGGTATAACAGTTATGATATTGTTTTGGCTCGGTTAGGTTATTTAGGTTTATATTATAATTGGACCACTCATTATCTGTAGCTGTTTACAGGAACGTTATACAAAATCAAAAACAAGGATATCAAAACAACAGAACGAGATAAAAATATAGACAATGTTTTAACAAAACAACACATTGCAAGTTAACCGCAGATTAACTGTAATCTACTGAAAAGGATAGATACAATTTATATTGCTACTATGGATAAAACAATATCGTGTGTTGTACTTGAATCCTATTGTATCGGTTAGGTACCTACCATATACAAAGTAATAAATAAATAAATACAACCACACCAACCAAGTGTGGAGTAAGGTCACACTTAGTCCTGGACTCACACTTGGTTTACTTGGGTATTTGAAACCCCACATCACACAGACCCGAAATAAATATTTGTGGATCACACAAACGTAACCCTCGATCTCTCGCTTCGCAGCCGGCTACTCGCCCACTGTGCCATGGTGGCTGTCCCAAAATCACGTGACCCGTTTACTTGTGCTATAAAAATGGTACTGTCAGAGAAATTCCTACTGCATTTATATTTGTCACACACGGGCGGTCAAAACAACAAATGCGTCGCGTGCCTCAGATTATAATTTGATTGTAAAAATGCAACTCACGTGACGTTAACAGGCTTCCACGTTAATCAGTTTACAGTGAAGACTGTAATTTTATTATAATATTATACTGGACGAATCGTAGGCAGTTTTGTTAATACTCTAAGGAGGTTATTGCATAATTTAAATTGTTATTAGTATTTTCAAATTTGTCGTAATTCTGCATTTTACTCGGAATTAAACAAAAAACCTAAAGTCATATAAAAGCTTTTAATACAGTGTACAGTAATACAGTGTGAAGTAAACCACTTTTGGATGTAAAACATTATTAGGTACTAGCTTTTCTCGTGGCTTCGCCCGCGTGAACGGCCTTTTCCGGGATAAATGTAGCCTTTGTTCTTATCCAGGTCAAGGTCTACCTGTGTGCCTGTACTACCTGTGTACCTTTGTACAAAAGTAAAAGTGATTTCTTAGGTTTACGCGAATATTACACATTGAAATAAAACTAGTTTATACGGATTTTATCGCGGTTTAATTTTTATTTTTAGTCCCGACGTTTCGAAAGCTTTTTAGCCTTCGTGGTCACGGGAGAGACTCAGATTCGGGACTAAAAATAAAAATTAAACCGCGATAAAATCCGTATAAACTCGTTTTATTTTAAAAGTAAAAGTTTTAAATTTACTAGCTGTCCTTTGGGGTTTGATCCAAAAGTCAAAGTTTTAAATTTACTAGCTGTCCTTTGGGGTTTGATCCGCGTGCTAGTTACTGCTCCGCTCTTATGGGTCATAGTGTGATGTTATATAGCTCTAAGGCATCGTTTAAATATATGGTATATATATCTCAATCGGTCAAGCAATTAAAAAGTTATACATTGACAAATATATGCAAATTATAAAGACACCGTAGTCAGTATACATGTGTATATCAAAATCAAATCAAAATATTTATTGAATTAATAAAATGTTACCTAGTTTAGATTCGGTCAAAACTCTACCGCCAGTTCGGAAGTCTGTTTCACTAGAGAAGAACGGGAAAGAAACTCTAGTATTGTTCTTTTTAATACTAGTTTATAATTATTATTAAGAGCGTAAACTATATATATTTAATAGGAATAAGAGCAGCTCAAATTAGGAAAACTATTGCTAAACTAAAGAAATAATCCATGTTATTACAAAGAAATAACATACAAAATGTAGCAGTTTTTGAACTGAATGCAACAGCAGTGTCATTTAATACATGTTTCCTTAGCCAGACCCTACTCCTATATACCGATACGTCACCGACCACAAACTTACAAAACAATGGCTTTGCGATAACTGTGCTTATAAATAATTGGTCTACGATAATTATAATTAGCATCCCTGATATCGTCTGGCTGGATCAACAGGAAACCGGCCGATACGCGTTGGCAAGTAATTAATTTTTAATGTACAAAGCTTGTTGACCTACCGGCTCGTGTGTCACTGCGCAGTTCAAGTATTGAGTTTGATTTTATATTAGCAATGCAGGTCAACTTTGAACCGTAAACTGTATTTAGAAATAAATTTATAGCAAAAACCGGTAAATGTAGAATTAGGTCTACAGTCTAGGTCAATCTCACAAGGTAGTAGGTCCCTCCTATGGTTTGTCTATTTCCGCCGCCAAGCAGTAGTGTGTAAGCACTGTTGTGTTCCGGTTTGAAGGACATTGAAGCCAGTGAAATTACTAGGCATTATGGGACTTAACATCTTCAAGTCCAATGCCATGCAGTGCTTTGTAATTCTAAGTTCTGTTTGGTGTTGCTTCTGTTTATGGGCAGGCATAGCGTTTACCATCAGGCGAGCGGCCTGCTCGTTTCATTACTCAAGTTAATAAAAAAAAAGTATATTACCTGATAGTTTGATCAAGGCCCGTTAACATTCACAATACCAGAAGAATTATGGGCGCGTTGACCTTAAAGGAAAGGAATAATTAAGGGATGGGAAGGGGGAATCCGCCCTCCGGATATCTCACTCATCGTACGAAACGCATCAGCAAGCCGCTACTTTACGTCGGTTTTCTGTGAGACAGTGGTAATGACCAGTGGTTCGAGCTGGCTCATTCGTGCTGTAGACAAAACTGTCTACAGCGTCTGGCTCTACCACTCGAGACTCGCCTATTTTTTATTTATTAGGATTACCAACAGTTGTCACATTGATACATGTACTAAAAAAAATGCAAATAAATAAATTAAACTAAATGCACAACCACATAAAGGTAATCTTAGCATATTCTATTACAGTATATACTAACTAACATCATACTAATATTATAAATGTGAATGTAAGTTTGTTTGTTACACTTTCACGCGAAAACTACTTAACCGATCATCATGAAACTTTGTACACATAGTCTTGGAGGTATGAGAAGTAACATAGGATACTTTTTATGAAAATATCTATTTGTTTGTTACGCTTTCACGCCTAAATCTCTGAACCGATTTTGATGAATTTTGATGTAGAGATGGGCCCTGGAGACCGTTATAGGCTACCTTTTATTTCGGAAAAGTCTATTCACGCGGGCGGAGCCGCGAACAAAAGCTAGTTATCCATAAAGGTGCGAATTATTTAACTTATTGCATAATTATATTTCATTGATTTTTCATTTTTCATTTCGTACAAGGAACTCTCCATCTGAATGACGTTTAAGCCCGATTTTAAGTTATATTCTATTACTTTTATTTCTTATATCTTGTGATAGCAATATAACCAGTTAGAGCATAGAAGTGAATTATTTACACCGCGGTATCATCGCAAGATACGCCAGCAGATCCAGTTTTATAGCTCTGGGACGGACAAACAGACAGATAGCGCGAAGGTCGAACAACAACTCATGGCAAACATCTCGCCATTACATATAGAGAGTAATGGTCTTGATAAAATCATACAAGTTTAAAGTACTACGATAAAGTATGAGATTCGTCAATCTTCATTTTTCACGAATCGGTACGGCAACTGAGCCTAGTCAGTTACTCAAGAGTCTTTTTTTATACTGATGTGACAAAGTGAATCTGGACACCTGGTGGTAAGTACAAACCAGTCCAAATAAAATTTCGACAGTCGAGGGACATTGCGTCCCTCGGCGGTCTCATAATCCCCAGTAACTTTACTGGCTTCAATGTCCTTCAAACCGAAATACAACAGTGCTTACACAGTGCTACTTGACAGAAATAGACAAAGCGGCGGTACCTTCCCAGATGACCTCTCGCATACTAGGGTCCTACCACAGTTTTCTGTGAGACTGTGGTAACGACCCGGACGAGCCGGCCCATTCATGCTGTAGACAAAACTGCCTACAGCGTGACGTTATCCCGGCATAGTGCCAGGGTCCGCCTTCCTAATAAGACGCCTCCACTTCGTCCGATCTTGAGCATACTCCGACGTGAAACTATTGGCTCTCATATCTCCCTCTAACTCGTCAAGCCAGTGCTTTTAGGTCGTCCGCGGGATAGTAAAAAATTTGCGGCCGACATACTTCTATGGTTTCAGAACCTCACCATCACCGTGGTTACCTTAAGCGAATTACTAATCTTAACATTTAAACGGTAGGCAGCGGCCTGGCTGTGCTCTGGCATTGCTGACGTCCATGGGCGGCGGTAACCATTTACCATTAGGTGGTCCGCCCGCTCGTCTGTCTATCTAAGGATAAAAAACAACATATCTTCTTTTTCCACCTGCCCTTATCCCACTCGCAGTGGGGTCGGCGCAATATGCTTTTTAACACATGTTACAATGATTTGGCTTGTAGTTTTTACGACCGGCCGCCTGCTGACGTCAACCCCTCTGAGGACTTAACATATAAATAAATAAATACACCCAATAGTCACACACATAGTCCTGACCCCACACTAGGTAAAACATGTATCGTGGGTATCAAGAACTACGAGGGACTTGCGGTCCCACAACACCCAGAGCCGAGATAAATATTTGTAAATCAGACAAACATTTGTCTAGGTGCGGGAATTGAACTGACGTCCCCACGCTTCGCAACCGGCTACACGCCCGCTTCGCCATGAAGGCTGTCATATCACATATATTTAAAAAATATTACACACAGCAAAGATATCATGAAAACATAGAGCTCTTGGGTCACGTGACGCTGGTCCTATACGCGCATACATCAAAGTCAAATGAAAAGATACGATAGCGATCTGGGCGAAGTTGTGCGCCGCTGATAAAGTGCAGGGCGGGCGGAGATAGCGCCCCCGCCCGCCCCGACCGCCCAGACCGCCCGCACAGATACCGTCGTATTATTTATTATTATACCGATATTGCCTTTAAAATTAAGATATTATATTGTGAATTTGGAATGGAGTATGGTTTTTAACCTCCAATAAAAAGAGGTGTGCTATAAATATGAACCCTTTGTATACATATCTGTATGTAGCCAAAGAAAAAAACGAATACAATCATTTGAATCGGTCTGTAGCGTCGTAGCGTATAAACGAATGGACGTAATTGAATGCGGTTTTTTATATATAATCGATATGTTTGTTAGCTATGATTGAATAAAATCTGTTCAGCTGTTTAGATATATTGCCTGCCTGACGCCAACCCCTCTGCGGAGAAAACGCGTAAACCCTACTGTTGTATCACTTCTAACTGGAGAACCTTCACACCAGGTATGGATTTCGTAGATGTCGCCACTGTGACACTTGCCTGTTAAAAGTCAAAATGGCAATATGAAACTCGTATAATGGCAATGAATTATTCAGTAATTGAGTATATATTGCTACAAACATATTTGGCTAATAATATCCAAAATGTAATAATTTCAAACCGCATTGTGAATACAAACGTCAAAAGCACGATAAGATACTGAGGCGAGATATAAAACAAATAGGGTGGGCACCACACTCCCCAATATAAATGTATTAGCTACTCTAAAGTTTATTTTAGGAGGTAGGTCCCTAGTATGCGAGAAAGATGTCGCGGTAGTCTAAGAAATATTATCGCGTAGTCTATTTTTGACGCCAATTAGCAGTGTGTAAGTATTGTTGTGTTTCGTTTTGAAAGACATTGAAACCAGTGAAATTACTAGGCATTATGAGACATAACATCTTATGTCTCGGGGTGACGTGCGCAGTTCAATGCTATGTAGTGCTTTGTAATTCAAAGTTATGTGATTTTGTTTCTTTTCAACGGAAGGCGTCGCGGTTACCATAACATAAGTCGAGCGATCTGCTCGTTTTGTCACTCAAGCTAAAAAAAAATACATACCTACAAAATAAGCTGTTTTAGCTTAAAAACTACTTTACATAACAAAATACATACATACTCTAAAGCCTCAAACATTTTTATAAGTTCAATGGCCGAATAATGTAACATTTTATCAAACAGCGCGCCCTTGAAACAGACTGAGCCGGATAAGAAAATATAAAGGGCGCGATAAGGCGGGCGGGCGGCGCGATAACACCCGCCCGCCCAGATGCTATCTGTGATTAAATAGCCCGCCTTATCAGCAACCAGCCGACAGGATCTTGGTCGCGCAGATTACTGACGGACAGAGGTTTTTTTATTTATGAATATTGTGTGATGAAATGGAAAAAAATATTTAATCACTTTATCTTTTGACAACTCGATATTTGTATGTCCTGATTTGACAACACACTTAGAATCCAGTTTTAGCAATATAGCATTCCGTGGTACAGTGGGCGAGTAGCCGGCTGCCACGGGTCCGGGTACCGAGACAATGTTTGTGTGACCCACAAATATTTGTTTCTGGTCTGGGTGTTGTGGGACCGCAAGTCCCTCGTAGTTCTTGATACCCACGATACATTGTAACCTAGTGTGGGACAGAGCTATGTGTGTGACTGTTGGCTGTATTTATGTAAGAAAGTCTACAGAAAAATCCCGGCTTCAATTACCATACCGGGAAAATATTTGTTTACATTTGGAATGTTGTGGGGAAGAAAACTCTTCATAGTACCTGAAGTATTGGGAACATTTTTAGTAATTAAGCTCTGTATTTAATGTTTGTAGCGTGAAATTTGCTATTTATGGATTACCTTTATTGTTGATATCGCTTTATTTCCGTGTATAATTTTATTATTAGTCTATCACAAAATCAAAATTCAATTCAAAACTACCTAGATATTTTATTATAGGTATATTGAAATATTTTTACTTGATATATTTATTCCATATGGAACAGAAGTGTATGAGTCTCATAGTTTATGAGTGGTAGAGCTACGGTGTAGACGGTTTTGTCTACTGCATGAGTGCACCAGCTCGACCGGGTCGTTACCAATCTCACAGAAAACCGACCTAAAGTAGCGGCTTGCTGCTGCGTTTCAACTTCGTCTCAACCCATAACGGGAACCAAGTTTCGCTATTAAGGTGAAAGATAACCAAGCCAATTCTCGTAATTTAAAATGTTCAAAATATCATTCCGATCTAGTCTCAGTGTCAAGAAGGGTGCAAATGGTATTCTCTTAAACCAATAATCAACTTCAAATGCGAACATAGGTCGCAATGAGATCGAAAGTAGAATAAAAGGTGACTGAAGCCAAAACGGTATTCTGCTAACATTTTTAAATGACACATGTCCTCATTTAGACGTCAAAATTGTGACTTAATTGCGACTGCAATGACATCGAGATGAGATTATATTAACACCGGACTGAACTTAAAGAGGAGCAGAGTACCATTTTTTAGTCAAATCAAAATCTAATCTCAGTTCGGTTAAAATTCATTCGCAGTGTCATTTAAATACGAGAATTGTTCTTCAGTAATCATTCAAATAATTTTTATCCATATTTAATCGAAGGATCAAGCTGCAATTTTGAAAATCCAAAATTAAATTGATTTTCACGGGCTAGTGCTGATCTTTCACCTTCATAAATAAAAATATTTTACAAACACCTATCACTCCGGTCGTCTCTGCACCAGTCCATTGATCTGCGTAGATATGAATACGTGGCGCATTCGGTACGAATCCGTCAAACCGATGAGATAAAGGCGGACGTGAACTTTCGCCCCTGTCCCCTTCACATCCCTCCCTTACCCCCTTTCCAATCTCGTGTTCAGATATAGACGTGTGTAACCCACTGTTGGGATTTGGTATCTAAAGGTGGTAGTCCGATCATCAAAATTGAATGTCATACATATACGAGTACATTGCACTCACGCCCGAGTAACCAGTACATTTAGCCGAGCATATCTCCGTCCCATAATGTGATAGGGGCGAGCCTATCGCCATACCGGGCACGATTAAATGTAATTTTCCTATATATTTGAATCGGTTTAACAGATTCATATTAAACGCGGCAGGTATTCAAAATTCCACATACGAGTGGTAGAGCCACGCTGTAGACAATTTTGTCTACAGCATGAATGGGTCAGCTCGTCCGGATCATTACCAATGTCTCACAGAAAACCGGCGTAAAGTAGCAGCTTGCTGCTGCGTTTCGTACGGTGAGTGAGATATCCGGTGGCCCAAATCCCCTCTCCCCTTCCCAATGCCTTATTATCCCTCCTTCCTTTAAGGTCGGCAACGCGCCCATAATTCTTTTGTATTGTGGGCGTATATGGGTGGTGGAGATTGCTTGCCATCAGGTGACCCACTTGCTCGTTTGCCGGCCTATACTTAAAAAAAAATTATAATATGTAACAAAAACCTTGTTGGGCGATTTAATTGTAATATCAGAATCGATATTCAAACATAATGAAATAACTCGCATACGAAAGTAAGACTATAAAAATATATTTTTTAAAATAATTTATGTTATTGTTTATAAAAGCAACCCCTGCAAATCGATGACTCGGAGCCAGAGCGAGATAGCAAGTTACGGCGTCTACATGCATCAAACGCGCCACGCTGTGTGCGCGCCTAGCTTCGTCCATACGTCACATCAGTCAGCTGTTTCAGATGACAATAATATTTTTTAAATATGAACCTATTGTACAGATTAAACTTTCTAAGCTACCTGTGTAAGAATAATCTCGCTCCTGTTTATTATTTTCGTAAG
Organism: Mimas tiliae; assembly: GCA_905332985.1. Classification (NCBI taxonomy): domain Eukaryota; kingdom Metazoa; phylum Arthropoda; class Insecta; order Lepidoptera; family Sphingidae; genus Mimas; species Mimas tiliae. The sequence continues at coordinate 18,341,197 of HG995241.1, read as the reverse complement.
TTAGCTATTTTTATTAAGCTGTCTATATGTCTATCTTTACGAGCTGGAAAGGGCCAACAGGTTTTTTTTCATACTGTACAGATTATACGCAGATCATAATTAACATTTTATTTGACAGCTGAACAGATAATTACGAGTGGGCCATCAACATCTTAGGCCCAAAGCCAACCTCACCTGCACGTGGTACACTCTGATAATATCTGTTGCACTTTCGTGCTTAAACGAATGGACCTATTTGAATGCGGTTTTGTTTGTTTGTAAGGCAATATGACCGAGATGATTCTTAATCATGTTTGACCATTGATAACGGAGGTATTTAACATTAAAATAAAGATTTTTTTATTAAAATATTTACCCAGCAACTTACATTTATTTCCTTAAGTATAATCACTGGAAACGACCTACTTACCTGCAAAAAAACAAAAAAAAACGAAATTAAATTACATTATAATAACATTACAATCATTATGGTGGGTCATGACCTGCAATTGACCTACTAATGTGGTATAAGCGATGAGCCGAAGCGATGACAAATTGTAATTAATTTTTCGATGTCCATTTACATACATACATACGGACTCACGCCTGTAATCCCCGACGGGGTAGGCAGAGGTGTAACCAGTACACCCACATTTCGCCGAGCGTATCTCCGTCCCACGATGTGATAGGGCACGGGCACAAATTCGAGACTCCGGGCTGATACGGAGCATTTCGTAATAGAAAACCCCAATACCACTTTACCCGACCCGAGGATCGAACCCAATTTCACTTATAAGATATACACAGCACTAATGTTGCACAATACGTCAGCTGTATAGCTACAGATATACTGCTATAAGCATGTTGGTGACGCGAACGCACGATATTTCACCCATCCATCAAAGTGTCTAACGCGCACAGCACACGGCCGCTGCGCGTCATGAGCATGTCGGTGACGCGAACCCATAACATTTTCCCCTACCAAAAAGTGCCCAACGCGGCTAAAGAAGTTTTCACTTCAAAAAACTTACGCCGAATCTTGCAACCCACAGTAATAGGGGCAGTAAATAAAATTATTGATACGCCACACTACGTCAATCAAATTAACAATGTAAACAGTATTATCTCCACCATTAAAGCATGCTATAAATAAAGATATTATCTAAATATAAAATCATATTAAGTAATTAATAACCACCCAACCTCACTACCAAATGTTAGGGAGGATAATGCCCTACGGTGTTTTGAAGTACGGTTATTGTTATTAAAGTATGATGGTATATTTTTACTTGCTTTTGTGAATATCTTTGAAGTATTCTATGTCCTAGTCTAGTTTATGGTCTACATGTCTGCCAAATGTCCAGATGGTAGCATTTATTTTAGATGAAAAATAGAGCAAATTTACATACGCACTCACGCCAGTAATCCCCGAAGGGCAGAGGTGTAACCAGGACACCCACATTTTGCCGAGCGCATCTCCGTCCCACGATGTGATAGGGGGCGAGCCTATCGCCATACCGGGCACAAATTCCAGACTCCGGGCTGATACTGAGCATTTCGTAATAGAAAAACCCAATACCACTTTACCCGACCCGGGGATCGAACCCGAGACCTCAGCGTTAGCCTCAATCGTAACGCGTACTGTTATAAGGACCTCTTTGGAAAGCTTTTTAAAAAACACTTTTTTAATACACACACTTATTTATTCATTAACGATACAAAAATAAAGAGGTCCGAAGGCGAACTGACTTGAAGTAGGATCCGATACAGACTGGCGGGGCTATGCTCCGCCGGTGTTTTATAATAAACTATCTTGCTGACTGGTGATAGCGTTAAGGCTGTCACAGCCAGACATATGACAAGTTAAGGGTATAACAGTACGCATTACAACTGCGCTACCGAGGCACTCAGAGCAAATTTCTTTCCAAAAAGAGTTTGATATAGGCATTCCATTCTGGTCGAATGAAGTTAATATCATCATCATCTCCTGTCCTCGTCCCAATTCTATTTGGGGTCAGCGCAGCATGTTTTCTTCTTCCATACATGTCTATCAGCCGACGTCTCGTCATTCGCCACTCTTTCTATCATGTCCTTTCTCACACACTCCATCCACCTTTTTTTAGCCTTCCTCTACCTTTCCATCCAATGTCGAATGAAATTAATATATACTCGTAGAGTAACATATATTTAAGGTTAGGTAGCAGCTTGGCTGTGCCAGAGTATTGCTGAGGTCTATGGGCAGCGGTAACCACTTACCATCAGGTGCCAACTTTTACGGCGAAACGTTGGTCAAGTGCGGTTGTAATCATTAGAAAAGTATTTTTTTTATTGCATATGGCGACAAACGAGCAAGTGGGTCACCTTATGGTAAGTGATCACCACCGCCCATGTACGCCCACAATACCAAAAAGTCATGGCAAATTAAGGGATTGGGAAGGAGAGGGAATTTAGGCCTGCGGATATTTCACTCACCATACGAAACGTAGCAGCAAGCTGTTACTTTACGTCGGGTTTCTGTGTGACAGTGGTAACGACCCGGACGAGCCGGCCCATTCATGCTGTAGACAAAACTGTCTACAGCGTGACTCTGCCACTCATAAGTGATAGACATCCTTCAGTCTATTAATAAAAAACGCGCTCATCTCATATATTATACTAAGCAATAACGACATTAGCGTATACCGAAGCCTTTATACTTGTGTTAGTTGAAAAAATCTGCAGTATTATGCAAAATAACGTTTATCGGCAGGATCTAAGGCGACTCCGACACACGCTCAGTCGCATGTTCCGATTGGAGCCTGCTTACCCTAGGAAATGCCTAGTACACGGACTTATTAAATCAACTGTGCTGATTAATTATGCTTAGTTGCTATTGATGTAATTTAAAGTTTTCATATTCACGAGTACACGAAAGTAAAACATAATTTGTCTCTCTATTCTAAAAAAAAGTAACTGGCGCCGCCGCCGCTACCAAAAGCTTGTCACGCTATCTCCTCCGAAACCGCTGGGGGTATGGGGTCGAGACCGATATCAATCGATGCAGAATAATGTGGGGAAGAAAGTAAGATATGTCTCATATTCGTCACTCTTTAAGTTTTTTTTTTATTTTTTGTTTTGTGGAAAAACATGGGCAAAGCCCCTAGTACTTTAAAAAAACATCATTTGTTTTTTTTATTAACCTGAATGTCGCAACCAGCAGGTCGATGATGTTAAGCATAACGCCTGCCCATGAACAGAAGCAACACCACACAGAACTTTGAATTACAAACTACTGCATGGCATTGGACTGCGCTCGTCATCCTGAGACATAAGATGTTAAGTCTCATAATGCCCAGTAATTTCACTGGCTTCAATGTCTTTCAAACCGGAACACAACAGTGCTTACACACTGCTGCTTGGCGGCAGACATAGAATAAACATTGATACTTACCTGGCAGAGTAGAGGCCACCAGGCACTAAGGAAGATCGCCCATGCGATGGACCGACCTAACTAAATCCACCATTGGCGGTCCCTTTCATGAGTGTACCAGAATCAGTAGCAACTGGGAGAGATGGCGAGATGTCGTGAGGCGAGCCACATCAGCCCATACCACTACTGACTAAACTACATGATGACCACAACCACTCTGTCAAGAGTGATATGACTAAGAAGACATAACCAGGCGGCCTATCGCACACGAGGAGCATACCACCTAGCACTGGGTGTAACGGTTGCAACTGTGTCGACCCCTTCGGGGGTACTGGCGTAAGTTTATGTTATATTATAAACCCGGTCTACTTTAAAATACTAATATAGATACGGGTAGATAAACCATGCGAAGATAAATACTGAAACGCATGCAGTGCAGGGACTTTATTCTGCACAAACTCTTAACGCGGCGCGTTAAAATCAGGAGCTTTATTCCCCATGATCGTACAAACTCTTAATACGACCGCGTTACGCCAACTACGCGAATTAAGCACAGAATGGCATTTTTAAGCCAATTTTCATATCAAGCACGTAACCTCAACGCGTTTATAAAATATGACATTGACTTAAAAAAACACCACTCAATTTAAAAAAGTCAGCGTAACGTGATCGGATTAACATGACGCGGGCACGTTACAAATCCACACGTTGATAGAGAATAAGGCAGCAGTTGTTGGTATGAACTATGAAACAAGACCGTTCGGGCCCGAGGCGTCGCTATCGCGCCGGCCGCGCCGCCAAAACTCTGCTTATCTCGGTCACTTTTCACGTTTTTCACCAATCTACCGCGTAGTAGGGGTGGCGCTGCTTCTTTTGCCGAAATTACTTTCGGCATTTATGCGCAAATTTTGGCGATTATATCCTGGAGTAATTATAATAAATAATGAAGAAATATTGTAATTATGTTTTGCTTATTTACTAAAAAAAAAACAAAAAATTTATCAGAAATTTTATTTGACCGGCAGTGACATAGGCACCGATAGAAATTGTTATCTATAATTTTTCCGTGTTTTTATTTTTCTTGCCTAAAACTAAGTAAATTATGTTTAAAGAGAAAAAAATATTATACATACTATTTAGTATTAATTTCAGACAAATATCATAATAATATAGAAATTATTGATTTGAAATTTGTGTCATGTATGGTGATAGGCTCGCTCCCTATCACATCATGCATCATCAAAATAGCTGGGCGTATCGTAGTTGCAGCACTAGTTTGCACTACTTCTACAGGCGTGAGCTTATATAGGGTTGTAATATGGAAATATGTAAGAACTAATTAAACAAATAACATTATGTATATTATTTAATTTATGACAAAACTTGTAAGTAATTAATAATATATTATAGTCTACTAGCTGTTGCCCGCGGCTTCGCCCGCGTGAATGCCTATTTCCAGGATTAAAGTAGTCTAGTCGCATCAAGCGAGTCCTGTCCCGTTAAAAATACTAATATCGCTATTAAAAAATAGGGGTTGACCGTAGAGGGTTGAAAATTTAGGGTTGTATGTATTTTTTAATGTTGTATCATAAAAAAATAAAAACAAAAAATGTTGCTTAAAAAATAAAAAAATAAAATTAGGGGTGGACCACCCTTAACATTTAGGGGGATGAAAAATAGATGTTGGCCGATTCTCAGACCTACCCAATATGCACATAAAATTTCATACAAATCGGTCCAGCCGTTTCGGAGGAGTATGGGAACGAACATTGTGACACGGGAATTTTATATATTAGAAGACTATAATAGACTATAATATATTGTTTAATATAACTCAACACCCAGAAAAACTCGTATATAATGACTTAAATAGTAAGGTCCTTTCTTTGCCAACCCTACATCGGTTCCCCGTATCCCCATGCAGGCCAGAATAGGCGTCCAGATACGACCCGATACCGGCTTTATTGAACTTTTAAAGGGGGTAGGTAATGTTTTTGTGTACCGATGTACATACATTATAACTAAATCGTTTCATTTGATCAACACTCTATTTAAAATTGATTTGGTCATCTTTTTATAGTTACCTGAAAAACACAATTGCTTAATTTTATTAACCGACGAAAAATAGGAAGGTTTACTATTCATCTGTATTTTTTTTTTTTACTTGCTATAGATGGCGAGACGAGCTGGCCGCTCGACTGATGGTAAGCGTCACATATGCCCATAAACATAATCAACACCAACCAGAACTTTCAATTATGAAGTACTGCATGACATTGAATTGCGCTCGTCACTCTGAGACATAAGGTGTTAGGTCTTATGTGTGCGCCCATGATTCTTCTAGTATTTTGGGCCTACATGGGCGGTAGAGATCACTTACCATTAAGTGATCCAGTTTGCCGGTTTATGCTATAAAAAATGTATTGCCTACTGCATAATTATTTTAACGTTATGGCATAGTTTGAAAATTTTAAGACCAATTTTCAAGACTTCCACGGGAAGAGATTCATATATTTTAACTCGATAACCAGTAACCAGTTTCTCATAATTTAAAATGTTCAAAATATCATTCCGATCTAGCCTCAGTGTCAAGAAAGTTGCAAATGGTATTCTCTTAAACCAATACATATACATACATACATACGCAGTCACGCCTGTAATCCCCGAAGTGGTAGGCAGAGGTGTAACCAGTACACCCACATTTCGCCGAGCGTATCTACGTTCCATGATGTGATAGGGGGCAAGCCTATCGCCATACCGAGCACAAATTCCAGACTCCGGGCTGATACTGAGCATTTCGTAATAGAATAACCCAATATCACTTTTACCCGACCCGGGGAACGAACCCGAGACCTCAGCGTCAGCCTCAGTTGTAACGCGTACGCATTACAAATACGACACCGAGGCAGTCAATAATCAACGTCAAATGTGAACATAGATCGCAATGAGATCGAAAGTATAATAAAAGGTGACTGAAGCCAAAACGGTATTCTGCAAACATTTTTAAATGACACATGTCCTTATTTAAACGTCAAAATTGTGACTGAATTGAGATAGCAATGACATTGAGATGAGATTATATTAACACCGGACTGAACTTAAAGAGGAGTAGAATACTATTTTTTCGTCAAATCAAAATCTAATCTCAGTTCGGTTAAAATTCATTCGCAGTGTCAGCTAAATACGAGATGGCCTTCTGACCACATCAAGTTATTTCCTAATAGTTAACACATGTTGAACGTACAATTTTATCGTCTAATAATTAGCACATTTTTACGTTATCGCGAGTAGAGCTGCTTTGAATAGCTATCAGTAAATGATACCGGGCTGGCATCGAACCGACTGCGCGCCGTTGATAAGGCGTTAATTGAGTACACAGTTCTTACGTTTTAATTAGATATGGTTTAGTTAAATTAACCACGTTCGATGCATGTTTATGAGAATTGAAAATGTTAATTACTTAACTATGTAAAATACTACGGTATGCGCTACGGCAATCTTAGAATTGCGTTTTTTTTATTAACTTTTGATGACTAGGCGCGCAAGTTGCTCGCTTGATGGTAAGCGTTACGCCTGCCCATAAAAAGAAGCAACACCAATCAGAATTTTGAATTACGAAGTACTGTATTGCACTGAACTAGCACATTCGTTCGCTCGTCACTCTGAGTCATAAGGTGTTGAGTTTCATAATGCCCAGTAATATCACTGGCTTCAATATCCTTCAAACCGGAACACAAGTGTTTGCACACTGCTGCTTGGCTGCAAAAATATAGAGGTGGTACCAACCCAGATGGCCTCTCGCATACGAGGGACCTACCACATTGTATATATGGTATAGACAAATAGACTTCGAATTCCAGTACCTACAAACAAAATACAACAAAACACATCTAGGAAAACACTTGTTTAAAATCTCAAGAACTCCCCGATCTCGCACGAGCTCTCACATGAAATATATTCAATCTGCGAGTTCGAGATAAGGTCACCCCTCCCCTCCCCTAACCCCTACGTACCACCCAACACCCCCGCTAAGCCGTGCGGGAATCATTTTTGACGGTCACTTTGTTTGTACTTTGTTCGATATGAAAATGGTAAATAGAATATACACTGTAAATACTTCTTTCCCGCTTGTTCCAATTCTTATGTATATTGATTTCGATAAATAAGTACGGAAATATCAAAATGTTATATCGAAAAGCGTTGGGTGGTCCAAGGTTGTCGACATTGCGAAATTGCAAATTCACATTCATTTCACCGGGCTTACCTCCGTCACATGATGTGATAGGGGGCGAGTCTATCGCCATACCGGGCCCAATTCCAGACTCCGGGGTGTTTTTTTTTTCATACGCACTCACGTCTGTAATCCCCGAAGGAGTAGGCAGACGTGTAACCAGTACACCCACATTTCGCCGAGCATATCTCCGTCCCACGACGTGATAGGAGGCGAGCCTATAGCCATACCGGACACAATTCCAGACTCCGGGCTAATACTGAGCATTTCATGACAGAAAAACCCAATATAACTTTTCCCGACCCGGAGATCGAATCGGAGATCTCAGCACAGCAGTCGTACCGCGTACCCATTACAACTGCGCCACCGAGGCACGCACCGATTGCCGATGTAATGTGAAAAACCTCTCAAAAGTTCGTAATAACTGGCATATAGCTTGAATAATAAACACCGCCGCATTGAAATACCACTCGCGGAAGTCAGTAAATCGTATTTTTATTACATCTTTTATAAATGCTTAATAAAATGTAAATTGGAAAGTTAAAGTAGATAGGTAGTAAGTGGCTTGATAATTCATTAAATGTATTACATTATAGAATGATCTGAATAAAAATACCGATCGATTTTATAACTTTAAATTACCACGAAATCCGTGGCTCTACAATTCCATTACACAATTATTCACACCGATTTTCACATTTCGTATTACTGTGGCCGTAATGGGTAAATTTGACACGAATCAGAAAAATGTGTATGTCAACCAATTAAATGATAACTAGGTATAGCTCGTCCGGATTGTTACCACTGTCTCACAGAAAACTGGCGTAAAGTAGAAGCTTGGTGCTGCGTTTCGTACGGTGAGTGAGATATCCGGAGGCCCAAATACACTCTCCTTCCCAATTCCTTAATTATCCCTTTCCTTTAAGGTAGGCAACGCGCCCATGTCTCTTTTGGTACTGTAGGCGTACATGGGCGTTGGAGATCACTTATTATCAGGTGACCCACTAGCTCGTTTACCGGTCCATGGTATAAAAAAAATCCTAACTGCTAAAACCCACTGACGTCAGTTAGAAAAACATCAGCTTAGTTAGACAAGATGGCTTTCTACAATCACGCTTAGTCACCTGCTGTAGGCCTAGCACAAGTTTTAATAGTTTTGTAAAACGATGAAAGTTTTCGTTTTCTCTCAATACGTCAAATATTAGTAGCCATAAGTGGGAACAATGATGAATTAAAATTAATTACATAGTTTATTTAATTTCATAATAATAGAATAGGAAATTAGTTTTCAAGCGATTCTTTTCCTTATTACCGTATGAATTACTAATTTGTCACTTCGACGGTAGTAATTTTATACGAAATCGAAAACTGTGAACGTATTTGTAACTCATACTAGACCTGGTTGAGTAACATTGTGATATGTCACTCCGATACATATTTTAGTTTTCTATTAGCGTTAACGAGTGTAGAAAGCCATCTTGTCTAAGGGGGCTGTAATTTGTCAATGGGTGTACAAAATCTCGCCAAAATTTAAATCATCTTTGAACAAAAAACATTAATTCATTCGTTGTGTACATGTGAACGAAATCACACGACTTCAATTCTGAGATAGTAAGACAAAGGGGTAAAACTAATAACACTCCTCATTTTTGTTTGAGGTTAAAAATTATCCACCAAAAGCCACCAATTGAACCCGACAAGTTGACATAGTATATAAGCTATATAAATATATGATAAATGGCAGCAACGTAGCTAGGTGGTTGCTATAAAATGATTATTACTCTTGCTATCAGCAGCGGCAAACGGAGATGTTATCGCCGCTATCGCACAGCGCCAAGCGTCCCACCCCTTCTGTCGATAGGGATGAGACACGATGGTAGACTTGTCGATAAACATCTTCAAGTATATCAGGGTTTATTTATTCGAGCAACTTACAAAACGTACAATGATAAGAGTATTTCGTACAATAGGTAAGGTGTCTTATGCTAAAGATATTTTGGAAGCAACCTCATTTGTGGAATCCCACATAAAAGTGAGTACACCGATAGCATATAAATGAGGCAATACTAGCATTGAATATAATAAAAAGGTGAATTAGCAGTCCGAAACCACTTTTTCCAAGGGAAGGAAGGCCATTCACCCGCGGCGGAACTTAGTCAACTCATAAAAAATAAGTAACTAATTCGGCTGAATTTCAAAACGTAAAGTTATCTTTGCTTTGTGATGTCTTGCACTGAAATGTAGATAAAATGTTGTAGTAAAATACACATAAATTATCTTAAACTACAGATTTGTCGGAAATGAAATATAAAACATAGTATAAGCTATAAATTGCTACTTATAGGCGGAGATTTCACGACTTCCGAATAAAATCCTTAGAATATTTAGTCCGAGTGTGTAAATTACAGATGTATAAATTAAATTTTTCACTACACGCGCAAATTAGTAAAAGCTATAAAGAACACATGTATAGCGAATATATTGGAATTTTATTACACGTATTTCATTGGGCGTAAAAATAAACGCCATTTTTTTTGATGACGTGACATTTAAAAGACATGTTTAACATGTGCCACTAACTATTAATGTCACAATCAATTTCTCAAACGACCGCTAAATATTCAAGCCGATTTTTTTATACACCCGATGTTATTGTAGAATGGAAACTATGAATGAAATTATTTCAGAAACTTGCTCCTATTTTAATTTATAGTCTCAATATTAAGGCCATTAAAGTACGGTACTTTAATTATCGAAATTCGAACTACAATTTTAAATCGCTACGTACATAAGTATTTGTATATCAACTACGCCGTACATAGGCTTAAACATTATTATTTAAATAAATAAATACATACACCCAACAGTCACACACATAGTCCTGACCCCACATTAAGTAAACCTGTATCGTGGGTATCAAGAACTTCGAGGGACTTGCGGTCCCACAACACCCAGACCCGAGACAAATATTTGTGAATCAGACAAACATTTGTCCAGGTTCGGGAATCGAACTCACGGCCTCACGCTTCGCAACCTGCTACTCGCCCGCTGTGCCACGGAGGCTGAAAAGATAAACGTTCTTAAATCTCTGAAATACTGGTAACAAAATCCCGTTTACACAAGTCCGTTTAATTAAAACGTTGTCTCTGATTCCGATCACTGATGAACATAGGCGAGTCGATGTTTATGTGAAAGTATCGATATCTTGGCCATCACTAGGGGTGTAACCTGACGTACCGGATAAGAAGGAATACAGTGGCTCTCCCCGGCGGAATGTGCTAATACATCCTTATCGGGCGCGACGCCTGCCGTACCCACACTAACACACACACGCACACATAAAAAGATACACACAAAGATCGCGCTCGAAGGACCTTTGCTGGTTTTTAATTGTTTTCAGCGTTCAAAAGGGTTACAGTTAAATATGTAGATTGTGAATGTTCGAGGGTCAAGTTAACAGTGAATTAAGCTCTATTATTAACAGTGTTTTTCAACAGGATATTTTAGTTTTCTATTAATAAAATTTTCCTATATGTTACTCAGAAAGGTCATAGTGGATAATAATTAACGAACAAAGCACAAAAATTACGAACGTTCTATTCCTGAATAAAAGGGATCATATTTAGTTACAAAATCATTGATTTCAATGCTTCATAGAATATGAAAAGTAAGTTAGTCACTATATGCAAAATATACCTCTTTACCTTATAAAAAAATAAACTGGCATGAAAATAAAGATATAAAATTGATAATATTAAGTTTCCAAAACCACCTTTCTTAGTATTAACACGTCTGAAATCCCCACGGACCCAAACTGTCGTCTGGTTAAATTCTATTCGAAGACGACTTTAATGTCTAGACTAAGCTAAGTTCCCAAAGTCTACATCTGTTCAGTATCTATATACAAACATACTAGGAAATAATAGAAAATATTATATTTATTTTTTATTAGCTTGAATGACGAGGCGAGCAGGTCGCTCGCCTGATGGTAAGCGCCACGCCTGCCTATAAACAGAAGCAACGCCACACGTAACCTTGAATTACATACCACTGCATGCCATTGATCTTCGCTCATCACCCTGATACATAAGATGTTAATTATCATAATGCCCAGTAATTTCACTGGCTTCAATATCTTCAAACCGAAAGACAACAGTACTTACATACTGCTGCTTGGCGGAAGAAATAGACAATTCAGTGGTATCAACCCAGATGGCTTTTCTCATATGAAGGACCTGCCACCTAGAAAATTACCTTATTACCAATTAACAAGTAAAAATCCAAGGTAACTTCACAACCTATATCGTTTGCATCACTCGTTATACTTTATCAGCTGAATAAGGAAGCGTGCAAAGAAATATACGCCCGTATACTTTTTAAGGTTTCCTGATTGGTCGCCCTTGGTACTGATACCGCTTCCTACATGATTATCAATATGGTGACAATGTGTTATTTGACAAGGATGGTGTTAAAAGTTTCGATATTGGCAATTTTATAAGTGGTAGTACCGCCGTGTAGCCAATTTTGTCTACAGCTTGGATATTGGATTGTCCGGCTTTATGACATGCAAATACCATTATTTCATAAAATAACAATGTGAAGTAGTAGATTTGCTGTTGAGCTTTTAGATTTTTTTAAAAAGCATAGTCATATGCCTATCCAAGCCAGTGGGTCACCTGATGGTAAGAGATCTCCACCGCCCATGTACGCCTACAATATCAGAAAAATCATGGGCGCGTTGCCGACCGTAAAGGAAAGGGATTGCGTAGGGGAGAGGGATTTGGGCCTCCAGATATCTCACTCACCGTACGAAACGCAGCAGCAAGCCCCTGCTTTATGTTGGTTTTCTGTGAAACAGTGGTAACGACCCGGTCGAGCCGGCCCATTCATGCTGTAGACAAAACTGTCTACAGCGTGGCTCTATCACTTAATTGGCCAGAATCGAGTGACCAGTGAGATGGCCATAGCCTCAAAAATTATGGTTTATATAAATCGTGACAATCTGGTTGCATTTGAGCCAAAATGATCTATAACAACAATTAAGCACGATACATTGAGGGAGAGTAGAGTACCTTTCCTCTGTGAATGAGATAACATAAGTGAAATAAAAAATTGTAGAGTAATTTAATTCCGTACTGGCCAGGATTATCTCTCCTACTTCTTTCCACATAGCCAACCTCTCGGAATTTCTGGTAGCCTGGTACCGTCATCGGAAAACGGGATAGTTTTTTTTTATCGATATCACCTCACACAAATGTTACCATGTTGATTCAGGAAACAGGCCTTCTCAGATATATTTATGTTAATTACCAGGTGTGTCATACTGACAAGGGTTTGCGGGAGTGCGATATTTTTGCCGCCATTTTGTTTGTCCAGGAAATTAATTAAAAAGATACTATCAAAGCTTCTGAGAGCTGCTGATAACGATAGGAACAGCCGGACGAGTAATAAAATTACTGCCATCATTTGGGGTTTATTTTGCCTTGTTGTGTAACTTTAGTACAAATTAGAAAACGTTTAAACTTACAACTAATCTACACTAATATTATAAAGAGGAAAGATTTGTATTTTTTATGTAACGAATAAACTTAAAACCTACTGGACCGATTTCGAAAATTCTTTGTCGTTAGAAAGCTACATTATCACTGAGTAACATAGGCTACTTTTTAACCCGGAAAAGGCCGTTCACGCGGGCGAAACTGTGTTTGCTATTCCTATATTATTTCGTCGTAAACTATTTTTATACTGCCTCGGTGACGCAGTTGTAATGCGTACGCGTTTCGAATGAGGCTGACGCTGAGGTCTTGGGTTCGATCCCCGGGTCGGGTAAAAGTGATATTGGGTTTTTCTATTACCTAATGCTCAGTATCAACCCGGGGTCTGGAATTTGTGCCCGGAATGGCAATAGGCTCGCCCCCATCATGCCAAGGGACGGAGATACGCTCGGCGAAAAGAGGGTGTACTGGTTACACCTTTGCCTACCATTTCGTAATAGCAAAACCATGCTTTAAATTTATTTTAGGGTTTATTAGAATCAAAAAATAAAATCTTACTGCACTCTAGACGACGCGACGACGGCTCTACAACTGATTACATTAAACGCCGAAAAACACAAAAGAAAAGTATTTAATTACACAAAGAACTGGTGGGTAATTTGGCGAATTACAAGGTAATTCCCGGCACAGGGCGCTTGGGAGGTGATAGAGCGGGCAATATCCGGCGGCGCAACAGGCTGGAGCACTAGTATAGGGGATATTCAACTTTGTACCTACAATGTAGGGTATGAAGTCGCTTCGCAATGGATAAAGAGAATTTACAGAGCAATTTGTGGATAAATATCAGTTGATTTTAATTTTTTTCTCGATCGATTTAAGATTTACAAGTGTAAATAAGTTTTACATGTGTTACAAGAATAAGGGATATAAACATATCAAGGTTTTCAAATACCAAGAGGCCAATGATTATTGAGGACGTTGATTATTGGTTTAAGAGAATGCCATTTGCAACTTTCTTGACGCTGAGACTAGGTCGGAATGATATTTTGAACATTTAAAATTACGAGAATTGGTCTCCAGGTCTAAAACATTTTGAATTTATGGTAGAGCGATGTCGTATTTGCTTTTTACTCTTTATTCAGCAGAGTTATCAATTTTTCTCTCCCATTTCTTTATATTTTGACAGTACTTTTAGAGCCTGTTTGACAATTTTATCCGTCAAATGACGCACTAACAGCCAATTTAGGAGTTACTAATTTGACATTCACTTTAATTATTTGGTACTTGGTAGTCTTATATTATATTTTATTGGATAAGTATTTTTTTATTAGCTTAAATAACGAGAGGAATACGTCGCACGCCTGATGGTAAGCGTCACGCCTGCCCATAAACAGATGTAACGCCAATCAGATCTTTGAATGATTAAGTACCTACTGCATTGCACTGGACTACGCTCGTTACCCCGAAACAAAGATTTTAAGTCTCATAATGCCTAGTACCTTCACTGGCTTAAATATCCTTTAAACTCTTTCAAACTGGAACAAAACAGTGCTTACATATTGCTGCTTGTCGGCAGAAATATACAGACAACCGAGACGGTCTCTCGCATACGAGGGACCTACCACCTAAAAATAATTTAAATATTTTTAAGTGGTAGAGGAACGCTTCAGACAGTTTTGTAATCAGCATGAAGCAAGTGAAATTACTGGGAATGGAGACTTAACACCTTATGTCTTGGGGTGACGAGCGCAGTCCAATGACATGCAGTGCTTTATAATTCAGAGTTCTGTGTTGTGTAGCTTCTGTTTATGAGTAAGCGTGGCGCTTATCATCAGGCGAGCGACCTGCTCGTCTCGTCATTCAAGCTAATAAAAAAAATATCATATCTTTTTTCTTTTTCGTACACATCACGTACACAAAACAAACAGCACATTATAAACAGTCTCACACGACAGATCATTCTCACTTTCGTCCCTTATCTGCGCGCTGCAAGAGGGGGGTTTCAAGCCCCCCCCACCCGACGCCCCCTTTCCTTGATTGTCACCGCGTGATAACTGTAGATACGAATATTTGATATATGTGTGTATTGTAATGTATTATTAAGAAATTGTATGTGGATTGTGGAGAATTTTTTACTAATATAAGATGTTAGATGAAGTAAGTTTTCAAGATCTATTAGTCAAGGGTTCGATTTCCAATTCGCGATATTTGCTTATTTTATAGCAAATACTAACAATAAGCTTACTCCCACATTTATAATCAGTTTTGCAAGGGTTCCCAAATTTTAATGGCTTTTGACAAATTTACCGCGACGTTTCCGGGGTTATTTTTCAAAATTGTAGCTCGATCCTTCGACATTATATCGATAAAATATATTGATATATAAAATATATCGATAAATTGCATAAATAACCACCATGGATACACGGAATAATAACAACGAAAATTATAAATATTACTTTTAGAAATTATTGATAATATTATGAATAATGTCCAAATTAACTGACATTAGGTTTTCGACTACTATAGTTTAAAAAGCTTTGTGGATAAACTATGATATTATTATTTAGTAGATAAACAATGATCCAAGATAAACAGGGATAAGAATAAAAAAACATCGCTGTCTAGTGCTGACATTCCACCTTAACCTTCCCACACATCGACTAATATCCCTAACACCATAGTTTAACAAAACAGATTCACAAAGAGCGTGTAAAAGCCAAAGTGCCGTCTTATCCTCGCTCACAGTCAATTGGCCACAGAATGAAACACCTAAGACGCCTACCTTCCTCCGCTTTTGGCTTTACGACCACACTTTATCTAGTAATTGTTCACGAGCATTTTTTTCTTCGATGGATCGCGTTCGAGTGTGATAATGTTTGATTAATGTTGGCCAAATGTTCAACAAGGTTCCAACATTGGTGTGTTTTCGAAAAGTTTGAGGTTACTTTTAACTTTTTTGATTTTTTATATGTTATTGCATTAGATGACGAACAGTTCGCTTGCCTAATGGTAAGCCTGTAAACAGAAGCAAAACAACTTAGAACTTTGAATTAGAAAGTTCTACATGGCACTGCACTTCGCTCGTCATTCCAACATAGAATATCGTGTGCATGAGGGTGACCCTAAACACTGTTTCGAGGCTGGATCACCGCAAGTAAAGGCGCTCAACTGCTTCACTTAATGTAACACTTTTGAAAAATAAAGTTTCAAAACCATAATAATAAATATACTGGGAGGGTCGCCAGTATCCTAATAGCAGTTCCAGTTATTTATTCCAGTTAACTATTATGGTTAAAAAAAACATAAAACATTAATTCTAATATTTTTTGCCCAGTATTTTTACTGGCTTTAATGTAATTCAAACTGGATCAGAACGGTGCTTTGACACTGATTCTTGGCTGATGCAAAACACATAATATATTAGTATCTACCCCGGAGAACTCTCACATACTAGATACCAAAAATAACAAACAAACTAATGGCGTTGTGGGCCGAGTGGTGGAGCGCAGCGGACCATAGACTCTATGGTTGTTCAGTATAATGAACTAGTGTGCAAATAAACTACACTACACCTATCTGCTAACCAATTATCACGTCAGGCGTTCGTTTGACCGCGGTCTAACATACGGTTGCTGACTCGATCACCGCCATGTCCTAGTATGCTTATTAATATTCACTGACAGCCTATTCCAAGCCCAGCTGAGTGATTTTAAAAACTTCCCCAGTCTGTGAGGTGGCGCGATATACCGGCGAGTTGTTATCGCGTCACGCGCAATTTGGCGAGCACTCGGCCGCGCTCGTTCCGACTAACGACCGCCATCTACATCGCTGATACCGACATTGTAGACTGAAAGACTTTGCTTTCAACTGAATAAGTCATTTTTATGTTCTTTCTGTACGCTGTGGGCTGAACAAAAAGGGGATTGAGTCACACCTGCATGATAAAGTCTGCATTTACATCGCTGACCTGCATGGGCGTAGTAAGGGGTTGGTCATAGTGGATCAGGCCTAGAATCCTGTTGGCTTACTACAGAATTCCGTTAGGTACCTTTCAAATGTCTTTATCCATATCTATCTTTAAATATTTCTACTTTTTTGCTTCCACACGCGACATTGTACAGCGACCTTTTTGTATAAGTAGTATGTATAAGTCTGTAAACTTAACTTCATTTAACTCCTGTATCTCGTTATTTCTTTTTTAATTGACTGATTGTATTCACTGTTAGCACCTATGTCTATGATATTAAGATACAATTATATGCCAGCCTGTGATAAAAATATTCAACTATATATATATTTCTATCGCAGAGGGTTATGCAAAAGTACATAAAATAAACTATAACTATAAACGGAGTGTTAAGAAGCAATTAGGCAGGCCGACATAATTTTGCCGACCTACGATAGACACATCGTCTGTCGTTGGTCGACAGTATTCTTGGATTGCGCTGCACTTAACATCAGGTGTAGCATAGTCACTTTGCCGCATCAGGATAAAAAATACATTTAAATTATTTTTTCATAATAAAGTAAGGAGGAAGCTTAATCGTCATATAGACTACTTTAATTTCAAGCAATGTACACACATCAACATGACGTCAGAAAACCTTTACAGGTAAAAAACGCTGCGTGTTTAAAACCGCGCGTGAATTTCCCCGCCGATCGTGCCTGGCCCATCAGCACCAGATAACGTCACGCCCGCACATGATCAATCTACGGCCCTTTTCACACGTAATCTTGGATAAAATATTTCTTGTACCATCCAGGTAATGTGATAGAGGGCTGTCACGGATTCGGAGTTGGTGAGTGGGGCTTCCCCCACTAGGCATGGATTTATTCGCTTCCTTATATATTGTTGCCTTGTTTTACCCATGGCGTGTATCCTATAAAACCATACAGAATAAAATACATTCTATCTATTTATAATCGTTACATGTTTTGAAAGCTGTAAAAACAATAATATTTTGTATCAATTCTTGATCACTTTTTATAGTTCCGATTTTAAACAATAGGTATCAGATAGTTACACGACATGAGAAAAAATTAAATAAAACTAATAAAATCTTGGAAATATTGTGGAAATCGACCGATCAAATAGGAAAACATAATTACACAATTCATAAACACTACAATGAAGCTACTTACTCAATTATAATAAAAAAAAAATAAACAATTTACAGGCACCACTTCCATCATTTTCTTTACTATACAAACAAAAATTACATTCCTAATTACAAAACGAAAACAAACCCAAAACACAATACGACCCTGTGTGACAGGAAAGCGATCGCAGACACCTCGGGGGCCCGTGGGTCCAGGGAGAAAAAGGATAAATAATTTAGCGCGATCCAGCTCGCGATATAGATGAACAAAGGCGCAGCTATCGACGCTCGCAGCCGCCCGCCCGCGATCAGCGTGTGCACCTTGCCGCCTAGACACACGTCATTTATATTTTGACATCCTCCGTGGCGCTGAGGGCGAGTAGCCGGCTGCGAAGCGTGAGGCCGTGGTTTCGATTCCCGCACCGAGACAAATGTTTGTGTGAGTCACAAATATTTGTTTCGAGTCTGGGTGCTGTTCCTGATACTCACGATATAGATTTACCTATTGTGGGGTCGGGACTAGGTGTGCGACTGTTAAGTGTATTAAAATAAACATTTTTAGCTATCAGTGCTTAAATTTAAAAGAACACCTAAAGGCTACTTAAGCAATAGACTCAAATACAATACGGCAATACAGGCCCAGATAGCTTTTGTCGTGTTTTGTCCATATAACCTCATATACATATCCAGGCCGCACGAGCCGCAACGTCCGCAATTATTGACTCAAATTATATGACTGTGGCATACGGTGCGGATAGATGTTCACCCTTAGTTAACTTGATACTGATACTCTTAGAAACTGATACGCTGTAGCACTATTTAGTGAGCAGTGACATCTAGCGAGTGATGGTCAAATTAAATATCTCCCCAAGTGAAGCTCTATTATTTATTAATTTGTTGTTTGTAATTCCTTAAATATTTTATATTGTAAACTGATTATGTAATCTCGCCATTTCTGGCATTGCATAATTTGCTAGTGACAGAATTATCATTGTCTTGATGAAAGCCAATTATTTTTAAAGAACGAAGAACTATTTTTGTTAAAAATATTACATAACAATATGAAAACACGTTGGCGCAGTACGACTAACGCTGAAGTCTCGGGTTGGATCTCCGGGTCGGGTAAAAGTAATATTGGGTTTTTCTATTACGTAATGCTCAGTATCAGCCTGGAGTGTAGAATTGTGCTCGGTATGGCGATAGGTTTGCCCCCTGTCACATCATGGGACGGATATAAGCTCGGCGAAATACTGGTTACACCTCTGCCTACCGTATGAGTGCGTATATATGTAATATATGAAACCTATCCGTCAAACACGTCCGTGTTATGGAAACGAGCCGCGAAGGGATCGCGCAAAACGTTCGCTAAATGAATATCTTATGAAAATGTGATACAATGTACTGCCGATAGCCTGATGATAAGCGCTGATGGAATGGACCACGTACTTACCTACTTATGAGTTTCTATAATAACAATAATATTTATATTGACGATGTTTATGTGGGTGAGACAATCTTTTTATCTTACAGGCTTAACATACAGCCTTGAGATAATTTCGTCGACTCGTTTTCAAGTTCTATCTATATCACTCTCATGTTGGAGGAACATATAACAAGAAATAGAGTAGGTGGTATCGAGAAAAGTTTCTCCCTCGCGCACGTGATATGTCTTGGACTCATGCTAAGCGGGCAACGTGACACTACACCTGATGGTAAAAGATGGTACAGTAAAATCTTAGAGTTCCATATGTCGTTTATAAGTAAAGTCTTACCGAATTCATAAGTAGTTTCATCAATGATTGATATTTGTTTTACTATTGTTTAGTGAAAGAATTATCAAAATAAAGGTATAAAGGTGTAGTCTTTCATTCCCGATTTCTTTTCCGATTTCATCCCCGATTTCTTAGCGAGTTGCACTCACTGATCATAAACGATTAGCGAATTAAGCAACACTTGGCGCGGTCCGTCTATGGATGGGTGACAGCTAAATTGTATATCAGCAGAGCGTCAACGTGTTTCGGAGGATACGTAAAAAGTCTGTTCCGAATGTTATCAATTAACAGCAGTCGTAGGCAAAGTCGGAGACCTTCGGACGGCTTGAAAACTATGACACTACGTTAGCCACTAACCATTCGATATAAAATAGAATAGATATCATTCCTGACACCTTTCGAAATTTTACTCCCTTAAAATTCACCCCCAAAACCATTCTCCCACCTGTTTTATCAATAACATCAAAGTTAGTGCGTACTCCACATGAAGTGTGGACTGTATCGCAGGGGTTAATGGCGCGCGAACCGTTGATAACGCCGCCCAGGGGGGTCGGGGGTCGCCGGGGGGGTCGGGGGGTCGTGGGGGGTCACGTCGGGGCTAGTGTATCACAGAGTTGGAGATCTGCGATCGGTGTAATTGTCTGGTAATAGATAATGGGCGCGTGTGATCGCTTTACTGGATTTTCGATGTGTATTTTGCACGCGTTTTAGTTTGGATTATACAAAAAATGTTAATAAAAAGTAGACATAATTAGATTTGAGAATTTGTTTATTGTTTTAGAGTATCTGCTATCCAGGGCTCATTTTTTTACAGTATAGACCGGCAAACGACCAAGTGAGTCACTTGTTGGTAAGTGATTTCCACTGCCCATGTACGCCCACGATACCAAAATAATCATTAGCGCGATGCCGACCTTAAAGGAAAAGTATAAGTAAGGGATTGGGAAGGGGAGGGGGATTTTGGCCTCCGGATATCTCACTCGCCGTACGAAAGACAGCAGTAAGCTGCTACTTTACTCCAGTTTTCTGTGAGACAGTGGTAACGACCCGGACGAGCCGGCCCATTCATGCTATAGACAAAACTATCTATAGTCATATAGTATGTCATATGTTATATGAGAGTTATCGTATCTTATTTCGATGGTTAATTCCATGATGCCAGGTAATCACACCAACTTCGCTGTGTTTGAAACATCAGTGACAGATGAATATACAAATGCTTGATCTTATTTCTTTCAAGGTATATAAGGTAAGTGTCCATATATATATGCACACATGCCTGTAACCCCCGAAAGGGTAGGCAGAGGTGTAACCAGTACACCCACATTTCGCCGAGCATATCTCCGTCCCACGAGTTGATAGGGGACGAGCCTATCGCCATACGGGGCACAAATTCCAGACTCCGGGTTAATACTGAGCATTCCGTAATAGAAAAACCCAATACTACTTTACTCGACCCGGGGATCGAACCCGAGACCTCAGCGTTGGCCCCAATCGTAACGCGTACGCATTACAACTGCGCCACCGAGGCAGTCCACTGCGGAGTATAACCAGACCCTCGCTATCTAAACGGAATCAGTAATGTTTGAACATACGTACTTTTAGCAACGCCACGTGCCTTATCGCCGCTGCATCGCGCGAGATTACAAAGTTGTCATAACTATTGTAACACTTGTGTTGCATATGGGTATTTAGCAATGTTGACACATACTCCCATGTATGTTAGGTGGCATTTGAGACGTACTTTTTTTTATTATAAGCTGACGAGCAAGCGGCCCGTCTACTGGTAAGTGGAGCCACGCTGTCTGACAGAAAACCGACGTCAAGTAGCAGCTTGCTGCGTTTCGTACGGTGAGTGAGATATTCGGAATCCCAACTCCACCTCCCTTTCCCAATCCCTTATTTATCCCTTTTCTTTAAGCCCAACCGTAATTATTTCACAGCGGATAATTTACATTACTGACTAACTGCAATAAAAAAAACATACATGAGCTCACACCAAGTTTTTTGCCGTCCAATGACATGATAAGGGGCGATTTTATCGTCACACTGGGCATTAATTCCAATCCCGGGCATTTCATGTGTGATTTTTCAAATCTATTTTTGAACACAAATCGTGATTGCGCGACCTAGGAATTGAACACATGACCTCACGGTTCTCACCCATAGTACATTACTATTACACTAAAAGCGATAAAAAAAACAATATAAAACACGACCTACAAAATACAAATAAAGGTGGATAGGTTAATAAAAAATACTTTAGTCGCCTTCTACAACACAATATGCATAAGATCTCTGGACATCTCATGGCCAAAATAAATATATGTATCTTTACATATAGAAACCTTTTATATTAAATTATTTAAGATAAATATGCTTAAACAGCTGAAACTACGCGGCCATTTGTATACTTATAAATATTAAAAATAAAAAACAATGATGTGCGATGTTACCGATACGGAATTTCCATTTTATAATAAATATCGATAGAATATTACGTCGATAGAGACGGGTGCGTATCAAGGACTAAAGGATGTAGTGACCCCTTTTTTTTTTTTTTTTTTTAACGTTGGGAAACCCTTTATGGGTACCGCCCCACCGCGTGGTCAGTCGGGGCGGTTATGTCCGACTCCCACGGACTAAAACTCAACGGTGTTCCTCCGGGTACGCTTGTTCGGTCGGGGCTGCGGGAACGCTATTGTACTCTTCCGCGGCCCCGACGGCGCCAGCCCTTGTACAGAACCTCTCCGGTCGGTGGGTGTTTGGGGGAGTTATCCACCCACCTTTTTGCTCCGCTCGAGAGGTTCGCGCGGGAACGCCGCGCGCGTCACCTCGAGGCCTTAACTGTCGGACGACGGACTTCCACGAGTCCGCCGCCCAGGCCTCTGTCAGGGGGGTAGGAGTGCCTCCCGCATCCTCCTGCGCGTGACCCTTCGGCGGCGGATAGCGAGCTGGGATGTTATTTCCCGCTCACGCTCCGCCACCTCCTTCCGCGACATAACTGTTTCGCAGAAGGCGGTCATCGCGTTCCACGACCTCTCGTTCTCGACCATGGCCTTAACCACAGCTGGTGGCGAGAGGTCGTCCCCCAATTCTGCGACGAGTTCGCGACGCTGCTCTGCCCACGCGGGGCACTCCTCCAGAGTGTGCGCCGCGGTGTCCTCGTCGCAGCTGCAGTGGTGACACTGGTGTGTCGGCTCTCTTCCGGCTATCCGGCACAGGTACCTCCCGAAGCAACCGTGCCCCGAGAGGACCTGCACCAGCCGGAAGGTCAGTGACCCGTGCCGCCTGTCGACCCAATCATTCAGAACTGGGCCAACAGCCTCGACAGTCCTTACGCCGGCCGAGGAATTGGCCAGCAGCTGCCTCCACTCCTGAAGCAAGGACTGTTGAGTGTGGAATCTCCGCAATCGCATCTCCCCCGGGTGGGGTCGATCTCTTCGGAGCCGAAGTTCCATGCGCCACTCGTACATCGACGCATGGACTCCGGCCTCCAGATCCCATGGAGGGGACCCCGCCAACGCGCAAGCCGCTGCATGGGATATGGTGCGATAGCCACGGAATGTAGTGACCCCTAAGCTAAAAAAAAGTGGGATTTCTTTATAATAATAGTTGAAAATGTTAAAGTATTTTGTTTCCGTCTTTTTTATATCTATTAATCAAAGTGACTACCCCATTCTATATATGCATCTTTTTGAGCGCAGTGGCAGTTTATCGATGCCCTCTTAAAGAAATCGGCGACGAAAAATACGAAAAATTGTAATTAAACTATTTTGGTGCACAAGTTATACAGACCACTGTAATTTTACGATAAGATTTTTATTTCTAAATTTGTTAATACAAAAATAATACAGACCCTTTTTTTTACCATTTTTTAAGTCTGGTTACTTGCTCATAAATGTATTTTGACAAAAAAATTGCAGAGATAACTTCGATTGTAGCCTAGCCAATTGCCCCCTCCGCCATCGATAAATTTTAATACTGCGTCCATCCCTGCATCACGTCGCGAAGATGGGACCGGTCGGTGCAATAGTGCGTGTCGCAGGTGGTTAAAAAGTGTTGTAAGATGGGTGTAGATACTATTAATTGTGAGTACGGACAAATTTTATTAGGTATTATTGATGTTCGAGACGTAGATATACTGTATACACGATGCGATAACCTGCAGTTACATCTGCTTATGTTCTGGTAATGATAAACATCAAATGTAGATGTGACACTTTTTTTGCAATTTTTTAAAAAGCAGAATCGCAACTGCAAAAACTACTTGGCAGGGATCTTGCATCGACGTAGCATCTGGGTAGGTACCACTGCTTTCTCTATTTCTGCCGCCAAGCAGCAGTGTGTAAACACTGTTGTGTTCCGGTTTGAAGACCATTGAAGCCAGTGAAATTACATTATGAGAAATATGAGAGTTAACGCTTTATGTCTCAGGGTGATGAGCGCAGTTCAGTGCCATATAGTACTTCATAATTAGAAGTTGCTTCTGTTTATGGGCAGGTGTGATGCCTACCATCAGGCGAGCGACCTGCTCGTCTCATATAAAGCTAATAAAAAAGGCAGTTGTAATCACTGTATACTGGTAGGTAGATTAATTATTATTTGACCTTAATGTTGCAATTCTAACTACATTTCATTTGGCTTTTACCTTCCTTATATTTTTGTGGATAAAAATACAAAATTAGAACATTATTAATAACAATATTATAAACCTCTGTAACTTGTATTAAAATAATTACTACATTAAATGATACTTGATACTTAAGTGTCACTATTGACTATTTAATGGACTTACATAACTTTAGTACCCAAATATGTCTCGTCTTTTAATGTCAAAGCACTAATTAATTGCGTCACATTTGTACATAAGTAGTGGAACTGCAATGAAGCCAGACTTGTCTAAAGTTGAATATGATGGTTCACGTCTCAATCAAAATTTCGAAATAGCGAATTGACACGGTTCGATTTTAGTTGATCAACTGCTGAATCATATGCGATTTGAACCGTCTGAACAGACTGTCAATCGAATTTATCAACAAACGCCATACTGCTTTTGTTAATTCAAGTCAGTTGATCAACTAAAATCGAACCATGTGAACTCGTTATAAGGCCAGAGCAAATTACGGGCAGAACATTTCTGCAACTTCTTAAACTCACGTACCTATACATTTATACATCTGAATAAAAATATAGGGCATAGATATAGAGCGTGTTCCTCGGGTGATAGTAAGCGTTGAACCTGCCTATAAACAGAAGCAAAAACAACCCAAAATTACAAAATACTGTATTGCACTGCACTGGGCTCGTCACCACGAAACATTAGATGTTACTCGTAAGTCTAATACCTAGTAAATTTACTGGTTTCAATGTCATTTAAACTAGATATAACAGTGCTTATACACAGCTGCTTAGCGACAGAAATCGATTAAGTATCCTACCTAAACGGTCCCTAGCATATGGGGGACCTACCACTACCACTACCAGGCCGGTAAACGAGCAAGTGGGTCACCCGATGGCAAGTGACCTTCATCGCCATTGAAGTCTTACAATACCAGAAGAACCATTTTTTTAAATCCTGGCTCGGCAAAGTAACTACTGATGGTAAGTGTAGCGCAATCCAAGAATAATGTCGACCAATGATAGACACTGTATCTATCGTAGATCGGCAGAATTATGCTGGCCTGCTTAATTGCTTCTTCACACTTTGTTTAAAGGATCCCCTGTTATAGGAAGGAGGAAACACGTGCACCGGCATACAATTCCACAGCGTTATGGTCCGACAGAAGTAGGACAGACGGGCCATAAAGTATAATAAGTCCATACAACCATGGACGCAGACATTAAAGGAAAGGGCTTATTAAGGAACCGAAAATGGGTGGGAATTTGGGCATCCAGATATCTCACTCACCGTACGAAACGCACCAGCAAGCCGCTACTTTACGTCGGTTTTCTGTAGACAGTAGTAATAACCCGGTCGAGCCGACTCATTCATGCTGTAGAAGTCTGTCTTAAGTTTGTCTGTCTACAGCATTGGTCTAACACTTTCGTGCGTCATACATGTCTACGTTCGTTTACTACGTTAATACATAAATAAATTCCGCAAGCAAAGAACAGTCCCATCTCTTTATTACTTAGTCATTGACACAACAGTCTCTAAAAGCCGATAAATGTTTATCTTGATTCGCAAATGGTCGATGGTTTATCGATATAGCAGAAACGTCGACATCGATACGACAACGTTGTGTGCTATTTGCCGATGACCCCGACATTCGCATCACTAGGTTCTTATTGAGTAAGGTCAGTTGGCGAGGCCTAGACTTTTAATTTATTTACATTGAAAAAATAAAAGCTTTACATAAATGAAGCAATAAAAATCTAATTCCTGAATTTAAAATTATAATTTTTAAAATCTATTTTATTATCTTGATTTAGTACACATGTCTGATTTGCTATGTGGTAAGTGATTTGTGCAAGTCATTTTAGTGCTTTTTAATCTATGTTTTGCAATTACGATTACGTCATGGATATTAGATTATTTAAAATCTTGAATGAGTTAAAAGTAAGTAAAATCATTTTAACCGGCGTAAAGTAGCAGCTTGCTGCTGCGTTTCGTACGGTGAGTGTGATATCCGGAGGCCAAAATCCCCATAATCTTCCATCGTCCCTCCAGATGGCCTCTCGCATACGAGGGACCTACATACGAGGGATATACTACCAGTAAAAAATAATAGATAGGTACATTAAAATATACTCATCTAAGTAGAAAAGCGGATCCTGGCACTAAGCTGAGATATAATATTAATACTAATACTAGCCCTGAATTATATACGTCCCACTGCTGGGCACGAGCCTCCTCTACTGAATGAGAGGGGTTAGGCCTTAGTCCACCACGCTTGCCTAATGCGGGTTGGCAGACTTCACATACCTTCGAAATTCTATTCTGAGATTATTAAACAAGGCAAAAAACGAAGAATAAAATTTACACTTTCGACTAACAGAGCAACCTGCAACAACACAACTGTTACAGCAACCGTTCACTCCGCTGACATCTCATATTTATTGCAAATTATGGGCCTTATCCGATCCATCGCTTCTTGATAATGGGCTTCACACCATTAGAATAACGTAGACATAGCCATAAAGGTTCGGTCCCAATGTCCACAGTACGCACCTTTGACTATATTACGTAGATATACGCACTCACGCATGTACTCCCCGAAGGGGTAGGCAGAGACGTAACTAGTACACCCACATTTCGCAGAGTTTATTTACGTCCCATGGTGGGGGCGAGCTTATCGCCATATTGGGCACAATTCCAGACTCCGCGTTGATACTAAGCATTTCATGATTGAAAAACCTAACCCCGGGAACGAACCCAAGACTTCAGCACAGTACCGCTGTTCGCATTACAAGTGTGCCACCGGGGCAGTCGTATTACGTAGATATTCATTGTTAATTATCATTCGTTTTAATTATGTAGGAAATCGTGAGGGAATCTGCAGACCTGAGATTTCTCCATAAGCATTACGAAGGTACGTGATATCTACCAACCCGTATTATGGCCGTAGGCATATACAATGTGTTACAGAAAGGTGAGGTCAAATTTAAACAACATAGTATGCGTTATAAGTGAACCCCCCTAGTATATAAATAATGAATTTACTTTTTAAAGAATGACTAACATGTCGATATACGACTTGCAACTTTATAAACATTAAATGACAAATAGCTGAGCTTTTATCTCACTCTAGCATTGTTATTTTCGTTCACGCACTTCAATTTACAGCGACATGATCGGTCTTATCGATCATAATAAACGAGTGATTAAAATCAGCGTGACATTTTCGGATGTAGGTTTTGATAAGATCTGTTACATAAATAACCACTGTCAGATGTAAGTAACGACCTTTAAATATGACCACACCTTTCTGTAACACGTTGTAGATACCCATCTCAATCTTATAAGAGGCCTGTGCCCAGCAGTGGGGCAGTATGTAATACAGGACTGATATTGTAAGCATTCTTTTAACCTTGTGATATTAGGTTTAATTATTATATCGTTTACATTCAATGGCCATGGTTTTAAAATATTTGTATAAATAATTATCAAATCCATTATCGATGAACCAAAAATAAAACTAGCAAGAGAATACGAATTAATAATTACGTAATTAATAATTAAATAATTAATTTAATTCAATCAAAGCATTTTTATTATAAAACACATGTTTAATTCAAAATTCAAAACAATTTATTGAAACCATAAAATGTTATGCATTATTGAGATTCATTCATAACTCTACTGCCAGTTCGGAAGGATTTTTCACTATATAAAAAACGGCTAAGAAACTGCAGCGTTATTTTTTTCAATTACAATATTAATTTGGTAAATAACGGATATTATCAGATTTTGAAAAGAACGTGATCGGATTCTCGCCCTGTGTACGTCACCGTTAGATGAGCAATGATTGACGACATTAATTATAGACCGGTCTATTCCTTAATCTTTAGTAGTAGAGTCACACTGCTGCTTAGTAGAAATGGACAAAACTGTGGCACCTACCCCAGACGTCCTCTCACATACAAGGGACCTACCACCGAGTAAGAATAGTAAGATGTAGGATTGATTTTATTTCTTG
The DNA here is from genome assembly GCA_905332985.1 of Mimas tiliae. Lineage (NCBI taxonomy): Eukaryota > Metazoa > Arthropoda > Insecta > Lepidoptera > Sphingidae > Mimas > Mimas tiliae. The sequence goes on along the minus strand of HG995241.1, from coordinate 18,312,567 downwards.
ATTTTACAAAAAATCTAATCTGGTCAATTTTACACGTTCTTAAATAAATTTACCCTCAACATCAAAATATAAAACCCTCCCATTCTAAAAATTCATTGCAGATCCGAGATTGTTATAAAAAGTCTTGTCTCCCTTATGCTACCTCGGTGGCCCACCTCAAAGCTATTGACACTCGGCGTTACATTGATAGGGCCTGATTTATTCGCCATTACACTCATTCCCCGCCTTAACTGATGGCGACGGCAGATTAACAATTTTTACACTCGGTAACGACCACCTCTCGACGGAAGATTATTATTTCGGTAATTTATCGGCAGTGGATTCGATTTTTAATTTTGTCGAGGTTCCATTTTTAAATAATTATTGAGTTCGGTAACACTTTCTGTTATTAATTTGTTTATAAGTAATCGTTTCGACCTACTTTTGAATATCGTTTTGTAAGTGGTCTGCACTTGTGTAGTTTGAGTATTACAGATATCATGAAATGTTGCGTCTGAAATATTATTGTCAAAAAAGGCTTCTCTTTCGAATCGTGGTGCGTTTGTTGTTATTCATTGAGTTTTCTAACGGTTTTGGATGAAATTTGGCACACAGGTAGACCATGTCCTGGATTAGGACATAGGCTTTTTATCCCGGAAAAGGTCATTCACGCGGGCGGAACCGCGAGCAAAAGTTAGTAGCTACATATAATTCTCGGAATCACTATGATAGCTACCTCATTAATCAAATGTTATCAATTTGCATTTGCTCGCAGGCATTTTTTAATACTCGATCATGTTTAAAGCTACTCTGCTGATAATAACAATGGAGGACAGATAGCGCTATTATATGCCTTGGGCGGGGTAAGATGCATACACATAGACCTGACCCCACACTAGGATAGAGAAGTCTTGTATCGTAGGTATTAGGAACTATTAATTTGTATATACTTACCAGCTGTAGCCCGCGGCTCCGCCCGCGTGAATGCTTATTTCCAGGATTAAATGTATTTAATGATGTATTTTTAATGCCATACGCACTCACGCCTGTAATCTCCGAAGGGGTAGGCAGAGGTGTAACTAGTACACCCACATTTCGCCGAGCGTATCTCCGTCCCACGATGTGATAGGGGGCGAGCCTATCGCCATACCGGGCACAAATTCCAGACTCCGGGCTCATACTGAGCATTTCATAATAGAAAAACCCAATATCACTTTACCCGACCCGGGGATCGAACCCGAGACCTCAGCGTTGGCCTCAATCGTAACGCGTACGCATAACAACTGCGCCACCGATTTTTTTTTTTATGTCACATTAAAAAAAAATCAAAAAAAATTTCCAAAAAATAAAAAATAATGTTAGGGGTCGACAACCCGTATCACTTAGGGGTATGAAAAATAGATAGTAGCCGATTCTCAGACCTACTGAATATGCATATAAAATTTCATAAAAATCGGTCAAGCCGTTTCGGAGGAGTATGGTAACTAACATTGTGACACAAGCATTTTATATATAAGATTAATCCAATCCGTAGATATAATTTCTGTAATTGCTTGATTAAGCTGCTCTAATGCCAATTAAATATTGAAAAACCTTATGCTCTAATAATTGTAAACTACTTTTGAAAAAGCAACATTGGAGTTTCTTGCTCGTTCTTCTCTAGCGAAACAGCATTCCGAACTAGCGGTAGAATTTTGACGGAATCTAAATAATGTATAACATTTTATGGATTCAATAAATATATTGAATTTGAATTTGAATTATCTAGGGTCCCACAAAACTCTAAAGCAAATATTTTTTCCGTGTCGGATTACCCATTGGGCCAAAAGAATGGGCCATCGAAGACATAGCCCTGGTAAGCCATCTGCACCGCCAATAGATGCTTACAAAACCAGAAAATTCAAGGTGCCTTACCGACATTAAAGGTAAGCAGAGGGACGGGAGGGAATTGGTTCTGGGCATTCCACTGCGTGACATAATTTAAACACACTTTCGCTAAAAAGTAGTCATTTGATAAGCATACAAAGTAAAATAAATACAAATAATCTTCGAAGCCGACGAACATTCAGTTTCCAGTGTTGTCAACAGCATGAATTTGGACATTTCGACAGAGTTGGTACCACTGTCGCAGAGAAAACCGACGCTTGTAACAGCTTGCAGTTGCGTTTTGTAAACTATACAATGAGATGGCCGATGGTGCTAAAAATTTACACCCCTGCTCCTAACCCAAATTCCTCAAAGACCTGGAATGGACTCAACAATTGTTCTTACGTTATGGGTGTTCATGGATGCTGGTGATCCCTTTCTTATTCCCTGTATGGCGACATCTGCATTAGATCGCTGGTAATATCATACTACTCATAATTGAGTTACAAAGCACTATATGTCACTGCATTGCGTTCGTTGCCATAAATTGTTAAATATAAAATCCACTGGCTTCAATATCTTCCAAACCGGAAGCGCTTACACACTGCTATTGTATGGTATAAACAAACAATATAGTTTGCTTTATTGCCGGTCGTCTGCTATAACAAATATAAAGCAGATAAAACCAAATACAGAAATATCCACTTCCAGATATTTCTGCGATATGAACTCCAAAGAGCGCATCAAGATAAAGGTCACCCCGACATATCTCGGTTTAATTAACGTGTTATGTATTTACAAATAAGTGCGACCGGCGATAGCTACTTTCACTTTATCATCGAACAACAAGTTTATCGGGGACAATGCTCTATCGGGAGTATTGCATCGGTAGTGCAGGGCTGCTGGGCAGTGATGCTTTAAATCAAATACTAGATAACGAAATCAGATTATTTAAAATTACATATTCTTGGAGTGCATTTGATCCATCAACATCTTACGCCCAAAACCTCACCTGCATGTGATACAATGTGCTGATTAACAGCCGAGGCAATGGCGAAACTTGGTTTCTTTTCTGGGTTTCGAGGGTCAGATGGCGGCTCGATTTTCGAGACAAATTCGATAATGATACCAAATCAACCGTTAAATTATGATGGGAAAACGGACCCTGGTATAACGCCAAGCAGAAAGAAAAAGATCATTAGATATTCTACGCCATATTAGATGGAACATGAAAGCCAATGGTCTCTCTGCGGAGGATGATCATGATCAAACGAAGTGGAGGCGTCTTATAGGAAGGCGGACCCTTGTTTTTTGTGCGTGGGTTAATCTATCACACGGATACCTCGGGGGTGAAGGAATGGTTAAATACTCAATTTTCTTTATATACTCAATATTGGCTAGCTCGCGTACGCACGTCATATAGGGTGACCACTGAAAATCATTACTGTGCTGCGGTTCGCGTTACAGCACAGAAATATGCTGAGTGGTCACCGACCTGTCATGGTCACGAAATGTAACTGCGTAATAATTAGTTAATTAAGTTTTGTTTTTTTTTTATTATCGTTTTGTACATACATATGTAAGTATGTCGTTGTCTGTGACAAAAATTTGGTTTTCTTTCTGTCTTTCTTAAGCTGGACTCACCGGCCCTCCGACCTTGGTCACATCGAGTGAATACTGGATCGGGGATGATGGACCCTGGCGCTAAGCCGGGATAATGCCAGGTAGAAAGAAAGAATAAATATTATACGAAAGCTTTTAAACCATAACCTACCCTACCAGTTAAAAACCAGACAGTTTTTAAGTGAGAGAACCATACTGTACATAAATTTGGCTACAGAATTAATAGGTCGACTCGACCAGGTTCTTACCACTATCCCACAGAAGAACCACGTAAAGTTTCATCTTGCTGTTGAGTTACTTATAGTGAGTGGAATTGCAAAAGTCCCAAATTCCTCCTTCTCTACCCAATTTCTATTCCTTTCCTCTAAGGTCGGTAAATTGTGGATGTTCCTTGACGATGAAAAACCCATCAGGTGTCCCACTTACTCGCTTGCTGACCTCCGCTATAAAAAACCTTTAAAACTTATGATGTCAAGAATAATCCAATTATTCAATGAACCCAAACATCAAAATCTAAATATTTATTAAGTCTATAAAATGTTTTACTTTGTTTGCAATTCCGTTTAAATATAATAGTTTGGAAGGCTGTTTTACTAGAGAACAGATAAAAAAACTCTGACGTTATTCTTTTTAATACAAATTTATAATTATTTTTCATAGTGTAAAGGCTTTACTTTATTTTATTGGATATAGAGCGGCTCAGTTTATATTATTAAATAACCATATAATTTAGAAGATTAATCCTATTATAATCGAATATCGATATTATATTCTATTACATATTTCGTAAACCTACGTTGCTGAATGTTGCATGTGTTAATACTATGTATAGACAGCTTCCATATACGAGTGAGCAGACTCTTCAACGATCTCTCACGTGAGTTTGATTTAGATTTGTTCAATACTAGTGTTTCTCAACAAAATCGTATAAATGTAAACAAGTTTTTTTCTAATTAATACATCTTGATTGTATTGTGCTACCGATCTTAGAATTATTCTGATACATTCTATCTGTGGAAACTTTTAAATTGCCTTCTTATATTCATGTTAATGTAACAATGCATGTATGCTAGCGGTAAGTTTTCCGAATACATTAAAATAAAAATTAATTATCGAGAAGTTGGAAGCTGCAAACTGCTTGATTTTGACCAAGGTCAAGGCACCTAGCTAATCACTTTCAATTAAATTGTTTTTCCAAGAAAAATCACTTCCAAATCGGTCTATTCGTTTATGGCCGTTCCTTATATTCTATTTAACGATAGATATGCTATCTAACAATAGTATATTGACAGATCTTCTATACAAAATGTGTCAACATTTTACTGACAGTAAACAAATCTGTCGCTAGACAGAATATTGGGAACGGCCATTAGACGCTACGATGCTAGACTGATATACAGAAAGACAATGAGCTCTTTGACAACTCATAACATCATTCTTCTTAACCTCGACAAAAAAAGAGTGTTATAAAGTTTCACCCCTTTGTCTGTCTGGGTATGTTTGCCTATGTCTGTGGCACCGTAACGTCTATACAAGCTGATTTGAAGGCGATTCTTTTGTTCAAAAGATAATTTGGGTATGTCTGAAGAAAACTTGTAACCCGTTTAAAATTCACAGTCTTTTTCTAATAGAAGAGGGTGAAATCGGGAATGAAACACTCAAATTTGATCATTTCGGCACCGATTTTGATGATTCTTTTACTAAAAATAGTAAGATAAAATCTCTTTAATAAAAATAAAACCGACTCAAACAAATCTAATAAGCTAAAAATAAACAAATTTGATTCGAGTTTTTTACTTTCTATAAGGAAAAGTTTCTTCAATTATATTTGTTAAATACTTTTTCGTACCATCCATCAAACTATGAGACACCCTGACGATCAGGTGTTCGATGCTTACAATAATTCTATTCGACTTCGAACCCAATGAGTCTATCAATCCACTACATTTTTAAGGACTTTTATACCATTTTTGCAGTCAGGATCTCAGGCAGCCCTGCGTATCAGGCGAAAGTGCGCGTCGATACCGAACAATGTGACACTGCAGATAAGGTACCACGATCGAGACGGTATCGCCGCGTCGCGACGCAGTCTTACACGGTACAAGAGTTACAAGACCGCCTTTTAATAACACCTTAACTGGTTTATACGCACTCACGCCTATAATCCCCGAAGGGGTAGGCACAGGTGTAACCAGTACGCCTACATTTCGCCGAGCGTATTTTAATTAAGAGATTTTATTTTGATACTATCAAATAATAATATTATTGCGGTTAGCGGGTGGATGCGGGCTGCTCAACACCGGGATGGTTGGCGCTCACTTGGGGAGGCTTACGTCCAACAGTGGACGGCAACAGGCTCAGATATATAATATATAATAATAATATACACGACATACCTTTTGCGGCCTTCGATATCCATTAGAAGAACGACAGGGCCTCTAAATTCTATTAACTTGTTGTTGTATAAATGCTAATATATACCATCAAGTGTATTTTATCTATCATAGGTCCGTAAAAATCAAATAACTGCTTGATATACATAAAAAGGCTTAACAAATTAATTTCTTGATAGAAAAACAAGCGTTAAACTGGCTTACTAAATAGGTAGTCATTTTACGAGGGCATGTTGCGTCACTTTTTAACCGACTCCAAAAAAGGAGGAGGTTCTCAATTCGGCGAGTTTTTTTTATGAATGTACATCGATTTCTCTGTCAATTGTGGGCCGATTTTTATCACAGTGTGCCTACAGTCTCCTATGTCTGTCTGTCCTGATGGTAAGCGCCACGCCTACCCATAAACAGAAGCAACACCGCACAGAACTTTGAATTACAAAGCATGGCACTGGACTGCGTTCGTCACCCAGAGACATAAGTTGGCAAATCTCATAATGCCCAGTAATTTCACTGGCTTCAATGTCCTTCAAACTAACAACAGTGCTTACACACACTGTTGCTTGGCAGCTGAAATAGACAAAGCGGTGGTACCAACCCAGACGGCCTCTGGCATACGAGGGACCTACCACCTTATAAATTTCAACCCATAACCACTTAAGAAGATGTCCACACGTCTAATCGTATTTGTATGCCGCGCACGCGTTCTTGTTAATTTCCGAAAGGATGGGGGGTTGCGGTGCGGTGGAGGGGGGTGATGACGAGATGGATGGAGCACGCTGACAGGCGGATTTCGTTTTGTGATTTATATTGTCTATGATGTTTATGGCTGAAAAATATTGTTGAGTTAGTTTTATTTACCGACTTCAAAAAAGGAGGTTCTGAGTTCAATTTTTTATTTTATTTGTTATAGCTTAGGTTACAAGTACGGTCACCTGATGGTAAATGATCACCACCCAGAATACCAGAAGAATCATGGACGACTTGCCGACCTTAAAGGAAAGGGATAATTAAGGAATTAGGAAGGAGTGGGAGATTAGGGCCTCCGAACACGCAACTTTTCGACGGTTTTCTGTTAGACAGTGGTAACACCCCGGTCAAGCCAGCCCATTCATACTGTAGACAAGACTGTCTACAGCGTGGCTCTACCACTTAAAATTAATGTATGTACATCCAAAGACTTTTATGTATACTACTAGACGAGCTGTTTAGAAGTAAAATTGCGTCACATAACGCGGGAGTTTGACAGCTCACAGACAAGGAGCGCGAGAGGGTTTCACGGGGGTTCTAGTTGAGAGTAAGCGAGATAGTGATATTGACTTACGGTCACCGTAACTTAGTGGTGCAATTTCTATGTACCGCGCAGCTTGTCTAGTAGTATTAAAGTATTTGTGTACATCACATACATCATAATGAAGAGTAAAAACTGTATTTATAAAACACACCTTATTTATGCACAAATCAATAATTAAAAAGCCAAATCGCAGTACAAACAGAAATAAAAACCCATCCACATTTACCTGAAAGTTTACACGCGTGCACAATACAACAATGCTACTGATACCCCACTTGAGCTTTATACGCGACTAAACCGAGCTTAACAATTGTCCGACTCGCCGCACAGTTCTCACATAATGTGGTGCATTTCAATTGTCTGCTCAGATTAAAAAGTTTGCGATGCGCTCATTGGTGTTATTGAATATACATTCTGTTAGTCGGTTTATGTTCTTATGTATGTCTGTAACAAAGTTAGTAGGCATACATACATACGCACCCACACCTGTAATCCCCGAAGTGGTAGGTGTAACCAGTACACACACATTTCGACGAGCTGTCACCGGTGAACATATTTCCAATATGTTATATACATAATTACACTGCGTAATTAAATGATAACGTTACGCATTAAACGACTTCAAAAAAGTAGGAGGTCCTCAATTCGGCGTTTTTTTTTTTAAATCAAAATTATTGATAGGATATAGGATTTGACTTGGTTTCCATTATGTGGTACATAAATTCTGGGTATGGGTATTCAAATTAGTAAAATATGATAATTTAATAATCAACAAAATCATTAATTTATTTTTAAATTTTATTAACACTTACGACCTACTGATACAGAGTGTCCTGGTCGTAAATCGGGAAAACGCCAGGCAGAAAAATAAATATATTTACTTACGAACACCGTTGTGTGTTGAAGGGCAATCGGACTAATGTTGAACTTACCTGTAAAAAATAAATCAGAATTTATAATAACACATTATGAAATAGACATTTTAATTGAAAATGAATAAAATAACCCAAGAAAATTTTACTATTAAGACCGACTTGTACGACAATCCTAAAACGAGATTTACCACAAAAGTTACTCATGTCAAATTTACATACAGTTTGACATTTCTTAAACTGGTTTAGTTGCTTAAACTAAATTTAGGACCATCGCGCAAGTGGGCCTTAACGTTTTTGAACAACGTAGTAAGTACAGACATACTTTTGTCTGTGCCTTTATAACTCGGTTTATTTTATACATAGCTGCTTTTAGTATTAAGTCCGCCTTTATACTTGATGTATATGAAGTGTCAATAAATAAATAATATTATTATGTAAAGGTACGCCTGATGCGTTCTCTCCCATTCAACCTTTGGGTGTACAGAGAATAAACATGGCTATAAATAATAAAAATATATCAAAATAAAGATGTAAAAAATATAACGGTACATTTGGTAATGAACTAAAAAATGTACAGTCAGAGAAGAAATAATTTTCAACATCATTTCCTTCGTAAAACCAAGTCGTTAGCAAAAAAATCTATTTTTAATTACAAAGTTTTTATTCCCGCCCTTGAGTGGAAGACATTAACAAAAATGCGAGAACATTAAGGTAAGAATTATTGATGCGCTCTTTCCAATTAGCTTAATTATATTTTTTTATTCTTATTACGCTGTTTTCTTAGAAAGTATTGGGTTCACGAAATTAAGATGGAGAGATTTGCCATACAGTGTTTTGTAATTCGAATTTCTGTGTGTCGTTGCTTCTGTTTATGGGTAGACTTGACGCTTACCATTGGGTGAGTGACATACTCGTAGCTAATAAAAAATAGTATTTGAGACTCCATTGTTCAAGTTATAACTGATGTCATAAAAATACATGCATTTTTTTCAGACATAAGCTATGTAAGTACGGAAAATTTCAGCAAATCTATTTTAAGATTCAGTACCTAAAGAGTACCAAAAGAAGCCTATTTATAATAGGCTTCTTTTGGTACTCTTTAGGTACTGACTTAGTAGCCTTCGCCGTATGTATATCCGTCTAGCTGTCTATCTGACCCTTAAAAGGCTCTATCTTTTGTATCACAATATACCATCAAGGAAAGCAATGTCTATTGTGTCTGTCGACACTATAATAATAATAATAATAATAATAAGCCCGCAGGGCAGCTTGTGGCGAGCTGTTGGGGAGTAGCGACCCTACGTACCCGAGTGCTCCCGGGGGAGGCTCCTGTTCTTCATCTCTGGCTCGCCTTCACTGGCCGGCTGGAGTGAACACTGATGAGGAACAGGTCCCCCACCTCTGGCTTGCCTTCACCGGCCGGTCAGAGTGGAGTCGCGAGAGCTTCATGCTCGAAGGGTGGATGTGAAACGTAAGTGGTGAGTGGGCAACGTGATGGGACCCTAAGGGAGCAAATGATCGTTGTTTAAAGCCCAGTGACACCTCTCCACCCTTTAGCCACTCATCTGGGTGTTGCTCCCTTGTCGCTTTTTCTAGTGACTATTTTAGGGAGCCCATCTACCTGAGTTGGCAAGTCACCACCTGCCTATTTTATCCATGTTTTCAACATAGGTCAGGCAGGTGCCATAGTCCTTCCCATAGACTCGGTTATCCGATCCATCAACACCTCACCTCAATAAAATAGTATATATAAATTTTTGCCCATCCCTACAATAGTCCTACACCGACCGGGGGCTGTCCTTGGATACACTTCTATAGTGTATACAAGGATAGCCGCCGGGCGGTGTCACATCACCTAATTAAATTAAAATTGTCTAACGGGCCTCTACGTGTTGGCTTCGGCCCCACGCACGCCTTCCAAAGGTCCGGGACTCTGTAGTCCCGAGATTATGGCAAGACAAACATAATAATAATAATAATAATACACCCAACAGTCACACACATAGTCTTGACCCCACACTAGGTAAACCTGTGTCGTGGGTATCAGGAACTACGAGGGACTTGCGGTCCCACTATTTATTTATTTTACGTACAGGAAAGAAACAGTATTAATATAAACTAAAATTAATACATATATGATAGTAAATTAACCAAAATAGATTCCAACATTAAAAATAAATATTATATTCTAGGAAGACTATATTCCGACTGCACTGTACTTGACATCAGGTTCAATGTAGGCAGTGTGTAGTATACCGTGCCAGGATAAATATACGCATCTTATAAACAAGCCTTATAACGGTTAAGTATAGACAAAACATATATAAATATATTATGTTACTTCCTTCATATAAAACGGTCTTGGTAGAGTAAAACAATCCTTAATAAAGAAACATCTAAAACAATATTTGAAAGCGAATTCTACTTGTGAGGACGCGTGCCGAGCCCTTTCAGGAGGGAGGAGGTCGAATTTCCGCCGCGGCCTCACCGGATGTGACGCCATGTTTACAAATCGCGCGCCAAACGTCATCGGCGAATTTTAAGCAGAACGCGGGATGACATTACAAAAATGTTGCCAGTTACAAAATAATGGAGAAATGGGTTGATGTTAATGATCCTAACATGATAATGAAGTTTATATAAAGTAAATTTTCAAAAAAGTAACTTTGAAATAAAAACACTACAATACTAAGGAACTATTTCTAAAATATTCAAGTAAAATTTAACCACCTATAGAAAAGAATCATAAGTTTAACATTAACATGCACTAAAGGGAGTAGAGTTTTTATAAGTAAGAAATTAGTATTATTTAGGACTTTTAATGTTTACGTTTTTTAAGTTTTAGGTAATTAAATTAATTTTATTCTTTTATTTTTAGTGTTAGGACAGCAAATATTGCATGTAATCTCCTATACGAAACCGCAATCAGGATGCATTTTCTCTTAGTCGTTGAGAAGTTTTCCATTTTTCTTCGTAGGAACTTCATCATGAGCTCGTAACCAAATTTATATGGGATAATCCTTGAAATAAATCCTATCAACTAAAAATCCTGAAAATGGGTGCACATTTGGCGGAATATCGCGTTACTTAAGTAGATACATAAGAAAAGGGGAGTCCTTCTGCAATTGAGAACATCCTCTTTTTTTTAAATCGGATTAAAAACCATTAAGCACTCTACCAAAATATTAAAAAACGTACAAGACATCAGAGAATAATAATATTTCATCAATCTTTGAAGCAGCTTGGCACGATGTTAAAGCAATTTAAAAATAAAATCGATTCGATCAGGTCTTTAGTTGACAGAGCGTCAATCGAGAGCATTAGTCGACTGAAAAATGAAACATTATATTGTGTAAATCTGTAATTTATATGCGATGCCGCGGGTCCGGGGACGCCCGTGCCACGCGCTTCATAAGGATGGCCCGACAAAAATATTATATATTTTTTTATTAGCTTGAACGATGAGACGAGCAGGTCGCTCGCCTGATGACAAGTGCCACAGAAAAAAAATAAACAGAATAATAAACAGAAGCCATTCCACATAAAACTTTGAAATACAAAGCACTGCATAACACTGGAATCTTATTACCCCGAGACATAAGATGTTAAGTCTCATAATGTCCAGTAATGTTACTGGCTTCAATATACGTCATATAAGCACAATAGTGAGTAAGCTCTATTGTAAACAGTGTGTAAACACTGCTGCTCAACGGCAGAAATAAATGAAGTGGTGGTATCAACCCAGACGGCCTCTCGCATATGAGGGACCTACCACCATTTGACTGATCATTTGAATACATTTGTATCAATTGAATAACTTTTCAATAAATTCATGAATTTGAGTAATATTATCGCTTCAAATAGCTTTATAATCGACGCCATCTTGATTTAAACGGTAATTAACATGTATTTAATATAATTATAATATTCCATATTTAATATTTACAGAATAAATTATTGAGCATTTAAAAATATTTACAAATCATTGTCTGTTGTGGACACGGGTGTTTATATAAAGAATCTGCATAACAACCGTGTTTGAATTGATTTAATTAATTTGGTTTGTGTTAATTTTAAACAGCTTCCGTGACGCAGTTGGCGAGCTGGCTGTGAAGCGAAGGCCGCGAGTTCGATTCCTGCACCAAGACCGAGAGAATTAAGTCTTATAAAATGTATTATCTGTTGTAGTGTATTGTAATGTGTCGATGGTGTAACTAATCCAATGAATAAATAAAAGGGGAAAAAACTTCAAAAGTAGTGGCAACCCTGCCCGTCCCGCCCAATTTATTTCTTAATAAGGTCTCCTCAGCGACGCGACAACCCGTCGGCGAGCGTTAATAAAATTTGTTTGTCTTACAAATCGAAACCGGCGTTGATCAATGGTAACATGGATCATAATGATCTGTGTTTTAATAATGTTTAATAGCAGAAATTGATTTTGATGTGTACTTTAGGGTTTAGGAAAGGAAGTTTGGTTTATTTATGTACCTACAGTTCAAAATATTTCATAGATCTTTTTAGGTTCATCGAGTTCTTACATGTTAGAATGTATGATACCTTTAAGCTACAAGTATCGACTTTACTATCGACTCTATCAATAGTGTGAAGTAAAAATAAGGATACCTACTGCCAATAATCAAATCAGCACCAAAAACACTGCAAAAATGTAGATGTGAATTCAAAATTCGTGGAGAATGCGACTATTTACTGTTCAATTTAAGCTCTATCTTATTTCGTTAAGATACCAATTCTACATACCTGTAAATAGCAGATATATAATTACAGACATTACAAACATAGTATTAGAATCATAACATTTTTACAATCAATAATATTCATCACAAAACACCCACATAATATGTAACTCTTGAAATATCACAACTATTAGTTCCCTGTACACAATAATAGATGGCGCTGCATCATGAATTGAAGTACGCCATACTCAAAACCAGTTGTAAAGAGAGCGCGATGTAGGTGGGGTCTCGCCACGCCTCCGACCCTGTAGCTTGATGTCTGACACGACCGTGGCCAGACTAGTGATCTCGTACTAGCGTAAAACTGTTGTCTCGGATTTAAAATGTTAAATTTTCATTGTTGTACTTGTATATTACATTACTTATATCATAGGTGGCAGTATCAAAACGGTCACCCTAAAATCAAATCATTATAAAATATGTGTTATCGATATAAATATTTTTACTTATACTGGTCCTAATCTTTACGGGATCGACGCAAAACGTCTGTCTCTTCCATTCATCTCCAACCACCAACCAACTTCTCTTCTTCTTCTTTTCTTATCATCTACTCCTGTTTGCTCATATTACCTATATTCTCTCACACACGATCTAATTTTTTATCTTCCTCTTTACTTTCCATCCATCATCATTCATCTCTCTTGTTGTAACGTGGGTTTCATCCCTCTTTAATAGATCTCCAAATATCCAATCGAATTTCTTCCACCTTTTCAATGATTGACACCACTTTCGAAATGTTTTTACTTATCGCATATATCTATCTCAACATGTAAGCATTCAAAAAATCTCTATGGAACTGTTTCCAAAACAACACCTTTTAATTGCATTTATCAGATAGTTTCGCTGTTTGCTTTAATTTACAAAGTATGTTTGCGTGTTTAGATCACATAACCGACTTGAGATTTCCACCGAAGCGATAATTAAACCGCGTGCGCCTGCACAGATCCTTGTTTAAATTTAAGCACGATATCTTAGATCTTTAGGTCTCGGATGATTTTTTTCTGACCTTCACGACTCATCGCGGTAGATTTCCTGGAGAACTGTGAGCTGTAGATTAGTTTGTCTAATGTATAATCAATATTCTTTTATTCTCTGTCGCGTTGTTTCCCGCTGCTGGGGAATGGACTCATCCGTTTCTTTCCCCTGGTCCTGACCTATTTATTATTCACCGTGCTGTTCCATTAACATCGCGGTCATCACACCATCTTTAAAATCATCATTATCTAGAGGCAAAAAACGACGCTGCCGCCCATCAGAAGGCACCAATACAGCGACAAGTTTTCCGCATAACTGATAATGAATATTGTCCTCATAATTTGGACTGATACTTTATACATATTATCCACCAAAATAGACATATGCATGTGATTATTGTTTAATTTTCTATTAGTTTGGAAACGTTGTACAGTCAGTATAAGTTGATTTAAAAATGATAACAATAACTAAGGTTAGGATGGCCAACAAATAGTTTGTAAAGGGATTGACTACCGAGCGGGATGTTGTTTATCATAATACTAGTAACCTAACTCTACTTTAATAGGGAGAAGACGTTGACGTCAACAGTTCGAGTAATTCAATCTCCATATTCAAAACTTAAGGAAAACATAAATAAAAATCACACTGAAATGGTAAAGTCCGTTACACATTTTGTTCACACTAAACATAGATTTTCCTATAACGAGTGATTCAAGAGATTCCCTACAAACAAAACAACTTCAGCTTCACTATAAATACAGGAAAACAAACTGCTCCCTATAATTAAATCGTAAATAAAGGATAATAATTGAACGAATTTAAAGGAAAATTGTGTTCAATATTAATAATATCGATAAATAATTAAATCGGTAGGTTTCCTCATACTGATACGGTTCAGGAATGTGTATTTTGAACTGTAAAGCTTACGCAACGAATAACAGATGGCATTATTTTCAATTAACTATGAGGAAATATATTTGAAATTAATTGAACGTTACGTTATAGTTTACATAGAAAATAATTTTACGAGTAAGCAATAAAACAGAATACATCAAAAACCTTTAATGTGTACCACAGATAAACTCGTTGCAATACTTTCTTTCCTCGCTCATTAGCAACTTTTTTATATAGTCTAAACCAGACTCAAAAATAGGCATTAGATTACTAAAATAATCAAAAACAAGATATAGAAATATTGCAACTATACCTACTACTTTTAAATTATCAATTATGACACTAAAAACTTTCCTAGGAAAATCATATCTAGAACGTTAGTGAGTATGGTATGCGAAAAAGTGAAGTTTAGTTGAAAATTTGATTTATTTACTTAATTAAGAAGTTCTAAATACGCTTTTTGCTATCTACACACCCGATGGTATCGCAATCTCGACCGTTATTAATAAATACTCAAAATTTACCAGCCGCTCTCACAAACATGTTATTGAAAAACTTAATTCACGTTATCGGGTATAATCCACGTGAGGAGATCCAGACGAGCCGTCAGCAACAAAAATAAAGTATCCAACATTGTTCTCAGCACATGTTGCGCGATGCATCTCGCTTGTTATTTAGTCAGCAGATCACTCCATTGTTAGTTAGAAGAAACCACGAAAAAAGCATGGGCGGGGCATTGTATCGGCGCTCGCATCATCACCGATGAAACAGGCTAACTTATCAAGATACATGCCTTGCAACACCACACACATACTCTCCAATTATACCCTTTAATGCAACGCAAATAAAGTTCACATTACTGTGGTAATATCTAAAGAAACTTATTAATACAAAATTAAATTTGCAGCCATGCGAAATCGGCACGAATCCGCGAAACCTCACCGACGCGTGTAATGATAAATCAAAGAAATATAAACTTTATTGTGTATGCCTGTGTTTAAGTGGTACTTGAAGGGTTTGCTGGTGCGTAGGCAGTTGTTTGGAATGCCTTTAAGAAATATTTTCCTTTAGAGGTTTCCGAGTCTGTTGTGGCGTTTTGATGTTGTGCTGGGAATGTTTATATAGTAAAGGATATTTATATAGAGCGGATTGTAGATAAGGTGGCAGCGTATTTTCATTTTATTACCAAATTACCGATGGGCAGATTGCGGACGGTCGGTATCGGCCACATTTGCCAACAGGTAATTGTCTTAATACTCATTTTGTTGGCATTCCAACACTTTTGTTCTCGAAGTTACCTGCCTCATCGAACGTTTGTAAGGGAGATATAATCATTATGGACGTACAGATAGAAGCGTTTGGTTTTGTGTTTCGCTCTAAATACAAGTCAGTAATTGCAAGGAAAATAATTAATTTTAATAATGAACGGTTAAAAATAATATTCCACCTGCCCTTATATCGATTGAAATGGGTTCGGCGGAACATGCTTTAAACACTTTGTGAGTGGCAGAGCCACGCTGTAGACAGTTTTGTCTACAGCATGAATGTACCGGCTCGTCCGGGTCGTTACCACTGTCTCACAGAAAACCGGCGTAAAGTAGCATTCTGCTGGTGTTTCGTACGGTGAGTGAGATATCCGGGAGCCCAAATCCCCCTCCTCAATTCCTTAATTATCCCTTTCCTTTAAGGTCGACAACGCAGCCGTGATTATTTTGGTATTGTGGGCGTACATGGGCTATGGAGATCACTTACGATCAGGTAACCCACTTGCTCTTTTACCGGCCTATGATATAAAAAATACATGTTACAGAAAGATTTGGCTTGTAGTTTTTATGACCGGCCGCCTGCCTGACGTCAATCCCTCTGGGAAGGTAAGGTTGAAAATAATTCGGTACCGAAAGCTAAATAGCATTTACCAAGGATACTAAGATCTAAGTAAACGTTCATAAGAATAAACGCATTTCTGCGTAAGAAACCAACTTGACATAAGAATACACATAAAGATTAACGCCCAAACACTGAAACGTTATTCAAGCATTTAAGATCGTTTTAAATAAGTTGATGTCCTCTTAATTGTCAAAATTATATGAAAATAAGTCCTTAGCTGTCAGACAGTTGAGTTGTGTTTCAGTATTCGGACGATACTCTCGCAACTAATAATTTCAACTCAAATATATTAATAGGGTGCTTATTAAATGATGATACATAACATTAATGAATGAACATAACAAGCATGTTATTGTAAATTTTCCAAAACTTTACAATGCAATAGATAGAAAATGAGGAAGGAAAAGCTAGTGAGGAAACTACTGATACAATTAAAACCACTTGTTATGTAATGCCGAGATAGATTCATCGTTTGGCATATACAATACATAAAGAATTTTACATAATTATTGTTACAATTTCCAAAATTACTGGACACACGGCACGGTTATGATGTCACACTATGATTGTATAACTTTATATCATCGGTTAATACTTATATTAATCTCTGATTTATTTAATTATTCAATTATAATTATTATAAACGTTACAATGTTAAAATATGTTCAATAATAAATACAATTACTAATGTGAACCATTTGTAAAAAGGTATAAATAAGGTGGAATATTTATTTTCAGGCGTTTGGTAAACGGAATATAAAATGTTACTCTGCCCAAATAAATGGAAAAGATCGTGTACATTGTGTTTCTATACATCTACTGCGTTACATTGTATATAAAGAAATCAGATTTCCTCAAAAAAGTGTGAAAGAATAAAAAAATTACAACATAGAACCATCCAAGTGATCTCTACATCTTTCTGTATCTTAAATATCAACTATCATTTTGCCGTAATACACTGTTTACCATTAATGACGGTGTTTCAAACGAAGTGTATATCTTATAACTGCTTCCGTACTCGTTAACTCCACTGTTATAAAACTTACTTTCTTTAACACGTCCGGACTGCAATAATACAAGCCTAATAACTTTATTAACAAGTTATACGACTTCCGAACACTTTTACGATGTGATGACTTTAAAATTTATGTTGACAATACAAATAAATATTAATTATAAACCGGCGAGAACAAACCTAATAGGTATCTTTCGATCGACGCGATGAGACGCAGGGTTTTCTCAGCTACTAAATCATTGCTTGAGAATTGATAGTTTTGGCTATAATCTCTTTTAAGTATGAATATTATGACTAGTATATTTTGATCTCTAGATTATACAGTGTAATATTTAAAATATTCTTCAATATTCTAAAGAATAGATTTTTGATGAATTGTTTGGTTTGTTGTAATAATATTATGGTGGATGACAAATAAAAATAAAGATGCTCAAATCATCTGTATATTTCTTATGATTGTTTACGCATAACTACTATAAATGTGTACTGATTTGGATGAAAAATAAATATTCAACTGGATTTAAGAGTTTGTTAGAAATGTTAAGAATTAGGTACACCCAAGTAAACGGGGATCAAAAAACTAAATAAAAAAGATTTCTTAGGTTTACGCGAATATTACACGTTGAAATAAAACTAGTTTATACGGATTCTATCGCGGTTTAATTTTTATTTTAGTCCCGACGTTTCAAAAGCTTTTCAGCCTTCGTGGTCACGGGAGAGACTGAGGTGTAGGTCGTCTCGAAAAGTTAATGTTACATTGACTACCTTTATTTTAAAATGATAAATTTAGTTTTTTATAAATTATTTAAAAGTTAGTTGACACTAGTCCGATCTACGCAGATCTACGTCGGGACTAAAATAGAAATTAAACCGCGACAAAATCCGTATAAACTAGTTTTATTTCAATAAATAAAGAATAGCCTATTAACAATATGAATGTGAAGATCATTTCAGAAATCAGAGCAAAGAAAGTAAATCCGGGCCAGCTATAACGTATTCGAATTGATTTTTAATTAAATTATGCCATATAAATGTAAATTTGGTGACTCGATATATATAATGTAAAACAGATCTATTGAATATGTTTAAAATTCTACACAAACAATACCTATTTTTTTTTGTACCAATAAAGATCAGGTGTTCTAGTGTAACCTCTCATCATGATAAAATTTAATCTCCCACATATGGCTTTAGGCCCATCTCTCACAAAGTCACAGACTATAAAAACGATACACACAAGAGCATAGATTAAAAACCACTTAGCTATTGTCCACTAAAAACTATTCACTATATAAATAAAACATCACTATCACCGGTACAATCGGACGGCCATTTAATGGCGCGATAATATCTCTAAAAATGTCACAATATGACAGGTCACTGTTATTATGACAAACAGACCGAGTGACGCCATTTTACAACTGTCAAACAGTATTTTTACACTATGCAATGGAAATAAGAGCTAAAATGAATCTAGAATTATTTTTCTACTCTCAAAAATATGTTTGGCACGGCATCCGCCGCTCGCGCAACCGTAGCGCCGATTATTCGATAATTTTTATAGATTAAAATCGAATTTTGGCTATGTTCAGAAATAATTTGACGCATGTTACGGACATTGCAAACGTAAATTGTGGCAGTTGATGGATATAATATACGATAAAAGATAAATTTACTTACAATGTCTGACAATGAAGATCGTTATCTGTACGCGGAGTGTCAAAAGTTATACAAAAGGTCATTCATTCGCAATGACTACCCGCGTCGATAGATGGCGTTGATTAGCAAGATGTATTGCTTAGAACAAAAAATTAAATCATTTAATTTAGATTATATTTTTATTATTAATGGTGTCAGATGTAGCTATTCTTTGGTAGTACCTAAATGTCTTCTGTTTATTCCTTTTAGTTAACGTTTGTTTCTATAAAACCTAAACGAATTATGTTTTATTACGAGAACTAAGAAATAGAATCTCAAGGATATCTAGAAACACATCTAGGCGTCACACGGAACAATTTAAGCTCTCTGACGGTGTCAAACGTGAAACTTTTCAAATGGGGATTTGGCGCCATATTCTCTTTTTAACAGACTTCATATTTAATAAAAAAAATAAGAGCCCTATATTACACACGTCCCACTGTTGGGTAGGGACCTCCTCTGCTAAATGAAAGGGGTTAGACCTTCGGTCCGCTACTACCACGGTCCACGCTGGCCTAATACGGGTTAGCAGACTCCATATACCTTAGAAATTCTTATTCAGAACTTCTCAGGTGTGCAGGTTTCCTCCTTACGATTTACAATTAGTATATACGTAACTTAGAAGTCAGAAGTGCATGCTCTTAGGGCTGATTTCAAACCTGCTACTTTCGTCTTGAAAGTCTGTACCACTTTTCGCTGAGCTATCGCTGATTATCTTTTATTTATTTACTGTATTAAGTAAACATAGTAATTATTTTTCGTTTAATAAGTTTGCAAATATAATCCGGTAGGAATTGTGTTATGTTGTCCATCGCAACTGCTCTAATAGATTCCATAATGATCAACAGATCAAAACAACCCGTAAACAACATTAGCGTACAATATAGACTACCATATAAAGTACGTTAACTGCTATCGTATTAGTTTACAAGCGGGTGAGATGTGTTATCTATACAAAACGGCGACCACGCTGGAACAATGGTGCGTGGGCGCAGATTAACGTTAATATCGCGCTTTAGATCCACACACGGGGTTAGCAATGTCAACTGTTGATTTCGTTTGTAATTGTTTTTAGTTTATGGTATGTGTACTTTAATCATGATTTTTATAATCTGTGTCTATTAGAAATCGTAAGCTACACTATGATAATTAATACTAAATTATTTGAATCAAAAATGAATTTTGTTTTTAGCGTGATACGAGTATTGGGTTATACCAAATTAATAAACATAATTAAAATTGACATATTTCAATGGCATCTACGTATTATGCTATAAGTTTTAGACAGTAGAGCGATTTGAAAGAGTTGTTGAAGAATTGTATAAACTTTGTAGTTTTTAACTTACAAATTACGTTCAAAATTGTTTGAATGTTCACTTCTGATACTAATGGACAAACTTTCAACCCGTGCCAGATAAACTGCATCTACATCAGTTCAGCGTCGATTAACACGATCCACCAATATAGCTTTCCCATTTACATTATGAACTACATTTCTTCCCATTTACAAGAACCTCATCCATACGTTATCTAAACGAGATCCTAAAACGGTTCCTAATCTCCAACATCACTAATACACACAAGTAGCCAACAATTACGGACTGTCAGTTTGTAAATAATGCATAATAGGTTGTATA
The DNA here is from genome assembly GCA_905332985.1 of Mimas tiliae. Lineage (NCBI taxonomy): Eukaryota > Metazoa > Arthropoda > Insecta > Lepidoptera > Sphingidae > Mimas > Mimas tiliae. The sequence goes on along the minus strand of HG995241.1, from coordinate 18,291,680 downwards.
ACACGGGCCAGCGTACAATTAAACTAAAACATTGTGGTTATCTTATCTCCGCATCGGAACATTAACGGAGACACACAAAAAACCTTTACATGGCTGGACGATGTGATGTTGGCGTGACACACGGGACAGAAAAACGGGCAATCAATTAGATTTGAGAATAAAGTTTGAAAATAGAATACTGGTTGGGTTAAATGAGTTATATACTGCGGGAATTTATTGCATCAAAAAAATCATAACAAAATCGTGTTATTTTTTTATATTATTAAAGATATTAAACGTAATTTGGGTTGGATAATCATGTTGTAAGCCCATAATTCTTAACAAATATCAAAAAACGTATCTTATGTAAAAGAGATCTCCAGAAGAAATCGTTTTGGATGATGCACTACTCAATTAACGTATAATAATACCAGCCCTGTATTATATACGTCCCACTGCTGGGCACGGGCCTCCTCTACTGAATGAGAGGGGTTTGGCCTTAGTCCACCACGCTGGCCTAATGCGGCTTGGCAGACTTCACATACCTTCGAAACTCTTATGAAGAACTTCTCAGGAATGCAGGTTTCCTCACGATGTTTCCTTCGCCGTTAAAGCAAGTGATAATTAACAATTAATACACACGTAACTTGGAAAAGTCAGAGGTGTATGCACTTGGGGCTGGTTTCGAAACTGCGACTTTCGTCTCGACAGTCCATAACACTCCCCGCTGAGCTATCACTGCTTTTTATAAACGTATAAAAAACAAAAATAGAAAACTATCAATGAATATGAAGCAGCGTCGCTTGTAGACGAATCTGCAGAAAGCCTTAGTCCAATACACTCGTAGCAATGGGCTTCTTTCTACATATGTATATGTATTACAATCTGCATAGAAAATAAGCGTGTCACGTTTTACCACGTAGACTGATATTGTTATGTACATAGATTAATAAAGTGCACGTTGACGCGTAGCCAACAAGCTGCACTAAATGTCAGCACGCGATATACTATAGTGTTTACATACAACCTCAATTATTGTATCATCCGTGATCTGTGCAACTGGCCAATCCCTTTTTGCTTAAGGTTTAAGGTTTAAAGAGATTTATTCTCAATAAGACAATGTCACTTCCATGAGAACAATAATAAACTTAATTAAATTAACAAGTTGTCAATCACAAACAGCTGTTATTATTTAATATATTAATATTGGTTAGGAGAGATTTATCTATTACTTTGCTGACCAAATGTAGCAACCGTAGTCCCGTCTTATCTACAGATCTAAAACGTTCTACATAGTATCGCGTAATCACAGTCGGTAACCGGCCACGGCCGCGGTCTGTCAAAACAAACTCACACCACATACGCGTTAAAAATATAAACTGTCAATATACAAAAAAATTAACTGTCAATAATGAATTATGTAACATACCTGATATCGGACTGGAATTCCCTTGTGGATGTTGGCAACACAAATTATCAATACATATTATGACAACTAATGTATAAATATTTCCAGATCTCTGCCACATAATATTTACCCGTCATATATATTCTGAACTTCCTCACTCTCTTTTCTCAGCCTTATTCACGGCGCTAACTACTACAAATTATAAAAAGTATCCAATGTTGTTCCAATAAATATCAATTTCATAAGCAATCACAAAATAATATCTGAGAGTAAAAATATCAATTTTTTAAACACTCGATTGTTAGTTTATGACCCGTTCGATAAAGATTTTTTAATTGTTTTATATATTGAAACTTCTAAATTCATCGCAATAGATTGCTTAATGATACAAATTGAAGTGAGTTAGCGCAATGTGTCAACTCAAATTTGACGTAAACAATCATGATTCAAACTACAAGCATTTTTTTGTCATGAACAAATATATTTTTTTGGGTTCCGTAACCAAAAGATAACAACGGATCCTTATTATTAAACAGTCACTCTATACTACCACTAAGATCTCTATATTTTCCACGATATAAGTAGCCGGCTGAAATCATCACAGCTTATGTATTATTATGGCGGTTATCCTAACAAATACATACAATAAAGACGTCTTTTTCATATACATACATACATACGCACTCACGTCTGTAATCCCCGAAGGGGTAGGCAGAAGTGTAACTTGTACACCCACATTTCGCCGATCGTATCTCCGTCCCACGATGTGATAGGGGGCGAGCCTATCGCCATACCGGGCACAAATTTCAGACTCCGTGCTGATACTGAGCATTTCGTAATAGAAAAACCCAATACCACTTTACACGACCTGGGGATCATACCCAAGACCTCAGCGTTAGCCCCAATCGTAACGCGTACGCATTACAACTGCGCCACCGAGGTAGTTCAAATATTTTTGTTTATTAGCTATCTTAAAAATGATAATACATATATAGAAGTTCATACATGAAGTGATAATAATATACTTAACATATAAAGTTAAACAACAAATATCAATCATTGAACTAAAATTAGGTGTATTATAATTGGAGAAAAATAATGTTTAATTATAAACATACTTTTTAGAACACTAACTCTAAACTGCGCAAACGCAGTGCTAGCCCGTCTAGACTAGTACAAGAAAATAAACGAAACAATCGATAAGGTTTCACGGGAATCGAGAGGTTGTTAACAATTGACGACTGTTCGTAGTTTATGCTCTGAGGAGATGAAATGGATCGCGGGGCCACAGGTCGCGACGAGTGATCACTTTCATAGCCATAAACTACTCTATTTTGTAGTGATAGGGTTGTTTTCTGAATGGAGAGGTGTAAGAAACAATGGTAAGGCTTAAGATGGAGCAGGTGATTAGGTTACAAGGCAGGAGAACAAGTTGTTGCAACAAAAATGATATGCTTATTTATTTTGGACGTGTGAAGTACTAACGCTCAGTAAAGGTTTGTTTTAAGTTTCAGCAACTTTGTAATCAATTTATGACACAGTGTTTATATAAAAGTGTAAGTTTTATGCTTTAATTATAATATTAAGTAATTTTGTACCAATATTATAAAGAGGTAAGTTTTATAATATTGCTTGTTGGGATATTTAGGGTGTTGTTATAAATCTATGTTTTCAGTAAAACATCACAATATCAGAAGATAAAAATTAAAGTAATGAATTTAGAAAGTCTTCGACACGGGTGGAGCAAAAACTAGTGGAAGATATTTCTACAGAGATGTCATTCGTTGATTTGATTCATATTTTTGAAATATTGGACTATCCCAAACGATTTTGTCATTTTAGATAATAAATATTAGTATTTTGAATCAGTTTCATCGCTAATATTAGTAACATATTAAAATTTAATATTTACTAATATGCCAATTAACGCCATCTAGTAATAGTTACCCAAAACTAAATTCAACATTCAATAAGCTTTCAAATGAAATTTATTATATCGTACAATTCGCGTTCCCTTTATTACAAGCGGTCTGTTGTATATTTATTTCATAATGGTTATCAATCACCGTGTAATCTGATATCATGTTTTTATTATTGGTTCGTTCAAAGGCATGCAATCTTTCACTGTTTCTCGGTAACACACGGGTGGTCTCTGCAACTGCTCCCAAAGTACTGATTACTTGGCATTAATACTTTGTTAAGCAATGTTATTTCAGACGCCATTTTGGAAACGTGTATTTAAAACTGCAACTGCCATCTTAGTTTGTATTTTTTTATTTTTGAAGCATAGGAAACTGGCTCTATACAGCCTTGTGTGTATAAAGTTTTATGACATGCTAATTTAAAAAAATATGCATACGTATATATTTATATAGCATACTTAGGCTGGCAAACGAGCAAGTGGGGCACCTGATGGTAACTGAATCATGGGCGCGTTACGGACCTTAAAGGAAATGGATTATTATGCGATTGGGAAGGGGAGGGGGATTTAGGCTTCCGGATATCTCACTAACCGTAGGAAACGCAGCAGCAAGTTGCTACTTTACGTCGGTATTCTGTGAGTCAGTGGTAACGACCCAGACAAACCGTGGCCCATTCATGCTGTAATTTGTCTACAGCGTGGCTCTACCACTCGTAAAATTACTCGTAAATACGCGTAAAGATACTATATAGGCTCAATCCAACGTCAAACTCCAAATTGATAACGAAAACAAGTATTGATACAACTAATATTCACATACTTTCAATTCAAAATACACATATGCCTACCTACACACCCATTACACTCATTTACATAAGAAAAATCACCAAAAGCGGTGCATAATCGAATTCAAAACGCCTTTCCCCATTGTCTGAAGTTTGATAAAGCGATAACCCTGCCAAAACAAATAGCTACTAATTACGTTAGAGGAGCAGTTAACAATCAGCCATCTCTATCTGGCAGATAAATTGGGCGCGCATCAGTCAACCGTCCGTAGCGACCGCCGGACAAATTGAGCGAATTATTTTTTCGATTGCAACGCCATTGTTTAATCACGGTCGGTTAATGGGGGAGCTGATAGCATCGAGTTGAGAGTCTGTCCGGTTTCCACGGGGTTTTACGTTAAGGTATTTTAAAAAATATTTAAAATGTTTTTTATATTGGCGATAGGTTCATATGTATCTATACTCATATTATATAGAGGAAAGATTTGACTGTTTGTTTGTTTGCATTGAATAGTCTCCCGAAACTACTGAACCGATTAGAAAAATTCTTTCACTGTTGGGAAGCTACACTATCCCCGGGTGACATAGGCTACTTTTTATCCCGGAAAAGGTAGTTCACGCGAGCGGAGCCGCGAGCAAAAGCTAGGAGCATATATAGTGAATGTATAGTATAATATATGTATAGTATCACATCATGTGACGTGAAATAAGCTCATAAAAATGATTCGGTTTGTGTGAATGAGTTAAAATTTTCTCAACGATCATTAATCGTATTAAGCTACTATATTTTTTTTTTACAGGTTTGGCCGACTCACGCGCCAGTAGAACACCCGATAGTAAGTGAACTCTACCTCCCATGTACGCCCACAATAAAATAATCATGGGCATGTTGCCGACCTTAAAGGAAGAGAATAATTAAGGGATTGAGAAGGGGAGGTGGATTTGGGCCTCGAGATATGTCACTCACTGTACGAAATGCAGCAGCAAGCCGCTACTTTACGTCGGGTATCTGTGAGACAGTGGTAACAAACCGGTCGAGCTGGTCTATTTATGCTGTTGACAAAACTGACTTCAACATGGCTCTACCAATCATGAACGTTTAAACAAACGTAAAATCGTATTAAAATATGGTCCATCCAGGCACTACAATACATCAAACAGAGAGACAGACAAAGAAATAAAATGGGTTAAACTTAAAACACTCCCACTTTTTGTGGGGAGTTAAAAATATCAAATTGTCGTATCGCGACACAAGGTAAACGCGCACTGAAGCCGTCGTCCACAAATCCGAGAATTTTACGTGGATTTATGATAGTAAATTAGCAACTGTACAGCAATAACTTCTTTACCTTATGTTACCAATTGTTTTTCCCATCAAAATACATACAGTATCAACGATTAAAATAATGCGCTTCGACACTGTTCGCTTATAACATAATACATACATACGCACTCACGCCTGTAATCCCCGAAGGGGTAGGCAGAGGAGTAACCAGTACACCCACATTTCAACGAGCGTATCTCCGTCCCACAATGTGATAGGGGGCGAGCCTATCGCCATACCGGGCACAAATTCCAGTCTCCGGGCTGATACAGAGCATTTCGTAATAGAAAAACCCAATACCACTTTACCCGACCCGGGGATCGAACCCGAGACATCAGCGTTAGCATAATCTTAACGCGTACGCATTACAACTGCGCCACCGAGGCAGTATAACATAATAATACGAATAAAAGCAACATTCAGTCATCCGTGTGTCCGGTGTCGGCTACTCGAGAGAAAAATAAGAGTATATCTAGTGTATGTTTGTAATACGGCTATATTAGATCCTCAAATGATCATATTTCAAAAATAGACGAAGATTGCCAAAACGCATAACTTTAATCGTAGTACTGTATATATTGGCACTCCGGATATCTCACTAATCGTACAAAACGCAACCCCAGTCGAGCCTTTTAGGTGATATAATTAAACAGAGGAAATGTAATATTATAATAAAATGTAGAGTTCTAACTTGTTACTCACGCCTTTATCCCCGAAGAGGTAGGGAGAGGAACAACTAGTGCTGTACCCACGTTTTGCCGAGCTTATTTCTATCCCATGATGTGATAGGGGACGACCCCCATCGCCATAGCGGTCACAAATTCTAATGCCCGCCAATTCATGTATAAGTTTTCAAATCGAAAACTCAAACTGAAATTGTGATTGCCCGACCTGAGAATTGAACCCAGACACTCACGGTTCAGTCTTAGTATGTCACTAGACCAAGGAGGAACTTTTAACATTTGCACAAAACACTCGCCTAATGGTAAGAGCCAGTACAAAGAGTTTTACAGCGCCCGTGGCGCAGCGGGCGAGTAGCCGGCTGCGAAGCGAGAGGCCGGGGGTTCGATTCCCGAACCGAGACAAATGTTTGTGTGATCCACAAATATTTGTTTCGGATCTGGGTGTTGTGGGACCGCAAAGTCCTCGTAGTTCCTAATACCCACGATACAGGTTTACCTAGTGTGAGGTCAGGACTATGTGTGTGACTGTTGGGTGTATTTATTTATAAACAACAGAAACATGGCAAGAACTAAAAAATATTTACAGTGGTACTCTACTCTACCACTTATAAATTTATCTCGCTAGGAGGTTTTCAGCGTTGGAGACCATGTCAAGCCATTCGATACGTTTCTTTCTGCCTGGCATTATCCCGCCTTAATGCCAGGGTCCGCCTTCTAGTAGGCCTACTATAGATTATACGGTAGTTTTTCAGTTTTTACGTCCGGCCAGCTGCCTGACGTCAATCCCTCTGGGAAAAAACACACAAACATTTGTTCTCGGCGCGGGAATCGAAACCACACTAAACTAAACTGCTCAACAACACACAAAATAAACAATAATTCTAACGTTATCTAAAATCCACCTGACACCAACAACTTATTCACAAACTAACCTATAAATGTATTATTAGACAATTCTAAGTATAAAGGGTCAAGTCAACAACTTTCATACACTGATAATCTGTAACGTTGATAGCATGCGGCCATCACGCACTACCTTTCTCCCTCTACCGCGTCGATAACGCTATCTCCGTCTCTTATCAACTAGTAATGAATTAAAAAATATAAAATAATGAGTTTGTTGCGCGGCAGGCGCGTGCCCAGGTTGCTGCGGGGGGTTAAAAATCCTATCTTTAATATTATCAACTCATAGGCTGAGAGACCGTGAGGTTATAAGTTCAAATCCCAGGTCAGGCATTCATAATTTGTGTTTGGGTTTTATATTTCTAAAGTCACATACGAGTTACCCGGGATTGGAATTTGTGCCCGGCTTGTCGATAGCCTTACCCCCTATCACATCATGGGACGGCAATAAGCTCGGAGAACTGTGAGTACAGTGCTAATTACATCTGTACCTACACCCAAGTGGGTCACCCGATGGTAAGTGATCTCCACCGCCCATGTACGCCCATAATACTAAAAAAATCATGGGCGCGTTGCCAACCTTAAGCTCAAGCTGCTACTTTACGCCGGTTTTCTGAAAGACAGTGGTAACGATCCGGACGAGCCGGCCCATTCATGCTGTAGATAAAACTGTCTACAGCGTGGCTCCACCACCCTCAAAACCTGTTGCAGGATATAGCGGTCAGACGGCGGATCGCCTCACATAATACCAAATTCGTCGTCAAATCATGATGGAAAAGGCGGACCCTTGCCTTAACCCGGCATAAAGCCAGGCAGAAATACATACATACATACATACTCACGCCTGTAATCCTCGAAGGGGTAGGCAGAGGTGTAACCAGTACACCCACATTTCGCCGAGCGTATCTCCGTCCCACAATGTGATAGGGGGCGAACATATCGCCATACCGGGCAGAAATTCCAGACTCCGGGCTGACACTGAGCATTTCGTATTAGAAAAACTCAATACCACTTTACCCGACCCGGGGATCGAACCTGAGACCTCAGGGTTAGCCTCAATCGTAACGCGTACGCATTACAACTGCGCCACTGAGGCAGTCCTGCGCCACCTAGGCAGTCCAGGCAGAAATAAAGTATATGAATTCTTGAACTAAACGTATAGCGCATTCATACTTATGAGCTAGTAAACATAGATTTGTTATTTAATTCAATGGTTTGTTATCCAATATGATTGTTTGTGTTGGGTATCTGATGGATCATTACACACTTACTGCTAAGGTAATAACATCATGATGAATCATCAAAAATAAAGACATAATAGATTATTACGCCTCTACTCTACAAACAGTGACTGCCTCGGTGGCGCAGTTGTAATGCGTACGTGTTACAATTGAGGCTAACGCTGAGGTCTCGGGATCGATCCCCGGGTCGGGTAAAGTGATATTGGGTTTTTCTTTTACGAAATTCTCAGTATCAGCTCTGAGTCTGGAATTAGTGCCCGGTATGGCGATAGGCTCGCCCCCTATCACATCGTGGGACGGAGATACGCTCGGCGAATTGTGGGTGTACTGGTTACACCTCTGCCTACCCCTTCGGGGATTATAGGCGTGAGTGCGTATGTACTCTACAAATTTTTTTAATCAATGCTATAATGAGTTATTGAATGATACCTTTTAAATAAAATTAAATTACAGTCTCGCACTTAGTTCTGACTTCTGACCTGGGTATGTAATTTGTGCGTAGGGCTGCCAGGACCTAAAATAAAAAATCCGGACTCGGCGCATCAGACATTTTGCCCTAAAAGCCAGGTTCGGTTTTTCTAAATTATGTTGGTCAAGTAGTATAAAGGTCGAGAGATCCAGCCCACCTGTAGACCTCCCAACTCCGTCCCCTCGCTTCCATATCGGGTACTTTTATCGCGCAGCATCCGCGACCTTATCGGACCGTGATAACGCAACATCTGCTGTGTCAATGTTCGTCCAACTGTATCATTCTATTTGTGTAATCTGTATAAATGGACCAATATTATTATCACAGAAAAAAACCCAATTAAATGTAATCATATTAATATCTTAAGTTATCAAATGCTACGACGAATTGTCATTGTTTAGTTGATATTGGTTATTGAATAACATAAAAGAAATGTGCGTAATTATTTTAATGTCTTTCCTGTGATCTGAGTTGAGATGCGGATAAAGAGCGGCCACGTTTTTGATAACTCATAATATAAGTTTTAACAAAGCTTAGAAACCGACTTCGAAATATAAACACTAAAAAGTAAAAAATAACAATTTATATAGGTCTCTTTAGAGTCGGTGCCTATGTCGCTGTCGGTCAATTAAAATTGCACCGACTTAGTAGTGTTTTTATTTTGAAGTCGGTTTCTAAGTTTTGTTGTAACTTATTTTACTTTTCTATTTTTTTTGTGAGCTACAGCAATCGCATGTAAATTCCAATATAATAACACAATCGCGACGAGTGTACTGTTGTCCGGTGAGGAGTTTCATTCTTTTTGCCATTACATTACATTGCCGCTAAACTCTATCAAATGATTTTTTTTCCAACAAAATCGGTCAACAATTGTCGGAGAAATCGATGTACATACATAAAAAACGCGCCGAATTGATAACTTCCTCGTTTTTTGAAGTCGGTTAAAAATGTTGAACACCGCTGTCAACGAATCAAAGTATTTAAAATCATACGTTTTTATTTATATTTACTAGAATTATGATGAAGCGATAATTCTTTGAATTCGCCACCAGGTCATGTGTCAACTGGGATTGTCGGTTGGTAGTCAGGTTTTCAATAATTCTAATATTATGATCTCTTCCGTAATTTCTAAAGGTATGATAAATCATCGCATGCATACCTTTGTACAACTGTAAACACTAAACATGAATTCTAAAAATAGTGTAATATCTGAAACCACGAATAGATTTTCAGATAATATTTTTACGAGATCTGAATTCGATGATCGGAATGCAATATTATGGTAGAGCCACGATGTAGACACTTTTGTCTACAAAATGTATGGGCCGGCTCGTCCGGGTCATTACCACTGTTTCACAGAAAACCGGCGTAAAGTAGCAGCATGCTGCTGCGTTTCGTACGGTGAGTGAGATATCCGGAGGCCCAAATACCCCTTCCCTTCCCAATCCCTTCCTTATCCCTTTCCTTTAAGGTCGGCAACGCACCCATGATTATTTTAGTATTGCGGGCGTACATGGGTAGTGGAGATCACTTACCATCAGGTGACCCACTTGCTCGTTTGCCGGCCTAAACTATAAAAAAATGCTTCTGCGTTTCGAACGGTGAGTGAGATATCCGGAGTACCAAACCCCCTCCCCTTCCCAATTCCTTAATTTTCCCTTTCCTTTAAGGTCGGCAACGCACCCATGACTCTTTTGGTATTGTGGGAGTACATGGGTAGTGGAGATCACTTACCATCAAGTGACCCACTTGCTCGTTTGCCTCCAACGGTAGCGTCATTGACTGTTACGCTTAAATGTTATATTATGTTGACAAACGATGCACTATATGACTATACGATACTTAAGATAATATTGATATCTGATTACCATCGATAGCCCCGTGATGGTCACCATCCACATCGAGGGCATGCGATATTGTTTACTTGTAGTAAATTCCATCTCACAGTCGCAGTTTTCATAATACCGACCGATAATATTTGAACTCTGATAAATAGATCATTTGATATCAGTTACGTTGTGTTGAAACTTTTGTGTGTTCAAAGGTAAAATAGGTACTGTTAGAACCATTACCCATGAGCACTCTGAATGAACTGAATGCTTCTAGGTAACAATAAGTTCAACTGAGCCAGCGTAACCACGTATTAATGTATTCGAGACTGGTAACTGATTACCGAGAACCAAGAACACACAGAACCCAGAGAACTGAGAGCACTCGCAGTACTCACAGCACTCACAGTACTGAGCGCTCTCTTATAGAGCAACTGTCACCCCACCAGGCGTACAACTTGTTACCTACGTGCACGGCTATTATTTCAATCTACCCGGATTACATTCTCGGACACCTTCATGATCAATCGATAAATGATAAATAGGGAGTCTAACAAGTCTGGTGTTGCGATCTAACAAATGTTGCCTAACAGTACTATAAGTAGCAGCGAGGGTCAGAGTTTTTTGTTTAAAGGCACTCACCGGGAGCATTTGCTTGTATTTGTTAACGGTGGCGTCGTGCACCGGGTCAGTCACTTCCCTGTATTATGGTTGAGGAGACCGATGACCGTCACATGCGTCAGACTCGAAAAGGGGTGCTGCCTGTGTGGACTGGACTACTTGGACTGTTTCCTGTTTGTTTAAACTCTTTCATTATAGTCTTAATTTGTTCATCGTCATATTTTGTTATTTTATGTTGTATCTGCAACAATTGTTCATGTACCACCTAACGCCTGCCAATAAATACTTTCTTTCTTTCTTCTTTCTTTCTTTCTATCTGATAAATAAAATTTAATTGGAGATTGAAGTATCCGCTCTAAATGAAATATCATCTAATTTCTATTCTTTATTTTTTTTATAAGCTTGAATGACGATACGAGCTGGTCGTTCGCCTGATGGTAAGCGTCACGCCTTTCCATAAACAGAAGCAATGTCACACAGAACTTTGAATTAGAAAGCACAGCGTGTTACTGGACTGCGCTCGTCACCCCGAGACATAAGTTGTTAATTCTCACAATGCCCAGTAATTGCACTGACTTCAATGTCCTTCAAACTGAAACACAACAGTGCTTACACACTATTGCAGCAGCAGACTTACGCTCGAATACTAAAACGCTAACTGCCGCACTCAGACACATTACTAAACTTTAATTGTTATTACACAAAAACATAGATCGTAATGAGATCGAAAGTAAAACAAAAGTTGACTGAAGCCAAAACGGCATTCTGCTAACATTTTTAAATGATACATGTCCTTATATAAACGTAAAATTGTGACTGAATTGATATTACAATAACATCGATATGACATTATACTGACACCGGACTGAACTTACAAAAGAGCAGAATTCCATTTTTGAATTCAAATCAAAATCTAATCTAATTTCGGGTAAAATTCACAGTGTCAGTTAAATACAAGAATTGGCCTCCTGGCGTTAGTTATCTGCAAGTTATATTGAAAACTTATCACCTATCCAGCGCCATCTACCGACGTAGCCCAGCGAAAACAAAGCAAATGAGTGAAATCAGATGCAGAGGCGCGTGCGTGTCGTATCGCCTCGACCAGTATCGTTCAGTGTCGAGTGTCGAGACAAAGCAATGCGTTGCATTAACTTTGCACAACTGTTATCAACCTTATCATTCTATAGTTATTGCTGGCCACGGTGGTGTAATATTTGATTAGGTTTCTTAAAGGGTTTGTGTGTTCTAGTTGGATTAGATTAATATAACCTGGATTGTACAACGTCCAGGAGAACATGTGTTGATTGAAACAAAATCATAATATGTATTCTTCTTTCCACCTGCCGTTATACCACTCGCAATGGGGTCGGCGCAACATGCTTTTTAACACATGTTACAGAATATAGTTATCACGAGCGACCTGCCTGCCTGACGTCAACCACTCTGGGGAGAAAACACCCAGACCGGAAAAAAAATTGGGGATCATATAAAAAATTTATCTCGGTGCCGGAATCGAATCCGCAGCATCTCCCTTCACAGTCAGCTACTTGCCCACTACGCTACGGAAACAAAATCAAAATAAAATCATAATATAAATTCTTTTTTTTTAGTGGTAGGGCCACGCTGTAGACAGTTTTGTCTACAGTTACGTTAAAGCGATAATTACCAATGAAAACATACATAACTCTAAAATGTTCTTTCCTGGAGGCTAGGATAGAGCCCGCTACCTCTGTCTTGATAGTCCGTTCACCCCTGATTATCCCCGTATTTTTTAATAGCAATTTTTAATTTGCTTATTGATTTTGCTGATTTACTGACTGTTGACTGCATTTTATATTTATACGTGTTAACGTATATGAATATAAAATACATTCAGCAGTCAGTGATAGTCTTGAGTCCTAACCCCACACTAAGGCCCGAATTATAGGACAAGACTCAAGTGAACTCTTTGCTAAACGTCGATTTCAGTACACGTGATTGGTCTGTTTATGGTGCCAAACAAAAACGGACCAACCACGTGTACAGAAATCGACACTTAGCAAAGAGCTCACTTGAGTAATGTTCTATAATACGGGTCTTCGATACTAGTCTTGAGTAGTGAGTATCAGAGACTACGAGGGACTTACGATCCCATATCATCCAAATAGGAAATAAATATTTATAAATAACGCAGCTACCTATTTGTCTCCGTTTTGGGATCGAATCCGTGGCCTCTCGTCCTGTGCCTACTACGTAATGGAGGCCATGAAATTATAGGTCTTATAATCACCATATTATAATAGCAGCGTGGTGTGGTATGAACTGTCGAGACAAAAGTGGTAGGTTCGAAACCATCACCAAGAACATGCACTTCTAACTTACATGTGTATTCATTGTTAATTATCGCGTATTTTAACGGTGAAGGAAACATCGCGAGGAAACCCGCATACCTAAAAAGTTATCCATAACAATTTCGAAGGTATGTGAAGTTTGCCAACCCGCATTAGGCCAGCGTGGTGGACTATGGCCTAATCCATACGCCTAACCTCTCTCATTCAGTAGAGGACGTGCCTAGCAGTGGGGCATCGGTACAGGTCTAGTATTTATAAGAGGACTAGCTGTTGCCCGCGGCTCCGCCCGCGTGAATGCCTATTTCCAGGATTAAAGTAGTGTAGTGGGCGCATCAAGCGAGTCCCGGTGAGAAACGCGCTTGACAAAAATACTAATGTCGCTATTAAACAATAGGGGTTGATCGTAGAGGATTGAAAATTATGGGTTGTATTTATTTTTTTATGCTGTATCATAAAAAAATAAAAACAAAAAATGTTGTCTAAAAAATAAAAAAATCTATTTTCGGGTGGACCACCCTTAACATTTAGGGGGACGAAAATAGATGTTGGCCGATTCTCAGACCTACCCGATATGCACACAAAATTTCATACAAATCGGTCCAGCCGCTTCGGAGGAGTATGGGAACGAACATTGTGACACGAGAATTTTATATATAAGATATCACCTTATTAATATCTTATTGTCTATGACCAATATTTTGACTGCACAGGCAATCATTTTTTTAAATAACTTCGCAACTAGGTTAGTAAATCGAAAGAGGCGATAGAGCATGCTGTAAATGATAGCAAGGGTCTGGTTATCAGACTTCTGTAATGTGTGCCTTCTAACAGTGTGTAACAATTATGGTTTAAGTAATGAAGCAAAATGTAAGTTTTTTATTTTTTTTATTAGATTGAATGACGAGACGTGCAGGTCGGTCGCCTGATGGTAAGCGCCACGCTTGCTCATAAACAGAAGCAACGCCACACAGAACTTTAAATAAAGCACTGCATGACACTGGACTGCGCTCGTCACCCCGAGACATAAGGTGTTAAGTCTCATAATGCCCAGTAATTACACTGGCTTCAATGTCCTTCACACCGGAACACAACAGTGCTTACACACTGTTGCTTGGCGGCAGAAATAGACAAAGCGGTGGTACCAACCCAGCCGGTCTCTCGCAAACGAGGGACCTACCACCTTGTTGCCTAAGTGCCTGAGAAACGAGCGGCTGTGGGTCCGATCCTCACATCGAGACAAATTTATTTGTGATTTGCATTTATTTGTTTCGGGTCTGGGCATTGAGACCGAAAGCATCTCGTAGTTCCTGACACGACACAATACTCGTATCTTAGTGTCTGGTCAGGACTATGTGTGTAACTGTTGGGTTTATTTATTGGTATAAACAAAAAATGATCATATGATTATATTCATAGTTTGCGTAAAAAATAATAATAAATGTATAATCTATTTCTATAATTTAAATATATAAAAGCGTAATACCACTTACTCACTCACTGATTACCTAATCACAACTCAAAAAGTGTTCAATCTGGTTATCATGAAATTTGGTCATAAAAGTTTATATAATGTTGTGGCTAGCTAAGAACAGATTTTTGGTAAATTATGTTATAAGGGGTGGGAACTTTGTATGAAACTTTTTTATAAAACGGAATATGACTGAAATTGAGTACAATTATTGCATAGTGTTGGGGCTTGAGCTAACCTTTGAATTTGTGTATGTTGGAATGAATGAAAATACCCTTTTTGTAAAAAAATGCGTGTTATTGGTAACAGTACGAGGAAGCAAGTGTTCTTCCAAAATGGCCGACAAGGAAACATCGACACGTTACAAAATTTCTAAATGTTGCCACTAGATGGCTCGGGGTAATCATAGACAAATAATACTAACAATTTAATTATTCGCTATTACAATAAATACAAGATAAATTACGAAATAATGGTTGACGCCTAAACATGGCCCCGGCCTTGGATGCCGCAGGCTCCAACGTGAAGTCTTGTATGCTTGAGTTGCGCGACGCGTAGACATCACTCAGATGATACAGGCAGTGGACATATCTTCGAGAAGGAACGCCGTATAACGCCTGATGCTGTGCGAAGATCTGCCACTCTTGACACGCCGTCCTTACCGGGATATACTTCTGAAACGCAAGCTAGTCTCCATGTTAATGGGGGAACGTTGTCTTCTTTAACGAGTACCACCGTACCGACTTCAATCTCGCTTATGTTGGATTTCCACTTCGATCTACTCTGGAGCTCTGAGACATATTCTTTTGCCCATCGCTGCCAAAAATGCTGTCTCAGCTGCTCGATGCGGTCGTAACGGGGCAGTGTGTGACTCGGAGTGTCAGATACATCTGCTTGCATGGGCGCAGTCAGAGGACGGCCGATCAGGAAGTGAGCTGGTGTGAGAGGGAGCATGTCGTCAGGATCTGTGGATAAAACGGATATAGGACGGGAATTCAGGACGGCTTCGACTTGTGCCAATACCGTGCTGAACTCCTCGTAGGTTAGACTAGCGTTTCCTATGACACGTCTCAAGTCGTACTTGCAGGATTTAACGCCCGCTTCACACAAACCATTGAAATGAGGAGAGTAAGGGGGAGCGAAGCTAAATTTTATCCCTTTATCTGTAGCGTATTCAAATATGTATTTAGAGTTCTCAGTTAAAAATGTTAAAAATTGCCTTTCGGCACCTACGAAATTCCTACCATTGTCAGAAATTATCTCTGCTGGCTTACCACGTCGAGATATAAATCTCTTTAATGCAAGCAAATAATCATTGGTTGATAAACTAGTGACGAGTTCTAAATGCATCGCACGGGTACAAAAGCAAATAAATAAACAAATGTAACCTTTCACTAGTTTAGCTCCTCTGCCCTTTCGGGTTAAAATCATGACAGGGCCAGCATAATCCACACCCGTATATTTAAATGGAAAACTCGCTTCAAGTCGTTTAGCCGGTAAATTTCCCATAATAGGCTTTAAAGTAACACCTTTCAGCCGGGTACACATAACACATTGATGGACAGTTTTCCTGGCTAGGTTTCTACCGCCCAATGGCCACCAACACTCACGAATATTCGACAGAAGAAGCTGAGGTCCCGCGTGTAATAAACGTTTATGTTCCGAACTAAATAACAACACTGTAAATCTATGTTTACTGCATAATAACACTGGATGCTTCTTATCATAATCGAAACTTGAATTATTTAATCTACCACCAACTCTCAGAATATCGTTATCGTCTACAAAAAGATTAAGTCCTGTCAATTTGCCCGAACGACGTTGTACTAATGTAATATAATTATTTCCAAATGACTGCACCTGAGCGAGACGCGTTAGAACTAGCTCTGATTGGTTCAGTTCATCTATAGATAACAAACCGGTTTTACGAAGTTGTTTACTCCTCGTCCGCGAGTTATATATAAAACGCAATATATAAGCACCAGTGCGTCTCATTCGATTGAACGAAGAAAATCTATTGAAATAAAATAATTCAGTACTTGAATTATCATTTATTGTAATATGAGACTGTGATTTTATTTCAGGCAATAAAGAAGTATCTAAATTTATATCCGTTATGTAATTTAACTCAATATTACGTAAAAACTCTGGCCCGTACCACCATGTATCGCATTTATGTAATTCGTCTAAATAAAGACCACGTGAAACGTAATCCGCCGGGTTATCCTTGCCATTTACGTGACACCATAAAGCATCACCTGTTAATTCGTTAATTTGTATGACACGATTTTGTACAAACGTTTTTAACATACGGGGAGACATCCTAATCCAACCTAATACTATGGTCGAGTCTGTCCAAAAGTATGTTTCATTAATTTGCAATCTTAATGATTTTACAATTTTTTTATATAATTTTGCACCCACAAGTGCCGCACACAATTCGAGCCGCGGAATAGTAATTGTTTTTACTGGGGCGACTTTACTTTTGGAACACAATAATTTAACAGTAAATTGTGCTGATTCTCCATACGTTTTCACATAAGCACAGGCGCCGTATGCGTCCTGTGAGGCGTCTGCGAAAATATGAAGTTCAATTCTCCGTGAACATTCACTCATGACGTAACGAGGAATTTGTAATAGTTTTAGAACTTCAGAAATAGTAATAATAAAACGATTCCACCTCATTAAAATATCCTTAGGTACAGGATCATCCCAATCGATTTTTTGTAACCATAATTGTTGCAGAATTATCTTTGCAATTATTATGGTTGGGGGTAAAAGGCCTAACGGATCATATATCTGAGATATTATAGAGAGAATAATTCGTTTAGTGACTGTAACGGTATTTTCTAACTCTGTAGTAAAATGAAACTCGTCACTGACATTTGACCAACCCAAAGCAAGGGTTTTACTTTGACAATGTTCGTCTATTGATAACCGTTTTTGGATGTGAGTTGTTGAGTCATGATTGAAAGTCCACTTGCGTAATGGGAAACAACCCGATTTTAATACTTGGGACGTTTTTTCACAAATACTCAACAATGACTCGAAGTTATCATGACCTGTGATTAAATCGTCTACATAGAAATCATCTCTTATCACTGTAGCTATGACGTCATCACTTGTATCTTCGGCTAATTGACGGATACAACGCATGCTTAAATATGGTGCGGATGCAGTGCCATATGTAACTGTATTAAGTTGATAAATGTCTAGTGAATCGGATGAGTTTTCTCTCCACAATATAAGTTGTAAATTTCGGTGATCATTATGTATTAATATCTGCCTAAACATTTTCTCTACGTCGGCACATGCTACGTACCTATACTGTCTAAACCGTAACAGAATAGAAAAAATATCATTTTGCAATGCTGGTCCGACCAGCTGTATGTCATTCAACGATTTGTTTGACGTCGTGACGGCGCTGGCGTCAAACACTACGCGTAATTTAGTAGTCGTACTACTATTTCTCCACACTCCATGATGTGGAAGGAAATAGTTAGGTGAATCATATCTATGTAAAAGTTTCATATGACCCAATTCAATGTATTCTCGCATGAATTCGCAATACATATTTTTGAAATTAGGCATTTTATGTAATTTACGTTCTAAGGCTAAGAACCGACTTTTAGCCATTTCGTAAGAATCACCAAGCGTGCTAGGAGGTTCCTTTAACGGGATTCGAACCGAAAACCTACCGTTATCGTCACGTTTAGTGGTACGTATAAATGTATCCTCACACTGACGCTCATCTGCAGTGAAGGTATCATTATCAAAACGTATTTCCTCCAGCTCCCAAAATTTCCTCAATTGATTGTCTAATGTTTGAGAAATATTACAGACAACCTGATCAATTCGTAAATTCTTCGCATCAATGGGACCGGACAGTAACCAACCCATTTTGGAATTTTGTAAATATGGCCCACACGGTAATTTGAAACGGCCTTCATCTAATAAATCCCAAAACCTGTCCGCTCCGATTAATATATCAATATTTGATGGTATATGGAAAGAGGGATCTGCAAGACGTATGTTTTTTGGTATATTAATTGAATTGCAATTAATATTATTTGTCGGAATACTACCCGTAATTTCCGGCAAAACAATACAACGAATATTCGTGGTATAATCGTTTAACTTAGAGCGTATGTTTATATCGCATGATTGACTCGACTGTGTGACCGAATGTCCCACACCCGAGACTCGAACAGCGGACTGTATAACTGAAACGTTTAACTGTTTTGTTAAACTTTCAGAAATGAAACAATGTTGACTCCCGTTATCGAGCAGGGCGCGAACTGTATGATACGTGTTGTTATTATCCGCGACATCCACTAAAGCGGTAGCCAAAATAACTCGATTTAATGCAGACACTCCGGTGTCGTTATTTGAATGAAATGTACTAGTATATAACTGTGACGTAGAACGCATCGCCGACTCGTTCGCAGGAACCGGTTTGTTATTTCGCTCATGCGGCGGCGATGCGCTAGCCACTCGGGTATCTATAGTTGTACATGTGTTTACGCTATTGCCTTTAATATGAATTAAACTGTTATGTTTTTCCCCGCACTGCTTGCAAGGTCCGTATAAACAGTTAACGACTGTATGACCTGCACGTAAACAGTTTGGGCAAAGATTTTTAACTTCTACAAGTTTAATCCTATCTTCGACTGTTAAATTAAGAAAACTGATACAAGCGTACAATGCATGATTGCTGTTGCAAATCACACATACTTGTTTAGGTTTCTCAAACTTATTCGTTTTAGTGTTGCGTGTAGAAACGAAACTATGTGTTTGATGTTTTTTGTGATCTGAAGTGGATTTAGTGTGATGAGGTTTTGTATTATTGTAATGTATTGTTTCGAGAGTATCCGCCTTACTTCTGAGAAAATCTAATAAGTCTTCTAGTTTAATTTTATTACACTTAGAACCTGTATTGGAAATAAGTTTCAGTGACCTTTTATGGTCTTCCCATTCGCGCTTGGTAATTTGATCGAGCTTAGACCTTATTAAATATATAATTAAGGTATCCCACATGTCTGTAGGCTCCTCCAAGGTTTTTAGAGATCGCAAATTCCTTAATACAGTGTCTATAAGATTTCTAATTTGTTCAGAACATTCTTTGGTAAGCGATGGTGCAGTAAACAAAGATTTTACGTGGTTATGTACTAATAAGCGACTGTTATGAAATCTCTGTACAAGTAGTTCCCATGCGTGTGAGTAGTTAGAAGGTGTAAACTCTAATGAACTTATAACTCGAAGGGCTGAACCACTAAGCGAAGATTTGAGGTACTGAAATTTATCAGTTTCATCTAGGTCATCGCGTGTGTGTATCATTGTTATAAATGAGTTTTTATATTCTAGCCACTTGTCATAACTACCGTCGAAGTCAGGTAACTTAACGTCTGGCAATTTTGAACGTTTATTTTTAGATTTTCCCGTTTTCGAACATTGAGAATCGTCACCAATGTTATCACTTACTAAACATGTTGCAGAAGCCATTATTGTAAAATACTGATTTTCGAATGATTCTCTATACTCACAATTTAAACTTAATTCAGTCTCATCGGTTAATTTGTCTAATTTATTTTGAATATTATAATAATCTTCTAATATTACCTTGGCAGATTGTATTCGTAAGTTTATTTCTGCCTTTTGAACATTAGTTAATGAAAGATCTTCTGATTTACTAATATACTTTTCAAATGAAGTTAACCGACTTTTTAACGAACCCCTCATTTTTCTCAAATCACCCGCACTCGTTGGACTACGGTCCCTTAAAGGTGATTTGGGAACTGACAAATGCTTCCCCACGATTTTATTTTCGTCGTCACTCATCGCAATGGCCTGATATAAAGCAAGTTACGTACTTACAGTTACCACTCGAGACGTGATGACCCAGAGCGACTCACGGTGGTTGAACCTATAACCAGGAAATAACACGATATTAGCACAAGCGATGAAATAGGGGAAGAGAAAGGATGGATCTGACCGTCTTCTGAGGCGTGTGTGGATCCGTGTTGATACGGGGCGAAGTTCCCACGCCGATGCAGTGACGAATCTCCAGATTTCTGACGCTGCTCCGATGAATATTCGCCGACGAAGGTCCAAATGAATATTCGGCAACGAAGGACCAATGAATATTCGGCAACGAAGGACCAATGTTGGGGCTTGAGCTAACCTTTGAATTTGTGTATGTTGGAATGAATGAAAATACCCTTTTTGTAAAAAAATGCGTGTTATTGGTAACAGTACGAGGAAGCAAGTGTTCTTCCAAAATGGCCGACAAGGAAACATCGACACGTTACAAAATTTCTAAATGTTGCCACTAGATGGCTCGGGGTAATCATAGACAAATAATACTAACAATTTAATTATTCGCTATTACAATAAATACAAGATAAATTACGAAATAATGGTTGACGCCTAAACACATAGTAAAATAATGAGACACGTGTTTCATATTTTTGTAAAATACCACTCGCAAAAGGGGAGAGGGTTGAACTTTGTAGTCTGTGTCTTTCCATGTAACTTTTGAATAACTTGACAGATGGAATTGAATGGGCGACTCGCCCACTGCGCCAATGAGGGTAACATTTTTATTCATGAAACATAATGAACAGAAAAAAAATAATAGATACCATACCGCCATATATGCCATAGGCCGGCAAACGAGCTAGTGGGTCACCTGATGGTAACCGATCTCCACCGCGCCCATGTACGCCCACAATACAAAAATAATATGGGCGCGTTGCCGACCTTAAAGGAAAAGGATAATTAAGGGATTAGGAAGGGGAGGGAGATTTGGGCCTTCGGATATCTCACTCACCGTACGAAACGCAGCAGCAAGCTGTCTTGTGTATATCGCCAAAATCTCCTCAAATACAACTGATATCCCATAAAATTGTCAAATGTTGCAATAACCCCGATCACGTGACCATATAATGTAACATTATCATTCGCTACAATTAAATATAAATTTACAATTTACGTCATGTAAGCGACGGAGCGATTCGTTAGCCAACTCTCATCTCTGACTGATAAGCCGCTGATATTTCTCCTAATGGATCCTGTTGTCTACTGATAAGATAAATCTTAATGAATCTGTTATTTCTTACAAACATACAAGTTTAAAAGTATTTATATTGATTAAGTTATTTGTTTGCTTGAACGTGCATCTGAGCATGTTATTTATTCGTACTTCTGCTGGTCGGAAGGTACCTGTAGGGATAGTGCGAGTTTGCTAAATACGTAAACTGCCATAGTTTTCGTAAGCTCCCTTAACTAAACTGCTGTAGTTTTCGTGAGCTCCCTTAACTTTATTTTTGCATAGGCCGGCGAACGAGCATGTGGTTCACCTGATGGTAAGTTATCTCCACCGCCCATGTACGCCCAAGAGTCATTAGCGCGTTGCTGACCTTGAAGGAAAGGGATAATTAAGGGATTGGGAAAGAGAGGTGATATGGGCCTCTGGATATCTCACTCACTGTAGGAAACGCAGCAGCAAGCTGCTACTTTACGTCGGTTTTCTGTGAGACAGCGACAACGACCCTGACGAGCCGGCCCATTCATGCTGTAGACAAAAGTGTCTACAGCGTGGTTCTTCCACTTATACATTTTAAAATAAATATTATGTGATGTAGCCTCCCCAGAGTGGTTCACGTCAGGCGTAAAAACTACAAGCCAAGCCTTTCTGTAATATATGTTAAAAAGAATGTTGCGCCGACCCCATTACCAGTAGCATAAGGTCAGGTGAAAGAGAAGATTATGTGACGTGGCCTACGCCTGAAGTCAATTTCTTGAATATAGTTCTTACGACCTTTTGATTCATTCGTTTATATTCTATGATATCATACACAAAAGTGACAAACTTGTAACACCCCTTTATGTCGAACCTTAGAAACTGTTCCTTTTTTTAGCCTCAATGACGAAACGAGCATATCGCTCGCTTGATGTACACGCCACGCTACACCGACCTATAAACCAAAGTAATACCAAACAGACCAGAAAGCAATGCACGGCTTTGGACTACGCTCATTATCCAGAGACAAAAAATGTCCAATAATGCCCAATAATTTCATTGGCTTCAATGTCCTTCAAACCGAAACACAACAGTGCTTACATACTGCTGTTTGGCGGCAGAAATAGACAAGCGGTCGTACCAAATAAGACGGCCTCTCGCATACGAGAAAATTACCCCTAATATTGTTTTACTAACAAGTGTTGGCTATTAAGGATTTAAAATATACATAGATAATCTAAAGAACTATTAGCTGACAGTGCAGTGATCAGATTTCACTTTTAACTAATTCTTGTACAGTCTTGTACCTATCTGAAATAATGGCGCGAGGGATGCGCAGCCCAGATAACAACTTTCTCACGCGGACGCGCAAGATCCGCTGATCAAGGAATCTGGTAGCCATCTTTGTATTACCAAATTGCCCTATATCAAGGTATGCTCGTTATTTATATGGATAACTTTAAATGGAACGTAGATAATTAAAGATTTTCGAAATTGATTAGATTGCTATTGATTGAGTCGTTCAACTTTTGTTTAGATCGAGGGGATAGCTGGCCTCTAGCTATAGCAATAAAAACTTTCAAATTCAATTTCAAATTGTCAAAAATGACAAATTTATATACATACGCACTCACGCCTGTAATCCCTGAAGGGGTAGGCAGAGGTGTAACCAGTACACCCACATTTCCCCGAGCGTATCTCCGTCCCATAATGTGATAGGGGGCGAGCCTATCGCCATACCGAGCACAAATTCCAGACTCCGGGTTGATACTGAGCATTTCGTAATAGAAAATCCCAATACCACTTTACCCGACCCGGGGATCGAACCCGAGACCTCAGCGTTAGCTTAATCGTAACGCGTACGCATTACAACTGCGCCACCGAGGCAGTCAAATTTATATGGATATAATAATATAGCATATTCTTGCCTATTTTTATTTTATCATATAAAATGTTTAAAGATAGGTAAATGCATAATCTATACATATATAATTACTTGCCCTGACTGACTGACTAATTCATCACACAGAGCCGCTGGGGCTACAAACTTGAAATCTTAACTGTTGATGCATTTTATATTGTAAGCATCCACTAAAGAAGGATTGTTATAAATTAACATTTTAATGGGGGTTCAAGAAGGGGGTTGAACTTTGTATAAACCTTTCATATGGAACGGAATACGACTGTAAAGTATTGCTTATCATACTAATATTATAAATGTGAATGTAAGTTTGTTTGTAACGCTTTCACGCGAAAACTGCATAACCGATCATCATGAAACTTTGTACACATATTCTTGGAAGTATAAGAAGTAACATAGGACACTTTTTATGAAAAAAAAATATCTATTTGTTTGTTACGCTTTCACGCCTAAATCACTGAACCGATTTTGATCAATTTTGATGTAGAGATAGATGGGACCCTGGAGACGGTTATAGGCTACGTTTTATTTCGGAAAAGTCTATTCGCGCGGGTGGAGCCGCGATCAAAAGCTAGTAAATTATAAATGTAAAAGTTTGGATGTTTGTGAGTTTGTGAATTTGGATGTTTGTTAGTCCATCACGCCGTAATGAATGGTTTTGGACAAAATTTTGCAAACAGGTAGACCATGACTTTGATATAGGCTACTTTTGATCCCTGTAAAGGCTGTTCACGCAGGCGAGGCACAGGGTGGCAGAGACCCACAGGCACAAGGTGCAGCAAGCAGGTCACCTGATAGTAAGTGACCTCCAATGCTCATGAATGGCCACAAAACCTGAATAATTATGGACTGGTTGCCGACCTTAAAGGAAAGGGATAATTAAGATATTAGGATTTGGGCCTCCGGATATATGTTTGATATATAATCAACTTCGATTTCTAATCGGATAACATTTAGTCTGAGATTAGATAATATATAATATGTGCTTGATATGGTGATATGGTAATTCGTCATTACATCATGAAAAATAAATTTGGGTATATTGGGTATCTTCGACTCAACTCAAAGTGCCAGATGACAAAACCTTTCAGTAAAATTTCAATTTGGTACAAAAGCCGCCTAGATAAGTCCTCTCAAGCTAGAGTAGCCTAGAGAACCAGAACTATTTCTTTTTAATATATTTTTTTCAGCAGTGATAGCTCTGCGGGAAGTGGTATGGACTGTCGAGACGAAAGTCGCAGGTTCGAGCCAACCCCCAAGAGCACACTGACTTTTCTAAGTTACGTGTGTATTAATTGTTAATTATCACTTGTTTTAACGGTGAAGGAAACCTGCATACCTGAGAAGTTCTCTATAAGAATGTCGAAGGTATTTGATGTCTGCCAACCCACATTAGGTCAGTGTGGTGGACTAAGGCCTAACCCCCTCATTCAGTAGACGAGGCCCAGCTGTGGGACGTATATAATACAAATATTTTTTTTTTTTTAGCTCGTTTTTTTTTCAGTACCATTTATTTAGATTATGTTCGTCGATTATTTCGATGCAATTCAACATCGCGTCATAGATATAGATCTGAATCAAAAACAGATTAGAAACGAGGTAATTTCGGTAAGTTGAAGTGGGCGCCATTGTAAAACTGATAAGCGTTATCACTAAGACACATGTAATGTGTATATATTTGCACGATTCCTGTCACCCACAGATAGCTATCGGCTATCGAATGCCGGTCGGTAGCGATGGTATGGTATCTATATTTTTTTTCCTGATAATTACGCTTCATGAATATAAGTATTTGTCTATTTCTGCCGCCAAGCAACAGTGTATTTAAGTACTGTTGTGTTCTGGTTTGAAGGACATTGAAGCCAGTGAAATTACTGGGCATTATGAGACTTAACAACTTATGTCTCGGGGTGACGAGCGCAGTCCAGTGTCCTGCAGTGCTTTGTTATTTAAAGTTCTGTGTGGCGTTGCTTCTGTTTATGAGCAGGCGTGGCGCTTACCATCAGGCGAGCGACCTGCTCATCTCGTCATTCAAACTAATAAAAAAAAAGTATTACCCTCCGTGGTGCAGTGTGCGAGTATCCGGCTGTGAAGCGAGGCTAAGGGCTCGATTCCCGCATCGATTCTTACATCTTACTCATTTATCTTAGGCCACGTGATGGTCCGTATCAATCTCTCTTAAAATAAAAATAGGACTTTGTATTTCCCTAATTATTCTGGAATGAAAACCCGGAACAAATACAAGCCCACTTAGTTTGTCTAGCTGGATCTTCTCAGGACTGGGTCCCGCCGTGTAAAATCCAGTGTTAAAGTAAGCCCACTGAGTCTGTTTCGCCGGGTCTTCTCAGGCTGGGTCGTTTTGGATCCGGTGGTAGTTTTAAAACACGTGCCTTTTCGGTTATGCCTATGGTCCATATCGACCCATAAAAAAGAAGAGAAAATAAAATAATAATAATACTTAACAATTCTGGACTATTCCATAATAAAAATATTGTAAAATTTATAGTTGCCCAGTGTATTTTGACGATGCTATATATGTTATGTATACATTAGTTGATATGGTTTCTATACATAAGTTTCTTTATTTTGTACTGTCTTGTCATAAGCGCTATTTTAATTGCCTACATGATTAATAAACTATTTCATTGCAATACGGCCTAACCCCTCTAATTTGTAGAGGAGGCCCGTGCCCAGCACTATAATGCAGGGCTATTTTTATAGATGCCCAGCGTATTTTGATGATGCTATGTATGTTATGTATACATTAGTTGATATGGTTTCTATACATAAGTTTCTTTATTTTGTACTGGCTTGTCATAAGCGCTATTTTAATTGCCTACATGATTAATAAAACTATTCCATTGCAATACGGCCTAACCCCTCTAATGTGTAGAGGAGGCCCGTGCCCAGCACTATAATGCAGGACTGATATTTTTATAGATGCCCAGCGTATTTTGATGATGCTATGTATGTTATGTATACATTAGTTGATATGGTTTCTATACATAAGTTTCTTTATTTTGTACTGGCTTGTCATAAGCGCTATTTTAATTGCCTACATGATTAATAAAACTATTCCATTGCAATACGGCCTAACCCCTCTAATTTGTAGAGGAGGCCCGTGCCCAGCACTATAATGCAGGACTGATATTTTTATTTCCAAACCCAAAAAAATATGGAATTCTTCCAATAAAATACTTTACTATGACATCATTGTATAAACTTTATACCTTTAGATCCAATTAAATCGATCTTTGGATTGTGTAACCAGATCGTTTTGTGGCGATATGGTTATTTATATATGTACATATTGATAAACAGTGTGATGGTATCAATTGAGGATTTATGCGCTGGAACAAGCGCCTGTGACGTGGGATGAACATGTTCTTTGGATTTTTTCATCTTTTATTTAAGATGTATGATGAGGGATTCGCCACCTGTAGGAACTTATCTTGCTTTTGAGTTTAAGGGTGGACAGATAAGGATTTTTTTTATTTGCTTGAATGACAAGACGAACAGATCGCTAGTCTGATGTTAAACGTCACGTCTGCCCAAAACAGAAGCAACATCACACAGAACTCTAGATTACAGAGCACTGCATGGCACTGAACTGCGCTCGTCATCCCGAGATATAAGATGTTAAGGCTCATAATGCCCAGTAGTTTCGTTGGCTTCAATGTCCCTCAAACCAAAACACAACAGTGCTTATACACTGCTTCTTGGCGGCAATAGACAAAGCGGTGGTACCAACCCAGGTGGCCTCTCGCATACGAGGGTCCTACCACCTAGTAAGTCGAGAGTATTCTTAGATTGTAGGTTTGCACCGAGACAAATGTTTGTGTGACCCACAAATGTTTATTTCGGGTCTGGGTGTTGTGGGACCCCGCAAGACCCTCGTAGTTCTTGATACCCACGATACAGGTTAACCTAGTGTGGGATCAGCACTATGTGTGTGACTGTTGGGTGTATTTATTAATATTTCCTTCATCGTATGTTAATCATTCAACGAATACACACAACTTTAAAAAGTCAGAGTTATGCCCTCTTGGGTTGTTAACTTGGGTTTGAACCTGCGACATCTGTCTCGGCGGTTCCTTCAACGAACCGCTATGCTACCATCGCTTTTACTATTGCGAATGGTCATGATATATTGCATAAAATGTTTATACACCATCTGCAAATTATACCGAGAAATACCCTAGATATTTACTTTTGACTCAGTTTTTATAATCATAATAAATAAGTCATTATCTTAAATTGGAAATACGACTCTTATTTATTAACTTAGCTCTCGCGTTAAAAATGACTCATAGCTAACATTAAAAAAAGGATTATCATTTCTAGAAACGTCTGATTTCAACCATTAATTTTTAGATCCGATCTGTAACACAATTTTTCCATCACCATTAATTCAAAACTTTTGAATATTTCTAAGCTAGTGCTCGGCCAAATTATAAATCTCAATGTCGATAAAAATCTTTATCTAGGCACGATCGATCAAGTGTTTATCGATAAATCCCCGGCTCACCGGCGCGATTACGGGACACTGATATGGATCAAATTACATGGTTGTATTTTGTGTGGATTACGCGGCGTACGACCGCAGGCTATGTTGGTTCTTGATACCCTTGTATCATGAGTATCGTAGATTATTCGACGGTAGCGTGACACCTCATTCATGTATTCAAGAGGGCCGGGCGGTAGCCTTGTCATACACCACACCTACGTTTCGTACGTAAATACTTCAATACTATGCCATGTCAGTGATGTTTCGTGAGGCCAACGAGCCTACCGCGCCGCGCCGTAACCCTCGCATGTTTTATTTATTTTTAGGAAGGCTTACAGACTAAGTAAGTGAATACGCGCAACATACTAGCGGTTAAACTGAATTTTAGTAGGATAATATTATTTTTTGTACCCTCTGGAATGTATTTTTTATTATATTACACGGGAAAATACCACCGGGATAGAAAGCACGCTATTTTCAGGTCATGGTCTATCTGTGTGCAAGATTATATCCAAATTCGTTCAGCCATTGTCATAATTAATCAAAACATCCAAATAATTAATTCAAAATTTCCAGTTTCAAATACTCCATACAAAGGTTACTTTAGGTTAGCAAATTGTACTCTTTGGTTTTTAATGTATAATTAAACGTATAATAATTGTTTCGTCTAGTGCTAACATTTATTTCTACCTTAGAAGACAAAAAAATCAAATACTACCAACAATGCTATATCGATAGCTTAAATCCAAATTATCGTCCTAGTGTACAGTCGGTAGTCGGTAGCCAGTACACTTGTACATGCATTTATCGACTAGGCTTATCTCTAGATCGCTATCGAAATCGACCGGCCAGCGATTTTAATCCATCGATAACACCTTATCACTGACTTGCTTAAATTGCTTATCTTGATAAGGAATTTCGTTAGACCGATTATGTTTTAAAACCGATTTTTTAATAATTTAAAGATTATATTATTATTATATCAGGATGTAAGCGCCACTGCACCCCTCCCTCCTTTCCCTCCTCTCAAGTAGATTATTCTTATTGCGCATATTATATTTAGTGTATAAAATCTTAATACGCAAACATCAGAAACTGGGATTTATTTTTTAGTATTAAAAAGATATACTTTCACAAAAAAAACAATTTTGTTTGTGTTGGCGTTGGGCGTTGATAAAATCAAGTAAACATACGCATATGTATGATGGTAGGCTCGCCCCCTATCACATCATGGGAAGGAAATAAGCTCGGCGAAATGTGGGTACAGGCGGACCTTCGGGCATTACAGGCGTGACTCCGCATGAATATATGTATATAATAATAATAATAATAATAATAATACACCCAACAGTCACACACATAGTCCTGACCCCACACTAGGTAAACCTGTGTCGTGGGCATCAGGAACTACGAGGAACTTGCGGTCCCACAACACCCAGACCCGAGACCAATATTTGTGGTACACACAAACATTTGTCTCGGTGTGGGAATCGAACCCACGGCCTCTCGCTTCGCAGCCGACTACTCGCCCGCTGCGCCACGAAGCTGTCAATATATGTACGCATATCACCAATCAAATTAAAGCATTTTGATTACGTTATTAGCTTTATTAGCTGACATCCCCTTAGCAATCTGCACAGGAAAATATTGAAAGATGTTACTTTACTTCGCTACTCCATCGAATCAGCGAAAGTCGACAAATGTAGACAGTTTTGTCTACAGCATGAATGGGCCGGCTCGTCCGGGTCGTTACCACTGTCTCACAGAAAACCGACGTAAAGTAGCAGCTTACTGCTGCGTTTTGTACGGTGAGTGAGATATCCGGAGGATCATATCCCCTCCCCTTCCCAATACTTTAATTATCCCTTTCCTTTAAGGTCGGCAACGCGCCCATGACTGTTTTGGTATTGTGGGTGTACATGGGCGATGAAGATCACACCATCAGGTGACCAACTTGCTCGTTTGCCGGCCTATGCAATAAAAAATAAAATGTAATTGCTTCCCTACTTACCCCTGGACGCAATAATGACAGATTACTTATAAGTAATAATAAAATTGTGATGGGTCTCTACATTTAAAATATTTATACCAATCAAATTATTAAATTATTGAAGGTCATAAACCTTATACTGCCTCGGTGGTTGTAATGCGTATGCGTTACGACTGAGGCTAAAGCTGAGGTCTCGGGTTCGATCCCCGGGTCGGGTAAAAGTGATACTGGGTTTTTCTATTATGAAATGCTCAGTATCAGCTCGGAGTCTGGAATTGTGCCCGATATGTCGATAGGCTCGTCCCCTATCACGAAGTTACGCTCGGCGAAATGTGGGTGTACTGGTTACACCTCTGCCTACCCCTTCGGGGATTACAGACGTGACTGCGTATGTATGTATT
Source organism: Mimas tiliae (assembly GCA_905332985.1). Classification (NCBI taxonomy): domain Eukaryota; kingdom Metazoa; phylum Arthropoda; class Insecta; order Lepidoptera; family Sphingidae; genus Mimas; species Mimas tiliae. The sequence goes on along the minus strand of HG995241.1, from coordinate 18,260,879 downwards.
AGTTTTTTTTTTTATTTCTTGGATGAAACGCTTAATTAGTTTATAATATTGTTTTATTCATACGTACTCGCGGAGATCTTGGTAACTGACCCAAAGGAACCCCAAAACACTTGAAGCTATTATAAAAACATCAGATCGGTATCGGCATGCATGTTTGTGAGCTTATTTATAGTTTGGAAACCAATCTTGATGGTATCTCGCAGCCGTTGCAGCGTGTAATGTTCGATAAACGTTAATAAAAATGACTATTATAACACCAGTTCTGTTTGTAATTTGTTTTATTAATAATAATTAAACACAAACACAGCAGTGATAGCTCAGTGACGAGTGGTATGGACTGTCGAGACGAAAGTCGCAGGTTCGAAACCAGCCCCGAGAGCATACACCTCTGACTTTTCCAAGTTACGTGTGTATTAATTGTTAATTATCACTTGCTTTAACGGTGAAGGAATCATCGTGAGGAAACCTGCATACCTGAGAAGTTCTGCATAAGAATTTCGAAGGTATGTGAAGTCTGCCAACACGCATTAGTCCAGCGCCGTGGACTAAGGCCTAACCCCTCTCATTCAGTAGAGGAGGCCCGTGCCCAGCAGTGGGACATAAATACAGGGCTAGTATCATTATCGCTAGTACAACATCGAGATTCAATTTAGTACACAAATTGTGTACACAGATGGTGCGCATCTGGTATTTATACTCCAGGCCCTTACTGTTTCTCAGGTTAGGTACTGCCATTTGACCATCGAAATAAGATAACTAGAACGATAACTCTCTTAAGAATCTGTTATAATAAAGGCTCCACTTACTTACACATGCAAAGGTAAAATAACACGTAACACTCATACATGCAACAAAAATTAATTAACGTTCAATATCAACTTTATTTCATAAAAGTGTCTAAATATGAGTTTCTAAATCGGGATACGACATTCTTCTGCACCGCGCAAAAATTAGACTTAGTGACAGCTAGAGATCATGATTAAATTGTTAATAATTGACAGCCTCCGTGGCGCGGCGGGCGAGTAGCCGGTTGCGAAGCGCGAAGCCGTGGGTTCGATTCCCGCACTTAGACAAATGTTTGTCTGATTCACAAATATTTCTCTTGGGTTTGGGTGTTGGGGGACCGCAAGTCCCTCGTAGTTCTTGATACCCACGATACAGGTTTACCTGGTGTGGGGTCAAGACTATGTGTGTGACTGTTGGGTGTATTTAATTACGACTGAACGAGCTGCATAGACATTTATAGCCCCGCCCCTTTGCACAGAGTTTTGGTGGGGTCATTTTTTTTGCTTGAGTTACGTTTCTTGTCATCTTATTTCGATGCACTACACCAAAGCAGTGATTTAAACGCATGCGAATCAAAAATACGTCTTATTTCTTAATCTTCGAGTAATAGCGGGTTCCCACAGTTGAATTTTAGTTCATCTAAATCGCATGCGATTCGAACCGTCAGATTCAACTCGGTTGATCAAATAAAATTGAAGCGTGTGAACAGAAACAATGGAGCCATTAAACACGTGTGTTTCCTTAAAGCAGAACTAAATAATAATAGTGTAAAATAAATTGTGTAATAATCAGTATATATCTACAAACAAGCCATTGAACCCGTTGTATAGAGTCCTTCAAATTTTCCACGAGGAAAGCACAACGGATCCAATATACAGGGTATTGCAAATAGGTGGTATCAATAGAAACTGCATAAAGGGCGAGTAACTAGTAGGTAACTTAACCGTAGAAAATCATATGAATTATCTAAATTGTACGTATATCGAGAAAATCGTTTTTATGCATGAGAACGAACTACATATTATTATGTAATAACTAAGTATATTTAATACATACACAGTTGAATTACATTTTATTAGATGGTTTTCAGGTCGCTATAGGATTTTGAGAGATTTGATAAATAAAAATAGTTTAATATTAGTTGTTTGACTTTACCATTGAGTTTTAAATCGTTCGCCCTGAATCTAGTATTGGTACCACCTTTCTGAAGCACCCATTACATCCGGAATTAGAATTAGCTAGAACGACAAGTCGAGCATATCGCTCGTCTGTATAATAAGCGTCACGGCTGCTCATAAATAATAGCAACTATATCCAGAACAATTAATTACGAGTACATAATATTGCATGGCATAAGCCACGATTTTATTAGATGATAGATCCTTGCAAGAAGCCGTCTGGGTTCGTGCTATCGCTTTGTTTATTTCTGCCGTCTAGCAGCGGTTTGTAAGAACTGTTATGTTTCAGTTTAAAGGGCATTGAAGCCAATGAAATTACTGGGCATCGGAGGGACGAACGCAGTTTAATGCCGACTGATGCGAAAGAAAAACGAACTTGAAGTTAATATGCGTCTTATATCACCGATTTCAAATAACATAGGTCTTTTCGGAATCGGTGCAAATCTGTTGACTGGCAATTGGTGTTATAATACGCCTTTTCACTTCAAGTTTATCTTTAAAAGTCTTAATAAATTAAATTAAAAGTCAACTTAAATAATTCTCGTCTATAAATTATAATCACTATTCCCACAAACGTAAAACAGTTAACAGAATATAAAAATATATAACAGAAAGTGACCCTCATTGACTCCGTCCCATCCTATTGTACACAACCCTTCAAAAGTTGAAAGACACGCGCCCACCGTGGGAATGGAGGGGTAACTAATAGGTTTTAGCATAAAGGGTGGATACTTAAAACAGTATTTTATTTGTGGATATTACTTATTTCCAACTCCTTATTTTGAGTCTTTTCTGGATATTTTTTAAGGCGAGTTGCCTCTGCTGATAGCCATTTGTCATAATGCACACATACCTACGTACCAGACAGAGCAGTGCTACATGAAGGGGTATGCAGAGGTGTAACCAGTACACCCACATTTCGCCAAGCGTATCTCCGTCCCATGATGTGTTAGGGGAGAGCCTATCGCGATACCGGGCACAAATTCCAGACTCCGGGCTAATACTGAGTATTTCGTAATAGAAAACCCAATATCACTTTTACCCGACCCATGGATCGAACCCGAGACCTCAGCGTCAGCCTCAGCCGTAACGCGTATGCATTACAACTGCGCCACCGAGGCAGTCATATGTATTCAATTTATATGAAAACGATATTTAGAATCTGTATCATGTCGAAGTACGTTCAACAGATAAATTATAAGACACCTAAAATAAAATTATCACGCTGTTAAGACACGGAGAATTATAGTATATGAAATTCGTACTTCCTACATTAATTGGGTTTGAATGCTTTATTCGGCGGATAAAATTAAAACGGGCATTGTTAAATAAGCACATTGTAGTCATAAATCATACTTATATTATAAATGTGAATGTAAGTCTGTTTGTACTACGCTTTCACACGAAATCTACTTAACCGATCATCATGAAACTTTGTACACATATTCTTGGACGTATAAGAAGTAACATAGGATGTAACGTTTTATAAAAAAAAAAAAATATGTTTGTTACGTTTTCACGCCTAAATCACTAAACCGATTTTGATGAATTTTGATGTAGAGATAGATGGGACCCTGGAGACGGTTATAGACTACGTTTTATTTTCACGCGGGCGGAGCCGCGGGCAACAGCTAGTATTTCTATAAATAGAATAATTTTTAGAACAGCAGTATCTCACAGAAAAGCGACGAAGTTTTAGCAACGTTTAGTGCGGCTAGGGAGATAGCCGAAGCTCAAACGATCATGATGGTCATGGGCGATGATCACTTTCTATGGGTCATCACTCGTTTCTGAAAAGCTAAATTAGTCTATAAGTAAATCGTGGATACATACAAACGGGAAAAATACAGAAACTCCTTTTTTAAGTCGACTTATAAGCACCAAAGAGTCATCCCACGGGACTGAACCGACTGACCTAGCTTACCTGACTAACCACAAATTATTTATAATTCTGACATGATCGTATTAATGACGCACATGTTTTACAAAGTTTCATTTCATTAGAACTTTATCACAAACTACGCCGTTAACTGGTGATCAAGGAAAAATATTTTAGTGGAATAAACCTTTAGTGCAATTAAATCGACTCAAATTAATTACTTGAATAGCGAGTGGATGTGATGAACGCCAAGTTTTCGGTCGTCCAAGGCTTCCAAACATCAGCTTTTTTCCAAATTTTCCAGCGAGTCACGTTTGGATCAGCTATTATATATCTAGATACTTTAGATCGCCATATTTCTGGCAAACGCAAATATCAAGGGACCTCTTGTCTCTCGACAGGCGCGACATTATGGCCCTTACTTATAAACTTTTTAAGCACTGATTAGTTAAACACTGTTTTCGTCTGTTTCTAGCCACTTTAGAAATCGCGTTGACAGATAAAAACAAAAAGGTGTTTAACTAATCCATGCTTAAGTAATGTTTATAAGTAAGGAGCCATAATAATATATGAACTGCATTGAACTTACCGTCATTGTGACGTGCCATGAAAAAAAAGGCCGAATGAACAAGTGGGTCACTTGATAATATCAGAGGGGCTAGCACGGAAACTTGCGAAAAGTTATTCGAGCTGTCATCGACAACAATTTCTATGAGATTTTAGTACAGCGCCTCTATCGTACGTAAAAGGAACTAATATATATAGTCCAATAATATTTAAGGAATTATCTATCGAGCCCTCGATACCTTTACATTACGATTTCGATAGTTTTCCGTGCTAGCCCCTCAGATCACTCCTACAACATTCGCAATATCAGAAGAAACAATCTTTAAAAACAAGCTAACAATCTTTAAAAAAGAAAAGAGAAGGAGATCTCTATTTGATACTTAATACGTCTAATTTTTTGCACGCTGCAGAACGTCGTATCTGGATTTAGAAATTGCATATTTAGACATTAACTTTTATAAAAAAAGGTGATTTTGAACGTTCATTAATTTTTGTTGCATGTTTGAGTGTTACCTTTGCATGTGTAAGTAAGTGGAGCCTTATTTTTGGCCGTTTCATATGAGGTTATCGTTATAGTTATCTTGTTTCGATGTACAATATACAATTTAATCTTCTTGAAAAGTAAGACTAAGTACCAAGATTTTTATCATAGATATTCAATGGTTTAATTTCTATTCTATGCAATATGGTTGATAGTGGGACGTTAACTAATCATCTTTCTGGAACAATGTTACGGAAGATCGTATACCGCGGAAAGCATAATTTGCCGACAATGGCCGCGCCATGTTATGAGATGCGCCGGCGCACAGATATACTGCGTGTACAGTACAGAACGTATTGGTAGGAATTTAAACTACAGGTTTTTTGAAATAAAACTAGTTTATACGGATTTTATCGCGGTTTAATTTTTATTTTAGTCCCGACGTCGGTCTCTCCCGTGACCACGAAGGCTGAAAAGCTTTCGAAACGTCGGGACTAAAATAAAAATTAAACCGCGATAAAATCCGTATAAACTAGTTTTATTTCAATGTGTAATATTCGCGTAAACCTAAGAAATCACTACAGGTTTTTTTCTGGCCTTTGATTGGTCAACTAGGCACGGTAAAGCGTCGTGTGTCTGTGGAGGTCCCGAAACCCGTCCATAGTGCAGATGGCGACAACCATGGGGGTTTTTAGCCGGTAAAAATCCGGCATACCCCGTCTATCTTCTTTTAAGGTGGCCCGGAATCCAAGAGGATTTTCCCCATGTAAAAAAAACAAGACATGTATGGTAAAGCGTAGGTCGTTGCGTAAGCGTTGTTACAATGGTTGTTTGATGCTTTCACTGAGAGATAAAATTTATTCGGCAAGGAAAAAGCAGCCTGAATAGTAATACTAATACTATTTCGGATTTACGGAAAACCACCGTTTGAAATTCGGTCACCGTTTAGGTCACAGACCGGGATTTAAATAGATCATGTAAGTTCAATGACATGTTTTCATACAGATTGACATGCATACACTACGGTTAAAACTATATTGACCGGACCCTAATGGCCGGGCATTAATTGCATAAAGTAGGTACATTTAATTATTACATTTCAAACTTATTTTTACGCTCTTAAAGTGCCTCTCTACTTGTAGCATTTCGCCACACCGAGAGTCAGGACCGTGACAAACACGCATGACAAACTCCTAAGTGTAGACGATAGTTGTCTCAAAATATCTATGATATCGGCACGTGAGGTAGGTACAAATACGGTACATAGGGTACACTTGTACCAACTCAGACTGGCACTGTTTATTAGACTCACAAACGTATGCTAGAAGTTACGTGAGACGTGTATTATTTTATTAATACCAAACAACAGTAATGACTTTGACTAATAGTTTATTAGTTACATTTACAATATTACTACTTTACAGACCACAACCCCATGTAAGGATTATCTAGAGACCGCTCTCTAATTATAATTCAAACAACTAAGACCGAATAGTAAACCAGCATAGCTACCGCGTAATGAACACTTGTACTATCGACTGAGCACTGAACTGACCGACTGTCTGACCGACTGCGGGCAAAAGACCTCCAGTTATGGCGACAACCTCTTTTATATCATTTAACTACCCTTCCACTACTGCGAGTATATCGCACCATTATTAGTGTACCCAACGTTGCTTTCTCAGACACCCTCAATATGAAAATACGCTAACACGTACTTCATTGTCGACGCCCATTCACAATTTTTCCTCTCTATTATACCGACAGATGTGTCATACTGTCTGTACATCCTTACGTATAATTTGCGTACCTTTGATCTCGCCGCTGTAACTCTAGATCAGGTGCATGTTGCTTTTGAATGGTTTATATGCCTCTGAATGGATTCTCCTGTCGTTAAGAATTATTGGGTATTTTGTCAGTTCACCGATTTGACGTTTTATATATTTTTGTTGTGAAGTTAAGTAAGTATAAAATATATAGTAAAAATTTATGATATTTATATATGAAATGAAATGAAATGAAATAGTTTTATTAATCATGTAGGCAATTAAAATAGCGCTTATGACAAGTCAGTACAAAATAAAGAAACTTATGTATAAAAATCATATCAACTAATGTATACATAACATACATAGCATCGTCAAATACACTAGGCAATTACACTAAATTGTTTATTTGTTGTCTTTTTATTTTACATTATTAACAGTATTTGTAATATGGAAACGTCCATTATTAATTATTAAATATTTTGAGTCGGTATGGACCACTGCATTTACCGAAACGGCACGAGTTCTCAGGGGGCTTGTTTTAGGTCCGGATTTTCAATAATTTATATTAGGAAATACAAAGTCCTATAGTTAACTTACACTCACTATATCAATGATATTATATATTATAATTTCTGTACATTACACTCGCATAATTCTGTCAAACAATGTCTGGTCATTAAAAGAGGTGATAACGCATGAGTTTGTTTCGGCATTTCTTCTCATGTCTAGCCCCGAAATGCCGTCGTAAATGTAATGTGGCATAAAAAATGATTGGCATGTAAAAGTGATATTTATGATCAAATTTACAGAATAAATGATTTGAATTTAAATTTGATAAAGTTGTATTGAAATATATAAAGTTTTTAAAAAAAAATATTAATAGCTTGAGTGACGAAATAAGCAGGTTGCTCGCCTGATGGTAAGCGCCACGTCAACCCATTAACAAAAGCAACACCACACAGAAGTTTGAATTACAAAGCACTGCATGGCACTGGACTGCGCTCGTCACCTCGAGACATATATTAAGTATCTCAATGGCCAGTAATTTCACTGGCTTCAATGTCCTTCAAACCGGAATACAACAGTGCTTACACACGGCAGAAATAGACAAAGCAGTGGTACCAACCCAGACGGCCTCTCGCATACGAGGGACCTACCACTGTGCCCGAGGGACCTATACCGCAATAACATTGTAATTGGGCAAATATTTTTATAGAGGCGAATATTGGATATTAGGGTTCCGTAACCAAATGAAAAAATGGATGGATGCCTTGTAATTTCGACATGTCTGTATGTCATAGTCATTACACTTGTCAACTATCAACACTTTATGGATGAATTTTGTATGGTAGGTGGTGGTAGGTAAACGTAAATTACTTTATTAGTATATTACCGACTGTCTCGGTGGCGCAGTTGTAATGCGTACGCGGTACGACTGCTGTGTCGAGGTCTCAGGTTCGATACCGGGTCGGGTAAAGTGATATTGGAGTATGGCGACAGGCTCGCCACCTATCATCGCCACGTCATGGAACGAAAGTAAGCTCGGCCAAAGATGGGAGTTACAGCTCTGCCTATCCCTTCGAGGCGTACAAGTGTGAGTGCGTATGTATGTATAATTCTTACATAACCGTGGCGAAAGTAAATTACGTATTTATTGTAAATAGTTTCGTCATGTGTAATTGAAAAACGATCAATTCGATTTCAGCGATAATGATCATATAATGTCATTCGCTTAAACCAAAGACCTTAATGTATACTACTAGACGGGTTGTATAGAAATAAAATTACCTCACATAACGCGGGAGTTTGGCAGCTCACAGACGAAGATTGTAATATTGAGTTACGGTTAATTGACCATAACTTACTGGAGCAATTTCTATGTACCACGCAGCTAGTAGTATACATTAAAGCAAGCTGCTACTTTACGCCGGTTTTCAGTGGTAACGACCCGGTCGAGCCGGCACATTCATGCTGTAGACAAAACTGTCTACAGCGTGGCTCTACCACTCAATCGCAAGTAAATCTCGATTTAGGATCGTCGTGCAAGTCGGCCATAGTCTTGAAATATTTAGTAAATGTATAGATAGTACAAGCGGAGAGTATTATATAGCGATGATCAGGAGGCCAATTCTCGTAATTTTAAATGTTCAAAATATCATTCCGATCTAGTCTCAGCGTCAAGAACGTTGCAAATGGCATTCTCTTAAACCAATAAATAATCACCATCAAATGCACCTAGCATTAGCAGTAGCATTATACCGTATTGGCTTCAGTCAACTTTTATTTTACATTCAATCTTATTACGATCTATGTTCACATTTGACGTTGATTATTGGTTTAAGAGAATGCCATTTGCAACTTTCTTGACGCTGAGACTAGATCGGAATGATATTTTGAACATTTAAAATTACGAGAATTGGCCTACAAATCTGTGTTTACCTTAGCGAGTGATAGCGGGTCACTCCGATAATGCGCCGTTCAAACAACATGATTAATCCATTGTTATAATTAGTTTATTTCTTTATTTCGACGTCAGTAAGAGCAGATTTGATTTTACAGAACATATGTAATAAATATATATAGACTGCCTCGGTGGCGCAGTTGTAATGCGTACGCGTTACAATTGAGGTCAACGCTGAGGTCTCGGGTTCGATCCCCGGGTCGGGTAAAATGGTATTGGGTTTTTCTATTACGAAATGCTCAGTATCAGTCTGGAGTCTGGAATTTGTGCCCGGAATGGCGATAGGCTCGCCCCCTATCACATAAGGGACGGAAATACGCTCGGCGAAATGTGGGTGTACTGGTTACACCTCTGCCTACCCCTTCGGGGATTACAGGCGTAAGTGGGTATGTAAGTGCGTACTCTTTATTTCGACGTCAGTAAGAGCGGATTTGATTTTACAGAACATATGTAATGAATATTGTTTGTAAAAGTATGTACTTTTTTTTGTATTTACAAATAACCGATGTGGGTTCTAGATTTGTCTCTATCTTATATACTAGAGGCAACTGTCCCTCACGGTTTCACGGCCTTGCTCCCATCGATCATAGCGTGATATACCTATAGACCTTCCGGAATAAATTATCTAAACGGCGTCTATTCACATAAATTTAAATGCATATAACCATCTATTTTGATGATTCTTTCACTAAAAATAATAAAATAATAACCTAACAAAAAAAAAACAAAATATTAAAAAACCACTTTGTCTAATATATAATAATCATTTAGAGGTATAATAAATTGGACAGTGTATATAATATATTGTATATTATTTATTATACGTGTATATAAAGGTAATGTTATAATTATTTTATATACAATTTATAACGTAACGTAAGCTCACGCCTCTATCCTCGAAGAGGTAGGCCGTGGTACAACAATACACCTACTTTTCGCCGATCTTATATCTGTCCAATGATGTGATGGGGGGCGAGTCTATCGCAATAACAGGTACAAATTCCAATCCCGGGGAATTCATGTTTTTTCGAATCGATAACTTGACCTGGGTTTTGAGGATCTCATGGTTTCTCCATTATGTACGCTGTCACTAGACCAATGAGGAGAATATAACATTTAAACAAATACTTTAATGTATACTGCTAGACAAGCTACGCGGTACATAGAAATTGCACCAGTAAGTCAATATTACCATCTCGATTACTCTCAACCAGAACACCTCTCGCACTCTCAGTCTGTGAGCTCTCTAACCTCTGCGTTATGTGACGCAATTTTACTTCTAAACAGCCCGTCTAGTATACATTGAAGTCGTTGCATTTAAATTATATTTTTTTTATTGGTAAGTCATTGAATCTCCAAATGACAGTACCACGAAGTACATCGGTTCATCTTATCGGTGAGTCAGCTGCAGTTACATTTATAATCATTAAAATAACAATTAAAGTATTCGAGAACCGTGGGCAATTAACCAGAATCCATATTTATCCATAGACGATAATTGGTTATGCGAACAGTTCTATCCTATAAACACTACAATATAATAAACTAGCCTTTGCTCGCGGCTCCGCCTGCCTTTTCCGGGATAAAAAGTAGCCTATGTTACTAAGTGATAATGTAGCTTTCTAACGGCAAAAGAATATTTGAAATCGGTCCAGTATTATTTATGTTTATTCGTTGCATACAAAAATACAAATTTTCTTATTCTTCAAATCTACTTATTTTCTCCCACGTTAAATCTTATGAATTTATGTGTCTCTCTCTTTTTACTGTCGCTTTTTATTTTCATCGACTTTCAAATCACAACGATGCTAAAGAAGTTTTCGCTACAAAAATCCGTACCGTGTTAATATTATTCATTTCATAACATTGTCGTGAAGAGTATAAGTTATCAAGAACTGACGATAAGCAAATAATCAAAGAACACATTAAAACAGATACGAGTTTAACGAACTCGCGTGCACTTTGATTTCATCTTACAAACAAAAAATTGTAAATATGATTATCACATTACCTTGGCGGTTTTAAAGGTTATGCTATCTGTGGGATGTGTTCTCCTATCATGGCATAGCATACAGAAATGTCTACAGCACGAATGGGTCTGCTCGCATTCTGCTGTCGCAAGCGGTATGCCTGGTATTGTTACGCCCGGTTTCTGAAAGGCTGATCAAATTAACATTCAACTAACAGAACTTTGATTTGACATCGCTGTCAAATCAACTCGAGTTGTTGAAACGTTATTTAGTGAGAAAAATAATAGTAATAAACCTCTCTTTAGTACCGTTTGACATACGATTTTTATATATTTTTTATTACGATAAAATTAACTAATAAAATCTCATTCCAATTCGAAATTGAGTTGCTTAAAGCGTGGTCAACTCCTTTGATTTAACACACATGTTAGTTAACATAACTTTCAAATTAGGTAATATGAAAAATCGTATGTAAAACGGCACTAAAGAGACATAGGTTAATATTATTATACTTTTCACCAAATATCGTTTCAGCAACTCGAATTGATTTGACAGCGATGTAATTTTTTTAGTTGGATGTTGATTTGATCGTCCTTTAAGAAACCGAGTGTAAGTCTCATAATGCCAGGTAATTTTACTGGCTCCAATGTCTTTCAAACCGAAACAAAGACCCACACACTGCTGCTTGGCGGCAAGTCTTTACACTGAAGTTTGGCGACAGACTAACGCCAGGTTACTGAAAGGCTGATCAATGTCAAATTAACTAACCAAATGTCAAATCTCATGTCTAATCGAAATTGAGTTGCTAGAAGCGTGATCAACACCTTTGATTTGGCAACATGATAGCTAACATAACATTCAAATTAATATGAAAAATCGTACGTCGAACGGTACTAAAGAGAGATCAAATATTATTATTTTTCTCACTAAATAACGTTTCAGCAACTCGAGTTGATTTGACAGCGATATCTGTCAAAGTTCTGTTAGTTAAATGTTGATTTGATCAGCCTTTCGGAAATCAGGCGTTAATCTGATAAATAATGCTTACCACCACTGCAAAATGATCTTTCATAGTATTTAGCCGCTAAACATGAATTACGTCAAACCGTATGGAAATTTACATAATTAAACACGTTTCGTGTCTTGTCGTGCAATTCGACCTTAGAAAATCTAGCAAAACGATCTTTAAATAAAACAGAATATCCGACGGCAAAATGAAAACTTTAATCAGTTGAAACCTTGTTGAAACGTTAATCTCAAAGGCCCGTTTCACAATGTCCGTCAAATGACACCATAAACAGCTAATTTATGTAATATTCATTTGACTGCCTCGGTGGCGCAGTTGTAATGCCGTATGCATTTGCGTTACGACTGAGGCTGACTCTGAGGTCTCGGTTTCGATCCCGTAAAAGTAATATTGGGTGTTTCTATTACGAAATGCTCAATATCAGCCCGGAGTCTGGATTTGTGCCCGGTATGGCGATAGGCTCGTCCCCTATCGCACGATATGACCGAGATACGCTCGGTGAAATGTGGATGTACTGATTACACCTCTGCCTACCCATTCGGGGATTACAGGCGTATGTGTGCATATAATTTGACATACGCTTTCATAATTGTTGTATTCCACTGTCTCAGAATTAATTAACGCACGAGGTAATGGTAAAACTTGGTTCCCGTTGCAGGTTGTGAGGGTCAGACGGCGGGTCGCCCCACGTAATACCAAATCCACGCTCAAATCATGATGGAGGAAAGCGGTCCCTGACATTAAGCCGGGATTATGCCAGGCAGAACGAAAATATATTTCAATAAATAAATAACACTTACTAAGACCCACTAACTTGATATTGCTCGCAAAATTAGCACGCTGAAGTGAAAGTGGGTCGGTCATGTCTGTAGACGGACAGATGGTCGGTGGAGCAGACATGTGCTGGAGTGGAGACCACGGTTAGGCAAACGTAGTGTAGGACGCCCTGCTGCAAGGTGGACCGACTACTTAAAAAAGATGGCGGGTAGCGGGTTCAGGCGGGCTGCTCAAGACCGGGATGGTTGGCGCTCACTTGGGGAGGCTTAAGTCCAAAAGTGGACGGCAATAGGCCGAGATAGAAGACCCACTTGCACACCCCCACCCTGCCTACCAGCATGGGACATAGGCGTGAGTGTGTATGTAAATAAATAACACCCAATAGTCATACCGTGACCCATAGTAAGATATGATAAACGTGTGTCGTGGGTATCAATAACTACGAGACGCTTTCGGTCTCACAACACCCGGACCCGAAACATATATTTGTGCATCTGACAAAAATTTGTAACGCAGTGAGTATTGAATCAGCAACTTCACGTTTAACAGACTGCTACTTGCCCACTGCGCCATGGGGGATGTCGATTTTTCTTATTTGAAACGTTTACTTGGGCATTGTGAAAGAAGCTATAAGTTTTTTGTATTTAACCGACTTCAAAAAAGGAGGAGGTTCTCAATTCAGCGCGTTTTTTTATGTATGTACACCGATTTCTCCGCCAATTGTGAACCGATTTAGTTGGAAAAAAATTCACTCGATAGAGTTTAGCTGCGATGTAGTCCCATAAATTTGGTTAAGATCTGATGACGGGGTACGGAGTAAAAAAATAAAACTCCTCAACGGACAACAGTACACTCGACGCGATTGTGTTATTGTATTGAAGTAAGCTGTAATTACCACTAAAAATTTAAGTCGGTTTCTAAGTTTTGTTATTATTATTTTGTAAGCATCACGCCTGCCAACACCACACAGAACTTTGAATTACAAAGCACTGCATAACATTGGAATGCGCTTGTCACCCCAAGATATAAGATGGTAAGTCTCATAATGGCCAGTAATTTGACTGGCTTCAGTGTTCTTCAAACCGGAACACAACAGTGCTTATGCACTGCTGCTTGGCGGCAGAAGTAGACAAAGCGGTGGTACCAAACCTTTCGCATACGAGAGACCTATCTTATAGTACCAAGTCTATTTCACAATTTATTAATTAATGTATTTGAATGACATACCCGCAAAAAAAAATCGAAGTTTGTCACTTTAGGTTATTGATGCTGGACTAATTTGGATGTTGTTTTTTAGATTTGCTCACTACGTATAAAGGTAACTGGTAACACTGTTATCCTATTAAAACCATAATGGGAAAGTTTGTGTTTTTTATTTGTTCACGTTTCCACCCGCGTGAATAGTTTTCCTAGATAAAAATTAACCTATGACCTTCTTCAGGTAATGAAACCTTAAGATATCCGAACATAATGATTTTACGAACTAGACAACTTTTTGGCGGGAAGAAAACCAATACCCGAGGCAGTACAACATGCCTTTGAGGAGTTTGTTACCTCCCGTCCACTCGATTTCTTCAAGAAGGGCATCGATAAACACTGCGCTGGCAAAAATGAATTGTTAGCATGATGGTTATTTAGATTACAATAAATAAAAAAGATGAAAAAATACTTTAACTCTTTTCGTACACAACAGAAATTTCATAGGTAAAGATTACATTTTATTCCAATACACAGAAAACATGCATAGTTATATTATTACCTAATTGTAAGTGTGAGATAGCATAGCAGCGATAGCTCAGCAGGAAGTGGTACGGACTGTCGATACGAAAGTCGCAGGTTCGAAACTAGTCCCAAGAGCATACACTTCAGACTATTAATTGTTGATTATCGCTTGCTTTAACGGTCAAAGAAACATCGTGAAGAAACCGGCATACCTGAGAAGTTCTTCCTAAGAATTTCAAAGGTATATAAAGTCTGCCAACCCGCATTAGATCAGCGTGGTGGACTAAGGCCCAACCCCTCTCATTCAGAGACCCGTGCCCAGCAGTGGGATGTGTATAATATAATATTGGGCGCGTTCGATAACTGACTGACATTACTGTCAGTGCTGAATTTTCGTTCTAAAATATTTCCAGTACAGTTTGGGATACTGAAAATTATCAACTTTATATTGGACGTTGCTGCTACAGAATTACTGACTTCTGTTTTATGCTGTCATCAACTGTCAATAAAACCGGTCAGCTGCTTCCTTAAACTACCTGCATCCGTGTTGACAGCACTGTCACTTGTCAGCCAATTCCCGAACGCGGGCAAAATTGTGTGAAATATGATATAAAATAATTCAAAAGAAATACAACTGAGTTTCTTGGTGCTTCATTTCAGATCGCCCTCAGGTCTAGGTGGGATATTTGCGATGCACCAATCGATTCTTTATAAATATTGGTTAATTTAAACGAGTATAAGTGCCTGTAAGGCTTTTTTTATAATTTTAGTTTGATAATAATCCATGGACTTTTAGGTAACTGATTAGCTCTATGATCTTATTTCGATGGTTCTATGTAACCTACAGTAACTCAAGAATAGGCGATTACTTCATTATGCGAGTAAAGTTACAGTCAGGACCTAGGTACGTAATGATAATAGATGTATTTGCCCTGAGGTTAGTGGCCCTTCTTTTTGTCCAAAGTAGGCCCGCATGACATTTTCAGTTATATTTTTTTGTCATCTCATGCGGCGTACTACTCCGATCAACATCTCCAAAGGTTCTCAATTGGTGATTGGTCAGATGCGTAAGGCAGTATTATGGGACACGGCACGCATTGTGAGGAGGTTCCTCACCCTGGGGCCCAACCGCCGGTGGCTTGGATCCTGGGCCTCGACATCAGAGGATGTCATTTTATATTTTTGAATGTGTTTTTAATGGTATATTTTAAAATGTTTTAAAAAAATAAAGAGAAATGTATGTATATATGTATTTCATAATTGGTTCTTAAATTACACTTGGAATGCGCAAATGTCCGTTTTATTCAATAACATTTTAGTTAGATCTTGCAATAAGTTTTAGCCAATGCAAACGTCTTATAGAAATCAAGCAAATAATGTAAATATCGTTAGTTATAATGAATAATTGTTGAATAAATAACAATTGTCAAATGTGAGTATTGTTTAGCAATAACAATATACCATGTTTATCTTAATTAAGACTGTAATTAAACAATATAGTACGATTATTCCTCATAACATGCCGGTTGCCGGTTGCTACAAAATGTTTTGTTATTTTGCAATTAAGAGTAGGTAAATAGATTTCAAATACAATTACACATTGTCATATTATGATTACCGATAATAACAATAATCTAATGTAAAATAACTCCGAAAACTAAGTACACAATGTGTTACCACCAAACTTTAAACATCTGAAAATGAACCAAAAGTATAAGCTCTAGAATCGACCAACTCACGTTTCAATGGCTTAGGATTGCTCTGCTTCCTTCGCGACATTTCCTAGAAGTCACCTGTTTCCACCATGACACACACACACAATTAGCACGTGATACAAAAGTTGTACGCGAACGTCTCCCGAGCGGAGGACAGCGGGCAGCATCCGACGCGTTCGGCGTCCGAGACTCGACTGGCGGCCGGCGGCTGGCGTGTTAGTTGGCACGGAGGCGGTGCGGTGCCAATCGCCGCCGCCGAGGGCCGCCCTGGTAACGCCCCTTCGCCGTAGCTCGTAGCCGTAGTAAGAGTTGACGTAGCTTCTGCTTGAGTAGTAGCATAAGACTAATGTTCTTTGGTAGTCTTTTGGTAATTGTGGAGTTATTTATAGTCGTGATAATAGACTAAATTGTTCTAAATTTTTTAACGAGAATACTCGTATAACCTCAAAAATACTCAAAAGTAAAAAATGAAATCTTACCAATTTAGAGTCTTTAGCAGTTTAAATAGTAATTGAAAGCACCGAATCAAAATTTGTTATATTAGGAGCAAACTTTATTTTTTATTTGCGAAGTATTTTAACTTTGTTTTAATTGACTTAAAAAACAAAATTCTGTATTCAATATGTTTTAGCGATTTTCTCCAAAACGAATTAATCAATTCCAGTGGTTCTTTCACTAACGTAATTTTTAAACGTCTAAGAAGGTTCAGTATATAACACTTCAGGTCAACATTGTTATGTAATGAATTATATACATAAATGTACACCTTTATCGTCAATATTTTATATATATAGTATTATCACTTATCTGTGACAATTCATTACAGATTATTCTTGATTCTTTACTTTTTCGATAGGATATACTAAAAAGTTAACGTCTCCGCCTCCGGATATCTCACTCACTGTACCAAACGCAGCAGCAAGGTGCTACTTTACGCTGGTTTTCTGTGAGACAGTGGTAACGACTCGATCGAGCCGGCCCATCCGTGCTGTAAGCATAACTGTTTCAGCGTGGCTCTACCACTTATTTTCTAAACTCTATAACTTTCTAAATTTTGTTCTATACTTCTATAAGAAGATCTCCATTTTCCTTTCACTAGGGAGCAGGTCTCTTATTTGCGAGAATCCGTCTGGGGTAAGTACCATTGGTTTGTCTATTTCTGCCTTTAAGCAACAGTCTGCTAGAGCGAGAGGTGCGGTTGGTCTAGGCGCCAGGTGGCAAGGGGCGCCAAAATACCAAATACGAAAAATCAATTTTGAATGAAAAATTAAATTTTGATGACGCCTTTTGAGAGGCACGAGGCTGATGAGAATTTTGATAAAGTTAATAATTATTGTTTATTTTACATTTAATACCAACTTTTGCTCCCAGCTCCGCCAGCGCGAATGGCCTTTTCCACGATAAAAGTAGCCTATGTCCTAATTCAAGTCATGGTCTACCTGTGTGTCAAATTTCATCCAAACCCGTTCACGTGTTAAGCCGTGATTAGTCAATCCAAACAACAAACATCCAAATTCACAAACTCACAAACATCCAAACTTTCACATTTATGTACGATTTCGACCGGAAATAAAACGTTTAAACTGCCTTAACACTTCTTTTATTTTATCTTTTATATAAAAAACAATTGCTGTTCATTAGTCCCGCTAAAACTTAAAAACGGTTGGACCGATTTTGATGAAATTTTTTGTGGGTGTTTGAGTAGGATCCTGGATGGTTTATTGGACCCGGTAGGTGGCGCTGCAAACGATAGATGTTGCGGGTGAAACCGCGGGGGACAACTAATTAAATATAAAAATACAATGCGCACACGTCTTTTATCGTCCTAGCTTTTTTCCGCCATACTTCCCCCCTCTCTCACACCCTCTCACCCCTTCCCGCACCCACTGCAAATAGCGATGCGTTCTAATTAATTAAAAAGTAAACCCACATTTATATATATATTTCAATATCACTTTTACCCGACCTGGGAATCGAATCCCGAGACCTCAGCATAGCAGTGTACCGCGTAAGCATTACAACTGCGCCGCCGAGGAAGTCAGAAGTAAGAATATCCGCTATAATAACATTAACACCCGGTTTCTGAAAGGTTCAAATCAACATTCAACTAACAGAACTTTGATATTGGCACCGCTGTCAAATCAATTAGAGTTACTGAAACGATATTTAGCGAAGAATTTAATAATATTGATGACTCTTTATTATCGTTTAACATACGATTTTCATATTATTTTGAAAGTTAGGTTAGCTAACACGTTTGTCAAATCAAAGGTGTTGATCACGCTTCTAGCAACCTGTAGCAACCCAATTTCGACTTGACATGAGATTTGACATTTGATTAGTTAGTTTTACACTGATCAGCCTTTCAGAAAACTTGAGTATGTCTGTGAAAATGTCAGTCGATTACCTATTACGGTCGAAAAGATGGAATCTCTTTAAATCTAGGATCGACAGTTGAACAGACAGATAGCAAAGGATTAATAATTGGGTTCAGTTGGTACAAAAATATAGCAAAACACTGGCTAAGCCAGTGGAGTTGTTAGGACTTAACACATAGGCACGCCTGTAATCCCCGAAGGGGTAGGCAGACGTGTAACCAGTACACCCACATTTCGCCGAGCGTATTCCCGTCCCAGTCCCAGTCCCGTGATAGGGGGCGAGCCTATCGCCATACCGGGCACATATTCTAGACTTCGGGCTGATACTGAGCATTTCGTAGTAGAAAAACCCAATATCACCTTACCCGATCCGGGGATCGAACCCAAGACCTCCGCACAAAAGTCGTACCGTGTACACATTACAACTGCGCCACCGAGTCAGTCAGGTAGGACTTAATGTTGGTTAATTAAAACGTATGATACTTGCACAATGGTAGTTTAATTTGTTCACTTACATTACACGATACGACGAAGTTACAACCACAGGACGCCATTTTTCACAATACACACTGGGCATAGGGATGCCATACCAAAAAAACAATATTGCCAACATAAAATATTTATACATATTGACTATTCACGGGAGTTGTCGCGAAACCCCGTTTATTCATGTTGGATTTGCGAAATGAAGTTTTCAACACATGCACACAAATATTTAAAATATTACGTTATACATACTTTGAAGTACCAAATATATATACGATAGTGTATGTTTAATACTTAGGCTCAGTGACCGCAGTTTGAGCCGGGCAGTGACCGCAGTATGACCATAAAATGATGGGCACTCGCCCGGTGACTCTCCTTATAGTCACCCCTGTCCCAGCAATACTGTACATACGTACACTTCTGCCGCAGCAGGATAACCATATTACTCGTCGATATTCTATACCGAAGTACACTTCTGCCGCAGCAGGATAACCATATTACTCGTAGAAACTCTCTGTACCGAAGTACACTTCTGCCGCAGCAGGATAACCATATTACTCGTAGAACCTCTCTGTACCGAAGTACACTTCTGCCGCAGCAGGATAACCATATTACTCGTAGAACCTCTCTGTACCGAAGTACACTTCTGCCGCAGCAGGATAGCCATATTACTCGTAGAACCTCTCTGTACCGAAGTACACTTCTGCCGCAGCAGGATAACTATATCTAATATTGAAATAATCAAAGCACAAAGAAATACCTATTGCATTATACAGTCACCATGATTATGTTCTAGCACTTACCGCTAAACTCGACTTTACCACACTAGGTACACAATCCACAAACCACCCTGTCCACTCGCTACAGAGAAAAGAACTTCGTCGCCCTAGAACTTACAGTTAAACTCGACATTACCGCACTAGGTACACAAACCACTTACTATACTGTCCACTCGCACAACCCCATGTCAGGACTCTATATATACCGTTCTCTAATTACAACTCAAACAACTAAAACCGAATAGTAAACCAGCATAGCTACCGCGTAATGAACACTTGTACTATCGTAGAGCACCGATCTTAGTGAGCTGACTGACCGCGGGCAAAGGAATCTCTATTCTATTCTATTTTTAGATTATGGCCCCATCGATTTTCGATGATTTCGCCAATGTCAATAGCAATATGTAAAAATAAAGATCAAAACGTAGACATCTTTAAAAAGATGCTCCAAAAAACCAAAATAATCTCCAGTTATGGCGACAACCTCTTTTATACCATTTAACTACCCTTCCACTACTATATCGTGCCATTATTATTTCAGTGTACCCAACGTTGCTTTCTCAGACACCCTCAATATACCAATATTAACAGAATACGCTAACAATATACTTTCATGCAGTATTTATCTACCCATAATATCTTATAATAAATAATAAGATTTCCTGTACCCGAATTTTGAATGAACAATTGTAAATAATCAAAATAACTCGCGGTACGAGTAGTCCGCGACAGGAGTGTCTCCAAGTTTCTCCGCCTCCCAAACGCTACGGTCCGGTAAGTCGATCCGGGCGACACCTTACTGTCATATAGCAAGGTGTCGGTACCGGATCGACACAGGCCCACAGCTGGCCCATACCCCACGAGTAGTGCAGGGCCACCCATGTCGTAACAATAACCACACGACACGCGACAGAATCATTGATGCACGAGAGTACTTGTACCTTAATGTACAAATACCCATGTGGGCGTAGCATCACGGACGCCGAACGTTCACTGTAAGATTAATTGACGTCCGTGACCAACAGGATTACTAGCCGCGGTGTGATGGTACACGAAAAGGGGTCAGTAGAGGGAGAAGTCACAGAGATCCTTCCCCTTATTTTATTCACCACTTACAAATTCTTCCGGACCACTATTTAAACTAAGCGCGAACGAAATGTCAATACCGTCAATAGCTCTGTAGTTTTGTCGTGACACATCATTTTCTCAATGTAGAAACAATGGGGAAAAATTGCACCAATGATTTTATTTATAATTTTGATGTATTTTCAATATTCTCGTTTTGAACACAAACATCATTTGATTGGCTGTTCCAAACACATGACGCAAAAGCGTCCAATGATAGCAGCGTTAGTCGACATCTGTGGCGGGGAAGTCCCAGCGACGCCGGTGACGCAATGCATGCGTTCATGACACCAGTTTAATTTATTAATATTCATGCCATCACAAACTCAACCTTAAACATAATGATTTTGAAGTATTTATTTAAATATACTTTTCGTATTTCACCCTGTCAATAGCATCTACCTATGATTTAGCGAATTTTTTTTCTCTATTATTTAGGTAGGTACTAACTTGCTCTAAAGTACAAAATTACTTTAGTGGTCTTATATATGCAACAGTCATAATGAATTAATGTTATAACAATTCGAATACCTCAGCGTCGCCCTTAGTCGTAACGCGTACTCATTACAACTGCGCCACCGAGGCAGTCAAGTTTGTGACTTGACAATAAAACAATAACAACCAAATTAATTAGATTATTAGAGTAATGGGATGAGATGTTTTTAATATTTATTTTATAGTTTTAGTTTTCAAAATAAATGAACAAACTTTGACTAAATACAAATAGAAAACACACTTATATTATTATCTGATCGTAGGTGTGATAGCATAGCAGCTCAACAGGAAGCGGTACGGACTGTTGAAACGAAAGTCGCAGGTTGGAAACTAGTCTCAAGAGCATACACTTCAGAGTATTAATTGTTGATTATCGCTTGCTTTAATGGTAAAGGAAACATCGTGAAGAAACCTGCATACTTGAGAAGTTCTCCATAAGAATTTCAAAGGTATGTGAAGTCTGCCAACCCGCATTAGACCAGCGTGGTGGACTAAAGCCTAACCCCTCTCATTCAGTAGAGCAGGCCCGTGCCCAGTAGTGGGACGTATATAAGACAGGGCTAGTATTATTATTGTTATAATAACTTCTTGGTAGAGTCACGCTGTACACAGTTTTGTCTACAGCACGAATAGGCTGGCTCAACCGGGTCGTGACCACTGTATTACAGAAAACCGGCGTAAAGTAACAGCTTGCTGCTGCGTTTCTTACAGTGAGTGAGTAAGGCCCAAATACCTCCCCTTCTCTATCCCTTAATTATCTATTTACTCGAATGACGAAAAGAGCAGGTCGCTCGTCTGATGGTAAGCGCCACGCCTTCCCGTAAACAGAAGCAGCACCACACAGAAGTTTGAATTACAAAGCACCGCATGGCTTTGGACTGCGCTAGTGAATCCGAGAAATAAGATGTTAAGTCCCATAATGCTCAGTAATTTCACTGGTTTCAATGTCCATAAAATCGGAACACAACAGTGCTTACACTTGCTACTTGGCGTCAGAAATAGACAAAGCGGTAATACCAACTCAGACGGAAACTCGCATACGAGGGACCTACCACCTTGATGCATGCACAGGACACCTACCGCCATCTATTATTTTATTTAGCTACTAAATACAACAGTAAATTACACAACAATTGGAGGTTCCATAAAATAATAATAGATGGCACTAGTAGTCTACAAGTTTCATGATCTTTGCCTTAGATGGTGCTATTGTTGAAATCAAGAGGCAGAAATATAGTAGGCACGCCTAGTTATGTGATGATTCAAAAAATATCCACTAGATGCCGCTACAGTACTTATCCATAATTTTACCAGAGCAGGAGAGAGCGGAAAATCCAAAGGACTCAGTTTTTTTATAGCATAGTCCGGCAAATGAGTAAGCGAATTACTTGATGGTAAGTGTTCTCCACGGCCCATGCCCTTAAAAACCATAATACCAGAAGAGTAAAGGTTGCTTAGCCCATACAAAAGAGGATTTCGGAATCCGGATATATCATTCACCGTACGAAACGCAACAGCAGGCCCCTACGTCACGTCAGTTTTCTGTTGAACAGTAGTAAAAGCCCGGTCGAGCAACCATACTGTAGACAGAATTGTAGAGCGTGACTCTACCATTTGACAGAATACAAATTATAAAACCCACAATTGGTAGGTGCTCGGAATAGTATTTTTACTTTTTATAAAAATACGCACTCAGGCCTGTAATCCCCGAAGGGGTAGACAGATGTGTAACCAGTACATCCACATTTTGCCGAGCGTATCTCCGTCCCATGATGTGATAGGAGGCGAGCCCATCGCCGTACCAGGCACAATTCCAGACTCCGGGCTGATACTGAACAATTCGTAATAGAAAAACCCAATATTACTTTTACCCGACCCGGGAATCGAACCCAACAACACCTCAGCATCACTTTAGTCGTAACGCGTAAGCATAGTCACTTTTTATATTTTCATTATTTGTTGTTGGTGGAAGTGGGCCAATAATATCTTAGGCCCAAATCCAACCTCACGTGCACGTGGTATACTCTGCTGATTAACGGACGAGGCAATGACGAAACTTTGTTCCCGTTGCGGGTTGTGGGGGTCAGACGATAGGTTGACCCATATAATAGGTACTAAATATCGTCAAAACTATGGTATGAAAAGGCGGACCCTGGCAATAAGCCAATAACCAATGCACCTATATTCTGCACAATATTTCTTTGAATATTCCCTACAATTATCCTCGAAGCATAATCAAAAATCTATTTAACACCCCAGCTGTTAAAACTAATCTAGGTCTGCAATCACCCTGCCGTAGAATAATCAATACATACCACATTTTCGTATCACTTAAACAGGATTTGGATGTGTTTCATGATAAATTCCAAAGTTTTAAAAAGAAAATCATACTCTTGCAGCTAAGGGCTCAGCCGGAATTGCCTAAAATAAAATTATTTAGTTAATGTTTTGGTTTAGTTTTAAGTACTAGTGTTAGTGAGTCTTTGTGTTTAGTTTTTTATTCAGTTTTTTATTTATTTTTTACGTGTAACCTTATTTCACTACAATTTAATTTTGTTAGTACTTAGATAAGTAATGTTTATCCCGTATTATTAAATAGTATATTGTAACGTTAGGTACGCCGTAATTTTCAAATACATCGGATAATATACCACTTAACCAAATTGTATATAACAACAATGTATGTATTTGACGTGGTTGTGCTTTATTAAAAAAAAAATAAGCCTGGCAATAAATAACTTTAAGCATAATTAAATAAATACACCCAACAGTCACACACATAATCCTGACCCCACACTAGGTTAACCTGAATCGTGGGTATCAGGAACTACGAGGGACTTGCCAACCCACAACACCCAGACATGAAATCACACAATCATTTGTCTCAGTGCGGGAATCGAACCGACGGCCTCTCGCTTCGCTGTCGGCTACTGGCCCGCTGCACCACGGAGGTTGTCGAATAATCACTAAAGAATGACTTGTGGGTATATCTGACATAATAAAACATTATTATTATTATACTTACTTGTACTAGCCAATTACTATTAAGGTTCATAATCTCCTCCTTTTTTGAAGTCGGTTAAAATATAGAGCCGTTTAAAGTTAGAACAAACATTCATACGACGTAGGCTATACAATATGCTGAACTTACTGCCATTGGTACAAAGCAATATTTTCTACCTCTGTATTTTTAACCGACTTCAAGAAAGGCGGAGGTGAGAAACTCCAGTGCGTATAACACTTTTTTGCTTTTTTATGTATGAACATCGATTTCTCCGCCAACTCTGGACCTATTTTGTTGCAAAAAAATCACTCGATAGAGTTTAGCTGCAATGTGGTCCTATATAAATTTGGTTAATATCTGATGACGAAGTACGGAGTAAAAAAATTAAACTCTTCAACGGATAACAGTACACTCGTCGCGATTGTGTTATTGTATTGGAACTTAGAAACCTTCAAAGCTAAAACAAAAATACAAAAAATAAAATTGTTTATCAGAGGGGCTAGCACGGAAAACTATCGAAATCGTAATGTAAAGGAATCGAGGGCTCGATAATTCCTTAAATATCATTGATCTATATTCCATATAAATTAGTTTATTTTACGTACGTTAGAGGCGCTGTACTAAAATCTCATAGAAATTGTTGTCGATGACAGCTCGAATAACTTTTCGCAAGTTTCCGTGCTAGCCCCTCAGGTCTCTTTGGAGTCGACACAATTGTATTTGACCGGCAGCGAAACAGCAACTCTAAAGAGACCTATAGATATAGTTATTATGACTTTTCAGTGTTTTTGTTTCTGTTTTCAAGCTGTGTTGCAGCAAATAAAGGTATTTTATTTCTGATAGGTTTATGTTACTACGGAATCCTAAAAATAAGGGGAATCCTCCTAATGTGGTTTTCTAAACAAAATACGTGGAATCGAGTTATCAACGTGTGAAACTGAGTCACGGCAAGTGGGCAGCTAATCTCGATGACGTCACACCACCAAGGATTTTGTGATACATACATACGTGTTTCCCAAACAACACGCACACTAACACGCTCGTACGTGTAAGGCACACATGCGCAATCCGGTCCAAGTGATAACATATCAGCAGTTTTGGAACTGTCTAAGATTTTTTTCTGTTATCATGTTTGTCTATTTGTAGATTAAAGTGAATTTATAGGGCACAGTTACGTTACTAGATTTACGTAATTACTAGCTTTAGACCGTAGCTCTGTCCGTTTGAACAGAATTTTCCGGGATAACAAGTAGCCTATATCGTAACCCATGGTGTATCTGTGTGACAAATGTCATTCAAAACCGTTCAGCCGTTAAGACGTAGCCTTGAGATCCTGAGTTCAAATCCCGTGTCGTGCAATAATTTATGTAAGTTGCACGGGATCGGAACTTAAGTAACCACCTATCACGTCACGGGACGGAAATAAGCTGTGCTAACTGTGTGTTGTTGCACTTCTGCCTACCCCTTCGAGGATACAGCAAGCTTAGCATATGCAACACAACATATCTCATGCGCGAGAAAGATTATTAATGGACGTTCCCGATATTCTGGTTACCGATAGATTTCTTACTCATAGTTAATTATTGACACATTTTGTATGGAAGATCAGTCAAAACTCTATTAGTAGTTTCTGTAAATAGAATATAAGTAACAGCCACAATGGGCGTTCCCAAAATTGTCTATCGACGGATTTGCTTACTGACAGTAAAATTTTTATACATTTAATATGGAAGATCTGTCAAAATATGATACTATACGAAATTGATAGTAAACAAATCTATCTTTAAATAGAATATAGGGAACGGCTATTAGACCACAAATATATCGGATAAAACTGTCAACATTCTATAAAATTACGTCGAATATACAAAATACCACGAAGAGGGTGAAAGTACTATTTTCTCTACTTTATCTCTACTTTTGACATACCGTGTCGAGTAATCTGTGCAACCATGTTAGCGTCGATAGACATATAGATAACTAGGTATAGCTGGTTTATCACGACAAATCGAGATGAAAAAATCATCTCATGCTGCATATGCTACACTCCCAGGTGTGAGCTGATGTTATACGTAGAGATTTCGTTTCCGCTTACTCCCGCTACTGCTTGTATCTTAATCCGTTATCACGCGATGGATGCGTGCGTCACTTTCACGGCGCGGCGCTCGCCTCGATGCGTCTGCGCATACACACTCACATACTTGCACTGTACGTCTACTACGATGTTTTTTGCTCCTCAGTTACACTACCGTTACTTTTTTAAATGTCTAATCGCTTCATTAGGTTATGAGTGGAATGTGATCTGTGATTTCTATATCTGAAAATACTTCTTCTTCCACCTGTCTCTTACCCCAGGGTCAGTAGAGTCGGCGCAACATGCTTTTTAACAAATTTTACAGAAATATTTAGCTTATAGTTTTTACAACCGGCCGCCTGCCTGACTTCAACCACTCTGGGGAGACCTATATCAGAAAATACTTGATTATCATATTTTGTATTATAGGCCCTCACGGTCGCCTCATTAGTCTAGTGGCTTCTTTAGGCTGGGAAACCGGTGATGTCCAGGTTCAAATCTCTCTTTGGTAAATCATAATTTTTGTTTGAGCGTTTGATTCCAAAAATCAGATATGAGTTACCTGGGATTGGAATTTATGCCCAATATGAAGATAGACTCGCTTATTATACAAAGAGACATCAAGTAAACCCAGTTGCAAGAGTCGATAACACAAGTTTTACAAGTGGTATATGTTTATTCAATGGTAGAGCCACGCTGTAGATAATTATGTCTAAACACGAATGGGCCGGCTCGACCGGGTCGTTACCACTATCTCACAGAAAACCGATGTAAACTAGTGGTTTGCTGCTGCTTTTCGTACGGTGAGTGAGATATTTGAAGGCCCAAATCCCTCTCCCCCCCCCCCTAATCTCTTAAGGTTGGCAACGCACTCATGATTTTTCTGGTATTGTGGACTTACATGGGCGGTGATCACTTACCGTCAGGTGATCCACTTTTTCGTTTGCCGGCCTAGGCTATAAAAAAATATGAGGCGACGTGCCATCTGATCCCCACGATCCTCAACGGAAACCAAGTTTCGCCATTGTCTCATCCATTAATCAGCAGAGTGTACCCCGTGCAGGTGAGGTTGGTTTTGAGCCTAAGATGTTGACAATCGGTGGTATGAGGTAACGGGTGAAATCCAAACAAATTCGTTGATTGATTATACGTGTTTATTACTTGAATCCTCCACTGACAGCCCAGAGTATTGGTAACTACATACACTACAGGTAGTTTGAGCCGAATGACCCAATAATTACTGTGTGGTCTTGCATGTGTTAGTAAACAAGGCGCGAAATTTGGGAAACAAATAGTCGCCTAGATGTTTCACTACCGGACAGCAACAGTGATGCATCGCGCGAGTGGCTACAGTCGCGTCGGCACGGCGCGCTGCGGCACGCTTCCACGCCGCGACTTTCGCCACCACACCGCACTGCCGTCCACCGCGCCCACATCGGCCACCGGGTCGACGACCGCCAACTGTCAAAATAGTAAAGCTAGATGCAGACGATTGTCATTGATTGCGGCGCGGTCGCGTCGCGGCCGGTGGCACGGTCGGTGCAAGCAGCAAGCGGCCTGCGGCGACCTTGTCGCGCTCGCGCCCGCTCTGCGCCACGTCACGCGGGGGCGCGCCGGTGACGTCACGCGTGCGACCTCGCCCGCGCTGCGCGCCGTCACTCGACGTGCACGTGAAGAGCACGCGGCGGCACGCGCGCGGTGCGTGATCACTGCACGCCCATTGGCCGCCGGGGCCGCGCCGCCCGCTCCCATTGGCGGCCCGTCCCGCGCACCCCCCGCAGCCGCCGCACACGCCCGTGCCTCGTACCTCGACACACCGCTGAGCGGTTTATTCGTCTGCCGCTCGTAGACCGAACCGCACGGTTCGTAAAATCGGGAAGACACGGCCGACGCACGCAAGTTTTGTGAATTAAAAAAGAAAGTTTTATAGCGTCGTATGTTCTCATTCTGATCAGAATGTCTACTCTGCTCGAAGTTTGCGGACCCCTCTCGCCGCCGTCAACGCCTCCGTTGATGGAGAACAAAGTGAGTGTTTTGGAAAATTCTATTCGACTTTTCCGAAGCTTAGTCTCAAAAAAAATATTAAAATGTCCTCGACGCCGTCCGGCCCGACTAAAAATGTTTTGGTGCCATTTGCACAATTTAAAGTATGACAGAGGCGGTCGGGCTCGCGGCCTGCGCGATCATGCAGCGCGCGCGTGCTCGCCCCTCGCCGCCCAGAGAGCGTTCACTTACGTGTGTGTGTTATTGTCCTGCAGGTTGATTTGCCGCCGAAGAAGGCCGCGGTGAAGCGAGCGCGCGAGTCCTCAATGTTGCCGGCGGTGACGCTGGTGGCGCCGCTCACGCCGCAACCCTCCGACTCCGAGGGTGAGGAGGAAGTGTACAAGCGGTCACGCTGTGAGCTGGCGCGACTTTTGCTCACCACGCCGCCACCTGAGCCCTGCTGTCGGCCTTCAGTCATAATGCGCGCGCATAAAGACGGCACCTGCAGCCCGGAGCCGCTGCCGCCGCCGCCCGCCGACACCATGAACATTCTCAAAACGTTAAAATTCAAGATGAATCGCGGGCACAGCTACTCCCAGACCAAATACATGGCAAACCAGTCACTGGCGGCGCACACTGCACACGTGATAGGACCTATAATTCCGGCCGCACCCCCCAGCCCACTAGCCAAGGAAGAAGCGCGGGTGCCATCGCCACACCCCGAGTGTATTCCCAAAGAGGTGCGGGAGGAGCAGCGCGTGCCGCAGGCGAGCTCCCCGGCGGCGACGCCCGGGTGGGTGCCGCTGGCGCCGCGGCCGCCCTCCGCCGTGATAGTCCCTGGGACGCTGCTACCGACGACGGCTCTGTGGCTGGTGGCACCGGCGCCCGCGGCCCGCCGCCGGCTCTACGAGTGCTCGTACCCGGGCTGCGGCAAGAACTACTTCAAATCGTCCCACCTGAAGGCGCACGCGCGTACCCATACAGGCGAACGGCCATTCAAGTGCGCTTGGCCCGGCTGCGAGCGACGGTTCTCACGTTCCGACGAGCTTTCGCGACACAAGCGAACACACACCGGCGAGAAGAAGTTCGGGTGCCGCGTCTGCAACCGCCGGTTCATGCGGTCCGACCACCTCGCCAAGCACGTGAAGCGGCACGCGAAGGAGCGCAGCGCACCACCGCCAGTGCTGCGACTGCTCCCGTCGCCGCTGCCGCTACACCAGGCCCAGCCCGCGCACTAACTGTGATCCTGATCTCAGATCGTTTAGATGTACACTCACTCATTGTTAAGACTGTCCTATCTAACTACTTAAGTAGTATAGTTTTAAGACTTATGTTATCGTAATGTTAAGCTTCCACAAAATTAAAATTGTTTTTTTATACAACACGCTTGTTTCACTGTCACGGACGTGTCACTGCACTGTCACTGTCAGTATGGAGGGAGCACTAGGGTGTGAAGCGGCCGGACAGGGCATCGAGCCCGCACCGGATCCGCGCGCGACTGGCCGGCCGAGCCTGCAGGCCTCCGCGCCGCCCCCGCCGCGCCGCCCGTGCCGATAACGCTCCGGGTATCACTGATATCAAGCCAAACGGCTCCACCAAAAATACAACATCTTAAACAAATTAAAGCTCTTATCAAACGCGTTTTCTAGCGAAACAAAGACTTTTAATATCAAACAACTCTACAGTATAATAAAAGTTTACTATATGCAAATTTTCCTTGTATTGACATGTCAGAAAACTTTTGCAAAGTTTTGTGGACAATAATTTATACTATAAAATTGGTGAACAATATTAATTATTTTGGATTTCTAAGAAGTTCACATTTAAACCAAATCGTGGGGTTTAGTTTGCGTCATGCAACTTGAATTTTTTGATGATTAAAAAACTGATAGAAGAAAAACATTTTATCAAACACATAATAGAACCAAAAGGTTATAGAAATATAATAATAAAAACTCCTCACAAACTTTATGATTATCAGAAATCGAAGGTCCCAAATTAATAGGACAGTCTAGTTGAAACCTTTTATATAGTTAAATAATTTCTG
Organism: Mimas tiliae; assembly: GCA_905332985.1. Classification (NCBI taxonomy): domain Eukaryota; kingdom Metazoa; phylum Arthropoda; class Insecta; order Lepidoptera; family Sphingidae; genus Mimas; species Mimas tiliae. Next base: position 18,230,176 of record HG995241.1, on the reverse strand, counting down.
AGTGGTAGAGCCACGTTGCAGATAGTCTTGTCTACAGCAAGAATGGGCTGACTCAACCGGGTCGTTACCACTGTCTCACAGAAAACCGACGTAAAGGCGCGGCTTGCTGCTGCGTTTCGTACAGTGAGTGAGATATCCGAAGGCCGAAGTACCCCTCCCCTGCCCAATCCGTTAATTATCCCTTTCCATTAAGGACGTCAACGCGCCCGTGATTCTTCTGGTGTCGTAGGCGTAAATGGGCGGAGGAGGTGACTTACTATCAAGTGACCCACATGCTCGTTTCCCGGCTCCTATGAAAAAAGTAAAGGAATCCCACATCACAAGACGTCATTAAAGTACTCTACATTGTCTTCTTATGAAACGATTTTCCGTTACATCACTGTTAGCTCCCGCCTGTATCACCGACGGGGTAGACAGAAATGCAACTAGTCCTATTCTTACGGTATTCTGAGATTATTTCCGTCCCACTACGTGAAATAGTGCGACTTTCGATAGAGTATGGCTATCTATACCGGGCAGCACATGTGATCACTTTTGAATAGAAAGACCCAAATACAATAAGGTTTTTTTTATTAGCTTGAGTGACGAAACGAGCAGGTCGCTTGCCTGATGGTAAGCGTCACGATCGCCCATAAACAGAAGCAACACCACAAATAACATTGAATTACAAAGCACTGCATGGCATTGGAATGCGCTCGTCACCCCGAGACATAAGATGTTAAGTCTCATAATGTCCAGTAATTTCATTAGCTTCAATGTCCTTCAAACCAGAACACAAAAGTACTTACACACTATTGCTTGGCGGCAGGAATAGACATCGCGGTGGTCACTATAAAAACTCCTTGCGAAAAAGCACTTTCGCATCTTTTGAAAAATAATCTATCATAATCACCTCACAATTTGTAAAAAAGGAATTTTAATACAAAAAAAAACATCAACTACTATTGTACTATTACTACTATTACTATTGTATTTCATATCTGCAATTTTTTTATTTGAAGGTAAGTTAAATTTGTACCGAGCTGTGCCTAGCTGTTTATTAATAATAGCAATATCCAGAATATTTAATTTCGTAAATGTATTATATTATAATTTGTATATTATTATGTTTATTATAAGTAGTTTACAAAAACTTTCAAAGCCTTTAGAGTTAATGAAAAGTATTAAAATCCTTAGAAAAGCGTCGAAATCACCTCGAATCTCTATCAATCTCTACCTCTTTTGCTAATTGTACGCACAAAATAACTTGACGCGGTCTTGTAAACCAGATTTCTGGCATATTCCCCTCTATTTCATACAAGAAACTCTCCGTGTAAATTGGGCTTTAATCCGAAAAACTATCAAATGACGTCACAACCCTACATTTTCTATAATTGTAATTTTTGGCGGCCGGTGAATAACAGTGCTGTGTTGTGGTTCGCCCCATAACAGCATTATGCAGAGTTCGCAGCACATTGTCACCGCAAAAGCTTTTTTTAAATTTGGTTTCATGATGATAATATACTTTTTTTACATGAGATACAAAGATGGCTCCTCCATTTTGGCGGGAATTCTGACAGCTTGGTTGATCTCTTTTTTAAATTGATTCCTAAAGTAGTTTAAAGTTGTATTTGTTGTTGTATAAATGTGACATGGATTTGTGCATTAAACATTGACGGTGCTGAATAGTGTAGGGAAACATTGAAATAAGTAAATTTAGGTGATTTTTAGGTGGTATTGATCGACCTTAGTCGTTCAATCCGCTTAGAGAAAATCGTCTATGAAGCATTGTACTGGAAGGAATTAACTCCAAAACTCCGACAAGACTTTGAAATCGGCCACACCGGTGTTTCATCGTTCATATGAAGACTTGAAGATATAATGTTATATACTTGTCATTGGCGAAATGCATAATAACACGAAGCCATAAATAAACAAAATAAGAACACGAACTCAATGCGGTTTGCGAAAACCGAAACGCGTACACGTAATTCATCATCACCGCACGTGATACGCACGGTACTTACACGCCGCACGGCCGTGGTCATGACGTGACGTAGCCGAATTCGTTGATAAACATTCTGCTATATTACATCAGACGGCTTTTCGTTTACGTACGATATTGTACATTATTTGTCATTTCCGATCATGCCAGTTAATTTATGAGAGGTTTACTTCCTTTCTTAAATAATGGATTCGCACTATTATGCATTTCGCCAGTTAAAAGTGTATTTATTAAATTTTTAATTCTTCACAACAACGATGCAATACCGGTGTGGTGGATTTCAAGGTCTTGTTGGAGTTTCTTTCTCCAGTACGATGCTTTCTAGATGATTTTCCCCAACCGGATCACAAACAAAGTCAATCAACCCGCTCGGACAAAAACCCCAAAATGCACTTCCATACACTGTTCATCTTCATTAAAGTTTATTGCACAAACTCATACGCCTTTTAAACTACAAACCCAACTTTAAATTACTTTATAAAATAAATTACATAATTGTCCGACCGCACTCTCCGAATTCCCGCCAAATCGTTGAGAGAGTTTTTTAAGGACGAACAATGGTATAAGTGGTATCACCACATTGTAGACAGTTTTGTCTACAAGATGAATGGGCCGGTTCGACCGGGTTGTGTCCACTGTATCACAGAAAATCTACTTGAAGTAGCAGCTTGCTATTGCGTTTCGTTGATCATTGTGTTTCACAATTTCTCACGGGCCACGGCAACTTTAAGTTTAAACTGTTCTTATTTAGGTTGGTTGATTCGCCTACGTGCCCATGTTCTACACCTAACTGCCGGTACGAACAATCCGCGCATCATATTCTTTGGGAGTGTAGTCTCTGGCAACAAGAGCGCAACATTATGTTAGACAGTATGCGAATAACATCTGGAGTTGTATTATGGATCTTGCGGAAACTAGGAAGAATTTCCGTACATTCAGGCGTTTTTGTCATACCTATTATTGGAATCAAGTTTAACATCTCACGTGATAGGACCCACTTAATGAAATGATATCCGCGGTGCTTTACATCTGGCTTCTCCAGTTGTAAATGTCGTTGTGCCTGAGGTGAATGCCTCCTTAGTTCATTATTTTGTCTACCGCTTTGCTATAGAGGGAAGTGGACAATTAATATTTCCAACTCCTCCTTTAACTTCCTATTTGATTAATTTCGTTGCGGGACAAAGACAATTTAGCATTTCCAGAGACTCGCTGAGCTTCACTGCTCGGTGTCAACGATATGCGTGCCATTGTCGATCCTGGTGCACAGGAGTTACAGTGGCGGGTGTGTGGGCGGGATAGTCTATTGCGTTTCGTACAATGAATTAGGTGAACGGAGGCCCAAATCTACCTTCTCTGGCAAATACCTTAATTACACCTTTCCTTTACTACGCGAACATAATTCTTCTGGTATTATGGATGTTCATGGCTGATGGAGAACCATCAGGTGCATTCTGCTATAAAATGTGGGTCACCTGATAGTAAGTAATCACCCCCATCCGTGAGTATAAATCACATGAAAAGTAATACCTACTAAAGACTATCCCGCCCACAAAACCGCCACTCCTGTGAACCAAGATCGTCAGTGGCATCCATTTTTGCTGACACCGAGCAGTGAAGCTCGGCGAGTCTCTGGGAATGCTAAATTGTCTTTGTCCCGCAGTCAAATAGAATGTTGGAAAGGAGGTGGAAATAGAAATTGTCAACTTCCCTTTGAACTTTGGACATTTGTACAACTGCCAGAAATGAAATTCTCTCGAAAGTTTTACGCACTACAGCGGCCTCAATACCTCGGTTTCAAGCACTGAATGCACAAGCCAAATCAATATTGTTCAAAGTATATTATGAGAAACTGTCATATCACTACAGTCACTTCCATACAGCATGTATGGGCCGGCTCGTACGTGTCATTACCACTGTCTCACAGAAAACCGGCGTATGTACGCGTTTCGTACAGTGAGTGAGATATCCGGAGGCCCAAACCCTTCCCCTTCCCAATCCCTTAATTATCCCTTTAAAAGGTTTTTTTTACATTTTAAAACTATTATTACTTAAAAAAAACATTTAAAAATTAATAAAAGTATCACCCTCCAATGGCGAGGCCTAAGACCCAAGCCACCGGTGGTTAGGACCCCAGAGCGAGGAACCTCCTCACAATGCGTGCCGTGTCCAATAATACTGCCTTCTGAATCTGGCTCTTGACCCAACGACTAATTGAGAGCCTCTGGAGGTGTTGATCGAGGCTCTTTGGTATCAACCCATTAGCAGAAACGACTATCGGGACAATCATTTTTGAGTCCACATCCCACATATCAGTAACCTCTAATTAACCTTAATTATTGTTATTATTATTAGTAAATAATAAATTATAACTTATATTATTCTCTAGAAAGTTCTGAACCTGCCAATGAAAGTCCCGTCATAATCGGTTAAGCTGTTTTGAAGATAAGATGTCGATACCCCGAGCCATTCATGATGTAGAAAATACTAGTTCTACCATATATCGAGTGATTCGGTGAACCTCACCCCCCTCACTCGTGCACTCATTTAAATTTTATTCCATACGTGCATGACAACACGACTTCGTGGCGTGATATGGTACACCTCACGCCTCTCACGCCCAGCCCACGTTGCGTTCAGGTTACGAGCACTAAGTAACTACTCTTTCAACTATGTTATTACTTTATATACGACAGTTTATCACAATGTATTCTGTAGGTCATATAAGACAATGTGATATAAATGTAATATTAAAGGATATAAGAGGTCCAAACAACATATTACAAAACTCTTTATTCTTTCAGGGTCCGCCTTCACCTTCGGTCGGTCTTGAAAATCGTTCGTATTGGGATCATTGGCGCCCATCTCCCTCTCTCTAATAAGTCAAGCCAGCGCTTTTGCGACCGTCTGCGGGATTGAACCCCTGGTTCAAATGGTTCAGGCATTTCCGACCGACGTACTTGTACAATTTTTACAAACTTGATCAAACTACCTTAAATAGCACTTACATTAAAGAAGTGATGATGGGTTTTTCTATTATGAAATGCTCAGTATCAACCCGGAATTTATGCCGGGTATGGCGACAGGCTCGCCCGCTATCACTTCTTGAGATGAAGATACGATCGGTGAAATGTGGGTGTACTGGTTACGCCTCTGCCTACCCCTTCGGGGAATACGGGCGTGAGTGTCTATGTATTAAACATTAAATTGAGTTTATCTGTAGCGTCGCGACCACCTAATGCCGGACGATCTTGTAGGGAAGTTGAAATCAAATATTGAATCAAAAATCCGAAAGGAAACATCATGAATAATTCTGTGAATCATCTATATGCTGAGGTGTTGGAGTATCCTCAAGTGGAAGCCACACGTATACGTGACTCAGGTATTGTACTGTGAGTAACAAACAAATTACAATGTAACCAATTTTTACAGACCTCGAAAGTAAAACTGTGTCATCGGGCCAGAGGTTAATTAATGCTGGAATTTAAAACCATAATTATGAGATCCATGGATTTTTTTGTTTGGATTTGTTTCGCCTGCGAACATTTAAGCGATAACGCGAAAAAAATATATATCATTTATGCAATACATAATCGTAGGTGAATATGTGTAATCGTGTAACTTTTATAGGAATTGACCTTTTACGCCATACTTATATTTTGTTTTATTGAGACATAGCTATACGTCACGCCAGGATCCAAGCAAACGGAGCAGTATGCACAAGGGTGGAACCGCGAGTGACACCCAGTGGTTGGGCGTCTAAATAGCCCAACCACGAAACGAGCCAAGGGGCTCGGTCGAGCAAAACCACCTATACGTTCCCTCTAGGCGAGCACAACGAAGGTATTGGTCTGCGTGAAAAAGTGTACCACCAACCTGCAGTCCAGAGCCGGGCACACCACTCCGTGATCGTCAGGCAGCTCGCTGACGGCGCTCCGCTGATCTTCCACGGACCGTGCGCCGGGTGAAGCGTAACGAAGTCGATGGTGAAGACGAAACAAAACTATGACGACTGGTGTCGGTGCATAATGTGTCCGTGTAGCGAGAGAAAAGTATATGGAAGAATAGTGTATTAAAGAGAAAATGGTAACTCGCAAGTGCGAAGAAAACCGGACAGATAAGTATAAGAGGTGAAAGAAATTTTTAGAGAATAATGACAAGAGACAAAAAGATGAGATTTCAAAAAAGATGTGAAGTTTGCCTGCCCGTATCAAACCAACGGAGCACGCAAACGAGGCCGGCGGCCACGGAGGTGATACGCCTAGCTCGCGCCTAGCAGGTTGGATAAACAATTCCACCCAGACCATGCCCACGCCGATAAGTCAACCTAGAGGAACACTAGGCGGCTCCACCACCCAGTATTTCATAAGAAAACTCTCTACCAAAAGTGTGATATTTAATAAGGGAATTTCAATTGGGTAAAAGATCATTAAGCCTACCCCACTTTGGACAGCATGATACTCCTGGTTTAAAAGCAAAAGTTGTAGATCAAAATCTTATAAATATTTTGCATGTATTTAGAGGCTGTCTAGCAATCTACCACCGCACCAATGTACCAATGTACCACCGCATTATCTATATCTGTCAAAGCAGTGTGTGACTCTTATGTTTCGGCTTGAAGAACATTGATGCCAATGTTACTGGGCATCATGAGACTTAGCATCTTATGTTTTGGGGTGTCTCAGTCCAGTGCCATACAGTGCTTTGCAAAGTAAAGTTGTGTGTGGTGTTGCTTCTGTTTATGGGCAGGCATTTAGCATCAGGCGAGCGCCTCTTCGTCTCATTATTCAAGCTAATAAAAAGAAACCTTTAATTTCCTTCTTATTTTCTAATGATAATAAAGTAAAACATCTTTCTTTTTAATACGCTTTTATTAGCTTCATACGTATTATGTATGTATGTAACGGAAACTTTGAAAATGATTTTGACCCCCTTGGCATACTTCTCAAGGACCGATGACAATTCAAAAAATTAAATTAATTTAATTATTTATTTTTAATTTTATTAAAAATTAATAGTAGTTTAAAAACAAAAAAACACGCTTTTATAGAAAATCCAACAAAAAAATGAAAAATAAATAATACTTTAAAAAATTTTATTGAGAAAAAAGCGTAAAAATGGTCAAAATGATAATCCTTTTACTCATATCTGTCAATAAAATATTTCTAACTATTGACAACATGCACCCCACGCTTTTTTTTTTCATAAGAATATTTTAAACTATTATTTATTTTAAATTTTTTAGTTGGATTTCCTATAAAAGCGTGTTTTTTAGTTTTTTCGTAATGAGACGACGTTATGTGCAGACTAAATCAAATCTTTATACCTGGAATTGTAAACTGAATGATAAAACCGTGTAAATATTGTGTAAAACACAAACCGATCTCCCGATTTCTATTTCGGGTATGTAGTGGAAAGTAAGTTTCCGACAAACCAATGAACTTTGATATCAAAACAAACACGAGTTTAGTACGAGCAGTTTTAAATATAGCCTATGCTGATGATATACGTGGGCACGGCTGCCACACGGCCACTCGGCCACGCGTAGACTTTGGAATATGCTCTACAAAACGCAAAACAAGACGTATAAATACCAGCCAGTTTTACGTACAGCAATACAGCAGATTATATAATACACAGCAGGTTGAGGCCAACGCTGAGGTCGCGGGTTTGATCCCCGGGTCGGGTAAAGTGGTTTTCTTTTTACTGCCTGGATAGGCAGACGAGCAAACGGGCCACCTGATGGTAAGTAGTCACCGCCGCCCATAGACTATGGTATTGGGTCTTTCTATTACGAAGTTCTCAGTATCAGCCCGGAGTCTGGAATTTGTGCCCGTTATGGCGATTGGCTCGCGCCCTATCACATAAGAGACGGAGATACGCTCGGCGAAATGTAGGTGTACTGGTTACACCTCTGCATACCCCTTTGAAGTTTACAGGCGTGAGTGCGTATGTATATATGTATTTTACGTAGCCAACCGTAGATATTTACAAGGTGGTAGGTCCCTCATATGCGAGAGGCCGTCTGAGTTGGTACCACCGCTTTGTCTATTTCTACCGCCAAACAGCAGTGGGTAATTTCGTGTTTCAGTTTGAAGGACATTCAAGCCAGTGCAATTACTGGGCATTATGAGACTTAACATCTTTACTTCCCGGTGCCATACAGTGCTTTGTAACTCCAAGTTCTGTGTGATATGTATATCGATATTTTACCAGTCCAGTACAAAAAAATATGATATTCTCCCTCCCCCAAACCACTCGGTACCACCGCACCGATTTCTGCCGGTCTGAAGGAGATTGAAATTACCGAGCTTTATGACACTTATGTCTCATGGTAACGAGCGCAGTACAGTGTCATGCAGTATCTACTTCATGGCGCTTGACATCAGGAGAGCGCCCTACGGGTCACGTCATTCAAGGAAAAAAAACCCCTAAATAATTAAACAGCATTAAAACTTTGAAATGACTTTATATCGAAGTAGCACTAATTACATATTTATATAAAAATTGCAGCTTATTATGAGTCATTTTGAATACGATTACCTACTGCCTGCCTTTGACGTCATATCAAATTGTAGAATACTAATAATCTCTTTTTATCACCTGATCACAGCAGTAGCTGACATTTTGCAGACAGATATTTAATAATAATTCTAGAAATAAACCAGCGCTGCAGTATTGCTTTTGTAGGACTGCAGCATGTAGCGGAATGAGAGGCCCATTGTTAGCGCAATAATTGCGTAGTATTTTTAAGTTTTTGTGTTATTTTTGTTTGTGTTTACAATTTTTTTTTTAATACTCTGTAATTATTGCTATAATAATAAACTTCCTTCTTTCTTTTCTTTAGAAAAAAATACCACTGTCTGTCTGATAAAGGCGTGTTTTCGAAATACGTTTTTCCACGGTGGGGTGTGGCTTGGCTGTGCCCCTGGCATTGCTAATGTCTATTGCGACTGTGACCACTTACCATCAGGTGGGCTGTCAGATCGTATGTCTTCGAAAGCTAAAAAACGTGACCGAGTCAGGGAGACAGCGACGCGTGACGCAGTTCAGGTGATACAATACATACACACTCCAAACTAGCTAGTTTAGTACAGACATACACACTCACGCCTATGTGCCATGAGGGTAGGCAGAGACTATTGAGTACCTAAGCTACGATCCCAAAAAAAATATATGAGAAGATGTATGAATGTGGAAGAGGCGAAAGAGGTGTGTCAGGATCGTAGTTAGTTTAGTGTTTAGTTTAATTGCCTAGTGTATTATTGATGATGCTATGTATGTCGTATGATATCTATATATACTTAAGTTGATAATATAGTGTTTGATGCCTTAATATTTCGCTTTTATTTTTGTATTGACTTGTCATAAGCGCTATTTTAATTGCCTACATGATCAATAAACGATTTCATTTCTTAATATTTTAAACATATAGAAACAATAATATCTACTAGCACCGTATTATATACGTCCCACTGTGCACGGGCCTCCTCTACTGAATGTGAGGGTTTAGGCCTTAGTCCACCACGCTGGCCTAATGCGGGTTGGCAGACTTCACATACCTTCGAAATTCTTATGAAGAGCTTCTCAGGTATGCAGGTTTCCTCCCGATGTTTCCTTCACCATTAAAGCGAGCGATAATTAACACTGAATACACACGTAACTTAGAAAAGTCATAGGTGCATGCTCTTGATGTTGATTTCAAACCTGTGACTTTCGTCTCCCCGCTAAGCTATCGCTGCCTATATAGAAACAATACGTAATCATAAAAGTTAGCTCCGATACACGATGGTCTAGAACGGTACATATTTCCCCTATTGTTCATATAACCATACAATTGTATTACGTCAACATTTCCGCAAAAGACTAACAACGCAGTTTAATTCATATTATAACTGAAATAGCAATCAAATAGAAACTGTTTGGTCACAAAAAAACAATCTAGCAGTTGGTAAAGCTTAAAAACATGTTTTTATAAGTATTTTTAAAAAGATTTTTTCTAATCGAACAGAATTACTCGAATAAAAGGACATGATTAATTAACAATATGTAAATAAATATAAAGAATATATGACAGTCTCCGTGGCGCAGAGGGCGAATAGCCGGCTGTGAAGCGAGAGGCCGTGGGTTCGATTCCCGCACCTAGATCAATTTTAAGTCTGAGTGTTTTCTCCCCAGAGGGGTTGAGATCAGGCAGGCGGCCAGTCGTAAAAACTACAAGCTAAATCTTTCTATAACATGTGTTAAAAAGCATGTTCCGCCGACCCCTCTGCGAGTGTGATAAAGGCATGTCCAAGAAAAAATAATATTAAAAAATAAAAACAAATCTTTATTGGGCGCCATAGTGAATTAAGTATGACATCACTCATTATCGTCTATAGGGTTCCGTAAAATGACGACATACTTGCGACTTAATTGATGACGTATCTACTGCCTCATAGCAGATCGATGACGCAACGAATGAAAGAGAACTCACATACTTTAAAAGTGACGTGACTAATCCTAAAATGCATCATGAAATGAAATCCGCTCTTGTAGGTTAAGGAAAATGATGATCACAATGACTTAGAGAAGAACACGCTCTCGACATCGCTATTAGCATGACAGCAATGAGGTAACTAATAATTCATCATTCTGTAATGAATATTACAGACTGCCTCGGTGGCGCAGTTGTAATGCGTACGCGGTACTACTGCTGTGCTGAGGTCTCGGTTTCGACCCCCGGGTCGGGTAAAAGTGATATTGAGTTTTTCTATTTCGAAATGCTCATTATCACTCCGGACTCTGGAATTGTGTCCGGTATGGCGATAGGCTCGCCCGGAGATACGCTCGGGGTATGTGGGTATAGACCTCTGCCTACACCTTTGGGGGTTGTAGGCGTGAGTGCGTATGTAATGAATATTCCTTTCTTAAACATATTTAATAGCAGAGGCCGGCAAACGAGCAAGTGGGTCACCTAATGGTAAGTGATAACCACCGCCCATAAACGCCCACTATACCAGAATAAACATAGGCGCGTCGCCGACCTTAAAGGAAAGGGAGAATTTAGGGATTGGGAAAGGGAAGGGGATTTGGGCCTCCGGATATCTCGCTTACCGTATGAAACGCAGCAGCAAGCCGCTACTTTACATCTTATGTCTCTGGGTGACGAGCGCAGTCCAATGCCATGCAATGCTTTGTAATCCAAAGTTCTGTGTGGTGTTAGTTCTGTTTATGGGCGGGTGTTGCGCTTACCATCAGGTGAACGACCTGCTCGTTCCGTCACTCAAGCTAATAAAATATAAAACTTAAGACTGATCGATATAATTCTGGTGACCGTCGATGCACCCATTGTCTCTAAACGGTTAATATTATATTTGAGCTGCACTTTACTCACTACCAGGTCCATTAGTCATGATGCCGCACCAGTTTTTTAACGACTGCTTCCTTGATTACAATCACCTCTGAAAAATCTCTATTCTCAACTACTTGAAACGTTAAAAAGAATAATCACAACCTAATTACACAAAACGTTCATTTAAAATCAATTTAGTCATTAATTAGATGATAGGTCCCTCGTTTGCGAGAGGCTGGCTGGGTTGGTACCACCGCTTTGTCTATTTCTGCCGCCAAGCAACAGTGTGTTGCATTGCATGTTTGTGTTCCGGTTTGAAGGACATTGAAGCCAGTGAAATTACTGGGCATTATGAGACTTAACACCTTATGTCTCGGGATGACGAGCGCAGTCCAGTGTCGTGCAGTGCTTTGTTATTTAAAGTTCTGTGTGGTGTTACTTTTGTTTATGAGCAGGCGTGGCGCTTACTATCAGGTGAGCGACCTGCTCTACTCGTCATTCAAGCTAATAAATATATAAACAAAAAAAAATCTTTATGAAAAAATCCAGACTCATAATCACCGTTTAATTGTTACCTAAATAAATAATAATCAATAAATAATAATCAATAAATTATTAATGAGGTTTATTGTCACATTATGCAGAAATTATAGTATTATGATCACACATGATGAATGAACGTATTCCTAGAATAGGAAAATGACGGGCGCGTCACCGACCGCCTCAAGTTCACGCCTCTCTCGCGTGGCCGATGAGTGATGACGTCACCGCTCATCGCGCCCGCGGACCGACCATGGTGTTCCGGTTCATGTTTTGTATAGGAATAGTCCGATGACGTAGATGTTTTTTTTTATTTGCGGAGAGTATATGTAGTTTCTAGTAACTAAGGACATAAATAATAGGGATTTCTTATGTTTACGCGAATATTACACATTAAAATAAAACTAGTTTATACGGATTTTATCGCGGTTTAATTATATTTTAGTCCCGACGTTTCGGAAGCTTTTCAGCCTTCGTGGTCAAGGGGCGACTCTCTCTAAACTAAAATGAAACTAAACCGCGATAAAATCATTATAAACTAGTTTTATTTCAATAAATAATGGGGTTCTTTGATTATGTTTTTTACCTTATTTCTTTATTCACAGCTGATGGATGCTTCTGGCCTTTGCATAATTGCAGTTTTAGATAAGTGACTTTGGATTTATCAGTTTAATATCTTAAAATAAACATTGAATAACTTTCTTTTCATAAGTATTACAAGTGGGTAGGCCGGAGCCACCTAAAATCTTGCTACCCAGCCTAGAGTCCCACTAACCACCTTCACCTGTCTTTATCTACCTTTATTTTTAGTTACCTATCACAAAATTCTACGTCTTTGTTTTTCCTGGATAATATTGGGTCTAAACCAGTGGCGGGTCTAGGATTTTGGTTTAGAGGGGCTTGGCCCAAAATTAGAATTAAAAATTTTGATTATACTATGCCAACTTAAAATGGAATAAGGAAAATGATAAGCGAAGAAAATTATAATGTAGGTAGTACTATGAAAGTAGCATAATATCAAGATTAATTTGAGATTTGTCAGTGCACGGAAACCCTTTTAGGGGGGGGGGGGCGGCTTGAGCTAAAACAAGTTCTTTTGGTACCCAGCCAACCTCACCTTGCTTAGATAGGTACTGCTCACATACAAATGAAGCTATTCTATTCTATTCTATAATTAATTCACTAGAAGTCCGGCGAGCCAAGTGCCTTGTATTGAAGAGGCTGTCTGGGATGGTATTACCGCTTTGTGTATTTCTGCCTCCAAGTAGCACTATGTCGGTTTGAAGGACATTGAAGCCAGTGAAATGACTGGGCATTTTGAAATTAAACATTATAAGACTCAGGGTGACGAGTGCAGTATAGTTTCATACAATGCTTTGTAATTGTAATAGGTTATGTGTGATGTTGCTTCTGTTTATGAACAGACGTAACGCTCACCATCAGCCGAGCGAACTGCTCGTCATTCATGCAAATGAAAAAAAGGTTTTGTTTACACCACCAAAGGACCGGCGCGAACACGATCGTACCACTGTCTCACAGAAAATGGAGGAGAAGTGGTAGCTGTTGCATTTCAGTGAGATATCCGGAGGCCCTTATCCCATAATATTATTTTCCTTTAAAATCGTATCATCGATGTTCATGGGCGGTGGTGACCCACTTACTCATTTGCCAGCCTATAAAAAGATATTTTAAAGGCGTCGCTACATTGGTATTATCGACACCAGTTGTATTTGTTTAGGCATAATTATTTCCCACATACATGTTAATTTCTTGTTGATGCTAACTAACCAATGTACTAATAAAACTTATTCAGTATCCGGAATATACTCTGAAGGTAAATATGTCGTGACTAATGACAAAGACCTTTTCTAAAATAAATATATTATTAGAACTATTACCCAGGAGCACTCTGAATGAACTGAATACTTCTAGGCAACAATAAGTTCAACTGAGCCAGCGTAACCACGTAGTAATGTATTCGAGACTGGTGACTGATTACCGAGAACCAAGAACACACAGAACCCAGAGAAATGGGAGTACTCGCAGCACTAACTACTGAAACGCATTGTTTCTTGATTATATTTGGACTGCAGAGTACTTAACATCAGATCCAGTGTAGTCACTTTACCGTCAGGATAAAAAAATCATATCTAACCACCATGACCGCTTAACTCATCATTCTGCAATGCTAAGAAACAATTCTGTAATTCAATTAATTGCAATATTTACAAGTTGTCATGATTCAGAATCCAGAATTTTCCGTTTACACCCAGTAATCATGTTCTTGCAGGTTTATTCAATTGACTACAACCGTTTATTGGTGCTAAGGTTTTAAACAAACAAACATTTAAATTTTTGTATTAGGATCTCAGGAAGGAAGATCATTTAAAAATTATTTCATCATGATGACAATGAATGTCGCACAGATAATCCTTATGTATATAAAAAAACAACGTCCACTATCCAGGATTTGGAACCTTCTTCTTTTTTTCTTATTCTTGGGAATTGCAGATCACAATGCTCGTACATCCCCAATTATCGATATGGACATGAATTATCATTAATTTTCGAGTGGTAAGAGCCACGCTGTAGACAGTTTTGTCTACAGCATGAATGGGCCGGCTCGTCCGGATCGTTACCACTGTCTCACAGGAAACCGGCGTAAAGTAGCAGCTCGCTGCTGCGTTTCGTACGGTGAGTGAGATATCCGCAGGTCCAAATCCCCCTCCCCTTCCCAATCCCTTAATTATCCCTTTCCTTTAAGGTCGGCAACGCACCCATGATCCTTTTAGTATCATGGGCGTACATGGACGGTGGAGATCACTTACCATCAGGTGACCCACTTGCTCGTTTACCGGCCTATGATATAAACATAATATTTACACCTATCATACTTGAAAAGCCTTTTGACCTGTTATGCTACAGAGCCATCAAAAAGTTATTGCCAAGTGGAGGCATAAAATAGAAGTTGCGACAATCACAAACAAAGCCACATACAGAAGTTTGTTTAATTTTATCACTCAAGGGCGTGGCACGCCACATGTCCGGCTCTGTATGTTAAAATAAAAATAAAAATAAAACACCGACTGAGTCAAACAATTGCATCGCCGCACCGCGCCGCGCCGCCAGGATGCGATAAATTATCATACGAACATGGCAACCGTAGAACAAAGGCTTGCAATTACAACTAATGTAAACAAATGTACTCACGTCGCTACTGATTGGGAATCAACTAATTCAATCGTCAATTAAAACATATTTTATTTCATAAATAATTTCATGCATAATTATTTATTTAAATAAAATTAATTAATTCCAATAAAACAATTGTAATTTTATGTTATTAGTCTTACAATCACTTGAACAACTAGATATGATTCGGATTAAATTTTGAATGATCGGAATCAACCTTTCCAATCACTGCCAGTGCTGGCTTTAGAAGTAATTTATTAATTAAAAATGCAAAAATAATGGATGTTAATTACTTAATACTACCGTATGACTAATATGTATTTATAATGTAATCAGGCACATACACAGGATGCATGCGAAATTAGCACAAAATATTTATTTTATCGGTACAACAATATAACAAATACTTGTGTATCACACAAACAATTTTGTCTCGGTGCGAGAATCGAACCCGCGGCCTCTCGTTTCACAGCCGGGTTCTCCTCACTGCGCCACGGAGGCTGTCAAACCATTATTATTTTAAGGATTATTTAAAATAGAACAAAGAGATTTTCCGTTTCATAAAGGATGAATAATAATAATTTGAATCATCACGTAATAGCAAAATAACGGATACTAGCATAAGATAAACAAACTGGAGTATAAATACTCGA
Source organism: Mimas tiliae (assembly GCA_905332985.1). Classification (NCBI taxonomy): domain Eukaryota; kingdom Metazoa; phylum Arthropoda; class Insecta; order Lepidoptera; family Sphingidae; genus Mimas; species Mimas tiliae. The sequence continues at coordinate 18,214,476 of HG995241.1, read as the reverse complement.
ATGTATGTCATATTTATTTTCGTTTGTAAACAGATATCTAGCGGTTATCGAAATCTTTCAGTATCGAGCAACATTAAAATCCGTGGCTTGTCGTCAAAGCAGAATTTACGAGCTATAAATATTGCTATTATGATACTAGCAGTCTAATACATAGCATTTTTTAGATAGAAAGTCGATTATATTATTATATATGTTATATTTACATACATACGCACTCACGCCTGTAATTCCCGAAAGGTTCGGCAGAGGTGTAACTAGTACACCCACATTTCGCCGAGCGTATCTCCGTCCCATGATGTGATAGGGGGCGAGCCTATAGCCATACCGGGCACAAATTCCAGACTTCGGGCTGATACTGAGCATTACGTAATACCACTTTACCCGGCCCGGGGATCGAACCCGAGCCCTCAGCGTTAGCCTCAATCGTAACGCGTACGCATTACAACAGCGCCACCGAGGCAGTCGGAAATATGTTATATTTATTAAAACATTTTTAAAGCACTGGCCTATCGAGGCTAAAATGGTAAAAATCTTGGAAATCCTGTAAAAATCTAATGCATCAAAATTACCGTCCTGTAGAAGAATAGAGGGAGACTTGGATATGTTTCACTAAACTTATATGAATATTTATGATGTAAACATAGCATCCGCAGCAGTAGAACCCAGCTACTCCAGAGTACCACCAACTAACCCTTTCCGAAAGTCATCATCTATCACCTATATTTGTTTTAACTAAGAACAGCAATTTAAAATCTCTCCGCGATCACACTCAACTTATTACAATTTTCTTGAATTTAAACACTGCATTATGTATGTTGCATGTCTCATAATGGCAATAAACTTCTCTTTCTTCTCCTTCTTTCTAAACTTACACAACAATATTGCAATTTCTAACCCAATATCTAAGCTTGCCTTAACATGCGGTAAACACGTTTTATCCTCGAAACAAGTTGGCGGTACATCAATCCTTGCATAATCCATTTCAGAAGTGACGCCAGACTTATTAGTGGTTTGTGCGTAACTGAACACACGTGGGTCGGGGATGATATTAGGATGATTTTGTTTCTACTTGTATTATTTATTACTAAAAGACGCTACTACTAGCATGAAGCTTGAACATAAATTTTAGCTCAGATATCAGACTTGTTATTTCAACTTAAGTAATATCTTCAAAGGCAAAACTCATTGAATGGAATGTCCAAAATAAATATTTTGGTTTCTAACTAGACTGCTTCTAGAGTGGGAATAATCTAGAGTGATATGCAAAATGCAACACCAGAAACCAGACTGAAAACTTCACTTTCTTTATAAAATACACTTACCTATAGCTTTATACCTTTTTTCTTTCATTATGTTCTTATTAGTTGTACATTTTATCCATTCTCTTAGAAGGATATTTTGGTCCTTTTTTGTTAATGTGAGTATTTTAATGTTAAGAAAAAAAAAAACTTTCTTCGTGTGCTAAATATGTCCTAGTTCAAGTCTGACAATCTTTCAGACGTTTCCAAAATCTTAATAGGTGTCGTGGCTGGAGAATCTGGTATTATTTCTTACTGGAGTATATTATCTTCCCCTAGGTCCTGAGGAGGATCTATCATTAATTTCCCTGTATAAAAATCTCTCAACAGAATAAGAGCATCAAACTGCATGTATGTGCATGCGTATTATGACGTCCTTCTTTCTTGCTGATTGTTTTTTATGGCGCAACATACTGGTGAATACATGTGCGCAGGATATGATACTGATACTTGTATCAACTTGTTCCCACTTATTTATTTATAGCAAACTATGAGTATCGTACACTAAATGACTAATATTGGTAAAATAATATTAGGTAATTATTTCCTATTGGCGCAGTTGTAATGCGTTCGCGTTACGACTGAGGCTTGACGCTGGGGTCTCGGGTTCGATCCCCGGGTCGGGTAAAGTGGTGTTGGGTTTTTCTATTACGAAATGCTCAGTATCAGCTCGGAGTCTGGAATTTGTGCCCGGTATGGCGATGGGCTCGCCCCCTATCACATCATGGGACGGAGATACGATCGGCGAAATGTGGGTGTGCTGGTTGCACCTCTGCCTACCCCTTCGGGGATTACAGACGTGAGTGCGTATATAATATTAGGTAATATTTGTATTGTTATAACTTGTAAAAGCAGTATACGCAAATTTGGACCGCAATTAGATTTCCTGTGATTTATTTTTATTGAGAAACATCTTTCGTTGGAAATATTTGCCGATAAAAAACTTTGCAGAACACCACCTTTTTCGCTTAAGGATCAGGGTTTTCCCTATGCCTAATAATGTCCAAGATTACTCAAGGATCCTTTAGCTAGTTAGTTACAGTCAATAAGTAAGTGATACTGCGCTCGTCACTCCGAGACATAAGTTGTTAAATCTCACAATGCCCAGTAATTTCACTGGTTTTAATGTCCTTCAAACCGAAACACAACAGTGCTTACACACTGTTGCTTGGCGCCTTACAGTTTTTCCCTCATCCTATATTCACCTATCTAACGTGACATTTTGACCTCGTAACAAAGGATGCTATTATTATTTCATGCACACGGATACAAACAAACACGCTTACATCACAACTGTGCGTGCCTCCGGGAATGTTGCCAACTGGAAGATCAACCGGGATGTCTGGAATTACTTAGGTTTTTAATAGTTTGTTGAAATTCTACTTTTTATACGCTTGAACTTGTAACGACTGTTTGATTTATTTATGCTGTCATGGCGAGGTAACTACACTGCACTTATTGCTAAGTATAGTTCAACGGTAAGCAGCGACTTGGCTTGACTGACGCCTTCTATCAAGTGGACTGCTTAATCGTCTCCTATCTAGGCATTAAATAATTCAAAATATAATGTCGACCGTCAAGAAATTGCAGTTCATTTAGTTCAGCGTTAGTGCTAACTTACGAAGCCGAAATCTGTGTCCTCGCAAGATATTATTAATAAAATACAGATGGCCCAGAGGGCATTAGAAAGGAAATTGATAGGAGTTACACTTAGGTATTACAAATCAAACATATGGCTCAGGCAAGATATAAAGTCGTAGATGCCATTAAGCGTATTGCAAAACTAAACTGGCAGTGGGCGGGTCACGTTGCCCGGAAACATCACTCTTAGAGCAAAACAGTTCTGGAGTGGCGGCCCTGAGGTGAAAAGCGCCCTAGAGGAAGACCGCAGATGCGTTGGAAGGACGACGTGAAGAAGGTGGCCGGATCGAACTGAATGCGAATAGCACAGGATCGGGATGCGTGGCGGCAGTTGAAGAAGACCTACACCAAAATGGTTGAGAATGGCTAAGAAGAACAAGTTCAGTGTTCAGGTGCTGGGTCCTTGATACATATTATCTGTACCTGACTGAGAGCGACCATGGTACAGTCGGTGAGTCACACTTGGGAAAAGCCGCTGGCAGGCACAATTCGAGGGACGCAACATCTCTTGAAGGTCACCAATATATTTTGAGAGTACTGTACATATCGTCAACTGCAGTGTCTTCACTTTGTCGTGACAGAATAAAAGAGGTGTAGAGAGAGCAACGCAAAGGTTGAATTCAAAGACTGCTCAGTTATCAGGTGTGCCTGACTGAATACCGCCGATTATAATGAAAACTATGAGCCATACTTCTACTAGCTTCATCTCGGGACTAGAATGTGCTAATTTACTCAGTAGTAGCTACCTAAGGACCGTGACTAAGGCTGATGAGTCACCGTCTCGTCGATAGTCGTTGTTTTATGCCTGCACTAAACTTGTCATATAATTTTTAGTCATTCGAATAAAAATACTGTACGAAAAATTTCAGGATGTTTATTTAATTTCCAAATGAGCAATCCTGTTGAGGTCAGTTGAGGCTCTTAAAAGTCTATTGGTGTACACGACAAAATTATTTTAACTTAGTGTATATATATTTAATTACATTGTATTTAGCCAGAATGATATAATCCTATATTTAAAAGATTCAGCAACTGCTAATAACCACTAATAACATTATAATCTTCTTCTTTCTTATTTATGGCTTCGCATTATTATGATTTTCGCCAATGACAAGTATACTATATTTTCAAGTTTTTACAAGAACGATGAAACATCAGGTGTGGCCGCTTTGAAGGTACTGTTGCAGTTTTAGTGTGAATTCCTCCCAGTTCGATACGTCATAGATGATTTTCCCAACCGGATCGACTTTTTGATCAACCCACCTGGCCAAAAACACCCAAATGCTCTTATACACGATTCATTCGCACATAACTTCTTAAATTGAGTTTAAATAATAAACTCCACTTAAAATATGCGGTCAACCGCACCGTTAGAATTCTCGCCAAAAATCAATTATTTATTTAAGCTAAATATTGATAATGCAGATGGTTAATTATTGGTTTTAATCTTGTCTATTGCTTCTTAAAATTACTAAATTAATTTATTAAAAATAACAGTTACTTAATTAGGTTTAATTTCAAAACTACACATTCAGTAGTACAAGATATTATAATGACGATAATTCTTCAAATTCAACTGCTATGTCACAAACTTTTTCTATACATTTCAGTGACAAAACCGTATAAAACACTCGTCATTCAAACTTTAAACTTGAACTTAATACCTCTTTTGATGGCCCGTCATGGAGACTGGATACAAACGTTATAGGATACTGAGTTAGTCCAATGCTCTTTGGGTTAACAAAGTCAACGACTAGGTACTTAATTAGTATTTTCTATCGTATTTCGTTTCAAGAATAATGTTAAATCATATACCTACATTAAAAAAAGAGTTTTTAATGTAGTTGCAACCAAATTATTTTAAGCTATTGATTGAAATATTTTATTTAAAAGTAAAGCAAGTATATTTACTTTTCTTCTTAGTGTATCACATAAAATGTATACTTAAGTTACAAGAAACTCGTCTCGCGAAATAGCCGCGGATTCAATAGATATTTTTTTCAAACGTGACTGTTTTTTTATGGGAATGACTTCTGTTACCTGATCGATGTATCGTTTTTAATGAAAGTTAATTACTACAGAGCATTGTGATAAAGTTATTTCCCCAGTCCTTTATATGAGTATTGGAAGGTCTTTTGTATTGAAGGTCAACAAACAAGTAGGAAATTTGACAAAAAATAATAGTTTTTGCTCAATATCACCAAGAATCATTGATACGGTAGTGACCTTAGACGAGGATTAGGAAGGGAATATTTTAAAACTCCCAGTCATTTCTTAACATGGAAAATAATAACCATCCACAAATAAATGTTGACAACACCGATCTAGAAATTGCGAAGGAGGTATCACTATTAATTATTATTAGAAGCGCAGTTGGCAACCCGTCTGCAATCGGTGTCGGCGAGCGTCGGCGAATGTCGGCGGTTGTTGAGTGTGTCGGTGGGCGTGAAGCCGCCACGCGGTCGTCGCGTGCTAGCAGCTGGTCATGGGCTGATGTCGTCAGCGCCGCGCCCGCTCGTCGACACACAAATACTTTTATCTAGACGGTGGGAAATGCGGATACTCGTAGTGAAGGTGATTCTGCCTTCAATCAAAATTCAAACCTCAACGGTGTTCTCTTGTGAATTCACAATAGTGCCACACCCATACGTGCCCATAAACGATAGGTGTATTTTTTTATGTAACCGTAAGTCTGGCGGCAGGTCGCTGGCCTTAGAGTATAGATATATTTCTGTTTCGAGAGAATTCCAGGATCTTGGCCATGGTAATTTAAGTAGACGGCGATTGGTACTCTTACGCCCTAAATCACAAACACGCCATAAATCTAGTTGCATTATGAAAACTTCGTTTACCTAATTATAGGTCATCAATAATCAAAAACGGACTTCAAAACTAGAATTGAGATCTTCCGTATCTTTGAAAAATTACCAATCATGTTGCAATACTTTCTTGACTAACTTCACTTAGCCTAGAACGTTCCTGACCGTTTTGATATGAAACATCTACATTTAAATTGAGAACAATAAATACTTTTTAATCACCTTGACAACCCAATTCACTCGGCCTGGCAACCCGGCTATGTGCTAACTGCTAACTGCCATTAAATATAGGTAAGGTAGCCCTAGCCAGTCGCCACGCGGTCGACGCATGCACGCAGCTGTCGACAGCGCCACGCCGCGCCGCGCCTGCGCATTTACTACGCACTCAATAATATACTGTACCTACGTACTATGAGATGTTATTGTTTACTTGCTTGTTCACAAGATTCGCACAAAGTAACTGAACCTGATGGTAATTATGGATATTTCCAGAAGAATTCCGAATATATATATGAACTGGAAGACATCTAACCTCGCAAAAATCCCTGGATCTGATTGGTCGCAGTTATCTCGCCTACAATGTATGTATGACAAGCTCACTTCATCATCATACTACTCAATTTATTTGCATAATATTTTAGTGTATAAATATTTATATTTTAATTAATATTTGCATTTAATTTTTTTGCTTGGCATTGGTTTGCGCTCGTCACTCCGAGACATAAGATGTTAAATCGCATAATGCCCAATAATTTCAGTGACTTCAATGTCCTTCAAACCGAAACACTGCTGCTTGGCGGCAGAAATAAACAAAGCGGTGGTATCAACCCAGACGGCTTATGGTATTACGGATGAGACACTGTTGTCACCAACTAAACTAAATTAAAAATAGTTTACCTCTACGAAGTAAAAGACCTTTAATTTTGTTCAACTTAATTTTAGTTAAGTTCTTCATATAATAAAGTTGACTTTGAACCAGACTAAACTGAAAATCATATAATTTTGTTTTACTTAGACAATAAATTCGTTGCCAAGGTCAAACAAGATATACATACATTGCAAAAATGTTATGGTAATAAATTAATAAATATAAGCTTTCTGTAAAAGATAATCAGCAGTAAAATTAAAGTAAATGTTGTATTGATAAAATTATTTTACATACAAACTGGTTTCAGAAGCCAGTTTTGTGCGTACGATAATCCCAATTTTGATAGAAAAATTTCAGTTTGGCGATATTTGCGAGATATGCTGATAAAATTGTTGCTTGCTGATAAACACCAGTTCGATCTGCATAGCGAAGTGTTGTTGCTAATATTTGGAGCTTCGTTAATTTAATATAATAGTATATCGATGTTTAAAATGATATTTGTTCTACGATTCTTGAAGCACAACATAAATAAATACACCCAACAGTCACACACATAGTCCCGACCCCACACTAGGTTAACCTGTATTGTGGGTATCAGAAACCACGAGGGACTTGCGGTCTCACAACACCCAGACCCGAAACAAATATTTGTGGACCACACAAACATTTGTCTCGGTGTGGGAATTGAACCCACGGCCTCTCGCTTCGCAGCCGGCTACTCGCCCACAGCGCCACGGAGGCTGTCAACAGTGCTTAAACACTACTGTTTTGCTCCATAAATATATAAAGTAGATATGTTTAAAATGGTGCCAACATCACCATTTTATCATCGCACCACCCGACACCGCAGCAGAGTTCATCCATACCACCTAGAACCGATTCCGTCTAGCACGGTTCGTTTCCAGCGTTCATTCTTACCACGTACGTGCAAGCTCTGGAATGAACTCCCTGCAGCGGTGTTCCCTGAGCGCTATGGCATGTCCTTCTTTAAACGAGGTTTAAAAGCAGTAATCCTTCGACGGTAGGCAGCGACTTTGCTGTGCCCTGGCATTGCAGAAGTCTATGGGCGGCGGTGACTACTTACCATCAGGTGGCCCGTTTGCTCGTCTGCCTATCCAGGCAGTAAAAAAAAATACAGCCGTGAGCTTATCTACGATACTGGAAAGGAGAGAGCAGAGGTTGTCTTAGTATTTTTAGCCAGACGCTATCCGGTTTACTGGGTGCAAGGTGCAACCTTTATCATTGCGTTAATAAGACAGTGTTTACCAGATTACGTACTGTAGGTGGAAAAACAGCAATATTTCACGCCAATTGTCATTATCTTGTTTATTAATAAGGCGTACTTACGCAATATACTACGTCCGTCAGATATAATATCGTGTGGTTTATAGATTTGTCCATGACGATAACCCAAGAACGAGAATGGCGGGGATTAAAGTACGAAGCTAGCTCTTACATGAAAGAAAAAGAAAAGAAATACACCCAAATACACCCAACAATCACACGCATAGTCCCGACCTCACACTAGGTTAACCTGTATCGTGGGTATCAGGAACTACGAGGGACTTGCGATCCCACAACACCCAGATTTGAAACAAATATTTGTGGATTAGACAAACATTTGTCACGGTGTGGAAATCGAACCCACAGCCTCACGCTTCGCAGCCGGCTACTCGCCCACTGCGCCACGGAGGCTGTCAAGAAAGAAAGAATGGTTATTGTTATTATGACGAAATGACACTATATGAATAAAAAAAGCAAATAGTTGCATGGTATTGCATGGCCACAAAAGGTGGCCAGCTCATAATGCTGTATTAAGGGGCAAAGCACAACATGGACAACATATACAAAAAAAACCTCTGCATAAGCTTCTGCTCTACGAGTCATCTGAACGTATTACAATTGGGCCAGGCCTAGCCCGTCTGCTGAATGGAAGCATAAATAAGAACACAATGAAACGCACAAATACGAAGCATTGCCTGAGATAAGGGTGGCTGATAACCCATGACGGGGAAGAAAATATTGTGTCGAAACCTGCATACTTGAAAGTTCTCCATAAGAATTTCGAAGGTATTTGAAGTCCACCAACCTGCATTATAGGTCAGCGTGGTGGAGGCCTAAACCATCTCATTTTGTGGAGGAGGCCCGTGCCCAATCAATCAATTTGACAAGGTGGTAGGTCTCTCGTATGCGAGAGGCCGTCTGGGTTGGCACCCACTGCTTCGTCTATTTCTGCCGCCAAGCAGCAGTGTGTAGGCACTGTTGTGTTCAGGTTTGATATTGAAGCCAGTGAAATTACTGGGCATTATGAGACTTAACATCTTATGTCTCGGTGTGACGAGCGCAGTCCAATGCCATGTAGTAATTAAAAATTATGTGTGGTGTTGCTTCTGTTTATGGGCAGGCGTGGCACTCACCATCAGGCAAACGACCTGCTCGTTTCGTCACTCGAGCTAATAAAAAAAACTCAGCTATTACAATTATTACGAACTCTTGCTCCGCCCGCGTGGGTTTGGAGTAACTACGCATTTTATGGGATAAAATGTCGCCTATGTCCTTGCCTAGGGTTAAACTTTTTTCGTACAAAATTCGCTCAAAGGTTTAGCCGTGAAAACGTAACAGACAGATAGACAGAGTTACTTTCACATTTATGATATAAGTATGGACATATGAACGACTCAATCGGGATAGTACCACTGTCTTACAGAAAATAGGCCTGAAGTGGCCAAAAGCTAGAAGATTCGTGAGCATCCTCGTTAGTGTGTTATCGACGTACCAATTACCTCCAGCATTGTAGGTGTTAAAGAACAGTGTAGGTGACTTACCATTAGGTGACCCACTTCTAAGTTTACCAGCTTTATGCTTTAATAATATAGCAGTCACTATCCTATAATAATCTAACTGCAAATTATTTATTATGACAAAACGTCTTCAATATTACAGGTGTCTAAAGAAAATGAACACCTGTTAATGTGAATGCACCTTATTTAGGATATGCTGTAGTTAACCATGCATGTTTATACAGTGATAGAGACACGCTGTAGACAAAGTCTCGGTTAATACCACTGTCTGATGTCTCTCAAAAACTGATGTAGAGTTTCAACTTGCGTTTTATAGGATGAGTGAGACTTCGTGAGGTCCAATATCCTCGTTCTTAACCCCATTCCCCACCTTAAAAGTGGCAATCCCTCCATAATTCGTAGGTATTGTGGGTGATTCTGTGCGGTGGAGATCACTTACGGCCAGACTCACTTGCTTTTGACCCGTTCCTATCCTGATTTGCGGTAGAGTCAAACACGAAAGAATCTATGTAAGTAATGTATAAAATTTTTTAGATTCAATAAACTATTTTCATTTAGGCTAATATAACAATTTTATAAGCGATTGTAAATAACTCGGTAACCAGTATGCTGCCATATCGGTTTATGTAGATCTGTACCCTATAGCAACTAATATATTAATGTGCATTCCTTATTTTTAGTTGAGCATTATACAATAGAATATGCGGACAGTGTACAAACAAATCGATTTGATACATTTATAAAAGACTACCCCTTACACTGTATTATATATCACATAATCAGGACGATAACGACTCAGCTATAACGTTAAAAACACGATCCAAAGAGGGCTGGCTTGACGTAGAGGGAGACATGAGACCCAATGGTCTCACTACAGAGGAGGATCAAGATCAGGTGAAGTGGAGGCCTCTTAGTAGGAAGGCAGACTCTGGAATTAAACCGGGATAGCGCCAGACAAAAAGAGAGATTTGTTGAGAGCGATACTTGCTGAATACTGATATAATTGCGCTCTTACGGCGGTTTGATTATTTCCATCTCATGATGTGATAGGGGCGAGCCTTTCGACATACAAATGACAACACACGTGTAATTTTTCGAAACGAAAACTCAAACACAATTGGGATTACCCGACTTGGGTTTTAAAACTGATGATTTCTAGTTGACTAGATTAATGATACGATGTGTACCTCAAAATATCATAAAAAAATCGATGCGCATTGATCTATCGATCGATATAGCGTATTTTTATGCAAGAAAGGTGCGCCGTATGATTATATTGATAAATATTTATAATAAGATAATTATGCCTTTAAAACTCCATGCCTACCTTCACATGAATCTTGGCTATAAATTAAAATGTAATTAATAACGGTGCGCTGTAATTATCATATTACCATAATCATTAGTTCATCAGGATTCCCGCGAGTTTGTCCGCGTGTATAAACGAGAAGCGAGTTGGCTGTGAATTGAGTGGTCAGGGTTCGATCTTATGACACAAATGTTTGTGTAGTCCGCAAATATTTGTTTCAGGTCTGGGTATCCTTCGAAGTTTCTAAAACCCACGATGCAGGCTATCCTAGCCTGGGGCCAGAACAATGTGTGTGACTGTGACTGTTGAGTGTATTTATTTCACCCTGGTTTTACCCGGCTTAATGCCAAGGTCCATCTTCTCATCATGCTTTGACGGTGGATTTGGTATTATGTGGGGCGACCCGCCGCGCCGTCTGACCCCACAATCCTTAACGGGAACCAATGTTCGCAATACAAATGTTGGGTATTTATTTAATATCTAATCACTACTACCGATAAACATTCAAAAGACCAGGGGAATTGTGGTGGAGAACCTTTGGGAAAAGAGATAGAAGGTTGACTTTACTGACAGCATTAATGCACTGCACATGCAGCTATTTCACGACGATTTTTTGTGGGACAATGACACAGTCCTGATGTAGCTGGTCATTCATGCTGTAGGCAAAAGTGGCTGCAGCTAGCTTTATAAAATGGCGTAAACAATTACATTACACTGTAGATAAAACTGTGACTCTATCATATAAAAGTTTAGCTGTAAACGTTACCAAATGAACACTATACCTATATCCATAAGGATGGACGTTCCGATTTCTTTCTACTATAGTTAGCTAGTTTAAATGTAACGTAATTTTATCATGTAATAAGTTCATCCATTAACAGCGGTTGTGCAACGATGCGTGAGGCTTGCCCGGTGCACCAACTGGTTTTAAAAGCGACGTGTTCGTGTGTGTACTTATGTTTTAGTCATTTAAACATTTTAACAAAAAAATGGTACAAATTGTATAAATTAAAATAAATAATTTTGAGTCTGCGTTATGACCATAAAGGTATTTATTTGGTAAAAAGATATATGTAAAAATTTATTATTTTACTATTTTTATCGAAGGAATCATCAAAATTTGGGTACAAATGACGAAGTTTTATAGTCAGCGATTTTAGAGGTGGAATTTCTTTTCGAAATTCACATGAGGCCAACTTTGAGCCCTTTCAAACAAAAAAAAATGATTATCAATGGCTCTGTATCTCATGTATTATGAGATTCAGAACTTATATCACAATATTGGAATAAGATACATACATACGCACTTATGCCTGTAATTCCCGAAGGGGTATGCAGAGGTGTAACCATTACACCCAAATTTCGCCGAGTGTATTTCCATCCCATGCTCATTAGAGCTGTGATAGGTATTACCCTATCACAAGCCTATCGCCATACTGGACACAATTCCAGACTCCGGGCTGATACTAAGCATTCTTCTTTCACTTGCCCTCATCCCACTTGCAGTGGGGTTGGCACAACATGCTTTTAACACATGTTACAGAAAGATTTGGCTTGAAGCTTTTACGACCGGCCGCCGGCCTGAAGTCAACCGCTCTAAGGAGAAAACCCAGACCCGAAACAAATATTTGTGGATCACACAAACATTTTTCTCGTTGCGGGAATCGTACCCACAGCCTCTCGCTTCACAGCCGGCTACCCGCCCACTGCGCCACGGAGGCTGTCTGCTGATACTACTCCATTATTAAAAAAACAATATCACTTTTACACGACCCGGGGATTGAATCTGAGACCTCAGCACCGCAGTCCTACCGTACCCATTACAACTGCACCACTGAGGTACTTCATAAGAGTAAGCAATTGAGGAATAAGAATTAACCACCAATTATCATAGACCTAACACAGGCTTAACACTTGGGAATGACGAACGTAGTATAGTGCCTTCGTAATTCAAAGTCATAAAAGTTATTGCTACCATTTATGGGTAGGTGTGGCGCTTACCATCAGGCGAGCGACCTGCTCGTCTCGTCATTTAATAGAATAATACTAACTAGTTCTAAGCGACACAGGAAACAATACTCTGTTGAAACTGTTATTTCTACATGTCCTGCCCTTGAAATTTGTTTCTTCCTACATTGCGCCTTGTATGGCCTTACAGTAGTTTTATACGTTATCAAGGTAACGACACTTGTAAAGAATATTTAGCATGACAGGTTTCAGGCGAGATAGGTCAATGACATGGCGGTCGAGCTAGTTTTTTGATCCGGGGCGACGACCTGACTTATCGTCCCTCTTTGCTGATCTAGATACATCAAATGGTTTTTTCAAATTTTATTCCACAGAAATCGAACCCGTTACTCTTATAAACGTTGAAAAAATAATATTTGTTATTTTTATTATCGCCTCGTAATACATTGATTTTATTTTTGACGAGGTTGTTTTTATGTTTTTTTTTATAGTATAGGCCTGCAAACGAGCAAGTGGATCACCTGATAGTAAGTGATCTCCACCGCCCATGTACGCCCATAATACTAAAATAATCACGGGCGCGTTGCCGCCTTTAAAGAAAAGGGATAAGTTAGGGAATAGGATTGGGAGGGGAAATTGGGCCTTCGTATATCACACTCAGCGTACAAAACGCAGCAGCTGTTACTTTACGCCGGTTTTCTGTGAGACAGTGGTAACGACCCGGACGAGCCGGCCCATTCATGCTGTAGACAAGACTGTCTAGAGCGTGGCTCTACTCTACCACTCAAAAAATGTGTGTTATGTTACACCAGCCGGTGTTATGACAGCCTCAGTGGCGCAGTGGGCGAGTAGCCGGCTACGAATTGAGAGGCCGTGGTTTCGATTCCCGCACAGAGACGAATGTTTGTGTGATCCACAAATATTTGTTTCGGGTCTGGGTGTTGTGTGACCGCAAGTCCCTCGTAGTTCCTCATACCGACGATACAGATTAGACTAGTGTGGAATCAGAAGGCCAATTCTCGTAATTTTTAATGTTCTAAATATCATTCCGATCTAGTCTCAGCGTCAAGAAAGTTGCAAATGCCATTCTCTTAAACCAATAATCAACGTCAAATGCACCTAGCATAAGCAGTAGCATTATACCATTTTGGCTTCAGTCAACTTTTATTCTACATTCAATCTTATTACGATCTATGTTCACATTTGCCGTTTATTATTGGTTTAGGAGAATGCCATTTGCAACTTTCTTGACGCTGAGAGTAGATCGGAATGGTATTTTGAACATTAAAAATTACGAGAATTGGCCTCCAGGTCTATGTGTGTGACTGTTGGGTGTATTTATTTATTATACGTCCCACTACTGGGAGAGGAGGTGTGGGTTATTAGTGATGATCTTTGTAATTCTTATGGGCTATACTTAGATATGCATGTTTCATTACAATTTTTTCCTGTTCGGTAAAGTTCGTTATTTTTCGTCATGCCCGGTGTAGCGATAGGCCCCTATCACATCATGGGACGGAGATAAGCTCAACGAAATGTGGGTGTACCGGTTACACTTTTGCTTCTGCTTCTGCGTCGGTACAGACGTGAGTGTGTATGTATATTTTTAATTGCCCTGAGCGTGGTCCGACACACACTTAGCCGGTTTTTAATTTTTTATTAATTGTATAATTAAACCGGAAGAAGTTATTCACACAACACCTAACAAAGTATGAAGATACGAATTAATAATACACGTATCGTCACAACACGAGAACCGAACTCGAGACCTTCGCTTCAAGGCGAGCTCACCGTAACGGCGTGTTTTATATATTCCGAACATTCTTGATGGGGAATTTAATTACCTAAATTGTTTGTTCGATTTTATTTGAGTATTTTTCACCGACTGTGACTCGTGGAAAAATATTCAGTAGTGTCAAATATTTTAACAAATACTTAGAACTACAAATACAACAACTAATTTTTACTTAGAATTAGAAATACTTAGAGCCACGCTGTAGACAATTTTGTCTACAGCATGAATGGGCCGGCTCGTCCGGGTTGTTACCACTGTCTCACAGACAACCGGCGTAAAGTAGCAGCTTGCTGCTGCATTTCGTACGGTGAGTGAGATATCCGGAGGCCCAAATCCCTCTCCCCTTCCCAATCCCTTATTATCCCTTTCCTTTAAGGTCGGCAACGCGCCCATAATTCTTTGGTATTGTGGGCGTACATGGGCGGTGGAGATCGCTTACCATCAGGTGACCCAATTGCTCGTTAGCCGGCCTATACTATAAAAAAAAACAGCAAACAAATATAATGGAATTTTCTTTGATAGCGGATGTTGTTATGTTTGGACACGGAGCCTGCGGCCTAGCTCCCCTTTTGTGTCATCTTTCACAAGTTCTATTCTTCTTCTTCCACCTGCCCTTATCCCACTCGCAGTGGCGTCGGCGTAACATGCATTTTAACACATGTTACAGAATGATTTGATTTGTAGTTTTTAAGACCGGCCGTCTGCTTGACGGCCTCTCTGGGGAGAAAACACACTGAAACAAATATTTGTGGAGCACACAAAATTTGTCTCGGTACAAGAATCAAACCCGTGGCTTCGTGCTTTGCAGGCGGCTACTCGCCCACAGCGCCACTGACGCTGTCTAAATTTAAAAATATATATTTATACATTTTTGAAATTTTACTCCATTTTATTTCAATTGGACGAACTGGTAATTGGTAGAGCCACGCTGTAGACAGTTTTGTTCCCAGCCCAGCTACGGGGGAAGGGGGGATGATTATGCCGGACTCACCACCCTTTCGACCCAGTTGTCTGAACGACGGCTGGTTCGGGTCGGGGTCGGGAAAAAAAATCTATACTGTTATACCGACTAAAAACCTGGTGACCTTCTTAAGCGCATTTGGGATGGTCCCGGGAGAACCTGAGTGTTCTCTAGATTGCTGAGAACAGCCCCTGAGATACAAGTAGCCTACTATCGCCAACCGTAATACGTATTTTATAAACATGTGACTAAAAAAACCCCCGAACAATTTTTATTGTCGCCAGACACGTACAATGAATTTTAATGTATCGATTTGAATCGAAATAACAACACTACGTCTTAATCAAGAATTAGTATTCAAATAATTAATCGTTGAACGATAGATGACAAAGACTTGACACCACAAGGAAAATTTTAATTCAAAGTATCAGATTAGGGGCCCCTACTCGTATTAATGAATATTATACACCCCACTTCCTTATACCCGTCCTTTTACTTTAATCATAATAATACGTTATATACGTCCTTACCTTATACACGTCCCACTGCTGGGCACGGCCTCCTCTACTAAATGTGAGGGGTTAGGCCTTAGTCCACCACGCTGGCCTAATGCGGGTTGGCAGACTTCACATACCTTCGAAATTCTTATGCAGAACTTCTCAGGTATGCAGGTTTCCTCACGATGTTTCCTTTACCGTTAAAGCAAGTGATAATTAACAATTAATACACACGCAACTTAGAAAAGTCAGAGGTGTATGCTCTCGGGGCTAGTATTGAACCTGCGACTTTCGTCTCGACAGTCCATACCACTCCTCACTTAGTTATCACTGTTATTTTGGCTTTTCTTTGGGCGCTATTAATTATGCTACGTGGTGGTATGCAATGCCGGTATGGCATAATATAACGTTATAGGTGGAAGGTCCTTCATACGCGAGAGGCCTTTTGAGTAGGTTACACCGCTTTGTCTATTTCTGCCGCCAAGCAACAGTGTTGAAGTTTGAAGTTGTGTTTGGTTCAAAGGACATTGAAGTCATTGAAACTACTGGTCATTATAGGACTTAACAGCTTATGTCTCGGGGTAAAGAACGCAGTCCATGTCATGCAGTAAGTACTTTGAAATTTAAAGTTCTGTATGGTATTGTTTCTGTTTATGGGCAGACGTGGCGCTTACCATCAGGCGAGCGACCTGCATCGTTTCGTCATTCAAGCTAATAAAAAAACTTAGAACATAATGTACCGCGACTTGCGATGTACGAGCAGCATATGCACTTGTCAAATGTCAAACTGACATTGTCAGTCATCGTGAACCAGCAAGTGTATTGGCGTTAAAATTTTAATTACTTTGTTTCCATCAAACAAAAACAACTCGCAACACCAGAATAGCACGTCCCAGGCCTCGAAGCCCTTTATATACTGCGACATCACGTGGAAGTCAACAAGTGGGTGCGCCATAATTCTCCCAAATAATATCCAAGAACCAATTCTATGTAGACAGTTCAAACAAGGTCCTACGAAAAATACAAAATACTAGCATTTGCTCGCGGCTCCGCCCGCGGGAACAGCCTTTTCCGGGATTAAAAGTACCCTATCATCGTATCTAGGGCTACATCTATCTCTGTACTAAAAATCATAACAATTCATTCAGCGATTTAGGCGTGAAAGCGTAACAAACAAACAAACTCACCTTCGCATTTGTAATATAACTTGCTGTTGGATAGCTGTTGCTATTTCCAGGATTAAAGTAGCCAAGTGGGCGCCCCCGGTGAGTTACGCGCTTGACAAAACTACTAATATCGCTATTAAAAAATAGGGCTTGATCGTGGAGAGTTGAAAATTTAGGGTTGTATGTATTTTTTAATGCTGTATCATAAAAAAATAAAGAAAAATTAGGGGTGTGGTCCAACAACAACTGCTCTTGTCTCTCTCGCGGGTGACTAAATGAGTTGTGGTCAATTGACCGTAACTAAGTGCGCAATTTCTTTGTACCGCACAGCTTGTCTAGTAGTATACAATAAAATCTTTGTTTTTTGGTTAATAAAGTAACAAATTTCGGAATTTTCATGATGCCAACGACATGTAACCTACTACTAATATTATAAATATGAGAGTTTGGATGTGTGTGTGATTTTGTGAATTTGGATGTTTGTTGTTTGTGAAGTCGAGCACGCGTTAACGACTGAACGGTTTTATCCTGGAAAAGGTCGTTCACACGGGCGCAGCAGTAAGCAAAAGCTAATACAAACATGTGAACAAACACTTGTGCCAACAAGAATCAACCTCTCCTGAGAAACGAACGAAGACTTGTCGAAAATTCTAACCTAAGACTTAACTAAATGAATACAATTTTTATTGAGTGGTAGAGCCACGCTGTAGGCAGTTCTGTCTACAGCATGAATGGGCCGGCTCGTCCGGGTCGTTACCACTGTCTCACAGAAAACCGGCGTAAAGTAGCAGTTTACTGCTGCTGCGTTTCGTACGGTGAGTGAGATATCCGGAGGCCCAAATTCCCCTCCCCTTCCCAATCCCTAACTTATCCCTTTCCTTTAATGTCAGCAACGCGCCCATGATTATTTAAGTATTATGGTCGTACATGGGCATACATCAGGTGACCCACTTGCTCGTTTGCCGGCCTATACTATAAAAAAAAATACTATACGTAAAATAAAACCTAGCTGACTATATTCATATGTTTTTATTTTATTTGCTTGAATAACGAGACGAGAAGAATGTTAAGCGTCACACCTGCCCATAACAGAAGCAACATCACACAGAACTCTAGATTACAGAGCACTGCATGGCACTGAACTGCGCTCGTCATCCCGAGACATAAGGTGTTAAGTCTCATAATGCCCAGTAATTTCACTGGCTTCAATGTATTTCAAGCCGGAACACAACAGTGCTTACACACTATTGCTTGACCTGTATTTTTATTTACCTTTTTATCTTTGACAGTAAGAAAAAGGTACCCGTTGGGCACGCGCCGATGTGATTTGGACGTCTGCCATCGGCGCCAAAACAATGCAATAACAATTATACATAGTTTACATAAGCATAGCCTTGACCTACATTGAAAGTATGGCCTTTCATACAGTCTGTTGTTTGTCTAGATCCTGCAAGAAACCTAGACATTCAGACAACAATGCTCCATTACAACTCATTCAGAGCACAGTAATTCGTCAACGTTATTTACGATATAATCAAATTCGATCGATCATTTCTATCAGGGCTATCCCGTACTTTAATTACCAAGTGAGTCACGGTGAGTCATTTTTTTAATACTGTAATCTGTCATTCGAGTATATTCCGCGGTCACATGTTGAGTGTGTGCCCGCGCGATCCGCACTGGGCGTGGATCGAGCGTGCACGACGATTTTATACCCTCCGCAATACAAGATACCACGCACTGTTTACATTATGATAATAATAGAACTACGTTTACACACAAGTTTTTATTCCTGTATAAACAATGCCTTATTTACGCGTGGGATTACTCATTAGCTTTTGCACGTTTCGCAAAAGTGATTCTAAACTTTTTCGTGACGTAACGCTGCACGGTCGCCGATGCTGGCCTAAAACACAGTCCAAACGTTTGGCGTATTACGCAAAACGAACGGAAAACTACAGTGTGCTGCATTGTGCGTGTCCGTCTGTATGTAAACGTTATGTTATGGTGTTAGAGTTGGTTTTTGGTTACTCGTGGTTATGTTATTGTTGACGGTGTGTGGTGACGCGCGCTGACGTCACGCGCACGCGGCCGCTGCGTGAAGGCAGAGTGACGGCGCGCCCACCAACCGACCGAGCCCGCTCGCGTGCTCTCTGGCTGCCAGCTACCAGTCACTACCCGTGCCCGTGGCAACAAATTGATGCAATAGTGTTTTTAGTTTTGCAATTATGGCCTTGGTTGTACTTTTAAGAAATCAGATGAGGAATATCGCGATAAATTGATGCATCCGTATTGTTGTTATATTGGCATAAATTACAAGTAAGGATGGTCACGTCAGTTTGCGCAAATGCTGGGTCAAATGTTTGTATTATGCATACTGCGAAACTATTGTAGTATCAAATATCCACAACAATAACAACAAACAGTTATCGTATAAACATGTATGGCACCTTCGAAAACAAGTTATTTATTTGCAGTGTTGTTTAAAATATCATATCTAAATAATATCTATAAAACGGCAGTATGTTTCTACATGGTAGCTAACATAGACTGAGTATTTTCCTCATCACATTCGAAATAAGAACAAAGAATTCTGAGAATCTTGCGCCCAGACATAAGCTATCGAAGGTCTTTGCCGAGTTTCCTCTATAGTCTATACTCTATAAACCTATCTATAATTGTTGATATGTATATATTTAAGCCTTTAAAGTAAACTTCAATAATTTTCAAAACGTTTATCAACAAAAAAAAACAATTGAAAAGATAAAGACATTTTGAAAACTTATTGATATTAAAATATTATAATTATTCAAAGGTTTCCTAATTCCAAAACATTTTTTCTCTACCGGATAGTCGAATATTATTGAATAAAAAATAATTGTTTAATAGAAACTTCAATGTAACATTAGGTAGAGTCGATAGAGTTATTTTTCTGAGTAATTTACAATACCGTACCCAAGGATCTACCAGAGTCTACTTACGTCACTTATAATGAATGCAAGATGAATAGGGGGGGTATTCATAAAAATTACTATGAGGTCTCATAGTGCACGCGAACGCATAGTGGTGATTTCTGTATCTGTGAGTGGTCTTTTTTTGGCATCAAAACTCACTTATTATGGGTTCTTTTGAATGAGGTACGTACACTCTTCCGTGACATTTTGCCGGACTGACAGGCGTGGCTGTCACAAAATCCTAACTTAGCGAAGAGCTCACTTATTATGGGTTCTTTTGAATACGAGCCATAAGGTATGTCCCAATGACATTTCGCTGGACAGATAGGCGTAGTTTTCACAAATACTCGCTAATGTGCAAGGATGTCGTAACATAAGCTGCATCATTTTGCCGTGACGTAAAATAAGAAATGACAAAAGCTTAAATGACGTGTCGCGGCGAAATGTTACGGGGTCTCAGAAGAGATCGCTCAGTGATATTACGTCGTATCATTTGTCAAACATCCACATTTAAGAGTTTGTCACAGTCACGCCTCTTGGTGCGGCGAAATGTCACAAGTGGAGACGCAGTTTTTGTCAACATAATTTAAAATCCTGACGAATGAATGATAATTTCTGAATCCATTGCTAACTCGCTAATCACTCATTCATGGTCTAAATATTGATAATTCAGATGAACCTACGCTAATTGTACTCGCGCGTTTTGAATGAAGATAAATCCAGTTTTTTCCCGTTCTTTGTTTGCGGATAAATTCACAGGATATATCGTGATTCAGATCAAAATAACACATTTGCTCAAGGGCATTCATTATGCCTCTGCAAATACTTTTTCGAAGAATTATAGACTGATATTTTTATTCAATACGAGTACGTATGTACCTAGTTTTTTAATATAAAGTCACAGATATCGTTTCAGAATGCTATGAAAACTTGAACGTTGGCAATTCTAATACCCTAGAAAGAATTCTTATATTCAAATTTCCCCATATAACATTTAACCCCCTACAAAAAGGGGATGTTATAAATTTGTCCCCTTTGTCTGTTTGTAGGTGTGTCGGTGAGATTGTAGCGCCTAACAAATGGATACATTTTAATGCAGTTTTGTTTTTTGTTTGTAAACTGATTAAATTGAGAAGGTTCTTAGTTAATGGTTCTTAGCTATGCTTTTAACAAGTCAGTCTGTCAGTCTGTTCAGGCTATTAGATATTACAGAGGTTTTAACGGTTAGGTTAGATTAGGTTATTCTGATACTGCACCAGTCGAGCCGGCTCATTTATGCTACACAAACACTTACATTAGAGTGGCTTACCACTTAGATCCTAAGATTATTGTGAATTACTTTACTACTACTATCGGACGAGTAGTTCTTATGATAATTAATTTAAACAAGTCAATTTGCGTCTTTTATAGGTAGATGTCTGCGTCGCGACTTGACCTCGAACTTGCGTATTATTAAAAACGCAATAAGCTTCGCAAACAGGAATAGAACTTAACATAACCTCAAACCCTTTGCATAACATCACATGAATGTTTAAAAAATAATAATAGCATTATCTAAAAAACATCCATCGAAAAGTTACTTAAAAATGAAAATATGTTGGAAAACAAAATTAGGCACGCATTTTTTTTAAAAACAACTCGAAACATGTGAAATGTTCTCAACATACAGAAAGAACCTAACATCTGGATAAGCTAAAACCGACAATAAATAAGTAAAATACAAAATCCAAAGACTTTAATGTATACTACTAGACGAGCTGTTTAGAAGTAAAATTGTGTCACATAACGCGGGAGTTTGACAGCTCACAGACAGGGAGCGCGATAGGGGTTCTAGTTGAGAGTAAGAGAGATGGTAATATGAGTTACGGTCAATTGACCGCAACTTAGTGGAACAATTTTTATGTACCGCGCAGCTTATCTATAAATAATAAATACACCCAACAGCCACACACATAGTCCTGACCCCACACTAGGTAAACCTGTATCGCGGGTAGCAGGAACTACGATGGACTTGCGGTCCCACAACACCCAGACCCGAGACTAATATTTGTGGTTCACACAAACATTAGTCCCGGTGTGGGAATCGAACCCACGGCCTCTCGCTTCGCAGCCGTCTACTCGCCCGCTGCGCCACGGAGCTGTCAGTAGTATACATTAAAGTCTTTGACAAAAACTAACTAATTCCTATCGTAATATCAAAGTTCACCTACGCAGTTATAAAAACGAATTAGCGCGAGTTGGTGATATGTCACGCCCACACCGGAAAAAGAGGTTTGGTTTTGAAAAAAACTAATCTTACATTTTTAGTAAAGACAAGTCAAGTCACAGTTGATACTTATTTTATTACATGTTTATAAATATAAAATATAATAATATATTATGTACCTATAAAAAATTCTGCCTCGGTGGCGCAGTTGTAATGCGTACTCGTTAAAGTTTCGGGTTGGATCCCTGGGTCGGGTAAAAGCGGTATTGGGATTTTCTATTACGAAATGCTCAGTATCAGCCCGGAGTCTATCTCCGGTGTCTAAATCGTATGGTTAGAAAGATATCACAAAATGAACTACTAAAAAAGGAGATACTTAACAGTATTTTTAATTCATAATAAGATGGAGGATACAGACATACATCCTACGTCTATATATGTTAATTTTATTCTTGTTTCGTAAAAA
Organism: Mimas tiliae; assembly: GCA_905332985.1. Taxonomy (NCBI): domain Eukaryota; kingdom Metazoa; phylum Arthropoda; class Insecta; order Lepidoptera; family Sphingidae; genus Mimas; species Mimas tiliae. The sequence goes on along the minus strand of HG995241.1, from coordinate 18,191,727 downwards.
ACAAACTCGGTCGTTACTTTATGTTTATATTTATGGTAAGTTTTCGATGTTTTCTTAATCTTGAGGCGCTATATTATGTTTTTTATGTTTATCTACAAATTACAAGAATTATTAACTTAGGTACCTATATCTTCTAAATCTAGAAACTAATATGTACATGTACGCAGTAAAATATAGTGCAATTAATTACAAATGTTGATTGATGTTTGAAGTTATAATTCATAACACACTCAATACTATGCTTGATTATGCTATCACTACTATGCTATATAAGTTGTATGCTTTAAACATGTGCTGTTTTTTATACTGTTAATATAAAAAATAACTGACCCAAAGCGGATGGCTGGAAATTCCATATTTTTTATTCCATATTTCCATATTCGTAGGTATTAATTCTTTAAAAAGCTAAGATTTTCGAAGCACATAATTTTAATCATAGAACTTTTATATCATTATATAATTAGCAGAATATAAGTTGAATTCTAAACATAGGATTTCAATTTCACTGCATGAATGGAATTACAAAAATTAGAAGAAAAATGACTTTAAAAACATTGCCAAGAATTTTGAATTTGGAACGCAAGACGCAACCGACACATCAGCAGGGCGTGGTACTCCTAACGAAGGCAAGGCGCTAAAGAACTTTAAATTGACCAGTATAGATTTGAACTCGGATCTTTAGTATCAAATCACCTCAACTACCTACAACGTAAGTAGCGAGCAGGACGAAGTAGTTCAACTTGTAGTGGTTGTATATTTCAGCGCGAGTTCTATATTTAAAATGGAGTCGTGCGACCGCCACGCGCTCACAGCGTGGCTTTGTTTTGCTCAGATAACAGGCATGTTGAATTACAATGTTCCCACATATTTACGTCGTGTTCATTTTATTGTTTTCTGTTATTAATCATTTATCAGTATTGTAACTATGTGTATAGTGCGATGCGAACGCTTTCCGTTTTTATCTTTAGGTAGTCAACGTTAATTAGGGTAGTGATAAATTGTCAAAAATAAACATTTTCGCTATCGAAATTTCCCGTAAGCGCCATTTCTCACGAGTCACGACACTAACGCATGGTGCAATTGGAATGCATTTGAAATTAGCAATGTCGTCTTTGTCATGGATGGCAATGCCATTTTAGTTCCGCTGAATGTGTTTATCGCCACTTTTTTTGTAATTCGACAACATTATAGGTAACTAGAGATTAAGTAGCCGTTGCCAGATTAAAAGTAATGAAGAGGCAATTAATAAAATTAATAACAAGATATGTGGAAGTTTCTGGAATACATGACACAATGTTTTGGTAGAGTCTTACACAGAAATATATAAGAATGCTAGCCTTTGCTCGTGGTTCCACGTGAACGACCTTTTCCGGGGTAAAAGTAGCCTATATCCTAATCCAAGTCATGGTCTACCTGTGTGCCAAATTTCACCAAAAACCGTTCAGTTGTTAAGGCATGATTGATTGTAGAGAGTACTAGAGTAACATTTGCAGTAATTCGTGTAATATACCTACAACTTTTGTTTTCTTACGTTTATGATAAAATTACCTATGATTTCATTGTAAGCATGCTATTAACAAACAAAATAATATTCTAGAATAACTATTCTGCACTTTGTATTGTTTTATCTCAATTCATGGCACTAAAAACTTTTAAAGCACTGAATATTCCTGTACAAATGAGAACTACAGAATTGACAGAATTTGACAGCTTCCGCAGCGTAGTGGGTGAGAACCCGGCTACGGAACGAGATACGGCTGCCGTGGGTTCGATTTCCATACTGAGATTCCATACTGTTTGTGTGATGTGATGTGTGATGATGATGTGATAAAGTAGAAGAATAGGGATTGGGAAGAGGAAGGGGATTTGGGTCTCCGGAAATCTTACCTCTCGAAACGCAACAGTAAGCTACCACTTCACGCGAGTTTTTTATGGGGCGTGGTAACGACCCGGTCGAGCCGGCCCATTCGTACTGTAGACAAAACTGCCGACAGCGTGGTTGTACCACTCATATAGCACACATGTCGAGGTTCACACAGTTTAATTTTAATCAATCAATTCTTAAAGCGCATGCGATTTGAACCATCTGAACAAAGAATTTATCAACAAAAACCTTACAGCTTTTCTCTATACTAGTCTCTCATTGAAAGCGATTTGAGTCGTCTGAACTTGTCATTATGTCATACTTTTTATTTTCGCTGTTTACTTAGAAATGAAATTCAAGAAACAATTACATATTATGCTGTTTATATTAAAACGCAAATGTTTATACTGATTGCGCTACGTATGTTTATAAAATAAAGCGAGTAACGTCTGGGATATTTATATTTAATTTATATTACTAGAGCTTGAACCAATTCATGAATGAACGGCTGTTTGTATGCCCCCCTTCCCCTCAAAATTACGGAAGTAATTCTACTATTACTAGAAGAGACGATTCAGTAGTAGTACAAGATTTACTATACATGACAATTGAAATTATATAAATATATATCCTATTTGTTATAAAATTAAAAAATACTCCCTAGAGAGGTCCGCTGTCGACGACGATCCGCCGTCGACTGATCGCTGGGGAACCGCAGAGCCCCCACGTTACCTATTTCACTGATAACAATGATCAATCATGTGCGACCTTCCGTCGTACATATTGACCATAAACGTACAGCTCTTGTTACACTGGTTTATGATAAAGCGCTTACGCAAATGCCACCCGGTGTAGAATCGTCAAATGTCAACGTAGATAGCACGTCTGCGCCTGCGCCGGAGGTCAGCGCCATGTTTGTATATTATTGTTATCGCTTACCTAACTAGTTCGGTACAATTCGTGCAATCTTTTGAATTGTTGTTATCAGGTTTTCTTCAAATATTATTCATGGACGGAAAACTTTTGGCGTGGGAAATATTCACTTAAACGTTCGATAGAGTCAACTTGGAGTACTTAACAGTCACTTTTTGGCAAGAACTCTTCGCAAAAACTAACGAAATAAATATATAAACCCAAAAGTTACACAGATAATCCTGACCCCACACTAGGTTCACCTGTATAGTGGCTATAGGGACTTGCGGTCCCACAACACCCAGACCCGAAAGAAATATTTTTGGATCACACAAACATTTGTCTCGGTGCGGGAATCGAACCCACGGTCTCTCGTTTCACAACCGGCCATCCGTGTCATCCGATAAAAAGCATAGCGTTGTTTCGATGGTGGTTGGTGCAGTAAATCACCTTACTGAGAAATGTAGAGTCGCATATTTGATTCCGCATATTTTTCCCATTACTGTTACGAAAACTAGGTACTTACGTATCTAAATAGACCTAATTCTCTTGATGTCTGTAATAGTAGACAGAAATTTTGAAATTCCCGAAGTGGTAGACAGAGGTGTAACTAGATCATTTCGATGTGCTTGCCGCCTCTATCACATCATGAAACATTAATAAGCTTTACGAACAATGTGTGCCGCACTAGTTTCACCTCTGCCTACACTTTTGGAGATAAAGGCGTGTTCTTATATATGTCTTTATTTAGTACCAATGCTTTTTTAAAGTAAGTTATTAATTTGCTGTAGTTTTTGGCTCAACATTGTTTTTGATTAACTTTATCGCTTTGATTATCGCTTAAACTAACCGAAAACTTAACTAATTATAATAGCAACGTATTGTAACTTTAATTGTTATAATTTCTATCTATATTCCATACTAATATTATAAGTGTGTTTGTTATTGTATCACGCAGCCAGTTTATGACCCGGAGAGTGTCATAGGCTACGTTTTATTAGGAATATAACTCAGAAATATGACGGAAAAGAATTCTACTTGGTCAGTAACATCAGTAAAAATATTAAATAAGAAAATATTACCCTTTCAGCAGGCTAACCATGAGTTTGACGCGGTAAAATAGCTAGCAACGACGTAAAATATTTATATGAAAAACTCAGTGGCGCCTCTAGCGGATACGAAAGAAACTAAATTTTGTCATACAAATATTTTACGGTGTCGCTAGCGATTTTACTGAGACAAACTCATGGTTGAGGCACTGAATCGAATCTCTTTCTAAACACGCGATATACGTGTGAACAAGATAAGTCAACCCTAACATTGGTGACGTCATTGAATACAATGCGAAATTAAACCCGCCGTTATCTGATAACCCTATGTATTATTTTATCACGCGCTCACCTCGCCACCGCGGCGTGACATTTTATTGTTTTTGTGTGTTTTGTTTAGGTGTCGATAGCCATAACATAATATATTTTTTTATAGCATAGGCCGGCAAACGAGCGAGTGGGTCACCTGATGGTAAGTGATCTCCACCGCCCATGTACGCCCACAATACTAAAAGAATTATGGGTGCGTTGCCGACCTTAAAGGAAAGGGATAATTAAGGGATTGGGAAGGGGAGGGGGTTTGGGCCTCCGGATATCTCACTCACCGTACGAAACGCAGCAGCAAGTGGTACTTTACGCCGGTTTTCTGTGAGACAGTGGTAACGACCCCGACTAGCCGGCCCATTCGTGCTGTAGACACAAGTATCTACAGTGTGGCTCTACCACTCTTAAAATATACTAATACCAATACCAATTTATGTGGTTGTTATAAAAAACCCGTTGAACTTTGTATGAAACTATTTATTTTAAGTTTGAACAACTTGACTGTTTGAGATTATATTCACACTATGATTTTTTTTTGTGAAGACGATGGTTTATAACTATATAGCATCACGCTACGACCTATGGGAGCGGAGCAGTAATCTATATATCAAAGACAAATATCTCAAAAACTAAAGCTAGGATCATCTTCGGTAAGAAGATAGTTTGTGTAATGTAGGGATGTAGGGTAAGAAAGGGTTTTTGGAAATTTACATTTTAGGGGGTTGAACTTCCTATGAAACTAAATATGGCTGTGAAGTGCGTAAATATAAATATTCTAATTAAAAATAATGGAATGTTTTAAATGATTAATGTGAAAGATTGTATGTTTGTCAATGTTTGTTGATTAATCACCCCTTAACGGCTGAAACATTTGCGTAATATTTATCATACGCACGTAGACCAATCCATTGTTAAAACATAGGCAACTTTAATCCCATAAAAAACATATACACGGGCGAAGCAGCGGGTAACAGATAATTATTATATACTCTTTCATCTAGTTAGGATTAAGACCAAATAGTATATAATAAACTATTTCTAATATTGAATACGTGACTTATTTCACGCTACACTAGTTTCATACATACATAGATAGACTCACGCCTGTTTCCCATACGGGTAGGCAGAGACAATGGACTTCCACTTGCTACGATCCTTGCATACCTCTTTGGCCTCATTCACCCTCATTAAATGTTTCATACATGCACGTCGGTTTAGGCTGCTCCTGACCTGGCCTTTCTCGAGAATATCTCCAACTTGATCTATGACAGTAGTTATCATAGACATTTTATATAGATACGTTTGCTAGTACGACTAAGATTTCTTATCAATGAACCTATGATTCTTTACCTGCATTCTAGTTTATTAAAGCCCGATTTTTTAACTTAGTACTTGGGGCTTTGCCCATGTTTTTCCAAAAAACATAAAATAAAAAAAAAACTTAAAGTCCGACGAATATGAGACATATCTTACTTTCTTCCCCACATTATTCTGCATCGATTGGTATCGGTCTCGACCCCATACCCCTAGTGGTTTCGGAGGAGATATCGTGATAAGCTTTTGGCAGCGGCGGCGGCAGTTACTTTTTTTTTAGAATAGAGAAAATTGTATATTTATGTAATTTATAGTAAATAGAGAGTGGTCTTCATTTTCAACAATCAAAGACATCGGCCCATTAGCTCAGTTGGTTAGAGCGTCGTGCTAATAACGCGAAGGTCGCGGGTTCGATCCCCTCATGGGCCAAAATCTCTTTTGACTTTTTTATTTTTTTGTTTTGACCATAGTTGTATAAAATAAATTTGGACATCTTTTATAGCTTTAGTAGCTATAATTGCACCCCGAAAAAGCATTGATTATTAATATTTATTAGAAAAAATATATAAAAATATATAAAATTAGACTATATATAGTATAGAGTAAAAATAAATATTATATAAATAAAACCAAAAAGGACAATATAAATACACAATTTTTTAGTATATTACATATACTAAAAACTGGTAATGGTAAATAGAGAAAATTACTGTAATATAGGATACATTCAGCCGCGTCATGCTCATGAGAACGTACAATGACCAATAGGGTAGTTTCCTATATTGAATTTTATACATTATTTTATAAGCAACAGAAAATGACACGCAAAAGAAACCCTTTTATTAAACACAATATAAATTGGTTCAGAAATGTGCCCGCAGTTATGACTTTAAATGTTGGTATGAAGAAAAGTGGGTGCGTAGTGGGGATATCTCACTATCTCGCTTGCACGCGTGCACCATAATGAACATTTTACACAGTGACGTCAATGGTTGCATCGTCTGTCATTTGACAATTACCCCTTCCACAGGATTTGAATGGCTTCTAACTTATTTATTTTTGGTCCGATTTATAAATTTTTTTCTGCAATATATTTTGAGTAAAGTAACTTATTGATTTACATAATAAAAAAAAACTAGTCAACTACCCTATTCTATTATTATTATTTTATAATAGTAAAGGCCGGCAAACGTGCAAGTGGTTCACCTGATGCTAAGTGATCTCCACCGCCCATGTACGCCCACAATACTAAAATAATCATGGGCGCGTTGCCGACCTTAACGGAATAATTAAGGGATTGGGAAGGATATTTGGCCCTCCGAATATCTCATTCACCGTACGAAACGCAGTGGCGAATATTCAGTTTTGACCGCCCTAGACCCCAGGCCATGTAGTAAGTACCAGCCGCCCCTTTCTTAGCACCCACCATATAGACTCTTGTTATCATGATTGATTTTTTTGTCATGATTGGCCGGCCTTGGCCCAGGCCTACTATTGCCTTAGGGCAAATCCACCACTGACGAAACACCATAGCAAGCTGTTACTTCACGTCGGATCTCGGAGATAGTGGTAACAACTCGGTTGAGCCGGCCCATTCATGCTGTAGACAAAACTATCTACGTCACATTAGGCCAGCGTGGTGGACCAAAGACCTATCCTCTCATTAGTAAAGGAGACTCATACCCAACTATTAAATAATCATAAGTAATGTAAGCAAAACACACTACCCCCCTACCTACCCCCTATCAGACTTTAACGTAAACGCAACACAGATACCGACTAGATCTGACTAGTTCGATATCGGAGGTCACGCCCCCGACACCTCCCGGAGACCTGGCCAACGTAACTGATACTAAAATATTGGCCCGAAGAGACATCACTAAGTACAATCGTAGACATTGAAGCCAATGAAATTACTGGGTATTATGAGACTTAATAGCTTATGTGTCTTATGAATGTAGTCTAGTGCCATGCAGCGCCTGGTAATTCAAAGTTCTGTGTGGTGTTACTTTTGTTTATGGAAAGGCGTGGTGCTTACCATCAGGTTAGTGACCTCATTCATTTCGTCATTCAAGCTAATTAAAAAACGGATTTATACAGGTTATGAGATTTGTATCTCAATTTATCTTTTTAAATATATAATTCTACTGAACTGACTGAACTCCTCCTAAACGGCTGGACCGATTTGAATGATTTTTTTTGTATGCGTTTGTGTGGCGCCCTGGATGGTTTAGATTCACAATTGGGCCCGATAGGTGGCGCTGCTGTCGTTGTGGGTGAAATCGCGCGGGACAGCTAGTGTTCTATAAATCAATTTAGAAAAATTCTTTTACTATTTATTATCAGGGACCGACAAACTAGCAAGTGAGTCACCTTATGCTAAGTGATATCCACCGTCCATAAATACCCACGATACCAGATAAAAATAAAAATTATAACAAACAAATGGTAAATGTAATGCAACGATAGCTCAGTGGGGAGTGGTACGGACTGTCGAGACGAAAGTCGCAGGTTCGAAACTAGTCCTAGAGCACAAACCTCTGACTTTTCTAAGTTATGAGTGTATTAGTTGTTAAGTATCACTTGCGTTAACGGTGAAGGAAACCATCGTGATGAAACCAGCAATCCTAAGAAGTTCTTCATAAGAATTTCGAAGGTATGTGAAGTCTGCCAACCCGCATTGGGCCAGCGTGGTGGACTAAGGCCTGACCCCTCTCATTAAGTAGCGGAGGTCCGTGCCCGATGCCGGATGCAGTGGAACATGTAAAATACAGGGCTGATATTTTTTTTTATTAAATACTAAAATTTTGTAAATTTCCCAAAATGTTACAATACGAGCATTTGTAGAAGAAAAACACGTTAACACTTATGTATTATCGATTATTTCTCATGCAGACTCAGATAAGATATAATAAAGCTATGGAAAAATATTATATACCTAAGAAATAGAAGATAACAAGTTACAATGTTGCCTACTTGCTAATGACGTAAAGAGCATTGTACATTGCACTCAATGAACATGTCATTTCGTCACGCTTGTGTCACCGAAAGAGGTAAACAGCGACGCAAAATTCGCCAGCGTTTTTTTAGACCAAATAAATGTGTGCAACTATTGTAAGCAAGTGGAAATCCGTTGTCTCTGCCTACCACTTTAGGAAACTGGCATGCGTCTATGGTAATCAAACCTTAGGTTGACAGAAGTATGTTGGCCACTAGGCTAAAAATGTATACTAATCAAAATACATAATTTTATTGTCTTTAAGTATGTTAGGATTTGGGAGTGTATATGGCCCACCAACATCTTAGGCCCAAAGTCATCTCACCTGCATGTGATACACTTCGCTGATTAAGGGACGAGGCAATGGCGAAACTTGGTTCCCGTTGCGGGTTGTGGGGGTCAGATGACGGGTACATAATACCAAATCAACCATCAAATCATGATGGGAATAAATAAATACACATACACCCAACAGTCGCACACATAGTCCTGACCCCACACTAGGTTAACCTGTATTGTGGGTATCAGGAACTACGAGGGACTTACGGTCCCATGGGAAGGCGGACTCTGGCATCAAGCCGGGATAACGCCAGGCAGAAAGAAGAGTAACGAGACGAGCAGATCGTTCGCCGGATGAGAAGCACCACGCCTACTCATAAACAATAATACCAGTCAGAACTTCAAATTACAAAGTATTGCACTGCACTGCGTTCATTATTCCGAGAGTTAAGACGTTGTCTTATGATGCCCAGCAATTGCACTGGCTGCAATGTCCATCATACCGAAACACAATAATGCTTACACATAGCATTGTTGTGTTTCTTCATTCTCTCATATGCGAGAAGCCGTCTGGGTAGGTACCACCGCTTTGTCTATTTCTGCCGCCAAGCAACAGTGTGTAAACATTGTTGTGTTACGGTTTGAAGGACATTGAAGCCTGTGAAATTACTGACCATTATGAGAATTAACATCTCATGTCTCGGGGTGGACGAACGCAGTCCAGTGTCATACAGAGCGGTTACCATCAGGCAAGCTAACTGCTCGTCTCGTCATTTAAAGCTAATAAAAAAATAAACATTCTTACTTGGCGGCGGAAATTGACAAAGCGGTACCCAGACGGCTTCAAAAACACGAGAGTCCTACTATTTAGTAACATAGATACTATGTATATCCGATGGTTACATCCTGTTCACAGTGTGTCAGTTTTCTCTTATATTACGCGAGATACTATATAAAAAGTAAACATAATATTCATAAAATGTCGAGTATCATAGGTCACAACCCGAGACCCCACTAACCCAATGTGAACGAACATGATAAACATATCATTATAATAAATTAACTTCCGATATATTGCGTTATATAGCAAAAACTTTACATTTAAATAAATAAATACACCCAACAGTCACACACATTGTCCTGACCCTACACTAGGTAAACCTGTATCGTGGGTATCAGGAACTACGAGGAACTAGCGGTCCCACAACACCCAGACCCGAGACAAATATTTGTGAATCAGACAAACATTTGTCTAGGTGCGGGAATCGAACCCACGACCTCATGCTTCGCAACCGGCTGCTCGCCCGCTGCGCCACGGAGACTGCCAATTTATTAATATCCCGTAAAAGCTTTCCTGAGGATCATGCTTTTAACACATGTTACAGAAAGATTTGACTTGTAGTTTAGAAGAGTTTTCCTTCAACGATAGACAGCGGAATAGCTGTGCTCTGGCATTGCTGAGGTCCATGGGCAGCGGTTACCACTTACCATCAGGTGGGCCGCCTGCTCGTCTGTTTCCCTAGGCAATTTTTTTTTTTTTACGGTCGGCCACCTGCCTGACATCAACCTCTAGGTAGAATACACCCAGACCCGAAACATGATATTTGTAGATCACACAAACATGGCTCGGTTCGGGAATCGAACCCGTGGCCTCTCGCTTCACAGCCGGCTACACGCCTACTGCGTTTCGGAGGATGTCTAGTTTCCCATGAAACGCTTCATAAAAAGTTTTTTTTTTATATCATAGGCCGGTAAACTAGCACGTGGGTCACTTGATGGTAAATGATCTCCACCGCCCATGTACGCCCACAATACCAAAATAATCACGGGCGTGTTGCCGACCTTAAAGGGGATAATTAAAAGATTCGGAAGGGGAGGAGGATTTCGGTCTCCGGACACTTACCGTTCAAAATACAGCAGCTAGCTGTTATTTTCCGAAGACCCGAAAGAGCCGGCTCATTTATGCTGTAGACAAAATTGTCTAGTAAGAAAGAAGTAATTGGTAAGGCCATGCTGTACGCAGTTACAGCGTCAATAGACCAGTTCGATCAGGTTGTTACCACTGTCTGACAGATAACCGTCGAGAAGTAGCAGCTGCCTGATGCGTTTCGTACGGTGTGACATATTTGGAGACACAAATCCCCAGCTCCCCTTCTCAATCCCTGAATTATTCCTTTTCTTTAAAAATCTATTGTTTTTAGTCGTTACCTGTAATTATAGGAATAATATAATAATACTAGCCCTGTATTATATACGTCCCACTGCTGGGTACGGGCCTCCTCTATTGAATGAGAGGGGTTAGGCCTTAGTCCACCACGCTGGCCTAATGCGGGTTGGCAGACTTCACATACCTTCGAAATTCTTATGAAGAACTTCTCAGGTTTGCAGGTTTCCTCACGATGTGTCCTTCACCGTTAAAGCAAGTGACAATTAACAATTAATACACACATAACTTAGAAAAGTCAGAGGTGTATGCACTTGGGGCTGGTTTTGAACCTGCGACTTTCGTCTCGACAGTCCATACCACTCCCCGCTGAGTTATCACTGCTTCTGCTGCTAATTAAAGGAATACGCTGACAAAATTTCAGACTCCTGATTTGGTGAAGGTGTTAACGAATCTGTCAATGAAGACATGAAATTTTATACGTATATATAGATTAAAAATCCCAGAATTAATACCAAACGATATTGCAATTGTTTGATGTCAAGGTCTGTGATGTAGATAAACATGAATTTATTTTGTTTTACAAAAACAGATAGCTAAAGAGCTCGTCCAGATGGTAAAGTACCATTATAATTAGTTATAATCATTTGCCAGCCAATGCTATAAAAAATTGTCCTTGTTTCTTTAGAACAGAAGGTCGGCATACGATCTAGTGGCCCTAGTAAGTGATATCTTCACTGCGTATGAACATCCTCCGTGGCGCAGCGGGCGAGTAGCCGGCTGTGAAGCGAGAGGCCGTGGGGTCGATTCCCACACCAAGACAATCGTTTGTGTGATCCATAAATATTGGTTCCGGGTCTGGGTGTTGTGGGACCGCAAGTCCCTCGTAGTTCCTGATACCCACGACACAGGTTTACCTTGTGTGGGGTCAGGACTATGACTGTTGGGTGTGCTTATTTATTCATACTCGTACTCATTTTTATTGACATTCTATCCAAATAAACTCATTTGGCGCCATTACAAATGTTTACAAGTCCATTTTAACATAACGTGGGAGGGATTTAGTGTCTGTTTATCATAATTTCGATATGTTTATTGCACAGTATCCTTATGCAATGAGCTCAAGGATAAATTCAAGTGGCGCGCTTAATATCCACTTCAACTAACTTCTAATCAAATCATGGATCTTGACAGTAGATTAGCGCACAGGATATTTATCGGTAAAGCCCCATTATATTTTTTTCTTTAGCTTGAATTACGAGACGAGCAGGTCGCACGCCTGATGGCAAGCGCCACGCCTCCCCATAAACAGAAGCAACTCCACACAAAACTTTGAATTACAAATCACTGCATGAACTGCGCCCGTCACCCCGAGACATAAGTTGTAAGTTGTTAAGTATAATGGCCAGTAATATCACTGGCTGCAATGTCCTTTAAACTGGAACAACAGTGTTTACACACAGTTTCTTGGCGTCAGAAATAGACGAAGCGGTGATACGACGGACCTACCACCTTGTAAAAATTTATACGCTATACCCAGCTTACAAAATCGTGAGAGAACAGCAACCTAATTTTTAATATCCTTTCCTTCAGCATCTAGAGCAGGGATACTCTAAATAAAGCCCAAAAGGATATAAATACATTAGACGTATCGAGGTCGCAGGGGCTCGATGGCGAACAATAAGGGCAACACCCCGGAGCCTACGTCATTGACGAATTAAGTACCGAAGTTACGAGCAAAAACTAGTTTGGATATCAGAAATATTATAACAATTTATTCTTCTCGGTGAATGACTGCCTCGTTGTCGCAGTTGTTACCCGTGTCGGGTAAAATGGTATTGGGTTTTTCTATTACGAAATTCTCAGTATCAGCCCGGAGTCTGGAATTTGTGCCCGGTATGGCGATAGGCTCGCCCCCTATCACTTTGTTGGACGGTGATATGCTCAGCGAAATTTGGGTGTACTAGTTACACCTCTGCCTACCCCTTCGGCGTATATGTACAATTTATTCTTCCATGCTATAAATCTACACTAATATTATAAAGAGGAAAGATTTGTATTTTTTGTATGTCAAAACTAATGGACCGATTTCAAAAATTATTTTGCCGTTAGAAAGCTACATTATCACTGAGTAACATAAGTTATATTTATTACTAGAAAAAATTAGAAATCCTTAGAAATCTCTACTAAAACCAACCCAAGGTATACAATATTATAAAGGCGAAACTAACTCTATCTGTCTGTTACGTTTTCACAGCTAAATGGCTGTACGGATTTTTGTGAAATTTGATAAGGAGATAGGTTATATCCTGGGGAAGGACATAGGGTAAAGTCCCAGAAAAAAGACAATAACGCGGGCGGAGCCGCGAGCAAGAGCTAGTTAATATATATACGCACTCACGCTTCGTACGGACTGTCGAGATGAAAGTCGCAGGTTCGAAACTAGCCATAACCTCTATATTTTCTAAGTTACATGTGTATTCATTGTTAATTATCGCTTATTTTAACGGTGAAGGAAACATCATGAGGTAACCTGCATACCCTTAAAGTTCTTCATAAGAATTTCGAAGGTGTGTGAAGTCTGCCAACCCGCATTAGGCCAGCGTGGTGGACTAAAGCCTGACCCCTCTCATTCAGTAGAGGAGGCCCGTACCAAGCAGTGCAGTATAATACAGGGCTGGTGTTATTAGCATTTGGATGCACTATCTTGGTCACAACTAAGACCTGATGTCAACAAAATTCCCTACATAATCATGTACAATAGACAAAGGATACTAATAACTATTGTGAAATAAAATGAGTAATACTGGATGTTCTGGTGCATTCCTATTGTGTTACGAAGGCCGGCCGATAATTATACTGGAAAAGTGGAAAACATACGAACGCACTCACGCCTGTAATCCCCGAATCGGTAGGCAGAGGTGTAATGTACACACCACATTTCGCCAAGCGTATCTCCGTCCCATGATTTGATAGGGGGCGAGCATATCGCTATACCGGGCACAATTATAGAGACACTGAGAGACACTGGCTGATACTGAGCATTTGAAAGAAAGAAGAAGAAAAAAAATATTTATTCGTAACAAGCTAAAAATATAAGGAAAACGGGTTTTTTTTTTTCAAAAAAAAAAACATTTCATAATAGAAAACCCAATATCACCTACTCGACCCGGTGATCGAACCCGAGACCTCAGCACAGCAGTCGTACCACGTACGCATTACAACTACGCCACCGAGGCAGTAAAGGTGGCAATTAGTATAACCGAATTAGGCAGTTAATCATGGAAATTGACCCGGTCGTTTAAAAATAATATGTTTGCCGCCGAATAACATTGAGAAAAATAGCGATTAATTTGAGTACGTTATCAATAGCGAAGTGGGACATAGAGCATACAAATATAGTTCAATGACTCACGAGTTAATTTGTCGCTAATGACCTTTTAATCTCCACACATTGTTGTAATTCGAACATGGTTAGTGGCATAGTGTAAAGTCTGCCAATCCGCATTAGGCCAGCGTGGTCGAGATCACTTACCATCAGGTGACATCATAAAAAAGCACGAGGGCTTCGTATTCTGAATTATATTTTTTTTATTCTTTTATTATTTGTTAAGGTATCCGCCATATTAACACATTATAGAAATTTCATCCTGCTTCAAAAGATAGAGTAATTTAAAGGTAGGATTGACAGAAAATACTCGAATATAGCCCCCGTAACGCAGTGGTAACCCACAAATATTTACAAAGTGGTAGGTCACTCGTATGCGAGAGGCCGTCTGCGTGGGTACCACAGCTTTGTATATTTTGCCGTTAAGCAACAGTGTGTAAGGACTGTTATGTTTTGGATTGAAGCCAGTAGAATTACTGGGCATTATGAGACTTAACAATTAATGTCTCAGGATGACGAACGCCGTCCAGTGCCACGCAGTGTTTTGAAATTAAAAGCTCTACGCGGTGTTGCTTGTTTATGGGCAGGCATGGCGTTTACCATCAAGCGACCTGCTCGTTTTGTCATTTAGGCTTATAAAAATATAATATTTATTGCTTTATTTATTTTCCTTTGGTTAGCCAAAGCCAAAGCTAGAACAAGAGATAGAACTAAATTATTTTTAATCTTCATGAAATCCTAGCAAACAATACTAGCGCCCGGTTTCTGAAAGACTGATCAACATTCAACTAACAGAACTTTCAGTTGACATCGCTGTCAAATCAATTCGAGTTGCTGAAACGTTATTTAGTGAAAAAATAATAATATTTGATCTCTCTTTAGTGCCGTTTAACATACGATTTTTCATATTAATTTGAAAGTTATGTGTGTCAAATCAAAGGTGTCGATCACGCTTCTAGCAACTCAATTGCGACTTCACATGAGATTTAACATTTGATTAGTTAATTTAACATTGATCAGCCTTTCAGAAATCAGGCGTAAGTGTTATTTATATTTACGCCCACACCCAGACTATGAAAGTAAGGAAGAATAGAATCAGCAAACATTTCTTCTTAAAACAGCAGCTATCTTGCACAATATTTACTAATTGATGCGGCAAAAAAACAATTTATCGCTACATTACTGGAATCACGAGAAAAATGCATGCTCTACTAATCAGATTATAATTTTAATATTATCATGTACAAATATTAGAGATGCATAAGTATAAACATAAAGAACTACATATACTTATTACAAAGTGGTAGGTCCCTCGTCCGAGGCCGTCTGGGCCACGCTACGTACCAACGCTTTGACTATTTCTGCCGCCAAGCAACAGTGTGTAGGCACTGTTGTGTTTCGGTTTAAAGGGCATTGAATCCAATGAAATTACTGGGCATTGTAAAATTTTCCCTCTTATGTCTCAGGATGACGAGCGCAGTCCAGTGCCATACAGTGTTCTGTAATCCAGAGTTCTGTGTCACGTTGCTTCTGTTTATGGGCAGGCGTGACGTTTAACATCAGGAGAGCGACCTGCTCGTCTCGTCATTCAAGAAAATAAATAACATGTTTCGGGTCTGGGTGTTTCTCCCCAAAGGGGTTGACGTCAGGCAGGTGGCCGGTCGTAAAAACTACAAGCCAAATCTTTCAGTCAAGAGTATCGCAGAAGTACATCGACCGCATGCCACGATACGAGGTACGATATGCCCAAAAAGCTCTGGATTGACCTAATTATATAGAGCCAATGATCTCAATAGGGATGATGCTCAAGACAGGGCGAAAGACACCATTTTGTAGACATAAAACAGACAAATATTTGTGGTTCACACTAGCATTTTATGTCGGTGCAGGAACCGAACCTGACTCGCTTGACAGGCGGCTACGCGCACACGCAACGGACGCCACCCTATCTAAATTTTTCTGTTGAAAAATATTGACAATCTACAGAACACTAGAGCTCCTATTAAAATAGCTTTAGATAAAAAAACAGCTGATTTAAAAATCAAACAAATGATGTGTATTAAGCCATATCATATCACGTTCTGTACGCGTGGTGACTGGTGACATATCTAACATCCGTGATGAGTAGCTGTGACGGTGTCAGACACGTCAAGTGGTAGATAGCTGGCTTATGCCGATTGCCGACATTGATTAACCTGTGCGATAACGTACATCGCGATTTTAACATTCCATAGTAATCGGTGGTGCAGTTATAATGCTTACGCGGTACGACTGCTGTACTGAGGTCTCGGGTTCGATCCCCGGGTTGGGTAAATTCATATTGGGTTTCCTGTTTCTAAATCCCAGAGTCTGAAATTGTGCCCGGTATGGGGATAGGCTCGCCTCAAAACAAGGAAGCGCGTTTCATAATAATAGGATCACCATCGCCCATGAACACCCGTACGGGACACAAAAGCTATCACTTCATATGGTGCCACTTCGATCAGTCTAGCCCATTAAATTTATCGACAAAACTGCTTACAGCGCGACTTTGACTTTGACTGTAGACAAAACTATCGACAGCTTGGCTCAAAAATAAAGCTAATAAATAGATACAGCGTAAGTGAATTAAAATTCATGTAAATACTAAACTGCCTTGAGACATACTACCAAAATTAATTCCACCATATTTCAGGAGATCAGCCTGACATATTGACAACAATTAGAAAACCTTATGCATGACCTAGATATCGAACCTAGAACGAAATACCGAGAGGACACAGAAAACACAAGCAACGATAAAAAATATCTGATAACTTTATCAGTGGGAGCGACTGGTATCATCCGATACTGCTTTATCGGACTTTACTCATAATCATCTACTTTTGTACTTTCGGACTGAGGTTAAAAGGCACCTGCCATGGATTTTAGGGTACGGTATCCAAAGTTTGTCAGAGAAACCCTCTCACTAATGACCGTATCTTATATTTTATTTAAAGATAGATTCTCTTACTATCAATAGTAGTAAGAGAATCTATCTATGTGTTTAGACAGATCTTCCATACAAATGTTCACATTTGACGTTGATTATTGGTATAAGAGAATGCCATTTGCAACTTTCTTGACGCTGAAACTCGGAATGATCGGAATGATATTTTGAACATTTAAAATTACGAGAATTGGCCTCCTGGACTCAACTTGAACAATCTCTGGGGAGGGCCGTCTCTGCATATCAATGTGCCAATGGCCAGTTGTAGTAGCTCGTCGGTCTCGCAGGCGAGGTCGAAGTCGCGTGTTCGAAGAGGTATTATTATTGCAATTTGGATTGGGCAAGGAATGTGCTGCTTCGATGGCGACTGTGCTAGGATCGTTGGAATCTACCAAAACATGTTTGACGTGACAACGGAGTTTCATTTATTATATTCATTAGTGTCGTAATTAGCTAATGAAGGGCTGTAGGGCCAGGGTGTGACGCGGACGTGACCGCGCTACGTGACGCGGCCGTCGTGCGCATTCGCTGCTCACTGCACAATATCTCAGTAATTTTCCTGCCGTAACCTTCGATAAAAATGACAACCTAATAACAGCTACGTACCTATGAATATACATTATTTTAAACACGTAATCCACTCTTGGAAATTGCTGATAAAATTTAATTGATAAATTCTATAAGTGGTAGTGGCAGACAGTTTTGTATACAGCGTGAATAGGCCTCAACCGGGTCGTTACCGTAAACCGAAAACCGAAGTAAATTATCGGCTTTTTGCTATATTTCGTACGGTGAGTGAGATGTCCGGAGGCTCAAATCCCCCTCCACTTCCCAATATCTTAATTATCCATTTCCTTTAAGATCGACTACGCATTGTTCTGGTATTATGGGCGTATATGGGCGTGTGGAAATTACTTACCAGGTCAGCTTGATAACACGAAATATGTCCCAAATGTTATAGCATTATTTCATAACATCTCGGCTTAAACGAACGATGTGGACATTCTTACCTATTACGAGTATATTGTTATTCAGAAATAACACAATCTTATCTCCGAAGATATTTCACTTGAAGGAAAAGCAATAAAAATGCCTAGATAACTCCTATTTGTTTAATATTAAGGTAATCTCTAGTGGGAACTTTCCATAGACAAACAAAGAACCTATGAACATATAGGTAAGAATTTTTCGCCCTCGCAAAATTATTTTCTTTGTGTCGAATCAGGGTGGCGAAATTCTTTCGCAGTGTATATTTTGAATAAGAGTCTGAAATAGAGACGATGGTATTAAACTGTAGATACTCAAAAACAATATAAAGAAAATGTTAAATGTTCCATACAAAAAATACAACCTGTATTGTAGCATTATTCAATGGATAAACAATCGACAATTTAGAAAACTTGTATTTCCCGTAATAAGCAATATTTATAAATGAAATAACATTAAAAATATTGAATACAATGCTGAAAAATACGGTAAATTTTATTTCCTTGACGGGCGACGCGTCATGGCGTTGTCTGACGCGGCTCTACACGAATGACGCTGATGACGCATCTTCAGTCATTAGATGACGGTGAAGGGTAAAAATACAGACGTTATTAATAAACGCGTCATGACGTTTTAAACTTGTATTTTGAATGATAAATGGTTAGACAGCACGGCGGCGCGGCGCGACGAGGAGGCGCGGTGCGGCGAGTGACCGTCGCGTCTGTGAATGGAAAAAGCGTGAATTTCATTTCCACATGGAACATACACATGAGATTATTAAACACTGTTTCAACTTTATTTGCAATCTATAACCATCCATAGATAGCAAAACCAATGCCACCGTAAAAACGGCTTGGTCAAAGTAGTTTTGGTTTCCGTGTCACAAGTTCACGATTCACGTTAAGAGTGATAGAGCAAAGTGGTAGAAATTGGCCGGCTCGGCCGTATTGTTACCAATGTCTTAAAGACGTGAAGTAGTAGTTATGTGTTGCGTTACGTACGATGAGCTATCCAGATTCCTAAATCACCGTCCCCTTTCATTCCTTTTCTTTAAGGTCCGTCACGCGTATATGATTCTTCAGGTACTGTGGATGTTCATGGGTTTTAGAGATCATTTACAATCAGGTGACCCACTAGCTCGTTTGAAAGTGAATTTGTTAAATTCATTTGGAACAGAACAATACGCGCAAAAAACATTGCCGATCTGAACTGTCAAAAGCGGCATCGTTGTTATTGCTTTCAAATACTAAACGATGACTGCAGGCGTAGATGGTGGGTGAAGTAGCTAACTTCAACCCGAACAAGTTATTTTGCACATATATGTATGAGACGAATCGTATTGCACTTGCTGAAACTTACCTCCATATTCATAAACGTTACTATGAGACTCCATAGTGAGCGCGAACCCATAGTGACGATTTCTTTAAACGTCATTGGTTAGTTTTTGGCGCTAAATCAAAACAGACCAATCATGTACACAGAATTGGACACTTGGCAAAGAGCTTACTTAAGTATTGTTTGTGAATACGGGCCTTGGTCTTTTCCAAAACTTGTTTACTTCAATCACAGATGCACAAACCTACAAGACTCTATATTTCAGGATACCCCTCATCATCCGTGGTGTCTCATGACGCGCCCTCATAAGATACGCTTGTTTTCCCACATAAGGAACGTTTGACCAATTAAAATACTTTACCTTGCTGTCAATCTCACCTCAACCTCCCAATTTCCCCTCGTGGACAAAATTAA